>JAECWS010000001.1:240000-2727500 GCA_018150905.1 Drosophila ambigua | reverse complement strand
CCACGGTCTTATAATAACTAGATTTAAGCACTTACCTTACGATAAAAGGTCCATCATATTTTTTTGATCCGGCTTACAAAAGAGAAAATATATGTTAAAATTAGATGAAAGAGTTAATCAAGGTTGTGTTAAAGAATATAATGTAAAGCAACAACATGAATATTTGCGCCAAACACCTTCTTTTTTTTACCAGATATATACTTATGTACCTATGTATACTCGTACATGCTTCAGAATCTAAAATATTGGAATATTACGACATAACAAACATTCGTATTAAAAGTATTTAAGTGATTATATATTTACATGATACAAATAAAATCATCCTTCGGTTTTTAGTGGGTGAAATTAAAAAACTACGTATAAATGCAATAATTTATTAACAAATAGTAGCTACATCCTTTGATATGTACACATCAAATAAGTATCCCTTACATTATTTACACTTTACGGTCAAATCATATACAAATTACGAGGCTATGATCGATGGTGCGGTCTGCAATGATAGAAAATCTTAGGCGCTTAGAAGTCTGCTACTCCTCTTGATTAGATGTCCTCCACCAATGCTATCTAAATTACGCTTAGACATTGCTCGCGACATCCTTTCAGACAGAGTTTCAAAGTTTTTATTCTTTGTAAGAAACATGCTTCTTAAGAAACTGTTGTAAAATTCATTTAAAAAAGGTGAAGCGGTTGAAATGTCATCGCTTATGAGGCTGGTCGGAAGAAAACTTTCGCGGTTCCCGTTACCAAATTGCTTTAAAGCTGAACGATCTGGCCAAAATTATAAAAAATTTAAAAATAATTAATTATATATAAGAAGATTGGCCATTTAAAACAAAATAATATAAACTTTTTTATATGATAAATATTAGATTCCGGTCAATACGTAAATTGAACAAATTATAAAAGATTATTTAAGTCTATATAAGACAGAGCTATTTATAATACGTATCCAAATTATTATGAAATTCGAAGTAATCTACACTTTCGTTTACCTTCGCACAGATATTTTCCATCCATCAATTCGTCATTACTTATTTCCTGCAATAAAACAGTTTAAAGATTATTTCATTCTAATGTTTTCGAGCAACTTAAACCTTTCGATGTACACATGCCAAAACTAGGCGTAACTAGGATAGATTTCTACTATGTATAATGTTTTAAGGCAAACGGAAATAAATATGTATGCATGTATTTTAGGTTAAGATATAGGTATTCACTCTGAACAATTTAAAATACATACCACGCTTGGTGCGGCTCTTATTATGTTCAAAAGCGTTGTTACAATAACCAACACAACGAGTAGATTCATATTCTCAATTATACCCCTAGTCCGACGAAACTTCATATGATGAAACAATACTCCTTGGAGTGTGAAAGAAGACTGTGCGATTCAGCCAGTCCGTTGTTCGTTTTATACTGTATTGTGTCCGTAAAGTAAAGCAGGGCAGGGTGAGGGAAACACAAAGTAACGATAGCTTCCGACCGCTAGGAGCCCCCATCCCATGAAAACGCACCCACTATTAACAGCTTAGTTGTGTGGTTTCCTTTATGCTTTTAATGCGTCACTTGCACCATATTTCAAATAATTTGTGGTAAATACTCCAACAAACAGAACAGTAGTGGTGTCAAGATTTCAGCAAACATACGTGCATTCAAACCATATGCTCATTTTTATTATATTTAGTTTTCATTTACCATCGCATAGTTAGGTTTGTGCTGCCTTTACAGAATTATTTTCTTTTTGTTGTTAATAGAATTATCTCCGAGTATGTTCTGGGTTCAAATGGGCTCTTGAATTAAACTCCTAGGAAAATTAGTGCTTTAAATCAAGTGAATCAAGGGTTTTTTTTTCAGATATGTACACACATATGTACATCGTGACATAGTATGCCAGGATCCTTCGAGTCAGAATAAAGAGGTGTTAACATCTGAACATCTTGTCTAGAGCTAATAAAGAAAGATATAAATATCAAAAAAATATTTAGTTTATAGTTTTATATAGTGATATAGTATTGCCCGATATTGGGGGATCCGTACTTTCAGATTGTTAAGAAACAGTTCGACTTTTTAGAAAATGACCGACATTAATTATATACATACACTAGGGGGCAAGCCCCCTGCGATATTACCCGGCAAACCATTTGTCGCAGTCAATGATCCAACATTCAGTGGTAGAATGTGCGGTGGTGTGTCGATCGATTTTTATCATACAATAACTTCTTTATCATTATCGGATATTGGAGAGCGTCGTATGAATGGTTTGTGTCGGCGATGAACTCAAGATGATTGTTTTTTTCTTTGAATCACAACCCAGGAACGTTTTCAACAACAGGAGCTTTGAATCTACGCAAGTGCTCCTTATCTGGTGTTTTATCAGGATTGATGAAAATAGTGACTATCCCTTTCCAATTTGTGCATGTGCGATTTTGTGTGGCGGTGGTAGGAAGGTGAAAAATAATTTACGACCTATTTGCAGACCTACTTAATATACAAAGTCGTATTTCATAGGAATCAGTCGAGCCGTTTTTGGGAAGTTTAACCCGCTTTCTTTTCCGATTAGATCTGGGAAACCCCATGGCCCTTGCTCACCTAAGAGTTGTGCAGACTTAAAAAACCTAAAGCTAATTGCTATAAAAACTCAATGCAGGACATAAACAGTTTTATAGCTTCGTATACAGTAAGCGTCGAACGTCCGCAAATCCATCCTCGCTGTCATTTTTTAATACGTCTGCAAACAATGATCATCAATTTCCGATCTTTTGTCCCAATTTTTTCAAGCGAAATATTCTCAGGAAAGCTACTCTGGTCAGTCCCTATGCAGTTTACCAAGGTCCAACGCCACTTTCAGCCCCTTGTTAAATGAAAGCTTTCTGCTTCAAGATCTTCGATTAGTTAAGCCAGTGTTTTCATCTGGTCCAGGTGACCAGGACGAATATAAGATGAGGTGCCTTTTGATATTGGAAGCTATTTTTGTTTTTTGAGTATATCGAACATTTTGAATTTCGAATCGAATTCTTGAATAGATTGAAAACAGGTCAGTCTAAAAAAAATGTCATTATTAATACGATATTAAAACAGCTTTTAAAACAGAATATTATCATTAATTAAAGAAAATATGGTATACAAATCTCCATACCACCGTTAACAACCAACAAGTGTTCAAATGACGTAACATTCCGAACACATTACATTTGTAGTATTAAACTTATTGTATTAAAAATCCAAATGGAGTCGCTAAAATACGCTATATTGTAGAAAATTGATTAATCTATCGGTTAAAATTATATTTTTAAGTGATGAGAGTTTTAGCTAGCTTGTAATATTGAATCGAATATCTAAATCGAGGAATATGATTTACAATAAAGAACGTTAACCCACTGTCGACTAGGTGGTGTTAAATAAAATACACTCCACGAAAATTTTAAAACTAAAAACTTAAGCGCAGCTCAGGTGAAAGTTATCGTAGAAGTATTTATTGCAAGCAAATAGGAAGGATGGGTCTTCAAGGATAATTTAAAAACAGTATTAATTAACGCGGCTTATTTACTGGTTACTAACCTGATTAAATGGAGTGGGATTAAGCTATTTTTATCTCGGTTTCTGAGGTCACTCGACAAAACAAATCAAGTGAAATATTTATTTTTCCATATATTAAGACACATTTCAAATTGACCGCCAAACTCAATTTTGCGCACAGCAAATACTGAAATTTTTCGCTCTCAATTCGTGGTGGGTTTTCAAAATTCGCTCTCAGTTCGTGGTGGGTTTTCAAAATTTGCTCTTTTTTGAGGTGAAGAGAGCGTTTTTGTGGTGACTTTCCACGCTTTTGCGTGGTGTGAGCGACATGTTCTATGGAACGAAGATTCATTGTTGCGTCATTCCTACGCGTTCCCGTAAGATACATTTGATTTGTATGGGAAAAAATTCAGCAACATGGGGAAATGAAGTAGCAGCATTGTTGTGCAACTTTGGCACGGAATGAGCAACAACTCTGAAATCCTTGGGAAAATGGATATTATGGACTTGAGAAATTCTTTGTAATTTCAGGCAATAATTAATGAAGAAACTAATCAGTCTCTGTTCTAAAGATTTTAACAAAGTTTTGCAGCTCACGGGTACCAATAATAGGTATCAGAACCGGGATAAATGTATTTATAAAACACAAACATATGCATTAAGAGGTAAAAAACATGTCAATCTAGGATCAAATCGACGAATTTCATATCACAAAATATCATGGTATGGCAGCCCGCAGCAACTACGAATTGCACGAGTCTGGCAACGCCACAAACACAGTTATCGGTATCAATGAAATAATGAAACGCAGTTATCGGTATCAATGAAATAATGAAACGCAGTTATCGGTAGCAGTAAAATATCGATACTATCGATAGTGCCCTCGATGGTTTGACACCTCTACTTCTTAGTCTGTTTTGCTTTATTTTTATATCAAAAAGCACATAAATTATTTAATAATGTCCAGATTTCTCCTATCTTCGCGAAGGCTAATGCCCCAGGTCTGTTAGAGAGCTGCCAACACAAATATTTCATTTGGACTTCATGTATTAACATTTTGCAGCAAGATTTCCTGCTTGCCGGCTCATGGGCTTCCACCCAGTTTTTTCGCGGAAAGGCATCGACTCCCATGAACACCGTTGTAATGTTCGTACCACAACAAGAGGTATGTTCGAATGTTGGATAATACTTATGCTGTCTTATTCCAATTGTAAATGTAATTAATAAGGCCTGGGTAGTCGAGCGTATGGGTAGATTTCATAGAATTCTTGACCCTGGCCTCAATGTTTTGGTTCCTGTTGCGGACAAGATCAAATATGTCCAGAGCTTGAAGGAAATAGCGATAGACGTTCCGAAACAGAGTGCCATTACATCCGACAATGTCACACTTGACATCGATGGGGTGCTTTACTTGCGGATCATTGATCCATACCGAGGTTAGTTATACATTACATCGATTCGCGTGCGTGTGTGTGCGCGTATTTACCTTGTTATATCATTTATTAAGCGTCTTACGGTGTGGAGGATCCTGAGTTTGCTATAACACAACTTGCCCAAACCACAATGAGGTCCGAGCTGGGAAAAATGTCATTGGACAAGGTTTTTCGCGAAAGAGAATCCCTAAACGTTAGCATTGTCGATTCAATCAACAAGGCAAGCGAAGCGTGGGGCATTGCCTGCCTGCGTTACGAAATTCGAGACATTCGTGTGAGTATTGGAACAAGCGTCAACAGAAATACAATTTAATCTTGTAATCTATCTGCATAGCTGCCATCAAGAGTCCATGAAGCAATGCAAATGCAAGTCGAGGCAGAAAGGAGGAAAAGAGCTGCTATATTGGAGTCGGAAGGCGTTCGTGAGGCCGAAATTAATATTGCTGAGGGCAAAAGAAAGTCCAGAATCCTGGCATCTGGTAGGATATATGTATGTGCACCAGTGGCTTACAACTAATCACATTCCTTGGTTCTTTCCAGAGGCTGAACGGCAAGAGCATATAAACAAGGCTAGCGGTGAAGCTGCTGCCATTATTGCCGTAGCAGATGCAAGAGCTCGTAGCCTGCAGGCCATAGCGAAATCTCTGGCACACATTGTAAGTATAAAAACACTCCTTTTAAAAACTAAGTGCGTTGGGGAAACTAGAATCTCACATAGATATAATCACAAAAAAAACAACTGAAAAACAACAAAACGCAAAAACACGATACATAAAATTAAGAAATGTTCCAACCGGAGTATGAGAAACGACTGCTTCAGGGATTAGGGATACCGGGAGTCAATGGTCGAGAGCAGCTGGACTTACGCAGCATTCCTTCACGCGCCAGAAATAACTGGGCCCGAAACTTTTCATTGGCGGCTGATCCAAACCCAGTTCTTGCGGAACAGATGCATAATTCCCTCTATGGATGTCTGCTGCGAAATGAGTTGCTAGACTCCGAAGTTTCCTCAATCGATCATTGCAAGCGAAGCAAAAAAATTCTTTTGGATTCGGGGGACTTTACCGAAAAGGAAAACATTCGCGTTTTCGGATATGGAAATTACTCTTCACCGAACAAGACCGTGCGCGACCCATTCTCAACGATTAGTGAATACAGTCTTAAGCTACTGGGCAGTCCGACTAGTGCAGTCCGCCGGGTAGCTCGACTGCCGTATAAGGTTCTTGACGCCCCTGAGCTACAGGATGACTTTTACTTAAACGCTCTGGATTGGTCGTCGAAAGACATACTCGGTGTTGGCCTTGGATGTTCTTTGTATCTTTGGAGTGCAGTAGACTCCCAAGTAACTCGCCTATGTGACCTTAGCGATGACGATAATCTGATAACAGCTGTCAAATGGCACAGCGGAGGAAACGAGCTAGCCGTTGGCACAAATCATGGCTCCGTAGCCATCTGGGATGTCGACCGCGAGAAGCAGATCTCTAACCTCAGCGGACATATAAACCGTGTTACCGCATTGGACTGGCGAGGCAACAGCTTGGCAAGTGGCTCCCGTGATCGGACCATTTTGCAACGAGATATCCGCACCAATACTATCACCAGCTGCTTGCAAGGGCACAGTCAGGAGGTTTGTGGCTTGAAATGGTCCCCGACTTGGGAGTATCTTGCCAGTGGAGGTAATGACAATCGTTTGCTGATATGGACGGCTCGAAGCCCTGAGCCACTTCACAAGTTTACCGAACATAATGCGGCCGTGAAGGCTTTGGGCTGGTCTCCTCACAAGTCTGGCCTCTTAGCCAGCGGCGGAGGTTCCGCCGATCGTTGCCTTCGCTTCTGGAACGTGGTGAGCGGTCAGATGGTACAATCTGTTGACACCGGAGCACAGATCAGTAATTTGGCATGGTCGCAAAATTCAGCTGAACTTGTTACCACTCATGGATTCGGAGAACCACAGATTGTGGTATGGCGCTATCCCTCCCTGAAGCAAGTTGTTAACCTGTCGGGCCATAACCGCCGTGTGATCTATCTATCTGTAAGCCCAGACGGCAGGTCAGTAGTAACGGGCGGCGGGGACGAGACACTTCGTTTCTGGAATGTATTTACCCAACGAAAAGATCCTATAGAACGACGATCACTATTGAGCCTTTACTCCGATATGCGATGAAGTAAAAATTCTCGAGTTTCCAATTTAAAAAACTACTTCGCGAATTTCGATTAACTTTCCGTATATCGTGATTATTATTAGTTCTATGACTTATTACTAACAAAAATATATTTTAAATGATTTTTGGGCATCTGTCTTTTCATTAAAAAAAACGTCTTTTTCCAGGATGGAAAGAATGCTGCTTCCCTCACACTAGCCGAGCAATACATTGGAGCGTTTAAGAAATTGGCTAAGACAAATAATACGATGATTTTGCCGTCTAATGCCGCAGATGTAAACGGGTTTGTGGCGCAAGCCTTGGCAGTGTACAATCATGTTTCCAGCTCAAACCAGTCCAGCATCGAGTCTTCGGCACATGTAAAAAACGTTGGTTCTTGTCTCAATGCCAATAACATTGAGTACAATCAGATCAATGACGAGAAAAAGAGTGTAAAAATGAATATTGAATAAGGATGAATTAAATGATTGTTGCTATTAACATTAAATCTCTTTTTTGAAACCAGCGACACCAGTCCGAGCCGTCGAACTTGGCTTGTCATAATTATCAGCAATTTATAGTTACAAGAGACGTACGTGAATTCTTCCATCATGCGTTAAAAATGTCAGTAATTGTAGCTTCAGCCTACCATTTAATAAAACTTTATTAGAGTGCAACTGGGTGACAAAAAATCAACTTACACATTTAACAAATGCTACCTTAGTTCAGTTCATTGGAGTTTTACTTGGGCAAATACTTTAGGAACCGAATCTCATGCGATAACCAAAGCGCAAAGCTAAGAAGGACCAGCGATCCAGACTGATGAGCCGTCGCTAAGGGTACTGGCACGTAGTTCAGTAGTGTCGTAACCCCTAGCGTAGCCTGGGTCCACGCCATGGCGAACACAGCGTTGATTGCCCAATTCGTTCGCTTGGGCAACTGCATACGCCTCGTGACTAGCCATAAGGCTGTAGCTAAGGACACAGTGGTAATGCCCAGAATGCGGTGGTTAAACTGAACTGTCGTTGGGTTTTCAGTTATGTTCCTTTGAATGGGCTTGAACTGCCACATATCGTCAGGGATCCAGCTGTCTCCCATTTTCGGGAATGAGTTGTAAACTAATCCGGCGTCAAGTCCGGCTACAAAAGCGCCAGAGATGGCAGTTAGAAACACCATTCCTTTTGTCATGTGTGACAGTCCTTTGATATTGAATGCTTTCTTTGCTTTCACCACGAATGGCTCCGAGGGGAATAGCTTCGTCATTGCTTGTGATAGGGAAAGGGCATACAAAACAAATGCTGCCGCGAGATGGGAGGCCAATCTGTATTGAGAGACGCGCGGCACATCATTCTGGTCTTCGAATCTGTTCTCCAATCCGGATTTAACCATGTACCATCCCATTAGCCCTTGGAGACCTATCAGAGTCCCCAGCAGAAGGACACTCTTCTTTGTTTTTTGACAGAAATACCCTTTCTTCCAGAAATACGCTGCTGGGACAAGAAAGAATCCACCAATGGCACGACCCCACATTCTGTGTATGTACTCCATGAGGTATATAAATTTGAACTCTTCGACAGTCATGCTTGCATTTTTCCTAAAAAGAAACAATTGAAGCATTAACACTTTATGTAATAGGTGACTGCATTTAATACTTGCAGTTTATATTCCGGATATTGTTGATACTTGGTGAATTCTTGGACCCATTCTTCTTGAGTTCTTGGCATGCGTTCCCCAGTCAGCTTCCAAGTAACCATAGAAAGGCCAGACTCTGTTAATCTCGTTACCCCACCTGCATGGAGAAAAGGAAGGGTTAAAATACTTAGTAGTTAGCCGGCAAATTAGTCAAGAGTCATTACCAAGGCCAACCGCAACAAAAACCATGCCGCTGACTCCCAGAAACCATCTTCCAACTGTTTTCTCGCTTTTTGAAATACTAGCATGTTTAATAGTTGGTATTTCCTACAAGATATTGGTTTTTAGTGGAAGGGAAGGAATAATCCATGTACGCAAAAACCATTTAACTCACCTTTATTGTGGTTTGCGCAATAGTTTGCTGTAGCCGGGGCCTGGGAACCATGAGTTTTATCATGCTAGTTCTTTTTTGCAGCATTCGTAGCATTTTGTTCCGCTTTCTTAATTTTTAAACAATATTATTTAAACAATGTTTGTTTTTTTTTTAATATTTACAAAGTATATTAAAAGTGCATGTGAGGGATGGGGAACTTGGATATAAAGAACCAAGTTCTTTTGTTTCAAGGGCTGCAAAACAAAAATCTATATCGATAGTGCCATCATTAGTTTTGCAGCATTAAAAAATTTTTGTTTTGCGGCTTCCGAATCAAATTTTAATTTGATTTGTTTTTAGTGAGATGGAGGCTATTTTAAATACGCAGTTTCAGCAATTGGAAGATATCATCGGGGAAATATTGAAGGCCAAAAAGAGCGTAAGTGTTTCATAGCTGCACAAACACTGGTAACTCATTGTTTTTGATGCAGGGTCACAACTCGGAGACATTGCGCACTGCGGCGGCATTAAAATTTGTTGCATTAAAGCATGCCAATCGGGAAGTTAAGCATAAAATAAAGTCTGGACGGGATAACTTACATTTGGAGAAATGTAAAGTGGACATAAGTCGATTGCAATTGCAAAATCTTCTGTACGAAGTGAGCCACTTGAAAAAGGACATCGTGCGTTGCGAGAAATTCAAGAGCCGCGACACCGAATTGGCCCTGCTCTCAGATAATGAGTATTCTACTAAGCTGCCGAGCACTGCAGACAGTAAAGCGGAGCCAGAATCTAAGCACCATAGACATTTGCAGCGCTTAGAGTGTGAGCTGCGTTTAAGAAAAGACCTAGATAAAGAGTATAGCTCTTTGTTGAACGCCAAACAGGAGCTGCTGCAAGAGAATCTTAACCAGAATCATAGGTACGTTTCATTCGCCCCAGCTCTACGCACTCTGAAGAGTGCTACAAAGCCCCTGCATGACGCACTGCAGCTGTCTCTTGATGTGGAATGGAAGCTAAGCGCTGTGGTCAAATATCTGCCCAAGCCGCTTTATATATTATTCATCAACCTGCAAAGCCTTCAACGTGCGAGCGAGGAGCCATCGTTCAATGCTGAAGTGGTGGGATATGAAAGCGAAGCTCAAATGCAGGAGTTGACAAACCTGAAGCAAAATCCAACAGCAAGGCGGGACTATTCTGAAAAGGACATCGATCTGTCGCGAAAATCTGTGGAAAATCCCTTGGACAAAGCATTAAGTCCTCATCCTCTGCACATTCGTGTTACGGTAAGATTAAACCAAGACAATCGGCCAAATGTTGAAATACCTTAACGCTTAAATGTTTTTTAGCTTGGCGCTACTGGCTCGATTCAACTGGTGTTGCTCATTCGCTATTTCGAACAAATTAAATGTGCCACAGCCTGGCCCCAATTGAGCATTTCCAATAACACGAACCATCAAGGGTGAGTTTAAACTACCGGCTTGATTTAGCAGTTACTATTTTAAATATTTTCACACTTTTAGTGATCCTAATTTTGTTCAGCATCTCCTTCGGCATTTGTTTGCAAACGATTTGGGCAATGAAATACCCATCCCCGGTATCGAATACGATGTAGGGTAAAGCAATAAGTTTTTATACTCGTATCTAAATATTTTACTTCAGTTACAGAATAAGGATCTGACACCCGAGGAATGTATACGATATCTGGAGTCTAAGGACTTTGGTAAAGCATATTGTTGGTTACAGAGTATGTGCTCTATACCAACAGTCAACAGCTCGATGTTGTATAAGCATGAGCTAAACTTGAATAAAAGCATGCGGGAGATCATAGCTCGCATTACACGGCGTTGGAACTCCTGGCTTCAACTGAGTCAGCAAATACGTGGTCTGACTAACAAGGATATCGATTTGTACACACTAAAAGAAAATGTGTATCCTGCGGCCTTGTCTTGCAGCCTGGTGCAGTGGACGGCGATCACTCTCGAGGAATTTCTAGCCCAAAATTCGGACGTACTCAATATTTCTCCGGATGATAAGGGCATAACATATAACTCCTATCGCGCCGTGATTGTTCGAGGCTCTGCCAAGATGGAGTGCTTCATTCGCATACCGAGTAATTATCCATTGGAAATGCCCCTCTGGATATTGAGTGTGCATTGGAACGGTCGCCACACATCGCAGAATAATCCAGCTATCAAGGTTAGTGCCTTAAAACATATGTATATGCGTCACAAGGTTATATATTATTGTTTATCTATTTCTAGATGATGGAATACTGGACAAACTCCTTGCAGCCCAAACAGCTGGAAGCGAATGATCGTTTTCTCTACGCTCAGCTTTTTCGAACCATTTATAGTTTTGACATCTTCCTGGAGACAGAGGGCTCTATGCAGGCTACTATAGAGTACAACAAGGAGAAGCCCTATATAAGTGCATTCGCAAAACGATCCCGATTGCGTCCATATAAGTACATAAAAAAGGGTTCCGTATATGCATTCAAGCAATGATGGATGAGAACCTGAGAACAAAAATGTGAATGATTATGTACAAAAAAAAAACTCAAATGCAGTTACTAAACATCTTCACAGTTGCTGTTTATTATGTAAAATAATGCAATAAATAAGTAACATTTAGATCTAGCTACAGTTTCATTGACAGCTTAGTTTCTGTGTTGCTGTCGCTGCCAAGGACTCGGTTGGGAGTGTTGTTTCAGAGGTATTCTTAACTGACTCTCGACTTTCATCCGGCATGACTTTGTCAACGACGTGCTTTTCAATTAGACCACTATCTCCCAAGTAGCAGATGGAGAACCCGTCGTACCATGCTTCCTGATCCTGCAGCACTTCCTTCAACTGCCACACCTTGTACTTCCAGAACTGGAACATCACCTTAAGGCCGGATATTCCCCTAACGCGCCACCTTATGCGCACGGTGTGGTCGTCGGGATGCTTTGTAATTTTAAGAACCTCAAACTTTACGTATGCGTACTTTAAGTGACCCACTGTTCGAAGAATGGCAATTTGCTTAACAAAGTGGTATAAGCCGACTGTGTGCTTGCCGGTGATGTTGTTCTCAAATATGAGGTTTGGGCTGTATATCGAATAGTCCAGCGGTTCCACAAACAGCTTGGGAAGCGTGACTCTCAGTACCTCGTAAGCCCGCTCCAGATCTTCAGGGGCAGATTTTTTAACACTTTCACTGTCTTTGGCGGATGTTTGTGCATTACTATTTTCGTGAAGACTCCGTTTTGGTTGAATGTTGTTACTTTGACACTTTGACCAAATATTGTAGTTATATGATCCTGTGCATGACGAGTATAGTCGCATGGTAGAAGAACATGCCCGTTCCTTGGAGCCCAGCAAGCTTATCCAGCTACTCTTTCTCATTGATAAAATTCCAAAATTTCGCATCATTTTGACGAATTTGACCATTTGTCAATACCACCGGACTCTGATAAGTTTAGTTTAGTCGTGCTCGTGTTTAGGTAACGTAACCAAGTTTCAATCATATGGTCGTATATCGATATTTTTGTAATCGATATGAGTGTGACCAATCTAGTCTAGTTGGAATTTACAAGATATTATAGGCCTGAAAGTGTATAAGTATATATACACATATAGTAAACACGTTGTTTACGAAAGCTAAATATATCTATCACACTAAATTAAGCTTTCGTTAGCTTGATATAAATTATTGACTTTTCTTCGAGCTTAACTGTAAATTCTCTTACTTTACACAGTAACGTAACGGTATTAACAGGTGCCAAAACACTTGATTAAGTTTTAATGCAACGCCTATTGAACTCAGCAAACCTATGTATGAGAAAAATCAATATGGAGTAAATAAAAAGGTTACATGAATAAAATACAATTTGTGCATATTAAGGAAGTTGTAAATTCTTTTATTGAGAAGTGACGTATCCAAAATGTACGGAACTCAACCAACAGTAAACGTAAGTTTCAAACCGGCATGCTAATTTTTAGTTAAGTTTATTTGCTAACAGACCAGAGTGGGGAAATTGAAAAATTATAAACGGCTTTTGTTTTAGAATCAACGCTTTCGGGTTCGTGATATTGATAACGAGCAAATCATGTCCACTTTTGGCAACATAGGACACCTGCTAAACATAGCAGTCGAACGATTCATAACAATAGGAGAAATAATTGCAGAGGAGAACATCGATATAAAGGGGGACATGTACGAGGCTGCCAAGGAAGCAAGAGACGCAGGTACGTTAACGTCAATTACCTTTATAAGCCTATTAAAATGGAAAGAATAAAAAATGGCCAATAAACTTTCCTGTGACTGATAGGGGTGTAGTAAAGTACAGTTTACACAATTGATTTTCTTCGACAGGAAAATCCATTGAACGGCTGTGTGAAATATCCCCGTTGAGTGGTATGGAGCTTCGGCATAATATTGAGCCGTTGAAGGACTATGGTGCAATAATCTTGGCTGCCAGGTCTCTGCTCTCCTCGGTTACACGAATACTGCTTCTCGTGGACATTATAGTTGTGAAAAAATTATTAACTGCTAAGAAACGAGCCTCGGAGAGCCTGGAGAAGCTCGAGTCTGTGATGAACTTCACCGAATTTGTGCGTGCGTTTTCTGTCTTTGGCACAGAAATGATCGAATTAGCCTACCTCACGGGCCACCATCGCAACTCGTTTAAAGAGGAGCGGCGGCGAGCTCAAATGTTTTCTGCCCGTCAAATTCTGGAAAAGTCCATCGCAATTTTACTAACTTCATCGAAAAATAGCCTAATACACAGTGACTGTGTTATAGTAAAGGAGAACCGGGACACCGTGTTCTGCCAGATACGAAGAGCCATGGACCTGATACACTTTGTGGTCAAGGACAGCATCTTCGATTCGGCGAAACATATGCCGTACGACAAGCAAGCCAGCAACCCACATTACGAGAATGAGAGCATATACACGACAATAAAGCGCATTGTAAACCTGATAAAAAGATACAAATTCCAAATGAGCTACTACGACAGCAATACTGAGGGAAATAATAATTCCGATTCATACTTTAATTTCCTTGACGATGATCTTTGGAAGTCGGAAAAGAACGTAGCCCCATCCGGTGTTGGCGGTGGTGGTTCTGGTCGAATGATCAATAACACTAACTTTAGAAAGCATTTAAATTCAGAAAGCATGGACTTGCGCGAAGAGCTTACACTGGCGTTTGAGAAGTTGTTCGAGAAAGCCCATGACTTCACAGACTCCCCGTATATAAGTCACAATCATCGAAAGAACATTTTAACCTACTGCGATAACTGCAAGCTGGAGTTTGACATGTATGTCAACACCATAATGAAAGACCAGCACGAAAATGTTGGAGTTCAGGTGAAAGGTCGGGAGCCGGAGCTGGGCATGCTGAGGAGCTTGGAGGAGCTGTGCAAGCAGCTGGTAATGTCTGTCTCCAGCCAGATTGGGGACTTCAATGAATCACTCAAGATCTGCTCGAAGCTGGTAAAATCTTTCCATGTGCTGGCCACGGCCTATGACATCGATAATCTAAATCAACGTTCTACAAAATTCCACGACTGCTGCGATCATATATTCGATATTTGCAAGCTGTTGCAGCATATAGCACCTACAGAAAGACTGCAGGTTCAGGCCAAATGCTTGGCTATCAATTTACGGATCTATGGGCCGCAGGTGTTTATTGCCGCCAAAATTCTTTGGAAATATTCAAACAGCAGCGCGGCAAATGAAAATTTTGAATCATTCTCAGACATGTGGAAGTGGCTGACCAATGAGATCTCAATGATCGCAAAGAAGATTCTTGTATCAATTAATCCAACAAAGAGTGAAAGAGAAACTGAAACTGAGGTACGAGTATTTGTGAATCTTTTTCTTATACATACATATACATATGTATTCCCTTTCCATTCCATAGAAATGTGAAGCAACAGATAAACTATCAAAATCCGGTGTACCTGCATCAGATGATGGAGAAATGGTCGAGTTTTCGGGCCTCGAAGGCAAAAATAATGGAGATCTAAGCACATATCAATCAAAATGGAGTGAAGACTTGTCAGATGACAACGACATATTGAAGAGAGCCAAGAACATGTCAGCCATGGCTTTCCTCATGTATCAATTTACGAAAGGAAATGGTTCTTTAAGAACAACTCAGGATTTGTTTACTCAAGCCGAATATTTTGCTGAAGAAGCCAATCGACTTTATAAAGTCCTACGTCACTTTTCATACCAGGTACAAACTGCCTTATGCTCAAGCACTTTGAAAAAACATTTACTAAGGTTTTTTTTTTCAAATTTCAGGTTCCTGCTAGTGACAACAAAAAGGATCTTCTTAACATTTTAGATAGAGTGCCGACTTTTGTCCAAGCACTGCAATTTACAGTCAAAGATCACACTGTTGGAAAAGCAGCCACCTTTGTTAAAGTCGATCATGTCATCAGAGAAACGAAGAACCTTATGAACGTTATTAATAAAGTAGTATCGAAGTGCTTTGAGTGCGCAAATAAGGTAACTTAAACTAAGAAAATCCCCAAGCCCCCAAAATTATTTTCTGCTGAGTTGAACACTCTCTAAACGAATTTTTAAATCTAAAAATATTAGGGTTATGTTTAACTTTGATACGATACCAGTATACACATTACAGGTATGATTTTACTATTATGTTTCCTACGGTTATTTACGAGTGTATGGTGCTTGTTATCCAATTCCTATTGAAAGTTTTCCGATACAAATCAAAGTTTTTGCCTGTAAAATAGGAATGCTAAACAATTCAGTTCAAAGACATCTTTCAGTACGAAATATCCAAAGCTAGGTAGATTGACTTGCAGGTCGTTTTGTATTTGAATCCGAACGATGCATTATATTTTAATGTTCAATATCGTTGTATCAACACAACACGATTAAATAGCTTATGGATGGTAAAGACTCTACCGTTACGTTCATAAAACAATATTGAACTGATGTATCGCCATGTTTAACACATTTTTTAGTTAAGCGGCTAGCATTAGAATAATTTTAGTGTTAAATCAGTTAAGACATCTAAATACTTTCACTCTTTCTTTCACAGTACAAACTAAATTTAACTGGAATAACTGGCGGACTTACATCCGGGGCTGTGGGCGGCGAGAATATGGCCGGTGGAATGTGTGACTCCAAAGGAACGACCAGTAGCAGCGAGGGGAGCATGTGACATTACGGGATGGCTCGCAGAGCCAAGGGAGATGCTAGAAGGACGAGAGTATCATTTTTACTGTTCTGAGCCAGAACAGCTTATTAAATTCATTTTATTATTAGTATACACTGTTAGGTATTCGTAAATCATACAATTTTGTGTATTTGTTGGAAATGCTATTAGTGTTTATTGATGTCAAACTTTTATTAAACATTCAAATTCAAATTAGTTACTTTAAACAGCACGATCTTATAATGCATATTTTTTTTCACAACATTTGAAAAATTTAGGCAATAAAAGTAATGACAGATGCGTATATGTATGTATGTAAAAAGGTGAATTTAATTTTTTGAAAGATCGGCCAGTTCGTTCAGCGTAAATGTATGTAAATGGGTTACATTTCCCTTACAGATCGGTTCGTAAAACACTTTGTTCATTTCTCACATTCAACTGAGGAAGATTAGAGCTGTTGCAACAACTGGTTTTGTCTGCATTCGAAACATTAAACACTTTCATTGTCACAGTCGCAGATTCCTTCAACTGCTGATCCGTTTGGGCAGAGGCGTTCTTAGACTTCAGCAGGTTCTTGAACAGCATCAGATCCACAGCGAACAAGGCCGCACAGAAAAAAGAAAGTGCTCCGAGGGAGTAGGCAAAAGTTAAAATCTCCTCAGGCAACTGTTCCACAGTGAAAAGAATAAGCAATCCTGCAATACAAATCCGTTTTGTTTATTGGCATCTGAAGAAAATGTGTTGGGTTCTTATATAATTACCCTCGATGGTGAAGAACAGACATCCAAAACATAAGAGAATTATTTCACAAGTATCATAATTTGAATTTCGTTGAATTATCCTAGAAGAAAAGGCTGATTAGATCTGACTCGAGAGCTGAGAGAAAAACAATGGTGTACACCTAGTCAAGCAATTGAGAGCTGAGATGACATGCAACTATAATTACCTTGTAAGAAGCAAAACCGAAGAAATGAATGTGAATCCAACGAAGGTTAGCGTGCTGAAATCGTCGCCTTCCTTTGTCCCTGAAATGCTGTTCAGAAGCCTCCATTCTCTTGATTGCTTCTGGTTGCGGACATAGACTCTCTCTGAATGTTTGTCGGATAATCTTTTCACAATTAAGGCTGCGACTGTAGATATCTGTAAACAATTAACACACACATAGTACATGAGGCATATTGATTTGCTAGAACATTTCGGTTTTGTTTTGTGTGATATTATCTCTTCAGATCGCTCATCCAGTTTATTAGAAAATAAAACAATTGAAACACGTATGTACGTATGTATGTATGTATGTCATGTTCCATGTGAACTTGTAACGACACTTGCAAGTTGCAGAATTTTTGTACAAATACAAGCCGCTAGTCCCATGTTTGACGTTCTCAACAGGTAACTCTTAACTGAAGTTGCAGCAGTGCGGTGCGCTGCAGTGGAACCCGTGTTACTTTTCCCACATTTATGTTCATTGAGTGTGGGACAATACAAGCATATGTACAAATAAGAAGTTGGTTAGCAAAGTTAAATATACATTTTTTAGATGAATTGTCCGAAAGAATAATCATTGATATGGAAATACACTGAAAGATAATACATCCAGTATACGTAACGATATTTGGGAATTGGTTGAACATGCCAAGACTATATTCCATGTCGGAGTTCTGCCCTACTCTAGTCTTTATAGACTCACGATCATTTACACGAGTGCAATATATGTACTTACCCTTGTGCATATTTTACGGGTATAAACATGAACCCATTTGTACATATATATTTATTGGCCTCAGCAAGTAGCAAAGATTGTTGAATGCTCATAATGTTATCAGTAAATTATTAGCAATCAGTAAAATAAATAAAAGCGTTGGTTTGATGTATCCCGAAGAGCAGATACACTTCGAAAATGTATTGAAAGTGCAACGCTCGTTTTTTCCATCTTTCCAAAAACCGAAAAATGTTTCAACATTTGAAAGATGTATGTATGTACATATATAGAACATATTTTACGTAATAACTAGCAGAGCCGCGCGCTTCGTTGCTTACTAAATGCATTTAATGTTTAGGAATTCACCGAAATTAAACAATGATAACCAAAAGCAACAACAATTTTTCAGAAAACAATTTAACATACAGAAAGTTATAAAAACAAAATGAAATGAAATAGGCGTTCAACACACATTAATAGTATATATTTGATCAGATTGATCAGATAAACATATAACCCGTCTTAAGGGTATGCCGAATAAGGGAAGCCATAAAGCTCTTGATTCTTGATTCGAATTCAGTTTCGTAAAATCAATCAGACGGTAGAGAGCAGAGCGAGATCAGCGTATCGCCCATAGAAACAATTAATCGGTGCTATTTGTAATACCATGATGAGTTTATGTATAATTGGTGCTGGTACGGCGGGACTTTGCTGTGGCCGACATGGCATTGAGCATGGGTTCCAAATAACGGTTTTTGAACTTTCTGACCGTATCGGAGGAACATGGGTGTACAACCAGGAAACAGGTGTCAAAAATGGTATTGATGTTCATTCTAGTATGTACGAGAATTTGCGGTAAGTACTCGTATCATTTACAGCGGTTTCTTGTGGTTCAACAATCAACAATATTTCTATCTGACTATACAGAACCAATTTGCCCAAAGAAGTTATGGGCTTTCCGGACTTTGAAATTGCAAAAAACGACGTTTCCTATGTACGATCAGATGAAATTTGCGATTTTTTGAATCAGTATGCGGATCATTTCAAGCTGAAACAGTATATCAAATTTAATAGCTATGTTATTCGAGTTCTCCAAAAGAATAAGAAGTGGCAGGTAAGTTTTATTTAAAGAAAGTTACTCAAACTATTCATATAAACCATTTTCTCTTAGGTTCTTGTCAAAGATCTGCTAACTAACCAAATAGAATTCCAATATTTCGATAAGATCATGGTGGCCAACGGTCATTACCATACGCCAAACTATATTCGGGTTCCGAACATGAGTCGTTTTCAGGGCGACTATTTGCATAGTCACGACTACAGAACTAGTGGTGTCTTCAAAGGCAAGTTACCCTCAGTTACCAACTAAATAAAATCAAACTAACCCATTTACCTATAGATAAAACTGTGCTAGTTATCGGAGCTGGCCCAAGTGGCATGGATCTATCCAATATAATATCGAGATCTGCTACGCGAGTTACACTAAGTCACCACTTAAATGACATTGAACACACAAAGTTCTATGATAATGTTCATCAGAAACCGGATGTGAGAGAGCTCGACGAGAAGGGAGCCTTTTTTATGGACGGCTCTTACGAAGAATTTGATACCATATTCTTTTGCACTGGATATAAATTTGCTTTTCCCTTTCTGACAGCAGATTCTGGCGTATATGTTGAGGAGAATTATGTTAAAGACCTTTATAAGCACTGCATTAATATAAGAAACCCAACCATGGCATTAATTGGGTTGCCATTCTACGTTTGTGCCGCACAAATGATGGACATCCAAGCCAGATTTATTTTGAGCTACTATAACGGATCGAATCAATTACCATCCAAAGACGAAATGCTAAAGGAAACACAAACTGCAATGTCCAAGCTTTGGGAAGACGGTTACAGAAAACGACATGCACACATGCTGGGACCAAAACAGGTAAAAATTAACATCTAGAATGTTTCTGTTTAACATATTGGAGATTAAAATTGACTTCATTTCCTCTGCTTTTAGATTCACTATTTCACAGACTTGGCAGAAACCGCTGGAGTGAAGAATATCAAACCTGTCATGACAAAATTACACAATGAGAGCAGCAAATGCTTCAACGACAACTTGCTGCATTTCCGTGGGGACAACTTTGCGATTGTTGATGATGAAACTTTTGTGAAATTGAATTAGTGAAATGTTCTTTTAACGCAATAAAGTAAATGCCAACTGTTAAGTTAACGGAAACTAATCAAATTCAAACAAATTTCAAATTAAATTACAGCACAAACATCGATATCAGTAATGACACAATTTTAATAATATTTTAAACCGTTATGATTCATATGATTGGTTAAAGTATTTGTTTTATGATATATATATTTTATTGTTTCAAATGTATATTTTTAACAGTTTCTTCCACCATATTTCACACCTAGACTAGTTCAACAACAAGGTATAAATCGAATAAAAACATCGATACTATCGATACAGACCTCTATCAGGTGTTCAGGTGTAGTTTCTACACTGTGGTCGTTCTTGCATAATTGAAATTGAATTAATTTCACTTTACTCTCAAAGTTCAATAAAGTAGGTTCGGAGAAGTGCGTCGTCATGCAGTGTCCGTTTTTGAACCGCTTTACTGCCAACTTCGTCCGCAATTATGCGGAGGTTTTGTGTCAGTCATATGGAATGTACTGCCCCGTGGTGGGCAAGACGTTGAGTAGTGGGAGTGGGAGTGAGAAAAAACTTTCTCTCGTCGCCTCATTGCCATATGCTGCAACTGTTACAAGGCCGTTGTCCAAACGCGAATACTCAACCGAGAGTAGCTTTGGGAGCGATGCAAAGGGGAGGAGCCATGAGAATGAGAGGGCCAGGGATACCTTTCCCTACGAAAAATTCTTCAACGACCAGATTATGAAGAAGAAACGAGACCACTCCTATCGCGTGTTCAAGAAGGTAAACCGACTAGCTGGCGACGGGCTTTTTCCCCACGCCCTCGAATATTCCGAACGGACGGAGCGACCAATTACCGTGTGGTGCTCCAACGACTATTTGGGCATGTCTGCACATCCTAGTGTGAAAAGGGCGGTGCAGGATGCTCTGAATATGCACGGCTCTGGCGCTGGTGGAACTCGGAACATTTCGGGAAACTCCTTGCATCATGAGCGACTCGAGGAGAAGCTGGCGGATCTTCATCAAAAGGAGGCGGCCTTGCTGTTCACTTCGTGCTTTGTGGCCAACGATTCAACGCTGTTCACGCTCGCCAAGCTGCTGCCAGGATGTCACATCTTTTCGGACGCTGGGAATCACGCCTCAATGATTCAGGGAATACGGAACAGCGGAGTCCCAAAGCATATATTCAGGCATAACGATGTTGACCATCTGCGCATTCTTTTAAAACAATTGGACAAAAGCACTCCCAAGATAGTAGCATTTGAGACCGTACATTCCATGACAGGGGCGATATGCCCACTTGAAGAGCTGCTCGATGTTGCCCACGAATACGGTGCCATTACGTTCATTGACGAGGTCCATGCGGTGGGACTGTATGGGGACCATGGGGCTGGGGTTGGTGAACAAGAGGAAGTGCTGCACAAAATGGACATCATATCTGGAACCTTGGGGAAGGCCTTTGGTAACATTGGGGGTTACATAGCAGGGTCCGAAAAGCTTGTCGATATGATTCGCTCGTATGCAGCTGGATTTATTTTCACAACGTCGTTGCCACCCACGGTGCTTTGTGGCGCTCTGGAAGCTGTCAACGTTCTAGCCTCGGATGAAGGGCGCCATCTTCGTAGTTTGCACCAGAGAAACGTGTCTTACCTGAAGAACCTACTAAAAAGAGAAGGTACGTGTAGTTTTACTCTTTATGTAACGTGAAGGTTATTTTCTGAATAATCTATTTTTAAATGTTTCGTGCTGTAAATAGAAGAGGCATTGCAACAATTTGATGATATCTAAATGCATCTGTTCTGATCTAATTGTCTTTTTGTATACTTTCTGGCTTTAGGTTTTCCAGTGGAGGACACTCCCAGCCACATCATCCCAATTAAACTTGGGGACCCCTTGAAATGCACCCAAATCTCAAACATGCTAATCGAACAATTCGGACACTACCTACAATCCATAAACTATCCAACAGTTGCCCGTGGCCAGGAGAAACTTCGACTAGCTCCGACTCCTTTTCATACCTTCGAAATGATGAACGCCCTCGTTACGGACTTGAAGAAAGTTTGGCAAATGGTTGATCTGTCGACAAATGTTCCGCTGTCCCCGAACGGCTGCATGTTCTGTAACACTGAGAGCTGCGGACACCAGGATACGTGTCCCGATCTCCAGTGTGGTATACCCAACTGCCCGCGTCTGGAAATCTCTGTAGCAGCATAGTTAACCAAAGCATTCAAAATATTCAACTTTGGCTTTAATTATTTTTATGGTTTTGGACAAATAAACAAATGGTTTTGGTGCTTTAAACATGATTGATTACCTTAATTAATTTATTATCACGCGATTCTCTCGTTTGATGTGCGGATAAGACTTAGCTCGAAGGGTGAGCTTCGATAGGAAGGTGCGTGTGGCATGCTAATCAGAAAATAGATTCGAAAATTTCTCCTTGAACTTTGCCACAAAGTCGAATAGCAAATATGTAGATAGTACCAGTAGTGAGTGCGCTGACCATCTACCGAACCGAATGATGAAATTGATATCAATTTACTCTGGGTAATTGTGACGCTGCATTTGCAGAAAAATATCTCTTTTGTATGCTGATAGCCAAGGCCGATTATTATTTTATTAATTCACACAATTTGATTAAAATAATTAGCTTAGTACTTGAAGATTATAAACAATGATTCTGCCAAACAGATCTGAACTAGACTCAAATAAAAACTTAATCTTTGAACAGCTTTTTGTGAGAGTCGCATCCTTAAAGTAAAACTGCTGAGGAGAATTGATATCCTCGGGATAAAATGACTCTTGGCAGGTGAGATCTCCTTCGCGTGCATACACCAAAGCCGTTAATTGCTGTCCAGAAAATCCTCCCTGAAACTGTAAACACAGCCCACTGACATTTTGCGGCTCATCCAACGTCACGATAATCCATTGAGGGGTTCCCTAGCGAAAGAGAATATGGTAAAGAAAAGATAGCTGTTCTGTCGCATGATGCAGAATATATATATAATACCTCATCTGAGCTCCAAGAGGTATCATCGTTCAGATCAAACATGTACTGCTTTCCATATTGCTTCACGTCTTTATTCAACACGGAGCTCACTCTGCGGATGTACAATTGACAATTTACAGATAGTGGCTCAGAAAGGTGCTTAACCTGAACTTAACCTGCATGTAAAGTTTACTTTCGTCAAAACATTCATCTCAATTCAATCATATCCTGCATTAATTCAGCATAAACAAAACAGAAAACATCCACATGCTAGAGGCATTAGTGATGGCGATAACACTCACCTGTTACTTGTGGTCGAGTTCCAGTGTACATCTATATCTTTCAGACTAGAAACGTAGTGAAGTAGAGTGGAATAAGTGCAGTGCATGCACACTATAAAAATATCAAAAGTATCGATTACTTCGAAAGAAAACAGCTGGTTGCTCACATTATTGTTTCCTCTCCGTATTTAACAAACAATTGGAAATGATTAAGGCCATTCTTGTATTTAACAACCATGGAAAGCCCAGGCTCTCAAAATTTTATCAATACTTCGTAAGTATATCTGTTGTGGGATTAACTATGACGAGAGATTGGTGTTTGCCGATTGGAAAAACGTATGACGACTGCAGTTTTTATACATTATATTTTATGTTCCAGGATGAAAACCTCCAGCAACAAATTATAAAAGAGACGTTTCAACTCGTCTCGAAGAGGGACGATAATGTTTGCAACTTTCTAGAAGGCGGCAGGTGAGTTCCATAGATCCCAGATCCTTCCGTTCACAAATATTTTTATGTATTTAACTATAGCTTGATTGGTGGATCGGACTATAAGCTGATATACCGTCACTATGCCACCTTGTACTTTGTGTTCTGCGTGGATTCTTCGGAGAGCGAACTGGGCATTCTGGACTTGATACAAGTGTTTGTCGAGACGCTGGACAAGTGCTTTGAGAATGTTTGTGAACTGGATCTAATATTTCATGCTGATGCCGTGCACCATATTCTATCCGAATTGGTCATGGGTGGGATGGTGCTCCAAACAAACATGAATGATATAATGGCTAGAATTGAGGAGCAGAACAAGATTGTCAAACAGGAGGCGGGTATTTCTGCAGCACCTGCTCGGGCCGTGAGTGCCGTCAAGAGTATGAACATTCCACAACAGATTAAAGATATAAAGCTACCCGATCTGCCCCAGGCAATTAAGGACTTGAAGTTCTGACAAATGTATGTTCCACCATAGTGAGAAAGAATAGCGAGTTACCCATTTGGTCGACTAATTTATATTTTCCCTCAGATGTATGAATTCCCATGAGCACAATGCCGTATTCCACGTTTTGATGCTTTAATAATATTAAGCCCTGTTGCAATTATGTACCCACTCTCATTTACCGAATAAAATGCAAACTAATTATCTATAGAATTTAAGTAAACTATTTATTTGTTTAATAATATTATCAGAACGCTTACATGTACATCAACTATTGGGTCCAGCGTTTTCTCGGTCATCCTCTTCGCCGACTTCCAGCATCACTTGCATTATTTTTCGCTTGAGTCTCTTGCGTGAAACATCCGAATTCAAGTTGCGAAACTCATTAGCTATTAATTCACCGAACGAGTCCCACTGGTCCCGGCCAATGCTGACTTGTGCTGGGACAGACACGGCTCCTGCCGCATCCCCTGGTCGGGTTGGCACAGAGCTTGTGCAAGTTGTCGATGCAGATATGATGGCGGATACATATTCAGGAATACACGTTTCAATTGTATCACAGATGCTTTGTTGATGCGCTTTACTTTCGTCCACAACTGTGACCAGTTGGTCCACTGCCTCGAATTGGCATTTCGATTCTGAAGATGGTCTCCGTGCTTCTACTTCTTGGTCGCACTCCAGTTTTGCACTGATTTTCTAAAATAGTCAAGAGAAAATAATTAACAATGAGAATATTTCAATGACATATAGGCTCAGACCTTGCATTGCGTTGGGCCATTTTGATATCCAGGCCTGGGTTCAATGATAGACCGCAAAAACATCAGAGATTTGAAGTGTTCCCACCGACACGTCTTGTCAGCAACGGGACTGGAACCACCCGTCTCCTCCTGGCGACGTTCCAACTTTTTCAATTCTGAATTGAATTGATTTCTTAAATTATGTACTTTTTTGCCATAATCGTTTTTGGTAATTCCAAGGGAGGTACAAATGTTTTCAATTGCTTTCTTGCGGCAATCTTTATTTTTATACAATTCCGAATAGTGGTTCCATAAACAATCAGATTTGCGGTAAAGCTGAATTAGTTTGGAAATCTTTTCGCGGGTCCATATACTGGTTGGCTTGCGTCGCCCTCGGCTCTGTCTCTTAGCTTGGGGAAGATCTCCAACATCATCCATGTTTGCTGACATGTTAACATAGTTAATTAATTAATCCATGAATTGTTTGTGTTTTCTTGTCCCTTAAAGCAACCAACTATTGCGATAGCTATCGATAACAAAAGTTGCATGTTTTTCAATATTTAGTCTGATCCCGTATACTTTTAATTTAGCCCAGAAACATAAGGGATCGGCCAATCAGAATAAGACCGACTATTCGGTCAAGATCAAATGTCTACATCAAATAAACAGCCTAAATAATATATTTTGCACGGCTGCCATACGACTAGCCTGAGATATCCTGTCTGGACTGAACTCTGACGATAGTTTTTCGTCAGAGTGCCATCAATAATTGTCAGTCAAATAAGTTTTTGTGCTCATTCGCAGTGTATATAAATAAAAGAAAAGCACGAAGAAAATACGAAAATTGAATATATTTCTGCTGGTTTTAATCTATAAAATATGTGTACGGCACATGCAATACAAAACTAAACTGTTATCCGTGCTGGCTATGGTGACGAGGGGACCATTTTACTGATAAATACGGCCGACGCCCACTGAACAGAATTTCCTTCACATGAATTTTGGACAAATATAAAAAGGGTAAAGTAAATAATTAGACTGAATTTCGTATTTGATTGTATATATGTGTTTGTTTGAAATTGCAGACTGGATACGGAGCACATTTCGTTTCGGCTTTTAAGGAAACTCAAACGTGAGCGTAATGTCACAAGTAGCAAACACGCCCACACCCCAAATGCTGACGACATCAACGTTAACGCCTATAGAATCCATGAAACCACCACCAGCGTTCTCGACACTAGCGGGCGGCACACATTTAAATGAACAGGCGTCAGATATAATACTTAGGGCCTCGACCATTTTTGGCGATCTTAAGCATGGTTCAGCGCCATTGGATCTCGAAAATGTACACAACCAAGTTGAGACTGAGAATAACCGGAATTCAAACGGAGATGGTACACAATTCACCGGGAATTCGAAAATTCGCATAATGCCCACCATCAAACTACTAGCTACTCCACATGCGGCTGATCCTAAACGAAAATTCGTTTGTCCCTACGACAACTGTACGAAAAGCTATGGAAAGAGTTCTCACCTGCGCTCCCATCTCACGTGGCATACGGGCATTAAGCCGTTCGTTTGCAGCGAGCCCAAGTGTGGAAAGGGTTTCACCCGATCGGACGAGCTTAATAGGCACCTGCGGACACATACAGGTGAGAAGCCTTTCGAGTGCGTGCAGTGCACCAAGAAGTTCTCTCGAAGCGATCACCTAACGAAACACCTGGCCACACATGACCGACAACTGAAGAGTAGCACTCCGAAACGTTCGATACCCAACAATGTTCGGTTAAAATCAACCAGGAAACAGACATCAGAACCAGAGTCGGGATTCCACTTTATGGCTGTGCTGGGTACAGGAGAGCAGAACATAGACCGACACCAACAACAGCCTGCGGATATAGTTGATTTTCAGCACAAGCCACTGAAAATCAAATTGGAACGACCCGAGCATAGTGACAAGTACCAGATTGTAGCACCTTTACCTGACAGTCAGATGCCATCTTTCCTTAACTCCAAACCTGAGGTCAAATACGAGCCTGCCGACGAAATTGTAAATACACTGTCTCAATTACCGCCACAGGATGGTCCCGGTACCTATGGTATACCTCAGTTTGTGCAGGATCGTCCCTTCCGCTGCCGGCAATGTGAAAAGCGATTTAAACGGCAGGATGATCTTAACCGACACATACGAACGCACACTGGTGAGAAGCCCTATGCCTGTCCTCAATGCTGTCGCCGCTTTGTACGCAGTGATCATTTGAAAAAGCATCAACAGACGCATTTGAAAATACGTTAGTTTCATAAATATTCAATAAGCTACAAAGCCATTGGCATCCCAATTTATTTGGCTAAAACGGGCGTGTGTTGGGTGACACACAGTACAATAAAAATAAATAATTCTGCAATTTAACAATATTCCTAAATAATATTTATTCCTGGTAACTCGTAACTTTATGTGTGTAAATATCTCTTCTTTGTATATCATATACAAATTTTATTTAAATGAATTTTTCACAACTTTAACATGTATGTATGTATTTTTAAATGGACTGGGATGTTTTCATTTAAATAGTTCATATACCAGATAGTTAATATCTTTTTAAAACATAATGTGCATTCTCACATGAATACCCACCCCACCTCATTAGCAGCAAACTATCGATAGTGGTATCGAAGTATCGAATAATCTTTCCACCATTCCAATTTGTTGTTTACATTTATTTAATAGAAAAAGATGTGCGACTTTGATGCCTTGTGGCTGGATGTGCTGAAATTGTTTCCAGTTCTGGGTGGTGTGGTAGGTTTAGCTATTGATTGGATAAATTCGCTATTCACATACAATTTGAACAGAGCTCTGGACCTGCCCAGCCGGTTCAAGAAAATGTGTCCGAGAATGTTCGCCGGCACCTAGAGCAGTTGGGAAGCATTGAGACATTTGCGGCAATTTTGGATCTAGAAATTCAGTCGGTGATTCGAAATGTACTTGCACCCAAGTTTTGGAAGCATTTTCATGGGGACAGCGTGCCAACAGATCTGCAAACGTGCATCAAAGACCAAGCGCTGGTCATAGAAGCTCTTCCGGATAAGAACAAATTGTTTTCCCAATTTATTGATGCTATTAATGAGCTGTACCATAGCTTCAACTGTTTAATGCAAGTTAAACCCCGACTTGCGAATCTTATCAGCCCGGAAAATAGTTCAGCCCAAAAATCGGCGAAATTGCTGCACGAAGATTCCATCAAATCATACCTACGTGATTCGTTGTTATCCCAGCTGCCACCCGCCTTTAGTGTGGTTGTGGGTGCCTTCTATTGGGTTCATTTCAAACTCTACACCAAGGCGTCACATCTTGCTTTAACAACAGTCGGTATGTACATGCTATGTATATACAATATTATAAATAATTTACTTTCCAACTTTATGATTTCTTGTTTGTAGACTCTGAGGTATTCGACGAGCTGTTATGTGTGGGCTGCAATTTCGACGTGGAGCAGTGCTGCTGTCTGCGGCTAACTGAAATGGTGAACAAAACAAATATGAAACTGTTTGAGATGAACCTAATAGATCGTTTAACTGGAAGTGCTCTGACGTCTCTTATAAAGCTTAAAATCAAAGAGCATATAAACGACACATGCCAGGGTATCTTTGATAGAAGCCACCTAAAGCAGCTTGAAAAGGTAAACCCCGAGCAGTTCTCCAAGTGGAGGCAAACGTGTGCTAATTGTGGGGTATCCTTTACAGTGGCTGGCAGATGTTATAATGACGTGGTTGAAGAGTATTTTCACCGAATGGCAGACCAAAGATAGTGCCAAAGAACTGGAAGTGCCCGCGTCAGTTCAGTCCTTCAAAGTCAAACTAACGTATTATATGTACGAAACGTTTGCACAGAGTGTTATTGGCCAATTCTTCAGTATTATAATTGGTAGGTTTTTGGGCCCATTATGTTTGTTATTTTTCTTTAAAACATCAAATTTTATACTGTAGACTATCCAGATTCAATACCAGCCATAGACGACTTGAAGATTTGCATGGAGAAAATTGATATGCGAGTCTACCTAACGGAGTCGCTGAGAAGCTCGTTGGAAGCTAGAATTCTGCATCCCGGGGTTAACACGATGGATATATTAACTGGATACGTTGCCGCCATAAAGGCAATTCGTCATCTAGACCAATCTGGCGTTATTTTGGAAATGGTTACTGCCCCAATCAAAGACTATCTGCGGAAACGCAGCGACACAGTTCGGCGCGTTGTAACAGGTCTGACAGAAGAGGGGCCAACCGACTTGTCTGAGGAATTGGCCAAGGGAGAGTCAATCAAAGATGGAAAGGACTCTGGTCCCGACGAATTCAGTAATTGGGAGAACTGGGAACCGGATCCATTTGGAATCGATGCTAATCTCATGAAATACAACAGCTCAAAGATAATGCGATCCGCTGATATCATATCAATGGTGGTTGATATATACGGAAGCAAAGAGCTATTTATGACTGAATATCGCAATTTGATGGCAGACAGACTGCTCGCACATCTCGACTTTAATTCGGAAAAGGAAATTCGAAATCTAGAACTGTTGAAAATTCGCTTTGGGGAATCGCTTTTGCATAGCTGCGAGGTGATGTTGAAGGACGTAACCGATTCAAAGCGTATCAACGCGCACATTCACGGCGATGGCGATGGCAATGTCAATGAAAGTGAGTACACAACCCACAATATGCGGAGGATATCCGAACTATTAATATTATTATTATTGCTATTTTAGATCAGATGTTTGACATCTCTTCCCTGATTATTTCGGCCCAGTTTTGGCCATCCTTTAACAAGGAGAGTCTTCAGTTGCCAGAGGAAATCGAGAACGAGTTCAAAAAGTATACAAAGGCCTATGAAGGTTACAAAGGGAACCGCACTCTTAATTGGCGTACGGTGACCGGTCGCGTCAATATTGTCATCGAAATCGGCGACCGAACAATGGACATGGTGGTGAGCCCAACGTTGGCCGTGATCATATACCACTTCCAGAACAAGAGTAAGAAAAATGCCATAGAAACGAACTAGAATTAACCTATTGTAAATCATCTGAACAGGTGAATGGGCCATTGAAGAGCTTAGTTCAATCACAAAAGTTCCCGCATCAGCACTCAGGCGTCGCATTAGTTTTTGGCAAAATCATGGTTTGATATCAGAATCGTCACCAGGAATATTTACACTGCTGGAAAAGGAAACAGAAAAGTCACAGTTTGAGGAAATGAGTCTGGCCGAGGCCGACGAAGAAGACTTGGAGTCGGCCATGGCATCTGCCAGCGATCAAAGGGAGGAAGAACTTCAAGTAGGTGTACCCCAGACTCACTTCAAAGTAATCATTTAATTTGAAATTGCTCTAGGTATTTTGGTCCTATATTGTGGGCATGCTCACAAATCTCGATTCCATGCCCATCGATCGCATCCATCAGATGCTCAAACTATTCGCCTCACACAGCGGAGGGGTGGAGTTTACTCAGGACGAGCTGAAGCACTTCCTGCAGCGTAAAGTAAGAGAGCACAAGCTTCTATTTTCTGGTGGAGTTTATCAATTGGCCAAGTAAATCGGATCGAGGAACCCATTATTCAGTAGGCACAGAAGAAAGAATGAAGAAATCAGCCACGGAATGTGATAACATTTATGAAATTCAACGTTGCAAGATGAATCGATTCTCTTATCGGAGCTTATCAGACTGATGTTCAAGTGTTCCCCTTAAAGAGCCCAAAAGAAGTCGCTAGCTTTTGAAATATGTAACTTCATTGATTGACTGAGAAAGTTATGATTTATGTAATATATGTACACATTTATGAAAGGGAGCACCTTTTGTTTACCAGTTACAGTGAGGCAGCATCAAATACGTCTAAAACTTATTTTATTTAGCAGTTTAATATTATCTTATCCCTCTATCAACAAATCCAATTTCCTTAAGGTACTAACTAATAGCGGAAAAGCAAAATGAAATTTCGTTTGACGTGCTAGCCATTACAGGTTGAATATTATTTGGCTTGGAAAAGGTCAATCACAAACTCAGCGGTTACATCGATTACTCTATACTCAAACAATGTGCTTAATAAATGTAATCGCAATCGTGCCAACTTGTAATATGTATGTACATCAAATATTAATTCAGGTATGAATACAAAATATAAATCGAATTATTCTACATTGAGAAATCGAGCCTTGTAGACTTGTTCTCTGTGATTTGGAGTCAGGATAGGATTTAGAATTGGAGCCACACGATGTATCCTCTGCTGAAATCTGAAACGATCACGAGCCATCACTTGCCACTCGCTCCTCCGCGCTGCTCGATAAGCAAAGTTCCACACCAGCATGACATGTACTTCGGGTTTCAAGTTGAAGCGCACCTATCAAAGGACAATAACAATAATGAGCATCAAGTGCATTTACATGTATGAAGATTCCATACCCTTTTGTTGGTTTTCGCGCTGTCGTTGCTGCATTCACACACCTCGGACTCTTCGTAGTCATCATCATCATCATCCTCGCTGCATACTGTGGGCGGCTGCACGCTACTCTCGTCATCGTCTTCGAAGCAAATATCAAAACTGTTATCGCTGCATTCCGAAATACTCCGCTGCCGATGCATAGACTTCTTAGCAGGTGAATCAGCCGTGTCATCCGCATTATTGTTCTTGTCGTTAGATGTATGACTAGAGTTATTGCTAAACTCATCGTGAGAGTCCATGAAGCGGCTTGTAGTGTTTCGCAGATCGATAAAAAAATAACAAGAAGGCGACGGTTCGCATTGATGAAACGCGTCGAGTCCTGGCATTGCAGCGTTTGGTGCCGCCTTCGACGTCACACGTTTTTTTAAGGCTGTTTGCATGTGGTTGACAACATTAATAGCCATTAGTTGCAGAGAGTTTAACATGTTGGCCAAAGGTTCTGGCTCCAGAGAGTCCATGAGTAGGTTCTCCGCACCCGTTCGCTGCTCAAGCGAAGGTGCTGGCTCTGATTCCTGCATACTGTCAGGTTTCCACAATGATCCTGGTTGATGCTGGCGCGACGGGGCGCATCGATAGTGCTCGATAGAGCTCATGTTGCCAATCATTCGAAGAACAAAGAGTAGGAAATAGTCAAGCAGCGTTCCCATAAGGGCGTGAAATTTCGACATCTATTCTTCAAAACACAAGTTTGCGTGTGGAATTCCTTTTGAAATGCCATTTTCTTGTGTTTTGTTTTGGGTGGCATTGTATAAAGCCAACTTTAATTTGAAGCAGATTTATCCATGATTACTCGAACAAATGGAATATGGAATGAAATCATGCATCTATGTTGTGAAATGTTACGTATATTTGTCATCCGTTCCGTTTCGAAAAGATCGTATATCAATTGTAGCCTTGCTGGGTTTTGGTTTTGCGTATACACAGTGAAATATATTGTCCAGTTACGAAAATATTAATAATTTTACACGTTTTACACAAGAGTAGTTCCATACTTTTTCACTAGAGCTGAAAGTTTGCCGATATCACTATCGATATATCACCTTGAACAATGCTGCTTTGTGGAAATATACAGATTGTACACCCGACAAATTCGTCCAGAATCATTTCACCTACCGACGCAGAATAAATTTAACACTTTTGCATCATATTTGTATTCACATAGATATTACAGCCATGCCATAAATTTGTATATCCTTATATATTATTTGACCAACGTGCATTCACAAGGTATATATACTTCAAATAGCTAACATCTGGCCGATGAGGTTTCGCTCGGAATATTTATGGTGTATTATGAAAATGAGGAGGTATATTTGGGTATAAGTCCACGGTCACACTACCTGCATCAATTATATCGGATCTATCCGATAGATCGGACTATCCGATATCTAGCGATATGAACCCTTCGATAGTAGAAACATTGTAATTCTACATGTAGTATACATGAATTATACATGATCTCAGAAAGAGATTTCAGTTTACCAATATATATTATATTATATATATACATATAAATTATATATTTACAAATAAAAACGGGGTTGTATTGAATTAAAGCAACTATTTTTAATGTGGTTTTATCATATTTTATCAAAAACAAAAATGGTTAACCCCAGAAACCAAGTGGTTTAATTTCCGAACTTGCGCTTTTTATTAAAATACGCCGTTTCTCTGCCGTGAACCTAAATCACATATTTCTCTCGCCCCCACTACCCGATTTTCCCATAAAATAAAGCTTATAAATCTTTATATCTGGTGGAATAGATGGCGATACATACATATGATACAGGAAGATACGCACTCTATTGACATGTTTTCAAATAAGGATACAAAATAACAATATCCAATCAATTTTTTTTCATGATACAAATTGATCAAAAATGCACTATTCAGAAATGTTATCCAATTATTATTGAGAATGCAAAGTAAGCCCTAATAATATATCTTTTCCGAAACCTGATTTGATGATTCGTGATATGATCAAAGAGATTAATCACGCGTTTTCGAACACGAGAAAATCCCAAAAATAGTTTGTTTTTTCCGATTTTTATACCTGCAACTGTAAAAAATGCAAGTGCATGTTCCGCTGCGTCATTCTCGGATTTTCATGCATTTATGTACATATGTATGTATGCATGTGCACGTATAAAAAATGTTTGTATGTACTTATATCTTTTTAAAGTTAATATGTAAATATGTATGTACATGCACTTATACATTTATGTGCATTAATAATTAACTTGTATTGCAAATATCTGCATACATAGTACCAAACATATGTGATTAGATACGTTATTGTACATATCTATGGATGTATAATACGTATTATTCAGATTTTACAAATGCACATATGTACGCAGCCAGTATTCTCGCTTTTTTTGTGTGGATGTGCATGGGGGATGTGAAATGTATGAATGTATGTGTCTATGTGTGCCATATGATTAATACACACCGAAACAGCTGATTCATACGCGTTTCCTACATACACACACACACACACACTCTCTCTCTCTCCCACATGTTACTCACACCAACCAGCTGGGTGCAACAGTTGATAGCCGACAACAGGGCCGAATCGAGGGTTGGTTGTTTGTTTGGTTTAATCAGACGCAGTTTTGATTTGGAACAAATTGGAGAGCAAATTAGCGGATACGAGCCTAGTGCAATTAAGTACATAAGCTATTAAGCATTAACATGCTGAAACACGTTATCTGTGGCCACTCAAATATATGGAAAATGTTTTCGTAGCCCCAAAACAACTTCGATGCGTCACTGACTGGTCGAGGAAATAAGTCTGGTTGAGCGCAAACACTAACAAAGAATACACAACCTGCTCTCTCGCTCTCTCTACGCTGCTTAGCAAAATAAATGCACACAGTGTATGCTTGTGTGTGTGTGTGATTTTTTGTGCTCGTATGCGTGAATGTATCAGTGTGTGCGTACGACGGATTCAAGTCGTAACACGGCAGTCTGTTCATTCGAACCGAACAGCTGTGAGATCAAGACGCCGTTGTCCGGAATAAATATAATACATTATATACACCATATATGCGCATACATATATGTATATGCATCTACAAAACAAAGTAAAAACGTAAAATCTTTTGCGTAGTTCAACTCGTATCTTCGTCGCGCTGGTGCGGGCGCAGTATTGACTGGCTTATTTGCTGCTGCCGATGTTTTGACCAGGACAAGAAATGCCCTGGCTGTCGCGACACTGTCGTTCGCCTGCTCCGTCGTCCCTAACCACCCAGTAGCAGCACTAACCGTAGCGTAGTCGTAGAGAGCCGAGACACCAAAAAATAATAACACAGAGCACAGTACCAGACCGCGATTAGCCCGACTATCACGCAGTTCAGTTCAACTGCAGCTCAGCGGAGGAGAACAAGTAACATTAACACTAACAGGAACGTGTGTGCATACATCAGATTGGATTGTGATTGAAACGAAACTATAGAATAAAATAAAAACCAAACCAAACGCCGTTTAATACCCGAGATACTTATACGCAATTAATCCATCTTCCATTGCACCTGGAAGCTGTAAGAAAAATCTACGATAACGTGATAGCCCTGAGGTATAATTCTAACTAAAATTAATAAAAAACAAAAGTGCAGTTCGTAAAACAAACATTTCGACTGTGTGTGTGCGCGTGTGTGTGTGGTGACCAATCCAATCCATTAAATACAGTGCATTTATGTATAAATTAATATAATGCTCAGCTGAGAGTATACAAAAACTAATATATATACATAACATATACGTATACGTATAAACATACATATATACAGATATATACACAGAAGTATAAACCCATTACACAGACGCAACGCGAAGCGAACGTGAGTCTTGGAATATTGCAAACACAAAACAAAAAAAAAAAATAAATAAATAACGAGGAACCAGTTTCACCTTGAGCACACACATTCACAATCAAAGAAGACAGAGTATCTGTGTGCGCGCGAGCATATTGTTAAATGAAACAGCACGATCGGGCAGACAGGCGACTACGAATACATAATCGTACATAAGTTACATGCATAAACATGCACGGCACTGGGTAATGTGTGGTTAAAATGCTAACCGCTCTATTTAATAATACCCGATAAAATTGGAAGAGCCCGAGTCTTATCACCAGCTACAGCTAAATCCACAGCTACAGCTACGACGAGTGTGCACACAAGCAAATCCCATAACCAAAACCAACACCAATACCAATATACCACTGCCAGCCAGACCCACAAATGTGTATCTACTACTGCGAATGCTGATGATGCTGCAGATCTAGACGAATGCACTTGGATAACTAACTGTGCGATGCACCCCACTAACACGGCGCCCCACACGCTTCAAATTTGAGATACAAGTCGAAAGATGATAGCTGAGCCAACTCAGGGAACTCTTGTCACCAACACCGATACGGATACGGATACCGATACTGTTAGTATTGCAACCCCCCTAATAAACTCAGCCCCAACTCAACCCATACGGATACGGATACGGACACCATCGAGTAAAACACAAAGCGCGCAAGCTATTACTCATTCGACCAAGGCTGTGGCTGGGACTCTGCCTGCGCCTGTTGCTGCAGCTGCAGCTGCACCGAACGATATGACCGATATGACAGTCAACATGGGCGACGACTCCAGTGTAGTATTTGGATCCGCACGGGTGCCTGTCAATTCAAGTACCCCGTATTCAGATGCAACTCAAGTAAGTTAAAGATGCAAACTCCTTATCGGCTCTGCTGGCTAAACTGAACACTTAGATAAGCCCTAACAGAATTGTGTTCTGATATTTTTGGGCTAAAAACCTACTATGCAGGTCGTAGATGAATATATTCTACACACATACATGCATACATATGTACATACATATGCACATTATTTTTCCAGACTGGACAGGTCAACAAAAAGTTTGACTGATAAGATTTCCTGCAGATTAGATTCTATTTCTCTTGCGATTATTTCTTTGTTTACAAACACAAATATGGCAAAACAATTAAACAAGATTAGTAACCGAATACGTATACGAATGCGTACGAATATCATGGTATTGTATGTATTTATTTTGATGTATGTTTGGATGCAGCTGTGTGTTCATATGATGAAATACCAGTTTCAGGGGACGGAATGGTATGTATGTATGTATGTGTGTGTGTATCATTGAACTGATCGATTTCAGGCAAATGCCAGATTCTTTAAATGAAAACCCCTTTCTGGTGTATCCCCAGACATTGGTAGTGCTACCATCCATGGATTCAGTGGAAATGCAGTCTCATTTTGTTGTTGTTGTTGTTAATTTTTTATTTTTTGCACCAATGCATATTTAAACGGGGCGGTTGTACCCGCGGTTTGCTTCCCTGATGACTCACGTGCATTTGTCGTGTAGGAAATACGTACATACAGACGTAAATGCGAATATATGAATGTATGTGTGTTTGCTTATGTGTATGTTTGTACACACGAATAGTACGTGATTAAGAGTACCTATCTTTATATTGCACTCTGACCGATACCGCAACTCGTGTCATATGATAGCAGCGTCACTTTAAAGCTTATCAAAATGTTCCTGGTATACGTGTTATAGCCATCAACCATCAACCTGATCAAAATTCGATACGATTCAGGAGAGTTTCCCCATTCAAGAACTCCTTCAAGAACATGCATAGAACCTCTTGCAGGGGACACACAATGTGAAAAATAATATAATATAATATAATATTAGCAATGAAATGGAATGTTCGATTGTGTGCACACATGTATGTATGTACGTGTGCATATACATACGCGTACAAACTCATAGAACATTTGGTGCATTGACCTTGCTTAGCAGTTTGTTTTTTACGGTTATTAGTGCGGACTCGGGGGAGAGGAGGCAATGGCTCCGCCAGCAGCAGCAGCAGAAGGCAGCGTCACGAACACCAAACTCAATTGCGTATTACTTACTATACGTAGATACATGCATGACTGTATATTCTACACACACAGAAGACGCACATAAGGACACATGTATTTAGTGAGACGTCGTTGACTTCTGTTTATACATTTGTATCTTTATTGCGAAAATATTGTATATGCACTTAATGTGGCATGTAAGTGTATAAGTATTTGGCCGGGATGACCTTTGGCCCTAAGCGTGCAGCAGGAGCGGCATTCCCTCCAACGCCCACAGCCCACTGCTGCCCCGAGTAAAGAACAGTTAAAATCGAAAGCCAACAAACAGCCCTCCCAGCCCCATTTCATCACTTTTACTTATTCGAGTGTACGAGTATGCAAGCATACATACATACATACATATATACATATACATATATATATATATACGAGTATCTTACGGATGCGGGTGTCTGCAGAGTAAACTTCTGTTTATGTTTGCGTGTATCTGTGTGCACTGTCTGTGTTATGTGGTGTGTGTGTGTGTATGGATCTACGAGAGTCGGGCTGCTTATTAGACTTGAACTGTCTGACGCGACATTGAGAGTGAGTATTGGAGCAGACTTGTGGCGAGGGCAAAGGCAAAGGCAACAGCAACACCAAAAGCAAAAGCAACAGCCACGGCGACGGCGACGGCAATGGCCGATGGAGCATCGCATCGCATCCATCCCATCGTCGGTGCCCTGCTCTGTTCGGTTTCCATCACTCGTTTCGGCGGAAAGTCTGCTCACTGCTCACCGCTGACTGACTGCTTACTGCTCCCTGCTCAGGCGTCGTTACTGCCAAGGGTATCGTGTGGATGAACTTTACGAGGTACACGAACTGCTGCAAGGTCGAAGTTAACGCTATTAATAGGTAGTTTTTGCCGTCTCTCTTTTGTGTGAATAAAACGGTTATTCACATTGGATTGGCCATGTTCTCTCCTCTCGCGTTGGCCAGCCACACGTTGACTGCCATAGCGATGACCTATTCCAAATGGTTCCTGAGTTCCGTTCCTCGGACACTGTTCTGCTTGTGATTTCGTTCGTTCTGATTTAAAGGATTAAGCGCACAAAAGCATAACCAGGAAGCAGCTGCGGAATTGCTTATTAATTGAATGCATGCGAGTATATTCGTGCACTTGTCTGTGTATCTTAATAATCGAATGTGAATATACCCAAGTATACCCGAACAGATACAGATACAGATATTCGTACATATGTATGTATGTATGCACAGACATATTTCGTTTTTAGGAGCGTTTTATTAACCTTGGCGAGGGACATTGAACTTCAAACGCTGCGAATACGTATTTTTCGTACAGATACAAATGCATACGAACGAACATAGACAAGGCGATACACAAAATGCATATATATATATATATATATATATGTATATTAATAGGGTACACTGATGTACGGTACTATACTATACTATACTATACTATATGTCCGTACTAGTGTGCGTGCAGTCGGTGCTTGCGCTTGGTGTGAATTTTTATTTCCTAACTCTTTATCTGTGGAACGTTAATATGGAATGAACACTCATGTATGTATGTACATATGTATATCTGTACATCTGTATATAAATGAATTTATAATAGGGAAATGTGTTTTCGAATAAAAATATATGAACAGAGCCACATACATATGCATGTACATATGTATATCCATTCGAGGCGTTTTTTCAATTCCGCGCTTGCATGGAACGCCCCGGAACATATTCCGGGGAATTCATTGAAATTTACCTAGCATTCCGGAATCCGCAGCAACAATTGAGTTGTCCAGTGATCCTGATCGGGGTTCACGGCCACATCCCATCACTCAGATCATACAGATAAATAATATATTCAGTTGCCCTCCCCCCTTCACTCTTACTGTGTATAGATTCATTGTTGAGCCCTCGCTGATGACTATTTCACCTGTTCTTTCTTTCCAGACGAAGAAACATTCTCCCGGCCATATCAAGAGACCTATGAATGCATTCATGGTATGGAGTCAAATGGAACGGCGGAAGATTTGCGAGCGAACGCCAGACTTGCATAACGCCGAGATATCCAAAGAACTGGGCAGACGATGGCAGCTCCTGAGCAAAGAAGATAAGCAGCCGTATATAGCAGAGGCAGAGAAGCTCAGGAAGCTGCACTTGATCGAGTATCCCAACTACAAGTACAGGCCACAAAAGAAGCAGTCGAGATCTCCAGGAGCGCTGAAGCAGAATCCGGATGCGGATGGCAGCGAAATTAAAAATGACACACACAATGCTACATTGTCCACTATTGCAATTAATGGAACACCCACTGCCGGACGGAAAAGCAAAAGATCTACCTCTACATGTCAAACTGGTTCAGTTTCGAAACGTATAAGAAATAATGACACGGGTGATACTTCGAAACCTAAATACAATCTAAATGTAAAAGCTCCGATAGAGCAGCACAATGCCGTTGATATTATGTTACCGTCAACAGATACTCTTTTAAGCTATCAACCATCTGAATATTTACCTCTGAACACGAATAGCAATGCTGATTGCGATCTAAAGCTACACTCAGACCTAAATGCTGGTCAAATGGCAGAGCTTTCCGTCAATCAACGAGGGTATTTCCCATACATCGCAAGCTCCACCGACAACGAGGACGACTCCCAGTTGGAGTTAAACTCCTCGTCCACCAGCCACCACAATCAATCGGATCCAACCGCAGGACTGATGGAGAATATATCCGATATAAGTCCAATGAATGCCAGAGAAGCTGACCTGAAGTATTTGCCATTCTGTGACGAATCAATATTCGATGTGAACACTGCCAATAGCGGCAATGGGACCAACAATCACAATCACAATCCCAATCACATTTTAAATGTGATAAAGTCCCACACGAACTTCTCGGATAGCCACAATATCATTGAGCCCGTATTCGACTCTGAAGACAACATTGTAAATGATGCCAATTTGCATTCGGCCAGCCATCAAATACCTCCGTATGTGCCTGAAACTCACGAGTGTTTTGCCGAAGACTGTGCCGGTGGCGACAACTCGTCCTCCCATCAAGTGGAATTCGAAGTCCAACCGCAAACTGTAACGATGAACATCGAGATTCACAACAGCACTCTTCCATATGGGGGAGATGGCGGGCATACATTCCAATCCAATGACGATTTCAATCCAATACCGTCGGCAGCTGAAGACAGCGACTGCAGCATACTAACCGCCTCACATTCACCACAAATCGGCTTCTATAGCGGCAGCATAAGCAATAGTTTCGTTGAATCAGACGCAATCGTGAACACATGTACATACAATACAACCCAAGACTACACCGGAAATGTAATTGAAACAAACAATGATCTCAGCTACACCACATATGATAACAACGGAGATCTTCTATCTTACACATTTGAGGACTTGCCGCCTCAGCCTGGTAGTCATTTAGAGTTTAACACCAACAAATATGACTTTTGCAAGTTATGATAAAATGTGAGAAATACCTTTAAGTTTTGTGTAATTTATAACTAATATAATTATACGTTTGTAATTTTACACCAAATTATCTATACATACAATATATATATATATATTCCATAAATTCTATATATACGAGTATATACATACGTAAAAAAAGAAAAAGAATAAAATGCTTTGCATTGAAAATATTTGATACCCTGCAGCACTTTTCTTGAATTGGAACTGGAACCCAACCAACTTCTATAGTAGCTCTAAATAAAAAAAAGATTAGTCCTGCGAAGTATCTACATATGTTTATTTACACGTATATATATTTTACATCAATCATTGGTGGCCACACATCAATCAACAAGAAACATCGTCCAACATAATAGAATACACTATGAGATTAAACTATGATCATTTGGGTTACACGATACAAATAATTTCGATAATAAATTAGTATACTTTAATTTCAATTTTGCACATTGCACATCCCATCCACAGCACGAGGGTTTTTTCCAAATTACAAGGTGCTCGCTTCGATATGTGGTATATTGTGTAGGCCGGTGTCGGGATTGGACCAGTAATAGTAGGGCGGACCTTGGCTGAAGCAATATTTCATGTCCAGAGTCTCCCCATGATCCACGTAGTACATGAGGTAAAAATTGCACATTTCATCCTCGTTGGTGGGGCTGCAAAGCATATGAAAATGTTATTCCGGGCAATAGAAACAAGATTTTGATAGACTCGCAAGTACATACCCAATTTTAGTTATCCGGTGACGGGTATTTTTTATGGTACACCTTATGGCAAGCTGATCTCCACTCAAAATGGGGTCGGTGTTCGTGACATTGTAAAACATCTGAGGCGTAAGCGGATCCCGCTTTCCAAGTTGAACCCATTCTTGAATTCCCTCGCTATTCGATCGCACTCTATATCCAGCCACAACTTTGCCCATTTCGTGAGTGTGCACGCGATAGGCAAATGGAATTAGTACTTTATTCTCAGTTATTTCGCAAGCTGATTCCATGTGCTCCGTTTTCAGTGCGGGAATGATTCCGTCTGTGCCCAATAACAATGTGCCAGCTAACTTTTGAAGGCTATTGAGAGAGGAGAGTGCATAATGAAGTCACCAAACAGTGGATAAAAACCACAAGTGGTCTTACGGTTTTTCTGTGTAGTCTAGAAACACGCCAGAGTCATCGGTGGAACCATCTGCGGGCAAAAGTAAACACTCGATTCAATCATACGAGTACCTTTCTACTTGGGAAACTTGGTGGTTACTCACCCTTGAATCTGTCAATGTGAGCGTAGTGCACTTGCAGCACCAAATACTTGGTTGGCGAGTCCTTTCCCACCTTGAAGCCAACACCCGTAGGCAAAATCACCTTTTGGGCATCTCTCGCCCATGCATATAGGATCTAAGTTAGACAAAAATATATGCACAATATACAGATTAATATGGTTATCACTTTGGAAACAATATATACAAATACTAGAGCTACTCCGCAGTGTGTAATCAGTTAACCAGAACAAAATCTCTGTACATACATACATCGATACTCGTGCATACATACATATGTATGTAAGTATTTGCTGGTTAAAGTCAAGGACTGGTTATTTTCCAGCTGTTGCCTTGAACAGGCCTTCTACATTTACAAATTGTAATGGAACCACAATCGTAGTAGTCAGCTATATTTAGATTTGTATTTTTAAAGTAAGGAAAAAAAGGCAACATTATTTTGATTCAATCCCATTTGGACACTGAAAATTTTGAGCCCGTAAGTAACTCGTAAATAAACCATTCAAATGTATATGGTTAGGCGGCTACCCCATAGGTGTTTGAAATATGGCCCCCACGATCTGCTGTAAGTGCAATGGCGAAATAGACGACCAGGCAATATGCAGCTCAGGGAAGACGTACCATCCGGAGCACTTTACATGTACGGTGTGCGAGAGGCCCATAGGAGCGTCGCAGTTTAGGCTTGTCAAGAACGAGCTGGTTTGCAGCGAATGCTTCCTCAATAAGCATGCCTCCAGATGCTATTCCTGCGGCCAATTGATACTGGGGCGTGCCATTGCCGCCGTTGGACGCAAGTGGCACGAAGAATGCTTTAGGTGCGTAGGGTGCAGTCAAAATCTGGTGACCTCGACGTTCTTCGAAGTTAACGGATATCTGTTCTGTAAATGTGACTTCCGCGAAGCCTTTTCGTCCCGATGCGCCGGTTGTGGGGAGACGATTGACAAGAATGCCCTAGTGGCCTTGAACACGAAATGGCACCCCCGCTGCTTCGAATGCTTTAACTGTGGAAACCGAATTACCACTGATAAATTCGATATCGAGAACGGAAACCCCATCTGCCTAAGGTGCAGTGCAGTTGGCGAATAAATGTGTTCTAAAATTATAGCTTTGAAATCAAATTTAGCTGTGATTCGAAAACTTGTAACACAGTACTGGCTAAGGTTTTTATTTATTATCAAATTTACCTGAGAGTGTGAACGGGGTCCGCAGGGGCTGGCCTTTTCCTCAGCCGTTGCTTGTGCCATTTCTCCACAGTTCCTGTGTTGCAGAAGAAATAAGCCACATTATTGGATTGATGTTGAATTGAAGTTTGAAATTGTTTGAAAACTTACCAAGTGCTTTTAGTGGTTCCCGGCTCGCCACATCCGTACAGCAGCATGTGGTGCGCCGTGTTCATGGTTGCATTCGGATTAAATCCAACTGTAGCAAACAAATGAAATTAGAAAATCTTTTAATAGAGCCCCTCTAAAACAATTTGACGTACCAATATAGTATGTGGTAGTGGGATCGACTTTTATTGGAGTGCACAAGTACAAATCCGGCTAAATGTTAGTAATAAATCGTATAAAAAAAAAACAAAAGATTTGTAGATTAGTTTTCTTTTAGAAACAATATGCATATAGTAGCTGGGTGCTTACAAGTGCAAAGTGCACTTCATTAAGAGTAAATGGTATGGTTTATTTTCCCCACGCATCTTTTTTTTTTTATGTACATATGTATGTACAAATGTATGTATCTAGAGAGCACATCGCAATTTGCAAATCGTGTCCTAGGGCACGTCGAATCACAATCTACAGGTTTCAATGCATCCCATATGGCATGGCAGTCGGTCGATTGGTGTGTATCTACACTGTAAAATACACCAGTAGGTACAACCATATGGAAGTGTCTCTGTATAACTTATCTTTATTCATTTATAAATAATTGTATTGTTATTGGAGCCGTCTGTAGTGTTTAGTTATACATTCATACATACATTATGCACATGGAATAGCACTTTTGTCAGCACGGGGGAGCACGCTTAACATATGTCACCTGATAACAAATTGATTACTTACAGTTTTCGGTGAAACCATGGGCATAAGGAAGGGGAAAGATCCTGTGGAGCCTGTTGCGGAGTCGTAACTATTTTTTCGGTACACCCCCTGTCCCTGATCCACCAGGCCGTACACACTTATTAAATTGACTAGCAAAATGCACCAAAGTGGCGTTGAGATTCCAATCTTTCGTGCCATTTCGTTTGTTCTTTTTTGTGTCTTTTTATGTAGTCTATATTATATTAATATTAATTAAGGAAATTAAAACAAAGAATCTACGTGGAAGAACTGTTCGTTTGCCTAGGTTAATGTGTATTTGTGAGATACATTTTACACACGTAGGCCCAGCTTAGTATATGTGTATTTGGCTATCGATAGTTGCAGTATTGAAATATCGATGGCAGGGCCGATAAGCATATGGTTTATTTTTAAAAATAAAAACATTTCATAGCGTAATGAGCTTCATAGTGAGCTTCATAATATGTTCATAAATGAATTACATAACAAAATTAAATTAAATGTCGTTAGAAGGCGAGCAAATGGGACCGTATCCAATTTGAATGGCGTTGACGTTATAGTAACGTTTGTTCGCATGCGCAAACCAATTGATTTTTGTGATAAACACGGTTGGTTCCCATGTTTTTAGTGATTTCCCTTCGATATTATTGTAGGCTGCTTCAAAACTACAAGATCAGATTCCAGAGGCTGGAAACTATTTTAACCATAAATGGAGGATCATTGCGGCAGTGTCGAACCTACAAATGGTATGCGCCCTAAGCCCAGTCCACAATTGACCCTGATACAGCTATATGTACATTTGTTTTGATTTTGTCATTAAGAATTTAACATGAAATATCGGAAAAAGCATCCGCTTCATGCAGCTGAATTACAAACTTTATTTGTAGCAATTGGAAATTTCTGTAAATTAATTCCGAATGGTATGTGTTTCAGGTGAAAGCACGCTCAGTTGTTCCCGCTCTTATCAGGACACGTCGAGCATTATAAATATGATGGATCCAAACTCCTTTAATATGCCGCCTCCTAATCTACATTCCTCGAAGGGGATAAACCCGAACAAGGCAATATTTACGATAGACTCAAATACTGGACAGATCTTCATTGTGAACAACAAAGCATGCCACTTGTTGGGATATACGTCGCACGAATTGCGGAACAAAAGCTTTTTTGATTTATTAAATTGTAAATCAGAAAGTCACATTTCGTCATTGGCGGAAATGCAGATTGACGTGGATGAGGGCAGAGTCGTCCTGCTCAGTGGCAAAGTGATAGAAATGAAGACAAAACAGAGCACCAAGATATTGGTCTCGCTTTGGATTCGACAAATAGACAACGAGGGACGGAATATAGCGGTCGCCGAGCCGGTTCAGAGACACATTTGCCAAATAAGTATTGACCGCTTCGGTGCGATAACAATGGCCGACGCTGCCACTGCAACAATATTCCAATATTTTTCCTCCGAGGACGTCGTTGGTGTGAATATCACAACGCTGATACCCTTCATAAAACTCCCAGATCCTGACAGTAGAGAGATATCGAAGAGCCTGCGCAAGCAAAGAGCCACAGGACGCACCACAGACAACGTTAAGTTTCCTCTGTGCCTGCTTGTAACTTCTCCTGAGCCGAGTGGTTCTTCCACGGCGTATACCAGCAATACGTGCTTCAACATAACCGTGTGGGTTTTCCAAAATCTGAGTGGACTTATTGTTGTGGATGAAATAGGCAACATTCAGACATGCAATCAGCCGTTTTCAGTGCTGATGTTCGGGTACGGCCAGGAAAAAATAACCAAAATGCATATATCTTCAATATTACCTAATTTCGGCAAAGATTTTCGCGAGGACAAGAGCCCAAACGTCTCGAATACATCCATAACCAGCAATGATTGGGAGCCCGACACAGATCCATTTATTGTTGACAACGAGTCCTCGTTTCAATCTTGCAAAAAACTGTCCACAATCCCACCCGCAAGTGAACATTCCCTCAACGAGGCGGGATTCAATGGCGAAGCCCCCGCCCACGCCCACGTTAGCTATACCCAGGAAGGTAGCAGCGACATGTTTACCAATATTCGACCGCCCGAAGACATTACGATCGATGACATTTTGACACCAGTGAATCCCTCGAAAAAGTTCCCCTCGGATGAGTATGAAGAGTCGCCATCCCACCAAAATGAAATGAGCCTGGACAAGGCAAAGTCCCCGTCCACAGAGGCATTTGATGCTTCAAGCAGTAATCCAGCAACGAAGCTACTCAGCTCCATCAATGGAAACTTTCTGGGCGAGGCCATACACGCCGATGGCACCGTCATAGACGTTGTCTACTCGGTGTTGCTCCATGTGTTGCCCTGCTCGCGCCGTGTGTATTGCATTTGGGTGTGTCGAGACCCATCCAATCGCTTGGAGAGCGACAAGTACAACTATGCCAATCTCACATCAACATTCAACAGCATGGCAAGCACCATTGAGCAGTCCTTGGGACAGGTGATCAAAACGACAGCAGCTCAGAACTCCAGCAGACCAAACTCTCTCTCACTGATGTCCAAATACGACGACGAGCTCTACTCCGGGGACTACAGCAAGCACTACACTTCAATCCGGCAAATTGGCAAGGGAGCCTACGGATATGTTAATATGGCTTTTCGGAACACGGATCGGCTGCTGGTTATAACAAAGTTCATTTTGAAGGAGAAACTTTGCCCTCAGTTTATGATTAAGAACCAAGACGGTAAGGAAGTTCCTATCGAGATCCACCTGCTGCAGACCTTGGACCACAAGAACATAGTATCCGTGCTGGATGTTTTTGAGAATGATTTATTCTACCAGCTGGTGATGGAGAAACACGGCTCTGGTATGGACCTGTGGACGTTCATTGAACGACGGCCATTAATGGAGGAGAAGTTGGGAAGTTATATTTTCCGGCAAATCGCAGATGCCGTCTATTATTTGCACGAGCAGAAAATACTCCATCGTGATATAAAGGACGAGAATATAATCATTGATCATAATTTTAACATCAAGCTAATAGATTTCGGCTCAGCCACGTTCATGGAAGAGGGTAAATACTTTTCCACGTTCTATGGAACGACCGAGTACTGCAGTCCCGAAGTCCTGGCTGGCAATAGATATGTCGGTCCCGAGCTGGAAATGTGGGCCCTCGGCGTCACTCTGTATGTCCTGATGTTCTTCGAGAATCCCTTTATCGATGTCGAAGATACTGTAAAGGCAGAAGTCCAAATACCAAAGATGGTATCGGAGCAGCTGAGTCGTCTTTTGACCTCCATGCTGAACAAGGATCCAAAATACCGCTGCACAATGCTGCAGCTGATCAACGATCCGTGGCTCACGCAGGACGTCAGTTCTTCGCAGTTTAATTTCTCATGGATTGTACCGTGCAAGGCGCATGAGGCAGAACCGGACATTCATTTCATGGGCTACTACTCCAGCACATCAGTACTGTCAACCATTTCGCCGCAGGAGAGCTTCTCGCACATTGAAGACTCGTCCATAGGCGGGCCAGAAGAAGAGCTGCCAAAGCTGCCAGCAACCCAAAGGACGGGCCTTAAGCTATATAAGAACAATGAAGGTAAGCGCTGCGATGCAATGCAATGCCCATTAATGTTATTTTATTGACAATCATATTTCGTTCTTTCTGTTAATGGCACAGCTAAGCATAATAAGATGGAAACTCTGTATGCGAAGCAATTTCAACTGAACTCGTCAATCAGTAATCATGAATTGAGATTATCGTTACCTGCTGCGAGCCACACCACTGAGCCCGGAAAGCAAATATCCTCTTCAAAATCGGAAAACGATATATTCAAGAACAAACTCGAACCCTGCGTCTCTGCCTATAACGTAGTTAGCCTGCACGACGTCAACACGAAACCCAAAACGCTGAACTTGAAGTAATACTTGTACTTGTGCTCGTATGATTTGTTTTATTATGTGTGGTGTGTATATTTTAAGTATAACTACCAATGTAAATAGATGACAGTCTATAGCTGTATGTGAAGAAGACAATTAAAGGAAGGTTCTGGAATCTTTTAAAATGAACAAAATAAATCGAATATTACTGTTATTTTCACAGTGTTTTGAATCAGTGATGACTTCTGATAATGCAGCTTGGGGTCTGGACATGTGCAGACTCCAGTGAAATCTTTCGGGATTCCACAGGTACAGCTGCTTCTCCCTTATAGTGTCAATCAACCTGTTGCTTGGCCCTTCCATACAAAGACTTACTCCATGCCACAGGCTATTGTGGTAGTTAATATTTATATAGGGCAACAAATAACTGAATAACATTTTTATTTGCATCATATGGAATTGTCAGATAATTAACACCTACACACATAGATATATATATATATTTGACTACGAAATGTAAGCTGTAACTTAATAGTTGCTTTAAAACAATCAATGGATGCTTGTGCGACTGGATTGTGTTTTTAGGTATGCCAAAAGCTCATATCATATGCGAGTACGTGTTTCATTCAACGCAATTGTCTGACTTGAGCCATGTACTATGTACATACTCCGTACATCCAGTTACCAACGATTGCTTAGTGAATACACCTCACAAACTTTATACAAATACAATATATAATACGTAATCACATGTATACTCTAAAATGTTTCTAAAATATTGTATTGGCGTTGTCGTATTTACGATCCCAATATCCTCCAGTATAGTTCCAATCTTCACTTTTGGTGTGGGGGTTGGTTACACTCTTAAACCATCTTAAATATTAAAGTACATCTTTAGTTGGGTTTTTCGTTTTGGATTAGACTCATGGTTATGGATCTTACCTCGGTGTCCAATCATCGACATTGGTGGATTTTCGATGCTTGCGAGTGTGTCTTTGTTTTTCCTCTAGACGAGTCTTCTCCTTTGCTGCACCATCTAAATTTCCGTCTTCTAGGTATAATATATCAGGTCGCAGACGCGAGTCGGTAGGGCAAAGTGTTAGCGGTGGTTTCATATTTCTATCCATTGCATTAAGCTGCAGCGCAAAGTTCGTAAATTGGTAGTACTGCAAATATATTAGGTTAGTCATATCTACAATGGGTATGTGTATCCAGTAATATTGTACCTCGTCGCAGTTGGAAGGTCGTGGCTTGCAACGCCATAATACTGTGGAGTCTGGTACATCAAGCGAATATGCAGAGTCGCTCTTTGGTATGTCGTTTGTCTCTTGCTCTAGGGGTGGAATGCTGTCGCTCTGGAAAATAGTTCGATTTTCAAGAAAACTTTTGCTTCTGGCATTCTGGCATACTCGAACTTACATCTTGTATGGACATGCTGCGAAACGAGCTGAGCTTGAAGCTGTTCAATTTGGAAAACATTCTCTTCGGGGTTCCATTCGGTGAATCAGCGGACTCACCATCGTCATTTCTTCTGGTGCCCTGCTTTATATATTGCGCATAGGATTCCGCAGAGCAGCATTTGATAAAGTCTGTCCATTTGCCATACAGAAAGAATATATTCTTTTCGCTAAAAATATGGTATTTAGAAATTAAGATTTGTCCGGCTGAGCATTTCTTCATCCCATCACCTACCTGGAATCCCGTACAAAGCCCTCGACTCGGTGCAAGTGTTTGGCCCCAGACCCAGCTGATTTGAATGTTAGGTTCGCGACGTGACCGGTAGAATGATTTGTTATCACCATCTTTCCATACTGCTCTATCCAAAGCTTGCCGACTATAATGTTGTGCACGCAACAGTTTACGTTAGTCCAGGTGTAAGTTTCCTTCCATCTGACAAAAACGAATAGCGTTAAATAGAATGATTTACCGAATTTATTCGAAGACACCCACTTTGGAAACTCAATGGTGACCGTGCCTTTGGGATTCACTTCGACACTCTTTCCCCATAACTTAATTTTTGGGTTAATAGAGCCATGGAATTTAAAATCGTTGGACTCTGCGTGAAATGCAGAAACTGGCGGATGGTGAGAGACCTGCTCACAAACAATTCGATAGTCTTCCCTCTGCAATTCGTACGTTTCCCCCAAAAGCGGGTTAAATGGTTTTCCGAGTCGCTCCCAGTTTGAAGCCAAAGCAGAAACGGCAAAAGCTGGAAGTAATTAAAAAAATATGAATATTTCTGCATGCATATGACTGGCTCAAACTTTTTACACTACAAAAATTATTAGCCATGAGCACCCTGTTATTTTTCGAATGTATGTACGCAGATAATAAAAATAACAATGTAAGTCAATTTGGACTAACTGAAAGTGTTAAAGTTACCAAATGGCAAGTCGTGAATTTAGTGCCTATCACCTATATGTATTTGCAAGTACATATGCACCTCAATGAACTGCCATCAGCAACAGTCCCAACCTAATGTTGATACTTGCCTGCAACATATTTCATTCGGTCCTCTGGGGTCTCCTCTCGTGCTGCTTGTGTCAACAGTTGGGCATACTCCATATACTCGCACAGCCGCTGGAGAAAGCTCAGGGGTTCATTTAGCATTACCGGCATGGTAATTTTGCTCAAATCCTTTCCAATGCAATTCTTGAGAATGGCCCAGATACTGACTTCCTTTCGTGATATCATTGGAGCTGGAAGCTCGGTTCTACGATGGCGAAATTATTATAACCGAAAGCAGGTACTTATTACAGATGGAAGCATCGGAACTTACCTTTCGACACGTGCAATGGAATCCTCCTCTGCCATTTTAAAAATTAAGTTAACGTATATGTACTATCGATTGACGCTTGTGCTGCTGGTTTGAACACGTTCAAACAGTTGGATCTGATTCGGCTAAGACTTATGAGGTAGCGTTGGGAAGAGACATGTGGGAGAGTAGAGTGGGAGTGGCGAGTCCAAATTCTAAAATGGGGTTAAGTAAAGTGGGCACTAGATTAGTTGGCTACTTTATTACACATATTCACGTATCTATACATACTATACATATATGTACATGCGTATGCCCGTATGCGTGTGGCCAAAAAGTCTGTGTGTGTCGTTGTTGTCTGATTTTGTACCTAGCTGTTAATTGCTGGACTGGACTGTAAATCTTGTGACCAAAAAGTGTCGTTCATTTATACTCCTCGTGCAAATGAATGCTCGCTCTCTGATTGTGATGTATGTTTCAGGTGTCTTATAAAATCGAAACTTCCGCCTTGGTTTTCGTTACATTTTGATTATCCAGTGGTTTCGCTTAAAATCCGTTAATATATTTTCGTGTTGTATCTGCTTTCTACGGTGTTCTAGCTTCTGTTGAAAATTTAATCAATAGAATGATAAGAAAGCTTTTGCAAGCTTTTTGCAAAGATTAAGAAGCTTTCTTACAGAGATGATTTTATTGAATCGATTTATGAGTCCGATTTCCATTAACTATTTGCTACAAACAATATACACCTAAACATACACACATATGAACACTGATTGGCATTCAATTAAACCATTAAGAAAGCTATGACGCGACAGTGAAATGCCCCTTATTCCGATTTTATTTACAGCGTCGTAGAAAAAGGCCGAGCGGAAAGCTCCGAAATGACCAAAATTCATGGCGGTAATAAATGTTTATACACATTCAGTGTTCTCTGTGAAACACCTGATGGATGACCTTTAGCTATTTTTAACTCGGGGGGGAAAACACTATATCTATTAATTTATGGCCGCATTTCGCGTTTATGGATTTGTGGAGGTGAGAACGAACGTGGGAGTGCCGCGATGAGTCGGCAGCCAACATTGTAAACAAAAATTCATTCAATTCAAATCAGTATATTTTGTTTTGATTTAATTAACCAGATAATATATTTATATATATAGAACTTTTGGATGTTGTATAATTATTTTATATTCCATATATACAAGCAATAAAAACAACATTCTCTTATGCGTACGTCGGAACTAATTGACTAAAATGTTGTGAGCAGTTCCTCTTGGATGCTGTTCGATCGAAGCAGTTGAGTTGGTGTAGGTCCCCCGGCAACCGTATTAAGGACTTTGGATGATGTAGCTGTCGCGTTCTTGTGGTCATGGTATTCATCGCAGAACGACTAAATCAGGGAAAATAATTATGAAACTTCAAAGTAAAATTGGCATAGCATAGCATCTCGAACATTACCTTGAGACGACTGCCCAAGAATATAGCGCGCTCTCGTTTTCGAACCATATAATCAGAGGACATGAGCCATCTGTGCTCCAAGCAATCTTCAGTGTATGGCCGTTTGCTGAAATGTGCATAGCAACAGGTTGATAAATGCAAATATGTACCTATGTATGCTCGCCTGTATAGTGTGGTGTACTTACGTAGGATGACGCTTAAACAAGAGCATAATAAATCGTGTTGCCTCGGGGGTAACTTCCCTGAACAGATTCTCGAATCTATAGCGCACAAAGGAAATATTCTGCTTCGTTTCGTATTCGTCGTTCCCGCGGAATGGGCTGCATCCGGACAAGAGCAAGTATGTCAGTGCACCGACGGACCAAATGTCGCTCTGAGGGAATATTGGCTCGTCGTTGATCATCTCCGGCGGCTGGAAGTCCAGCGAGCCGCATGGCGTTACCTTGACGCCCAACTTGTTCACCTTCTTGGCCGACCCAAAGTCCACCAATTTGACTTGAATCGAGCGAACGGATGCCATTACCACGTTGTCGGGCTGTATATTGAGATGGCAGTAGCCACGCCAGTGCAGGTATTGCAGGGCGTCGAGCAGCTGGGTGACAACGCTGGCCACCATTTGCTCGGAGTACTCGTGGCGGCTGCTGAAGTAGGTGAGGACGTCGGCTCCCTGGAGCTTCTCCATCACGAATATGGCTATGGGCACGTTCAGCGGCTTGTAGGCACTGAATAGAGCCGGTATGCGCTCATGCCGCAAAGTCTTAAAGTTGTCAAACTCGGCCACGACCGAGTCCTCGTTTTCATCGGTCACTTCGAGAATCTTGGCCACCACCACTGTGTCGGTGGACTTTTGAATGCCCTTCACGATGGTGCTGAACTCGCCGCGCGCTATCTCCGAGATGAAGCTGTACTTGTCGCTCACGGAGGAGTCGGTCACCCAATTGGGGGGCTCTCGCTCGCAGTGGTAGTCGGTGTGGACGCGCTCCTCTTCGGGTATCACCTGGTGACCGTTCTCGGTGAGCTGCTGTAAATGCTTCATTGCCTTGGTGATGTGTATTTTGGGGGCGTCATGGCCCGCGGTGGATGCGGCCACGGGGATTCCCATTTCACTCCAGCCAATGCGATTCTTGCTGGCCAGCCTGAACTGGTAGCTGGTGTTTGGCTGCAGATCGTGCAGCAGGTAGAATTCATGGTCGATATTGTCGGCCACCGTGGTCCAGGCATCGCAGTTGCTCAGCTTGTGCTGCAGACTGTAGCACAGGACCGTGGAGTGGCCATCGTCGCGGGGCTGTTTCCATCTGAGGAGAATCTCCGTGCCGCTGTTGGCAGAGATCTCGGGAGAGTCTGGTGCATCTGGCAGAGTGGCCACCACGATGCGGCATCTGGCCACAGTTTGGCCCACCTTGTTCCTGGCCACCACCTTGTAGACACCCACATCGAAGTGGAGGGCTGGCTCGAATCGCAGAATGGAGCGACCATCCTCATCGACTGAGATTTTGATGCGCTTGCTCTCGGACAGGACCATGTCGTTCTTGAACCACTGGACGCATGGCTTGGGATCGCCGACGGCAAAGCAGTGGATGTGACTGGGCTGGTTCTCGGTGATTGCTATCGTCTGTGGCTTCTCCCGGAAGAAGGGCGGATAGCCCTCGCGCTGGGTCTCTATCATGGCCTCGGCTTCAGTGTACTCATCCAGACGGGGCCCCAGCTCCGTGCGCAGGCGCCGAATGGAGTAGGAGTCATTGGCCGCATACATGCTGATGCGACTGCGCGTGCGCTCGTCGTCGATTTCCTCATCCATAATGTCAGTGAAGCGACGTCGTTCGCGGATCACCGGCAGCTGCAAAGGATGCATTATAGTTGGACACGACTAACAATAAACTGGCAACTCTGTGCACTTACCGACCAATCCACAGAATCGTTTAGGGCAAACGATGGGGATCGCCTGTGGGCCACCTTCATGTATTCCCGCAATCTGACGGGGAAGTTGACGTCCCGCAGTTGCAGTAGATAGGTGTCGGGACCGTACTGGTAGCTGGGATTAGAAATAGCAAGGAAATTTAAACTATATATCATTTGGTGTATGTACGTGTATACTTACTGGCTCTCCGATTGAATCAGACCCAGCTCGTAGTCGGGATGCAAGTATTTCGAAACAACTTCCTCGCGCTTCGCTCGCTTGCGTGGCTCTGGCAGGGGCTCTGGCGTCTGCTCGGGGGTGTAAACGTGTCCGGGGGGGTATACCATTTTGGACGGATGTTGGAAGCAGCCGCTCAGACGACGTCTGCGGAAGTAGTTCTTGCAAGAGGCATTTGCGTACCAGTCCCTGAAGTGGTCGTAGTAGCTCCTCAAACGATCCGTACGGATTTGATAGTCGTGGTCGGAGGCCTGGCGATCGAGCATAAAGAACCACGGGTGCTTCAGCGCTGTCTTCACATCCATGCGCTCCTCCGGGCTGTAGAGCAGCAGACGGCTGATAAAGTCGCGGCCATCATCAGAGATGTGTGTCCACAGCTCGTCCTTGAAGTCCCAGCGACCCTCACGAATCTTGGTCAAGGTCTCCCTATCATCTATGCCCAGGAACGGATTGCGACCACTCAGCAGTACGTAGGTGATCAAGCCCACGGTCCACATATCGTGCGAGTAGTTCACGCCCTCCTTGTTAACCACCTCCGGGGACACGAACTCCGGCATGCCATAGTCCAGTGTCGACAGATTGTGCTTGTTGATTTTCCTCGACAAACCAAAGTCCGATACCTTAATGTAATCGCTGCCCACCACCGAAATGAGTAGATCCTTGATCTGAAATTCGCAATATTAACATATGTAGCAAGATGATAGATAATAGATGATGTAGTCGCAGTTTCTCGCGCTTACCGTGAGACCCATGTGGCCCACTCCGATTTCATGCATGTGCTCGAGACCCCAAAGAGTTTGCCTCACATAATTGGCTATGTCCCGCTCCGTGTAGTAGTCGCGTCGGAGTAGATTGTCCCTGACCAGCTCGCCCCCAGCTGCCAGCTCCATAATGAGGGTCACGCTGCGGTCCGTGTCGTAGGCATCGTAGGGACGGATCAAGTGCTTGTGGTTGAACGTGTTCATCATCTCCAGTTCGTTCAGCATGAAGGGCCGCAGCTCTGGCCGGCCGTACATGATTTTCGCGGCATAATTATCGCCGGTGGCTCGCTCCACGGCATGGTAGGTGATGCCCTGAGTGCCGCGTCCCAGCTCATCCCCAATATCGTACTTGTCCTGGTAGCGCAGCTGCTTGGATCGCACATACGGATGTCGGCCGTAGGTCTTGTAAATGTACTGATCCTCGTTCTCCTCAATATGCACTGTCACCGAGGTGCTAATGGAGCCAGCAATGTTCCTGGCACTAATCGAGTATAGTCCGCCGTCCTTGATGATCGAATCGTGTATGGATAGCACGTAGATGTCGGGGTCATAGGAGCTAATCTGGTTACAGAATGGAATCCAAACATATATGTCAGTGCATAAGCCAGAGTGGAAACCCTCGAAGAATATTCACCTTGATGCGAGATGATTCGGCGATTGGCTTCCAGTCCTTGTACCAATGAACCTCTGGCAAGGGAATGCCCACCAGCTTGGCCTCGATTCTTCCGTTTTTGCGGGACATTATGAAGGTTTCGTCCGGTCGCTTCAAGAACCGCGGATGCTCGGCAATTTCCAATCTCACCCGCTGCCTGGCCTCGCCGTGCTCATTCGTGGCGACTGCCTCGTACCAGCCCACATCCCGATCCAGCATTCTAAGTTTATACACACAAATGCGTATGGTAATTATTATACGAGTATAGTAAGAACGGATATGGTAGGCCGGGGCTCACTTGTTTATGAACAGCGTCGCCTGTCCATTTCGTGTGTAGCTTTGATCGAATCTGCCACCCGACTCGATGATCATGTCATCGAAGTAGTAGGTCATCTTTGGCTTCGGATAGCCATAAACGAACCACATGAGCTCCGTGTTGTGTCCCTTCACTCCGTAGCTAATGTCGTTCTCGCGCAGTAGGAATCTGTGCAGCAGCAAAAAAATAAATATGTTTAGTGGCTCCATCCCATGCGGATCTGAAATAGTTATTGAGTTACTGGGGCGACTGGGCTAATCCGTCATGGGGCGGCCGTTCAATATCAAAGTCCTTGGGGAAGTACGGCGAAGTCTCTGGTCTAAAGTCCGTGCCCGGTGGCAGGTAGGTGTAGATTTTCGGTGGCTCTGGCACCAGTTTTTGCCTATACAAGAGCCAATTAATGCATAAAAGAGTAGCCCTTAAAGGTGTCTTCCGCTCACCTGTAGGTCTGAGTGTAGGGACTGGGATCGCTCACGCCAAACTTATTCTCCACTCGAATCCTAAATCTATAGTCTCTGAATGGCTCCAGGTTACGGATGTCGCAGGCACAGCTGCGCACTCCAGTTCTCAGGGTACGCCAGTCGCCTTCGGGTAGGTCCATCATTTCGATCTATTGCGTTGCCATTACCGTCAGTATTGATTGAGGATAAGTGGAGTGTTTCCTTATCATTTACCTGATATGTGATGGGATAGCGCGGCGTCAGTGGCACCGAGGGGTTCCACGACAGCAGCAGTCCCCGATCGGTCATACGGGATATGATTGGACCCTCCGACAATGGTGGCGGAGCTCCGGACTTTTTGTACTTCTTGAAATCGGTGTATTGATCCTCCAGTGGCTTCTGCTGGCTGTCCAGGGCTGCAATAGAAATAGTCTGAGCATAATCTGAGCCCAAGCGAGATTGCACCTGCACCTACAGTCGTAGAAGAGTTCTGCGTGGCAAATATCATCTCCGTATGGGTTGAAAATGCGGCAAGAATAACGGCCCACATCGTACTCGGTGACATTCTTGATGGTCAGCCGCAGGAGGCCGTTCGGCTCGATGTCCATCAAGATCCTATCTGAGGGGAAAAGCCTCTGGTCGTTTTTAAACCACTCGACCTCTGGCTCTGGATAGCCCGTGGCACAGGCTGTGAACTTGGCAATCATGCCCTCATAGATGTCACAGTCGCCAATCTTCTTGAGAAATACTGGGGGCTCTGATCGCGAGTGCTTCTTGCTGCGAGCGAATCGAATCGAATCAGTAGAGATTTCAGAGCGAAATATACTCGTACACAAATACTCACATTTCATTGACAATATCGAGACGTCCTTGGGTGATGTCCTTGCCCTCCCTGTTGCTGGCGATGCATTTGTAGACGCCTTGGTCACCCTTTTCGCAGTTGTTGACAATGAGCGTGTGATGATCGCCATCGTTCTTCAGGGTGTACTTGTCCGACTTGGGAATGGGCTTGTCCTGGAAGTACCACACCAGATCCGGATAGGGAACTCCGGAGACGGTCACAGGGATCTTGGCATTGTTGCCCAGCACCTGCTGCTGGTCGGAGATCTTTTGGGTGAACACTGGCGGCTTGTACACCTTCCTGACATTCGCATTGCAGGCGGAGGAGTCTTCGCCCAGGGGATTGGCCAGCAGACAGGTGTAGTTGCCCGAGTCGGCTGCCTCGGCTGGCTTGATGCTCAGTCCGATGTGCTTGCCATCGCAGGTCATCAGCAGACGCTCGCTGGGAGTGAGAGTGACTCCGTCCTTGGTCCAAATCACCTCGGGCATTGGGTTCGCAATGAACGGCGCAGACAGCACGAGCTCCTGACCCTCGTCGGCATTCACATCCCTGAGAGCGGACACAAACTGGGGCGCTTCTTCGGTGGCCGTTTCGTCCACTTTGGGTGCCACGTAGAGCTTGGCCTTGGACGCCGTGGTGCCCTCACAGTTCTGAGCTATCACCTCGTATAGTCCAGAGTCGCCGGGCACGGTTTTCTCTATGATTAGGCTCGTGCTGTGGTCCGGATTCTCCACGATCGCAATGTGCTTGGGGTCTGGCAGAATTTCGTGTCCGTTGTGGAACCATTGCAGTTTCGGTTTCGGGTTGCCAACCACCTTGATGTCCATTTTGACGGGGAAACCTTCGATGCTTGATGAGTCCTGCAGCTCGGCCACAAACGCCGGCTTGGACTCCTTGGGCACAACCTCCACCTTGGAAACGCCCTCCATCTCACCGCCCTTGTTGACTATCAGGCATTTATAGACACCGGCATCCTGCGGCTGTGCAGCATCAATGCTAAACAGTGGATAATAGATTGAATCCCTTTTTCGCCGTAATATGTATATCACAGGTGTCCTACCTCAGTCCGATTTGGCCATTGGGATTGTTGATAAAGTTAACCTCCGGACTGGGACGAAGCAGCATGCCGTCCTTGTACCATTTGACTTCGGGCGCTGGGAAACCAAACACCTCAGCCTGCAGCTTCAGAGGTTCACCCACGACAACAGTTTGGCCCGTGAGTGGCTTAATGAACTTCGGCTCCATCTCCTCAGCTGTATTCCAAAGCAATATACTTTAGTGGGTAGAGGATAGAAGATGCGCTACATACGTTTAACAGCCACAGCACAGAGCGCAACCTTCTCTCCGTGCGGATTGGATATGATTAATTTGTAGGCGCCCGAATCGTTGGGTTCGCAGTGGTTGATCTCCAATTTGACCAATCCCTCGGGACTAGTGGAGATCTTCACACTGAAAAGAATGGTACAAGTGGTACATTATTGGCTGTATCGGTGTCGGGCTGGTGCTATTTAGTGGCATACCTATCGCTGGGCTTCACTTCTTCGCCGTCCTTTAGCCATTGGACTGTGGGCAGAGGACTGCCATCCACAGTGCACTCCAGAACGAGGGGTTCACCCTGCAGCACGTCCAGGGCATTGTCCAGCTTCTTGACAAAGCTTGGCGCCAGCGAGAGCAGGGCCAGCTTGAAGGGTGCTTTTGTCACTCCGATTTCATTGGTGGCCACACAGGTATACTAAGAGCAAGGCAAGGCACTCCAGTTAATAGTATGCACTTCGATACTTACTGTCCATGGAATGGATTGGATATTTCACTTACCGTTCCAGCATCGTTTTCCCTGAATGTTTTTATATCGAAGACACCTTCGATCTGATCGGAGCCCTTCTTGGTGTCCTCCTTCTTGTAGAGTTTGTCCTTGCTGGGCTTGTTAATGGCTTCGTAGTTGATGGGCTTATCGTCCTTGAGCCATTCAAGGGTTGGCAGTGGGACGCCATGGACCAGGACCTTAGTGGAAACTGGCCGGTAGTCATGAATGCTCTGGCTCTCCGGATTGACAATGAATGTGGGCTTCTCCACTGGAAAATGTTTAAATAATTTGTTGAAGCGATTACCAAGGGAACACCAAGGAAAAGGAGCCTACCAAGCACAGACAAGTTGAAGTCAACACTGGACCTGCCCTCGCTGTTGACTGCCGTAATGGTGTACTTGGAGGATTCGCTTGGAGAGACTGCCTGGAAGACGAGTCGGTACTTGTCGGCATCCACGTCGGCGATCACCTCACAGTTCTCGTTGTTGCAAAGGTTCTCATTGCCCCTGGTCCAGGACACCTTCGGTTTGGGGTTGGCGAGCACCAGGGCCTCGAAGCAGATGGTGTCGCCGGGCATGCACTTGCTGTCCACGAGCCCGGAAATCTCTGGCTTGGCCAGCACATCTACCCACCCGCTGGTGACCAGCTCCCCGTACTTGTTCTTCACCTTCAACTCGTACCGTCCCGAGTCCTTTATATCAGCTGTAATCGAATAGAGAGTTGAGTATATTTGCTTTAACTTTACAAAAAATGAACTGCAATACCATCCGAAATATTCAGCGTGCAGGTATATTGCTGCAGCCCGTGCTCAAGTTCCTTCTTTTCCACCTTCAGCTTGAGGTTACTGCTCTCCTTCACCGGCTGGCCGTCCTTCAGCCACACGATTTCGGGAGCTGGATCGGCTGTGAATATGACGGGCTCCGAAACCTTATCGCCCTTGTTCACCTTAATGTCCTTCAGTCCCGATCCCTTGGTGAGCAACGGCTTGCGGTATTCAGCCACACCTTCCAACGGATGAGCAATGGAATAAATTGATTAGGTTGACATTGATATATTTTTGAATGGCATATCCCACCTGAGAGAGAGAGATCTCCTTGATGCGACTTCTCGCCACATTTATTTTGCACAACCACCTTGTACTCTCCAGCATCCACCAGATCTAGGGACTCGACCTCCAGCTTATAGTGATCCTGCAATAAATCAATTGTTTTGCTCGAATATCCCGTAGTTGTGTATTCAGGCATTCAGATGAAACAAACCCCATCCACGGTAATGGCCGTATGCTTATCCGATGTAATTGGTTTCCCATCGTGATACCATATCGCTTCCGGCTTGGGTATGCCCGTGGCAATGACTTCGTATTTGAGTGGAACACTCTCAAAGCTGTGCGTCTGGAAGACGTCCACGTGCAGGATCTCAGGAACGGCTACAAATGAGGCAGTTATCAGATAAGTGGATCTATTGAATTCTCAACTTAATTGCTATGTTTTCACTATCATATATCTGTACAGAGAATAAGTACTTATAGTACACAATCGAATTGTTTGGTTAGTGTTTTGCAGTGCAGCATTTATCCATAATCTCTCAGCGTTTTGTCTCTGAAAGTATTGTAAACCCAGCCCACATATCCAATAAAATATTCAAATTAATGTGTTAAAAAGTATTTGCTCCAGTAGCAGAACGATGTTGCAGATTTGTTCCTGCGTTAGAGCTCTGAATATCCAATCAAATTTCACAGTATCCAGAAGGCATGATTATTTTGAAGAGAACATACATATGTACACATGTGAGCAGAATGATATCACCCCTAAAGCAGTGCATTTACATTGTATAAAGAGACATTCAATTCTTATAAACTATTTTTAGGTACGCGTATTACTCGCGAGTGCTATTACTCGGAGTTCGGTAAGAGTCGCTGTCGATTTAGATGCTCGTGCATTTATTTATTTGTAAGTAAACACTTCACTCCAATCATTCCATTCCCTTGACTCTATTCACACAGAGAGACATTCAATTCGCGTTTATTACAGATGGTTAATATTCGTCGGGATTAGTGTTTGTTTTTGTTTTGTGCTTTGTACAGTTTTGGTTTGATGGATGAATGAGTGGGATGTTAATGTTGTCATGTTCGATGTTAATTTGTTCATTCCACATCCATTATATTATTATTTTATGGCTCTTATTGTTGATGTATTGTAAATGTTTTTGTGGTTTACCCCCTTCTTCAGGCTGTTCAGTCGTCGCAATCATTGTTTTAGTCACTGTTTGTTCCAGAGACATTGTGTCGCTTGCTGTATCAAAATTTCATATCGAAGATTAGGTTATTTTCAATTTAATTTCCAAAGAAAAACCCCTACGGATTGACGGTACTCCTTTTCTATGCCCTAAATTTACGATTCGTTTCCCCCAATATAATAATATACACCGAATTAAATCTTGGCTTCTGTTATGCCCTGAGAAACTTACTCAAAACAACGACCTTGCAGGTGGATGTCGTCTCGCCAATGAAGTTGGCTGCCTTCACCTCGTAAGTACCCGAGTCTTCAGTTTTGGCCAGATTCAGAGTCAAGTAGTAGTTTTCAATGCGCTGAGAGTCGCGTGAGATTTTAATGCGTGCATCTTCATAGATTTCGTGGCCATCTTTGAACCTAAGTAAAAGACACGAACATGCACGAGTGTGCGTTGAGTGTCTCAACACTTAAATTCTGTATAATTTGCCACTTACCATTTAATGTTCGCCTCTGGCTCGCTGTACACCTCGACCTCCAAGGTAAAGGACTTACCCTCCTGCACCTCTATATTCTTGAGACCCCGCTTCACCTTGGGTTTGCCTTGGGTGGGAAATAATAAGCATTAATCAGGGAGCACAGAAATCAAAGAGGAGGCACACTCACAGTTGACCGTCACAACGCAATTGTCCTCAAGCTTTCCATAGTCGTTCATTATTTTGCAGCAGTATGTTCCTTGCATATTGGTGGCTGCCTTATTGAGAATCAGTTTGAAGTCGTTTCCCTCCTCCACATGACGGAAATCGTTCCGCTTCTCATCGATCTCGATGCCGTCAATGTACCACTTGACGTGTGGCTTGGGATAGGCGTCGATGCCCACAACAAGCTCCACATTGGAGTCGCCTTCCACCACGGTAATGTTTTTCAGCTTCTTGGTGAACTCCGGCGTGCACTTGATCAGCAACTGCGTGGAGCTGGTGGCCGAGCCGTGCTCGTTGGTGGCCTTGACCGTATATTTGCCAGCATCCACGCGGGTCGCGCCACTGATCTTCAGAGTGTAGGCGTTCCCATCGGTGCTTACGCTGTACTTGGAGTCAGTCAGCTTGATCTCAGTTTCGTCGTGGTACCAGAGGAGCTTCGCCTCGGGATAGGCATCTATCCGGACTGTGATCTGCACGTTCTCCTTCTCCCCGTGGATGTACTCGGCCTCGAAGTGCTTGACAATCACTGGCTTTGATTTGACGGTGCAGCTCCAGTACTCGGACGTCTGGCTGATGTCGTTGGTGGCCCGTATCGAGTAGTTGCCCGCCTGGGCGAGCTTAATGTCCGAAATTTCGACCACCACCTTCTCCACGCTCTTGCCAATGGAGCTGGATGAGATCTTGACGTTGCTCTCGCCGCTCACATCCTTGGCATTGTTGGTAACAATCACCGCGGGCTGCGGGAAGCCTTCCACCTCGATTTCCATTTTGATTGTCTCGCCCGCCGAGCAAGTAATGTCCTTAATCTTCTTTATCTTTGGTGGAGCTACAAGGGAAGGCGTTAGCTTAATAACCGCATTCTATAATTGTAGTTTTACCTTTCACAACCAGGTTAATGGTCGACTCATCCTGGCCCAGTTCATTCACAGCCTCAATGGTGTACTCTCCGGCATCGGCTGTGTTGATGTTCTTAATAATGAGGGACATGCTCTCCTCGTCCTCGTACATGAACTTGTGCCGGTCATCGACCTCTATGACCTCGCCCTCGTGCTTGAAGAGGACGGCTGGCTTGGGGAAGCCCTTGCACTGCAGCTCCAGGATGGCCGTTCCGCCAATGCTCGTGTTGGCCTCGCGGTGCTCGATCACCAGGGTGGGCTTCTCCGGCTCCCTGTTCAGGGTCTGAATGGCGCCCTGAACCGACAGCTCGGCACTGCAGGAGATATTGCCAGTGGATGTCTGCGCCACACACGTGTAGATGCCGGCATCCTCGGGCTTGACGTGCTGGAAAACCAGCGCCAGCGAGTCCTCGTCCTCGCCAAAGAGCACTTTGAAGCGTTCCTCGGGATCGAACTCCTCTCCGTTTCGCTTCCAAGCGAACACGGGCTTCTCGCCGGCAGGCAGAATCTGTCCACTGAGCGCACCGAACGGATTCCTGTCCTCTGAAAATCAAACAATTGAATGCAATGATGGACATGCCAATCTATCATCGAATACCTACCCACTGTGGTGGCCACAGCCTCACAGCTTGCCTCGCCATACTTATTCGAGGCCTTGCACGTGTAGGCTCCCGCATCGCTTTTCTGTACATCGGCAATGACCAGCTCATAGAAACCCAAATAGTCCTTATCCCTGATGATTTGAATGCGATCGTTGATCTCCAGTATTTCCACCTGATCTTTGTAGCTGAAAATAATATAAAATGTGGTTCATTCAACCCATTCGACCGAGGCTTGGCTTTCTCTTTGTACTTACAACTTGACCCTGGGCTTGGGATCGCCTTTGATTTTGATCATGAAACGGAAGAGGGTGTTCTCAATCATTTCAGCATCCTTCAGGCTAACCAAAAACGCTGGCGCCACATTGGTTTTAGTTTCATCATGGCCAGGTGCTGTATGGCATGAGTGAAATAATGAAATTGAAGTAAATTTAACTCTATTGAACCTCTAGCATACCTTGGCCCACAGCCAGCTGGGCCGATAGAGTGGTTGTCTCCGACGCGGATTGAGCGCGTATGGTGTATGTTCCTGCATCGCTCTCACTGCAACAACAAACTTCTTAATGGGGCGAAGGGGGAAACTCATTTAGAATGTATTGCAAACCTGCAGTTCTTGATGTCCAATCGATACGAATTCATTGGAGCACTCGTCTGGATCACTCGATCAGCCAAACGATCTTCCAGGGGCTTGTTGTCCTTCAGCCAGGTGACCAGTCCAGGCTGATCCTTGAACTGGATCTCAAAATGCGCGGTCTCTCCAACTGAAAAGCAAACCCGGGGCTTGGCTGAGTCTGAGCAGGAGTAAAGTTATGTAGGAGAGAACTTACTGTCCACTTGGACGCTCTTTAGCATCTTTACGACAACAGGCTTGTCGACAGAGCGTAGGGGTCGATCCTCCAATTGACGGGAAGCAGACCGGATGCCAGCACGCGATTCGGCGACTGAGTAGGAAGCGCGGCTCTCAGCTCGACTCTCGGCGCGACTCTCTGTGCGGCCTGTGGCCAGGAGGGATGAGCGTGCCTCAACCTTGTCAACGGAGCTACGATCGCGTCTGGAGCTCACTCCATAGTGCTTCTCGGCAGTGCTGTCGTACGAAGTACCTCGGTCGTAGTCCCGCGTTCTGGAGGATGCTGGTTTCGAGAGGTGAAGCATGGAAAGTATATTTTAATACGATTTCATTAATCAATTAAGCACAACGTAAAAATATATGCATACAACAGATCGATATACATATATTTTTGCATCGTTTTCTTGTGTTCTTTAGGATCTGAATTGACTGGAAACCAATTGGGGAAATCTGACAAGGATTGGATATACATGTGTGTGGGATTCAATGGAGGATTGTGAAGGAATAGACACAAATAAATTGTTAATTAGAAACAATCAGAGTCTTTGTATTGATCTGAACATTGAAATGAATTGATTTGAAACACAGTTATTTACGAGGAACGGAACAAGGAACGTTTGTGACTCTACAGCAGTGTTCGGCACGCACACATTCCCATGTTGTGCAGTACGTAGACAGCAGGCAAAACGGAGCAAGCGAAACTCACACAAAGGTACATGAAACTTTCTGAATTTGATTTGCTAGAAGATAAGAACAACAGAAACAACCTATTCTTGACATTTATGAACACATTAACGTGGGTCCCAATCCCAACGATCCCATCGATAGTCACACAAATTACATTACTTTCACATACAAGTAAATAATTATATTTAAACTGAAATGGAATGGAACAGAGAGTCTGCAACTTACTTTCATAGCGTCGTTTGGAAGCCACTGAGTAGCCAGAATAATAATCATCCATGCCACCGACGCTTTGGCCTCTGGCTTCAAAATCTGCACTTGGCTCTCTGAAATCGTCAGCAAGAGACTCAGTATAATCGCGTTCAAGTTCAAAAATGTTAACGGGCTCCTCGATAATCTCATAGATGGGTCTTTTCTTAACGGGTGGGGTAAATATGTGCAAGAAGTCGCGTGCTTTTGCCTTCTGTACAGTGTCCTGGGCATAGTTAGTGGAGTCCTTTGACTTGAGGACCGTGTTCTTAATGCTTCGGATTTTCTGTTTTGCATTGCGAAGCGAGGTGTCCGACGAGGACACGTCGTAGATGCCTTCAAAGAAGTTCTGTGTCTTCTGCTCTAGACTCTCAGTATGGACTAGGAGGCGCTTGATGGTGGGCGGCGGCGGTGGAGGCGGTGAGGGTGGGCGTGCTTTGACAATTAGTATCTCGATGGTGGTTTCATACGAAATGAGCGGAAGCGGTTGGAAGAAGCCGGGCATTCGCGTGAAATGAGGCGGAATTGGAGGCGGAGGCGGCCCTGTCTGCTGCAGGTATTGATTAGCGCCGCTCCTATCGTTTGCTATGTTGGTAAGTCGGTTATTCCAAATGGTTAATGAAGCATTATCGGTTATATTAGCAGTGTATCCCTGTCGGCCCTGCGAACCCCTCGGCGCTGTGTCGCTATCCTGCAGGGATTCGCTGTAGCCAACGATATCTTTGAGCTCTATGGGTCTGTGCTTAGTTACAACAGTGTTATCGCTTTTGTTTTCTTTTACGTTTTCGTTTTCTACTGGATTGTACACTTGGATTTTTGGAATCGAATATTGTGAAGTATTGGGCTTTAGCTCTTCGGGGCTCTTACCAGCTAATAACTCTTCAATCTGGCTGCTTTCGGTGGCAGACTCTTCTTTCCGAACAACCGATTCGATTGCAGTTGACTCGGTGGTTTTCTCAGTTACAGATACAGCTACGTGCTCGTGTATTTCTTGCTTTGCAATTGAACTGGCCACAGCCACTTGTTGGACTTCCCTGGAATCTGAAGTCGATTCTGGCACTAAAACTGCCTCCGGTTTGGGCTGTGGAGCAACCTCTTTGACTGGCGGAACCGATGGTGATGGAGTAGACCTCTCTGGAGCAGCCTTAGAAATGAACTCTTCTCTGGCGGCTTCAGTCTTGGTACGAACTTCCGACGAAGTAGACTGCGATTGCGACTGCGAACTAGAAATATGTATGGACTCGGCCTTGGTGTGCTTTTCGGTAATTGTCTTTGAAGTGTACTGCCGGTCGTGCTGTTTCTTGTACAGCTCGATGGCCTCCTGCTCAAGCTTCAGCAGTTCCTGCTGCTCGAGCTGCAGACGCTCTTTGGTCTCCTTGCTCAGGAAGTAGTTCTCGGCCACATCGGAGGGACGAACACCAGAACTGGGATCATGCGCCTCTGCACGCTGAGGCAGGTGCAGCAGCAGCTCGCTTTCGGCGGCTACTTGGGAGGAGTCTACTTTCAGATCGTCTGCGTTGTGCTCTTGCAGTGTAACGTCTTGGTTGGCATGCGAGGAAATCTCTTTGAACCAGTTGAGGGGAGCCTCTTCGCCGTGCGGCTTAATAGTAATCGGAAAGATTGAGTTTGCGTCGGGGACCTTCAGGCTTATGAGAATCTGTTTCTCATCGGCTCTGTGCTCGATATTACAGAGCGGCAGCTTGACGATGTTCTGCAAGATAAACACGGATCTGCTCTCGGATATTTTGCGAACCTTAGTTATCAATATTCTGGACTTGAACAGGAAGCAGTAGCGCTCATGCGCCTTGCCGTCTTTGTCGATCAAAGTGCACCACTCGTGGAGCAAGAGTCGCCCCAATTTGTAGATGTTGCCGCGACAGCCCTCGATGCTGGAAAGAAATCTGTTGTCATATGCTCGACTCGGCACACTAAGCATTAACTCTAGGGCCCGCTCCAAGTCTTTAACATTCTCTTTCAAGCTTAGTGAGTATTTAATGAAGTCCTGCGAAAACAAACATTTATAGAGTAGTCTTAGCATGAAGCAGAGGATGATTAGCTGGCATTGTATTATTGTGTGTAACTTATAAAAACAAAGATTGCAGATTGTACCACTGCAAAATATATATGTAGAGAATATACGAGCATGTATGTGTGTGTGTATGTATGTATGGTCATGTCCAAACCTTGAACAAAAGTTGATAATCGTTTATCCGTTGGATGGGTAGCTTCAGATGTTCCGATAGAGATTTATCGTCTCCAAGTTGTTTTGAAAGTTCCTGCAAGACCAAGACATGAAAATGTTCTAGAAAATGTTTTCTATCTATGGAAAATAAAAAATCGAATGTATTGAAAAATGGCAAAATGGAATAATAATATTTGTTGATATTTGCGGATTTGATAGTTTTGTGCATCCGTTTGGGTTTGGACTTGCGCCAGTTCGCCCACCGTTCCCATCCACGAGAGCATTGAATATTCACTTATACATTCAAAACATCATTTTTTTTTCTCTATCTCTCTCGCGTTGGGGTTATTTTTGGAACGATGTTTAAAAATTTATCACTTGTTGCAAAAATGGATATGTGTGCGTGAATGATTTTCGGTTTGGAAAGACATAGTCAGATGTATGTACGTGTCTGCCATCCATGTACGAATATGTATACTCAATATGTGAATATTAGAATATGTTTAGAGCGATTCACTCGGTCATGGACGGGGGTATTTCTTTTATTCACTCTTCATATTCAGCAGACCACGAATACTCGAATATTCACTGCTGAACCAATTACGAGCAGACACGATGCGATCTCTTTAAAGTCAATGTTACAATAAATATATTTGCCCGTATATACACGCATTCGAATACTTTTAGATGTGAGGTCAAATAAGTGTGCTGTGGCTGGGGGAAAGTCTTCTCATATGTATATATATATTTATAAATATATACGTATTAATGTACATATCTTTTAATATATATGCATATGTACATTGGTATTATCGTGCACAGTAAAATGTCGGAAAAATAATGTTGCATAACGGGAAAACGTCACAAATATTAACAAATTGATTTGGAATATTTTTGGTTCTCGCTTCACTTTTTCACACATCAATCGAAGGCAGTCAAGCAGATCGATCTCAAATCGTTTTATGGTGTGGTTGGAACCCTTTTTGAAACATATAATTAAAAAGTCTCTGTAACTATTCAGATAACTGTCACAATAACTCTGTGGATCTCATTTATGACAAAAGTAGTGGGAAGGAACTTCAAGTACCTAAAGCGAAACGGTTACGTATGGGAATAATTAGCACGACACGACCGCCAACACCACTCGGAAGCAACTGAAAACTGCGAAAGCTTTGGGGTAGAAAGCGTCTTGCCTTTAAAAATAAACTGATATTCTCGCACATACTCGTACCCATACGCATGATATGTGTGGACGATCCGATCCAACGTTTGGGGCAGCTTGAATTCAACCAATAATTACACAAATACGAGTAAAAGTCAAAGATATTCGTTTTGGCCAGAAGCTTGCCAGGAACAGATGAAACGAAAGCATTATCGACACCAAAAATGATCCATTGCGAATGTATGCCCGTGCATATCCCAAAATAAAGACTCACTAGCTGCCAATTCGGTGGAGTCTCGTGGTGAGATTACTTACTTGAAAGTATTTGTTTGCCTCGGGGTTGGAGCTGAGGTACTCCTGGGCCAGTGGCTCGTTTTGGCAGTACTCCACATGCTTGTCAAAGTCCCGCTCCAGGCGCAGAAAGGTTTTGGCCACCATATTCGGCTGATTGCTGTAGCACTTGAGTCCTTCCTTGAGCACACTGCAATTGCAAATGTGCGATAGATACTGATTCTGATACTCTTCTCGGATCGAATCTGCCTTGGGTAACTCACTTATTATGAAACTCCGCAATGTGCAGAAAGTTGCAGAATATGACATCCTTGTTGTCTCTCACCGATCTGGGAACCACCGGCTTATCAATGCCTTTAATGTATTTTTCCACTACATGGAGCAGATCCCTGGAGAACTCCTCCTCGGTTTCCACCAGCTCCCTCAGGATGGTTCTGAAAATAGCCCGACCAATGATCTACTGGCCAATAGGTAGTAGAGATTTTTAGTTCGTAATGCTCACCGCTTTTTAAACTCCGCATCGCCGGTTTCTTTGCCATTCGAGTTATTCATGTTGGGATTAAATTCTAGTATCTCAATTGGCACCCAGCCTTCCTTGGGGGCATCCCCGCTATCGAACATTCGCACAAAGCATCTGCAAGGGAGGGAAACAAGAGCCCCAAAAACAAATCTCTTTCACTGTTCTAAACTCTTTAGCCTTAAACCTTGGTTAGTCCAACGTACCTTGATTTTTCTGCTGCTTTTGTGCTCAACAGCTCGACCAGGTCTCCGCGGGCCACACTGATTTCGTCGGCGGCCAATGTTTGAGCCTGATAGTCACGACTCACGAACACAATGTCCGGAACCTGTTGATTTAACAAATAAACAAGGTGTAGCGTTCTTTAAAATCAAAAGAGGAAGCACTTCAACGGAGAGTTAACTCAATGTACGATTGGATATGTAATTAAGAGCGCGGAAAGCTCTCCGCTTGTTCAGATTTATCGGATCTGTCCTCATAACATGCACTGCGTATAGCAAAATGGAAGTGTCTGTCTCTGTGCTGTGCAAAAATTAGCTCGTTAGCTGAAATTCTATTTTGCGGTTGACATAGACACGCGGGGCATGGCTCGTCTATTTATTCCGCTTTTCAGTTTGACTGAGTGCAAAGCTTGATACGATCGACATCAGCTGATTGCACTGTGCAACACAGTGTCCTCTCTTTAACGGGGCTTCCTTTCGATCGATCGAGATCCACTTGGCACTACGCACTATGTAAACTTGGACTTTCCGGAGGTCTAACATTTAATATCGTGCATTATTGGAGCAACTGCTTGAAACAAATTATTGATTGTTTCCCCGAAATATTGGAAATTAGAAAATTTATTCTAATATTTTCCAATAGAGTTCAAATTTAACCCACAGAACGTTTTCGAATTTAAATATTTTCCATTGTCTTTGATTATTCGAAATCCTCACAGTAATGGTGCTCTACCATATGTACACATACTCTTCGCAGTACATATGTACATATGCATGTATGTATGTAGGTTGCATTGCACAAATGTATTAATAAGTAAATTTTGGCACATGTTCATATCTCGCACGAATTTATGTTGTATGTTTACGGATCCGACCCGACCCGACACGCATGACTTACGTTATCCATAGTAGTTTTGGATCTCTGATTGACTTTGTTATCCACTCCACTTAATTCACATTACACTCTCTGCATAAATGAATGCACTTCTGTATTGCATAACTTATTACTGCAGGCAGCTCAAAAATTCGTTTCTATTTATTTGCACAGGGTTTTTGGACACGCTCAGGCCCCCCGTAAATCAAAGGATGGATGCGGCTATGGCTAGGCTATGACCGGAATTCGTTTGTCATAATTTTGTTCGCAATATTCGATCGGTTCGGATGCAGCGCACAGTATATAAGATTTCCTTATAGACGGTCGTCGCGAGAAAAGAAGAAAGAAAAAAAGAACCAGCCGCCGCGTGCAGATACCAATGAATTTAACTGCATCCCGACAACTGTACGACTGATCGATATTTGCTGATCACAACAAAAGCTTTCCTCGAAAAAATCGTTTCAGAATTTAAAAATAATGCACCTCCCAATGCATGTGCATAGCTACATACATATGTACATACACATATACATACAGATGTATGTGCTTAGATTCTCATCTACTTCTAATACAAACACACACACACAAACACGTTCTAAAAGTTTATAGCTGTCACACTATGCTAGTATATATTAATGCATGTATGTGCCAATGCACATCCCTTCGCTGACATACCACACCACACTCGTATTGTTGTAATATATAAATCAGTTTTATAAGAATATAATTTAAATATTTATATTGCTCGTACATATGTATGTATGTATATTAACAGGATGAATTATATTTAGTCGATTGTTTGTTGCATAAGGGTGGTGAGGGGAGGGTAACTTTAAACACTAGGGTTAAACATCCCAGGCTAATTACTCCCAATACTGAATATAGACGAAGAAGCATCTGGTCTCTGGTCCCAAAAGGAGGGAACTGTAAAAGCTTAAAAACGTGGAGCATAATGATCATTTGGTTTGGTCACATCTCATTGAGCACTTATTGAGCTTTTTTTCTCTCAGTTTTAGATGATTCATCCGCTATCCAGCTATCCTAGAGACTACTCAGGAACACCAACCAGAGAGAACCACAACCCACAATTATTGTGGTAAGGGAGGCTCCAATTCTTGACACTCACAACTGAATGTAAGATTCTCTCTTGAGAATAGCATCAACTACATTGAAAATACTGAGAAAATAAAAAAAACTTATTTTGGTTTTTCAACAATTAAGAAACTAGTCGTGCCCACCGTTATTACACACAAGCCCAAAACTAGGCAAATGCTTTAAATGTGGTTGGAAATTGAGCAGCAGTTTCTGCTATGGGTCAGGCATTACATTTAGATTTCGAATTTCCCTTTCATTCCGGCACACAACTAGTGATATCCCATATTTTCGCGGGGCAGAAAAGCGCACGCGATGGCTGCGAGGAGTCCAACGCATCCATAGATAGAAACGGCCTGTACTCTGGACGACTCCATCAGTACTTGGGCCACGAACGGGGTGAGCATGGCGCCGAGCCGGGCCAGCACAGAGCATCCTGAGACACCTATGGATCTCAGAGCAGCGGGATATATTTCGGGAGTGTAGACATATATCGCTTGGAAAATTCCTGATATCGCTCCCCTGGCAATGAAGAGTGTAGCCGAAGTGGAGAATCGACTGAAAATAAATAACAATATACATTCTTTTAGATGTTTACATAATAATTGAAACATTACCTCGAGACTGTCGCTAACACGAAAGTACACAAGACCAGTACCAAGTATTGTAGAACAATTGTTTTCTTCTTTCCAAACAGTTTAATCACTTTGATTGTCAGCAGTATACCGGGAAATTCCGACAGAGTAATCCAGAGCAAGTCCATGAAATCGGAGGTCATAAATGTAACGCACTCATTCGGATATTTTTCCTTGTTTCGCGCAACCAGCAGCTCTGTGGTAACCAGCACCAGCCCGTAATAACAGAAAGCCGAGGCAAGCCATATAAACCACAATAAGAGAGTGGTCCGATACAGATTGGGACTCAGAAGCGACCTGAAGCTCTCGGTGGAGCTGGGCTCTTCATCGGCAATCAAGCGACCGATAAGCATATGACGCTTATTATTCTGTGCTATCTATGAAAAATCAAAATCAAATCAAATTAAATGTTAAAAGCTGACTTCACCATATGAACTCTATCCCTGTGTTCGTACCTGCTCTAGAACCTTTAAGGCCTTATCGTTACGTCCATTATTTGAGTGATATCGAGCCGATTCGCTAAGCCACTGAAAGTTTTTAATATATTTCTTTGACGTTAATAGATAGTCCATTTACATACCGGGGATAGCAGTGTGAAAATTAATAGCGGCGTAGCCGACAATCCCAAAAGACCTCGCCATCCAAAGTAGGGATATATAACCAGGGCCAAGACGACCTCGAAGCACGCTCCCAATGCCCAAAAGCACTGATACTCGTACATAAATGTAAAAGGAAGTTACAAATATTCGATGTAGGAGGCCGAACTATCAGATACTTACATCCATTAGGACTACGCACTTTCCCTTGTGCTTTGTGGGCAAAAACTCTGCATACAACGTGACACTTAAAGGTGCATTTATTTGAGCATGAAATAGTTTCTATTTATGACAATATGTACTCACGATTGAGGGACGCATCCGATGGTGAAACCCACGAGCCCTCGCAGCGTAAGAAGCCAAGCGTAGCTGGGGGCAACTGAGCTCAGAATGCTATATAAAACTAATAGTACTCCAAACAATGTGAGTGCCTGCAAAGATGTTAATTAATTTAATTTAAAGACCATTAAAGACTGGAGAGTATCGAACCGATTTGCGGCCATATCTGTTGCTCAGCTGGGTCCAAAAACTAGAGCTGATCATCATTCCCAAAAACACAATTGTTGTGACTGAAGCTTGCTGCAACTTGCTCACGTTCCACTCGCAAAACAATGCCGGACCAATAATACTTAGAATGGCCATTTCCATGGAGTCTGCCATCCAGCAAAGCCCTACCATCAGCGACAGTTTCACATGGAACCATCCAAATCCGAACGCATTAATTGCTTGTTGAACCGTATATGTATCTGCGCAATAACAATATCAATACTCTTCTGGGCTAAGTAGGTGTTCGTTACTTACCATCTGGGTTAATGGATACAGTCTTTAGCTCTAAGTTGGATGCATGGGCTTCTCTTTGGGCGTAGTTCTCCGTCGACGGAAGGGTAGTTTCATTAAGATAATACATTTTATAGGCTGTGATATTTAGAGTTTGCTCGATCAGCTGGAGCAGCAGCCCCTCCCTGTTCTTAAATGCAACCAATCGATCCGATCTACCTTTATTAGGAAGGGAAGTCTTCTATGTCAAAGAAAGTTTTTTGAAAATTCGGGAAAGAGATTCTATACGCAATTGATTTATAAATTAATAAGCATTTTAAATGTTTCTACTACTATCAGCACATCGCAACTTTCTTGGGCACTTTCTTTTTTCCGCACACCAAACAGAGAGGAGAGAATCAGATGTAAGGTAAACAACAGGTAGAAACACACACACACACACCTGCAGCCAACTCCCATAACGCTGTTAAAAGGCAACGACTGTCTCGATATCGATAGACTGCCTGAGAATTGACTGTAAAATTCAAATAAAAATTGAATACTTAAAAACAATGTTGGCTGTTAATTTGAATTCATCTTTCACTGTCTGCCTTGAAGCCATACAACACATAGTTTTTTTATAAGTCTACCAACAACAAGTATCAAATAAATATAATAACAAATACTACGATGGATAACAATTCGTGCCAAAATTTCTCATTCGGCTCAACATCCAGCTCTGAGCTGGGGCTACCACCGCCTTGTGTTACCAAGAAGAAAAAACCAGACACGATTATTGTGGAGCAGGAGACGTCGCCACAATGCTCGCAAGTGATCACATCGACATCGTCGTCCTCCTCGACCACCATATCGATGGGAGCCTTCGACTCCGATTGCCATTTCAACAAAGCCCTAGTTAAAGAGCCTCCCAATATTGACTATGAAGTGAATGTGGCCAAGGCCATAATGCAGCAGTACAGCACATTAAGTGGCGATAACTTGTGAGTATTTAACTATTAAGTACGAGTGTCTTCTCAATACGCCTCTTCCAAATAGATTTGATCACTTGAGCGATATTATCAAGCGGGTCATTGATGAGCGTCCACCGAATGTGATTGATTTTTTTGAGGAATTCAGCAGAAATGTACGCGAACAGAAATTTCATTTGCCCGAGCGCTTTCCGCCCAATGGAATATTTGACGAGGTTCGCACCTTCAAGGTCGCAAAGCAAATTCTCCAATCAATGCAGGTACCTAACTTAAGATATAATTAATCTGAAAGGTTTACTATAATTATGCATGCAGCTACCCTACAATATTGAGGGCGAGGACTTGGTTGGTGCAGAAGATTTATATGGCGAAGACGGGAAAACCAATGATGATGAAGAGCTACGGATAGCCATCGATGACTCCATGCGTCTGTTTGTGACCTTCAACGAACGCGTCCAGCAACTGCAGTTCTATTGGAATCAGTGCGGCTTCAGCATTAGCAGCGATGACATCTTCCAGTTGGCCTGCGCCATGAACCGACTGCAGACACACTCCTCGATAATGCAGTGCCGCTTTTGGGGCTGCATCAATGGGTTAAAGGCCTCATACTATATAGTGGAGGCCACGCTCACTCGCGAGGAAATACAATCCCGTATGGCGATGATGGAGGACGAGCTGCGAGAGAAGCAGCTGCCCATCAAGATGCGCCGGGACAGAGAGGAGCGACCACTGCCGCCGCACATTGGCCCAGAACTCACTCCAGGCATCTACGGTTGGGAAAATTATCCATTTGAGGAACTAGACATCATGCAGCCAAAAGCAGCAGATGTCCCCCTAGTGGAGGAGATTGAGTTCTACGATATACCGCCCGAGTACATTGGCGTTGGCTGCAATCGCTATTCGTACTTTGTGGTCAATTCCCTGTCCGATGATTGGATTGAGCTGCCCATAGTGACGCCCCGCCAAGTGGTCGTCTCGCGGCAAATCAAGAAGTTTCTCACTGGCGATCTGGAAGCGGATGTTATATCGTATCCATGCTTTCCCGGCAAGGAAAAGCATTACCTGCGCGCCATGATCGGCCGCATTACGGCTGGCACCTACATCGCCCCCATAGGCTATTACAGACGAATGACCAAAAAGGAGAAGCGAATGTTCGAGGGCCACGATCTCGATGAAGGCGAGGAAGAGGAGGAGGAGGAGGAGGACGAAAACTTAAACGAAGGCGAAGAAGATCAGATTGAAGGTAAATACAAGCATTTAGAAGCCACACACCATTCAAATTGGTTTTCAAAAATGGGTTTATAGATAACGACGTTATGCTATTAAAAAACGAAAAATATGAAATAGAACCGCTGGGATCCTTGTCCACTCCAGTGGCATGGGTCCACGTCCGATCGAATATACTGAACCAGGGTCGGGTCATGTGGTTTGATGAGGAGAAGGCCCAAAAGGAGCGGGAGAAGGCGCTTGCTCTCTATTTGAAAATGCGACTCTTGGAGGAAATGGGCGAAGAGATGGAGGAGGAGGAAGAAGAGGTCGAGGATGAGGAAGAGGGCGAAGAAGAGGGCATGATTGAGGGCTTTAATCAACCGGAAACAGGACCCAGTATTTTGTCATCGTGCGCCAACGACATGAGCCCGGAAATAGCAGCGCCATGGCTGATACGCCAAACCAGCAAGTACACCAATCAAAAGGAGCGCGTCCTAATCATGCAATCGAACGTGTGGCCGGGCGCCCACACATTCATATTCGAGGACATTTGCGAATCAATATACTTGGGCTGGGGACACAAGTACTATGCACGCAACATGCCGTTCAATCACCTGCCCATGGTGCAGCAGGAGTATACCCATGGGGCGGAAGACTTTATCGAGGCCAGTGACCCCACTGTTGAGGAGGAGGCTGCATATCGCGAATGGCTGCTCAGCAAGCAAAAGAAGCCCGCTTCTGTTGGGGAAGATATCGAAGAATTTGACGATGAGGACGGGGACGAGACCGATGATCAATCTGAAGATAATTAGTACAAAGCCCGCCAAGGCCATAATTTGTTAAATTCAATGTTTCTTGTTTATTATGTATTGAAATAAAATGTATTGTGATTACAATTACAATAGCAAGCATCGACTGAAATGGACTGAACTGATCTCATCTAAATATCAAAATTGCAATGGTCTTGTGAGCTTGAATCGTTTATTATTTGGACATAAAATGCATATTGTACCTATAAAGAATTATATTGCATTGCCTTACAAACTTCTATTTACAAATACCTTTTCTAACACGGACTTTAAAAGTAAACTTAACTGAAATCACACGAGTACTCGTACATCCCCATCCTATATTTTGTCATTAAATTAGATAGCTCTCCGACCTATATGTACATTGCAGTTTTCGTGTGTTTAATGTAATTCACTTCAATCGTTGGCTGTGACTTTCACCCAGGCTTATGGGCTATGTGGATTGAATAATTAATAGCTTTGAACAAATGCCATATTTGTACAGTATTGCAATTCTTACAGTGTGGGGTTTTCCTGTAATTTTACTGTAGCATTTTCTGACGGATTAATGAATTCCTGACCAGAGGCTTTGACTTCAGGCTGTGAATCGAAAGAGAGACAAATTTTGTGATGCTCGAAAGTGAAACAATGTGCTCGGTTGCTTTTACCTTTGGAATAATTGATGCATCTTCGCTGTTTGTACCCTGGAAACGCTGGATGCAAAAGTTCTTCAACTGCTCAACTGCAGCAGTAAGCATTGTGTTCTTGCTGTTTAAGAGCGATATCTTGGGGGATACAAAAAAAAGAAGGAATTAGCTAGGAATCACACGCCAAGTATGAGTTTTCCATACCTCTTTTTCAGTTTTGTCCAAGGCCTCATCGAAGTTTGTTACTTTTTGCTTGTATTCCGGCCAGCTATTGCTAATGGTGGCCACATGTGATGTTACATTTTCCGAACGATCCATCAAATCATCTATTTTGGTCTGCAAGAGGTAAAAGGTAAGCGGTAGAGTCGAGCTAATATTGAGGGCCCAGTTAATTACTTTATGGAGTGATATTTCCTCTCTCAGCATGTTCGTTGTTTGGCTCAATGTGTTGTTCACGACTTTCAAGTCGTTTGACAGCGTCTTCAAGGAGTTAAGTGTGGTTTGATTAAGAGCTGCAATATTATCCGATAAATTTGTGGGCATCTCATTGGCATGCAGCATCGGCAACTGTGACAAATTGGCCTAAAAGAGTTTTCATATCTTATTAAATTGTGGTTTTATGGATAATTGCGGATCACGTACCTTTAAAGCTTCCGTTTCAGCCTGAATACTTTTCTGAACCTCCATGTACTTATTGTAATGCTCCTTTATACCCTCAATGTCTGTAGCGACAGCTTCTATCTTGGCTCCAAAGTCGGCCACCATCTTCTCATCCTTTCCACGATTCCTTTGAACAGCCACTGCTGCCTCGAGGCTGCTAAAGTTCATGCGCAATCCCTCGATAGCCTTTTGTAATTCGTTTATTTCGTAAATAACTGCCGTTTGATTTTTCATCAGATAGGACGATGTCTCATGCCATCTCTGCAGAGTATCCGGGAAGTTCTTGCTCATGGCAGATACTATAAATATAAGAGTTACATAATTACTACACGACCAGTATGCGATATGTGATAATTGTGACTTACCCTCCTCGATTTTCTGACGGTAATCGGACATTTGCTGGCGAAGATCGAAATAGAGCCAGTACAATATAGAAACAATTAAAATGCCAATAATTCCCAAGAGCAGGGGCCCACACATGCGAAAGTACGCCATTTTCCGATGGCTACGACGGGTAGCGCCAGCAACATTCGTCTGGAAAACGAAACCACAAGGTAAATAAATGTGTTCCAGGTATTTATTACCTGCATTCACAAACAAGTGAATCACGCAGGTTGCTTCATCCACTCGGCCATGACGTTGATCAAGGTTGCGACTATTGTATTGTCATATTACATATTACTTATAAAGGTTATAAACAAGGTGAAGAAAACTCCTTCTCCATGTACATGTACACATGTCTGTGCATAGATACATATGTATACACCAATTATAAATAACCTTGTACTTGACGTCCCATCATTAGTTTGGCCCCTACTTACCCATGCATAATCCTCAGGGTCATCCGTGGACACGGAAAGCAGCTTGTCCTGGGAATGCGTTGCTCCACCAGTAGTTCTACGGGTGTTTCTTTTGGACGAAGATGACTGCGCTATAAGGGCATCGAGCTCCCTTCGTTTTTTCATTTTCTTTCCGCCTCCAGATCTCAAAGGAACTTCGATCCGATGAACGTCCATTGTGTTGCACCAAATATAAACGTATATCCAATTGAAGACCGCAATAGAACACTTTGTAGTCTATACGATGCTCAAACTATTACATTTTCTTAATGTAAATCTCTTTCCTAATGTTTTGGAACATGTACTTATACTGATAAAAACATTACTTCTTCTGCGCATGATTAGATTTATGTATAATTATTTTACACACAAACATAGCGATTAGGGTTTTTCAGCGATATGTCTACGGACGTATCGATATATCGCTATATATTTCGAGTTTTAAGCCTAGCCACTAACCATACAGTATATACAACGATTGTGAACAGCCAAAGTCCCTGGGACCTGGGACAGAAACTGCATTCGTTGTATGAACTGGCACTCTATATATACCATATGGTCATTGGTAATATGCTATACGGAAAACTCTGTCGCAGAAGCGATTCCCCATAATAAATAATAAAAAAAATAAATATTTAAACATTACATCGATGTGTGAGAAAAACATCGATATTTCTCCATTGATTTTTTCCATTGGTGCTTGTTACCGTTCTATTGTAGTTAAATTTAATTAAAGCCAGTCGCAATGTTTAGTGCGCTAATGCTTATATGCTCGAAGTTCCCGTTTATTGTGTTCTAACACAAGATACTCATTTTATCGTGTATTGTATTGCTATGATACAGGTGCAGCTTACACTACTATAATTTCAAAATGGCAAAGTACAGCTTTAAAACAATCAGTCAAAAGCATAAAACGTTTCCTACAGACGTTAACATGTATGGTATGCTGAAGTGCAAATCGCAGTTAATGGAGGAGCAGGAAAATGTGACATTAATCATCAATCGTCGAAATTCTGTTCGCCCCAAACCAAAGAGCTGGACGTGGAACGTACTTCGGTGCAGATGGCAGAAGAAATTAGTTCTGTTGCTGATACTAATTTGTATGTGTGTTCTTATTATTTACGCCAACACGCATGTAATAGTTCGGGGAAAAATACTATCAGCATTTCTTTCGAGCCGCCTTAACAAATTATCAAACATTGAAAACCAAGGGACAAAATATTCCGATGCCCAACAAACAACGACGGTCCTTCAGCAGCAGCCCATCCTGAAGCCTGTCCACTATTTGCTGAACTTTTCCTCCCCGCAGCTGGAACTGGGCGCACAGTTGAATGACATTTCTTCGGACTATAATATATTTATAATTTATACCAAAGAAAACTACCATCTAAACCTAAAACTCGATCTGTTTGCACACAGTCTGCTTAAACACACGAGTGCCCAACTCCATCTGCATGTAATCACCGACAAAGAGAGCTCCAGCTCCGTGATGGAGATCCTTCAACGGCAAATTCGAAGATTCCGATTTGGATTTGGATTGATATATACGATGTATGACGTCAAAGTCTGCTCTGCCATAATAGAGGATATAGCTGCCAAGTTGTCGCCATACTTCAGCTCAGCGCCCAACTCTTATTATAGCGACTCGCTGTTTTTTTTATCCCTCGGGTTGCATAGAATCGCCGATTCAAGCTTAAACAGGGCCATTCTTCTTGATTGTGATATAGTCTTCCGATCTGATGTTCGGTTACTCTTCAACGAATTTGATCACTTTCTACCGCATCAACTCTATGGACTGGCGCCGGAACTTACTCCTGTTTACCGACATATCCTCTACCGTTACCGCGTACGTTTTCCAAAAACTGGCTTTGGCAACCCATATTATCCAATTAACCACGAAATGGAAAACCAACGCAATCGCAACAACCATGAGCGCCACCATGGTTATCCGGGTCTGAACTCTGGAGTCGTACTGCTGCTTTTAGATCGCATAAGGAGCTCCAAATCATACCTGGAAAAACTTACAAACTCTGAAGTGCAGACGCTGGTCGCTAAATATTCCTTCAAGGGTCATTTGGGAGACCAAGATTTTTTCACCTTGCTGGGATACGAGTATCCCAACTTGATATATAGATTAGATTGCGTGTGGAATAGGCAGCTTTGTACTTGGTGGAAAGATCATGGATATAGTGACATATTTGACGCATATTTTCGCTGCGAAGGCAATATCAAAATGTATCATGGCAATTGTAATACACGAATTCCAGAATAAATAGTTAACAAATTGTTATAACAATATTAAGAGGTTGCGTTTTAATATGAAAGGATATATTTATGGCTCCTCTACTGTGCACTGCTGGCAGATGTTTGTATTCAAATTTTGTTTCGCATTCAAGTGGCGCACAGATGGACAGCTGGACCAATACGTCCAGTGTGGCATAACACTTGGAAATTTAATTGAATTTCTGTCGACAACATTTTTAAAATCCACACAGCCAAGTATCAAGACTGTTCTCGTATTTTTAAAAACAATTGCGAATAGCAGAATTAAGTACAAGAGTATTTAAAATAAATAAGAATTGAGGCAATGGAATTGGAACATGTCGGTTTTCAAATGAGTATAGGGTGGCTCGTGTACATTTTTTCTGAATTTGTGAATGCAGCCCTGCGGATTTTATTATCTTATCTGTTTAACCTTCATTTCTTGTTCGTTTAGTTAAGTTCTTGAATTAAGACTCTAAGTAAATAGTTTTGTAAATAAACCGAACGATGGCGCCGAATTTAGCTGTACCAGTGGAGCGATATGAGCCCCAACCTACCGGAATCAATGCAATTCTGTTAGGACCGCCAGGGTCCGGCAAGGGAACGCAGGTGGGCCTCAATGTTACATAATTTGATTAATGTGATAGACGCACGTTTGCATACACATACGTGTGTATGTGTGAACGTGCACCTTGGACGCATTTATCACTTCTTTTTTATCAGAGAAATATAACCAGTGCGCTTATATAACTATGTCCATATGTATAGCTACGGAGGCCGCATTCCTACATGTGTGCACATATTCATACCTACATATGTACATACATCTCACTAAAGGAAGTATTTCCGCCCATTTATAGATTCGAAATTTTCTACTTAAACCATGTAAACAATGAGATGTCAGAGATAAGCACATGTTCATATTCTCTAATGTTTGTATACTGGTGACAATAAGTTTTCCCGCCTTGGGATTCCCCTACTCTGCTGTTCGGCAAACCCAAGATTAATAATAATTAATAAAACATTGTATTATTACCTGTTTCAGGCCCCTCTTCTTAAGGAGAAGTTCTGTGTCTGCCATTTGTCAACTGGCGATATGTTGAGGGCGGAAATTTCTTCCGGTTCCAAGCTTGGCTCTGAATTGAAAAAAGTTATGGACGCTGGAAAATTGGTATCCGATGAGCTTGTGGTGGATATGATTGACTCCAATTTGGACAAACCCGAGTGTAAGAACGGATTCCTTCTAGATGGATTCCCCAGGACTGTCGTTCAAGCTGAAAAGGTAGCGTAGATTTATTTCAAATTTGTCGTTGGCTATACTTGTAATGATATTTTGTTCGTATATTTAGCTCGACACACTGCTGGACAAGAGGAAAGCTAACCTGGATGCTGTAATCGAGTTTGCAATTGATGACAGCCTGTTGGTGAGGAGAATTACTGGACGATTGATCCACCAATCAAGTGGGAGATCTTATCACGAGGAGTTTGCTCCTCCCAAAGTCACAATGAAGGACGATGTACGTAGTAGATAATCTCATTTTCTATCAGAGAAACTAAGTTCCCAACTCATATTCTCTAGGTTACTGGCGAACCTTTGATGCGACGAAGCGATGACAACGCTGAGGCCTTGAAAAAGAGACTAGAATCATACCACAAGCAAACTCGTCCCTTAGTTGACTACTATGGCCTGCGGGGCCTGCACTACAAAGTCGATGCCGCTAGAAAATCCAGCGATGTCTTTTCCACAATTGAGTCGATATTCCAACGCCAACGTACCGCCCAGACTCAATTGTGATTTGTTCCACAAATATATGTATATGATCACGAACTGCAACTGCCTCCTGACATTTTACTTTGAAACACAAAAACAAGAATTAGGTCTAAAGTTTATGGATCCTCCAGAGAACATTAAATGACAAAACTACTATCATACCATCATTTGAAAAAGGCCTACGGCTACTTTCCTTGTACAGATTTCTAAAATGTATAAGTGTTTGTTACTTTTTACATTTCACTATTTGTAACTACAATAAAACATAATACAAAAATATATATCAAGTTTTTCGTTGAATGGATAAAATAATATGTATATTTCCATTGCGCGAGTCGGTATCCATCACTTACGATTCCGAGCACGGTTCTGGACCATCTCATCCAAGAATATGCAGTGTTCTAATGAGCGAGATTCCAGAAATTTCCACAGACTTATGTTGGGAAGAACAAAACACAAAGCTTCCTTGCTAAAACGTGTGTAATCGAATGGGAAAAAGTCATTAATTTGATAGTGTTTGTACGTTATACGTTGAGTATCCAAAAGGCACTTTAAGATTGAAGTGTTTCGGTTCGCTCGTTTTAATGCCATTTAGTACAAACACGACGATTTGATAGTTCGTAGAATAGCTTCGTATGTCACCTGCTTAATATTAAAGTCAAATTAAGCTTGTTTAACTATCCCCATACACATTATATAAAGTTATAACGACGATTGACTAATCACCGGGTTGACTTTTTAGCAATAGCGATTTGAGCTTCAAAGTCTAAAGTATCTACAATCCTAAGCGTCTGTCTCTGGTCTCTTGTCTGTACATATGTACAGCCTTAATACACGCTTACAAATCGATGTCTGTCTGTATGTATATATTACACTTGAAGTTCAATCGTAGCCTAGGCTAGGTATAAAAGCAAACTTCATAGACACATTTGTCAGTTAGTTCAATCTGCTGCATTGCTACGCATCTACCTGTAGTTCGTCGTTACCTAGTCGCTCGCCACTGTAAGATTGCCAATATTTACATTTAGAGCTGCCGATTGCATATCTAATTTATTCAAAGCCAAATCGAACCTGTTTTTGAATACAATTTAGTGTGGATTCGCGTTTGGCAGTGATAAAGCCTCAGTAGGGCAATAAATGTGTCTCGAGTTCGAATCTCTGAATCAGGCATTCATAAGTAGAGCTTAATGCAGTCCCACTCAGATACATTTGTATCTATAATCAGATTTATAACGAATTCCCTTGGCGCTGTCCATCAAAACCCCCAGACTGGGTTAAACTTCAAACTGGTTTGCAACCAAAACAGACCCACCTACAGACCCATATACTGATTATTTGAGCTGTGGAGTGTGACTAAAAGTGCCAATGACTATTACAACTATTACGAAAGTACTCCACTTAACATATAATTGTATATACTTTTTTTGCAGCTCCACTTTCAAAATGAAACTGCTACTCACGCTGTTGCTCCTTGGAGTGGTGCTGGTTGCCGCCGAAGAGAAATATACCACGAAATATGATAACTTGGACGTGGATGAAATTTTGAAATCGGATCGACTCTTCACCAACTATTTCAAATGTCTGATTGACACTGGAAAATGCACACCCGAGGGCCGGGAGCTGAAGAAGTCCCTGCCAGACGCCTTGAAAACAGAATGCAGCAAGTGCAGCGAAAAGCAGAGGTCCAACACTGATAAAGTCATTCGCTTCATCATCGATAACAAGCCGGAGGAGTGGAAGCAGCTTCAAGTCAAGTTCGATCCCGAGGATATTTATATCAAGCGCTACCGTGCACAGGCAACAAACGCTGGAATCAAGATCTAATTCTATTGCTAAAACGGAATCGTGATCTGCATGCATAATTCTATTGCCAAAAAATCTATAATTGTTGTTATCTGTTATTATATGTCTATCTGCTCATCAAAATTGTATATCTTTCGATCGTACGCTGAATAAAGAGATTCATTTTGTACATAACGCTTTTGGCTATCCCAACGAAATGGTTTTCGAAGGTGCACCTGGTATAAATTATTCCAGACTCAAATGGTTATTATTTATAAGCGCAGCAGCTTATGACAAATCAGTGGATGATAATACGTAGGCACGTATATTATATGGACTATAATAACCCACTTAGAAAGTGTTCAGTTAAAGCCAAAGACAGCAATTATCGATATGAGAATATACAAATGATACTTCCCGTCTGGACATTATCATATGGTGAGTCAATTTACGTCATCTTCGGCTACAGCTTTCGAAGGTACTCGTACACATACAATGAAGCATGCGTGTCTAGTCTCTGACGTATTCCTAATAATATATTGTGTATACATAGTTTGATGAAGGGGCATGGCAGTGAAACGAATCGGATCGTTTGTCCGTCAAGTCAACCGTGAAAGGAAGAAGCAGATTGGAAGGACAGCCTTCAAAGAACAACCAATGTAATAACAATTGTTTTGTATGTCATGGAAATTGGCACTTTATACAAAATTATTCAGAAACTATATGCCATAGCTAGGGTTTATCATTAATGTTTAATAATCTTATAAATGTACAAAGCTTAATATAATGGTGAGAGCATAGCTTGTGGCGAATTTACGTTAATGTCTCCCCTTGAGCTACACAAGCTTCCAAATAGTCAATGCGTCGTTCTAGGATCGTTAGTTTTTCATTGAGTACTGCCAATCGAGACCGACAGGACATATCTGAAAAGATAAAAAGATACATATGAAACTGGTTTAACAAAATCACACAAATTTGAACATAATCAAAATAAATATCATATAATAGTGGAAAATGATAGTTTATAGATGCATGGGCACCATAAGTAATAGTACTAGATCGCGAAAAACTCTCTGGACATCCGGAAGAGCAAAAACCAAAAACTGAATAAAGGGCCAGAAAGTTAATAGGTGGGAGCTACTCACAATGTTTCCAGTTGCATATCTATGTGCACATAACAACTACCGGATAATAATGTACCTCAGTAACACCTGATTTTGGACAGACAACGGACAGGAATATTATGTACAAACGACGCTAAAATTCGCACGTTATATGTATGTAGATATGGCGTTCATTTACAATTCATAACAAGTGTAAATACACCTTGCTGACAATGACACTCTTTACGTCCGCCAATAATCAAAAATTTACAAGCAAGCATATATTATATGCATATGCATATAAATTGTATGTATAAATTGCACATACAAACACATGTCGGCAGATGGGATCTCACATAGAAACATGTACATACGTTCGTATCCAATGCTGTGTTTTCTTACCAAATGAGTTCAAAAAGTCCGTAATACGTTTAATGCTGGCTGTTATGACTTCAATGTATTCCCTATTCGCCCAGTCTTGATGAATTTGCTTTTGAATCGCCTCTCTGTGAGCCCCACTCATTTTTGTTTCTTAAAATGTTTATTTTCTTTTATTTCAATGTGGGTGTAGTTCTGCGAGTGTGACCAGATCAAAAAGTACTGCGTATCAATATTATTAAATACCAGAATTAGTCGAGTCCAAAAATACTATAATGTATATCAATTTATTGCAAGACTAAATGTAATTAAAGTAAAGTACTTATATAAACTGGGTATAATCTATTAAATCATTATTTACACTGCACATTTCGACACATGTTAGTCACGAGCCGGCACCTCTATATAATATATACTTTATTGTTAGTGACGATACCGATTGTTGTTCTTCACTTCCATTTGTTCCAATTAATTTTTTTGAACGTTGTGTTGGCACATATACTCACACAAACATACAGTTTGGGCTAAGTTTTCATTTGGTAAACAAAAATAAAATGGATTTTATTGACGATTTCATAGAGGAATATAAAGTCAATGCGTGCTTATGGAAAGCAGATTCGGTGGACTTTAGAAACAGGAGCAAGAGGCAGGAAGCTTACATGAAGCTAATAGAAGTGGCCACCAAGCATGGAGAGATTTACAATGTGGAAAGAACAAAGCAAAAGATAAACAATCTGCGGTGTGCATTTCGTCATCAATTAAGAAAATGCAATGAAATTAAAAAGAAAGGGGAGAAATTTGAGCCCTACTGTCCCAAGCGGCGATATTTTGAGTCCTTAATGTTTCTTAAGGACGAAGAGATTCCTGATAAAAAGTCAAAGCGTCACGATAACCCCCCGCTGCAGCAGCAATTTTCCGAGAGCGCTGTAACTTTAATCACGGCGGAAAACTGTGAAGAACTCTCCGATGCCGAGAGTCTGACAAAGCCACACAAAGCGGATAATCAAAAGTTATCACCCAAAAACTGTGCAACCGAATACTGTGGCAATTTGTTCGAGGACGCGTCTGCTGCATGCGGTGCTGACCCCATTATCAGTATTCAAACAGTCAACGCCAACAACAACAACAACCATGGTTCAGGGGCTACCATCAAGGAAGTGGAAATCGTCATGACATCGGCGGACAGCAGAGTTATCTCGGAACGAAGAAAATCCCTACCCGATAATCCCAAACAAATAGGGGATGTCGAGCAGGTGAGGCCAGTGGTGGCCGCCATCCAACAGAAACAGAACAAGATTAACCGAAAGCGCTCATCTTCGCTTTCATCGCAACTATCCGAAGATAATGAAGTAGTTCCCGCTGCCAAGTTTCGTGCGGATATATCTACAATCGATTTTGAGCGGTTGTTCTCGCTAGCACTCAAAAGTGCTGACCACCAGCTCGACGACCACTTTTCGAATTTCGGGAAAATCATTGCCCACAAACTGCGTTCCATGGAAGCCACCCAAGCTATATATGCGGAGAAAATAATCGCCGATGTTCTCTATCAGGGGCAGATGAAAATGCTCTCCACATTGAGTATACACCAGTTCTTGGGCGTAGATAATGCAACAGTTTATGTTGATAGTCACAGTAAATAATTAATTGTCTGTAAATGCATATAAATATGTAGATTTTATATAATAATAAGATATAATATACATTCGTGTGTACAAAAGTCGTATCACTTTATTTTGTGTGGTTTGACTGGGTTGCTTGCCAGTCTACTAACAATATCAGGATCTGCGGAAGCAACATCAAGATGCTCACAAAGACCAAATGTAAGGACTTTGAGTGTAGTGCCAGACATATCGTCTCCCTTGACATTTTCCATGGATATATGCCGAGCAGTGCAGAAAAAATGCATACAGAAGCTGTGGAAATTTTTCGATACTACGATTTTATTTTTGAATTCATGGGTATAAATAGCCTGTGTGGTTTGTATATTTAGACACTTTGGTATTTCCTTATAAGCATAGCCCAGACATCGGGGTATCTTGTTTGTAAAAATGTTGTCAGTTTTTGGGCCTTTTGAGCCTGTTGGGGCGAACAGTTTCTGCATTTCCTGGTTATAACTTCTGGTAGAGCAGCTGAAAATGGTTGAATCAGATATTGTCAATGTCTTTTAAAAGGTACTCAAAGTACCTTTGAGTTGCTGCCCTAATTGGTCGCACTCGCTTTTCTCCAAAATGCACATGATTTGGCGACTAACCACGACTTGGTTATTAAGAAGCTTGTTAATATTTCTCTCTTCGGCTTGCGCCTTTGATGAAATAAAACTGATGAAGAAAATAAAATAAAGAACCAAAAACTGAGCCTGATTTTTATTTAATGAAAGCATTACTACTCCTTTGAATACGCGACTGTATGACTGTGTATCTCAACGAGAGCCAGAAACTGTGTATCCCATTTATTCGTGCATGCGCAAAAGAGGCTGGACATTAAATGCCTCGCATCTTAGTCACCATGCAGGTACGGATATGAATCGAAATCTCAAATGTGACGGCAATATTACTTATCACTGGAAAAAAAAAACAGCCCATACTAGATGTGATTTTTTCCACTCAATCTCCGAGTATCTAAATATTTGATCTCTTCTAATTGTTCTTCAAATTACGAAAGAATTAACAGAAAACTAACAAAAATATGTACTTTAACTTCCCAAGAACAGATCTTGATATGGGTCTTGGGGGGTCTGTTCTAGCATAGTTTTCCTTCTATACTTACAGTCTCAACCATAAATGGACATCTCAGCTGAAGGCATGCAAAGAGCAAGGTAAAAATAATTCGGCTATATAATGAGAGGTATATCCAGGCCCGTCAAGAGGGGATCTGACGGAGGAACTATTCACGGGGCCCAGATTCCCTTGGCCCGACTACCGGATTCTAAGGCTCCAGATGCGGCTCTCTCCACAGGCCTGGATGTGGGCAAATAAAGTTACTTATAATATTTTGAGCGTTGTGCTTAAAAGTTCTGCTTTACTAAAACACAAATTACTTTGAAAGGCAGTCAAGACAGAAGTAGTAGTAGTTCCTACGCTACAATTATATAATAGTGTGTAGAGTAAGACAGCTTAAGTGTAATCTATATATATTTATATGTATGTATGTATATGTATGTATGTATGTCTTATATACATTTCCTAAAACTTGAAAGCTTTATTTAAATATTTTTTACATGCAAGTATGAAAATACATTTGACAATATAGCGAAATATGTTTTATTAACTTCTATTGCGATACAATGGGACTCTTTTTATCTATATCAGATATATTCGCGTTGTTCTGCGGCGCTGCACCGTTGCCAGGACTGGCTGGAATATTTCCCGCGCGGTCAATACTCCACGGATTCGAGCCAGAGATGGGCGAGTCGGCGTGACCGAATCCGGTGTGATTATCGTGCTCCACGGCATTGGTACCGTCATATTGCGTGTTCTCCAGCCGCGTTATCAACCGCTCATCCTCCTCGCCGAACTCCCCGCCCATCAGGGTGGGCTCTCCTACAACCATTACATCTTGCGAGGAGAGGGAAAAGCTGGGACCAGATGGTGATCGCTTCTGATTTGTCACTGGCGGAGTGTTTGCATTATTGGCACCGCCGCCCGAGTTGGAGCCCTTCCGCTTGCGCCGCTTATTGGGTGGCCTTTGGGGATCCTTTTTTCCCGGCGGTGCCACCATGCGCTGCCATTTTTGAAATAAAGTTGTCTTGAGACAATCCCGAGGACTGAGTGCATAGGCCTTGTGTCGAGACATTAGCTCCTGCATCGGCTCAAGTATAACACATAATCGTAGATAATTAAGCGTAGAGTTGGTTATGCCAGCTCTTGTAATGTTCTTAGTGATTTGATCTAGAAGCATCGAATCGAGGGGAAGCGAGGTGCCAATCACGGATCTTGGAATGAGTTCCCTGTGTCCCTTGATGGTCATATGCCAAGACTTGATGCGCATATAGTCGTCATACATGAACTCCAAGATCAGCCTGGCATCAGCGCATACTTTCGTAAAAAAGGGCTTGCCATGCTGAGTGATTACCGTGCACTGATCACAGTCCAGGGTGATAGACGTATTGTGGAACGACTCTTTAGCGTGCTTCAATTGAAAGTACAAGTCAGACACTCCGCCTTCGTATATGCTTCGAAAGAAGCGCGGGATGAGTGTTCGGCCAATCGTATACCTCTTTGGTCCGTCCTCCAGGCAAAACAGGATTGTCAATCTGGCATCATCCTCGAAGAACTCCGTTGTGAATGAGTCCCACCAGCAATTGTCGCTCTCTTCGTTCCGCTGCTGGAGGCGTTTGTTCAGCTCGAATACTCGGTGTTCGGTGTGACTGAAGTACGAGTTGTGCCTCCTAAAGCCCTGATCAATTCGTTCCATTTGCTGGGGACCGCCCATCATTGGGTGGTTTCCTCCGTGGCCAAATGGAGATGCTGGTGGCATTGGGTTGAATTGACCGCCCACTCCGAAGACCGTGGGCGATGAGAAGTGGCCAGCCTGCCCGCTGTTGAAGGGAGTGCCCGAACTGGCTGGTCGACTGAACTGGCCCAAGCCAGAAGATGGCGATCCAAAGGGTCCGCCCACAGGACCATTGAAGTTTCCAGCTGTCGACGACTGTGGATAGTTCCCAGGAATGTTCTGTGAACCAACAGGACCCGGTGTGGATGACCCCGAGGGTGCAGGTGAAGAGGTATATTGAGGTGTATTCGATCCAGGTTGATTAGAGTTTTGAAACACTAAAGACTGATTTCCAGCGGGAGAGGATTGGCCAGCAGGTGGATACGGATTGCCACCTGAGTTGTACGGCAATCCTCCTTGCGAGAACCCACTCTGGTTACTGCCATCCGGATTGAGAGCTGACGAGTTCGAAGTGGGCAACATAGATCCGCCCTCAGATACTCCTTTCCAGCTACCGTCGTCAATATTTGATTGCGAAGACATCGTATTTCCAGAATTCAAACCTCTACGATTCATGCCTACAGTAATTATTAAAGGACATGCGGTTCGGCCTGAAATTAATAGACGTCTTTTAAGTACAATTGTGTTTTTCCATAAAAATCTTCATGTTTATAGCGTTTTGTATATTTATACGCATGTACGTATGTGTGCACTTGTCTTAAGGCCCAAATGCATTTAAAAAATATGTGTATATACATGTAAGCACTCTGATTTTTGGCCATTCATATTTGGAAAACGAATCATGCCAGTGCTCCGCAGTAAGTTTTTGTTTAAATTTGATTTGGGATGTTCCGTATATTTACCTTTGCAAAAGGCATACAATATTTTAATTCTTAAGCCACAAACACATATAAATGTATCTACATTTCAAGAAAACTGATTGGCCCCTGACGATAGTTTTGTCATCGGTTTCAGAGCGACCCTGTGCGATATACACACCATACATTTAAGAACATTTTTATTTCGTAAGCGGAATGGCTTGAAAGAAACATACATATTTTTCCGCAGCTCTGATAAATAAATCGTTTAATGGTTGTATTTGAATTCACCAGAATTTAAGTAATATCTAGATTTTAGACTGAAAGACAAAGTTCCCCAACATCACATCTAGCCAAATTATTATTTTAAGCTATAGTTCCGCTTCGCTTCTATCAGTTCGATGACATAGCCAAACAACCTCATATACACCTCGACTGAAAAAAGGTGGAATACAACCATCTACAAATACACAATTAAATAAATAATGTAATAGGTCTATACATTAATTAATGTATAAAAACGTAAATACAACATAATAAATAATAAATTTCGTCGTTAATTTGATAGTTGATAGTTTCTACCGATAGACACTTTATCGATATTGTGAGATGTATTTCATTTTATGTGTTCCATTCATATGCACTTGACGCCGCATTCTTGACTCGGAATGATTTAGTATGTGCCGTATAAATTTGTAATCAAATGTTTGAAACTGTTGCTTGAAAAAAATTACAGTTTTCGTTTATATTTTATGTAATTAACAAATTTAAATTTGCACATTGTGATTCGCTCATATGTTCAACTCGTCCACGTGTATTTGTGTATGTATGTTATTTTCTAAGTGCATGCACACTCGCTTCGATGTTTGTGAAACTATAAATAGTTTTGAGAGACGAGACTCTATTTTGGTTGAAGCGAAGCGACTATTGAAGTATTATTCACATCAATCTGCATACCTTCACTTCATGTGATCCTAGGTGGATTTAGCCAAGTAATGCAATTGTAATTCAGTTTTGAGCCCAAGTGTGCATACGTCCATACATACATACATGCATATTCACACATGTGCCTATGCATGTAGAAGTATGCCGGAATTTAATTGACTATTTTTTTAGTTTTTTAAATACATCCCTTACCATTTAATATATCTTCTTACAGAAAACAAATACCTAAAATGTCAACGGAAAGCTTAAACAGCCTAAGCGACCTCGATCTGCACAGAAAACTGATTCAATGCGGATTTCCAAACACTCCTGTGACAGAAACAACCAGAGCGGTGTTAATTGAGAAGTTGAAAAAACACAAAAAGGCGGAGAAACTAAAGAGAAGAAGTAATAAGTACGCCCTGTACTCTCAAGAGCAGAGCGACCCACCAATTTTTAAATATCCACAGATGCGCACACAGCCACTTGACTTTACAAATGCTATAGACAACAACAATGACATTGAATTGTGCCGAAATCCTTCAGTATTTAACCAGCGTAACTACGACGAGCCCGATTTAAGCACATTGCAAATGTCGGCTTCCAAGATGTATGCCCCACCACCTGTTGTGGCGTCCAACTACGACAGCGAATGCATGCCGCATAATATGAATATGAATGGCAAATACCGCCAACAGTGCTCCATGCCCTTCTCGATAGACTCGTCCAACAGCTATGCCAAGCAGGGTGGAAAAGTAAAAATGTCAGATGGAGGCGTCGTTAACCGATTGCTAAGCTTTCGGGACACCACACTACAGAGGAAGATCAGTCCCAAACTCACACACGCTGCTCAAATGTCGAGAATGCCGCCACAAAGGAATGGAAAATTCAAACGTTTCGTCTTATCCGACGTTAAATCGTTTTTTAAAAACCCCGACGTTAGACAATACATCATACCACAAATGCTGATTTGTCTCTTGCTGATATTTCTAGTAATAATTACAGTCCTCTATGCGAGCAAGAAATTCGATCAGAGCCCCATGGACAGAACGGCATTGAAGTATACATTGTGCAACCAAAATGACTTGCAATTGGTCACCGACAAGGTGCAATGCATTAGAAAAGAATCTTTAAAAAGTGCGCTGCTCATGAGTGAGGAACTTTTTAAGCTTTTGAACGAGCGAGCCAGGCTCCATCACTGCACAGATGCCCGCCAGTCGCCGACGCTTGAAGTGAATGAGTTTTTCAGAGAGCTAGTCAGCAACAGCAAGACTCCAAGGGCTAATATGCACAGCAATCTGCTGGCCACTCAATACCTAATCGCGGAGAATCCGCAGTGGATGATTAATATTTTGGGACCAACGGAATCGGCCAGCACTCTGGAACTCGGCTCTTACTTTGAGTTGTCTGAACCAAATTTGCCGCTCAAGTGCGTTGTTTTTAAGAAAATTACACGGTTCTTTGCAGTAATGGGTACTCTTATTCTGGTAGTATCTGGCGTCTTCATAGTTTACTTTGGCATAGTAGTGTATCGTATGCAACAAAAGAAAGCCCTGGTTGCTGTGGACCAATTCACAAAAGACATCATACAAGAGCTGAAAAATCAGAGCTCGCAGTCTGAAAGCCCTGAGCTGATATTGAACCAGCTGCAGGAGAAGCTTGTGCCTTCCGAGAAACGCTCTAAGCAACTATCCTATTGGAATAAGGCCCTCAAGATGCTGGAGAAGAACGACAGCCGGGTGCTCTTCGGCATGGCCATACGTGACGGGAAGCCCCTGCGCACCATTGCCTGGAATAGGAACCTGGAGAAAAAGGAACTGGGCAAGAAGTGGCAGATTTCGGCACTCGATAATTCCAACAAGATTGCAAACCCACCCACACCCTGTCTGAAGATCAGGCACATGTTTGATTTGGCTGAGGTCGAACAACCCAACTTGAAGCAGTCCATAGTGGAGTCGATCATTGAGAAGGTGGGACCACGCTGCAAGATATGCGACGTGCAGCTCGATATACAGTCATGCTGCGTCTACATACGTTGTGCAACTGAGGAGGACGCTGGCATGATACACAATGAGATCAATGGATGGTGGTTTGACAATCGCCTAATATCGATTAAATTTCTAAGACTAGAACGCTATCTAAGCCGTTTCCCAAAACCCGCAGCCGAGCCACCATATTTTCTTCCAAACGAGGCAGCCAACACACACTCATAAAATACAAATCTTCAACTAGATACTTAAGTTATTAAATGCGAATTTGTTTTTACATGTAGTAAATGCGTTTCCCTCCTTTTTTAAATATCCATTTGTTGTTGTTTTCCCAGGATTATTTGATACAATTTAAATTGGCTTTTCATCAACAACTTTTTCATTGTATAAAAAAGTTACAAACACGTGTGGATAAATATAAGAATTGTCTATTGCTTCGTTAGAGAGCTCGAGGACAGTGCACTTTCTCCGGTTTCCAAATGTTTAATGAGACGATATAATGCAGCTGCTTCCTTAATTTTGCTAAAACCAACACAAAAGGCCTCAATTTCAATGAACAATTCCTGAAATTGATTTAAAGAAATTAATACGCTGGTTATGCCACATTATTCAGTCACTTGCCTTGACATTCACAATCTTATTTCGAATTAGAGACTGCAGAAACACGCACACTAGCCGTACAAGGCGGGACTGCATGTACTTGTCTTTGACTGTTTCACAGGTGGAAATACAATTACTGATGTACAAGTGAATAAACTCTGTGGGTAAAGGACCCGATGTAGTTAATCTGATCAGGAGAAATGATGAAAAACAATTAATTTAATGCGCAATAAAACCTTCGTTTTTTTTTGACAGCCTTACCTGTTGACAACCTCCATGGAATGCAACGTTATTTCCATATTGACCAAAATATTAAAGTACTCTGTAATGTCCGAGGTCATCATCAGTCTTAATAAGATTTCAATAGAAATGAGTGGATTGTTTTCAACCAGCAGGGGCAGCTATGAAAGGCACACAAATAGTTGTTAGCAATATAATATTCAAATTTTAAAGAAATTTGATCATACCTTTGCCGGTGTCAATCCATATTGGTGCGCTATGTCGGAGTTCTGTTTCAGCAAATCATCAAATAAAATCTGTTGGTCCTGAAGACTTAGAGGCTGTATAAATGCTTGTTCAATGAGGAGCTTTGTGTTGGGTGTAACATAATTCGATTTGTCGTATAAAATTTTCAGTTTTTCGCTGTTTGACTGATTTATCCACAGCAATTCGTCTTCGAAGTCCATTAACGGGGGAGCGATTGATAGAAACATGTTTGAGTGCAATTCTTAAGCTTGAGCTCTAACTATAAATAATCTAAATGGTAAGTTGTCTAACTTCCAACCAAGTTAAAAGTTTTATTTTATAAACAAACAGCTTAGAGTGACCTTAACTGAATAGGTAAATAAAGGCTCCGTTTTTTGAAGACAATATTCGGACGGAACGCAGAATAGAAACAAGTGACTTTCCATAACGTGATTTTGTGACTATATATATAATTTATTATATTTAAACGGCTATAAAATTCTGTTCACTCAAATAACACTAATGGGCAATAAACTTCAATTTCAATTAACCGACTGACTGACTGCGAGAGAAATATATGCGCCCAGTTCAGATGGGAGCAGCGCATCGGTAGATATTAACAATTTTTATAATTTTCCGATCCTTTTGTATTAGCTGGTTGTGTGTGTATTGGAGAACATAACGTAGTAACAAAAAAGCAGGTCCCTTATTTATCGCCGGGAGACGTGACTGAAGACATGTTAATTTCGCATTTTGGCTCTCTGTCTTTGCATAAATGGTAAGACTAGTCTAGTGTCATTCCAGAATTAAATTAACGAAAGGGTTGTCTGATGTATGAAAATATGAGTATTCGATTACAACAATTAGACAACCTATGATATGAATTTTAACTACTCATACAAATTTGTATATATAACTACATGAGAAATTCCATCGTTCCAAAGTAGAAGTAACTCGTCCCAACAAGATGGAACCCGTTAGTACATTTCTGCTCCCATCACTGCACCAGTCGCACCGCATTCAATCTGGCCACACCTCGATGTATTAATCCTCACAATAAAGTAAAAAAATGGATCGCGGAAAAGGTGGATCGGGTAGATCACAGAAAAAGGTGCCACTGGGTGGAGAACTGTTTGCCCTTGGTACAAAAAGCTGTCGAGATGATGCAAAATCCAAAATTATCCCCATTAAACCCATATCATCATCCGAAAGAAAGCGGGAAGCCTCGTCCGCCCTAGGAAATCCATCCAAACGATTTCGAGGAAATCTGAAAGATTCTGGAGCGGACACCTCCACTGGCAGTAGTCAGTATGAGACTTGGGAACAGTTTGCCGTCGATTGCGACTTGGAAAATATCATTGAAGCCATATATGCGGCCCTGGAGCAAAACGACACTGATTCCGTGGGCAGACTAGTATGTGGAGTAATAAAGCACACGACATCAAATGCGTCCAGATCCAAAGTGGATAATATTGGCATTCTTGCCCTGATATACGTGGCGAAGCTGCAGCCGCAGGTCTTTTGCACAGATATCGTGGCTTGCGCGCTGCTGTCGTTTTTGCGGCGTGAAGCCAATGTTAAGATGCGATACAACACCAATCTGCACATACTGTTTACGAACCTGCTGACCAGGGGATTTGCGGACATACCACAATGGCCGGAGATACTGCTGCGAACGTACATCGACGACGCTGTCAACGAGCGCTACTGGGCGGACAATGAGTACTGTGCGTCCTACGTGAAGAATGTGTGCGCCGCTTTCAAAACACGCACTCCTCACATAAGCTTACTGCGCTGGGACGTGAGCACGGCCATACCCTCGGCTCACAGGGACAGTGTCACTATCGACGACGACTCGGGAGATAATTCGACGCAAAGTCTAGATGCCAGCCCCTTAAATTCCGAGCTCGAGCCGGTGCCAGACTCAATTGGCGCCGTCAAGCCTCGATTCAGCGACGACACTGTCCAGAAGCATGTCAGCGAGGCGATTCGGGACCAGTTGAACAAGCGCCAGCAGCAGGATAATTACACGAGGAACTTCTTGAAGTTTCTCTGCGCCACTTCAGGCATAGCCGAGGTGCGCTGTCTGAGTATTTCCCGCCTGGAGCTGTGGATACACAATGGCAAGCTCGTGAAATTCGCACAGCAACTACTCTCGTACATCTGCTTCAACATCAAGGGGCGCAACACGCAAGATAACGAAGTACTTTTGGTGCTGGTGAAAATGCGTCTGAAAACCAAGCCCCTGATCAATCACTACATGTCCTGCCTGAAGGAAATGATCTACTTGCAGCCAGATATATTGGGCACTGTCATGAAGCTGGTGGTTCAAAACGAACTCTCGAACACAAGGAATCCCAACAATATGGGAATGCTGGGTAAGCAAACAGTATAACTAATCATTAAATATATTTTTACTTTATTTTTCTGGTCCTTTTTGCAGCCACAATGTTTCAAACATCTGCGGACCAATCGGCTGCAAATCTTGCTGAAATTTATCAGGAATTTCTACTACAACGCGACGATTGCCTGAGGACATTGCGTGTGTTTTTACGGGAGCTTGTGCGTATGCTACGCTTCGACGTGAATCTCGTTAGGTTCTGCAAAACATTTTTAAGCGAAAGAGAGGACCTCACTCCGCAGATCGAACAGTTTGAGTTCAAGGAGCGCATATTCCATTCAATGGTGGACATTGTCTGCCTCTGCATGTTCCTTTCGGCAACACCGCAGGCGCGTGAGGCCAGCCTCTCGCTGAAGAACAATCGCGATGTGAAAAATAACCAAGCCCTGCTCAAGCTGTACAACCAAATGGGACAGATACAACTGGACACGGTCTCGTGGATGTACGAAACAGTGCCGAACGTGTTCAAAATTACGGGCATTGAGTACCACCAGGCTCTGCATAAGCTGCTCCTGCTGGACACTCCCGAGCAGTATTCACGGTGCGATCAGTGGCCCTCGGAGCCAGAGAGAGTGGCCATATTGAGGATCATCTCGGAGACACCCATCCACGAGGAGACCCTGCTGCGCATCATTTTGATTGGAATCACCAAAGACATACCCTTTACGATTGCCAACACTTTTGACATATTGTTTCTGGTTATCAAGCGAGTCTCTGGGATGAAGACCAGCAATATTCCCGCCGTGCAGGCCAATAAGTTTGACATAATAGACTTTCTGTTCAATATGTCCGAATACCACCATCCGGAAAATATTCGTCTGCCCTCGGACTACGAGCCCCCGAAGCTGGCCATCATTGCCTTCTACTGGAAGACCTGGCTGATTCTGCTCATGATATCCGCCCACAATCCCTCGACATTCGGGGCCTTCTGCTGGGATCACTATCCCACGATGAAAATGCTGATTGAGATATGCATCACGAGCCAGTTTGTGAATACCGCAGCCAGCAAGGACGAGTTGCAGGTAAATTGTAAAGAAAGCGCTATCATTTCCATTATGTAATCTCCATCTTGGCACTTTACAGATAATGACTGTGGAAAGAGACCATATACTGCAGTTTGAAACATATTTGGCAGCCCAAACGTCTCCGAATGCAGTCATCACGGAAGAGAATGCGATTCTGATTACCCAGCTAATGCTGATGGCCCCGCTGGGTGCGCCGCGCAAGGTGCCGTCTATGGTCCTGGATCAAATGAAGTTCCTCAATCAAACCTACAAGCTGGGCCATCTGTTCTGCCGTTGTCGCAAGCCCGACCTCCTGCTGGACATAATACAAAGGCAGGGCACCACCCAATCGATGCCGTGGCTGTCGGATTTGGTGCAGAATAGCGAGGGCGACTTTAGTCACCTGCCCGTGCAGTGCCTGTGCGAGTTCCTGCTCTTCAATGCCGTTAATATTAACGAAGAGAACAGCCGGGATGCCGAACTGGTGAATTTCCTGCGCAATTTGACATTTGACGCCAGCCTAAACCATCAGATCGTGTGCGAGCTATTGGATTATATATTTAGACGCCTCTCGTCCACTGTGAAGCAGTCGCGTGTGGCCGCTCTTTCTGGCCTCAACATCATCTTCAGGCACTCGGATGACTACGAGCACGAATGGCTCCTGAAATCGATTCAGCAGATACCGCACTTCTTCGAGGTGAAGCCGTTCATAATTCCCCAGCTGCGAGCTGCCTGCCAGGTGGAGAATTGCCCAGAGCTAATCATGGCCTACATTCAGTTTATTACGGCCCACACGATGGGCGATCCTGTGAACGAAATGCTCGACCATGTCATCGATATGGCGCAGCTGATTGTGGAGCGCAGCACCATGTTCCAGCACATCATCATATCCCAGGAGGACTATGACTATGCGCCGGACGACACCCGCATACAGACGCTCAAGTGTCTCTTTGTGATGTTCAACAACTACATCATCAAGCTGAGGGAGTATCACGAGCCATACGAGTGGACCGAGTATCCGGATCTCCTGATGGTGCAGTTCGATGACGGTGTGCAGCTGCCCCTGCACATCAACATCATTCACGCCTTCATCATACTGCTCACGTATTCGAACAACAACATGCCCGAGTCCATACCGATTCTGGATTACTGGTTTCCGCCCGGACGACCGGCGCCCGTCGCCTTTCTGCCGAGTATGCCGCAGGAGCAGGTGCAGCTGCTGCCAGACTGGCTGAAGCTGAAAATGATCCGATCCTCGGTGGACAGGCTGATCGAGGCCGCACTGCATGACCTGACGCCCGACCAGATTGTGCTCTTTGTGCAGAACTTTGGCACCCCCGTCAACTCCATGTCCAAGCTGCTGGCCATGCTGGACACGGCAGTGCTCGAGCAGTTTGACTTGGTCAAGAATGCCATACTCAACAAGGCGTATCTGGCGCAACTGATTGAGATTCAGCAGGCTCGCGGTGCAAAGAACGGACACTATACGGTCCAAGCGCTCGACCTGCATTCCCATTCACAGACGGTGCCCGATCTGCCCAGACTCAGTGTCATTATTCAGGAGAATATTGATATTGGGGACTATGAGGCCACTGATGCCAGCAACAGCAACAGTAGCAGCAGCAACAACTCAACCAAACAGTTGGTTCAAAGGGTACTCACGCAGCCAGATCAGGATTGGATTTCACGCACCGATTGCCGGGCATTGATCCATCAACTGCTGGACATTGTGATAAGTTCACATAGAAGCAGCAGCAGCAACGATCTGCTGGCCGCTGTAACCGAAGTGGTGGCCAAGCTGCCGCCCGATCGTAGCGTGGATTTTGAAAGGACCATCATTATGAGTCGGCATGCCAGCACCCTCCTGAGGGCATTCTTTAGCTGCATGCTGCACCGCGACAGCTATCGCGTTCTGGAGAAAAGCCTGCAAAAGAATTTCAAAATATTCAAGCACAATTTCAGCTTGGATTTGAGCCTGCTGCAGAGCACTGAGCTGTATCACGATAGCCTGGTGTTTATGCTGCGAAACTCTCGGGACAGTTACTTCCAGCAGTTGAAGGGGAACAGTGCCTTGTTGGCCAGAAAGAAGATCGTTAGGGACATCATCAAGAGCTTCGATGCGCCCAAGAAGGGGAGCATCAGCAGAGGCAGTAGTTGCCACAATGATCAGATCTTTCACAATGGCCTGTTCATCGATTGGCTATCGGAAGTAGATCCCGAAATAGTGTCCACCCAGCTGCTGAAGGAAAAGTTCCTGTTCTCCAAGTCGTGCAGTGAGTTTCGATTCTATTTGCTGTCGCTGATAAACCACCAAACCAACTGGGACACCATCGAAAGGATAGCAGAGTTCTTGTTCAGGGAGTTCCGGGCAGACTACGATTATAGCACGGTACTTAACTATTTCGAGGCACTCACCACAAATCCGAAACTGTGGAAGGGCAGGGAGAAATCCTCCTCGAAGAACGCTCGCCCCGATCCCTTTTTCCTGCTCAAAGACTCAGAGCTCGAGCCATTCACACACTTTATGCTGCACGAGGGAGTCTCTGAGATAAAGGTGGACAGCAGAGGCTACGACTTCAAGCTATGCTCCAGAATGCAGCTGCTGTTCAAGCTGACAGAGAAGCGAAGGGACCTGATGGTCAAGGTTATGGATTATGTGGAGGAAAGCTCGGTGTCCGATTATCTGAAACTGCAGGTCCAGCAACAGATGTACATCATGTATCCGCGCATCAAGTTTCTGAGACCCAGCAAGGATGGCGAAAGATCCTATAAACTACAGACCCTGAAGGGCTGTCAGGCAGACAATGTCTCGAATAATTTGATCACGTGCTTGGGCAGCCTGGTGGGAAAGAAAGACTTTGAAACCTTATCGACTGACACGGAACTGCTTCTACGGAAACTGGCCGCATCCCATCCGCTGCTGTTTCTGCGCCAGTTGAGCGTACTCTCCTCCATAATGCAGGGCCGGGCACAGATCACCATGAAGGCGCTTCGCGAGGAGCATCACTTCCATCGTTTCGTGCAGATCCTTAGGACCTTGGAGCTTCTGCAGCCGACCATATTCGAGGAAACGTACAAGACCGAAATCCAGACCACGCTCTCCTGCTATTTCAACTTCTTTAAGCACCACAGCTCGGTCAAGGAGGCCTTCCAGATGCTCAGCAAGTTTGTGCAGGTGCTGCAGGCATACATCAACTATAACCCGTCCAGTGCCTTGCTGTTCATCGAGCAGTACGTGGGCATCCTGATGGAGCTGGCCGCCAAGTACACTTCGTTGGGAAAGCTGCAGGTCCTCGTCCAGGCGGTGGCCCTGCTCCAGCACAAGTCCAACTTCACCTCAGAGCTGGACGATGAGGAGGTTCGGTCCGAGTATGAGCTCGACGAGCACTTTGATGTTAAGCCATTGGTCAGCAAGCCAGTAGTAGCTGAGGTTGAGCCTTTGGAGGGCATCGTGAGCACAGTTCCGGGGGCAGACGTTCTGGGTGCCCGCGGACCCTCTTCGGTGCTGACCTTGAGCTCCTACAGTAGATCGAACTACACGGACATATCGCCGCATTTTCTTGACCTAATCAAGATCATTAAGCAGTCCAACACCGAGGATGTGGTTCTGGGGCCCATGCAGGAGCTGGAGTGCCTCACATCCAAGAGGTTTGTGTTCATTAACGAACTGTTCGAGCGGCTGCTCAACCTGATATTCTCGCCGAGTGCCCAGATTCGATCGATTGCCTTCATAATCCTGATTAGGCACCTGAAGCACAACCCGGGCAACTCGGACATCAATGTGTGCACCCTAAACGCCTACATACAGTGCCTCCGGGACGAGAATTCGTCTGTGGCAGCGACAGCTATTGACAATCTGCCAGAGATGTCGGTGCTACTGCAGGAGCATGCCATTGAAATCTTATCGGTTGCATTCTCCCTGGGCCTTAAGTCGTCCCTGAACACCTGCCCGCCCATCCGGAAGGTCCTGCAGACATTAGTGATTCAGCATGGCTATTAAATGTCCATTGGCAGTAGTTCTAAGTTCTAATCGGTGAAAACGTATTGTAAAGATAGCCTTATCGAGTGTTTTAGTTGCGTAGCCTGGCCTCCAGGGGGCGGCAAACAAATAAATTATAAGTTATATATTTCATTCATTTTCTTTATTTCTACTGAAAATACAAATTATGTAGAAAATTCTCTTACAAATTGGCGATCTCAACAGGATACGTGTGTTTTGATCGCTGTTTTATGCATGCCTTGCTTGTTCGTTAAATGCAACGCACAGTGCTCTCCCCATACAGTTTATTGGCGGTCAGTGGCGCGAAGTTTCTCCTCGACGGCTTCACGGGAGGCTTCAGACAGATCAGTGGCTTGTATATACTTTTGTACGCCCACCAGCGATTTCTTGAGAGCATCGAAAGAGCTGGAATACAACATCTTCTTCTTAACCTGAACAATAGAACAAAGAGATAAGTTTAAGTGGTTTGTGACTCAATGATGCGTGGTGCGTGTTTCATACCTTAGCAGTATCGGGACACCATGACATAAGGAACAGCTTTTGCTTCTTTGAACTCTCAGAGGTGCCTTGGCATTGATGCATGTACTCAAAGTCGAACAGTCCATATCTGTTTAAATGAAATATAAATCAGTTATAATAGGCTTGTCGAGTTGTCCGGGTTTGTCAAGATTAAGCTACATTTACAATCGTAGATCTGCTTGGTTCGTGCGGAGTGAATCCCGCTTTTAAAGTCTTCGGTTGTTCGGATGCGATACGGATACGAACAGACAAAATAAAGATAAAATAATGGGAAAAAACGTAAGAATCTCAAAGGAACAGATCCCTTAAACTATTACAAAACAATAATTGAGAAATCACATTTACTTTGTCTTGGATTTTAAAATGTGGATTCATGCGGAACAGACACTACTATATCTTAGGCAGTAGCTTCATCTAAAACTAGTCGTGATATATGCGGTTAAAAACTTACCGGCATTCGCCAGGACCGCATTTCTGGATATCTTCTAGAAACTGGTCATATTCGCTGTTGCGATCTGCCACAGTTTCCACATCGATCTGCTTCTCGTCACGGATGTAGAAAATGACATAGCGATGCTTTTTGTCCTTTTTGATTTCCTCGTATGTAGTCTTGCAGACATCGGACACAGTTACACCAGAAGCCTGTCAAATTTTAAAGAATGTTCGAATTCATTAATTAATATAGCAAGATTAACAGCAAGAACTAAAACATGAATTTTAAATGTTTGCAAAGGCGGGAAAAACCTTTCTACCTATGCATAGTACATGTGTGCCCCTGTGTGCGTGTGTGTGTCCGTCAACACAACTCCCCCTGTGACAGAACCAACAATATTGCCGTCTCTTTCTAACTTTGCGAAAATGTTGCCGTCATTGCCGGCAATAACAACAAATAAAAATGCAAAGTATTAACTTTTTGTTATTTTATCCGTATTTATCCGAACCTTTGATCAAATCTTTACATATGTACATAGGTCTAAATATGTTTAAAATAAGCAAACGTATGAAGAAAATTTACAGGGATGGCAGTGGGTGTGGCACCATTTACAGTTTCAACCCGGCAAGAGTTCAAGGGTAATTTTACAACTGCCGGCAAACCTAAGGGCAAACAAAAACCTCAAATAAAAGATGTGGGTTTTGGTCAAGCTGGAAAAACGCCACATGGTTTATTAATTTGAAAAAGTTCCCAAGGATTTACACACATGTATTTTCGGCAATACTTTTGTTCATACATACAAACGTCTGTGGCCGTCACACACACACTTTCATGCATATTGCATGGATATATATAAAAATATAAATTTATACATATTTCGGTATAGTTTTATATTTTTGTACATGTCCGTGGGAGAGATACATACAGACATGTGTACATATTTATAGCCATCGAAATAAAAAAGCGGTACATGTGTATACACACATATCTATGTATGTATGCATGAATGAATGTGTGTGTGTGCAAGCGTGCCTATTTTTCTCCAATTTTTCTTTTTTAATTATTTCTGATTCGCTTCGGCCCAGAAAGACGCCTCCGCCACCCATTTTGAAGAGAAAAATGTACAGATGTACATACAAATGCACCTCCTCCTACCTTTTTTTCTTCGATTTAGTTCTGCAATTGCCATTTGGCAATCTGAGTGAATCGCGAAAAGCATGGAAGCACTTTAATAAATGAGTAATATCCGCTCCTACCAATGACTAATTTGGTCTATATGTGGATGGATGTATACATACACATGTACATATATATCGCCGAATATAGCCATATATGCAAAAAGTTTGACTAGATGTACATACATACTCTTGAAAAAAATGTATATACACATATCCAATACATATGCAGCTTTCAAAGGAGCTGCTTATATGATTCATCGAAACATACATCAAGATATTAACCATCTTTACATATATACACACTCAAGTATATTTATACATGTAGTTGTTTTTTTATATTTTTATTAATCATTTAATCGTTCAATACATACCATATTATTCGTTTATTTTAGTACTTTCACAAATTTCAAATTTTACAAATACTGTTTAACCAGAAGGTCGGTCTTCTTCTTCTCTCTTCTTTCCAGAGGTGTCAAACCATTGACGGCCCTATCGATAGTATCGATATTTTGCTGCTCGACTCTACTATCGATAGTTTCATTGTTTCATTGATACCGATAACTGCGTTTCATTATTTCATTGATACCGATAACTGCGTTTGTGGCGCTGCCAGACTCGTGCAATTCGTAGTTGCTGCGGGCTCCCATACCTTAATATTTTGTGACATGATATTCCTCGATTTTGATATTCCGTTTAATATTACTAGCTAGTTGGCCCTCTCAACACTAAACAAATAATTTTATCCGATAGATACATACATTTTTTAAGAGATTGGCAAGTTTTCAGAAGTCATTTTTATTGGATTATTTACATATAAAGGTTCAAACAAAAACGGCCAAAGCATAAAACGTAAATGTTGACTAAATGTCGTCACATGTTGCTTATTTCTTTTAATTGATTTTAAATGTTTTGTTCCAAGCTCCATTGAAACAATATTTATGATTTTATCCTAGATTGACATGTTGTTTACCTATTAATGCATAAGTTTTGTTTTATATATATACATTTATCCCGGTTCTGATACCTATTATTGGTACCCGTGATCTACAAAATTTCGTTGATGTCTTTAAAAAAGAGACAGACTCGGCATTAATTGGAGCCTGAAATTACAAACAATATCCCCAGATGTATTCAGATTTGTTGCTAAATGTTGCTAAATGGTATTTTGATGGCACCTACACGCTATTTGCTACTATTGCGTAGACACTAACGAACTCACAGTTGGCAACTTTTGTAATTAATTAATTATTAATTCTGCTGATTTCTGTTCGCCTGGTTTCTCAGATTTGAATTGAACCGTTTTACGAAGTAGCGTTTCTTTCAAATTGGCACGATGGAATCGGCATTTGCTTATTTTGATGGGAGCACACTGAATTAATTACATATATATATTTTGAATCTGTTAAATGCATCTCAAAACAATTTTTAACTTCCTGTATTTTTGTTTTTAGTTGCCCAATGACTTAATAATTTTGTGTGCGAACTATTTTCAGAATTTAAGTAATGATATTAATGGCAATCGAGTTGGCAGCACGGCGATCTGGCAGCGTCAAACAGAACAGCAGTTCGCTTGTTGTCGTTTGTGCCAAAATGTGGAAAAGAGCAAGCGTTCGCCGGCGAGAAAAATGTTCGAATATTTGCGTAATGTAACTTCAAATTCTTGGATCGTGGAGCCGGAATAGATGAGTCGCGGGAGCCCCTGGATCATGTTTTAATACTTTATCCAGGATAAAGAAATTTCCAGGTAAACACCAAGTACTTTGCACACACTTAGATATACTATGTTTCATTTTATATTCCTTTGACGCTGAATTCATATGTCTGTATGTACATTTCACGGTATGTTCTTAATGCAGTTGTGTCCTTTTTTAAATCCAACAAACAACAAAGTATTATGTGGTTTTTTTTGTAATTATTCGAATAAAATACGCTTGTGATGAATCTTTTATTTAACAATTGCTTTAAAGGGATTATTAGCTTGCTGATTAACGATAAATATGTTTGTCTAGGGAAGAGAGCTGTAAAACTTTAACAAAATTAGCATATTCCTTCGTCCTCGTCTTCGTTGGTTGCCTAAGACGGTACGAAAAATGATTACTTGGCATACTCTATTTTCAACTCGTGTAAATTTAACTTACATTGCCAGTGTTATCATCTGATTTCTTCTCCAGTTGCATACCTTCGGGTAATGGAATGTTCTTAGCTAAGATCGAGTACTCCACATCCATGTGTCTGATAAATGGAGTGGCCAACATTCTGGCCGCCATTTCAGCATCTTCTTCATCAAATGCATTTAAAAGTGTTTGCAGTGTGGACACTTCTTCGGGCTCGCAACAACTTCCCCATTCCCGGAATGCCTTTTCTGCTTCCACTGAATCACCACGGGCTAATTGAACCAGCACCAAAGCCACAACCAACCGCCCAATTTGACCATAGGACTCCGTTTGCTGATTAAGCCCAATCTCTCTTTTAATTGCTTGTGTAGCTTCTTCGTATCTGAAACAAGTGGTAGACGTTTAGTGTAATACTGTGATTGAAATTTTAACTGGCTTACCTCCTTAGTTTGACTAGTATTCTTGACACTTTGGTTGAATATTCAGCAGCCTGACGGGTTGAGTCCTCAATCTATAAAAATGTGTTAGTTAGCTAATAAGTTAGTTAACTTATATATCAGAGCATTGATTTACCATTATTACTTCTATAGCGTGCTGGTAGAATCGCAAAGCCAGCTCAGGATGCTTTTGTTCAGTTAATTTGGCAGCTTTATCCAAAGCGGATGCGGCCGCTTCTGGCGAACCATGTTGTTGATATAAGCTACAAGCTTTATTAACATACTCTTCGATCTCCAATAGTTTGTCTGTGTCTTTGGATAGTAAAATAATCTAAAAAAATGTGCAAAAGTCAGCTTGTTGTTTATTGAAAACCCATGCATGTTAACTGTTAAGGCATTATACAAGTTGTCAGATAAATTCTGGTACTTTTGTACTTATACACACCTGCTCGTATGATTTTGCGGCATGGAACCAAGCTTTGTTGTTTTTGTAACATTCAATGGCCTTCAATTGACACTCCTTGCTTTTATCAAAACTTTTTCCTATTCGATAAGCAGTAGCTGAAAAAAATTATGTGCCAAATAGTTATAGTCCGACATGTACCTTATTAAGTTATACATTATAGAAATGTTAGTCTTACACACACATATGTAAACATACATTAATATGTACGACATATATACCACTCTCCATACATACATATGTACAAATATCACATCTAAAAATCCAACAGAGGCGTGAAAACAATTTTCCAAAGCTTTGTTACGTTAATTGATGTACTTATACCCCGAAATAATACCTGCTAATAATATATTAACGTATATGGAGTCAAACTAAGATACGTACCAGCTTTTGAGTATTCATCAGCTGCACTGTCATAGTCAGGTACCCATTTCAAGAGCGATGTTTTCAAACTGAAATGTAATTGATGGTTGGTTTTGTAAATATAGTATATACAACATTGACACCTACCTCTTCTCTGCCTGCCTAACCAACTCCTCCGCCTCTGCAATTTTCTTGGCAGCGGACATTTTTTTCCCAAAGTTGTGTGAATTTTACGAAAAATCAATTGTTTACATTAATTTTAGTGTAGCCGAGTGTTGGACATAAAATACCACGGCTTATCTACAGTATGGTATTTAATATATAAATACTGTATACTGTGATGTGAAGCGCATGCCCGTTATTTGTGCCAGTTTTTTTTTTGCATACACTGAAAAAAAATGTGTTTAACTAGCTTGAGAAATGGTTGTCCCAGGCTCTAACAACTAAGCAACATATTTTTTAAAATTGTCTAATGTGGTGACTTGTATATTACATTCACTTACCAGCTACAGTAACTTTACTTAAAGAAATAATGGTATCTTTGCTCTTAACGAACAATAATTTATAGCTCGTTTTGATTTTTTCAGGTGTAATGCGTTCGTAATAACAGAAGTCTTTGGGGTACATTCATGTATTATTTTTCAGCAACTTAACTTTGAAACAAAACAAGTGTACAAATTTTAGCTTAAAGTCCTCATTTATGCATGTAATAATACAGTGCAGTGAAGAGGTAAGAGGCCGAGGACGAAACTTGGATTCATAGACTGCTCCAGCGCTATTGAATATTTGTAGATCTAGATTATTCGTTGGGCGTGTTACAGTGGGCGATTGGCATTCAAGCTCAAAATTGAAATCATATTATTTTTATTTTCAATATTTTACAGATATTAAAATGTCCCACAAATCTTGTGTAGAATTAAGCGAAATCCGAAAATTGGATAAGATAGTGCAACAGTGCGAGCTGTACATGTCCAATAACAATATCAACGATACCGCAAAAAAGCCGCCTTTAAAAGAGTTTAAAAGAAATTGTGTAACAAAGTCCAATAAATTTGTTGAAAGAGAACTCTTTTCCCTCATGTGCAACCTAAACAAAACTGAAAAGAAACAAGTTTTTGTTTCAGATATATTGATAAACGCCAGTATGTTCGATGATAAAAAGGAGAGCTTAGCAAGATTCCCGAAAAACGTGGCAGAGCACGACACCCTCGTCTATCACAAATTCCTGCGGGCCAGTGACAGTAGCGTTTCCATTGATCTTAAAAAATCGAATGCTGAAGGGAAATACGAGCATAGCGAAAGGAACATAGCCGACTGCTACTTTTCGCCTCTGCTGTTAAGAATTAATAATAAAAAAGAATGTTTGAAAAGAGTCAAAGCAAATAGAAGTGAACCCCATCTGGAACCATCTTCAATCACTACGAAGTCGACCCAATCCAAAAGTCACAACCATAAAAAAACGATAAAAAAATGTGTGAAGTGTGACAAAAAGAAACTATATTTTCGGTATCAGAGTTCGGAAAGAGAATGCGAATCGTTTTGCTCGTATAAAAATAATAATGATATCTATCGAAATCACAAGGGCAGCAACAGCTCCTATGAATGCATGCTTAAGAATATCAAGTACAACCCGATTGAAAAAACAGTTGAAAACGGATTGGTCGATCATTTCGACGATGTTCTGGATAAAGAAGCTCTGCTTGGATCCAAGAGTGAACCAAAGATGCAAGAACCCATTGAGACGGTATGTATTCAAATTTTAATCAACCGAATAATGCTGTTGAACCGTTTAATTACTTTTCAGATTATTTCTTTGCGAGGAAACATATTACATGACCAGAAGCTGCAAAACAACAAATACCATAAATGGACTCTTTTGCACTATTCGCCATTCAAAGCTGTATGGGATTGGATAATATTAATACTTGTGATGTATACTGCGATATTTACGCCCTATGTAGCTGCATTTCTGCTGGGTGAAAAAGATTACCAGAGAAGAAATAACAAATATATAAACTCGGATCCCATTGTCATAATAGATTTAATCGGTACGTACTTGTAGAGCACCCTTAATCACCGTTCTTACTAATTTTAATTAATTTTTGCAGTGGACGTTACATTTATCGTCGACATTCTCATTAACTTTCGAACTACCTTTGTAAACGGCCAGGATGAAGTGGTATCCCATCCAGGGCGTATAGCAGTTCACTATTTGAGCGGATGGTTTCTTATTGATTTGGTGGCAGCGGTTCCCTTTGACTTGCTTTTAGTTGGAGACGATACCGATGAGGTAAGCGATGAGGTACATTACGATAAGATTTACACCTGCGAGCTGCAAATAATACAAGTAAAATGTTTACATATTTACCAGACAACTACTTTAATCGGACTCCTAAAAACAGCTCGACTCTTAAGGTTGGTTCGTGTCGCGCGGAAAATTGACCGGTACTCGGAATACGGTGCCGCTGTACTTATATTGCTAATGGCCACGTTTATTTTGATTGCCCATTGGCTTGCCTGCATTTGGTACGTTCTTAAAGATAAATTTCCTTATGAAATTTCAGACCAGAGGCCATGAGAATTCTACATTTACAACCGTAACGTTTCAGGTACGCAATTGGTAATGCAGAAAAATCAATGGCTACGAAAAACATAGGCTGGTTGCATTCCCTATCTTTTGATATTCAAGAGCCTTATTTTGAGAACAAAACTGGTGGACCTTCAATAAAGGTACTAACATATTTATTTTGAAACATTAATACTGATTGGGTTACGTGCATTAGTCACGATACATTACAGCTTTGTATTTCACATTTACATCACTCACTTCTGTTGGATTTGGAAATGTTGCACCCAACACGGATGCCGAAAAAGCATTTACAATATGTGTAATGCTAGTTGGATGTACGTAAATAAGTCCCTTTCCATGTTAAATGACCATTTTAATTTAATTTAATTAATTTTTTGTTATCTGGGAAGCTCTCATGTATGCAAGTATTTTTGGAAACGTGTCAGCTATAATACAAAGACTTTACTCGGGAACAGCGAGGTATCATACTCAAATGTTACGAGTTCGGGAATTTATACGCTTTCACCAGGTAGTTTCAAAAGTTTTATAAATATTTACAACCATTTATGTTTATTGTTACGCTTTTGTAGATACCAAACCCTCTGAGACAGAGACTGGAGGAATATTTTCAGCATGCATGGACATACACCAATGGAATTGACATGAACTCTCTGTTGAAAGGCTTTCCGGAGTGTCTCCAAGCAGATATTTGCTTGCATTTGAATAGAAAGCTATTGACAACGTGCCCAGCCTTCTCAAACGCTAGCCCAGGCTGTTTAAGGTACATATACGAAATAACTCTTGTAAACACTTCTCATAGAATGCACATTTTTTAATTATGCATTTCCAGAGCTTTCTCTCTTAAATTCAAAACAACACATGCGCCACCAGGAGACATATTAGTACACAGGGGAGATGTTCTTACCTCTTTGTTTTTTATAGCACGGGGATCGATTGAAATTCAAAGAAACAGTAACATGATTGTCGTCTTAGGTAAAGAGTCTAACTGAAATTATTGAAGGCTATCGTTGTTACTGTTGGATCATTTTTTTCAGGAAAAAATGACATATTTGGCGAGAACCCATGCATTTACCCAACGCTTGGAAAATCGAATGGTGTCGTTAGAGCGCTAACCTATTGCGACATTCATAAAATACACAGAGATGATTTGCTCGACGTTCTGGACCTGTATCCCGAATTTCTTGAAAGTTTTGTTAACAACCTGGTTCTTACGTACAATATGAGAGATGTAAGCTGTAATTTCCTCACCGTATATTCAGAAACATTTAATAATTTTAATCACACTTCTTACAGGACGATAATTGTGGTGTCGACATTAAGCATCGCTACTTGAGAGCAAGGAATTCAGATAATATGAGGAGCTCAAGTGATATACCTTCCATAAGAATGTGAGCTTTGTTCAATAAAACTAAGCATTCCGCTATAACATATCGCTTTATTTCAGAGTTGGATTACGCTACAAAAATCATAAAGTAAATACGTCTGTCCATAAAGTGAAAACTGAAAACTCCCGAGATCTTAATATTTTCATCGAAAATGAAATTGCAAACTATCATTTGGATTTATTTGAAAATAATAATTAATCACAGAGACATTCGATTTAGAGGGCATTAATGCTACAAGCACCTTGCATCCAACAGTTGAATAAAATGTATTTTTAACAAGTACTTAAAGTGTATGTATAGGGTCATATTTGATCGTGTTGGTCTCTCTGTATCACACTCATCCAGGGTGCACAGCCTTGCGGAGTGTGCGAGATATAGCAGCCGGATAAGAATTCATTGGTGGAACGAGATAGAGCGAAAGATGTGACGGAATGTGCGATATGGAAAGAGAATAGGGGGAGTGCAGGAATATACCTATATTCTATACGTTACATACATTGTAAGATTACATATACATATACTGACGAAGTATCGGGTATTCCAGTGAACAAGCACGTGTGCGGTTACTCACGTTACGACTAATTCAATGTGTAAAAATGTGCTTTATCTTAGAAAAAATCATTGAAATGACTTCCAAGATGTTCAGCAAGGATGCACCAGTGAAGAGGCCAATTACACCTCCAATGGCAACTGGAAATCAAAAATGTTATATCAAATGAAATCTCTGAGAATACTACATAGATCCAAGAATATTTTCAAAAACTAACGTACCAACTAAATCCAGTTTTGTTTGAGTGACTGTTCTGAAATATTTGGCTGTTGGCGGTGACGTTATTTCGATTTCGACCATGTGTGAATCTCCGTAATCGTTATGATTTTTTTCTCGAGACCTAAGATTGACCTAGAAATAGCGAAATCCCTTTCAAACTAGACGTGTTTACTTACCCAACGTAGCTTATCTGCTGTTCCATGCAGGACGGCAAGCATGCCATATTCGAACCCACATAGCTCTTTACTCTTGCTGCTAGATTTTCTGAAAGAATTTGATGAAATTTTGGACTACAGTCACATTGGAGTAACTAGAAATATTCTCTCTACCTTTATCCAAGCACGATATGCCTTCGACTCCGCAATAATTTATGGTATCTAAATTAAGTTAGAAATATGGAAAATGGAAACCGATTTTATAATAATTTAATTAAAATGCACATACTTTTTCCTTTGTTGTTGAATAAAGTGCAATTGCAGAGTTTCATTTCAATCTCACATCGAATTTCGGACATGCATGTGGAAAAACTGGAAAAATGTTAGATTGATACAATTAAATATCTGCAATAAATAATTCAACATAAGTGATAACCTGCCTGTATAAAACGTTATTGCCAGTGGTCTCCGTGTCGAATTTACACATTCTTTGGTAGACTGGTTCATTAATAACATCGTGATGGTTTTCTATCCCTTCCACATTGAAACTGTGAACTGATGGATCCGATGTAATCGTATAAGATAAAGCATTAAAGTATGGCTGGTTTTCAGGGCTGTGAATGTATAGCTTAAAAAGATTATTTTAAATATATTTATATTTTTAAATTATAAATATCACATACATCGTATCGATATATTAGGCCACTTCGTAAAACTAATCTCAGATTTCGATATTCGTCCAATGAAGAATATACCAAAGGCATTTTTTCGATATGTTGACTAAAACCATTTTAAAATTTCATTAATTTGTTAAGATAAGATATATCTTTGATCTCTTTGCTGTCTTTGTACTTACTAATCAATCAAATTATTGGCTAGAAAGCAATATCCCATTTCTAGTTCGTGGAACTTAAATATTTCCTCGCAGTTCGGCAGAAGTTTTTCAGAGAAGTAGATTTTTTCAATAAATTCGGTACACGAGCTGGCAAGCAACTATGGTATAATATTACGAGTTAGTAACTAGACAATTAGATCTGTGGAAATGAAGAATCGTACCTCTTTCCGCATATCTAAAATATCAACACCACAGGTCGAATTGAATTCCTTGCAATACTCTTCTTTTAAGTATAAGTTATTCGGATTAATAAAGAGGTAATCGTACAATGTCCTTATGTATGTATAGGATGGAGTTTGGTCAACACGACGTTTAACAGCCTCCGAAAACTCTTTTGTAATCCTGTTTTTCGACAAGCATATGCTATAAAAGGAAAGTTATTTAATTTAACTTTTTTATATGTATGTATCTCCGGCAGTTAACAAAGTTATATACCTAACGGCCGGAAAGGTATTTATCCAGCTAATATATGACGTGGTTATGCCAATGCTTGTCGAATCTGTATCAGATCTATTCTTCATAAGAATAAAAATCGTTGCCATATTCCAAGCAGAAAGAAGGATCACACATATCCAAAAAAATCTGAAATTAAATAAAAGTATTCGATTCGATGGTCAATGAAGGTATCTCCTTTCTAATTATATATTATTTTTTGAGATTAAGTGGCAACATTTGGTAAGTACATTTGTTAAACTAAAAATATGTACCTTCTGTTGGAAAAGCTTCTTAGTAGAAATCCTATTGCAGCTTTACAATATTTTCCAGCCATTATTCCTTTGCTTTGCTTTGCCGTTTGTTGAAATCAATATCAAAACGCAATGCTATAATTACCACGTACATTCCGTGCTTGGTGCAATTAGTCCTTCTACATGTATCTTGTGTGCTTCCCGAATACACCCATACATACTTCTGTTAAAGGTGCTGAATAATCCTCTAACGTACAATATGTTTATTCAAATAATCATACCACTTAATCGACAAAATTAACGTACTCCAGGCAAGGGTAAAAGGATGATGCAGAGATGCAATAATTACTAAAGAGAAGATGAGATTGCCCAAGCGTATATTTTCATGCTTCATAGCCCACACGCTGAGAAATAAGAGATTCCAAACAGCATCTGCAAACTTCAATAACAATATCACTTACATCGAATTATATGTGAAAAGGTTATTTTTAAACAATTAACACTTCATAATTATTTACATCGATTTACTCAGCAGCTGATCAAACAACATCAAATGTCTCCCAATCTTATGAAAGAGGCCATCATTCGAATGTAATGAAAGTTTACTTTTTCAGAGTGAATGATTACCAGGTTAACAATACTTTGGTCGTTTGTATTAACTCTGTTGCATACATAGACACAACAAGATGGCAAAATGGAAGTGCTTCAGATACTGAGCTTACTAGTCAGTGCACGTAGTCTTTTACAGTCTGCAGCTAAAAGGTATTGACCAATATGTTGGGGAAAGTGAAAGGCGATATTGTTGTCATTTACATGACAATAGGTAAGAGATTCTAAGAACCTAACATCTATGGATATTTTTACTCAAATTGGTTTATATTCTATCAGGAATCGCTTATGTTCTAGTTAACATAAATGCATCTTCTACCTACATTGCACCAAGTAGACAGGTATGAACGCAACAAATGTATCCAAGGGCACGAAAACTTTTCAATGAACTAAAATTTATTCTTAGATGTGGCCTGTAGATCCACCTTACATGTTATATAGACAGCAGCCAAATGCTTTGAGAAAATTCTATTGGTACAATGCCAGGACTCCAATTTTAGTTGGAAAAATGCGCCTAAAAAACTTTATGCGTAATATCCACATGCTACCTAGATATGTACATTCTCCTACACCATATGATATATATGGGTCTTCTAAAAGGTAACTAATTAATAAACGATGAATTTCTTGCCATTTTAATCATTTACGTCTATGTGATCTCCTAGAAGCGTCTACAGAAAATTAAACACCGTTCCAACTACGCCCGCAACTACAACGGACAACAACCTGGGTCTGGTGGGCTTGGGCCCTGTCCACCCCTTTGTACCTCTGACGGCAGCAACGATACCCAATCCTGAATTTTTGAAAGGCGTCGAGAATAAGACTAATTTTTCGAACCTTTCAAATGACGGCTGGTCGTCCTTGTGCCAAGAACGTGTAACAAATACAGGTGCAAGAACATCAGATGATTGTTACAAGAATACTTTCAATCGTTTCCCAAGAGAGGAATATAGCTTAAATAGCGTGGCAAGCGATATTGCACTGACAACAACTAGTCTTCCATACTTAAACTACATTACTCACACCTACTTTACCCTTGACGATGTAATTCTACCGCGCTCAGGAAATAGGTTCGCAGACAACTCGGCAAAAGAAACCAATGAGTATCGTATGAATCCAATTGTTATAACAACTGAAATGCCCCCTGCCACTACGACTGAAGTTTTTCAGACCACAACGAAGGCAATAACAACCACAGAAGCCCCGATCCCGACACAAACAACAACAACTGTTTTCGATGTTGAGTATAGTAGCAGCGTGAATCCAATTAGCTCTACCGCTACAACAACCGAATTCGCACTACTATTCGAAAACTACAAAAATTGGACAACAGTGCAAACAATCAAAGAAAAGCCGTCTTTCCTGCCAATGATAACGACAGAATCGTATAAGCCCATCCGAAAGCCGGAAAAAGTTAGAAAAAATATGACATCAATAATGCGGAGAAAATTTAAATCGCTTAAACTAAATTTCAAAACTATTTTAACCACAAAAGAAACCCCGAAATATCGAAAAAATAAGACCGTATTAGCTAGTAGTGAGAATTATAATAAATTAAACGAAACTTCAACGTCAACGATCCCCTCTACGATCAGGACTCATCCAAAGCGGACTTTTAGAAAAGTCCGCATTATACCGTCAACAACAAAAACACCCGCTCAAATTCCACGCAGCACTACGGAAACAAGTAATTTGAAACTTAAGCATAAGAAGACAAGCAGGATCTTTGAACGACGCAAACACTTGAATGCCACTATTTTAAGCGAACCGCCAAAAAATGTTACAATTGAAAGTGAAAGCAGCAAGTTTAAACGTCGTTCAACTACTACAACTCGCAAGTCCAAGACTATTGAAGATACCGAACACACAAACGCACGCAACTCAACAAAATCTACCAATAGTAATGGTCTTAGGTCACGGGCAGACGGAATAATGGAAGACAAAGCCTCGTTGGTGACAGAATCAGCCATTATGACGATATCTAGCGGCAACATTAAACTGAAACAACCAATATTGAAGCTAAAGTCACACCAGCACAGCGGAAAAAAAATAAATTATATAGAAAATGATAGTGCAATTCCGTCCCTTCCAATTGAAGTTTATTTTAAAAAAGTTAACCAACAATAAGAACACAGCTGATTATACCAAACATTTTAAGGTTACAATTATACATGTCAATATATAAAATTACAGAGATATTATTCGCACAGTTAAAAAAGTGGGTTTTATTATAGGTTTATGGTTCTAATGACATCAAATGGCTGCCGTATTAAATTATTTCACAAACCATCGTCAATTCGAATTAAAATTTTCTTAACCTGTCTCAGTTTCATCGTTCCAAGCGAATGACTACCTATCGGATGCGCACATTGCGAAAATTTCAGAGTGATGCCTCTTTTGTTGATTATCGACCGGAAACAAAACGTGAGTCTCATTCGATAGCAGGGTTCTTTCGTTTTACATCTTCGGTTGGAACAGTCGCTTGATTCACAAGTAGGTGTGCTATTTTTATAAATTTGCGGCTTACAAATTTGCAAATTCATTCGGCATACTTGATAAATGTTTTAACCTCCTTTTTCTGCACTTGCAATGCTGAAATGTAGTCCGCAATAAAATTAACCTATGACTGCATTCATGTGCAATTATATGTGGAAGAAAGTGTGTACATACAGACATACACAGATATGTCTGTACATATCTTGAGTACACAAAATGATCAGGCCCTTGCATTCGCATATGTCTCAACAATTATAGCAACGTAAATAATGGAACATTGCATTGTAATTTACTAATTTTAAATTAAGTGTGTGCGTACATATGTATTTCGGAATATACATATGCAGACATGTATTTACATACGCTTGGGCATATGTATATGTATGCATCATACATACAGATGCCAATGAACTTGCAAATTTATGAATGGATATATATATGTGAATGTACTGCAGTGCCCTTGTGCGGGGCTGGTAAAAATAAATTAACTAAATCAATACATTCTTGTGTCGTGGCAGATATGACAGACCTAGATGATCATTTTGAGACTACCGATTCCGGAGCATCGACCACTTATCCGATGCAATGTTCGGCCCTACGCAAAAACGGATTTGTTATGTTGAAGTCGAGACCATGCAAAATCGTCGAGATGTCTACATCCAAAACCGGAAAGCACGGACATGCTAAAGTTCATATGGTTGGAATTGATATTTTCTCCAACAAGAAGTAAGTAATGTTTTATGTGGAACACCAAAGAATAAAGGCGTATACCATACATGCTTTCATTTAACGCGAAACCAACGTTTTCTTAACAATTTTACTCGGTCGTAAATACATACATAAATGTACATACGTATATAGTATGTACGTTTAATGTACAATTCAAGCGTTCCGAGTATATGGCGTGATAATCTTATCTCAAAATTATCGCGAAACCTCTAAAGGAAGAAACCAAATTGAAAGCGTCGTTCGAACCAACACATATTGCATTTTGAGTTTAAATTATGATTGCAATTAATTAACAAACTTTTATTTTATTGCTTTCCATTACAGATATGAGGATATTTGCCCATCTACTCATAACATGGATGTCCCCCATGTTAAACGTGAAGACTTCCAGTTGATTGCCGTTAGTGACGACAACTTCCTGACCCTAATGTCGGATGGCGGCGATTTGCGTGAAGACTTGAAGGTTCCAGATGGTGAGATTGGCGAATCATTACGTGCAGATTTTGATAATGGCAAGGAGTTACTGGTAAGATACAGTCGACACTTTCACCCACTGGCATTTGTAAATATTTATTAATTTCTCCTCTTTACAGTGCACTGTGCTTAAAGCATGTGGAGAGGAGTGCGTTATTGCAACTAAGAACAATACGGCTCTGGACAAATAAATAAAACGTGTTGCCGTTAATTTCTGTTGCATTTACATCTGAAGCAAATTTATTCAAAGATGCTGTTATAGGCTAGTTGGCTCTACATCTTAAATCTGGTTCTGAAGATCGTAATAAATAAAACAGAAACTCGAAGCATCCATGTTTGAATAACTAAGTAACAAAATAAACGTTTGCCAATAAAATTTTTTACCTAAACGTCAACATCAATTGCTACAGTTTTAATCTTAACGAGGACTTAGCTATCTTCTCCCTTTACAACTTTCTTTCATACAAATGTAGACGATATTATGCTATTTAAGGTGTTTTGGAAATTGGGTTATTATGAATTGTCGCCAAGCTGTATGAATTTTAGTTGTAAATTAAAATCAAACGATTGGATAAGAGAAAATATATCTGAGGGACAAATATACACAGAAATTCACGTCTGATTTCTTGCCAAAAACATTTGAAATTGTCTGTACAGCCGGCTACCGGCCTGCAATATAAACAGACATACACATGAACGTAGGCATATACATTGCTGATTCGGTACGAAAAGGAAACCGTGGAAGAGTAGACGCAGAATATTTTGATCAATACAATGCGGCGATTACCGCCTAAACGTGCATATGTATATAGATAGTTGGGCCGAAATCTATGCACACCACAGACCTACATGGCCACAGAAAGGTTAAACGTAAGTTAAACGCATATATGAACATATGTACATAAGAAATAAGCATAAATACAAGTAGGTACATACGCGTACTTTTCTAATAGCAAAGAAAAAATTGTCGGTATGTATATATGCATGTGTATGCAGGAACGGTATGTTTGTATGTAAACATCAACAAAGAACAGAGTGACCATCCCTGTGCAGACACGCTTTTCTTTAGAGTGACCCTGTCAACGTAATAGCATTTATCCAGCGAGTGGAATTCACAGATTTATATCGATAGTTGCCTATCGGGACGGTGTGGAAAACCACAATGAGTGGTGAAAATTATTCTTCTTTGTTTTGCAACAATATATGCCGCCACCAACACAATCACTTCATCAGAGTGCATTTTTCCGTTTTAAATATAAATTGACTTTCACAATTGGCACTAACATATGTTTTTTTAATTAGTTTCACTTCCACGTTCCATTCGAGAGAAAAGGTCACTATTTGTATTATTTTTATTTTCGATAAGTCTGTACGATAGGTGGTAATAACACACACTAACCGGAAATCGATAAGCTTCTTCTTTCTTTTTCTGTGTGTCTTTTTGCGGTACAGTACAGAGCTAAATATGTCTATAAAGAAATCGTTTAATATTAATGTAATCCCAACATTTCAGCAGCCTTTTGAGCCACGATACAACAATGCCTCCCAAATTTGATCCTACGGAAGTAAAATTGGGTACGTTTAAGTATTCTTTGTAAATCTATTTGCGAAATTACTCGAGTAAATATACGTGAATTTGTGCATACTAATGCACATACAAAATGTCAATTAAAAATGCTGTGTTACTTTCATATTTCAGTGTACATGCGATGCGTGGGTGGCGAAGTTGGAGCTACGTCTTCCCTTGCCCCTAAAATCGGTCCTCTTGGTCTGGTGAGTACATATGTGAATTGTTTACCTGCCGGAACGGTCTCAACAAAATGACTTCAGTCCCCCAAAAAAGTAGGTGATGATATTGCCAAGGCTACCTCCGACTGGAAAGGTCTGAAGATTACCGTGTGTCTGACAATTCAGAACAGACAGGCAACCATCTCTGTGGTTCCATCGGCTGCATCGCTGATCATCAAGGCTCTGAAGGAACCTCCACGTGATCGCAAGAAGCAAAAGAATAGTAAGTATATAGTTCTGGGTGTTTCCCACAATCCAATGCAGTATCCGTTTATTAAATTCATCTTTCATTCCAGTTAAGCACAGTGGCAACGTCGCTTTTGAAGATATCTTGGCCATTGCACGTACAATGAGGCCCAGGTCGATGGCCCGTGAACTGAAAGGAACCTGCAAAGAAGTCCTGGGCACCGCCCAGAGCGTTGGATGCACTGTCGATGGCAAACATCCCCATGATGTTATTGACGAGCTCAATGACGGCTCGCTCGAGGTCCCCGCAGAATAAACGATTTCTTTTTGACAAAGACTAAATAAATCGTTTGTGTTACACTCGTAATAATTGAAATAACCTGGGATTCACTTCGTCTAAATAGTGCACACAGTGACAAACAAATTGAACAAATGCCACAGCAGATTAGCTTTCATCGAGGATTAGGTTCTGAATGGGTTTTCAGTGAAAATTGTCAGGACTTAGTGACAATAATAAATTGTTAAAATCAGCTGAGAACTGGGATCTATAGCAAAGTGACCCAACTAGTAGAAACTTCTACAAAAAGCGGTCGAACGATAGAAAAAGGTTTCCAGATATGTATTTATATAGCGACAGCGAAAGGTTTCAGTTGGGTTTTTATGTAGATCAAGTTCAAGAAGGCTTGGATCTGCAGCCTCACTAAAACATCAGAATCCCACAGGACGTACAACTTAACTAGGTATGTACATTTCCATAACTTTTATAGTACTCAAAGCCATAGATACTTTAGCCTAAACATATTTTTAAGCTGTTTATAACTATTGTAAGCGGGCAGTAGTCGTAGCACGGCATTTAGTTTAGTGGCTGAAAGGAAAGCTACGGCCTATGGTCAGCTGTGGCCGGTGGTCCGCTCGATTAGCGGATATCCCAGATCCATCTGTATCATAAATTAAACTATTTATTTAATCCGAAATTCGGTAACGAATCTTTATTTTATATTCTTGAAAAGATATTTAGCATTTCCACAGGATTAAATGCGTCTTCAATCATCAGCTGCTTACAGCTTCAACTTGGTGCGCCTCCAGTGACGACGCTTAGCGTTGTACCTAGAAATACAAGTTGAATGAATATTAATAATCATGATATTGTCTATGTTAATATTTTGGAGAGTTTTATAATATTTTGTGTCTGCCTGCTATCAAGGTGCAGTCAAACGTTTTGTTTTAGTATCAGCCGTGGCGGCAAATCCATCACTTCAGTGTTATCAGAATCGAGTTACACAAAAAACCACGTGACAACGCGTTAAAATTTGCAGATTTCGGATCAGCAATTTGATGAATACATAGGATGGACTAGCCACATAAGGAATACAGTTTACATGAACACAGTTCTACAAAACATGACGGTCGTTGCGTACAAATTAGTTTGTTGGCACAGTTTAGGTGATTTAATAGGAAAAGCCCGCCAAAGAAGTAAGACACAGCACACAAATATAATAAAACAAACAAACAATAAAACAAAGTCTCTTTGCTAATTAAAATATTAGCATTACTTACCGGATTGTGTTGCCAGTACGTAGGCGAACCCATTGCGGAACCGACCTGTTCTGCTTCAGCTTCTTAGCCAATTTCTGCTTTATTCTGAACGATTTATGTGCAGCCTAATAAAGAAAGACAGTACAATCGTTTTAGTAATTGAAAATTGACATAAAATATTATGATTTCAAAGAATCTCTTTGATTACGTACCATTTTGTCTGACCGATTCAACGAGCCACACCGGAAAGAAGGAAAGGGTAGTGGTGCGCAACCATCGATATTTGCATGTATTCATCGAAGAACTCTAAGAGGCGTTGGCGATACTACAATTTCGGAACGGTGGTAAACGAAGAACTTTAATTATATAAGCTGTGAAGAGATATAGGCTAATATATATTTTATACGCTGTGATTTTAAACAGATAAAATGACGTATATAAAAAAACAACAATAATTATTATTTTATTGCCTAAATGTATTCCACGAATGAGAGACAGTGCAAAGCACTTTATACCAATTATAGTTTCTATATTTAAAATTAAAATTAAAGCATATGCATAGTTCTTACAGGAAAATATTCCATATACTTTTGATTCAAGCTCATACATATCAATATGAGGCTTACCGAAAAGAACACGTAAATATATGCATACCGTAAAAATGACAGAATTAATATTTTCCTTCCATGCAGAAATGTTTCATCTAATAAGTTTTATCTAAACCCTATTCCAATATTTTACTAGCACATATGGATAACAGTCTATTTCGACACTTTATCTGACTATTTTCTCAACAGTTGGCTTCTGGAGTGCAGTAAGGTCAAATTTACTAGAAAAGAACTATCGATGAAGAGCAAGAAAAAAGTGCTAGAGGCATTTGATTCACCCACTGGAAGTTGTTACATTACCTCCATTTGCGCTATAATATAGATACGATCGAAACCAACCTCAGAGGGAAGAGGTCGGAGCACAAATATAAAATATGCGTGCCACACAGTTTGATGTCAAGTAAGCAATTTAGGCCAGTTTTCACAATAATATCTTTCCTGATATGCGTGTTTATGCAACCGACGCAAAGATTGCCTAATACATTTTTCTCGGACTTATTCCACTTTCATTGATCTGCTTTCTCCTCTTTCTATTTAATATAGTCCTAGTACATTGACAAGTTATATATTTTTTTTTTTGCCAAATAAAAAGCAGATATTTATTTACTATTTTCAGCAGTATTTTTGTACATCAAGAAATCCATTCATGTTTTTCTCCTATACTTATTGCGATATACCAGCGTCTGTATGACCCAAGCGTCCACGAAAAATTCTTATTTAATGATACGATTATCTTCAAGTATTTTTACTCATTTCGCCAAATTAACCCAAACATGCAGGCTCCAGTTTTCACTTTCATTTTGCGTTTTACTTTTCAGACAAAGTTATACTTTTCGTCTTCAGGCTCTCTGGAATCAGCAAAAGTCTGATTTACTTACTGTTGTGCGCCAGCACATATTTCAGGGCCTCTGTTATGTTTAACAGAGATTTATCGATAGCCCAACCGGTCTGCGACAGCTGTTCGAACGCAAAAAATCGTAGGCAAAACGAAACAAAGCAATCCATGTGGAAAGAAGTTCTTTAAAGGAATGTTTAATTTATTAATCTTTTTAAATTTATTAAGATAAAGAACAACTCCGTTAATCGTCTTCCTCCGTGACACAGTAAAAGCCACCAATTGCACACCACAGCATATTAATTTTTAATTTATTAGTCAACAAAAAATAGCTCACTGAGCACTGTAAAACTGGTCCCACTCTGCCGTTAGCAAAATAAAGCTTTATATACGCATAAACTATTATAGCTAATGACATTTTCGACAGCGAAGTCTGAGTACATGACTGAATGAAGGCTGATTACTTGAAATTTATGATTTATATATTCAGACAGTGTCCCTTTTCACATACTTTTGCCTTTTACGTTTTCAGTCATACTTTTCATTGTAGGGCGCTCCGACATTCGCAAAAGTGTGGTTTATTTCCGCCCGTACTGTTGAGCTTAAAATTGACTGATTTTATACCCACGCGCTAGTGGCAGCTCATATAAAAAGACTCTGTTATGTTTAAAAGAGATTAATCGATAACCAAATCGGTCTGCCACAGCTGTTTGGATGAATTAAATATTTGTTGTTGCACAGACCAATTTTGAGGTTGGTGTAAAAAAAAGATTAAAAAAATGGTAAATGCATCAATAAGGTATTAATTTTTTTCGGGTTTGCAATTGAGATTCGGTTTGTTGTATAAAAAGCCGATTACTTTTCATTTCAGTGAGGAATATATTACCGTTTTGAAAACGGAACAATTTTGCGATTTACGTTAGGCGTTCCCGCCTAGCTTTAGGTTTAGAAGAAAATCTGAAATTTTTTGCGAATGTGAAAACAAGAGCCTGCATATTTATAAATTATTAACCAATCCCATAATAATGCATTAAAAATATAGAATTTTATGAATATAGCTGTTCATAAAAAGAGAGTTGTGGTAATAAAAAATGAAACGATTTTCCATATATGTTCTTCTACAGAATGACACAAAATGAAATAGGCGTTCAAACAATCATTTATACCACAAATTTGAGATTCTTTGGACTAAATTTTATTACTGAATTTCTTATTTTTTTTAAACCATCACACATTTTGGCTATTTTATAATATAATATCTTTAATTCTATTGGATAGAATCTGTTCGTATAAAATTTGTGTAAAAATATTTTCAAACACATTTTTATTTAATTTAAACAACCAAACAATGTTAAGACCATCGTGGGCATGCGCAAATCTGGGCATACCATCGTTTGCTACTGCCCTAAGAAATTTTGTTCTAAAACCATTATTTCATTTCCTCCATACATATGCATCGTTCCATTTTCAATAAGTGTCAGTGTCATCATTTATCAATTATCATTTCATTATATTTTATAATATAATATGTGTTTGATAAATATAAAATACAATCCATTGTAAGGATTATGAAACAGTGAACGACAATTCGTTAAGGTATTCATGCAGTACATGCATTAACACGCAATGCCAATCCACCAGAAGTATCTTGCTTTGTAAACTGTTTTTAACTTAAATAGCATACACATAAATAGTGCACAGTATAAACAGAACATACATTTCATCCATATTATTCGCATCTAATAAACAAAAACTCGATTAAATATGCGCGAATTCAAAGTTGTTGTGCTCGGATCTGGCGGAGTGGGTAAATCGGCCCTTACCGTTCAATTTGTTTCGGGATGCTTCATTGAAAAGTATGATCCTACAATTGAGGATTTCTATCGCAAGGAAATAGAGGTACGTAAATGTTCATATGGATATCAAAGCAGCAGACATAATCAATTTGTAGATGAAACACACACACACACTCCCACACGCACATGATATGTACTGTACATACATACATATGCGTAATCATATACATATATAATATGTATACATATGTTTGTATGTCATAATGTGAGAATAAATGTACATATTGTTGTATATATATTTATATGTTCTTTTAATGTTCAAATATAGGTATATATGCATACATATGCATGTAAATACCGTACATACATACTATGTATGTACATATGTATTTACATGCATATGTGCACATTTATGCATCGTAGGCGTGGGTGTTGAAACGAGAGGACAGGGTTTAAAAGCTGATTTCAACATCAATTTTTGTCGTCGATTCACAATATATTATCTATAAGACATTTACATTTATATATTTATTTATGCGCCTAAGATTTCGCCAGCATGTCATTCCTCTTAAAACATTGTCCGGATGCTAGGAAAAGAAATAGTAGACGCATGTACACAGTGCATACAAAGTACATATTTCATACATATTGTCTTAAGTTTTCCTTTGGAAGGAGGGTGTAGGGAGGAGACGTTTTCCACAGACAGGGTGGTGGGCGTAAAAATAACCCTTAATAGGTGGAAGAACCCCGTCGTAATCAATGACGATATAGAACATATCCAATAAAATTACAAGACCGAACCCGTACTACTAGATTGGCACGTACTATTCCCAGCCAAAACCACCTTTGAAGGCGTTTAAAGCATTTTTGTGTGTACTTTGTCATTGCATCTGCGCAATTTTAATTTATTGACATTTAGATTGAAAACGAGTTCAGCGCGCTATGATAGTAATTAATAAATTAAGTTACATCAGTTTATTAATATGCATATATTACTATTATTTACAGGTAGATAGCTCGCCTTGTGTTTTGGAAATATTGGACACAGCAGGAACAGAGCAATTCGCCTCCATGAGAGATCTCTATATCAAGAATGGACATGGCTTTATTGTAATGTATTCACTTACGAACCATCAAACATTTCAGGTATTTATAGCTTTATCTCAGCTTTAAGCAGAGTGTTTCTCACACCTATCTCTTCCTTTGTTGCTTGTCCCACAGGATATTTCTAGTATGAAAAATGTGATCACTCGTGTAAAGGGAAGTCAGCCAGCACCCATCCTACTAGTCGCGAATAAATTTGATTTAGATTGCCAAAGAGAGGTATCCACCGCTGAAGGTAAGCTTACAAATTGAACTAAATCATAAAGAGCCCCAGTCCTAGTCATCTCACTTGATAATCCGATGAGCGTCAAAAATGGCCATAGACATATAGACGTAAATTCCATAAACGAATTGCACGTTGTGACAGAACAAAGAGATGCAGTAGACTCGGACTCCTGGAACATCGAAGAAATATTCAAGTCAATATTCAATTATCCATGCTCTCTCTTATCCATCCCTTTTCCTATTTCTTTGCAAAACTTCCTTCTTGAATAAATAGTCTCATAGTTGTGTGCATTAGCAGCCTCTCCGTCCATTCAACGATTAGTAATTTAATTGAATTTAACTTTTTTTTAGGTAATGCCTTGGCACAGCTGTGGGACTGTCCATTTATCGAAGCATCAGCAAAAGATCGGATAAACGTTAATGAAGTATTCGCAACCATTGTTCGCGAAATGAATTCGACGCAAGAGAATCGGCAAAAAAAGAATTACTGTTGTTGTACGCTTTTATAGAAATTTTGTAAGATTATAAGATTATTATAGTTAAAAATAAAAGTACTAATATTTAATAGATAACGAACATGTTGAGCGTTGTTTTAACAATTATTGAAAAAAGGCTGAGGAAAGTCAAGAAGAACTGCACTTTGACTTGTTCATTGTATGAAAAAATGTGGCAGCTCCAATAGATAGGCTTCCTCGACACCCACCTGAATTTTAACTCATCGTTAATCTTGATGGTCTGCCAGATCCTGCAGATAGAACATTTTAGACAGCATTACGGATCGATTACATGGTGCTAGCTCTCACATCACCCAATTCATTGTGCTACAAGTTCTGCCTCAAAAGAGGGGTGGGTTATGCATTCTTCGAAATGAGTCATCTACTGGTGACCACGCCTATGGTCAACCATAATCACATCAGTGCGATCGCCAATCCGAAGACGTGCCACCGACAGCCATTGTAAATGGTTTAGTAATGTTTTTTAAACTGCCAACTGATGCATCTGGCAAACATGTTCTGTAATCATTGGGGTATGGGGTGTGGAGCAATGCAGAGCTTATAATTTTATTCGTTTATTTGTAATGAACACACACCACACGCACTTACACACACACGGAAACTTCAATAATGTGTATAGAAATAAATACTATAAAATTTGAAAAATATTTAATTTAGAATAATACAAAATATAAAACTTTTAGGTCTAATACAGTTTGTATACATGTGAATTAGTTTATTTTATACCATTCCAAATCGTCTGGTTTGTGGGAAGACGGCGGATTCACAATGGTCTGTGCGTCGTTGAACAAATTAGTGCATATATTATCTTCAATCTAAAAAATACACAGAAAATATACATACTATAGTGCATAGTATACATAGAGAGTGCTTTCTAATAGATCAGTTACGTACCTGTAGGGATGACACTAAGTTATCTGGGCAGTCAAGCCCAGTAAGTCCAGATTCTGGAAAGAGAAAAACAGATGGGGGGAAACAGGTATTAATATACACGTTTGTACGAATCCATATGTATGTATTGTTTTGTTTATTCAACCTAATCAGCTTTAATTCACTTCCAAACTGTCTCAAAAATCCGCACAAAAGAGCCTTGAGAGCCCACAGAAACCCCACACAGAAGATCCACGATATCAATTGTTATCTTGAGATAGATAACTGATAGCGAAACAGATCACTTGCACTTGGACTTGGACGAGCATATTCAAATCCCTATGGTTTACGCTAGTGTGGTTATGGTGGAACAAGACTTACGCATTCTGGGATCAATCCATGAAGTCGTTCGATCAATGTGATTTATAAAATATATATCTCCGGACTCAGTAACTGCCTGTTCCCAACCATCCGGCAGTGGACCCAAGCTGTTAGCAATAGTCGATGTGGTAGTTTGTTTTGTAGTTTGCAAAACATCTATTAAACAAAAACAATGTATTACAAACCAAAATAAATTAAAAGCAAAACAAAAGCGGAGTTCGATTTGGAATTGGAATTGGCCTGGCGTCTTTTTAAAAGAAATAAGTACGCGTGTTAATTGGGGAAAATATAATTTGATTCGCAAAATGTAAAAATAGGGCGGATATACCAAAGAACACCCGCTCTAAGGTCTATCTGTTGAGTCATCTACCATTGCAAATTATTGGGAATTCTCTTTCGAAAACCGCATCGCATCTCGCATATCTTTCAAGTGACTCTACCTTATCTCTCTGCTAACGCTCACATAGAATCCACTGCAGAATGTTTTCTAGGATTCAGAGGATTGTGTAGACAAGGATTTCTTATGGAAATCTTCATGGAAAATGGTATACATGAACATGGTATACTAACAGAAAGTTCCCATATACATAGTACGTAAACTGTGTCGAAGGTTGAATCATTTTCGGTTTTGTACTAAGCTGCCAACTGCCCTTTCCTTTCCTTAGTGAGGGTTAGTGAGATCAAACGGTTCGGAATTAAACGGAAGCATCAGTACACATTTCTAGCCCCGATTCAAATACGTATTAAAGACCTACCGCTTTGCTTGATTCTTTCAGCCATTAGTCGTTGCTGCTGTTGGCGATATTGAATTCTTGGATCTTCCCATTGCGTCGATTTTGTTGTATGACTGAAAGTAAATCAGATTATTATGCTTATGCGTTTAAAACGTTTACAATCAAATCAAGAACGGGCTTCTTTCAATTATAAAACAGATACAGCTACATATGTATGTTTGGATATGTATCCCGTAGATACAAAGTTTCTTAGATACATACATTCAATACATACATACATATGTGTGTATTTGTGATTACTTACTTCAAGTAATAAATCTGGCCATCATTAGTTTTTGCCTGCTCCCAACCTGGTGGCAATGCTCCCAGTTGGCTTTGCAACTGGATGGGGCTCACCACATCGTATGAACGCTGCTTTTTATGCACTGTTTGCGTGGACATGGGCATGTCCTGGCCCCCCATGCAGGTATTCATGCCATCTAGCTCAATATTGTTGGCAGCACTGTTCGGAAACTCGGCACTGCTCTCGGGATACGATGGACCTTGGCTGCTGGTTCCCGGATTGGCATCGCTCCTGGAGCGCACGTTGTAGTTCTGCTGCAATGAGGCTGGGCTGCTGCGAGCGCGAAAGTGATGTATCGCCAGGCGGCTTTGTTGTGATGGCTGGATCTGTGAGATGGCTGGCTGCTGCACGTCCACGGGCTGCGCAGTTTTGTTAATATTGGTTTGGGAGCCTGCATCGTATGTGGAGTCCGCACTGTTTGCTCGCGAGTGCGAGGGGGCTGGGGGCGTGAAAAAGGAATTGGGAAGCTTCCGCATGCGAAAGGGGAGCTGTAAGGGGCGTTTTGCATCTCCGGGATTCAACACGCTATCGAATAGGGCCTGCAAATTATCATCTGTATCTTGATTCACGCGCACAACCAGATTGTTGGACGACTTAATGGGCGAGAGCATATCCTCATCGTCGATTTCTTTCTCGATTATGTTGTTTGTATTGCTTGTAGACATCGTCGTTAACATAAAAAGAACACTTATTGTATACAAATGTAACTAATTAAAATTATTTTCAATCATGTATGCGCACATATATGTTTATCCATATAATACATGTATCACTCCGTCATTATAGGCAAATGTAAATGTAAATTGTTCAAAAACTTCGTTGCAATAAATAATAGTAATAATAATAATTCAATGGAACTGCCAACATAAAACAAACACACTTCGGGAACACCATCCAGCACGCTTTGTCAACACTATTATTCGATTACTCATTTTATTTATCGATACCATACAGCAATGTGACCGCATATGTGAAAATTAAGTCAAGTCAAATGAATATTCAAATATTTATTAAAAATATGTCTTTTCCTGTATACTATATAATATGGCTGTGATGCAAAGGCATCAGTCATTATTATTTTTGTTCGCCTGCTATTAGTATTTATTTATTTTGGTCTGCATTCTGAGCGAGAGAACTATATGCGTCAAGCTGGCTTTTACTTGCTTAGTGGCTGTGATTTGCTGTAAAACATCTAGAGATGGCTACGAACAATAATGTTGCATTTTGTTTCTCATGCTATCCCTATCTACGCAGCAAAATTAGCTGAGTCCAATGTCATATAGCTATAAATATATAAAATTAGTCGCATCACAGTGAACAGAAAATAACAGTGTCAAAAAATATCGGTATTCCGTGACTGTAAACACTCGATTGCCGCACAATCGATATCGAAACTGATTGTATATAAAGACAGACGAGGGTTCAGACATTTCTTAATATTTTAAGTCTCTTCTGATAAATTAATGTAAAATCAAGCAAATGTAAAATGATCTTCGAAATACTTAACATATTGTGGATACCTTTTGCTGGATTCATATCATTTCTGATATTCATATCAGCAATCAACAAATCCATCGGCGTCCGGAGGGCATATGTGAATCTTCTTTTAAGGATATTTGAGGTAAATTTGCTGTGTCTGGGACAGCCACCCACCCATCGATATATTTAACAGACATTAATTTCGTTCTCGTACCTTCAGTTGATTGGCCTGTCATGGCCAACTGATAGTTAGCTATTCCAAAGTCCATAAATATAGTCAGCAGCCTAAAGTACATGCATACATTGATACGCACAGCCGAACGGAACGTTCCCGTACATGCAAACATACCTATGCTAAAGGGTGTTATTTTATTGCAATTTCAAAGCGTTCCTGCTGTGTTCAGACTAATTATGAAACTGGACAGCTTTTTCTTCCATCCCACCCACCGACCCATATGCTCATATAAGAGTTGCTACGGGCTTATCTTTATGATCGGTCGGTCAGCCAGTCGGAAGAACTATTATTATCAACTTGTTTCCTTGTGCTTTCATAACTGTTAACATTCTTCAATTCGAAACTGTGCCCAGACACATGTATTACTAATGTATTATTGTCAATTTTATATTATACTTTCAGTATGGTCGCGTAAGCATAGAGACAGCATCCAAAGAACATCAACAAAATAATTTTAAGACTGACGATAAACATTCAGAGGAGTTCGTCGATAATGCCGATTCCAAGGAAAGTACAAATGGTACAACATTAATTACCAGAGATGCCGTGCTGCTTCCACAACCGCAAGAGCCTGCTCCAGATAAGCCAGTGTCCTCAAAAAAGGTACGAAAGGTCATATTCTTGGTTATGATAACGATAACCATCGCCTGGACGACATATATTTATCTTAACTCTTGTATTACTTCAGGAAGAAATTGTCTTTGATTTCGAAAAATGCCTGGACTATCTGAAGTCGGGAGTGGAGTCCATAATTGAAGATGATGTAACGTCCCGTTTCGAGGCGGAGGAGCTGAAAAGCTGGAACATGCTCACACGCACCAACAGGCACCACGAATTCATATCCTGGAAGATAACGCTCATTTGGATGGTTGGATTTTTCATCCGATATGTATTTTTGATGCCATTGCGTGTACTAGTTTGCTTTGTTGGTGTAAGTATAAATTGATATCCTTCAGTTTGTTGTACAACAAATAATGGAAAAGTTGCTGGGATTCCCTTGCTCTAGAGGATATTCGAATATTTAATTGGCAAACATCAAGTGTTTTCCTAAACTACTCTTATGCAAGGGAATAAACGCAACAAAAGTTCAAACAGTTACCATTTAAGTATGGCAGTGCAATGGATCCTTCCGAAAGGTAAAACAGATTACTCTGGTACCAACGTTTCATCCGTATACATAGTTGTTAGTTTAGGCATATGTCTTTTGGAAACCTATATGAGAATAGTTTGATCCATTTACGATTGGTAAACCTGGAAATATGATAACTTATGTGGAATGGATTTTCATTTGCCTATAGACTTTAGATCCCATGAATTGCGCTAAAAGTTCTTTGGTCTTCAGGGATGATATTAAAAGCATTTTTTATGAGCAATCAGAATATTGAATTGCTTACGTTGAACCCTTTTCGGATGTGACAGCCCTTATCACCGACATTCGGTGGAATTTTCCCGTCGAATGGGTTCTGTATGTTTTAGTCCAGCGCTGGCCTCGTGATTGCTTTCAACTGCTCTCTTTGCTCCCACATGATGGCACATTGATGCTCGACACGCTGTAAAATAGAATCCCCTAGAATTGCGAAACAACATACGTATGTGCATACACTGCGAGTGCATGCGGCGGCCAATTGATGCTCGACTCGAGACGCACAAGAAAATGCTGCAAAAGAGAATGGTAGCAAATTGGAAAAAGAGCATACATAAAAACAGTGTGCAAGATGTAGCATTTTTATGTTCGACTAAAGAAGCACAAGCGAATGCTACAAAAAACAATCCCCATGAATGGAAAAAACAATAAACATTACGTGTGCACGTCACGCACATTGATGCTCGACTCCAGTTTTCTGTTGTTCAAAAGTGTGACGACCGCTGTGGGTAGTCCTTTACCAAGTGTTATAACTCTTTGGACCTTTTGGAGTTCTTGAAAACAAAACTGCGTCGTGCAAGAATTAACGTTCTATGATTATGAGTACTAGAATTGAGTAGAATGAAATTCCCAAAATTTAATCTTGTAATGAAATGTTTTAGCGCTCAACCACTTCGTATGTCTCTTGAAAATTTTTATGTTTATTTAGTTTGACTTTGTATAAAGCTCTTTTATTTGTAGCATAATTGGCTTTGTTTTTCTCAACTTTCTTGCGTAAAGTACGATTAAGAGAATATTGTAATCCCTTTTGCCGATTTGCAATACTTTAGATATTGGTTTTAAGATATTTTGTTTGATATTGCTATTTTGTTTATTTGTGTTATGTGCCTGTATTTATTATTTAACATTTCTCTAATACAAATATTTGATTCCTAGGTTTTATTTGCAGTTTTAACAAACTCTATTGTGGCTTTAATACCCAATCGATTTTTGCGGCTCCTCTTAGCGGACTTATCGTTTAAAATTACGTTCCGTCTTATAGCAAGTTCTCTGTCATCCCTTATTAAGTTTCATAATAAACAGTACAGGCCCACCAGATCCGGGTTTTGTGTAGCAAATCATACCTCTCCATTGGACGTGGCAATATTATCGACAGACCGTACCTTTTCTTTGGTGAGAAAGAAGTTTTTTATTTACTGCTACATATAAAAATGGATTGATTTTAATTATATAATTCATGCATGTGACCCCCGAACTCTCGTCCATCTCTTCAATGGTACATTCATATCTTTTGTAACAAGCACTCAATCTCAAATCTCAATCTCAATCCCATTCTTAGCAGACAAACTGACTTTCCGTCCCACCCTGGGATACGAGTTCTACTCGTATATATGGATTTGCAGAACGTAGCTCTCTTTCATACATATGTATCTCTCTCATATATACATATTCATTAAGCGGTAGTAATACAGGCCTGGAATGTACCAGTATATGTACGTTTTGATAGTCCCAACGGGCTGACGAAACCTCTTATCTAACGATAATTTCATCATTAATTATACCTGGTGGCTAGTTAAGACCTAACTAATATGCGCCTGGGAAAAGCGACGAAAAACGATTCGAGACGAGAATTCATGCATGAATTTAATTAAAATAAGTTCCGTTTTATGTGTATTATTCTATGTTTCTGTATTCGTATCTTGGCTTTTGTCATTGTCTTTGCGTAGTTGTGCATTCTGTTCTTTTAAGCTTTATTTACATTTTGATTGCCACAGCATATATTTCTTAACAAAATTAAGAATCAGGTAAGAAGAGCGAACATATTTTATTTATTACTACTATTTTAGTTAATGATTTTACGTTGAGTACTCCCAAAGTGGTGCCATTTCTCTGCCGTGTCCATTAGCTCAGTTTCCGCACTGATCTATTGGGATATTTTCTTGGGTTGATACTAGTACTGACTGTTTTTGGAAACATCGCTGGTCTATGGGTCTATGGTACCCTGGGAATGTTTTACTCTTACCTCCAATGCGTTTTTTTTTCACTTTTTTAGGAGTTTAGTTTCCTTTAAAGGTATTTCAGCAAAGTTGCAGCAGACTTTCCCCCACAAAACACTATTTAATTGAATGTAATGCCGCTCTCGACATATTACCATAATGCTACTTCGATATTTTATGCCATCTTAGGTAGTATGGCTTACAGTGTGTACGGCCGCTGTGGGCTATCTGAAGGACGGGCAAACCAAGCGCGCTATCGTGAATTTAGTACTGGGGACATGTTTTGGTGTCTTATCCAGTGCTATTTCTGCGGTTATAACATACCATAATGAGGAAAATCGCCCATTGTCTGGCATATGCGTCGCAAATCATACCAGCCCCATCGATGTGCTGGTGCTGATGTGTGACTCGACCTATTCCCTGGTAAGGCAATTTTAGACCTAAAGGATACTAACCCTTGTATGGAAACACTTGTGAATTTCTTTTCGTTTATAATGTACACAACAACCCTTTTAAGTTTTCAAGTTATTTGTAAATTACATAAGTAAAACCTCGTAGTGGAATGGTAGATTATATGCATCTAGCAGAGATCCTTTATTTCTTCTCCCTTCTTTTGTTGTACATACTAATTAATACTCTTTCTTGAAATACCTTTTTTTGGTTGGAATGCTGTTGGAGAGACAAACTTATGGGACTGCTTTAATTGGCAGCCTTTAAAAAAGAGCTTCCGTGTGAGAGCTCTTAGTCTTTTCTTTTTTCTTAGATATAGCTTTTATAATGGTTTTCCCCATTTCATGGGCATTCATACCATTCAAATTAAGGTTACAGATACAATTCCCCATTAAAATTATCATTCCTCGCCTCGCACACATGTAGGTAATAATTTACTAATACTTCCTTGGGTTATGGTGCTTGATTCTTGTTTAAATGTTTGGTTGTTTTTGTACTTTGGCATGTTGTCTGTTTGTTGAAATAGTCGTCGTTCATTTGTAGGCACATTAAAAAGTTATCCGAATATAAATTTCAGATTGGCCAACGTCATGGTGGTTTTCTTGGCGTCCTGCAAAGAGCTTTGGCCCGAGCCTCGCCCCACATTTGGTTTGAGAGAGGCGAGGCAAAGGATCGCCACTTGGTCGCCGAGAGGCTAAAGCAGCATGTTTCGGACCCAAACAATCCACCAATTCTTATATTCCCCGAGGGCACATGCATCAACAACACGTCCGTAATGCAATTTAAGAAGGGAAGCTTTGAAGTCGGCGGAGTCATATACCCGGTGGCCATAAAGTGCGTATAGTCGAAGTTCTGTTCGAAACATACAATTCTGATTCGTGCTCTCATCTTCTTAGGTACGACCCACGATTTGGCGATGCTTTCTGGAACAGCGCAAAATATTCGATGATGCAGTATCTCTACATGATGATGACATCGTGGGCCATTGTCTGCGATGTCTGGTACCTCCCGCCAATGTACAGACAGGACGGAGAGTCGGCGATTGATTTCGCGAACCGTGTCAAGGGTGTGATTGCTAAGCAAGGAGGCCTAATTGATCTGGTCTGGGACGGACAATTGAAGCGGATGAAACCAAAAAAGGAGTGGAAGGAAATTCAGCAGGTTGAATTTGCGAATCGGTTGAAGGCGGAATGATAATAATTTTAATGAAAATACATACTTCTACAGTGACTGTAATTTACATACATATACATATGTATACATACATAATACGTATGTACATACATAATTTTTTTTCTAATTTGTAATATGTATAAATTACGATTAAATATTGCATGGTTTAAATAAAAGATGAAGTCAAATGTAAATAGCTATTCGTACGAGTATATTAACTGATTAAATTATATTTGATATACTGGTAACCCAGCAAACCAATGTTTATCTAATCTTAATACGAATATGGAGTGTGTTACCTTGATCCAAGCCGAGCTATGACATTCATTGATTTCTTTGTTATGTTAAAGTGCTATTCCATGCCAGGTGGGGTCGTCGTGCTTTTGTCACAGACAGCGACTCGCGACTCGAAGTCTATTTTGAAGGTGAGGCCTAGGCTGGTCAAAAAGATGCTATCAGGTCAACGACCGCTGGAATTGCTGATATATTGCACAAACTGATAGATGGTTTAATTGGACGCTTTAATTATAAATGGAGTACTCAAATTTCGACATAAATTCCCAATATTTAATGAGCACAGCACACCATTGATCTAAGCACCGTTTTGAGGCGGAAACAAATTGAAAATGCTTTCAGATGCGTGTGTAGTGTTGTTGTTGCTCTTACCTCACGAGTCATACCCGTAGATCGGATCGTAGATCTGGCCTTCATAAATTGTTAGGCTCATTGCCAATCGCAATTGAGCGTTTTACAATTAATAAATACATACTTATTTATAGATTTAATATTGTATGTGTAGGTATGTGGGCACCCCCACCACATCACGCATACATTTGATGAATTACTGAATTTCGAAGGGTATCAAGATTATTAATATTTTAATGGCTTCGAATCTGCAAAAGAGACCATTGTTATTTTCCATAAAAACATGCATACATATGTGATAAACTGACATACATAAATACATGCATATGTACATGGATTTACAAACTGGATTATTTGCACACAATATCCATATATGTATATGGCTGTGTGCGTGTATATTCGATCAAATCGAATTGATAGATCGCGGAGCAGTGGAAAACATGTGCACATATATGTATGTTTGTACATATGTATGTACTTTTTTGTATTACAAACGGATTTAAACATGGCCTTTTGACCCCGTTCGCATCGGTCTGCATTGTACATATCTAATTTTATTCGATATACAAATATATTCTCTCAAATCTATATATATATATCATACACTTTGCATCTATAAAGGCAGATGAACAGATGAATCTCTGTTTGGTTTTTATTGTAGCTTTTCGCCCCCTCCCAATTACCATAAACGAATGCTCATATGAATTTAGGAAATGAAAAGCCCCAAAAAGATGCATACATACATTTGTGTGTATATGTAAATACATACAATGTACAGAAACAAACATACAGATTTACATACATATTTCAATATTTCAATATGAACAAATGTATGCGTAAGGTATTTATTTATGGAACTGGGTTGAGCAGTTATGAGATATTTATATATTTTTAGAGAAGCCTAAAATAAGGCCATGAATGTACTTTGATACATATCCTACATACGTATGTATGCATGTATGTATGTATATATTTATAGACTAAACATATAGATGTATGTATGTGTATAGAATAGGTAAGTGTGCGTGCAGACAGCTAATAAATTGTCCGTTGTGCAGAATTACTTTGATACACGTACGGACCCACACTTTTAGATACAATTTGCATATGCATTTTATATATACATACATATGTATATTTATATATGCAAAAACATATTTAGAATCCTATGGATCAATATATGGAAATACTTACACAGTGGAAAATCCCATCGTTTCCAAATTCTATCAAGTAGCGTTACTTACTAAAATTATTGCAACCGCCCAGAATTGGAGTAGCATCTCAGCCGAAAGCGATGTACACATAAATATGTATGTATGTACTACCATGAACATGTATTGCATGATAAATAATGATATATTCAGAAAGTGCTGTTTTTATTACGCAAACTGTATTTTCTTAGTTGTGCCGTGTGCATCCACAAATATAGACTACCTGTGTACAGAATCTTTCCAGTCTAGTCCGCGGCATTTCCGACGAATAGGAACTACTTCACAAGAGTACCTCCGAAGGTATTTTCACAAGTTTTTTGTTTTCTCTACTCGCGGGATATTACTTTCCTGAAACGCTTTCATCCAAAATCAAATTGCATTTAACCGAAGTTTCTGTCCCCTCCCCGCAGACATATACACACACACACACATCACAATGCCTTTCGTTCCCGTGGAAACTCCCAAGTGCCCAGCATGCGGAAAGTCAGTGTACGCCGCTGAGGAGCGCGTGGCTGGTGGCTACAAGTTCCACAAAACATGCTTCAAGTGCAGTAAGTATTGGCAGCATCCATAAACATCAATCTGCATCGATCGAACGATCGATCCTACGGATATCTGGGGCAACATGCCATAACGTTTCGCTTTCCCCTTTCTGTTTAATCACAAAAAGGCATGTGCAACAAGGCTCTGGACTCCACAAACTGCACCGAGCATGAGAAGGAACTGTTCTGCAAAAACTGCCACGGACGAAAATACGGACCTAAGGGTTACGGTTTCGGTGGTGGTGCCGGCTGCCTGTCCACGGACACTGGCGCTCACCTCAACAGAGAGTAAGGACTAAAATAAAATATGTTTTGTATGAAAAATGTAAAATTCCCTGAATTAAATGTGTAGTTTTGCTTGCTATTAAATCCTGTATGTGTTATATGTTTTTATTTGTTTTATTGCGTCTAAATTCCCCCTCATGCGTACCTCTCTCATCTTTAAACTTGCCACCTTTGTGCACATTTCTGTGTATGTGTGTGTGTTTGGGATGCATCCCCCGCCCACCGGGGGAACACGTTTCCATTCGAACCGAAGTGAAACTTTTTATTGATTGGAATTTTTTTGTTATTTGTCCACATATAAACAATGTATCTGATGGTAGAAATGACATAATTCAATAATAAAATGTAACACAAGACTATTAAAGGGTATACGTATTTTCCTCATTTCTTTTGTTTCTCCCAATGACCTTGCGGTGGTCCCCAAATCGGTTGCTAAGGGATGTATCTCTCTGTCTTCGTTGATGTCCTCTTGTTCGAAATTCTCCCCTGTTGAATGTCCAATTATGTATTGTGCAGTGGTCTGCGTATTCGTATTCGTACTCTACTCGTTTAATTGAGGAAAGCATCTGAATCACTCACTGAATCATTATAGGTTTGTTCAACCGAAAATTCCGCCACAAGCGCCTGATGGGTCAGGCTGTCCCAGGTGTGGTGTGGCGGTTTTTGCAGCCGAGCAAATGCTTGCCAGAGGGAAGGTAACAAACATACGTTTGTATGTAGATTATTAATGCCTCTGAGTACATCGGTTGGGTGGCATTTCATTTCGATTCTAGGGTTACCATCGCAGATGCTTCAAGTGCGTACAATGCAACAAGACACTAGACTCCACCATTCACTGTGATGGCCCAGATAAAGACATCTACTGTCGAGGTACTGGCTTTGGTCTGTTTTGGGTTCATAGTGTATCAACAAGTATAACTTTTCAGGATGCTATGCCCCGAAGTTCGGCACCAGAGGCTATGGACAGCTTAATGGCTTAATGTCCGACATTAAAGATTGCGAGTGGCAAAGGTATGACTAATTTGCTATGACGTTTGAGTTTTATTTAGCCATTAAGGTTTATTGCTTTGCTTTAGTAACATTAGGCATGCTTTTGACCTCATTTGTAATTGTACAGTGAACTGGCTCCGAAAACCGCTGCCATAAACGTGGATCAAATTCAGGCGCCATTGGGAGAGGGATGTCCAAGATGCGGAGGTGTGGTGTTCGCCGCCGAACAGGTCCTGTCGAAGGGCAGGCCTTGGCATAGAAAATGCTTCAAGTGTCGGGACTGCACAAAGACCCTCGACTCCATTATTGCGTGCGACGGTCCGGACAACGACGTCTACTGTAAGACGTGCTATGGCAAGAAGTGGGGGCCGCATGGCTATGGCTTTGCATGTGGATATGGTTTCCTTCAGACCGATGGGGTTAGTGACGACGTATCGCAGCGACCCTTCGTGTGTCCCGACACGACTTCGATCAAGGCACCCGAGGGCGAGGGCTGCCCGCGCTGCGGTGGAGCCGTATTCGCCGCCGAGCTACAGTTGTCCAAAGGAAAAATGTGGCATCGATCCTGCTTCAGTTGTGCCAAGTGCCACCGACCCTTGGACTCAGTGCTGGCCTGCGACGGTCCGGACGATAACATCTACTGCAAACTGTGCTACGCAAAACTGTACGGCCCCAAGGGCGTTGGATACGGTCACACGCCAGCTCTGGTCTCCACGAGCTACGAATATACACCCACCAGGTATGGATCACATCATCACTCTGGACTGTGGGGATTGTAAACGTATCTTTGTTTCTGTTTCAGTTGGGGTCAGCTTAATCGTTGCGGTGGCCAGTCGGAGGACGGATGTCCCCGATGCGGATATATAGTGTTCGCGGCCGAGCAGATGAAGAGCAAGAATAGCATATGGCACAAGCTGTGCTTCTACTGCTCGGACTGCCGCAAGTATCTTGACTCGACCAACCTAAACGATGGGCCCGATGGCAACATCTACTGTCGATCCTGCTACGGCAAAAACTATGGACCAAAAGGTGTGGGCTATGGAATCGGTGCTGGAACTTTGACCATGGCCTAGGCGAACCAAAGAGTGCGTTTACAAGACTGAACCAAGAATGCCAACAAGCTCCAAATGTATATTCTGGTTTCCAGTCTTTAAATGCACACTTTGCAGGAGACAGTGAAATAGTTTGACTTATTTTAATCGATTAATTGTGCGAGTAGTATTGTATTTCTCGGAATAGTTTCCTTTCAGGTTATGTATGGGATAAAAGCTCCAAAGCCATACATACATTTTTGTATAACTAAGCGTCGTTGGTGGTGATTAAAATAACAACTACAGATTGAATACATTCTTAACTTAAGTACGTACGTATATCCTTAGAAGCGAACTAGAAATGATATGTATATTAATGGCGGTCGAAATAAACGAAAAATATAATCAGAAAATGATAGAAATCATCATCAATTTTTGCTTTATAATATTGGAGTTTTTCCTTCAAGAAATCTTTATTCAAAATATCTTAACAAGTATAGAAATAGTAGATAGTATTGTGAGGGTTTTTGTGATCATCAATGAGCATCCTGAGCTTGTGGAATTGCAGCAATCGGCTGAGTAATATAGAATTTTGGGGTATAATGATTTCCAAAAATTGATTCTGGGATTCTTGAGTAAATTGTCTGTGTTGAAATTCTTGTCGATCAGCAGAACCGAATCGTTGCTGGGAGTCATCGCGTTCCACTTGACGTATACGTTGGACTTGGTTGGGTTCGAGGTTTTTGCAAAGTTTGCCCACAAGGTCATGATAATTTCAGCAATTTTCTTATCGGCAGACTTCCACTCCACGGTGTTTGTCATATACGGGTTGCCCCACACGAAGACCTGATCGAAATACTTGGGCACATTTATCCAGCTGGGCAGATCCTGGAGCACACTCTTGGGGCGTGTCTTGAACACGTAGCTGTAAACGGGCTGATCCTTGCTGATCATGTCTGCGAACATTTGCATCGGCGTGATATAGAACTTCTCGGTGTGTGCACTGATTATATGCTTGTTCGCCTTCCTCATATCTTTGTCCGTCTCATTGTCGTACATAAAGTGGATTGCCTCCGAGATCAATTCGTAATTGGAGCACCATTCGTAGTTCCTAACCAGTTTGTGCATATCATTCACGGCTATGTCATTGTAGAAGCCCTCCAGGTCGGCGGCACTGATTTCTGCATCGAGATTGTCCTTAAACAAGGTCAACACCTCCTCCATGTCAGTTACGCCAATGATGACGGGCACTTTGTGATGGCTCCCCCTCTTGAATATTATCTCCGGCTGGTTTTCGATGAACGGATACGAGGTGTTGCTCAATCCAAAGTCCAAAACAGGACCCCAACTCACGGAGGGAAGATTTTCCGAGAGTCGCTTTCCGTCAATTTTCTTGAGGCACTGAATAAACGCAGACGTGGGCCGGCGTGGACAGCCGAAAGTGCTCGAAACTTGGTCCAACGAGCCTTCGTAGTCCGATGGTAGTTTCACAGCGTTAAGTGGATTGCCGGACATTATAATGGCCTTATGGAAGCCCCCCTTTGACCACTCGCCCGAGGTCATGTGCAGCGCCACGCTAATTGCTCCGGCATCGTGCCCCATGAGAGTGATGCGATTTGTGTCTCCACCGAAAAAATTTATATTTTTTTTGACCCAGTACAGGGCTGCTGCCTGATCCATTAAGCCATAATTTCCCTGGGCTTCGCCATCGTCGGTTGTAAAAAATCCGAAAATGTTCAGCCGATACGAAAAGGTTACAACAATCACCTTTTGCTTAAAGACTAATTGGAATGGGTTAATATCAACAGGGCTTCCGGTTGAGAAATCCCCTGAATGGATCCACACGACGACAGCATATCCATTAATTTCAGGCAATCCTGAAAATAAGAATTGTTAAATAGATGAAATGCGTTAAATACTCACAATTATAAGGGATAATTGAATAATATATAGTAATGATTGAATATAATTATAGCAATGTGCATAGTGCACTGTGGATATAGCTCACCATCAGGTACAAAAACGTTCAGATACAAACAGTTCTCTTCGTATTTCCTGGCACTGCCATTCTGATTGGTTTCGGAGGACAAGATTTTCAGGATTTGGTCGGTTTCTTTGCCCATGGAAGGCATGGAAGGATTTTGCAAGCAGTCCGCTCCGAAAGAGGTTGCATTGAAAATTCCTTTCCAGGGTGTTAGTTCGATATCTGGAGGCGAAAATCTTCCAGCATGGGCATACCGAATACCAAGATAGGCTTTAATATTTTGAGTTCGAAACATTTTTAAATATGTTCCAGAGATGACTCCATTTCCCGGAATATGTATGAACGGAGCATCCACACAGAGCACGTATATACAGAAAAAGCTACTAACTAAATGGAAAAATAAAGCTAAACATGTTAGGAAATTCCTTTTGCACTTCATTTTCCGTACGTATCCTTCACATCTTTCTATGTTTTGAAGTTAAACGACACTGCTGAAATCCAGCACGACACGCGAGCCTCTGGTTGCTATGGTGAAAATACACAAAAAAATATTGTTGCTAGGATTTTGTAACTATGGCAGTTGGCAGGCAGTCATCGTCATCCAATCCATCCATCTCGCCTTTCTCTGTGGTTGGTGTTTATTTATTTCGGCTACGTCAGCCGCCAGAATGCTGTTAACCCATTGTAGCCGTTAGCCCCCAATCCGTTTTCAACCCAAGAAGTGATTGCAATTTGCAAATATTATTTTATAATTTGGCTAAAAGGATCTCTACATGACAAACGAAACTGTATAGACTTACTTTTAGAAATCAATTTGAAAGATAGTAACCGTTTGATTATATATCAATCTAACATACAACTTTGCAAACTGCATAACATATCAAAATGAGTACAGATCGGAAAACTTCCGAGGCGAAGAAAGTGGAAGCAGCTCGCGTGTCGGAAACATCTACTAGCATCAGCCACACCAATGACAAATGCATTACGGACTTTGTTATGAAGGGTGGCAGCGGGATGATAATCGGCACTGTGTTCACGGTATTTTTCACACGGCCCCGCACCTATCCGATCTGGTTCGGCATGGGTATCGGCATGGGCCTGGCCTACGATTGCTGCCAGAGACGTTTGGCCAACGTGGACGATAATCAACACAAATGACACGTACGCAGAACGAACATCTAGGCAAGTAAATCTAATAATATCCCGTATATTTGATAGGGATTAACAAGAGAGTTTTATTTACAGCATTAACTTTCCAGACCAGACCAGACCAGGCGATACTTAATACCATAAAAAGAAAGTGCATTATGTGGTAGAAACTCCTCCAAAAGCGGTGCTAACTAACTGCTAATTCAGACTTTCTTCTAATTCAAATTCAATTTATCAGCGCAGAGGAGAATATTTAATTAAATCATTTTTCAAAATGGTTTTTACATGCTAAATATTAAACATACGCATGGATTTCACTCAATGAGTTTCTTTTGATGCAGATTCTTCATTTTTTAGTGCATTCATTAGATTAAATATTAGATAAACAAATGTTTTTTTACTCAGTTAAGTAATTTTATGTTTTTACTACTCCACTCCATGACTTTCATGCGAAATCTCTCATGGCTTACGATATTTGTTTGAAACGAAACGAAGCGAAACCCATGGGGCGTATTAAAATGAAGAAACAAAACTGGTTTGTCTCGTATCGTGGGTAACCCTAGTGCTTCGGGGTACCACAATTTAATGATGTTGACGTTCCGTTCTCTTCGTGGCGCCTGCGCATGTGTGCAGTGGTAACTTTGTCAGAGGTTTTTTATGCTTCGTCGTGGCTTAGACAGCGGACAAAATCGCATTGGACAAATAATATATATGTAAAAGCATATACTTTATAGTATATACTCGTATTTTGTTTCTGTTACATTGCTGTAACAACCACAATAGTGTGTGTTTGAAATGTGTGTTGGATCAGTGCATATAACGAAGTGAAGTGATATGTATATTTCCAAATGCATTGAACGTATGTATCTATTTATGTAGCTGTGGTGTAGATTTGTTGGTAGAAACATAAAATATCTTTATACCTGCACATATGTATACTCGTATATAATTGTGTGGGATAATTCAATCCAATTAAATGAATTAGTGTTTTTGCAACCAACGTGAATAATAGTGTATGTATGTAGGCCTTTCTCTATTCAATGTTTCTCAATGACCAAATGTTTCATTGTCTCTACGGTGTGCCTTGTCTTTGCGTTTGTGTTTGTGAGTGGTTACATACTGTGGCTAACAAAAGTTTACGGGCCCGTTCCAACATTTTGGCTGGAAAATGTGTGTGCATAGACTTTTTTGATCGCTGAACGGATAAGCAGGCAGGTCTACAAGTACACTGACAATCTGTCTGTAGACCTTGACGCATAATGTGGAGTATGTACAAGTGACCAAACCAAACCAAAGCCACCTAAGCAAGAATCAAACCCACATCCCCTAGCCGAGTCAACCAGGCGAAAGGCACTGTAAAAGTTTTTTATATTCGTGTATCAAAGAGACACCCTACTAAAAATGTGAACGATCACCTTTGCTTTGCTGAGCCAATGCCACCGGATGGTGGATGGTGGCGGTGCGGTGCGGCTAGTGTTGCGTTTATTTATCGCAAAGTTCGGCCTACTTATTTCGAGGTATTATTGATCTCAATAAAGATCAACTGCATTGATTGTGGCATCGTGCGGAGATTACCAAATGACTATTGAATAACATACGGAGATAGCCGGAAAAGAAAGAAACCAAACTTATTAGTATGACAACGGCACATTGTCCAAGAAGTTGCATAAAACCCACAGATAATTAACTGAAACGATGGCTAAATCATCCCATTAATTTAAAGCCTGAAGTATTCCAACTTAATTATAATAACTCAAATGATATTTAAGTAATTTTACATGGGTAATTATTAATTTTTTTTTCAGATTAAAAAAAGTTGTTTTCCCAATTTTAAATCTGTGCACCTTTACAAAAATGTTAATTTACTTGCTTATGCTTTGTGCTTTAAAAAGCGGTAAGTTTATTAAACAAATTTACGCTTTAATATTTTATAAAGTTTAAAAACCAAACAATAAAAGTTTAAAAAATTTTTGATTATTATCTGCACTTCAATTTCAGCATCTTGTGGTGAAAATGAGTTGCTTACTCAAACTGTTTATGGATTTTTGGACTTCACCACTACCATTGGGAACACCGTAATGGTATTTTCTCCCCAAAGCTCCCCCCACTTTGGTGAGTTTATTTCCGACTCTTGAGCCTTGCAATCTTAATTTGGGGGGTACTAAATTATTTTAAATTATGAAGTTTTATATTATAATGCCAACGTTAACCTTTCTCGTATCTTTTAGAACTAAAACCTAACAACACAAACAACATTATTAATATTATTGAAACCAAGCCAAAACTTTCGAAAAAAGAAAAGGAAAAGGAAGTTATTAAACCAACGCCTCTAATTTTGAGTCAGTCAAATGTTCCTCCCGAAACTTTTACGTCGAAGAGTGAATCCTACAATACAAGTATATCGAATTCCCCCATCCAAACACTACTGAGCACCCCCGAATACGATCTGCTTTCGCGACAGCCCGAACAGTTTGCCGAGGAATCGTATCGCGTGGTTAACTTTAAGGGAAAAAACGACGCTGAGAGGCAAAGAAATTATCTGTCCAAAAAGGAGAGTGTCCATGGTTATCAGACAAGGGTAGCTGATGGCAACGCTAGAAATGGTGTTACTTCAACAAAGGAATCTGGTCGTTTTACAAAAGTTCCTCAGTCCATATCTTCATCGAATGCAGAGAAAAAGAGCAAGCCTAGACAGACCAGAATTAATAAGACATCAACGATTCAGCCCAGTAAGACCATAAAAGAATCAACATCCTCTCAGACTCTGGTCTCGAAAACTTCACGGAAAAATCAACAAGGAAGCCGGGATCACAGAGGATCCAGCACCAGAAAATCTTCTCGTCCCAAAGGAAAAAGGTAATAATACCCTCAAGTTAGTTAGAAATACTCGTATGTATGTCCATTTTCCATTTTTCTTCCTAGGAGACATAAATCAACGCAAAACAGCAAGATAATAATTACTCCATCAACAACGGAAACTACCCGTCACTCATATCGTTCCAAAGCAACAAGTCTACAGGAAGAGTCCGTTACAGCTCCAAGTGCGGGCACGTTCAAACTGAATAGGCGACCTGGTCGATGGCAATATAAAACCTCCGCAAAGCCCAAAGTTAATATTAGGAAGAATACAAGCTCCAACAGTCCGGTCGCCATCCAAAATAATGATACGGCCCACGTGGATCAAAACATATCAGAGGTTCCCATAAACGGCGAGGGTTCAGAGCAGATTCTGAAGGCTTTAAACAGTGGAAGGGACTTGGAGGCTTCTGGTTCTCAAAATGGGCCTGTGGCAAATAATAACGAAAACGACGAGCAAAAATCAAAGTACTTTGTGCAAACATTAAATGTAGAGATATCAACACCGAAGCCTTTTATTGACACTTACTATGAAATTGCTACAATTAAAAGCCCGTTTATATTCCAGGTAATTTCATATTGGTTTTTGTTCTTTAACACGCTTCCATTATATTAACATTTATGCCCTTTTTTCAGGCGGGAGTGGTAAAAAAAACGAGATTCTTGACCGTCACATCAACTATAGAGAAGGTAATAAGGGAAGAGCACACAAAAGAATACTCTGAAGATGATGGCCCGCTGACCGAGAATATTCTGGAGTCGACGGCTCAGACAGACGAGAAACCATTAGATGCAAGTATATCGACGCTGAAACCCATTTATATTGAAGATGGTTCAGAGACGCCTAGTTTGGAAACAATAACTGAATCGTTTTCCATAACACAAACCAAACTTAAAACACAGATTCTTCCTATAATTAATGAAAAAAGAAATGAAACGATCCAAGTAACATTGGTGCAAACATACGATTATACCAGCCTTATAACAGTTACTCAAACCATATCACCATTGAGCGAAGATTTTAGTCCTTCTAAGAACTTTAAAGACTTCGAAGGAAACTTAGACGAAGCTGGTTCCGAGCTGAACTTGGATCTGGAGTTTGGCGATGAGGATAATACCGGAAAGTTTGATGCGAAAATTAAACCGAAAAATAAAGTAGACATCAAGAGTGGAAGCAACCTAACCCTTACCAACCCATTGATTCCCGAAAATCTACATTTTACCGAAAGCCAACCAAGCCAAAACCATTTTATAACCTCATCGCGCCCAGTTATAAAGCTTGAAACAATTTGGGAGTCGCATGTCGTACCTTTAGTGAGAGGGACTGAGACCATTATGAGAACGCTCTCCAAGTCTGTTGGAGTAGTTGAGAAAACAGAATACGTTACCGATATTACCCCACTTTCAGTGCCAACATCACAATTTCCATTTTCAATAAATCCTTTCTACAACCCTTTGTTGCCCATGCAGCCACAGCAGCTGATAACATCGACTGAAATTCTGCAAACAATGGCAACAGAAACTAGTTCGAAGGTTTTGAAATTGACATTTGGTGCAAGAACTGCTTATACCACAATATTTTCAACTTCCGTTGTACCAACACAAGTTACTAAATTAATTACTGCAACTATTCCTGTTCAGCACTCTGGATCCTTTCCAAACTTCTATCCACCCCCATATAATCCATTTGCATATGTTGGTTAATATTTAAATAGATGTAAGGACGAGCACCTAAACTAATACTCTATTGCACTAATTACAAATTTTTGTTTTAACGATTAAGTTTGTGTTCAAATGTTGAAAGGCGGTGATAAAATGCAATACAATAGATTTTATTAGTTTTAATATGCGTCTCTTTGTCACAAGGAAGTTCAGATGTAATTGTATATATTTATTTTAAGATTAGGGATAAGCTGTATTCAAACTGTTTGGATAATTACGTACGCGTAAATATGGTCGTAGTTTTGGTTCAACTTCTCGGATAATAAATTTTTATACTTTTCAATTCATGACTTTTTTATCCAGCATATCACATCAGAGGAGAACACTACGTCTTATATAGGAACTACGGAAATGCCTTTGGCAAAAATTTCGTTGCATTAAAATGCAATTAAGTATATTCAGACAGGCTCCGGTTTTCACATTCACTTTGCGTTTTACTTTTCAGCAAAAAGTCTTATCTTATCAGTCCTCTCAGATCGAAAAACTGTTTGCCAGCAAACGAATTTCATATATTCTTCGAGCGGCCAGTGTGTGACCAGATGTGTGCACTGCATTCCGAACGGTTACTCTGCTCAGACAGCTGCTTGGTTTTGTTTAAAGTTAATAAAATGCACTTCTTCGGCTGGGGCCGCTCTTCCCCAGCCATATCCTGGGCACCACAACATTTAATTGGCAAGGTAATGTGTCTGACTATCAGCATCAGCAGAAGGCGACGCCTCCCGTGCCGGACACCGTGAAGAAAAAATGTTTTGAAAACTATATTTGTTTTATATTTAAGAACATTAATAAAAATAATAAATTATAATATAATTTCATTTTACCCGTAAAACAATTCTTATCGGTTCCATACGAATACCAACCCTGATTCAGTTCGCTAGGTGTTTTTTTTTATACCACAAAAAAGTAACATCTGGGGAATCTTAAAATAAATTCTGATTAAGTTTGGATTTTGTCGCAATACATATAATTTTATGGTCGCATTGGGTGTTCGTTTATTCATTTAAAGTATTTGATCTGAGCGGAAACTTCCGAAACTACTATAGATGTGCTGTAAATAAATCGAGATCTAGCCCCTAATCAGTTTCACGAATACCCAGAATGAATAATTTAACGTCATTCAATTCCTGTTCCATCGTTCCAACAATACAATCTCAGAATACCATCCGATAGGTACCGCGGTATCGATATAATTCAGTGCAGTGCTGTCAAATAGTGTCGAGGCAAAAATAATAAAAACTCCGACGTTTATGTTTGTGAAGTAGTGTAAGTAATTGTAATTTGTGTGCTAATTTTACCGGTAATATCTTGTAAATGGCCAGTATCTTGTGGTAGATTTGCTAAACCTAACCCGTACGTTCTACAAATCACATTAAGTTTTCTATTTAATATCTACATGTGGATGTAACAATGTGCGTATAAATATGCTCACGCATTTGTATGCTTGTAGCATAAATTGAAAGTTCAAACAGTGTTTTTTTATATGCCCATGTTCCTTCTACGGTGTAAGCTATTGTCATTGCATGTATTTAGTTGTACGTATTTAGCTGTACGAATATTGTGCCAATGTATTTTGTGGGCAATGAAAATGATCAAATGCTTTTTCGAGCAATGTTATCGTGGTGATCCAATCAGTGCAAATAAAAGAAAATTGCTGAAAGTACAACATGTCCTTATTATTTTTGTTCTTATAAAGGCCAAACGTATGTATTTAGCGTGTTCTTAGCTATTTCGATTTGGTTTTCACCATGGTACTCATACCATTTCGAGTTCATTGGCCATCGAGTCTACCTGCAACTTGCGAAACCATCTTCTTCTTCACATTTCTATACGGATTAAGTGCATATATTATATACATGCATGCATGTGTATTCCCATATCATGTATAAAATGTCGAGCCGTACTGTATGTAATACAAAGTTCCAAGTCTGAAGCTATCATTTGGAGCTCATGCTTCAAGCCCCCTCCATTATATAAATGGTATACACGAGTAGTTAGTGGCACATTTAGGACGAACAATATCTATTCAAATTCTCCTAATTGCATCTTTCTACCTTAGATCATATTTACATTTGAAAATGTCAGTGCATTATAAATTTAAAAGTACACTCAATTTCGATACAATTACTTTCGACGGACTTCATATTTCTGTGGGCGATCTGAAAAGGGAAATTGTACAGCAGAAGAGGTTGGGTAAAATTATAGACTTTGATCTTCAAATAACGAATGCGCAGACTAAAGAAGGTATGTTTGACATAGTTTTCAATAAAAGTGAAATTGATAACAAGCCGTACTCTATGTCCCTTTAGAATACAAGGATGATGGAGTCCTTATACCAAAAAACACCACTCTAATCATTTCACGAATACCTTTGGCCCATCCAACGAAGAAGGGCTGGGAGCCACCAGCCGAAAATGCAGCCCCTGCTCCCTCCTCCAATAAGCAGGAGAGCTTCAATATTGATCTCTCCAAAATGCAAGGCACTGAAGAGGATAAAATCCATGCAATGATGATGCAAAGTACTGTGGACTATGATCCGAAGACGTAAGTAGTGGCCCTCTACTGAAAACGAGTTCTACAGCTCTTTTTGTTTCTGTTTCAGGTATCATCGGATTAAGGGGCAATCTCAAGTGGGCGAAGTTCCCGCCTCGTATCGTTGCAACAAGTGTAAGAAAACTGGTCACTGGATCAAGAATTGCCCTTATACAGCGGGGAAAGATCAGTTTGAAGTGAAACGAAATACTGGCATACCGCGCTCCTTCAGGGACAAAACGGACACGTAAGTGACAGGATGCACTATGATTCGACCAAATAAATTATTTTCCGATTACTTCTTAGGGCAACAGAGGAAGAGGCAGCCATGTTCGTAATGCCAGCGGAACAGAGTCAGGAAATTCCAGAAGATTTAATCTGCGGCATTTGCCGGGACATTTTTGTTGATGCAGTCATGATACCCTGCTGCGGTAGTTCCTTTTGCGACGACTGTACGTACTACTCTATTAGTAGGTTGATTTTCCTAAAGCCTAATTGATTTCCTCCCTTCTACACTGCAGGCGTGCGCAATTCTTTGCTGGAGTCCGAGGAAAGCGAATGCCCAGACTGCAAGGAGATGAACTGTTCACCGGGATCCTTGATACCAAATCGTTTCCTCAGAAATTCTGTGAATGCTTTCAAGAACGAAACTGGATATACAATGCGTGCCGCCAAACCGGGTAAGATATTCACCTCAGTCGACTTTTAAGTGGGGATTAATTGAAGTAAATCCCTTCTAAATCAGTTGTAGTCAAAAAAGTGGAAAAACCCATTGAGGAGAAGCCGCCAGGTAGTGAGGAGAAACCCATCGAAGAGAAGCCAAACATTGAAGAGAAACCCACTGTGGAGAAGCCTGTGGCAGCGAAGGAGCCGGAGGAAGTGGCTAGCAAAGAAAAGACTCAAAAGCAGGAAGAGCCAGAGACAAATGGCAAGAAGCATCCCCCCAAGGTGCCATCTCCGGAACCAGTTGAGGCCAAAGCAACAGCCACAGCCACAGATAGTAATGCTGATCAGTCGCAAAAGGAAAAGGAAAAAGACAAGGACAAATATGATTCAGATTATGAAGATAACATAACTATTACGATGCCTCAAACACTGACCGATTCAGCTTCGATTGTCTCCAGCAAGGTGAGTGATTGCTTATACGAATAGATCATAGTTTTTTGTTCACTTTCCACTCGTTTTATCTCTGCAGTTGTCCCCCACGTTTCCAAGGAAGCCTCCTGCTCATCACGTATCCCACAGACGTGAACATAAAATGGATTACATGTCCGAGTCCGATATGAAGCGACGGCCACCAACGCAATCGCAATCGGATTCTGGGAAGCCCCACAATGAACGGGGCGAGCGGAGCCTTCTGCCCACGCCTATCTCGACACATCAAAGCTACCAGGGTCACCATGTGGTGAACGAGTCGGATGAAGTGCATCGCGGGAATGTGTACAAGCCGCCGTATATGCAAATGCCTCGGGGTCCGCCCCCATTGCATATGATGGGACACCACATACCGCCGCCGTACAGTAATGGATACAATAATATGGGACAGCGGCCGCCCTTAAGGTATGTTTTCCTCCTATTCCACTTGGGATCTCCAGCAGAGTGGATCTCCGAGCAGAGGCTACTACTCCCGCAGTACAACTCCAATTGTAATTTAGTTACTATCTATGAACTATTACGTTACATTACTTTAAGCTTTGGTTTATTAAAACATTATTCCTACCTACCAGTCAATACTTATGCTTTTGGATTCCCCAAATAACTTTTGAATTTGCAGCTTTGTGCCGTACCAGAACCAGCCTGTGCATCCCATTCGGGCGCAGTATGGACCCTCAGGCGGAAATATGAACATGAACATGTCTCAACAGTTTCAGTCTCCAAATTTAGCCTCTATATATCAGGGTGTAGCAGCAAAGGTGGGCTCCGGGTGAGTATCTCTGTGGTGGGTCTCTAAGTTCCTTTCATTATTTGCTCATTTTCTTCGCTCTCAGCCTTATTGACGACCCTCTGGAGGCTTTTAATCGCATTATGAAGGAGAAGGAGAGACAGAAATCAGAGAGATTTCGGAGCATAGATCACCACAGGTCCAGGTCCCCGGATAGGCAAAGGTCGCATCGCTTCAAGTCTCCCGTATACGAGAAAGAGTCACTGCGAGACCTAAATCTGAAGGATAAGCGCCCTAGGTCGCGGGAAAGGAAGCGCGAATACAGCTACGAGCGACATACGCGACACAATCGACCCAGTCGTCCCTGTGACGGATCCAAGTCGCCCATTAACAAAATGAAAAGGTACAACCCCACACCATTCCACACTTCATCGAACTTTCTATAAATAATTCATTGTATTTTGTGATTTACCCAGATCTGCGCCTCGTCGTTCCATATCTCCTAAGCCGTCTTACAAATCAGACTTCAGGGATAAGTCATATGCCAAGCCCAGTGCTCCAAAACTTGACCCAATTGAACCGCCTCCGCCAGGATTTGAGGGCATGCAACTGTTTGATGATGCGGCAGCTTATAAAACGAAGCACCACCTGGGCGGCAGTGGGGGGCATTCCAAGAGAAGTGTCGCCGAGGATGAGGTGCCACGCAAGCGACAAAGATCGCGCAGCAGAAGTAAGGAACCGCATCAAAAACTGATCGAAAGTAGCTTCAGAAGCCTGACTCCTCCCCCAGCGAAAGTGGCCGTTACCGCCGCCAGGCAACCGACTGTTGGCCCCAGCTACGACCACGGCGAACGGTCTCCCAAGACGCCAGAAAGGGGACAGGAGGAGTATACTATGCAGCCGATACAGCGAGTGATACAGAATGCAGCCGAAGAGGCGACTGCTGGCAATCCCTTGGATAGCATGGGGAATATTGGGAAGGAGAATACGAGCAAGAGCCCTGTGCCGTTGAAGGAGCGCAAGAAGAAGAAGAAGGACAAGACCGAACGCAAAAAGAGCAAGAAAGACAAGAAGGTCAAGAAGGAAAAGGAGAAGCATGAAAGAACCAAGAAGAGTTCGTCCATAAATCGATCCGATTCAGAAATCAACCACATGCAAATCGAGCAGACCTGTAAGATAACCCCGCCCTTACGGGCTATGGCCGAGAGCTATGACAAATATGAATCTGCGTCGAACTCACCAGCCCAGAGCAAGAGCCATGAAGTAGTGAAACCCATTAAAGCTCTGTTTGCCGTTGAGGCTCCCCACAAGCATAGTTTCGGTGAGGAGAGTGGCGGTGTCTCCGCCAGAAGTGCCAAGCGAAGTGATGCGACGGCGGTCAATGCGGTCAACCTGTCCAAGTGGGAACTGGAGGAGAACAGCTTGTCCTGCAATTTCGATGATCCCTTTAAGAGGTCAGGCTCTGCCAATTCGGGAGATGAGCACAGTGAGATCACCTCGGACGTTATACGCAAGGCAGAAAACGCGATTTTTGCCAAAGCTATAAACGCCATCAGACCTGTCGAATTTCAAGTTGTAATCAACTCCAAGGGCAACAGCAAGGACCGCTCTGTATCCATTCGAAATGATAATAAAGACCGCTCGCTCTCGCCGAAGCAGCGCCCCAGCAGCAAGTCGGTGAAGGAGCGTCTGGGCAACAAGGTAGTGCGTGAGAGAAGTCGCTCAGAGGACAAATCAAGAGGAGGCAAAAGGCGGGAGATTGTAGCTAAAGTTGCAGCTGATGATGACGGCTACAGAGGCAGAGCGGACGCCCGCAGTGGGTCCCGAAGAAGGGACAAACAATCGAGGGATAGGGATAGAGCCATATCCACAGAGAAAAGACACTCGCAACAGGTATACAAGAGAACAATCCCCGAGAGCGATAGACAAAGGCGGCCATACAAAGACGCCAAGCACGATAAGTTCGATCAGATCAATATCCACGACTCGGATCGAAGAGGAGTCAGAAACGTCAAGTCCGGCGAAGGCCGTATTGTATCGTCTGTGTCTGTGGCAGCCATGCCACCGAAGCCATGCCGCCCAGATAATCCGTTTAGACGAGCCGGTGACAACAGTTCGTCGAGTAATTTAGTCTTAAAATATGACAATACGATACAGAATGAGGTTTCGCATCCAGCAAGCAGCCGCTCGGCCCCAGAGAGCAGCTTTGAACAAAGGAAACAAAAGGATAAGAAACTTAAGAAACATGCAAAATATTCGTCAACCGATTCATTGAAGAGCGAGAAGCGCAAGGAGCTGAAGAGCAAACGGAAGAGCAAGATAATGAAAAAGAAGAAAAAGTCGAAGAAGTAGTAGAGTTTAGTTTAGTCTAAGCTAAGCTGCAACAATTATAAATACTAATGTAATTCATTCTAATGATTTCTGTGTACAAATCAAAGATTTTTAAATGTATGTATTTATCATGCAGACTCTAGCATACAAATAAAAACAAATACACACCCACACAAACACCCAAGGAAATTTGTAAAATATTTGATTCATTTATTTCGATTAGCAAGGGCTGGAGCATCGGCGGGAACGTACTTGTAATAGCTCTCAACAGAAATTCTATAGAAGAGAATGACCGAGAATTAAAAAAACCGAAATACATTGCGTGTGCATGACGATGAATATGTTGTTTGACTGCTGCCAAACTCAAAAAGCTCCGCTGTTCTGGCAGAAGACCTGTGAACCCAAGACAATATGTATTTGGTATGCCTTTAGTTGAATTTTTGGTGAATATTAAAGCTAAAGCCAGAACACCAAATTGGTCCTGGAGTTCCGAAAAAAATGAAGGGAAACCTTAAACAAAATATTTTATAAGAGAACCATACCCCGCAATGATATATGTATATTAATTTGGGAACTCACAGAATGGGATATTCGAGAAATTAAATATGTTTATTACAAACAGTTTTCCTTAAAAAAATTGATTAAATTAGATAAGTAGATGTAGAGATTGACTGAAACTAATCGTTATTGCTTAAGCCGTCCATGAAAGACGATGCCATTGGACTGGGTGTTCTAGAGATTATATTATCGTTGCCATAGTCATCAGAGTTAGCATCCACTGAAAAATGTGACACATTTCATCAAACGTTTTCCCGTCGATGAACAGAATAATATATTTACCTTGTTCTAGAAAATTTGATTTTCTAGACGGTATGGAGCTCAGAGAATGTATGATGGGGCTGCAGGCCTGGTCGGCTGTTTCGAGAGTTGTTGGTAGATCCAGGAGTCGCTGATTTTGAATGCCATCGCCCGGGCCCATATGCGAAATGTGGTTGAAATTAGTCGGTGCCGATATCATCTTTGATCTTCGATCGCTGTCAAAATGTTTTTGCATTAGTTGAAAAGTATTTAATTGACGAAATTTCTGCCATACCTTTTTATTGTTTTATTAATCTCTCGAATGGAAAATCTCCGCTTGATGTTCGCCAGTCCCTTTCGATTTCCATCACGGTATTGCAAAAGTCCCTCTATAGGAAAAATGAAACCAGATAAAGACTCCACGCTTGTATATATATTCTGTTGGAATTATTATTGACTTACTTGTGTGAATATTAGACAAATAAACAATCAAAGGTGTGTCATTGACTGAGGCCAGTACCACATTTCCTTGATTATTCAGGGGCAGTGACTGCTTCAGGCCAATCGACTGCACCCATTCAGCGGTTTGTGTATTGAAGATATCCAAATGTGTGTCGGAGAACACCAACAAATGGCCATCACAAAAGGCTGTAAGCAAACAAGGCACAGGTTGAGTCATTTACCAGCCAGCGGCGGCAATCGGCACTACTCACTTATGTATGTGGGAAAAGCGGGATACATTATTTCTCTGTCGCGTGACTTGCGTCCCTGCAGGTCCACATAAATGGCCAGGGTTTGGAATACCAACAAGTACTCCCCGAAGTTTCCCCCGCTGGGGCAGAGTATTTCAATGACTCGAACAGCATCCACTCCGGAATAATTTAAAAATGCACATAGCTGATTTTCAGGGTGAACCAGAGCTGAATAAGGAGAGGATAGATATGAGAAAGATTCAAGGTATATGCACTGGGTTGTAGTGTGCACATACACATTGCGGTGGCTTCTCCCCTCAGGAAGTACGCGGTAAATCCACTTTGGTGCGCCACAACCAGCCGCATATCGGACAATATCTGCAGATGCTGGGCCAAGTATCCAATTGTGAATTCGCAGGTCTTTTGGTGCCTTGTGCGCGTTCTATTGATCTCGTAAACAACGATTTGTGTGTGGTTATTGGGCCGTTTCAGGGCAATTATAAACGAATACACAATGTTGGGGAAACGGCGGATAATGCCAGTGCAGGCCGATATGCAGTTCTTCGATTCGACCACCTTGATCCACTCAACATCGCTAGCCTCTAGCGCTCTGATGGGCAACAGCCGCAGATTACGCTGCTTCCCGCAAAGTATAACGAGAATCTGCTCCTCTTCGATGTACCACAGTTGCAGGATCTTCTTGCTCTCCCCAATACGAGCTATTTCTGCAAGAATAGAAGTAGAAATCAAATAATTCCTGTCTAGGGGGGAGAGAGATAGGGATGGGGCGTACCATACTGATCCAAATTGATGTAAAAGAGTCCATCTTCAGTTCCCAATAGAATTTGATTGGGATATATGATGACTGAACACAAGGCATTCCGAATGAGGGAGAGCGTGTTGTCCAGAATCTCGTAGACCTTAAATATAGCAGTATTTGGTAGACTGTTTCGTTTCAATATTCGATGTAGTTCGCCCAGGGCAATGACCCATTTTGATTTCTCAGACTCATTGTCGGCCAGCATGAGGGTATTCAGCGAGAGACCGCTTTCAATGAGCGCTGTTTTGATCTGCAATACATATGTACATGGAGATAATGTATGAACAATATTCACTATGGATTAGAGGAAATAGTTACCTTGAAAATACATGGCACATCTTTCTTGGCCGCGTGTATGACGTCGCTTTCGCGCACGCTGCCAACTGAGAATTCAGGATCGCGCATATCCAACACTTGGGAGACGCTCACACTCGGCAGGGCGCATCGGTCGGGAGATATATCGTATAGAAATAGTTTAAAGTCGCACACGACAACGAATTGACGAATCCAGCCGCGCTTTATCACCCCCGACTTGGGCACTTTCACATACCCCTCATAGGCGGTGCCTATGCCCCGCGTGGGATCTATGCCCAGGGGTCGCTTGGTCTGGTCCATAGGAACTGGGCAGGTGGTCGGCACTTTCTGGCAGCAGATCGTGTGGCAGGCAAAGCCGCAGATTTCACACACCACGCCCTGACGCGTCAGACCGACCATCAGAGATGTGCAGTGATTGCATTTTGTGGGGCTGCTGAATGTGCGCACCAGAAACTGATGGATGGCCGTGTTCGAGGGGTTGTTGCTGGCCGCCTTCTTTTGAGATTCCTTCATCAGCATTTCGGCGTCCTCGCGAGATATGTCGCTCACCGAGGCGTCCTTCATGGCTGCCAGAGAGCCACCATCTTTGCTCTTTCCCGCATACTTTGGTTCGTAGTTGAAAAGCATGCCAGAGTTCCCAGACTGGAAGAAATTGGGTGTGCCTATGAAACTGTCGCTGGAGTCGTTGCCAAAACTATCCGCAGCATCAATCATTTCGCTCTTGGATATATCCCTGAAGAAAGCGCTGCTCAGTCCTTGGTGCGTGGATTTATTCAGAAACGACTCGGAATACTCCAGGCCGCCCTTCTGCAGGTCGCGCAGCTCGGTTTCCTTCTTCTGAAAGTCGTGCAGAATGGAATCGTAGCGCTTCTTGTAGTCGCGCACCTCCTTCTGTATGGATATCAGGTCGGATCGTGTCTGGCTGAGCTCCTCGGATATGATGGCCTTGGCCTGGATCTCCCTCTGCAGGGCACTCTGCAGGTTGAGCAGCTCCATCTTGTCCAGCTTCTGGGAGCGTCTGTTCCGCCAGTTCTTGTTGTCCACCCCATTGTTGTTGAATGTCCCAACATGCTTCAGATACTCGAGCTCCTCGGTCATTTTGGTGGCGAGCGCCTGGAGGTAGCCGCGAGCGTCCTTCTCGTCGGAGACCCATTGGATGATCTCCGCCATCTGGCGCTCCCACTGGTTGATAGCCTCCCGCTTCATGCGCAACTCCTTGAAGATCTCGTCGTCTTCGGCCTGTAGATCCTTCAGATTCTTCGCCTTGAGATTCACCTCCGAGCTCAAGCGTTGCTTCTCCTCGAACCATGAGGATTTCTCCAGATCGTGTTGCTTCTTCAGTTCATGGAGCGTCTCGGCCGAGTCCGTAATCGATTCCAGTTGCGTGTACTTCAGCCGGTCCTGCGTCTGATGCAGCTCTTTGGAGAGCTCCATGTTCGAGCTCTCGATCTCGCCCAGCTGCTCGCGCAGCGTCTCCATCTCGAGGTTATGGCGCGTCTGCTGATGGTTGAGCTTCTCCGAGTAATGCAGCTCCAATCTTTCGATTTCGTATGAAGACATCTCCGAGGAAATGCTCAGCGGCATAGTTGTCTCCACGCTGGGGTTGCATTTTCGCAGCTCCAGCTGCAGCTGCCTGCAGCACTCTTCGGCATGCTCCCGCAGCTTCTTCTCTTTGGAGGCCTCGATGACTGCATCCTCAATGTGCATCTCCAGTTCCCTGCGCGTCTTGTCCGACTTGCGCAGTTCGTTGCGCAGACTGTCGTTCTTCTGCATGGCTCCATCTAGCTCCTCCTCCTTGTCCCTCACTTGCCGAGAGAGCTTCTGCTTTTGATTTCGCAGCTCAGAGAGCTTCTCCGTGACCTCCGAGTATTCCACCATGGCCACATTGCGCTGCGAAACGGCGTCCTGCAGCTCCGCCTCCTGCGTCTTCAGCCGCTCGAATATCTCACTGTGCTGCTTCGTCAACTCAATCTTTTCCTGCTTGAAGGCAGTTATCTGTTCGGTCAACGCCTTCACCTGTGCCTTCTCCTGCACGGAGTCGACCGATGCCTCCGAGTTGTTGCTAGGCAGATTGCAAGACTGCTGGAGGCTGCACGAGGTATTGTCGTCCTCGAAGCCAGAACTCTGATTGGTCTTCGAGTCCCCGGGGGAGCTGGTGTTCAGCGAAAAAGTGAAGCCAATGAACGGCAAATGGAAGCCAGAGAAGGCAGGATTTGCAGATGGGGGCATCGAGTCGGTCAGTCGCACGTCGTTATCGTCCACATCGAAATTGGAGGTGTCTGTGGGACTCGACACCTCCGGCACGTACGGGGCCAGGCCACAGCGTATGTTCTTCCAATCGATGCCCACGAACCAGGGATGATCCATAAAGTCCTGGATGCCGTTCTGTCCCAGCCGGTTCTCGGGTATGCAGATCAGTTTGCAAAGCAAATCCTGCGACATCTCCGACACCTTGTAGTTAAGGGTCTCCTGCGTGGGCAGGTTAAAGCAGTTCTGGTGGTTCATGATCTTGCCATAGGTCTCGACCAGACTTTCGGCATAGAACGGAGTCTCGCCGTACAGCATTTCGAACATGCACACGCCGAGGGACCACCAATCGCACTCCGTGCCATAGCGACCCTTGCCGTCCTCCATGGCTCGCAGAATCTCGGGCGAGATATAGTCTGGCGTGCCTACGGCCACGTTCGACTGAACGGTTCCGTCCTTGTCGAGTCTCAGGCACGAGCCGAAGTCCGCCAGCCGCACATGCCCCCGCTTGTCTAGCAGCACATTATCCGGCTTGATATCCCGATGGACATACTTAATCTGATGAATACTGTGGATGGCTAGAATCATTTCGGTTATGTAGAACTTGGCCATGTCCTCGGGCAGCTTGTCCTCGAATTTACTCAACAACGTTAGCAAGTCGCCCCCGCAATAATAGTCCATGACAAGATACTGCAATCAGGCAAAAGTTAGCATCAGCAGAGCCATTGAATTCTATTGTATACTCACCAAATTAATATTGTCCTGAAATGCGTAGTGCAGGTTCGTGATCCACTGCCGGTCGCCAAAGACCAGCACGTCCCTTTCCTCCCGAAAGCATGCCGTCTCTGCCCGTTTCAGCATCTCCCACTTGTTCAGTATTTTCATGGCATACACCTTCTCTGTGGATATCATCTGCACCACACATACCTCTCCAAAGGCCCCACGCCCGATGATTTTCAATATGTCAAAATCATCACGACCTAGTCGAAGTTTTCGCACCACATGAACGAAAGGTTTAGCTGCAATAGAAAATCAAAACAAAAGGGAGGGGGGCATCATGAAAGGTTCTCTAATGATTGCACAGATAAAACCAAACTCCCATACGAATAAACGAGCAACTCATTCGAAAGACCTTCCAAGAAGCACAGAAATATAACAGAACAGAGACAAAACCTTTCGCAAATACCCATTTAAATGAAAGCTGTATGATTTAGTGATTCGATGCAAATGGTTTCAGTTTCACAGACAAAGCGCAAGGGACTATGGAAAATCTTCTATCTGTCTATCGAAAATAGTATTATATTACCTTCTGCCCGGGGGGTATAAAAAGATCCGGAAATTAAAAAGTGTATATCTGTGTTCCATGCAAATATGTTAATAGTATTAAGTATTTACATAGTTTAAGAAAATCCGATACTCCTTTCTCTCGACGTAAGGATGAATTACTGCATTCGTCGTAGAGCACGATAAAGGTGTCGAGCAGATAGTCCAAGGAGAACTGATGCCCTTCCGTGTCCTCGCCCAAGTCGGATGCCCATTTTTGATCGGCTGTTGTATCGCTTAGAATATATTTTAGAAATTTGAGCCTTTTCTTGCAGCTTCCTGTGGTTATATCTGAAATAATGCCAAAAAGGATAATTGAGTTATTGTATTTTTGCTCATTATAATGAGTCACAAGGCGGCTCCTTTGAATCATGAAAACATAGAGATGGAGGGGTGGGGATTGGGTGACGTATTCGGTTTTAACGGGGAGGTGTCGACGAGACAGAAGAGGTTTACAAACGAAACGTACGTAGGTATAAGTTGGTGGTAGAAAGGGGCTGCAGTGACCCAAAATGTGATTACGTTGGGTATTCAAAACATACAGACAACTTGAGTTTCCATACATAACACGGAACGGATGGGCACCTAATGAGGTAAACCATTTCCTTCTTATTGGAATTCACTATTTGCACATTAAACACAAATTATTCAGTCAAAACTCTCGACAGTTCTGTCGGGCTGTTTCGATTTTTCAAATGCGTATGCGGGAAACTAAACTACATTTAGGGTGCTCCGACCCCCCGTGCAGGAATATGAAATATAAGTATACACATATTGTGGCTACTATTCGTTCGTTTGTTTGTTCCTCCGTGCAGATATAAATAAATAATTGTTTATATGAATATGTATGCGTGTGTGTGACAAGTGTGCAAAAATACAGACGCGTCAGCATACAGACTACACACAAATTCTTGTAGCACAATCACGTGTCACGTCTAAAATATTACCACTGAATTCGGAAGATTCGTATTCCATTTTTAATGCTTATATTTAGACATATTTCTCCCAACAAAAGTGTAAAAGCCGAACTGACTGTCGAGTTCGTTCTGGGGGTGAGAAAGTACCGATATGAAAAGTCTATCGATAAGCATCCACCGATAGCCAAATCGTTTTGTTCTCAAGCGTTTATTTAATTGTTATGTTATCCATTTGTATATTTTCACTTAATTATTTACCTGAACTTTGTATTATGGAATTATACTATAACTATGTGATAACCATTTAAATGTCTATATTCTGAACTAAGTTGCCGGTTCGCTGTTTGCAGTAGATGTTATCGTCTGGACCATCGCATGCTTACACGAAGTAACTAACCATATAGTGACGGATTCCAAGTCGAGCCCTCGCCTTCGCAGTCGTGTCGGGACCCTAACACGTCTTGCAGTAGACGTAATAATGGAATCGAGGGTCTTTGTGCAGTCCCGACACTTGAAGCTTTTCCGATGCCACGGTCTGCCTTTTTCGTTAAATGTGGACAAATAACATACGGATATGTTGCTAGGCTTCACTGGTTTGTAATGCGTTATTAACCAAAACGATCCGTTCTTGCTGTTTAGGTGCCCGCCGTTTTCGAAAAAACCGGCACAAACTAAATTGATCTGTATATACATTCTCCTGTTTCATTTCCTTGTTCCAACGTCTTGCGAAATTACATATCGCAGTCGGTGTTATCGAAAAATGTATGTAAAGCCTTACAAAGAGTTATACACATATTATTATGTTTGTGTGTGTGTTCTAATACTCAGTGGCGATCAAACTTCATTAAAAATTAATAATTGATTTAGTTACAACATATTAAATGCCTGGAAATACATGCAGTGGTTAGCGCTTTCTTAGGAGCTAAGATATATTTATCGTCCGCGATATACTATCAATTTGTTTCGCAAATATTTGAATTTTAAATGTACGTACACATCATAAGTGCATACATATGCAAAGTAAATACATATGTATTTCCACTAGTGGGAGTTAGTTTTGTGCAAAGTGATACATAAAATTTGCATGCAAGCATTATAGAAAATCAAATATCTGTTGTTATTGCTGAAATTGAATAATACGTTTATGATTATCTGCAGTATATATTTACACATGTACCTGTTTAAAAGATTACAAGTATAAACAGAAAATAAAGTGAAATGAACGCTGTTTTAGATGCGTCTACCCGGAACTTGAAACCAAATTTGCATATTCAAATGTGCGCACGCAAATTATTTAACAAAATACCGCGACTCTCCCCGAGTTAATACAAGTTTGTTTTCTTACATACATATGTACCCTTCTTCAGTGAACATGATGAGGGAGTCGGCACACGATATCGGCATGGAGACGTGGATACAGTGGATTTTGGATGCGATATCCAAGATCAGGTCCCAGAAACAGAGGCCATCCGTTCAGAGGATATGCCAGGCCATTGGCACGCATCACAAGTTTCATGAGGACATCGTGGCCGAAAAGCTGGAGAAGGCTGTGGACTCGGGAGCCGTGATTAAGGTCTACAACAAGGGCTTGCACTCGTACAAAGCGCCCATGGCCAAGCGTCGGGTCAAAGTGGACAAGAACACCAACCTTTGCAAACTGGTGGCCAAAGCGGTGCACGATCTGGGCGAGTGCGAGGGATCCACATTGAAGAGCATAGAGAACTACATTCAGAAATTCAACTGCATCGACCTATCGCCCAATGTCGACTTTAAGACGGTAATAAAGGCGTCTATTAAGAAGGCCGTGGACTCTGGCTTTCTGCTGCAGGAGGGTAAACTCTACAAAAAGGGCAAGTCCCTGACCACGCCACGAAAGTGTGTCCCACAGACGGATGTGGTCATTAAGGGGGAAGACACTTGCACCCACTGCTCCGGAAACTCTCAGAAAAACCTCAATGGCATTCCAGAGCCCCTGAGCTCCTGCAAGCAGTGTGGCATCTCGCTGCACACCACATGCGCAAACATTGCCGGCAGATGCAAGTCGCAGTCGTATGTGCTGCTCTACATGCTGGTCACCAAGGGAACCCTTTGGGACTGTCAGAGCTGCGCCGATTGCGCTGTCTGCAAGATGCGCAACCGTGGACCCTGTCTCTTGCAGTGTTTTGTCTGCAAGGATCATTTCCACCTGACCTGTCTCGACACGATACCCGACAAGAAACCCAAGCATCCCTACAGGTACACTCTACACCTCTCTCGTTCCGTAAATTGCACTGATATTAATGAACGTTCTGTTTCAGATGCAAGACATGTTCAAAGCAAAGCATTGAGAATCCAAAACTATTGAAAAAGGATGCCACAAAGATCAAAATGGAGGATGGGAATGAGAAGTAAGCTACGATAGAGCAAATTCGAAGCTATATTTCCACTCTAATATGTTTATTTTCAGGCTATCATCGTACGATAGAGTCGCCTTCAGCAAGCGACAAATAATCAAAAGGGAGGGAAACGCCGAGAGTCCCTCAACCTCGAAACTTTGCGTCTATAATGATGGCAATGGACAGAGGAGGAAAATGTCTGGGTCTGGTCTGAATGCCAGGAAATTAAACATAAGTGAGGATCAATTCGAGTTCCCCTCGAAGCAGAGGAAGTCACAAATACTACAGGGAGGCTATATCCAAGCCAGCCAGGAGACGCGAAAGCGCACATTCTCCGATCTATCGTCGACTAGCTCCTCCAGTGACAGCGAGGACGATGACGATGAGGACGATGACAGGAACAGGAACGACAATGATCAGGATGAGAGCACCAGCTCGGATTCATGCACTTCCTCGAGCTCAGACTCGGACTCGAGCGAAAGTTCCAGCGACAGTTCGGAATGCGATGATGAGAACGACGACGAGGACTATGACACCGATCGGAGCACGCTAAAGGGAAAGCTATTCGAGAATGACAAACAGAACAATTGCAAGCTGAATGCCGGCGGCGCCAGTGAACGCCTGAGTTCGCCAGAAAGCAATGAAGTGGCGAATGAGAATTGGGGATTCGCAGCGGTTGCCAAGAACCCAATTGACATATTTGTGAAATCGAAGAACAGTGTTGGTGCCAAAGGCATTAACTATGCCAAGCAAATGGCAGACACAGGAGGCTATTCAGGAGCAGCAGCAGCTGCATCACCACTCGTTAGGCCAACGAAGGGTGCCGGTTCAATAAACTCGACAATGGCTTCGACAGTCGATAAGGCAGATTCAAAATCATCGGCAAACTTGCAGAGGAAAAAGATTGTGCCACTGAAGTCGATGCCTCTCGATGTTGGTAAATCGTACGAGAAACGGGAAGAGGAGGAGGACATTCCATACCTCACAGAGGAGACTGTATTAAAGTGTCAAATGATGGCGAAAATCGATCGTTGCAGAGACACGAAAAGCGAAGGAAAAACCAATCCAGAATCTGAAGATATGTGCACGGAAAACATGAAGCGTACGAATCCATTTGGTAATTAACTGAAAGGCCATAACTATTCCGTCCATTAATAACTATTATCTATAGAGAATCAGCCGCTACCGCCATGCGTTAATCCCGTGGATGTTGATCTGTATCAGGAAGTGCTCCACAAAGCCGTTGTCCAGATGTCCAACAACTGCCAGAAGATGACTGACGTGGCCCAGCAGAAGCAGGGACAGCACACGCTCAGTCCCAAATCTATTCAGATCGGCAGGTGGGATATTGAGACATGGTATTCTAGCCCGTTTCCGCAGGAGTATGCCAGGTATGTATCCCACTTTGTTTGAGCCATAAAAGTCGCCCGACTGTTGTAGGCCAATTTCTTATTTTTATTTTTACACTTTTATGTATCGATACCTCCGACTACAATAATACAAATACAACAAATCAAATTTCTATAAAATTTGGATCTTTTCCATCTCTTGCAGGCTCATTAAACTGTTTCTGTGTGAATTCTGTTTGAAGTACACGAAGAGTCGGTCTGTGCTGGACAGGCACCAGAACAAGTGCATCTGGAAGCAGCCGCCTGGCACTGAGATATTCCGCCAGGGGAATATCTCGGTGTTCGAGGTGGATGGCAATGTGAACAAGATATATTGCCAGAACCTGTGCCTGCTGGCCAAGTTTTTTCTGGACCACAAGACGCTCTACTACGACGTGGAGCCCTTTCTGTTCTATATCCTAACGAAGAACGACCAGAGCGGCTGCCATCTGGTTGGCTACTTTTCGAAGGAGAAGCACTGCACGCAAAAGTACAATGTCTCCTGCATCCTGACCATGCCGCAGTACCAAAGGCAGGGATACGGCCGATTCCTGATTGATTTTAGCTATCTGCTGAGTCGCGAGGAGGGTCAGCTGGGAACCCCCGAGAAGCCGCTCTCGGATCTGGGACGTCTCTCGTACTTTTCATACTGGAAGTCTGTGGTCCTCGAGTATCTGTACAAGTATCGCAATCAGTCAAAGATCACCTTCAAGGACATTGCCATCAAAACGGGCCTAGCCATATCGGACATTGCGTTGGCGTTCGAGCTGCTGAACTTCATCAAACTGAGGAAGAACGATGGGGACATTCGGTATCAGATAAACGTAAGAATCGATTGGAAGAAGGTCCTGGCCCACAACAATAGAATGGCGAACAGCAGGACGCGCATACTCATAGAGGCCGACTGCCTGCGCTGGAGTCCTCTGTTGTCCGTCTCCAAGTTGCCCAATATCATCAAGCCGATCTCCAATCGGGAGTACTTGAACAACCAGCTGATGCAGAAGTCCGAATACAAAGAAAAGGAGCTCCCTTCTCCCGACACCAAAGTCGTGACCAAACAAAGTATTACCACCGCGAAGACAGGAGCGACTGCAGCTATCAGTGGCGATGAGCACATCAAAAACCGCAGCGGCGAAAGGCTAGAAGAGCAGAGGGAGAATCCGCGAAAGCGCCGCTCCAGTGAGGAGTTGTCCAAGCTGGCCACGAGCGTGGGAAAGAAGATTAAACTGGCTCTGGAACAGCAAGCGGCGGCGGACGACCACTCCCTTGGCGACAACTCGGACTCTTCCGATTGCAAGTCCTCAAAGAATTCCAACGAGCTTTCCGAGCACTTGACCAAACGGGCTCAGAGATTGGCTAAGCGTAACGACGGCGTAATGATTCCGCACACAAACAAGCGCAAGCATTTCGAGCGGCAGCTGGACAATAGTGCCGACCAGAGCCTGTCGTTGGGTCAGAGCTGCGAGCCAGATACGACCCCTGCAGTAGATCCCGCAGTGGAGGCCGAATCTTCCACCTTGGAAGAGCCACCCTCCAAGGAAGTCTGCAGAAGTCAGGCTGAAAAGGCCGAACACACCGACAAGCCGGTCAATATCGTACCCAAACTGAGGGGCAAGCAGTCCAATGGAAAACGATCCGAAGAGTCGCAGTTCACAGAAGCCACAGACGCAGTAGCAGCTCCAACTGTAGACCCAGCTTCAGCATCAGCTCCAGCTTCAGCTCCAGCACCCAGAAAGGAGGCAGCCAACGAAGAGTCGATGAAAATGCCCAACACTGAGGTCGCTGCCAAAGCATGCGAGTCGGAAAAGAGCGAGCCCGAAGGCAACGGCAGCATAAGTGAGCAGGTTCTAGATGCCGTGGCTAAGAAAACTAAAAAGACAGTATTCTCCGATGTGGCGTCCTACAATGTGAACAGTGAGAGCGAAGTCAAGTATAGCGCAACGCAAAAGCCAACAGAAAACGCAAGCGAACCAAGAAAAGAGGCCGATATCAAGGAACATAAAACACTGCAGCCTGAAACTCCATCTGTAGCTGCAGCTCCAGCTGCTCCTGAGCTGAACATCGTTCAACCCAAGAGCCCTGTCAGGCATAGTAGCCCTGTGGAGAAAAAAGAAGAACCTCCTGTGGCCCCACAGCAGCCTCTGGCTGTGCAGGAGAAGTCTGGCAATCCCGTCTGCATGGCTGAAGAAAAGAAACCGAATCTGGACATGAGCTGCCTGAAACCAGAGTCATCTGTGTTCACGGAACTTCTGCCGCCTGTACAGCCAGCAGCGGCAGTGCCAGTGCCAGTGGCAATGTCTCATGAAAAAACCAAGGAAATCGCTCCTGCAATGAAACCCGAGGTCCCGATCCCTGTGCCACAGAAACCGATGGAAGTGAAAAGATTCGACGTGGTGGTCCCCACACATCCACCACCTGCCAATGCGAATGCCAACCAGAGGGCAGAGGCTGCACATTCCTATGTGGATCCGCCAAAGCCACAGCCACATCTACAGGCCCAGGCACAGGCACAGGTTCAGCCCCAGCCACAGCCACAGCCGCAGCCCCAAGCACAGGCATTCAATGAGCCCCGCACCATGGAAAAGAGTGATCACCTTATGGTCAAGGACAATGGGGATATCAAGGAGAAGCCGTTGAAGAAGCCACTGCAAGACACGCCTGTGGTAAAGCCCGAGGTCCACCAGGCCTATGCCGCAGAAAGGAAGTTTGACAGTGCCAAGATGAAAGCGGTTCCCGAAAGGGATGCGCTGAAGCCAGACCACGCCATGGTACAAGTGAAGGAGGAGGACAAATCGAGCGCACGAGGACCCCCCGCTCCCGCTCCTGCTCCCTCGAACGTAGTGCCCGTAGTGCGGGAAAAGTTGCAGCTGAAGGGGATACCAGAGCACACGCAGCTGCAGAACCCGATCCCCAGTCAGTTCAACATCAACCAGATGCCCAATTACCACCACACCTCGCAGTACTGGCAGTGGGACTACTACAGCTACAATCTCCATTTGGATTCGGCCACGCAGAAGGGCCAGAAGCAGTTCCAGAAGGACCTGGCCACGACCATGGCCTACACGCACAACCTAACCCAGAATCTGTACCAGTCCGCCAACCACCTGGCCATGCACCACGCAGCCACGCACCACCAGATCCACCAGACCAAGGAGAAGCACAAGCTGGAGCGGAAGGGCACGGGCAAGAAGGAGGAGCATCCCAAGCTAATGTCCAGCGGGAATGTGGTGAGCAGCTCCCGCGAGGAGGCAGCGCATGGCCACAGCAGCTGCAACGAGTATGGCGTGAACAATCAGGCAGCGATCTACAACCAGAAATGTGCCCCGCAGCAGAAGATGTTTAAGCCCTCGCCTGAGCAGGCGCAGCAAATGAAGTCTCTGGCTAATGCCCAGAACGCGGTGCAACGACAGGGCAATCCCAATGCCAATCCCAATCCCAACCAGGCTGAAGCGTCGGCTCTGTTGCCGAACTCGGTTAATCCACAGGCGGGCGGGTCCGCGGCTCCCAAACAGAAGCTCGATCACGGCGTCAATACAGCTCCAGTCATTTCGCGCGAGGGAAAAATCAAAATTGGTCATCCGAACATTCACACGGCTCCGCAACATTCGAGCCTGCAAGTGCCCGGGCAATCTGAGGTCAATCCGAATATGGTTTACAGCCCGGAGGCGTCGGCGAATGCAGGAATGCAGCAGCAGCAGCAGCAACAGCAACAACAGCAGCAGCAGCAGCAGCACTACGACTGCGGCATCAATTCCCAGATAAATATGGACACACCGCCCAACATTGGCAGCGCCATTAACCACGGCACCGACAACATCCAGGCAGCCACGACCAACGTGCATATGCACCAGCCGCACAGGCAGTACTCGGACTGCTCCATGCAGAACCAGCCAGTCACCACGCCCATGCACATGTCCATCCAGAACTCGCATATGCAGCAGCAGAACAACCTGAACATGAATTTAGCTCCCGAGGGATCGCCGAACATCAGTTTGCTGGGCAACGCCCAGCAGCAGCAGCAGCAGCAACAGCAGCAGCAGCAACACCAGCATCAGACCAGGAAGTTGAACACTCAGGTAATGCGTAATGCTATGGCAAATACGGTAGCTTTGCAACAGTTCTAATCTTTATTTCATTGTCTTGCAGGCGGATAATGCCAACGTTAGTTCACCAACACCGTCGCATCGAGCAACCACACCCAAGCAAATACGCAGTGGCAATGCTGCCCAGCAGCGGGACGCCAAAAACTCGTCTGCGGCAACCACAACGACGAATGCGCATCACCAGATTCCGCAGGGCGCCACTTCAAATATTCCAAAGTCGCACCAGGAGTCGTTGCACAACCTGCAGTTCTCGCAGCACGGACACCAGCAGAATATGCAGCCGCTGGACTATGTACCGATTCCACAGATCAGTCAGAACTTTGCGACAAATCCCTCGAACTACGACATTGTGGGCATGCCACCCGCTGTCATCCAGCAGAGAATGTCGCTCAACAGTTCGGTGCATCCGCTGGCGAACAGCCATCAGCGGATCGAGCAGCCGTCATCGGCGTGCGCCGTAAACAATTTTTACTTGCAAAACAACATGCCTGCCAGCGAGAATGCACCCCGGGTGCCTGTGTCCAGTTCGTTGGGGCCGCCATCTGCTGGAGCCAACAACAACGACCAGAGGCAGGCCACTCAAGAGTCCATCTCGGGATCGAACAGCAGTGGCACTAGCGGCGCCAGTGGCGGCTCCTCTCTGGCGGGCAATCTGTGCAGTCTCTCGAAGCTGCAACAGCTCACGAATTGCCTAGAGAGCCAGCCATGCAATACGTCGCCGGGGGCCCAAGTGAATCTAGCGCCGTCACCGCATCACCCGATTCCCCCCAACTCAATGACCCCGCCCCCACACCTGCTGATGCAGAACAGGAACATTTCCACGCCTCCAAACATGCTGCAGACGCAGGTGGCACCACTGCAGTACCACAAGTACTATCCCGGCAACATGAACATTGCCCCGATTTCGTCCACGCAGAACCCCAGCCGAAACACGCGGAACACGCCGTCCGCACCCGTGCAGCACACCTCGGCGCCGATGAGCAGCACAAACAATCGCACCACCAATGTCCACATCAGTCCCAATCTGATGGCTTCCTATGGGGCGATCAACAGCTACAGGATGTCGCCGCAGCAGTCCCCCACCGGCGGCTACAGTTCGGGGGGCGAGTATCCCAACTCCCAGATACCGATGCAAATGGGCGTCATGAATATGCAATCTCAGTACCAAGATGCATGTGTGTTGCAGAGAGCCACACAATCCAATCCGATGTATCCAACGTATTCTCCCTACTTACCTCTCAACGGCTCCATCCGCAGGTAATGGGTTCACACATTTTATATATTATTGTATTGACTATAATTCCTATAGAAATGTGTGCTGTAAATAAACCTTAAATATATATTGTCAATTAATAAAACCAATCCAAACGAGCTTTTACTTTGGCATCTAATAATCGAATGTTTATATTGGTAAGGCCGGGAGGATAAGAATGAAGGCTTTTGGATAAGATATATTATATCACCGGAAGAAAGTGAAACAGGTAGTGATAAACACTCCTGTCGATTCAGGAAACATCGGCGCACGTCCCATGCGAATGAATGCACTGGACTTTATTGGAGATCACCAGAATCAAGGACTTGCAATAATGACAATTAAAAATATAACCGATTCTCATGGAGGCTTAGGAATACAATACAAATGAAGTGCAACGGGAAGGCCTTGTTGATCTGGCTATACCTTTCACTAGGGAATAAGGAAGGGAAGTGAGATCTACACACATGTTTCTGTATAATACCATTATTTTATTTCTTACAGCTAACATTTTTTTAATCAAAGCTTGTTTATGTTTTCGAATGTTTTTGTGTGTGTTTTGTTGTATTATTTAGTTCGGGGCAGTGTAGTGGTAGGGTTTGGGTATGCACTACACACACTACCCGTAGCCAAAGAGAGACCAATCTTCGAATGTTTGCTCGAATGAGTTTTACTATCCCATACATACATACACATGTATATATGGGTTTCTAAATTACATAGACTTGGTTAGAACGAGTTGTGTAAAGACTATGTTAAAATCTAAGATAAGAATATTTATTCATGTTTCGTTTGCATCTTTTCATAATGAAAATGTATAAATTAATGTTATCCATTTAAAGGGAATTCACTATAATATTGTAATAAATAACTTAAATGAAAAATAACCATAACGGTAAGGAATAAAGCCCCCGACCACCATCTGTGTGTCCAGTCAAGAGCTCACACCCAAAGCGACAAAGTTGAAACTGCCGCCCGACAGCTTAAAGTCTGGTTAATCATACATACAATAATAGGATTAGGAAGCATTTCGGTTTGGTTTAGCGATCAGTAATGATGATCTGAATAATTGTCTAATCTAATGATATAATGATGTTTGCAGGCAGTTTTTCTAATGGTTTCGAACAGAACAGATTCTTAAACTAATAAAAAACATGGTTGCTCTTTGAGTGTAATTAAAAGAACACCGAACCTACGCCTACCTTTAAAATAACAGCGAAGAAGCGTAACTTTAACATCGATATAAAAAAAAAGGAAACAAAAAGAGTCTTCTTTTTTTGTTGTATTAAAATTAAGTTTGAGGAGTGGTGGCGGCGGCTTCTTCGCCCTTAACTGGACACAGATAAATGGGAGCAACATTTATTTACATTCGTTATTGCGACGACCACTCGTTGATTGGATAAGTAGTGCTCCCGATGTACGAGGGCTGTCGAATAGACTCATTTGACGCTGGAGTATTTACAACTGAACTCCAATGTGGTCTGGGAAATACATTTGAGTTGACATATGACGACGGCCCACCGATATAGCCTGTCGATGGGTGTAGGTTGGAATGGTAGGGTGCGAAATTCAAGTTTCCATAGGAGGTGTAGTTGTTAATGTGATACCCGCCGGATGCTGGCGGTGTGGCCTTGTGCTTATTGTCATAGTAATCGTAGTACTGGGGGGGATATGAGTGCTGAAAGTGCTTGGCTTGGAAATATGAACTTTCTGGCGCCTCTGTTCCGTTCGGAACAGCCGGGTGCGGATGCGGTAGTGTCACGTTGGGCTGAACTGGATTGGCACTATTGTAGCCTTCGCTGCCTGCAGGTAGATGAGTCTGATGTTTGTATGGCTGCTGCTGTTGTTGCTGCGACTGCGCCTGTGGCTGCCCCTGCGGCTGTTGCGGAAAGTTCAAGTCACAAGGCATCTGATGTGGATTCGGACCCACTTGAGGGGGGGCGGCTAAAGTATTATTTGGTTGCGTTTGTTGCTTAAATTGTTGTAGATTCTCTGTGGGTTGTTTTCTTTCTTTCGAGGACATGTCTAACCGGCTTGAAGTTGTCGTTTGTGTGCATTCCTTATTCTTCACGATATGTGGCTCATCATCAGTGGTTAAATCCTTGGCAGTTTCTGTAATACATACATCATAAAAACAAATGAAATTAAATGAATTTTTGAGAATTATACTCGTAAAGGTCATACCTTGCTCAGGTGTTTGTGGCTTCGCTATGTCTGTGTCACAATCGGATGTTATGTCAATTACATCGTCCTTATTCGGCTTTTCTGATTCATTTTTAGCCGTAGTCCTTATAGCTATTATTTTTCCACTGTCCAACTGCATGTAGATGCCTTTGGTGGACTTCAAAACCATCACCCGTTGGCCAGCCTTCAGAATAATATTGGCCTTGTCCGCCGAGTTTGTGGGTATGACAACATCTTGAAAATAAATGCAATTATTAGTGGAATTGCATGGCTTAATTCAAATGAAATTACATACCAAGTGGCAATGTCATTTCCTGTGCCGTCATTCCCTGTCTTTGCCACACATCTGCTGGAATCCAACGAGTTGTGCGTCCTCCAGCAGACACAGATGTGGTTGACTTTACCTGAATTCGGTTATTTACATAAATTATATTGGAAATATTTAGTGTATTAAGTACTTACCGGGGCAATTGGTCGGGACACAATAGTCCCATCATTATTCACAATCTTGTAATGCGTTTTCACGGGAGCATAGGCAAACTTTTGATTAACGGCAGCCTTCTTTTCCAGCTCGTAACTGCGATGAGCCTGTCTCTTCTCGGCCTGCGACAATTTTCTATCCTTTTGATCCACCAGCAGGCTGTCGTGCAAGAAGGGCTCTTTAGTCACACAATGCCTGTGGAGCTCAAGGAGGGTATTGATGATGGGGTCCACATGCACATGGGGGATCGGGGTTTCTGCTTTTTCATTTTCCTGTTCCCTTTTGGGTGGAGAGTCATCACAAGAGCCATTCTGTGCTTCAGACTCAACTATTGCTGCCCCATCTGCATCTGCCGGCTCTATTTTCTCCTCCTTTGGCTTTATTTGCTCCTCTACTGCTGGCAGTGCTTTCTCATCTGCTTGAATAGCCTTCTTCTGTTCTTCTTCTGGTATCGCTTCTGGCTCATCTTTCGGCTTGATTGGCTCCTTTGATGGCTCCTCCGTTGGCGTTGGATTTTTCGGCGCATCCGCGGCCTCATCATCAGAGTCATAGTCGTGGCACAAGTTGGTTATCTCCTTCATGGAGAGATGTGCCTCGGGATTGCATTCGTCGACAATCCGATCAGACATGCCTTGCTTCTTGATTTGCCTATCGTATATCTTCTTCTCTAGGCATTTGTCCATTACAATTCTATACACATAGCATGGCTTTGTCTGTCCATATCTAAAACGAGTAAATCGATTATTAGTGGATTGGCTGTATGGCTGTTGGTTCGTTCTACTTACCTATAAATCCTATATACAGCTTGCGTGTCGTGGCAGGGATTCCAACTGGCATCGAAAATGATAACTCGATTTGCACCAGTAAGATTGATGCCCAATGAGCCAGCCCTCGTCGAGATTAGAAACAGCTTCACCTGACTATTTGCATTGAATTCATTGACTAGCCGCTCCCTGTCCTGCGAGGATGTGGACCCATCCAGACCTGTAATCAATCATTAATTAGGTTTAAGAAAAGGTTGATATTTATTCTGCGAAGCACTCACGAAAGTATGAGAAATGTTTGGCCCAAAAATGGTTGGTGCCCGGCACGTAACTGGTCTTCAGATAGCCCTCGAGTATGTTCAACGTTAGGAGGGATTGGCTAAACAGCAATATACGATCGCCGAACTGCATGCTCTCCTTCAGGATACAAAAGAATATCTCCATTTTGGGCGAATTCTCAATTTGGCCAGCCACATAATTCCTCATGAGGTCGACTGCCCATGAACACGAGAATTCATCGTTACGTTTGGCCTTCAACAACTTTTTATTTGCCTCAACGCCAATGCCAACGTTCTTTAGGCCCGGGACGACACCACATCCACCACTCGGCTTGAGAGCCTCATTGTCCAACTGATTGTTGGTACACGACGATGATTGGATATTCGTTTCGACTGTTTTTATCTCATTTGTGTCGAGATCCACAATTTCGGAAGATCCCGTAATACTTTCAAAGCCCTTCGTCATGTGCGTATCCGTCTGTTTTATCACCTCAACACAGCCCGGCTTGGACAGGATGGGACAGCTTGACTCCATCCAATAGTTGTTCTTGCCGATGGTTTCCGAACCGAACGATCCATAATTTAGGGGTTCCCCATAGGCTAGGTTGGGGCTGCTGCAGCTTTTGTCTAAATATTTGGTATTCAGTTCGGAAGCTACCGGAGGCATATTGAACAGGACTTCATTTTCGTTGGAATTGGAAGCCACCTCAGTGGATTCGTTGCTCTTCTTCTCGCAGAGAGGAGACGGCGATGGAGCCATGTTCGAGGAAGGATTGGATTCTTGATTGGAGTCTGTGGTTGTGGGAGCGCTCTTCGAAAGCTCTTCGTCGATTTCTAAATCTAAGTCAGTCTCACATTTCTTTAGAAAGTTGTACAATACATCCGGGTGGTTCCAAATCTTACAACAAACAGCGAAGGCCTTCAGGGGATTGGGAAATGCCTTCTTTCGCACCACATCAGTCATGAAGGTGTCGTATAGCTTCCGCTGGAACGATGTCATTTTCACCAGGACAACGTATTCGTGCTTCTGGGGCAGCGTGATCTGCAAAACCTTGTGGGAGCGCCGCTGCACGAAGCCCAGCAGCAGGGAGTGCAGAACGTGCGCTCTGTATCTCATCAGTTTGATATCGTCTGGGGTGGAGTCCACGCACTGCCCGTTCTGGATAGGCCGCTCAAACATGTTGCAGAACTCTGTGCGGGTTCCCAAATAGTTTGGCCGCACAAAATCCACCATGCACCAGTACTCAAGTAGGTTATTCTGCAAGGGGTAGCCGGTAAGTACAATGCGGCGACGTGTCCTTATTTGCTTTAAAGCCAGAGATATGCCCGCATGGGAGTTCTTGATCCTATGCCCCTCGTCACATATAACCAGATCTGGACCAGGTTTAACGAGAGCTTCGAAAACTCGATTCATAAGATCACTGCTGGCATCGTGCCCATCGGCCCTGAAGGCGTTGGCGCCCTTCCGCTTGCGAGTTCTCACCAGCTTCAGGGCCAAGAGTCGAAACAATTCGTACCCAATCAGCAGAACGCCGCCCTCCTGAACCCAATTCAAGATAACTTTCGCGCGCGCCGTGAGTGTCTTCTGCTGATCGTTCAGCACATAAATGTCGAATTTGCGCGGACGAACATTCGGATCGGCGGTGTAGCGGGGCACCCACATATTGAACTCGCTCAACCAATTCTGCAGCGTGTTGATGGGCATCACACAGAGCACCGTCTTGGCGGAGGTGTGTCTTAGAAAAATATCACAGAAGGAGACAACTTGCAACGTCTTGCCCAGACCCATGGAATGGGCAAGAATGCATCCGAAGCCGCTGGATTTGTTGAACCTCCGTGTCGATTCAATGATGTTGTCGTACAAGAAGCGAACGCCTCCGATCTGGTGCGGTTTTATCACCTTGGCTATTTGTGGGGCCAAGTACAAGGTCTCCTCGCCCTCCGGATGCGCAATGTTGACCACTACCTGTCCGTTTTCATCAGGAACATTATACAAATCCTTGACATGCATGCCACTGTTATGGGCATCGTCCGACTCATTCAAGTCCTCCTCTTCCTCCTCCTCCTCCTCTTCCTCCGACAGGAGTATGCAGTCGTCATCCGAACTGTCATCAATGGTCACCACTTCCCCTGACGGTTCCACGCTGCTGGACTCCTTATTTAGCACGTCCTCGATGCTACAGCTTAAACTACTGTTCGTCTCATCAAACGTGTCCGACACGATTTCCTCTTCGGGAAACTCAACGGGCGTATCGTTAGCGTTGACGTTCATGTTGACGTTCACGTGGTTGGACACGGAACAGCTCTCAATTCCCTCGCTCTCGTCCAGCTGCAATATGCGGAAGAATTGCTTATGGACAACTTGCTTCTGGATTTCGCGCATTGACTTCTGTTGACCAGCAACGCGAGCCAAGCGTTCGGCCTCCTCCTTCTGGGCCGCCAGCGTGGTTGTGTCCAGATTGTTCTCGTTCATCACATCCCTAATGTTCTTCCTGAGATGGAGGAGGTTCTTCTTCTCCTCTGCAGCCGTTAGATTTAGGCCGATTTTCTTATTCGTGCTCTCTTCTTTATCTTGCACAGAGTTCTTTCGCTTGTGGCCGTGAGGTACTGCTGTAGTATTCTTCCCCACTTCCTGTGGGACGGCGATCCCTGGATGGGGGATTTTGGTTTTATCGGAGGATGTGTTTTCCACAATCGGATTCGGATTCAGGTTCATGTTCGGGTTAGGGATGTTTATGTTGATGTCTGTATTCATCTCCGGCAACGGCATCTTGGCAGGCATGAGCGATCCATCGATGGCATTGACTGGTGGGGGATTGTGAAAATACCGCCTCGGATCATCCGGAAACATAAGCGATGGATGAAATTCATGTAAATTGGGCCATGCCTCTGGATTTTGCAATCGTTGAGCGCCCGAATAATTGGGATTTAGGTCCTCCATGTTTATTTGTGATGATGATGTATCCCTGCAAGGAAAGGGAAGGGATCCGTCAATTGGAATTTTTTAATCGAATTAAATTGCTTGGAAATGACGGATGACGAATATATTTGATTTGTGTGACATATTTAAATGTGATTTGTATTATTCCATACGTACATAAATACATACATATGTAAGTACGCATGCATGTGTGGCAAGTAGATCTTGGATCAGAATCATATTAGTTAAATTACATGCATAAATGTGTATGAAAGCATGTATGTACATATGTATGTATGCAAAAGCAAGTGTAATTAATGGGTTTGCCCCGCACCGTCTTCATCCGAAAATACATACATATTTAAATGTGTATGTAGGCATACATACGTATGCATGTACATACATCACCGCTTACAATTCACTATTAACAGCCATTAGAATGTGGTCTTACATCAGAAGAAGGCGTATTACAACTCTCCAGTGGCATTAAAATGATATGTACATACAGGCCATGACGTGCTCAGTCAATACAGCCATATTATTGCATACATATAACTCGGCATACTAAAAGGAACATGTAAATACGTCCTGGACACTGACAGTTCTATGGCAGCTATGACTTAAAGCCGAAATAATCTGCTATTTGCTTTGGACACCAAGTACATACATACATTTGTGTGTATGCATGTACATATTACATACAATGGCATGCAAGTACATGCATGCATACAGAAATCGTAACCGGAATGGAATCATTAGCCCTTATGTACCATTGAATGTATGTTCATATGTACGTATATATACAGCGACTGTTTATGGTGAGCATTATTAAACACAATCGTACGAATACACACAAATTTAATTACAAACGGGCATTGAACGTGGGTTTTTTTCTTCACAAATTAAAAGAACTACATACATACATATATTTAAATAAATAAGGACAATTGCATTCACTACCATACATACATTTACATACAGCCGGCGAATTGGATTTAAGATGAACGATTTAACAACACAGGTTCTTAATTATTGTTAGTGCATACATATGGATGTTTTTCTTTATGCACTTTTTAAAGATTCAGTTTTTTCTATTGTAGGATGTTGAGATTCACAATTTATAGAGTACAATACATGTTGGAAGAGTAGCATTTAGCACATGCTTTAATATATTTTATTAAAATCTTAATTTCGATTGTATTTTCTCACTGTTTTCATATGTGTATATGTATATAATATATATACATTACTCTACATAGATAGAATTCTGATTTGCCCTGATATACGGTCAGTCTGTATGACAGCTTGCTACACGCGACGGCAAGGGAATATATCGAAACGAATGGAAATAGAACATAAGTATGGGACATAAATTATAGTTAAATTGTTCTCATTGTTTTATTATTGATTTACTTATAACTTATAAGTGAAAGATGTGATTAGAAATAAATGTAGCTTCATATAATACCAAAATAATATTTTATTTATTGTTGAAAATATCAAACGAGTTCCATCGAAGCTATCTAAAATGACTTCTGAAAACTTGGCAATCTTGTAGAAAATTTACGTATCTTTTAAATCAAATTATTTGTTTAGGGCTAAAAGGGCCAACTAGCTATTATATTCAACGGAATATCAAAATCAAAGAATATCAACGTTGAATGTTTTGAAAAAAAACAGTCGATACTATCATGATAGTCGCAAAACCGTCGATAGTAGAGCCTAGAAGTAAAATATCGATACTCTCGATAGTGCCCTCGATGGTTTACACCTGAACTATGGTAAGAAAATATAGTATAAATAAATATAAATATAGGTATATATAAATATAGGTAAATATTCAATGCATTAATTGTACTGTAATCCCTTTCTTCTCAGTGCCACATATCAAATTGGAGTTCTCTAAAAATTGCGCTGGCGATTTTGTTGATAAACATATTCTGGCTGTTTAAAGTGTATCCTCCAGGGGATGCATCAACGAACTGCAAGACAGCTGAGCACGCCGCTCCAACTGCTCGAAGTCGCAGCGCAGTGGACTGCCCCTAGCATCCAGATATTGTCTTTTCGTTGATACAGCCGCTCACAGGAATGGACTCACTCACTCCGAACAACACAGCCGCGATGGCATTCGACAATGTTGACCTGAGGTATGGTCGGTGGGATAGCCAGCACTTGTACAAGATCAAGGACTTTGCTCTCCTGGGCGAACAGTACACGGAGTCCTCCTCAGAGCCATCCTTGGTCTGTCTCGCCACTCAAACTTCGGTCGAGCGGTTGAATTCCCTGCCCCAGGTTTCGGCCAACTGGCACGGACCGATGTCGGTGGCCGTCTTCTGTGCTAGTCACGAGGAATTTGTTGTCTTGCAATACTTTGTGACATATATGCGGCTGTGTTTCCCAAACATAAGGGAGAACGCCACATTCCACTTGTTGACTCCACCCGACTACGAAAAGCTGCCCCGACTCGAATCCATTTCGTTCAATATGCGGGGAAAATTCGACTGCCAGTATCCAGATAGAACGTTGAAGGCTTTGCTGAAACTCCGGAGTCTGAAAAGCTTGCAGTGGCGACAAAGGAATCCCTATCCTCAGAATCACATGAGAAACTTAGCCCGTAAAGGCTGCCAGACAAAGTACACCTTTCTCACCGACATCGACATAGTGCCCAGCACGAACAGTGTTCCTCAGCTCAACCAGTTCTTGAAAACCGCCAATTGCTCAAAAAACTGCGCCTACGTAATACCCACTTTCGAGATAGACGTCCGAGCCTCGTTTCCCCGCTCAAAGTATGGCCTGCAGAGGTTACTGAAAAAAGGCCTGGCGAGACCATTTCACGAAAAAGTCTTCATCTACAACCAGTACGCGACAAATTTTACAAAGTAGGTACTATTATGTAAAAGTTATCAAGTGCAGCATTGATAAAGCTTATATTTTTATTCTCAAATATCAGATGGTTATCGTCAACTACAAATGATACGGAGGTCTCCATTAGCCACATCGTTACAAACTTTGAATTTTTATATGAACCATTTTATATAGCAATCGACAGTGCGCCGGCACATGACGAACGATTCACAGGCTATGGGTTCACCAGGAATTCCCAGGTAAGCAGCAATATAAATAGATTAATGCTAATGTTCAATCAATAAATCAATCAATGAACATTTTGCAGGTGTATGAAATGCATATTGCTGGATATCAGTTCTATGTACTGACTCCTGTTTTCACTGGCCATTGGGGCCTTCAGAGGAAGCAGGCGAGACCTGCCTGGCGAGAGCAGCAAAACAATGTGAATCGCAGGAAATTCGATGTTTTTAAAAGCGAAATATTTTTGCGGTACAAAAATGATCCACGCCTGTTGCTACAGTCTAAGAAGAATCAAATCCTAATCAAATAAACTAGTTGATAATATTGAAGCTCAGAAATGCTCTACATCGAAGGGGTCGGACAGACAATTTCTAATTAATGAATCGTAAACTAAACTACCAATAAAATTAAATAATGATTGCAATCTAGTGGGGTGGGGAGCAGTTCTAATTGAAGGTTCGAGTGGAAAATGGCCCAGCATGATTTGGGCGGGCATCTGATATCTAATTCTGAAATAATTTCGCTTTGGTGTTTCATTTGGTTCGAAAGTTTGTGTAAATGGTGTATAAATAATTGCAACGATCCAATCCCGAGGACAGTGCCAAAGTAGAAGCGAAGCTCAAATGTTGCGACAGATTTACATGAGGATGCTGCTTGTTTTAGTGGCTGTGCTGGGGGTGTGTCTGACAGTGAGCGTGAGTATCATCTGTATCCTGTCGGTCACATTCCCATGCTCTTCCAACCCAACGATGACAGGCCTGGCAACAGTCGTACTACTTGACCAATATAGCTACGAATAATTTCCCCGGAAGAGTGGTCGCTACCGATCTGAAAATCGTTGGCCGAGACCGCCGCCTCAATGGGACTCTGACGTTCCTCGAGGATCTGTATGACCATCACAAGTTCACGCTGGGGCTGTACTCAAACTTGGGCACTGGAGTATACAAGCCACTGCCCATGGAGGTGACCGCCAGGTCCTTCTGTGCTGTCATCCGAACATATTACCACAAATATATCAAGAACTCACTGCAAACGGGCGTCAACACGAGCTTTGACTTCAAGGACGGGAATTTGTATACGGTTCCCAACGGTACGTATTGGATTAAAGATGTTTTATTTAACACGAAAAACTGGGCCGCCATCCTGCCCAGGGGACTGATGAAGGCCAAGTTGGATATCTTGGATGACAACGAGCAGGTCGGCGGACTTGAGATTATTGTGGACATTAAGGATAAGACCTTTTAAGGATACAGCAAATAAAGTCTCAACAATGATAACAAAAGATCAAGGGAGATAGTGATGCAGGGGAGTACAGGGAGCGGGAGTGGTACTTCATCCACGCGAATGGGCGAGGTAAAGCAGAGGAGGCAAGGATTTGTGGTGCAAGGCGCTAAACGGTGCAAAACAATGAAGAAAAATCGCCGGAAGGAGAGCAGCGCAGGCGTCGTCCTCTGTCGAACTTTCTCCAAAGCTTTCTTGTCAGCCGAGGACAATAAAAGCTCCGTCCTTCGGCCACCTTTTCACAGTCTGTGGCAGTCAGGAGGCCGAGTTGTGTGAATGCCTGCAAGAAAAACACAAAACCCCAAAACGCAGTCAGGAAAAGATTAATTTCCATTGTAATTAAGTGAAATCGGAGTAGCAAAAGTGGCCGTCTGGTTCGAGGAAGTGTTTGCCAAATAAATTGATCAGAATGTTCATTTGGATGTAGACTTCTGGACAGGTGAGTGCATTCCATTCCCAATCCCATCCCCACACACAAGGCTTCAGCCAAAGTCTTTGACATGTGTTTTTCGATTTTTCATCGCCTGGCGAGGAGGGAGACTCCAGTGTCAGTTGCGGACATAAAGAATCGAGAAAGCGAGTCCGCCCGTGTACGGCTACCACAATACGAGTGTGGAATGTGGATAGAATGAGACAATAAAGTGGCAATGACCAAGCCCCAAGCTGTTTACACAATTAGGTATCAGCTTTCCAGGGCACAGACAGACGACAAGCCACGGCCACAATGGATGTGCATGTAGTTGTCTGCACCCGCAGTGGCTTCGCGTATTGCGTCGCCTTAATTCCAGTGAGTCAGTCTCCTCCCGTATGCTGATGATGCCATTGTTGGCCATGTCCTAGCTTGGTCCGGCCACTCCATCATTGTCGGGTGTCGCTTCTGTCGCAGCAACGGAATGGTATTGATATCGATGATGAACCTATCCCCTATCCCTATTCCACACCCATCCCTTTTGACACTTGTTTGTGTGTTTGCTTACGTGGTGGCCCCGTCTCAGTCCCCGTCCCGTCCCGTCACCCATTTCTGTGCCAGTAATTGCGGTTCGAGTGTCAGTGGGAGCAGAGCAGCCAGCCAGCCAATTAATATCCAATTTGCGTAATTGTCCTGCCCGCCGACTCAACCATTGATGGGTGTTGGGCTTCGGCGACAATCCCCTTTTGATGGAGCCCCAAAAACCAGCAAGCATAAAAAACTGAACTTAAATATTCATTCGATTCCATTTGGCGGCAAACGTTTCGTTTTCGATTCCCAATAATGACCAAAAGCAAACGAGAATTCACTTTCCTTTTGATTTTATGACCAGACCTGGGCGTGGGGGTGCAGGATAATGTTGATGCTGATGGCTGATGGGTTATCCAATGACCACAAAGAAGGGAAAACAATTTGAATCTCCTGCAGGCGATGGATTTAGACCGCAGAAGTGAGTGGCGAGAAAAAACCAGCAAAGGGCTTGGTAGGGGCAGGGGAGCGGAGCGTCGTCGGATGCGTCAAAAGCAGTCCAGTGCTATACGCCTCCTCATGCTCCACCTACTGTACGGTGTGCACGGTGGCTAAAGTTGAAATGCATTTATTTATGCTTTGTATTTGACAGGACCTCGAGGCTGGACCATGGAGCGCCTGTCAGCGGGTGGCAGCTCACATGCAATGGCAATATAGAATGCAGTTGGTTTTTTGTTTTGTTTTGTTTTGTGTAACATACAAATACTATCTGGGTCAGACTGGACGACTATTTATAGCGGTTGATGTACCGTGGTCCAGGTACGGGTACGGGCACTCTTCGGACCTGGCCTTCATTTACTCGGTACCACTTTCGTTTATATTTGATTAATTCTCACGGCCAATTTGTAATGTCTTTGTTTGCGACAGCAACGGCAACGACAACGAGAAAAACAATTTACTGCAGCCTGGACTCAACTGGTTCGTTCTGGCCCCTCCTTTCCTGCCCACGTAAGCAGTAAGCAGTAAGCAGGGACAGGAAAGTTGTCCGGGCCATGGAAGATAGGATCGATGCCCCTGCTAGCTGCCTTGCTGTGAAATTAATGAGAATGTCAGATAGATTGTTTCTGCCATGGGGCTGCAAGTCAAAAAGTTTCGATTAAAGATTAAGACTTCCCATCCCCTCTCCCTCCCTATTCTATAGAACCCATTCACCCTTCCCTTCCTCTCCTGCCGCTTCCTGCACTTGCACTTCCTTGAGTTTGACTGACGTTCTGTGGGGTTCATAAAGAATTCATAATCAATGGCTCTGCTGGCTGCCAAGACGTTGCGGTTGCGTTTGGGGTTGCGGCTGCGGTTGGGGGTAAATTAGAAATGCAGGCATCTACTTCTGGGTGGGGGGTGGAGAATGTCACCAACTGTTGCTCCAAGGACGTGCCAACGACAATAGATTGTCACCGCTGCAGAGTATTTCGGTTAAGGTGCGGCATGCTCGTACTACAATATTCAAGTGAGAGCCAGCAGACTCCGAGCCACAGAACGCAAGCTGCTCCATAGAAAGGGAGGGGAGGGGAGTTCTCCATGAAACGAAGGTGCAGTACAGGACGAGTACCTGTGTACATAGGCATGGGTGGGGAGGTTCGATGGCGGATGATTGCTATTTGCCATTGTTCGGGCTTCGCTCGGTTCGCCTCATCCCATCTCATGGAATCGCTGCTTATGAATATATAAGCTGGGGATTTGCATGCATCCAATCAGGGCCTGAGCGGAGCACTCCCGCGGCGGACTGTGAATCTGGATCCGATCCATCCGATACTGCTGCTTGCCGAGTCAACAGCAATTGGAAGTTTATTGTCTGCAAATACTCGTATGCAAGGGGTAAGGTAAATGTAAATGTTTGCAGAATTAACATGCAAAAAGGGGGATTCGCGGAATATGTTCAGCAATCAGTAGAGAGTCTATCAAAGTATGATTATGTATGTGCATTGTACATATGTTTGCCTATGCAAAAACACACTGGCAACAGTCTGATTGCATTCGTAATTGGCAGACACACTCAAACACACAATCATCGAATCATCCGGTAAATGCGGACACAGTCCCCAAGGAAATGAGTTTTCTCGCAGTGCAGCAGCCAGCCCCTAAAAGCTAATCATAGTTTCGGCACGACGAGTACCCGTCCACACGTAGGTGGTTCCAGGCCCTTCCCCTTTCTTCAATAGGTGTGGAGTCTCATCTCATCTGAGGTCCTTGGCGCTGCATGTAAAACTGGGCGGCTGTGTAATCTGCATAATAATGAGAACACAGTCACCGTCTGGCCTGCTAGGACAGGCAGCTCTTTGAGTGGGTGCATATGGAGATCTAAAGTTGCAACAACTTGTCGCGTGCTGCTCTCATGGAAACTAAAAACAGCTCAAGTGTGGGGGGCGAACAGTTACAGTCAGGCCTCCTCAAGTCGGAAATGTGTACAGCACAGTACAGTACAGGGGTTTTTTTTAGCAACTTAAAGATCACTTTTTTATTGTTTCAACTTTAGAAGTTTGTTTAATTTTATATGAAATATTTTATATATTGGGTTTTGTGAGACTGTTTAAGACTGTAAATGTGTGAGAGAGATGCTCTCCATATTCGAAAACGGAGACATACTATCCAGTTATGCCCTCCGCACATATTAGCTCCGCATTCGATGAATTACATGTGTAAGCATAAATGTATTTTCATCCAACTTTGAATTCAATTTAATTGTAGAACAACTCAGCTATCATGTTCAAAACGGTGGGCTAAAGCTAATTATAAATTCATGCATGTAATATGTACTCAAATATTCCAAATCTCAGAGGAATGTGGCCCACTTCCGACTGCGCTATATCTTTGTTTTGTTGTCTTTGTATTCGACCCCCCCCTGCGCTTTGATTTGCTGCATCTGGCAGTCGTGTTATCCGATTTATGGAATTTTAGTAAAATCATAATTAAATTCGCTTTAATTTAATTACAGCTCACTGGATTCGTTTCGATTCGGGCAGGACAGGGCAGAGCAGGGCATTCTGCATTCTGGGTAAGTGGATAATATTCAGAGGAATTCATTAAGCTACAGTACAGTAATTTATTTAAAACAAAGCCCGTGCATGCAAGCAGACCAGCGAATAAAGCCAAAACCACACACACAAATTGTTCAATAATCCATTCATATTGTACACTCCACTGAAAAGCCACTGCGAGTATGTAAATGCATTTAAATCGGTGTAATTCTAGTGTGGGACACATCCAGCCCATCCAATCCCTGTGTCTATGTCTGCTCGAGTATTGTTTTTTATTTATTCACTCTATTTGAAATTGTATCCTATATATCCTTCTATGTATCTGTATCTGTACGTTTCTCTCTCCTTCTATTGCTCTTCGTACTCTTTCTCTCTCTCTCCCTCTCTCTACCGTAATTGTTTCGTTCACATCAATGTCGTGAGATCAGAAGAAGACAAGGTCCAATGCTAATATCCCTAGAAGACGCGTCTACGGGAATCACAGCTGCTAGAGAGAACTGAAGGGAGGAGGATCCGCCGATACATAACCACACATAGAGAGACCAAGAGCCATGGCGCCATTTAAGCTGAAGTTTCGCATGGGCAGTTCCCGGAGCACATCGCAAGAGCACGACCCGGACCCGCAGGTGAACGAGGCTCTACTGGGCAACCAGGAACAGCAGCAGCAACAGCAGCAGCATCAGAAACAGCAGCACCACCACCAAGAGTTGCTCCAGCAGCACGTGGAAGTGGAGGCCAGCAGCAGCTCCAGCCTAGACCTGGCCGACTGCAATGGTCTGGGCCCAATGAGCAGCGAGCGAAAGCTTCTCTTGCCACAGAATAAGGCGGCCCTCAGCCTGAACAGCAACAGCATGCGTAAGTACCAGCCGTAGGAATGGACTGAAGAGTCCTGACAGCTCAAGCGTCCTCTCAAAATTAGTTACTAGCCGCATGCATCCTCTACTGTACCTTCGTGCATGTTTCTAATTCAGCCATTTAATGCACCATCTTCGTAGTCTTCTGGAGTTGGAATATTCCTTACCCCTTCGTGGCTGCATGCTCAATTGATTGGATCTCTTGCAGGTTACCTCAACCAGAGCCGCACGCCGTGCATCAACGAGTCGCTGACGGACGACACGGATGCCGAGATTTTGCCCACCACCCCACCGCCTTCCTACGAGCATGTGCTAGAGGAGGTTCGTACAAAGTACCCATGGATCTTTTCACTTTCTAACCCATTCCGGAATTTCATTAAAAGGACACGCGCTTGTCCCAGCATCAGCGACAGGTGTCCCTGGACAGCGCCGCCAATCAAACCTTGGAGCAGCTGGAGGAGGGGAACAGCAGCAGCAGCACCAGCAGCAGCCTGTGCAACGATCCGGACTGCCAGCAGAATCTCAACCAGAACTACTCACATTGCGGCGCCAGCAGCAGCATCGGGGGCAACCACCACAACAACCACAGCAACAACAACAACAACGAGGGGGAGCAGATTGGCGAGGGTGTGTTCGAGCTGGAGCAGCAGAGCGACACGGAGTTCGATTGCCCGGAGGACGACCTCAACACGATTAGCGTGAACGAGTTTCTGCTGGAAACGGAAATGGCGGCATCCTCTTCCCGGTGCACGGACAACCTCTACGCCGGAGACGAGAATGATGCAGTGCAGAGCCAGTGCACGGACGACCAGTGTGCCCAGTGCAGCGAGGAGCGTGGGGCGGCCGGAGAGGAGGCGGCTCCCGACGGGGACGAGGCCAGCACCAGCAGTCAGGCAGCAGCATTCTACGACCCCCTTTTGAATCGCGGCAGCTACGTCAGCTACAACGAGGGTGAGGCCGAACGCCCTTTAACCCAAGAAATAAATTAATTATCTACCCCCGTACACCACAGGAGGCAATTCCAATTCGAGGCCCGTCTCCAGCAACAGTCAGCTGTGCCAGGATGCCTGCTGTGCCGGCTCTGCCTCTGGTTCGGTGGCTTCCCGTTCACGCAGTGGACGTCGCCAGCAACAGCAGCAGCAGCAGCAATCCAATTGCCACACCAATCTGCTCACACCGGAAATGATGAGCAACAAGACGAGCAAGGAGATCTACAAGGATCTGGCCAAGCAATGGGGCATCACATGCAAAATGTCCGAGAGCTGTCGGTGCATGGACTGCCAGAGTAACTACTTCGATTGCGACTACGATGATGTAAGTAGAATGCGCCACTCCCACTCCCATTCCCATGCCACCTGAGAGTTCCGTCCCGATTTCTTGCAGAACGAACACCACAAGACAGACGGCGGCCTGGGCGCCGGCACACCCATGTTCATCAGCGAGGTAATGCACGGCTCTGGATGCACCATTTTGTAGAGGGCGACCCGAGACGCGCATCCACATACCAGACCCACTGGTGGGCTATAGATTTGCCGAACAACATGTCCCATTGTCTTATAGCATTAGTCGAAGGCAAACAATGTGAATGTTCTAGTACTCCTCCCGTTCGGTACAGTACGGGAAGGAGCAGCTTCACTTAATTTGCACTGAATGTTTGCACACTAATTTGCAGTACAAGTGCACTGATACGAGTACATATATTGTAGTATGTAAACATATGTATGTTTGTTATTATAGAGTATCAAGAGTAATTCATAGAATGGAATGCCAATTGGCATTGGCCAGCCAGCGGATGATGGGCTTTAAAGAGATCAATTGGGAAGGGAATGAACATATATTTTTGGTGTCAACTGTAGGATTTATAGATGTTTAAGCAAGGCCAAGATTTCGGCAACATTTTGCAATTGTATCGAATTGAATTGAATCGAATCGAAGATGAACTAATTATATTATAGGCATTAACCCACCTTGCAGATGAATATATTTAATGTGTGTTCTTTTCTTTAGGGTGTTGTATCCCTTGAGAGAAACGAAACGAAATGATAAACCTTTTCCCTATGCACTAGGCCCTTTCGCTCTTGCGGTAAAACTCGAGCTTATCGTAATCCGGAAGGAATCCCCAACAGGATTTGCCCAAACGTTTGCTTTATCCGTAGTGTTTATATGTATTTTTGTACATGCATAGAAAACCAGAAGAATTACTCTAGACAAGATCCAACATTAAGGTGTAGTTGGGCGGCATTCCAGTTCCAGTGCCGTTAAAAATGCATACTCGTATTCGTAGTTTTTTGGTCTAGGGATATCAAGCAGCCATTTGGATTACGCAGAGACAGCAGATAGAAGCAGAAATAGATGGAATAACACTACTACTACTGCTACTACTAGTGTTATTATCCAAACAATTAAGCTAGTCGGCACTTTTGTGCGTTGTGGTGTTTAGAGACAAGTTGTCCCCTGAAAGTCAATGCGAAACCAAGTTAACTTCATCGAAAAGACGACACGGTATGAAACGGTGCAACGTTAATTAATTATTTATTACTAATCCGAACGATCTGAAAAACAAAACGTAGTCTGAAGGTAAAAAAGTATTCGTATTGTCCCAAATTAGAATCTTTGAATGTATTAACTGTAACGCTAGGAATAATGTACGTGGGTGAGGGGGGTGGGGGGTTTCATTCGTAAACGAAGCAGATAAAAAACCAAAACCAAAACAAAGAAAAATAGTAAAGGTATCATAATCGATAGTGAAAGCAAAAACTGACTAAGTCTGTTAGCGATTAGAGGGTAATTAAATGGATATAAATGATGAAAAGAAAAAGAAACAAAAACTAAAAGAAATATTGCAGAAATAGTTTAAAATTCCAATTAAATGTGTATTTAAATCAGAAATGAAGCAAACCAAACGAACCGAACCGAACCGAACAGGCCTGGTCAATGTAAGTTCAATTTGAAAAAGGATCGTAGGAATTGTACGAAAATTGTATTTGGAATGTTACGCTTGAGCTTTGGTACTCGTGCAACAACAAAAATCATAGCATAGGAAGAAGCATAGCATACAGAATACATAATACAGAATATATGTGCATTAAACACCCAAGACTCTTGTTTTATTGCTCAAATCCTCATCGCCATGATCCTGCAGAAGAGACACCATGGGTTAAAAGAGCGGCTGCACCAATTGATGCTGACCGATTACCTGATCGAATATGCCCTCCTCGTTGCCACAGAGATGCTGATATTCCTTGCTGGGATCCGCCCCCCAGATCTGGCAATCGCTGGCTGGTGGTCCATCCTTATACACATACGAACCGTGAATATTGGTAAAGTCAAAGTGGCAGGTTATGAAGTGACAATGCCCCTTGGTATCGTGGCCGCAGTCTGTGGCCATAGCGACACCACAGCCCACACGCGAAATGCGATCACTAATTAAGGTAGAGAAGTGCCCGGCATCCATGTGTATGCTGGCATCGAAGTATGACACGAGCGACTCGGGATCCTTCACATCTAGGTGTTCATCGAACATCCGATCGAAGGCCAACTTCAGTATCTGGAATATGCTGCGACGATCCATTGTGGAGCCCACAACACCCAGCGCCTCGCCTGCCATCGGAAACCGCTGGGTGGCCCGGCACTCTGAGTGCTTGAACGACACTGTGGCGACATGGCTGCGGGCCATGTAGCCCAGCTCCTGGTCCCAGATAAGCAGGCGCATTCGCTTGGCAGCGGGGAACATTTTCTTGTTGCGCGTCTCCAGGAAGCCGCTGGCCAACCTGTCCCGATAGCCGTTTATTAGCTTCAGTATTATCGTATGCATCAGCTTGGTGTCGGGAATGGTGCCCTTGTAAGTGGCAACGGGTGGCAGCTCTGCATCCAGGCGGCACATGAAATGTTGCTTCTTGGCCGCAATGCAGAAATGGCTTTCATTGTGGCAATAGTTATAGGCGGAGATGTGCGGCAGGAGCGGCGTCATCACCAGGAGGAGCAGGAGCATTCTACTTTACCTAACTGGAAATTTATAGTAAAACAAAATGCTGAAATTAAACACGAGTGAGTATTTGTCTGATTTTCGAAAAGTTAAACACTGTCAAATGTTTATCAAATGTTTTTATTGTTTTCATTCTTTAAGGTTTCGGGAAAAAGATTGCCTCTAAATTCATTCGGTAATAGCATGCCATAATATTCAATTAAGTTCACTTTTATTTTTAGTTTTAGTTTTTGCATTTGCATTTTATTTTAATTTTGAGCGAAGATTGCGCTTGAAAGGTTCAGCAAAATGTTTTATTTTTTCTCTACCTATATTATTTCATCTTATGTGGATTTGTCTGCAAAGGTTATGTTATTATAAAAGGCATTTGGGTCTCAACCTACTAACAATAAATAAATAATCAAATCAAATAAAACCCAGTTAAATAGGTAGGTATATATCTAACAAAGAGCAATAGGTACGTGGTTTCTTTTATCTTTATAAAAATATCGGCTATGCTTGCGCATCTTTCAGGATTGGGTTCCTCGTGCACCACTCATGGATAGCGCAATTAGCATATTGGGCTCCGTTCCTACTATATCAACATTAATCTTAACATTTCAACAAACAAATTGCATTGTGTGGGTCGAGGGGGAGGTGTGGACACTGTGTGGCGGGGGTCTGGCTATCTAGCATTGGGTGGGTGGGATGGTATGAGCAGTTTGCTTGCAGTTCCTTTTATCTTTGCCCATTTTGAATTCCTTTGAGCTCCTCTGCTCCTCTCATGAGGTGGAGGACTATGGAAAAGGAAACGTTAAATAGTTCATTTGTAGAAATTTGCACTATTCTCGTACTTCCCTTCGTTTCAGTAAAATTCGAATCAAAAATTTTAAGTTAACAACCCGTACCTGTCCGTACCCGTACCCGGGTTATCAAATTTTAGTTACTTACGCTACGGCTATAGGTAGGTATAGGTATTATTATTTAGTATGAAATAGTCGAAAGGTATATTAGCTGAATATATGTGTGTATGGTGTGTGTGTGTGTGTGTGTTAAGTTCATTTTCGTTCAATTTCGGATATACTCGTACGTAGTATGAATGAAACTATGAATATAAGGTATATAATTATCAGTTGTTTTCCATTTCCTACAAATATACAAAGTTCGTGTTTCACTCTCTCTCTCCTCTCTCGCTGTCGCTATCGCCATCTCTGCCTGGCACGCGCGAACAAATCTATAAAATGAATTTGCTTTTGCACGTATACAATATTATTATTGTATGCTCGTAGGCAGAGCAGACAGCAGACAGCCAGCAGGGGGAGGCACAAAATTTAAATCAGAAGCGGCGCCTTCAACAATGGCGAAACAATCTATAACTAATTAAAGCGTGTGTTTACAGGTAGGGCTAACTAAATAGAATACTTCGTATGCACATGTCCTGTCCAGTCCTGTTGTCCTGTCCTGCTGATGCTCCTCCGTTCCACAACAAAAGGTGGCTGCAATCCGTACGCTACGAGACTAGATCCTAGAGACACGCACAGGGCTGCACATGGGTCGTATAAAAATATATCTAGCTTTACACTGCACTGTTTTGTATCACTAAGGGAGCGAAGGTGTTTTTGAGGGAAGGGGACTTCGTCCAGACTATCGTCTAGACGCAGGTTGAGGAAGCGTGGGAGACGCTCGCCGTTGCAGCTGCTGCCGATGACGACGCCGCTGTGGCTGCCTCCAGGTTGAAGTCCTTGCTGCGGCTGCACATCTCGCAGATGCGCTTCGTGTTTGGGTTGAGGAACGTGCAGAAGCGACAGCTCCACTCATTCGGACTCGTCACAATCAGCTGCGTGGACACTGGCGGCGGCTGCTTTGGCACAGCTCCGGTGCGATTGCGCGACCCAGTTCCTCTATTGTCTATGGTGGCCGTTTTCAGGGCGGACTTCACTTTCTTCACGCCCGCGCTGCTGCTGTTCGGCACCAACGTGGGCGCTGGCGCCTGCACAACCTTGGCCTCCCTGCGGATGGCCCCAGTCTTCTTCTCCAGCGTGCGTGCCTTCCCGCCACTTGTCTCCGCATTGCCTGCACTGAAACGTGTTCCCTTACCACCACTTGCCTCCACAACAGCGGCACTAGCTGCACGTGTTGCCGGCTGTGTCTTGGCTGTGTCGCGTCGCGAGGTTTTCTCAGCAGGATTCGCACTGCCATTGGACATGGTCAACGAGTCCAGATCCAAGCTTTGCACCAGCAAATCCTCACGATCCCCCAAGTCTTTGGAGTAGCCAGAGCGCTCCAGGTTTTTAAACACATAGTTCCAAGACTCAAAGCTGCCGACACCCTCCTGCACCTTGGGCATCAGCGGCGGTGAGGCCCTGCTCAGCGTTGCGAAGTCATCCAGACTCGCCGTCTCGTATGCTGCTGTCATGTCCGCAACAGTGGTGGGTATATCAGGATCGTTGACTGCCTGCTGCCTTCTGCTGTGGTATGCATCCGCGGGCGCCGTCCGACTGGCCCGCTCCTTCAATTCCTTGTGCATCTTACGGTTATTGTCCATGGGATCCTGTTGCCAGAAAGAAGTCAGATTTTGCACAACCATCTAATGAGAATGAGAGCCACATTTGTGCACTTACCTGCATCAGGTCGCGATCGGCGCGTCGCGGATCGAAGCCAGACTCCGCCAGAGCCCGTGTCCGACTGCTCTTGGGCACAGGCCGGGCATAGACATACCTATCCTGAGCAGTGGGTGGCGGCGGCTGCGAATGCGGAAGAGTGGTGGGCAGATCGTAGCCGCCATATGACATCGGATCAGGCGGTGGCGCGTAAATGGCAGCATTGCCACGCAGGTGGCCTCGGTGCTCGTACAGCCGCGGATCGTAGTCATGGGCACCATAGTCGTGCTGCGTCAGATGGGCACGTTCGTCGAAATCGATCAGATGATGGTCCGGCGGATACGTGCTCTGTCTGTGCTGCATGGCTGGGGCCTGACCTTGACGCCTGTGATAGTCACAGCTATGCATCGGACCGGAGGCCGACGCGCCCGTCTTCTCAATGGTCGCGTACATATTGTGCTCCGCATTCGTAAAGACATCGGCGGGCGTGGCATACTGGGCATTCAGTTGGTTGGAGATGTTGTAGGGAAGGGGATAGCGATTGCCGGGCGCATTGTAGCCACCGTCGACCGCCGCATAGGAGACACTGCTGCCCATGCTCAGTCCGTCCAGGCAGTCGTAGGGGGCCTCGTAGACATGCGGGTGCTGATGCATGGCCTGGCACTGCTGGTCAAAAGAGTGGCGATGCGGGAGGACATTGTGAGGCTCCTGGTAGTGTTCCAGGCTGCGCGAGTGGCTCATCAGCCCTCCTCCAGCCGTCTGCTGCTGCTGCGGTGGTGGTGCGGGATATGGCGGCAAGTATTTCCCCGACAACGAGTCGTTGGTGCCTACGAGACTGAGATTCGGGGAAACAACATTGTGATGCATGGCGCAACTGCTTGAGCTTGCGGGATAGGCCAGGTTGTTGCCATGCAAAGCGCAGGGGCTCGCGCCCGCACTGCCCGCACCCACTACCCTGCTCTTCGGAGGCTGGGTCTGGGTGGCAAGTGTCGCCACATTGCTGTATGTGTTCTCCGACATCTTCTCCTTGCGGAGTCGCTTCTCATTCAGGTGGTAGACAATCTCCTTGATCGAATGTGTGGTGCCGCCAATGTGGCGCTCTCGATATTGAAAAATCTCCTTCCAGCTGCAGGGGAACCCCTCTGCCTGGACGCCTGCATGGATGTGCTTCATGATCTGGCACTCGACATAGGCGGCCATCGCATCACGCGATACATTTGTCACTTGATCGGGGCAGATGGGTCCCTCCAGGACGAATGTATCGTCCGATATGCGCCTATAGCCCATGGCCAGGAAGAGCTGGTCAGCGTCCAGCAGGCGAGACAGTATGTCATGCTGATAGCATCCCGAATATGTCTGAAAGCAGAGAGTGGGAAAAACCATTTGGTCAATAAGCCAATAGACGGATGGATGGATTGGGTGCACAAGCCAACCTTGAGGGTTCGGTACTCCTGGCGCCAGGGTTTGGTAAACAAGTTGTTGGCATACTGGCTGATGGTCTCGAATCCCACGATGGCATTCTGCGCCGTGAATTCGGTCAGCTCTCGAACTGATTTGCGCAGGATGTGCCCTGTCTCTGGCAGAAAGAACTTGCGATCGTGCGGCACCACGCAGAGGAACTCCTTGAGGCAGACTGCAAATAGAAACTAATTAATTAGTATTGTTCCAGTATTCAAGCAAAACGCATACAAACCCTCTAGCTTCTTGCGCTCCTCGAGCTTCTGAACGCTCTCCTCCGTCTCGAGGAACGACCAGTGGCGCTTAAGTATCTCCTGCCACAGGTCGGGCAGAATGTCGCGGGGCACAAAATCCGACATGTTGCTTTAAGGACTCTCATTCAGCGTGCCTTATGGTCCTGCAACAAGGCCACAAAAGCGATACAAGGTTACAAAACAAGTCTCGAGATGCCTTGCATCTCACTTGCTATTGATTTTCACAAGGATAATGTCGATGGCTGAATATGTGAATGCATATGTGTGAATGGGCCTAAAGGCAGGGCAAAGCAATTATCCAACAATGATTGCCCTCCCTCCCGGCTGCACTTGCCACTCAACCAACATGCATCGCATCAGCTAGTGTGATACACCGCCGGCCCAACGCCCCTAACTGCCCACCGTCTGTCTCGCACAAAACATGCACTAACTAAACAATGAATATTGTAGCCTCAAGTGGAGTAACAATAACTGGCCTGATAAGAGCAAACAATGGACATGTGCAGCCCGCACATGTTGTGGCCCGTCATCGATAGTGCCGTGCCAATAGTAGCCTGGAGCTTGGCAGGCCTTTGTTTTCCGAGAAAAACAGTTGGCGTTGGCCACAAGGAGGTGGTGCACCCACCCAAACCCAGACTTCTTACCTGTTATTAGTGTTTCAACAAACGACTTGCACAATGAATCATTCAAAAGGTACATACAGAGGTGATTGGATAACAGAATAATTGCATTAACTCATCATCTGATCAGCTCTCAAATACGAGTGTTCGCAATGAATCACCATTGTTGCAGCCTGCCTGCCAACAACACTAACGGAATGAATGGAAAAAGGGATTTCCCCTTATCGGAAATCACAAGTGCACTGCGAGTATAACTCTCTTTTGTAAATGACATCAATTGAGAGTGAAATTCCAAGTCAATATAATTAACAGTTTGCACCCCGCCCAGAAGTTAAAAGTTCTTCCTGCTCCTCAAATAACAATGCGAAATCTTACAAATGTCCAACAGAAGCCCCACGGATTCACGATGCGAGCCACAAACATACACGGTCACACACACACGCGTTTTATCTCTCTATACAAACAAACAAACATACACCAACACTGAAGCATTTATAATTATTTTGATATCGGCTGGCTATCGTAAAATAAGCCAAAGATCGTACATTGGCCTTTAAGGAAAAACAACAACAGCAAGAGGGAAGAGTGGAGAGCGAGAGAGAACCGTTGGAATAACCTTGAGAAGTGACTCACTTCACGGTTTGGTGTGCAATCAAAATGCAAACCAGAACAGAAAAGCAAAAGGTGACGCGAGTGAGAGAAGAGAATAAGTAATGTAAGTAAGCGAAAACAGAAAATGCGAAGTAGGTAGAGTAGAGGAAGAAGGGGAACAAGTCACGGCATGAATGGTGACCAAACGCGTGGGAGAGAGATGGAAACAGAGAACACTGATAACGGTTGATTGAAAGTACACACAAAACACTTCGCGCCATTAAATAGCACATCTCACTCTCAGCTTGAATTCTGATATCACTAATGGTCGTATTCCCCTACACAACATATGTAAATGAATTTATGGTTTTTATTTTACATTGTTATATTTATTTATCTCCGAAATAATCACAATACATATACTATATGTATTATTCTGGTGAACTTTGTTTCCTATGAACTATGCAAGCGGTGCGGAGTGTACATACATATATGCCTCACCTCTACAAGTATTTGAATCAGCAACAATCAGCAACTAGAATCACACCCAGAGTTCCAATGATAGCTTTATGAATTTCTTTTTGGTATGTACTCGTACATATGTATGTTAATATGTATTTACATATAAAGCGATTCGATAGGATTTGGTTTGAATCCAAAAAACAAGAGAGATGTGGCTGTTGATTCTGATCAAGAATGGTAAATTTGAGAGCCTTAAATGATTCCACATCGAAAAGGGAATGCTTTTTAATATTGCGCAGGTAGTACTTGGGCGGAAAAGCAACGTTAAGCCAATAAATTAAGTTACAGCTGCTGTGGAGTGGAGTGGGCGCTCTGCATGCTGCTGTCAAAGGTTTTCTTAATTGGATGCAAAATATTTTCACTTGAATGAGTGGCGCATAAGCTTATTAGCGAGAGCTCAGCAATACTCGTAAAGTGCAGCAGCCCCCGTCAGTCAGGTTCAGGGTCCTGCTTCCTGTTGCCAGTGACAACGAGGGGAGGGAGGACTTTCAGAGGATGCTGCTGCATGGTAGGAGTCTAGGGTAGGGCTTCAGCTGTACCGAGGATTTGACAGGTCCTTCTTTGGTCGGGAGAAATATGTTATAAAGCTAATTGAAATGGAAAAACTCTAACTGCAAGCGAAATTCATTACCCTTAATTAAATGTCGACATCATTGAAAGCGTTTTTAATGAAATAATGTGTGCCGTAACTGACATCAGTATTTGAATGCCAGTTCCCTCTCTACATATCTACTTTCCCCATTCGAATTCAATTTCAAATTGAAAGAGCAACAGAAACAGAAGCCGATAAACAGTGGTGGATCGGGTGGGGTAAGGGAATAAGTATAGAACTCAGATGTGAACTAACAGATAAATGAGGAATTTAAATCAATAAGTGCAATACGAGAGTTTGGCATGCAGGGAAGGTTAGGAAGGCAGCAACGAAATAGAAGCAGAAATAAATTGGAAACTTCGCAGCAACTAAGATGCCAGCTGAGAATATGGCAATGGCTGAGACTGGCTGAGAATGGTTGGGACTGGGCTAGGAATTTCTCATGCAAATTGAACCAATTGTTCGAAATCCGTTTAGACATGTCGGAGCTTCGCACATTCTCTGAGCCAGTTTTCCCCTTAATTTTCCGGATTGGCACCAGCAGGGATAGCCATTTCATAGAATTCCATCCAGTTGTCTGCATTGCGATTGAGCTGGATTGTAATTGAATTTTCAGTACATCCTCGTAGGGATGTCAGTTGATGTCATAAAGCGGTTGACACACACATGGTGATGGGCATGTAAAACCGTCAGAATGGCCTGGCCATGAGAGGCAGAGGCAGGCAGCATCAGCTCGGTTATGGGCAAACAGACTGCGGCAGCGTGGAAGCGAGCCAACAAGCCTTTGAATTTTGCCGAAAATTTGCCCAAAATCATGTGTTGACAAAATGACAATGGACACAATATGGCCGGGATTGGAAGCTTTTATTGATTTAGGGTACGGGCCCTGATGCTGATGGCGAATGTTTGCATTGCTGCTATGGTTGGTCTATTTAATGAAATATTGATTAGCCATTTCAGGTTAACAGAGGATTGGATATGCAATAAGATGGTGGTAGTCAGTCGTCTCTTCGGTGTGCTAGCAGACTTGGAACGTTGTTAGCCAACTCTATAGATTTTATGGTTGTGCATGTGACAGCCGGCAAGTGTCGGGCAGGGTGCTCCAATTCTTATTTTCAGCAATGCGGCACTAAATATAGCCAAATAAAAGCTCGCCCGACCAGAGAAGAGAATACTTTCCGCTGGTGCCCTCTGCTGATCATCCCGCCCAGGAATCTATTTCCTGCAATTGCAACCTGCCTCTGCTGGCGACCGGATTCTCATTTCCCATCTTACCCAAGCAGAAGCGGGAATGGCAGGGAAAGGGCAAATTACTTACAGAAATTCCGAGTTGTACGTTGTATTTATGATTTTCATTTCTGCATTGTCTCTGCATTGGCAACACCGACAGAAGCGAGCTGGAAGAGCCACGCTAGGTTCACCTTGCCCCGTGCTGTTGCCAAAATTTGTATTCGTGTGGGTGGGTGGGTTTTATTTTTAGCACTCCCGAAGGCAACAAGCAACACACGATAAGGCAGTTTCAGCTTCCGCAATTGAGGCGCTGGGGCTGGGGCTGCCGTTGTCGTTGTTATTGGCGTTTTAGCGGCAGCAGCTGCTGCGACAGCTTTTATTTTATTATTAACAAATACTATGGCGCTGGTGGCCTCTTCTTCTTGTGTTGACAAATCTTTACTGCGCTTTCACAATATTCCCTTACAACAGCAAACTTGTTGCTGTTCACTTTGCTTGCATCAGGAAATAGAGTCACACGCAATTTGCTGCATTTCTAAATTAGTGAATATTTATTTCCCGTTAGAGGTGTCAAACCGTCGAGGGCACCATCGATAGTATCGATGTTTTGCTGCTATCCGCTACTATCGACGGTTTTGCGACTATCATGATCGAGTATCGAGTATCGTGCTACAGCTGTTGCGCTTTTGATATGTTTGAATTGGCTGCACTAAAACACGAAGGTAAATTTGTTAACAAATCGACAGGTGGCATCTAATTTTTACAATGGACAAGTTTCTTAAATGTTTCAATGGTTATTTTTATAATTATTTGAGCCCGATACAATGACTATTGTTTTTTCCAAACATTCAACGTTGATATTCCTCGATTTTGATATTCCGCTTAATATTACTAGCTAGTTGGCCCTTTCAGCCCTAAACAAATAACTTTATCCAATTCCTCAATAAATTTTGTTCAGGATTGGCTACTTTTCAGAACTCTTTTTCATTGGATTGTTTACATAATAAGGTTCAAAGAAAAAAGGCCAAAGCATAAAACGTAAATGTGACGTCATTGTTGCTGCTCAACCAAGTTACCTCTATGCGTATGGGCTTTGGAATACCTTATTTCCTTTAATAGATGTACAATTTCCTGTTCCAAGCTCCATTGAAACATTAATAATGATTTCCTAGACATATATCCTGGTTTTGAAACCTATTATTGGTACCAGTGAGCGTCAAAATAAAACAGACACTGAATAGTTTCCCGTTTGGAACATGCGGCTCACACACCGAAAAAGAGGTTAAATTCACCACGAAAGCGCTCTCTTTACCTCGGAAAAGAGAGAACAATTTGAAAAACCAAAAAAGAGGAAAATGTCGGTATATTATTGCACTAAATGGAGTTTGGCGGTCATTTTGAAAAATATATTAATGTATTGAAAAATAAATATTTGCTTGATTTGTTTTGTCGGTGCTGTCAGTATACAGTATACTGTATGGTTAGTGGTGCTGTCCAGTGTAACTGGAACCTCAGAAGTATACCAAAATATCCATCATGTTCAAAATATATACTGTATGGTTAGTGGTATGGCTATGCGCTGATCGCACAAAAATACCGATATTATATTTATATCGATATACTGATAAGCAAATATTTCACATCCCTAGCTACTTCTGCACGTTTAAAAACATGGAAATTGATTTGGGTTTTGCCGAGAAACGGGACAATAATGCATGGTTGAGCAACCGTTACTTCCCTAGCAAACTGGGTGGACAACCCGCTTGGCTGGACCTGGAGGCACTTCCACCAACAGCACAGCTGCAGTGCAACAAGTGCAAGGCGCCCAAAGTTTTCTTGGCCCAGCTCTATGCTCCCCACGAGGAAGAGTTCAGCTTTCATCGTTCAATTTATATTTTCGTATGCCGGAACGCAGACTGCCAGCAGTTACATAATTCAGAGTAAGTGCTTTAATCTTGGCGTAATTGTCCCGATTATCTTCATATTCGTGGCTTCTGCAGAAATTTCACAGTGCTGAGGTCGCAGCTGCCTCTGAAAAACAAATTCTTCTCGGAACAGGCGGCTGGAGACGATGGTGAACCTTTGGTAAGCAATAAAACGATGGATTTTTGGATGTAATTACACTTATTGTTTTTCCAGCCCCCCATACCATGCCTGAAAAAAGTATGTGCCGCCTGTGGCTGCTATGCTCCGCACGCCTGCAGCCGCTGCAAAACCATTTATTATTGTTCCTCTGCTCATCAGCGGGCACATTGGACCCACCACAAGGCCAACTGCGGGTCAACGAAACCGGCGCCGCACAAGCCGATAGGGGCGATAGAATTCGAAGAATTTGAGATTGTGATAGAGAGCAATCCCACAAGGCCGGTTGAAGAAGATGCCAAGGATGACGACGCCCGTTTGGCAGAGTTTGAGGCGCTACAGGCCAGTGGAAACACCGGCGACCTGAGCAACGTCTCCGAGGCGGAGATGGACAAGTACTTTGGAAATACAGCTGGCTCGGATGACAAGATGTTTCGTCACTTTAAGAAGCAAATCGCTGACGAGCCAGAGCAGATTGTGCGCTACAAGCGTGGCGGGGAGCCACTCTGGATAACAAACACAGACGCCACTGTGGCGGACCAACTGAAATCGCTGCCCAACTGCAGACATTGCGGCGGAATTCGTCAGTTCGAGTTTCAGATCATGCCCCAGACCTTGGTGCTGCTCAAGGAAGAGTTCCTGGACTGGGGCGTACTGGCGGTCTACACCTGTGCCAAGAGTTGTCCTATTGAGGGCTATGTAGAGGAGCACATGATCAAGCAGGATGTTACGTCAGAAGAGCAAAATGGCTGATATTAAACTCCATACATACATTTAATTTAGTCGATTATGGTTGGTGGAGGTTGAACACATTTAAAATCTAATCGCCAGCCGCTTATTTCAACTTAATAATGGGGAAATAGCTATGCTTGGAAAAGTCAAACTCTGGCTGGCGCTTCACATCCTTCTGATGGCCACGGGCCAGTACGTTCATCACCACAAAGTTGGTGCGAGCGATTTGAAGAAGGTCCAGCACCTGCAACATTTGCAGATTTAGAATGTGATCGAGATTTTTTGGGACAGAAATGGAAATGTAAACTTACTTCCTGGTCAGGGTTCTGTATGTTTTCCAAAATATTTCGGGCTTGATCGAAATGCTTGGCTGCCACAGAGTACAGGTCCTCGACGCTGGCAAGCATCATGTGATCGCGGATGCTCTTGAACTCCTGATAGCTGACGGGCGGTGGACTGGTGAGTGAACCAAAGGGACGGAATCGTCGATTGTATCGAACCTCCTCGTTGTCAAATGTGGCCATTGGTAGACGCACGCGTCCGTCTTTGGTAAGGGCGCCCATCGCCTTGTACATGCCGCCACAGAGGCTAAGGAGGGCGTGGTAGAAGACTATCTCGCAGCGATACGGTCGCTGTAGTTTCTTGTTCTTCCTGGGCTTTGCTGCCTTGCGGTTCTTGGAGGCGCTGCCGCCATTTGCTTGAATCTTACTCAGGTGCTCCGCGTATTCCTCCTGGGCCAGAAGTATATTTTCCGTGCGTGTCAGCGCCGAAACGAGGAAGCCCACTAGAAACTCGTACGGATACCAGTAGATGTAGAGGAACTCGTGCACAGCATACAGCTCCAGCTCGAAACCGGACATCAGGTAGATCAGCATGGCACGGAAGCAGTTGTACAGGACCCACGTGGAGAAGTGGGTGCTGTGCTTGAGGGCCGTGGCGTGCAGCTCGTTGCCCTCCATGGCGCGCTCGTTGGCCAATTGGTTCATAAACGAGTCCAGTCTGGCCGCATCGACCTGAATGGCGTCGAAATTCTCAATTAATCGACCCAGCTTGTCCCGCTGCCTGGCCCGATTGAAGCCACAGATGCGTATGAACATGGTGAAGGTGTTCAGGCTGATGCAGTAGCGGAAGAAGTTCTCCAGCTGTTGCTGCACCTTGGGATCAGCGGACACCGAGTTCTTGGCACTGAGCACCGGCGGGGAGTTGAAGGCTTGCACCGAGTGCCGCAGAAACAGCTTCATCGGCATTCTGCCATGCACCAGCCGCAGGTTTGCGTTGAATAGGCTCTGCAGCACGCTCCTCGAGAGGATGCACTGCCCCGACTTTTTACTGTACTCGATAAAGAAGTTCTGCAAGTGGAGGAACAGCACTTAAATGTTAATTTCTAATTATTCAAATTGTTAGCTTTACCAGCGCGGAGAAGTAGTCCTTATTCCGCGTCACTTTGCAGGCGTATTTGAAACGCGATATCATCTCCTCGAGGAACTGAAAGCTGGCTGGACGGTCTCTGATCTTAATGCTGCGAGGAAACGAGGGCGGCTGGCTGCGGTCATGAATGCGCGTCGAGAAGCCAATGGGATTTGGGGCCTCCGCTGGAGAATACAATACAATTGGTTAGATAATACAGAAAAGCAATCACTGGGATTCGTCTTACAGCCCTCCACGGGCTGGGTGCCCCGATCAATGGTTTTGCGTATGAGCGGCAGCAGTTCGGAAGCCACGTTCAGATTCTTGTAAATCTCGCTCATTGTATCCTCTGCGCTGTCATGGGTTGCCATCTGCTCCACCTGGTAGATGACCTGGAACAGGTGACGCATAAAGCGGAGGCGATGCACCACGGACATCAGGTCCTCCGGCGATGTCAGCTGCTTGCATTTGCGCACCAGCTCGTCCTCTACTTCCTTCAGATAACCAAAAATATTTCCGGGGTGAGCTTTCTCCGCGGACAGCAGGGCTGAGTTGCCGTACAGCTGGAAATCCTCCTCCTCGTTCACACCGGCAATGAGGATGATGCTCTTGATGACCATAATGAGATTACGCACTGCAGTGCAGAAGACGCGCAGCGCCTTGTCATTAATCTTAGCCGGGGCGTGCAGATAAAGACACGTGAACAACACCTGATCCATTGAATTGCCCTCCAGCCAGGACACAACGCAGGAGAAAAGAGCATCAAAGATCCCAATCAGTTCGGTGGGCGTCAGGTCGTCCAGCTTGATAACGCCCATCTGGAATGGGTGCCAATAAATTGATGAGTTGAGTTAGGTTGGGCAGGAGACGCAGACTGGCTAACTTCTTTATTCTTACCTTGATGGCCACCTCAAAGGAGGGCGGAGGCAAATCCGACTTGTCAAAGCCCATGCCCACATCCATCTTTGGGTCCATTATCTCGATTGCAGACATGGCTTCGAATAGACCAAACATCATGTCCTGCGCCAGTTCGCCGGGTACCAGTTCTTTACAGGCCGAGTAGAACTCGTGGGTCACATCCAGCCATCCACGCACCGGATACTGTGTTATGTCCTCTGCGGCACTTCCACTCCGCATTGTGCGCTGCATTTCCGGATCCATAAAACCGCATTCGCCCACGCTCCACTCATCCCGGTCCGAGGAGCTGGTGGCCCTGTTGGCGGCTGCCGCAGCTGCAGCTGCAGTGGCAGCGGCTGCCTGGAAGTCGGTTGACTCCGCAACGCCACAGAGGGGACTGGGGGGAACATAGAAGTACATGTATATGTAATCGTAAGTAGATATTTATAGAACATATTCTAACTGATGGCCTACCTCCCGCTCATCTTGTCAATTGTTGTGTATCTTCTCTAAGCGCACACGGTGAGAAACGTTCTATGAATTTAAGTTTTTATTGATTGTCAATTAGAGGTGTCAAACCATCGATGGCACTATCGATAGTATCGATATTTTACTGCTAGTCTCGACTATCGACGGTTTTGCGACTATCATGATAGTATCGAGCTACAGCTGTTGCGCTTTTGATATGTTTGAATTGGCTGCACTAAAATACGAAGGTAAATTTGTTAACAAATCGGCAGGTGGCATCCAATTTTTACAATGGACAAGTTCCTAAAAGGTTTCAATGGTTTTTTAATAATTATTTCAGCCCGATACTATCACGATAGTATCGATTGTTTTTTCAAAACATTCGACGTTGATATTCCTCGATTTTGATATTCCGTTTAATATTACTAGCTAGCTGGGACTCTCAGCCCTAAACAAATAATTTTATCCGATAGATACATACATTTTTTAAGAGATTGGCAAGTTTTCAGAAGTCCTTTTAATTGGATTATTTACATATTAAGGTTCAAACAAAAACGTCCAAAGTATAAAACGTAAATGTTGACTAAATGTGACGGCAGTTGGGCCCAGACCTGGTTTGGTATGTGCTGATTATCTGGTCATACTGTACTGTCTGGCGCTGCCAGAATCGTGCAATTCGTAGTTGCTGCGGGCTGCCACACCATGATATTTTGTGACCCGATTACCGATTCGCTTTGAACCGATCTGGCAGCCCTACAAAACTCAACAGCTGACATACGTTACATTTTGAAAAGCAAATGCACTTTTGCTGACTTAAGTGGAAATGCACAAACAAAGAACGAAAGCAAATGATCCAACAGTTCAGTGCACTCACGACAAGTTCATTGACTAAATTAAATGAATGAAATTGCAAGCCAGCACAAATTGGTATTGCAGTCTGTTGTTTTCGGCAATTGAGTGTTTTCGTCTGTGTGGCTCAAAGCTTGTTAAACGGTTGCCGCGTTCGGCTCGTCATGGCCATGTGCTGCGCGCTGATAAGAACCTATAACCAGTGAAGGCTTGGTCCCAACCACTACTACTATATTTGCTTAAAATTTCCTATCTTTGTGTTAAACAAATACGAGAATGTACTTTATGAGAGGACGAACATGGCGTGTTTGAGAGCTCAGCTTTCTTATCATCCGCTGCTGTTATCGAGCAATGCTCCAACTCGAGTGAGTGCGAGTGGAAGCAGAAAAGCTCGCTCACGCTTTTACACCCCACTTCAACCCCCTCCCCCCACACACACTTCCGAGTGAAATTCCCTACTGGACGCAGCGCCCGCCCCACAGTTTTTGGGGTTGTCCGTTGCCATTTGAGTGTTACAAATATCAAAATTAAGCGCCAAAGTACTCGAGGGGTTGAATTGGTTTGTTTACAACAATTCTGCCTCAGTTGGAAACGGTGCCTCGTGGTAAATACGTGCCAACGGACGGAACAAGAAGACGAACCTCGAAACAGTCAAAAAGACATCCACCAACACAACACAGCCAAAGGAGAACTTGGCCAAAGGAGGCGGCATACTACGCTACGGTTCATTTATTAGCCAATTTCACGCGTAAGTTATATACAAAAATATACTGCATTTAATTATAGAACATCGATGTAGTGGCTGGCCGAGTTTTCTCGTGTTTGACATTTACTTTGCCGCCAAATGTTTTTCATTTCAACTTTTGCCTCTGTGAAAATATTATACAAAATACAATAAAAACAAACTATATTTATACGGCGGAAATAGTAGTAGTAGGTTCCGTAGTGTTTCGAACAGAGGCAGAGGCGCGCACACGTCTTAATTAAAAGCAAACACAAATAGTTAAGCCCCCAAATGACGCGACTTTTTGGCAAGCGACCAAATTATACCAAATTAAATCTTACAAATTGTCCAACTATATAAAAATGTTCAATACAAACGCAAATATGTGCAGAAATGCTTTCGACAGCAAGTTACATTTTAAAAGATTTAATTTCGCTAATCAGTAAAATAATTCTTGACTGGAAGTGCACCTCAAAAGATCCTAGGATTGTCTTAATTGTTTACTGTTTGAGTACACCTCAAACGATAAGAACTCTATCTTATCGGATGGAAGAATAAGTTCAATACGAGTATAGCTGATAATTCTACACTTGGTTTCACGTAACAGTTATTTTTTTTTTAATTTTGTGTATTCCGAATCGATTTGGATGGTGTTAACCTCTTGTTTGGGGGAAATGTTGCGTGTAACTTTAAACAGGCTTTAATGGGTCGCCATCCCATAGCCGACTGGGTCGTGACAATTGACCAATTTTGCCCCAAGGCTCCACGGCCTGGCTCTGGCTACCCGTGGCAAACAGACCAATAAATGGCCCTCAAAAGGGGGTAGGGGCGGCTTGGAGTTGGAAAAACTGCACACGAGTAAAATCAAAGCCTGGCCAAAAGCCCCCTCCACCCCCTCACAAGTAGTTAAAGAAATAGAACAAATATGTGGAAAATAACTTCTTGTCTTCACCCCTAACCCCTGCAGCCACACACACAGACATACATTCGTGAGGATAGGCAGGCAGACACATACATATGTATCCTGTTTATTTCAATTGATTTGGAAGGGGGGGCAGGCAACATTACGTATGAGCAATGCCACAGGCAACGTTTTTCCCCTTCCCACCGAAGAACTCAAAGGAGAGCATGAGAGTAAAGACGAAATTCCTGGCATCTATCACGGATTCCTGTAGCCACTGTTTGTTGCCCCTTCCAGCCCTCCTCCTGCCGCTTGGCATTCCTATACCGAGTATTTTGTATCGATTTGATTGGATTTCATTCCATTTGATGTCCCTGCCGCGCAGGTTTGTTTGTGTTTTTGTTGCCTTTTAATACCAGAATACGCTCGAATAAAGCTGCCTGATGCCAGATGCCAGTTGCCCTGCCTTTGCTCCTGCCCCATCCTTATCCCTGCCTCATCCCAGTTAATTGGATTTACGTAAATGACCGAACGGAGCAGGAGCCAGAGCCGCAGCCAGAGCCGGGGCTGCTCGTGAATGAAATGTGGCCCAGATTGAATTCAACCAAAGCTGGTTGCGTCCCCGTCCCCGATCCATATCCCAAAGGAAGGATTTTCTCTTTTTCTGTGATTCTGCAGCAAAGTTTTTTCCATTTCAGTTTTCCCTATTCTGGCATTGAGTCGTGTGTGTGTGTGTGTGTGTGAGCTATGGCAAACCATTTCTCATCCAATTAAATTAATGAAAGTGCACCAAGGGGCAGAGCATGCGGGACTCTGCCGCATAGCCAGGGCCTATCCTGTAGTCCTGTAGTATTTGTAGTACCCTCCACAGTCAATGCCTTTGTCAATTATTCAACTCGGACCAAGTGCTTAAAGACTCAACCAATTAGGCTAAAATGCTTGTTGCCTCTTAAATCAGAGTAAGGACCACGAGAAAAAAACAACTTCAGTCCCGTCTCGAGGGCCCTCACAATAAGAGTGCTCGTAACAACGAAAACACATCAAAATCAATCTGTCAACAGGCGTCGTCGACCAAATGCTGAAAACAGACGGAGGGCAGGCGGCAGATGCCTCTAGGGGCAATCCCGGTCGACTAACAAAGCATCCAGACTACGACGTGACTTGTAAAGCCATTTGCAATTATTATGGGCACGGCAAGGCGATGATTATGTTGTGAAGGAGCACAAGCACACAGAGCACAGCGTTGTTGAAACTTGTGAAGTACGAGTATCTACTATTTAAAGCATTCTGAGGATGGAGGAAAATCCCATTACCATTAGCACGCTGTCACCAGCAAACAGCAGCAGCAGCAGCAACAGCAGCCAGCCGGATCCCATTTTATTACAAGAGGAAAGACAAACAGCAGAATGGCGCCAACATTGTCAGAGTTTCAGCTTGTTGCTGTCATTGTTGCAAGCTTTTCTGTTGCTGCAGGCAGCCAAGCGGATGCTGGTGCTGATGATGTTCCTTCTCTTGCGGCTCCTACTGCCCCCAGCCTCTGATGATGATGATGATGATGAGGATGCTCACTGGTGCACGCTTGCCTGGCTGTGCGCTTTTGTTGGCATCCTGCCAACAATCTGCACTGCCTGTTCGTACCGTACCACACGGCGAATGCGCAATGTGTCGACTGTCCGGATTAGCTGATGCTGCAACAACAGATTCAGTGTCCTCCCCTGCCACACGAATGCCGCAAATTATCTCTGTTTGGCAGCAGTTTTTGCCTCCGAATGGGGCCTCGTTCAGTTTCGTCCTGTTGCATGGGAAATGCACGGACAGCCTTCAGGCCAGCCGCTAAATGTAAATTCAAATGGGGAGGGGATGGAAATTGCCTGTGCCAGCGATGAATTTAAATGAAGTTTGCCCAACGATGAGCGCGAAATGAGGAAAATGCAATTTACGGCCTCCCCCACCCAAAATGGGTAAATTACTGATGCACTCAGTGGGTGTAGTAGTAGTGGCCGCCCCCCACTCACGACTCAACCCTCCCTTCACGTTGTGGCTTATGGAAATGAGAATTGAAATTAAACGGAGATGAAATGCATATCTGTGCTACACACGAGTATGTAATGTATGTATATGCCTGTGTATATGTGACCCCCAGAGCTAATCATCTGGAATATAATATGATATATGATATATGTACGAGTGTGTACGATAAATGGCCAATTTGCATTGAATTGGAACTGCTGCCCAGACACCCGAACCGAAGTCAGATAAATAATTGAGTTCGGGTTTCTGTTTTGTTCTTTGGAAACAATTGTGTGTTGTGTTGTGCTTGCCATTTGACACACGTGCATCTCGATGCGATAAAAGCATTTTAATGTCTTTAGAATGGAACATTAGGTAACACAAAGAACGAACACCGAATGCTGGACTACTGGCTACCGTACACATTCACATTTCCAAATGGCAGCAGGTTAAGCGAAGGCTTCCATCTTCCATTTCCCACCTGCTCTTTTATTATATTTTAACGCTTACCAAACACGAATCAGTTTGGGCTTATACCATCTCTTGGCTAATCCCAAAGCCAGCGAAAACCCCCACAAAAGCGGACATACATATCTGTACGAGTATGTACCACTAAACCGGAGCTGCCTCAGACTGTGGCAGCCATGGAGGTGGTGGTGGCTGGGTGGAGCGGCTAATTCAATTAGAAGCAGCGGCTTTGTAACTTTATTAAGCTGGAAAAACTTTCAATGTCTCTGGCCTCAGACCTCCTCCGGCTTCGCGTCCCTCTGGGGTCACACCCATCGAACTTGCATATCCGACATGGGCTTTCAGTTTCAAGTCACGTTCGGGCCACTTGTCTAGATCTGGCCAGGCTCTGTCTATGGCTCTGGCCTAGGGGCCACCACCTCTCCAAGGGGCCGACGGAAATCAATTCCGCTTTTGTGGAATTGTCGGAAAAGCTAGCGACAAACTTTCAAAATTTATGACGAAAACTTGCATTGGTGCCCGCCTTCCCCACGAGCCGCTAAATATTTCGTTTCGATTGTGATCCGAGAGCATGAAGCGTGGAGCACTTGTAAAGATTTATGGCACAAGCAAATGCAAAAAAAATTTGTGATTTATATGACAGCCAGGGCTAATTGCCAGTCAGCCACAGAGCAGAGCCGTTGCGCTATGCCAAAGCGCAAGCAGATTAAATGTAATAATTACGAGTGCCAGTAATATATTTTTGGGAGTAGATATTTGGGAACCCTTCCACAGAGCATTCCATCCCATTGCCAGGCTATACGTTATGCTAACGAGATGGGGCTTTCGATTAGTAGCAGCACTAGAGGGTATACTGCAGTCGGTACACTTGACTCTTTGGCATGCAACCTCTTACAATGTAATAAAATATAATTCAGCGCTTAGTTAGCATGCAAATTGATGGAGGCTACGCCCACTAACCACAGCCATGCAATCCTTAGTCCGGTTGGAATTTTCCTTAAATAATTGTCATATTGATAGGTAATTAAGCAATCAATATTGGTCGCCGATTGGACTGGATGTGGCCTTAGTCTATATTGCATTTAAATTGATGCACAAGGCTCAACCAAATAGCTGTATATAAATAATACAAATACATATACATAAATAGGCTTTACCAAGGAAAGCAAATAAAAATAAAAATTTGCATTTATTGTTATTCTAAAATTCTGTCCCGCTATTATATACCCTAAATTAATAGAAACTAAACTAATTCCATCTATTGACATATCATTTCACTAACTTTGATATGACGATCAAATAAAATCAGCAACAATTAATTTTGTTCAGCGTTATTCGGCCTGTGTAAAAATCTTTTATCAACCTACTCAATTCTTGTCCCGTAAGACAATAAATTCAAATAAAAAATAATTTTTTGATTAAATCGAAACCATTTTTAAAACACACCGATAAGTAATATTATTATTATTATTATGTAAGTGCAACAAATTGTCTAAATATAAATCTGTCTTAACTGAAGCAACAAACAAAGACTTACTTTTAAAGGGTCCAAGCCATTTGATATCCTTGCGTATGGCATAAATATAATGTTATGGTTTCATCAAAGAACGGAAATGCATTACACTCGAGCCAAATTCCAGCTAAAGACTAAACGGAAGAAATCAAAGATTTTGATTGCTTTCGACAAGTCCATGGAGAGGAAGCAGCGTTTAATCATTTTATTGTACATTCATTTACAAATTGCCAACGATGCCGTGCCCACTTAAACAGCGTTAATGCGATTTTAATTATCCGTATGCAAACAGAATCGCATCGAGGCGACGACGCGGGACCGGGACAGACAGACAGCCAGCCAGCAAGCAGTACTACAATCAAAAGTCATTAAACGCACTAGAATATCATTCGTGCATACTGCAGGCTACACACAGTGTGTGCCAAAAGTGTTTTCACACTTTATAAATGGTGTGTGGTTGTGGCACTACGCCCGTTCCCCCTACAAATGTGTGAATTATTTTTGCATAGGAAAACAAACTGTTCCAACGGTGTGTGAGAATAATTACCATGGGAAACATGTGTGTTTGAATAACTTAAGGTGCCGCAAAACATTTGTAACTGTCAATTAGTCTGTTATCGGCTGATGGGGCTATGCATAATCATAATCACACAAACACACACACGTAGAGAAGTGCGCCGAGAGGTGGTGGGGTGGTGGAAACCCGTTTGGCACAGTCGCACAATTTCGGCAGGGCGCTCAATCAGCTCTATTCAATTCCTCCATAAACGGTGGCAAAGATCATTAACTGCATGACACCGCATAATCACCGCAAGCGACACAAGAAAACGTGAATTGCAAATGGAAAATTATCTTGGAAATGTCAAAATATTATTCCCGAAGAGAATATCTTTAAATAAACGAAGCGATTGCCAGGAATTGGATGCAACTGTTTGATATTGCGGATCGTCATCAAGCCATATTCTGTGGAACAATACAATAATTAAAAATATGTATATAGAAATCAATGTGTGCACTGTACATCGGTTTATAAATACACACTCATAAGCAGCTGCACCTGCAGCCAGAAAGATCTTATGACGATGACAATGACCCAACTGGGGACAGTCATCCGGCGACGGAGAAAGAAAAGTTTTGGGAAGGGACAATAAAAAGAGGCACGACCTGAAGTTGAGGCTAAATTTAGTGCACCACATATTACGGAATGGCTATTCGATCGGCACCACAAACCACAAACGAGTTCCACCAGATAAATAAATATGTCCACAGAAAACTGATCATAAGGGGACGGGACGCGCCCCTGCGCTGACTAATTTGTTATAATGCAATCGGAATGGAATTCTCAAACTCGAATACTCGAACGAATATCTACGAAAATTTCCATTGATTTTGCATGATAAACAAAATTTGGAGACAATTTGCATTTTGTTGCCCCCACTAATTGTTGTCGGTTTGTGCGCACTTTAACAACCTGTAAAATCCGCAAACAAAATACATACAATGCATACATATGCATATACATATATGTATAATACGATATTAATATTGCTTAATTTTATTCCTAACATGGGAGAAGGGAGACTACTGAAAAAACAGTTTGGGGTTTCGCTTGAATTATGAATAAATAAAAGAGGAGGGGGAATGGGTATGGGAATGGGTGTGAGGATCCAACCAGTGCGCCGCGGAATGAATTAAGTGAATAATATGAATATTTCAATGGGATGGAATGGTATTTGCGTGGCAGAGTTCGGGCTGGGGTGATAATTGGCCAGAGAGCGCGCGCCAAATTAAACAAAAAACTAAACCGAGAGCACCCCACAGAAAGGGAATGTGAAGAGTGTGGAACCACCCACACTGGCACACTGAAGAGGGGCAGCGAGGAGCGACCCAGACCCCCCTCGACAATAGCTTTGTGTTTCTTTCTTTGTCGCATATTAATTGAGCCAGCGGCGTGCGCTCTGTTTGACTGCCGACTGCCGAGAGCGGAAGGTAAACAAACGATGGAGGAGAGGAGTATCGGCCGGACAGCCGACAGCCAATCATTCACACCCCGAACAGACGTAACAGATAAAGATTTATGGAGCTCTATTCATTATCTGGATGTTCTTTTAGTAACATCATCAATATCTTCTGCAGTGGTGATAACATTTGTCTTCCCTGGCAAAACCCACTGAAATCCAAAGATTCACTGGTCCAGTTGTTGCTGAACTTGGAGTTCTCTAGAGTGCGCTCTTATCCAAATGAAACAGCAATAAATCAAGAAAAAAGTTCGATAAACGAGTTCCTAAATCAATTAAAAAACCGCAAGCAAAACCAAGCAACGGTGGAACAGAAGTGGCATGGGGGCAGGGAAAGATCCGTCTTGGATAGTACAGGAAACAGATGAAAACTCGATTTTTCGCCAAGAAAGCTGGTCACGACGAATCACGTTTCCTTTGCTGTCTCCCTGCCTCTCAGACTTTGCCTGCTTTCTGTTTTCTTTGCCCAAAAGATTGGAAGAGAACAGAAATGCCGTGGCTATAAATGAGAGAGAGAGAGAGCTGAGGCACCATCGATCTATCCCATATGAAGCCCAGCAAAGCGTTCTGGCCAGGTCTCTCAGTTGCGATCGGCAGCAACAACGGAACGGAACGGACCAGGCAAGACCCCACCAGGCCAGACCAGACCAGGCATCGATGTCGATGTCGAGCTTTGTAAGACTGATATTTCCTCTCGCGACGCTGCGCCGCACCACGATTCGAATTCGAGTTGTTGTTGCTGTTGCCTGAGTTCACGTACCGCTCGGCTCGGTTCACGCTGCGTATCGGATCGGATCGGATCGGCGACTATATAAAGTGCAGGGCAACACCACTGTTTGGCAGTCACTGCTAGCTCTCAGGCAACTAAGCTGCCATCAAGGATACACATACACCACCAGATCAAGGATACCCCCTACGCGAACCCCCCCACAACAAATAAGGGAAACTCGTGTGCTCGTGTGCTCTCGTGCTCCCTGAAAAGACTTCATTTGCAACAGTCAAAGGCATATGTATATTAAATTTCTTTCATCGTTGATGCAGCGCGTGTGTGTGTCGGCGGTGTGGTGTCTGCTTACTTTACTGTTTAACAAAGCAAAGTAAAATTAAAAACCAAACAGAAACAAATATAAATAAAGCTCCAACTGCGGAATAAATAAACAAAACCGTCGCAAAAAAGCGCGCGCCAGACAAAAAATATAAACTTAAAAGAACAGAGCAATACGCTGAACGAGGGAAAATTTCGCTATAAATTTTCCCATTTCCACAACTACAACAACAACAACAAAATTAAGCGAAATTATCGTTATTTTGCAATAAACAAAATCATAAAAGCAAAACAAATCCCAGACCTTGCACCAGACCCCGCGAACCTCGTGAACATAATGGAGGTCCAGAACATGCCCGATCAGTCGTTGATGCAGACCAATCCCAACCAGCGCATCATGCTCGATTCCAGATGTGGGGTAAGTGTGGAAACCAGAGCATCCTCACCTGACCCTGACCCCAGTGTCTATCTGCGTGGGTTACCGCTGCCCCCGTTCCCACAGTCAAGTGGCGAAAGGTCTATAAATACTAAGTGGTGCACCCAATAATAGATACGCGGATGCGGCCGGGCCAACGCAAATGGTTAAGTTAGTGTAAACAATAGGCACGGTACGTACGAGAGCATTCCCATTCCTTCCTTGGGGGCCAATACTCTGAAATTCGGCAAGTGAAAATTTTCGAAATATTTGCTGGTCAATTTTTATGATCAGTCTTCACAGCGGGAAAATTACTGTTTATGAGAAGCGGGCGAAATTCGCTTTTTATTATTCTTTGATCTTGGGTCTTGAAGATTAGAAAGAGTTTTCGCTCGCATCATATATCAGATGGGTACTTCGAGATACCATATAACACCTATCTATGCATGTATGTACTATATGTAGTAGATCTTATCTCATAGAATTATATCTAATCCCATGATATGATGGGGGACAAAGTCCTCTGCTGTTTTCCCACTCTATTAAAATATTGAGATTTCGTGTGCAGAAGGCAGACGCCAGAACAGAACAGGAACCCTTAGTTTTGGCCTATAATTTATGGGGTCTTGTCAGAGGCGTACATGAAAACAGACTTTGAAATATTTCGACCATGGAATATTGAAAATGGAAATGCAAGTGAAAGGCGAAAAGCGAACCCCAGCGATGCGGCAGTCGCCACAGCACATGTGCTACAAAATATACAGAACAAATTAAAATGCCTTTCATCTAAGAGCCATAAATTATCATGTTTGCTATACGGTCTCCCAGTCGTTTGGTTTGTTTTCTATTTTTCCACGTCTACGTCCACGTCCACGTCCCCATCCGAACCGAACCCACAACGGATCTAAACGATTTGTTTTGTCTGCTTCTCACACACTTGCAGCTGAACGACTTGTATCCCATCGCTCGTCTGACACAGAAAATGGAGGACGTGCTTAATGTGTCTGGGAAGGCGGCGTCGACGACCACGGCCACCACCCCATCTGCGCCCGTCGACAAGGACAAGGACTGCCCCTATACCATCGAGCTGGTGCAGCCCGAAGACGCCGATGCTGTGATCGCCATGCTCAAGACGTTTTTCTTCAAGGTAAGACTGTTGACTATTCGCTGCTTCCCACAATTAGGGGGCTACTCGTAGTCGTTGGGGAATTCAGTTTGCATATCATGAAAGCCAATCAAGCTGAACACCTGGGTTCACTGATTTGGGATTTGTGAATTTATTTCACCCATTATGTCCGATCCGATCCGACTAAGTACTTGGCTGCGAGTTGAGAGAACGAATACGAAACCAAATTTAATAGCGTTTCCAAAGAATTTCAATTAGCACGAACACGTGCCTGTCCGTCCGTCCGTCCGATCGATCGTCTTATTTGATTTGATTTAATTCAATTAGAAATTCGCACACTACCCTCGTAAAAATGTTTCATTCAATGAGATACCACCAGCACTTGGTGTATCCTTTGGGAATGGGAATGGGTACGGGAACGGCAATATTCAATATTCGGGTATCGCGGTGCGGACATGATCCATGTCAGGGCTAACTTTCAGCTGGTTCTGCATCACGACTTTGTCGTCGCTGAAATCAATATGCCAGAGTTGATCTTGACTTATTCAGGTTCCATTCCACTTCAGTTCGTTCGAAAATGCCATGCGCCGGCCAATGAGAATGCTACCGCCTACCGCCAACCACCTACCTACCTACCGTCACAATTCTAATCAAAACTCCATCCAATGAATGGCCAACGGCTTATTGGATGACCAAAGCCCATATTTATATAATTAGCTATGTAAATTATTCATTCCACGCGTCACTTGCCACTTGCCACCCCGACCCGCCGCCTAAATGATTTTATGCAAATGCAGTTGCAGTTCCGTTCCCTATCAACGAACTGTCTCTATAAATTATAAACTGCGAGTATAAGGCAACGCGAATGCGTGCACAAATCATTTAAATTGCTCACCAATTCCATTATCGTGTCACACAATTATGGCAGTGATTTGTTCAGTCGCTTAATGTCTTCTAACGATCGTTAAATTTACGATCGTATGGGCTGTGTCTTGAATACCAATTTATCTCTATGTATATTTTGTCACTCCAGGACGAGCCGCTGAATACTTTTCTAGATCTCGGGGAGTGCAAGGAGCTGGAGAAGTACTCGCTGAAGCCCTTAACCGATAACTGCTCCTACAAGGCAGTTAACAAAAGGGGCGATATCATTGGTATATTCCTGAACGGTCTGATGCGACGTCCGGTAGGTAGAACGGCTTACATTTTGCCAGCGAAAGAGAGAGACTCTGAGCTAATTATATAATTCTCTACTTTCCTTGCAGTCTCCGGACGACGTACCTGAAAAGGCAGCCGATTCGTGTGATCATCCCAAATTTAAGAAGATCCTCTCCCTGATGGATCACGTTGAGGAGAAATTTAATATATTCGACCACTATCCCAACGAGGAGCTGATTCTGGATGGTAAAATTCTCTCCGTGGACACCAACTACCGCGGGCTGGGCATTGCCGGGCGTCTGACGGAGCGGGCGTACGAGTACATGCGGGAGAATGGGATTAACGTTTACCATGTGCTCTGCTCGAGCCACTACTCGGCCCGGGTAATGGAGAAGTTGGGCTTCCACGAGGTGTTCAGCATGCAGTTCTCCGAGTACCAGCCAGATGGAAAGGTTGTCTTCAAGCCGGCCCATCCACATGTCGGAATGCGGATAATGGCCAAGGAGCTGGAGCTGGATGGCAAACAGGCTGCGCCAATAACAAAGCTGTAGATAAGAGCAGCAGTTGGACCGGACTGGTACTGGTCCTCCCTCGTCGCAGTTCGGATTTTGTACTATGTGATTCTTTAGTTTGTAGTTCGGTGGCGGGTTCCAGGTAGTGCCATCTCAAGTGTCTCTACTCTCGATTCAAAATAGCATAGACAAACAGTACAAGTTACGTATTTATATAATTTAATTCACCCGTCGATAAACTTAAGTGTTTTTGTGTGTTTAGAACGAGCTCAAAATAAAACATTGACTTTTAGCTGAATAGATAACATGGCCAGAACATAGAGTAACGGATGAGGATCCTTCTCCAAGTGCTTAGCTCCTGGTCCTGCGACCATTCACAGCCTTACCCTTCGAACGCTTGGCCCTCAGGTTCCTGTTACCCACTGAGGCACTGCGGGTGGTTACACTGCTGATGGTGGAGCTGCCCACACGGATCCGCCTGGAAGCACTGTACCTCAAATTGGATACAACCACGTTCTTGGCGTTTCCAGTATTGGCGCTGGCCGGGCTGCTGGGCGAAGAGTACTGGGCGTCAGCATCATCCAGGCAGCAGAGAACCACCAGGCACAAAACGCAGGTCATCGAGATTAGCTTCATGTTGAGATTGAGATTGGCAACAGAGTCGAAGTCTTGCGATGTCTTGTCGATGCTTGACTTGGATATACTTCCATGAGCCCAGCGGGAGCGCTTAAGTAGGCGCCGAGCTTGTTTGTACAGTTTGCAACTCCATGCGAAGGCCGATGAAATTGTTGGATGTTTGCAAAATAATTGATCAAGAGCAGAGCATTGCCTTGAACCAAAATCAAGCAACGAGTCTGTCCAACTACTCTGTCGTTTAATTTAGCTATACTACATATACAAAGACCGGTGGATTTATTTTCTGCTACTTTGCTGACTGATTGTAGGGGTTGCGGGCCAGGCGATCCGCCATTCGGCGCATCTGCTCGTCGTTGCCATATTTCTGTGCTTCTGCCACAACAGCTGCATGGTGGGTGGTGGCGTCTGCCGAGACTTCGTCTTGCACCTGACGATGCAGGTCGAACGAGTGCCTTTATCGTGAAAAAAATGGGATAAATTATAGATACATAAATACGATTCGAAATGCACTCAAAACCTACTTGACGGAAGTGAACCCAAAGAAAGCACCTACGACCCCAAAGGCTATCAGCACCAAGGCAACCTGCCAGTTGGACACACGCTTCAGGCCCCTTATGCCATAGTAGGGGCCCGGACTAGGAGCGTAGTTCGGCTTCACATTCCACGGCTGCGAGGGTTCACTGTGTCCGCCAACAGGACTGTGCTCTGAACCAGTTGGCAGCCATACCAGACTGTCGTCATAGTCCCGGCGTGTCTGTGGCTTAATCAGTGTGCGATATGCCTCAGAAATCCTCACAAAACGTGCTGTTCTCTCAGAGCATGCGGCGTTTGTCTTGACATCGGGATGGTACTGGAAATTACCGAAGAATATAAAAAACCACTCGATTTTGGCCTGTCCAGCGCGACTCATACCTGCTTGGAGAGCTCCACAAATGCGTTGCGGATGTCTTGGCTACTGCAGTCGCTCCGTACGTTTAGAACCTGGTAGTGGGTCTCCGGCTTTCTAGCCTTTATACTCCTCCCGTCTTGAGACAAACTGCGCAATAAACATAGTATTATTTTATATAACGACAAAATCTAAAATTTCCTTACTTACGCGTACAGCCGGACTTGACCCTGAGTCGCAGGCAGGTAAGCCTCAGCATTGTAAACGTTGAAGGACCTCTGAAATTTAGTTCATGTTTTTCAGTGAAAATAAATTACAAACTATTAAAACAAAAAACGCAACAAATAGGTAACAGCTGACTGACAGGTGAGATTTATCGATAGCCAAATCGGTCTGCGACAGCTGTTTGGACGAATTCACAGTTGCAAAGACAAATTTATTCAAATAAATTTTGAAATTGGTTTAAATAAAAATAATTTATTTAAAGAGCCCAAGTTTAGTTGCACTGGTAATGGTTTAAAATCCTTATCAATTCGTCAATCAGTCACCTATTTTTTTCCTGTTGCAATGAAGATTCGTTTTCACTAACCACGTGCACTATTCGACATTTAATTTACAAATTTTCCCCGATCATCAGATATATAAACCTCCAGATGTACTCAACGAGAGTCATGATAAAGTTAATGATGTTAATATTTAAACGCAACCTCTATATATATATTTCTGTAACAATTTGTTAACTATTTATTCTGGAATTCGTGTATTACAATTGCCATGATACATTTTGATATTGCCTTCGCAGCGAAAATATGCGTCAAATATGTCACTATATCCATGATCTTTCCACCAAGTACAAAGCTGCCTATTCCACACGCAATCTAATCTATATATCAAGTTGGGATACTCGTATCCCAGCAAGGTGAAAAAATCTTGGTCTCCCAAATGACCCTTGAAGGAATATTTAGCGACCAGTGTCTGCACTTCAGAGTTTGTAAGTTTTTCCAGGTATGATTTGGAGCTCCTTATGCGATCTAAAAGCAGCAGTACGACTCCAGAGTTCAGACCCGGATAACCATGGTGGCGCTCATGGTTGTTGCGATTGCGTTGGTTTTCCATTTCGTGGTTAATTGGATAATATGGGTTGCCAAAGCCAGTTTTTGGAAAACGTATGCGGTAACGGTAGAGGATATGTCGGTAAACAGGAGTAAGTTCCGGCGCCAGTCCATAGAGTTGATGCGGTAGAAAGTGATCAAATTCGTTGAAGAGTAACCGAACATCAGATCGGAAGACTATATCACAATCAAGAAGAATGGCCCTGTTTAAGCTTGAATCGGCGATTCTATGCAACCCGAGGGATAAAAAAAACAGCGAGTCGCTATAATAAGAGTTGGGCGCTGAGCTGAAGTATGGCGACAACTTGGCAGCTATATCCTCTATTATGGCAGAGCAGACTTTGACGTCATACATCGTATATATCAATCCAAATCCAAATCGGAATCTTCGAATTTGCCGTTGAAGGATCTCCATCACGGAGCTGGAGCTCTCTTTGTCGGTGATTACATGCAGATGGAGTTGGGCACTCGTGTGTTTAAGCAGACTGTGTGCAAACAGATCGAGTTTTAGGTTTAGATGGTAGTTTTCTTTGGTATAAATTATAAATATATTATAGTCCGAAGAAAGGTCATTCAACTGTGCGCCCAGTTCCAGCTGCGGGGAGGAAAAGTTCAGCAAATAGTGGACAGGCTTCAGGATGGGCTGCTGCTGAAGGACCGTCGTTGTTTGTTGGGCATCGGAATATTTTGTCCCTTGGTTTTCAATGTGTGATAATTTGTTAAGGCGGCTCGAAAGAAATGCTGATAGTATTTTTCCCCGAACTATTACATGCGTGTTGGCGTAAATAATAAGAACACACATACAAATTAGTATCAGCAACAGAACTAATTTCTTCTGCCATCTCCACCGAAGTACGTTCCACGTCCAGCTCTTTGGTTTGGGGCGAACAGAATTTCGACGATTGATGATTAATGTCACATTTTCCTGCTCCTCCATTAACTGCGATTTGCACTTCAGCATACCATACATGTTAACGTCTGTAGGAAACGTTTTATGCTTTTGACTGATTGTTTTAAAGCTGTACTTTGCCATTTTGAAATTATAGTAGTGTAAGCTGCACCTGTATCATAGCAATACAATACACGATAAAATGAGTATCTTGTGTTAGAACACACTAAACGGGAACTTCGAGCATATAAGCATTAGCGCACTAAACATTGCGACTGGCTTTAATTAAATTTAACTACAATACAACGGTAACAAGCGCACCCAATGGAAAAATCAATAGAAATATCGATGTTTAAACTTGGTTTTTTCCACGATATATTTACGGTATTTTTTGTCATAAGAAAGAATATTTCGGTATATTTCTGAAAGTACGGCGGTGTATTTTAGCGATAAGTCTGCCGTCACACTGGTAGCAACAAAAATAACAAAAATTTCGTTTAACAATTAGAAAAAGCAAAAATCTACATTGAAATGAGCGCAGAAAAGGCCTTTGAAATGCAACGCCAGGTGCGTCAGAATGCAAAGGAGTTACAAAGCTCGTTGAAAGATTTATACTCGTGGGAGAAGGACATAAAAAGCCAAGAGATGGAACTGAAGAAGGCACCAGCCGCCGCTGCCGCCAATATTGTAAGCTCAAATGTGCAGACTCACATTCGCATGCATTCACATTAATCTTGCTTTTATGTTCTCCTCTGTTGCAGAAAATGCCAGTCCGCAGTCATGTGCAGAAATCAGGACAAACTGAACAGCAGAGCGCCAGTGCTTCTGCGGCCGATACTCCTACGGAGAAGAAAGATCCGCCTGGGGATCCGGTGGCTCGGCAGCATAAGAAGGCCAACGACATAAAGGACCGCGGCAATAACTATGTTAAGCAGGGAGACTACGACAGAGCCATCGAGGCGTATACAGAAGCCGTGGAGACCTATCCCTACGATCCAGTCTACTTTATTAATAGAGCCCTGTGCTACCTCAAGCAGGAGCGGTAAGATGGGGTCATGTGGTGTATAGTGTTTCAGCACTAACCTATTTTATTGCGACAGTTTTGACTGTTGCGTGGATGATTGTGAGGCTGCCATTACCCTCGACAAGCTCTGCGTGAAGGCCTATTACAGACGGATGCAGGCGAATGAGTCCCTTGGCAACAACATGGAAGCGCTGAAGGATTGTACAACAGTGCTGGCCATTGATCCCAAAAACATAGAGGGCAAACAAAGTTTGGTTCGCATAAACGAGCGCCTACGTAAAAATGGTAAGGGGAAATGAAAGGAATTCAAGTGTTTAAATGATGTTTATTAATGGTTGTTCAATATTTATTTTCAGCCACAAAAAACGGTCCCAATTTTAGCGCAGATCGCCCCGACCTAATTGACATATTGCCGATTGAGAAGCCGGTTTACAAACGCTCGAAGCAGTCGATGCGTCGAGTGACCATTACAGATATTGTATCGCCCAGACCCTCCACTGATGAGGCAAAGCCACTACGCATCTCAGACGATGATATTGACAAAATCTTCAACAGTTATTGCGGCCCATACAAAGAGATTAAAAAAGAGGATTTAAAGACAACCCCAAATTCACCCACAGCAACGCCCATTGTGGAATCTGTTGATTCTACACCTCCTGCTTTATCTGTAAAGCAAAACCAAACCATAAAAAAAGATTCGTCTGCTTCTGCTATAAAGACATCCCAAAATCCAAGCAATGATACCAAACAGATCGTTGCAGATGCTGTGAAGGAAGCTAAACAGTCTGCTAACCATCAAAAAGTATCCAAAAATCTTAACAAAAATCCAGTTACTGAAGTGAAACCATCCCCAAGCAAAGAATCACAAGTGTCTAAAAATACGAATGATGCTCCTCTAAATACATCAAAAACTTCAAGCAAAGATCAAGAAAATAAACCCAAGATCGAATCTGGCTCAAACAAGGTTGAAGGGAACCCTCCCGTTGAGGTGAGCTGAATATGATTTTCGTATAAAAAAAGTTTGTTTCACTTTCAATGTTATTACAGCGAGCACTGCCGCTAGCCCCATCGGGTACAGCCCAGTTCTACATAACCTGGAAGGAGCTATCTGCAACGCAGAAATATCAGTACTTAAAATCTATAGATATAAAAAATCTTTGCAAAATTCTTGGTGCCGGTTTCGATTCGGACACATTCAATGATTTGTTGTGCACCGTTCAGGACTATTATGTGCCGGAAAAAGAGCCCACAACGGCATGTGTCCTACTGGAGATTAGCAAAAATGACGAGTTCCCCATTTTGGCCATGCTCATGTCAGCTGAGGAGAAGAAAAGTAACTTGCATATTTATGGTCATTCTTTACGAGTCTCTCAATTAATGTCTGTTTTTTGTGTATTCACAGTGGTGTCGTCTATACTGAATAAGATCAAGAATTGGCCCAAGAAGAATCCGCAAATATTAGAGAAGCTCGTCAGGGCATATGGTGTGGATTAAAATACCTAAGAGTATGAGTTTCAGTATACTGATTTATGTATTTTTTCAAATTGTTTGCTCAAACTAATACAAAAAGAAAGAATGTACAAATACAAGTTTTAAAATGTTAAAAAAAGCAACCCGCGATTAAAGTACTCTTCGTTGTTACGGAAATTAGATGCGCTATATATAAAGGGGGATTTCCTCACACAGAAAAAAATTAATCACGTGCTATGTTAGATGGTTTTTATACGGGTATGTTTGCTGATAGCAAAAAAAAAAACCATTTGGAAAAATATAAAACGATTCTTGGGACAGATCTCTGAGGCCTGGCAGGCCATGAATATTGAATAACAAATTGAGTAATACGAATTAGTGTAATTTACATAAATCAGCGTATTAATTCAATCTGCGAGACGGACTCGCGAAGGAACAACCACTCCATTAAATGATGTTAAGTTGAAAACGGGCAGCGTTGATGGGTTCGTTCCTTTCCTCAGCCACTCACCCACACACATGCACTCACACGCTCGCACGTATCATATCATTACAGCGACACCCGCGCCAAGGAAAAACAAAACATGGAGCACCACTGGGAGGTGTAATTTAAGCCGGCTGTGGCTGGAGGGAACGGGGGTGAAGGCTAATTGCGTGAGAGCCGACGTTGTAAGCGCAGGGGCCGGGTTTTACTTAAGCCCATTGTTGCCTCAGCTAGTTATAATTTAATTTACATTTTTTTCTTAACAAACGTTGGCCTGGCTGCGATCTATCAATTCCTCGCCACGAGATACACAGAGAGAGAGAGAGAGAGAGCCAGCAGAGTTGTCGAAGGCTGAAAAGACGTTACGAATCAATTCAACAATTTTTCGGGCTTGAGTAATTAAAAAATATTTTATTTTAAATCTAAACAAAATCTTGAAACGATTTCGTTGGCATTCAGCGAGATGAATGATTGGCCAATTTTATTTCATATATTCAACTGCCAACGCAGTGGCAACTCCAAAGCCAAGCTTCATTGAGCAGAGAGAGATTCATTCGGTTGTGGAAGAGAGAACGTACTGCTTCAGAGCGCAGCACACGATCAACCAGTTGGTTCGGACACTTCAACGTATTTAGATATATTGTCGGCTCGTCTCCAGCGGATCGGGCGAAAATAATACAGAAAAATCACAGCCACAGAAACAGACACGGAGAAACGAAAAGAGAACAAAATAAAACGCGATCTTAGTTAACATTCGCATCGAGTATACGAAGCGTGAAACATCAGCAGCGGCGACACAAACTAAATAGAACGAAAAAAGTGCAACAACAAATTCGTCAAGAATCAAAGTAACGGCAATTCGTGCAAGTGTAAGTGCCTGCTACGTATACATATAAGTGAGTGTGTGTGTAACTAATTTTAAAGGCAGCTTGAGAGCTAAAACGAACTAAAACTAACGTATTAGGCGAAATAAGCGAAATACGCCCCCGCGCAATGATAACACATAAATATATACATACATATACATATTTACATGTGTGTATATGAGTATGGAAAGATACCGTAATGTTTAATAAAATACAAATATAATAAGTGCATGCAAATATCCATCCATTGTGCTTGTGAAAAACTGGAAATTACGCAAATTTCCGAATAATCTCAGAAAAGTAAAACATGTGGAAAAACGACTCAAAGCAAAACCGATTTCACTGCCTCTAGAGCAGGTGTACACGAGTAATAGTATTAGTAATCGAAAAGCAGTAAAAACACACACAGCCACAAAGACAGCAAAGAGACATAGCCATGCATGGGAGAGCCAGCCATGTTTGTTTTTATAGCCGAAAAATCTTGTCAGATGGGCAAATAATCAGGACAACAAAAGACTTCCCTCCCACTCACCCGGTGGAAAACTATACGCTTAGTGACGCCTGCCATAAGCCCTTCCAAGCCATTCAGTCAGTGATCAATAAAGCTGTGTCATCGGCGTATCGTATCCAAGGAATGCGGCAGAAATACACATACATACTCGTATGTAGATGTTGTATATCGAATTGCGCCCCGAGGGGCGCTTGCACATCTTCATCTGCGAAGCTATTGATGTTTGTTTTTGGCGCTCATCTAAATTACGGCCCAGACAAGACATTGAGTCCGGATTCCTATGATCTTGGCCAGTTTGCTAACTTGGTTAGCGGCTTCGCTCTTTTGTTGTGTCGTTTGTTGGTGTGCCCTCTTGTCTGCGCGAGCTCCGCCTCATCGCTTGGATTGGATGAGATGGCTCGTCCGTCACAGCCTGTGCCAAGCGCTAAAAAAAACAAAAATAAAAGTAAAACGTGTCTGTCCCATAGCCCAAAAAGACGCTCAAAAGCAGCATCATCAAGACAGCAGCAAAAACAAAGCTTCGGCAAAAATCAGCAAAGACATAAAAGTCAACCGGTTGGTTGAGTTTCAAGCACCGCAACAGCAACAGCAGCGGCACCCGCTCCCGCTCTAACCCCACAATACACTCCACCACCCCCCCACCCTTGAGCAGATGTGTACGTTAAAGCTAAGAAAATAAGGCCAGCTTAAGGGGCCAAAGCGTTTGATACGCTTGCACATCGATCGTTCTTTATGATTTATGATTTTGATTGAATCCATCGGAACTAAAAATATATTAATGTATTCCTTCAGTAACAGCAATGTTATTCTTACAGATATGTCAGCTACTATAGCACATAATGTAGTGATAAACATGCAGCAATTTGAATGATCAGAGCAGGGTTTCAGTCAGATAATAAAGATGTGTCTATAATAGGTAGGAAGGTGGGAACTTCATTGCTTCTGCTCATAATCGTAATACCCTCTGCAAGTGTATACAAATACCGTACACACTTACACACACACACACTCGCACGTATGTATATAAATCAAGATACTTATAAATAACAATCTAGATGGGCAGATACAGATACAGAAGAAGCTGAGGCTCGGGGTGGAGTGGACCTCCTCCGAAGCTCCGTAGCTGGAATCTGTTTAGCATAGTTTATTTTGTTGCTAATCGACGGACAGTGGTGTGGTCCATGTGATGGTGGGGGCGGTGGGGGCGGGTGCTTTGGTGACTTTAGATCCGTTTAGCTGTGGCTCCAAAGATGCTAAATACGAGTGTGTGTATGTGTATGTGATCAACAACAAAATGGAATATTCCATTGATTGGAACCAAGCTGACTTTCTTTTCTGCCATCCGTTAGATTTGCAATTTTTATGAATCATTTAAGCCACAATTTAGCCGGAGAATGTCAATCGGAGATTAGCTTAATATTGAAATCGACATTTTATATTTCATTCAATTGTGGAATACCATTGAGTTTGTTTCAAAAATAATGAACTCTTTGAATGGTTCAATATCCGAGAGAGCCACAACAGCTTCGGTTCGAGTCTTGTGAAATACTCGTATTTTTTTGGCATCCATTACCCCCTGACTTGATATTTGGCAAATTATTTAGACACCACCTGCTAATTCGATTGATAATTGTCTGCTGCTGCTGACGCCTGTGGCAGAAACATTTGATGTCTAAACTCCGGCTGGGGGGCTGGAATCAAAGTCATGGGACTGCTGCTGGCGCTTCTACTACTATTTGGGCCACAAATCCGAAGCCAAACAATTCGAGAGTTGCTCCCAGGTGTAATTGATTTGTTGGCAGAGTAAATCCCATCCCATCCCGCTGCCCCACAATTAGCACCACACCAAACTAAATAAAGTTTATATTTCTACACACATTTATAACTCAATTTAATGCTGCCCGCCCAGCCCTGTCCACCCCAGTACAGTACATGCAATTGCACATACATGTGGCTTTGGCATTTTTATTTCGTGTTTTATTTTTTGCACGCCATTCGAAAGCGAGGCGCGAGAGAGATGTCATATAAGAGTAGTACTACGTACTACGTATACTTGTTGTTCCAGCGGCTGCTGTGAATTTATCAAAATGCTAATAAAAGGCTAAAGCCGCTGCCAAATGGCCATTCAAATGCGAAAGCCAATGTCTTAGCGGTGGTTCAAGGATGAGGATGAGGCCAGGCCGGGCCAAAGAAGACCGACTCAGACGCTGCTATTGATATGGTATATACATATATCTCAATGTTTGTTATTTGCCGTATCTGAAGCCTGGCCGCACCATACCCGTATCATGGCGCCTCTGACTTCCGACTTAATGATAGAAACAACAATCAATAGCCACCGACCAGCGACCACCGACTACAGGTTTCATCAAGTGAAACTCTCGTCATGACATGACAAGACTCGACTCTGCTTTCGGTTGATTTATTTTTAGTTGCGTGGCTACCGCCTGCTGCTTTTGCTGCTGTGGATCTGCGATCAAACTAAATCAAATCACTTGAGTTTTCATTATATTATTATAAGAGGAAACGTTTCGTTCTGTTCTGCTCTGCTCTTTATCTGTGTGAGCCGCGAGAGCAGGCAGCCCCCAGGAGATACAAAGCGTTAATTCAATCAAATTCATTGCGACAAAACAACAATGCAATGAGAAGACGTAAGAGACGAGTAAGAACTCAGTCAGTGAGGTCGGTACTACATTCGTATTCGGACTACAAGATATCCGAGCTAATCAGCTGCTAGTCACGGAAATATCATATATAGTTCGAATAGTTACATAATCGAAGATACATATATGTACATAGATACCAATATATCCCCACCCAATCCGGTGTACAATCACCAAGAGGGGTATTAATAAACAGACAGAAAGAGTCAAAGTCTGGATTCCAAACCGCTTTTAGCAGTTTCTTGGAAATTGCACAATGCACGGGGACTAAGAGAGCTGCGGTGTGCTGCACACAAGGAACAAGAAACAAGTCTTCCGATCTCTCATTAAACATAAACAAGTCATTTATTTAGATACAATTCAGGTAGAGCAATGCCAGAGGCAACGACAGCGGCAGCGGCAGGAAACTAAAATAAACTCTCACCAGGCATTACTTAGAAAACGTATTAGATTATTTATTTTGTATGTATTTTAATTTGATTTCGGTGAATCATTAAGCATACGCCGTGTGTGTGTGCGGCACAAATTAATTTTATTGCATACTTAGGAGCGTCGCAGATGCAAAGCATAGACTCAATACCTTTCTTTCGTTTATGCTTGAAGCCATTATTCATTCAATTTGTTTATTCGATGTCGTTGGAGCTAAAGGAGCCACGTGTCGTTGGGGACTTAATGCAAATTAGTTAGTGCTGCACAGAATATGTGTAATGCTCTTAGTCGCGGAATTATATTATTATTTTGTGACCCGACCCCCACTTAGAGCTGATAAATCTGCTGCCGGCTCAGACATCGCGCAAGTTCCAGTTGGAACCGAGATTCATTTATCTTTATCTGAGAGCATTTCTGTGTGTATTTTTTTTTTTTTTTGCCTTATGCGTTGTACTCAACCCAGACTTGGAAAGGGATATCATACCATAAGTATGTATGTACATATATCTGTACATATGAATGAGCATATGTGGAGGAATTTGGGACGTCATTAAGCAGTGCTTATCGCCACACAGCAATGAGCTTAAACTTGCAAATGTACACAGTTCCACAGTTGCAGCCAAAGCATCTAATAAAAATATCCACAAACAAGCCATAGTCGACTCTTATTAATACTTGCCCAGAAAAAACCCACTGAACCCAACACCGCAAGTCTATGGATTTTCCTGCGAACTCCCTGAGAAATACTAGTCAAACAACTTGACTCGTCTTGGCTTTGGCTTTTCTGCTTAATTGATACGAAACGAAACGATACGATAGCATGGGGAAAAGTGCATTTACGAGTATTTCCAGCAAATAGCAGAGTTTGTAATTTAAGGTGGCCATAGGCATCTCCTATTGTATTCCTACTCTTTCTATTTGCTTTTGCAGATCATGCTGTAGCCACATGGACATATGAGGATGCGATGCTTCTGAAGTTACTCGAACATGGACTTTGATTTCTCGGATTTTTGTGAGTATACAAATTTAGTTACCAGATAAGCTACGGAGAAATCAAATTCAAATTCAAATGGGGTCCTTGCTGGTGGCCCCATTGAAGGTTGGCCTCCCGTCCTTCCCCTTGGGGCGTCCAAAAATAGACACCCATGGGTACCAGGCCCCTCCCCCCTCACCCGCGTCTGTGGCAAAGACAATTGGGAAATATGTTTGATATTTGGATTCCGATGAATATTAGTATTCCCCGTACGCCTAGCGTGTGCATGGCGAGGGAGGGTTGGATATGCATGCCACTTCTGTGCGGCACGAAACGAGCAAACTTGTTTGATCAATAATCATCCGCCGCGTTGCAGGACTCGCAGCACTCAAATATTTGCACACTGCTCATGATATTACCTGTGCTCTGTCAGTGCTCAGATATGCTCTATCGACGCTCGACGTGACCAAAAGAAAAACACGATAGAATAACAATAATACTCGTACAAATCAAATAACACTCGTGTAATTATAAAACCGAACACACTCGCATTCGAGTGGAGTGGAAACAGTTTTTCAGTGTGATTACTGGCAATGCATTTGTGCAAATAAAATATTATTTGTTTGCCATCAAAGAATACAATTGCATAAACAAAACGATTTAATTATATTTGATGCACGAGTGGCGGCTGTTTTTTTTTCATTTCTTTTATTTCTTTTTATTACCCATATTAATACCCCAACCCTGCAGAGGGTATTATGAGTCGGAGCAAATGTTTGTCTGTTTTTAAAGCTAACTTTATTCATAGCTAATAAACAGTCGGTTTTTAATCACAACAAAAGTGAAATTAAATAGGATAAATGTATAGAAACGTATTTTCAAATACAAGTAATTTAATATAGAACACATAAAATATATTCAAAGATTATTAAATAGTCTATGGGTTCGAGTATACATTCATAGATTTAATTCATCTACATATGTTTATTCGTGGACCATGGAAAATCTTATGAATATATCATATGTATATGTATGTATGTATATGTATATATGTATGTATATATCAATCTGACAGGGTATTGCTCAATTGTTTCTGTTTTGTCGTGACTTTGGATTTCATTACTTGAATTTTCGCTTTCGATTGTTACTTTTATTATTTTTTTTACTACTCGTATACCGATTCGTAGGCCGGGTTTTATATTTTCTAAATATACTTAGAGGCACAGCCCCCTGGTTCCTCCTTCTCCTCCCTCCTCCGTTTTTGCGATGCATTTTCACTGCTCAGCGAAGAGTGAAGAGTGCATCAACCGCCTGCTCGCTCAAACGTGCGTTAGATAATTGTTTTCGGAGATGCAGCGGCAGCAACGGATCGGGCAGAATAACTAACACAAACTCAACTCAACACAAAAATTAATTTGTTTCCATGGATGCTGCTCCCGGCGCTGCCACATTGGCTGCTGCCTGCCTGCCTGTCTGCTGCTCTTAACTTGGCCATCAGTGCAGTGCCGTTCGTTTTGGGCCAAGCAACGAGAGCTGAGAGCGCTCATATAAAATAGATACTATACGAAGCAGCCCAAAATAATTAATTATGGACTATCCCAAGGCACTGAATGGTAATGGTAATAGTTATGTTCGTTCTGTTACCTTTGGTATTTCGTATTTCTGCATAAATTACACAACAAATTTATTTGGCACGTCAACGGCATCGCATTACTCCTTGGATTTTCATATCGATCAAACAGAGCGAGAATTACCCAGGGTCTGTCTGACTGTCTGTCTTCTTATCGTAAATCCACGAATTCTGAATACATTTAAATGGAATTACTATCTGTGCTGTGCTGCGGTTTACGCCCCCCCACACGAGGCAACGACTGCGACATTTAAATTCCAAATAAATCTCTTTCAACGTATTTTGGAAACCATTTATCCCGCAAACCGCTGGTAATATTAAATACTAACTCTGTGTCCTTCCTGTATTCCTCGTGCAGCTCGGCAAGACCTACTGGATGGAATCGACAACTATGCCTTGGACCTGTTCATGCAGGTCACTGCCGGAGTGGGTGGCCTCGAGGACAGCAGCGCCCAGCCTGGAGGCAATGACGTGCTCGGAGCAGCTGCCGCCACCAAAATGGACTCGCCACACACACCCCCGCCCATGAGCCTGAGCAGCACGCCCCATGTCCATGGCCATCTGCCGGAGAGTCCGCCCGACTCGGGCTCCGAGCCGGCCTACAGTCCGCTGAATGAGACGCATGGCCTGGGTATGCTGCCGGGACGCGGGGACCATCTCATCTATTCGAATCTGGGGCCAATGGTGCACTCGCAGGCGGGCAGCATGCTGCAGACAGACATGCAGTACGCGTCGCATCAGCAGCAGCAGCAACAGCAACAGCAACAACAGCAGCTAGGCATCGTTGGGCATAACTTTGCTACGCCACAGACGGATGTGAGGGTCAAGCACGAGGCAGGGCTGATCATGAATCCCAACAGCCTGCTGTGCCAGCAGCCCGTCAACGAGCAGCAGCAGATGCTGCACCACCAGTTGCAGCAGCAGCAGGTGCAGTTGCAGCAACACCCGGAAATGGGCCAGGAGCAAATGATCTACCAGCACTACGAGAATGGGCCAGAGGCGGGGCCAGGCCATGGCATTTATGGTGCTGGCAGCTACCAGAATCTCTCCACCTGCACGTTGACCTCCTCGCTGGGACTCGGCGACCGGGTGCAGGTGATTGGGACCAGCCAGCTGTCGCTGAACCGCACCTCGGCGCCCTCCACACCAGTGCACTCGCTGTCCCGCAAGCGGAAGATGTCCACTACGCTGGATTGCCCGGAGTTTGCGCCGACGGCCAAGGTGGATGCAGGTCTGGTGATGAGTCCCCTGCGCGCCTCCCATCACTCCCTGAGCCATAGCCACAGCAACAGCAACAGCCATGAGGCAGGCAGCGACCTGGCCAAGACACCTGCCCACTCACACTGCTCCGCCTCGGTGTCGCCGGCCCTGTCCGGCATCCACTCTCAGGCGGACAACAGCCTGGACGGACAGACGGCCGCGGGGTCCGGTTCGGGTTCGGGCAGCGAGGCCGGGGATCCCACCCAGACGCAGTGCATACGCTTCAATGCCTTCCAGCCGGAGAACTGGCACAAGCTGTTCGACCAGAGCCTGCAGGAGCTGTCCGTGATCTACTACCGCGTCGATGCGGACAAGGGATTCAACTTCAGCGTCTCGGACGACGCGTACGTGTGCCAGAAGAAGAACCACTTTCAGGTTACTTGCCATGCCCGACTCCAGGGCGATGCCAAATTTGTGAAGACCCCGTCCGGCTTTGAGAAAATCAAATCCTTTCACTTGCATTTCTACGGCGTCAAGTTCGAGGCGCCCAACCAGACCATTCGCGTAGAGCAGAGCCAGTCGGATCGCTCCAAGAAGCCATTCTATCCAGTTCCGTGAGTATCCGGCACGAATATAGCTCCCACCGCCGCCATGGAGTAATATATATGTAATCCCCTTGCGCAGGATCGATCTCCAGAAGCATATCGTCAGCAAGATCACCGTTGGCCGGCTGCACTTCTCCGAGACGACCAACAACAATATGCGCAAGAAGGGGCGCCCCAATCCGGAGCAACGCTTCTTCCAGCTGGTGGTGGGCCTCCATGTGCACACCATATCGGGCAACTTTCCGGTGATGAGCCATGGCAGCGAGCGGATCATCGTGCGCGCCTCCAATCCCGGCCAATTCGAGTCCGACGTGGATCTGTGCTGGCAGCGCGGCCTCACCCAGGAGTCGATCTTCCATGCGGGTCGCGTCGGCATCAACACGGACCGCCCGGACGAGAGTCTCGTGGTGCATGGCAACCTGAAGGTCTCCGGCCACATTGTCCAGCCCAGCGACAGCCGCGCCAAGCAGGAGATCGGCGAGTTGGACACCTCGGTGCAGCTGCGCAACCTCCAGAAGATCCGCATCGTCCGCTATCGCTACGAGCCCGAGTACGCCCTCCACTCTGGCCTGAGGCGGAAGAGCGACACGCGGGAGATCGTCGACACTGGCGTCATTGCCCAGGAGTTGCGCGAGGTGATACCAGATGCGGTCCAAGAGGCTGGCAGCGTTGTCCTGCCCAATGGCGATGTCATCGAGAACTTTCTGCTGGTCAACAAGGTGAGGACTACCCTACCGATTCCATATATAGCCGATTCCATTCCATTCACCCACGATTCCCTCGATAGGACCGCATTCTGATGGAGAACATTGGGGCCGTCAAGGAGCTGTGCAAGGTCACTGGGTCCCTGGAGACGCGCATCGAGCATCTGGAGCGGGCCAACAACAGCCACAATAGCCACCAACTGCGTGCCAAGGATCTGCTGGAGCCTCGTTGCCTGCTCCCGGATAGAGGGGCCCTCAGGTCCTACATCAGTCGGCGGGATGGCTACGAGATCTGCTCCAGCCGCTCCCTGCAGATTGTCATCTTTGTGCTGATCATTGTGATGGCAGCCTGGTAAGTGGCAAGGGGAAGCCTCCAGACACAGCTTAAGCCCTAGCTAATCCCGATATTCCCTATCTGATGGCAGCCTTGCGGCTGTGTCCACGCTGTACTTTGTGGAGCACAACAAGCAGCAGCAGCTGGACGGGTACCAGATCTTTGGCAACAGTCACATCTTCCGCACGGACACGCCCACGCACCTGAGCGAGGACGACCGCCACTACTTCCAGCACAGCCTGCACACACTCTTCAAGAACAAGACGCACGTGGCCTGGCCCAGTCTGATGTACGCCACGAGCACATCCCGACCGCCCGCCTCCGCCACGGGCCCACGGCCCGGCGAGGATGAGGCCGAGGAACTGGCCGCCGTGATGACCAAGCCGCAGGTGAATCTCCAGCAACAGCAACAACAGCAGCAACAGCCGGGGAAGCACAGTCGCATCACGACATCAGCGCCGAGGTTCAGCAACAAGACCATCAGCAGCAAGAAGACCAAGTGGCCGCTGTCCCAAGAGGTTCTGCGGCAGGCGGCCAGTCAGAAGGCACTCCAGGCTGTGCACGGTGCACGTTCAAGTGCGGCGCCTCCAGCCTCCAGCAATGAAACGAGCGCCTCCGCGTCCACCTCCTCATCCGAAAAGCCCCCACAGAACCAGAGTCAGAGCCAGTCGCAGTCCATTTCGCTACCCCAAGACTTTGAGAACAACTCTATAGACATTGATGCTCAGCAGCAGCAGCTGGTAGGGGGCAAGCAGCCATTGTCGGCTCTGAAGCTGGACGAGCACATTGTGGTGGTGGGCACCATAGCCAGTCCAACTTCGGAGGGAGCAGAGGGAGTAGCAGCCCACGCTGTCGGCGATGTTGGGGTGCCATCGGTCGGCCAGGCCATCCGCAAGCTGAACACTGGGGATGCGGTCATCTACAACGTGTACAAGACGGTGTCTCCGCCCACAGCGAACCTGGCGCTGACCACCAACAAGGTCAGCACCGAACCCTCTCAGAGCACACTCTCGCAAGTCCTGGACGTGCCGCCTCCGGCGTCGCCTCCTGTCCGCAACAGCAGCGGTGGTCATGAGAATCCCGATGCCCTCGACCTGCAGAATCTGAGCAATACCAACGAGTCCGTGGACAATCCCATCTCGGCTCTCTTTGGGTTCGTGTTTCCGGAAACGGGCCTCAGGGACTCCAGCGTGGGCAGGCGGTCGGCCAATCAGCGCAGTCTGGACTGGATCGTGCACAAGACCCTGAAGACGGGGCTCTTTGGCCAGCCGGCGGAATGCACTGGCGAGGAGTCGGTCAGCGATAATTGCCAGGTAAGAAGGCAAGAAGCCATCCCACGGTCACACGGTTACACTCTCCATTTGCCCCTCCACAGTCCGTTTGCTTCGAAGAGCTGCCGTCGCCGAAGACACAGCCGGATAACGTGGATGCCAATGTGAAGGAGCAGCATGTTGAGGATGATCTGCAGTCCGCCGAGCAGGAGCAAGAGCAGGATTCCGATGTGCTGGCGCTGGCCCCACAACCAGCGTCGTCGGCCAGCAACGAGACAACGACCTTGGTCCACGGAAAGAGCTCCCACAAAACGGATGCTCAGGCCAAGCATTTCTCGGAGGACACAGAAACACAGCCAGCATCCAGCCAGGTGGACCAGCTGCCGAGGCCCGAGGTTAATCCTCCACCCGTTCAGTTGGATTGCTGGAGCGTTTTCAGCTGCGTCCTGGCAGCCCAATACAACCTCACCATCGACGTGGAGAAGTTCTGTCCCAGTGGGGGCAGCTCCCTGAACGTTAGCTACATAGTCCCAGTGTCGCGCTATCTCCAGGCCAGCAATCTGGAGCTGCATTTCAAGTGAGTCGCGAGTCAGAGTCAGAGCCAGACGAAGGGCGCAAGTACAGTGTTTTACTCTCCTTGACAGCTCGAACAAGCCGCTGCAGTGGTCCATCTGCATTGATGAGGATCAGGCCAAGGCCAGTGCGAATGCGAATGCGCAACTCAACGAGGACGATGAGGCTCCTGCCAGCAGTGGTGTGAAAGTGCTCAAGCAGCTGGGCAACAATAAGCTGATCCTGGCCCTCGATATTCCCGAGCACGGGTACTTCTTGCGCGACTTTATGCTGCGCGCTAGCCACGATCTGGAGCAGGTGAGTCTTGCAGTTCAGATATTCAAAGATCAATTAATCATCGTATTCAATCGTTTCAGCAAAAACTATGCGATGATAACGCTCACCTGGCGAACCCTATACTCCAGTACAACTTTAGAATCGTAAGAGATTGTGATTAGCTTACAATTTAAATTAATTGGCACGGATTGAATCTGAATCTCCGGAAATGCATATGCTACGAGTAAAATATGATGTGAATGCCTGTTCGTGCGGCAAGGCACCAAAAGGGAGTACTTTTTAAATTAGGAAAATCCGAGTTAAAACGTAAATAAAACTGTTGACCAGATGGATGGATGGGTGGCCATGGCCATGGCCGGAAGTGGAAATGAATACATTTATACGTAATGAAAGCAATCAAATAAGACATGCAAGGATCCATTATCGACAATTTAAATAAAATATTTAGAGAAATCTTTTATTCCGGGCTCTTTGATTGGGCGGGAAGGCTGGGCACTATCCAGACATCTATTTAATTGCAAACCTAACGAATCCTAAGCTTAGATGTACACCGAAATGTATCAGACGGCAAAGGGCTGATCTTTGCCATCGTCATGGTATTTGATGTACGTCTCGCCGTGGGTAAAGTCTTTGGTGCCCTCGAGCCGGCCACGTGGTGGGGCCTTGGCATAGTCGAAGGACTTGTCCGACTTGCCAAACAGCTCGTTTGCCATCTCGATGTCCTCGCGGTACTTGCCGACCACCACTTTTTTGCCAGTGATGGGATCGGTTATGTCACCAAGTGGATAGACCACTTTTTCAACAGCATGCGTGATGAGGCGGGTCATGCGCTCGTTAAGCTCACGTATCAGGACCACATCGCCGGTTTTGCACACCTTTTGCGGATCGTGGGCAAAGAAAAAGTCATCCTTTTTAAAGTACTAAATGAAGGGAAGAAATGGAAACAGTTAGGTGAATCCCATGCGACATTTCGTTTGCTAAGAGCGGCCACAAACCATATTCAGATTCTTGTCCAGTTCCATGCGGCGTATGCGTATCTTGGAGGCATTTTGCTTGATGCACGGCATGCATTGGCCCATCAACAATAGTCCACGCCTCGACATTTCTTCGAGAAACTTTAATTAAACAAATTTATAAACAAAATGTTAAAGAAATATTCCAATTTTGCCGATACTAGCAGCTGATTGCTATCGATATATCGATACATCGATACAATACTTTCCCAAAACAGCTGATGCGCTGCACACACCATTTAATTCCGATAAGAAACTTGCACGAAAAATTAAGTAAAATAAACTAGTTGAAGTAACTAGACCCATTGAACACAAGCGGCAGTCTCCAATACAGTTGCGTCCAAGTAACTGAAGATATCAGCAGGATACGAGCTTTGCAAACACAATGGCAAGTAAACAAAGAAGCCATATCAGTGTTGGGGTGCAGCAGCAGCAGCCTCCGCCCATCACATCACACGCTTTTCTGTTCCCCATTCCAATCCAATCAAGCCGAGCCATAACTGATTTGCATACCAACAGAGTTACGACGACGACGACTACCCAGCAGACACATTCCCGAAGGATTTCGGATATGGCACCTACAACCAGGATGGCCTGGAAATGGAGCCCAATTCGACGGGCAGCAGTGAGACGAAACCGCGTATTTTACTTATGGGACTGCGCAGATCGGGCAAGAGTTCAATTCAAAAGGTCGTCTTCCACAAGATGTCGCCCAATGAGACGCTCTTCCTTGAATCGACGAGCAAAATCGTCAAGGACGATATCAACAATTCCAGCTTTGTGCAGTTCCAAATTTGGGACTTTCCTGGCCAAATCGATTTCATAGAGCCCACCTTCGACTCAGACATGATCTTTGGCGGCTGTGGTGCCCTGGTGTTCGTCATTGATGCCAAGGACGACTACAACGAGGCCCTGACCAAGTTCAAAAACACAGTGATAAAGGCCTACAAAGTGAACCAGCGAATCAAGTTTGAGGTCTTCATACACAAAGTGAGTTCAGATACGGCTGCTTATCAAGGCAGCTGCTTAGTTCCCACAACTACTAATTCCACTCCACTGTCCGCAGGTTGACGGCATAAGCGATGATTCAAAAATGGAATCGCAACGTGATATACATCAGCGGTCATCCGACGACCTAAGCGAGGCGGGTCTCAATCAGATCCATCTGAGCTTCCATCTAACCTCCATATACGATCACTCGATCTTCGAGGCCTTCTCCAAGGTGGTGCAGAAACTGATTCCCCAGCTGCCGACGCTGGAGAACCTTCTCAACATCTTCATACCGGTTTGTCATTTCTTTAGTTTATGGGAGAACCAAACCCAGTGCTTATAAAACAATCATTTGCAGAACTCTGGCATCGAGAAAGCCTTTCTCTTTGATGTGGTTTCCAAAATCTATATTGCAACGGACTCTTCACCTGTGGATATGCAAACCTATGAGCTGTGCTGCGACATGATCGATGTGGTGATCGATCTGTCCAGCATATATAGGTAAGACCTCGCTCGATAAATCTCCACTTGCTTGTCGATGATATAGGCCCATGATCATATTACATTACAGCTCGGAGGAGACCGCCTTCGACAGTGGCAGCTCTAGTCTGATCAAGCTGAACAACAACACGATACTCTATCTGCGGGAGGTAAACAAGTTCCTGGCCCTGGTCTGCATACTGCGCGAGGAGAACTTCAATCGGCAGGGAGTCATTGATTACAACTTCATCTGCTTTCGCGACGCCATCAGCGAGGTATTCGAGCTGCGCCTCAAGTGGCAAAAGCAGCTGGAGAACAATGAGGATGAAGATCTGGGCGACGAGCACACACTCATTCGCCATGGCAATGACGCAGCTGTGGTTACCTGAAGGATGTCTATTGGCTGCTTCCTTCATTTTACTCCTCTGCTCTCACAATGAACCCAGAACCAATTTCTTTACACTTATATTCTGTGGACACTTTGATTCCAATTTTTTATGTTTCTTTTCCGTTATTTCTAGTGTTTCCCGTGTTAATTGATATGTTTAGTCTCTTATAACCATTCAAATCATCGTAAGCCCAGCAGTTGAAATTGATAATATTACTAATAAATAATATGTATATTTTTAAAAGAAAACTGAATCTCTTCATTTATTTCCCTGCGCAATAAAGTACAAATTATTTTCAATCTGATTTCTTTCAGATTGTTGATTTAAAATATTTGCTTATAAAATTCGATGAATACATAGCCGATATATATATCGATGTTCAACATGCAAGCTGGGTGCCATCGCTAATCAGCTGATACCGCGCTCAAGTTTCTCCATTTCTCCGGGCGCTCAGGTTCGTTTCGTTTATCTCTGTCGTTGAGCAGGCAAAAAGTGCAATAAAATACCTGAAAGGTTAAATAAATAACGCGTGATTAGCAAAACCTTGTGTAGTGACGAATCTTCCAAATCTGGAGTGTTTCCATTAAGCTCGAGTCGTGGTTTGAGTTGCGAAATCTAAAAAAAAGGAGAACCCTGGAAAGTGGTTGGTTTAATGTGTGTGTATTTAGCGAGCACAGCACTAAAAACCAGTTGGTTCGGTGAAAGAGATTCAATAACGTGTTAAAAAAAGAACAAATTGTTTTGTGTGTGTGCGTGTGTGCGAGCAGCAGCTACAACAACCACAACCTGGTCTGGTCTCTGAGTGTCTGATACGGGTACGTCCGCTTTCCTCGCTCATTAGCGGTGCTTTCTCGCGCCCAGGAGAGTCAAAGTCAAGTGGAAGTCGGAAAACCTACAACTACGGCACCAGGCACCAGCCAAAGCAATTATTGGCGAATTGATATACGCAGTCAAGTGCAGTCTAAGAGGAGGAGCATCACCATCAGCAGTAGCGGCAGCAGGTGCGTAATGCAACCAACTTTCGATATTGACGTCTGATCTGGTCTTGGCCGTCTCTGTCTCTTGTCTCCATCTCTGCCTGGTGCTGGTGCGTGGTGGCGTCTGCTTATACATACAAATTGGTTTCTATTTTACTATTTTCCTTTGTGGCAGCAGCAGCATCTTTGGCATTCATTCATTTGCCTAACATATACTTTTTAGCAGCAAACAAATAAAGTGAAAGGTGCTTGGTGCTGGCTGGGCATACATTTTCCCATCTTTTGTGCAAATATTAGTCATGTGATTTCCCCCTAGTCCACCCTTCCGCACCCCCCCACTTGCAATGGAACCTCTGGGAAGAGCGTTCCATAAATCGTTGCAATTTTACTAGCTTATCGATTTTTGACAGCTGCTACTGTACCACAGCTCTCTCCGGCCAGGGCGTGTCACGTTTGCCAGTTAATTATTAACTTTAGTCGCTGATGGACAAGTGTTTTTCCACCGCCTATGGGTAACAAAACCACACCCCACTTATGTCATGTCCATACTCTCCACTAGGAGAACCTCGTGGACAGCGGAAATGATTTCATCCATCAGACCAACCAACCAACCCCCGAAAAAACACGCCATAGTTGATTCCCATATAACAGACATGTAGCCAAAACAATGTTTTGGCCATTCCCTGCCTCAAGTCCATGCATATTCTTGTTTATGTTGCAGATTGAGGTTGGGGTCTCTTAGTCTTTTCGGGGTGCCGGCTGTCTACGACAACTGCGTCGTCGCAACAAAATTCCCTTTTGTTGGGGTGCAAAAGCACGTTTTTCTTCTGCTTGCTTCCCAATTTCACGGCCAAATTGATTTTCCAACGTCGAAATGAAGGAAAAGTAAAATTACAAAATACTGCTTGCGCAGCGAGACCGTGATGGGATGGATGGCCATAAAACAATAACGATTATAAAAAGAAAAATATTTCACACAATTGCTGCTGGGCATTTCATTTTCGCAGCCAACACGCACATCCAAATAGTAATTATTACAACTTTTCATTGTTGTGTGGCCGCCGTCTAACTCCCAATGAATTCTGTCTGGCCGGGCCTGGCCCATCCATCGGTGCTGTCTTGGACAAGAGCACGTGCTTCTACGCACAGAGAAATTCTCAGGTTCTTTGCGGGAGTGGGGGCGACGAAAGATCCAAGCATGACCAAAGAAACTCAAGACTTGGGCAATTTGTAAGCACATTAAATTGTTAACAAACCGTGAAGTTGGTCAGTGGGCTCCAAACGAAAAGAAATGCAAATGCAAAGCGGGTTTTGTGGCTTAACAGCTTTGGCAGAAGAACGAGAGAGAGACCTAACCTAACGGTTAGTTAGGTTTGTGAGAGGAACTGGGAAATTGTCTTGATCGATTACCCACAAAGAGAGATGATTGTGATACCCTTTAAATCCTCTCTCTACCAAAGTCCTCTCCGTCTTGTTCCTTCTGTACCTTTCTGTCTCTCTCTGTCTTCCGCCTGGGTTACCTTTTGCCGTTCCGTTCCTCGTAACAGTTGTTTTCGTACGTGCACATCGCATAGGCTCTCTCATACTCTCTTCGCCTGGTGCATCGATGGCTGTCCCATTGTTGTTGCTGATTCTCTCCGCTCTCCAAGCGGAAGCTACTCCATTTATGTAAATTGCTTGCGTGACATTTCAATACTCGGCGTATTTTATGAAAAGCGGCAGCGCAGCGCCAAGAATCGGCTTCATTGTTGAATTCAGAGTCGGAGCGGAGCCAGGCCGGGGGTTGCCATGCCAACTGCCCGGACTGTTCAGTGCTCAGGCTCTGGCATTGTCATGTCATGTTCGTAATCAGTTTAACTGTGCTTTTTATGTCCCGCTCTTTACGTTTCTTCTGCGTATTCATATTTGTAATATCACTGCAATTACGTTTTTCAATAAGTAGCGGATCATGCACTACTCGTACTTGAAAAGAACTTGCATGAATCTCCGTTGAATTCAATTATAAAACCTTTTAATTTTCTCATTTCTTCACTGAATTAAATTGCTACGCCTTTTCTTATTTCTTTTATAGGAATTTTGCCAAGATATTAAGGTTGAAAGGCGCTGCGTGTTTGGTAATTTTGCCCCAAAACAGTCTTGGCTACGGCTCTTTTTTTTGTTTTCGGGCTATAATTCGTTTGCTTAATTTGGTCATTCGTGCCCGGGGTTCAGCGAGGTGAAACGGTTAAATGTTTTCAAAACTGCTCCAGTATTTTCTATCAGTGTGTGTGTATGTGTTGTGTGGTCTCTGCATGTGTTCATTGTTATTTCGGTGTTCCACCGCCTCCGCCTCCCGCCCCTCTGGCGTTTGTTATGCTCTCTAGGCCCTAGTGCTGGTGCTCCACATAAAGGGTGACTCGATACGTCAGCAAGGGCGCAGGCACAGCGCTGTATGGCTGGTAGGACTGCAATGCAAATGAACCTGAGCCGAGTTCAGTGCACTGGATCACGGCACCACCACTGTCGACATTGGGTTTAGTTTTTACTTTTTGTTTTGGGTAGGGAAAAGGGAAAACCTCAATACGCGGTTATAGCGAAGGTAAAGTGTCAGCAAAGTATGAATAATGCAGCGGAATATGTGTATACTCGACTAGTTATAAACAAAAACGAGAAGGAACGTGTGAGTCGCTTCTGGGGCCGCGACTCTACTTATACCCGTACTCAGTCAGTAGATGCATTTTTGAGCATAATTTTTTAGAATTTTAGATTAAATAAAAAAATTTTACATTTTACATTTTTTTGCTATATCTGTTATCTACATCTACATCTACAATGTATATTTTACATCTAAGATGTACCATTCATATTCTTCATCTCCTCCGCTAGGGGTTGCTCGCGCACTGAACGCAGCAGAGTGTGCGAGCGAGAAGGAGATAGAGTAGCGTATTTCTGGCTGAAGTGGGCGGGGGAACCAACTGAAAATCAATTTCTTCATTCTGGCTATAATTATGATCCGATCTGATTCAGATTCGGCAGTCTGGTAGATAGGGTCATTCTCTACGATACTGCGTTTTTAGTTTTGTCGTATCTTTAAAAGTGTGCCTGCCACAGATTTTCGTTCTTTGTGGGGGCGGAAGGGGGCGGGGCGAAATTTTGAAATACACTTGTAGCAGTGTGATATCACATGAGTCTTGAAACCAAATTTGGTTACCCTAACTCTTATAGTCTCTGAGATCCAGGCGCTCAACAAGACGGACGGACGGACGGACGGACGGACGGACGGACGGACGGACGGACGGACGGACGGACAGACAGACATGGCTATATCGACTCGGCTATTGATGCTGATCAAGAATATATATACTTTATGGGGTCGGAAAATTTTCCTTCTCTGTGTTACACACATCCACTTTTACCACAAATCTAATATACCCCTTAACTCTTTTTTGAGTACGGGTATAAAAACTAAGCAAAATTGTGTAAGTCGTGTCTGTAAATGCTAAACTAAAAAACGGTGAATAAAATATAGGCTTTTTTTTGTTCCTCTATTGTTAAACAATGGTGTTTGAAAATTATTACGATTATTATTAAGATGTGGTACAGTAGCATTTATACCCTTTTGACTGTTTACTCTTACTATTATCCGTCTCGTATCATCTGTGGAAATTAAGATTTGTTTACTCGGGTACAGTAAACCCTCTCTTAGCCAGACTTCCCCCGGAATGATTTCCCAATGTTTTTACATTGAACTCCAACCAAGAGCGCTTTCACTTTACATATAAAAATACATACATACATATAGTATCCTCCACTAAAACTAGCACATACATACGTATAAATTTGCTTTGTCCCCGAACCCCCAATATTACCACTCATTTTGCATCAACTCAATTTTCTGCTTTGCCAACAAAATGTTGACTTTTGGAATTAAATTTCACCGTTGCCAAAGATCACAAGTCCGCTGTATCTCTGCCTTTCGCTCCCCCTTCCCTACAGCACCGTTGCCGGCGAATTTTGTGGAGTCGCAAAAATTGACCTAGTCAACGAAATGCTCGATCCCCAGCGACACACCTCACCCCCTTTCCCCTCTTTTACCCATGCTATCTTTCTCTTTGCGGAGCTTTTCATAAATGTAGCTTTTATTCAATTTTCTCTTTGCTAAAAGAAAGCTCTCTTAAATTGTAAAGCTTTTTTCTCTTTAGTTTGTGCTCTCTTAATTGCTATTTGGCATTGAATGCCAGAAGTTTGTTGATACGATAAACATTTAAAAAGAAATATCCAACCTTTGGGTTTCCAAGGCTCTCAAAATATCGACCCACACTTTTTTTTGGGAATGAATGAATATAATATATTATACATACATATGTACAAATGTATGTACATTCTTATGTACTTTGTATGAATATTTTAAATGTAGAAGATACAACAGAATTTTTCTTTGTGGGTTCCGGAAATGCAACGATATGCAAAGTTCGATTGATTACATTCCGTCAATAAATAAATATAGTTTTTTGTGGTTAAATTTCATAGTGCTCATATATGTACGTATGAAATAATCATTATTTTCAGCATATTCCGCATTATTCCCCAGTGCAAAATATTCGAAAACATTTTCAGAGCTCTGCTTGAAATTCGGGATCGACATCGACTCTGATTAGATTATAACGAGTAAACATTCTTTTGAAGATAACCCAACAATGTTTACCTGGTTTACTCCAATATGCTTATAGGTTTATAACCCTGTCGTAGTTTAATCAATATTCATATAGTTCAGAAATAATAGCTATTCAAGATTAAAGGTAAAGTCATTTATTTTCCTTTTATGCAGATGACCTTGAACTTAAAGTTGTTTATTTCAATAAGTAATTGATTCGTGGTTCTGGGTGTTCCTTGATATCAGATATCAGCCCCGCTATACGACAGCAGAACCAAAAAACAATTCCCATCCCTTGGGATTGTAAATTGTAAACACATTGCTGGGCCTCTCTATCGCTATCCAATTAACCCACACGCTTCGGCGTTTCGATTGTGGAAATGTTTTTATGGCTTTGTTTTCGTGAAAGTTCATTAAGAAAGAAACAAAACTATAGTTTACAGAACCTACTCAGAGAATTCTAATTAATCCATAAATTACTACAGCTTTGAATGAAAAATACAAAACAGAATTGAAATGATCATTCACTCTAGATTGGAGTGCCCCACGACGAGCGCTTTTGCCACACGTAGTATCTACATAATTCTGATGTTTACACTTTGCTCTGCTACCAGTTCGGTGCCTGTTGTTATTTTTAAGCGCACGTTCTTCTGTAGTCAGAAAAAAGTTCATTTGTTATTGTTTACAGCGAATTACAGATCTTCTATGTATCCACAACACTCGGGGGATGCGTCGAGCCCACGGCGGCGACCAATCAGAGGCGGGTAAACAAGTTGGAATAGAACAACAGATACAGGGGGATCGGCAGGGGGACGGGACAAACAGCTGGCGACGCGGAAGCGTATTTAGTTGTTTACGCTTTATGCAAAGCAAAACAATTAACCCACAATTATGAAATCGCCAGAGAGAAAACTATCTAACGGGGCTATTGATCGGTTAAACAGCATTTGAGGAGAGATCAATCGATCCTCGCAATGTGGAATTTCCCTTCCCACTAATGACCCTGCGTCGCATTATTTATGATACCTCTGGCCATACATACTTGTATATATCTATTTTTTGTAGCTCGTTATCGATGGCTTTTTGTTTAAAAATTTGTTGAAATTCGCATAAACTTTTTTGCCGCTAATCTTGAGAGGAGAGGCCATTGATCGCACCGCACCGGTTTTTGCTCTTCGAAGGGGGCCTGCCTTGCCGGCCCTCCCCTGCTCACTTCCGCATAAGTTTCTATGCTTTATGGCACTGCGTAAATCGTTCCACCGGTTCGAGTATACCATGAATGTGAAGCTGAAACTACGAGTATTTCTATGTATTCTTTGCACCGAACCATTCAGAATCAGATCAGCTAAGGCGCGAGCGACTCACGCGCTGTCAACTATTTCGACCTTGATGCCGTCGGTGGGTTATCTATCCATTCACTCGGCTCGCAGCTAGAAATAGTTGTTTTGCTCATGAATAAAATACATATATTACATGGTGGAAACAACTCTCCTCCACACAAACATACAAAACAAACTCGTATATGACATACACATATACGTTTGTATTTGACTGTGGGAATACATACATATCTATCAATTAAGGGGCTCGTCTCAAGTTGTTTTTCCTTAGATGGGACAGATCAAGCAGGCAAAAGAGCAGCTCTGCTGGATCAATGTTCTACATATTTAGTTAGATTAATTGAGCTATGAAGATGCCTTCTTTAAAGCCGTGTCTGTACTACAGAGCACTTTCCCAATCTGACAGCAAATCAAAGAATGCCTTTCAGTATCATTTACACATCACTGGGCCTATATTTGTTTTGAGAATTTCTTTGGTTTATCAAAATTATCAGTTTATTGTATTGTAACTGTATTTATCCTGGACCTGGACCCTGCACCTGGATCTGGATCTGGATCATATCCACAGACGACAGAAGCGTGTACGTACATTAGTACAAGTGGAGAGGCAGCCAGAGGGCGGAAGGTTCATGAACTCCTCTCCTCCATGAGGGCGCGACAGACAGACATTTCTTTCGTATTAAGCGGAAGTGGTAAGGGGGCAAATAGAGACAGAGAGAACGATAGTGTGTGTGAGTGGAGTTGTGTGCTGCACACAGCTGAATGCTAACGATTGAGTGATGATGGTCGCTTCAAGCTGATGGCCTGGCATTTGCGAGTAACTGCAGGTTCAGTACACTTTGACGGACTACTACGGGCGGACGTTTAGCAAGCCGATAAAGAGTCCGTCACATACATAGAATATATCTGTTATCTTTGCCGTTCTCTTATCAGGCATTTCGACAATCTTATCGCTACAAAGCAAAAACAAAACAAACAAAAAGTACTCAAATACTTTGTGTGATAGTGATAGAAATTTGTTCAATTCCAATGTGATTTTCCGCCGTTGAATTCGATTTGCTTGCTGCTGCTGCTGGTGCTGGTTCTATACTGGGTAATATTCCAAATTTGTCAAATAATTCCAGTGATTAATTACCGTTAAAGTTTGTGCCTAATTCGAGAGAGAGTCAGTGAGAGAGAGAGAGAGAGAGAGAGAGAGAGCACAGCAGCTGTTAATTTAGGAGCCATTGCCGCTCGTGCACAACATAACCTCAATGTGTAATCACTTTTCGAGTGACTAATTTAATATTTTTTAAACAAGCGATAAGCAGAGTAATGATAGTCCCTAATTATCAACTTAATATATCAATAATCAATCAGATATTTAGAGCTTATGGCACGATCTGAGTCATCCCTCGTAGTGTTGCTATAAGGCACGTTTCCTGTTCGAAATTTACGACTTTTGAGTAAACCGATTAGATAAACACCAACAAATGTACATACACACATATATTTGGTTATGTTATGGTTATGGGTACTTCACTGTACAGTGTTCACTTTGTATAAACCTTGACTAACCCGTAACTGCCACACAGAATTACTACACCGACTCACATCAGAATAGAACATCTACTACCACATTGAATCGAGAATTGAAACGCCTAATCCCAAGAGATCCCACACCTTCTTCTACGCACACAGATCCAAGAGCAAGGTAACAGGATACGAGGATACATGCCAAAGGATCGTAATATACCATACAATCGCAAACATTTCTGAGCAACCAGGACCAAAGGACACCACCAGCTATGCCGCTCTTCACGAGGAAAACCTCCAAGCCCGGATCTGCAGCAGATAATACCTCACAGATCAGCAACAATAGTGATGGGGGCAAGGGGCGTGCCTCTGGCGTACCCGCCAACATCCAGAACAACAATAACAATAACAACAACAGCGCCGACTACACGAAGCCCCCACTGGTTTTCCACTGCCAGCTGGCCCACGGCAGTCCCACGGGCCTCATCCATGACTTCTCGAGCGTGCGAGAGCTGTACCAGAAGATCGCCGAGTGCTTCGACATCTCGGAGAAGGACATCCTGTTCTGCACGCTCAACTCGCACAAGGTGGACATGGCCCGGCTGTTGGGCGGGCAGATCGGGCTGGATGATTTCATATTCGCCCACCGCAAGGGCCGGCCCAAGGAGATCGAGATAGTCAAGTCGCAGGAGGCCCTCGGGCTGACCATCACCGACAATGGGGCCGGCTACGCCTTCATCAAGCGCATCAAGGAGGACTCGATCATCGACCGCATCGAGCACATCTGCGTGGGCGATCACATCGAGAAGCTGGATGGCCAGAATATGGTGGGCAAGCGGCACTACGAGGTGGCCCGCATGCTCAAGGACATTCCCACGGGCGATACCTTCACACTGCGCCTGGTGGAGCCCGTGCGGAGCGGTTTCCAAGGCATAGGGCCGCGCAGTCAGTCCCGCGCCACGGGCAGCGCTGGCGGCGGACGCAACTACGGCAGTGGCAAGGAGACGCTACGCTTTAAGGCAAATGGAAATGCACAGATCGAGCCGCAGTTCGATGAGGCCACGGTGGCCGGGATCGATGCCATCAATAATCTGCTCGAGTCCTTTATGGGCATCAACGACACGGAGCTGGCGTCGCAGATCTGGGATTTGGGCGACAAAAAGTCCAACTCGATGGACTTTGCCGAGTCCATTGACAACTCGGACCTCGAGTCCTTTGGCTTCACCGACGACTTCATCATCGAGCTCTGGGGTGCTATAACAGATGCCCGCCGCAAGTCCACGACCAGCCCCAAGTAGGGACCCGAAGGTTGGGATGTGGGAACTATTGACTTGTTTGGGAACCAATAAAAAAAAAACAATACAGAAACCATTAGAGAAACTAAGAGCTAAGCCCCAAGCCTAAGCAGAAGAGCCTTTTCTGTTATTCTTATTCTTAACTATTGCTATTATCATTAATATGTGTTTTGATTAAAGTTAGTTGCATACATATTTGCTGTATACAGTACTCTACCATATCGTATCCATATAGCCTGCATGTGTCGCCTGCCTTTGCCAATTATTTTGTATTTGTATCACGATAAAGTATTTACTATGTAGAAGCGAAGAACGAAGAAAGGATGGAGTAATCTATAGAGTATATTCGTATATTTTTGTACAACTTTTTACATGTATGTACATATTTTTCATACGTTTAATTACTATATATATTCAGTAGTTTTATCATTTAATTTTGTTTTATGAATAAATTTAAATTATTTAAATTATGAATCACCTTCCACCTCTTGGCTTTATTTTTATTATTAGTTTCTTTTCAGTTTTTATAGTACTATTTTTATACCCGTACTCAAAAAAGAGTTAAGGGGTATATTAGATTTGTGGTAAAAGTGGATGTGTGTAACATAGAGAAGGAAAATTTTCCGACCCCATAAAGTATATATATTCTTGATCAGCATCAATAGCCGAGTCGATATAGCCATGTCTGTCTGTCCGTCCGTCCGTCCGTCCGTCCGTCCGTCCGTCTGTCTGTCTCGATGAGCGCCTAGATCTCAGAGACTATCAGAGCTAGGGCAACCAAACTTGGTTTCAAGACTCATGTGATATCACACTGCTACAAGTGTATTTCAAAATTTCCCCCCGCCCCCTTCCGCCCACACAAAGGACGAAAACCTGTGGCAGGCACAATTTTAAAGATACGATAAAACTAAAAACGCAGCATCGTAAAGAATTACCATATCTACCAGATTGCCGAATCTGAATCAGATCGGATCATAATTATAGCCAGAATAAAGAAATTAATTTTCAGTTGGTTCCCCCGACCACTTCAGCCAGAGACACGCTACTCTATCTCCTTCTCGCTCGCACACTCTGCCGCGTTCAGTGCGCGAGCAACCCCTAGCGGAGGAGATGTAGAATTTCAATGGTACATCTATAATCTACATGTTAGATGTAGAATATACATAATATATGTAGATGTAGATAGCAGATGTAGCAAAAAAATGTAAAATGTAAAATTTTTTTTTTTTAATTCGAAAATTCTTAAAAATTATGCTTAGAAATGCATCTACTGACTGAGTACGGGTATAAGTAGAGTCGCGGCCCCAGAAGCGACTCACACGTTCCTTCTCGTTGTTATTTGGGTTTGTTTATTTGTCAAAGAATCTTAAAATTTGTTTTGTATTCGTGAATACAAGCATTAGCCCATGCGACTTTTGCGACTTGTTGGCACTCATCAGCAATTTGTAGAGACAGACAGACACTCTTTAAAAATATTCCACAGTTCGAAACGGTGAGGAATAGTTCCCCTTTTCTTTTATACAATACATGCTTTGACCATGGGCCAATTCGGGCGGCACTCATTAGTAGTCGAATTCTATTGCTCAAAGATTGTATAATACGTATAAGTGGAACATTTCCTGTATAATCGGAGATCAAAGCAATGGTAGGGTAAACAACTGGAAGTGACGTACATACATGGACAAATCACCCGACAAACGACACGATTTAATTTGTTTACGACTGCATTACAAGAATATGCCGTAAAAGCTCTCTCGCTTGCAATAATAGCAGCAACAATACAGCCAGGGCAGGAACAGCTGCGCCGATCTCAGCGAGCAGCTGATAAGCACAGTTATTAAGTCGCTCGCAGCCAGAGAGAAAGAGTGAATAAAGCAGCTGCTGTATATAATATATGTATTTTGTATATCGGTGCATAGCCATAGCAACCAACAACTGCAAGTTACATGACTTTCCGGTTTTACCTGTTTTCGTTTTGCCAAGCTTTTGCTCTTAAATAACAAGCATTTGGCTCTCTATCTGGTCTGCCGCTCTGCCGCTCTCTCGCTATACACGCACACATGCACAAGCAGGTGCTTAATTCGATTAACTGAACTTTGCTGTCGCTCAGTTCTGCCCCAGCAGTCGTCGGAGCAACAAACTAAAAATCTACAACTGAAAACTAAACGGAGCAGCAGCACGCAGTGGAGAATACCACTAAAAACATTGTGAAATTACAATAAACATACGTGTATTGCCAGTGAAGTGAACAAAAAATAGTCAAAGTGCTGGAGGAAATAGAGTGAGACTTTGATAGTTTCTCGCTAGTGTTTTCAAGGGCACAACGCAACGCAACAGAGCACAGCACAGACCTCAACAAACACAGCAACATTCTGCTGCGCTGCTGAAAACTGAACTGAAGCCATAATAAAATACGTATTTTCAAACACACCGCAAGCAAGGTACTGAAAATGCAAATGACATAGCAAATAAGTGAAATAAAATTTCCATTATACTAGAGATGGTTTCGAGAACATACGTCTGCATTCGGGACCGCCACAGAATTCTTGGCAAGCACCTACATTTATGTAGACTTTGGGCCCCGCGTTTGTTTTTGTTTGCCCGCGCGCGCGTCTCTTTCGTCGTGCATTGTGATTCTTCCGAGTGTTTTCTGGACTTTGATCGTGACTCAACAGAACCCCAGACCAGACCCCTACAAATAATAGAACTCAAATAAACACTGAACTCTGGGCATGTGATTACCGCTGGCAACGCCATTTGATCAGTTTTAAACAGAAACCAGACAAGCTTTCAAATTTTGCAAAAATCTCTCACTGCACACTGCAAAACTTGCATTGCATTTGGAACTTCTTTATCTTCTGCAATTGAGTCAGAGTCGGAGCTCTGTCGAAATGCGACTCCTTTGTCTTTTCTGTGCTGTGAGTGGAATGGATAACATAACGAATTCCCGCTTGCATTTGCCTTTGTCTGCGACTCCGACACTTCTGTACCTCTCTGCGTCGGGTGCCTTTTTCTTGGGTTTCCATATCCATCGAGTTTGGTTTTGATTGCTCTACGCAGGTGAAAGTGAGGCAGGGCCGCCGGCCCACAACGCGTGACAGATGGCGTGATCTGCTGTGCTGTGATGTGATGTCTGCTCTCCCAGTATTTCGTTTCGGGAGCACAGCTACAATACCATCGATTATTGAAGAAGTACAAATGTTGGCACTTGCATTGCTTTGCTTATCATTCTGATTAGGCATTAATATTTGCCAGATTGTTGGCTGGCTGGCAAGTACAGAAAAGTGTACAACCATTGTTTTAATGTTGCGTTCGCTGGATGGACATTGAACTCCATTCCGTGCTTGAGTGTCTCGCTATTTTTGTGTTTATTGCTTTTTGCTTTTTTTTCTGTGAATGTAGATTCATTTATTCGATGTGGAAGTCGCGTGATGTTTTCCCTGCTGTGCTATGATTAATACACACGCTGCAATACATTCTGCTAAATATATTTACTTCATGTTTTATCACGCCACTGGAGTACATACGGGAATGGGCGACCACAGCTGATAAGAGGGGCTTTTACAACACCAATTCGATGGGAATGAAAACTCATAAATACTCATAAATAGTTTTGCCACAGATGGCATAACTAAAGCAGATAGTAGTCGGGGTCCTACCTTGAACTTGTCGCAATACATGATTAAGCAAAGGCTGTGTTCCTCCCCCCTTTAGATGAGAATGGCGGGGGCAACATGTCGTGGGATGTGTGTGCCTTTTGCATCTATGCCTCCTATCCGCCATTCAAACACACACCTTGACTTTGGGCGCACTCAAAGAAAAAAACGAAAGCAGAAAGCAAGCTAAAAATAATTAAATGCAAATGTTAGTCTGTTTTGGTGGGCATTGTTACGGCTTCAAAGCCGCCAAAGGATGGCCTGCACTTGCACTCTGATGCAATTTGTCTATTTTGAATGCGTTGCCAACCGGGGGTAGAACAAATGTCGGCAATAAGCGATGCTGATTACTCATACTCATATTTTTAATTTTTTCATTACCTTTTACAGTTGCCATAATTCAGCGAGAGGGTCCAAAGTGCCGGGCAGAACAAACCCGGAGCTGGTTCCGCCGCCAATAAGCGGCGTATTTGACCGCCTTCCAATAAAAATGGCCCCCATATAAAAATCTACAGGGAACACACACAAACAGCAGCAATACACAGCCTTGGCCATATATAGGTGCGATTGCGATTAGACAAAAAGATTAGAACAAGGCCAACCCACAGGAGAGGCCAGAGAAGGAGGAATAATAATCATCAGCCCCAAAAGGAACGGAAGTCCATTCAGACCAAAGATGAACAGCCTGGCGCGCGTCTTTAGCAACTTCCGGGACTTCTACAACGACATCAATGGAGCCACCTTGACGGGGGCCATCGATGTGATCGTGGTGGAGCAGAAGGACGGCGAGTTCCAGTGCTCGCCCTTCCATGTGCGCTTCGGCAAGCTGGGAGTGCTGCGTAGTCGCGAGAAGGTGGTAAGTAGATCCTAAACGCGAAATTGTACCCTGCCACCATCAATAATCGACGATGGACTTTCCACAGGTGGATATCGAGATCAATGGCGCACCCGTGGACATTCAGATGAAGCTGGGCGACGCGGGCGAGGCCTTCTTTGTGGAGGAGTGCCTTGAGGATGACGATGATGAGCTGCCAGCGAATCTGGCCACATCGCCCATACCATTGAGCTTCATGAATCTGCGGGAGCACGGCAACGACACCATGGAGGACATCAGCGGTGTGACAGCCGACAAGTAAGTGGAGCACAAAGCAGATTCACGCCAGCGCTAGACTCATTTGCCATCTCATTTTAGAAACGCTAGTGAGGAGCTGCAGATTCCTCTGCCCCTGCCGCGACGCAACTCCATCGACTTCTCCAAGGAGGAGCCCAAGGAAGCGGCCGCAGATGGCAAACATTTCGAGAATCAGGCCTCGGACTACACGATGCGCAGGTAGACAAGGGCTTCTCAGACCAAAGGCTTCCCCGAGCAGGCCAGGATAATCAATTTGGACTGTTTTCAATCCCGAACAGGCACACGGACAACACACTGGAGAGGCGCAATCTGAGCGAGAAGATCAAGGAGTACACCACACAGAAGATTCGTCAGGAGTGGGCGGAGCACGAGGAGCTCTTCCAGGAGAAGAGCGAGAAGAGGCCAGCCGAAGCGGAGCCCGAGGCGGTGAAGGAAGTGGAGAAGGAGCAGCCCCAGCCCGATGTTACCGTCTCATCGGTGGCACCCAGCGAGGGCGCCAAGGATCCCAAGGATGCCTCCAAGGATGTGTCCAAGAGCAAGACCAAGAAGCGGCGCAAGAAGACGCAGATGAAGAAGAACGCACAGCGCAAGAATTCCTCGAGCAGCTCTGTGGGTAGCGCTGCCGGCGGCGACATCAACACCACCACCAGCACCACGGGCGTGGCCACAGTGGCAAACATTGATGAAGGCGATGCCCCAGCTAGTTCCATCGCCGCCAACAACTCTGCCAACTCATCCTCCAACGACGAGCTGCCCTCGGCCCCATTGCTCACGGCTCACACCGGAGACGACAGCGCGAAGATTGAGCTGCTGCACACCACCCCAATCCCAGCGCTGAAGCAGCACCTAGACCTGGACATCCACTTCTTTAGCGACACAGAGATCACTTCGCCATCAGGCGGCGGGCCCAACCGTCCCTCCAGCCCCATCCAGAGCGACAGCGAGCTGGAGACAACGATGCGGGCGCGGGACCAGCGCCAATGCGGCGACGAAACGAACGCCACCAATTGGAATTGGGGCGAACTGCCCGACCAGGCCAAGACAGAAGCCATCAGTGAGGCCGATGCGCAGCAGGTCGACCGACACTCGATGCTCAGCAGTATGTTCAGCTTCATGAAGAAGGCCAATCGGCTGCGCAAGGAGGTTGGCAACGAGGCGGGGGACATCTATCTGTCCGACCTGGATGGCTCCATGGACCCGGAGATGGCGGCCCTCTACTTTCCCAGTGCCAAGTTGAAGGAGTCCTCGCCGGCCACGGCCCTGGAGGAGGACCGGGAGAGCGGCAATGGCACCAGCCTGCCGCACTCGCCCAGCTCCCTGGAGGAGGGCCAGAAGAGTCTGGACTCGGACTTTGATGAGAGCAAGCAGCAGCGTGACAAAAAGTAAACACCATTTTCCCCTGGGGCAGCTCGGTCAGAGATTAATCGCTGCCATTCTTCTTGTGTGTTGCAGATATTTGGACTTTGTGGCCATGTCCATGAGTGGCATGCCAGAGCACGGAGGACCCCCCTCGGAGGAGGAATTTGACCGGCATTTGGTCAGCTATCCGGACGTAAGTATCCCACCCAGCCCCACCCAACGGCTCCCCGCTGTGCTCTGTGTTTGAATCCGCTGCACTTCACTGCCGCACCTGCACCGCCTCATTGCCTGTTGCCTCGTTGCATCCGTTTAACAAGTCTTTACATCTCTACCCATGCCATGCCCTCATACGAATCGCCTCTGCCTCTGCCTGTGCCTGTGCCTGTGCCGTGCCATGTCATGCCGGAGCAGGTGTGCGCAAACCCCAGTCTGTTCTCATCGCCAAACCTAGTCGTACGTCTAAATGGCAAATACTACCCCTGGACGGCTGCATGCCCCATTGTCATGACAATGATCACCTTCCAGAAGCCACTAACCGATGTAAGTCTCTCTGTCCAACCGCCTATATCTGTGTGTCTCCTGCTCTTGCTCCTCCCTGTGCTAATGGTTCCCCCACACCTCTGCTCTGCTCCTCAGGATGCCATTGAGCAGCTCATGTCGCAAACTGTCGAAGGCGACAAGCCGGAAATTCCCGAAGCTGTCCAGGCCGGGCCGGCGGGTCAGACAAAGCGCTACTGGTGGAGCTGGAGGCGCTCACAGGAGGCAGCGCCCAACCGTGGCGGCCACGGCATGGGTCCCGGCAAGGACGAGAAAGGTAAGAGCCCCCCCAAACTGACCCTGGAATTGGAATTATATTTTCCCTCCCCTACAGATGGTGAACAGGCTGCTGCAGTGGCGACGCAAACCTCGCGGCCACTCTCTCCCACGGACATTAGCGAGCCGACGCCAAGCAAGAGCGACTCTCTCGCAGAGAATGCAGAGAACACATCGGCACTGGTCGACAACCTCGAGGAGCTGTCGATGGCCTCCAACAAGAGCGATGAGCCCAAGGAGCGCTACAAGAAATCCCTGCGCCTTAGCTCGGAAGCCATTGTAAGTACTCGAGATTAATTGCTAGTCGATCGACCATTTCGTTCATTTCCTCCGTTTGTTTTGCAGAAAAAACTAAACCTCAAGGAGGGCACTAACGAGATCGAGTTCAGCGTGACGACCGCCTACCAGGGAACGTCGCGCTGCAAGTGCTATCTGTACCGGTGGAAGCACAACGACAAGGTGGTGATCTCGGACATTGATGGGACCATTACCAGGTCCGATGTGCTGGGCCACATATTGCCGATGGTCGGCAAGGACTGGGCCCAACTGGGTGTGGCACAGTTGTTCTCGAAGATCGAGCAGAATGGCTACAAGCTGCTCTACCTGTCGGCCCGTGCCATCGGCCAGTCCCGACTGACACGCGAGTATCTGCGCTCGATCAGGCAGGGGAATGTGAAGCTGCCCGACGGGCCGCTGCTGCTGAATCCCACCTCCCTGATATCGGCATTCCATCGCGAGGTAATCGAGAAGAAGCCCGAGCAGTTCAAGATCGCCTGCCTGTCGGACATTCGTGATCTCTTCCCCGACAAGGAGCCCTTCTATGCCGGCTACGGCAACCGGATCAATGTAAGTGGAGGGAGTCCCCCATCCCACCAGTGGATGTGACAGCTGACACCGCTCTTTTATCTTCTTTTCAGGATGTGTGGGCCTATCGGGCTGTGGGCATTCCCATCATGCGCATCTTCACCATCAACACCAAGGGCGAGCTGAAGCACGAGCTGACCCAAACATTCCAATCCTCGTAAGTAGTGGGTGGACCCCGCCCCGCCCCGCCCCAACTCCATATCTGTATCTGTATCTGTTAGCTTGTATCTCTCTCCCATGCATCTGCATACATATATACGTATACATATATGGTTCCGGTGTTTTTCCCCCATAACTGATAACTGATAACTGAAAAACTCATGCCACACATTCGATAATGCAAGCGATAACGATAACCACAAGCCAATCAAAATAGTTGTATTAACTCCATCATGTAACGCCAGGTATCGCCGTCACACACGTGTGAATGTATCCTCCTCTGTCCCCATGTCTGTGTAGTATTCATTGTACTACCCTCCTCCTCCTCCTCCTAAGCCGCACCCTACTCAATCAAACAATCAATCAATCAATCGATCGATTCAAGCATTTTTCGGTTGTCAAATTTATACAGTGGCTACATCAATCAGTCGCTAGAAGTCGACGAGTACTTTCCCCTGCTCACCCACCACGATGAGTACGAGTACCGCACGGATGTGTTCGACGATGACGAGTTGGAGGACGAGCTGCAGTTCAGCGATGACTACGATGTGGATGCAGAGCCCGAGCTGAGTGGCGACGACGATGACGATGCCCTCTATGATGATGACTTTGCCAATGAGAGCGACGCCGAACCCGGCGAACAGTCGGCAGATGTTGGCCTCATCATGCGAAGCCGACGAGTGTCGACCAAGAACGAAGTGGCGTTGCTGCCCTCGAGCCGAGACCTAACGTGGCTGAATTCCTAGGCCATAGAACCATATAACCAGAAACCTGCTCTCTAGTCCTTCCCCGAGGGTTGTGTGCAGCTGCAACGATGTTGAATGAGTTGAATTGTGATAAGAGTTTTCTGAGAGAACTATCAGGAGTGTCCCTGTCCCCATGTTTGTTGTTGTGTCAGGCAGTAGTTAGTGGTGCCCGGGAGCACAGCTCTCGGGCCAGTCGTAAGCTTTGAAAGTATTTTGCTCAGCCGCAGCAGATCTAAATGTTTAGCTTTAAGGAAGAGGAGCGAAACGCCGAGTACCTTTTGGATATAGTCCTGTCCCACTATATCTATAGCAATATAACCAATAAACGATATCAATATGTTCGCTGTGATGGAAAACTCTTGTTTCTGGTGGCTTCCAATCGATTGTGTGAAATGTGGCATGAGTTGTAGGTTTCCAGCAGCAAAAATCCGTACTTCGATGGATGGGCTAGGCCTAGGCATGTAATCGCAATATTTATAGAACGTAGCACACGCTGAGGCGCACGATCACGCTCCCAATTTGTGTGTTGCATACTCTTGGGGAGGCGCACAAAATTCCCCACTCGTATCACCCATTGCCTACTGCCCAGGCGCTTTATGACGTTCCCCACTCATCCGATCCGTCTCTCTGACATGTGTTCTTCCAGATACTGCAGCATGACGTACATTGTCGATCAGCTATTTCCCCCGGTGAAGCTCGACGAGGCCAACACTGAGTTCTCCAACTTCAACTACTGGCGTGACCCCATAGCCGACCTGGTTATACCCGAGCTGGAGACGGCCCTGGTGCCGCCGAGTCCCAACGTTGATAAAGCTACACTGCGACCCATTCCCGAGAAGTAGGAGCCACCACTACACTATTAACATAAATAGATGCAAGCCCCCAAGATTTATATGTACTAGTACAACTATAACACTATACAGTAGCACCTGGAGCCTTTCGACATTTATTTACCTAGCTACAAACTCTAAATGTGCTTACCAAAAACAAAAACAAAAACGTGAAATACGAGTATCGATATAACCTTTGTTTAAACTTAGCCAGGATGCAAGATCCCCAAGCCCATCCCCGCCATTTCGCCCACACCTTGTTTGAGTTTGAATTTCCTTATTTGATAAACAATTCTAGTTAAATGATTTCGATGTTTCCCTTACTACATAAGTTCCTTTCGAGACTCGTGCAAGTTCTTGCTTAGAGTCAAATAAGATGCGAAGATTGATTGCTTACAGAATATATACGAGTATTCCAAATGCCTGATTGGAGTTGTGATTTATGATTTATAATTTCATTATGTTTCGTATGTGATCGTTTAAAATTAGTTGATTGTGATGACGGTTTTTCTTTGAAGTTTATCTGAAAACTATGCTTTATACCTACTTACTACTCCTACTACTATTATATACGAGTACGAGTATATTAAAATATGCCTAATTGATAGAGTGATTCAATAAAAAATAAATGCTTCAAATTTAAACAAAACAAAACAAACTTTTCCTACAGCTAGCTATGGCTCTGGTTCTGATGCGTTTCCACAGAAGAGACGAGACAGACACCCGATCAACAGCTGTTTATGCCCTGACTGGCACTGGCACTGGCAGACCACTGTGTCGACAGTTCCCATGAAAAAAAAACTCAAATTGCAGTGGAAAATTTTCAAATGTGGGTGCAGAAATCGACGGCTAGACGACACTACTCGTCTATGATGGGGTGAGACAGATGAGAGCCTGTGTGCGTTTTGCAGGGGGCCTATAGGGGGGCCGATTTCATTTGGTAGCGTAATTTTTGCCAATTCAATTAATGCTCATTTAGTGCACGGCAGACGGTCATGAAGCATCCCAGCATCATATTGGCATACAAAGGCATACACATAAACCACAAAGTGGACACTTTAAGTGACCGCAAATGGTCGTCTGACCACAAATTCAGTGGCTGATCGAAGGAATTTGTCAAGAGGGATGGGGTGGGGGTCCTTAAATGCATAAATAGGATGATTTTTTTTGCTCTAATTTTCTATCGCCAACCCATCTTTCCTGCTTGTAAGCGACCAGTCCGGCTAAAACAGTCCCCGCGTCATGCTGCAGCGCCCCTCGGTCGGTTTGGCGGCATTACTGCGTAAGATCCATAAATAACCAACTTCGAATTGGATGCCCAAAGTCAAAGGATTCCATAATAACTCATAATTACTTTGTTTTCATTTGGATCATTCGGGAACCTTCTACTGGTCCCCCATGTGTCACAAGCGACGCCTATGCAAAGTTCTCGCAAGTAGGAAGATTTAGCTGTGGCCCAACTGCAGAGCACACACATAGCTTTTTATGATAATAATGCTTCATCAGTGGAGAGGGGTGGGTCAGAAACAGCTGATCGGACAGCCATCTGAGGCAATATGATGCTCTGAATGTGGCATACACTCTGAAGTAATTGCAATTAGCTGCCTTCATTTGATTTCATTTATATAAAATAAATAGACATGGACATGCACATGCTGCATGCTGCAAAGCTCCATGTACCCCTCTTACTCGTTCAGAAGGAAGCCGGTCTAGTCTTATGTTTTCAAGGTATTCAAGACTTCAGGGGGTTAAGAGAGAACTAGGAATAGCCGTACTCATCCCTAGCTAATTATCTCTATCTATACCATACCATATAGATATGTACATACATACATACATACATATGTGTAGACTAAAGCCTCCTTAGTTGAGCTCTACTTCAACCGAGAAAAATATTCCATAATGAGGTTTAAATTATTCATAGCGAGTGCAACTCAATTGAGCGCCACTCAAAAATCGCCGCCCCCACAATTGAGTGCGGCAGCGTCAGCGTCCACTCCACACGCGGCGAAGGTATAAAAGCCAAAGCCGGGCAGTCCACAGGCAACAGTTTCCTCTTGTAGAGCATACAGCAAGCAGCCAGTTCTAAGCCGAGTCAAATCTTAAAACACCACAAATTCCAAACATGAAGAACGCCGTTGCCATTTTGCTGTGCGCCGTGATCGGCCTGGTGAGTAGCATCTAATGATGCACATCTTATCCACGAATCAACAATCCCCAATCCAAAACACAGGCCTCTGCCGCTGACGAGTACAAACTGCGCACCGCAGAGGATCTGCAGAAAGCCCGCAAGGAGTGCGGCGAGACCAACAAGGTGACTGAGGCGCTGGTGGCCAAGTACAAGACGTTCGAGTATCCCGACGATGAGATCACCCGCAGCTACATCCAGTGCATCTTCCACAAGTTCGATCTGTTCGACGACGTCAAGGGATTCAAGATCGACCATCTGGTGGCCCAGCTGGGTCAGGGCAAGGAGGATAAGGCTGCCCTGAAGTCCGACATCGAGAAGTGCGCCGACAAGAATGAGCAAAAGTCCAGCGCCAACACCTGGGCCTATCGCGGCTTCAAGTGCTTCCTGGGCAAGAACCTGCCCCTCGTTCAGGCTGCCGTCCAGAAGAACTAGGACCGTGGGGACACGCCGTCCAATTCTAGAATCTAGCAAGGGAGCCGTTCGATCTCTGCAGTTTCTACAATTGAAAGAAAAGCCATATAATAAAGTGCTTGAATGAAAATGAAGTTTCGTTTATTCTTTGCTTTAACATTTTTTGAATAATTTATTTATTTGATATTGCTGCTGAATGGTATGGCTTCGGCGCATCTACTGCTGGTGGTGGTCCTTTTTCTGCTTCTGGCTGGCTGGCTGGCTGGCTGTCCGGCTGGCTGATGGAGGAGCAGGGCTTATTTTTGTCCCTAATTTGTCCCGCCCAAAAGGAAAGGCGTGAACGCTTGCTTGTTTAATTCGTTTATATTTGTCATCTTGTTTCTTCTTCTTGACAGAAAATGCAATCTTCTTTTCTTTTTCTTTACTCTATATATATTTTTTGTCGAATATATGTATAAACGAAAGACCGTAATTTCATTATTATTTTTCTGTTTTATCTATTTTGTGGTTTTCTTTTCTGTTTATTTATATCCCAAGTATTTTGTCATCTTTTAGTCTATTGCATTTTTATTCTTATTTTTTCATCCTTCTTTTACTCGAGTTTTTGCCATCTTTTAACTTCTTTTCTTTTCGCTTGTGGTTTTCGGTTCTCTTTTGTATATATATTTTCTCATTTTTTAAAGCCACTTCTCTCGAGTTTTTCTTAATTTTTTTGTTTGTTTTTTTATTTTCGTTCTGCTTTTGATTTTTTATTTTTGAAAATAAAAATATGTGAAAAGAGGGGTGTTTGGTGTTTGGGTGCTTCAAAAAACATTATAGCCAAGTCCATGTTGATTTTTTTGTAGATTTTGTTTTCATCTTTTTCGCCTGTTTTTTGTAAATATATTTGTTTGCTGCTTTTCTTTTTTTTAAATTATTATTAAAACAATTCTAATAATTTTTTTTCTGGCATTTTCTCTTGTTTGGTATGTTTTCTCTTTTCTTTTCTATTTTATTTTATTTGTTTTCTATTTAGCAAAGAAGTTTGGCAATAAAATAATGTTTTTTGAAATAAATTGGTAAAAAAATCTGAAATCAAACATTGATTGTATTAAAGAAATGTTCAGTGTGGTCAAAGCAAATGCACGCATTATGAGTCGCCCCATGCAGGCTGCAGGCATTGGCATTGATCAAGTAATATCTATCAGTCGGTCCATATACACGTGCATATACGGATAGTATTGGCCACTGCCAAGTGGAAAGTAGTACCCACCCCCCCCAAAAGTTAACCCAGTTTCTGTTCAGAGTTTCAGTTCAGTTCGCACGAGTCCGGGTTGAATGGGTGGACTTACCTTACTAGTGGGTTCTATTTAACAATGATCAGTAGGGAGCATAGTAGTTGGCACGACCGCGGTAACCCCTTCTGAAACGAAACACAGACCGGAATTAGCGCACTCCACTCGGGGGAACGGTTGAATGGTTGGCAATGACAAACTTACATTGCTCGTCGTGCGCCTCGGAAGGTGGAGTGACAGCAGGCTCTCGAGGCACGAGCTCCTCGCCCTCGGAAACTGCCGCGGGCAAAGCGATTTGTGGTGGAGAGGCCAGGGCGGTTTGTGCGCTTTGACATGACCTGAAATCAGACATGAAATTATAAAAATGTCGAAAATAATTCACAACAGCCGAAGTGAGTCATGAGGAGGCTTTCTCTCACCTTGATCTGTCGACCTCTGAACAGGGTTTCGTTCATGGCCAGGGCCGTCTCAACGAACTCCTTTGAACCAAACTCAATGTAGGCAAAGCCCTTTGGATGGCCATCAGCCTTGTTGCACAGTATAGTGACCCTGTTGATGGTGCCGCATCCGTGGAAATGTGCCTCGAGCTCCTCCGCAGATGCCCCGTAGTCCACATTCCCCACATAGACGGACCTCGTGTCAATCTCCTGCTTCTCCTCGAGGGAAAGCGGCACTGCGGCTAGACCGGTTGTGGACCCACCGGCCATTTGTTTGTCCACTTCGGACTGCATTTGCTTTATTTTTTCGGCCTCCTCCTCCATCTCTTTGACGCGGGCCTTGATGGCCTCCAGCTCGGGATCGATTTGCATACTGCCTTCCTCCTGTGTTCCACAATTGTTTAATATAGGAAGAATGCAAATTGGTTAGCTGTATTGAGAGATTAACTCTGGAACGCCCAAAACTTTGCAGACAATGAATGAATGGACGCGCAACGAACGACGCTTTGAAAATGGCTGCCATTTTGGCTTTGAGCTTTGTGCCGCCAAAAGCTTTTCGCAAGAAATTCTGTGCTTTTGCAAGGCGAATAAAAAACTCGTTTGGCTCACTCACCTCCGTCTCTGTCACAATTTCAGTCTCCTGCTCGCCATTAGTCTCTTCCATCGACTCCAAGAGCTGGTCCTCGTTCAATGTGATATCTTCATCAGCCATTTCTTGTGCTAAGTTTTGTTAGTGGTTTTTGGTTTTGTTTACGATCAGCAAGCTTTCGTTCTTACGCTTTTGCTCTCAGCGGCTTCTAAGGTACGGAACTTAGCGTAGTTTACTGTTATTGATAGAGGGCGGCGCGGCCGCAAACGAGAGAGAGCGAGAGAAAATTGAATTAGTAATCATTCAACACCAATATTCACTTATTCAAATTAGATTTTGGTTCATTGCTCGAATGTATTGCACAATGCCAGCAAAACTTCTCACGGCGTGGCGATTTATCAGTTTACAACTCACGTAGAAAAATTGTACAAAGGGTGCTGACGTTTTTGCCTTTGCTCAAAATGGCCGCTGCCCAGTCTATTCGACGCACGCACTGTACAAAATTTGATTTGTAGATGATTTCCAGATAGCGACACTCTTTGGATGTGCTGCTGCGTTTAATCTCAGGCTAAACTAAACTATGTTTTCACTACGCTTTAAAGTGCGCAATTTGTATTATTTACAAAAAGAACACACGAAAATTTTGCCACCGAAATTATATTCATTCGGCCTCGTTGCTAGGGATGATGTTGCGTATATCGAATATATACCGATATATCGAGTAACTATTAAATCATCCCTGTGTAGTTGCCATGAAGCAAATGTGTAGTTACCGTGTAAAAACAATTTTATTTTGTTAATTTTTGTTGAGCTTGCTTGCACATTTTAAAAACAATCAAATACAAGGTACTCACAGCTAGCTAATCTTGTATAAAATGTTAATTAATCGTATAAAATTGCATTTTCAGTGATATCCGATCATGAACAGAACAGAACGAGGGAAGTCGGAAGTTTAAGAAATAATTGGAAAATTGTGAAATAAATTATGAATGATTCTGATTCTGAGTACGAGGAAACCGAGTACTTGGTGTTTGCGGATTTTAAAAACCAATTACCTCCTCACCTGCTGAAGCACGAGAATGCTGCGATTAAAATTATAGGAATTGAGAGCGACCACCCCATGGCCGAGGTAAATGGCAGCATTTACAAAGGCACCTACGAGCAATCCACGGGGACGAATGTGTTTTTCGAAAAGGACACGGATCGTTCGCCGGCTGACCCGCTTTTCGAGGCAGCCTGTCGACAGAAGTACCAATACCTGGACAAGTCTGACAAAGTCATTTCCTTCGAGCGGGTTTACATAGAGAATTTACCGCCAGAGCCCGAGAAATCCACAAAGGTGCAAGAGACGGTCGTTTCCGAAGACACATACACGCCGCAGACAACCAAGCTGAATATCAACTATAAGGAAGCAATAAATAAGTTCGGAGAGGAGCATTAACCTGAGGTATGTCTGTGGTAGTCCCACTTCCGAAGCACGAATCATTATAGCTCTTTGATTATGTCATTTTAGCGCCATGGAAATTTATCTCGAGTCACTGGAACGACCCATACATTTACGTTCTTTTCTATCCGATTATCAAGAAAAACTGCCCAAGGCAACTGGCGCAACGGAGAAAGTGCCCTTCTTCTTTTCACCCACCTCGCCAGTGTCTGTGGATGTGGAGAAAAGTTGCTCATTGGATTTGATTTCATCGCCAGACGAAAACTTTATCCATATCTTTCAGCCCGGCGATGATATCATTCGCTCAAATTTAGTAAAGCCAGGGACCGACCGAGATGTGCCAAAACTGTACACAGCCCTTAGCGCTCACAAGGAAAACTCTCGCAAGAGTTCCTTCGGGCGCACCCAATTCAGCTACAGACTAATCCCACCACCGTCTGCGAATAATAGTGTACCCGTGGCCAGGCCACTGGAATCACCCGAACTACAGATTACAGTCCGCTTCTATCGACCAGCACGGGCGACGCATAAAGGCCTGAAGTTAGAAAGTCCCGTATTTGCTGAGGAATTTGTCTGCCTTGGCAGCAACTATCTTACGGAGCTGCGCGACAAGATTTTCTGCATCTGCAATGGCAAGCGTTTCGTGGACATTAGCAATGATCCGGATGCGCCTTTGCCAAATCTAGAAACCAATCCGGGCTACTTCTTCATCTATGATACCTTTTATAACGACAAACGCAATCCGGACAATTGCGATTACTCGGAGACAGTGATCCAGTGGGCCAAAAAGGCGCAGGGCTTGCAGGGCGAACAGTTCAAGGTAGAAAATATGGAGAGCACACGACTCATTGACCTCACTGTGAGACCGGGCGCACCTCTGCACTACCTGCACCATGGAAGCTGCGAGCATCTGTTTGTTTTCTCACAAATTGAAGTCCTGCCAGCCCACGCCAGCCGCCTGCTGGACAACAGCTTATATCCGCATGTGCGCGCCCTTAACATCTACAATCGACGCAGCTGCTATATGTGCGGCCTGCGTGGCTACGAGTTCATTGTCGAGAAGTCGCTGCGTCAGCTGCATGATCCCTCGTACCTGTGTCGCAGATGCTTCCTCAGCTTCCACTATGTGAACGGCGAGAAAGTGGGCCAATTCAAGGCATATCGCATATATGATCGCCCCGAGTCCTTGGACGAGGAAGCAAAGGTCACAGAAGATGGCGGTGATGGCATGGATTTAGAATCATCATAAAACCCTCGAATAGATGCCAACGAATGTGATTTTGTTGTATTTTTGGTTTGGTTTTTATTTGCGAACTCGGTAGACAGCAATACATTCAATGAGTGTTATTCGATATATTCTTATAGTTTTAAATAAAATACATACACAGTGTAACAAGAGTGATTGTAATTGGCGTTAAACAGATTATATTCAGTTTACGCCAAGCTGCCTAAATTCTGTTCGGTGCAACCATATCTAGATTAGCAAAAAGATTTGTTTGTGTCGACGCTAGGAATCAATAAAAATGCGAATACTTGTACGTACAATAATACATCATTATCTGAGTCTGACTTAAGCCTAACGTTAATACATTCACTTCACGTGTAGTGGCTTGAATTTACAAATATAAGGTAGCTGTTTGCGTACAGAATAGTACACATTTGACCAAGACTCTCTTGGGAAAACGAATCAATCGAGTGAGTTATTTGGCCAATAACATTTATGTTGCTCGTATCCTAGATACGACTGGTAGGGGGAGAGAGGGGAGGTGTACCTATCATTATATCAAATACATTAAAAGCAAACACAACATAAACGTTTTGTGCACGTACGTACGCGTAAAGAGTTCGGTGCGCTTAGTAACTTTGGAGCGAAGAGAAATGCATCAAAAAACATACATATGGCCAACATTGAATCTGCACTTGCATTTGCGTTGCTTTGAATTCAGTTCAAGCAACACAATCCCAATAAATATCATTAACTGTCTGTCACCCTCTTTGGTTTACTTGTTTGCCTTCGTTTACCTTCCGTTTTTAAAGCTATAACCAGCAGCTGTTCTGCAGACATCTGTACTTAGCTTTGAAAGACCAACTCGCGCTCAACGGACAAGTATTCCCGCATTTTCACTGGCACTGGCAGATTGGCCAGCTGTTCGGAGCTCATTTGCCGCTGGAGGACACGCCGACAAAGGTCTTGCAGCTTGGGCATATTCAAGTATCGACTGAGGGGGTACTTTAGGATCACCGGAAAGGGCGGCTGCATTTCATTGGGCACCTTCACGAAGCAAACAAAGTTATCGTTGGTGCAACGATGCAAAATGTCCTCAATCATCTCCACAATCGACTCGTACTTGAGCTCCTCAAAGTTCCAGAACTCATCCTTGTACTCGAGACGGTAATGCAGCGTTACATTCACAATACGAAAGCTGAGTGTGAACTGTGATCCGCTGGTCTCCGAGTCGCGCACGAGAAACGATCCGGTCGGCTTGTCGCTGAGCTGGCGCTGCGCATCTCGCCTGGAAATCTCGCCCCAGTACCAAACTTGACTGAAATGCAAATGAGGCCACAAAGAGGGCGTGAGTCATTATCGATGATCGAATAAGGAGTGGAATGGTGCGCTTACTTGAGCATCTCCGAACAGGCCTTGTACATGACCTCGTTTGGCGTGTCCTGTCGATCCAGCCACTTCTTCTGGATGAAACGCAAGTAATCGTGTGTGAATGGCAATGTGGGCTCAACGCAAATGGACGGTGTGAGGAACTCGTAGGTCGCGTCGGTAGTGCCTCCGTCACAGTCGGAGTCGCCCATGGAGTTCCAGTTACGAAGGGAGCTCAAGCCCTGCCCCATCTTCCTGCGTAGACGTGAGAACACATTCCGTTTGTCCTTTCGTTTGCGCAGAGTTCCCCCGTTGCTGTGACTGCTGCTGCTGGCGCTGCCAATGACCATGGAAGCATCCCCTGCATTTGGGACACAGGCCTCGTTGTTGTTATTCTGCATCTGAGAAGATGACTGGGCCACAGCGTCGCTGGAAGTGGGTGAAGCGACCAGGGCAGATTCTGACTTTTTGCGCCTGGTCAGGGAATGAAACCAACTTCGTTTTTCCTTTGTTGAATCCACGGACCGCTCCCCCCCATCGGCGCCCTGATTCTGGTTATTTTGGCTGTCGTCGCCGTTGCTCATTTTGGAGTTGGAACAGTATCCTCGTGTCTGTATCACATCATTGTACCTAATCGGATCTATGATTAATGCTACTTAAATTTATTGATAAGAATTTGTTTTTGTTGGAACTACAATAAATACACAAGAATTGCAGGTATCGGTATGCAGGCCTGCGCTATCTATCGATACCTATAGTATCGGGATTTCGTATTATCGTTTTTATCTTGTGTTTATTTTGTTTAAAATTCGCACAGTAACTTAAGTTAATTCCTCTGACTAAACAATTGGCTAAGTTGTACTTGTTTTCTTCAGCCTGGGACTGATAAACCCTCAGAAAAATTAACTATTTCGGTAGCGAACACAGGGTAAACGATAAGAAGAAGTTTAACGCAGAGCATTTTCCAATTTCAAAATCTAAAATAAATAAAAGCATGGAAGCGTTTGCTATGAAAGTGAACCTTACTAACTTCTTCAGCGACGAGCGTCAGCATGCATTGATATTGATCGACAGCGCGTGGAAAAATATAAAGGATGTGCAGCAGCACATTGAGATCCTGTTTAATTTGGTATGCGGAAACATAAACAAAACATTCAAAAAGTTTATACTCCCAGATGTCTCTTGCAGAAGGATATACGTTTGCTGACCAATTCTGGATACTTTCTGCCGCCTCTGGAGTCTCTGAGGGTGCTCAAAGATGCTGGTGGATTGAAGTAAGCTAATGGCAGTATTGCAAGAAATTTGTCTCCAAGCGTCCCAATCCATTTCAGGGCCTTCACATTTAGTGAACCACCACCCGCCAGCGTTGAGGCAGGATGCAAAAAGACTGGCAATAAGCGCAAGAAGTCATTTGATGAAACCGAGAGCTCACACTCCAGCCCCCCTTTGGATCAGCCAAAGCGTTCTAAGCACAGAAATAAATCGACTTTGCAAGTAATTTCACTGAATGGCACAAATGATGGCAAGGTGACCCCCGTTTTGGGAAACTCATTAGTTACCTGCAACAACACCACTGAAGCAGAGGTGCCACTCTGCAACTCCACATTGAATCAGCCAAAGCGTTCTAAACAGAAAAACAAATCGACTTTGCAGGCAATTTCTCTTAATGCAACAATTGAAGACAAGTTGAATTCCGTATTGGGAAACTCATTAGTTACCTGCAACAACATCACTGAAGCAGAGGCGCCACTCTGCTTCTCCACATCGAATCAGCCAAAGCGTTCTAAACAGAAAAACAAATCGACTTTGCAAGCCATTTCTCTGAATGCAACAATTGAAGACAAGTTGAATTCCGTATTTGGAAATTCATTGGTTACCTGTGACACCTCTGAAGCGGAGGAGCCACTCTCCAACTCCACTCTGAATAAGTCAAAGCGTTTAACAGTTAAACAGAAAGACAAATCGACCTTGCTTCAATTTCCTCCAAGTAGCGCGACTGATGATAAGGTTAATACTCCAATACTCCAAAACAGTCCTGAATTGGATAATTCAAATTCGAATGACGATGACAACAGCAAAACTGAACCACCAGTCGAAAGTCTATCTAAAACTGGCAATATAAGTGGGTCCAAACATCAGATAAGACGTTCCAGTCTTCAAATTGTGTTGGGGTCAAAACTTCCCCAGCCATCCGAGTCACAAGAGCCAAAATCTAGAGCAAATGAAAATAATTCAGCATTATTGGTCCCTGAACCGCCGCCAATTGCGTTTCGTTGCCCGCTTATGGAGCTGGATTCCAACAAAGTACGCACGTATCAAATTTCATTTAAAGCAAAACCCGCACAAGATACTCCCAAAAAATCGCAGAAAAAGCAAACAGATTTCGATGACCACATCCAATTGGCTACTCCCAAAGCTGCCACGCAGGAACCTGCACCATTGGGGGACCTCTCCGAAAATATAACTATAGCTGAAGCTGAAGCAGAAACGGAAACAGAAGCTGTCGCACCCTCAGTAGATGTGAATATGGTCCCCAAACGTGTTTGTGCCGAGACTATAAATTGTGATTCCGAGGACGATGTCATGGTGCTGGACGACACCAATGTGGATGTAGATTCAGATGTAGAAGTGTCCCAAGTTGTCACAAGTGAGGGTAAGCAATAAACTGAACTTTAGTTCGGACTCCAAAGGAATGAACAAATCTGTTTTTAGACTGTCAGACTAATGATTCTATGATGGAAATATTTGAGAATGCATCTCCGCTAAAGGATTTGCCAAGAAGGGGTGACACAATACTATTTAAGCTAAGGAAAATCAAGGGATCAATGGGCTCTGGACTAACCGGAATTATAACTGCCAGCTGTACCTACATCAATCGTCGCACCAAAGCCGTTTCAATGGAAGTGAAATGTAAGAGTAACTATTACCGTCTCCCTTCTCCGATTCAATTGCTGATATTATCTATATTTGCAGCATCTCCTGCAGGCATCAGCCATGTACTGAGTCAGTACTCAAACAGTTTAGACGACTCATGCGAAGAGATGCCCTCGTTAATGGTCAATATGTCAGATCTGATTGAAGCAAAGCGCCCCAAATAATGTTAAAAGCACTTACATACATTCTGGTGTTCTATTTTCATAGCTTTGTAAATTATATAAACAATCAAATAACATGCAAATGTACGATTTATTGAAAATGCGGTCGGGGTCCTTTACTTGGTGTACTCCTGAATTTTCGCCAGTAACTCGTCGGCCTCTTCGCCGGTCTTCACGCGCAGTAGAATCGACGTCGCTTTGGTGTCCTCCGGCATGGGAAGGCTCATAAGCATCACATTATTTTTGCCCATGCGTTGGCAGGGAAGGCCATTGCTGACTATAAAATTGATCAGAACCTGACCAATATTGTTATCGGCACGAACAATTAGCTGCGCCTTCGCCGAGTCCTTCACGGGCTTCAAATGCAGCATGCCCACCCCACGATCGGCATAATCCTTGCCCTTCATAACAAACACCTTGCAGCGTTTGGAGTATACAGAATCCTCTTCGACAACCTGCAAATGATCAGAGTTTTATCTCCAGTCAATGGGGATCCCTTCAATGTGTTTATTTACCTGTTTGAACTCAACCTTCGGTGGCTGGTCCTCTTCATCCTGATCTTCTGTATTCCAAGCGGACTCTGCAGCTGCTGTCGGCGGCTTTATATTGCCAAAGGAGAAGGGTGATGCTCCAGGGGTGAACGAGAAGCTAGTGGAAGGCTTGGCATCTCCTCCAGCCGCTCCAGATGCACTGCCGAATCCCCCAAATAGCGAGGAGCTACAGCCAGGTTTGTCATCGCTGCCACTCTTAAATCCAAAGCTAAAGCCATTTGTTTTCAGTGGCACGGCGGCTGTTTCGGCCTTGCTGCTGGAATTATCTTTAGCCCCAAGGCTAAAGAAGCCTGGCTTGGATGCATCCTCAGCTTTACTCTCTCCCAAAGGCTTTGGCGAGAAGCGCATCATAGCCGGGCTGGAGGTAGGTGTTTTCGTAGACGACGCAGAAGCTGCTGCTGCGTTGGGGGACCCAGCTGGAGTGCTACCAAATGAGAACAGAGGTGTGGTTGTGGTGGTGGTTGTGCTGCCGCTGGTAATCGTGCTGGTAGTCGGCTTCTTGGCCAAGAATGGCGACGTCGAGCCAGTGTTGGGAGTGGCAGGCTTGCCAAACGAAAACGGAACTGTATCGGCGACTGGTGTTGCCGCTGGGATGGTCGTCATCTTCGGCAGAGTCGACCTTGCTGTAGTCTTCATTGACGAGTTTGTCTTCGTTTCCTCGTCCTGCAGTTCCTTTAGATGCTCGTCATAATTTTGAAGTACTGGAGTCAGTACGCAGTAGGGACTCTTGTCCAGGCATTCCTTCAGAAACTTTAGCAGTGCACGGTTCAAGTCGGCCACGTTCTCTCGGTACTCAGAGGAACCTGTGCTGGCGGCTGCTGTCTTGCTGGGCGATGGCTTATTACTTGGCTTGGCACTGGCTGGCACGGTTACCGCACTGCTCTCTTTTTTGGCAGCCAAACTCTTGCCGAAAATCGAGCTGCTTGGAGTGGTACCATCTGTGGTACTTGTGCACACCTTTACTGCAGTCTTTCTAGCCCCAAACGAGACCGAGGGTATGTTGACGTCTTTTTTAGCAGTAGACACGTTTCCGAAAATTGAAGTGGAAGGAGTGGTACTTGCCGCTGCTGCTGTGGCTACGTCTTCAAGGGACGACGAGGGTTTGGCGTTGTCTTTTTTAGCGGCTGACGCGTTGCCGAAAATAGAAGTGATTGGTGCAGCAGTTGATTGCTTTACAGGCATGGTTGTGCTTCCGAAGGAGAACGAAGGAATGGCGGCATCTTTTTTGCCCACGCTGCCAAAAAATGGCGTAGTAGTGCTGCTGGCCGACGAAGGTGTGGAATCTTTTTTAGTAGCATACACGTTGCCAAAAATTGATGTGGATCCCGCTCCACCGCTGGTACTTGTCGCCGAGCTGCTGCTGCCAAGGGACTGCAAAGGTGCGGTTGCCGTTTCGCCATCTGGCTTTGTATTGATTTTGCTGGAACTGGACAAAAACGAAAATGTGGCCTTTGACGCTTCGCCACTAGTAGAAGCCGGCGTCGGATTCGATAGGTATGCAAACGGTGAGCCTGCAGCCGCTGCGTTAGCCGGCTTGCCAAAACCTGAAAGCCCCATCAAATACAACATTATGTTTGATCAAAAAATGCAGTTTGCAGTTGCGCTTGCCTGAAAATCCACTGAAAACACTTTTCGAAGTGTCGCTACTGCCACCGTCGCCACCCGCACCGGCAATGGAGCGGCGCGCCTTCTTGATAACGCGTGTTTTCAGCTCCTCCTGTGTTGCGGTCTTGAAAAGGCCGCGATCCTCAGGCTCCTCCTCCTGGTCCCAGTTATCATGGTTAAGATTTGATGTAGCTTGGCGCTTCCCAACCATTTGATAGCAACTTTGCGGTAATGCGAGAGAAAAAGGAGAAAAAATTATATAGATTTTATTGGTGGTACTTCAGTGTGACCGCGAATCAAATATACCGTGTGACTACAGAAATATACTGGAATAAATCTTTTCATATTCAAAATATACCGAAATTGCAAGCGGTTGCATTCTAGAGTTTGAAAAATCAAAGATGTTTTCCGTTGAACTAGTTGTAATTATATTTATTTCCCGCACACTTACGTTTTAGCCTTTGGCCTATTTTTTTCAACCCATTTTATTCATTAACAATCCAATGAAGGAACCTCTAATATTAGATAGATTGTAAACAATTATTTCATCTATCATATAAAAATCCATGCTTCGTGCTGAGAAGTTAGCTAGCTAGTTAAATTGAAATTAATATTAATTTTCTTTGTCAGTATGCTCACCAGTTTAAAAACAGGGGGCTAAGTGGGCTAAGTTCGTCATAATTTATGGTATATTTATGGTATATTTGTATAGGTATATTTGTGAGGGTGAAATGGTATATTCGACGGATGAATGCGCGGTCACACAGATCCACAACATTGAGACTAGAGCTGTCAAACGATTGAAGTTGAGCCATCGATAGCTTTGAAAAAAACAATCGATACTATCATGATAGTATCGGGCTAAAAAAATTATTAATTATTTTTTTTTGTTTTTTACTGGCTACTCGTTCTCGATTTCTGAGGTCACTCGACAAAACAAATCAAGTGAAATATTTATTTTTCCAAATATTAAGACACATTTTAAATTGACCGCCAAACTCAATTTAGCTCTCTCTTTTCAGTTGTGAAGAGAGTGTTTTAGTGGTGACTTTCTAACGGGAATGAAGATTCATTGTTGCGTCATTCCATACGCGTTCCCGTATGCTACATTTGATTTGTATGGGAAAATTTTCAGCAACATGGGGAAATGAAGTAGCAGCATTGTTGTGCAACTTTGGCACGAAATGAGCAACAATCTGAATACCTTGGGAAAATGGACATTATGGACCTGAGATATTGTTTGTAATTCCAGGGTCCAATTAATGCAGAAACTAGTCAGTATCTTTTTTAAAGATTTGAACAAAGTTTTGCAGCTCACGGGTACCAATATTAGGTATCAGAACCGGGATAAATGCATATATAAAACACAAAAATATGCATTAAGAGGTAAAAAACATGTCAATCTATGATAAAATCATAAATAATGTTTCAATGGAGCTTGGAACAAAACATTTAACATCAATTAAAAGAAATAAGGTATACAATAGCCCATACGCATAGAAGAAACTTGGTTGACTAGCAACACTGACGTCACATTTAGTCAACATTTACGTTTTATGCTTTGGCCGTTTTTGTTTGAACCCTATTATCTAAACAATCCCATTAAAAAAAGTTCTGAAAACTAGCCAATCCTAAACAAAATTCATTGAGGAATTGGATAAAACTATTTTTTTAGGGCTGAGAGTCCCAGCTAGCTAGTAATATTAAACTGAATATCAAAATCGAGGAATATCAACGTTGAATATTTTGAAAAAACAATCGATACTATCGTGATAGCTCTAATAATTATTAAAAAACCATTGAAGCCTTTTAGGAACTTGTCCATTGTAAAAATTAGATGCCGATTTGTTTACAAATGTGTCTTCGTATTTTATAGCAGCCAATCCAAACATATTAAAAGCGAAACGACTAAAGCTCGATACTATCATGATAGTCGCAAAACCGTCGATAGGAGAGACTTGCAGTAAAATATCAATACTATCGATAGTGCCCCCGTTGGTTTCACACCTCTAATTGAGACGCCAGCAGCACAAAAATCGCAATAAAACAAAATAATTAATTTATCAAGCACTCGAGAGCCATTAATTATGCCCGAAGTGCAAGTGTGCAAGTGCTAGATCAAAAATGGGGCACACAGTGAACTGCTGTGAAAATGCAATGCGCATTTCTCTATTCCAACGCTAATTGCGCTGCTGCTGCCCATAGTACCAAAAAAAATCAAATCGCGGGGAAGAGAGTGCTAGGATGATGAGAAGACCCCAGTGCGTAAATATGTGATATGTGTGTGTGTCAGTGTAACTAGCAGTGCAAGGCAAGGGAAAGTGTAACTCAAATAATAATACTAGTAATCCAAAGGCAGGCCAGAGCGCAGACCATAAAGTGAACAAATAAAAATACAAATTCGCTCCACGAAAATAGAACACTACGTTCGCGCACCTACAAACACACACCCTCTCAAAACGCACGCACACTCGCATACCAAACGCAGTCGTCGCTCATCGCAGAGGCGTTATCCTTATTCTTGTTGCTTGCTGCGCTGCTGCTGCCCGCCTCTAGTGCCATTCGTTTTGATCCTTTTCTTTGTCGCTTCTCGCCACAAGGCCAGCAGCAGCACGGCAGCTGTGCCTGTGCCGTGTGTTCGCGCCGTGCCGTGCCCCGAAGTTTCTATTCGTTGCTTCCCTCCCTCCCTCCATTGACATCGCACTCTAACTCGTACTCGCTCCGTGTGCATGTCCTTGGGCGTAAAGTGTTGTTGTTGTTGCTGTTGTCGTTGCCGTTCGATTCGTGTCCGAGAGTGAGAGCTAGCCGAAGCCGAACAAGATGCCGCCAGCCCTGATAGCCATCTCCGAGTTCGTGGAGGAGACACGCTCCGATTACAGCTCTCCCACCACCTCCACCTTCGCCTCGCGAATGCCGGACTGCCGCCAGACGATTGGCATTCTGGAAGAGGTAAGCAATGGTTTGATGGGTAGGGTGCCAATTATTATAAATAAATCGACGAATTCCCTGGAAAAGTGATTGTGTCGTGGGGTGCAGCACCCAAAGAAGGGGCGTCGGCGTCTCCCACCTTCCCTCATAACGATTAGAAGCAACAAAAAAGATTTCTATGAATTGGCTCGGCGCCAATTTGTCTCTCTCTTTCTCTCGTTCTCTCTTTGGCGCGCGCGTGCTCTCTCGCTGCTGCCGCTGCAAGGTGGTTTTTGCTTCAGCGAGGGACGTGGGATGCGGGACCAACTAAATGCATTCTTAATTAAAGCAACACAGCTGCTGAGACCTGGAGAGTGCGGGAGTTGGAAGGTGGTGCCTCTGCCACACGAGTGTGCTGCAATTTCTATATTTAGTCATTGCAGCTGCTGCTGCTGCTGCGTCCCCTCCCCATTTCCACAGCATTGATAAACCAAAGTACAATAAATACAAGGCAAAGTGGTGTTTGCGGGGCCGGAAAAGGCGTGTGATAAGAAAACAAAACGACAGAAGCAACCACGATGATTAGTCAAGGCTTAGTACGGGGGAGTGGGAATGGCTTGGGGAGTGGAAAAGCGGTCACTTATCATCACCCACCACATAAAGTGGCCAAGTGGTTGGTTGCTCAAGTGGAAAATTTATCCCATTTGTCATTTGAACTATGGCTATGGAAATTATGCAATATCTGCTGTGAAATGTGCCACAGCCCCTCCTAGGTTCCCCTCCTAGGGGACGTCGAATCCCATTCCCGCGCACATCTCCCGAAACAAATTTAGCACTCGGCCGCTGCTGCCGCTCCACACATTTGATAATTGGAGCCAAGAGAGCTTCTGGTCACGTCACGTCACGCCTTCTTGGGGCCTGGACTCCACACATTAAACATTTAATATTTAATTTCACTGATGGATTTTTAGTGTGTCCCAGTCCCAGTCGCAGTCGCAGTCCCCCAACCCAGTGACCCCCATTCTGCCATACAGAGAGCCACACAGACGGTGGGTCGGGTGTGCGTTATTTCCATCTCATTTCAGCTTTTGTCTCTTTTATTGCGTGTTCCGTACCGTTCCCCGTTCCCATTTTCCGTGTCTGTAAATCTGTCTAAAATTAAAATAAATATTAGCTCTTGTATAAGGTTTTTTTTCATATCCCACTCTGGTGCAGGATATATAACAAGTGCAACTTTTGCGCCACTTAAAGCCAACTGAATCATTGGCCAAGTGTTAGTCATAGCTAGGGAGAGGTTGGACTAATTTATATACCATATATGTATATTTACATATTTGTGGTGTTCCACAAATTTCTCGTGCCTCTGCCTTTGATTCGGTATAAATTAGCACCCTTTGTTATCAAAACAGCAAACCAAACCGTCAACCCGACATACCGCACAGCAGATCGGCCGAGAAACGAGTTCCAACTCGAGACTTGGCTTTGATTTGAGCTAGTTATTGCTATTGTTCTTAACCTTAGCCGTTTGCGACATGTCGCGTCTGTCTTTGCATTCAAAGTGTAGAGAATTTTCAGAATTTCATAAACCACGTCCTTCTCCACATCGCTTCCACAGAGGTCGGCATATTTGAGTCTGGACTCGAGACTGTCCGAGAATAGTTTTAAAAACCAACATACATGTCGTGTGCATGAGCGTGCAAACCCACGCTCCAGCCACTGAATGAATGTGCATGGAGTGCAGGTGTTTGGCATGGCTCTCTTTTTTCCCAGAGAGAGTGCGAGAGGTGTAGAAATTGCCTTTGCAAATAGCCAGCTTATAAATACAAAAAAAAACACATTTAATCTAATCTACGCTGGCACTGGTCGTAAGAATTGATTGGTATCAAATGGTTCTTGGTTCACAATTCATAAAAGAATGAATCCATCCAGCAATCAACAATCAGGGAAGGCATTCCATGTGTATCCCCATAGGCAGCGGGGCAGCGAGGCTTTCTTCTGATATTTAATTGAATTTTCTGAATAAAATTGAATTGAAACCAATTGGGCTAAAGCCAATGGGTCAAGGGGAATGGGGATATCTTTCACCTCCATAGGGGAATGCATCGGGAGGAGACACAAATCAAATAAGTCGAGCTGTACAGATTTTAGCTCACACAAAATGTACCCCTTAAACGGAAGCAGAGTGCTGATGATGCTGCTGATGATTTTAATTGATGCATGCGACGATGCATGAGATGGGGAGGGGCCGGCATTTGAAATGGGACTGTGGCTGTTGCTGCGACTGTAACTGGGGTGATTATTAATTTTATTAAACGAAATGACCTTGTGGGCACATTTTCCATACAAATGGGGCAGGGCAGGGAGCGGGGAGGTATAGGATGGGGCCTGGCAATGGATGGAATACCAAATTGTGCTATTAAATGCATTTGGGGAACAATTGTCAGACGTTTTGTGCCCATTGAATAGGTTTCCATGCATGGAACAGGCACATTTGATTGTCTTCCATTTTCAGCTGAAGAGATTGCCCCCGAACCCTAGCCCTACCCCTACCCCTGTTCCTGTTCCTGCCTCGAACTATCAAAACTGAAACGATCTGTGCTCACTCTTTGCAGCGCCTGGAGTTTGACCGGGAAGGCCTCACAAAGCTGAAGAAGGCGGTCAAGGCCATACACAACTCGGGGAACAGTAAGTACATGATATGGCGTATATAATGTACTGTACAAGACACTGATATCTGATATCTGTCCGCTTGCAGCCCATGTGGACAATGAGATGTTCATGGTACGAGCGCTGGAGCGACTCGGCGGCAAGGTGATCGATCAGGATGAGCCCGACATTGGGGCGGCGTTCCTCAAGTTCAGCGTCGTCACCAAGGAGCTGAGTGCACTGATGAAGACTCTGGTACATACGCTACATCTGGCACGCTTATCTGAATCTGCATCTTTATCCATTCCATTCTCTTTCTCATGCCTGAGCAGATGCAGAACATCAACAACATTGTCATGTTTCCGGTGGACTCGATGCTGAAGAGCGAACTGAGGGGCGTCAAGGGGGACATGAAGCGGCCGTTTGATAAGGCGGCCAAGGACTACGAGGCGAAATTCATCAAGATCGAGAAGGAGAAGAAGGCCCAGGCCAAGGAGGCGGGCATGGTGCGTACGGAGATCGATGCCGCTGTGGTGTCCGAGGAAATGGAGAAGGAGCGCAGGCTCTATCAGCTGCAGACGTGCGAGTATCTGCTCAAGTACAAGGATATTAAAACCAAAACAGGCATCGAGCTGCTGCAGCACCTAGTCGAGTACTATCACGCCCTGAGCAAGTGAGTGGCAGAGCCAACTGGAGCATGGACTCCTCCCCCCTCCATCCAGGGCTAACCAACTCTCCTTCTGCATTGCAGCTACTTCAAAGACGGGCTCCAGACCATCGAGCACTTTGGCACGTACATTGGGGATCTGAGCGAGAAGCTGCACGTGATCAAGCAGAAGCAGGACGAGGATCGGCGCAGTCTGCTCGATCTGCGAACGCTGCTGCGCAGCACCCCGGACTTTGAGCGGGTGGACAATGTGCCATCTACATCGGACAGTCAGAGCCGAAGCGGGGGGGCGGGCTACTCCCTGCATCAGCTGCAGGGCGACAAGCATCATGGGGTGACGCGGCAGGGCCATCTGCTGAAGAAGAGCGAGGGCAAGGTGCGTCGCGTGTGGCAGAAGAGGCGCTGTCGGGTGACCAGCGATGGATTCCTCGACATCTTCCATGCGGACGAGTCCAAGCCGCCGACCCAAGTCAATCTTCTCACCTGCCAGATCAAACCAGTGCCGGATGATAAGCGTGGCTTCGATTTAATTAGCTGTAAGTGAAAAAGAACTCTATGAATTCAGCTGTATATAATTTAATTCCATGCCAATCCATTCGCAGACAATCGCCCGTACCACTTTCAGGCTGAGGACGAGGCCGATCAGAAGGCCTGGATGGCCGTGCTGGTCAATTGCAAGGAGAAGGCCCTCACCAAGGCCTTCCAGCACGCCAATCCCCAGATGAGCCCCAGCCTGGTGGAGCTGCAGAAGACTGTGATCCGCTACGTGCAGCTGCTGCCCGGCAACGACCGTTGCTGCGACTGCGGCTCCCGCAACGATGTCACCTGGATCAGCCTGAATTTCGGCATCCTCGTGTGCATCCAGTGCTCGGGAGTGCATCGCGATCTGGGCGTACATCACTCGCGCATCCAGAGCCTAACGCTGGACAATCTGACCACGGCCAATCTGCTGATCGCCCGTGCCATGGGCAACAGTACGCTGAACGACATCATGGAGGCAAAGCTGGGCAGGGGGAAGCTGCAGCACGAGAGCAGCATGTAGGTATCCCTCCATTCCAGTGAGATATGCAGCCGTCTGTAGCCATCTATCTGTTTTCCATCCTCAGGGAGGAGCGCTACGACTTCATTCGGGCCAAGTACGTGGCCAAGCGTTATGTGATGCGCACCTGTTCGGACGACAATGACTTGAGGTGCGATCTGGAGCAGGCCATCGTGAATGCGGACATGAGCCAGCTGCTGCAGGTGTGGGCAGAGGGCGCGGATCTCACCTGCTGCCTGCCCAGCTCGGATGCGGGCGAGACAGCTCTGCATCTGGCCGTGCTGCGGGAGATGGGCTCCACGCTGCACATTGTCGATTTTCTCATACAGAACATGCCGCCGAAGGGCTTGAACAAGGCCACCAATCCAGCCGGACTGCTGGATCTGACCGGAAAGAATACGGCGCTGCATCTCTGCGCTCTCCACGATCGCAGGGAATGCATGAAGCTGCTGCTGCGCTCGGGGGCAGACTACGAGCTGAAGAACTCGCAGAACAAAACAGCGCTGGATATAGCCAAAGAGATGGGACACAATGGCTGCAGAGAGCTGGTGAGTAGATGCACAAATACACCCTGGATCTTGAGTGGCCATCTAATCAGAGATTCTCCTCTAGATTGAATGTGCCATAAAGCGGGAGAAGAGCGCCTTTGATCACATAAACACCGACTGGAATCTGCCCAACGAGGATGGCTCCACGGATTTCAGTGACGATGAAACAGTCATCGATGAGCGCGTATGTGTTGCGATCTTCCGACTCCCGATACGTATCCTTCTTATTGCTTTCTGTTTTACAGAAATCTCGATCGCGTCCCCCCAGTTTTGCTGGCGGGGACTCGCCTGTGCTGCGCTCACGCTCCTCCACCTGCGACTCCATACAGTCGAGTTCTAGTCCAATTGCCAACTGTCCCAGCCGCCAGTTTACGCTGCCCTCGGGCCTGCCCAGCTACACGCATTCGGCGGGCACGTCGCCCAAGCAGCACATCAGTGTGGGCCAGTATCTGGGCAGCAGTGCCAGCAATGTGGGCGGCGCCGGTGCTGGCAACGGCGGGGGCGGTGGCGGTGGCTCTAGTCCTAGCTCCGCATCCAGTCAGAGTGTGCGGGCGGCAAGGAACAGTCTGAATATGCAGCAGAGTGAGCTGGGCCATGTCCCGGGAGGGGCCCGCAAATCCACATCAACGGCGAACATGAACTCTCTGAAGAAGCGCACAGCTCCGGCCCCACCGCCTGGCACGCTGGGCAGCGCCTCTTCCAGCTCCTCCTTCTATGGCACACTGCCCCATCCGCCCCGGCACTCGCAGAACTTTGATGCCAATGACATACGCGCCATCAACCATAAGAACCAGTCTCTGGATGTGGCCTATGGCACGCTGCCCCATCTACGCAGCGTGGAGAGCAGTCCCCGCGGTGGCTATTGCGGGATCCCTGGCGGATCGGGAAATGGGAGCAGCAGCAGCAGCCTGATGCCTGCCATGACGACATTTGGCCACAAGCGATCGCCCAGCGGGGAGTCGCTGAATCGTAATATTCATCTGGCTGGAGCCAAGCTTGTGCTGCCACCCACTGGTGAGCTGCCCACGCTCAAGCATGTGGACAAGTCCGCGTTGATGCGCCCAAAGATACCGCCACCAGGACCGCCGTCAGGTGAGACTCAGCTTCTGCGACTGTTCCGTACTGTTATTTATCCCATTTCCTCTATTCCATAGAGCGTGAGATTTCCAATGGTCAGTCGAATGAGAGCATCAGTTCCATAGACGAGGGTCCCATAGCGCCGCCGCGAAAGGTAAGTTGTGACGCAGGTCCTTTCCGTTGTACTCGTACCTCTAGTAATATGAACCTTTCAATGTATCTCAATTCAATCTATTTGCATTTGGTAAACAATTTTCAGCGCAAGCAACACAGTGTTTTGATTGAGAGATTGAGATTATCCCAGTCCAGTGAGGAGACGGTAAATGGCAAACTCTCTTGCTCATTTGCATTTACATTCAATGACAAGCGACATACCTATATAAAAAACGTTCTTGTTGTCGTTGTCGTTGCTGTTGCTGTTGTCGTTCCCCTACTAAAATGTCCCGTTTATTTTGCATCCTTCGAAGCCCTAACCCTTGCGCCAAACACACAATTCAAATCCGTTTCTCTTTACGTTTTAATTTTGTTGCACTTATATTTTGCGACTATTCAATGTTTTCTTATCCTGTTGCTCGCCTTTTTCCAGCTGATAAATCAATCGGCCAACTTCACCGACTACGAGTCCTGGCACACGGACATGGACAGCTCTGGCGGTGGCCTGGATCATTCGGCCGATTCGAATGTCTCATCCAGTGACAACGATCGCCTCCACTCGTCGCCCGACAATCCATCCAAAGGCGGTCCAGGAACAGGCTCAAGCGGAAAATTCCACAACGTAAGCGCGGGAAGGGGCACCACCGGTATCGAAATTTGTTGCCATGGACTAATCCACTTTTCCACTGATCCACAGAATGGCCAGAGACGGTGCCGGGCGCTCTATGACTGCGTGGCGGACAACGATGATGAGCTGGAGTTCAAGGAGGGCGAGATACTGATTGTGTTGAATGAGCGCACCGACGATGACAACTGGATGGAGGGCATCATCGAGGGACAGCCGTCGCGACGCGGCATGTTCCCCGTCAGTTTTGTCCATATGCTGCCCGACTAAATGGGTGTGGCACAGGGATTATGTTAGCTCATGTGTATTGTATGTTGTATGTTTCTGTGAGTCTGTGGGCTGTGCGCGACTGTATATATCTCTATGTGTGTGCGTGTGCGTAATTTAAAACAAGACAAGATTTTATTTATTATAACCGTTTAGGTCACAAGGAGTATACATATGCATATAGGTACATTCATATATAAATGTCTACACTGAGCTAGTAATTGTTGGATATATATGCTGCCATCTCATGTACATTTCATTTTCAATCGGAGGAAGGAGCTGGAGTTTTAAATGCTTTCGTAACCGAATATGTCCTGCAAACTGCTGTAATTCGTACCATAAATGTATCTACTAACCTTAGCATTACACGCTGTGCGCAAAAGTTACTCGGAATCTATTGATATATATATATATATATATGTATGCTTATACTAGATGCTGCCATATACAGATACTAAACAATATCCACAAGAAGACCCGACCTGGTCGAGCTTCTTGGCTACATACGAAAGTATTGTATTACAGTTGTTGATGAATTGATGACGAGAAAGTTTATAAAACAACGTTGAAATGAAAGAAACATTTACTTAAACTACCCCCCATACATATGAGAACTCTAAAGCTATGCAACAAAAGGAATAAATACATACAGATACGAGTATGTACCAGTACCCCGTTTGTACCTAGAAATTGTTACCAATTAAGTCTAAAAATATCTAAACGTAGTACTACTGTATATGAATATTACCTACAATTTAAAGGCGCTGTCAAAGAACAAAAGTAAGAATTCTAGACTTATTGACTTGTTGTATACCATACCATACCATGTCAATGCAGCACACATGATCAGTTAAAGACCTACAATATGTATACTGTATACTGTACATAATACCCCCCTTTTTTTTTAAGACACAACACAGCACCCTACTCCTTTTTCTTTTATACATTTTGTATACACGTTTCAGTATTTATTTAGCAAAACCTTTCAACGTATTTGATATTACATTTAAGTCAAATAAAAGGAAAAACATAACGCTTATTACATATACACATATATAAGGTTGTGTTTTTACCAAAAACAAGACCGACTCCTTTTAATGGTTGGGTGAGTGAATACACATTGATAAAATCATTAATAACCCCTCAAAGGAAATGACCACATTAGTTGACCTTCGGAGGGGATACACATGAGCTAAATTTTTTCTACATTACATTTATTAATCTACATTAACAGAGTAACATTCCTACAGAAGTTATTCTGTTAACAGCACATTTTCAAAATGACCGCCAAAATTCCATTTAGCTAAAAAATACCGAAATTCGTCGGGATATAAAAGTATATTTAATCTAGAGATGGTCAACTACCGATTAGTTAAAATAATCGTTTATTGCAACTCCTGAGTTGGAGGAGTTGAGCATCTCTATTGAGATCAACAAAACAGCTGTTACGTGAAACAAAGTGGAAATACAATCCGTGGAACCCTTTTATGTAAACAATCCAATAAAAAGGAGTTCTGAAAACTAGCCAAATCTTGTGCAAAAAAAATATATGGTTTATTTTTGCGGGTCAGAAGGTGTATTTTGTGGATAAATCTACGGTCACACTGCTACAAAGCAATATTTGTACGAATTTTATTGTATGTAGTTAGCGTGTAGTTACCATGTAAAACTTTAATTTTCCATCAAAAGACCATTTCCTCTATTTGATTAAACCTTGTTTATGAATATTTCAAATGAAAAAGAGTAATTTAAATAAGTAACTCTTTTAGGAAATTGATTAACTAATAGTCCAAAAATATATGTTTAGCCCTGAGAGCCTTAGCTTCGTAGTAATATTATGCCGAATATTAAAATCGAGGAATAAAATGCATCACAGCCTTTTGTGTCCGTCAGTATATTTACGGTATTTTATGAAATTGAGAATGTATATTTGGATATATTTTTGAGGGTCAGGCGGTATATTTTGTCGATTCCTCCGCGGTCACACTACTACAGCAATATTTTCCGCATGCAGCTAAAATTTTATTAAAATAATGCAGAAAGGCTAATTAATATTACATTACTGATTCGATCCGGGTAGCCTATGATAAATAGCTGGACATCTGGTACAAAAGAAGACACCCAATTGTGCCACAGCACAGTCCCCGGACCGAGAAGAAAAGCACCTTCCTTCGCCTTGAGGTTGCGAGCTGCCAATTTGTTGTCGGCAAAGTGCGAAAGTCGTGGAAAAATATCACCTGCAACACGAGTGGCTGCTTACAAAGTCCTTGCGAAGGTAAGAATATGCCCAGCTTGAAGGCCAATAAGTGCACTTTATGGTGCATGCAAAGCAATAACCAATAATACCCCGTCCAGGACAACAACAGGGAGACGACGGACCGGTACGAGGAGGCCGCTGACTGGAACGGTAAGGGTTAAAGGCACACCGCGTTCACCCCTGCAGTGGGCAGTGGGCTCCAGTGCGTCCTAAATATGAGTGCTGCTAAAAAGTATAAGCCTATGGATACCACAGAGCTGCACGAGAACACCGAGAATATTGCTGCTTGCTTGAAGAAGGCTGAGAGTGCCGCCGCCTTGCTGATGGGCCGCAGTGCCTTTGCTGCCCAAAACATGAACTCTGCGTCGACGAACGGCGAACGCCTGCCAAATTTCTCCAAGCTTGGTTCGAACCATGGCGAGATTCGATCGGCATCAACTACCTCAAACTTACTTAATCGCACGGGGGCCATCCACAACAGCAAGCCAGGCGATGTCAAAAAGATAGTGATTAAGAACTTTAAAGGTGAGTGGTATTTATCCATGATTTCTGATTATCCAATCCACCCACCATATGCATCCATGTGCATCTTTTATCCCAAAGATAAACCCACACTGCCCGATAACTATTCCGAGGACACGTATGTGAAGCTCGAGGAGGCCGTTATCGCCATACAACTGTCGAAGCCCATCAAATATTCACTGGAGGAGCTGTACCAGGCCGTTGTGAACATGTGCAGTCATAAAATGGACGCCCAGCTGTATACGAAGCTCAAGGAGCTGACTGAGCAGCATGTGAAGCGCAATATCAAGCTGAAGGAGCTCACTGGGGGCAGCATGGACAAGCTGGTAAGTGGGCTGCAACGTCAAAATAAACATACGTTTTAGACATTGGACCAACTTACAGGTGCTGCTGGAGAAAATCAACAACTGGTGGCTCTCGTTCTGCCAGCAGATGATCATGATACGCAGCATATTCCTGTACATGGATCGCACCTATGTGTTGCAAAACTCATTTATCCACTCAATATGGGACATGGGGCTGGACCTCTTTCGCATACACTTTGCTCAGAACAGCGTCGTTCAGAAGCGTACGGTCGATGGCCTCTTAACGCTGATTGAAAAGGAACGCCAGGGCGCGTCTGTGGACCGCGGTCTGCTCAAGAGTTTGGTGCGGATGCTGTGCGATCTGCAGATCTACTCCAGTTCATTCGAGGAGAAGTTCCTCGATGCCACCAATCAATTGTACAAGGCTGAGAGTCAACGTATGATGCAGGACCTGGAGGTGCCCGGGTACCTGCAGCACGTTAGCATGCGTCTGGCCGAGGAGCACGAGCGTTTGCTTCACTATCTGGACTCGAGCACAAAGTACGTTTAGGCATTTATGCTTCATTGGAATAAGGCTTATATTTTGATTGTATTTTCCCCACTCCCCACCCATAGACATCCGCTTATATACAATGTGGAGAAAGAGCTGCTGGCCGAACACCTGACGGCCATACTGCAGAAGGGTCTGGATGCGTTGCTGGAGGACAACAGATGGGTCGAACTAACAATGCTGTACGGTCTGCTGAGCCGTGTCAAAAACGGCACTTCGGAGCTGTGTGGCAACTTTAACGGATACATTAAGGTAATCCCTTAAGGTTCATCATTAATTACGTTATCCTTACGCATTATGTACGTGTTGCAGAAAAAGGGACGCACCATTGTCATTGATCCGGAGAAGGATAAAAGCATGGTGCAGGATCTGCTTGAGTTTAAAGATAAAATGGATTACATTGTCCGAAACTGCTTCGCACGCAATGATAAGTTCACGAATTCGTTGCGCGAGGCCTTTGAGTTCTTTATCAATCAGCGAGCCAATAAACCAGCAGAGCTCATTGGTAGGTCGCCATTTCGTCATTCGTTCATTGCTTTGGTTTATCCTGTAACTCCTTCCGCCTGCACTCCTTAGCAAAATATGTGGACATGAAGCTGCGCTCTGGGAACAAGGGCACCACCGATGAAGAGCTTGAGAAGACATTGGACAAAATCATGGTTCTGTTTCGCTTTATACACGGCAAGGATGTGTTTGAGGCTTTTTACAAAAAGGTTATTGTTATTCCACATTTGCGTTATTGTTTACTTTAGTTGATTATTAATCCATCTCTGTCTGCGCATTCTGCAGGATCTGGCGAAGCGATTGCTCGTGGGAAAGTCCGCTTCAGTGGACTCGGAAAAGAGTATGCTGTCCAAGCTGAAACAAGAATGTGGTGGAGGCTTCACATCGAAGCTGGAGGGCATGTTCAAGGACATGGAACTGAGCCGCGATATCAACACAGCGTTCCGCGGCCACGCGCTCAGCAACAATCGCGATGTCCATAACCTAGACCTGTGCGTCAGTATATTGACCATGGGCTACTGGCCAACATATGCGCCCACAGAGGTCACAATGCCGCCACAGCTCATTAATCCGCAGCAGATATTCAACAAGTTTTATTTGGAAAAGCACAGCGGACGAAAGCTACAATGGCAGCCCACGCTCGGCAACTGCATGCTGCGTGCACAGTTTGAGGCGGTAAATGAAATTCGAACGCAGTCAAATCTGAATACTCTACCATCTGAATACTGTCTTTTGCAGGGTCCGAAAGAGTTACTGGTTTCGCTGTTTCAGGCTCTCGTGCTGCTCTTGTTCAACGATAAGCCGGTGCTTAACTACGAGGAGATATTAGCCGCCACCATGATCGAGGATGGAGAGTTGCGCCGAACACTTCAGTCGCTGGCATGTGGACGCGCCCGCGTCATAACGAAAACACCAAAAGGTCGCGAGATCGAGGATGGCGACCAGTTCGATTTTAATAATGAGTTCACAAACAAATTGTTCCGAATCAAAATCAATCAGATTCAAATGAAAGAGACGGTAGGTTTCGCTTTGCAAACTCCAAGCAGTAAACTGCAAAACTCATGTATTTTCCCCCGATTTAGAATGAGGAACAGAAGGCGACCGAGGAACGTGTGTTCCAGGACCGTCAATACCAGATAGATGCAGCCATTGTGCGCATCATGAAGATGCGCAAAACTTTAAGCCACAATCTACTCATCACCGAGCTGTTCAACCAGTTAACCTTCCCCGTCAAGGTGCGTCGTCTTTTGACACAATTCGCTGGCGAATTCAATGCTAATTTTCTTCCTTTTCTTTCGGCAGCCCGCTGACTTAAAGAAACGCATTGAGTCGCTTATCGATCGCGACTACATGGAGCGAGACAAGGATAATCAGAACCAGTACAACTACGTGGCATAACTTGTCTGGGGAAGGGGCACTCGACACCGAACACCGAACATTGAGTTGATTGCAACATCCATCTTTATATTTACCATACGCATACACATACTAAAAGTCCATTGAAAATTTGGTGTGTTTCTTTGCCTGTGTCCGGCCAGCGCCAGAGCAAGCCGCCTAATTATGTATCATGATATGTAGCCTCTATGTAGGGCCGTTGCTACAGTTTCTTTTTGTAAGTTACCTTTATCCATTCAATAAACTAAGCGTTTTATTTACAAATCACGAATCTTGGACTCCGTGCATCCAGGTCAGGTCACCCGACTTCGCCCCGCCCGACTGTTGATAATAACTATTCATTTGTTGGACTCGATCGATTGTCTTGTTTATAAACTATATTTAATGGATTCAATTAAATGAAGATCATTCTTCAAAAGATCGGTAAAAGAGGAGACATTCGCAGGCTAATTTTCTGATGGAAATATATATTTAAATTAAATTAAATAATAGCTGTCGTACTCGTAACTTCTGTATGTAAAATGGATACGCATAAACTAGTTTTTTATTTACCATAAATAAAAAATTTCGTGAAAACATCTATAAAATAATGCACTGTGTGTTTCACTTGCTTATTATTATTGATTATTAATAATATTGCAAGCATATCATTTTAAAGCAATTTGTTAGGCAAATTTAGTTCGTTTAGCAAATGAATCAAATATATACAAATAAAATATTATAGGCTACAGTTAGATTGATAGAGTAGAATAGATTATATACAATTCAGAAATAAATATAGCGGCCGCGTGGGGTCATCTAAAAACGACAACGAGGTTGATTCAGATATCACAATACGTACTTCTTCCTCCCTCGTGTTCCCTCTTGTGTTTTGTCAACTTGAAAAGGCTCTCAGTGGCTTAGACTACAGATACATGATTATACTGCTACCATATACAAAAAATACATGGAATTTCTGCGCTTTGGGCACCGCTTACGTCTCCACGCTGTTCACGCTGTACTGCGAGCTGTCGTAGTCGGAGACGTTGTCCGACCCATAACCGCCGAAGCCGGCCACAGAGGGCCGCACACTACTGGTCCGTATGCCATGATCCTTGAGTACGTCGGGCACATAGACGGGGGCCGGGCCAGCTATCTCCACAATGCTGGGACGACGGGTGGCCGCGCATCGTTTGATGGGTGACATGAACGTGAACAGAGTCAGGGTTATGGCCAAACTGATGATCAGCAGCAGGAAGCGGGCCATGCCATCGTCGCCCCGGAAGTAGCATATCATAGCCATCACAAACACCAGGATTACCACCGAGAACTTTGTCATGGTCACCGCCGTTGAGTGGATCTTGCCGCCCTTGCGCGATATCATATTGGAGGGTCCGTACGCGAAATACAGGTTGTGACGATCCACGAAATGTTTGAGGCAGATGTAGACCATGGCAAAGGGCATGATGAGCGGACAGAACACGCTGTACACGATCGCAATTGTGAAGACCAGCGTGGTCCACGCGTAGTGGGTGCCAAAGGGGAATTCGATCAATATGGCTCTGCGGATGAAGGGCGTCTCGGCCTTGGAGTTTGCCTTCAGCAAGGACCAGATGTAGACAATCAATTCGGGAAATCGCAACAGCTCCAATGCAGTACCAATAAACGCAGCAGTAATGATGTAGTTGACGTAGAAGGAGCCACGATCCGGCAAGAAGATGCACTGCCAGCGTCCGGTCTCGTTGGTGAAGCCCCACTCCAGCAGGGCCTGGGCCGAGGTCAGTCCCAGCGATGGCAATATCAGAATCATCAGCAGCAGGTAGCTGAAGCACTTGGTCATGATCGAGTAGTTCTGCTTCGAGCGCGTATAGTGGCCCATCCACTTGTCCGAAATGGCCACAATCACCGGCATCAGGGCGGAGAGCGTCCACAGCATTAGAGTGGGCAGAAACTCGGATACCAACGGTGAGATCTTGCCCTCCGTATCCTTCAGCCAGGGCCGGCTATTCAGCAGGTTGACCACCATTACCGGTGTGGTGAGGAAGAACAGGAACAGGAAGAGCACAAAGTTCACGCAAAAGAATTTCAAGTACCAGTGGCTCTTGTTCACATTGAGGTTCTCCCAGAAGAGGTCGTCGGGCGAAGGGGCGAACATCATCTCCCACTGGCGATAGGTGCCGGGCGTGAAGTGCGTGACTATGTTCTGCGCCTCCTGCACCGTCGACACAGTGAGAAAGGCAATGTCCAGCGGCTCGTTCATAGTGGAGGCACGCAAACGGGCCACATCACCCGATAGCTTCCGCTCCTCGCGCTGATAGTACTCGTACGCATTCTCCTTTTTGCACGAGCACATGTCCGGCTTGGCCTGGCAAGAGAGATGTGATTGCAGTAAATGTTCATCCACTACTATCCAAATCCACTTACCATTAACGTGTCCCGATTCCGGTGGTGCTCACAATACACACGGGCATCGTGTATCCGCTCGTACTCGGCGTTGCGCACATACAGACGAGAAATGTTGTAGGCAATGCTGACACTCTCGATGGTTACGTCTGGGAACAGCTCCTGCATGTAGTTGCGCACAACGGTCTTGTTGCGATCGCTGGACGAGATGTTCGATATCATGATTGTCCGGGTGGCAGCCTTTTTGAACGCATTGCGGCCCGAGGCACGCCGCATGATGAGTACCACCAGCGGAATGTACAGAATTGTAATGATTGTGTGCACCCAGAGCCAAGGAGAATCAGGCGACAGGTTGGCCATCGTTGTCCGGCCAAAGGCATTCACATCGTACGGCGTATCCTTGGGTCCGTTCAGAAAGTTGACGGGCAAAATGACGGCCAGGGAGATGAGCGTCACCAGAGCCATGACAGCCATCAAATGCTGCTGGAAGGACAAGTAGTGGACTGCATCGGGGCCGGTGTGCAGCAAGATGGTTTCCTTCCGCAGCTTAAACGTGATCCAAATCCAGCCAAAGAGACCCTGCTCGGGATGCACCGGCGACAGTGGCGTGGAGTCGCCGCTGTTTTGGGAGTTGACGCTCGGTCGCGGTGTCGCCTGTGTGGAGGTGCCTGACTGGGGCTCAATTATGCTAGTTGCTCGCGAATAGAATATCTCTGTCCAGCGTTTCTTGCTGCCATTACTGTTCACCAGTGCCAGGCGGCCAAAGTCGCTCGCCTGATGCCGCAGCGTTGTGAACAGCAGAATGAGCAAAACCCAGAATATTGTATTCAATATCAGAGTCTCTGGTATCCCATTGTAGGCGCTCGTGAAGAAAGACGTGCGGTTACTCACTTGAGAGCAGTAGGATAGATTGCCCGAGTCCGACATTGTGATTCGCTGAGCTCACTGAAACATAAAGAGAGTCACAATTAGTAGAGTTTTCAGAACCGATAAAACTCGGGCCGTGCCGTTCAAAAATATAAGACCCACAGCTGATAAGCAAACACTTGATCAACCATTCCTACTCATAATTGGCACTTTCCGTTTGGTGATTGGAACCGTCGTAGATCATTTCTAAGGCTGCGGCTGCACAGATTTATCTTTTGAGGTCAGTGTGACAAAGTAGCCAAAGTCCACAAATGATGCTGTTTTAGTGGTTTGAAACGGCAATAAAGATACTGTATCTTTTTAGGAATATACATACATACATATGTAAATGTATAAGCAAAAGCAAACACTCGTTTAATCCGAACAAAGATGTTCTCATGTGTTTTGGAGTTTTTAAAATGAGATAATCATTTTAAAACATGTTTCTTTCTGGTAGGAAAGGGGCGGACGGGGAATGAGATAACTAGGCGCGAGCAAGGGGTTGGTGTTGGGTGGTGGGGCAGTGTTCAGTTTGGTTCGTCTACCACCTTCTCTCTTTTTTGCGTTTTGTTATTCGGCAGCGGCGGCATGAATCATCGACATTATTTTCGCCTTGGGACAGCCAGACGGTCGGTTGGGCATTGGAAACACTGCACAACTTAAGCTTTCTTGCTTTATTACATATATAATTATATTTAATAGTTAACAGCAGTTGGAATGTTGCGTGTGTGTGAGTGCTTTTCTTGTTATCCACTTTCTTTGGCTTCTTTTATGGCTTTCACTCCGGTTACGAATATGGTTGTCATATGGTTTATCTGCCACGCAGGCATCCACTTCCATTCTTTCGGTGCATACCTTGTCCACTAAAACCAATTCTTTGTTGTTGCTCACTTTATTTAATTATACATCAAAAACAGATTGCAGTCGCAGGGTCGTAAATTTGTATGAAGTGTTGTTGCGCTCTGGGTGCGCTGGAGATGGGTATTCGTCAATTTCCCCGCTATCGATCTCATGCACTATCGATATCATTATTTTAAATGTTAACATATTTTGTATGGGATAATTCAATTAAAAAACAAATTATAAATACTTTAGGACATTCTAAGACTCCCTTAAAGTTGTCGGCACCAACCGTTTTATTCTGAAAACCCACTACTTAGGGGGAAACTATCGACACTGCAATAGTTGGAAAGTGCCATCACCGAGAACAATCGAAGCCTTTTTTGTTTTGTCAACAAATTCAAATTTTATTAAATTTTAACAAACATTAGTAAAAAGACAGGCGACGGAGACTGTTTGTTTTACTTCGTCCCTTTCGGTAAGTCAATCATATAGCAAAAACATTATTTGTATTTATTTACATTGTTCTTTACACAGCCATCACACAGATTGTTTTTTCTACAACGTTGACATTAAGTTTGGTAAAATTTAACTCCATCGGAAGGCGTACCCCTAGTGCATTATAATGCTACCAAAATCGAAGCCGTCGCTGGTGGCTCTGCTGAGCAAGAGTCCGCAACCAAACCTATCATTCAAAATTCAGTTGCTGTCAGAAAAAACTATGGTGCTGGTGGAGTCCCCGGAGTACGAGAGTGAGTTGTTCATTCCGCAGATTGTGAATGGCCGAATCACCCTCCAAAACATAATGCCGAATCGTCGGTGCTGCAGTGAGTCCAGCCTGACCACACACCCGATAGTAATAAAAGGCGGTGCGGGCTGTGTGGTTGAACCTGTAAGTAGTACTCCGCTGCGAGCATTGCAGTGGGGGAACTCGTCCACACCTCTGGCGAAAAGCACGCCGACTCTTTCGATTCGTCGAATCAGCAGTGGCAAAAAAGCGCAGGAGCTGACACCCGAGCCGGCTCGCTTTCTTGCGGTGCCCTTTGAATCCGAGATACAGGACACATCTCTTCACCTGAACCTGTCGTGTTCAGGCTCCTCCACCATTGAGTCGCCTCCTGCCCTTCTGCCGCCAGAACTTTTGAGCAACACAGACTCGAGGATGAGTGTGTCTGGCTCATCCAACTCTTATGTGAGCCCAATCCCACCTCTGGGTAGCTCTGTGCGGAAAACGCCGCCGGAGCGCACTTATGCGCGCCGTAAACACAACAAAGTCGTGAAAGCCACTCCGACGCCAGCCTGGTCGCCGCTACAGAAGAAGAAACGCCAGACGGCGGCATCTGCGACAAAGGTACCAAATCCGGTCATGAAGCTAGAAGTGCGCAATAGAAAACTGATTGTGGACGCAAACAAGAGCATTGCGGCGTACAAACTGAAGACCGTGATCAGCACGCCTGTTGTCAAGAAGAGAATCATCCAAAAGCAGGTGACGGCCAAAACAAGAAGACAGTTTGAGGCGCTCAAGGGCACAGCCTTTGACCTGCTGACAACATCGGCCCAAGGACACATGGCAAAAGAGTTAGTCAAGCAGTTTCAGGATGCCTGCATGGACAAGCGTGCCACTACAGTGCCCAACTATGCAGAGCTGGCCGCCAGTGCTCGGCTAGAAATGGACCACGAGGTGAAAGGTTTGCTGGCAAAACAAAAGCGATTGGAACAGACTTCTAATGGAAAGCCAAGGCCATGGATGAAGCTAACGTGATTTATTGCAGGTCGCCTAGCCGCTGGTTTTGTATGCGTTTTCAAAATTTACTGTTCGCCCTTGTAGGCAATTGAATAATGTCTTAGGGTGCAGCAGCGCATTAAATGTTCCTCTCATAATGAAACCTATTATTTATGCTGTATTCTTAGCCCTACTATAGTATGTACAGTACTACCTAACGATAATAAATTAGAATAATAATTATTTTGTACGATAAAACTTAATTGTAATCGGGAACCAGAACCCTAACCAGATCCGTTCAAGAGCTGCGACAACGGAAGCAGGCTTTGAATCCCCGTTTAATGGCTCGTATATTGTGGACAACCTCCTCCTGTGAGAGAGATATACCATTAGATGAGTTCAATGATGGAATTAGATCACTTACCTGCATTAGATTGAAGCACATGGCAATTACGGCCATTCCTAGCAATAGATATACCGCACAGAGGATAAAGCTGACCTCCACTTTGTCCCTATCCGCGGTTATCTATCAGAATGAATATATCAGTCACAGATTGTGCATTTGTATTCGTAGGAATCTTACCACCCGATCACCTGGCACCAGATCACCAAACCCAATACTGCTGAGCGAGATTAAACAGAAGTAGCTGCCATCCAAGTAGTTCCAGTCCTCCCAGCGACCAAAGAGCAACGCACCCCACAGAATATACCTGCAGGAGAAGGAGCGCTCGGTGTTTACAGGAGCTGTGAGTGGGAGCATTTGCGGAAGCTCTTACCCAACCATGACGAATATGCAGACTGTCAGAGGGACAGTAATCTCATCCGTGCTGCCGCGTATCTCTCGCTCGATATCCGAATCGGATCCGCTGTACGCCACATCCACGATGCTGGAGCTGTGATGAGAGCTCTTCGTGTAGTCGGTGCTGCTGCTGCTGCTGTTGCTGTTGGTGGTAGAGCTGCTGCTGGAGTAGCTGCTGCTTCCGCCGCCACTTTCCATGTGGTGCATTTGAAGCTGAAATTATAAGTGTGTGCGTTAATGCCATGATCCCCAATTCATGAGAGCAGCTCTCACTCACCGCCCTCGCCAGGTGGCGCATCTTTCGTCTTTCCCGTATGATGCGGCGTTTGGCCACGCCTGGACATATACGGCACAAACAGACTTTGGAGTATATCCACTTGAAGGACTTGGCCAGCACATCGCCAATGTTTGAGAGGTAGAGCAGGAACAAGGGCATACCGATTATCGCATACAGAATGGTCGCCAGCTTACCCCACTCCGAGTGTGGTGTTATGTTGCCATATCCGATCGTTGTGATGACTGTCAGCGAGTAGAGGAAGGCCCCGGAGAAGCTCCATTGCTCCACATCGGGCCCCTTCAGCTGTTTCTTCACAATCGCCCGCTGGTACTCCAGCAGCACATCATTGACACTGAAATCATGGAATAGTTTCGAATTAGTTTCGAAATATTTTAGTTGTTGGCCGTTTAGTTTCTAACCGTTTCCTGTACGCCTGATGGTCAAAGAAACTAATATTCTCGGCCGTCAGCTCCCAGATGCGCGTGAGGCACTCCCCGCTGACATTGCGCTCGATGAACCGATGCGGCTTCTGCGACTTGAGTCGCTCGTATTCGAAGATTTCGATGGCCTGGAAGATGAAGGCGCCCCCAATCGTGTAGAAGGTGACTAGCAGTATGATCCCCACATTGCTGAACATGAAGGCTGTAAAGTGGCGGCAGTGATCCTTGAATCGTTGAAATGCTGGCTTCTCCTTCCGGCGGAACGAGCTCCGCCGTGAGGCCATGTCTGGCCCCGAGCTGTGGTCCGCTTAGCAGCTCGTTTCCGTTTCGATTTCGCTGGGCGTTCCACTGGCGTTTGCTTGGACATGCTTCGAGCCGAGTTTCTGGCGCCCGCCGGCTCCCATCGGCATTGGGCGTTTGGGGCGACAATGGGACCGCAGTGGAGCTGCAAATATACGATGTGAGAGCATTAGTGACGCCCCAAAGGATTTCCTGCACACCTATCGCTAAATATATCCGTGATTACTCGCTGTTTAGCCCAAACACACAAAGTGGTAAATAAACAAAACGCTCGGGCTATATTATCAAAGTGCTTAGCGGCCATAAATCTTTGCGAGCAACGACGGACGGATTCGGAACGTACGAATGAGTATTCATTCGTGTTCATGTGCTGTGCCCATACAATACGATCGAGTATGTTGTCTTGCCTGTACGAGTAGGTGTTTTATTTTTATGGTCTAGTCTGGGATTATCGTGCAATATACGATCATCAACACATATGTACAAATGTACTCGTAAAGATCTTGATACATTGTTTTAGTGCTGTCCGAATAGAGTTGGGATAAAATTTTGTGCACTCTCGCAGTTTACGAGTAAATGTTGCTGTTCAGCAGATTCTCCAGGCTATCCCATTAGAGATTCCATTCCGGATTGCGTAGCGGAATTCAGTTGAACGAATATGCGTGTGGATTAGCCAAGAGAAAATACCTGTATTCACGCGTGCTGCCTCCTCTCCACACACTCGTTCAGTAGCGCTACCTAGCGGAGTGAGCGAGATATAACGGAATGGAAACAGACAATGGAGGAGTGCAGGAATATATTGTAAAAGTTACATAAATCCCTGCCATATATGTATACAAAGTAAATTACGGGTGGTCTTATAATTAATTGTGGCTGCTGATATTATAATCCCTCTTAGAAATGAATAGAGCATTAAACAGGAAAATCAGATAACAGAATGCAAACTATAAATTGCTCGAGACTTTAAGTACCATTAAAAAATCAAAGAAATCGAACAAATTCTCAGATATTTAAATTAATAGCTTCCTGGAATATCGACCATCACTCTTCCAATTTCAATAATACTCTGAGGCAGAAAGTTCTTTTGGTAAGAGATGTTCAGGTGTAGGGCATCTTTTAGTCGGAAGGATGCCTATGGAGTTCTTTCCGATTTATCTTTATACTTTGCACACACATACATATATTCGTATGTTTCTTAATAAATGGCCAACATGAACATGAATTATTGGACTACAATCTTGGCAGCTGGTCTATGGAACAGTCACATCATCCCATCCCCACGGATCGATCTACTGCTTGTGTGTGGTATTTCAGATTTCTCGCGTGGACGGAGGATGACATCCGTCTACATTCAAGAATTAATGGCGTAGCCGATGGCGTCAAATTGGAGAGTTCCTAACGATGCGATGCGATGCGCTGTCTGTGTTCAGTCCGTCCGTCTGTGGTAGCGGTTGCCAAACGCCAAAACGCCTTTTGTTGCTGTTGTTGTTTAGTTTTTCATTTCGTATGCTAAGGTTTAATTTAGTGGGTGTGAAATACGAGTTTATTTGAGATTATTTTTATAAACTTCTGCCTTCCCCCAGCCCCAGCCCCAAACCACAGACATTTGTCTAATTTGTGGCCAGAGAAACACTTTTATTGGCGCCCAAAGTTTTGGTGCGAGCCATAGTTTGTTGGAGCTGGCCTTCGGCATTCCGGGATTCGTATATGTACATATTTTATAGACTCGCCAAGAACTTTCACTGAGAGGGGACAGCGGCGAGACCAGGGAGGCAGGTGAGGCAGCGGACATAAATTAAAATCAATTTGCAATCGATGTTTTCATTATTTACAGCGAAAACATGTTGGGTTCCTACTCGCAATTAAAAGAGAGATCCAAATCCAAACACAAACTAAAAACTGGGAAAATTCTCGTTGCGTACGGTGGGGTAGGGGAAAAATCTAACAAAAATACACAAGACTGGCTATTGGGACACGGAAAGAAAAACACATTAGGGGGCGGAACTGAGCTAAAAAGCTGCTCCCTGCCGTCAAATGGAATTTCTATGATTTTCGTACAATAATTAAGAAGATCTCAGCGGTGGGAAGGGGCCGGTCACTGCAGAGTGCGGCGGAGTGCAGTCCGGTGCGGTTTTGTGGTCGGTAATTAAATGGCAATCTTGACGAGTTTGTCTTCCGAGATATTTTTGGATGGCTAAGCGGAATGCGCCTTCGCAGTGGGCTCCACCGACCCGGTAAAGTCAGTTTTGATTGCAAAAAATATCTGTTTTGCATTGCGTAATTACTTTAATTATAATTGCTCTTTCAAGACATTAATGCTGGGGGTTCTGCTAACCCAAATAATCCAAAGATTAGCCCCACAAAAAAGATCAAAGATGAAGATGGCGGAAACTGCTCCCTAATGAATGTACATATTGTAGTTTCGGCCTGCCTTTTATCTGGTACAGTACCCTTTGGCCCATGGGTCATGGGTGTGATGGACTAGAGGAACATCAAACCAATGGATGTGTAGAGCCACATGCTATTTCTAGTAAATGGATGCACTGTAGTCGATGAAGAAGCATTCCTCCATTGTTTTGCTTGTATTTGTTTCTGTAAAGTGGCTCTTTTCACTTTTTCTTGGCCTTCTAGTTAAGAACTAAAATGCGTCATTGATTCTGGGATTGTTTGGGCGGAAAATGAAGAAATCGCTCGGAAAAGCACTCATGGAAACATCTTTTTGTTTTTGGTAGCTAAGGAGCCGAAATTCACCTTTGTAAGTTGCGTAGTAGAGTTTCCGACTTCTGTTCGTATTACGTTCCATCTGTCAATCATCTGTCTGTCCCCATACACAGCTTGTGGGGCTCATTAGGCACAGGTTGAGTCACGATGCAGATCCTTCAGCCAGCAGACTTGCACAATTAATTTTCAGCATTTAATTTGCCATGCCAAGAAGAAAATTATAAACGAAAAAAGCTGCTTAAATATGACAGACAGGCACAGAATGTTAAGTGTCAGCGGCTACACGAGAAGAGATTTTCAAATTTAATTATACCGGACGAAAAAGAGCAAAATGACACACTAATATCGCAATACTTACAACAACAAAAACACATTAAAAAAAATAAGAAACACATCCACGCATATTGATGGCCAGAATACTTTGGCCAAGCCACCGACTGACAAGACGGGACTGCCGACAGGCCAAAAAAGCGTTCCCATGTGAGCCAAAAACTAATTTTCGTTCATTGCCCGCACTTTTGTTGGGGGGAATTGAATGCGTATCGAGTTGCGTGCGGCACCCTGTCAGCTGACAGCCTCGATCCTCTGCTCCTGCTGGCTAGCCTCCTGTTACGGGCGGTAGACCATTTCTATTTTCCAGTCCGGGGGCTATTTATGCAATTTACAAACCTGTTTATTATGACAATGGCCAGAGTCGTTTTGTTCTGGCCGCCACTGACTGCCGCTGCGCTGCGCTGCGTTCTTCCTTGCCAGATGCAGATGCTCCACCTCGTGCACTCGTGGCCGTGACGTCATGAATGAGAAAGCACCGCTATCTATCCCAGTGCTGCTCTGCTCTGTTTCGCTCTGATCTGATGTATTTTCGAACTGTACATGTAGAACGACGACGACGACGACGATATTTATGTTTGTGCGCGCCTCTGCCTCCGCCTCTGTATATTATTTTATCAGTGTTATTCAACGCACACCGAATGCCTTCGGATTTGGATTTGGAATTCAGTTCTATTGGAAATTATTTAATGCTTGTATTTGTTTCGTTACTTGGTGTATTTTTAAACGCACATTACTTGAGTTCTTTTCACTTCAATTCACTTTCGTGTCTGCTGGCGTTGCCCTGCCGATTCTGTGCTGCCAAACCAAACCGATTCAACCCGATCCCGGAGCAAGTGCCTCATTCGCAAGCCGCGTGCGCTCTCCTCGACGCTCCGTGGCCCACTGTGGCCCACTGGCTGTATTTATAGACAACATACACAAAGCGCTAATCTTGACGCATTACCTGTGACGTCGCGTCGCGTCTCGTCTATTGTTGGCCATCTCTGAGCAGGAGAGGATGCTCTCGAACGCGAGCAAGAGAGAGAGAACAGAGCAGAGCGAGCGCATTCCATGCTACTCGTGCGGGGTTCTGGCACCGACCTACGCATACCCTAACTTGCACGCACACACAGCTATGAGATGTTTTATTTTTCACTTTCAGTTTCATTTGATCTTTGACTTGAGGCCTTTCCCCAGCAAGGGCGCCACATCCTTGGGATCACGGTTCCTGGTCTCCGGCAAGTAGCGGCAGGTCAGGAGGAAACCATATACGCATATCAGAGCGCAGGGTATGAAGGCAAACGGTCCGATGCACGTCTGCAGGAGGGGGAACACCATGCTCAGCAGGAAGTTGGATAGCCAATTGGTCAGGCTGCCCAGGGCCATGGCAGCGGGACGTGGCGACACCTCGAGGATCTCTATCGGCAAAGAGGGCACAATGCAATGCACAGCGCTGACATTTTGCTTACTCACCTGAGCCAATGAAAAAGGGCATGGGTCCCAGGCCCAAGTTGAAGGCAACGATGTACAGCGACAGGAAGAGGATGCAGCCGTAGGAGACCTCCTTGTACGAGTTCTAGAGGATAAATAGGAGAATGTAAAATGCGAATGTGTTCCCAGCATAAGCTACCATAAGCTCCAGTCCGACGCTGAGCAGTGCCAGAAAAATGGATGAGAGCAGGCAGGAGAGCATCATCATGATCCGCCGGTTGAACCTGGCCATCATCCAGGGTCCGAAGAGGGCAACGGAAAAGTTGAGCACACCCTCGGCAAAGTTCAGCCACAGGGCCAGCTCCAAGCTGAACCCAGCATCCGTGAAAATGGACACGGAATAGTACCAGATCTGGGGGGACGGGGCGGGCAATAGATTATCCTGCAATGACCCTGTCTGTGCCCCACAACCCACCGACCACCGCCTACCGCATTTATTCCGCTCATTTGCTGCACCAAATGGAAGGAGCACACAATGATCAGGGGCATCGTCAGCTTGCTGTTGCGGATCACGGCCGCCATGCTGCTCTTCTGCACTGCGGCGGCCGAGGCAGCCTCAATCTCCGCCAGCTCCGTGTCTGCGCGCTGCTCGCTCTTGCGCAGGCGCACCAGAATCGCGCGGGTCTTGTCCCTGCTGCCCTTGGACATCAGGTAGCTGGGGCTCTCGGGGAACCAGAGGAGCGGCGTCAGGCCAATGATCACGAGTATCACATAGCCAGCCAGGGCGCAGTGCCAGTGTTTCCTGGTGCCCAGCAGGAAATCGAAGGAAAATAACTGGCCCACCACAACGCCGCCGGTGATGCCGATGCAGGTAAAGACGCCCACGCTGCCGCTCAGCTCCGCCGGCGCCAGCTCCACCAGATACATGGGCTGAGTGGTGTAGACCAGGGCAGCTGCCATGCCTCCAATTAGACGCCCCAGCAGCAGCATTTCCAGCGAGTTGGCCATGCGGCAGAAGAACTGCAGCAACGCCGCAACGGTGAGCAGTGCTCCACTGACCAGTAGGCTGCCCCTGCGCCCCAGCTTCGTGTTGCAGCAGGGCGCAAACAGAGAGCCCACAATGCCACCGACCTGGAACATGGACACCACGCAGGCCATCAGAGTCGTCAGCTGAGAGTCGCCCAAGACAGTTGCGTATCTCGACTGGGCCGACTCGAAGATCCAAAGTCTAATAAACTAGTAGGGGGAGAAGTATTGAGCTCTCTGGGGGTTGCCAATGGCTTGGGGCTCGTCGCCACCCACCTTGGCTGGTGCGTTGACCACGCCAAACGAGTATCCGATGGGAATGACGGCGCCCAGGGTGATGCACACGCAGATTAGCAGCAGCAGCGCTGTCCAGCCCTGCTTCTCCTCGGCCATTGTGACAGATAAAATGTGATCTCCTTTGTAGGTCGTAATTTGGATTTATATTACGTGTATATACTGATTACAATGTTTTTTAATAGATGTATAGATATCCAGATGTATGGATAGTCCTGGTCCTAGTCCAGTTTGGAGAGCAGGCCGTGGCTCATCAGTGGCTTGACATCTTTGGGCTCGCGTCCTCGCGTTTCTGGCAGATAGCGCCATGTAAGCAGCAGGCAGTAGATGCACACGCACATGCAGGGCATGAAGGCGAACGAACTCCAGACGCCCTGGAGCAGGGGAAAGCACATGCCCACCAGGAAGTTGCCAATCCACGAGAAGAGGCTGCCCATCGACATGGCCACTGGGCGGGGCGAGTCTTCCAGCAGCTCTGCGTAAGACACAATCTTGCATTAACAATTGTCCAGGGCACAGAGGAGAGCCAGCAAAATACAAACCAGCGCCAATGAAGTAGGCTATGGGGCCGAGGCCCAACTGGAAGCCCAGGATGAAGCTGAGGATGAAGGCAGCGCAGAAACAGGTGAGCACCTTGCTCTCCGAACTCTCCAGGAAGTACAGGCCAACGGACATGGCCAGAAGCGAAAGGGCGCAAACGGCACAGGACAACATCATCAGCGGACGACGCGGGAACTTGTGGATCAGAAGTGGACCCAGCAGGGAGGTGCACAGATTGAAGCCGCCAATGCCCAGATTCAGCCAGGTGGCTGCGTCCGGGGAGAAGCCAGCCTCCGTCAGAATGGACAGGGAGTAGAAGAAGATCTGAAAGAGGGAGGGATCGACTTCAATTTCCAGACACTTTGAGGCGGAGCCTGAAGGACCTACAGCATTGACGCCACTGAGCTGTTGGGAGGCCTGGAAGGAGCAGACCAAGAGTAGTGGCAGAAACAGCTCTTTATCGCCCAGAACCTGACACAGGGAGCCATCATGGCTGCTGGCCTGAGCCTGGGCCTCCAACGTGGATTGCATTTCGAGCAGTTCCCGCTGCACTGCCTCCTCGGACCCCTGGCCGCGTATACGTCGCAGGGCCAGTTCACTGGCTGCCGCGTCGCGCTTGTGCAGGTAGAGCCAGCGAGGACTCTCCGGAAACCACCACATGGGCAGCAGCGAGGCCACCACCAGCAGGGTGTAGAAGCTCAAGGCGTATGGCCACAGATCCTCGTTGCCAAGCAGCTGGGAGAGGGTCACCACCTGGGCGAGCAGAATGCCACCCGTCACACCGATGCAGGTGAAGACGCCGACACTGCCGCTCAGCTCCGAGGGAGCCAGCTCCAGCAGATACATGGGCTGGGCGGTGAAGATCAGGGCAGAGGCGATCCCGCCAAAGAAGCGTCCAGCCATTAGCATCTCCAGCGACTTGGCAGCCCGACACCAGGTGAAGAGCATGCCGCTAGCCACCAGCACCGCCCCGCTAATCATGAGGCAGCCCTTTCTGAAAGAGACAGGAAGATAATTCCAAAGGGTCGGCTCTCGCCCGCTTTTGCCCACTCACCGGCCGTACTTGTCGCTGCACAGGGCGCTGAAACAGGAACCGCAAATGCCCCCAATCAGATAGATGGAGACGATGCTGGTCCACAGTATATCCAGCTGGCTGGGGCTCACGACGGTGTCGTACTCGCTGGCCAGGATATCCTCACACCAGCGCTTGATGAGCTCGGCCGGTGCATTGAGAACGCCGAAAAAGTATCCAACCGGAATGGTGGTGCCCATCGTAACGCTCACGCAGATGAGCAGCAGAAACGTGTTCCAGCCGCGACCGCCGGCCGGCGCGACGTGCTGCAAAGATAGCAAAGTAATTTAAATGATTATCGAGAGCCAAACGAAAGACTTAAGCCACAAACTCTCTCCGGATGTGCGAGAAAGTGCCTGTCAAATCAGCAAGTCACCATAACCAAGACCATGATGAGCCACAAGCAAAGAGCCACGAAATCCGCGATGCTGCTTCGCTGCGAGCCAAAACTAAAGTGTTTCGGATCTTTGTTGGGGCTTGCTGCCGAGCTCTGACACCCGCGTTAGTCATCCATCTATTGTATGTCAATTGCATACACAGAGAAGGTTTGGAAACACTGCTCCTCCTCCGACTACACTTGGTTACAGCACCCACAGAGCCCGCCATAGATAAATGTCTCGCGTATTGTTCTACTTGTTGCCTTATCACTGACACGGGCGCTTCCATTTGGGTTGCACAAACATATCCGAACGCTTTAATGCACTACTGGAAAGTGTGCGCAATGCTCCCGTGCCGCTTAGGTTTTTATTTAGTGATATATCTAGCATAGGGAAGTGCAGTAAACTATCACACATTTAGCAGTTGCCTCACGTGAGCCATGCTCGCCGGAAGGGTATCCCCAGATGGGTTGCTTCTCTGGCGGATTTTTAACAAACAATAAATCTAATTAACAGGGAGAGTATTAGTCGGAGCGCCGCGCCGTTCTCAGGCAGTCGCTTAATTGAACATGTGCGGCAGGCGATAAGGGACGGGCCGTATGCACTGTTTGAACTTAAAGTTAGTTCCTCATTCGTTTCTTGTTTTTATTTTTTGTACAGAAAACTTATGACGTAGACAAGATTACAAAAATTGGCTTGTGTTGTTGGCTTATTGTCGATGAAGGCACTAGGCGCGGTCCGCCCCATCTGTGCAGTTGTACATTTAACAGACGTATCATTAGCTAATTATATCTAAACGTTAGACGCGCGTCTGCGACAAGTATCATTTGACCTTGGACCGGAAACCATTCGAAACGAGAGGTGCCACCTCTGAGGGATCCCGTCCGCGCGTTTCCGGCAGATAGAATTTCGTTAGCAAACAGAGCAGCACACAGGCAATGGAGAACGGCAGGAAGACGAAGGCTCCCCAGGCATTCTGTAGACTGGGGAAGGATATGCCAATTATGAAATTGCACGTCCATGACGAGAGGCTGCCCATCGACATAGCCACGGAGCGCGGGGCCACCTCGAATAGTTCTGCAAATTGAAAAGCATAATTCAAATCAGTCAGCTGTCCAATAATTGAGCCAGTGACAACGACAGTGTCTGGAATAGTCTATATACAGTCGTAAACAAACTGGTCCAATGAACCTCGTTCAATTCAATTATAGACAGAGCGGTCGGAAATTGGAGCAACTGGCGGCATCACGAGACTCGACTTCGACTTCGATTTTGTTGCTTGTGGCAGCTGGCGTCGTCACGCGACTCGGCCCGGCCCGGCCTCAAATTACCTGATCCAATGAAGTAGGGAATGGGACCCAGGCCGAACTGGTAGAAGAAAATGTATCCCATGATGCAGCAAATGCATGCCATGGCAAACCAGCTGACAAAGTCCTATAATTCATACAAAACCAGAATCAGAATATGCAATCACATGGCAGAGACGCAAACACTAAGCACTCACAATATAGTACAAGACGAAGGCAATGGTGAAGAGGAAGACGGAGCACATGGCGCAGGAGAACATCATTAGGGTGCGTCTGTTGTACTCGGCCATCAGCCAAGGTCCCAGCAGCGAGATGGCCAGATTCAGGCATCCAGCACCCAAATTTGCCCACTGGGCGTTCACTGTGGAGAGGCCGGCCTTCTCAAAGATGGACACCGAATAGTAGAATATCTGCAAAGAGCTCGGATTAAAGAATTGTCCATATATGTACGGGTATGTCAGTAGCACTACTCACGGCATTGATGCCAGACAGCTGCTGGCCGCCGTGGAAACAGCAGACAATGAGAAGCGGCAGCAGAAGACGGGAATCGCGGAGCACATCGCAGAAACTGCTTGTCTGCACCTTGGCATTGGCCTCGGCTTCCATCTCGGCCAGCTCCTGGGCGATGAGGTCCTCCGCATTCTCGCCGCGCAGCCGCTGCAGCTCTCGCCTGGCCGCCGCCCGATTGCCCTTCACTATGTACAGGAACTTGGGGCTCTCGGGGAAGAGATACGAGGGCAGGTAACAGACAATGATCAGGCCCATGTAAGCGGTCAACGCATAGTGCCAGAGATCAGCGGTGCCAAAGACATCGGCCAGACTGCATACCTGGCCCACGACCACGCCCCCTGTCACACCCACGGCACAGAAGACGCCCAGCGTACCGCGCAGTGCCAGCGGAGCCACTTCAGACAGATACATAGGCAGGGTGGCGGTTACCAGGCCCGATGCGAGACCCACTATGAAGCGTCCAATCAACAGCATTTCCACAGAGTTGGCGGCGCGGCAGAAAAAGAAGAGCACGGCTCCGATCGAGAACAGCGCTCCGCAAATGAGATAGCAAGCTTTTCTGTGGCGAGAGAGAGAGAGAGAGAGATAGAGAGATATTACTATTAACCGTTTCCGTTTTGCATTTGCACTGAATTAATGACCTACTGAATATTTTTAGGTCGTATGCCAATTTGTATTGCCGATTAGGTGACATAAAAAACTCTAGAAAAGCGATTACTTTAGCCGCGGCTTATCTAACTGATTAATGATTAACGTATTCTCATACCTGCCGAATTTATTGGCCGCCCCAGCTCCGCCCAAAGAGCCGATGGCGCCACCGACCAGGAAAACAGAAACAATGCTCGACCAGAGCAGATCCAATCCGGTTTCGCTCAAGTTGCTGCCATAGTTGTCATGCAGCGTTTGATTACACCAAATTTTCATGAGCTGTAAAGATAGTGGGTTATTGCTTCCACTTAACAGATACATGGGTTGGGTCGGTACTACTCACCTTGGAGGGAGCATTGATAACGCCTATGCAGTAGCCCGTGGACACTGCTCCACCAAAGGTGGTGGCAAAGGCCACAAGCAACAGCAGCTTGCTCCATCCCGGTTTCTGCAATTATTTTCAAAACTTAATTAGTACTCGTGCTTATTATTGAAAAACATTTCAGTGCGCATAAAAGTTGGACTCTGATAGCGTTTGGTGGTGCGGTGCGGTGCGTCATTGTGCTGTACGGGGTCATAGAGTACTGATTTATTCCCGGAATGGAATGCTTTAATCTGAATAATTGTCGCTAATTATGGCTAATACGGACCCAGGGTCAAAAACTTTCCATTTCTCTTCAAGAGCATTGGGATTAGAACAGAACAGATTAGGTAGAAAACTATTTATAATCAAGCTGCTATAGCTGAATGAGAATGGCGGTGTCTCTTTATAAACTGATAAGCAATGCCTGGAAATTCAGCTGATAAAACGAATGAAAATATCGCAAATTTGCCCCAAATATTTGACTGTACAGTACAGTACATGTTTGTATGTACACATAAGTGCCTATGTAAATGAGTCAATGTCACTGTGGTTTATATTGTGTGTCAAGTAAATACTTATTGTACATACATATGTGGGTATAAGCGTCGTGTGTGTTAGTCTATTTTAAGAATTTGAAAACATTTACATATAGTACATAGTATGTGCATACATATACTTTATATGTATAAAAGTATCAACAAGAGTAGGAGAGTGAAAAGAACAGCATCCAACAAACACATGGACAACAAAGAAAAAAGTGCATAGTTCAACAGCAGGAAATCGAATAGTTTACAGTTATAGAGGTAAACAGAACAGATCTTGCAGAGAGAACAGGAGAGTAGAGTGTTGTGCTCAGTTAAAGAACCGTTTACTCTCTCACCTGATTTGTATCCGTCTGCTGCGACAGCAGTTCCACCCGTGTGGGCTGGGGGTATAACTGTTGTGACTCGGCGGGGTAATTTTTGTTTTCCATATTCATGAGCGGTACATGAACGTTGGTTGTTAGGAACACTTTATAAGGCACTCAGAGTACACGCGAACACTAACGATGCGTGTGATGATTGTTAACAAAATTGTTGTTGTATTGTAGCGGTCTCGGCAATGGATCTGCAGTGTTGTGTAACGCACACTGGTTCTTATACAGGTGAGAAGATGTCGTGGTCGTATGCAAATTCATACAATATTATTCATCAATTTGGAAAAATTGTTTATATTCTACGATAGAACAGAAGCGCACCCCGGTAATGCCAGCGTTGGAGGCCTGGAGCAGCCTGACTGCGCGATAATGCAAACCGATTTATTGGGGGCCGGCAACGGCAACTAGTATCAAGAATTCGCTCTCTCCCTCTCTGTGTACAGTTTTAGCTCATGGCACAACGACACACAAGGTAGGGTCTTAGCGGGCGCTCTCTTCGTAGTGTATCAATTAATTAACGGTAATGGTTGTTATTACCGTTTTATTAATATTATGAATTTAATGTTTTGGGTAAAACATTCAATGTCTTCCTCCCCGGGAGATGACAGAGGGTCGAAAAAAGCACTGCCAACAAGCTGGTTGGCCGCACCTTCTGCAGGTAATGTGTCATGCTGCCGCTTGCCCCATTCGTATTATTTATGAATTCGTGAGATTATTAATAAATTAAATACTGTTGGATTAGTTCAAGCAAATAAGAAGAAGAATCGACGTTGCACCAATGTTTCCTGTTGCCGCATGCCGTTGAATCTTCGCGCCTTTTCAAATTTAAATGAATTAACTTGACTCAAACAGCTTCAGCGTCTTAACCGAAAAAGCAGAGCATCATTTTGGTCAACGTAATTGGATCAATGGTTTACAGTCAATAAACGTGCCTTTTACCAGCAATTTGCATTTGCCGTATTGATTGTACTCAACATAGACACCAACCGACAACATGGTGGATGGCCAGCGCAGCCAAATGATACACATTACAGGTATACAAGCACGTTCATCGAAAGCCCTAATCATTGATTACTCAAAACAATATCTGCGCATTTCAGCTGCACTTATCGTGTGTACGCTGAACTACTGAGACTGTATTGGTCTTCCGCTGATAGACAAATCCTTCGTGCACAGGATGCAATGGCTAATCTGCGCAATTCTAACAATCGACCCGTCCATGTGCCTAGAGTCTCACGTTCGGCCAGACGCCAATTACCAATAGAGACAATACAAATATTTGTGTAATTTTAGATATGAAATTTTCTGGGTTGTTGTCCCTGATGCAGCTGAGCCTGTTCGTGGTACAGGCCCAGGGTGTGCCTTATGCCCTTAGGCATATTAAGGTTTGATTACATCTATTAAAGGGCCTATAGATACATTTTTAGTTAAATTAGCAATCGAATTGTATGTGGCAACATCCATGTTGCTCACTTATTTACAATATAAAGATGACCCATTACATGGGTACAATTTTAAACGAAGCTTAAACAGAATGGCTAAATAATACTTAGACTATATTCATCGCGTAAAAATAAATAATTTGTGAAAAATTGTTTCTCAAAAGCTTTTACTTACATCACTGTTAACTTCGGTGGCGCCCATCGGAATATATCCTGCACAATGTGTCCTTGCTTAAACAATTAAACACTGGAATATTTACGAAACGAAGTGAACATGGAATATCGGAATGTGAACTGGAGCGTTAGTGGATTTAAGATTGCTATAGAAACACACATACAGTCCGCGGGTTCGTTAACGGCACAGCGCGGCGGTTCTGGACTGATTGCGAGCGGATTGGCAACTGTGGGAATAATTAAGCCCAATGCACTTGCCTCTGCTGCGGTCAATGATATCGACGAGCTGATAGGAGGGTCATAAACTGCCAAATTAAACGAGCCTGTTTTGTGGCCCTGATTTAATGAAACAGCGCGCTGGTGTGGGCGTGAATGTTTTCCATCCGTATTCCTTCAATAATAGCTATTCCTCGATCGCTGCTTAACAAAAATTATCTGTTTAATTCAATAACATTGGAAGCCTTTATCAAAATGTGTTGAACGTGCTGTCGGAATACACAAAACACCGCTTTATCTTTATTGATTCGACCCATGAATTGACCAGAATCTTGTGCTCGAATTCTTTTCATACCACACCTGAGAATCGATAAGATGTGACGGCAGGGTGAGGGGCTCCCACAAATTGCAAACAATATAAATTCGAATTTAAAACGTTGCACAGCTTGGAGAATGCAGAAAGCTGAAGAATTGTTTTAAAAATTGATAGTAAAACATCTTACAATTTTCAAGATTTAATTCTAAGTTTTGTTCCTTCATGTTGCAGTTTTGTTTTTGCAATTGGACCTTGCTGTTGTTTTGTATTTGAATCAATTTGTAATGGGCGCGAAAATTGCAACTGATATCGATATAAATTACAGTGCTGTAAAGTGGCCTTCCTTTTCGGATTTTTGTTTCACGCTCAAAACGGTCACACTTTGTATAAATATTCAAATTCGCAAACAAAAGTTAATTTTATCCTTTGCACTATTTTATATATAGCCAACATCCTTTCTGCTCAGCTATTGGATATCTACGTTGGTGTCGCATTAGGAACAGGCCGATGATTTTTGCTACGTCAGCTGATTGCTGCTGACCAGGACATGCTTACTCTGCCATATGGAGAGCACCTCTACTCTACCCCTCTCACTTTCCCTTGCTGCCAGGAACATGATGTCAAAGTTCTTGTCGAGAGTCTTAGTCTCTGTCACCAGCTGTGGGGCCATGTCGATGCGGGTGCTGGCATCCACTCTGTAGCTGGAAATGTCCGTATCGTTCCTGGACAATCGGTCGGACTCCCATCGTCTCGACGTTTCTGCAATACACGGAGAATGACTTCTGGCCCACCTACATTGCTGAAGGCAGGCGCGGATCCATGGCTTCGGCCTGTCACCAAGTCTGGCATCAATTGGAAGTTGAAGAATGGGAGCAAAAAGCACTTCCCGACTTCTTTGGAACTCTGGTGAAGTGCGCATCGGACATGAACGATGTCGTGTTCCAACTGGCCTTCATGGAGCGCGAGTATCAGTTCTTCGGGCAGCAGCAACTGATCAATGAGATAAACTCGTACTACACGTGCCAGGCACTCATCCTTGGCCTGGATATCCTTGGCAATGGGTTGGTTAGGTGATTGGACTTAAAAGCGGCGTAGAGGGCTTGTTCTACGAGCCATTACAGGTACACCTACCATACCTTATTTAAATATATTACTCGTAACAAACATTACAACATATTTCCATTTTAGAAGGGTATACAAGGCCCTGATGAATTCGCCGATGGTCCAGCGCGTATGCAAGGATACTGATCTGATTGCTGAGATGTAAATAAACCGTAATAAACCCAAAGGGAGCTTCTATTGTTCCTATCTGATACCAAAAACCCTGATACCATTTTCGTAGTGTTAAACAAAAATGGGATTCGAATGAGCGGCTGCCAGGGTCGAGGCATTCAATAGAGTCGATACAGATTTAGGAGTGTGAATGTATCCCCGGTTGTTCATCGTTATTTTAATTATTTAACTTTAATTTTTTAGTTATGTATATATTTTTTTATTGCATCTCCACTTTTAACTGAGCGGCTAACAATAAGTCATCAAATCTTGTTCTAAATTTCATTTTTGAATAAGGTAATCAGGTAGTCTGGTACTGTTATTTTTGTGCTAGTATCTGGCAAAAAAGTTTCATAGAATAGAATAGTAAAATAGAATCACAAGTCAGTTGAAAATCGTTACATCAGTTCATATATTTTTATTTGTCGTGTGTGTTGCTGCGGACGTGTTCCCAATTATCAAAAGTCCCAACTAAAAGCCCAATATTCGGCAAGCAGCGTCAGTCGTATTTTACACAACAAAACTTGGAGCATATCAACTGCAGCAATACAGAACCAGACAACCATCATGGCGAATTTGGCAGCATCACGCATCAAGCGCGAATTCAAAGAAGTTTTGACCAGCGAGGAGGTAAGTGGAGGCGATCAGAGTGCAAGTCCATCCCATGTGACCAGAAGCTTACCCGTATGACTAGTGTCACCATCGCCAGCGGCGTTGGTGGTGGCGGCAGCAGCAGCGGACTTTGGGTCCTTGGGGCTTCTGCTTATTGACCAGTAAAAAACTTGGGGGGACTTGGGAGGAGTGTGGATGAGCAATAATAATAGTGTCCCAATTAATATCTGCAATTTTCTCTGACAGATCGCGCAGTGTGCTATTAAAATCGAGCTTGTCAATGACTGTTGGTCAGAGCTACGGGGCGAAATATCAGGCCCCCCCGACACACCATACGAAGGGGGAAAGTTTTCACTGGAAATTAAGGTGCCCATGACATATCCGTTCACTCCGCCAAAGGTGGGTATCCCTAAAGCAGCACACTAAACCGCAGGTAGATTGCTAAAACAAACTCTTGTCGGCAGGTTCGTTTTACAACGCGCATCTGGCACCCAAATATCTCATCTGTGACTGGCGCCATTTGCCTGGACATACTCAAGGACAACTGGGCAGCGGCGATGACGCTTCGCACTGTTTTGCTCTCCTTGCAGGCTCTGCTGTCCGCTGCCGAACCCGACGATCCGCAGGACGCTGTGGTAGCACACCAGTTCAAGGACAATTACGATCAGTTTCTGCTGACCGCGAAGCACTGGACAAGTGCTTACGCAGGCGGACCGTGCTCTTTCCCGGACTGCGATTTAAAAATTCAACGCCTCAAGGACATGGGCGTCGTCGAACATGAAGCGCGCAGCGTCCTCTCTAAGGAGAACTGGAACTTGGAGGAGGCCATCAAGTGCCTGTTCGATTAGCTTGCTAAGAACACTGTAGCAGCACCCACACCCACCATAAATTTTTAACTTGTTCAGTTTGTTCTTTAATAAACCACAGACCATGTTTCATGGTTATGTTTTGTTTCGTTTGAATTGTACATTTTGCAAGATATCACAAACATTTAAAGATTTAATTAAGTTAAAAATTAAACATGAAGACAAACTGGCGGACACATACGCACACCTAAATAACCAAAGACATCGATCAGAGAGAGTGCATCCGCAGAGGCATGTCGAGAGGAGGCGGAATATCGCCTTAAAACAAATGATTATTGCTAGTTGATTGCTCTTAATTGCTTTTTCTTGGCCGCTCACTCCGTTGGAAAATTACTGCAGTTAAATTCAAGTTAACCTGGTCGTAAATCGCGATGTGGCGACCTTTCAACCTCGATGGTGTGCATTGAACTGGCTGAAAATTCGCAAATGCCCAAGGCACAGACAATGGCCCCGGCTGGAAAATAATAATAAAAAAAAAACTGACAACTGTTGCGACAAAAAAGAGAAGTGAAAAAAGTAAGAACTTGAAATTGATATGTACAACACAACGCACAATGCACGAACAATAAGCAATTTCCTTTTCCTTTGAACCTGAGCTTATAGCGGTGGGGCCTCTCATCAGGCAGTCTATTTGACTCCGCCTTTCGGCTGGCGGTTCATTGTGCTCCACCTGTCATCGCTCTGCTCCGTTCTGTTCAGCGCCCTTGTCAAGAGAAGAGAAAACCAAAGATAAAATCGCATTGTAATGGCCACCAAATCTCCAAATCGCTTGCACAGAGCAGCACGGACCTTATCGTTAATCCCCAAGCCACAAAAATTGTCATAAATTGGCCGACTTGGAGCTGTCGAAAGCCATAAAGGAACAAGTCGCTGGCATCCTTAACGGATTGTTTTCTAATGCACATATATTCAGGTGAATTCGTTTATTATGTTGCCTACACAATTCATCGGACAAGCTGCAAATGCTATTTCATTGTTCTTTCAGGCATGTGTCCATTTGTTAGCCATGCTCTTTGATGCCATGTTGCAGGCAGGCGGGACGGACAGAACTGAAAGGAAAGTGCAAACATGAGCTCGAGAGTGACTTACCTTGTTGCACTCCACTATTCGCATTTTTCAAGTGACCCGAGCTGGACCAGGACGCTCTCGACACGACTGACAGACTGACTTTGACATGGCATTGTGCCCGGGAGGACAGGGAACACAAACACTGTGCCGCACAAGCAACCGGACTATAAATAAGATACGACTCTACCTACATACATACTCGTATGCACATACATATGTCAGCATGTATGTATGTGTTGCTAACTGAATGAGTGAATAAATGGATGAATGTTTGGGGCGTGTGTCGGGTGTACTCTGTCGGGTGGCTCTGTGTGTGTGTGTGAGAGAGTGTTGTAAGTGCAAGAACTGTGTCACGCCTTTATTTGGTCGCTATCTACATATGTATGTCCTAGCAGAGGGTAATATCAGTTCAGGCCGAGGTTCGCGAAATCTGCTAAAAGATACCGAAATAGCCAGAGAAAGGTGCAGGCATTCTTCAAGGCACCTTCGCCGTCGAGCTCTATCCTTAGAAGAGTATTATCATAGCATTATTCCATCACATGACTGCATTTATGTCTAGGTAGGGTATTAAAAGCATTGGCTCTCGGCACTATATTTTCGTTTCGTTTCGTTCTGTTTCTTTTCTTTGTTATATTTATTTTGTTTTCCCACACAATAGACCAAAGCGCTGCGGAGCGGAGACAGTGGAAAGCTGTTACTTCCAGCTTGTTATTATTTCTGGCTTTTGTTGATAGCTTCATAAAAGTGCTACTGTATGTACGTACATACATATGTGTGTGCCGCTCTCTGTGTGTGTGTGTGTTTGTGTGTTGCTTTCCTGTTGCTTGTTCGTTCGACTTTTGCTTGAACATTTCCGCTTGCTTTCATTTAGCATTCACCACACATTCACTTTGACTCATATTTGTAGCTGCGGGTCCGACCTGCTGTGGTTTGCCCCACGAATTTCAAAAATATTTTGAACGCTTGAATGCACTATGTGGGTGGCTGGAGGAGCATGTATGTATAGTATGTATACTTCACTTAATTTGTGGCTTTGCTTTTATCCCTACATCTGCTTGCGAGTACGAGTAATCTTATTGTTCTCACGCCCAGAGTGCAGCTTCACCTTTAAACATCCTGCGGTGGAGCATCTGCCGTTGACACCTGTCGCCGCCTCCTCCTACAGTCTCTGTGCACTTGAACAATGCATCCTTCTGCATCCTGTGGCTTCCCCAGATGCAGCGCAGAGCAGGGCTGGGCAGAGCAGAGCACATCAGAGATGAGGACATGTGTCCGCCCACATCGAACTCCAAAGTGCAAGATACAGTAGCATCAAGAGCCCGACCAGCAGCAACCTCAACTTTACCACTTTTGCCACTGTTGACCTTTTCCTGGTTTTTGTAGCTCGCGAGGTTACGGCCAGCAAAAGCGACTCCGACACGTTGTCGTTTGCCATGTTGAAAGCCATTTGATATAGTAGTCAGCTTGAAAATGGCTGTGCGTCTAAAGAGTGGGGCGCGTGCAGCAACAAGTCTAAACATCGTCGAGATAAACAAGCAAAAATTCAAAATAAAAATTATAAAAAAATGGCAAAGTCTCATAACAGGAAACAGCCCCAAGGAAAAAGAAAAGCGGAAAGAAAAACATCTAAGAGCCCTTTGTAAAGTTTCTCGCTTCAAGGCTGCCAAAGAGATGCGCGGCAAAAAAGGCTTAGGGCTTACTAGAATTAACGGAAGCATAAAAAACAGAGAGAGCTGAATAATCTTAAAGAAGTTGGCCACGGCGGTGGGGAATGGGGGAACAGGGGGAATGGATGCCAGAGCATCCATCCATCCCAGAGCCACGGTAAGTAATATGAATAATATAATTAAGTAATGATATTACTTGGGAAGCTTTCCCTTTCCTTATGTACAACTTCACTATGTACTACATACATACATATGTATAGTTGCAGAGGGGTTTCTGGCATTGAGGTAACTGCCAGGATCTATGTAACATGGGAACGATGATGCTGATGACTATGCGATTCCAATACCAGAAAAACGATCAATTCGCCAGGGCATGCTTCAAAGCACTACGCTTTTTTTTTTTATGATTTTTAATATTTTTGTGTATTAAATGTTGAGCACTGCTCTGGAGTCTGCAAAGAAAGGCCAAAGGTAAGAGTCTGGGGCCACGAAGTGTGGGGAGTAGTTTCTGGCGACTGTGAACGATGCTCCGCGCCTACACATGATGGGAGCCGGGATGCCGGGATGCAAGGACTGCCGTGTCAATTCAATCAACTTGCCAGCCCCTCCATTCTCATCTTCGCCTTCTCTTCATCTTCATCTGGCTGCTGCGTACCGTCGATGATGGCGTTGTTGTTGCTTGGTTACACAAAATGAGAATTTATTGTATGTGCCTTATGCATGGCACACAATATCGGCGGGTACTACCTAACGCATACATGCATACATTCGCATGTAATCATACAGCGTGTGTGAGCTGTATAATAAAATTCCAATTTGCCCGACAAACGATGTCGCCGACACCCGCTTTTCATATAAAGAAATATACAAAAAAAACATACAGAAATATGTATTGCCTCTTTCCTTTTCAGTTGCAGCACATACATAAATATGCACATAAGTAAATACATATGTACATACATACCTGAGTATGTATATATGAGCTTGTGTTGTGTGCACATCCGAGTGCGAGTATACAAATATGTTTTTCATTGTGCGTTTAATATTATGGGGAAATTGAAAAACTTTTACCCACCCCCGCAGTGCCTCGACAGGTGCAGCAGAGGGAGTATGAGCTCTTACCTTTCATTTGCGACTTGGGATTATTGGCATTACTTCGGTCAAAGAAACTCGCATTGTGGATCAAAAGTGTTTGAAGTCGAGATCCGCGAAACGTGGACAAAGGATCTGGCCTGGAGGTCAGCGAAGCGCCCATGAATCACCATCGAGCTCCAATTCATCGATGCTCGCCTTGAGGGTCCTTTGCACATGCACCCCATACATACATCCATTCATGCATACATCCCAATATAACCAACAAAAGAAACCGGTGGACCGGTTTGGTCTTGACTGCTTGCAGCATTTGCAGCATTATAGCAAAAGTAACAGGGCAGTTTGCTGCGCTGAAAATACTTTCGAATGCGTGAATAAAATCTCCGACGCATAGCTATTGCTGGGTCCAAGGCCCAAATGACGCAACACCAGAAGCAAGGGAAAAGTGCGTTCGAACTGGACTGGGCGCTGCCAGAATGGAGGTCACGTATAGCATGCGCTCGTCTAAAAATTGATGATGTGCATCAACGTGTGGCAATATGGACTATGAGACCAGACCTGGTGCGGTGGGATTCCTGCGGATGCGGTGAGTGGTTGCCTGGGTCCTTCCATTAAGCCATTGACTGAGGGATACGTTTTTATCGGCGAATGTATACTCGGATCTGTTTTTAGCATTTATGACATTTAAAAGCTTCGTCGCAAAAAACACACATAAAAGCCCACGCTCAAAATTTATAAGCAAAATCCCCCAAAAGAACATTCAAGTTTGCCAAAAAAAAAAAAAAAACAAGAAATATACATATATATATATTTATGTTTAAAAATGTGCCCCATGCTCCATGTCCCATGCCCCATGCCCTCGTGTGTAGCAGTCATCGCGGCAGCCTTCCAGCACTCGGATATAAATACTTAATGCATGTCAGTATGGTTTTTCGCTTTGATTTAACAACGTTGATTTATGGCCTGCCCCGCTGCACCGCTGCCCCGTGAAGTATGCCGCCGTATGGTAAGTAAAAATCAAATCGGTAACCCGTAAACGTTCCACTTTCCACTGCTCCACCTCACACCCCCACAGACATACAGCCACACAGACACAGAACCACCGCCAACTCAGCGAATTTAATTAGTGCAAAACGACGACGAAAGAGCGCGTTGGATGCAGCACGCCCCGCCTCATCCGCTGATGAGATGACGCTCACGCTGACGTTAATGATGATGAGAACGTGGCCTTAAAATAGCCAGCAAAAAGCGTCTTTAATCGGAGGCAGTACTACCTACGGGGTATACAGAATACATGCAACAAAAACTGCTTCCATTTTACGGATTTTACGCAGTAAACTACATCAAAGGGCAATGGAACACCAGGGAAAAGCAGAGCGAAAGTTCGGGATATGTAGATCATTTCTAGATTATTGAGGGCTTTCTATCCATTCATTCATTCATTCACAAGAAGTTTTCCGTCCTGTATATCAAATTAATTTGCAGCAGCAACTTTGTCAAACATTTTTTGCCCAGAAAGAAAAAAAAAAAAATTTGAAAATGGGGGAAAACTGCTCTTTGGGTCCTCTTTGGCACTTGCTAATTGAGTTGGTCTCCGAGTGGCATGCGCCATGTGGGACGACCCCGGCCGACCCTCTACCGACTTGTCAACCTTTTTATTTGGTTCAATAAATAAATTGCCAGTCCAAAAATATTTATATTTGTGCAAACAAACGGTGTTGCATACGCGTTTTGGTTCCATTTATTTCCAGAAAAGGAAAACAAAGGCCTGATACGGAAAAAAGTCGCTCATACGCCACAGTTGCCAATGCATGGTCGATACAAGCATACGAGATGCCTGACACGAAAAATTAAAAAAAAGAGTATATGGTGTACATATAAATGGCAGCGCCCACGTTTTTTTTTTTGGTTTTTTTGTTTTCCAAATACTTTTAAGCGTAATGGAAAATTCAGCGCGTTCAGCTTTTTAATATATGCTACGTAGCTAGGGGCTTAGTGGTGCGGGGTGGTGCCAGGTGCCAGGTGCCGATGTGTTAAGCGTCAAGCGTCGTCGTGCAGAGACACAATCCCTCTTTGGCACTTTTTCTGTTTGCATTTCTATTTTTGGGGTCGTCACACGTGGCGTATGCCTAATTTGGACACACTCTGGCATTGAAAAGTGAAAACTGTCTTCAAAAATAAGTTTTCCCTGAAGTTTAAAGTCGCAAATATGTATAAGTAAGACATTCAAATGGCCCCAGAGAATTTAGTTGCGTAAATTAATTACGTTAAATGTGTTTTTGTGAGACATTTGAGGGAATTAGGGGAGCAAAAGCGACAGGAATAAAAGAGAGAAAACTCTGGTTGTTGACAACAAAATAACAGGTGGTGGCGGAGGCGTGGTAGGTGGCAGTGGCGATGCCGCGAAGCGTTGTGCGGCAGAGGGCGGTTGGCAAAAAGTGGCGCAGGAAAACCTTCGCCGTTTTGCGCTCTTCAAATATTCATGAGAAGACGGAATAAAGTGCTCAAGTTTATTGCAATGAAAACAGTAAACGGCGACGGCGGCTGTTGCTCTCCATACTCAAATTCGAGAGAATATGGGCCGAGAGGCTCCACTCGCCCATTCTCTCTCGCGCTCTCTCTGTCTTTGTCTCTGTCTCTGGCCCTGTCGCAACTCCTCTACCTGTCTCATATTTCATGCTTTTACGGTTTTCGGTCTTGGCAAATATGCAAAAAATTCTAAATGATTTACAAATTGTCAATTATCAGGGGATTCCCTCCCGTTCGGTTCTCCTACTGTGTCTGTGTCTGCGTCTGAGTCTTTGGCTGAACTGCAAGTGCCAAAGGCGGGGGCGGGGCTGAGGCAGAGTCACAATAAGAATTGACACAGCTATTGCATCACACGCAAAAATCGCTGAAGTGCTGACGCATGCACTTTCTGCGGGAATGCCATGACATCACATTATACGCACGATTTGTGGCAAATGCCGCCATAATTTCTGCTTGCCCCTGCTACACTCAGCCCCGCTTTTTAGCGACACCAAAGGGGCTGCTGCTGCTTCTGATGCTGCTGCTGCTGCTGAAGCTGTGGCGAGTGGGCGCAGGATGACCAAATGCAAGAAGATGGCGACGACTTCCGCACAAACGGAAGCCACATTCCTCTTCCATTTCCATCTTTCTCTCTCTCGACGTGTGTGTTTGTCTATGTGTGGGTCTGCCATTGTCAACGATGTCTTTGCCCACACACTCGCACATACACAGCCACAGCCACAGACACAGACCAGTAGTGCCAGTTTGGCTGCCATCCAAAAACGGAACACAAATTTTTGAGTACAGTCAGCAAAAAAGCTCATTCTTGGAAGCAACTAAACTCGTAGCATTTACCTTTAAGCGTTGCTAAAATGCATGCATACATGCATACGTACACTTGTGTGGGTGTGTGGGTGCATGCATGCACACCTGTGTGGGTGGGTGGCAGCAATTAGCGAGCTAAACTGTCCCGAGCGTGGCTGCAATTGAATTTCCACATGACTGAATATCAGACCCAACCCAAAGCCGTTTTGCCACTAGCGAAATGTCAAGTAGGAGTTGTTGGCAAATGTTTGCCAACATGTAGCTCAAATGCTCAAATCGTATTTCAAATAGCAAAAGGTTTGAAAATGTAATTTCCTGAAAATTCTATTCGTAGCTTTAAGAGCCACACAGCCACACGGCCAGAGATGCTTCCAATTAGCACTCGCAATTGTCTCCACTTACCTGCCACAACTCGACAACCTCCTGACAACGTGATGTCAGCTTAACATGGTCTATGTGGTTAACTTTCCAGGAAATCGTATTTAGCCAGGTTAGTTGGGCACTTGCACTCCATAGTCCCCACCCCCCGCTGTGACTAATAAATGACTGTGCCGAGGGTAGTAGAAAAAAGCAAAAACAGTTGACCACCCATCCTCTTATGCAGATGCGGCAATAGATCCGGCCGCAAGCTTTTCTCAATGGTACAATATCCAATTGGCCGACAGTGGAAGGAGGAGGGGTGGTGAGTGGTGGCTGTGTGAGTGAGTGGAAAAAATTTGCCGGCGGCATTTTTGGCGGCAAGCGTCAACGCCAACGCGGGAAATACCCCTTTGTCGTTCTCGGTTGCCTTTTTTGTTGTGCATGGGCACTCGGCACATGGCGCATTCTGGACGTGTTGGCGCTTCAGAAATCATTCATTGAGAATTCCATGCACACACACACACACACACACACACATACTCGTACGACTATCATTTATGTTTGTGTGTCGCTAGTTGGCTGCTGCCAACGAAGAGATTTTAGCGCGTGGGCGTTTTCGGATCCCTCGTTGCTGTGTCTCTTGTTTTCGTACTCCAAATATTTGTAGTCGAAAATTTGTTGTAAAAGTACTACGAAACGAGTCTATTGAGCTGCCTGAGCGCTATCTCTTTCTCTTTCTCTCCCTGTCCCTCTCCCTCTCTGTGTTGCTCTGCCTCGTTTTAGCTGTATGTAATGGCATGCCCTATCTCCCTCGCTTGCCATTAAGTTTCATTTTATGACAGCGTCGCTGGCGCTACGCTAGAAACAGTTGACGCAGCAGCCCCACCCCGGCTCCACTTTCAACAGAAAGCAGCTAGGAAAAACCAAAACCCAACAACACCAAGTGCGAAAGACCGAAGACTTGGATACACTTCTGCCACGCAGATCCATCGGTGATCGGACGATGTGAAAAATCATAGAACTTTGAACTGAATTGGTCCGATCGATGTAAAAGAATATTCCCTTAGTTCTATTCGATCAGAAGTAATGAAATAAGGTGTATGAAAGCGTATACTAATCAAATCTGAATCCCATTTGGCTGGATTATCTTCCAGACATTGGATTAGCTGGAGTTGGAAATGATTTTCGCACTGTCTATGCTCCAGCAAGGGTATTAAAAGTAAACTGGAAATTCCTCAAATGCGTGGGCGTTGAATGGCTTTAGCTTCTGCCGCTGCTTCTGCTGCTGCTGCTGCTCATGCCACCTTACTGCCCCACCCCTCCCCCGTTGGTCCTTATTGTGTATGCCTGTCGCGCTTTGCTGATTTTTCTTAATGGAATTTATGCGAGTGTGAAATTTATGTTTGTGCACAGATACGCTACGCTGCGATATACGTATACGTATTGCTCGGGAGGAGCAGACTATTTTTAGTTTTCGCTCTGGCAAGTGGAAAAATATGCGTTGCCTACTTTTGCGGGTGCGTGATTTGGTTGCTGGCTGGCCCCAAGGCAAGGTCACCCCTTAATCTCATCCCCTCCCCTTTCGCCAGCACCCCGCATACATCCGGTTGGAAATCACTCGGAGCGCGCTCATGCGATTTGCTAAATGGCCAGGGGTGGGGGCGAACCTGTGTATAACCCATAAATGCCCAAGCAGAACTGTATATAACTCTGATTGACATTTATTCTCGGTTTGGGCGCTATTTCCGCCTTCTTTGTACCCTTGTTGTATCCGCCAAGACATCGGGTCGCTGAAGGTAGCTCTCACAGCTCACAATGTGGGCCAATGTGTGTGTCTGCAGCTGTCAGTCAGTTGCGCGGCCGCATAATGTTGCATAAAATTATGCCACATGCAAGCGGCGGGCGGCGATTCGGTTGGTTGGGTTGGGAAGGGAAGGGAATGGTTGGTTGGTGGCACAGATACTCGTACTCGTACTCGTACGGATTAGGGTAAGTTACTGCAACTGACTGTCATCATAATTTGTGGCTTGTGGCATGCGATGCATGGCTTTGTGGGAGTAAGCGTGTGGGTGGCACAAATGGCTTTTCAATCAATTGAATCTGCAGTTATTGCACTCGCCAAAGGTCGCGTCTTGTGGCCCCCAAATGAGAGATATTGCACATTCGACCCGTACGCCCAGCCAAGGCATACGTGTGGGTGGGAGGCGAGTACGAGTAAGGGATGGGAAGGGAAGGGTTCATGTTCATTCATGTGACTTGACTCTTGGTTGGCTTGTATGCCATTGACTGGCCAAACGCCCCCGAATGAGACTTGTATTACAAATGGAAATTTCCCGACTTTTTGCCAAAACGCCAGCAAAGCGTGGAAAGTGGGGGGGAGTGGAGGCGAGACGGAGCACATCCTTTGGCGCGGGTGTCTTTGGCATATTTATGATTCAGTTGATAAATAAAATAAATACATTTCATTTAAAGCACATTCCAGAGTGGCCCAGGCTGGCCCCAGCTATTGCCGTCTGTAATTTCGATCGTAAATAAAAATCTGTGAGCCAAAGCCCCCCCGGCCAGTCTCAGTCTCCTACTCTTTGACATCGAGTACTATGTGGCTGCATCTGACAGCCGGCTCCCTGAAGCGATCCATTGGATCTGATTGTCTTGGTCTGACAGCTGATTCGGTAATATGCACAGATGTTATATCGTCAGCCTGTCTGCCAGTCTGTCTGCTTTCCTTTCCTGTACATAATCTGTGAACTTATCTATGTTGTCCTTCACCTTCGTGATCCGTCCACCTCCCCATCCAGCCACTTCCTGATCAGCCTTTGCCCTTATGCAAGGCAGGCGCTGCATAAGGTGACAGCTGAGATGCTTACATCTACGCGGTTATTTGTAACGCTGCCATATGGCAGCACACATAAAGATATTGAGTGCCTGTGGCAGGTTTGAATATTATGTGGCAGTGCGGCACGTATACGTTTTGCCAGTATGTTGATAAACTGCAGTTAACCCACAGCCACCCGTCAGTCACTCCCCAACATGTTCGATGTACAATGGCAAAGAGTTCAAGTTCGGGGCACACAGTTCATGGCTGAGCCTCAAATATTTTAATGCTTACAGATGCAATGGGACGGAGTGCAAGGCAAAACCAGAAAAGTAAATTAAAGTAAAGGAAAGTAAAGTAAAGTAAAGTAAAGTAAAGAAGGATGGGCAAGTAAATTGAGGCTGTGCAAGGTAAAAGGCTTTCAATATCCATATTTGATATTTGATTTGGCCCACTGTAAATTACTAGCAACGTTCATTTGCGAATTTATGTGAGAAACGTGCCGGCCAAATTATGACAAACTGCACTGAAAGTTTCAAAAAGCATTTTCAGCACACACTTAGCGGTCTCTCAGCCCCAGAACCAGAACCAGCCCCAGACCCAGCTCTTCTTTCGCCTATCGCCACCTGAGGGACTCCATGGACAGACTACACAAGTGTGGCAAAAATGCTAGTACTGGAGGATAGTACGTGCTCGTAGTGGGAGACTCGAAAATGGATGACCACATGGAAGAGCTACGCTGCCAGTTACACCCACTGTCCGAGGCGGTGTGGTGGTTTTGGGCTTGATTAAAGTGCTGCTCTCTCCGTACCCTACCATACCATACCATACCATACCGAAATTAGGAGTACCTGACTAAATGTCATACCTGCCCTTCGGAGGGGTGCGGTTCCGGTGTGGTCCGGTATGGTCCGGTGCTGTCCGTAATTAATATTTATGCCACTGCGAACGAGTACGAGTATATCGTAGGGAGCCTCCCTCCACTCTCCTGCTCCACCACTCCTGCTGTGTGTATTCCAGCTGATGCATTATCTACTCGTAAATGCGAGGTGGAGACCGACCGCTAGCGTTGGCCATTTGCTTTGTGGCTGTGGCAGTAGAATTATTTCATTCGTAGATAATTCGTGTCCACAGATAAAGCACGCACATGCAGGACATGCAGGGACTGGTCCTGGCAGTGTCAATTAGTTGTCGTTAAGCAACTCTGAGCTTGTGCCCTGGCATTGTCCTGCTGTGCCGCAGACCCAACGGATGCCAAAATTATTTCGCCTGCAATCACACATACTGTAAATAGGTATGCATGTGTGTGTGTGTGTGTGTGTGTATCTGTGCGATAAACATGACTAATTAAAACAAACGGGATTAAACTAATCCAAGACGCACTCGAGCACAGTCCCCTAATTTCAGCCTCTAATTAAGTCCCCTGTCAGTTCGTTCTCAACATGTCAATTAGCCCCCACATTTGGCTTAAAATATTAACTTAACACTGCTTGTTGTTGTTGTTGTTGTTGTTTCTGTTGCTGCTGTTGTTATTGTTCTGCCTTCTGAAATTGTTCTATTCCAGGAATAGATCCTCCTGTTGCCTATTTCGGGCCGAGGTTCCCCCAAGTAAATTGCGAAACAGATTGATTTCCTCAGAAACGAAGGGAACGGTATATTCCCCACAACACAATCGACTAGAAAATCAAATCAAAAGGAAAGCATTTGCATGCATGCATACATACATACATATGCATACGTACATATGTATGAAGTCGTGTAATCAATGTGGCACTGAGATAAAATCAGCTTGACTCTGAATAGGATTCAGCGGGTGGCAGGGGGGTCGGGTGCTCTGTCAGCTGGAAATGTAGGCGTCTTAATCAATCGATATTCGGATATTCAATAAATTATGTGCAATTAATGGTATAGCCGGTAAGACAATACATTCTCCATAATGGCAATGGCAATGGCAACTCCATGCCAAATTTCGAATTTCAAATTCCATTGAAATATGTTCGTCGGTTCAATCATTTGCTAAATACCATCTTCAAGTCGTCGATTTTTAACGAGCTGCGCGCTCAAATGTCAGATGTCCCAGCACTGCGGGCACTGTCATTCGGAGGGAGCTGGGGGGTGGCCTAACATTTACATTTAATGATCTATGTGCTGTGGGGTGGGACGAAGCAGGACCGGGGCAGCAGAAGCCTCCAAGGAGTGGGCATGTCGTGGCATTTACCTGTGCCTCAGCCCCACTAAATGGAATCATGTTATTTGTCCTGTTCTTCGAGTTGCTGTAATGGCTTTCCGTTTAGTTTTTAGACATTGACTCGCCGCGACCAAGGACAAGTCCCCATTAAGTATCGTGGCCGTTGTTAATTTATGAACCTCACCATGATGATGATGATCATCATCATCACCATCCTATCCTTATGCTCATCCTCGTTGTCGTCGTGATGGAATTTATGCTAATTTAGCAGTTTGTCCTTGCCAAGTTTATGTACATAGTAAATAAATACATAATCCGTACATACATATATCGAAAGTTGTTTAGACGTCTTATACCCGGAATGGTGACTGTTTCGGGACAATTATGAGCTAAGAGACGCAACGCACATTTGACGGACAACAAATAAGGACATAAAGAAGACACAAAAAAGTTTCGCGAAAGTTTCCTTTTCGTCATCAAGAAGAAATCAAGCAAGCAGGCACAGGCCGGCGGCAGGCGGCAGGCAAGCAAACGACAAACAAATAAATATAAAACTCATCAATGTCATCAAAATGGCGGCAGGCTGACCGGAAACTCAAACAAAAGCACTGAAAGCACCGACAGCAAAGGCAGCAATGCCAACAGCTACCAACTTGAGGGGAGAGCTAGGCCAAGTGCTGGTTGCCGAAGACTTGGATGCCCTAGCAGGCATGTTCACATGCCAAAGCGGCTTTCCTTTCTGCATTGCGGAGAAGCCAATCCCCTGAAAGGGTATACAGCAGCAACGGAGAGTAATGAAATGTAACAGCTACACTGAGACTCGCTAAAGTGACAGAGTAAAGCTGGATGCTAAGTTGCGTGGGAAAAGCAGAAGGAAGGAAGCAAACAGGCGCGCAGGAGGAGGTGTGCTTACGGGATGCAAGGGATAACTAAGTCACTGAGCCGCAGAGAATTTGCATAGAGCGCAGCTCTATGTCCCCCACTAACTATCCCTGGATAGTTGCAGCTGCAGCTCCAACTGTGGTCCTTCAATCCCGACGGCGTGGCAGCTGCCGCTGCGGCAAGTCCTCCCATCTACGAGTATTTGTTTTGTGTTCTCTTTTAAGCCTTTGCCTGTGGGGAAATTGTCTAGAATTATTTGCTAAAGCACAAAAAGTAGGTAGAGCTATGTTTAAACGTCATCCAGCCATAAAGATGTTGTTGCCGTTGTTCTTGTTGGGCATTCCTGGAACAGATTTGCATTTGCTGTGGATAAGCTCTGACAAGATGATCGCCCCTAGATGAGTATGAGTATTCCGGTGAACAGCGTGCCCCATGTGCACCACTTAAAGTGCTCTCCAACTTCAACTCCAGCCCAATGAGCGGGAGTGGGCGTGGTCGGCACTCAGACGTGCCGTGGAGTGCGTTAAGTAGCCGCATTATATCGCCCACAAATACGCTAACAAATGTGACAATTTATCACCACACGTAACCCACATGCATATACATTCATACATATACACATGGGTACATACATATGAATTGCTTAAGCCGCAATAAGCAAAGAGAATCCGTTTAATTGCAAATTAATGAAGATGGCGTGGCAGGAGGTGCATTCATGCATACATATATGTATGTGTTGGTGTGGGTGTGGGATTGCGCTTATGCCCCATTAACCTCTTTGCCCCATACATCACCCCTCCCCCACATCAAGCAATACTCGCATTTCAGTTCAAGATAATTGGAAATTATTTTGCAGCTTCGATTTGATGCGTTTCCATGGCTATTACGCCCCCAGCTGGTCTTTTGATTTAATTAAAATTTGTGGCCAAACATTAATGTGTGGAAAACTGTGATTGATACATGCATATATGTACATATAAATAACATGACACATACCTTAAATATAATAGTGTTTCTTTGCCGCTGATCCAATTAACATTTGCCTGGCGTTTAGGGTGCTGATTTGCACAAATCGATGCGACACGGCCACTCCTACACGCCCACACGGAACGGCTTTACAATAGTATCAATATACAAGTGCCTACTACGTACTTCCATGCTCCGGCGTGGTCATACGCAGGAGTGGGGCAATGAAAATGTAATTTTGATTACTCGCACGCGCCACTGCAGTGGCTGGGAATCGTGTCTGGTCAGAGCTCTGTCTATTGATTTCTCGGCAATACTCAATTGTCCTGTGCGCCACTTAAACTGTGGTAAGAGGAGTACATGGGGTATGCTTGAAGTTACAAGCCTGCACACTCAAGATTTTCAGACATCATTTGGATTCTTATATTGCAATGAATACTCGTATCGTAAAGCACTCACACGTAATTAAATGGGGCATTAATTTACCTCAGATTTTACCTTTCAAGTGATCCATTTCCGCTTTGATCCGCGTAATTATATGTCATTAAGGCTGCTGCCATCGCGAACGAACTGTCAGCTGCGTCAGCACTTGTCGTCACAGCTGACTCATTGTCATTGTCTTGGGACTACTGTCGTAAATGGCAAAAGGAGTTCAAAGCACCGCCTTGCACTGGGTTCCTGGCACCCATAGGGCATAGGCTACACGGCTCATACCCTAATTTATGGCCTTGAAAACGTTGGCTCCAAGTCCAGGGAGCCGCAGCCGAAGTTGGAGTCAGGGGAAGCACGTAACAGTTGACATTGAAAGTGGCATTAAAATATGGTAAACTTTTATTTTTAGATCAAACAGCAAAAAGTTTGGAAAACACACACACAAGACGTCGCACTCGGACCAGACGTACAATATGTTCAGCATATTGAATGTGTTTTTGAGAGGTTTTTGGAGAGGGTTCTTGGAGCGTGGAGTGCTCCGGGATGACCAGCCAAGCATAGCCAACGAGTCTGATATACGAATTACTGAGGCAGTTCGATTCCTGTGAAGTCTATCGCAATCTACCGATTGCAATTCATTTTTGTGGCACTTGGAGAATCTATTTGAGTCGCTTTCCCCCCTTTGGCCACTCCTCACAATGCTGGGTAATGTATTTGGTTTGCTCTGCGCGCTGCTTCCCTTTTTCCCGTAAGTCCGATTGACATTTGGGATGTCTGGGAAGGATGTGCCCGAAGGCAGCAGGGAGCCAAATCAGAAATGTCAATACTTCCAGTTGAGCGCGGAAAAACAAGCGGCCTGAAAAGTCGCCCAGCTACAACTCATTTTAGCCCGGAAACTAATTTCAGAAAATGTATCGAGCCTGGGAGTTCTATGGAGACATGTCCTGTTTCGACAGGAGCGAAATAGCAGGGCTGGGCAGAGAAAGGACGAGCCGGGCAGGGCAGGCGGCAGCAGAGGCAGGAGCCCGATTTGCTTTTTGAGGCGGAAGTGACCCTTGAAGTTTGATTTTATTTGTGTTCCGTCATCGTCGTGTCTGTCCATGTCCCCTAGCCTGGAATTTTGCCGTTGGCAAACAGATTTTCGCCATGTCCATACTTATTTATTTGCTGTTGCCGTTGCCGTTGCTGTTGCTGCTCAATTTTTAATCAACGGCTATGGCAACGTCTTGGCAGCTGCTCGCACATTTTATGCAATTTCCTGTTTTTCTGTGCACGAAGTCTAATAGAGACAAGCCCTGGCCGGAGATGAGTCCGTGGAGGAGCTGAGCAGGAGACACTCAGCTGGCTGCCTATTTTTAGCAATTTGGCCGTCCAACGGAATTCAATGTCAACCAGAACGACCAGAGCCAGGAACCAGGAACCCAACGGAGCAAAGAGCAAGTGGTTGGATGGGTATGGGAGTGGGAGTTGGAATGGCGGAAGTTCTCGGAGTTGGCCTTTTCAAGTGCCAACTTGAACATAAATCGCTGTTAAGACTGAAGTCGATCTCCGTCTTATCCGTTTAAGGAAATTGGAAACCAAATTGCATCCCACTTATGACAGTTGAAAGGCTGTTGAAAGGGTGCTGCTGTTGAACCAATAGATATGAACAAAAACCAGTCAATTGTGGCGGTGATTGTCTTTTCGTCAGACTATTAAGGCTCTGATTGGTTCGACACACCCGTTTCCCTCTTTGCTTTGCTCTCCTTGCTCACTTGATTCTGGCAAGTGATTCAGTTCGCAGCTTTAATCCTAAATTAGTTATTTTACCTTATTCGTATTTTAAGAATCATCAAAACGGAATACTTTTGATCCTCATCTGCTGCCTGCTCCTATGCTGGACTCCGAGCTGGTTATGCTCTTGTGAGCACTGGAAGATAAAAGTAAATATGCTTGTATGTATGGGAAGAGAGTGTGAGATAATGCTAAGGGCAGTTTCGATTCCGATATCCGAAATGACATACACTTAAGGGAGGAGCAGAAGTCGGCCATAGATGCACACATTTAATGCGAAATTTCCGATTGTCATGTGAATTGACCAGAGATGTTGCTCTTCGGGTGGCATGCCACGGTGGGCGTGCGACGAGCGAGCGAGCGAGCCCAGAAATCATAATGAAGCGTCGGCCCAAGGTGTCGGAGGCACGGACGACAATGGAGCAACCTGTTCAGCCGACGCGACGCGCCTGCAGCGCCTCTCACATGCATATCCAATACAAAGACACAGGAACGAAGCCTTCGTGTCCTTTTTCGGGCGCGAACTTACGTCACAAATATGCGTAGGCGTCATCGTCGTGCGGCGCACCCATGTCCCGCCCCCGTCCCCGGTCCCGTTCCCGTTCCCAGCTCCAGTCGGCAGACATCGCTTAGAGACGACGACGCCAGCAAGGCGGTAATTGCTCCCTCCCTGCCCCATGCCACGCAACTGGGGCTCGGCTCTCTTTTCCCCAACTGTCGTTGCTAGAAAGGGGGGAGGTGGGTGGCCTGAATGAAATTTTCGTTGCTTCGATTTTTGTTGTTGACGTAGTCGTTGTGGTCGGTCCCGTCGTCGTCCCAGCGCTTGCGCAGTGGCCGGGCAGAATCATCTGTTGGCTCCCCGAATCTGTCCTGCCCGCCTGCCATGCCCCAGCAAGTGCATTTGGCTTGTGGTAGGACGGTCGGTCGGTCCCACAGCCAACACCGAATGTGAATGGGGTCTGGCCTGGCCTGGCCTGGCCCAGCTCGGCTCAGCTGTTTGCTGCTGCTGCTGCTGCTACTGATGCCTGTAGAGTTTTCCAACACCGTGTAGACTTTTGTTCCGTGCAACAAATTGTGTCCTCAAGCCGGCTTTTTGCTCGAGAATTCGTACGAGAAATTTTGAAAACGAAGGAATGTAAATAAATACAAATTATATCAATTCTAGATCTAATTTTGATATTTACAAAATGATTTTAAATACATAAAGAATCCAGAATTTTGAAATTTCTTTGCGTATCCGTTCTTTAAATAGCTGGGCGATTCTACTAAGCGATTCTGGAATCCATGCACACAATTTTCGAATGCCATGAATCCCTTGGGACCGAAACTCTCCTCTCCAAACTGCCGATGGCCCAAGCTCACCTCCACCACGCTCTGATATCCATTCCCCACCATCCATGGAGCAAGTACGAATATATAGTACACAGTTCCAATTGTGCGCTCGTAAAACCTAAAAGCCACAGACTTCGTGACGACAACAGACTGTGCCCCCCCATGCCACATGCCCCATGCCCCATTCTCTGAGCAGCATATTCCCACCTTGCCTCCGCCGCGAGAGGCCAGGCCAGGCCAGTCCCCTCCGCCAGTTCTCTGCTGTTGAATCTTGCATGAGGGGCGTCTGTAAAAACAGCAACACACACAGCAGGTTGCAGGCATCGATGACGACGGTCCGTGGCTAGTCGAATTCTCCTTCATTCATGTTCGCTGTGGCACGATACTCCTCGGCTGCCCTTCGACCCCTCGCCCCAAGGGACTTGCAATTCATGCTTTCGTTCCAGTTTCGTTCTTCTCTCAAATGTGTGGGCGTCATCGTTGTTCGAAGTTCGAAGCTCGAACGGATTCGAAGAGGGGACAGACTCGAATTTGTGGCCGCACTGTAGGGGAAAGTGTTTCTACATGTAGGGGAACGGCAGGCATTGGATAATAGTATGATTGAATTCAATGCAAGTTACATGTATGAAAAACAGATGCAATGATTACACATAATAAGGTTGATGCATAACCCGATAACCCGACGCATAACCCGAACCTCTGTTTGGCATAACTCCTGCGTGGTCCAAGTCAGATATGTTTGTATAGTGTCCCATTTTCGTAACCATCTTAATTCAGGCAATATATGTATATATATATATAAATATATCTCTTTATATCTCCGAGTCCTCGGACTTTTCACAAAATTCTACCAAGTTTGGCTGGAAGCGATTTAAAGTGTTTCCAACAACGATATTTTTTGGAATGATAATTCCAGTTCCAATGTATTTATTTCGAATTTAAAGCCTCCTTTAAAATGTAAAATAATTAGTGCTATGTATTCGATTCATGTACATTAATTAAGCGTGTCTTTTAAGGTATTTAAGACTTACATCAAATCTGTACATTAACAGCTAAGCTCACATATCCGATATAGCGATAAAAGCATTCGAAATCTTAAATAATGTTTGAATAATTGTTCGGGCTGTAGCAACCAAATGTGTAGTAATAGTAGCTGCCGTAACTGCAGCTCGTAGCTTGATTTTGCTTGACCCTCCCAATGGGTTATTCCTCTTGTGGGACTCTCAGCAAACTTTCCGCAAATTTGATGAGCAGGCCGTAAATTTTCGGGGTTTAACCAATGAAAAATGAATGCATGTGGCGAACAATTAGCGACTGAGCCGCAATCAGCACACAAATTGATGTATTAGGTGTGGCGAGCAGGAGGCGGAAGCAGCTGATACTTGGGTACGTACTAGGTAAATCCTATTACCAAGTGGGAATACTTTCGAACTCTCTCGGCATTCTCCTCCACCTTTGTCTTTGGGTTGGGCAAGGGAGGAGGACGGAAAACCATATGTGAGTTGAATGTTGGGCGGTGGGTGGTAGGGGGAGTTGGCGATGCCGGCAAAACATGCGCAAGAGAGTTCTCGGCTCTCGCAATCACTGGCCGCTCTCTCCGCCTCGGGAAACTCTACACAGCGGATGGATGGATGGTCTTTTCGGGCTGGCTTGAAAACAAGTGGTTGAGCGAGCGGTCTCTTCAGTATTGAGCGAACAGACGCAAATGCCGTTTCGTGCTCGCTGCCATTGAAGCCGACTGAGTGCCGTTACAGGAAGCTGTGACGCTGAGACGCTGAGACGCCGAGACGCCGAGACGACTCTGAAGCTGAAACAGAATCAGCAGCAGCAGCAGCAGTAGGACGGGAGTATCGAAGAAGTGGGAGAGAGTGAGTGAGAGAGGACACAGCAGCCAGCCAGGACGTGTGAAATTCGAGGCACGAAACGAATGCGCACGACCACGACCGCCACCCGAACACACACACACACATAAATACTCTCACAGATGGGCATATCCTACAGTTGAAATACGAAACGCCTTGAGCAGAGACAGCAGCAGCAGCAACAGCAGCAGAGGCAGCACCAGCGACAGCGCAGCGACCCAAAACGCGTCAGGATTCCAAGCAAAAGGCAGACAAACGGGCGAAACCTGCTGAGACGACTCGACGAGTCCTTGCGTGTCGGTTCACAGTGCGGAGCACTAGAAAAACAGAACAGCAGAAGCAGATATATACATATATCCAAATACCACTCACATCACATTTGAAAAAGTTCCCTCCCCCATCCATCACTCAACGGAAAGCATACGAAATCCAAATTGTGAAAGTCGAAACAAAGTCTAAAGGATTTCAAACACATAGTATTCCCGAATTGAATCGAATCGAATCGAGGCCAAGTGAAGTGAAGATATATTTTTGAAATAAGTTCTGAAAATCATTTGCAAGTGAATTTTAATTGATCGAATTGAAGAGAGTTTTAGAATAAACCGATAGCCGATAACCGAAACCGATAACGGAAACCGAAAACAAAGTGCCGTACGCCGAAAGCTATGAGAAGAAATTCACAAAAAAAGTGCTAAAAGTTCCTTAAACCAATATAATACAAATAATATTGTTATAACTATAAATTATACAAAAATTTACACACAAATATTCTTTGCATTTTAACAAACAAACAAACAAACAAACGAACGAAGAGAGTGGAGTCCCAAGTGCCGTGGAAACAAAAGTAGTTGGAAAACTGAAGCATTGACAGCCCAGTGAAACACAAGATTCAAGACACTAAATTATATACACATTGACTTCTATATACATATATATATATATTATTTTGGTGGTGTGTAACAATTCTTGCTCGTCAGCAAATCGGCCGAGAGCAAGGAAGCGCACAGCACAGGACTCCAGAAGTGGCTGTAGAGGCAGGTCTAGAACAGCAGACGGACACGGACGGGCAGCAACTAGTTGTTAGACCCTGTACACCCGTACCGTACCCGTACCCTCCTTCTCATACATCGCTAGGTGGGAGAGCGAGCACTGTCTTACGGCGTTGTTGGGGTGTGCGAGCGTGCATGCGGGGAGTGTGTGTGGGGAAAGGCCAACAAGGTTCAAATCCTCAGCAACAACCTCAACCGCATCTCATTGGGGAAACTCCAAGCAACACAAACTCCCACTCCTACTCCTACTCCAGCTCCAACTCCAACTCCGGTACTGAAAGTAGACAATTGATTATTGATTTTGTCTAAGGCTGTGCGGAACTTCGCAGCTTAACGGTGCGAAGCAGGGCCACAAAACAAACTTGGCAACAAACACGGCCCCGTCGAAAGAAGGCAGCAAAAAGCAACAGCAGCGAAAGAGACAAGGAGACGAGAAAAAACTGGGAGAAGAAAGTGTAAGACAAAAACGCGCTGAAAGGGACGACAGCAAAACTAACGGGCCGCTTGTCTGTGTTGGGCAATGCCAGGCCAGGCGTAGGCCGTCACAGTGTTGGGCAGCGGCGCGCGGCATGAAGACCTACAAGAGCTTCGCTTCGAAAGTGTCAACCAAATAGAGTAATCATCGCCCAAGCGACGAACCACCAACAGGAAAAGCCTGTAACCTGAAGAGCAGCCCTTTTTCCCCCCCGCCCTTCCAGCGTCACTGTGCCCCACCGTCGCACCCCTCTTGGACGGAATATTTCGCACCTTTTCGCACAAAACCAGTGCCGGGACCTGCGGGACCGGTAATCCGTCAAAATAAGTTGTCACATTGAGAAACTGCGACAAATCAACAAACGGAAAATGTTCTTCTCGCTGGCCCAGACGCTGTTCTGCGTGCTACTCATCCAGGGCGGCCTCTACGCGCTGCACCTGAGCGGCAATGGCGAGAAGTCTTCTCCGTCCTCCGCCGTCATGATGGGACCGGTCGACGGCGGCTCTGGCCAAGCGATCGGCCCGGACACCGCATCGTCCTCCTATTTGCCGTGGAAGCCGGCGGCGTCACAGCAGCAGCAACACCATCAGCAGCATCCGGGTGGCGTCCCGCCGGGCGGTGGACACGCCTCCTCGCATCGATCCGCGGCAGCGGCCGCTTACGACGCCACCACGGTGCGGCTGAACAAGGAGATCGCGGACATGGCACAGCTGGAGCGGGAGCGGCTCATGCTGCTGGCACGGGCAGGCAAGCAGACGGCGGAGAGCAACGGTCCGACGGGCCATGGCGGTCGCGGACACCAGTTTATTGCCGGACGCATTCAGATGCAGCCCAGCGAGGAGCTGGATGTGGGCGACTATCCGGCGCTGCTGCAGCAGGCGGCCAGGGGCTTCATCTTCGGCAGCGTGCAGAAGGAGCCGCCTGCTCCGCTGAGCACCGAGGAGGACTACGGGCAGCTGCAGGAGCGGGACAGCCATCCCGTCAAGTACTACGGCCGGGTGGTGGAGCCCGCGGATCGCGAGGAGGAGATAGAGCCGCTCTACGAGCCCCTGCACTCCTTCGGGGACTTTGACGACTTCTCTGAGCTGGACCAGGAGCCGCATTTGGGCGAGGAGGAGCTGCTGCGCGAGCTGGACACCTATCAGTACCACGGCATGGAGGAGGAGCCGCTGCCGGAGAATCCCTATCGCACCCTGGAGCAACTGGAGCTGAGTGCACCCGAGTCCATGCAGCAGCTGTTCGAGCAGGATCACCGCGACGGGCGTCCGGCCAAGTTGGCTGGTCACCCGGGCGTGTCCCATCCCGGAACTGGAAACTTCAACATTCGCATGCAGCAGAAGTGGGCCAGGAAGCGCGGCGGAGCCGCAGTGGGCGTCGGCCCGGACAGGCAGCCCTCGCTACAGCGCAACATCTTCGGTCAGCACTTCAAGCAGCAGCGCGGAATGCTCTCGCTGGCCAACTCTGAGGCCACGGCCAGCAAGCATCTGAAGGCGAGTACACGTTCCGGCAGCCTCGGTCTCAGTGCTCCCAAGGATAATGAAAAGACAGCCCAGACAGACGCAAGTGGAGCAGCCGTCGCAGGCGGTGCTGCCTCTGGTGCTGCCAGTCAGCAGCAGAACAAACAGCAGCACGAATCCACATCTGTAGATGCTCAACCGCAGCAGCAGCAGCAGCAGTCGAATACGCAGGACAAGAAGTCCGAGTCCGAGCAACAGTTGGTGCATCCCAATCACAAGCGTTCCGGCAGCGTGAAGTCCGGCGGAGTGGGTGCCCAGGGCGGCGGATATGCAGCAGCGCCATCGGTCTCCCATAGCGTGGCCAGTCAGTTGATGCTGCGCACGGCACGCGGCCAGAGGCAGTACGATGTGCCACAAATCGGTGAGTACCCAATAAGCTGGAATAAGCTGGAATAAGTGTAATGAGTCCCACGGAAATCGATGAATCGAAACTGATTGGGCTAACCTATGACCTTTAACCCCCTACACCTTGGTTCAACATCCTCCATGCCACAAAATTGATCTAATCAGACCTCGACCCAAAGAAAAGCCAAAGGCCCAGGCCCACAGCAAACAAAAACAGTCAACCAACCAACCCCAAACCAGTCGGGCCATTGCCCAGTGCCATTCCCCATTCATTACCTGTACTCGTGCCTGTATATTCCATGTCTGCTAATTTTATACGTGCCCCAACGCCACTGCCAACCGCCCTCCTTCATCCTCCTTCAGCGCTTGACCCTGGCGTGCCTACAAAATCGGTTATTAGTTATTTTCCGAGGCACTTTTATTCTGGTCTGACCTGAAATCCGTGTCACAACACTCGACTTCCGAAGGCCGCCAATCGGTCTAATTTCGAACCAAAAATACATATGCAGTACGTTCCAGCCAGATACGCCCCATCGGGATTTGCGGTGGTTCACAAGCAGAGTAAAATGCTCATAGGTGGTGCAGAAAGGGGAAGCCTTTTGGAACACATAAGGTACTCATATATTGAATTATAGTTATGTATTATATAGATTATAGTGCTGCTGTCCAAAACATCACTCAACCATCGACAATTGCACTGCAATTAATTGTTTGTGCCCAACTCTTTTGTCTCAATGCTGCGAAACTGCAATGGCAAAGTTCTCTGCACTATTTCCATCCATTTTTCAGCTATTTTTGGTAACTTTGCCAGCCTCCCTCCACTTTGGCCATTGCATTTAGCAAATTAGTCGGCGAGAAGCTGCGAGGCAGCACAGCCCCAGGGCTCTACTTTTGAGACTGCCATGCCCCGGGGGGAAGTTCGTCCTTGGCTGTTTCCCATTTCGGCTGTTGTTAATCACTTGGATGGCTAAATTACTTTACAACAAGTTTTGATGGTCTCCATGAATACGGAATGGGCTTAGAGCAACTCGACGCGAAACTGGCGTTGACGTTGGCACTGGCACTGGCACTGGTGGTGCTGGCACACCGAGAGGACTTGCTCGCTCTGCTCTGGCAATCAATTTTAATTTTTAATTAACACTTTCAAGTTTAATGGCGGCCATTGTTATGGCCGAGTGCTAAATGCGAATTCATTGTCCGCCCACAGAGCGGCTGAGCAGGAGGGAGCAGGATAATCTGTTACTGGAGACTCGAAACTTTATTTATACTCAACTTAATAATTTTAATGAATGATTTTTCAATTGATTTCTCGCTGGCAGCAGCAGCAGTTGGCGGGTAATCGATTGAATGTTCACCGGGCATCTGTTAATTGTTAAATGATTGCTGTACTTTATTGAACGATAAGTGGGCGTACGTCCTACCAAGTTGAGAGCGAATCAGTACCTAGAAGATGTTCAGCAGAGCACAAGACTAAAGCACACAGGCGTGACTCAAGTTTTCCCTGTGTGGGTTTCTATTAATTTAGTTTTAGTGGCTTTCCCCCGGATCCATCACGACTATTCGGCCAATCAACGAACGCCAATTAGAAACCAATCGCATCAGAAATGCATGGGTAACGCACAATGAAACTGATTAGCCAATTAAATTTGATTGGAATACTTACCTTTCTGTCTTGCTTGGTCTCTGCCTTCCTCTTTGGCCCCAGGAAGCATCTCCTTTAAGTGGCTTTTCCAATTCAAAATCAAATGAGTCCAATCAATGAGTTTTCATTTTATGCGCATGTTTGGAGCGTATTTTTCCATTGTTATTGCTGCCTCAGCCACTGCTACTGCTGCTTCTCCTCGTGCTTCCTCTTTTTCATTTTTTGCTGGGAAAATTCCACTTTTCCCACATTTTATTCCTTCGTCTGTCTCTTTGTCTCTCTTCCTGTGATTATTTGTTGCCTTACAACGTCATCAAGTGGCAGGTCAGCTGCAAAGGCGGCCACCGGCAACCGACAACCGACAACCGCCATCGAAGACATCGGCCTTCTGCCCTCCTCATACCCACATTTGTTCACACTTTCCCTTTGTTTTATTGGGAAAACTACAATAGTCGTAATCAAGGGGCGGAGGCGCAAACACATGTGGTTCAAACGGTAGCCGCTGGTCGAGGTGTCCTGCTGCTCGTCGGCTACCCGTCACCCGACGGATAAAGAGTTTTCCTACCCAACAACAAAACAAAAAACCACTCGCACTTTTTCCGGGGAATCAAGCGGCCGCGGTGGCAGTTTGACATCATTAAGATCTGCACGATGCGGCTTCCCACTAATTCAGTAACAGCACCCCGGGGGGCCCATCACGCCGGACAGGACCCACGACTAGGACACGGACACGGACACGGGCAGGCAGAAACACCTACGGTGGCACTGTCAGTGGTAGAGAGACGACACTCATTCATTCAGGGACGCCTGTGTTTGGCATGTCCTTTCTCCCACGCCTACATCCTGGCACTTTGCCTGTCCCTCTCACACTCGCTCCCACTCCCCCTCTCACTCACTCACTCCGTTCTGCGTTTATGGATATCTGTCTGTGTCTGTGTGTGTGCTTGCGCCTCTAGGCTCTCCCAGCCATTTGCGTTCCCTTTCCACAGTTTCTGGCTGTTGATTTAATTTGTAATTCGAGGAGAGGTCCTCAAGTGGCCACTTGGCGGCGAAAGGATCATCGATAAGTGCGGACGCGCCCGCTCCACGGACTATGCCTCCATTGTTCCATTGTTGCGTTAAATATTACGCAAATTAGCTGGAAATGGATATTGGAGATGTCTCCATGTCGTGAGCGTGAGCGTGGGCGTGGGCGTGGCCATGGTCTCGGTTTCGGTCTCATCTGTTGGAAAATTCCTAAGCCGCACGCACACCAGCGACAGGTTGTCTGGCAGGACATCTGCATTCATCCATCCCGAGGCCTCCGTCAGTGCCTGTCTGTGAGGCCCAATAATTGGCTCAATCATTGATATGCAAATAGTCGGGGTGGTGTGGTGTTCGACCCACGGCAAGTGTATATATTGCTAGACAAATTTCTATCAGTCGCGCAGCTTTGGTCTGGCTTTGAATCGATCTCGACAAATCCTTGCCTTAATTTGTAAACTTTTCTGCTTTTGTGTGGCGGCATAGCATGCCCCTTGACCTATAAAAAGAGCATATACGCGCACATGTACAGAACCGTTCAATATATATATATATGTATATATCTCGTACATACTCGTACTCGTATATATAATTTTCGAATCCTATGCAGAACAAATGGCACAGACGCATTTTCCAGCAAGGTCGAAGCCAATTTATTCCGCATTTATTATGGACAGTGTTCCTTGCGATTGCATTGGTGGTCTCTGGTGGATGGAATTGCGGAGATCTGGTTCCTGCTTAATTAGTGGGGCGGGCACATCTTGTCCTCTGCATGAATAATGAAGCCAAAAAGACATAAGAATGCCTTTGGGTGGCTAAGAAATAGCAGACAGAAAGAGAGTGAGAATGAGAGCGAATGGCGTGGAAAGAGCGTGGAATTTTCGTAGGAATTTTGTTAATGGCAAAGTAAACCGATGGTTAAATAGGTAACCAGCGGAATGCCCCCACAGTGCAACAGTAACAATTTAAGAGAGTGACAGAGACAAATCAATACACCATGACATCATCTTCGCCAGCATCCATCCGGCGAGCAGACAGCTAGACAACCAGTCCGTGGAATTTTAAAGCATACCAACAGTCGCTTGGCCTAAACCCACTTCATCCCAACCCCAACCCCAACCCCAACCCCAGTCAGAACCATCACACCCCACCTTTATCGCCCAACACCCCTACCACCCCAGATCTGCTGCGATGAGGAGTCTGCATATATAATTATGGCACACGATGGCGACGGCAACGGCGACGAGGCTGTGAGAAAATATTTACATTACCGTAAGACCCGGGGAGGGAGCGGCCAACGGACGACGCGACCATTGAGCAGGCCAATTGTATATGTATGTATGTATGTGTGTGTGTGTGTGTGTGTGTGTGTGTGTGCGTGTTGCTAACTCATTCAGCCAGTTTGACGACAGCAGCGCCAAAAGCCAGCCAAAGTTTTTCCCTCTGCTTACGTCACAAAAGTCAGACTCTGCGAACTCTGAGATTGATATATACATATATATATATATATAAATAAGTAAATGTATATATGTATGTGTATACTACAACAAATCTGTGGGAAGTGTGGTATGTCGGAAGCTGGGATTCTAGTCCCAGAAAAGGATTGCCGGGTAATGGGAATGGGAATTGGAAATCTAATGGCCAAATAGCTGGCGGTGGCACTCTGCCTCTGCTGTGTGCACTGCATAAATATCAGCTACTTTGCTGAGCTTCGCTTCGAGTACGAGTACGAGTAAGAGTAAGAGTTTGGATCACAATGGATCCGATGGATGGATGGATGTTAGTGGTAGGGGCGGATGTGGAGGCGGAGGCTGCCCAAAATCTATAATAAGCCACAAGAGGCCAAATGACCGAAACACTTGGCCATACATGCATACATATGTATGTATGTATGTACACAGTCAGCGGCTCCGGCTCTTAGTCATCCGAAGGGGGAAAAACTCTTCAGCAAATAAATGTATCAGAGTAGTTGCGTGTATGTGTGTGGCCTGTATGTGTCCTGTGTGTGTCCTCTCTGTGCTCGTGGTAGAGTTTTTTAGTCAATGAAGCGTCAAGGACTTTTGCTTATGATATATTTACCCAAGACAGAGCCAAAAAGCCAGAGCGAGTGAGAGCAAGAGAGAGGGAGTGAGTTCCATAGAGTGAGCCACAAGAGATGATGCAATGAGATCTAGAGGCATGCCACAAGAAGGCGAAAGTGTAAGAAAGGACTGCGAGGGAAAGCGTAGCAAAGCGAAGGGAAGTGAAGGAAAGGAAAGGAAAGCCTTGCCCAGACAGCCAAGTAGTTGTCTTCGTCGTCGTCGCTGTCGTTGTCGTTGTCTCCGTCGTATCCGTCGTCTCCGTCGTGCCTAATGAGTTGCGAGCTGACGCGGAATTTATGAATGAATCGCAAAACATGTGAGTAGACAAAGCGGCCGGAAGAGAGTGGGGTTGGTTGCGACACTTTGCCTCTGCCTCTGCCCACCATTAGGGGCACATTTGTCCTTGCCCCCCCCCCACACACATTTTGTCTCATCATTGTTTCAGCTCAAAGTGCCCGTAAAATTGTCAGAGTGTCGAGAGCTCCACAGCATTTAGCATTTATCCTATTTAGCATATAACTAATGGCTTATTTATTAGCTCGAACTACCCGTACTACCCTGCGCGACTTCTGTGTGTGTTGTTGGGCCTCAAAGGGAAAGCTGCAGAGTGGAAAACAGATCAGTTTTCCCGACGTGGGCTGCCGGTCTGCTTCTGGTTTCATTGGACTGTTGCGTTGCCTGGTCGTAAATGTTCAAAATGAATACCGAGAATAACCAATGGTGGCCCTCGACTGATATTTATCCATTATATCCAATGCGTACTCTGCCAGTGCTGGCAGTTTCAGCAGAGGTTGAGACATTTACGCAGTTAGCCTTGAACCTGAACGCAATGGAAGAGTACGAGCTACAGCTAAAAAAGAAAAACTAAAATAATTTGAGGATAAAAATCTATCTCGTAGCCGACGGGGCTTGGGAACTGGTCTGGGCCGGGCCTCAAGTGCGCACAGACAAATGACATATGACGGAGGTTCTCCTTTCTCTTTTCTCCTTTCTGTTTTCTATTTTGTTTTTTGGTTTTTTTTTTGTATGGAGATATAGAGCGAGAGAGAGAGACACCGGGGAGACAATGTGCGTCATAGTCATAGGCCATGGAAATCAAACGCAATAGAAAAGCCATGGAGGAGTCCGTCCGGGTACGGGTACGGGATACGGGATACGGGGTACGGGCCAGTGAAAACTGGAGCAGGCAAAGCGGAGTGCCAGTGCCTGGAACTATGCCTGGGCGTGTGTGCGCGGACTTAAGAGGAGGCACTGTGACTGCGGCCAAGTGTATAGTCATGCTAATGCAAATTATGGCTTATTTAAGCCGACAGCCAAAGCCTACTTTCAGGCTGCATCACTTCACCATGTCGCAGGCCTGCAAACTAAACAAAAACCCAAGAAAAATGTATATGCTCGCACTCAAAGCCAAAGCAGAGTGCACTTGGAGTGCTGGAAGAGTTGGCGTTGGCCAAGTGGACGTGGACACGGACACGGACACGCACATGAATACAGACATGGACATGGACACGGGCACGGAGATGAGATTGAGGTTAGAGAACGAGTCAGAGAGGCTGCTGCTGCTTCTGCTGCTGCCTACTTAAAGGCTTCCGGCCCCGGGAGCTCGCATCAGTCGTGCATAATGAGGCTAGCACTCACTCGCATAGCTGCATGCATAATTTAGTCGGAGAAGAGCCAGCAGAGCAGAGCAGAGCAGACCGGTACGGAACGGGACGGGTGAACGTGAGAACGGGACACCGGGTAACGAGGATGAAAAACCGTAGGAGGTGCCGGAGGTGCAGGTCCTGAGACGGTTGTGCTTTTCTCACTTCACAACGGCCACAACCATCGCCGGCTGCCGACTGCCGCCGCTGACCTTTTCCCCAAACGAAGCGATCTCAGGCGATGTACGTACATCCGGGTGTTCCGTTCCCACATCCAAGCCGTTTCTGCATAATCATCTCCGTGAATGTTATGCCCGTTTAATAAGCAAATGCCTGGGACGGGACAGAATTATGCAATATTTATGTGCGCTTTGTGCGCTACGAATATTCTAATTCACAAGAAAACAAAATTATTTTGCAACAAATTTCCCATCTCATACACGGCTATAGGAGTCCCACAGTAGCTGACCCATCCACACAATCCAACCAACCAACCAACTAGTCAACCCACCAGCTCCAGCACCAGCACCAGCACCAAAAGCAACAGCAACAGCAGCACCAGTCAGATAGTTTTCAATCAATCATCGGCATTTTTCCTTCCATGTGCCACCTGGCATTTCCCCAACCGAGTGTCGCTTGTTGGCCATATTGATTGGTCTATTATGCCATCTTTTAATGGTATATTTTCATAGCTGAGCGTAAAGTGGAAAACAGATATGGCAAGCGGAAAGTCCGGTTTCAGTTCAGAGTCCTTCCAAACAACCAATGAAAATATGTGAAGTGAGACACAACTTGTTGCCCATTGCACTATGGGGCATTTGACCACTTTCTCTGGCCGAAACTCATTTTTCAAAAGTCGGAAAAGTCATATTTTTTTAACCGGTATACGTAGAACAAACACCAATCCGTAATGTTACGTACCCAAAAAATTAACAGTGCGCACCACTGTTAAGATAACAGCTGTTAAAGTCAGCTGTTTGCTACGATCAACAGAAAGTTGTCGGCAATCTTGCTTTTTTCCTGAAGTTTAAAGTGCAACAATTGCCGAATTGATCAATTTAAGTGAACCTTTTATAATGGGCTCGAGTGGAACAGGTATGTAAAATGTGTTTGTGAGTTTGAAATGAAAAAATTGACGTCATATTATGTTTAATGGCTAGTTTTCTAACAAGTCCATTTTTGTGACGAAAATTTGTCTTTGAATAGACTTACAAAGTGTTCGGTTCCCGCCGGAAGCATTAAACTGCATAGTTATTGTAGAGTATTCAATTCTTAATCCAATTTATGTTTTTTTTTTTTGCGCTTTTCTGCGTCTTCGGCGTAATCTTCATTTTTAGGTCACAAAAGAACAATTGCAAATTCACAGCTGTTTGCCGCGTGGTGCGGAGAGACTCAGAAAAGAGCAAAAGAGGGCGCAATTATGAGTATTTTGAAAGTCGCCTAGTAACAATTTTGAAGAAAACTACATGTAAAAATAATTGTTGCTTGTTGTTAATTATTTTTAGTGTGTGCCAAGCCATCGCTTAATATGCTCCCATAATTTTTGTTTATTAAATGTTGAAGAAAAAGCGTAAAAATTAAATTTTTCTACGAAAAAAAGGCGGTGCCACGCCCACAAACCTTCCTTTCACTATTATAAACTCATATCAAAAAACTAAATCAAAAAATATTGTTTCGTTTGGAAGTTATTAATTAATGCCACAAAAAGTGGTCAAATGCCCCATAGTGCATTGCTGACCATAGGTAACACACACACACAAGCACACACACAAGCACACACACAGGCACAGGCACACGCACAGTGCCACACCTGCCACAGATGTGGGTTGCAGTGGAATCTTTGGCCATTCGGAGAGTGGAATCCGACAGATGTATCTGCTGGAAAAACTTATTTATTCGCCAACGAATAAGCCAATGCCACTCTAATATGTTTCTGTTCGAATAAAACCAATTCGAAACAAGAAAAAACGAGAAGGAACGTGTGAGTCGCTTCTGGGGCCGCGACTCTACTTATACCCGTACTCAGTCAGTAGATGCATTTTTGAGCATAATTTTTAAGAATTTTAGATTAAAAAAAAAAATTTTACATTTTACATTTTTTTGCTACATCTGCTATCTACATCTACATATATTATGTATATTCTACATCTAACATGTACATTATAGATGTACCATTTAAATTCTACATCTCCTCCGCTAGGGGTTGCTCGCGCACTGAACGCAGCAGAGTGTGCGAGCGAGAAGGAGATAGAGTAGCGTATTTCTGGCTGAAGTGGGCGGGGGAACCAACTGAAAATTTCTTCATTCTGGCTATAATTATGATCCGATCTGATTCAGATTCGGCAGTCTGGTAGATAGGGTCATTCTCTACGATACTGCGTTTTTAGTTTTGTCGTATCTTTAAAAGTGTGCCTGCCACAGATTTTCGTCCTTTGTGGGGGCGGAAGGGGGCGGGGCGAAATTTTGAAATACACTTGTAGCAGTGTGATATCACATGAGTCTGGAAACCAAATTTGGTTTCCCTAGCTCTTATAGTCTCTGAGATCCAGGCGCTCATGAAGACGGACAGACGGACAGACGGACGGACAGACGGACATGGCTTAATCGACTCGGCTATTGATGCTGATCAAGAATATATATACTTTATGGGGTCGGAAACGTTTCCTTCTCTGCGTTGCACACATCCACTTTTACCACAAATCTAATATACCCCTTAACTCTTTTTTGAGTACGGGTATAAAAAACCGAACCACAATGTCTGCAACTGTCGTTCTGTCCTCCTGCCACATGTCTTGCGGTTTTCGGCTTAAGTCTGGCAAATAAATGTCAAGGTGTGTCAGGCAGGGACTGAGGCTGTTGCTGATGTCGTTACCGCTCGTCGGTGCGGGATTTAGTTGAAATTGACAGGTGGCTTGCAATTAAATAAGATTTATATTCAGCAACCAGGAGACGCATAGATTAATGCACGTGCATGTTTATGTGCCTGCCCTGGTCGGTGGTTAGTTGTGGCATAATTTGGCCCTCCCCCTGGGGGACTCCGTGTCATGACCTCTGGCTGTCAGTGGACTGCGCGAACCCGCAATATACCAAACTTATAGAAAGCAAATTAAATTACACATGGAAAATAAAATTAGCTCGAAATTCCAGAGTGCGGCTGGGTTGCGCTGGGTGTATGTGGCAATTTAATTTTAGTTCATCAGCCAGCCAATTTTTACATATATGTATGGTATAGCTGTACATATCTATTATATATGAATCTGTCTAGGGAATAGTTTTTACCTATGGATCCCAAAGGTTCATCGAACACACAGAAACTGGACCCAGTTAATTTGGGTAACTTTATATTGCCGGTGCCAAGCCGTTTAAAGCATTTTCCAGTTATTCGGACCTGGCAGGCCCCTTGCACTGGGTATGGCGTGGCTGCCGCCCACTGAAAGCCGCCCAACGGCTAGGCAAATACTCGTAGTCCATGCTGTGGCCCAGGTGAGGCCGACTACCCTGTCTGTGTACCATGTCTGCGTACGTCAGCCGAGGCGGACCACAGTCCTGGGTACACACAGACCCGCTCCTACGCGCAGATACACAGTGGCCTGCTCTATGCTATACCCTTGCAGAGCTTCATATTCCCTCGCATCTCGCTGAAGAAGCTTAATAATGGATTCCTTCTGCAACGATTCGAATCTGCTGCAGGAAGAGCAGGAAAAGTCAATGCTGCATAGATTTTTATTAGCAAAAAATAGTCCAAGTCCAACTACTACAGCTGCTGAGACTGCTGAACGGTGACCTCTTTCTGGAAGGGTATTTCACGCTTCGGCTTCCACAGTTAGATAGATAGACGGGCAGGCACACTCACAGTTCTTCTTGTTGCCTGTGTGTGTGTATTTTTAGCGCTGTAGCGCCTAAAGCAATGCACCATTATCTATACAACTTGCACAAACAGATGGGTGGCAGAGGAGGAAATGGAAAGAGCCACCCACAGTGGTGGCGTGTGCCAGGCGTAACGTGGGGAAATTAATACGCGGCTGCTCCGTCGGTGAGGTGCTGTGTTGGTGGTTTGGTGGTTCGGTCTTTAACGTGCCGCAAGCTGGGGCAAGTGCCACCGTGTACTAAAGCAGCAAGCGACTAGAGTCTGCCTACACTGCGACAAGCAGTCCCAGGCATTGGGCAGGTATGATGGGGGTCAGGTCACTGCTGTGGCTCCTACCAAAACATTCGCCGAGTGCGGTGCTCCGGCACGGGGTAATGAGGTCAGTGCGATGGGTGCTGCGCCATTTTCTAAAACGCCATTAAGCGGCCGTTCGCGACGTGTTCGATTCAATTTGTGCGACATTTCCTAAATAATTGAGGGCAGAGCCTGAGCCTCGTCTCGTCTCGTCGTGGCATTGCATAATCGAAGTGCTCTTCCAGCGACCCCTCGCATTGTTTTCTAATCAAAAACCAAATATAAACCAAACACTTGCGCCACTGCGTAAGCCATAAGCAAACAACACAATGAAATGAAATGAAATGGCACTGGAAACGGGAAATGGGAAATGGGAAAAGGCAAATGCGAGTGACAATGGGGATGTGAATGTGTGGTGAGGGGGTAGAGCGACAGTGACAGGGACAACAATGGAAGGCTAGGACGGACCGTAACAGATGCAAGTACATAGTCCATGAATGGACACTTCATTCTCTGGCAGTCCACCCACATAGAGTGGCAGCGTGGCAGCGAGGCAGCGAGGGGGAGGCTGTTTTGTTTTTGTGAATGAACCCAAGCGTTGGACATTCAAATCCGCTTAGGGTTGACTCAACCGTTGCATGCCTTGCCCCAACTGTGACTCCATGAGCCTTGCAGTGATTTCATTTGCGACTTTCAGTGGCCAAACGCCAGGCAGCAATATCAAAGGATTTCAAAGCCATTTCTGGCTTAAAATTGGCATTTCTTGAGTCAAGTTTTTATTAAAGATTCCATTTACTGTGGGGTATCCTGCATGCATTAGTGCTGCGACCACTTTCTCTTAATCTGAACACAAATCGTTTTCACCAGCCTGGTCCCAGTGGTGCCAGTGGTCCCAACTTCCAGTCGCTGCTTTAATCTCGCTAATGTTTCCAAGTATTCCCATTGCACTTGAAGCTCTTTTCATTCATAAGTCAAATAGTTCCCCCTCTCTGGCGTCCTCCTGGCTGCCTCCTAGTCCCCACTTCTTCAGTCAATCAGGGCAATCAATGTCCACCCCTGCATCGGCTGCATGGGTTTGGGGGGCATCTTGCCTGACATTTTTGTGAAATATGCCAAGGCAACCTCAGCTGTCGGGAGGCTGGGCTGAAACTCTGCTAAGGTCAGAGTTCAAATTGAGTTTGGCAAGAAAATTAAATGGAAAAAGAAGGGAGCGCTGCCCCACGCCCCTTTGAACCGCTCGCCATCCCATCGCCCTCGACCCCTGTCTGCAGCTGCACTTTTGCATTCACCAACGGTTGGGCGAGGGAGGTGTACGGCGAAGGGGAAGGAACAGATGGGGTTGGCTGGGGTCTTTCCTGCCTGGCCTGCGTTATTATTGCCAAAGGTGCGCACTCTCTCTGGTACTTAAGTGGCTGCCGTCTGGGAACTGTCAACGGTTTGGCTCCTCACCTACGCCCCTTTGGCGCCCCTTTGGAGCCCCTTTGGAACCCCTTTGGAACCCCTTTGGAACCCCTTTTCCACCCTTGGCATTGTGTCATTTGACAGTCGGCGTCTTGACAACAAGTTCCCTCTTTTTAACTGAACCCCCACCCCACCCCTTTGTCTATCTGGCAGACTGTGCTTTGTCCTCTCTGTCCTCGGTGACGGGAAGAGTCCTCCTGGACAAGGCTAAGACCAACACCACGGCTCAGACCAGTGCAAGTGCTTAGGGGATGTCGCGCGGAAATTAAGTAACTAAGTAGCCCCGGACGTGGGGAGCGGAGAGAGTCCGCTCCATGCGGCTGGATTGAGGGCTGCGACTAAGACTCAGACTGGGGGGGAATGGAAATGGGAACAGCAACATAATCAAAACTTTTCATTATGGAACCCCGCACCAGAGTAGCCAGAGTGTGAGCGCGGGGGGGGAAAACAAAAAAAACAGCCAAGGCAGCGGCTGGGCGCTGGTGCTAGGACTCTGCAATATTTCACAATAAAAACTCATCATTAAACACGAATGAAGCCAGAAGAAAAAACACATTTTGGACAGGTAAGCGCTGTGGCATGGAAAAAAGCAAAAGTTTTATTGTCGCTGCGACCGAGGAACGCATAAACTCGGCTTAAAAGTTTCACAGGCAGTCGGCGTTGGTGGCCATGTCCAGCATCCCACACCACCCTCCACTCCCTACGCCGCTCCACAATTCTTACGCCTGGCTGGCTATTTTTAGACACGCTCGGAGAGGTCCATGTCCAGGGCCAGGTCCAAAAATTGAGACAGAAAATTACAGTGCAACTTTTGGGGCCAAGAAACACTTTTAATGAAACTTTTCTTCCCTTCTGATTTATCTCTCTCGCTCACTGCTTCCCTGCCTGCTTGCCTCCCTCCTCTGCACACCATCCCTTCCGCCTGCTGGCCGCGAAAATACTGAAATAGGTAGGCAGAGGAAAAGCAAAATGAAAAGCAAAAGGCCAAGGCGTTGTCTTAGCGCTAATGAAAAGTCAGGAGAGAAAATTCGGACGTGCCGACGTGCCGAGCAGCAGCACCAGCAGCAAGAAAATAATATTAATAATGTGAGAAATGGCCAGGAAAAGGAGGGCTGGTGGGGAGGAGGATAGGGATAGGGAGGCAAGGAACGTGTTGGCTTAAGGGAAAACCAAAGGGAGCTACTGCTGCCGAAATGAATGAACATTCGGGGGGGAAAGTACCCCTGGACCCGTTTCACTGTCCCTTACTGTCTTCCGAAACTCGCTCAGCACTAAAAATGTCAAAAGTTATAAATAATTTTCCATATAGAAAAGTGATATGTTCAAAACATGTTGACAGTGCACTGCACCGCAGACGCAGAGTCCGAGCCATGTGGCCGCCAGAAGCAATCACCCAGGCCACCCATTCGCAGAGTCCCAGTACCAGTCCCAGTCCCAGTCCAAGTTCCTGTCCCAGTTTTCAATTTGCGAAAAATTTCCAAGGCAAAAAGTTCAAAGTAAACAAGCAAACACATCACACGATGCCAGCCAAGCAGGAACAGGAGCAGGAGTCGTGGGTCCTGGATCCAGCAGCCAGGATCCGGGATCCACGTTGCAGAGTCCGGGAAGTGGGATGTGTTATGTGGGCTGTGGGCTGTGGGGGCTGCAGAAGCAGGAGTAATCCGGGAGTTATGTAGCATGCCACATGTTTATGTCCAGCCAGACGCACCTGCCGTGGGGCTCTTGTTTTGGCAGGAACCCCGAAGTGGGGAAGTGGGAGTGGGCAGAAGTCCTGAAATTTGTATGCCACTAATGCCAGGAAAACAATTGCGAAAAGTAGTTTTTGCGACCAAAGCACAAACACGAAACGCATGGGAAAACGGAATGCTATGTGGGGCGCGGAGACCCCACCAAGCAGAGCAGGAATCGAATGGTCGGCCAGTCAGTACGAAAATAGACGTAAATTGTATTTAGATATTATATACTCGAAGTAGGTGCGTGATAGAGTCAATCGAGTCAAGAGCAGCAGAAGGAAATTTAAATTATTGAACGGAATTGATTCGTGGCTGTCTACTGGTTGCCATTGCCACTGCCACTGCCAATGCCCAAGTGACGCAAGCTACTCGAGGGGGGAGCCACACTTGGACTCCACCAGGATAATCATCATTAAATCATCCGGCAACCCAAAATTATAACCATTAAAGCTATAAATAAAGTGCCAGTGGCACACCACAACGCCAGACTAGAGCTCACTCGCCGACGCCGACGCGGACTCGAACGCGGCCGCCGGCCAGGCCAGGGCAGGCCACTCAGGCCCAGACCCAGGCCCAGGCCTGTGGGCGTGGTTGGCACTTGGCAGCCCGCGCCTGTAATTACTTTGATTCGGAAAAAGTGAGAGGCCCGCGTGGAAACTGTCCGCAGAAACTGCATGAGGCAAATTAAATTGGCACCGAAGATTGGACGAACGGCCATGCCGTTCTCCGCCGAAGTATGGTGGATCCAGGTCGCGGCAGTAAATTGATAATTATTTTGCTTAATTTTCACCGACAAACCGCTTGTCTAGCCCCAAGCCAAGGTCCGATTCTCGGGGGTCGATCTGGGCGACGCTGGCTGACGTCACAGGCGCACGACCTTGGAGCTGCTACAGTGAATTCGGGATTGGAATTGGGCAGTTGGGGAGTTGGGTGGGGGCCAGGTCAATTAGCAATTGCCTGAGTGCGACATTATGGCCTGAAGTGGGGGCGACCAATTCCATTTTCACGGACGAGTGCATTCAAAGCAATTACCAAATGGTTTTCCTTTGGTGCGTTCCTTACCAGGGGGTGGACGGATGCGGGGTGTCTTTGAGGAAATCTCTTCTGATGAATATGCTCGACAGGCAGGCTTGGGGCCAGGGATCCAGCCTTGCACTCGTACAACAGTTTCGGTTAGTTTTATTGCTTTGGCTTTCAGATGTTTCTATAATGTGATGAAATCCCTACAATCCCTACAATCCCTAATCCTTTCTGGCTAGCGCACATTCGCTGCTTAAAAGGGGCTAATACTAATACCACTTGATGCCAATTAACTCTTCCGTGAGCTCTGCTGCCACTTGCACCGCTCAATCGCAGTGGTTAATCCGCCATGCCATTCCGCTTTGTTATACGAGTACGAGTATCTCCGGCAATAAGTCGCTTATCTTATCAGCAGTGATTAGACACGCTTCTACTTGATTGCCAGCCATCAGGCTGCTTGGCAGGGTGCAGGCTGGGTGGGGCAGGGACCCGGACCGGGACAGGGACCGGGACTAAGCGGATTGAAGTCGGACGCCACGCCACGCCAATCGCCCATCCCCAGACCCATACCCATTCCGACTGATTCCATCGTTTCATAGACGGCTTCACAATATTGATTGCTCTTTCATTTTGCAGCGGAAATCGTATGGGCTGATGGGCGCAAAGCCCGTTTCAAATTGGTTCGAAATGAATTGCCAAAACCTTTCCCAAGGCTCAACAGGTGCCTGCCGCCAAGCCAAAGGAAATTGAAAAGCGCCACCACCCAGTCCAAACTGAATAAAGAAAATAAAAGCAAGGAAATGTCACCACTGCTCAGCCATTTATTCAGAGCGTCAGGCAATGCGGAAATGACGACAACGGGGACGAGGCTGCCCTTTATCCTTCTTATTGTGTTGTGTAGGCGGAGGTTAAAGCGTTTGCGGATGTCAGCCGCATCAGAATGGGCGTTTGTTCTGCCTTAGAGTCCTCCTACGGCTTCTGGTCTCTCCCTCTTTTCCACACCCAGTTGTAAAGCGCGTTTCGGAAGTGTAAGGCTATCCAAGGTTTGCATTTCAAAGCAGACGCATACTTTTACTCCTGATTCCCGGAATTGCGATTACGATTTACCGTGGGGATGAATTAATACTTTGAAAATATAAACAGCTGAGGTAGAGTTACACTTTCGGCAGGCACTGTACTACCCAAATGAGTGCCCCATGACGTAGACAGAAAAATGGTCCCCAAAATGGTCCCGAACCTTGTTTCAACCACATTTTTCTCGCGCATTTCGCCGTGACTTAATTGCTCTGTGTGTGTCTGTGTTTGTGCCTCCCTTTTTAACATTTATACACACACACACACTCTCGTATCTCTTAGCATACACATGTATAAGAGAAATCCGCACCTTTGTGGCTTTTAGACTTTTTGGTGTTCCTTGAACCTCTTTTTGTGCCTTTTATTTGGCCCTTTTTTCACTCCGCTCCGCTCCTCTCTTCCACTCCCTCTTCATTCTTGCTGCGCTTTTATTTAAAACATTTTTTTGTCGTGTTGCTTTGTCGCATTTTAATCTGCACATAGCACGCGATTACCTGCCCCGCCCCGCCCCATCCCTCTCCGCGTTTGGGTGCCTTTTTAGGGCCTAATGTATGTGAAAGTTCCAGCAGTAGTCGTAGTCTGGCCATAGTGTATGTGTATGTGTGTGCGTGTGTGCCTGTGTGCCTGTGTTTGCATTGTTGCTGCTTAAGCGCGATTTACACACAAATGCGTTACCGCCGCTCTGGCTCTGGCTCTTCCTGTTGGCTTTTGCTGCCTCTTTCCTGCAGTCTTTCCGTCTCTCCGTCTTTCCGCCCGACGTCGACACATACTCGTACAGAAATAACAGCTAGGCAAGGCGGGCTGTTTTATTTTTAACACACCACCAATTATAAACAATGGGCGTGCATGTGTGTGTGTGTGTGTGTGTGCATGCGACTAAGTTTAGTCACTATTGAAATGAAAACGTGTTTGAATGTTTCGACTTTGGGATACCCGCTAGAAGGAGAACAGTTCAGCATTTATCTGCCATCCTTGTAGTCTACAGCAAACAGGATAAGCAATTCCGCTGATGATCGAAATGCAGGGCATACCCTGTTTTCTACGATTACCGGGCATGCTCGCTTCGTAGATGGCGGCCGCACTACGCCTTCTTTGAGCAACTATTAATTTGGTTTTTTGTTTTTATTTTATTTGACAAAATTAGAATTTCAATTTAAATGCAAATGTAAAATGCACACAAAATATGGCATTTCTTGCTCAATTTTAGCTTAAAGAAATGCATGAAATGTGCCATAAATAGAAGCACAAGCACCACCCTACACCACGCCACACAGCACAGAACTTGCTTTTCCTTCAAGTCCTATTTCTGCTTCCACGTTTGTGGGAAATGTTTACTAATGTGGCGTAGTGATGGGCGGTGGGATATTCAATTTGGTCTTTGAGCAGCAGACAACAACGTGAGTGGCTCAGAGGTAGCGATTCAATTATGGGCCACACGTTCCTATTGCACAGCAGCCAGCCAGCATGGACAGAGTCTCGGAAAGTTTCCGCTCTCGCGGACAGTCCCTACCTCCCTCCCTCCCTCTATTGTTGTAAAGCCAGCAATGCGATTCTGAAAAACGAGTAGTTTTGGGCTTCAAAGGTCTCGCAGCACAGACAACACTTAGCCAAGGACAAATCAGGGGCAAAACTCGAAATGCTGACGATCCCCCAAATGTGGAGACGAAACCAAGGCGTTAGAAACTGTCTGTGTAAGGTGCGTCCAGAGCTCGGGTTCCGGGCTATCCCCCCCCCCCAACCAAAACAAAAATAACCATAATAAAAGGTGAACGCACAAAAAAACTAAAGCAAAAAAAAGACAAGAAGTGAAATTTGTTGCTGCGGCCGCAAAAACGCTGAGGTTAACGAGCTGACAGTGCCAATGCGGCTGCAGCCGGCAAAGATGATGTGGAAATGATGGCATGGCTCTGTCTCTGGCTGCGGCCGCACTCGGTGCCTCGGAACTGTGTTTGTGTCCTGCCTCAAAGAAAGGCAGCTTGCAGGCTTGCTTGCTTTTGTTGTCATTCGCAGCAGCCCCCGAAATTATGCTGTATTCAAATTTTAGTGCACCAATTGTGTGTGTGTGTGTGTGGGTGTGCGTGTGTGTGTTTTTGTTGCCTGTGTTTGTTGGACAGTCACGTAGCTGGTCTCAAATGACGCCTTGCCTTTGAATGTTTTGTGTATGCGTTTGCGGTTATGCTGTGTAATTGTCGTTTTTAGGCCTTTGACGTCAAACCCAAAACAATAATCGTTGCCACTTTCGCTTGTGGTTGGCTAGCTGGCTGACTGACTGGCTGGCTGTGTGGCTGGCTGGCTGATATTTTTGACTCATTCAAAACACACACACAGAAGAAGAAACACCGATACACATACACACAGAAAGGCGGATGACAAATTAAGCAATTAAAATAATTGCAATTACATTTTAAAATCGACTCATCATTCCTTTGGACAGGGCCACCAGCATTTGCTACCATCAATTAATTAATTCAAATTAAATACGAGCATATACAAATATAAACCAGAAATGTGTGAGCTCTGACTCTGTTTCCTTTGTTGAAAGAGAACACCCTCTGCCAAAAGTTTGTTTCCAACATTCTTAGAAAATCAATTGCAGGAGAAACTCTTTACCACGCGCTGCTCAATAAATATTACTGGAACTTTTTCTAGATCGGAGTGGTGTGGAGTGGAGTGGTGTGGAAAAATGTATTTCCAAATAATTTGGCTGTTTATTTTTGGCTCAATTTCGGAGGCGTAAAGTTTTAATGGCCTTCATGTTCCCAGCCATGCTGGCCGGCCAGCAAAGTGGCTTACAGGTTTTGGTGCGTGGTTAGGAGCGTGGATATGCCTTCAACACTTTTTAATTGCCAATTAAGAAGTTTTATTTGACGAGCACCCACCATTCCTCCTCGCTGCCCGCCCCTCCTTAAGTGAGAGGAGATTTTTGCATGCGAATAATGCGTATTACTGGTGCTGGAGTACTTGGAGTACTTTTCGCAGTATATGGCTGACCAATCGATCGGTTGGTGGCAGCGGCAAGAAACAACTAAAGAAAACCCCGCACGCGTTATCAAAATCATTTACTTTGGCTAAGAAAAGGCGGCAGGAGAGGTGGTCAAAGAGAGAGAGAGAGAGAGAAACAGGCGCTAAGGAAAAATATGAGTTTCTGATGGAATGCGGGACGGTGCGCAAGAAGGGGAGCCATTGGAGCCAGCGAAAAAAACGTAACGTAACGAACATAACAAACGCAAAGAACACACACACACAAGCAGAGGCATACACACCCATACAAACAGCCACACAAACACAAACAAAGTGGCGGAGGCTAAAAATAGAAATGCGCCTCCCGGCGGCACACCCTAAAAATGGGGCAGAGACAGCGACGAAGTCGACAGTGGCAGTGCCCCAAAGAAAGACAAGGACAAGACAAGATTACAAATGTGTAAGCAGCAATTCCCAGAAGTTGCTTTCTTTCTTCTCCCCTCTTTCGCTCTCTCTCTTCCTCTTTTCTTTGTGACTGTCTTTTGGGCCCCCTCAGACACACACACAAACACACACAAAAACACACAAACACACTGCTGGATCAGACGCCGCATATCAAACTGTTGATGGTTTGTTGCTTCGTCTATTTGTTGCTATATTTGGCCATTTGCTGTTGCCTCTTCCTGCGGTGCCACCTTCGCCTTGCCACTTCCTTCTGCCTTCTGCCCTCCCCCACCATCTGCTCCCTCAGCTGGGCTGCTCTTATTGCCATTGTTAGTTTGATACCCTTGAAGGGTAGGCCCGAACAACAATTGATCCGAAAACAAATATTTATGCGAAAGATGTTGTTGCTTCCAGAGATTACTTGGGACGCACAACTATGTATATGTGTGCTGCATATTTAAGCGTAACTCTGACTAATTTAATACAAATGGCATCGCCTATTATACGCACATCTGTCGTACATGGAAAGGATATTCAAATCTTCGCTGTTTGAGAGCTGCTTTTATTTCGTGCTTTTGCTTGCTCTTCCCCCGTACAGCTGCAGCTTCCCCGCGCATGTGTGTGTGTGGCAGAAGTTCATTAATACACATACATATGTGTGTGTGTATAAGTTAAACTTTAATGGCGAAACTGGTGAAAAGGCAGTTAACACGCTTTCGGTCTGATTTGGCCAATCTTAATGTGCCATCAGCTAGTTGAAAGCTTTGATTGAGACTGTGGAGGGTGACTTGGCTTTTCCCTGCCTAATTATTCATGCAGGGAATGACGGGAATGTCTGGGCAAGGCGACGAGCCCACACCGCGTATACTTGATAATAAGTCATTCTCCTTTCTATGAGCGACTTAATACTACAGATAGTACGGAGAGATTAAGTTCGCTTTTGATTAAATCTGCTGCCATCATCAGGCATATGCTGAGCATAAAATACTGAGCACCCGAAAACTGCTGACTGGCCTCGAAACTGAAAATTTAACAAAAAATAAAAAGGAAACCGGGGCATAAATGAGCCATAAACTAGGCTGAATTGGCAGAGGAGAGGAGACTGCGGATCCAATGCCGCAGTGTCGCAGGGGGCTGCCGTGCCGTGCCGCTGACTTATGGGAGATTTTCAATGTTCCCTAACAATATGCAAAGTGCTGAGGCGACTGGCGGGCAGAGATAGTGCAGAGAGCAGGGGAGCGAGTGGAATGGCCGAGCCATTTGCATATAAAGTGCACAAGTAGGGGGAAGTGGCGGCTGTGTGACCAAGTGCTTATGTGGTCGCAGCTCATAAAACGGTGGAAACATTAACAAGTAGTGAGCGTGGAGGGGGAAGTCCCCTCCCACCCTACCTATCGGCAAGACCTCGAGACATTGGGATAATTCAATACTCGTTCGGTCTCAATGCCATTCAGATACCTGACACCCGTGCCCTGGGGCAGCGTGGGCCTGGACTCTCCACCGTGACAGTCCCACTTCAGAGGACAACATTTTTGGGGCAGGTTTTTTCGGCAAAATATGAAAGGTTTTCCATGTCGCAGGCTGCAGGCTCCAGGGCCCATCGCGTCCATGTGTATATGTCCAGTGAATATGAAGTGGCAGGAAACCATGAAGGAGTACTGGCAATTAGCTTGCAGGCAGCGTGGTCGAACAACATTTTGGCAGAGTGAACGAGACACATAGAAAGGGGCTTATTAAATTACAATAAATGCGTGGCAGCAACGAGGCATGTCCGTAGGGGCACCAGCTCCTCTGGTCCCTGCGACCCTGCAACGTCTGTATTCTCGACGATTGTATTTTTACGCCCTGCTAAGCAAAACTCAAAACAAAGGGAAACAACAAAAAATTGCGAAAAAATAATACACTCAAGTCGAACCTGTGGCCGTTCCCATTCACCCCCACTCACGACCCATGACAGTGGGTGTGGAAAAACAACAATAACAACGAGCAGGAACGTGTGAGTCGCTTCTGTGGTTGCGACTCTGCTCTTATACCCGTATGATTTATGTTTTACATTTCACATTTGTTTGCTACATCTGTTATCTACATTTGCAATGTCGATTACACATCTAAAAAGATTCTACATACGCAACGTAGATTATACATCTCCTCCGCGCATGGCACAGGGCAGAGTGCGGGCAAGCAAGAAAGAAAATGAGTAGCGTCGCTGCGCTGCACTATGGGGAGAATTCCCATTTTTCGGGTATTTAGTCATTTTCTCAAAGTATTAAAATTGGTTGTTTTATTTTAGTAACATATTAAGAAAACTTCAAACTGTAAAGTCCTATACCAAAAATGTTATATAACAGAGCACTGCTAAGTTTAACAGCTGTTAAAGTCAGCTGTTGCTGTACAATATTTGTGCAGCCTATTTTCAAAATGCCACTATTCAAACGCGAAACATTCTTTTTGTGAAATTTAAAAAGGATAGCAATCACACGGGTTTTAACTATGTAATGGATGTACTAATACTATGTAGTTGTGCGTGTTCTATTAATATTTTGTAAACGTAGGAAACGTTCTCAAAGCACATTTCTTGAAAATATATTTCAAGTTCGTGGAGACGTTTTATATCGTCCAGAAGGGTCCATAAGTGTACGTCCAATTGTATGTCGTAGAACTATTAATTTTGATTTAAAGGCAGTTTGTCTCAATGTGCACTTTTCCGCACTAACTGCGCAAATTAGTTTTTTGCAAGGGACTTCGAGTTTTCAAACGCGCAGCTGTTTGATGTATGGCGCAAGGAAAAAGGCGAATGCAACCAAGAAAATGCAATTCTTGAATTTTTTAAGAGGAGATTAAATAAAAACATTCATGTTTTAAAACATGTGTTATATTTAAAGAGCAAAACTCAAATTGTTTGCCAAAATTTGTATGCAAAATGGAAAAAATGCATGCAAAACAAAAAAAAATTTGAAAAAAGCATTAAAATTGGTTAATGAGCACAGAAAAATTATGCAAAAGCTACTCAAATAGGAACAATAATCGACAAATTGGTCATCAAAAGTTGGTTTACTTGTTGAAAGGAGTAGGAGCTAACAAAAACGAGCAGCAGCTCTATGAAAAACTCAAGAGCAATGTCTCTTTGTTGATTCAAGCAGCAAGCATAAAAGCCTTGCCCTTCCCATCTATTTTCAAATACTCTTATTATGTGAAATTGAAGGCCCATATCAATCTTTTGAGGATTTCGAAGATGAATTAAGAAAAAATTAAGAAAATTTCTATTAATATTAACTTTTGTTTCTTTAGCTCCTGAATTTCATCGAAATTAAGTTTTTCCAAAAGTAAGACTTTATTTTTATGTATAAAGGAGTATTATAGTCAATAAATATTAATGAAGATATTCCAATTTTTAATATTATTAAAAATTAAAAATTTTTTTTTTTTTAAATGTGGGCGGAAACACGCCCACTGTTCCAAAAATGTTTCTAGGGGTGTACATAACATTAATCAAAAACCCGCATCGAAAAATCTTGCTTAGTTTAAAAGTTATTAATTAATACCCGAAAAATTGGAATTTTCCCCATAGTGCGCTGGAGGCTATTGATGCTGATCAAGAATATATATACTTTATGGGTTGGAAACGTTTCCTTCTCTGCGCTGCATACTTCCACTCTTACCAGAAATACTCTTTTTGAGTACGGGTATAAAAATATGTAAAATTAATTGAAACAAAAACACAAGCAACACATAAAAGCAAACAGCTGAGCCCGCAGCTGAGCTGAGCCATGAACAAAAAAAGGATGAGAAGTCAGTCCTAAAATAATAGAAAGCCAAAGCGAAACACTTTGTTGTGCCAGATATCGCCAAGTATCGCATATTGCTGCTACATTTCAGGATGAAATTTAATCAAAACCTCATTACAGAAGGCTAGAGAGAGGAGGAGAATGAGATAGAGAGAAGCATGTCCAAAATAATGAGGGGAATGTGGATCAGGAGCACCTCAATTTGTTGTTTCTACTGTCCTGCCATGTCCTTTCCATTCAGGAAGCTTGACAAAAATTGAATTCATTTTTGATGAGGGGCCAAACGCATACCCAAGATAGAAAGAAACAGAGAGAAGCGATAGAGAGAGAGACAGATGGATATGGAAAAAGTGAGTAGGAGGAGACAAATGTGTCAAAGGCACTTTTTTATTTTTTGCCTTCTTTTGGGCATATTTTGGGTCCGAAAAGTGAATTTTTTTAGTGCCGACCAATTGCCAGGTTGCTGTCTAGGCTGATGAGATGTGTCTCAAATGGGGCATGGATGGGCGGGTTGGAAAGCGGAAGGCAGTGGACTGGCAGGGCCTATCAATTTTGGTAGTTGTCATTTATGAATTGGCCCAGCCTTTTGTTTTATGCGTTGCTCTTTACTATTTACGGCTGAAATATGCATGGTACCAGGCATATCTTTCTTACTCAGTCTTCTCTCCGTGTGTGGGTGGATGTAAAGACGCGAGTTTAATGTCCCAAGGAGTCTCCTGCCTTTACCCTGCCTCTCTCTCTCTCTCCCTCTCTTACACACACACACACTATCTTTTTTTATTTAAGTTTCTGTCTCTGTCTTGCTGCTGCTCCTGTTTATGTGCGCCACATAAAACTATCAATTTATTGCTGCAAAATCGTTGCGCGCTGTTTCCTTTGGCTGGTGCTTCCTGCAAAGCGACGCCGCCCTCACACAGACACACAGCTACTCACACAAATGCATACATACATATATGTATGTACATACCATTGCACATTGCATTTTGCTATCTTTTTCGTGGGTTTTGTTATTATTGTTGGCAGCATTTTAGGCGCCATGATGACGAGACAACAGGCGTTTGCAGCTCTCCTTTTCACTGCTGCTGCTGCTGATGCTCCTCCTCCTCCTTCCCTGTGTGTGCGTGTGTGTGTGTCTGCTTGTGTGTTGCTGTGATGGTGTGGGTGCCACAAAAGGTTTTCTTTTCTGCCCGTTCTCGAACTTTGTTACAAGTTCGTGTGCGACTTATTTTTTGCCACGAACTTTGCGCTCTGCTGCTGCATTACGTATACGCCATGTCTGTCGCATGACAAAAATAGCATTGGCTTCCACTTTTTGGCTGAAGCTGAAGCTTAAACCGAAGCCAAAGCTGAGGGCTAAAACGGGAGACACGCCACCCATGAGACGGACCGACCACAATTCACAGCTTTAGCAGCTCCTTGGCAACAGCCAAATCCTTTTTCTGCTTCTGATTTTTTGACACTTTACGGGCTGTTGTTGTTCTTGCTGTTATTGCTGGCTGTTCTTGTGGCTTCTTTGGCTGTCTCCGAGTGTCTTAGTGTCGACACGCGTTGATTTTGTTAGAAGAGTTCAAGTTTTTTTTTGGTACAGTTGCCCCCTTCGGGTGCATGTGATTGTGAATGTAATTTGCATACTCGTATGCGTATACGACTATGTGCATTGGATGCACTCGAATGTCAAAAGAAGTTATCGAAATTTCCATTCTCTATTGCAACAGACATCTGACTATGTCTGACACTTGACTATCAGACTATTGAGAGGATGTTTTCTCGGAATTTCCGCATCGAAATATTGCTGCGAGCTGTGGAAGCATACTCCGCCCTTATGGAGTTGCACAACAGTCAAGTCCAGGCTTGTGATATATGATTTTATAATTAGCTGTTTGGCCTACCTTTGAAAATGTAACCAGCAAATGCAATTGGATATCAAAATTGAGGCAATTATCAAAACAGGGCCACAGCGATGTGATGTGTATCCCGCACTAGATGGACTGTTTCAATGCCCCCGTGTAGGCAGGCGGTGGGTGGTGGTTGGGTTGGTTGTCCTCTGTTCCAATTTCTATCGTGACTTGCCTGATTTGGCATGGCCATCAGAAAGTATGCCATTCACCCCCGAGCCACTGCTATAGCTGGGACGCTTATTTCAATTTATTGCAACAACGATAAGCAGCACCCGCCACCGCCACCGCCCAGCCGAAGGAGAGCGCAGCAAAACTAGCAAACAAGCGCAAAAATCAATTTAAAGTTCAATAGCCTCAGTCGCTGAGTCGCTAGCTAACTGACTGACTGTATGAGCGGGTGAGCTGGTGAGTGGGTGACTGGGTGACTTGGGTGGTTGCCTGGAACAGGCCCCGTGGCTGTAGCTGTGGCTGTGGCTCAGACTTGGCTCAGTTGGCTCCAAAAAAAGAAGGGCGCCAACAACAACAGCAGCAGCAGCAGCAGCAGAAGTAGCAACAACAGACGTAGCAGCAAAAGTAGCAACAGCAGCTAGCAATGCAACCGAATCCCCTGGAACCTCACAGCGAATGTTGCAACAATTTGCGAGTTATTTGTGTGTGAAATTAAGTTCAAAGTACAAGTTGTGGGGCTGACAAGAGGCAACAGTAATGATAGTGGCCCGAGGCTAATGGCCGGCACTGCCTTGGGTCGACGCTGCCTGCGTATGCGTAATGTACGAAAAGAGCCAGCCAATGTCGAATCTGAATAAGTTGTGCTAGGGGTGGAACCCAGAGGAAAGACCACAAATCCCTTGCCACTGCAGCCTCAATGGCTGGGGCAGATCAAACGTGCCCAAGTGCCCATTGATGCAATTATGAGGCGCACAACGAAGTTGATAAATGGCAATCGGCATGAGCGCCACCGGCGGCGACACTGTCATCGCCATTCAACACTCAACACTCAACATTCTCCATTCCCAATCATCATCATCAGCAGCAGCGTAGGCGTCACCGTCCCTGGGATCTCTGTCTGTCTCTGTGCAGGTGAGGGCGGTACCCGGGCTGTGGCTGGGGCTGGGGCTCTTCAAATGCAAATGACTCTTTGGCACGCCACGCAGCTGGAGACACCCAGCAGACAGTGTTCGACAATGTAGCTAACGAAGCGCACCTGCCAGCCCCCAGGAACCCTCAATTGATCTCCTGCTGACAGGCGGACAACATTGGGTGAATGGTTGGGGGTGGCTCTGCACGAAAGCAGAGACAAACAGTTGAGTGTCAAGTTGCTTATGAGCTTTTTATCTCGACTGCCCCGGCACACGCGCTAATGCTGTGGCAGGTGATTCAGCAGAAACATGAAACTGCAACCGCAAATATTAGAGCAGTACAGCCGACCCAGACACAGCCACAGCCACAGCCACATTGGCACAGGAGGCAATGTGTTGAACCGCAGCAGGTGCAATTTGGGGGACACATTTCTGTAAGTGTCACGTTAATGATTGGGCATTGTGAATGTTGCAGAGGTGCCCACACACGTACGGGCACGAAGCACCCATTTCCATTCAGAGTTCCACATTCGGTTCGGCCACATTCTCTCAAGGCTCTGATGAGCCTTTAACTTGTTAAGGCCTCTCCCCATTGATTGCCAAATGAAATTTTATTCCATGAATTCTGCACCAGCCAGAAATCAACAGAAGCCAGAAGCCAACAAATGCAAGAATACAAGCTGCCAAACAAATCGGTAACAAAAAAATCAAAACGAGAACAGAACAGAACAATTTTCCGAGCACCTAAAAATAGCGCACAGGAGAGTTGCAAGAGCAAAACGAGCGTGGATAAATCGGAAATGGGGAAAAGAGGAAAACCTATACGGACAACTTCAACAAATCTCAATACACAAACATGCAGGAGTGTGTGTGTGTGTGTGTAAACCGGAGGCGCCAACATGTCCTACAAGTGATTTATTTTTATGTATTTGTTAGTGGAGAGTAGAAAAAGTAATCGGGGAAAGGGAGTGAAGTATAACAGGAGGCAGCCGAAGGCGTGGAATGCCGCAAAAAAATAAAGTTTGTGTTGTTTCTGTTGCTGGTGCTGCTGCTGCTGCTGCTGACGGCGGCGTCGCTTCACTGTGTTTCTCTCTCTCACTCTCTTTTGCTGCTTCTGTGCAAGTCCAGCCACAGAAAGCAGTAAAGTAGCAAACGTGCAACGATTTATAACGGAAAAAAAACATTCTAAGCGACTGCGACTGCTCCTCTGCCAGAGCGTTGCACAGACAAACAAATGGCTGGAGCTGGGGCAACATCAGAGAGGAAAGCAAATAAAGGTAGCATACTTTTATGCGCCTGGCTCCCAGGCGGTCCTGTGCAAGTTGCAACATTTAGACGCAAATCATGGCAGACATTAGCGTGTGCAAAAGTTTTTTACTGAGCGATTTATGGGAAAAGTTCTCCACTGCCTCTATTCTCTTTCCTCTATCTTTCTGTGCTCTGTGCTCTGTACTATGACTTCTACCTGGGCGCACAACAACTATTTGAATTGACTGTGCAACCTGTGTCATGTGTCCTTCTTTCTGCTTGTTTATGTTGCAGAATGTCCCACCGCCATGGATGGCATGGAGCGATTCGCCTGCCCCGTACCCGACCGACAGGGACGGTACCGCTGCATAGACGATCATGTGCTGTGCGACGGCTTTATCGATTGTCCCGACGGCGAGGATGAGGACCGAAGATCCTGCATGTTCTACAAGACGGTAAGTGGAGAAGCTTGGGAGCCTTGAAGCATGGACCAAACTAATACTCATTCACCTTGGTATTTGCTTCTATTTTTGCAGACGAAGGCTCATTTGGATGTGTTAGCGGATGCATTACTGCGATGGGCGCGAGGGCGTTAGGTTCCATCCCCCGCCCACCCGCTCACACTAACACTCTGAGAACACACACAGACAAACACACACACTCGATACGAAATACACCTAAAGAACCCACGTTAATCATAAATGACTTGCAACTAGTTTTAACAATTTCCAATTCGAGGAAGGCCCCCTCCCCACTTTGTTTAAATCACAAACACACACACACACATACAGAGAAAAGCCAACCACCCCCCCGCCTGTCCCATGAAGAGAGCAGGTACCCCGCAGACCCATAGACCTCACAGAAAAAACGTAAGAAAGAAAAATGCGAAAGAATGAACTTGCTGCCTGTAAAAAGCCTGCACGGATTTCCAAGTAAAGTAGACAAACCATGAGAGAAACTAAGTAAAACAAACGAAACGAGACGAGTCGAGTCGAGTCGGCGATTATGCATAAGGAAAAGGTATGATTATTATTACACTATTATTATTAATTATCAACTAAAAGGAGAAGCAAAACCAAAATGAAAATGAAAACGAAAAAAAAGAACCGTGGAACGAAAGCCGAATCCAAGCGGCCGAACGAATCCTAAAAGCTATAAAAAATTATAAATCAACCAAAAAGATAAAAAAAAGAAGACTTTTTTCATTATTTTGAATTTTTTTTCGCGAGAGCAAAACAAAAAAAAATGAAAGAAGAGCAAGGAAAAGAAAAACCTAAAGCAGGCCTAACTATTTTTAGTACATATTAAATAAATATATTATAAATATATATCTAACTATATGAATATATTTCGTGTAAATTATTTAATTATATGTGTATTAAAGATTAAATGTTAAATAAACAACAAGAAAATAAATCAAAACGAAGCGGATAGGCGAAAAGAAAATTAAAATTAAATAAAAAAAGTGCGTGCGAAAGCCGAAGCAAAAGCAGAGGCAGAGCAGGAGAGGAGAGAAATTATATATACATATACACAGAAGAACAGACATAAATGATATATATATATATAAATAATTATATGGTATATACATACATATGTACACTTATTACAAACAAATATACAATTGATGGAAATATTGAAATAGGTTTTACTGATAACTGATAACTGCTGATAACTGAAAAAGCTAACGATTAATGCTAAATAATGTACTTATATACAAATACAATAACAGCGAAACTAACATGTTTAGAGAGCGGAATGAAATGGAATGGAATGTAATAACCAAACGAGTAACATTTACAAACTAGCGGATCGGATCGGATGAAGGCAGAAAGAACATTTACATAAGCAAAAGACTTGACTTGATTATACCTATTATGATTGATAGTTGAGGCTTCAAACTACATACGAGTATATTTTTTCAGTTGATTATTTTTTTGTATTCTCTATGTGCTTTTTTTGTCATATTTGACGACCGCCTACAGTCGAGGGGTCGAGACTTTACACCTGCATGTAAATATGACTTTATCTTGACCTTTTCTTGCTATATATATTCTGATTCTGATTTGCATGTAAAGTTATGTATCGCCCGCCATTCTTTCACATCCCCAATCCCCCTGGAAGAACTCTCATGGAAACGGCAGCTATTGTAGTTAAGTAAATTTATTTACATAATTATAGTATATTCAAATAACAACGGACTTATGTATAACAAAACGATAATAAGCCTACACCAAAACAAACACACACACACCTACAAAACGAGAGACAGTGTAAATTTTCCAACTTTACTCGTAACTTTTTAGCCAGCCCAAAATACGATTTCACAGAATTGCACCATTTGATGCTTTCTTTCATTCGTACCCTACCCCGTGCATTTCCACGAATACAAAACACCCATTGGCAGCCCCTAAGGGTCAAATGGCAAAAGGAAAACAATCAATTTAGGAGATACAATCAAGCAAACTATTTAATTTAATGTGAAATATGGAATACTAGGTCCAGCATTAAAAGAACGCAAATTAACCCATAATAATGAGAGTCCAGATCCCTGTCAAGCTGTTTTAACACGATGCAATATACATACATAAATACTTATATGTATGTATGGTGTGGCAAGTGCGAAATTAACACACGTTACCACCCCCACTCCAATTAACATTTGTTGACATCGTGTATATGACGCTTCAACGGATGCCTTTGCAACAAAACCCAAACATTAATGCTGTTATTTAAGCTTCAGGCTCGCTCCCTCCTTTTTCGCTTATTCCTCATTTCCAATTACGAGTATATACTATGTGCAATATATGTTAGGGGACACTTTGGCTGTAGGGCTAAATGAAAAATTATTGAGAATTATACAAAAACGGAATAACATATGAAATTGCGAGCAATAAAATTTCATATCTTATACAAAGTACGTATAACAAATGGCAGAGCAGAAAAAGACGATAATACTACTATAATTGAGAATACGTTTAATAGTAAGTTTATCATTTACTTTCTTTCCGCTTCCTAAAATCCTGGTCCTGGTCCTGTTCCTGGTCCTCCTCCTCGTACCACAGCTACAACAACAACGATCTTCGTTGCCAAGACCCAAGATTATTATGGGCCACACCTTAATAAGTACATATATTCTTTCGATTGAATGATTCGATTCGGTAATTGATTTAAATTAAAAATAAATAACTGCAAAATAACCCACCTCTAAAAATAACAAAATAAACAAACAAAATAATGGATAACTTAAACAATTTCTACATACATACATATGTATAACAAAATGTGTATACATTTAAGATCAAATTAATCTAATCAACGATGATAATTAAATGTAATCCTTGGAATTATGCACAAAACAGCAAAACCGCACTAAACTACAATTACAACAACAACAACTACAGCAATTACAGCAGCAACAAACGAAACGAACAAATCAAACCACAATTTTAATCACTTTTTTGAACGGACAAGAATCTGAGGTGAACTGAACGTAATGAAACAACAATGAAACACACACAGACATATACATATATTTTTGGCCTATTTTTCTATAACCAGAACGAAATTTTTAAAGCAAAACAAAAACAACAACTTTTATAAAGACAAAAACGAAACGAAAAGACGAAACGAAACGGTAAGAAGAAACGAAAAAAAGTGCGATTGTATATAACAAATGAAAAGGAAAGAATACGATTCAAAAAGGAATTTAATTCAATTTCAGTTAAATAATTTTCCACGAAAAAAAATAAGAGTCCAACGAAGATCGTTTGAAGGGATTGAAATACCTTTACATTTTCCAATATTATCAGTTTTTACTTAAGTTTAATTTGATTTGGATTTTATTTGATTTGACACTTACCTTCACGTCTTGGAGGCTGTCGTCCCAGCAACCAATATGGTGTATAAAAGGAGAATTTGTATATAGGAATCTGTATTGTATTACGAGTATTAACTGAATTAGAGATTAGAGACCCTAAGTCAAATGTTTCTTAAGTTTTAACATTTCCCAGTTTTACGGCATTCATTTTTCTACGTGCAATTTTTATTACAACAAAATTGAAAAACAAATAAAATAAAATAAATGTTGATGGAAAGAATATACGAAAATATGTAGCTAAAGCCCCCAAAAACAAAAAAAACTATTGTTGAATGTTAAAAGAAAGACATACAAATATGCATTGATACACAGACACACACACACACATGCAAGTATACATACACGCATATATATATATAAACGTATAGAGCACACAGTCAGCAACACGAAGAACTTGTATTTATTTGTATTTGTATATTTGCAGAGGAAAAACAAAAGGAAAAAATAACAAAACAAAATACTTAACTATAAATGTTGCAAGTGTTGCAATTTATCGAAATCAGTTGATCGATAGTTAACGATGAACATGGTCAATTCTTATCGGTTCTTATCGGTTTTCATTTCTTTTCGATCTGAATTTGCTGTACATAATTTCCCTCTGCTGCCCACTTCTCACACCCTCTCTCTCTTTCTCTTTGTCTCTCTTTTTCCATATCTTTGTTACTCTCTGTCTCTTTCTGACTCGTTTCACTTATGTATTGTATGTAGAGGAGGTCTAATTTTAGCATAATTCCCCTTTTTTAATTTAACAACTGTTTACGTAACTATATTAATTAATTAATTATATATACGATATACGAATATATGATAAAACACAAAACAAAAAATACAACAACAACAAAAAAACACAAAAAAAAAAAACAAAGAAAAGATGAAAAACAAATACACAACCTAATATACACTGAAAACAAAACCGAAACATGCATTTCTGATTTCTTTATATCCAATTTTCGATCAATATTTCAGTAGAATTTGTTCTGTTTTCTCTCCACTACAACAACAACAACCACAACAACACCTACAAGAACAAACAACACACAGTCCAGTCACAGTAAGTTGATAAGCCCATGCATGCCCTTTAATATGTACACCAAGATATAGTGCGTTTCAAGAGTATATAAGAGAATGCCAAAGAATGAAAATGGAAAGCTCTTTTATGAAAATCCATTTAACTTTTAACTCTGTCGGTTTCTGTGGCAACTAAAGAGTCTCCTGCAAGTGCTTATCATTCTCTGCTGTTGCTGTTCTCTGCTCCCTTGGGGCAGCACAGCAGCAGGCACCCAGTGGAGGTTCAACTGAAGCCTGCATGTTTAAGTTAATAAGCAGCAAGGAATCCTCAGATTGTGTGTCTTTTATACAAGTCTCTCTCTGTTTCCCATTTATGTAGGCAAGGCAAAAAATAAATGTAAGGCTCTTCACTTGGCAGGGAAGCAAACTTTTCAACATTGTCTCGGCGGGGAAAAAACAAAAAGAAATAATTTTAACATTAAATGAAATTAATTATCCACAGCACAAGCGTAGCCAAAAAGTATTCGCAAATATATGTTGTGTATTCGCAGAAACAATTACATACGTATTATCCAGCAATCGGATTTGAAAGCCAATGAATGAGTCAATCAATATAAACAAAATTTGATCTGAGCTGAATGGACTTTGATCCGGATTAATTTTGATTGGATTCGATTGGATCCAGCAGGTTTGCTTTTGGGAAAGATGAAAGCCGGACACGAAGTTCGAGTACTATATGTAGCAAAATATTTACCCAATTAAACATATAAACGTATTAGTGTTATCTGGATGTTTAGCAGATAAGCACATAAGTAAATACATAAAGGAAGTAGCCTCACATAGGCATAAACTAGTCAAGTATTAAAATCAATTTATTCACATTTGGTAATCTCTAAGAAGGAGCCTGGAAAAATGTTGAAAAATTTGCAAGGCAATTAATGGAAGCATTGGAGGCTGCATGCAAAACGCCGTCAATATAGCTAGGCAATACCTCCAGAGACGAGACTTTTTACAGGTCCAAAAGTGGCCTCCAATGGGCATCAGGTGTTGTGTTATGCGGATTTCATGCGGCTTTGTACGACTACTGGTGAATGCCACCAAAAGCCGCACTCAACGCAGACACAACCAGAGCCACTGATCCCATTCAATGCCACTTTTATCCCCCTCACTCTCTCACTCCATTTCTCTCTGTCATCCTCTCATTTCTCCTTTCACAAACAGCCAAACACAACCATTGTATGACGACGAGCAGTGAAGGGCAAATACGAGTAGTTTCCAGAACGAATAAGTAGATAAACTCGAAACCGACCGACCCACAAGTAGGCTATGGGGTTTTGCATGCAAAGTGCTCATTATAAATTGTTTGAAGAGGGTGAAGAGCCTTAGTGTTTGTGGAAAATTTAGCACCGGAGGGAACTCCGTAACGTACAGATGTGGCGACACCCCATTCATTGTTCTTGGTTTTGCTTCAGGCAACACTTAATTGGGTGGCAGGGCTCTTTTTGTTGCAGCTTCAATTCATAATTGTTCGTCCGCTCTGGGGCAAATGCAATCATTTAATGTTCTCCCCCGACAACACTCATCAAAATGTCGAATATTAATTGAATATCCTTCCTATCAAATATTTAGGCTAATCATTAACACGCCCACACAAGCGCAGGCAACTGCACAGACACCTACACAGAAACCACACTCGACACACTCGGACACGACCCGTATTAATACTTTTTGTGTTCAATATAAATAATTAGCCAAGCAAATTATGTCAAACAATTAGCGTAAAGAATTTTGCACTGCTGCACTTTTTATGTGATAAATAATTAGCACATAAAACAAAATTAAACTTTTTCTATATATTTACATGTATTTATGCACCGCTGTTGCACTTACCACAAAAAAAAAAAACAAAAAAAATGAAAATGATACTGGAATTTGTATTAGAGACTAATTAATTAGAAATTCGATGTAGTAATTGCACAAATCAGCATAATGGATTCTCCGATAAGGGGCCAGCGAATGGAAATGGGATGGGGAAGGGGCCTCGGCCTCTGCTCTACACAAGAGAAGATGCTTCATGAGAGCTGTGGCTATTAGTCTTCCACAGAAACACAGACACCACAACCACAACCACACCCACACCGTACCAAACACAGACACAGCCATCGAACAGGCAAGAAAAAACGCAGAAACTGCATCACACGCCTTGGATGCACAGGGAACCCCACCTGGAAGAGCCAACTCTCAAAGGAATCAAAAGAGTATTTTCGAGCTATAAGCATAAGTAGTCACCAGTACCTTAAAGCAAATCGAGATGTCGTATGTAGCTGTGCATACTGCATTCCCCTAACATGCACACAATCAAAGCTTAAAAGCAATCCGTCCTAAACTCAAAACTTTGGAGCGGAATCCTCAACTAAAGCGGAAACAGCGCGCATATAGCAACAACCACTACCTACATACATCTATCTACATATACATTCGATCTCAATGGCACTTCGAGCATACAGACACACACGCATACACAACTACAAATACAGCCACACCAACACACACGTAATTGCACTTAAAATGTAAATGTTGTGATTTGAATGCACCGCCTCAAAGTATGCACCAAAAAGTTTTCGAAAAATGTATTTTTGCACTATTTTTAAATGCACAAAAAACCCCAAGAAAAATCAAAAAATAAATAAATTATAAAAATTAATAAAAGTGAATTATATTTTAACTAGAGTTCTTTAAAAAACGGTATGTTTAGAAATTATAATAACTTTAGAAAAACAAAACTAAGAGAAGGGAAGGAAAAGCCTGGAGAGAGATTTTGTTTTCGTCTTTTTCCAGAAGTTAAACTCTAAATCAAGAAAAGTCTGCAAAACATTCGTCTGCAATGTAAATACAGATCGAACTAATAAATAACGAAATATAAATAAATTAGATATTTCCACACTGTAAATAGACAAACCGAAACAAACACACAGAACAGAACAGAACAGACCCAACAGAACTAGATCAAACACGCGACGGAGACAGACAGACAAACAAATAAAGAAATAAACGATAAAACGATGAAGCGGGAAATGTTTTTAACTTTAATTAGAAAGTGTTTTATGTATTATGTATGGTAGCCCCGCAGGAGATCCTACTATTAATTTCTAAGCCATTTAACTTGTAAATTATTATGGTTATAAATGTATAATGTAAATGGAAGCGAATCGAGTAGCAATGGAGTAGAGATGGCGGCAAATGCGAATGCCAATGCCAATGAGGATGATGCGGGTGATGGTGATGCCAAGTAGCATAGTATCGTAACTAAATACAACAAAAACCGGTTATAAATACATAACTACCATGCAAATATACTATATATGTATGTAGTGTGTGTACACACTGGCGTGGTTATAAATTATACCAACATCTGGACTTGGAGCATATACATATACACACATACATAGGTACATACGAGTATATATGTACACATATATTTCCAACTAGAAAAACTAAACAAGCAAAAAGTCTTAACTGCATTCAAGTTCGAACAAGAGAAAAACCCACAACCAAATGAAGGAAAGTTCCCAAAAAACAAAAAACAATACAATTATTAATATTGCAATTGAATTATTGAAAACGATTATGCGGCAGAACAACAAAAATGTATTACAAACGAACAAAAATCTATATATATATACACACAAAAATAATTTATGAGATTATATATACATATATATAAAAATAAAAATATACATATAACAAGAACGGAATATGTAAAATTAAATAAAAACGAAGCCTCAGTCAGTATAAAATGTCAAATGCTTCATTTAATGCGGATTATTTGGGCAGAGCCACGCGGATTGTGGCGGATTGTGCATTGCGAATTACGATGTAAAATCCATCAGCTAATATATAAATGTCTGTTCATTTATTTGATAAGTGATGCGTTACGTGCCACTATGATAGTACCGTGGAATGAGAAGGTGGCTGGGGGTATATCTCGTGAACTTATCCCTATCTCTCGTTCAACTGCATCGAGCTTATAGACGGAACGGCTTGACGGATTTTTATGCCTGGAATGTGAGAGCTTGTTTAAGGGAGCAGTGCAAATAAATGTTCAACGAATTTAGAGCAATTAAAATGAGTTTTTAGTAAGGTTTGCCTTTTTTTGAACCGATTAACTGTACGGACCCAAAGCGTTGTCCTCGTCGTCTGTCAACCGAAGGAAACGCGTGGATGACAAAGCTCCGTGGATCTTGTGTCGTTTTTCGTTTTTTTTTTTGTTGGTAAATAAACAGGTGTCGTAAATTTTAATTAACGCTAGCCGAAAACTAATTTCCAGCTAATAACAAAGCCAGCACCAGGCCGGGCCGGGACGGGATGGGCCTGTGGTCTGTAGGCAGTGTTACGGGACCTGGGGAAACTGGGGGATTGGGTGGTGCTGGGCTGTGGGGTGTGGGGTGTCGGGTCTGGAGTCACAAGTGAACCGACATAACTCAGGCGGCAGTTTGATGGGCGCCACAGCCATTGCACCCAGGAGTATAAACGAAATTGTATTTTTGTTGCTGTCGGTTTACGCTTAATTACCTTGTGCCATCATCCCGTTTCCCTTTCTTTTCGAAATGCTCTCCTCCTTTTTATTGCCCTACGCTTCGCGGAAATCATCATCATTATCATCATGGCAGCACGGATAAGGGAGAACGGAATAGGAGAAGGAGAATGGGAACGCAAAACGAAAAGGAGTCGCCATCGAAAGCGGAAAGCTATAAGCAGAAAGCTGAAGCGAAGCCAATGTCGTGGCTTTTATGATACTGGGGCGGGCTGGGGGGTGTAATGTAAATAAAAAGTCGCACATCGTTCATTTTGGAATGAATGGTGAAAGGTCAGAGTTCATTCCCAGAATTTCACGCTTCCCGATTCCAGCAAGTGACCTTTTCACCCACCTTGGGCCCCAAGCCCTCAACCTTTAGCCCTGGCCGTTTAATTAAGGTGTGACAAATGCAATCTGCAGGCAAGTTAGGCGTGCAATCAGCCAATGTCCCATCTGGGCGGGCTGGCTCATTAAAAGGGGATTTAGCATGGCCTGCTCCTCCATTTCCCTGGCAGAGCAGTACGGAGCACGGACTCGAGTCCATATGGAGGCGCACCGACGTGCGAGTAGGTCCTATGCGCGATAAAACAAATGCCAAAGCCTAAAATGGCAGATTGTGGCCTTTTTCCCTGCCGACCTCCCGACCTGCCGACCTGCTGCCCGTTCGTTGGTTCTCTGCGAAATAAATTGCCCTTAAATCCGACTGCAATTTGTTGCACACCCACATCGATGGCCAGATCGTAGATGGCCATTCATTGGATGGTGTGATGGGATGGTGGGATGGGATAGTATGGCATGGGATGCGGTAGATAGGCAACCAAACATGCCCGGATACGTCTACGACCTTGCAGCTGTTGGTGGAGTGGAGCCTATGGCTAACCCTATTCCTATTCAAGCTCGAATCACAAGTACTATACTCGCTCGAAAGGCCACTCCAGCGAGCTGCGGATTGATGGGAAAGCGGAAAGTCATGTGTGGTGTGTATGTGTGCGTGTGCGTTTGTGTGCTGAGGGGCGGGAACTGCAAATGTAAAAATAACACAAATTTCAGTTTGTTTTCTCCCCCATCTCTGGATCTTCCCGTGCGTAGATTATTTTTGCATCAGCAAAGCACTCGCAGGAGCGACTGCCAAACAACTTTTGGCACGGACCAGAAAATGTTTTCCACTCTACGCCCACTCCCCTGTCGCAATCACCCCATCTACCACTCCCTGCCCCAAAACAAACTTTGTATAAAAATAAACTCTAATGCAAAATGTTGCGGTCTGTTTCCATTAAAATTCCTTGGACTTTTCTGCAGCTTTCGGCAGTCGCCCTGCGTTGTCCTTGGCTCTGGGCGGAGCTCAGCAGTTTTCCCTTCGATATGCGTGCGACAACTGACACATTCAGGCACTACTCTTGCTTCCTGTTGTCTGCTCCTCTCAGTTTGGGCTGCATTTCCATGTCCATGCAGCTGCCCTGCCCCTGCCACGGATTGGACATTAACCCATTTCCCAGACCGCTGCCATCATAAAAAGGAAAGGATCATCTCTACCCCAAAATAAATTGTGACACGAAAAGTGTGCTGCAGCCGTTTCTTTGTCTCAGCGAGTGGCAGTCTCGAGTCACATAAAATCTGTGGCAATCGGTGGCGGGGCGGGCGTTTGATGGCCTCTTTGCATGCTCAGTGTAGGCATATACCAGGGTAGATGAGATGTACCGAAAAGGTGGAAACATATAAAATAGTCTGGGCCTGAGTCCCGGGTATTAACGTAGTGCCGTAGCCTTAGTCGCGCCTCGCAACGTGCCCCCTTCTGTTAGTTCTTGATTCGGGGGTATCTAATAGTCGACCCTTGATCGTTTCGTGCTGGCATCGGTAACACATTTTCCAGTGTCTCTTGGTTTATCCTCGTGCCATTCTTAGCTGGCCATTTTGTGCAGACTTTATTAATATTAACGATGTGCGAAATTCATATGTTCAAAAGTGGCTTTCGCCTTTTAACTTGAATGAGTTTTGAGTTTACGGATATTCTGTGTGTGTTGTGTGTGGGGGTGTGTTTTGGGCAAGTCATTCCGCACAGAACGTATTGGTCAAGTGGAAATGGCTTTGTTGTCGTTGGTAGATCATGACCATGACGTATACGTAATACTCGACTCAACACTCGTACGCCTCGTCCGGAGCATGGCTCATAACAGGCAATCAAAAAAGCATCTGCACTTGCCAGCTGGTGTCCGGCTAATTTGCATGCTAATCCGGCTAGCGATATGCAAACTGGACAGGCCCATACCCATCTCCTGCCATCCCATCCTATCCCTTCCCACTCCCCACTCTGAAGTTGATATTCGCACAGCAACATTTGCTACTGCTGCTGTTGCAGTTGCAGTTTTATTGTTCAATTGTTGCCAGTCCTCTAGGGATGGTATGAGATGGGATTGCGGATGCGGGACTCTGTCTCTTTGTTATTGTCATTTATTGTTGCTGGGCCACAATGTAATTTGGATTGGATTTTTATGACTTGCTGGCCGTGGCATGCAGTACGAATCCTTTGGGCTAACACGGAATCAAAGCATTCATTGGCTGCTGCTGCACATCGACCGGATGCTGGCGGGCAATTTTCTAATTTATTTGCTAAAATGATGTCTGAAACATGTATACCATTTACATATACACCTAATGATCAACATACTCGTCTCTGAGCAAAGCAACCAACTAATGAAACCACCAAACAGTCAGCTCTCTGCATAATAATTGAATATTATAAAATACATAATTGTATTGCTTTTGGATATCTAGTATCATCTTTGGACCCAGCCCGATTGATATTTTCGTTGTAATTTATAATTGAAACACGATGAACAGTTAGAGCACTGTGTGGTGGCTTACCCATCCCTTCATCCTGCTATTTCCCTTTCCTAAACCCTTATTTGTTATTTGTTCTTCCAAATCCAATCGAATAGTTTTCATTGTTGCTGCTACATATTTTTTTATTCCGTCGATTGTGTGTATCGAAATTGCATTTCGGTTATTTGTTTTGCCAGCAGCGACTGACTGTTCGTTCGGTCGTGGGGGATTGCTCTTGCTTCGCTTTGCTGGTGTCGGTCTGTCAGACAATGGCACGTCGCTGGTGTGTCCCCCGAGGATAGTGCGAAGCATAATGCCGGTTGTGTGTGGGTGTGCGAGAGAGCTTTGTGCTTGGGTTAATTATCTTTTGTCGATTTAAGCATTTAGCTTCTGAAAAGAGCTGCTGTCACATGGCGGTGTCAGGACGTCAGTCAGCAGCAGCACAACAATGAGACCAATAAGCGGTACCCATACCCATACCCGTACCCGAACCCAAACCCGAATAACAGATGAAAGAGCCACGCTAATCGTTTGTGTATTTTTGTTTGGGGGCGAGTGACGTCGAGAGATTCGGTGGAGGTGGAGGCACAACAGGTGTTGCCTGATTGCTCATCTTCACCATTGACGTTGACAATGAGCCGTATTAGCGCTTTGTTATGCTAAACTCTGTCGTAATACTAGTAGTCGTTCTGGTCCTCCTCATCGTCGGTGATGCCCACCGCCTTGTCAGGGTAGAACTTCTTCAGAATTCGCTGCACATCCGGCACCAGCAGCTCAAAGTCTTTGGGGAACTTGTCACGTCGGGGTGGACCCCTCGCCAAGCCCGACCACAGCTCGTGGACGGAGGTGCGAGCATTCTGGGAGAAGCCAATCTCGAATGCACCTTCGCGGGGCACCAGCTTGCCTTGCTTGTTCCTCACCATCTGGAACTGGCGCTCTGGGATGCGCTCCTGGAAGAAGACGCCGCACTCCTCGGCCTTTATCTGGAAGATGGGGCACTCGGTGGTGTGCTCCACGTAGATTATCGAGCGCTCCTTGCTAAAGTTCTCATCGGCGGTCCAGTCCACCTCCTTGACCTTTTTCTTTGGCTTGGGCATACTTCCGGCTGCGACTCGAACTCGATCGAATTTGAATTTGAATTTGGAATTATGTGATAACCAAACAGACGAGTACTTCAACGCCTCATTGTTTCTGATAGTAATGCTAATTATGTATTTATTAATAACTTCCCCCTACTGATTGATGGCTAGGCTGCTGCGTTTTATGATTTCTGGCACAAACAGCGGGGTCCATAAATCTTCACTCTTTGTTTTTCAAAGTGCGCAGCAGAGGAGACCAGAGAGAAGTCTGTCCATTAGCCTCTTGGCTATTTATAAAATGCAATTTTTGGGGACATACTGAAAGAAAAAACAGAAAAAAACAAAAATACAAAAAACCAAGAACTTTTCTGTTAATTTGGCGGCACTGACAGACAGTCGAAAAGAAACAATTTGAAATGTTGCAGAAACATATGCTTTCATTGCCTCCGCCAGCAAATATTTCTCCATTTTCTCATACGTTCTACCTAAATGTATTCTTGTATACTCGTATGTCATTTTAAATATGTTCACAAAGCTCCAATATAGACGTCAATTTATTGTACCGTCTCTACAGCCATAGAGCATCAGCATCAGCCACTCAACAAATTCTGTGCAGTGTTTTTTGTTGGATATAGATAGGTATGCGCATAAACAATAACAGATACCGAAAGTTATATAAATAGTCAAAAGTTAGAGAGCGGGGAAAAAAAAAGTCAACAATTAAAGAAACAGAAAGAAAAATCGAGCATCCAGACTCTTGACTGAACCACCAAGGGGATAGCAAAAGGGCATTTTGTATTCGTGTTCACTCACAGATTGTCTATCGACTATAGATAGCTATTAGCCAACTTGTTTACCTTCCAGGTAGAACCAATTTTCATAATTAGATTCGTTACTGCCAATCAGCTTTAATTTTATACATTATTCACCTTCAATTTGGTGTGCCAAATTTATTCCGAAATTTTATCAAGTGTGAATTTTATTTCACAGTACTACGAGTACAAAGAGTACGTACCATGGATAAAGTTGAATGATCTTCCCACGCCCACTCCTATGCCAATGGACTTTGATGCATTTCTCCGATGTGCTGATAAACGGCGGCTTTAAAATGTAAAACTCAGGCAGGGAATGGAAAATGAAATAATTATTGTAGATTGGCCTGCTAAATTGCAATTTGCAAATGAACAATAACAGAATAAAGTATAAAAAAACAAACCCAGTGACGTCGCCGAAAACCATCCTCAAAAAATGGATGCAAATAAACCAGCCGCTAATAGAACACTGGACTGTGTTCTGGGTTCTGGGTCGATGGCGCGAGTCCCATAAATATTTATGTGTATGCACTCGTACACGGTGGGTTCGAGTACTTTTTGATTTAATGTGGCGACATTTTAAAGCAATATTCAAATTTACCATTTACCGCCGCCCGCCACACGCTGAACGCTGCACGAACAATATCCGACATATATTACGGCCGCAAACTAGAGTATCTGTGTATCCGTGTATCTGTGGCCGTGTGCGCGTATCTGTGTGTCCGTTTTATCTGCTGCTGTGTGTTGGAAAAATATTCAACGATGCTTAAAAGCGGCGGCAGGCGGCTGGGCAGGCGGATGAGAGCAAACAGCAAAAATATACAAAATTTAAAGATATTTATTTATCTAAATAACGGAATATGTATCTGCGTTTTCATTGCATAAATGTTTGTGTGTGTGTGTGTGTTTGTGTGCGTATGTGGGCCTGTCTGCACATACTCGTATTTTTGAGATATATTTTTAAAAAGTCAAAACGGCAAAACGACAATTTTTAAGGCAGCGCTAAAGCAACAACTGCGACTGCGACGCAGCTGAGGCGAGAGCAAATGAGTTTTGTGGCAGCTGCACGCAGCGCCAGTCGATCGAACCGCTTAGTGCCACGCCGTGTTTCAGAGCGCCCAGGCCACGAGCCCCTTCGAGAGCCCCCCCGAGTACATAAACTGAAAGCGTTTTTCCGAAATATTTCGAAAATCTGTTGTGCACCTTTTTGACCAAGCAAGCCGAGCCACAAGGCTGTGTATGTGAGTGAACCAGCCAAGGAGTTGAAACCCAATCGAAGCCAACTTGAAGGCCCTTTGCACCCATCCACCGTCTTTGTGCTCTTTCCCACCCTCTAGCCGCGACACCAGGAAGGAGTAGGAGTAGCAGCAGCAGCAGCAGCAGCAGCATCCGTCATCATGCAGGTTTTCGATAACAATATGGTAAGTGAAATGTCGCCCCGAATCGGGGCCATTTGTATCCGTTTCCTGTATCCTGGACAGGCACTTGGCCCCGTGTTTGTGTTTGTTTTTGTGTTCGGTTCGCGCTACCCGCCTCCCTCCGTCAATCCACAGGCCATGCCATAGCCAAATTTATTGTCGCAGCTCTGTGCTGTCGTTCTGGCCTCCTCCCTTTTCCATCACCACGGCTTGGTGGGGCACCTAGCTACGTTTTTAGCCCAGTTAGCTTAACCCAGAAATGCCAATACACAAATTCAAGTCGCAAGGGTCCTTAGTTTGCCGCTGACTGCTCGCTCAGCCACGCCCCTTTTGGCCGCATATTCCAGAAAAAGGTTTTGTCTGTTAACCAAAGAAAGAGGGACAACAATGGATAAGACAGAGAGAGCGAGAGAGAGGAAGACATGCGGTGTTCAAAATGCGCCGCCAAATTAATTACAAAAATTCACTTAGTGGCCGCGATCCAAGTGGGTCAACGTACGTACGAGCCACCGCCAATTGCAGGAGACAGAGTGGGCAGAGTGGGGGCAAAAAGCGCCCAAGGATGCAGCATTAAGTGTTTTGAATGACTCTGTTCAAATGTGTAAATGATATGAGTATTGGTTTGATTTTAATGTGGATCTACTCGTATGTTGTGCTGCCGTCTGACGTTTTTCAGCCTTTATATAAGGGCAGAGTCATTGCCTAATACACACTTATGGCTAATTATATATATATATATATATAGATCATGATGCGGCTTTCCAAAATACATGGTTCATATTTGCCATAAAACTGGAATATTCGATCGTTGAAATACCGAAACAGACTATCTAGTACTCGATAGATTCGTACTCGTATTTGCTTGCAATATTTTTCCGGTCTAGAAATGTTCATTTTTCATTCAATTTCATTCCACACGGTCTATTAATATCCAGAGAAGTATCTTTACTAATAATAAAATAAGCTTGGAGACAAACCAAACTGTTTTACGATTCCGAACATCCACAAAGTATTCGACACAAGATGATTTCTTGGCAGCTGAGTGCTTGAATTCATACAAAAATCTATAGGAACATATATCAAGAAACATGTATATGTATGGGAGATAGATATGTCATATAGATATGTCGCTCGTGTGGGCCGGTCGGTTCAGCTCCTGTGTAAGATTATGGCAACAATTACATAGGTCTTAGTCTTAGTCTTAGTCCCCTCAGAGCTAAATATGTAGCAACCAAATTGGTGACAAGGTCGTTGCTGCTGATGACGAAAGCAAAGACAAAGTCCATTCCATATCCCAGCCATTGCCACTTCTATGTATACAATACCCAGAGGAGCACGACATATAAATAGACCGGAGCGGAGAGTTTTACAATTCCAGCGACGAAGAACAGACCAAGACATGAAAATGTGCATGGGGATGGGAATGTGAATGAGAATTTGTATGAAAATGGTCTATTTTCGGGGCTGAATAAATCAATTGGCTTCTGTATTTATGCAGATGCCACCATTTGATTATTTCGCACTGTCGTTGATTTATGGCCAATGGCCAAAGGGGGTTTCGGTGGCTGTTGCCGTTGTGGTTGTGGTTTTAGGGTAGTAGCTCTGCTCTCTGCTCGCTCTCCTCTTTCCATTTTTGTGTTGGCATTGTGCACGTCATGTGTAATTGCTATATGTCAATGTCAGTGTGTGAGTGGTTGAGCGGGTTAGGGGCGGTGTAATAGGTGAGGTAAGCTGCGTTGTGGAAAGGAAATATGCACGTGCGGGGATGTCTGAGTGTGCGATCTTGTAGTTGCAATCGGTTGAGCTTAACGAAATTTCCATTGATGTATTGACGGTATGTGTCTGCAATTGAGAGGGAAAATTAGACAGTGGCAGGCACATGGTAAGATTTTGCAATCAATGACTGACAGGCAGGCAGGCAGGCATTCAGGCAGCTTTATTTCAAAGTAATATAAGGCACAACATCAACAGCAAAATGAATGCATTCCACTCACCACAAACGGATTCCCAGCTCTCAATCAACAATACAATCCAATAGAATATATTTATCTATATTTATAAAATGTAAATCAATGCTCGAAAGGTTTCGCAATTGAACGAATTTATCAATAAATATTCTACAGAGAGCAGACAGCGCCAGACAATGACAATTGGCAATCAAATGGCATGCAGTCTACAGTAGATTCGAAAGGGTTTCTCACCTGTGCCACACTCCCAATCCCACTCCCACTCTGCTTCCATTTCGTGGGGAGGGAATGGCAACGGCACCTCTTCAAAATAAACAGTTCGAACCATTTGAGTGGAATTCGCATTGTTTATTGACCGAAACACAAACGAGCAGCATTAGCGGGCTGCTAACGCCAACAGCATTTCAAATAATTGGCCCACAAACAATGCCATAAATTGTGTTTTTGCTATAAATAAATCGGCATTTGTTTGTTTAAACAGAGGAATATTTAAATCGATGTGCTCCTCGTAGCCATATATATTTTCTAATCGGTTATACATTTCTCTATTTATCTTTTAAAAGCGCCGTGCCTCGCGACGTGCCTCATTGCGGCGTGGATCGATCTCTGCCCTGCCCCAGAAGTCGGCGGAGATACCCTGGGACATATTCGAGCGGATGGCTATGCCGTTCCTCTTCTGCCAGGCGGCGGCCATCGTCAGCTCCCATCTGCTGCACGCCCTCAACATATCCAGCATCTCCACCTTCGCCGTCTTCGTGTGGTTCGCCCTGGCCACCGTGGGAGCAGTGCTCTTCTACCACTTTGTCAAGGTAAGTCCGTAATGCAACGACCCTCTCGCGTCCAAGAATACCAAATTCAAACAGTGTAATCCTTTCAACGCCAACGGACGTTACCGCAAATAGGACATGGACACGGATAGCTTTTGGTTTCGGCGTCAACTTGGGTTTCGGTTTCGGCTTCGGTTTCCGTTTCTTTTTTCTCTAGAGCCAGAAGCCAGTCACTAGCAACACTTTGGGCCATGTCAGCGTCGCGGTCTCAGCCTCAGTCTCAGCTCAAGTAGGCTCTGCCAAACCACAGAGATGGGAGGGGGTGTCCGCTGAAATAGTAGGCAAAGCAAATCAGTTGTACTAAAAATAGACGGGCGGTCCCCAGGAGTTTGGACAAATGTCCTGTGGGGCAACGTCAACTTATGCTTAACCAGAGGAAACCCTTGACTGTGGATTTGGCTTTGGCTTTGGATTTGGCTCCGTTTGATATTTCAGAACCCTCAACACACACACTCAAACACACATGTAAAAGCCTGCCCGGACCATCGCCATTCTCCGCTGGCTGTCGACGTAGGAAAATGAAAATGAAAACAAATAAATAAGCAGCCAGAGAGATACGCAGAGAGAGGGAGAGGAAGGAAAAGAGGAAAAGTGCAGACGGAAAGCCAGAGAATTGCAGAAACAAAAGGAAAATAAAGTTGTGACAGAGCGGAATATATTTTGTGTGGAAGAAACTTTAATAAAAGCGCTTCAAATAAATTCCAGGAAACCCTTTAAATAAGGCTCCACCATAATCCTCTTTTGGGTGGCATCGAACAGCGATAAAGCAGAAAGCGGAAAGCTGGATAAATCGGAATTCCTCAGATTACTTACACACTTGTACACACGGCAGGAGTGTGGAAAATGTTAATTCTTTATGCTTCTCTCCTCTTGCAAAATGGACACCCGTAATGCTCCATATGATATATATTTATTTTCACACCGTTTTCCCGCTTGTATGGGCGGGTGGCGCCAACCGAAGTCGACGGATAATTTAAATATGCGTGCACTCTAATTAGTTTAACTATCATGAACGATCTGGAGGTGGCAGTCTGCCTGACAAGAGCCATTTGCTGCCCGGAAATTACGCGAAAAGGTCAGGACTACCTGCTGGATGGGTGATTGGTTTCCAGGACACGTAGGCGGCGCTCCAGTGTCCCTGCAACTGAAACTGCCCATCATTAAGGTAATAAGCATGACTGCAGAATAATTAACAGTAGCAGCAGCAGATGCAGTGCCAGCAGGTGACAGCAGCAGGCCAGTGCCCACTCCCCTCCCAGACCATCCGGCAAAGTTCTCTCTGCTTGCTTGCGCATTAAAGATACTGCTCTCAATAGTAAAATATGTATCAAAGAATGGTTCAGTTTGTATGGCAGTTTGGTTGTAGGAGTTACTCGGAATAAGGCACATTTAATTAACTGGCTCTGAGATAGCGCTCTTCACTTGATAACTTCCGTGAGGCATTTGCATTAGCAAGTTCTTCCTGGAAAAACATTTCTCTGCGGGCGTGTGGGTTTATTTTTAGAGCGCAAAGTTAGGGAAAAACAACAAGAAATGTCTTGGCGTCTGATTAGTGTTCCGCTCGTGCTGGATGGTCGGATTAATATCCAGATTTCTGTTTCCTGGCCATGCCCGCGCAGCCACTTTCCATTTACATATTCGCTAAGTTATTTGCTGGAAAACATGCTTACATATGTATGTGTGTGGGTGTTCCCGGGGTATATGGACATATGTGGCTATCGATGGCTTTCGGCCTGGCCAACGAGGTTCGCTGACGTGGCCTGTTTGTCTTTGGTTGGCTCTTTCTCTCTCTGTTGGCTGCTTTGCCTTGCATATCACGTTGTGCATTTTATTTTTATGTCACGACAGTCAAATTAAATTACACACACGCACAGATATCCATCCCTACACGTGCCCGTGGAAGGGGCAGGCAGCGTTGGATGGATGGGTGGATGGCTGGATGGATAGATGGGGGCTGGAGGCAACTGTTGACGGCTCAAATTGGGTGCAATGAAATGTAAATGCCTACTAATGAAATGCTCAACAATCTGCCATGTCCTACAATGCACTAAAATGCAAATTCCCTCTGCCTGTCCCACTGCCACTGCCACTGCCCGCGTCGGTGTCCATGTTCATGTTCGTGTTGGTGTTGGTGTTGGTTTTATTGCATTGCAGTTGCAATTACACTTTGCGTAATGTGCATAATTAGGCGTCGCGTTGCCCAAAGGGCGGTGTCTCTTGGGGACTTGTCAACTAACAGAAGAGAATGTAACTAATTGAATTAATAGCTTTGTCTTGGCAACCCTAATGGGCAGTCGCGAAGCAGCAGCTACATCCAGAACAAGCGGGAGTACTCGTATTCTCACACAATTGAAGGCTGCCTCCTACCCACATCCTTGAACTTTACCTCATGGCGCTACCGTGGATTGCATGGCTAAAGTTCTGCCAGCTCAAGCTGGAACGGAGCCCCAGGTGATGTCGCTGTTCATCCGAGAAGAAATCGTATCGGTTTCGCTAATGCCAGGAGCCAGCAGCCAGCCAGCCAGCCAGCCAGTCAGCCAGCAACTCGAGAGACAAGTGGAAGATACTCGTACATTCGAGTATATTTCTGAACTTGCGATGGGGAGGACCAAGTTTTTGCAGCAGCGACAACAGGCGCGGCAGCTTGAAAGCAAACTGGTGGCCGCCTAATGGTTGTTGCAGCTGGTTCATTGTGAAGAAAACCCTTTTCCTGTTGGTTTTTGCCATCCATAAGTGTTCGTTTTTCGCTTGCACACTTTGTGGCCTTTACAGCTTCATAAAACTTCTGCTATAGACACAAATTTAACGCTGATTTGTGACTTGTTAACCGAAAAAAAAACACACACACACACAAAAAGGGTATGGAGAAGAGAGAACTTTGTCAACGGATGGAGACGGGACAGACTGCACTCTCAATTAGGCGAAGCTGTGACTGCCACCGGGGTCCATTGGGGGCCGTCAATGCACTGAGGCAACTGAAGGCTATATAAAAAGGCTGCTGCTTGTCGTCCCAACTCCGCTGTCCGCTGTAAGCTGTCCTTTGTCCCTTGTCCTTTTACACTGCAGCATTGTCTCTCACTCACACACACACACACACACACACACACATACATACACCATAAAAAGTAATTATGTGCAAAGTTTTGCTGGCCCGCTCTTCCTCTCTTCATCTCTCTCTCTTCTGCTACTGTGCGCCTCTGTTTCTGTTTCTTTTTCTGTTCAGTTTCAGTTTTATGGTCCCGCGCGTGGCCTGTTGATTCACACACGCATACGCACACAAGCACAGAGGACATTCAGAAATGGCAATGGCGTGCCCGGCCTGACAATGGCTGGCAATGAAGGACATCAGGACATGGCTCATGTGGCCACCAGCTACGCGCATTGCGTTTCTTAGAATTGCACGCCATTAAAACGCCTTGACTTGACAACTTTCTGCCGAGCCACCGAGGAAAATAAACAGCAGGAGCAGAAGCAGTAGCTGGCCTGTGCACCGACATTCTCCGTTGACTTCGCAGTTTTGCTGCGCATTTTAGTTAAATTAAAAACCAATTGCACATGACGCAGCCGTGCATCCACCATGCTCGTATGCATCATGCAAGGTTCAGGATGCAAAGGTCAGGGTTCGACGCTGCAATCACCCACCGCTTGATTGGTAGTCCTGCCCCTGCACGCTGTTGTGCAGCCACTTCGATCCTTATTCGTCCATTTGGCATTTGAAGTATGTAGTTGAATGTATCCGCCCGAGAACTCTTCTTCCGGTTAGCTCTGCGAGTGGCACCACGCGTATCTCGTATCTATTCTCTATTCGATGTTCAAACCCATGCACTACGTTTTAATTAACCTCGAATGCCAGGGGCATCGTTTGCAGACCCAATACACAATCACAATTTAATTAAACATACATAAATAGCCACACACCGGCACGCTCTGGCCAACACATGGTGACGGAGATGGAGATGAAGAGGGACGATGTTTAAACAGTCGCACATTGAAGTCAGCGTATGTTGTATATGCTGAGCTACCATTATGGTTGGCATGGCACAAAGTCAAAGCTTTGCGTGTTGTCAGAGACACACAGGGGACACAGAGGGGATACCGAGGCAGCGAGACACCGAGGCACCCACCTACTCATACACGGGGTAAGAAGTCAGAGAACAAGCTGCAAATTGGCCCAGGGAATTCCATTCCAGAGAATATTCTATACTTATATGTATTCTATTCTGTTCTATGCCATCCCTTGCCTTTCAGTTCATTTCGTGCTGTACATCGCGTCGTATGCGCAATGCGAAAATCCTTTAATGCTGACGTCGTCCTCACTGCGGATGGCGTGAAGTTGCCAAAGGAGCTGACAGCCACACGCCAGTAAGGGCACGTGCGTGCTTTTACCTATCCACTCTCTCTCTCTCTCTCCTTCTCTCTTTCTCTGTTTCTCTCATTCTCTCTATCGCTGTCTGCGTGCGGAAAGCAAAACACAGAAATGGTTTTTAACTTTCCGGTTAATTAATTTATTACTGCTTAATACGTTCAATGACTTTTGGCGATCGCCGCCCCTCGTCCCTCGCCCTGCTGTCATTTGTACTCATTTGCCCTCTTGGCCAAATATTTTTCAGTTCATTTCTATATGGTGTGTCTGTATGTATGTATTTATGTATGTATTTCATGTATTTCCCATCCTCCTGCTTCATTCCGGCTATTTTTAGCCACTGATTTAATATGCGTGCATGCGTGTGCGTGCTTCCCCTTTGTTTTCCATTTTTTTGGCTTCTCTCTTCTTCTTTTTCTTGCCACATTTCGTCGCCTTTTTCAGAGGAGCACAGCGAGAGGTGAGCGGTCAGGGGAGGAGGGGAGAGGCGACAACAGTGGGGACAATTTGTATGCGGTTTGTTTGCCATTTTTCACTTTAGCCCATACTCCACCGCCGCACTCCGCCGTATCCTCCGTTCCCCACTTTCACGCTCCCTGCGTTATGCTTATGTAGATTTATGCGAGGGTTCCCGAGCGGTCAAGCATGTCGCGCTCTTCTCGGTAGGTTTATGTGTCCGCCTGGCGACGGGGAAATGGGGAAGGAAAACGAGAATACAGATAGAGATAGAGATAGATTAGAAAGGAGAAATGATAGTCGCCCAAGTAAGATAATGAATTTGACTTATGAGGAATACATTGCTGTAGAGCCATTTGCATACGTATGTTTTATCCCAGTCCATCACAGTGATTATTGGGCGGCTCTAAGAAAAAATATATTTGATGACCCACCTTCCTGTTCGGTGTCATTTCATTTCCTACTTTTTATTATTTTTATTTACATCCCCAATAATATTTATCCACATTTCACACAGTCCCACGCACAAGCCCACGCAATGCCCCTGCCGGACACGGACACGGCCACGGACACTCTCGCATTATCTTCATGGTCGTAATACCCGGAGCAGGTCCGGCCCTCTGCCCAATCCCCGGACTCACCCGCAAGTCATAAGTTTATTCTCGCAAATGAAGGCGCACATGCTTTCCTGGAAAGTTGCTCTCCTCCCCATTGTTTACACTTTACACGCATTACTTTTCCGCTCGCCCACACACACAAACGGAGGAGCAGGAGGGGGAGACACTGTCCACCGCTCCTCTGTGGCTCTGAAAGTGCTGCTAACTTGTTGCAGTTTACACATTAACCTGCCAGTTGCTGGCCCCGTTCCCCTCCTCCGGGCCCCTTCTGGCCAGCTCCAAGTTTTTCCTGCCAGCATAATGCATTATATAAATATTACGTATACGCCCCAGTGTACGTAAGCCAAATTTAATGAGCTTGTGGCGCGGAAAACCGAGGGTCAGGGGTGGGGGCGTGTCCGAGTGCAGGCGAATCGCGTGCCCCACTGCAATTCATCAGATTCGGATAAAAGTGTGCGGAAAATGGTCCGCTTTGGGTGGGTGAGTGGCGGCACCTGCTGCCTGCTGCCTGTGCTGCTCACGGCCTGGGGCATAAATCTTCCACTTGCACTTCTACTTCCCATTGCAGTTGCAATTGCAATTAAAGTGCAATAAAGGATGCATTTAAAGCGCTAAACTGCTGGCAGCAGCAGAAGCAGGGGTCGTCCCCTGTGTCTGCCTCTTCATTGACTTGCTCGCTTCCCATGCTCGCAAAAATGTGGAAAAGTCCCATTTCCGCTAAAACCAATCGTTCGTTCGTACCACAACAACTCTCGCATTCTCTCTGCCATTGCCATGCCCCGCGTCCTCCCTGCACAGGCAGCTCGTTCAAGTGAAGGTGACTGACATGCCCCAGGGCTGCCGGCTGCCCCGCTGCAGTCGTCTCACTCGCGTTCTTTGTGAATTCTCTTGAATCTATTTCGGTACATGCAACTTTGCTTCTATTTTGGGAACGTTTAAAAAAGGACCGCAAGCCGACGTGCTGGCAGACACGACATGACCGCAGAGAGGGAGTGTTACAGCTTAGACAGGAGGTAGCAGGAGGCATAAGGCATGAGGGCATGTGGCAGGTGCTAGTGTCAAGGGGTCGGCTTTTTGATCCCATGCACGTAGTTCCTGCACTGGGCAAAGTTTCTTACGACGGCTTAACGTGCAGCGCTCTCTCCTTTAGTTTCCTGTGCTTTCCTTTGCTTTGCTCTTGCACCTGTTCACACGAAAAGCTGATGAAATGGTACAATAGGCGGTGCAGGAGAGGCGTCAGGATGCAGACGTTATCTGAGGACAATTCACAACAGATTTCACTGTTTCTAGTAGAGTATTCAGCCAGGATGGGCCAAGGAAACAGCCGACAGAGAAGAAGAACCATTTGAAAGGCAATCTTTTAATTGGTCTTGCCACAATTCGACTTGGTTCAATGTAACATAATCCTCTTGGCTTGGACCAATTTGGCAGACTGCAATGAATTGCTGGCCAGGGATTATCCTATCCAGCTTTTCCCTTGGACCAGTTTGTAATAATTTTAATAAGTTCTTGGTCCGGGATCAGATTCCCCCTTGAACACACAGTTGTTACTTGGTCGGGAAGAACTTCTCCAAGGAAATCAAATGCTTTGTTTTTCTATCGGGTTTCCCCGTGCACAAACTACTCCTTGCCACTTGTCCCCTGGCCATGCTCCCGGTGCAGTTTAATTGACTCTAAACATTTCGTTGCTGGGTTTTTACTTGCCTTTTCAGTTCATCTGCTCAGTTTTATCTGCGCTCTTTCCATGCTGCATTTTAATTGCGGATGGTTTTTAGTTGCAGCCAAGTTTAAAGTCATTTCTGCAGCACCGCCAGCCATAAATTGGGGGGTGCCAGAAAAAACATCAGAGAATGCGATTCCTTGCAGTGGCAAAAGTTACCGCCATCCAGCCATCCAGCCATCCCACTGGATATACATACACAAGAGTATTATGAAGTAAATTCCCATAAAAACTGAACGAAAGAAAGTTTTTCCTAAACTTAGCTGCAGATACGTAGATGGAGAAGTGATTCGGTGGCAGGAGGCAGGAGGGGCATATCCCGAATAGTTTTATTTTTATTAACGCCAAAGAACGGCCAACAGATTTCGATAAGCAAAACACTTATGGCCACAATAAAATGTCGGCCAGTCTTAATGGGTGTCAACAGCACAGCCAATAATAATACACACCCTACACCACACCACACCACACCACACCATCTCTCTGCCCCCTTCCCGACCACCACTACTGCCTCCTTTTCTACGAATCTCCTCATTTTTTAACAATTTTACGAGCACTTTATAACAGTTTGATAGCCCGAACAATGAGTAGCCATCCCTACTTCCACTTCCACTTCCATTTCCACCTACCCCTCGAGACCGGCTGACGCACACTGGGGACGCACCCACCCAGACGCCCACTCGAGCCAGGCAGGCCAATAGTCATAGTCGGGCTAGCCAGCTCCAGTGGTTAATGGCATGATGAGTTATGACACCAGCTCTACCGCAGGCGCGTTGACTGACATCCACATCCAGTGGGAGGGCTGTGGGTAGTGGGTGGAGGATGGAGGGTGCTGGGTGTTGGGTTGTGCTGGTGGAGTGGATTGGCGCGTGTCTGAGGCGGAAGTATCAGTGAGCACACATCTTCCTGCCCCTCCGATATGGGGGGCGGTGGGAAGGAGAGACTCTCTGTCTCTCTGTCTGTCTGCCATCAGTGGGTCAGAGCTGAAGTCGGACAAAAGTATCCACGCATTCGGGCGTTGTTCTGCTCACGAAATTCACCTAGAAACAGGGCGAAAGTCGTTAAGCCTACTTGGTGGCTTGACTTTTAAGTAGCCCGAGTGAGTGGACAAACTTTGAGCCTAACAAAGACATTTTTGGCTGTGCTAAAGGTCAAACATCTGACATGGCAATGAAAGAGGAGACACCGACACCCACACCACACCACAAACAGCACAGCACAGCACGGAACAGGAGACGGCTAATTGCTATTAAAGTTATTGAACATTAATTAAGTGACTGGACTGCCTCGGAGACCGTCAATGGGCTGAACAATCCCAAATCAATCAAGTTTTCCTATTCCATTTGAACCCCACTAGGTGTCGGCTTCGGGCAAGGGCGTCCTCATCACCGGCTGCGAGGCACCGCTGGCCTGGTACCTGGCCAAGAAACTGGACGATCTGGGCTTCACCATTTACGCTGGCTTCAACACCCCCATCGAGGAGTCGGACGAGGCTGGCATCCTCAAGGAGGAGACCTCCGGCCGCATGAAGCTGCTGCACTTGGACGTTACGTCGGAGAAGACCGTAAGTCTCCACAGAGGAGCTTTTGGGGGCTCTCAAAGCTTTTAGCTCATTTCCGTTCCACATACTTTGTCGACAGCTTTTGGAGGCTGCCCGCTTTGTGTCGCAGCACCTGCCGCACGGCGCCCAAGGACTGTGGGCTGTGGTGCACTGCGCCCACTGGATAGCTTTGGGGGAGCTTGAGTGGATTCCATTCGCGGTGCTGCGCAAAAGCTTGGATCTCAATCTACTCGGTGAGTGGGGGCGCCACTGAACAGCACCAGGTTCAAGTACTAAGTTCCGATGTGCTATCCTTGCAGGAGCCGCTCGCCTCACTCAAATCTTTCTGCCGCTGGTCCGTCGCGCCCATGGACGCGTGGTGTTCCTCACCTCTGGCCTGAACCGCGTACCCTCGCCGGTGCGTGGCATCCAGTGCGCCACCCAGGCTGCCGTCGACTGCTTTGCCGCCTGCCTGCGCCAGGAGATGCGCACCCGAGGCGTGGATGTTTCCGTGGTGGCGGCGGGCGAGTTCTCTCCCGGCAACGGCTGGCTGAACGAGACGGAGCTCCGTGACCAGGTGAGCATTAGATGCCTTTCCTACCCACTTAATGGCATGGCAGAGGCCATGCAGGGAGAGCAGCCGAGTAGCCTTGCCATGCTTTTAGTTTTTTACGATACCATAACCATGTCGAAGGAGGGGAGACCCCAGACCCCATAGCCCAGACCCCAGAGCACTGCCAGAGAGAACTCATTAACTCTGCTCCGTGTCTCCTTTTCTGCTTGCTGCTCGCATCTGCTTCTAGGCCAAGCAAATGTGGAACCAGCTATCGTCGGAGCAGAAGAAGACCTACGGCGAGGATTACTACGAGGCGGCCATGACGTCGGTGGAGAAATACTCCCGCCAGGTGGGAAGCGATGCCGGACGTGTCCGTGAGCTAACGAGTATTTAATCCCCCCCTCCGCATGCTCTCTCTCTCTCCACAGGCCGCCGATATCCAGCCCACGCTGCGTGTCCTCATCGACGCTGTGACCAGGACGTTCCCCATGGCCCGCTACACGCCCGTGACGGCCACCGAAAAGTTGCACATCTTCCTGGCCGAGCATCTCGCCCCCTCCCTGTACGAGTCGATATACGGCGAGCAGAAGAAGTTCGTCTACTGATCCGACCACAGCCCACCCAGCCCCAACCCCCTGCCAACCCCTGGACCAGCAGCCCTGTGGAATATTACTTATTGCCTATCCCCCCCCAATGCACCCCCTCATTTGTGGCCCCCGCTGGCTCCCTTAGCATAGGGCATTTATAAGAAAACTGTCGGAGAAGCGCTGGCAGTCGTCAATAAGCATTTAGCTATGTCTTTCTCCTGATTATTTCGATGCAAATTAATCTCAATTTACCCGAGTGTCTGCACTTGCTAGAACGAGTTGTGAAACGATGAATAAAAATTAAAAATGAAAACGAAACTCGCACTTCAACGGCAGCTGCCTGATGACCAGAAGCATTTCTTAGTGCTTCATTCGTTGATAGTTGAGATGTTTTTTCCACATCATGGCTGGCGCTGGTGACGGAGTGCAGGATCCTTTAAGCCTTTTAATTGCTTTTGTTTGCCATTGGTTGAGTGCTGGCTCTGCGATGGGACTCCGATGGCTTGATCTGCTGCAGCTAGACATCATTCCGTTTCACTCAACGGCATTAGTCAGCACGGAGCACGGAGCACGTGGGCGGGCCGGGGTGGGGTGGGCTAAGCTTAAGTGCACTGTCGGAAGGCAAGCCAAAGGCAGGCAAGCACATACAAATAAATTCAATACATTTTTAATGCATTTGATTCCAAGCAACAATGACATTTTCCCCACCGAATCGGATTGCCGTGACGCGAGCTCAGGTGTTAAAAGCAGGTCCCCCGACAGCTCAACGGGCTGTTGAGAATGGAGTTTTGTGGGATACACCAAGAAGCGCATAACTTGTGCATAAATCTCTCATAGTTGCTAATGTAAACCACAGCTGGCAGCCATTCCCAATCCGCCTCCCAGATGGCACCCACCAAGCGGCGGCATGTTCGAACTTTTACGGAAAAAACAAACAAAACAAAAAGCGCAAAAGTTGCCAGGGAAATGCGATTGTTACGTTACCTCAAAAGACACACACACACACACACACAGATAGACCCTAACTCCCCAGTACAAGCTGGGAGGGAAGGCAAGGCCATTTGGCTCTGACCAAAGGTTCTATGTATGATTCCGTCTTGCTGTCTGGATTTATCTGTCGGAATTCCAACTACTCTTCGGTCTGCAGTCTCCGGCCTTCATCAGTTTGACTTTCCCCGCAACTTCCTCTGACCCTGTCGACGCTTTCCTTTCTTCCGTTGCCCAGAACCATTGTATTTAGCTTACCAATCTGTCGGATTTCCATGGCAATGCTCACAGAACAAGAGCTAAGCAGGAATTCGGGCTACCAATGCTGCACTGCTCCTGCTCCGGCCCACAATTGTTGACTATTGATGGGCACGCTCTGCTCCCCGTCTTCCGTTTCGCTGCTTTTCCCAGACCAATTTAATGAAGTCCTCTTCCAGTCGTCCAGTATTTGCCCTTCAGCATCTAATGTGTTGACGCATTTTGTTCTTGCTCTCCCCTACGGGGAGCAGCAACTGAAAGGAAAAACTGCAAAGAACTCAAGCTCCTCATTCACATCTCCAGCCATCTTTGCGCCACTTTGGATAATTACAGCTGGTGCCAAGTCAAGTCCAGGGCCACTGGAAATGTAATGCCTCCTGCGGCATTCAAATTCCTAGCACAAACTGCAATTTACTGCTGGCCCCTGGCATGGACACAAGCATCTGTATAGCTGTACAGCAGGAGGAATGAAAACCAAAGACTTTGAAACACACATTTATTCTCCATTTATTGTATTGATAAAAAGTAATTTTCACACATTTACCTCAAACTTTTTGTCGAGTTGCAGATTAAAATTTGAATTGATTTGTTGGTGGACAGAACGAATGAGTCAACTCGATTATGCAACAGACATTTGATTCAGATTCAACTATTGCAACTGGTCTTTGTTCCCTAGCAGCGCAGAACTAATGGTTTCTGGCTGGCATTGACATGCAGTGACTTTGCTACGGAATAAACAGAGAGGTAAGGTACAGAGAGGATGCCCCACTAGGTGGGACGAGTGTAAAGGTGTCTAAGAGACTGGGAGACTGGGTTCGGCCTTTGAGACCTTCTACACACAGCTATTGGTCTAGGAACAATGGTCGGCTGAGATTGGGCATTATAGATATCTATGACAATGTGGGCTCGAAAAATACACAACATTTAGCTCTAGAGATGCAGATAAAACGGGGTGGGCAATCCCCGCGCAATCCCTTCAAATCGGTCGCTTCGTTCCAAGTGCCAGCATCAAAACGTTTTCCAAAAATATCCGACAATAAAAACTCTTACAAATTCCTTACATTTCTATCATAAGCGGCGTTCCATTCCCAATTATCGAGGAGACAGGCCCTCCCCATTCTGACCCTCCATGGGTGTTCATGTGCCTAGCAGGAGAGCTCCGTGGATCGTCGCGCCGCCTCGCTCTGCGCACAGTATTCGTTGTCCTTTGGCTCCCTGCCTGTTATGTCCACCAGCGAATTGGGATCCATGTTGGAGAGCTTGTCCAAATAGTCGTCATTGATGAAGTTCTGCTGCAGCTTGCCCACCAATTTCCGCAGGCGCTGGGCATCCAACGAGGGTCGCCGCAGATTGGCATTATAATCGCTCGGCTGCCGACAGGACAGGGCAGGACAGGGGCAGGACATTGGAAGCGTGTAGAGGGTAGACGGTAGAAAACGGTCAGAGGCGTTTAGGTGTTTGGGGAGGCATTAATTCTAACTCACGTCTCGCCACTGCTCGCCCGGAAAGACTGCAATCAGCTCGGCATTTGGCTCCAAGGTGCTGAAATACTCCTCGTCATCCACTTCGGTGCCATTGCAGTCCAGGTGTATTGCCGGTTCATCGCGCTGGAACTTTGCTGCCACCTTCAGGCGCATCTCCGCGAGAGTGGTGGCCACCACAGCTTTGCGTATGTTGCGCGTGATGTCCTTGATCTAAGAGGGAATAGCCATTTAGTGTTTGTTTTTTGCACGCGAAGAGGGGAGCACATGCCACGACAATTGCTCCCATTAAGATTTATGACGTGTGTCGCCTCAAAGGAAGCTCAACCAGAGCCCCAGAAAAGGTTCGCTTTAATTCACGAAAGTCAACAGATTATTTCTCCCCTTAATCTTTAAATAAAAACAGAGAAAAGCAATGAAGCCTCCTGAGGCTCCTTATCTAAACATGGTGCAAGTATTGTTGATGGAGATGTTGCCGGAGGCAGGCAACCAATCAATTTATTATTTGCCACAGCAACAACAATGCACCTGGAACAATGAATAGCCGGGTCGGGCGGGGGTGAGAGGTATCCGATTATATTTTCATTCCTTGCACTCATCTTTGTGTGTGTGTTTCGGGCCTAAAAGATTGCTACTGAAATATTTAAGGCGTAATGGCGAAAGGAAGGGCATGGAATGGATGGATGGAAGGGTCAAGCATAAGGCAAAACTGGGGAGAACAGCAACAGAAAGGGAAAGTAAAAATGCCAAAACGAGCCCAGAGCAATCAAAAAGGAGCAAACGTAGCGCCCCAAGGGGCTGGCAAAAGGTTGGACCAAAGGGTTTCGGCTCCTCTCTGATGGATCTGCAGGTGTCGACTGCTGACAGCCAACTGTCAGGCGGTTTGCGGCCATTTAATCGGAATGGTCGCCGACTTCTTAATCGATGGCTCACCGCTTGGCATCCATCAATGCCCAAGCCACTTCGTCTCGTAAACCAATTATACGATGCTTGGCCAACAACATCTTGGCTTTGGCCAGAGTCTCGACGTCTGCTAGTCTGGATGTCTGATGCTTCGACAACAATGAAAATTTATCATGCGTTGCTTTGCGTCTTGTGAGAATTCCTATGCGATGGGTGGGGAGTGAAGAGGGGAGTTGAATCTACCGTCGAATCCATTTGGTGTATTCAATCGGCTGTCTGCCTGTCCAAAGGGCAAAGGCTAGGTACAGCTTGGGCAAGTCTGAGTCTGGTCCATACGCCAATGGCCTGCGGTTTTGTTTGCACTTTATACCCTCTTTCGGCTGGGCCTTCTCCTTGCGAGGCTGTTGCCTCGACTTTCTGCTACCAGAAAGTCATTATAACTTGGGGCTGCTGCTGTTGTTCGGCCCGGTCTCTCAGCTGATGGGAACAATGTGTTTTCCCAGTGCACCCTTCCCAGTGAATTACTGAAGAATCCCCTGCCCAAAGAGCCTTGTACCACCACTCACAATGAGCTCAAGTGGCCAGGCTGATTGCTGTTTCACCATCCAGATCGCCACAATTGCTCCACTTGGTTTCCCGATCTGTCGAGCCCTCATGAGTACACAGGTGGGGCCGTGAGCCGGGCCGGACAAATATTTACCGCTGAGCGGTTGGGTCTGCGTTGGGACTCGAATTTCTGTTTGCCTGTCACCGTCAATATTGTCCTTGTAAATTTGTAGTTTGCATAGCCAGGAGCGGCGGCACGGACAATGGACAGAGATGCCATTGCAGTCATGAATTCGACATGAGGACCACCAGAGACAACATGAGAGAACGAGGCAACATTGTGTGTCTGTCTGCCTGTGTCGGAGTCCGCATGCATCTCCGTACTCTCCTCTGCTCCGCAAATACTAGTGGCACTTACAGACCATACAATTTGGGGGCAATTAGAGGTGGGCTCTGAGCCGATAGAGAGTAGAGGTGCACAGATGCCTGCATAGAAGGGATATGGCAGACGTGGAGAATTGTCTTCCTTTATTTTCTGTGCTTTTCATTGTCTCGCTTCACCTGTCCACTGTCGCACTAATTTCCCATGATTGCCATCAAAATAATAATGAAAACTATGCATGATTCAGGTGAAATTCTTCCCAGTTCTAGGCTCTACACAGATCAGGGGGAAGGGGGGCTGCGTGGCAATTTGCATGCCTGTTGACACATTTATAAGCATACTTCCACACATTATTAACAGGGACATCTCTCTTGTTAGGGCCGACCATTGAGTGCGTAGTTAAGTTTCACGCTTGCCCGGACATGAATAATGTTCGCATATTTGTTTTAATGGGCAACGTTGCGTATACGCATTGTGCGGGCGAGGCTTCTCCCTTGACGTCTTCTTTTCTAAATGCCATTTTCTGTTGACTGTTGGCTGTGAGCTTGTTTTCTGATGTTTTGCATCGTTCTGTGTGGGCTCCATCCGTGGGTAATTTAATTCCCGCCCTAACGCGGCTTCTGTTCCTTCCGTTTTCCGCTTTTAAGCTCATTTGGAAGGTGTCTGCATGTCTGTGGCTGTATAGCTGAAGCACAGGACATTTGTTTGAATTCATTTAACGGTGGACTGCAACATGGAAATCGCATTTGCGACTCAGTTGGGACTGTGCGTGGAGCGAATGACGACAGAAAAGAACAAGTTTGGAAAATGTCACTCCTGGGGGAAGTTTTCCTGAAGTGGGATTCGATTTTTTCTGTGTTCTGTTCTGCTAATACGAGTAGCAGAAAATATTGAATGAAATTGAACTGGAAGGGAACCCCTTCCCTCAACAGATAAAAGGTAATCCCATTAACTCAATTATTTCTATACTTTCCTATGCAGCTCTCTTTTAGACTGCCAGCGAGTAGATTGGATATTCCATCAGTTCCATTCCCCCATGCTCCCCACACGTACTAATTCGAAAGGTGAGTGATGGACGGGGAGCAGAACCCCGAGGTGGGGTTAATTAATTAGCTAAAATACCCATGAATAACTCAACTATTCATCATTCATCAATTTTGCAAGTCTCTGGCCTCTGTCCTCTTTCCTCTTTCCTCTGCCTGGCTGTAACAAGTTTCCCAACATTCTGACCATGGCAAGCTGTCAATTAATTGCTACTTCTGCTGCCGCTGCCGCTGCTGCTGTCTGTCTGGCAAATTTACAGCCACTTGGCTATGGGCAGAGCTTATCATCTATGCAGTGGGCCCATGGGCTGCTGATCTTTTGGCCATCTCGCATTGTTATGGCGGCGGTCTCTTTAATGCCTTTAGCACACAATAAATCGATTAGTTTCAGGGCTCCTTGAGAGAGGAGCAGTCCCTGGCGCAGGGCGGTGCAGTCCACAGCCCCGATGATGCGTGGCTAAGTGCCAGACGCCGCCTCGTTATCTTCTCACGGACGGGCGCAGACGAGACGGCTTATTGGATGGTTGATTGGATGGTTGCGCGCCCGCATGCTTCTCGTACCTTTTGTGCAGCTGCTGCTGCTTCTACTGTCATTATTGTGTCTAGCTGAACAGTTTCAACATTTTAATTAATTTTCAGTTCTTGGAAATCCAAAAAATTGGCTTCCTCTCGGCCACATTGTGGTCAAATTATATTTTCTGTGCAGCCATAAAAAACGAAAGAATAAAGAAAGAATACAAAGAATAAAAGATAGTAATAAAATACTCTTTATACCACGAGTACATCCAAAAATTTTCTTTTCGGGCTGGGAATTAGTGCTTTTTCCGCTTCAGCTCTGCATCAGCAAAAAAAACTTGAAAATTTATCCAAAACGCTTCAGCAGCGGCGGCAATAGAAGCGCCAATGTCGATGCCCCTCCACCTCCACATGGATGGCTCTCAAGTGGCCCGGCCGGCCAGCGTTTTTTCTACCCAGGCTGCCTTGCTGGTGATGGACTCTTCACAACTTTTCCACCAGCAACCGCGCGGGGCAGGGCAGGCCCATATTCACTTAACGGGATTCTGGTCCAGCGAGCAGAAAGCGAATGAAGGGCCTGAAGCGCACAAAGGCTAGGGGGTACGGTACCTTGAAGGGTTTGCTGTTGTCCAATTGGGCGAAATCCTCCTCGGACATGGTGGGCGGCGGTGTGGGCGTGCTGCTGTGGGGGGAAAGGGCCAGATCTAGTGTGATGCTGTCCGCGGCATCATCCGCCTCGGCATCCACTTCAATGTCATCGCCATCCGCGTCCAGTTCTGCGGTGCGTGTCAGTGTCCGTTGTCTGGATGGCGGGGCAGATCCAGCTGCAGCTCCAGTTGCTGCAGTTCCTGTTGCCTCTGCTCCCTGCGATTCCATTCCTACTTCTTTGTCTGCCATTCCTGTGGCAGTTTTTCCATCTGCTTCTGCTGTTGAGGTATTCATTTCTGTCGTCTCTTCTTTTATCTCAAAAGTTTTCGAGAGTCTGGAAGGCGGGATTTATGACAAGGAAAACGAATTGAAGCATTAATTGAAATATCTAGCAGGCTGGGAGCTCTGTACTGGATCCTCTCGGAAACGGTTGCAGCAAAAACAATATTTTGTTCGAGCTGAATAAATGTTTACAAAATGTTTTGCGAACTTTTGCCATCAGAGAACTTTTGCTTAGCCTCGGAAAAAGGTTTTAAAATTATTTAAATCTTTAGCAACTTTTCGCTTAATTATATTTATTGTACATATACTCGTTATATACTACGAGCTATAAGTAATTTAATTTAAACGCAATTAAGTCATTTCGTATTAAATTAAAACAGTTTTTGTTTTGTTTGATTACATTATAATTAATTTGTAGACGCGGAACTCTTCACATTGTTTTAGAATATTTATTTTTCACCAATTTATTTCCGATTAAATTACGATACGCGAGACGCCGCCGGAGTTCGTTTGAGTTGCGCCACTTTTCGACAGCCAAGTGGAACAAAAGCCGGCAGAGCTTGGAATAAATTGCCAGACATCCGACCGTCCTGTATTTAAACAAGCCAGCTCGGCAATAGCCTCGGCCTTTGCAAACACAACCCGCGCGACAAGCAAAGCCAGTGGAGAAAAGCAAGGCAAACACAACAAAGAAATGCCAGCAAAGAGCTTTTGCAACGAGAGCGCGAGAGAGCGCTTACAGAGGACTGTTAAGATGCTGTTATGTTGGGGGCTGAATGTGAATGGGCGTGACTGGGACGCACACACCCATCCAATGTCTCGCCGGGACTCTATGGGACTCCATGACCTGTGAATGGGACAAAGTTTTCGGTAGCAGGTGCCACAGCCAAGCAAATAGTTGCACTTGGTCCGACCAACACCCGCATATACTCTCGTACTCTCGTACGTATAGAGCTAAATGTACGCAAAGGCAGTAAATATAAATAATTTAGACCGAACTTTTCGAGGCGTAAGGGCAAAGTTTGCTAACGCAATAAAATAAAGTTCGCTTAGCAGTTTCGGGGACAACACTCCTATAAATGCAAAGGGTCTGCAAAATGTCACTTTCCGGCATAATGAGATGGAGCGCTGCCGATTCCGAAGCCGGTGCCGATGCACTTTGCCTGGCTGCATAATTAAGCCATGGAGCAAGAGCGAGTGCTAGTGGAAAAAGTTTTAGTACAAAGGCGCTTCGCTTGAGGTTGAGAGACAAAGGACTAGATATATTTGAATTATTAGACCTCGCCCCACCACCAGCTGACTTGATATACAAATTTATTGTTTAAAGCCAGACCACGAGGCCTTAAACATCATGTGGGGACGATATTTATAACAGAGTTAAGCCTACAATGCCGAAATATTGCTCATAAATGCCATAGACATACGCATACGCATATGTACTATATGTCTGGTGCGGTTAAAGTAATTGCGGAAATCCTGCAGCCCTGATGGAGATGGGTACGTGATCATTTGCAGAGTCACGTCACGATGACAGTCGCGTATGGATTACCTCTATCATTGATTGTTCGCTGTCTCGCGACGAGTCCTTGCTGGGCCTAAAAGCAGGCAACACTCTTTGCATATTTTAGCTGACTGACCGACCGACCGCATCGCATCAGCGAATTTCGGTTGCCATTTTGCACATTCGTCTGCTTGTTCGCCCTTCGAGGCAATCATTTCCGCCTTCATTTCCCCTTTTCGGTTGGGGGGCCACATAATTTATGTGCCTCGGTCCGCTAATTGTGCATTGGGCCGTGGCGCGAACAACTTTTCGCGTATGCAGCCAGAAGCAACATCAATTTAAATGCATAGACCCCACATCACCCCACCCCACCGCCCTGACCAGACCAGACGGTGGAACAAATTGAAATTTATGCGCCGCGTCAGCCAGGTGGGTTGCCGAGGAACTGCTGACGGTCAGAAGGCGGTGCAGCCGAAATCCCCTTCCTCATCGAGCGGCGTGTTTAATAACAGTCCATGACCTTCCTTCTACCATTGTCCTCGTCTGCAGTCTGACAGCCGTTGGGCAGTTAGATTAATTAACTCACATGTCGTCGCAGCAAGAGGAGCATCAACAGCATCAACAGCAGCAACAGCAGCAGCAGGAGTTGCCTTCAAAAAGGTCACACTCAACGCATGTGGCAATGATTAATTGCCACAGCCGCTGGGTCTCGGTCTGGGTCCGGACTTTTGCTGCAGGCTCAACCTTTGATATTCGAAAGGGGTAGGGACTGTTGCACTTTGGATACCCTTGCAAATTTGTTGATCTGACATGCCCGTGGTTCAAGGCTCCCGAATAATGGGTACTCGCCATTCGGTTGTCTCCTCTTCCTGCTGGTTTTTGTTGTTGTTTTTTTTTGGTGTTTTTGTTTGAACTTGTCGGAGCAGCACACGAGGATTCAGCCGGCATGGCATCCGGGTGTGTAAATGCCAAATATTTGCGCCTGCCCCATCCGCTCCTCTGGCATTTGGCATTCTAAATGACTATCAACGGCAAAGAGAGAAAAATAAATCGGAATTTCAATATGGGAACTTGCTGAAAAAATTGCAAACAATTTAATTTAATTAAAATATACGGGCTTACTATATGAGCCAAGCCGACAGTTGGGTTTCGCCAGCCTCGAAATGTGTAACATGCAATTAAAATTAATGGTACACGTAATTGATTGCATTTCGGCAAAGCGTGTGGGCTGCGCTTTTATTTTGTGCATCGAAATGCATTTACACTTAATTCGCTTACAGCTGAAATGAAGGTGATAGGCCAAATGGGCCAAAATGCGGTCCATGAGGTAGATAAAGCGTGAATGACGCCCAAGAGGCTCCTGTGAATTTATGCAGGATAAAGCTGGGCAAGAATAAAGGCCTGAATGATGAGTGTTTCCTCTCTCCCAATTAAGCATCAATTATGCAGCAGATAAAGCGCGAATGATTATGTTACTCTCACTTCTGGCCATTGTTTGTGTGCAGCTAATGCTGGAACAAGCAGATCAGTGTGCAGTCGAGGGTCCTCTCGTACTGTGGACACTCTGTCGGCGGGTCCACACTGCTGATGTTGCTCGCCTTCAGGCACCCCGCAAGGCAGGAGCTCGTCCCTAGGCTGGTCACAGAGTTGTCTTCCTGGGACTTGGCCACAGAGGCGTCTCCTTTGTGGTTTGTGGGTACCAGCATCAGCATCGCCATTGGCAGCAATTGCATCAAGATAAGCAAAACGGATAATTTCATATTTGTGTTTGCCAAAGTTGGTTAAATTTTCATTACCGAATTACTGACAGCTGGCTCACGGCTACGACTATGTCTATGGGGCATTCATTTCCATTTCCATCAGTACCGTTACTCGTACATGTATGTGTGTACTATATGTACTATATATTTGTGTGCTCAGATTTACCCTAATGACTTCCGAGAAAAGCCAAACACCAAAATGAGGCAGTCTGAGCAGCAGTTTGCCGCTGGCCATGGCTCTGGTTGCACAATTATGAGCAACCTTCCTCCACACAGACCCCTACTTATCCACCCACACAGCACACACACCACACATAGAATGAAAAGCGCCACGGGGCGTATTAGTAATGCCCACTGCGGCATCTATTAGAGAACGAACTCCTTGTTTATGTGCACTACGAAAGCAACACTGAGAAGAGCAAACAGCCAGAGGCGGCTGCTGGTACCCCCTCCTTAGTTACCCCAACCCCAACCCTCCTGCCCGTGACATTTATTTCGGGAAAATGCGAGCATCTGTGTGTGTGTGTGTGTGTGTGTGCGTGTGCAAAAGGAAAAAAAGGAAAGGGAATGCAGCAGAAATTGTAGAAAATTATGCCCTCGCTTGAAAGACGCAGGCGACTCGTTATCCGGGCAAATCCTCACTCAATATGTTGTTTACTTAGCCACGCCCGCTCCACCGCTGAGAATCTGCCACCAGCTGGCTTTGACATTTGACCCTCACACTGTGTGGCGTCTAACGATGCTGATTATATCTGATTGCAAGTGGTTTTAGGAGTTGAAATCGGCTAACGCCACGACCAACCAAATAAGTCTTTGTAACCGGTACGGATGTGTTTCGCGCGCACTTAAAATTAATATACAAATGGAACTTCAAAAGAAAAGGAAACTCAAGACAAATTACAGCCAAACACATATGTATGTACGTACATACTCGTATGTATGAAGGTAAATGCGTGAATGCGAATTGCGACCGCACTTCAAAAGCAGTCAAAGAAAGCCAAGAGTTTTGGTTTCATTTTGAATATTTTTTGTGTGCTTTCTGCTCAAAATAAAAAACACACATCAAAGGTCATGAAGGGGGATCTGGGGTTGGAAACGGGACAAAGACATTATTCTGATGAGATATATTAAGTGTGCAAAGGCCACAAAACAAATGTAATTCATTAGGCTTAGGCCACGCCCACTGCCCACTGCTGGGGGCGCAAATTGTTTCTGTCGTCACGAATTTGGGTCATGTGCGGGCCAGGAGCTTTTAACTGTGTTACTAGGCCATCATCCATCCTGCGACGGGCACCCGGACCCGTGCTGCACACGTCACAGCCTTGTGACGTCACAAGCCAAGCCGATTCCAAGTCCGAGTCCAAGCTAAAACAATTAACTGCATGCAGTATCTCGCTCTCCCGCTCTTCCTGTTTTTCTACTTTTCTCTTCAAGCTCTGCTCGCTCTTTTGCCAGCGAAAGAGCAATGCAATGGAACGGAACACCCATACGCCCTGTTGCACACGGCGAGTACTATGTTGCGCATACGCACCGCTGTCTAGCTATTCACTGTCTTCAGTTCACTCAACTCTCGTTAATTATTCATTTATTTATTCGTGTATATAGTTTACATCATCTGTACGAGTATTCGTTTCACTTTGCTAAAGTTAATAATTGTTTTGTTTCCATTCGGATCCTTTCCTTATTGCTTATACGAATTGTAGACAGTTTTCGTGGTTAGGTTTTGTATTTGGTGTTATTTGTTATTTGTTTTTTGGTTTTGTTTGTTTGTCGTGCAATTGCATGTCGCGTTTATTGTTTATTGTTTAAATTGCTAATGTTAATGTTTGTCGTTGCTTAAATTCACTCGACAATTGAACCAGGGGATGTCTTTGGGGTGCCTCCTTCCATCCATCCATCCATCCATCCATTCGTCTATCCATCTATCTTCACCCGGGCCGAGATTGCAGCCCACAAAAATCTATTACGATTAATACACATAAATACAGTCAGTCTCAATTGGCCTATAACGAATGACATTCACAATGGCATCGGTGTAAAAACAATTTTTTGATGTGCGTCTCGTCCGTCTCCTGTGCATAATAACTCGATTAAATATAATTAATTAACATCACGAACAAAATCTCCAAAGTGGGCGAAAATCAACCAACAATTCCATGCCGGAACGCGACAACACTCTTCTTCTCTGGGTTTGTATCTAGACTTGTGAATTCATCTCATTATTATATCTAATTTTCTACTTCATTGGGTTTGACTATTATTATAATTTAGCGGTTAATGGGGTTTATGTTTCCTATATCCTCACTGACGCTGACGCTGACCTGACTGACCTCCTGATTGCTAAAAGACTCTTCAAAGCTATGTGGCTATGTCTCCTCCATCTTCTTTATATATGTATTTGTGTGTGTGTGTGTATGTCTGTTTAATACTAATACAAGTGTATTTTGTCGTTAACTTTCATTTGCTCTTAGATCCTATGAAGCTTTCTCTGTGATTTCTCGATTGATTTTGTCTTCGTTTCGTTTCAATTTAAATTTGTTTCTGCAGCTGCCGCAGCGCCTAATTACAAGCTACAACTGTATTATATTATTATATGTATGTTAACCCAATGTTGCAGGACTGATGTCTCCGTAAGCGCTCCTTAAATTCCTTCGCTGATTCTCATCTGCTCTGTTTTTCGCTTAGTTCCTAGTCTAATCCTCGACTGGCAGTTTTTCACCTGAGGCTGCCCAGAATGGGCAGTCAGATGTCGCCACCGGCATTCCCGTTCGCATTGGCATTGGCCTCATTGGCCGCCGCCTCCACCGAGGCGAGCGCACCGTTGCCAGTGGCCATGCAGGTGCTGGTCGCCTCGCCCACAGTAATGGTTATCGTCGTGTTCTGATTGTCGCACTGCACCACCTCGATGGTGCGCGTGTTGCTGGCCGTCGTGGCCGTTAACTGTCCGCTCTCCGCCTCGTTCAGCTGGCGCCCGATCTCGCGGTCGATGGCCTCGGCATCTTCCGGATAGCGTTCCGAACAGAAGATGGCTCCGGCCTTGAGCAGCTTCAGCAAATTGAGACGATCCTCGGCATTGCGCTTGGCACACAGCGGTCTGGCGGAAATAATAATACAAAATGGACACCGTCTGGACTATAGGTCGAAACCAATTTAAGTGTGAGTGTTCCACCGACCTGCCCGCATCCTTGAGCTGCTCCATGAACTCTTTGCCGGTGATGTCCACCAACGAATTGGGATCCATGTTGGATAGCGAGTCCAGATCCGCATCGTTCATCACCGAAACGTTGCAGAGATTGTTCTGCAGCTGTCCGACCAGCTGCCGTATGCGTGCCGCCGACTCCGAGTTGTTGGCATCTGTGGTGTCGCCACCGTCACAGCTTCCACCGAGTACGCCTCCCACTCCTCCTGGAGAGCTGTCGCCATTGCCAGTCACGGTCTCGCTGCCATGCGGCGTGGTTATGGTCACGTAGTGCGTGGGCTGTAAACGGAAAACAAGGGATATAATTAAATCTCTCTTTGGACCGTTTCAGGGTGTGCAACGAGTGTAAAGCAATTAAGATATAAGGGAATTATCCAATTAGGAGACTCACATCGATCCAGTGCTCGCCGGGGAAGACAGCCACCAGCTCCGTGTTCTCGTCGAGAGTGCGAAAGTACTCCTCGTCGTCGATCTCGGTGCCATCCGAGTCCAGGTGGATGGTGGGCACGTGGTCACACTTGCCGAACTTCTCCGCCACCTTGTCCCGTATCTCCTCCAGGCTGGCGGCGCACACGGCCTTCTTAATGTTTCGCGTTACGTCCTTGACCTGGCCCCCACCCATCCCACAAGGCAGTAAACAAACAGTAAACAGTGAACAGAAGAAGGTCGCAACGAAATGGAATCCGAAATGGAAATGGAAACGGGAGAGGAAAGGGGAATAATTGCATGTTTTTACAGTTACGTTACATATGGCCATAATGAATAATAAATTGATGCCAGCAGAAGGAACAGATACAGATGTGTCCCGCCATTCGACCAGTCCAATGCATTATTTAATCGGGTCCAAGACAGCACCCAGCAAAATGAGACATGAAACAGACACGGAGCCACCCCACCCCACAGAAAACTCCGGCATCCGGAAGCGCAGCACAAAAATATTTCAACTGTCATGCCGATTACTATAAAGGGCTTTTCAATCGCCAGCACTTTAAGTTAATTGCTTTTGCCCCGCCCAAAAGGGGGGCAATCGTAAATTACTCCAATCACTTGCACTCAAACCATAATGCCCCCGAGGCGACTAATCTGTCTCCTCCAATATCCGCCAGGCAAAAAAAAAGAGGCGGAGACAGGAATAAATAAGCAAAATATGGCGCACACGACATGTCCTTCCGCCAGGGGTCCATTTGAACTAATTGAGACTTGTGGCATGGGGCGAGAAAGAGCTGTATATAGAACTTTGACATCCGACAGTTTTAGCGGAAATTCGAGGCTCAACTTTAGTTCCGGATGGGGGCTAGGGGTCTGAGGGTTTTGTGTGCTCCTGCTGCAGCGGAGAAACATCTCGAACCCAGTTTGACATGCACTTCTTTCCGGCTGCGGCACAAATATTTACTCGTTTATGCTGCACCTCCTCTTGCGGCACTTCAGGCTCTGCCACTATCTTTTTGTGACAAGTTATGCCTGTCAGCAGTTTGGCGTTGCATGCTGCATGCTTCATGCTGTATGCTTAGGCGGTGGAGGAGACGGAGGCCAAATGCCATAAGCGAGTGCTCGGCACAAGGACAACAACATGCCTCCACCAGGCTCCATTAAACTTGCATGCACCTTAAATGGTGCCTCAGCGCAAAGGTTAAACGGAACATAAATTAGACCTAGCCTGGCCGCGCCGGCACGGGCCATCAGATCTGAGAAATTTACCGACCCAAAAACGTTGAGGAACGTGCCAGTCCTCCCTTGAAGCCTTCATAAATAATAGAGCAATGGCAATGCCAAATGAAATTTTTTATTTCAGTTCACATTTACCCATTTCTCGGCCATCCGCCGTTAAATTCCCGCTTAAAGCGGTCCAACTTTCCGTCCGCATTGCCAGTTTCAAATATTAATCATATGATATTGCGACTGAAAAACTTTGCCACACTCAAAACTTTCCCGAAATCCCCCACCCCCGAAGGACAGACATTTCAAAGATTCGTATGATGTGGAGCTCGTTTAGGAGCGAAAATATAATTGAGTTGTTTGTCTTCAAATGAAACTTGCGAAATGTTAAGTATACATACGAATATAAAAGATTTTTCTCATTGTTTGTGTTGGCAATTTAATTAAAATTTCTAGACGCACAACGAATTTTCAACAGAATAGCAGGCAATAAACGGGGGAAGTTCAATCCATAGAAAATGGTACTGGAAAAGTTTTTGACAGCCAAACAAAGTTATACGGATTCTGAATGTGGCATCAGCCTGATGGATCCTTTAATCACAACCCGCTAAAACTGCTCAACTATCGTTATCCACATATAGCAACGGGAGACGAGACCTGTCGCCTACATGTCTGGGACTTTGTGGCAGGGCAGAGCCCTTCCATTCATCTGCATGTTGGACCGGATCCACAAGTCGCCTTTTAAATATTTGATGGGCTTAGGCCGCAGATATCCACGGCCCGGGGGAAATTAGGCGATAGGACAGCCTTGAATTGCTTTCCAACTATGACATGACATGGAATTATGTAAATTGTTAAATAAATTATTTAAGCCTTGGGGGGTGGGGGTTGGGGTCTGAGTGGGTGTGGTCCTGTGCTAATTACAGAGACATGTCGAGATGAAAAGTTTCCCTTTTTAATGGCATTTTCATGGCTGTCTGGGCAAGCGACAGGGCTGTTAAGCCGATTTGTGTTTGGCGGTTTTTGAATTAATTATTTTCATAAGCTGCGGCAATTCAATGGATACCATCTGACAGGAATGGAATACGATTCCATGCTCCTGGAGATGCGGCCACAAAGAAAGGTTCTCTCTGTCTCTGCTTCTGGCAGGCAGTTGAAATTGCGTTGCGGCTTTTAGGTTTTTCTGGTTTCGTTTGCGTTGCATGTTGCATGTTCTGCGTGTGGTTTTTTTACCGGCTTGAGAATACAGAGGGAGTGGCTGCGGAGGCAGGGACTGTGCTCTTTAAACAGCAGATAAACAAATTATTCGGGAACAAAGGTCCAAACAAGCCCCCAGACGGGTGGCAAACACAAAACACAAACACAAACAATCCCACTAGCAAAGCCAAAGCCAAATCAAAGACAAACAAAAAAACAGAGGCGAGAATTAATGTCATGTTTGTGCCTTTTTAAGAGAGCCGTCGTTACTGAGCTTTCACCTGCCTCTCTTTAAGCTCTCTCTTGCACTGCTTACAAGCATAGCAATGTTCACCCAGTTTCCATAAAAAAAGGAACCAAAAAAAACCGAACGCAGCACGCGGCCTACAGAACAACAACAGCGGGGCACAACGCCCCAAAAAGGGCATGGCCAAAACTGACCATGCGGGCGTATCTTTGTTTGCGTTCTAGCCTTTGTATGATTATAAAAGTACGTATAATGAACTCCTTCCAAAAACTCACTTTGAACGGCTTTTTCGAGCTGTTGCCCGAACTCGTTGTTGTTTCCATGGCGTTCGGCATTGTTTCAATTCACTTCTGAGATTTAATAGTACTTTAAACTGTGCTCGTTCCAAGCAAGCGTCTGGTATTCTATTCTACACAGCAAACATTATTCACCATTCGTCGATTTGTTTCCAATTGTTACACCGACACACCCACACCACGCTACGAGTTTTTGCCTTTTAAATTCCTTTACAAGTTGCACTTGAAGTGAGAATCAGTTTATTTAGCTGAGTTTTTTGTGCGAGCTTTCGGCTTCGACTCAGCTTCTGGCAACGCCAGCGCCTGCTTTTATAGCCCATCTTGGAGACTGTAGTGAAGCTCTTTTCGCGGGAAAAAAGCTAGGAATTAATACACTACAAAACTGGATGCTAGCACAGGCTTAAATACTGAAACTATAGAACGTAAAATCTAACCAACTCAATATTTTATTCCCTTATATGTCATAATTTAGGCAAAACTTTCAAATTTGGGTGGCCTACATGCAAAACTAAATCAACATAAGTTTATTTGCGATAGGAAGGATAAATCTGCAATGGTATCAAAAGCTATCCTCTTTTTTTTTTGCTTCTCTTTATTAAAAATTCGCATTATATCAATGTCAAAAACTTGAGGAATTCCAATTCTAGCCGCGCCAAATCAGCATCACTAAGTAGCCAAAAGAGAGCATTGATATGCAGAGCTTACAAAAGAGCACGAAAATTGAGAAAAAGCGAGAGTAAGTAAGCCTACTATGTTATCAGCAGAGCGCTGTTATCAGCAAAGGATGAAATAGAACTAACGTTCATCGGCATTAAATGGGAATACAAAGCAAAGCTAATCCCCGCACTGATCCCTATCCCCTCCCACTAAGCAGGTGCAATGAAAGGGGAATGGGAAAACCATTTCATCAGTGCATACTATAGTACAATCAGCCCTACCATTGAGCATCCTTCGGATTTCACCCAGCCGGACAGTTAAGCAGCACTTAACTCTCTGCCCAAGTGGCCAACACCCATTTAAATCTATAATATCTAAACACACACACAGACAACCCATCCACAGCCAGAGACCCCTTGTTGCTGGGGAGCAAACAGCAAACTTTTTGACAAATAGCCAAAAGAAATGAAAGGAAACCCGAAGCGAAGCCGGAAAATGGACCCAGATTGAGTTGAGTTGCTTTGGAACCTGAATGGAAGGAATGGTATGGATAGAACGTGTAGTGTGGTGTGGGATGGGTGCTGCCGGCGGTGGCAGCCTTAAATTGTCATCATTGTGCGCCCCATTGGCTGCTGCTGTTGCTTGGCAGCTTGCCCCCTTTTGCTGTCCTGTCATTGCACTGCATCCAACAGCAGCAACAACAGCATCTGTGGCAGTCACTTGGAGTGGCGGATTGGGGTGTCTGCCTGGCAGGTGGCTTTGACTATTTCGAGCGCAAGTCACTTGAAAAGACGCACAAGGACATTGCCTTGTGTGGGTGCTGTGTGTCGAGTCACGTGCCCCGGACAGTGCATTGACCATTGGGAGACGTTGACTCCAGCTCCTATCTGGGTTGAGGCTTGCATTCACAGTCAGCTGAGGTGACACAAAAGAAGGCGAGTAAATCATTGTATAGCCAAACAAAGAAGCCCCTCCAGATGGCGCAATGGAACCTTAACAACGAAAACCCACATTAATTATCAATTAAAGAGCCCTAAAAAGGGATAACAGAGGCAATTAAAAGCTGCTAAGCTGATGTTAGTTACCAGCTCTGCTAAGCAAAATGACTTGTCGTTGACTCCGCTCCGTTCGTTGGCAGGGACCTTCATGAATATGTAAAACTGTACGCAAATGCGAAAGTAAAGCAACGAATAGGGTACCGCCCGTGGCCAGTCCCCAAGGACAGCCATAAACATTTACCAAACAAGGATTCTAGAGAGAGAGCGAGATAAAGAGAGAGAGCTAACACTGCACTTTAGCAGAGATTACAGAGAGGAAAACATTTTATTTTGAAATTCAGTGTCCAGCCATTAGTAGTCTTCCAGGATCATCTTGGGCACCACATTCATGCTGGTCAGCTCCTGGAAGAGCAGCTTGCAGGCATACGGCATGGATATCTTCGAGACGTGAGCCGACGACTGGCAGAAGTGGCACCAGGAGCAGTAGGCCAGGCGGCCACAGGTACGACACACATCCACCTCAAAGGCGTCGGAGGAAATCATCAGACGCTCCATAATCAGCATGCTGGCGCCGTACGAGATGAGGCAGTCGCGCTCCATTTCGCCTAGACGCAGGCCACCCTCCCGACTCCGGCCCTGGGTAGGCTGGCGTGTGAGCACGGCCTTGGGACCCCGCGCCCTGGCGTGCATTTTGTCCTGGACCATGTGCTTCAGCTTCTGATAGTAGACCGGTCCGGAGTAGATGTACGCCTGCAGGGGAGCTCCAGTGATGCCCGAGTAGAAGAAGTCCTTGCCCATATAGTTGAAGCCGTGCCGCTCCAGCTCCGCCTGAATGTCGGCCACCTTCGAGCCACCAAATGCTGTGCCGTAGTGGAATTTGCCCTCGAGAAGTCCGGCCTTGCCGCCGAGCAGCTCCAGAGTCTTGCCCACTGTCATGCGGGAGGGGAAGCCGTGAGGGTTCATGATCATGTCCGGACAAATGCCAGAATCATTGTAGGGCATGTCCTCCTGTTCCACAATGAGCCCCGTGACACCCTTCTGACCGTGCCGCGAGCTGAACTTGTCGCCAATCTCGGGTATGCGCGTCTGGCGCAGAAGGATCTTGATGAGGAAGTCCTCCTCCGAGTTGGCCGAGACCATCACGCGCTCGACATAGCTGGGCTCGGGCCCCTTGTAGCTGATGGGCACCGCTGTGTAGGGCACCTGAGTCGATTGACCCTCCAATGGATTGAGGGACGTCACCGCCGGCATCTCCTTGTTGATCATGATCTGCTTGTTTTGGATCTGCTCGCCCGGTGCCACAATGCCATCCGTGTCCAGGACATCGTGCTTGAATATAACCTTGTTCGTCAGGGCATCCTTCACGGGACCCATGATCCGGTCAAAGGTCTGGTTGGCGTACCGCTTCACCGTGCACTTGGAGTTCTTGTACACCAAACATCGGCCATAGCCGCGGTCAATGGAAGCCTTGTTCAGGATCAACGCATCCTCGATGTCGTAGCCCGAGTAACTCATCACGGCCACGGTGGCGTTCTGTCCGGCCGGCAGCTTGTCAAAGTTTGTCAGCTCTATGGTCTTGGTCTTGACCATTGGCGCCTGGGGATAGACCAGGTTGTACATCAGCGAGTCGATGCGGTTCTTTTGATTGTAGCCAATCATGCCCATCGCCTGCTTGCCCATGGCGCATTGATAGGTGTTCCTGGGGCTTTGGTTGTGATGCGGATAGGGGACGAGCCCCGCACACACCCCCAGCAGCGTGAACGGTTCAACCTCCAGGTGGGTGGTGCCCTCCTCTATTTGCTCCTCGCTCCACGCAATAAACGAATCGTTCTCCTCGTTCACATCCAGGTACTCGATGAGGCCATCCAAGAGGAAATCGTCAAACTTGCGCACGCCCCGCTCAAGCTCGTCCAGATGGAATTGTTTGACCCGCGGACGGCGATTCTCCACAATGATATAGGGACGGCACAGGCGCCCGCCATCGGTGTGTATATAGATGCACCGCTGGGTGTAGGATGTGTGCACGGACACAAAGCTGCCCATGCGGCCTTTCCGCCGCATGTAGCGTAGATTCCGCACCAAATGCTTGTGATTCAGCGTGAGGCCGAGCACATTGCCGTTGATGAACACCAGAAAGACATTCGGATTGTTGATGGGATTGCCGCTCACTTCACGTATATCCTCCACACCGGCGTTGAATGCCAAAATCATCACCGGACGCTCCTCCACCTCCGTCGTGATGTGCGTCATTAGAGCCAGATTCTTGACCAAGCCGCAGGCCTCGCCCTCAGGCGTATCCGATGGACAGAGCATGCCCCATTGACTGGGCTGCAACGATCTGGGGCCGGACACCTTTCGCGTCTTCTCGAACTGAGAGTTCACTCGCGTCATCATGCCCAGAGCGGATATATAGCTGAGGCGGGACAAAACCTGGGTGACGCCAGCTCGCTCCATTTTGAATCGCTTGATGGTCCAGTTGCCCGAACTGATGGCCGACTCCAGGCCGGCGGTAATCTGTGCCGCTCTCATATGCTTCACCACATCGAACTGCGCCGCCTTCACCTTGGGTATGTTCTTGTCCGCGATCATTTTCAGCTCCCAGTTCATGCGCTTGAACAGATCCTCGAACATGAGCGAGATGAGGGAGCCAGCCAACTCCAAACGCTTGTTGCCATAATAGTCGCGATCGTCAAAGAGCGTCTTGTCCAGCTCGGCGGCCATCACACGTCGCACCATCATGGACACGTAGATGGCCTTCATTTGGAAGTTGAAGTTGTCCACCGGAACATGCGCAAGGATCGTGGTGAGCAGCAGCTCACGCGCCTCTTCTGCGGGTGTTTTTGTGGTGGCGCTTTGGAAGCGCTTTACCACCAGCTTGGAGCCTGAAGAATGTGGCAATTAGACAACTAGCTTAGGAGTAAACAAAACGAGGATCATCTCACCCATATAGTCCAGAGCCCGCTGCTGGGTAAACACCTTCAAATTGAAGGCCTCCAGCAGGGAGGCACCGAAGCGATTCTGCGACTTTGAGTCTATGCCAATATGTGCCATGATCTCCTGGTCAGAGACAATGCCTAACGCCTTGAAGATGACCACAATGGGTATATCGTCCGTCATGGAGTTGTGCTTCATGTAGTAGCGTCCGTGTTTGCTGAGCACCAGAGTTCGGGACTTCTTCTCGTGGGTGGAGGACGTGACCTGGCACTGGACGACGCCGTTGAAGTCCTCGGTAAGCATTTTGTTCCACGACAGCTGCTCCTGGATGAGTATCACCTTCTCCTGGCCACGCACCACAAAGTAGCCGCCAGGATCCAGTGGACACTCGTTCAGCTTGGACAATTCAAATTCAGACTTTCCGGTCAGCACGCAATTCGAGCACCTTAACATGAGTGGCATCCTGCCAATGAGCAGGTTGTTCCTCTTGATGCGCTGCGTACCGCGAGTGTACTCAATGTCCACGGTAATGGGCGACGAGTAGGTGGTGTCCCTCAGGCGGCACTCGTGCGGCGTGGTTGCCTTGGTTATGTTGTAGCCATCATCGATATCGGGCTTGCCCACCCGCACATCCAAGTACTTGAGGTAGAAGAGGGGATCGGCCCCGCTGGTGACTAGCTCGTTGGCACGCACTATCTTCTTGATGTCCACATTTATGAAGTGGTTGAAGGAATCAATGTGCTGCCTGACGAGGCCCTTCACCTGTAGGAATGCCGGCAGTAATTTCCACTTTTCCTCCAGCGGCTTGATGGGTGTGGCCCATTCCTTGCTGTCGCCTGGGTCCCAGACATTAGCCTCGATATGTGCGTCGCCTTTCTTTAGTTCCACCATCTAATTATTCTTATTTTTTAATTTAACAATTTCATAAAAAAAAACCAGGCCGATCAGACGAGACTTAACCCACTTAACACCCTTCTATTTAAAGTGTTGAGCACCCTCTGGTACACAGCGGAAAATAATACCTTTTGTAAAGGCTCCTTGTAGCTCCATCCTCCTCTTTACTCACAAAATAAAATTGACCGCCGACATATTTCATCTTTAATGGGTAATATATGTAAAAGTTTCATAAATATCGTGGAAATATTAAAAACCACCCTGGTCGACAATGGGTTAGCTTTCGAGTTTATTGATTGAAATCATATTCCATAATGTTGATATTCAGTTTAATATTACTAGCTAATTGGCCCTCTCCGCCCTAAACAAATAATTTTATACGATATATATATCAATTTTCTACAAGATTGGCTAGTTTTTAGAACTTTTTTTTATTGGATTGTTTACATAAACAACATAAAACGAATGTGACATAGTTGCTGATGGCGCTGCCAGACTCGTGCAATTCGTAGTTGCTGCTATTTTGTGACCCGTTGAATCCATCGGTTGTTTTGCAGCCCTAGTTGGTAAAACACCTAACAGAACAGACCCATCACACTGGACTTAACATAGGCATGTTAATTTGGCTCGAAAATCAAATCAAAAATATTACAGCAGGTTTCGTTTTTTTATTTTCAAATGCAAAACTGCAATCAAGCATAATCAAAATGTAATCAACACGAAGCTCTAAACCTTTTTCACAATCTGCACCACATCCTCATCGTTGAGTACGTGCTCAATGCCCACCTTCTGCGGCTGGTGCTTGACCGAAGAGCCCCAAACGAGCGCACTAAAAATAAACAAATATTTAAATCCAAAATTCTTACATATATATCAGATGTACACTCACTATTTAAACTCCTTGACTATGGAGCGATGCAGCTTGTTGCAAAAGTCTTCGATGCTGGTCCGCTCGTTGTGCAGAACCACGGGCGAGTTGTAGTCTGGCAGCTGTCCTTTGGGCTTGGTGTAGATTCGAATCAGCCTCAGATACTCCCACATCAGCTCGAGCAAGTCGTCAAAGTTCCAGTGGTGATGCGCCGAAATGGGCACACAGTGCGGAATCTTGTAAATGACGTCCAGCTCCTCAATGGAGATCTGGTCGATCTTGTTCAGCAGATAGATACAGGGTATATAAATACGATTGCCCTCAATGACGTCGATCAGGTCGTCGCTGGTGGCATCGTAACGCAGCGTAATATCCGCATTGTGTATTTTATATTCCGAGAGGATCGTCTTGACCAGATCCGTGTCCAGCTCCGATTGCGTGACCATTGAGTTGAGATTGATGCCGCCCTTATCCTTCCGTTTGTAGTAAATGTTTGGCGGTTTCTTGTTCAGCCGAATGCCAAAGCCTTCCAATTCATGCTCCAGCAGCTTCTTGTGGCCCAACGGCTTGAGGCAATCCAAGACCATGAATATTAGATTGCAGGTGCGGGCCACGGCAATCACCTGCCGACCACGACCCTTGCCGTCCTTGGCTCCCTCGATGATACCGGGCAAATCGAGCAGCTGGATCTTGGCTCCTTTATACTTGATGCATCCAGGCACCGTCGTCAGGGTTGTGAACTCGTAGGCGGCCACCTCCGAGTACACTCCGGCTAAATTCGATAGCAGCGTCGACTTGCCCACCGAAGGAAACCCGACGAACCCCACTCTTGCATCTCCCGTTTTGGCCACCTCAAAGCCGGCTAAAAGAGAGTACCAATTGGTTGTTATCCATGATGACAATGATGAATCGTGTCGACGTACCTTCTCCAGTGCCACCGCCGCCTCCTTTGGGCGAGATCAGCTCCCGCCGAAGTTTGGCCAGCTTCGCCTTCAGCAGACCCAAATGCGCCGATGTCGCCTTGTTCTTCTGCGTGCGTGCCATCTGTGAACCGAAGAGGGGGACGGGTACGAAAAGATACGAGACAGGTTAGTTTTACAATAGTGATTTTAGTGATTGCAGCACCGCTTACCTCCGACTCGATGGCCGAAATTTTCTCCAGAATCGTACTCATGGCTGCTGCGTCTCAGGTGAATACAGTTTGATCAACGAACTGAGTTATTATCAAATATGCATGTAAAGAAATAAAATAACTTGGCACTCGCGTGGACAGCGGGAGTGACAGTGTTAAAAAGGACAGCAAATCGACGTGAAGTTTCCCAGCACTATGAACCATCAAATATGCTATCGATATATTGCTGTATTTCTACAGTTATTAAACAAACGTTACGTTAAAATGTTCAGCAAAGGTAAATTTTGTTATAATTAATGCAGTACCTGGAAAATTATAGAGTTTATTTATTTAAAAGGGAAACCAAGGACATTGCTTAACAGCCAGGCTAAATTCAAGAGCCAGCTTGGAAGTAATGCGTCGTTCTTGAATCGCAGCTTTCCAACGGCTGCAGAACTTTCTCGCACAACTGGCAGTCAGCTCCGGCAAACAAAGCTAACCATCTGCCCAAAGGATAACAAACTGAAATATGAAGGTTTCGTGGAAGAAGTTCCCAGAGTAAGGGCAGCGCATGAATTTGTTTATATGCCCCCACCGAAGCTGCAACCGAAGTCCCTGGGCGCAGCATACAAATCCAAGGCCGCTCACATCAAAATGGAGACCATGGCAATGGTAGAGCCGCCAGCCTCGCCAATGAGCAAGCCGGGTCGTGATTTGCTAAGTCTAGTGGGGCGCGTGGATTTCTGTTTGAACAGCCACCAAATGTATCCCAATTTAAATGCTATCTGGAACGTGTACGGTGGGGCTACATATATTAGAAATCCCTATAGCTATTAAAAATTAAATAATTGCACATTTCACAGGGAAACTGGTGCGCATTATAGAAGGAAAGAAGTGTGAGCACACCCTGCTGGTGCGCAGTGATAGACATGGACCCATCCTCCAAGGCATTTACTACGATTTTGAGGGCGATCTGAAAAAACCGTCCATAGGCAAGCTTAACAAACCGTTGCCACATATTTGGGCTAAATCTATAAACTGATTTTTAGGTTGCGCTATTCATCTGGTGGGCCGTTTCGTTGGCAAGAACCGATTGCAGACGTTCAGGATCACCGAGGTAAGTGATATGGACTGGGAGCAGCAATTTATGCGCATAGAAAATGTGACTAGATATATTTTAATGCAAAACAATGCACACAAGTAGTTTTATTTCACAAGACTCTTGGACCAGAAGGGCAGTACTTCAAGCCGTCTCGTCTGGTCTAAGATCTTAACTGGGATATATTAATTTTTCACTATGTACATACCTATAAGCTAGCTTGTAAGTATACAAAAAGGCTCCATTGGATTTACATTTCCAGTTAGCTTACTCCCCAGGAACCAATACAATAAATAAAAGAAAAGAAAGAAAATTAAGTCCAATACTGTTGAACTGTTGACGTTTCTAAATGGAACCAAGAGAGCTGCTGGTGCTTCGACCATGCCAAACAATTCTGAAGGAGCGCTAACGCTTCAGACTTACATTTACAAGTTGTCTAATGTTTTGCCTTGCACACACGCTTGTGAAGTTTCTTGTGCCGACTCTGGCATTTTGAGCTGCAGTAGGAGGCGTTAAAGCAGCAATCGAACCGCGCCTCCTGGAGACATAGCTGACACCAGCGCTTGCGTTTGCTATCGATCATCTCCTTTCTCAGGGCGGCCAGTACCTCAGTCTTTTCTAATAACTTATCCTGGCAATCGATTAAATCTAATCTTAGGCTGTGAAGCTCATCATTTCCTGTCATTGGTTCATCTCTTTCATCTCTTCCCGTGATGTGAGCTGCAAGGTGCAACCGACGTTGTGGCAGTAGCCGAGTGGGAACCGGAGTAGGAGTCGTTGCACTCATTTGCGGCCTCTTGGCATTAATCGCTGGGGTGCAGGGACGCACACGCTTAGCTGGAGCCGCAGTGATTGTTGGCTCCGGGCAATGGGACAGCGCCTTATCGATGGCCTCTTTGGTGGCGGCGGGATCTGCGTGAAAGCCAAAGAGATCGGCCGAGTAGTTTGACAACATCTTGTGGCACTCCAATTCCCTCATGGCGTCGACCAGCGCTTTCGACATCTTCGCTTTCTGCTTGAATGGCACATCGGCCTCTATCGGAATAATATCCTTCTCCAAGACGGATGCCCGCAAATGGTTTTTGCCAAAAAAGCGCACATCGTATTTGATCGGTTTTTTCGATGACACGCTAATCACCTATACAGAAAATGGGGCTGAATTACTTTGTCAATCAATACTTGGATACTACTACTTACCTTTGCTGGCCAGTGCGGCCAACCGGCTTGCTTGGCAAACACCACTTCATGCCGCTGAAGGCAGGGCTTGGCGAACCACATGCTGCAATCCACTTCGTTGGAGTTGCGAAAACAGTCCGGACAAAGCCGGATTTCCCGAATGTCGTGCGTAACGTCGCGCATCAGCCACTGTGTGGCATTGTACTCCTGTTCTGTGGGGCCAAAGAAGACGCCGATGTTGTGCTGCAGGTCGAGCAAATCGACAAAGAGCTCCGTCAAGTACTTGTACTTCTTGGCCTCAATGTTCCGCTCAATGGCCGCCTGGCCAAGAGTGTTCGTCTTGAAGAGAATGCGCTTCACCAGCGCTCTGTCGCGACTGTTTAAATGTTTGTTCATGTACTTTTCCACATCTGTGATCAGCCAACTCTGATGCTTGGCCCAAGAGTAGCGCAGCACGCAACTGAGCTCTTCCTTGTCCAAATGAGGGGGGTGTTGGATCCTTGCCAGCGTCATCAGACGACAGGCAGTACAGTTCTCCAGATCGCTTGACGAATCCGGCTCTAGAATCGGTGGCTGCTCAGTCTTAACCTTGGACTTTTGCCGCGTACGCGCAGCGGGCTGCTCGCTGACAAAGGACACATCATCGTACCAATCCGGACTCTCGCGCTTGACAGAGGGCAATGGGGTACTAAGATCTAAATGGCTACTGCTGATGTTGCTGTTGTGGTCCAGCTGGTGCTCCATCGAGAGTGATTCGTGCTTCCGCTTCTTTTTTCTGGCAGTCTCTTCGTCAGTGTCCGATTCATTTAGCGGGAATCTATACGGCTGGCCCTTGTCCGAGGGCACATCGTATGTTGGTTTTTCAGGATGTTTGCGTTGACAGAATACGTGAAAAGACCGCGAACACGATTTGCAGGCCGTTAGTGCCCCAGGCAGGTTGCACTCGTAGCAATATCTGTCCGCCAATGAGGTGGGAATGGATTTCAGTTTCTGGCAAAAGGACAAAGTGCTACGCATGCCTTTTCCATGGGCCACCAGAATACCCATGTTTATAGCATCCTCCACTGCCTGGCTTGTATCGTCTGTGTAAAGGTTCGATTGATAAACAAGTGTAAATGCAGAGGTAAATATTTTGGTTGCTTACCAGAATTCAACGGTCCAAGCAACGAGCGCTCCAATGTCTGTTTGGGCACCGCTGCGCCAGACATTAAGTGTTGCATCCATAGCCGAATGCATACGGGGGGGAAGAGCTGCTGTGTCATCTCTTTATTTCGCAATCTAAACCGGGTAAGCAAATATATCAATTTTGTTGAAATATTTTGCGATGAACCGAAGTGAGTCAAATGAACCTGAACCAGGACAGTATTTTTGTTTTTTCTTATTAAATGTACAGAAAAATACCAAATGTTTGAAATTTATGGTATTTCTCGACACTGAATTGGTACTTAATGTTATTTATTTTGGCCGGATGGTATTTCTTATCGTTATCGTCACGGTCACGCTGCAAAGAATTGTTTACTTTTTTAAATGGCATATCATGAGTTCTCCGAATTATACAAACACGAGAAACTATGTGGAGAGTGCTCGGGTATATTTGAAGCAGGAGGGCACATGCACAATTGTGATAAAATGCTGCCTGTGCAGTGCCGACGCATTCACTGGCGCCGGCTGGGATGAGTTTATGAATCATTTGAGACGTCAACACACAGATGCCATCAAGCTCGACGGCGAAGATAGCGAAATTTATGACGAAATAGAACTAGAAATGGCGAACCGAAAGAATGATGAGGATAATAGAATATCAGAATCTGAAGAGGAGCAGGGAGAGGTCTATACAAACATCGAGTTTCTCGATGACTCGGACGACAATTTGAGCTGCGAATCGGAGGCAGAAGAGGAAAACAAAAACGGCCAAGATGTAGGTAGCTAGACCAACTGGCGCTCCAATTAAATAACATATTGAAATTGTTACAGAACTACGTCCTAAACACACCCCTGAAGCCCTTCTACAGCTTGCTCCGGACAAGTCCAGAGATAATGCACTATTTCATAGATCTTCTGGAAGAGCACCCACATCTCTGGCAATCCCACAAGGGGCTGTTCAGGAGGGAGCGCCTGGAGAGTGCGCAACGGGTTTCGGATGCGATGGCCCAGCGTTTCTCTTTCACGCTCTTGCCGCAGGTGGTCTGCACGAGCTCTCGATCTCTCAGGGCCTGGTGCGAGCGCCAGTATGCCAGCAAGGTGCGCAGCAAGGGCTGGCACTGCCGCTATCCCGCCTACTATGACAGACTCGTCCAGTTTATGCCCACCAACCACATTACAGTGATTATTTGCGACGAATGCAGGCGGAGCTTCCTCAACGAATTTCAACTGGAGGTCCACAAGTACAGAGTACACTGCGGCCAGAATCCCAATGTCTGTAGTGTTTGCAACAAGGCATTCGGATGTGCCTCCAAGTTGCTAGAGCATCGGGCCCGCTACCACTTCAAGCCTTTGGAGTGGCAGTGCAAGTTGTGCTCCTACAATGCTCCCTCCAAATGGGATTACCAGCAGCACATTACCGTGCACTCCGGCCAGCGAAACTACACGTGTGAAGTGTGCGGCCAGTCGTATAAGAGCACCTCTGCCCTCGCAGTGCATCGGCGAACCCACTCACAGCCCCGCCTCACCTGTCTCCACTGCCAGAAACACTTTCGCGAGAACTCCATTCTCAAAAATCACATTAAGAGGGTTCACAAACGCGAAAATTCTCGAAACTACGCCTGCCGCGTGTGCTGGAGGAGATTTCAAACCGTTGAGGTGTTAAGATTGCATGAACGAGTTCATGTAAATGTGCAGCACAGGGAACTAGAGAAGGATGCTGATGACCCAGAGATCGCCTCAGAGATTGAATAAATTGAGTTCATTGAACATTAAATACCAACTTTTTTTGAATGGGGAAACACTGTGATTGAAAATAAGATTATATTGTACTCACACGTATTGTAATTAACTTTTTAAATACATCATTAGTATGGATGCAAACTTTTCAAATGTAAAAAATTTCAGCATAAACTCGATAACAGCTATCGAGTCGACAGCCGTGGCTATTGCAACCCTGTACAATACATCGATACTATCGATAGTTCACTCGATGGTTTGACACCTCTAGCGTCTAAAATGAGGCTTTGATGCAAAATCGAAGAAAAACAATAAAATATCTTACGGAAAACTAAAAATACTTGTTTCTGGCCAAGTCGCAGTCAATGTGCCAACACACTTAAACAAACTACGCGTAATTAAATGTCCGCGCGCAACCGCTTGTGAAATATGGCGTCTAACAATAGGTTGAAAACGGGCCCAGGCTCAGGCTCAGGATTATCCCAAATAAACTACAAATTTACATGTCGCTGCTGTCTGAAATCCGATGCGGAGTTCCTCAAACTGGACACGCTGGCGGTGGCGCGCAATCTAGATCCAAGCGAATCGGATAAAATTCCCCTGCTGCGTTGTTTGCTATTCTGCATACGCGCCGAAAACTCGCCGGAGCTGCCACAATACATATGCGTTGAGTGTAGCAAGAGTTTGCAAATAGCCTACTACTTCCTGCAGAATGCACTGCGTGCACACGAAATACTCTGCCGCAAACTGTGTCCGGGAAAGGCCCGTTCCACGCTGGCGCATCGCTACAACGGGTCCATCAAACAGCCAGAGGTGGGTGGGGGGTTGTTTCTGGTTGTGGTGACGCGTGTTTTTATCAAACTCATTAATTCGCTGCTTTTAGGCGGCGCTGCGGCAGCCGGGTGAGGACAAGACGAAGCCCCAAAAGGCATTCCGGCACGAGTGCAAACTCTGCGGCTTTGTCGTCTACAATCGGATGGAGCTAAAGCAGCACATACGCCAGCACGTTGGTACGGGAGTAGTCTTCGAAAGAAATCCTTCATTGCCCAATTAATACATAAATCGTAAATATCATTTTAGATGGCAGCTCCTACAGCTGCAAAGTCTGCAGCTTCGTTACGCTGAAGCAGCGTCTCTTGCAGGAGCATTATAGTGCTACCCATGGCATGTCGGCCAACCAGGCGGACGGTCGAGTGAAACCGAAATCTACATTCTACAGTGCCGGCCCCTCCACTTCATCCGCGGCTGCTGCTGTCGAGAAGGAGGTTAAAGTGTGCACCCTGGAGGACATGGAGCTGCTGATTCCCACAGTTCTCACGCCCGGTGACTATGTCCAACCGGCCATGGACGAGGAGCAACTGCGCGACATTGAACAGCAGCTGGCCGCCAGCATGGGGGAGCCTGTGGCTGCTGGTGCTGGCGCTTTGACCACCAATCTGAAACAAATGCAGTGCAAAAATATGAGCATTGGCAGCGAATATGTCGTCATGCCCGATGGGACCTTGCAGATAAACGGAGGCGGTGCGTTAAATCACTGGCGGAGGCCAGTGGACTCTGTGGACTGTGTAGTCATCCTCTCGTTTCTCTTCTCTAGCAGGCGTGGTGATAGAATACATCGATGACAGCAGGCCAAACAGCAACACCACTGGAAATTTGAGCCTTCAAAATCTTCTTGGAGGTGATGCCGAAAACGAGCCAATGGACATCGATGTTAGTGAACTCATTGTGGAGGAAATGCTGCCGCAGATAAAAGGTAAATGAAACCCTTCCAATCACCCAGGAGAATGATCCCCTTCACCGTACCGTTTCCGTTTCTGTTTGTTTCGCTCTTACAGTCAAGCCAAAACCAATAGCCATTGGACCCGCTCCCCTCAAGTACAAATGCAAAGACTGTCCCAAAGCATTTGCCACCCTGGGGCGTCTGAAATCTCACCAGTTGAGCCACAGCCGTTAGTACCCATACCGCCCCATGCCCCACCTGCCCGATATTCTCCGCCTTTCGATCGGATCCGACTAATCCACTTTGCCTTTGTCTCTATGCAGATTTGCCCAAGTTCTACTGCGATCAGTGCCCCTTCTACTCGCTGCGCAGTACCGATCTCTGTCTGCACTACAAGACAACGCATCTCAAGAGCGATGAGATTCGAAAGCTGGCCGGCGATGAATCGCAAACTTATTCCTGCGACATGTGCCTCTTCGAAGGGAAGACCTCCAGCCAGCTGCGGGTGCACTACACTGAGAAGCATATGATTCAACCATCGGAGGTACAGCTGCGTCCCAGTTGGACAAGTGAGTCGGACACCGTCGGTGACGGCATCAGTTCGGCTCGCACCAGCGGCCAAGGCTCCAAGGAGCAGGGCGCTCAGCCGCAGCACACCGAAATTCCACTGGGCATTCAATGTGAGTCTTGAGATGGTTACGACCATGACCAGGGGAATTTTACTTCGACTTCTATCGGTTATCATTCGACTTTTGGGGTATTGCGGTGCGTTATGAAATGAATCGCAAATGAAACTAAATACTTTTCTTTTTTGAACCAGTTAATATTGAGTTTATCCCTTGTCAGGAAAGCCACAATTCCAATTGACTACTGTACAAATTGTGTAGGTTTTGTGTGTCATTGGAGTAGGTTCCCCGCTTTCATTTCGATTCATATTTCTTTTTATACCCTTGCTGAGGACTGTCGTGAAGGGAGACATCTCCAACACCATGTAGTATACTCTAGCTCGGCAATAACAGCCAAATAGATGTTTTCATGTCTCGAGTCTCGTAGATAAGGGTTTACTTTTTGTCTTGCTGCTCATATAATTAAAACAAATTTTATCACGATTTGTTTTTTAAAAGGGTGTGCAAATTTTCGTTTACCGAAGCTGTATACCTTTCGTGTTCCGTTTTTGATTTGTGGTTTATTTGTTTGGTTAATTGGTTAATTGGCGGTTGTTTTATGGGGCACCACAGATACCGAGAGCAAAAGAGAAGAAGGAAAATTGAATGTAAATAATAGAAAATGAAATAGAATGAAATTTGTACATGTATCGCACATATCTATATATGTACATACCATATACCACGCATCATCTATGTACTTAGTAAATCGGATCTCAAATCATAATTGCGTTCAGTGTTTTAGCATTCGTATACGGGTAGGGCAGGGATTGATTCACAGATTCACTTGAGAAAAAACAAAACAAACTCTTAACAAGCTATTTTATTCACTCATTGATAACTGATAAGAGCCAAATAAATAACTGATGCAAGTCGAGAGGGATCGTGGTATGACTTTCGGTAAGGACGAGAACAGATACATAGAACTCTTTCGTTTTGCCTTTGGTTTTTGTCGTTCCTTTGAGCATTGATCGATTGATTAATCTTTTTTTTTTAGTCGTGCAACCTCTAACAAAAGCTCCTTTTTTGTGTGTTTTTTTTACAAAATCTAACAAGTTATGGTATCAATATTTCAGTTGAATTCCCTGGTTATTTTTTTATTATTCTTTTGTGGACCCTATTTAATTGCATATTTTACAGATCCGCCTGCAGCGCTGGCGGCGGCGGCGACAGTTGACAATCAGCCAATGCCGCAGCATCAGCAACAACAGCAACAGGATCAGCAGCAGCAGCCGGAGCAACTGCCAGCGATAGCAACCCAAACATCCACTATAACGCAGTCGGGCGAAATCAATGTGGTGGTAGATGCCACACCGTTGTTCTATGCGGCGACAGTAGCAGGGACTGACACTGGGGCAGTGGCAGCGGGACAAGGACAGGGACAGGGAGATCCGGGTACAATAGCCGCTGAAGCAATGGCCAACGGGGACACGTATGAAATATTTCCAGAAATCTCAACGAGCAGTCTGACAGCGACACAGCCCGTACCGGCGTTGCCAACGCCGACGACGTCGGCGAACATCTCCATGTTTGGGGATATGCAGGATTTTATTGACAACACAGATGTGGCCGCCATATGCACCATACCCGCCGATGATATGCCCGTGGTGGATGGTGACGATATTGTGATTGACAACAACAATATCAGCTTAGACTTTGATGCTGAGAATCTGTTTGAGGAGTTTGATGATGAGGACGAGGCCGTTGGCGAGGAGGAGGAGGACGACGACGACGAAGAAGATGAAGACGCTGAGAATGAGGATGAAAATGACAACAATGATGCAGCCACCGATCAGAATCTGCTGCTAACAAGCGACGACGACGATGTGGATGACTTTGACGACGAGCAATCGAAGCATCTGCAGAAACCCTACTGCATATTTTGCAACAAAAAGTTTACGAGCCAATACAAGTTCGAGAATCACATGTTCGTGCATCGAGGTGAGTTCCGGGAGCAGCAGCAGCAGCCCTCGCTGTATACATCCCTACAATATCTTGTCTTGTTTTTGATTGTAGGCCTGGCCCCCTACCGCTGTGAGCTCTGCACCAATCTCTACAACATGAAGCGACTCCTCATCAGGCACTACAAGACCGTGCACAAGCGCATGCCCACCCGGGACATGGTCCAGGCGAAGGGCGACAAGGTATTGGTGGCCCGCACCAATATCGAGACGATACAACTGGAAATGGATAGGAGTAAGCCGAGCTACATGCTGCTTGTTGATTAAATCTACAATTTCTCAATGCATTTGCAGAGCCCATGCTGATGTGTGCCAAGTGTCCGTTTGAGTGTGAATTGGACACGGAAATGCGAAAGCATCTGAACGCGCATCACGGCATCAACGATGGTGGTAAGTGGAGCCAAGAAGAGAGCTTTCAGCCGTTGCTATAACTATTATTTTGCACACTATTCGTTTCAGTATCCGTGCATGCCAACGAGGTGTTCATTATACGCAGTAAGTAGGGTTGCGAAATCCTTTATTTACTTAAACTCGTCTCAAAGGGAGACCTACACATTTGATTATCTCAGTGCCATTTCATTCTGCATTCGTCATTTCAGCCGTAGCTAGAATAGATAGAATAAATATTGCTTGTCTATTCACAGAACTGCCCTTTGAGTGCCCGCGATGCATTCGCTCATTTGCGGCCAAGAGCACACTGACCCGACATCTGCAGCGCAGCCACTTGGTGGACACGATAATTGAGATGCAATCCAACCAAACAACAACCAGCTCGGCAGCGACAACCACAAGCACCACATGCACAGCAACCACCTCAATGCCGGCGAATACGGCTGACGATAATGGGAATAAAGGGCAGCAGCAGCCGCAACAGCAGCAGCAGCTCGAGATGGCTTCGACGGCACCGTCGGGGACGGAGGCTGTTGGCTATGGCGATGGGGAATGCGGTAAGAGCGATAATAGCCATGCAAGAATGAACTCAAATTCCAATTCAAACTATGCCCAACACATGTCGATGCACAATCCGATTGATAAACTAAATATGCTGTTGTTCGATGGCGAACATGATCTTTGATTGTTGTTGTACTCACCAGAGGTAGCAGTTAAACCAGAAGGCGCCGGATTAAAAGAAGAGCCAACAACTACTTCAGCCACATCCGCATCCACATCAGCATCAGCATCATCATCGACATCGATAAGATCGACCATAAAAGCAGAATCGGCTTCAGAAAGAATCCCAAATGCCCCCGACGAATCGTCAGAGCGACGAACCATGAACAGCATAGATCATGTTCTAGTCAAGGGCGAGACAGCATCCGCGCAACATGCCGCCACAACAGCATCATCGTCATCATCCACACCAACGCCATTTGATTTTGACTTTGACTTAATGGGGGATGCAGGAAACTCCAGGCTAACGCCAACGCTAACGCCCACCACGCCCAGTACGAGCAACAAACAAATCGTCAGTACCACACTCCCAGCATACACTAGCAATCCGAGCACGAGCACAAGCACCACCAGCACCAATGCCTTTGCACCCAGCCCCCTACTCAACGGCAGCGACAAACTGTTGACTGCGGCAATGGAGCCATCGCCCATTAAGGGGCTACGTTCGCGCATGCCACGTAACCCCATCTACGTGTGCAAGCTCTGCAAGAAGAGCTTTGATGAGCTGGGCAAGCTGGTAAAGCATGAGATAGAAACGCATTCCATTGGTGAGTCGGCTCGCCTGGGCTATGAGCACAGATGTGGCACCTGTGGGACAACGTATCGCACAATGGCGCTGCTCAAGTTCCACATGAAGCGGCATTTGAACCGCAAGTTTTCGTGCAAGCTGTGCGGAAAGGACTTTGTACACAAAACTGAACTGGACAGACACATGCTGGCCAAACATGTCACCGAGAAGTCGTTCCGATGTTCTCTGGATGGCTGTCGCAAGATGTTCGCCTTTAAGCATCATTTGGTGCGGCATCAGAACGCCTCCCATCTGAAGTTGCGACATGTGTGCTCGATATGCCAGAAAGAGGTGAAGACCAGCCTGCATTTGCGGCACCACATGACCGTACACAGAGGCTTGACAGCCTACAAGTGCCCCAAATGCGACCGCACTTATTTACGTCGCGGAGCGTAAGTACCCTAGAATTAATAGACATCTATACGTATCATCGTCTATCAACTGAAATATTTCCTCTCTGTCAACTAGACTTCGCGTCCATGCACTGTCCGTCCATCATGTGCAGCTAACGGAGGCAGAGCTGGCGGAAATCTTTCGCCACAATGTGGGCTATACCAATCCACACGACATGAAGGTCATCACACGCAATGGGCAATTGGTGCGGCGCAAGGAGCTGGAGGCCGAACGAGAAAAGGAGATGCAGATGGGCGACGAACCATCCATAGCAGTGGCGAATATATCAAAATAGTTCTGAATCATGCTCATTAGTAGTCCTGACAAGTAAAAACAAACATACACCCACACACACACACACACACACCCTGTACAAAGTTGATGACGTAGCCTATAAGTACTGCTGTTTCCATATGCAGTTTTTAACACGCACCCACACACACAAACCCAAACACATTTAATGTCTTGCAGTTTTCCCCCCTAAGGCGTAGACTCATAAGCATTATATCATTATCAAAATTATGGACCCATCACCGACACATGTATGCCCCAATTTGTACATGCAACAATTGTGGTGATTTGGTTGGAATATATGTATGTATAATAATAATCTAGCCATGCCATGGATTTCCTTTAAGCGGATCTGGGAGGGGTCATTCCACACATAACTGGGAATGCAATGCCGTTGCTACCCAAAGGAATGTTCTCAACCCCCGATCACGACCAACGCGGCGACGCTCTGCATTGGCCAAAGAGCTCAAACAATAGTGTGTAAGCAAAACACATTTATTTTTATATTATTATTAGAGCCCAGAATGGCGTAGCGATGGCCGCTTCGACAAATTGATTATGTACATTGGATATTTGAAAGCAATAAACAACCTGTTAGCATAATCGTTCCCTACCCGTACACCCCGATGTAAGAGCATTTCCATTCAAATATATAAGAAAACTTACATGTACCTACCCAAAACTGGAACCGAACCCCATCAGTAGGGCCCTGTCCCTCACCTTCTTGGCAGAGTCGAAGTGCCTTTCCATTTTATTTTGTTTTCACATCGCATTTCTGATACGAAGCCAATGTGTGGATAAAGACAGATTGTTTGAAACAAGTTTACGTGTATTTACAAATGTAACATAATCACTTTCGAGTCAGTTCGGTTTGATAAAAAGTAAAGTAAATTAAATTAAATAAAGTAGTACGCTAACTTAGGCAATCGCAGAGATGCATGAATACTAATGGTAACAGAAATCAGTTCGTTTTGGTTAAGGGAGGTGTTCCATTTTCAGGTTGTTCCTCTTCCAAGTCCACTGGTTCTCCAGGCTGTTTAGCTGTTGATGTGATATAAAATCGTCTTTGGCAAACTCCTTCAAGCGCGCAAGCTGCATCATTGCCTCGTCAAAGGATGTTATCGGATTGAGCATGAAGTCAGGTGGCTCCTCTCCAGCATGAGCACTGCACATCACACTATCCTCATCATTACTCATTATGGGCTCGCTTTTGACCAGGATGCACTCAAACTGCTGCACGTCCAGTGTTTCGCGGGTGGAGTTGAAAATTATGTTGTGTCGCTTGCGCCACTTCTGCAGCCAACCGTCCGAGGCCGAGAAGCCAGCGTAACCCAGATGCTCGGCTATTTCTCGTGCCTTTGTCCTTACCCCCTGGCCAGACAAGCGAATGTTCTCGCTCCTGGCCCTGTTGAACCAGCTGAAGCACAACTCATCGATGTGGGAGCCCTGCTGGCTCAGACAGTTCTTCTTTAGATGGCCATTGACTCCTGATTTCAGTTTAGCATCGATTTGACCTTTGTTTTTTAAAATTTCAGCTGCTTGCGTTTTTCCTATTTTAAATCTGCAAAAAGGTAAACATATTGTTTATGCAATTACGAGTCTGTGAACCATACCATACCTCCTGGCCAGATCTCGAACGGACAGTTTCTCCCTCTCTTGCACCTGGATAACTTCACTTTTTTCGCTCAAAGAAAGCAATCTACGGGGAGTCCTGCTTCGGCGAGGAGGCATTTTCTTATCATTGGCTCAGTTCAAGCGCATAAACCAAACCAACCCAAGTCGCATATGCTTGCAGTGTCCATTTAATTATAATTTTTATTAATTAAATACAAAAATATTTGTATATATTCAATTTTGTCATCGATGTGATGGTTATATCGATATCTGGCGAATAGAGGTGGGCGATGTTTTTGCGAAAAGACCCAAAAGGCGGTACAAAACACATTGACAGCAGCCAAATTTTATTTCCTTCCATAAAATAAATAAAAAGCTTTTAACAAACATTAATAACAACAAACAGCAGCTAGAGAATCAACAGGACACAGGTGCGACAATGGAAGCCGCAACCGCTGTTGCGGATTCCGCGCTGTCACCCATTAACAAACGCAACTTGGCAAAATGTCGAGCGTGTCTATCTGTGAATCGAAAAACCGTGAAGTTAGACGCCGAAATGCCAAATCTGCAAAAGTCGCGCACCTATGGCCAGAGTCTGAGCCAGTGCACCAACCTGGAAATGAGGGCGGTCAGCCCCGGCGGCTACCACTGGCCCATGCAGATCTGTGTGCGGTGTTGCCGCGCCCTTGAGGTGGCGATGCACTTTGTGGAACTGGCTCTCGCGTCCAATCAGAAGCTGTATGCCGAAGCTAAAACGGTGAAGCTGCCCAGTCCGCCAGGAGAGCTCAAGCGGAAGGCTAGCTCCGAGACGCTTCAGTGGAATCAGTTCAGTCAGGAGTTCGACAAATTTGTGGAGAGCTACGATGGTGTGCCCGGACCAATTGAGGAGAATGTGCTGTATATGAGAGGTGCCAAGATTCCGCGTCTGGATACGGATGTTGCGGCCAAAAAGCCCCCAAAAGAGGATGATGGTATGGATCCTTCTCCCTATTCCATCGTAAATACTAGAATTTATTGTATTTAATGTATTTATCAGTGATTCTGTTTGATGTCAAATATGACAACAACGATCTGGAGGAGGAGGACGAGAATGACGGCTCGGATGCCAAGAACAATGAGACCTTCTTTGAGAATAGTATTACGAATGGTATAGGCTCCCCATTGCCAGGCAATCCTCAGGCAATCAAATCCACGGGCAGCCAAAGTGGCGAGAATAATAACAATTACAAATTTAATTTCAACAACAAAAACTGTGACCTGTCCAGTTTCCCCGATGTCGAGTGCGATCTTATACAACGTGCTCTGTACATGACACTGAACGATGCTGATGCAGATGCCGATGCCGATGCCGATGATAGCAACAAGAACAGCGCGGCGCAGGAAGAGGAGCAGGCCATTGAGTCCATTAAAAAGCTACTGCTAAATGGTAAGGCCCAGGCAATTGAACTTTGGAATGTATAAACCATCGACTAACTCTTGATTTGTAGAGAGTGAGAGTGTGGGCTCCCTGCAGGGGTCTTCGACGAGCAGAAAAGACAGCCCCGACATACCCATTCTGAGCTGCAATATGTGCAAGTATACGCACACTGATGCGAAACAGATCAGGAGTCATTACGTCAGCATTCACAAGATCGATATGGCCGAAGATGATATCATTGGTTTGACCAAGAGTGGGTAGTAGCCCTTAAAGAGAACATGTGAGCAAAACCTATTAGCATTGATTTCGTTTTAGATCAAAGCTTCAAGTGTCGTCCCTGCAATAGTTACGACACGAAGAACCGGCAGGAAATGCAAACACATCTGATTCATCATCATAAGATCGATGGGGATTTTGGTAAGCAGGGGGCGGACACACATTCCCATTGATATCCCATATTCCATTATGTATTACGAATTGCAGAAATGTACTGCTATGTGCAGCAGAACTGTCCAGCCTGTCCGCGGGTCTTCAAAGATCAGAGATCAGCCCGAACTCATTACACAAGGATGCACACTCATGCGACTCGCGACCTACCCGAATCGCACACATGCGGGGCCTGCGGCAAAGTTTTCAACCAAAAGGCCAGCCTGCAGGCGCACCAACGATTCTGCCAGGTGAAGGACCCCGTCCAGTGCACCTTCTGCGAGCAGAAATTCAGCAGCTTGCGCAAGTACGAGATCCATTTGCAGCAGCTACATTCAGTGGACACGCTGCATGCATGCGAAATTTGTCACAAGATTTTCAAGAGTGCCGACTTTCTGGCCGTGCACCGCAAGCGGCACTCGGAGCGGCATTACCAGTGCGACAAGTGCTCACTGAACTACATAAACGCGGCCGAGCTCCGTGTGCACTACGAGCGCGCCCATGTAAACGACGAACAGGTCAGCTGCCTCATTTGTGGCAGTCAGTTTCAAAACTTTGCTTTGATGCGCGAGCACGAAAACAGGAGCCACCAGAAGCAGGTTTGGCGCTGCGAGAAGTGCAACTTTGAGACCACATCGCGGGCTCGCATGCGCCAGCATCAGTTCGAGCACACCGCCTATCCCTACAAATGTGGACATTGCCCCGAGGAGTTTGCCGATCGTAAAAAGTACGTATGGCGGTGCTCGAAGCTGTCTATAAAAGTTATTAAATACTGATTCTCTTTCAGAATCCGACTACATTCCAAAAAGGTGCACTGCGTCGAGCTAAGCGATGAGCAGCTGGCCGAGATGTTTCGCGAGCGGATTGGCTATACAAATCGGCACGATGCCTTTAACAAGAACAATACCTCACTTGAAATTCCAGGATTCAGCGTAGATTGCTTCAGTGAGCTGAAGAGCCTGGGGGTTGACTACGACGACATTACAACAGATCTCTTCTCGAATTCCACTTTGGACGAACTGCTCGACTTGGTTCCCTGAACTGAGGACCGATCCATTTACCTGCATAGAAGTTAAGAGATGAACCTGAAGCATTAAACAAAAAGAATAGCTAACGAGAGCTAGAAGACTGTATCCAATTTACACCACGCCAACAATCGACCGACCGACCGACAAATTTCCATTACCTATTTTGCTCAGAGAACTCAGACCGAACCTGCTGCTGGTATTTACATACATTCACGTGTATTTCCCCGCAGGGTACATAGTAACAAAACCATGATATTTTTGAAGTTACCAATCTCAATAAACCATAAGAAAAGTGCTTCTGAAGCGCCCCCTCCCCCAGATCTCTTGTTTCTTGTTCACTCCGCGATTGGAATATATTTAAACTATTTCAATTTGAAAATCTAATGAACGCCCTGAATGAATTTTGAGAGGAAATCTGTGGGTTTGGGGTCCTGCGACTCCTTCCAGTAGCGCATAATGTGGCCCTTTTGCTTCCAGATCTCCACCGTCTCCTTCAGCTCCATTTGCCCCTGTAAGTGGTGTCGATTATATACCAAACGAAATCTTGTCCTTGCCGTATACGCACCTTGATGACGAGCATGTCAATCACGCGAATGTCGGTTACATGACGGTCCTTGACGAATTGCTCCCGCAACTTGGAGCGGCACTGCTCCACGGTCATGGGAATATCGTAGTCCATAACTGCAAGTGCATAGTGCATTGTTTACTATATAGCGTCGGGACAAACAACCATAGAAGGATGACATAACGAAGAGTACTCACCAATATAGGGAATCTGGCGGTACCAGGCCTTGTAAAGGTTGAGGGCACGCTTGCGTGCCTCCTCCCTGTCGACGGACAGAATGGGACGCACCTGCTGCACGGCCCGTTTAACGGCTTCACGTCCGGCCATGGTATTATGTCGTTTTTGTTCTTCTACGGCCGAAACACTCGCAAAATTGTACGGCCAAAAGTAATAGAGATGTGACAGCTCAATATATCGATATATATTTTTTGTTGATAATCGGTATCGGTATTTTTGTGCGATAAGGCGGGACTTGAATTCGGAAAAAACATATGGAATGCAATCAAATTCAATGTTCGTTACATTTGAGTGTAACTAGCCTTTGTTTTTGTTTTGCTTGTCTTTTGTACGAATTCAAAGGACGGCCATTGTGGGGAGGCGCACAAAAAGTTCACATTGTCCCAGCAACAATATGCACAAAGACAGCGGAAAAAATTACGCTTTCATTCATCAAAGCTTGTATTGTGGTTGTTGTGGCGGCTGCGGCTGCGTCTGCCACCGTCACAGCCACAGAAGCCAGCGTGCTGTACCGATCGAAGTTGATTTTGCGCTCAGTTGAAAACACGTTACGCGCCTGTGTAGAGCGTTTTTGCGCTTCAAAACATTTCCAAGCGCCAAAGAGCCGATGCCGATCCCTCCCAGACGAGCTAAGCTAACAGATTCGAAAGTTTTACACCGCGTGCATTAACAAACAACAACAAACAACAATAGCAGCAGTAACAATAACAATTTGTATGTTTCGCTTGTGTTCAAGTTTTAATTTTTTATGCAAATGCATTCGACAGTCGGCAGTCCGGCAAACGACAAACCAAACTTTTTGGCTGGTCAACAATTTCTATTTTAATTGGCAGCGCCTCGCAATTTACCATATAAGAAATGAAAGCTGAATGAAAACAAAAATTAAGAGTCTTCGGGTGGCATTTATTATGCATAATTAAGCCAATCAATGTTATATTTCTCTCGTTGCTTTGCCATCATTGCGATAAGTCCAATCACGCAAGCCGCAGAATTTGTGTTCTCTCCGATCCAATCCGATACATAACTGACCCAAATTGCTAAAGACATAAAACATAATTGTTCGCCTTATGAAAACGAACCATTTTGGAGCATTTTGCGTGTTGTGTTATTGTATTTAATTTTTTTGCTCGTCTCTTTCGCACTCTGTACGCAAATTGGCAGCAGTCGTCGTTAATTGAAAAATTTTCTTTGTCAAGGTTGCTAACGACCGATTCCATTCCCCCTAAGTGTGGATATATGGATGTGGATGTTCGACTTCGACTTCGACATCGACTCCGGGCTTTAGTGCACGTTTGCTTGTCGCGCCGCGTCGCTCCGTGTTTGTGTGTCAATTAGTGTGTTATTCAACCGCGCAAATAGATCATTAAAACAAATGCACACTCTGAAAGACAGAGCGGAGCAGAGCAGAGAGCAGAGCAGCAGCTCTCTTTTGGCGTAATTGTAATGATGTGCAAATATTGAACTGGAGCTGTGTATGTGGAAGCGCTGTTATGTTCCGCAGCCAGTTATTAGCACATTGATTGGCCATACTGCCAAACTGGCTTCCCATGCCCAGGCAAGAGTCTCAAAACGAGTCGAAAGGCTTACCAGTTTTCTTTGCCTGGCTTTAAATTCAAGTGCGGCGCAGATTCGATATACGTTCCGTTTATAGGCCACTCCTCGGCGCAGTGCCAGTCAAACGGCTTTTCCGCCTCCCTTCCACACCCGACCCGCCCGCGCTTATCACGGCCAGCCAGCCAGCCAGCCAGCCGAGAATCGGGCGGCAGGCAGGCAGCTTTTTGTACGGAAGCCCTCGCATTAGGGCCAAACGAATCGTGTAAATATCAAATGCTCTTTGCTCTCCACACTCGTATCGGCGAAATAATCAAACAGAACACAATCGAACACAAAACTCATAAATTGATGTATGTATGTATGTATGGTAGGTGTCGTCGGTGCCTGGCTGGCAAAAGTTATCAAATATGTAGATATGGCGGAAGCCTTGCCTCTGCCAATCTGCGTTGGAATGGCCATAGTTTATGCGGCCACTAAAATCAAATGCAAACGAAACATGCCCTAAATATTTTGGGCGGATCATTGAATCATTTAAAATGGAGATCTCTCAAAGTTCAAGTTCGTCAGCCACTTCTCAGTGATTGATCTATAAATACACAATAATTGCTTGCAGTATTTATAAAGCATTACAAACAGCACTGTAGGACCCATTGAATAACTACTATATATGATTGTGCTTGGACACCTGTTTGCACATCTGAGCATTGAGCAAGGCAAATAAACAGTGTCTTGTGACTCAACAAGTTGTTCCAATTTTCTCAACTGATTTGCAGTGCAAACAAACAGTGCATCGGATCTACAGATAATGGCAGTCAGAATGCATATGCATCAGCTGCCGATCAGCTGATTGGGTCACGTGTAAACCTCGGCACTATGCACCTGTTTACACGCCACAACATTTGGCCCAAGTTCAGTTAGTAGATACAGTAAATATTTGTGCAGGCCATTAAAGTGTCAGTTCTTTGGATTTTAGACAACTTCAGGGTGCCACTCCGGAAGCGCCCATTAATTTGGACACTTTTGTGTGCTTGCCCAAAACGCTCGAAAGCCAAATTATGCATAATTTGTTTGTGAATAATTAAGTGACACAAATGTACTAGAGATATAAAAGACTTTTTTTCACAGCTTTCTGGGGGGTTTCTTGGGGTTTGTTGGGGGAAGTTATACGAGCGGAGCGCACCTTTCACGCAGGGGCGCCTGTAGGGCATTTTCTGTTTCTGTTTAGTTATTAAGCGCCAAGAGCCAACAACAACTTTTCCCATTTGCTGTTCAGGTATTTTCGTATTTATTTTGCCAGCTATGCGCACGAGCAGAGCGATAACCGACGACGACGACGATGGCGATGGCGACGACGACCACGACCACGACGTTGGCAACGCTGACTTCAGGCGGTTGGAAGTTGGTTCAGGTTCAGTTTTAGTTTTAGTTTTCAGTTACGTTTTGGCGTTTTACGGTAACGCAGCGCGGACGACAAATACAGTTAGCCTTCCAATTATAGGTGCGTCTAAGTATATCTACATCTGTGTGTGTGTGTGTGTGATGTGTGTCAAAAAGAGCAGGGGAGAGGGACAGAGAGAGAGGAACAATCATTTTTGGGGAAAACGTTTGCAAACGTGTAAATATTGCCCTGAGCGCCTTACGATTGCTCATACGCCGCGTTGGCCGCCCAGTAAAAGCCGCTTACGGGTTACTGTTCTCCTGTTCGTGACTCTGATATTTGTTGTTGCCGTTAAACTGCGCGTCTATAGCGAATTGTCGCGTCTCCCCAAAACACGTTCTATATACGAGTGCTCGTACGGCCCGATCGAACCGTCCATACCACAGGGCAGGCAAAAATTCCACTAGGCTAAACTCCCCCGCCCCTTCCGGACCGGTAACTTTCACAGCTCACAGCTCACGGCTCACGGCTGGAGCTGGCACTGGGACTGGGACTGTGGTGGTGGCATTATGCACACATGCATGCACATACACATAACTACATAACTATAACTATAAATCCCATAAATTGCAAAATGCCAAAACGAATAAAAAAATATTTACAACTAATTATGCGCCCAGGCAACAAAAACCAAAACAACAACAACAAAACACTCTCCCCGACAGCAGTCGTAGTCGTACCTTGAACTCGGCTCTGTGGCTGAAGCTTTTCTTTATGCAAAGAGGTTTCACTTTCTTTTTGCGCCTGCGAGGGCCGGTAATCACATGATTGGGCAATAGCACTCATTGCTGCCTGCCACAGCCACAGCCACAGCCGCCGCCGCTGCGTACTCATATTCTTAACTTATCGGCCGCGGATTATGTTTGCTGCCCGCTTATCAGTATTCTTTTTTGGCAAGGGCAGAGCTGCACCACAGCTGTCGATAAGATAAGCTCCACTGGCAGCACTTTGAGTGCTCCACCAGCACTTTGGTAATATTTACGTGTCACGTATCCAGCCAGCTCTTGGGCAAGCGGAATTCCCACATCCCGGCCGAGATCTGAGCAGATTGCAATTGTTGTGCGCACTGTTCACACAGAGACAGACAGAGATGACCGAGTTTGGCGTCGGCAACCACAAGCAGCCAGACCCACACCTGCAGTCGGGAGGGGGGAGGCCCAAGAAACTAATTTGATCTCCGGCTGATAGACGCACCAAACTCACGCAACACAGCAAACTGGCAGGGCAACGGGGAATGGAAGAGAAGAAATAAAATCAAAATTTCTAAACCAAACTTTTGGTTCATTTCGTGTTGGGCTTTTATGGTTTGAATGGCCAAACCATCAATTCACACCCAGAATTCGAGGAATTTGTGGAGAAATTTGGTTGGGCCGCCTGCTACCATAGGAATGTTGCCATCTCATTCCAAGATTGTGAGAAATTTTGAACACTCTGCAGAGCCCTCGGCTCTCGGCTCAATCAGAAATTCCATTTTTAAAGCGCGAAAATGTTGACTAATAAAAAAGCTTTAGCTTTATTCTGCCTCGATTTCCATATTTTCCATAGTTCCAAGTTACTGTGCACAGAGTCAAAAGCTTGTTCTCGATGGAGTCCCACTCTCGTTCACCTTATGCAAATTGCTAACGAAAATAACTCACATTGCACTTCACTTCACTTCGCTTCACTTCACTTCATGGTGCCCCTGCCGAACACAATTCAGCGATTTCAAGGCCAATCCTACGTCTACTGGTGTGCGGTGGGCTGGGCTGGGGTGGGGGGCGAGAAACGAAACCAATCGCTGAACCAAGTGTTGAACGTACACATATTTGAATAGCAAACAGTGGAAAGATAACACACATTTTCAGCTGAGAAGACGTGGGAGTTGGCGATCGGGATCGGGATCTTTACGAACAGTTGGCTCTCTGTGGTACACAATTAACACCACCCCCGCCTCACCCACCCAGGGCTTGGCATCATAAAAATAAACATTCGCAAATACTAAGCCTCGCGGCATAGTTGAAACACACTCGGGGGAATATCTATACGTACGAGTCTTCGAGTCGGGGGGCTATAAACTGTTTTCGTTTTGCGTTTATCAGTTAAAGTTCCAGACATTCTTTAATTGTTTCGACTGGGGCGAGGGAATCATTTTAAGTAAACAGCCCCAGAGACCCGAAAGCCTCTTGACGCACGTTCCACCAGCCAGCCAGCCAGCCAGCCAGCCAGGTAGAGGTATGAATTATTAAGTCAGTGTGCCAATTATAAAGCCGAAGCTAGGCCAAGATATGGCAGAGTCACACGTTGAGTCACTTGGATTAAATATGAACTGACTGTGGAGTACTCAGGGTGGTACTCAGTTGGCCAAAGTGAAGAATAAAATGCAATGAAAAACCTTAAAATTTCCAATTCCCTTTGATCGGGTTTTATATGCTTAGAATGTAAATTGAAAAGGCATAAAGGTGTTGATGTAATATATTCGGATGCTTTTTTGTTCTATTTCTGTTTACCCATCCCAGGCACTAGTAGAAAGCAATCAAGCGCGACTGAGTAATCAGTAAATGAAGCACAAATCAAACAGCAGCAGCGGCGAGCCTGACTGACCTTTCGTTGGGCAATTGATCGAACGCCTTTAGAATTTATGAGTGGCTGGCTGCAATGTCTATAAATTGTAGCATTTAATTAAATTAGCCAAGTGGCAAGGTGGAAAAGGTGGGTAGGTAGCTGCCACTGCATACATATCTACATACATATGTGTGTACAGTTAATGGACATGGGACATGGGCCTGGGCCTGGGACTGGCAATGGCAATGAAAGTGTCTGTTGTCTGCTGTATCAGCTGTGATGATCGCGTACGTGTGCTGGTCAACTGATGGGCTTGGGTCAGCCATCGTGTCACATGCAGTTGATCGATCCGAGGCGTGGATTCTCGGTCTGTCAATTAGCTTTAGTGTGTGGCTTGGCTCGGACCGGGAATCGCCTTTAGCGACTGGCCAACCCCCAACCCCCAACCGCCTATCGATCTAATTGATATTTGAGCATGTTTACCTCTATCAACAATCAACGATCAACTGGCATTTGCTTTCGGCCTGGCTGTAGACCGTAGACAGCGGCTGACCCTGCCAATGGCACTGGCTGAAGTTGCGTAATTGCGCATACGCCATGTGAAACGATTGCAAGGCGTTTGCCTGCAAAAGCAACTCTGCCACTCACATAGTCTGTACATATGTAGAACAAGTAAACAAATGATTGTTCCATTGGTGTTCGTGGCATCTTTAAAGTGTGCTGCGAAAGCCACTCACTTAATCTCAATCTGAATCTAAATCTTGGGAAAAGGCAGCGAAACAAATTCGTCAAATGAAAAGTAACTTAAGCAAAGTTGGCCCGAATGACTCATGATTATAGTAGTAGTTGGTCAACTTTATCTGGGGCAGCCTTTGCTGGGTTATAAATGGCCAAGAGCCTTGCGTTAGGGCTTTAGTCCGCTATAAGTCCAGCCAGCAGCGACTGCGGGTTTCTCTCAATCAAATAAAATTGCTGTAATTAAATTGTAGATTTTATATACTCGCGATTTTCACCCCAAGAGCATGGATATGATGAGCCACACAAAATTTGCATGTTTAAATTTTGACTGATTTAATTTTTGGCATTTAAATGTTTTATTAATTTGTTTGCTGTTTTTTTTTTGTTTTGTTTCTTGTAGCTCAGCGACAGCAAAGAAAGACCCAAAGACCCGTTAGAGCAGCGGACAGCGAACGAGTAACGGAAACGGAAAGTAAAAGCCATCGCACACACGCGCACACACACAGCGAAGCACACAGATACACGGACAGATATGGCGGAGACGATCAACAACAAGCCGAGCATACAGATTCGGAGTGGCCTGCCCTCGCCGCTGCCGGACAAGAGCCCCTCGCCGGCCGCCAAGCTGCTGATCAGCCATGGCAAGCCCAACTTCACCATCGGCAACAAATCGCCCAAGGCCGAGGAGAATGGCAGCAGTCCGTTGTCGCCCCAGCCGAGCGCCAACAACAACTACAATGCCTACAAGAGTGCCACCAACAACAGCAACGCCAGCAACGGGAGCAACGGCAGCAACGCTAGCGAGAGCAGCAAATTCATCGTCGGCACCAAGTTCAATGGTGTCTTCAAGCCATCGACTGCTGCCAGCAGCTGGGCCGCCAACGGGAATGGGAATGGCTCGGTGAACGGCAATGGCACCGCTGCAGGGGGAGAGAACGAGGCGGCCAAGGTGGTGCTGCGTCGTCCGAAGACGGCGGCGGCATCGCCGCCACCCGCCGAGGCCGAGGACGACAATGTGCCGGAGTTCATCAGACGTCAGCGACGCATCCAGGAGCGTCTGGCCAAGGAGAATGTGCTGGATTTTGAGAACCGTCGCAGTGGCTACTTCACCCACGTCGTGATCTCCCCAGACTCGCCCAATCGCACCTCCTTTGTGGAGACCATGGCCAGTCCGGCCATAAATCCGTCTCTGGAAATGCCAGCACCGGTGCACGAGAAGGCCGGAGAGGAGGAGGAGGAAGAGCAGAAGCAGCAGCAGCAGCAGCAGCAGGCGTATGCCACACCAGTGACTACATCGGCCCTGATTAGCGAACCAGAGACAGTCGTGGCTGTCAGCAATGGCCACAGCGAGGAAGCACCACCCAGCACCAATGGGCATGCGGAGCAGGACTATGTCGCACCCGAGGAGGTGGCCAGGGCCATTGAGGAGGTCAACAAGGCGGTGGCTGGGGAGGATGATGACAAGCCCGAGGCGGAGCCAGAAGCAGAAGCAGACGCAGAATCCACTCCAGCTGCAGTTCCAGCTGCAGTGCCAGTGCCCGTTGAGAGGAAGATTGAGCCAGAGGCAGAGATCCCAGCTACAGCGGCGCGTACGCCCTCTCCCGTGGAGGCCCAGGTGGAGGTTGTCCAAAACGGCGTTGCCACAAGTGATAGCCAGGACACCGAGGGCATCACCATTTCCCACACCAATGGCGATGGCCCCAGCATACCCACGCCAGACCCCAGCGGCGCCCTCGGCGTCAACTACGAGCCCAAGACCGTCGTCAGCTTCTCCCAGGAGCTGGGCGGCGGCGATAACAACTATCCCGACACCGTCAAGGTGGTGAGCGAGTCCGCGGACGGACAGCTGAAGGATCTGGCCAAGCTGAAGTTCGACATCAAGAACGATGGGCAGGCGGATGACGTCCAGGTGACGCCCGTGCTGCGTGCGGATTAGATGTGGGGCAGAGAGATGTCTGGCCAGGATTAGTTCAATTGCTGCTAAGGAGGAAGGACGGAAGGACGGACGGGCTATGTATTGTGTTTCGCGCTAGCTGCTAAGTTGAGTTGCCAATTGTGTGGGAGAGTTGATGGGGGAGGAGAAATGTTGCCAAATTTAATTTTATGCTTCGCGCATCAGTCAGTATCGAGAGTGGAGTATTGCAGAGACAGGGGAGAACGGAGAATGGACAATGGAGCATCCATGCACCCACATTGGACCATGACGACCATGGTAACAGCCGTCAGCTGCGGAGGATAGCTGTTGGCCCACCTGCTACACCAAACTACGTTTATTTAAATAGATAAAAACCATTTGCTTTATTTAAATAAATTATTATTATTAACAACGAAAACACGAACAATGTTTGGCATTTCCCCTTCGACTTTGCTTGCCGCTTGCCTTCTTGTTCGACTAAGATAAGCCCAATCAATCGCCGATAAAGTTGATTTACAAGCGCGCCCGAGACTGCACGAGAACGGTTTAAAGTCCAGCGAAAAGTCGAAGATTATTACAACTTTCTGGCTGAAAATAGTTAGCCCTAATCGGAAATCCGGCAGCTGAGAAGCGAGAAGAAATCCTTGGCTCCCCAGCCGTACAAAAACATGAATGAATGCCTCGCCCCGTACGATCTCAATGAATGAGAATTGTGTGCTGTGAATGAAAAACGAAAGTGTTCGCCGAGTGCTCTGTGCAGTCGCTGGCATTGAACCCTTAGGCTGCGGTGCTGTAGCCTGTCCTTCGCCTCGCAATCGGCTGCCTGCCCCGTCCATGATTAATTGCTTTGATTCGGCGTTTGGGTTTTTGTCTGTGCGCGATAGTCTCAGTGATTGATTGCAAACATAATTCATTATAGCAAAATAATTCAATTGAATTGGGAAAAGAACAGCGCTGAGTGGTGAATCATAGAGGCCGCTGCGCGTCACGTGGATCGAGTCCATGTGGAAGACACCTGTACTTGTGCTTGTGCTGGACTGGTGCCTGTGCCGTGTCAGGGGTTGGACGTGGCACTTGGTAACCATGGCACAGGTTCGGACTGTTTTGGGGGTTGCACTGGCAGTGGTCAACATCTGTCCTGCACCTGACCCCTGACACATGCGTTAAATCGATAGTCCCGCTGCCGCAGGGTGGTTTTCCTTCGACCATGGCTTGGGCACGGACACGAGCACGGGCCCAGCTAACAAATAATCGAATGGGGTTTCAGTTTAGTTGGCCATGGCACTCCAGTCAGTTGAAAACCCACGTAGATGAGCCCACTGCCCACTCCACCGATTGCTGATTAAATAATCATTTGCAAGCGATTATGGATCTATGTCTTCAGGGCTCGCAGGTACGCTCCTCTCCCCCCGACTACTGCCCATCCTGGGCATATCGCACATGTAATCCTCTTTGCTTTGCTGTCGGCCGTAGATAAACCTCGCCACACGACAGAAATCGAAACCGAAGTACAACAGCCGCTCGTTGACGACTCTCCACAATCCGAGTCCTCCGCACTTTCGGCCCCGCTCGGCAAACTTCCTGCAGCAACGCAGTCGCTCCTCGCCCTTCCTGGGACGGCCACAGTCCGCGGATCCGAAGTTCGGCCAACGGCTGAGCAACTACTTCAGCGACAAGGAGCTCAAGTCACACAGCAAGGTCAGTGCGAGCCCCCTTAGCCGCTAAGGCTACGAGTAATGGCCACGATTGTATTCCCGATTGTTCATTTTCAGCGGCAAGTGTCTTCCAACGACTTGCTCAAGTCCCTGCTGGGCGAGCCCATCAGGCGGAGCTGGTTTTGCCGCAGCGCGTGCAACTCCTCGGAGTCGGACCTCTCCACGCACAAGCGCACCCCGGACAGCAGCGAGGGGGAGCAGCAGCAGCAGCAGCAGTTCGAGCGCTTCCTGGTGAATATGCCCGCCGGGGGGGAAAAGAACGACAAGTCCTTCGCCTCCAACTGGAGCCAGGGTCTGGGTCTCAGCAATGCGGCCCTGCTGCAGAAGGCGGCCAAGCCGGATCTGCCGGGGCGTGTGTCCTTCAGCAAGCCCAACATGCAGCACGATGCCGACTCCAGCGACTGCGACAATGACAAGCAGGAAGCGCGGCCCAGCATCTCCGCCCCCGGCCCCCTCACGCTGCCCAGTTTCCTGCCCCACGGCAGCAAGTCGGAGCCGCCGGACGCGGCTGGCCAGAAGAAATCCGTGCACTTTGGCTCCACCGCAGCGGGCGAGGGGGCCGTTCTGGCCGAGACGTACGAGTACCCCAAGTGCCCCTCGGAGAACTGCACCTGCAGCACGCGCTCCTCCTCCACCACCAGCACGAATGAGGCCTCCTCCTCGGCCGAGGCGAGGTGTGCCTGCGACGCCCCCAGCTGTCGCTATTTGGAGTCCACTCCGCTGCTGGACATGGCGCTTCCTGCTGCTCCTCCCGCGCCCTCTGCTCTTCAGGCGGCTCCCCCCAAGGCTTCCACGCCAGAGCTGAACGTCATAAGGGAGTACAAGCAGGCAGTGGGGGTGCAGGTGCAGCTCGTGAGGAATCAGCTCGCCATGGAGCCGTTGAACAACATTGCCAAGCCGCTGCCCAGCTATCTGGACAAGTATGCACCACTTCCACATCCCCTTCCGGTCGCAGCTGCCGCTGCAGTCCCGCCAGCTGCCAAGGAGAAGCAGAACAATCTGTCCGAGACCAAGAACTTGGCCACAGCTATGCCGAGTGGTCCGAGTCCCAAGGACAGCGGCCCCCCCTACAGAGCCCGTGCCAGCGCCAGCGGTCGCAATTTCGGGGCCGAGAACAACTTTCTGCCAGCAGTGATCCACGAAGATCGACGACAGTTTGGCAATGGCAACAGCAGCGCAGACTCCGTCATCAGCAACTACCTGAAGGTGGCATCCACTCCGCCATTTGTGGGTAAGAAGAAGGAGAACGTAAAGCCAGCCAGTGCCGAGGCCAGCAGCAACAGCAACAGCAGCAAATCGAAGCTGCCAAAGACGAACGGTCCAGCGGGGAAGACGCTCAAGAAGGCGGTCAGTGTGGGCAGCCTGCGGGAGGAGCGGAAGCTCAGTGAATACAATCTGGACAAGGTGGACAGCTGGATGAGCATGCAGGAGCAGAAGCAGACACTGGCCCAGTTCGAGGCGATGCACAAGCAGGGCCTCGGCCTGGATGGACTGGAGGAGGCCAATGACATCGACAGTGGGTCGCAGCTGTCGCTGAAGTCCAACGAGGAGGACTCGAGGGACTCCACCTACGATGAGATCGTGTCGGTGATCAAGGAGATCGAAGAGGACAAGAAGAGAGGTAAGTTATTGGTCCGAGTGGAGCACAGATTTCGGATGTACACATTGTCCTCAGATAACTATGCCGAACGTCTGCCCGGCGACCTAAAGCTCAACCTGAAGTTGGATGCCCATTCCCGCTGCGACACCGCCGAGACAGAGGTGACTCTGAGCGAGGCAGCTGTCCAGGAGAGCGGCGACAAGTACAAGTAAATATCAAAGGGACTGCGGGCTGAGGGGGTGCGGTACGGTACTCATTTCAAGGGGTGTGTGACCATTTGCAGGGACATCCTCGCCTATCTGAACAATGTGGAGAGCAGCTGCGACAAGACGCTGATGGAAACGCGTCGCTCCATGCCGGACAGCAATCGATCGGAGGTTGAGTTCGTGGTGGAGCCGGACATAACGGACGAAGTGCCCAAGTAGGTGATCCAAAAGGCGATCGATGCATGCCCCTAGCTTTACTTTGTCCTGTCTGCAGGCTATCGGAACTGCTGATGCTGCCCAATCATCAGCTGGCCCGCCGCGTCATCGGCCTGAGCCTGCGCGCCAATGAACTGGCCAATGCCATTCATCTGTCCAAAGAGCATGTGCTGCAGCTGCGCGAGGAGAAGCAGAAGTCGCTGCGCGCCGAGAAGAGCAGCAATGCCGGCAAGCTGCGCGACCAGAAGAAACACTACGAGGAGGTGGTGACCCGCCATCAGGGCTTCATTGAGCAGCTGCTGAAGGACAAGGGGTCGCTGTGCGAGAAGGTGGCTGCCCTGACGCGCCGTCTGGAGAGCCAGAACCAGGCCTGGGAGCATCGACTGGAGACGGAGCTGGCGCGGGCCAAGGAGACGACACTGGCCGGCGAGAAGATCCGACGCGAGCGCTGGGTCCGCGAGAACACCAAGAAGATCAAGGTGGGTTGGCAAAGGCACTTGAATTTCCCCTTTAATATTTGTCTCCATTTGCGCGCTGTCAGGAGCTGACGGTGAAGGGCCTGGAGGCGGAGATCAACAAAATGAACTGCGACCATCAGCGGGAGGTGACGGAGTTGAAGCGCAGCCATCAGATGCAGTTGCTGGACGCCCTCGAGGAGGCGCGCCTGAAGCACGAGCAGATCGAGACGGGCATACGGGAGAGCTGTGCCCAGGATCGCGAGTCCATCATCGAGAAGGAGCGCACGGCCATCCGGGAACGCTTCGAGCGCCAGCTGCAGGAGGAGCAGAGGGCCCAGGCGGAGCAGCGGCAAAAGCTGAGCGAGGAATTCGCCGCCGAACGGGAGCGCCTGCAGACGGAGCTGCGGCAGAAGGAGGGCGACTACCAGGCCAAGCGCCAGGAGGCGCAACGTGAGCAGGACAGCGAGCTGGAGCAGGCCAAGTTCGAGATGCAGGAGCGGATGGCCAAGCAGGAGGAGAAGTACCAGAACCGCATCAACACCATCGAGCAGCAGTACCTGTCCGACTTCGAGCTGTGGAAGGCGGAGTACGAGAACAAGTGCAAGATGGACCAGGCCGAGAAGGAGAATGCCATCCGACAGCACTATCGGGCGGAGCGGGATCGCCAGTTGGATGAGCTGGTGGTGCGCATGGAGGCCGATGCCCTGCAGAACGGCGAGGAGCACGAGCAGAAGATCACGTGAGTAACTTCAATGCAATTGATTGAGTAATTGCATTCAGCTATCAGCTACATTGCAGTCGCCTCAAGGAGAAGTACGAGAAGGATCTGACCCTGGCCGAGAGTGTGGAGAAGTCGCTGAGGGAGAAGTATGCCGAGACGCGGGGCAAGCTGGCCGAGGCCGATGCCCAGATGCGCAACTCCCAAGCGGAGGTCCAGCAAATGCAGCTGGAGCTCAGGCACAGCAAGAAGATGTGCGGCGACATCATCAGCGAGCGCGACAAACTGCGCGACAACCTCAACGCGGAAATTCAGAGCGAGCTGAGCGTCCTCAGCGAGCGCCACAAGCAGGAAATGGAGCAGCTCCAGAAACGGTAGGCCCTTCATACACCCTTCCGCATTTCCGTATTTGATGTGCATTGCTCGACTTGCAGGGTCCACCAAACCATTCACCGGCAGGAGGAAACCATAGAGATACTCAAGGGCGACAACGACGGGCTGCGACAGCAGTGCCTCAAACTGAATGCTGTCATTCGGCAGCAACGCAAGGACTATTGCGTCAAGTAGTTGTGGTAGTACTAGTAGCTAGGACAGTAGATAGCTTCATCAACATGAATACTTCCAGCGAGAAAAAAAGGAACAATTAGAAATTTAACCGCTTCATGCATTCTGTTTATTGATTTCCCGCGAATTACACATGTGTAGATGGGATTTAGATATGGTTATCTACCGCAGGCAGTGCCGGGCCGTCGTGGTTCAAGCATCGGCAAGGAATTGTAGCCACTCGAATATCTGCTGAACTCTCGCTTCTGCTTGCAGAACACAGATTCCGCGCAGACAAACATCTTCGTTTCCCCACAGTGGTCGGAGCGGACAGTGAAGGTTCTCCCTCTCACAGCCTTGACAAGGCCACAGTGATGGGTCGCCTTCAAGCTATGTGCGGCTGGCAAAGAGGGCTTCTTGAACCTATTTGTCACGTACGACCATTTCGGCTGGTAAAGTTTGTTCAAGCCAAACCAGTACTCCGAGTGACTTACACTGACGGAGTTCAGAATTTCAAAGTGCTCGGGTGTGTCAAAGTCTGCCAGGCACATGCTCATTCCCATGCATATGTTCAATGCACTGGTCCAGTTTCGCTACGTGAACGAGATCTGTGGAATATGGTTGGAATATGTATGATCGCCATATCTACCCCTACTACACTGAAATAGTGGCAGGCTCCTCTCGCCGCCACTCGACCAGTGTCGATGATCGAAATACAAAAAACTATGCATATGAGAGTTACAAATCGGAGGCCTCGATCTCGAGCCATGTTGCCTTCAATACAAAGTGTAGCACTGCACAGCCAAAGCCACGACCAGCAGCCACTAAGCCGACTTGTTCCGATTTGGGCATGGAGAACAGTGTTCTCCACAGAGGCATGCCCAATGGATTGGATATGTTGATATCAGAAATGGTCCCGATAACATTTTCTACATTTACTGATAGTTAAACAATTTAAACCATTTACCATTAATTAAATTATCGTTGAGGCGTGGTTCAAAAATGTCCAAACGAAGTTAAGCCGTTAATCTTTGGAATTCAAAAATAATTGCTCGTCCGATAAGTTCTGCCTATCGCATAAAAATACCCATCATTCGCAAATATATCTTACAAATATATTATCAACAACACAATATATATCGATATATTGATAGCAAAGATAGCGGAGCCTTTAAAAATATGAAAAATAGAAATTTGTCAACTATTAGCAACTGCTTTCCGCTAGTTTGCAGGGTAAGTAATTATTTTGAGAATAGTTCGTTGGAATCTTAAAGCTGTGATTACGTCATAGGTCATACAAACGCAATGCGGAATTCTGCTACCGGGACCTGTGGCCAGGTACGAGATGGTCCAACTCTTGAGACAATTGAATGCCAAAGAGAGGGTGAGAAATAGCTAGCACAATATCGTTGCATGTAAATACACAAGTTACCTTCTAGCTACTGGCGTCTAAGTTCTATTGCCAGCTACCGGCGAATGTTGGCAGCTTTCGGGTTCTACTCCAACTACAACAGTTGCGGATCCTCACCGCCACGGAGTACATATTAAGGTACGGCCCAATATCAATGTAATGATCAATATGAGACAACAACACCTTCTCTGATACCAGCAAGGAACACTCCGAACAGCTCCAAGTTGATTTAATAATATTTCTGGAAACTGAGTACGAGCTCCTGGCAAATCTCTTTGTATCTGTGGCGTATGGTTGGTTCAGCTAAAATGGAAATTGTTTTCCCATCTTATGCGCTTCTATTTTGTTGGCAGATGCAGAGTCTGGAATGAAGCTGGCGGCTATACTGACAAACGCCTTGGGCAATCTCTTTGCTGGACTCGTGGCCGATCCGAAGATTAGCGACCTAAGCTATGCCGAGCCGCTGTCCAGAGCCCTGCCAGGTAAGAGGATCTTACCGGAAAAAGCTTGTGCATAATGCGCCGATGCTTGCAGCCGACGCCATGGGCATGTGCATGAATATGCATTTGAGCACCCTGCTGGAACTGCACCATTCTGCGAACATCAATGAGGCCTTTGCCAGCTTTAGCGCCTGGATCAATGAAGGTGTGGACGAACTAACATTTGTCAAGCATCTCTGTGAAAAGGTTTCAACTGTCCGATGAGGCCTAGCTGGTGAGACTAACTGAAACATCTTTCAGCTCTTTGCCTGCCACCACCAGGAAGCCCTTCAAGTGCTGTTCAAACAGTCAAACGGGGAAAACTTTCAAAATTGGAAGTTCTACCTCATCTTGGTGCAGTCCATAGCCAGCACCTGCACTGCCGAAACAACTGCGTTTATTAAAAGTATGCACTGCACCAATTGGTATGCCCGATACCCATGGATAATTTCATGCATGTCCAACTTTTATTATAGAATACCTCAAGAGCCGAGTGCTGCACATGGCCACAAGTGGTTGCCTGGCTTCTCTTTTGCACTTGCTGCTGACGGCGCGTGCCACGTCAGCCTGCACAGTGGACATACACAGCAATCTCGATAACTACGCCAAGTGGTACAAGCAGAACATTGGTGAAATGTCCTACCTCCTGCGACCAGATCATTTTCAGGTTGCCCTGGGTCTTCTGGAAGAGTCGTTGCATTTTGAAAACGAGCTGCAGTACCTGGAGGTAAGCGTTCATGCACCCTGCCCTAAATGTGCCGAGTTCTAATTGTGTTTTCATTGAAGATCCATGCAGCGATTGCTCTTTCACCTGGAGGCCGCATTGTCCAGGCGTACAAAACCAAGTGTCGATCATATTTGTCCCAGTTAAAAAAAGGAGAAAAAGCGCATGTCGTCTGAGGGCCACAGCGCGTAATTGATGTCTCACAGATCAGCCAGAGTAATTTATTAAAATACTAGCAGCTGTACAAAAAGTTCATGGTTTTTAAATACCAAGTATATGAGATATTTCAGCGCTCATGCTGCAGGGAACTGCCTGGGGAAAGTCGTTGGACGAAGTGCTGTTCGCCTTAAGGCCATTGCAGTGCTTGGAGGGGGAGCAGACAAATCGTTTGTGCATCCCACAATTTTCTGTGCCAATGACGTACGCGTCAGATCCTTGAGGTTTTAGGAACGCGCACGCTTTACTGAATGAAATTTCCGATTGCGGCGGCACGTATTCCTTGGGCTTGTCATTGGATATGTATTTAAAGTCGAGTTTCTCATACACATTTAGACCGAACCAATACTCTGCGCGGTCCTCCAGTTTATTTTCGAGTTCATCGAAGGAAACTCTGGTTCTCATGTCAGCCAAGCACATTTGTGTGTGCTGGCAGTAAAACAGGGCTTCAAACCAGTCCAGCTATTTGTTGCACAAATCAGCTTGTTTTTCGATAAGTAACACAAAAATACGTCTACTCGTACCTGTTCTTTGCTGAAGTAATGGCAGCCGGAAGAGCTAACTTCGCCGATTTGCCAATGCCAGATGCCCACAAATACGCACAGACCAAAAATCAGCCGTTTCCCTTGTATATCCATTGCGTGTTGCTTACCACTAACGGCTAACAGAATTGTGGAAAATCTCCTTGGTACGAAAGGTAGGCGAATAATGAAATTAAAGCGCGCATAATCGAGTTAGAATATGGCTCAGCTAACGATTCGCTTCAATCAATATAATCTCTAGTTCCCTGATAACAGCAAAGAACACCCTGAGCAGCTCCAGGTCGTCTTAATGGGTTCTAGGTATAAGTGGGTTCATTCACGATAGAAAAATGTTTTTATTTTCTACTTCTACTCCATTAATGTAAATCCGGTGCTAAAATAATGGCATCCGGTAGAGTCACCTTCCCCGATTCACCAATTCAAGAAAAATAAATATATATTCAGGTGTAAAATATGAACCGCTGCACTTTGTACATCCATTATGTGTTGCTCACGTTCTAACCGCTATGAGAATTAAGGAAAAATTCAAAATATAAGCGGAAAATTTAATTAAAGCGGATATACATATTTACATACGTATGTATGTGTGTTAAAACATAAAAAATAAAAATAGAGACCACCAAACGGAGGAAATTAACAGTTCAACTTGTGTCTTTCTTGGCTGAATTTCTTTGAACAAGATTTAGATATTTTTTACTGAAAAGCTTTTAGTCACCGCTTTCAACCTTTGCTGAAGCATGATACAGTTAGCATACATGCTCGTACATCAGGTAAAAGAGCCGCCGGTAAATGCATACACGGCAATGACATGACATCGACACGCAGCATTAATGTAAAAAGCGCGTAGAATTGCCATTTTGGCCTTTAACGTGAAACACATAGGTGAATTCGTACAAACAAATGCATTTGGGTAGTGTGATAATATTGATCAAAATTATAATAATTATAGCCGATTCGCACTGATTGATCGATCGCAAAGTTTCGGCTTATTTTTACTTAGATCGGAGATATGTATAAATACTATTTTGTTTATATTTACGGTATCGGCTATAAACGGGATCAGTTAAGCATTTTGATTCCCAATATGCCTTTCTTTTTAGAGCATTTAATGTTTATATTTTATAACAAACAAAAGACCAATAATTCGACACTTAAATCGTCCAAATAATTTAATTGTGAATTTGTCTTAACTCTACAATTATGATAACGAGGCAGCGCGCAAACAAAGTTTGCTTTTGTTTTTGGGATACCAAATTTAAATATCAAATCGATGCGACCATTGGCACATTGCACATTCGTGCCATTGCTTTGGGGAAATCACTCGCTGGCCATTTGTTTGTCATTCATTATGCACAACCAACGGCCCAATCCTCTCGAGAATGCGCTATTAAAGAGTTTACGAAGCCGTCAACGCAATCTGCTGGAAAATTGAATGCAAACACCCAATCCCCACCCACATATTGTGCGTTTGGCGGCATGAATGGATTCTGGTTCCAAGTAAAATTCACATTTGCATTATTCGAAATGGCACGCCCATGCAAAAAAGTTTTAACTTATTAAACTCACAGCTCTGCTGCTGCCCGTGGGCACCCACTCCGCACACAATCCATCCAGACCATATGGAAAATGTTGAAAAGCAAACAAATATTCGGCCATCGATGGGAGGAGAAAAAAGAGCTCATGTGAAACGTGTTTGAACTGCGCTGCAGGACATGGGAGTCCGTCCTTGTCCCTGACAGTTGCAACAGAGTTGCATGCTTTTTATGGGGGGTAGACAGGAGTCGGAGAAGCAACTGGATGCCAAGGCCAAGGGATGGATACTGCTATCGCTGCGGTTAACAGCTCAATGCACCGCTGGCAGGCACAAGGTCAACCCTCAACTCTTGACCGGCATCAGAATTGGGTTACGTTGCTGCCGAGCGGGAGCGCCTGAGGCGGTTCAGCAAATCGTGTGCTGACTGCATCATGTTTTAACAATGTTTTGGCATTTTAGCCATCGTTCTTTAACCGCCTTCTGGCATCAAGGTCACATTCTGCGCTACCACGGACTCTGACCCTGGCATCCATCCCAGGAAAGAGCTCCACTCCCTCGTTGCACCTGTCCCTTGGCACTACCACCTCTCCCAGACAGACATTCAGACAGAATTTCAATTTCTTTGACACATTTCGTTGAAAATGCTCAACAAGTGCGTTGGGTCCTGCGACGATGCGGAAAGTGAGGGAAGATAAACCTGACAAAGAGCATTGCTATCCCTGTCCCTGTCCCTGCGCTGGCTGCCCTGCCTGCTATCAGACAAGCTTTGACTTTTATATCCCTCTGCCCCGCACCCCCCACGGACTCAGCACGCACCCCATCTGTAGTCCGACGTCTGTTTACTTTTGTGGGGTGGGGAAAACTTTAGCAAATTGCCAGTTTTGGCATTTAGCTGAAGCAACACACTGCCACCCGTGCTGGGCTCACATTTAGCAGATTATTTTGTCGAGGTCCCTTCACATTTCGAATTTAATGCGCGACGTACCTTAATTTTTTCTTCGCGTCTGGGGGTTCACTTTGGATGGCCATATCGGGCAGGAGGTGGTCGGCGGAGGGTCGTCGCGGTCGCTGTTGTTTCTAGGTTACAATCGAAATTCCGCTGTAATTTGCATGTCGCGAATGCCATACCGCTTGCCCCTCATCCCAGCTGCCTTTGCTCCGCGTCGTATTCCTCGTTACGCGCTATCCCTTCGCTTCGGGTCGTTTCCCTATGACTTTTTGCGGCCTCCCGTCTGCTGCTTAAGAATAAGCATTGTCCTGACAACTTCCTGTTTCCTTTTCCACGCAAGCCGCACCGCCACGCCCCGCGAGCATCCAAAGGCAAGCAAACAAACACAAAATGGAAGCAGCAAGCGGACAACCTTTTCTCATTTCCTCTGTAAATTGTGCACACAAGCACACACACACACACACACACCAATACTCGTATCCATATGGCTGTGTGTGTGTGGCTCAGGCAAAGGTGCATCAAATGGAAGGTAAGGCGGCTGTGATGTGATTGATCTTCTTATTTGCATGGCACACTTTGGCGAGTGCTCTCCTCTCCTACCTACGAGTGGATGCAGTGCTGCAGAAGGCACTGGCACCTTTCTGTGTGTCACCTTACCTTCTATATAACTTGCACGACACAGACCAGAGAAAGAGGCAGAGTGAGAAGGGAAGGCTGGCGCTCACTTGTTGCTGCCATCGCAAAAAGCAATTTCGTGGCAGTGCGATGAATTGACAGCGGCATCGGACGGTGCCCCGGGGTCTGATTGCCAGCCCTGACTCCGCCTCCGTCTGCCTTCTCTCCTCTTCCTCCCCGACTGGTGTCCGTTTGATGCTGATAGCCTACACACACAAACACGCACACACCGGCAGGGCACACCTGTAGACGTAGACAAGTGTTCCCTGCCTGGCCCCTCCTTTTGAAGTGCCTTGCCTGGCCTGGTCCCACCATTACGCTGGATGGCCATGGCAGTGTGCACAAGGATGGCCACCGCTATGTACACACTGCCGCCTGCTGCCAATCTCATTTGGGACCCATTCCGGGCATCACCAGCAGGCCTGGCCCTCCCCTTTGGAGTACAGGGTATGTACACAGTCCTCTAACTGCTGTCGCTGGCTTCGTCCGCCGTCCGCCGTCGCCACCCTACCTCTCCGCAAATAATCACACTTCAAAGGCAATAAATCGTTATTTAAATTTCATTTTTCACATTGCTTAAAGTTTCAGTTCGCTCGGCTCCTGGATGAGGCCGGGAAACGCGGCTGAAGAGCGAAAAATACGGGTAAAAATTCGGCTTATTTGGTTATGAATCCCCGGAGAGTGTTGCCAGCTGCCAGCGCGAATATTTCTTCATCTGTGATGCCTGAGCATAACTGAGAATTTGTTTGTGTCAGCGGAGAGCTTTGTTTGCGTTTGCGTTTCCTTTTTTTTTTGTATTTTGTATTTTTGTATGGTTTAGAATGGCTAACACCCACACACACACACAAGTACACCTGGCGAAGAGGCGCATGAAAATAGCTTCTGCTCTATAAAATTGTGTGTGTGTGTGCGTGTGTTGGTGTGCTTTTCCATCCCTTTTATGCGTTCTTCTGGAATAGCTCGTCAACGCGTTGGTTGCCTTCTGTCTGAACGACCTGCAAATAATCCGCTTGGAATGGCCGAAGGCCAACAGCCGTTATCTCATATGCCATATGCCATATGCCATATAATCCATGCCATATTCGAAATGGGTTTCGTTTCCATTCCCCACCTCGTGCAGTGCAATTAGTTAGCAAGACTTGGGCGAGAGTTATGCACATCAAGTGTCCAAGTGCTTTCTACGCAGAGATATGTGATGGCAATCCCCATTATAATTACCGTAAGCACGTATCCTGCCATCGCATTAATCTCTGCGGTCCATCCAGGTTGTAATCCTCCGAAGACTTACATAAGTCGATTTGTGTCGCTTCTCCTGCGACTCGACTTCGATTATGAAATGCCACCAAGCGAGGGAGGCCTTGGCTTCCACCCTCAATGTCTTTTTCCTCCTAATCTCAATCCCAATCTCAATCACAATCCCAATGCCAGTGCCAAGGACTCTGCTTATGTTTTCATAAATATTTAAGATTGTTGGCTGGCATGATGCTGATACCGACGATAGGGATGCGGATGCGGATGGGGGCGCCAGCTCTGGGCGGGCTTATTCATTTACGTTTGTTTATTGAACTTAAATTAGTTTGATTTTGCCTCTGATGCCTCAGTCCTTTGCAGCGCATCCCTTTCTGCCACTCCTCCCCTCGGCTTCTCCCTCCCGCAGGCATCTTTACCATCTCAAGTCTGAGGCCTTAATGCCTGAGAAGAGCTCAGCGGAGACAGAGACAGGGCGATCCAAAAGGAACAGTCTTGCGCTTGGAGCAGCAGTGCCTGGAACCGCTCCCTGGTGCCCGAAACAAAATAAAATAAGCTCATTAAAATTATGAGTCTCAGCAGGTGACGGGGTCAGGGCGGAAAACTTTCTCTGAGTCTGTGTCTGATTCTGAGGCCGCCCCGTTGCCGTTGCCATTGCCGCCCATCGCCTTATTCGGGGACTGAGCCGAATCCAATGAGTTGCCATGGGCCATGCCATGCCACGCTTCCTCCCCTGCCCATCAATCAGAGCCGGATTGTCAACTTTTCAGTCTCATCTCTCGACTCCGCCGTAAGTTAATTACGGAATTTCAGCGCCTGATTGATTTCCGGGCGCGGGTGCCCCTGCAGGGCGAAACAGTTTGCAAAAGACGCGACACCAGAGCACCAAAAAGGATGATAAATCCGCCTTCCTCCTTCCTCCTGTCTGTTTCCAGGGCCAAGCGAACAGAGCAGTCCAGTGAGTGGCTCGTGTCACGGTCCCATCGCCAGCGCTGTGTCTGCTGCAGTGGAGCGTGAAATCCAGCCAAGTTTTGGGTGTGATTGACAACAAGCACTTAACACATTGCCACTCAGCCTTCGCAGCATCGCAGCCCCGCAGACCCGCAGCCGTTGCCCCTAATGAACCGCAAGTGCGCAACAGCTGAGCAGCAGCCGCATGAAAGGAGCGGATCCAAACAGAGTCCTGGATCCCCCCAGTCACATGCAGCACACAAAAAGGAAACCCCAAATCAGACGAGAGAGAGAGAGAGAGAGACAGAGTTTTGTAGCCAGTTACAGAGCATAGTTGTCCTTTATTTATCTGGATGGTAGACTTAAGAGGGAAGTGGTGGGGGGGAGGGAAGAGTTAAACACACCAAAATAAGAAATCCGATTTTATCCGCTTGTACTCTAATTAATTTGCTTTCTCTGCCGCCTCATCTCAGTGACAAGCGAAAAGGATTCCGCTCTGCTTTCCTTGTCCCTTGTCCCTTGTTCTACTCTTGCAATAATGTGCACACGACTGTCTCTGGAATAAACTCTAAGGGGGGAGAGACTCCTGCAGCTGCCCCTTAGCTTTGGAAAAATATACACATATATAAATATACATCGATCGATCTACTAGTTCGCTACTTTTGGTTATTTGTACAGTTATGCTTTAAGCCGTTTTGCAGGTGTGTAGCAGCACAGTTACACACACACACACACACAGTTTCTCTGCAGTAAAATTCCATTCGGAAACAAATGATCTTATATTTGTATTTGTTTTGTTTTTTTCTGTTTTTGTTTTTGTTTCAATTAGTTTTACATAATAAATTCGGTGGGCATTTAGCTAGCTTTGATTCGAATACTTTCCGCCCACATTGGATTAACAAATCAAATTAACGCCTCGACCTTGGCACCACGCGCGGCGTATGCGCGATACAGATTGCCCCTGACGTCAGGGTGGGAATGAGGCAGGGCAGGGCGATGAGCAAAATTCTCTGTGCAAAAAATTCGAAACTTTTACGAGACAAGTTTTTGTTTGTTTTGATTTGATGGTTTTTGGGTGAATGTTAAAAATGATAAAGTGCACTCGACAGGTGAAGCAGAGAGGGAGGGAGTGAGGGAGTGATAGGGGAATATGCAAGAGCGGGGCTCAACACAAATATGAGTGGTTTTTGGGTTGTCGAGTGCATTTCCCGGCTCCTGTTCCTGTTCCTGACCTGACCTGATTTACCAGCGCAATTTTCCCGCTTCCTAACGTGTAAGTTTGCATATGAAAATAGTTAAGAGTTTAGTTAGGTCTTAGTTTGATTTGTTTTGCTTGCTTTTTGTTCGCACTTTGTAAAGGTATTTTTCAAATATAAGCGTATGGGTTCAGAAGAGTTAGAAGTGTTCTCCAATTACATTCATAGATATATACGTGACATATATGTATGTGCACATATGTATGTATATATGTTTATGTATACACGTATACGAGCTAGATGCTTTGATTAAAGTTGTATTTGCTCATAGGCTTAGGCTTACTCTTATATTATATTATATGCTATTATATATTATATATTATATGTAGTAGGTAACAACAGTCAACATTCAACAGTCAATCCGATATGAGATGTGAGATTTTCGTCAATTGGAAGAGTTCCTGCAGAGCAGAGCAGAGCAGATCGAGGAGTAAAGTCATCCCTTAGTCTAGACAATAAATACACATATAGCTCACAATTATTGGATATATTAAATATAGTATTTCTGTATCTGTAGTCTGTATATATGTATAAGTATATCCACATCTATCAAGTTAGCTTTCTCGGCATGGGGCTGCTCCTTCAGCGTCCCCTTTTTAAATTGACAGCACATTATTGGATTTGAAATGATTCTCCATTGGAACACATAATAAGTACACATGCATTTATGTATAATTAATGTACACATATTCTTAGGGACTACTCTACTATGTGCTTGTGATGCTCCCCTTCTGCTGCTGCTGCTGCTTCAGAGTGGAGGCTGCACACGCGTCGCTGTGTCGCTGGGTCGCTGGGTCGCCGCTTATCTTATCAGTAAGGAGCACAGCACCACCCGAAAGTGGGTGCGTCTGGGCACGATAAGCTAATCGAAACATCCGCCATAAACAAACGAATTATCGCTGCCCGCGGAGGCCTGACCACCGCCAATGACTTGCGCGAAATGGCCACGGCAAGGGGGATGCGGATGGGAGGATGGGAATGGGAGGAGCGGCGACCTAACATTGAACTTTCAATATTCTTGCGGCCTGGCGATGGCGACGTAGAAAACCAAAAAAAAAACATAACAAAGCGTGGGCCCCCGTTGGCCCGCCTCCCTCCGGCTAATCTGAAAGGCATTCAAAATATTCCGCCTGCCGCTTTTGATAAAATTCTTCTTGGCACAGTGCTCCTGCGCTGTGGCATAATTTTAGCTTGTTCACAGGAATGCCCCAAAAGAAGACATCGACAGTGGGCTCCTCCGTCCGTTCCTCCTCCTTGGCTTGGCGTACACACATACGTATATATGTATGTATATATATATATGTGGCTGGGGGATTCTTCTGCTTAGAGCACATGGAGATTCTCACAGCTCTTCGACTTGGATATGTCGCTGAGGCAGATTTTCTGCAGTATCTCCTTGGCCAGATGCAGGGATATGTGGGTGCGAGAGTGCTTCATTTTCGACTGGGTAGCCTTCTTCTCGCGCACCTCCTTCAGGCGCATCTGGTTGGGTGAGAGAGAGAGAGAGCAACAGAGAGAGAGAGAGAGAGAGGGAAGAGAACCTTTATTAATCTGGCTAACGTTAACCGGCCAGTTTTCCGTTTCAGTCACTCGCAGGCGGCTCAATTTTCATTAATTAGTGAACCGATCCGGAAGGATACACCACCCACCCATCCAACCCCATCCAATTGTGCAGGGAACAAAGTTAAATGGATTTGCCGAGCCGTCTGGGTCTGGGTCACAGACGCGGCTCGGCTCGTCTCGCCTCGGTATATCCATTTAACTTGGTTTCCTGCACACCTTTGTCCCATGCATCGCTGGGGTTGCGTGTGTTTCGCACCTAAACTGAAATAACCGCAAGCCACAGAACACAGTCCCCCAGCCTGCAGCTGCCATGGGCCTGCACCCCCTTTGGGGGGCCACTCACCTGCTTCAATATGCCGACGAGCAGCTCATCGACGTTGTGCTGTATGCCGCTTGACGTTTCGATAAATTTGGCATCGCGTGAGGCGGCCAGGGCCTTACCCTCTGGGGAAACGGACAAAAACAAATGGTGGAGCAGCAAAGGGAGTGGCGGGGCGGGGAATATGAAACGAAATGAAATCAAGCCATCATAATTAAGGAGCAGGAATTATGTGCGTTACCTTGTGATGTGATAAGCCGGGCACGGGCCAGATCCGCCTTGTTGCCCACGAGAATGACGGCCTTGTCCTTGGTGTATTTCTCCTGCCACAGATAATTGATGATTTCCTCGGCCACACGGAACGTGCCCCGGTCGACCACCGAGAAAACGACAACACAGCCGTGCGGCTCGTAGGTGGAGAGGGAGTTCTCGACGCTCATTTCAACGCTCGGATGGTCGATGAAGACCATGTCCGATTCCTCGTCGTCCAGCAGCACGCTGACCGTCTTCTCGCCGAACTCATCGTCTAAAACTCAGATCAGAATTAAACTCTAAAGACGCAAGTGGAAGCTGGGAAGCTAGGGGTCAGACACACATAGGTTCCAGCTACGGGTACGATTCTCTACTCACTGCGATCCGGCCCAAGAGACAGACAGGCAGAGACAGGCCGCTCATCTCCCGGCGACCCTCGCACCCAACACTTACCTAGGCTCGCATCGTAGGTGTGCATGTACTCCGAGGTCATGAACTGGTTGACCAGCGCCGTCTTGCCCACTCCAGCGTCGCCGAGCATCACCACGCGGTAGCGGGCTGCAGGCGGCGGCTCCAGGTTCTCCGACTCGTCCGAGGACACCGGCAGGGAGTCCACGTTGGCATAGCCGCCGCCACAGCAGCTGCCCTCGAACGGGGACCGCTCGCTGGCCCTGCTGTTGGTCGAGTTGACGCTCGTGTTGCTCCGCGAACGGCGCGAGATTATCGAGTCCCCGCAGTTGACCACGTTCCCCTTGCTGATGGAGAAGTGGCGCAGCCGGTAGAGATCGTCGCTGGCCCTCGGATTGTACGGCCGCTCCGGCAGAGAGCAGACTCGCGGCCGAATGTGGTCGGGAACTGCACGGGGTGGGGGGGTGGTAAGAAGACCCCGTTTCAAAGGCTGCACTGGGACCAGAGACTAAGGATCTTCCACTCACCTGGCAGCTCGAGGAAGTTCGACGTTCTGCGCTGGCGTCCACGATTGGAGCTCTGGAAGGCCAGCGGGCCAACATCATCGTTGGACACGATGGAAGCATTGGAGCAGGCGCTCTTCATGGAGTCCCGTGAGTTGCGGCGACTGGCGAGCAGCGCCAGGCCGCCCTTGGAGCTGCCCCTGCGGCGGGGCTTGTGCTCGACCACCTCGCGCTTCGCCTTGGCCGGCTTGGGTGGCTTGCAGCCGCTCAGCTCGTGATCCGGATCCTGGGTCAGGTCGCTGGTGGACTTGCGGTAGCGCAGCGAGACGACGCTGTCGGAGCATGTGCGGTCCAGCGTGGAGTGCGAGCTGTGGAGCACCTGGTAGCCCGGATTCGAGGTGATGTTGATGGCGTGCCGGCGCTGGCGATGTAGTTGCTGCTGCTGACTGTGCTCCGGGTCCGTGAAGCTGAAGCTTGTCGTGGTGTGGGTCACCTGGGTGCTGTTCGTGTGCTGGGTGCCCGTCTCGCCCGACTCCATGGACAGCTGGGTGCACTCGGTCACGCAGGAGTCGCGCTTCAGCCCGTAGTAGCCGCCTCTTCTTCCCCCTGCTCCGGCACCGGCTCCGGCTCGGGACCCCACATCGATATTGCTGATCACCGGCAGCTCCCACTCGTCGTGCCGCCGCTTGCTTCCATCGCCTACGCCCGTCGTGGTCACCAGAGGCAGCGGCTCGAGCGGCAGCTTGCTCCTCATCAGCTTCTTGGAGCCCTGGCGACGCGGCGAGCTGGGCGGCTCATAGTACTCGGGCCCCCCATCCGGCGAGAAGGGCTCGTAGTACTCAAACTTCTTGGAGAAGGTGGGGTGGTCCGCCGCTCCGGCACTGGGACTCACGGCATCGAAGACGAACTTGCACGGCGCATTGGGAGTGCGGGCGGCTGTCGTGCGGCCGCTGAGCAGCGAGTAGGAGTCATCTATGGAGCCCGAGGGCGGCGTCTGGTAGTAGGAGCTGGGCGTGGAGCTGCTCCCGTCGTCGCAGCTGTCGCTGGCGAAGGATGTCGTGATTTTGGGACTCCTCGGCGCCTCGTATCCTCCGCCGTAGCCATAGCTCGGACTGCGCGGACCCGTCACCAGGGGCGTCGCATATACCGAGGGCGGTGTCGGATGGTAGGGCCTAAGGGGGAGAGTAGAGTAGCTGCGTTTGCCTCCCTGGATGGGATTTATTCTTACCTGGGCGCCTTGGGGGTGGCTCCTCTGCTCGGCAATGGATTGCTGGCCGTCCTGGCTGTTGACTTGTGCTGCGGACCGAAGGCCGCCTGCTGCCTGTAGCCGCCACCTCCGCTGGCTCCCTCGTCCCAGCTGCGCTGCTGCTGTGCCATTTCAGTGCTCCTCCTATACATCAGAGTGTGCAGAGATGAGCAGACGAGAATGAGTAATGCGGTAATGCTTGTACTGATGGCTCTGTCACTAGATCCCGCCCCTGGCCCACAACTCGTGTGTGAATCCCATCGGCCATTCCTCACACGCACACCCCCCTGGCCCGTTCGGGTACTTTGCCTAAATGGCCCCAAAGTAAACATAATTTATGGTTTTATCTCTATTTAATCAAAGTAATGAAAAGCTGCCCCATAGAAACCAGCAATCATAACGACCAGAGAACGTCCACACCCACGCCCACACGTCCACCGCAAGCACCCTCGGGGGCGGTGCAGCTCCAAGGGAGCTGGAAATAGACCCGCACCCACAGTCCGCAGACCGAGCAGAAGGCAGTAGCAAGAGCCAGAGCCAGAGCAAGTGGTTCGTTTGGTGTTAACTGTGCGTTCCCGTATCTTCGGAAATGCTGGTGGCTGGCGGCTGGCGGCGTAAGTGGCTGCTGCTCCAATTACCGTTCCAGCATCAGCACTTGCCAACACACATTCCCCATTAGCTTATGCAAAAGTTCCGAAAACCCTCCCATTGCACCCACTCCTCGCTGGGTCCCTTGTGGTTTGCGTTGTTTTGCGTGAAAGTTCTCGGTATTCTTGGTGTTGGTTCGGTTCGGTTCGGTTTGTTGGCGCAATACACGCCCACGCCACGCCACGACACAACACGAGATGTGGTGAGGAGAGGAGGGGAAAAGGAGAGCTGGCAGTGGAGCTTCCTGGGCTACAAACTTCTCTAATGGGATTTACCAGCTTGAAGTGTGTTGGTCCGCAGCCATTTAAGTTGAGCGAGCGAGCAGTCTCTGTCTCTGTCTCTGCGCGTGTGGAAAGTGTTGCCTACATTTCAGCTTGATTGATATGCAGATGCTGTGGAACTCGTTGTGTTTTTCCGCCCGAGAGAGCCTTTTGCTGTACGCCAAGGACTGGCCACCAGCAGTTTGCATTTGCAGTGCGCGAGGGGCAACAAGTGTCCGCCATTTCCCCTGTCGTTTAAAGTTCAATCGAACTGCTGAGTGAGTCTTGCATTCACTGAAACGAGCGGACCCAAGCCACTGCAGTGGTCCACTTTAGTTTTATGGCCGAGCAGAGCTGCCGCCTGGTGCCCGCGGGCCCACATCGTTGCAAGTACTCACCGTGCCCTGACATCGACTCGCGTACACGGCGCAGCACTTCAAGTATCCCATTGCAGTGGGGGGCTTCTCCTTCCCCAGCACTTGCTGGGTGGGTGGGCAGAATAGGACAGGACGGGACGGGACACGTGTGCGGGCCTGCTGCCTCGCCTCGGTATCCGCTTAGCTCGAAATGTGACTCTCAACTGTTTGTCGACCGGCTTGTCGCTGCTCTGTGCTCACGTCCGACCTGCGGGCCATTATTATTTATCTGTCTATCGGATGTACAAATAGCACCCCCACATACACCCACACCCACCCACACATGTGTGCGGTGCGTGCGTACGTGTCCATACTGTTGGGCAAACAGCAAACAGGTGTAGCTGCAGGCCAAGAATACCTCGTAATCGGTACCCTACCTGTTGGCATTGTCCCTTAGTTCCCCCCCTTGGACATTGGTTCGCCGCCAGCTGTAGTTCGGCTGCTCTTGCCGCAGAGCAACATTCAGGCACAGCTAACTCGATGAGTGGCTGTGCTGCATCCCGAAGAGCATTCCACTTAGCCCACAAGGCATCAATTAGTCGAGGGGTTTCCGCCTACTTGTTGTTACATTTTCTGTTACGCTTCAGTTTTCTTTGCTTTTTCCGTTGCACGTAATGCGAGGGCCTGTTGCCACCGCAACCAATCGAACGGACCGACGGACATTGGCCCCTGGCTGGCGGGCAGAGAGGGGTCGAGGCAGATACAAATAAAATGATAACAAAACAGAACAGAACAAAATGCGAGTCCAGAGCTCACCTTTCCCTCTCGGCCAGTTTCTATTCCTCCTCCCCTCTGGCAAAAGTTTTTTTTGGTTATGCGAAAATCTGCACACAGGCTGGATGGGCCACAAATCCAATCGAATTGTGTACTGGGAGTGGGCGGCCTTCTGGTGGCATTCAAATGTTGAATAGTTCGGTCCGTCTGCTCCCACCCATTGTCCATTGTCTGTGCAGAAAAGAGCGGATTGGACTCCCCAGCTTATTGTATTAGTCCCTGCCTGGGGCCGCAGGCTGCAGGACCCTCCCAAAGGAAAAGGTAAGCTTACATAAACATAATAATCGTTGCAGATTGGTGAATTATTAGGGAAATACAATACAATACAATACTGCTCCCCTCCGCCCGACCGGGGCAATCATTCAAAACAGAATGAAATATTAATGGAATGTCAGCCAGGCCCGACTTTAAATCGAGTCCCAATCCTAAGTTATGCATGGGACCGGGCCGGCACTAGACCCGGAACGATATGCGCCCGATTTGACTGGGGTTAAGAGCAATTTGCATACCCAAAGAGGTTTGCTTTGTGTCCCCGGAATCCGTGCCGTGCCCTGCCTCAGCCTCAGCTTCAGCTTCAGTCAGGTTTATGGCTTCTCTTCTGGGCTTTTGTGTGGCGCGGTCTACGACCTGCAATGGCGGTGCCACACTGCCAACTTTCCGTTTTCCGTTTTTCCCTGGTTTCCTTTTGCACCTCCTCCTACATCGCACCGCAGCAGTGGCCGACTCGTAAGAGTCTACCGTCATTATTTAGGGAGGTAAGAGTAATGACTCGCCATGCACTCGCCCCTACCAGCTCTCTCACTCGCTCTCTCTCTCTACCTTTGTTTCACCATCATTAGGTCGCAGACGTCAGCCATAAATGAGTTCTTTGGCAAATGGCTCGGACAACCCTTTGAAAAACTTGGCTTAATTACATGCCCGCCACCCGTTAAACGCATACTTAACGGACCGCCGACCCCCACTGACTCAGCCCCACCCCGTACAAATATTAACTTGGCCAACAGGGTGCACTCCCTCCCCCTCCCCACTCCCCGCTCCATCTTTCTCCCTTTGGCACCCTTTCTCCAACTCCATCTCCATCCATCTGTGTCTCTGCTGTAAAAATAAACTCGAGTGGAGCGCATAGTGCGAGAAAACAAACAAGAAAAGTCCATAAAACACTTAGATCAAAGTATACAAAAGTCGCTAGACACTACACGCTACACACTACACGCGTCTGTGCGTGCGTCTTGTTTGTGTGCGTATCCAATGTGTGTGTGTGTGTGTGTGCGAGTGTGTGGGAGAAGACAAGAAACCATTGCCTAACTGGAGGGGCAGACACAGCCACAGCTACTGCTACGGGGAACGCGTTCGAACGGCCACCCGACGGCCCAACGACTCCAAATGGCAAACAGAAAATTAGAAATCCTGGCCAAAGTCACGTCGCAGCTTGGTCATTAGCCACCACTTGAGGCGCTCTACTCATTGCCTGCTCCCATCCATCGATTTTATTGCAACACATAATTCTTGGAGCTGAGGCCTGGGCCTGGGCCTGGTCCTGGGCCATTTGTGCAAATCTCATGTTGATGGCATATTAAGTGACCTCCTGGCTGGTATTTAGCCCAAAGCAGAGCCCACAATGCCACAAACAGAGTGTGTGGCGGCCAATTTGCACTTTAAATGCTTGCTGGGGGGTGGCAGGAATATGCGTCATTTGTTGAGCGTTGAACCGCTGGGGGAGCAAAAGCAACAGCAGGAGAAGGAGCAGGAGAAGGAGCAGCAAAACAAAGCGACGACAGTGCAGACGAGCCGGAGTTACGTGTAATTAGAGGCGTCTGGGTGCGAGGATTAGCAATTAAGCGAATGTCCTGCGAGCGCGCAACAAGTGCCACACGACGACAATGAGCGCAGCAGCGGCAGCAGCAACAACGAGGACAATGAGGACTCGCGTAATCCCAGTCACACAGGAGGAGTAGGAGTATGCGGGAGGAGGGGGACAAAGCGAGCAAAGAGAGCAGCGCATAAATCAACATGTCAAATCGCAGCTTACAAAATGCCAGCCACCCAGACGCACGCATACCAGCACACACACTCACACGGTATACAGACAAGTATACACACATACATACACCCTCTCCCTCTCTCTCTGTCTCTGTCTCACATGTTGAGGGATGCATTAGCATTAAATGCTTACCATTTTTAACCAATTTGCAGGATAATTTTGTCTGCTACGCGAAGTTTACTAATTGTCCAACACCCGACCACTTGGCCACCGTCACCGTCTCCGTCACTCGTAACACCAACACTGGCACCGAAAACAAACACCCACACAACGATGAGCAACAGTTTGGACACCACACACACACACACGCACAGAGCGAAGCCAACGATGAGCTGGCTGCGGTGCTCTGCACTTCCGTTTCCGCCTCCGGTTGCCGCACACTCGAAACTGTCCGCGCGGACGAAGCTGCAGCGGCCGCTGCTCGAGCTGAACTGTGTACTGTACTGTGTGTGGCACCCCAAGGCAGCCAGCTCGGCCCGAGTTCTGTTCTGTTCAGTTCAGGTGGCTCCCGAGGTGGCTGTCTGGCTGGCGGAAAGCGAAAGCTCAGTGAAAGTGAAAGCTCTGCTGGCCCTCCTCACTTCCTTCCACTCTTCTGTGTGCCTGGCTGACTGACGGGGAGCGGAGTCGAAGCCAGCCGCCACATGCAACAGAGTTGAGATGAGATATACCCAATACTCGCTCGCGTTTGATTGAGGCTTGTCGGGATTAACCATAGGAGTTTGCGGGTAAGAAAAGGTAATCTATACTCATGCAGAAGATGAGCTGGTGGGGTGGTGGATTATTAAGTGTTTCCTTACTGGTCTCATGATGTCGCCTACATTATTGCCAAGCAACAGAAGAGTTGGCTTGAGATACCCAGAGAGGCAGGAGCCTCCTCCTCTTGCTCTGGGGAAACGTTTCAGATGGAGCAGTAAATATTCTCTCCTTGCTTTTGGATATGTTTTTGCGTTGTTTTATTTTGGTTTGCTGTTAAAGTAGCAACTTAGAAGCTAGACTTAACACTCGCTTATACAATAAATAGTCTGGAAGTCTTCGGCTTACATTATAGAGAAGCGATTGGGGGGTAGGGGGAAGTGTGACCATGTGTGCGGGTATGAGACAGTGTGTGTGCCAGGTGACCACTGAACAGGTGTGAAGGGCGGGTAAAGATGGTTAGATAAATTCTGATGATGCTCGCAGCTCTGCTCAGCCGCTGGCTTAGAGGGCGGCGACGCGTGCGGCAAGCTGCTCCAGCTCGTTGTAGATGCTGGCCGGCAGGTCGGAGCCCACCTGGGACTCGAAGTAGGTGCGGATGGCCTGCACCTCCTGCGACCAGAAGTCCTTGGGCAGCGAGAACAGTTCGCTCTCATCGATCTGCTCCTTCATGCCGGCCAGGTTGAGGGCTCCCGCCGCGGGAATGTGTCCAATGGCCGAGTCCACGAAGCAGGACTCGCCGTTGATGCGGCGCAGGATCCACTCGAGCACGCGCGAGTTCTCGCCGTATCCGGGCCACATAAACTTGCCCTCGGCACTCTTGCGGAACCAGTTCACATGGAAGATCTTGGGCACCGTGCCCCTCTTCTCCATGCTCAGCCAGTGGGCCACGTAGTCCCCAAAGTTGTAGCCGAAGAAGGGCCGCATGGCGAAGGGGTCGTGCATGATCGTCTTGCCCTTGTGCTCGGCCGCGGCAGTCGACTCGCTGCGCATGGCAGCGCCGATGAAGACGCCGTGCGTCCAGTCGCGGGCCTCGTAGATGAGGGGCACGCCAGCCGGACGACGACCTCCGAAGAGCATGGCGGAGATGGGCACGCCAGCCGGATCCTCCCAGGCGCCATCGATGATGGGGCACTGAGCGGCGGGGGTGCAGAAGCGGGAGTTGGGGTGGGCGGCCGGCTTGCCGGAGTCCTTGCTCCATGGCTTGCCCAGCCAGTCGGTGATCTGCACATTGGGAGCCAGGCTGCTCTCCATGCCCTCCCAGTATACGCCGCCGTCGGAGGTGGAGGCCACGTTGGTGAAGATGGTGTCCTTGAAGACGGTGTTCATGGCAATGGGATTCGTCTCCATGGATGTGCCTGGGGCGACACCGAAGAACCCGTTCTCCGGGTTGATGGCCCGCAGCACGCCCTGCGCGTCGAACTTCATCCAGGCGATGTCGTCGCCCACACACTCCACCTTGTAGTCGGCCAGCGAGGGGTTGAGCATGGCCAGATTGGTCTTGCCGCAGGCGGACGGGAAGGCGGCAGTGATGTACTTCTTCTCCCCCTCGGGGTTGGTGATGCCCAGGATGAGCATGTGCTCGGCCAGCCAGCCCTCGCGCTTGGCAATGGTGCTGCCGATCCGCAGGGCGAAGCACTTCTTGCCCAGCAGGGAGTTGCCGCCGTATCCCGAGCCGTAGGAGACGATCAGGTTCCCGGCGGGTTTGTGCAGGATGATGGTGCGCTCGGGATCACAGGGCCAGGAGGGCTGTTCCACCTGGCCGTTGGCGGGGGCTCCAACGGAGTGCAGGGCTCGGACGAACTCCTCCTTCTTGGCCAGCTGGCGCAGCACTGCGGCTCCCATGCGGGTCATGATGCGCATGGAGGCCACCACGTAGGCGGAGTCGGTAAGCTCAATGCCGATCTTGGAGAGCGGCGATCCCACGGGGCCCATGCTGAAGGGCACCACGTACATGGTGCGGCCCTTCATGCAGCCCGGGAAGCGCTGCTGGATGGCTGCCTCCATGTCATTGGGGGAGATCCAGTTGCCCAGAGTTCCCTTGACGCCGTCGAGGGGTGTGGGAATCGTCTCCTCGCGCTGCTCCGTGCAGATGAACGTCTTGGACTCGACGCGGGCCACATCGGCCGGGTTGGTCCTGGCCAGCCAGCAGTTGTCGTACTTGGGCAGGGCCACGATGGTGCCGGCCTCCAGCAGGCTCTTGATGAGCATCTTGTTCTCCTGCTCGCTGCCGTCGCAGATGTGCACTTGGTCGGGCTGGCACAGGGCGATCCCCTCCTCCACGAAACTGCGCACGCCCGCTGTGAGCGCGTTGACATCGCCGTACGAGATGGGGATGCCCCGGATGTGGCTGTACAGGCCGCAGTTGTCCTGGCGCAGCTTGTGCAGCTGTGGCAGACCGCAACCGTTGCCGGAGCTGTAAGTGGGGAGGAGGAGGAAACGGGAAATTAATCAAGTGCTTTGCACATATTTGCACAATTGAATGAGTGGGCGACAGTTTTCGTTTATGCAATTATTATTATTTGCATTAAGTGCAATTATCACAATTTTCACGCAATGCAAATTTGTTATAAAAATAAAAAATCCGCAGGCATGCTGCATGCTGCATGGTCAGCGGCTGTGGCAGGGGCAGGGGCAGAAGGAGTGCGGGCTGTGTGCGTGGCCTCTTTTTGCCTGGGGCCAGCCAGATACGAGCGTGTGTGTACTTACATAACTTTGCTTTGTTCGATGAGCTCAGGCATGTTGCTGCTGTTTCTGTTTTACTTTTCGTATAGATTGATTACTTTGGAATAAACTGCACAGATTTCTGGCTTTGCTTTGCTTTGCTTGGCTTTTTATGACCTGTTGGGAGTCGTGGCTAAATGTTTGGCACTTGCTTCTTTGATTTAATAAGCGAATCTGCTATCACAATATTTCAATTATCACAATTAGTGTTTTTGCTTTGGGCTCTTTGAGTTTTCATATGTTCTTCCACAGCTTTTTGTCAAATGTCAGCTTGATGCTCAGACCACTGAAAGTAGACTTTTCACTTGATCTTTCCATTTACTCCGGACACGAGTAACTGATGCCTGCTGCCAGCCCGCGCGGCCTTTTATACGCTGCCAGCCGATCGAGAGAGGCCTCGCCAGCGAGAGAGGGTCAGGCAGCGGACGCGCTGATTGGTGAACGCTCGGAGGCTCGCCGATTGTTTTGGTTTTTCACCCAGCTAGATGCAGAGCGTCGACGCGCGTTGTCGAGCCGGTATGGCAGGGAGTGGGTGACGATCGGGTGGAGCGGTGTGGGGCATGTATGCGCACTTGGCAACAGCATGGCTTGGGCTGGGGTGTAGTGGGGGGTGCTGGCGTGCCCGAGACACACAAGTACTCGGCCGCGTACCAGAGAGCATTTTCTAGAGTGTTTGTCGCTGCTTTGGGGCCCCAATAGCATTGATAGCAGCGGCATTTGTTGTTATTTTTTAACATTTTCCCGTTGTTAATTTAATTACTTTGTTTTTGGATGTTTATGTGTTTTTATTGGAAGCGGTGCCTAGCACAAAGAAAGCTCCCAGGATGCGACTCTTTGGGGCAGGGAGTGGCCGGAACAACAGCAGTTTCTTCTGCAAGCGAAACAGCTGCGTTCCCATGCATAGCAGAGTCCAATCTGAGGCGCAATTAGTGTGGGGTAGGCCTCTACACGCGCCCTCCTACGCCATCCCATGGCCCCCACACACACACAGATTCAGATCCAATTCGATTCGATTTATCTCTCCTTGGACCAGTGCCAAATCGAAAATACTCTCGATTTTTTTTTCGGTGACGGAAAAATGTGTGTGTTGATATTTCTGCTAGTTCTCGCTGCCCTCCCCCACCACACCCCTTTGCTAGTTGACCATGGCCGGATTGGAGGCCGACGCATTCATGTGACTCTGACCGGGTGGCGGAGGCCCAAGAATAGCCACGAACGATTGTCATGTGCTGCTCTCGCCCTCTCTCGCTCCTTCTCTGTATCTCTTTCTCGCTCTTTCCCCGCGTGGAAGGATAAATGAAGGTGCCATGCCGCTGGTGTGACTTTGCAGCCGCTTGGTGCCCATGCAGCCATCGGTGGACCGTTGCAGACCGGTTCTGCCGTTCACTTAGCCTAGACCCAGAAGGGACTGACTGAACTGACTGGATCCATCAGCCTTGGCGAATCCAGCCAGTGCCTCCGCTCCGCACCAAGCCGCACCCTGTACGACTGGTCCAGTTGCAGAGTGAGACGAATACCTCCACGCGCGTCGTTCCGTTTCTTTTTTGTTTGGCGGGTTTATTTATAAACTATGGACTTGTTTTTCTAGTTGTGCCTGATAATCTTCATCATCGGCGCTAATTGCTGGACTCTGACTCTGTCGTCTCCGCTCCAATCCACCCCACCTCCTCTCCGATCCTGTTCTGCTGTCTGCTCTCTTCCTCTCCTCCATCGGATCCTCTCCTCCCCCACACAGCAGGCGCGTTTCTGCCGAGTCGAGCTCATTTGTGAATTTACGTCAATAGCCAGTCCCTAGCTGCTGTTCTGGAGCACAGGGAGAGGGTGATCTATAGCAGATCGATGTGGGGCAGCCAGGCGTCGGGTTATCAGCTGACGAGCCTTCTAAATATAGCGCCCCTGGCTCTGGCACCGCCTGTAACCCGGATCTTGATTGCCAGCAACCAGGAAATTTTCATAGGGGTTCTGTTTTACAGGCCCCCCGCCGCCGTCGGCAGAGTGCTGCCCGCCACAAGAAGAAGGCTCATGCCAGCGACCGTTATCGAGCCGAGAACAGCACACGATCACACCACACACTGGCGTCGATAATCAGGCCCTGGCAACCCGGAGTGGGTACCCGTTCCACAGCAGCAACCTTTGACCATTCTTTCAGTAAAATTTTGTTTTGGATTCTTTTGGCATTTTATTTGCTTGTTTTCCATCGCCGCGATCGCCGCGATCGTCTGATAACTCAGGTTAAACGCCATTATGGATTTATACGCTTGTTTACGCCAATTGCGGACGGGCCTCCGCCGCCACGGCGGACACTGATAAGCGATGGCATGGCAGGCCACGCCCCAATCCCGATCCAAGTCCCAGTGCCAGCAATTCCTCGAAGTTGAATTTTTGGCATATAGAAAATCGTTTCGTTTGGTTTGGTTTGGTTTTATTTGTATTTGTATTTTATGTTACGCAATTAGGTCTTAGAGGAGAGATTAGAGGAGAGAGTAACCTATGGAACACACACATCACATGTCGGCCACACGCGCCTTCAGCGCCGTCAGCTGCTCGGCCACGGGCCGTGGCAGATGGCTGCCCACCTGCTCCTCGAAGTATCGCTCGATCTCGAGGGCTTCCTGCTGCCAGAAGTCCTTGGGGAGATCGAACAGCTGGGCGAGATCAACGTTGCCCTCCATTCCGGACACGTTCAGGGCGTCCTTGCTGGGCAGCCGGCCAATCGGCGAGTCCTCGAAGCACTTCTCGCCCTGCACCCGTCGGAAGATCCAGTCCAGGACGCGCGAATTGTCCCCGAATCCGGGCCACAGGAACTTTCCCTCGCTGCTCTTGCGGAACCAGTTCACATGGAAGATCTTGGGCACCGTGCCCCTCTTCTCCATGCTCAGCCAGTGGGCCACGTAGTCGCCAAAGTTGTAGCCAAAGAAGGGCCGCATGGCGAAGGGGTCGTGCATGATCGTCTTGCCCTTGTGCTCGGCCGCGGCAGTCGACTCGCTGCGCATGGCTGCTCCCATGAAGACGCCGTGCGTCCAGTCGCGGGCCTCGTACACCAGTGGAACTCCAGCGGGACGGCGGCCCCCGAAGAGAATGGCGGAGATGGGCACGCCAGCACTGTCCTCCCAGGCGGGGTCAATGATGGGGCACTGGGTGGCGGGGGTGCAGAAGCGGGAATTGGGATGGGCGGCCGGCTTGCCCGACTCCTTCGACCAGAGCTTGCCCAGCCAGTCGGTGACGGTCAAGTCCTTCAGCTGAGCGGACTCCATGCCCTCCCAGTAGACGCCGCCGTCGGAGGTGGAGGCCACGTTGGTGAAGACCGTGTTGCGGAAGATCGTGTCCATGGCAATGGGATTCGTGGCGCGCGACGTTCCCGGCGCCACTCCGAAGAACCCGTTCTCCGGGTTGATGGCCCGCAGCACGCCCTTCGAGTCGAACTTCATCCAGGCGATGTCGTCGCCCACGCACTCCACCTTGTAGCCGGGCAGGCTGGGCGTCATCATGGCCAAGTTGGTCTTGCCGCAGGCGGACGGGAAGGCGGCTGCCACGTAGATCTTCCTTCCCTCGGGGTTGGTGATGCCCAGGATGAGCATGTGCTCGGCCAGCCAGCCCTCGCGCTTGGCAATGGTGCTGCCGATCCGCAGGGCGAAGCACTTCTTGCCCAGCAGGGAGTTGCCGCCGTATCCCGAGCCGTAGGAGACGATCTCGTTGTCGGCGGGCTTGTGAAGGATGATCGTCCGTTCGGGATCACAGGGCCAGGAGGACTGCACCTGGACGCCGCTCTTGGGAGTGCCCACCGAGTGCAGGCACTTGACGAATTGGCCATCGCCCTCGCGGAGCACGTCCAGGACTGGGTTGCCGGCCCGCGTCATGATCTTCATGGACTCCACGACGTAGGGCGAGTCTGTGATCTCAATGCCGATCTTCGAAAGCGGCGAGCCCACGGGTCCCATGCTGAAGGGGATCACGTACATGGTGCGTCCCTTCATGCAGCCCGGGAAGCGTTCTCCGATGGCCGCCTGCAAGTCCGCCTCCGAGATCCAGTTGCCCAGAGTTCCGGGCGTCGCCTTCGGAGTCACCGGCACCGTCTGCTCCCTGCGCTCGGTGCAGATGAACGTCTTGGACTCCACACGGGCCACATCCGCCGGATTGGTTCTGGCCAGCCAGCAGTTGTCGTACTTGGGCAGCGGCAGAATGGTTCCCTGCTTCAGCATGAGGCCCTGCAGCAACTTGCTCTCCCCCGCACTCCCGTCGCAGATGTGCACCCGCTCCGGCTGGCACAGATCGACGCACCTCTCCACGTACTGCTTGACGGCGGGCGTGAGGGCCTTTGCATCCCCATACTGGACAGACAGGCAGCGGCAGACCAGGCGAAAGTTGTAGCTCTTTGGTGGTCCCACGAGACTGCTGCGGAAAAAAGAACAGATGGGCAGTGTGAGAAGGTGTTGGGTAATATCAGTAGCAGGGTTAGGTAATAGCCATTGGACAGGTAGCAGTAGAAGTGTGAAAAGAGTTTGGGTTGGGTTTTCTTTGTGCCGTGCCTACCTAGTCCTACCTAGTGCCCAAGACCTTCACCCACAGCGAGCCTATCCGACAGCTGCGCTGCGGATCGCATGGTGTCGCTCGGGCACGGCACTGGCACTGGCACTACACGAGCCAAGCACAACTGTACCCCGAATGTAGCGAGTGATCGTAACGTGATTTCAAATTCTAAGTGGGCACGCATAAAAACAGTCAACGGCATGAGCCAGCCAGCAAGCCAGCAAGCCAGACGGTTTGCTCAATAAAATAAAGACCAAGACCAAGACAAGAGATACATAATAAAAACAAAATAAAAACCAAACTGGCTGCTTGCTGGCTGATCAGCTGTTCAGCTGCTCGTCTGGTCGGTCTGGTTTTGAGAGCTTCGACGGATCGAGAAACTTGCTCCGCACATTTCGCACAGCAAGCTCTTTGTGAACGTGGACTGGGAATGGCAGGGGAGTTTCCACTGAGTATTTCATCAGCGTCACTTTCATCAGAAGCGAACCCAGATCTGATCTGCTGGCTGCACTGCTTTGCACTGCTCTGCTCTGCTCTTGCTCTTGCTCTGAGAGGAATGATGCAATGTTTCGTCAGCCAGCGTCGATCTTTGTGCTCTCTGTTATGGTTGCGGCGCCATCAGCTGGCTGGGGCACTTGTATCCCATCCCGCGAGCGATAAGAGAGCAGGTAGACTACGTACCATACCCATTTACATACAACTTCCGGCTGACTAGCCGTACCCATACCCGTACTCCACCTCCCTCGCTCATTTATCTCCCACATCATGAACCAACTTATTGTAGAGACACAATCAAGAGCCGCTCTCCCTCCCTCTCTCTCTCGCTGATGGTTTACACGGAGCAAAGTCCATGGCAAGTCACCGAACCTCGCCCCCACCCACTCTACCGTCTCAGCGATAAGTTTACACGCGTTCAGGGTTGCCCTCCATTCCGTGACGTCACAGACAGGCAGACAGCGACTGTCTGGGGGCTAGCTAGCTGAAGAAATACGGCCAAATAAATGTACATATGTTTTATAATTTCGGAACTGCGCAGTTCCTCCGCCGCGTGATCCACATATGTATGCCGCTGGGTAGAGTGTGCTCCAAAAAGACGGACTGTGAGGTGGCCTGGTTTCTACGATAGAAGATGTCATAAGATGTCTGCCAGTGAGGTGAATGATAAACTAAGTGACATCCATCTACCCATGACTGCCCTTGGCTATGCCAATTCTGGGCTAGAAGCATTGATGTCTCTGTACATTGTACAAATAGAAGCTAAACACTCAGCTCTCTGACTAAGCTTTGTTTATTTATTTGGTGGCCCGTGTCTGGGGTTTATCTACGATTTTAGTGGGCCAATTTGATCTGCAATTTGAATGCCACTAAGTGGGCATGGCTAGTCAAATAGTAAAAGTTTGTCGAGTTCTATTTATTGGGGCACGGCACTGATAGCCCACCGCTGAACCGCTTCAGTCCGAATTAAAGCGGACTATCAGCGTGCCAAGTGCGTACAGATCGCTGTTGACATTAGCAGCTAATTATTTGGGCAGCACTCGACTTTTCCGGTACTTGATTAGGGCCACGCGCCGCTCCCTTGGCAGGCCGAAACTACTGCGTAGCCAGAGGGGTCTCTTTCGGGTGATAACAGAGAACAGTGCTGCGCCGCGAAATGAGAGCGCGAATATGTATGTCTTAACATAGTATCATTCATTTCTGTCCCCATGACGCCACGGATGCTGCTTGACCGCTTCTCTCTGTTGCTGTATCTCGCAGTTTATTTGCCCTCACCACCAGAGCCAAGCACTTTGAACATCTCAATGATTGGATGGAATATCGATGGTGGGTTTTTCTTTTATTTTTAATGCGAAAACAACGCATGAACAACGGCTACGGCGCGTGTTTCCTTCTGTTTATTTGTATGAGTTTTTATATGGAAAACGTATAAATAGTGATACATATCTCCCGACACATGGCAACAGACCTTAAGCATGTCAGCTGATTCAACAGATTTTCCACAACAAAAAGATACATTTGGAAGCGGAACTATACTTCTGGTTCCCAAGACTGGTGTTAACACGAGAAGGGGTTCAATAGCCTTGGCCCTGCGCCTTATATTCGGCTTAACGATAAAGCTCTGAACAAAATAAAGGCGAAGGGCAGGAACCCACAATCAGAAGAAGGCTCGCCCCTGAGTCCCTATCGAGTGCGAAGCCATCGTCTGAAGAACGCAACTCCCAAGGAAATTGAAGAATTTATTTTCTTTAATCGTTTGGATCGAATGGCTGACAATGTAATGGTGACGTGGGAACTGATCACGAGGAAATTCCCTTATCTTATCGTTTTTCTATTTGAAACTAGAAACGCCTCGAAACATTTCCACTGACCCATTCTGATCGGCGTCATATATACTGTTTGTGATTGTCTAAAAAACAAATAGAGGAAATTTCTAAAAATATCCAATTAATCATACGAGTATATGTATACCCTTCTCCCAGCTATTATTTACCGTGGTATGCCGATTCATATTACCATGGCCCACTGCGCAGAAATCGAATCAGGAAACCGATGCAGGTTGGAACTGGAATCAGTTGGTAGCGACACTCTGGGGATAGAACAAGCTCATTACCGCATATCAAAGTCCACGAAAAGGCATCGATTCGCTTGAATTTTGTTTACCAACTGATAGGGACGGGGCCCCCAGACCCAGACAGCCCACGCTCTGATGTCGATTAAACTGTTCCGCGAGTCACATAATGTGTATGTGTGTGTGTGTGTGTAAGGTAATGGACATTCGCAGCTCAGCTCTAGTCTCTTCCATGGCAGACTAGAATACTGGAGCAGGGAATAAAGTCTACATGGATGTAATCGAATTAATGCTGCTCGACTGCAGCTGGGATGACTCAGTTTTTGGGATCATTACAAGCGGAGCGTCATCACCACCTCATATGCCTATGCTTATATGCCCCTACCACACTATTGATAGCCAAATTATCTTATCTAAGGGGGGGTCCGATAGGAATTTCCAGGAATTGTGGCACTACGTAGTAAACAAACAATTAACTGATATTGGAATCACAGTAAGCTACAAATATATTTCCCATGTTGCTAGGTATCGCGCCCCAAATGCTTTGATCGATGTGGGAGTTGGGGCTTCGGAAGCCACTAGGGGGCGGGGCAGGATGGCGCGTGCCTGCAGTACACGGCTAGACATAGAAACCATCATATTTAAGATTATTTTTTTGATTTGTGTCGTGCATACATAAGTAATGCTATTTATTATTGGGATTGGATGTATTGTTGGGGGGGCTCGGCCAGAACTCAGCGTCAACAATAATATTTGTGTTGTTGTCTTTGCCGGTTCGATGGTGTCGTTGCCATTGTCGTCGCTGTGTCTAAAGGTTATCGGCAATGAATGGCAGGCAGGCAGGCTGAAAGTTGCTCAAAACAAAGCTGTCAATGCGAATCGGCAAAAGCATCTGGCGGATACGGATACCTCAATCAGAATATGGGAACAATGCTAGGAGTAGCAATGGGAATTATCTGGTGCAGCTATGCAGCTGCCTACCCCTCCCACAGACTTGCCTGCTGGATCGCTGCTGCTGCTGCTGGCAATATCCAAACACGCCATGAACGCATGAATCGGCCATCAAAACAGAAGCCACAAAAGAAACCGTCAAGCAACAGGCCAATTCACTTGTTGCCATGCGGCCCCAAAACCCATACACGCAGCGCTTTGTTTTTATTTCGTCTGCTTAGTCAACACGCACAAAGAGAACGAACCAGAAGCACAAAGAGGACAAAGAAAACGAGTCACAACAAAACGAAAATAATAATAAAAACAACTAAAATCAGTCACGCCGAAGTTTTGATGCCCTTGCAAGATATGTACGTTTCGATCACAATTACAAAACGGACTTTCCTTTTTTTTTTTCTTAAACAAATCTTTTTTTCCACAGTTTTACAGTAAAAATTACATTTTAAAGTTGTTTTGATTTTTTTTTTAATTTAGCTGGCATTAATTAAATATTTAACTGGTAAAAATTTAAGAAGAGCTTTTAATTTTTGTTGTTTTTTCCCCTATTAAATGTTGAAAAAAAAAAGTTTAGCATATTTTTGGTTATTTTGGGTTAAAAACTTGGATCGCACAACTAACTAGCGAAGCTTTCGGCTTGGTTTGAGTCTTGGATCCAAAGCGATCGGAAGAGCTTTACACTGGTGGCTCATTATATTATGTCGGGTTCTGGTTGCGATCAGAAACAAATCGTTTAAGTTGTGAATAGCTGGAATATAACGATCTATGACACTAGGGGTATTCGATATTGGTATTATAAATAACTACTGACCTACGTAAATAATGGCAATTCTCAGTCATTACATATGCCCATGCCCATGCTAATCTGCACCCTACAATCATTAAGAGAGCGAGAGAATAAGAGCTTCTGTTGGTCGCTGAGAGGCAGGCACTGAGTGGGTGCATTGATCTGTCGCTGCAGATGGATGGCATTAACATTGATATGGTTGTGGTTGCTGTTGTTGCTGTGGATCTGTTGCTATGTCTCACTGTGTGGCTCAAGGGGATGCATGATGATGACGCTTCTCTGCTTGTTTGACATGGAATTTTCCCCATGCGATAGGAACGATCAGGCGAACGGTAACCCTGGTCAGCAACTATCAAATTCTAATTGGGGTAGGTTATTACGAGTACCCTATTTGATGGATTAGTTTGCACAGTGTGTGATGTGTGATTATCAATGCCAAGGCGTGTAAGACAAGCGGATCACACAATGCCATTCCCATACCGTGTGAGTCCGTAGCTGGGTGAGTATATTAAATTGGCGAAGTGATTAGCCGCCAACAAAGGAGGAAGATGAAGAACTCTACTCCATAGAAATGCGTCTTAATCCTCAACATATTTTTGCACCTCAAACTGTCCAACATATTTATTCTGCTGCAAGGGTAACGGGTGAAGGTATTTGATGGTTCAGTGCTCTCCAATCTCCAATCTCCCATCTGAAATCTTTATTCAACCACCATTTGTTAATGGCACGCTTTCGGCTCGGCCCACCTGATTTCTTGGCCCACAAAATATTCCCCCCGTCAGACTCACTCACCCGCCTCTCAGCAGCTGCACGCCTTTGAGGAGCATTCTGTTACTTCGTTGGGGCGCTGCGGTCTGCGGTCTGTTGTCGTAGTTGATTGTGGTTCGTGCGGCAGGGTGGGCGGTGCTTTCACTTGGCGCGCACTTGCAATTTAATGGCTGCTTTAATTAATTTATTTCGTTCCGCTGCGTTTTTGCCGACTCTTAATGTGATGAAATTGCAGACTTAATTTGAATTTACTTATTTATAAACTTTCCTGCAGCGGCCGCACCAAATGCACTTTTAACAAATTGATTGAGGGGCTCGCTCGCTCTCGCGCAGATCGTGCAACGTGCAACGTGAAGCGTGGCAATCTCTGGGCAAGGGAACTTGTTGCGCTTCAGCTTCTGCTGAATGTTGAATGTTATGTTGTCGTATCGGCGTTGTGCGGGGCACACTTGTTTCTGCTTTGCCACAGTAATCCAAACTGAAACTCTGCGCCGGCCGCTGCGCTCAAGTAACATACATGAAAATTCTGTTTTCGTTTCGATTTGTGTCTTTTTTCTGCTCTGCTCTGCTGTGCTGTGCTCTGCTCTTGTGCTTCGCTTCGATCCGAATCGGTTCAGAAACATATGGGGACGTAATGTTGTTGCCTTTGCCCCTGATAAGATAACGACAGGCCAGGCAGGCCCGACTCTGCTGCAGTTCCCGCTTGCTACGTGCCGCCCACTGCATGCGCCCGAAGCCACCAGAAACGACGCGACGCGACGGGACGCGCCACTGGGCCACGCCCCCTCGAGCGTAGATACCTGTCTGGCAGGTCTGCGGAGGTCTCTCGCAATCGCCACTCTTATCGATGGAGCTGCTGTTACGCCATCGCAGATCCGATCAGAGCCTCTAATCACATATCTGTCTGCTGCTCTTCGCTGATTTGTCTCTGCATACTGTAGTTCCCTTATCAGCCACCCAATCGATAGCAGAATTTACCGACACTACAGCGCTTCTCTTGTACGACTACAGCAGTGGCTTTACCATCTGTATTTATAGGCCAATGCCGTTTACGATGCTTCTTTCCAATAAAATCGATCGAAACCGATCACCAAGGTCAGCAGTCCCTCAATGGGTGTACTTTCACCATAATACAATTGTTAAATTGGGGATACATTTACCCAGTTGGTTATTAACAATCGTTGTATCTTTAATATTGCACCACTCAAATATCAAAAGTAAAACCTTTAGTTCAATTTCGTTATTCATAAGTGAGAAATTCAATAAACCGATGCATAGCTTCTGCTTATTTTGTAGTACAATTTAATGTTTTAGCTTCAAGTGTCAATTCCATTTCCTGACGAGCCCCACTCTGCACATGTCTAATCATACATAGGTATGTATGTATGTTATTTAAATGGCAAAAACAAAACAAAACTTTCCCCCGCTGTGATAAGCCTAATCGGGAATTTTTGACTCTCGACAGCCTCTAACCTTAGTCCAAGGGGCCGGCAAATCAAATATATAAATAATAAAAAAAACATTGTCGCCTATCGGAATCCAATAAAATCAGCTGATGAAACGTGCCAGCCATCTGGCAGATTCCGGATAGAATCTGGAAAAGAAGTTGCTAAGAAAAACACACTCGAGAGTTTCGTTTTGCTCTTCTTCAACTTAACGCACTAAATCTTGAAATATCTTTATTAATCATAATCATAATTTCCTGCATACGGTACAATAATGGTTTACATATATATAAGTATTCATTCATCTCTTTGCAGTGTTTCAGTGTGTGTGTTTTTTAATACAATCAAATTTACACGAGTCCGTTGCGCATTTCGCTCGGGCCTTTAGCACTACGACAATAATTGATGTACAATAATTATGGTAGAACTATGTATATAGGTTTGCTATACTGTATACTGTATATATGTGTGTATATAGTATATTAGGGTCATTCATGTATATATGTATAGTGGCGTAAACAATCAAACTATACACTTAGGCTTGCTATTCCATATATGTTAATATGTGGTATTTGGTTTCGGTTTCAGTTTCAGTTTCTATTGCGATTGCGATTGCGAGGGTTTCAGGATGGGTTTTTCTTGGATAAGTGAAGGTGAGGAGAATGCTAAGGATCTCTGTTCTGATCTCTCATATATGTATATATTGTTGATTAATCGTTTCAAAAATTGAATGGCAAATGGATAAAGTTCCTGCTCTGCTATTGCTATGGGCTGTGATTACCACCCCAACGCGTCGGGGAGGTACATACTTGAGCGTACATCTCTCTAGACGCGGCGAGGCCATATCATCGTATCATATAAGTATATTTCTATAATTGTCTTATTGTCTTCAACATCTTCTTCAACCTGTTCAATCTGTTCGCTCTGTTCGTTCTGTTCTGTCATTTGCATTCGACTTTGAGTACCTCGAATGCCATGTGTTTTGATTCTATTTTCAGTTATCAGTTATCAGCTATCGGTAATCTGTATTCTGTTTTTACGTTGCCTCCACCCCTACCTAACCGAAATAAGAGAAAGTGAGCAGCGATGCTGGGGGTGTTGAATAGTGCTGGTTAAATAGTTCTGTCTGAGGATTGCACGACGACCATGTTGCGGAAACCGAATTGAGAGTGGCGGGGAGGGGTCAAAGTCAGGTGGATCTCGGAGTGAACTGAAGTGAGTGTGGGGATGGTGTGGTGCTGTGCTGTGCCGCTTAAGAACTAGTTAAATATTAGCTTTATGGTTTCCCTTCTTCAGTAGAGCTTTACCACCACTAAATCTATTCACAGCAGTTTATTTTTCTCTTTTTTGTTTTCTCGTTTTGTTTTGTTCTGTTGGTACAATATAGGAAAATCCACTTGGGTGGGCTCAGTCAGAAGAGCGGGGAGTGGGTGGGTGGGTGGGTTGAGAGAACAGATATGGTGTGTGGCTGGGGTAGGGCAAGGGAGCGGATCGAAGAGTCTTAAAACCTAAGTGAAATCGATAAGGTTCCTAGCTTAGACTAAAGTTCGAGGATATTATTTAGAATATCACACATTCCATGTATCTTTGTGTTCAATAATAAGTATCTATGTATGTACTTGCATCTCGCGGCTCAACGCAGTGGGAGCGAGCCTCGAGAAGGTTTATAGGGTGTAACTTGTTTGAATTAACATTTAACGTTGTGTAACTCCGTTTCTAGATTAGATTTATTTATAGTTTGGGTCTTCACTAGGAAGTCCAAATAATAACAGTAGGTCGGTACATATCTCTACTACGTAAACTAAATATCGAGTTAAACTCTTTGGAAATGCGCTGGCCTAAGTCGACTACAAAGCGTTTGCTACTCGTATTGAAGAGTTTGTGCAGTGGGAAGGGGCTATGGGAAGGGGCTATGGATGGGGTTGTTTGGGTTGGGAATCTGGCAAGCCAGAAATACTTTCAGTTTGCGTTTGTGTGTGCGGAGTGCTGAGTGTTAAGTGTCTAATGGTAAGGCTTTAAGCATTCCAAACTAAATGCTACATAATCAAATCGAAACTTTTAGCAACCCATTTTAGTTAATTGTTTTCCTTTCTTTCTCCTTCTTCTCATTCGCCATCTCCTTTCTGCCCTTAACTTTGTCCTGCAGCAGCTCGTAGTTGTACTCGTAAATAGTTAGTTTGTTTGGTTTAGGTTTAGTTTCGGTTTTGGTTTTAGTTCCGTTTGTGTTTAAAATACTTTTTAACAATTTGAGTTACGCACTCGAACTCGAATTCAATTAACTCTTCAGTTTATTCTTTCTGTTTCTTAGTTTAGCTTTAAATTATGTTAAAATACTTAGCGTAAATATTTATAAATGTTTTTGCGCTCAGCTCGGCACTGTTCCTGCTCGCTCTCCCGCCTCGCTCTCTCAGTTTAATTAATATTTCACTTGCCATTGTGTTCGTTCTGTTCCTGTCTGCGCGGGGGGTTCCACTTCATTGCATTTCGCACCTGACCCCTGTCTGTCCCTTATCTGTTCGATGTTGCTTGCTGTTGGCTCCAGCACACCTCTCTACACATCGTACGCATCCTTTTTGTAGTTCTGCTTTCTGCTTATTGGCACATTCAACACGTTCGATGTTGTTGTCGGACGCATCATCATCATCCGCATGGTCATGGGCTTGTCCTCCTCGTCGTCGTCGGAGAAGTCTCCATCGCTTTGGGTCTTGACGTGGCCACCTAGGGCGGGTCCGCTGTAATCGTTCTCATCGTCCTCCTGATTGGATAGAGTCAAAACCGGATTAGAAGTTGCCACGGACACATGAAGCAAACCAAAAAAGGAACAAAGATGTCCTCTATGAAACCAAGAATATTTTGTACAAATTATACAAATACATAAATCATATGAGCGCCGACAGACACCACCACGCGGCGCATACTTGATATTCTACGAAAAGCTCAAGCAAAAAGTTCCCAAAACATTCAACAGATGGCGTTCGTTAAAAGCATAAGAATGTAAAATGTACACTACATCTCGGTGTATGTAGAATGTAAAATCCATAACATATTCATGTTTATTTACATTTAAACTTTTAAACGGATCAAAACCATATAGAGGAGAGAAGACCCACTGTTTGGCTACAGAATGTACATCAGTGGGTACTACTGTACCCGGGCATAACAAAAACATCGAAACAATGAACAAACGAACAAACTAAATGGATAATTATGACAGTTTTCGTATCGTTTGTGGATTGTTTACTTTACCTGTCAATTTGCCTCGCTGGATGGACCGCCAACCAATTCAAGTACTGTGCTGCCTCTTCAGTGCGGACTGCCTGCCTGCCTGCCTGTCTGTGTGGTCTGTCTATTTTTTCTATATACATTCATTGCCCTACTTACATATGCTGAGCCATCTCAGGACCTGCCCAAGCGATTTAGCTAGTCTTTTCCCTAAACATAAAATGTGTAAATAATTGTCCTGTCCTAGCCCTGGCCCTTGCCCAGGCTGGCTTCATATTGAATTTATAGTATATTTCTATTTCAGTTTTAAAAAGCGTTTTGCGTTTTTGTTGATTTGATTGCTAGCTACGAGAAATTTCTGTGCGCTGATTAGTTCTTAGTGGTATTGAGATTGAGTAGTTGTTTAGGGTATCTGAGGGGATGATGAGCATTCTCTTGTTAATGGGCTACTACGTAGTTGGGCGGGCACACCGAGCGTGGAATTTAGCACTGTCCTTAGTGATCGGTGATCGATGATCGGTGATCGATTTGATGTGGGGCCATGCAATTGTAATGAGCATTTAGTAGACTACTTTAAGTGTTATCTTAGGGATTAACTGGGTTCTGGTTTCTCGTTTTTCGCTTTCTGTTTTCTGTTTTGGTTTTCTAAGTAATTTCTGGAGGCGCAGCACTTAAAAACGTTTCCAGGATTTCATTTCGGTTCATTCTAATTCTAAACATTGAACAATGAGTGTGGACACAGGAGCATAGGGGGAAAGAAGAGCAGAGAATTGTGTGATTAGCGTTAGTGTCTATAGAGATGGGTGCATGTGGCGGGAGTGGGGTGGTTGAGGGAGTTGGTGGGATGGTGGGCTGGTGGGTTGGGGGATGGTTGGACCAGGACAAGACACAACTTACTTCAAAGTCTCCAATTGTGAAGCGTGTCGCCGCTAATGAATTCTGCGGTGGCATATCCGGACTCATATTCTGTACGACAATGAGCGTGATTTGATTGTACATATTTGGTATTTGGTTTTTGGTTTTGTTTTTGGTTTGAAGCATTTTCAGAGAGGAAAATCAAGCGCAAGAGTGAGGAATGTTTTTGGTTTTAGGTGAGAGAAAGACACAATTAGTTACAATTTTTTGTCCAGATAGAGAGAGAGAGCTGGGCATTATCTTAGCCTAGACGAAGGTTCAATTTGAACGCTCAAACAACACACCGAATGGCATAAAGAAAGCTGAATTGCAAATAAATTGTGGGGTGGGCAGGGGCACTTACATCGTCGTCATTGTCAATCATCTCCTTGGTTGAGGCGGTCGTCTCATTGCGTCGAATCGATCCCTGGTGTATGTCCAGATCCACCTTCAGGCACTGGAAGCTGCGCATGAGGAACACAATGGGCATGGGCAGGACGCCGGCGAGGATCATCGAAAGGGCGATGCCCATCACCCACCTGGGATATTCCTTCTGCTCCACCACGCCCTGAATGAACAGAAAAGTGTAAGGAAAGGGATGTGGCTATACCCTTGAGGGAAAACACCCACCAAATCTGCGTTCCAAGCTCCGTATGTGGGATTTCGGATGACCATAAAGACGACGGACGAGACGAGAATGCAGACCATGATGGCGGGCCCAATGTAGCGCCATGTGAGCTGCCAGTAGAGTCCGGGTCTGTAGCCAGTCATCTGGTAGATGTCCTCAGTGAAGCTGTGGGTGCAGATGAGGAGACTTATAGGACCAGTCTCAAAGGCAACCTGCAGGGATACCCACCGCTCGTGTCCGTAGATAAAGATAACGGCAATCATCTCCATTAGGGCCACCACCACCAGGCCAATGGTGCCGGCAAAAGAATCGAACATCTTGAGCCAATACTCCCCGGCACCTGTGCAGAAGATGAAACCGACAGTAAAGCAGAATAGACACACCACGCCAGTGACATGCTGTTTCTTAACCCGCTTGATAATGTCTATGTCGAAGAGGGTGCACAGCATGCCCTCCAAGATGCCGATCTGCGAGCCCAGTCCCAGCGACAGCAGCATGGTGAAGAAGAGCACCGCCCAGAAGGGCGCACCCGGCAGCTCCACAATGGCCTGGGTGAACACAATGAAGGCCAGGCCCGTACCCTCGGCAGCCTACACAGACAGAGAGAGAGAGAGAGAGAGAGAGTATAATAATGAACCCTTCCTCTGCAGGATGCGGTCAGTACTCACATTATCCAGCTCCTTGGACAGGGTGCACTCGCTCAGCTGAAACAGGGTTTTCTCCGTGTCGTTCAGCCTGTCCATCGCATGCTCGTACTCCAGGGTAGTGGCGTTCTTGTTTTCCAGAAACGAATGCTTCACGAGGATTTCCGTGTTGCTGTGGGGAGCACAAGACGAAGACCGGTTTAAGTCGGTTAGAGCCCACGGGGAGACGGACAAGGCACGTACATGGGACGGACAGTTCAAGTACAATTGTCAATAACTCAGCGTGGGACCATTAATTGATACAAATTGACAGACACGACCGCGATTCTGCATATATCGATTCGAATGCGAGTATCAATGAACAGCCCACAAGTACACAGACACTCCAACCCATCCATTGATACGAAACGCAAATAGATACAAAGACAAAGCCCTGAAGGGTTCAATGGTTCAATGGGTGAATGGTTCAATGGGTGATTGTTTGCTTGGGTGGGTGGCTGCCTGCCTCGTGCCAGTTACAACTGGTCAACATTGGATGGTAATGATGACGATGACCTATCCCAGGTGCTGTCCGGCGATGCGTGCAGACTGACCCCACACCCCCGCTGTACTGTACTGTTGCACTCACCTTGCCACACAGCGATCCACGTTCATGGTGGCCTTGAAGCCGAGAATGGCAAAGATGACGACACTCGCGTAGATGGCGGTGACTGCATTGCACACGGACACCAGCAGGACGTCGCGGACGCAGTTGTTCTTCGGCGTGTTGTAGCTGCCGAAGGCTATCAGCGAGCCGAAGGCCAGGCCGAATGAATAAAATACCTGGGTGGCCGCGTCCAGCCACACCGTCGGCTCCAGCAGCTTCTCCACCTTCGGCGTGTACATGTGCATCAGACCGGCGCCAGCGCCCCGCAAGGTTATGCCGCGGATGAAGAATATGGTGAGGACGATGTACGGGAAGAGGGAGGTGAAGTAGACCACCTTGCCGGAGCTCTGGATGCCCTTCATCACGATGAAGAAGACAATGGTCCAGGAGAGCATCAGGCAGAGCACAATCCACCACTTGAGGCCGCCGGGCTCGTCCATGGACGGAGCCGCATCCAGGGTGGTGCGGTACCAGAAGTACGTTGTCTCCGATGACTTGGCGCACTCTTCGAGCTCAAATCCAGTGCCGTTGGTCGGACAGGTGGACCAGGGCAGCGGATACTAAGGGAGAATGCCAAACAAGTTATATAGGGATCTTTCGCTCTGCTCTGTGTGTGGGGGAAACTTACCCGAAAACTGTTGAAGAGGTAGAAGAAGACCCACGTGATGATGACGTTGTAGTAGAGGGCCACGAACAGCGTCACGATGCACGACGAGATGCCGATGCCGCCCAGCCACGGATGGATGGTGTTCCACACCCCCAGCGCACCCAGCCGCATGCGTTGTCCCATTCCCAGCTCGATGAGGAACAGCGGTATGCCCTCCAGTATCAGCATAATCATGAACGGTATCAGGAATGCACCTGCATAGGGGCAAAGCACACATGGAATTAGGTCTAAGTCCGATTGACTGACGTGACACGAAATCAATTTGCATTTGCATTGCATTTCTGGCTCGTGGTTCCCCAAAGGTGTCTTTTGTGTGTGTGTGCTCGAAACTGAACTGATTCGGGTCAGAGGGAATTTATTATTATTATTATTATGTGGCAAGAGGGCCCATATCCCACTGCAAGGGTTTCTCGCCTTGTTTCTATGCCTGTATTTATTAGATATTAATGTGGTGGTAATTTTTAATGGCATTTGGTGGCATTCTCCTGGTTAGTGGGTGCCCGCTGCCCATTCTCTCTAATTAGTAATTGAATTAAAACCGGGTCGGGGGTTGTGCGTGCGTGCTCGGCACACGGGGCGTATGAAGTGGCTTGGTGCCGATGCAAAGGCAACCACAATTGGGTCTTCCGGACAGTCCGTCCCGACCTTTCGTCGCGATGATAAAGCTATGCAATTAGTGCACATTAAATCCCATAATGCTGTTGTCAAAGCTGTGCACTTTATTAGCTGTACGAGCATGCAGTTCGTTGGCCACATGTTATTGGATATGACACATTGAGTGGATGCAGAGAGGGCAGGCCGAGGGGGCAGTCCCACCTGCAGTCTGTCTGTAATTAGCGCTATCGCACACACACTCAGCCGAGTTGGACGTGGAGTGTGGAGTGGAGAGGGCAGTGCAGCAGTGCAGACATTGATTGGAAAAAACTGCAGCGAACGCTGCACTTCTGACAGTTGCTGACAGTTCGGGTTATCCGAACATGTGAGCTGACATTCCATTTACGTTTACTCACCGCCGCCGTTCTGTTGGCACAGGTAGGGAAAGCGCCAGATGTTGCCCAGGCCCACCGAGTAGCCGATGATGCTGAGAAAGAATTGCATCTTGCCGCTCCAGGCCGCACGCTCCGGCTCTCCGCCCGGAATGTCCACCGACTGCACCGAGTTGCGCTGCGGGGCGGTCAGGACGATGGTCACCCCGTGGGTCCCATCGCCCCGTGCCCGTGTGTTCAGTGGGGCCATCTCGTGGCCGTTGCGCGGTGCATCGATGATTTTGGTGGCAGCCATCAACGCTCGGGTGGTGGTTCAAGTCGCGCCGTGGTTTCTGGAAAATGAAGCAACCGATTAGAAAATCGCTGAGACTATGCGCATATACATAGGTATGATTCTCTGTCAGGGTCTACGTATGTAAGTATTCCACTCTGTTTGATCAATATTCCTCGAGGGTGCCAGTATCGGAATATAAGTGTATATACACTGCATACGTGTGTCTGTGTGTGTAGTGGTATTTTGCTCTTTTCTGCGGTGTTGGTGGGGCGTCCTTGAGACCTCTTCTAGTGGCTGCTAACTCAATTTGTTTCCTAATTGCTTGCCATTAAGGCGGCGGTTTTTTTCCTCTGGTTAACGGAAAACTTTTCGATGGCACTTCGAATCCTTCGTCCCTTGCCTCCATTGCCTCTCCCCCTTCCTATTACAATTAAATTGCTATGTAAATTGAGTTGCAAAGTTTGGCATTCCTGCATAGTTCATAAAGTTTTTCATATTGCTCTGCTACTTAATCTCTCTCTCTCCCACTTAATGTAAAACTTATTATGCACGTACTGCTGCACGTTAATGGGAACAACGAGGGCCTTTGCACATCCCACATGGAGCCAGGTGGATGGCTAGTCACTGAACCGCCTACAGCACCTCATCCCATTTAGGAATTAATCGCCCAGCAGTCGTGACTTCCTGAACCTTGTTGCTCAGTGTCGTGGGGCCAAATTTTGTTGACTCCCACGGAAGGTCGTTGCAAATGGAAAGAGCAACGAGAAAAGCAAGAGCACACGAGACTAGAACACGCTTACATACTCGCGTTTACTAGCAAGTACTTTAAGGGTGTAGGGTGGGCAGCCCCATCTACACCATGTACTCGTTTATGTACATATATGCCAGCTTATTTACTTGGAGGCTCGTCTCTGCCCTGCTGCTGCTGCTGCTGCGGTTGCTGACGTAGTAAAGCCAGAGGACGCAGCAAAAGACAGAGGAAGAGCCCCATTTCTCTCTCTCTCTCTCGCTCTCTGGGTGGGTAAAGTGTCGGAGCAGCAGCTGTGTGCCAAGAAGCAGAGGCAGCATCGAATCCCACCATAGCTACAGTGCAAAGAGAAAGACAGAGAGAAAGAGAGGAAAGCTCTGGTAAGCTTTTGGCGTCCTGCCGCTTCATTGATAGCCCTGTATATACGCACACATACATATGTACATGTGCACACACTGATACAATGGTACATGCATGTCTGTATGTACATATGTATATTCCTTTTGCTATTCTTCATTATCTTGCGTATACGTAATGCGCTATGACGTCTTTTGATGGCTGACTTATTCCACAATTCCGTTTGTGGCATCGAACAGGCCCCATGACGGGCCAGTGGCCAATGGCCACACATGCCACACATGCCACGCACCTCCACCTCCAGCTCTATCCCTATCGCCTTGTAAATATTTATTCAATTACTGCAACAGTGGCTGGCAAACAACACATTGAATGTATACCAAAAATTACACCACCAGCCCGTTAATTCTGATTAGATGGCCACACGATGCCTCCACAGAGCGAAAGGATAATAAAAGGACATGGAGCGTGCAATGCGTTCAATGTCACAAGCTGCAAGCACAAGGCGTCAAGTGCCACCGCCACTGCCACTGCAACATTTCTTTGCTTGGGTGCGGTGCGGCTTTTTGCTTCCTTTACGCTGTCCGTCGTCTCGGCTGCTGATTACACAATCCAATTGATGTTACGTAAACCTGTGTGTGGAAATATTAAGGTCCTGTGATTGCTGTTGCTTTTTGCGTCGCAATATTCCCACAGCCACCCTGGCCACAAACCTACCCACATTCGCATCCACATCCACACCACACGACACCCCACACCCCACACGCCCACGCCACCGGCGTTTCTAAATATAAAGCTCAAGCAGGACCCCGTACACGGACACAGAAACAGAGCGAAACGACCCTGGCCCTGTCATTGGAACGGTTTAGCCCACAATAAAGCGAACTGAAACACAATGCTTAAATCATTTACTAAAGGAAATTGCTCAATGAGGGGCGGCGCACTGGGGGCCAAGATTAATGAGAGAGCAATCCGAATCAGTTTGATTGAATTTGACAGGATGTAATTGTGTTCATAGTGAAGTTGCACTGCTTACACTTGCATTTGCACTTATATAACTCCACTGCCCACAGCGAAACAACTGATTCATTCTGGCTCTGATTCGCTGAGTCTAATTCAAAGACAGCGAACAATGCCAAGCGGAAATTTATATGAATGGAAATTTACCAAGCTACACAATCGACACACACACACAGGCACACTCTGGAGTGAATGTACATACATACATACGTAAACAGGTATAAAAGCCTGCGCTCCTGAACAAAGCACCGCCAAAAAGGACAAACGGAATTGCGTCGTTCCAAAAGTGATATTCAAACAAAAAAACAAGTTCATCCCCTTTCCGACCCGACCTGGTGTTGGGGGTGGGCAGCAGCAGTAGCAGCAGCAGCTGTGCAGGGGGATGGCTTTAAAGCTTATTCGCCAGTTAAAGTGCCACCGAAATAGCTGAAGCAGAGCCGGATGGTGAGAAGGCGGACGGACGGGAGAGAGAGAGCGGATTAAGGAACACGAATCTGATGACATGGCGTGTTCCAGGCCAAATCGATAAGAAAAAAATAGCCTGGCCGTACTGCAATTGGGGGTGCTCCGATGTGGACGACCAGCTGTGTTTTTCTATTCTGCATAAATCATGCAATCTGATTGCCAATGAAATTTTTGTTTTTGTTTCGTTTATGCAATCGATTTTGCACATTTTATTGGCTTTTGTTCATGATACAAAATACACGTACCCCGTAGCCGTACACACGAAAACAAACCCGCACAAAATTTGTGCATGAGGAGAGGCATTTGAAAATGCCAAAACTAATAATACCATATTTGCGGCTATTTTCGGAACTGCTCAAAGTGCAGCGAGTGGGGAGGGGAGAGCTGAGCTGAGAGTGGGGAGAAGATTGCGCAAGTTGTTAGGCCGTCAATATGCAATTTGCGCCCTTTGCTCTCGCCCCATGATACTCTCCATCTCCTCCCTCCACCCATCGAGGGTTTGTTTGTAGCCATTCGTTTGGCGGCAAGGCGAGAAGTGGCCCAAAAATCATGGAAAGAACCCCAAGAACGACACACACAGAAAGAGTTTGACCTTGAAGTGGGCTTTTGTTGCAATTGCGTGGGAGGGTAGCCGTTCGGATTTCCTGGAAATCAGCGCCAGACTGCGGAGCGGCAGGTCTGGAACTCTGGATCTGCATTTAACTGCTTGAAACTGCTTGAGACAAATCCTCCCGCCATTCCCTTTGAAATCGGACACCGCTTAAGATTGCGTTCCAGCGCACCGATTCGGATCGTTTACGCGTTGTTGCTTAGCCTTGGGCCGCTTTCGTTAGAAGAAGGAAGGAGGTTGCCTGCTTTGTTTTTACAATGATGTTATTATGTAAATAAACGCAGCTGATGTCTGACGCGCGGACAGTGGAAAGTTTTTTGAGCTCTTATGAATCGGCCAATGTGTTCTTGCCATATGAACAGTAAGCATTTATTAAACTAGATATCAGAGCGCCCATATGAAATATTAGAAAGGCAACTTAAAGTCCTCAAGTAACTCTGTCGTTGAGTCGTGTGCTTAATTGTTGTTTAAAGTAATTTTTCCAAGAGAGAGATATGTATATAACCAGGACTTAATACTCGCATAGCATAGCATAGCTCTCCCTAGTCATAATTCGAAATCTCTTTATCGAAATAGAAATCACGAGTTCCTTATTCCACAAAGAGAGCAATCAATATATAACCAAAACAAAGAGAAAAGATTAATACTTCAGGACTATCCATGCAGCAAGCGGACAAATTCACTTGTCTGCATACAAAATACCTCCTATGTATACCAGTGCCTTATATAGTTCGACTTATGTACATGTATATAGTGTGGTACATATGCAACTTTCGCTCTCAGACAGCCACAGGCACAAAGTTAAATTTCTTGCCTTTTTGGCACAGCATCAACTGTTGGCCTGTTGAGGATACCAGAGGTAAATAAATAAGCAGGGGTGTAGGGGAGCTGAGCTTTTTGGCTAAAACAACCCCCTCAGCCAATGCCATTGCCAGCCTCAATGCAATTTCACTTTGCCACATGGAGCAAGAGGTAGCAGAATGCTGAGCGGGTGCGAGTGTGAGAGAGAGAGAGAGAAGGATGGATGCCTCGCGGTATTTTGTACGGAAATTGGTTTATACATTTATAAATTGATGTTCATATCTCATAAAGAATCAATTTCAAATTTCTGCTTGCGTTCGCTGACTCGCCACACCCCATGATTAATCATCTGATGCCTGAAATCTTGCCAACATTTAGTTCTACCTTATACATGTATTGTAAGTGCTCTAAACGCTGTTTCCTGATCGTTAAAAAACCAACGTGCAAAGTCGTACATTTATATTTGTTATAATCGCATTGGCTTTGATGAATTTTCGCATTTGCTTGGTTTTATTGGAATGCGAACACGAATGCGAATGCACAGAAATGCAGATTTTCGTTTACGCGAAGGGCACGAAACAATTGAATTCGTAGCTGAAAGCAATTTGCATAAACTGTTGTCACTGGAAATTCCACGTGCCTCACAAATACGAGCGTCGCCTATTATGTACGGAAGGAAAATGGGACTGGGATTGGGAGAGACAGAGAGAGAGGAAACAAGTTTACGTTGTGTGTGTGTGAGTGCGCAGGACACGTCAGAACGGGCAGAATGTGCCTGTCCAAGGTGCTAGCTGGCGTACCAACGTACCAAAGTTTAACTTGGCTTAGCTTCGGGATCCTGGCTGGCGCTCTGGCTGCTGTTAAGGGCGGATTTTTCACAGACACAAACACACTGGCACAAAGACGCACGCGGTATCTCCCTTCCAGACAATGTTTTTTTTATTTTTTTGGCAATTTGGAAAACTTTTGGTTGCGGCCGTGAAATGCAAAATGCACTTTTGCAATTTGCTAATACTTTGCTTTAAATCAAATGCACAGACACACATACACACGCACAAATCAATTTCGTTCGAGGAATTTCAGCGTTTTCACACGGAGCTTTGCCCAATTTTCACGACACGACCGTTGATTTGAGCTTTCCGTTACAAAGTGAAACGCGAAACGCTTGGCGCCGTGTTAGCACTGCCAGCCAGAAGCTCGCGAGCGACGTTTATTGCCGTGGTGAAAAGTCGAGCGAGAATCCACCACCACAATCGAGAGACGGGCATGGGCGCACGGGCGTTGACGCAGGACGACGGGCCACAGGATGAACCTACGGGTGCATGGAAATTTTTCACATGCGAATGGGGAGTCCCACTGTTTAATTTGGGCAAAGCTTCACTTTCATTGATTTCTGTCAGTGTGCGCTTATGTGTGTGAAAGGAGGCCAAAAGCTATGGGAAGCACGTGGCATCAAGGGGTTGAAAGCTGCTGCTCGTTTTTGGTGGTAGTTCGAAGGAGCAAGAGAGCGTGAAAGAAAGAAAGAGAGGAGAGCACCCTATCTCTCTAGTTGTAAAATAAATCCAATTGATTTATTTACTCTAAAAGTATTTTTAAAGATTTTGTAAAATGCCGCCAACATAATTTATTTTCCATTGCATCGTTTTCGGCGCCATACGCTTCCTGTTGTATTTTTAGGTATTGTTGGTATTTTTGTACGCCTTTTTGATATTTCCCAGCACATGTTCAGACGGTCACACTGTGCCCCTTTACAATATTCAGGTTAGAGCTGTCAAACGATTGATAGTTGAGTCATCGATAATTTTGAATGTTTTGAAAAAACAATCGATACTATCGCGATAGTATCGGGCTCAAATAATTATTAAAAAACCATGGAAACCTTTTAGAAACTTGTCCATTATAAAAATAAGATGGCACCTGTCGATTTGTCTACAACTGTGTCTTCGTATTTTATAGCAGCCAATCCAAACATATCAAAAGCGCAACGACTGTAGCTCGATACTATCATGATAGAGGCTAGCAGTAAAATATCGATAATATCGATAGTGCCATCGATGGTTTGACACCTCTAATTCAGGTGTCTCAAATCGATTTTTTAAAACTCAAAAATACTCGAATACAGCGCAAGAAACCGAATAAATGGACGCGTAAGTGAATGAAAAATGATTGCACGGCGACTTTCCTTTAACAGAAAATGTTTTGCCACAGATTACAAGACGAGGTGGAATCGCTGGAAGCTATTCTAATGGACGATGTTTGCATTAAGCGCACTGCTAGGTAGGTAATCTGAAAAACAAATCTTTATGCTACTAAACACGAAAATTACTTGCCAACAAAAGCGGCGACGTGGACGTTATCGAGACAACAGTTCTCCCGTTGACTGGGGAAGAGGACGAGCAGCAGTACATCTGTGTGACGCTGCAGGTTCAGCCGACGCCGGGCTATCCAGACGCCAGTCCCACATTCAAATTGCTTCGACCGCGGGGACTAGACGACGCTCGCTTGGAGGCAATACGTACCGCCTGTAATATCAAGATTAAGGAATCGCTGGGCTTTCCCGTCGTCTTCGACCTGATTGAGGTTGTGAGGGAGCATTTGACTGGCAGCAACTTGCCAAGCGGACAGTGCGTGGTCTGCCTGTACGGATTCGCCGAGGGCGACGAGTTTACTCGAACCGAGTGTTTCCATTACCTGCACAGCTACTGCCTGGCCAGGCACTTGAATGCACTACGTCGCAACTATCAGGAGGAGTTTGACAAGCTGCCCGCCTGGCTGCAGAAGACGGCTGATCCCTTCCAGGCGTTGTGTCCCGTTTGTCGGGAACACATAAGTGATGAGTCGGACAGCCTGAAGTGCGCCATGCCGCCCTCGGAGCTTATTAACGCGCCCGACTTCAAAGTGACCCAGGAGCTTAGAGAGATGCAGCAGCGCATGTCACAGCTGTATCTGCAGCAAAAGAGTCGCGGGGCCATCATTGATGTAAAGGCCGATAGTGCTGCTGTCATTTCCATTGAGACCGAGGAGGATGTGCGCCGACGTAGGCGTCGTGAAGAAGCGGAGGCCGCTAGAAAGTTGGAGGGACCAGCCAAGGACGAAGCACCAAAACCCACAAGCAGCTCTACCTTTGCACCCGTAGTGCAGGAAACACATCGTGTGTCAGAGCCAACAAACAACAATTATCATCACAATCGTCGGCATTATCGTGGCAATAGGCGTCACCAGCATGGGCACCACCACAGGGCCGACCGCGATCGCGAGCCAAACCCTGCCACAGCTGGAGGCACCTCAGGCGGAAGTAGTGCAGCAACTACAGGGACAGGAAAGCAGACGAAGTCTCAGTCTGCCTGTTCGGGGCCTACCAGGTGACAATGGCTTCCAGGACAGATGCGGCTCCGGATACCCATTGCGTTGCCATGCTGCTAATACACAATCCAGCACCATCCCAGACAGAACAGAGTTTTTTTTATAGTTTTCTGAGGCGCACTCGTTTCTGTGAATTTTATGTTCGTATTTATGTTTAGTTAGCTTTAGCGAACCGGGTTAGCTAATTTTCTATTAACATTGATATTTAGTTGTATATTAACTATAATGATATTTGTAATGGTTTGCAAAAGACTTGCGGCATCATGCCGAGACGATATTACGATTACGATTATGAGGATGAGGATGACTAGGTTTTGATAGCTAGAGAGTAAAGCAAGCATGTATTTAGCAGCACCAAATGGCAGCGCTGGCGTTGACGAAACCACTCCATACCATACGATGCACACGACAGACAAGATGGCCAAGAAGACACTGAATGATATTGATATTCCCATACGCAACGCATAATCTGCACATGCTCTCAATGTTTAGCATAAATATTTATACACTCCCCCCCTCCCATATCTAGCAGCCGCTAGCTCCATAAATAAAAAGGAAATCTAACGAATAATTGAAGTTGGAACCACCCACAATCCCCATCTAGTCAGCCAGCAAATGGAAGGAAAGACAAATGTCAGATGAGGCCCGAGACAGAGACAGGGCATTAGCATTAGCAGTAGCATGCATGCACACATTAAATGTTGTAATTAATTGAGTGTTTGTGTATAAAGAAAGACCTGCACCGGCATCCATATGGATCGGAGAGGGTTATACATTTATACTCCTGTATCGAAAATTCAATTTCAATGTGTCAAATAAATACTACGATTGGGAAGCATAATGAATAAAATCAACTACCAAAATCATGGAATAATCAGCCAAGTTTTACTGTGGGGGAAGCGGGAATAGAAAACATCATCATTTTATGTTATAATTTTTTGTAAATTTTATTTCTCATTTAAATTGTTTTAATTTAATAGAATTACAAAAAACGTGTTTAATGCATTTTCTTTCGATTCGTACAACAAAATAATTTAGTATTAGTATTTTACAATATTTATATAAAGGGATTTCTCTTTAATTTCTCCCACTTGCATCGTAATTCTTTCTTTGCGTTGCAATTGCATATATCAAAAACAAAATATTTATGCAATACAAAATCTGTGTGTGTGTGTTTTTCACTTAACAGTTAAATATTAATTAAACTTATAGTAATGACTTTTAGTATATAATTAAATATTTTCTTTATGCGGCTTACATTTTTCACAATCCTATTAGTTTAATAACAGAACAAAATCAAATTTTTTCTCTTTAATGCGTTTTAGTTATTTTTTTGGCCGTACCTCCTCTGCCACGCCCCTATAGCTGGCTAGTGGACCATCAAACTGGCGATTTCGATGGTGACACATAGACTCAGAAAGGTTTGTCGCAGAGGTCCCGACATTTCATTCGAATATTTTTTATTTTTTTCTAAATATTTTTCGATTCTTTTTTTTTCAATATTTTAGTTTTAATTTTTGTAATTCTTTTAATTGCCTTGGAGCACTTGGAGTGTATTTTTCATTAATTTACGCTTGTTTTCTCGTCGTTTCGTTTATAAGTATATACAAATTATAATTTTGGAAACATGTATAACTAGTGAATAGGGAGGGGGCTAGTGGACATTACAAATTAGTAGTAGCAAAAGGTAGTGTAGTATTTGTATTAGTAGTACTCGTAAGTAGGTTGGTTGCTTCTCTGATCAACTTTGTGTGCTAGCTATATGTATGTCTGCGTTTTAAACATCTCCTCTGCATACATACATGTTATGTGTCTTTTACAAAATATATATTATACTCGTAAGGGGTATAAATGTTTATAAATTGTCTCGCTCATCCACTCCTTTCGGGGGGCACTTAAATGGTAGTCTCTACAGAACTCTGTGCTGTGTGTGTGTGTGTTCCGTGCTGCATTCATTGCTAATGTAGTCGTCTCTGGGGAGGGGATTTTCAGTTTACAACATCATCAGTGCGTAGTTAGTACATAAGTTTGTTTGTTGTGTGTATGGTTTAAATATTGGCATTCTTCGTCTCCATATTTATCCTCATTTCTCCATTCTAGAGCCGGAACGGTTCGCGCTTCTCCGTCGGTGTGGTACCGCGCGCTGTGCGATGCATGGTCGAGCTGAATGTCGGCTCCGCCGAACTCTTGCGCGGTGTCTGCATACCCGACGGTGTCGAGCTTCCGCTGATGTTCCGCCTATAGGCAGGGGGTGGTAAAAATAAATCGGTTAGTCCACTGTTCTCCAATGATGTCCAAAGCATATAACAATAACACAAACAAAAGAAAACTATATATAAAATACTAGTCTAGAAATAAATCTTAAGCATTAGTTGAAAGCTTTTGTTGCTGGTTGTTTTTGCATGGCATTGACATGCATTGACATGCTCGGAAATGGTCCAACAATCAAGGTACGAAAGTAACTTAAAAACAACATTATTTAGATAATAATTACTTGCTATAGATAGAGTTGTAAATTGGCTAGTAAATGTCTTTCTTGAGTGCTTATCAACTTTACCCCAAGCTGGTTGGATTCGTAGTCGAGTTGGTGGGCGATGTTGACTTGGAATCGAATGAGGGTATCTTAATCGGTATCCGTGATGGGCGGCTTTAGGTGTGGGGATGGTAAGTACAACAATACGGAGTAGTTAGCATATATAATAAACCATAACCACGGATTGATCTCGATCATCCTGCACTTTATCATGTTAAGTATGTCTTATGCCTAGCCTAAGCTTATCAATTTGTAATTATGTTTAGTGTTGAGTTGAGAGCCTTGAGAGCGTTATTACCTAATTGGTTTGAAGCCGAAGCCTGTTAGTGCTGGTATACTGGATGATCTACTCATGCCTCCGTTGCTGTTTGAGTATTTTGTTTTTGGATAGTGTTTGCAGGCATATTTGGGTATTTTTGTTTTAGTTGCGTTCAAGCAAATTTCAAATGTTTCAAATGCCAATTGTAGTTGTTTGTTAGCGTTTCATGATGGTTGGTTGGTTGTTTGTTTGTGTGAGTTTTGTGTTGTTCAAAAGTTAATGCGGTAAACCGAAAATAATGTGGAAAATAAAAGTCATAAATTAATTAATTGTCGATTGATTTTGTGTCCCACTTTCCCCCATTGTTCCCCACTCTAAAAAATGGCAATGCAACTGAGCAACTGTCACCAAAATCCTACCTTGTGGGTGCTGGACTGGCCGAGCCGGAGGCGGTTTTGCGGGTGATGGTGCTGGAGCCGTTCAGGCGACTGCCTGGCGTGGTGGTCGTCACCGAGAGTCGCGCTGGGCGTGGCGTGGTGCCGCTGGCGGTGCTTGCCGTTGACGGTTTACGTTGCGGAATGCGTGAGGGCGTGTGATCGTCTACGAGAATATAAATAATTTACTCATTTTGATTCGTTTCAGGATCCAAATCCGCAGCTGTAGCTTACCCGTGCTATCCAGCGACAGCGTGGAGCCATGTCGCGATGGTGGCTTCGATCCTTGTCTGCTGAGCGGGCGTGAGTTGGGCTTGGAGCCGGCACGAGAGCCTCCTGGCGTGAGGCCTGTGCGTGTGCTCGTGTAGGTGACCTTGCGCGGTGTGTACCGTCCCGAGGGTCCGCCGTGGCTGCCTTCGTTGTCGCTCAGAGAGTCGGGAGTGCTGGCCGAGAGGGACGAGCGCGACGGCCGCGACATGGGAATGGAGCGAACGGATCGCTCGCGAACCTGTGTGGAAGAGAGCTAACGATTAGCTGTGATCTTTTGGACGATTCCCCCCAATAGACCCGCTGAAAATGGAATCAACCGATTTGATTCAGATTCTCCTCCTTCTGTGGCTTCTCCGGCTCATCCTTCTCTCACTCCGCCGCCAATCAATGGACAATGGACTTACCCAGTGTGTTGTTGGATGACAATGCAGCACATGTGGACTCAGCGGGACCGAACGGCTAGTATTACATCGGACGAATACCGTGCCGCCGGCACCCATGTGTATGGGAAAGGCGCATGGAACTTGGTCTTGTGCACGGATTTTCTCAAAGATTGGCATTAATTCGGCCAAGTGCTCATCAGCTACATGTATAGAAATCAATTTTGGATACGTTTAGCCAACATTGGACAGCAAATAGCAGTTGGCAAACGGTATATGATCATTTAAGCCATGGACAACAACCTAAAAACCTAGCGCCTAACAACCTCAATGGGCCACATGGCCTCAAGTGCGTAGACGGGGTGTACTCTACTCTAGCATGAACTCAAAAAGGTCGCAAAAACGAAAAGAGAGGCAACAACAATATATACGTACGTACAAGTAAAATTATACAGATCGAAATGAACGAGTATGTTCTCATGCAGATATAGTACAACAAATCAAGAGTCGGCGGCGCAGCAGCTTTGGCGAGAGCTTTTTGCTTTGTCAACAACACACACAACGAACGAACCCAAAACGAAAGGCGCACTTACCTCGTGCCCTCAAAGGATATACGGTTGGATGGACAGAGAAGGTTGGTGGGTGGCGGGTCAGGATTTGAATATCGGTTTCACTCTTCTGGTTACTTGTTACTCGCTATTCGTTACTCGTTACCCGTTTAACGAGATTGGTTTCGGTTTCTTTTTCTGTGTTTTTTGATTTACCTTTATGATGGGACCCTGTCCACTCATATATGGCGGCAAGTTGGAGCCATTTTGGGCATTGGGTGAGGATGTGGCAGTGGCGGCTGCATTGGGCGTGGAACGTCTTGGCGTGAATGCGGCCATGCTCTGCGAGACGCCATCGGCCAATATGAATTGTTCGCGCAGCTCAATGTTAGTGCGTCCCTTGGCTGCTCCCAGGCGGTAACAGTGTGGCGTTAGGTAGGCGGTAGCGATGGTTGTGGTTGAGATGGCGGTATTATATATATATATAAATATATATATATATGTATATATATATGCAGGTATGATACACGCACACATATATAGCCACCACACACACACACACACAACACATACACGATACAGGCGCGCACGAGTGTATGTATTCGGTCAATGTTTGTTGTAGGGCGAACATATAAACAAACAACAACAATAACAACGAAATATCGTTACCGCAATGTACAATTTGTCACAGTATTTTCAGTGTTTTTTGTTTGGTATGTTTGGTATTTTGTGGGCACAGGCGGGGTGCATATCGGGCGTGGGCGTGGACGTGGGCGTGGGCGGCGCAAGCGAAGAGTATACATATTTATCGGGATCATTTATTCAATATTTAATCATTTTTCGATATTTCGATTAAATAAATAACGGAAAATAACCATTTGGAAAAAAAGAAAAAGGGGGAAACATAAAATTTGATTAGTAAAAAACGAAACAAAAAACACAAATACACAAAAATTCAATTGTTATCTAATTTGGCAACATTTAAGTAGAAGTAGGAGACGATACGAGACGCACAACGAAATCTGGTGAATGGCTTCAAACATAAAATGCGTGACATGAACGGTACAGCCACAGCCTACGGTACACAATTTCTGTTAGTTAACAGCAGGCGCGACTGTAGTCGTTAAGCAGAATGTTAGTTGGGAAGCGACAGAGCGTAGAGAGAGTAGGTTAGAAAAATAGAAAGCATGCATTAAAATAGTTTTACCAAGTGTAGTACATATGTATAATAGTTATTTTTGGCTACCACTAGGCGTTGCGTTGCTGGAGATGTTACCCAGTTAATAGCACTATCTAATACTAGATACAGAAGGAGGGTAGGCTGGTTATAGTTAGGGCTGTGGGTGAGTTTTATGGGCATAGTACATATATCAATTGTTACGCAGTTAAGAATCGAAGCGACATAAATGAGCATGAGTACAGCAAAATGGCGAAACCCTACGCTAGGCTGGGCTTTGGATTTCATTTGGTTTTTGGTTGTTGATTTCGTTTTGGTTATTGTGTATGAGGCGGCATTGGCGCTGGCTTAATGGCAATAAAAACAAACTGATTATCAAAAGGCGCGCGACTGTTAATTTGTAGCTTTATTTAGGCAACTTTTTGACCAAAATTATATATGTAGTAGAGTACGAGTAGAATGAGGTTTAATCGATGGTCAGAACTGTTTAAAGGTTTCTTGTTTTAATTGTTCCAAGGGGTATTGTTTTTTTTGTTTTTGTTTTTTGTTTTAGGCACAATATTTTTATTGCTGGTTGGTTGTTGGTTGTGGTTAAATGACCATATCCGTTTGGTATTATTAATATTTAGCATTAAATCATAATTAGTTGTTAAGCACAACTGTACCTAGATGTGATATGCATATGATTTTTATATGGTTTATATGAGATGGATGACCAAGGTGATGCATGGCACATCTGGCTCTGGATCTGGATGGACAAAATGCATGTGGAATGCGGGGTGGCATGTTTAAGATGTGGACTACAAGATTACACTAGAATATTATTGTAGATAAGGATGGATGGATGGATGTATGCGATTGGGACTGGTACTGAAATACTGATGATGGATGGATGCTTCACATGGAATGGTTGAAGTTCAACAAATTTCGAAAATGTGTGTGTGTGTACGCAACACAACTACATAGTATGGTGTTTTTGGATAGCTAGAAAGATCAACCGAATCGGCTCGTTCGCAACTTACCGCGACAAGGATCGTTCTTCGTCAGGAATTCATCCAGGGCCACCCAGCCGCCACCCACGCGCACCATAACAGTGCTGCGCAGGATGCGAACCAGGCGCAATTTCTGTGAATCTCCAAACTGCAAAAGAGCAAATCAAAGGACTGCATAAGACTCTGCTGGTTAAACTGTAGTTGGGTGAACTTACTCTGTACTTGCCCTCGCCCACTTGGAACACACGGAACTTTTGTCGGCACGTGCAGAGCATGACCAGGCGCTTGACTTCATCGTGTATCTTGTCCGAGTCGTTGGCCGGCTTGCGCTCTTGCCAGTCGGGCCTCAGGGCCGCAATGAACTCTTGCCAGTCAATGAGGCCCTCGCCATTGCGATCGAAGAGATCGGCCACGGCCTTCATTTCCAAACCAGACGTGTCGAATTCTGCCATAAATTGAAGGCATCAGCAATGAAATTCCCACAATTGATTGGTTGCAACTTACTCGTGTTGAGTATTCCGTCGATGAAGACATCGCGTGGTATCATGCCATTGTTGTCCTTGTCCATTTTGCGGAACAGATCCGTCAAGCGCGACTTCTTGTGATTCATGTACTTGAGGAACTGAGAAACAGGAACGGAAAGTAACATAAATAATAATGTTTCGATTGTAATTTTGCAGCCTTTTGGATACTTACGCGCTTGCGCCAATCGTCCCAGCTAAAGTTGCGGGCACGCTCCACATCCTTCAGATACAGCAGATGATCATTGAGCAGACGCTGGCGCTCCCATGAGTGCATCCAGACATCGCGCCACTTGGTCCACAGAAGCTTGGCACGTGGCGAACGGAATTCAAGTTCGGGTCCAGTGGTGCTATTTACAAATGGAGCAGAGAGAGCAGAATATATGAATATATTATGGCAAAGGCTGAGCCAGCGATGATCCAATCCGAAACTACATAAAAAACACGAGCACTAGACATGCACAGCTTGTGAGAGGCACACTGGATGATGATAATGTTGTGTGGCGTGTGTGATTTTGGTGGAAGGCACTTACCTTGGCGAGAATCTGGGGCCGTAGTGCGGCAGGCGATCTCTGTCGGGCGTGTCACGTGTGGGCGTGACACGACTGCACACAAATATTTGGTTTGTACATTGATTTTGGGCAAATAAAGCGGCAAGATGCATAGTTTTTGATTGATTTGTTTTTGATATTCGAGCGGTATGAGGCAACGTATACGTAGGCGTAGATGAAAGTAGATTCAAAAAGAGACAAAACAAAACGAAATATGGTAAAGTAACGAACAAAATACGCAATGCACAGATCCATAGATAAATCAAATTAAAAAAATAGTTATAAATATACATATGTATATATTTATAGTACAGTTCGAATAGTTGTAGACGCAGCATTTCCAAAGTATTGAAAGTTGAAAAAGTTTTCGATTTGAGAATTTTGTAATACATGCGGAATCTATCTATTCTTAGATACGGTATACGGTGGAAGGTTCAATGTCCATTGATAACTCACCTTCCCTTTCGGGCATTGAGTCCCTGGTCGCGAGAGCCCTTGAAGCTGTAGGAAGAGAGACAGAGAGAGAGGCAGGTACTTGGATTAGATCACAGTTTTGAGGGCAATGTGAAAAAGCAACAGTTTTGTCAGCAGTGATTAAGCAGGTTGTGGCGTGTGCAGGATTGGTATGAGGTGCGGTAGTACATTAGGTTCTACGGGGTTTTAGCGCTACATTCGGTAGATATTTAAGGCAGCGGTAGATTCCTTTTGCGGCATTCGCTTGGGCATCTCAAGACGAGTCCCACCGCTGCTTTAGAGTACGGGGAGACATGGCGGATGTTAGGCATTCACTGGAACTGTTTTTCAGTGTTTATTTTGGAGGGAGCAGGGAGGAGTGTGTACTAGTGTGAGTAAGCAAAGTCGATCGGGTAAGCGTATAGGAGGATGTAACGAGTAGCGGAAATTAGAGTATAAAGTTGCGGTCAAACCTTTGACGCCTCATGGAACCATCGGGCGACTGTTCACGCAGATCGTGACTGGATCCACGACTGTATATCGATCGTTGATTGGTTTTGGTTGGTGTAGTTTTTTTTTTTTTTTTTTTTTTGATAGGCAGAGAAAGTGTGCAAGACGTTGCGGGGGGAGTGTTTTGATTTTGATATTGGAGTTGGAGTTGGAGTTTTGAATATTTGTAGCAATAAAGTGGCGGAGTGGATACAAAAGAAAGTATAAAAAGAAATGGCAAAAATAAATACATATACAAAATAATAATAAACAATATACGAGGTTCAGATATACATATATACAGATAGAGATAAGGATACAGCTACAGCAGTGCTACGACAGGTCAGTGGCAGCCACTGGCCAACATCTTTTGCTACTCACACTGGCGTCTTGCCGCTGCGGGATGGCTTCCGAGCACCGGGTGGCAGCTGGCGCGGCTTGCAGGCGCGATCCACCTCGTTCTGGCGGCGGGCCGTGTTCTCCATGAACTCCTTATGGTCCTCAATGAGCTTCTCGACAGGCGGAATTTCGTCCGGCAGCTGTTCGTGCTTCAGGTCTGTAAAGGAAAGTGAAGGAAAGTCAATTTTGGATTGCTCGACACACTCGTATGTATGTGCAATCGCGAGTTACTTACTCAACAGAGTTCCCTCGAGTCCGGTTAGCCATGCCAGCAGCTCCTCAATGTTATCGTCCAGATCCTTGAGCGATTGCAGGTGCAGCCCCAGCTTGGACTCGCGGTTGATGGCCCACTGGCGGACCTCCTCCCAGCGCTGTTGAATGATCGACAGCCAGTTCTTGATGATGGGAATGGCGTCCGGATAGGCCTTGCCAATGATGTCCTCGGCATACTCAAACGTCTCCGTCTTCTCGCTTTCGCGCACGCGCAAATCCTTCATGAACTCCACGTGGATGTCCATCATCTCGCGCGACACCTTCTCATCGTCTGGGGCGTTTTTGGCGTACCGCAGCTTGTGCTCGGCATGATCCAGCCAGTCGAACAGAGCCTGGACACGGGCATTCAGCTTCTCAGCATCGACCAGGGCCACTTGGAGGCGCTCGCCGCGTTTGCCGACGGCACTCTTCACCTCCTCCCAAATGGACTGCAGCTCATCCAGCTGGCGTCCCACCTCGGGATTGTTGCCCGATCGCTCCAGGTCGCGTCCGGTCTTCAGCACGCCCTGCATCTGAGCGGCCCGCTTCTGCAGATCCTGCTCAATGTGCTTGTGGTGCTCGCACAGGCCCTGGACCGTCTCCAGGTCGCCGTGGACGGGTCCGTTCTCGTTCAGGCGACTCTTGGCCTTCTTCAGCCACTCGAAGAGTTCGCCCAAAGCATCGCTGAACTGGCCCGACAGCAGCAGGGCCTCCTCCAGCTTGCGCTGGCGCTCGATGCTCTTCGACCAGACGCGAGTCCACTGCTCCTTCAGCTCCAGCAGCATCTTGTCCAGCACGGGCCGGTCGCCCTTGGGCGCCCGCTCCATGAGGTTCTTGCCGGTGCGCATGGTGCCGTCATAGACCGTCTGCTTGGCAGCCAGCTGGCGATGGGTCTCCTTCAGCTTGGCAATGTACTTCTTGATCTTTTGCGGCTCCTTGGAGGCGGTGGCCTCCTCAATGATCTGGTCCAGGACCTGCTCGGTCTCCTGCAGATACTGCATCATGCCGCTCCAGGCATCGTTGAACTCACGTGCCTCCTTGTAGCCATGATCCAGGGCTCGGGTGCGCTCAGCCGCTTTGCTGACAACGCGCTCCCAGCGATGCTGCACGGAGACGAGCAGGTTCTTGATGAGGATCACGTCCTGCTTCTGGCTGAAGTACTTGAGATGTGTGCCCTTCTTGTCCAGCAGCAACATCGCCTCACGGTGTGTGCTCACGTCCTTCTGCAGCACCTTGTGCTCCTCCATCTGTGTCTGGATCGTTTCGAGAACCCGCGAGACAGCATCGGCATTCGATAGCTGCTTCTCGGCCTGCGTCAGCCACTCGACGAACGCCTGCAGTGTGTCGTGGAACTCTGTGGCCTCCTTGAGGGCAATCTCCAGCTTGATCTTCTTGTCGGATGCCCTCGAGACGACGGCATCCCAGCGCTGCTTCAGCGTGCGCAGCGTGTGCTGCAGATTGCTGGAGGAGACCTTCATCTGGTTCTGGCGCTTGATGTACTCCTGGCCCTGGGCCTGGATCGTCTCCACCTTGGGCCTGTTCTCATCCAGTTCGTTGTACACCTCCATGAAGCGCTCCAACTGCTCGGTGGCCGTCTCTGGGAGGCCGCCCACTGGCTTGCTGGCTCCAATCACGGCATCCACATCGCCCAGCCATCCCAAGATGTCTTGGACCTCGGATATATAGCCGTGCGCCTCTCGCAGTGCCTCCTCCAGCTCGTGCTGGCGGTCGCTGGCCTTCTGCAGCAACTGCTTCCATTCGTTGTTCAGCTTGCGAAGCTTCTCTTGCGTAGTCGACGCCTCCACGGAACCCTTCTCCGTCTCGATCAGCTGCCTTCCAGCATCGTTCAGCGTGTCCACTGAGTTCTGGTGCGCCTGTATATCGTTGGCCAGCACCTTCAGCTTGGCCAGCTCAACCTCGAGCAGTTGTGGGTCCCCGGGTATCTGTAAATAATTCAAGGATAAAAGTTACACCCACCTCTGGCTGGGATTACTCGAGCCTCAAGTCTTACCGGCTTCAACTGGTCCAAAGTGCTGTCTGTCCTGTCGATCCAGACCAGCAGCTCGTTGAGGGCGTGCTGGAATTGACCCAGGTGGAGCAGAGCGTGCTCCAGTTGCTTCTGTCTGTCGACCATGCCGCGCAGCAGAGCCTCCCAGCGACGATTGACCACCGACAGGGGCTCCCGTATGGATGCCGCTTGCTCGGGTGAAGTGCGTTCCGTCAGTTCCACAGCTTGTCTGTAATCAGGAATCAGGTGGGACATTAGAATGGGGATTCCTCTACAAAAAATCTCAAGTAAAAGCAAGCAAAGCAATACAAATGCCGGACGCAAGTGTTTTTGGGCGAACAATTCATGCAATTTTGTATACGAGTGGGGTACTCGCACTTCTGAAAGTGAGTGCAGTGCACACTCGGGAAAGCAAAGACACAGGTGCCGCGACACTACAATACCCGGTACTCCATTCCGTATATATCCTCTATATATCCTTCTATCCTCTGTCCACCTAATGACAAATATTCTAGCGATTTGCATAGCGCATATTCCGCATCCCTCTCTTTTTCTTTCATTTAACCCAACTAATTACCATCCGGCTGTTATATTTAGCTCACTCCGCACTCCACAGTGGGCGCTAACTAGACGAGGCAGTGTAAGTGAAAAAGATAAAGAGACAGCGATGAGGGTAGCTAGCCACGGGGAATTGTTTCCTTCATTCTGGCTGCAATATTGATTCGATCTAGTCTACAATCTTTAGATTCTGAACAGACTTCGGTAGATATGTATAATAAGTATTACTTTCTGATTTTGCGTTTTCAGTTTTCTAAAATTTAAACATTAAACATTTTTCAGACAATATATTTTCGGTGGGTAAAAAAATTGTAAAGTAAACTTGCAATATGGGAGGAGCCTGCACAAAAAATTGCTTGTCCAAGTAGAGCACTACACTTCTTATAATCTCTGAGATGGATCTAGGATCTAGATCTAGGATCTAGGATTCAAGAAGAAGCAGATGAACCTGGCTATGGCTGCTGATCAAGTTTATATATTTATTGTACTTTGTAGGGTAGGATATGCTTCTGGCTGTAACATATACAGAGCTCTTTAAGTACCGGGTATAAATAGGAAACTCAGTTCACGTTCACGTCTCCACGTTCACTCTATCGAGCGTGCACTGTGTAAATCTGTGGCAATCGCAAAAACATGCTCGGCTCAGCTTAAATGAACCAATTAAATGATCAAAGATCTTTGTAGATCCAGTGATCAGTTATCAGGCACTTAACAATACGAGTACAAAACGAACAACGAACGAACGAACGAACGAACGCACTAACGGGATTTTTGTTGAGATTTCTTGCCTTTCTAGAACTCTGCCAATTCACACGATGATGGGATACGACACCAGGGCGATAAAATATTAGATTTGAATCGATTCGAGGGTGGAGAAAAAAACGCATCACTACTGCTGGGATGGCCTTACCTGTTTAATGCTTCTACTTCCACCATATGCGGATCGACTTCATCCTTGAACGATTTGAGTTGTTCAATTTGTCGCTTGACGGCATCAATGTCGGAGCCCACGGGTCCCAGATGGCCAAACTTGTCCTCGGCCTTGGTGAGGAACTTGAGCAGATTCTGGAGCGTCTCATGGAACTCCATGGCCTTCTCCATGGCGTCGATGAGGTTCTCCTCGCGCTTGGCATACAGCGCCGTGATGTTGTCCCAGGCATTGTCCAGGTCTTCGATGTGCTTCTTCACCTCGGGCTTGTCGGGCTCGCCGCACATGTTCATCAGGTTGCTGCCATGACGGCGCACCTGCTCGACCTCCGGTTTGGTCTGGTCGATCTCATGGCGGATCTCCTGCAGTGCTACCTGCTGCTTCTTGATGTCCTGCGGCTGGGCTGCCGGCGGCTCCTGGCAGGAGAGCGTCTCCTCCAGATCCTTGAGCGTCTTCATGACGCTGTTGAGCTGCTTCCAGAAGGGCTCGGCCACGCTCAGGATATCATCCAGCGAGCTGCCGCGCTTCTTGGTGGCCTTCTGCACATCGTTCCACAGATTGTTGAGCTTCTCCAGCTTGGCCTTGATGTCGCGCACGGCCGGATCGGCCTTGTTGCCCGCCTTGGCAATGACATCGTTGGCCGCCCGCTGCACAGCGCTGAATGCATCCTGTCGCTTGTCCAGGTCATCCATCAGAGCGTCATTGTCCTCGATCTGCTCGCGTATCTTCTGCGGCAGGGCGGACAGGGGATCCAACTGGTTCACCTGATCCACTGTGTTGGCCAGGGCACGCAGCATTCCCTCCAGCTTGTCGGAGAACTGACTGGACTCCTGCAGAGCACTCTCCAGCGCCTGCTGGCGCTCGCGCAACTCCAGCCGGAGGGCGGCATAGCGGGCGTTGTCCGTGTCGAGGATCTCGTTGATCTTTGAGCCGTCCTCGTCGGCCACCAGCGCACCCAGTGCCTCGCCCGTCTTGTTCAGCTTGTCCAGGAGCGGCTTGTGCTCCGCAATGGACTGCAGCAGACGCTCGTTCTTGTCCTGTTGCAGTGTGATTTGGTCGGGACGCAGAGCGGGCATGCTCAGGCGGGAGATTTGCTGCTCCATGTCGTCCAGCCAGGCGGTGAGGCCCTGGTGCGAGTCGGCAAAGTGCTCCGACAGGGGCAGAGCCTGCTCCAGAATTCCCAGTCGCTCGCTGCACAGCTGCGCCACCGTGTCGACGATCTCCTTGAGGTCATCCAGCTTCTCGCGCAGCGTGGCCGTGTTCTCGCTCTGCGGCGACTCCCGCAGCACCTTCTTCGAGGCAGCAGTGACGTCGCGCACGCGTCCCTTCTGACTGGAGATGTCGTCGTTGATCGAGCGATGCTCCTGCAGCTGGGCACGCACCAGCTTCGGCTCCATGGCCGGATGATCGGCCTCGCGCAGCGTGGTGTCCATCTCGCGGAACCACTCGAGCAGCTCATCAATGTCGCCGGTCACCTCCTTGGCCCGCTGGTTGCTCAAATGCAGCCGCTCGGCCTTGCGCTGAATCTGCTCCACGATGGAGTCGAAGCGCCGGTTGTCGCGCGTCACAATGCTCTCGATGGTGGCCGCTCCCTCGCCGGGCGACATCTGTCCCAGCTGCGGTCCCACCTGATTGATGGTGTCCAGAATGGGACGCATGTCGGCCAGTTCACCCTCCAGGCGCAGGACATCCGCCTGACGGGGCTCGCTGGGGGCCAGCGCCGTCTCCGCGGTTTGCATCCACTCGACGAGGCGGTTGTGCGCCTCGTGGAATTGCTGCACCAGCGGCAGGGCATTCTGGGCGCTCTTCAGCAGATCCCCGCCGCGATTGGTCAGATCGCCGTAGCGACGCTGCAGCGAGTCGAGCTTGTCCTTCAGCTGAATTGCCTCATCGTTGGAGATGTGCTTCATCAGCTCGGCCCCCGACTCCACGGTGGCCTCCACATTCGATGCGTGGCCGGCAATGTTCTCGTTGAGCTCCAGCAGATGGTCCATCTGCTCGAGCAGCTTCTCGGCGTACACGGGCACAGACTTGAAGCGCTTCAGCTCGTTCTCCATGCTCTCCATCCAGGCCACCAGATCCTGGTAGCTGAGTACCAAGTGACGCAGTCCCTGGCGGGATTCGGCGAGCAGGGCGCCGATGTTGTCGCTGGCATCCACCAGTCCGGTGTAACGCTCTGTGACGCCGCGCACTTTCTCGCCGAGATTGACGGCCTCCTCGTCGCTGACGAGATGCATCAGCTGGGCGGCCACGTCGGCCAGGTCGGTAAAGTCGGGCTTCTTGCCGAGAATCTCGTCGTGCAGGCGGTCGTGCTCGCGTATCCTCTGCTGTATCTTCTCCTCGTCGGTGGGTATCAGTTCCATGGACTTGACGGCGCGCTCCGTGCTATCCAGCCACACCTCGAGGGGACTGATCTTGTCGTGGAACCTCTTGGCCACCTCCATGGCCTCCTCCAAGTCCTGTTCGCGCTGCTCGGCACCGTCCGTGAGGGCATCGAAGCGCTTCATCAGATCGTTCAGCTGCTTCTCGATGGACGCCCGTTCGGAGGGCTCGCAATGGTTGGCCACCTCCTGGCCGAGATTGGCCAGGGAGCCCATGGAATTCTGGCGATCGAGCAGCATCTTTTTCAAGAACTTTTGCTCCTGCAACTGGGCCTTGACCACCTTGTAGTCGCAGCTGGGCGGCTTCTGGTTGGCCACCATCTCCTCGGTGTCGCTCAGCCACTTGGAGAGGCCGGCGAGGGCCTCCTGGAACTTGCCCGACTGCAGAAGGGCCACGTCCAGGCGACGGTCGCGCTCGTTCATGCGCTCCTTCAGGTCATTCCAGCGATCGTTCAGCTTCTCCAGGTCCTTCTCGATCGTGCTGGTCGAGACTCCGGTGCCGGCAGACCGCACCAGATCCCGTCCGGCCACATTCACCTTGTCCACATTGAGGGCCAGCGGCTCCACCTTGCGCTCCCTGAACTGACGGAAGTCCTCCTGCTGGCGTCGTATCTGATCCAGCTCGGAGCCCACCGGCTTCATGCGCTTGAACTCCTCGCTCACGTCCTGGATGTCGTCAAGGATCTGCGACTGGTTGTCGTAGAACTCGCGCAGGGCCTTCAGCGTGCCCTGCAGACTGTCTTCGTGATCCTTCACACGATTGTCGAGGCGTCCCAGCGTCTTGCGTAGCGTGGAGATTTGCTCGCGGGTCTGAGTGGTGTCTGCGGCAAAGCCAGCGTCCACCAGGACATCGGCGGCACGTTCGGCATCTTCGAGGCGACCCACCAGGCGGTCCAGCCTGTTCTGAATCTTGCCAACATCGTCCAGCTGCTGCTGCACAATCTTGATTTCGCGTGCGGGCGGCGACAGCTTCTCGATCTCCGTCTCCAGGTCGTTCAGGTCGATGCCCAGACTCTTCATTTGCTCGTTGAACTGAGACACGGCTGTGGCAGCCGACTGCAGCTCACCGCAACGATCATCCAGGCGTCCTTGCAACTCGGAGAGGCGATCGGCCAGACCGTCCACTTCGTTGGTCAGATGATCGGCATCGCCGCCGGCAGCTCTAGCCTCGGCGCTTATGTCCTTGGCCAGAGCCTTGAGCGATTGCAGAGGCTTGCTCAGGTTTGTCAGCTCCTCGCGTATGGCCTTGACACGCTCCAGCAGCTTGGGATCCTTGGCAGCTCCACCCAGAGCATCGTGAGCGGCGAGGCGATCCTCGCAACGGCCCAACGAATGATCCAGATTGCGCAGCTCATCGTTAAAGTCGCCCAGGCGACGCGAGCAGTTCTCGATCTCGTGGGCACGCGCAATGAGGTCGTTGTTGAGGCGCTCCCAGCGATCGCGTATGTCCTGCAGCTCGGCCTTGATGGGCTCCTTGTCGATGTCGCAACTGCTGAGGAACGTCTCGCCCAGTCCCTTGGTGTTCTCAAACTCGCCGGAATGCTTCCACACCTCGCTGCGGAAGGTCTGCAGGTCGCGCAGTCGCGTCTCCAGCTTCGCCTTGGACAGCACGCCGGGCGTGAGGTCGGACAGCTTGTCCTCTGCGGTGCGCAGCCAGGCGAGGAATGTCTCCGAGGTCTGCGAGTACTTCTTGCAGTGCTCCATGCAGGTCTGCAGGCGCGTGTGCCGATCGACGGCCTCGCGACGCAGCTTCTCCCACTGCTGCTGGATGCGCTCCAGATCGCGCTTTACACCGCGATCCTGCTGCCGGTCAGACAGATCCTTGCCCTTGTTGATGAGCATAATAACCTCGTGCTCGCGCGCCATTACCTCCCGGTAGATGGGCTCGTGCGTGTCAATCTGGTGCTGCAGCGTCGGCTTGTGGGCCGAGACCAGCAGGCGATCGCTCAGGTTCGACAGTTCACCCGACAGCCAGCCGAGGGTCTTGGAGCAGTTCTCGGCAAAGTGACGGCCATCGCGCAGGGAGGCCTCTGTCTCGGCCTTCTTGGTGTCCAGCTTCTTTTGGAGCGCCGAATACTGCTTCTCCAGGGCAGCGACGCGGCCATTGACATCGGCGCGCGAGGCTGGATCCCCGAGAATGTTGCACAGCGTGGCCGCCGACTGTTCTACGTCGGCGAGGAGCGGCCGTTGGCCCTCCAGTTGTCGCTCGAGGTTCTCTATCTTGCGCAGATTCTCCTGGTGATCTCCATCCAGAGGTAGGGTGTCCAGGCTGTCGCTGATGTTTTGCAGGGCCTCGCGCAGCCGATTGACTGCGGCATCGAACTCCTTGGAACTGTCGGCGGCGCCGCCCAGGCTGTTGGCCCGATCGTCCAGCTTGCCCACCAGATCCTCCCACTTGCCCAGAATGTCCTTGAGCTTAATCTCGACAGCCTGGGCATCGGGTGTGCCGGCCAAATGGTCGACCACATCGTGTCCCAGATCCTGCAAATGCTTCAGCTGCGGCTGCTGGGTGCGGAACTCCTCGCGGAGCACTTGCACCTGCTGCACCTGGCTCTGGACCATGCGTGGATCCGAGGAGATGGGTCCCAGGACCGTCAGCATGCGCTCCTTGCTGTCCAGCCAGCCCTTGAGGTTGCCGTGGGTGTCGAGGAAGTCGCGCAGCTTCTCCGCAAAGGCGATGCGGTTCTTGCAGATGTCGTTGAGATTCTTCCACTTCTCCTGGATGCCATCGTTTTCGAGGCGCAGCTGCTCGGCGCCGGGCACATCCGATTTGCGTCGCAGTATGTCCTTCACCTGGGCCTTGGTGGTGTCCAGCAGGCTCTGCTTCTCGTACATGTCCTCCAGGATCTTGCGCGCCTGCTTGATGCAGCGCTCGGCCTCCTCCTTGTTGGACACCGACTCCTTGGGCACCTGGCGCTGAATGCGATCGAGGAACTGGGCCAGCCCCTTGAGGTTCTCGTACTGCTTGCGCAGCTCCTCGCTCAGGTTGTCCAGCTCGTGCTGGCGATCGTTGAGTCGCACGCCAATCAGCCCGTAGCGATTGTTGATCTCGCTCAGCTGCTGCTGCACGGGCGACAGCTCTGACAGCTGGAAACCGTCCTGAGAGGATCTGCGGCTACCGAATCCACTGGAACCAGTCGATAGTGGCGACAGAATGCCTCCCTTGGTGGGGCTGGGGCTCCTCGCGTTCTGCTCTGCTCCGGACATGCGTCGCAGCGGGCTCGTCCGCTTGATCGGGCTGTACGTGGACCGTTTGCGGGCGGGGCTCTCGGGCCGAATCAGGGCGTCGTACTGCGCCCCCACATCGTTGATCTTGTCAATGGTGGGCGCGTAGTCGCGATAGTCCTTGCATATGGGCTTCAGTTCGTCGTGCTGCTGCCGAATACGGTCCAGATCGATGGCCACCGGCGGCAGGCCGTTGACGCGCGCCTCCGTGCTGGCCAGCCAGGAGAGCACCTGATCCTTGAGTCCCTCGTAGGCGAGCTGCTGCTCGGCCTTCTGCTTGGACAGCTTCGCACGCTCATCGATGCTGATGTTGATGTTGCGCCACTGCGACTCCAGCGCCTTGATGCGATCACGCAGGGCTCCTGTGTCCGTAACATCGCGCAGACCAATCAGATCCCTGCCTTGGCGCACACAATCCTCGAACTGGGGCGCCAGCTGGTCCTTGTCGCGCGACAGATCGTGCATGCGACGGGCCAGCTCCTCGGTGGACAGCAGACTGGTCTCGCGACTGTCCAGCGCCTCCTGCAGGCTGCCCATGCGCTGCTCCACGGTGCTGATCTCGTCCAGATACCGGCTGAGGCGGCCATAGACATCGTCCAGGAACTCGCCCCGCTTGTTGACCTTCTCGTAGAGCTTCTCAAACTTGCCGGTGACGTCGTTCAGATTGGCTTCCACCTTCTTGGCGATGCGCGCATTCGAGGCGCTGGCCAGCAGATGCTTGGCCGAGATCTGAACGCTGTCGATGCTGGCCTGGTGCGACTGCAGATCGGCCAGCAGAACCTTGTGCTCGCGTATCTGCTCCTGAAGGCGCTCCTTGATGAGCGAGGCGGGGCGCAGGTTGAGTTTGTACTTGTCCTCCGCCTGGCCGACCCAGCCACCTAGGCTGTCGAGGGCGTCTTGCACGCCCTGCGACTGCACGAGCGTCTTGTCGAGATTCTTGCAGTGCTCGCCCAGGTTGTCCAGCAGCTGCTGGTAGCTCTGCTTGAGGTCGGCGATGGGCAGCTCCAGTTGGTTGATCTCCATCGGACTGAGCTGGCCGCCGAGGCTGCGCAGAAGGTTGTCGAGCGCCTGCTGGGCGTTGTCCACCAGGCGGCCGCTTGAGAGCAGCTCGTTGTGCAGAGCCTTGGCCTCGTTCATTTGGTCTTGTACGGCCTTTGGGTCGCCGGCAATCGGCTCGGAGATGAGACGGGACACGCGCGGATGCACACTCCTCAGCCACTCGCTGGCCTTGTCCAGCGCATCCTGATACTCCCGCTGGCGCCCGCCCAGGCCGGAGACGCGATCCTGCAGTGCATTCACGCGATTCAGCAGATCCTTGTACTGTGCGGAGACGAGCGACACCTCCTGCCGTATGGGACTCTCGGCACTGGCCAGCGGCTCCACATGGGGCAGACGCTCCGGCAGCGAAGTGCGGAAATCGTTGAGTATGCCCAGGAACTCCTTGCTCTCGTCCACAAACTTCTGGGCGGCCATGGTGATGAAGCGCAGATCGGCCTGGTGGCCAATCACATCGCTGACAAACTCCCGTATGGAGTCCGCCTGCGATCCGAGTCGTGTCAGATCCGACAGCGAGCGCTCCTTGTCCTCGAGGGTGCGCCTGGCCATTTGCAGCCAGTCGGAGAACACATCCAGTTCGCTGCGCAGCTTCGTGAGCTCGTCCCTGCCCGCCTCCAGGCGACGCAGCAGACGCACTGTGCGATCGTTGACACGATCTACGCGCGAGCGCAGCTCCCGTCCGGAATTTTCCAGCGTGGTCACCTCTGGGGCGGACAGGACATCGCCGCCAGTGAGCACAATCTGTCTGATTTGCTCCAAGCAAGTGGCCACCGGTCGCTGCTGAGACTCGATCTCGTCCTTGATTTGCTGTAAAACGAGAATCATGTATCAGAAGGATAAAGGATGGTGCTGCTCCTGCCATCAGGAACACTCACCTTGAGGGCATTGATCTGGTTGCGTAGCTCATCGATTTTCTCGCGAGGTCCTCCAACACTTGAGATTTTCTGTTCGACGGTGGTGACCCATTTGAGCAGATCATTGACGTTCTCCTCGCACATGTTGAACTTTTCGAATACTGCTTGCTGTATAGACACAAAAAGGGTACATGTCGGCGGGGGTGGGGAGATAAAAAGATCATCATTAGAATGCTGATGGGAATATTTGTAAAGAGTTCTTGGCTCGATTTACAGGTCGCTAGAGTATATTGCTGGGGGGGATTCATTGAAAGATATATGTGTAGATGTATATATATAGGTCGATAGATAAATGGCACACAAAATATATATACAGGAAACACAAACATAACAGCTGAAAGAACAATTTGTTTGTTTTTTGGGAGCAGCCGAAAAGCAAAGGACTTGGGGCAAAAGCGGTTTTAAAGAGCATTCAACACAAACCATAAAATAATTATAATAATAGCTAAAAATAAAGACGCACAAACACCAAATGATTACTCATATTACTCAGTAATACTACTACTACAGCTACTACTACTACGAGGAACAAGCACTAGTTGGGGGGTTGGGGGATGCTACTTTTAGTAGGCACTAACTACGGTTTAATGGTTTTGGTTTTTTGTTTGGTTTCAGTTTGGTTTTTGTTTGTTGGTTTTTTATGGGTTTTTCGGTTAGGGTTAATTTTGGTATCTTTGTTTTTATTTTCAAATAAAAAAACTGCAAACGAAATAATATATAAAAAAATATATATATGTATGGTATAAATGCTGAAAAATAGGTAGAAAAGTTGGCATTTAAACAAAATGTATGGATAAATAATAGCTAAACTCTCGGCTAGTTGGGGTGGGGTGGGAAATAGTAAAAGAACATTACGCTAGTCCAAAACTAAGAGCAAATGATAGCAACTAAACACACTCAGATTAGACTGTCAGCCCCACACTAAGGTTGCCAGTGTCAGCCACACAGTCTGGTCTGAGTGAGGACCTACATGAAAGGTAAAGAAGATACTCCCTAGGGTACAAATGGGGGATAGCAGAGTATAATGGGATATAGAAATAGGACGAGAGCATGGCTATGGGCAAAGACATTTTAATAGTAAGATGCTGCATTATTTGCTGTATCTTTTGCTCTCTTTACCATGCCACGAGCTACATACAAAGCACGGGAGAGCCAGGGCTGCATTGTGGCAAAGGGTACACAAGTACCAAGATGTTGCATGAGGCACCAAAAATAGAATGTTCAATGGCGGGGCACAGCATCGAACGAGAGTTAAAATGGAATTTATTGCTGATGCAATATCGAGGTATTTAGTGGACTCGCTTCTTCGTTACACATCTTATTATTAAATTGTCTTTGGTATGGTAATGGATATATGTATGTGGATGTATGGGATGTGGTGTGAAGAGAGTTGTATGCTAGTGTTATAGACAGTATATATAGAATAGAGTATTGAATATTGATAGATAGATAGATTGATTGATTGATTGATTGATTGAGTATGTTGTCTTATTGCCGACGTCATTTATGTTTGGAGGAGTATGAGACGACGCATTTCTTTCGCCCGATAGTACGATTTATGGATGGATCTGATCTGTGGATATGGTTTGTGATCTGCTGACATTATATTCTGTGATCTGTGATCTGTGGTCTGTGATCTGTGGCCTGCTTAAAGCGTGAGAGCTCAGCTCAGCGGAATTAAACGCTATATATGTACGAGAGTCGCGTATCGATTATAGAACATAAAACTGAATGCCATGCGCTGCAATATAAGAGATTTGCAAAATAATATATAATAATAAATATGATTTGCACAACAAAAGGAGAAACTGTTTGAGCTAAACAGCTGAAAGAAGCGAAACTCTCTCTCACATCTGTTTGGGTTAGTCTGATGAGATATAGATATAGATTTAGATAGAGACAGCGCGCTGATCAAAATAGTAAATGTTTCAATACAATTTGTATTCGTAAAGTATACCAAAAAAAAAAAAAAAACACATGCCACGAACAAAGCTTTAGAATTAGAATAAATTTTGTTGGTTCTGTAATTTCCGTGATCTCGAACGATCGGTTTGTGATTGGAAATTGGTTGGAAAATCATACGATGGACTGGACTTGGACTTACCCTCTGTTCGGCTGGCAGCAGCAGACCCTTCTCGGCAGCCCTGACCAGATCGATGTTCTGCTTGGGCTCTTGGGCATCGCTGATGGTCAGGCGGCCCGCGGTGGCATCGATCAGGCCGCTGCCAATGGCAGCCGCCAGTGGCAGGATGACCCCAGAGCTGGGATCACGCACCACTGTCGAGGAGGGATCCACCAGGCCCGAGGCAATGGCCTCGGCCAGCGTGAATTTCTTGCGTCGAATGATGTCGGGATGCATTTGGAAGGGATCAACCAGGCAGCCGTTCGTGGGATTGTACAGGTTGAAGGTGATGGCCTCTAGCAGGCCGAACGACCGCTTGGGTGTGCAGATCAGGCCGCTCTCGTAGGCCTCCTGCAGGGTGCACAGCTTGGAGGTCTGTGTGTTCAGCACATTGGCCTTGTTGGCATCCATGAGGCCCTTGCGGAAGGCCTCTGGCAGTCGCACTAGCTTCGCCTTGGCCAGATCCTTGACCAGGGCCGAATCGGGATCCACAATGCCCGCACTGGCGGCCTCCTTCAGCGTGTATACCCTGGGCGTCTCGGTGACAGTCAGTGAATCGTTTGCGCTGTCATCACTGCTGTTGCTGGTGGATCCTCCGGCTGGCACATAGCTCAGCATTCCGGTTGCCAAATCCAGGCTCTTGGACTCGGCCGCCTGGTCAAAGGTGACCGGCTCGCGTACATAAACAATCAGCGTGGGATCGAAGGCAAAGTAAAGCGCCTTCGGATCGACGAGTGTGCGCTTGGTGGTGTCGACGAGACCGCGTTCCTGGGCCACCGCATAGGGCAGGAACTTGAAGCTATCAAAGTCGCGCACGAGCGCCGTCTTCGGATCGATTATGTTGTACCGAATGGCCTCATCGAGAGACATTTCGCGCGGCTTGCTGATCACAACGCTCACGGGCGTCTGGCCGAGCAGCTCGACGCTGTCCTGTCGACGGACAACCTCGCTGCGATCGGTGAGAGGACGGACGATGGTCACGAGTATACCGCGCGCGAGTGCCACATCGTAGTTGTAGGCAGATTTCGATTTGGGATCAAACACGCGGCCCTTGGACACGTCGATGTCTCCGTTTTCGATGGCTTCGGTTAGGGGCAGCTCTTTGCCGGTGAGCTGGTTCTTGAACACGGTGCTCGCGGGATCTATGAACCCTGCGTGAATGGCCTCGATGAGGTCGAGATATTCACCGGTTGTGGGATCACAGAATTTGCCCGTTTCGGGGCGATACAGCTGCTGGCGGAGCACCAGTTCGAGGCTCAGCAGGCGGCGGTTGGAAACGATGAGACCCCGTGCCCGGGCTGTCTGCAGATCGATCTGTTCGGAGCTGCCGAGATTATAGCAGCCCCTCGAGTCGTCGATCAGCTGCTCCTTGATGGCATTGGCCAGCCGCATATACTTGCCGGTGGCATGGTGCTTGACCAGGCTGGACGACAGGCTGACCACATCCTCGACGCAGGCCTCGTTCAGGTTCAGTTTGCGGCCGGTCACCGGATGCCGAACCTTACGCGTGGCCACATCGTAGAAGCCCATGGAGAGCAGCTCGTACAGCCCAAAGCCGGCGTTCTCAATGTCCACGATCAGGCCCAGGCTGAGGGCCTCCCCCAGACTCACAAAGCTACTGCTGTCCGGCTCCCTAAAGACCCCCTCCCTGCGGTTAATTATGCCCATGCGGCACGTCTCGCTGAGGCTGTGCAGTTGCTCTGTCTGTTCGTCAAAGTAGCACGGCAGATGGGGATTGATGACGAAGCTGCGCATGCCCTCGAGCAGCGTGATCTGTCGACCACTGCGCGGATCGCTCAGCTTGCCGGTTTTGTCGTCGAGTAGTCCCTGGTGGATGGCCCGCTGGAGGCTGATGGGCGCATTCACGTCCATCAGGATGCCAATGTCGAAGGCGTGCTTGAGGGTCATGGTCTGGTTGTTGTACAGCAGCTTGGCGTTCTGGGCATCGATGATGCCCGCGTCCTTGGCATGGGTCAGATTCAGCTGCTTGTACAGGCCCGTCTTGAAGTCGCGTATCTGCACGCTGTGCTCGTCCAGCAGATTGGTGTCGAGGGCCTCCGCAAAGTTCAGTTTTTCGCCCGACTTGGGATCCACAAAGTGCCCGTCCACCTCATCGTAAACATTCTTCACGACAGCCTCGATGAGGCGCAGCGGCTTCTTGGCCTCCACCAGGACACCCCTATCGAAGGCCTCCTTGAAGTCAATCGCCTTCTCCTCGTCGTCCCGCACGGTGCCCTGCTGGCTGTCCACAATGCCGCGCTCGGCGGCCACGCCAAACGGAATAATCTGGCCGGACGGCAGGCGGACGACCGTCGAATCGGGATCGAGTATACCCCTACGAATGGCACGTTCGGTTGTGAGCTTCTCCCGCGTGATGGTGTTGCTGAATTGGCCCGTCTTCGGGTCGTATAGACCCCGGTAGACGGCGTCAGGCAGGCTGCGCTTGCGCTTGGCCGGAATGAGGATGCGATTCTCGAGGGCTTCGTGGAGCGACAGCTTGGTGGAGGCATACGGATTGATCACATAGCCCCCAATGGGATCCAGATAGCCCTTGGCAATGGCCTCGGTTATCGAGATAATCGACTCGGTCTTCGGATCGAGCAGCACCAGCTCATCGGGATTGATGAGCTTCTGGGCAATGGCGGACTTGAGGTCCAGCTGCTTGTTGTCGTCGTCGATGGTGAAGGTGGCTGTCAAAGGATCGTACAGACCACGCAGCAGGCAATCGACTAGCGACAGGGGCTTCTTGGTGCTGATCAGATAGCCCTTGACGAACGCCTCATCGAGGCTCATGTGGGGGGAGCTGAGGGTGCCGCGCACCGTGTCCAGCAGCCCCACCCTGGCCGCCTCCTTGCCCGGCACGATCCTGTCATGCTCGGCATCCTTGACCAGCGTCGTCTCCAGCTCCACAAAGCCCATCTCGATGGCCTGCTGCAGGAGTATCTCCTCGCCAGTGACGGGATTCAGCACCTTGCCGGTGCTGGGCGTGTAGTATTCCCGCTGCAGCACTTCCGGCAGGCTCCACGTCACGCTGTCCGTCTTCAGCAGCCGCTGCTCGATGCCCAGGTCAAAGGGCACGAGCGTATTGTTCTTGCTGTCCTTGATCTGGCCCGTGGCCGGCAGCACCAGGTCATCCTCGATGGCACAGTCCAGCTTCAGCTCCTTTTGGGTCATTGTGTCCACGATCAGAGAGATCTTTGGATCGACCAGACCGATTTCGATGGACTTTTGCACATCCACCTGGTTCTGACTCTCCGAGTCGAAGAGCTTGCCCGTCTCCGGGTCGTAGAGACCCTTGCGGACGGCCGCCTCCAGGGAGATGGGCTTTCGTGCGCCGGGCACAAGGAAGCCCAGCTGGAAGGCCTCCTCCATGGGTATCTCCTTGAGCGTCTGGATGTCTATCACCGTGCCCGACTGCATGTCGACCACCCCCAACTCGATTGCCATACGCAGGGGGATTACCTCGCCGCTGACTGGGTCGCGCACCGATATCGACTGGATGTCCAGCTTGCCACTGTTGATGGCGTCAACAATGGAGCAAGCCCGACCATCATCCAGCACCACGTGGCCCGTCTCCTCGTCAATTGACACGTTCTCGAAGCCCGCCGGTCGCTCCACCTCCGGATTCGAGCGGATGATCCACTGACGGGCAATGCACTCGAAGAAGGGGATCTTCTTCCCCGTCTTCGGATCGACCATGTGGCCGGTGTGCCTGTCCAGCAATGGACGCTCCAGAGCCGCCGTCAACGTCTCGTACTTGCCCGTGCTGAAGTTCTTGACCAAAATGCACTCGGGATTGAAGATGTTCATGTCGAACACCAGGCTCTGGAAGGATATCTTCTGGCCCGTGGAGGGGTCGATGAAGTACTGATTCTCCGTGTCGTAAATGTTCAGTTCGCTCAGCCGCTCGGCCGTCAGTTCGGTGTCGCCGTCCACCAGGTAGGATATCTGCTGCAGCACAATCAGTTTGTCATCAATGATCTGCACCTCGTCCAGCGGACTGAGCTGTTCCTCCCGCAGCAGCGTGGACACTGTCTCCGTTTGCTGCTCCCCGTCCACGATCACCTGGCACTCGTCCGGACTGATTAGTTTCTGGGAAATGGCATCCCCAATGGCCAGTGTCTTGGGCACATCCCGTTTGAGGTTCGACTCTGCTGAGGATGGAGCCGTTGGTTCGGCCACAACGTCGCGGGACTCATCATAGGGCGTACTCTCCGACGAAGTCAACGTGGAAATAGTTGTCACTGTCGTCACTGTTGTCGTGCTGCTGCTGCTCTGGGTCTGGCTCTCTTGTGGTTCCTCCTGAGGAAGGGATGGGGATTGGGTGGATTCTGTTGTTGTGAGTGCATCGACCAATGCCTTGCCAGCCAGCACAGGCGCACCCACAATGGCCAGGGCTCCCAGCTTGGCGGCATCCTTGACATTCTGCAGAATGTTGCTGCCTTTTCCTGGTGTCTTCTCGCCCTCAATGAAATCGACAACTGTCTGGTGCTTATCCGTAGTCGTCGGGGGCTGAACTATTTGCTCCAGTTGTCCCGGTTCCTGAGGTTTCTTCTCTTCACCGCCAATGACTGTCTTTGTGGTCACTGTTTCGGTTGTCTTGATGGGCTGCTCTTGCTCTTCCACGGGTTTTTCTTTGACAGTTTCTGTCACCACAACCTCCACCTGCTGCTGCTGGGGCTTCTCCTGCGGATCTTCGCTGGCTGTTGCTGTTGTTGTGCTGCTGCTGGTGGTGGTAATTGTGGTCGTGGTTACTGTGGATTCCGTGATAGTTGGCTCCTCCACCGTTAGAACTCTTTCTTCCACGACTATGGTAGAAGGCTGCTCGCTGACAATCGCAGCAGAGTCGTCCAAAATTCCCTTGGGTTCGTCGTCTTTTGTTGGCTCTGGAACGGATGGCTGTACCTGTTGCACTTCCACAATCTCTTCTGGCTGCACAGTCACTTCTGTCTCAACCGTGGGTTGCTCTTCGACGGTTCGTACTGTGCTCGTTACAGTTGTCGTCACAGTTTGGGAGCTTGGTATTGGCTGCTGCTCTTGAATTTCAGTTATGGTTTCGGTTACCTTTGCCTGTGTGTCCGCGGGGCCTTCTGCAAATGGCGCCAAGGGAGCAACGAAAGGAGGCTCGAATTCGGGCGCCTCTTCTCTTGGAGCGGTTCTCGGTTTGGGCTCTGGCTTTACAGATGGCTGTGGAGTAGGTTCCTTTGTGGCTTCGGGAATGGGTTGCCTCTTCGCTGCCTCCGGAGTTGTTTCTCTTTGCGCAACCTCTGCAACTGTTTCTTGTTGTGACTTCTCTGGAGTTTCAGCTTTCTGTCTGTCTGTCTCGGCTGCTGGCTGTTCTTGCTTCTCCTTCAATTTCTCCGGAGTTGCATCGTTTAGTTCCGGTTTGGACTCATTCGCTGTGATCGTTTCATCCTTCAGTTCTGGCTCAGACTCCTTTGTGGTCACTGTTGTGATCGTTTCAGTTACCTTAATAACCTGCTCTGCCCTTGGCTCTTCCAATGCCCTTGTCTTGTCCGGCACTGGTGTCTCCTCCTGGACAGTCTTCACTTCTCCCACCACAACATCTGGCTGCGGCTCACTGGTCGTTTCCGTTGCGCTCTTTGAGGTAGTTATTGTTGTGACCGTTGTGGTGGTCAGTGTGCTTGTAGTTTCCACCTCTGAATCGGATGAGGGAACCTCCACGAGGGGCTGCTCCTTTGGCTGTTGCTGCTGCTGTTGCTGCTCATTGGCTATGAAATTGGCAGTTGTGGTACTGATAAATGTCTCCGTTTCGTCCAGGAGTCTATCGACGTCACTTGGCACTGGTTGGGGCTGCTGACGCTCCTGTTCGATGAAGCTCTCTTGAGGTTGTTGTGGCCTATCCTTGTTGGACTTGTTGGCATCTTCCGCGGGAGACTTCACAGACTTGATGAGACTCTTGACGCCGCTGACGATGGCTCCGCCCGCCAGGACGGGGGCTGCAATAACTCCCAGGGCACCCAACTTAGCGGCATCCTTGACATTCTGCAGGGTTTTCGATGGCTCCTTCGGCTCTGGCTGGGTTTGTGGGAGTGCTGGCACCTCTTTTGTGGACTTGGTGGTGCTGACCACCTGCAGTTCCTGCTTGTGGCTGTCTGAGCTGACGACCACTGTCTGTGTGCGCTCCTCCACGACCTCCACCGTCTGCTGATCGCTGCTTCTGATGCTGCTGCTGCTGCTACTGCTGGGATCCTCGCCCACGGCTGCCTTTGTCTCACGCGTTGTCGATTCCTCGCGCAGGATGCCCTGCTCCTTGGCCTCCTCCAGGCTGCACAGCTCGCCCGTGTGGACGTTCTGCACCTCGTTGTTCGAGACGAGCACATAGCCCTGCATCAGTTCAATGGTCTTGGTGGTCACCGTGTGCACAGCTCGCACTGTCTCCATGATCTCGGTCTTTGGGGTGGGCCGCTGGGTGACCACAAAGTCGGATAGATGCTTCACCACGAGTTCACCGCTCTCCAGGGCCTGGCGCAGGGACAGACGCTCGCCAGTGGCGGGCACAGTCATCGTGTGGCCTGCCACATCGATGAGGCCTCGCTCCAAAGCGTCCACCACTTCGATGGCGTGGGGCTTCGGTGCGTACGGTATGGACATGATGAAGTTCTCCTCGATGGCCTGCTTGAGGGGCACTGGCTTCAGCTTGCCCACAGGAAACAGGACCACACCCTTGGTGGGCTCCACCAGGCTCCGTTCCACGGCCACGGGGAATATCATGCCCACAGGCGGAATGTCCACCTTGGGCTTCTGCTGGTCGTAGCTGGCATCAAAGAGCTTTGCCTCAATGGCTTCGGTTATGTTCAGGGTCTTGTTCTTGTAGCCAAATGTGGACTCGTCCGCGTCGATTATACCCTTCTCGATGGCCTCCTCTAGCGTGCACTTCTCGGGCTTCTGCAGCCGCGAGTGTGGGTCCAGCACTTCGCAGACGATCGCCTCGTGTATGGTCAGGGGATAGCCGCTCTCCGGGTGCACGATCGTCTGGCTCTGCGGATCGATGAGACCCTGCGCGGCCAGTCTGGGCACGGACAGGCTCTTGGCCAGCGGCATGAGGATGTGATTCGTCTGCTCGGGGTCGATGATCTTCTGCTCCACCGCCTGGCGGATATTCAGCACTCGGTTGCTCTGCGGATCGATGATCTGGCCACGACGGCCATCGATCAGACCCGTGCTCAGGGCCTCGCTGATGTTGATCACCTCGCCCTGGGGGCTGGTAAAGTTCTTGGTGTCCTCGATTATCTGGCAGGTCTCCTCGTCAATGATGCCCTTGCGCAGGGCATCCCTCGGCTTGAGTATGATCTTGCGCATCTTCTGCAGCACCACCACCTTGTCCTTGTCCTTCTCCCTCTCCCTCTCCTCGTGCACTGGCGATGGCTGGCTGTCAAAGGAGCGCTGATCCCGTGAGACAATTCCCCGCTCGTAGGCCACCTCCACGGGTATCTGCTCGCCCGTGCGCGGATCTGTGACGAAGCGCACGGTTCGCAGAGCTCCCTCGGCGGCCACCAGTGGGGCACCCACCACACTGAGCAGTCCCAGCCTAGTGGCTGTTATCAAATCCACGGGCTGACCTTCTGCATTAAGTATGGTGGCCGTGCGCGGATCGTAGATGGAGCGTGCAATCGCTTCGGTTACGGAAATCTCCTGCCGGGTGCTGGGATCGATAATCTTGATCAGCTGCTCATCGATCAGTCCCTGGCGGGCCGCATCAAACACGTTCTCCGTCTCCCCGGTCTGTGTGAAGATCACCAGCGCTGTGGACGGATCGTAGATGGCCCCGGGAGCAATTTGCAAGGGCTCGGGGGAGGCCAGCTCCCGCTGGCAGGTTCTCACCTCCACAAACTTCGGCGGGGCATCCTTCAGCGGGGTGGATACCTCCAGCACATCCGGCATGTTGTTCACCCTCGTTATGCGCAGGATCGTCTTCTGGTTGGAGCCCCGCGTTGCGGGCACCGTCTCCAGTATGATCTTGCCCTCGTCTATGGCACTGCGCATGCCCAGCACCTGCTGGCGGCTGTTCGTGTAGCTGCCATAGCTGTCCAGGATCTTTCGCTCGAAGGCGGACTTCACAGAGAGCTTGTCGCTGTGTGTGGTGCTGTGGGGATCCAGCACAGAGACCGACAGATTGTTGATGATCTGCTTGTCGATGCACTCCTCAAAGCTGACCAACCGATCGGTGCCCTGGACATGGAACACACCCGAATCGGGATTGAACAGCCGCTGCTCGATGGCATCCTTGAGGCGCCAGCCACCTGGCGGCAGTTCCATGATCTGTCGCTCCGTTACGTTCTGCTCCTGGTGCGTTTGGCGGCTGCTGCTGCTCACCATCTCCTGGGAGATGGGTATCTCGACGGACTTCTCCACGTACTTGGTGTGCGTTTGCTGGGTGTTCAGCTTGATGGGCTCCGCCTCGGGCAGGATCTGTTTGGTGACAATCGTGATGGTCGACTTGGTCTTCTTGCGGTTCGTTATCTCCGGCACTGTCTGATTGCTGTCGGGCACCAGCAGGCCGTAGTTGAGGGCCTGCTGCACCGAGTAAATGTTACCCGTCTTGGGGTCCTTGAACAGCTGCCTGTCCTCGTCGATGAAGCCCTGACGCACGGCCTCCGTGAAGGTGAGCAGCACACTGTCGCCTACGGCTACGCCTGAGCTGCTGCCTGGCTCCTGGGAGCCGGCGCGGATCGTCACATACCGATTGATGGTCCGCGTCACCGTCTCCGTGGTGAGGGTTATGTTGAGCAGACTGCTCAGCAGGAGAGCCCCCTCGGGGGTGATGAACTTCCGCTCGATGGCGGTGTCCAAAGGCACTGTCTCCCCCCCGTCGCCCGACTTTGGGTCCAGCAGGTAGCCCGTCTTCGGGTCAATCAGATTGTGATAGACCAGATCGAAGACGCTCAGCTCCTGGCCGCTGGCGTTGTGGACGCCAATACCGCGACTGAACATCTCGTACACCTCTTGGCGGACGAGACCCTCGCCCACGGCCACCTCCAGGGGCACCCCCTGGCTGTCCCTGTCCCTGTCATTTTCCTTGTCTTTGTCCCTGCCGGCCGTCTCCAGGGCAAAGCCCGTGCTCTTGCGCCGCAGCAGATCGCGCGAGAGGGCCACATTAAAGCTAACATAGTCGTTGCTGCGCAGGTCCTTGAACCCGTCAATATCAAAGATCGAACGCTGCGCCACCGAGCTGATCAGGCCGCGTTCGACGGCATCGGGAATGGTGATCAGTTCGCCGGTCATAAAGTCACGGTACTTGCCCTCCGCGGGCAGGACAATGCCATCCGCTATGGCCTCCTGCAGGGTGACCAGCTCCCCCTTTCGCTTCGTGATGCACTTCAGCTGATTGCCGTCGAGCACCCCGGCCTCGATGGCCTGCATGATGCTCAGTTTTTCGCGACGCATCGGACTCGTGATCTGGCCGGACTGCCGGTCGAGCAGGTTCAGGTCGCAGATGTCCTTCAGCGTGTACGGTTTCACGATCAGCTGCCGGCTGCGCGCCTCGGAGAAGGTGAGCTTCTCCTTGGTCACCTCGTTCACGTACCGGCCCGTCTTCGCGTTCAGCACGCCCGACTGCAGGGCCTCCTGCAGTGTTATTTTCACGTCGCGCTTCGCGTCCACCACTTCGCGCACGCTCGCATCGATCAGCTGATTGGCAATGGCCGAGTCCAGCCGGAACTTGTCGCCGGAGTTGCGGTCCGCTATCCAGCCGGCGGCGTCGACCAGCCCGTGGGCAATGGCATCGCTGAGGCAGAGCGCATTCGACTTGATTGTCACCGACTCGTGCCGGATGAGGTAGCCGCGCTCGTAGGCCTCCGCCAGGCTGATGGTCTGCCCCGACTTGACCCGGTACAGGCCCGTCTTGGTGTCCACACTCCCCGCGGAAATGGCGTCGGCAATATTACGGGGATTCTCGGGCGATCCCACTCCCACCGCCTCCGTCGTGACTACGCTGTTTACCTTGATGCGCTTCTCCGCCGTCTCGTAGCCGGACTCCGCCTCGCTGATCTCGCGCTGTATCACCTCGAGCAGCGACAGCTCCCTTCCGCTGGGATCGCGTCCTGCTCCCGGCTGCAGCAGCTGCCTGGCCAGCTGGGCATCAATCAGTCCCTGCTCGGCGGCCTGTTCCAGGGTGATCCGACGATCGCCCACCAGCATCTCGCCGGTGCGCACATCCAGGATGCGCAGCTGGATGGCCTCCCCAATGGTTAGGACACGGCCCGTGCGTGGATCGCGTATACCGGCAATGTCCAGCACCGAGTTGCCGCCCAGCTGCTGCGCGCGCTTCAGCGTACGGATCTCATTGAACTGGATCTGCGTGCCGATGGGGGGAACGGGGGAAGCATCCCCCAACTCCTGACTAGCGGCATCCAAGTTGTCGCTGCTGTAGATGCTCTTCGAGGAGCTTTTCGTTGTCTTCGTTGAGCTGAATCTGTAGGGCAGTCGATTAGTTTCTCCTCTATGCCGTAGTGTATGTGGTACTCACTGTGTGGTGCTGTAGGTAGTCGTGTAGAGATCCTCCGGACGTGCAGCATGGCCATCGCCAGTTGGCACGCTGCCCGCACTGAAGTCAACCCTAAAGGTCTTGAGCGGTTTCTGTAGACTCTCAGCGTATTGCTAGACCGCAGAACGAAATGAATTTCGATTAGGATTATTTATAGCAAAGCAGAAAAACAACGGCGGAAAACATTGGAAACTTTTGCGGATCTTGGACGGAGTTCGGAGTGGGAATGGATGGATGGAGCATTACCTGAAACTCGAACGCAAAGTCGTAGTCACTTTCCTCTGCCACTTGGACAGTTGATGATGTTGTTGTTTTGGTTTTGGTTTTAGTTTGGGTTTGTGTTTGGGTTTGGCTTTTGCTTTGGGCTTTGGTGGTCGCCTTGCGACCCGATCTATGCTGGGGCATGTCTAGGGCTTTGCTTTTCGTTCGATTCAGTTCGACAAAGTCATAGTCAGCCGCTAGATTGGGCAAGTTTGGGGCTTCTTGAATGCACTGTGCGAGATTGAATGTTGATGACAGAAACAATTAGAGATTTACTTTATACGTTTAACGATACGGTACGGTACGATACGAGTGTCAGGTCGGGGGTGGGGCTACATACGACGCGTCACTTTTGAAGTTCGCCTGTCGAGAGTCGCGCACTGGGAATGTTGTTTTTTTTATGGCATGCGTTAATGTCTTTTTTTGCTGTTGCTATTGCCTTTGCTTTTGTTGATAATGATACGAGCCCTCTGATAAAGTTACTGGCGATAAAACAAAACTAAGAAAAGAGTTTTTGTTTGTGTTTTTTTTTGTGGTCTGCAGAAGCGTCTTCCAACAGATTTGGGGCAGCCTCAGACTTGAGAATTGCTTGGATTCCCCTCGATCCATTTGCCGGATTTGGCAGTTCTGATTTCCCTACTGGTTCACACCCTATCAAAAGCACATAAAAACACACACACATATCTTACTTTTTAGTACTATCAGCCCAGGCAAAGCATACGGAAACACAACACAACAAAAAACACACATACGAAAAGCCAAAACCAAAGCCATTATGGAAATAGAAATGACGCTATGGAGCCAGCCTTGGGCAGGCTTTTTCAACTTGAGATCAGTAACAGCCACAAGATAAAAACAGCCCTTATCGGCGGGCAAGACTCGCGTCGAGCAACAATGCGCCTCGTCATGCACATGACATGCAATTGGTTTTTGAATTCGCGGGTATTTTCTTTACACGTGTGACCAAGTCTCGATCGTGTCATGCACACGACATGCATTTTGTTTTTCTTTTACTAATCTCGGGCATTCTCTTCAGACCTTGCCGCTCGGAGCAATGAGAGAAATAGTAGCAATGGAAGCAATAACGTGCCCTAAATGCTGCTATGGAGGAGGAAGAAGACGGGCAGGGCACGACAGGGCCAGAGTGCTCGAGTGCCCGTTCTGCAATCACTTAAACTCTTTCCAGAGTGCACAGATATCTCCGTATATGAATCTGAATTGTAAACGGATGATTACACCGGCAAAGAGCGCTTATGTGTTGTGTGGTATCCACACGCACATCTTTATCTTTTTATCTTTATAGTCCGTTCTATAGACGTTCGTGCCCTGTGATTCGATGTCTGACATATGGCCCGAGAGTCGTAACTTCAATTAGGATTGCACTGACGTCATTTATACTCGGAATCAATTGCCAGATGAAGTCATTTGGAAAGGAGGCGAGACTCTTTGCCTTTTGGTAGAGTGATCAACATTTTCGATTTGCATCTCGATTTGAAAAAATACGAGTATGCGGCTGCTGCTGTTGCTGCTGCTGCGGCTGGCAGCACACAAGGTTGCCCTAGAGTTGGTAAAAGCAACAAATAAATTATAATTAACAAAAACACGCACACAAACAACGAGACACACACACAGTAAATATACGAGTACGGGAACAATGATGTCATCAGAGGCGAATATTAGATTTGAAATGAAACAAGTTTTTGTCGAGCGCCCGCACAGCACACCACACAAAAATGAAACAAAATAATAATCAGAGATGTTGAGAGTATTTTTAATAAGTGGATTAAGAATATACTTGGCCCAAATCGAATGCAGAGAGTCGGGCATGGGCATGGGGATGGGGATGTGCTTGACACTGATAACATGACTAATACGCCACGTTGTGCCGGCATTCAACCAAGGGAGAACTTACGAGAACAAGAACAAGAGGCATCGAGAGAGCCAGAGAGAGCTTTGCAGCATGCAGCAGTTTGGCTGCAATGAGACCTCGCCTCTGCCTCTGCCACTCAAACAAACAAAAAAAAACACAAAAAACAAGACAAAAAAACCGAAAATAGGCGCCTGTCGCCGTCTAGTGGGGACAAAGACCCAACAGAACGAACGCTCCCTTTCATTTCTAATTTATTGGGCACTGAAATATGTTAGAATGCCGCTAAAAATATATATTGAGGAGTAAAACAAACGACGGCAGCCGAAACAGATATGGCCACAGCCGCGTTTAATCGATAAAAGATGGAGGGCAGCAAAAGTGCAGGAAAGCAAAGCGAGGAAAAACGCACTCCACTCCACAATATATATGTATTTCCAGGGAAACCAAAACATGCCAACTATCGCTCACTCCCCTGTCTGACGGATTGCACCTCCACAGATAAGATTAAAGTCCCAGCCCTGACACAGTCGATCTGAGGCGCTGATAGGAAGTCATAATTCATGCTCTTCACTAAATTCACTAAATAGTATTTCTGATAATTTCGCATTTTTTGTTGGTGTCTTTAATTTTAGCAGCTGTCTGATAATGGTCGGAATTTTTGTGTTTTATGCAACTTTTAACAATCCAAAAATCGCACGCGAGTCATGGCATAAGGCATCTGACCATTATTATTTCTTTGTGTGTGTTTGTAATTTTGGGGTATTTTTTTTTTGTTTGGTTTTGGGTCTTTTGTATTTTCATTAACGCCAAACACAAAACAAAAATCAACATTCCGTCTGTTGCGACATGCTCAAGGCTGTATTAATAATGTATTTCTTTTATTTTCATTTTCACACTTTCGAGAGTGGTTCTCATTCTGTTCAATTCTGTTTCTAGTTTCGAGTTTCGTGCTGCGTTGTACAGGGAGTGACGTGACTTCATTTTGGGCCATTTTATACGCAATGTAGAACTCTTTTGGCTTCGAAATGGGTACGTGGGTTGGCAGCAGTAAATTTAAATTTCTATTAGCAAAAAAGAAGCGGGCCATGCGACACGATTCGCATTTAATTGAAGACGCACAGACCCAGAGACCCCGAGACACCGACACGGATACCGACACTGACGACGGGCACGGACACGGCCACAGAAACACTTTCTATACGGCCGTAGTATGTGACATCATGAAGCCGATGTGGCGTATGAGCAATGTCCGGCCTTTCTCTTATTTATTCTTCCACACATAATTACACGCTTGTTTCACAATTCAATTTCCACAGTACGCGTAGTACGTATACGCCTTGCAACTATCCGGCCGGGCAACCTTTGAGGCTGTTTTGTGCCCCTTTGTCGGTGTTTCGTTTGCCGTTCGCTCGCACACACACACACAACTCACGAAGAAGCGTTGCGTCGTTACACAACCACGTCGCTTTCGGAACTGAATGGGGCAGCCAGCGCACAGTGGAGCTGAGGCCCCATCGCATGGCTAGTGAACAGAGAGAGAGAGAGAGAGCAAGAGCGAGCTTTTGGTGGGAGCACAGCAAAGTGCCAGAGAGTGCGCGGCAGATGAGAGAGAGAGAGAGAGAGAGAGAGCTTACAAATGCCGGCTAGCATTCCTCAGCTGTTGCGCCAAAATGATAAACAAGTCGTTTACAAAACAACGTGTTGGGGGGGAAGGGGGTTCTCTTTCTCTGCGAAGAGCTAAGCGCAAGAGGTGGGACCATTGAGAGGGCTGGTGTTGGGCTCCAATTTAAAGTCGAAAACAATACACGGAAGTCAGAGGAACAGAATTCTTTGCGATTTAATTTCAAAGAGAAGCGCGAAACCAGTTTGACAGCCATCTAACCTTCCAAATAGAAAAAAAATAACAAACAACAAAAATTATACGAGTATATAGAAGCATATTCATTCACTCTAGTTAGGCCAGCAGCCCGCCCATGCTATGCATATCAAGTTAAGCCGAAAGCCGAAGGCAAAGTTGGTAATGGAGTCAGTCGTAGAGGTACATAATGATGTCACTCCTAATAGCTGAGGCCTCGGTACGAAGGCAACGCCTTTCAAAGGCTGCCAAAGATTCCCAAGCTACTAGATTATGGCACAGATTAAATCACTTTGCAAAAATGAAATCAAACATGGAGAAGTAAAGATAAATGGAACTCGTGTTTACATTAGCAGTGGGCACGCAAATATTCAAGAACTGCACAAAAGAATTACCATCTGGCCGTTATATCTCGCTCACTCCGCCAGGGGCGCACACTGGACTGGAGCGAGAGAAAGCGAGCGGGGCAGGGGAGTCAACGTCAGGAAATTGTTGTCTTCATTCTAGCTACAGTAATGATCTGCTTCAATAAAAATTCTGCAATCTGGTATAACATTAAGAAGGCCGTGTGGGGATTTACATCGTAAAATACCCAAGAAATATTGCCAAAGTTGATTGAACTCATATTTACATTGTAAGATCAGCAGAGATGCCTTCATTATGGTAATTGTTTTAGTTAAATATTTAAAGAGCATGCTAGAAAACAAGTTAGCGAACTTATGCTCAAAATAGCTGCCCAAGTCGATCTTTTAATTGAGAACCTCCTGAAATGTTCGAGCCAAACCCGTTCAAGTCGAGAGTTGACAGATGGCGACAAAGATGTTGATGACGTGCCACTGGCATTGAGTTTTTGTTGGCTATGACTATCGGGTATCGGCTATATAGGAACCGCAGACTCATTAATATTTATAGAATTCAACGGCGTCATTCTTAATTTGAAATCTGTCTCCCATTTGCCTAATTGGCCAGCCACATGACAATGGCTATTTTCATGGTTTCATGGAGCTACTCCTGATGCAATATTTATTTTTATATCCCAAACTTTGTACAAATTACTGCATCAATTCGCCCGCTAACTGAGCGGACAAACAACAGTCACGAGCAGGAGAACAAAAAGTAGTTTAAAATTTTTTATAAATTAATCAAGCCGTGATTTATAGCGGCAACATTTCAAGAGTTTGACACTCGACGGTGCGGTGGCGGTGGCCCATTGACGGAATGTTTGGACAATTCGATGTGACTCGATGTGATGTCATTATTGTGTCTCTCTCCCATACTGAAGGTTAATTTAATAATAGTTGAAGCAGACACAAATACAAATACAAATACAGATACAGACACAAACACAGACACAGATGGGAGGTACTAAATGATACTGAGTGTGATGGACGGGGTCGTATTTGCATTTGAAAACTCTCGCGCCTGTAGAAAACGAAAGCGAGAGCGAAACAAGTTTTCTGAACTTGAACCTGGAATTATGTTTATGACACCCGCTGACAGGTCTAGGCCCTGGCCTAGGCCTAGCCTTTGCCCCTGTACAAATACACTCTGACATCAGTCCACTTCGCTCCACTTCAATCCATTCCGATCCGCAAATAGTGGGGGAATGTGGGATAACTACTCACCAGACCATCGCTGCCATTGACTTCGATTGCAGTTTTTAGCCGCTGCGACAGTTGTTCCAGCAACCTGTCGTATTTCGTATTGAGATTGTCCAAACGCTGGCTATAATACTGTGTGGCACCCGGATCGCTGTCCGCCGGCCGCAGGTCACGACGTGGCGGCGAGAACGATGGACGTGCCTCCAGCAGCCAATCCACAAAGCGTAGGCATTTACTGTCGTAGATCTATCGTTGGCATTCCCCATTCGATTCGATACGATCCGTTCCGTTGTTTCGTTGGTTGGTTGATTGGTTGGTTGGGTTGGTTAATTATCGGTTAAATGTTAGTAATGTTTGTGTGTTAAACAATTGGTTTTTGTTGTTGTTGTTGTTGTCAAGGGGATTGAGGGTTGTTTGATATATTTAGTGCTTTTTATTTTATTGATTAATCAATACGACATTACTTTTTGGTATAAAAATTGCTTTTTAATTGTTTTGTTTGGTAAGTTTTAATGTTTGTTTGGTTTGTTGTTTGTTTGTTTGGTTTGTTGGTCAATATCTGTTGTTTTCTGTTGTTTCCCCAAGTGTTATTGACGCACCTTTTACCCACAAAAGAACTAAAATTTGAGCCTGGTCCGAGGCTCAAAGTGTTTAAAAAGCATTAAATATATGTATAGGGAAAAGAGAGACAGTTGATAGGAGGATAGGAGTAGAGACAGCTAAGTGGTCGAAATATTCACACAATCACTCGAATCACAATCATACTGAAACGCTGACCTATCGCAACCCAATGGCCAGACCAAGTCTCGGCGATACTTATCAGCGATCCTTGGCAGCCCAGTTACGATAGGGTCAGAGAACTCAGCAGTCACACACACAGGACACAGGCATACAAAATTTTTACCTTAGCTTCGCGTATCAGTCGTCCTCCAGCCACGTTGACATTTTCGATTTTTGGTTTTCGTTCGATTGCAGCTCCAAGCAGTTTCTATATATGAGGGGTTCGAGGGGGGTGGGGTATTTTGTTGTTTGCACAACAAATGTTTTGGTATTTGTTTCAGGATATTCCATTTGTTGGTTCATTCATTTTGGGTGTTTGTTTTTGTTTTGGTCGATTTTGGTTTTGGTTTATAGTGTGTGATAATATTTTGGTTTGGATTTGATTTGATTTGTGAAATATTTGTTTGAATTGGTGAAAAATACATAAAAAATTAGACAAAAATACATATACAATTAGTTTTCAACTACAAATACGATATAATACTGTGGGGGTGGATACATATATATATAAATATATAGATATATCATTGATTTAGGCATAGGTATATGTATAGGTGCAGCTTAGGGGTATACATATGTAGGTATATAGGGGTAGACAAACTACAGACAAACTACACACACACACAAATAATAAATAGTGGTATAATTCCAAAAAATAAATAAAATAAACTACCAACACAAATTTGGTATCAATTTAAAGAGTGTAAGGTAGGGGACGGGTGGGGGAGATGGATACCAACTACATATATGGCACTCTACTGGTTGGTTGTCGTGTGTGTGGGAGTGGGGTGGCCAGAGTTTGGCCACATTTGGATTTGATCTGTTTATATATTTATATATATATGTACATATGTTCGAGTGTGTGGGTGTATTTGTGAGTGGGTGGCAGAAGAATCTGCTGTTGGATTAGACAAAAGAGAACTACTGGCAAGAGATACGGAGAGAATACGGAGTACGGACAAGGGACAAGGGACACCTGCGTAGATCGTTAGACAAATGGATATGCATATGGAAATGGGAGTACAAATACAAAAACAGGAAATACATTGAGAGTAGAATATCGTGTATCGTGTCCAACACCAACGGGTTTCAGGCCCCCAACAAAATATAAAAGGAGCAACTACTTTTGGACAGGGTTCGGGGGGTTGACAGCTACGAATTCCATTTACAGCTACAGATATATATATATATACTTTGTGTTGCCCCGAGGCAGGATCAGGGATAATCCAGCTACTAAAACTGTTTCAAAAACTGTACAGGGGGAAATGAATCTATATATAGGTTGATCTCTCACGATCACTCGATCAGATATGATAATTGCATTGATCACGGGGCATGGATCGGGTCGGATCGGATCAGATCGGGCAGGTGGTGTACTCACGTCTAGTTCGTAGGCCGAGGTGGCCGTGGGCATGGCAGAGAGACGCTCTGTGGTGCCATCCACCCATGATTCCTCGACTTGCACGCTCGATTGGAGATTCTTCATCAGCCCAATGGCCGTCTCGCATGAGCGCATTCTGTAAAAGGGAGTGCAAACGATCGTTGGTGTTAGATGTTGGACAGAAAACAGGTTCCACCTCCATCGCTGTGCGCAAATGAAGCGGAGAGGCGCTTGCAGGTGGCACTGGCGGTACGTACCTTTCGCCCAGCTGATTGCAGACCGCACTCCAGCGCGTGTTCAGGCGCTCCACGTTCGAGTGGAGACGCTTGAGATCGCCCAGCACCTTGGTGGGCACACCCATGCGTCCCAGCTGATCGGCTGCATCGTTCATCTTGTCCATCTGCGGCTGCTGCTGTGTAATGATGTCCTGCATGTGAGTCAGTTGTTTGAACACCTGCTGCAGGCCCTCGGCGGTCGAGGGCAGGTCATGGTGCTTGGCCAGCTCGTTCTCCAGCTCGGATATGACATGCTCGTTGTCCTCGAGTCCGGCCAGCGAGGCCTCCAGCAGCTTGAGTCGATCCTTGTGCAGACCGCTCTGCGTATTCAGCTCCTTCCAGAGCTCCATCAGATTGTCCAGCGACTTCTTCAGCACGGGCGTCTTCAGGGCAATCGTGCGGAATGTCTCCTGCAGATGCTTCAGCTCCGGCTCGAGCAAGTGCAACCTGCGCTCATAGTCGCCATGGATCTCGAGCACATGCTCCAGAGAGTCCAGATCTCGCGGCAGTGGCGCCAGTATAATCTGATCCAGCTCCCGGGCCATATCCTCCAGCTTGCCCTTGATGGCAATGCACTCCTCGGTGAAGATGCGGCTGGCCTGCTTGCTCTCCTCTGCAAATAGTTGGAGAGATATACCAAAATTAGTTTCCGCTCTAACGAGGATGCCCCGGAGGATTACCCCTCGTTTTGGCGCTCGCGAACAGCTTCTTCATGGCTGACTGGACTAAACAAGACTAAGACGAGCCACAGGCCTCGAGCGGGCAGGGCATTAAATTCAATTAGCTTCCATCAATTAACTGCGCTGCGCTGGGGACAGCTGGCAAATGCCAGCAATTGAATGGAGATCGCCCACACTCACCTTCGGCGCGAGCACGCTTCTCGAACTCATCGAACAATCGATTGACCTCGTCCATTTCGCGTCGCAGGCGTCGCAGCTGCGGATCGTTCGGATCGCCCTCGCTGAGCAATTTGTCTGCGTCGTCGTTCAAGGCACGCCTGATGGCCGTCCGCTGTTCGGGGCCCATGGCCAGGAACTGGTCAAAGTCCCAGCCCTTCACCACGCGAATGGTGGCAAAGATCATGTTCTGTCGCAGGCGCAGATGCTTCTTCTGCCACAGGGCCACGGAGCGATCGAAGAGACGCTTCAGACGCTCGGCAGCATCGATGGCCTCCTGGTCGGGCGGCGGCAGAAGCAGACAGGCGCCGGGTATGGAGCCCTCCTGTCCCTTGGCCGTCCTCACGCGCCACTTCACACGTCCCGAATTGTCCAGCAGGGTCACCGTTTCGCCCTTTTCGATCTGCAGCTGTCCTTGTTGCTTGTACGCACAGATGGCCTGCACGGGTCCCTGACGGTTCACCGGCTGGCGGCGCTTGTTCAGCGGCACAATCGTTTGTGCGCGACGCTGCAGTGTGGCCACCGTCTCGCCAAAGCCGTTCAGCTCCTCGCGCAGGTCCTGCATGCCACGCAGCAGCGTCTCACCCTGATCCAGGCCAAAGTCGGACTGCGAGAACTTGCTGTTGAGTATCTCGTCACGCTTGGCCAGCCACTGTTCGGCGTCCTTGATCTCGCCAAAGAACTGATGGTACTCGGTGGCATGCTTCAGGTGCACCTCCAGGCATAGCGTCAGCTGCAGCAGCCAGGCCCACTGCTGTTGCAGGGCCGTCAGATGGGCCTCCACGCACTTGGAGGCCGGATGCTGCTGATTGAGCAGTGCCTCCCCACGGTCCAAGATGGTGGCAAAGTGCATCTCACGCTTCTCCAGTTCGGACATAAGGTTCTACATAAGCAAAGAGTGTCAGTGTTCGGTTAGTGGTGGTGGATCATAACAGCCTCGGAGGAGAAGTGCACTTGGCTGGAGTTTGATTTTCGATTGATTTTGATGGAATTTCATGGAATTTCATAGAATTTTGTTAACCAATTCAGATCTTACCTCGTCGCCATTACCAAATGCACGCTTGCAGAAACAAAATAGAAGCACAACACTCATATGAAACTAGCTCTAGGATGGGTTAACTCTAGGGAGGAGTCCTAACCACCCCCACACACTTACCTCATAGTATCTGTGCACGGAGGGCAGATCGAGTTGTTTGTCCGCCCAGTCGCGCGTGATCTCCACCTGTTCCTTCTCGTTGAGCCACTGTAGCTCCGCCGAGGCCTGGCCCAGGAAATGCTGCAGCGAGTCCAGATCGGACAGACGCTTCGTCGAGGTGCTGAGCAGCTCCGCGTAGACCTTTTGCAGCTGATTGAGCCGCTGCTGATAGAGATTGAGCTCGTCGCCTGTGAATTTGGTCTGCTGGCGCTCGTCATTGAGTATTTTCGAGTGGAACTGATCGATGATCTTGTGCTCGTGCTGCTGACGATCCAGTTCCTCCTTGACCGATGGCAAATCGCTGCCATAGTCAGCGGCCAGCAGTTGTTTCTATGCACAAAGACAGAGAGAGAGAGAGAGAGAACTTGTTAGACTCGAAAAGATTCTACCCCAGGAGGTGTCTCTACTCACCAGCTTGTTCTGGCACCATTCGATGTGCTCCTGCAGATCGCGGAAATGGGGATTCGTGTCGATCTGACGGGACTCGACGACCATGCGCGTTTGACGCGTGACGGTCGTCTCATGGACGGGATACTTCAAACCGGACAGCTTCTGTACCAGGTTCGTGTGGAAATTGGTGCGCAGTTGAGCCCAGCGTTGGTGCAGTTTGTTGACCTTCTTGTGCAGCTCGCTCACATGGGGATAGCGGCCCTCGTTGAGCACATGGCAGTCCTGGTTCATGTCCTGTATGGGCTCCTCCAGATGCCGGATCTCCGTCTCGAGGGATTCCACAATGCTCTTGGCATCGACGGGATGCAGCCGCTCGATGCGGCGACCCTCTTCCACGATCCGTGTCTCCAGATCTGTTAGCTTTTGGTCCACATGCTTGATCTCGCGCTGCACCTTGTCCGCGAGACGCTGCAGCCGCTCCAAGCGCTCAATTTCCTGCTGCAGTATCACCTCGCGGTCCTGCAGGGCCGTGTTCATGCGGTACCAGGCCTTCTCGATGGCATCCGGCCGCAGTTCGGCCTCCACATCGACCTCGCCCACCGTCTCGAAGTACCGCTCCAGCTCCTTGTAGATCTGAATGAGCTTGGACTTTTCCCGCTTGCGGGCGCTCACCTCCTCGCTGCGGAAGCGCTGCAGATCGCTCAGCAGACGCTTCATCTCGATGAGCGTGGGCGGGAAGGAGCGCTCCTGCAGATAGGCGGTCTTCTCGCGGCACCAGTAGATGAACTGCTGGGCCAAATCGCGGTATTCGTGCACGCGACGTTGTGACTCCATGTCGAACAGCGGATGGATCGAGGGCGGCTCCGGGAACACATCGTACAGCGACGAGATGTACGTGATCAGAGACTTCTCATCAGGCTCGTTGGTGTCCACATCTGGGCGGGGAGAATCATTTGGGATCATTAGCTATGGCATCGCAGACTAACCAATTTATTGCGGCTTACCCTCGGGATCCAATAGACGCGTCACTCCGTACTCCTTCTCCACAATGTGGAAGGCCGTCTCTAGGCGGTCACGTGGCCGATCGTTCCTTGCCTTTCGCCAGTCAAGCAAGTCCGGTCGGTTGCGGTGCACCAGAGCCGAGAAGGCCAATCCATCCCGCCACGACGATGTGAAATCGTTTACACGCACGCCCGGATATCGAGCCGTAGAGCGGCGTGCCCATCGCAGCAAAGCCTCACGTGCGGATACGTTGTCCTCCTTGCCCACAACAATATCGGAGATCTGTCGAGTAACAAAGAAATGTCCATAAAGCGTTAGTGAGGGAATCATCAAAGGGAAAATCAAAATAAGGAATGTAATTGGAGCAAAACTGAGGAAGATAAGACACCCCCCAAGACACTCTTTACCTCTCTGCGCTGCGTGGCTGACGACTCAATGGCCAATGGGGCGGGCAGAGCGCGTCGATACTCCAGCTCTGAGCTGCGTATCATTTTGGCCGGCGGCAGCAGATCCTCAGCGGGCTGAGCGTTCTCCTCGGCACGGCTCAGCGTGGTCACCTTGCGGACAATGTGCGTGGTCACGCGGCGATGGCCATTTGGTGCGCGTTGCGATGTCTTGGTGCTCTCCACGCTGGAGCCCAGCACTTCGGTGGAGATGCGCTTGTTCCGCGTCACCTGCTGGTAGCTGCTGCTGGCCGCCTGCGCCGTGTTTCCGCCGGAGGGGACCAGAGCCCGACTCTCCGAGATGCGCCTGCCATTGCCGGCCGCATCCTGGAAGGTCACCGTGCGCTCAAAGTTGGTGCGCTCGTGGGGTCCGCTCGCGCCGCCCAGAGGCGACACTCCCGAATAGTCCGTAATTACAGCCTCGACGGTCCGTTCCCGTTTCGTTTCGTGGCGGTAGCGCAGACTGGAGTCATCGATGTTGGTGGTGATCGGCGGACCGCGGGAGGAGTGGACCACTTCGCTGCCGCTGCTGAGGACATCGCCTCGGCCGCCATTCGTTTGACGCACCAGCTGCTGTGTGCGCTTCAGCGTCGATTGCGAGCTGGAGTGCATTTTATCGCAGCTATCGTTGCTATCGCTGGTGTTATCGTTTCGTTTTCACTTTGTTTTGTTTAGGTTTCGTTACAATTCGTTTCGTTTTGCGTTCAATTTGCGTTTTTCTTTCTGGTTGCTATTTTTGTGCGTGATTTCAAAATAATTGTTATTCTTTTTGCTTTGGATTCGTTTCGTGCCCGCAGACAATTGAGTTGCCGCCGGTCCGCAATTTGCGTTTAATTAAGCCAAAGCCAAAAGCCCAAAACCAGCCAAAGCCCAAGCCGAAAAACCAAAACCCGGCACCGGATGTCTTGTTCTATTGCCCACCGGTGCGCCGCCTGCCATCGGCATTGCCCTAGACATTGGCAGAAACCCCACAGCGATCGCCAAGTAGAGTGAACTGAACGAACTGACTGAAGTGCTCCGAGCAGTGGGGGATCGGTTGTAAGGGGCTGGGCTCCATTCCATTGTTGTTGCGAATTATTTATTGTGTTGTACGTACACATAATTATCTCAACTGTCTGTCTGTCTGTCTTGCTCTGGGCGCTATTTGCTGCTTCTACTGGTTACTGCTCCTGCTGCTGCTGCTTCTCTTCGTCATTTGTGTGTGCAAAAAATCCCATCCCATTCCATTCCATCCATAACTACAAGTTCATGTGCGCTGCTGAGTTATGATGGGGGCAGCGAATTCATGAGCTTCGAAGGCACGCAAACGCAAGCCTATTTTGCATGGGGAAACATTATGGCAATGGAACAGCAAGCATTCACCGTTCGCTCTGTGCCCGAAACGAGCGAAACAGGAAATGAACGAAAGCTCTCGCAAATATTTGGAATTCAATAATTATAGCAAAAACAAACTGCGAGTCCTATAATGACCAGGGACTCTTTCCCTGCAAAAGCAAGAACCAAAATCCATTTCGGCCTGTAAATCCCATAAACTGTGCAGCATATGCCTACATATTGCACCTCAACTAATGAATGCTTTCAAGCAATTTAAACTGAAATCTCTTGATTAATCTACTATATGGCTCAAGATCAATAAGACAGTTGTCATGACCAAAACACTCGCCCACCCGGGGAACACATACATACCCATACGTACAAAAATTAAACGAAATGTTTGCTTTGCATTTGGAAACGGAGACTGGAGGTTGGAGGTTGTCGTTGCGCCTGTCTACGCCTGCGCACCACCGTGACCAGACCAGCACACACACACACATGGCCAAAAATGCTAATTGCAACATTTTAATACACTCACACATGGGCAAACTATAAACGATCTGCGAGGTTTTTATGTGATTATTCCAAAAACAAAAAATACGAAAAAATACCTGAGGCTTATGCCTGGGGTCTTAAAGTGTCTGTGGAGGCGTCTCTAAGAGGCGTTAATGGCTTGACATTTTCAATGACTTTCGAAGCGGCAGCTTCGATGTAGCATCTGGTAATATGGTACGAGTAGTACGATATATGGTCGTTGCCCATTTGGGGTGGCTACTGTTCGGAATGGAAGATGCTCGTCGTTCGGAGGCTTGCCAATTTGCATTGCTCAACCGCTGACTGCAAGGCACTATCAAATAAATTAACAAATTGTCTGTATTTTTGGGGAGTCTCATAAATTAAAATTAATAAAGCAACAGTGAAGACAGCGGGGAGACAGCGTCAACCAGAAGATAATAATAAACCACTTGAGGAGAGCGTCGGGTCGTTAAAAATGGCAAAAACAAAAATACGAGAACTAAAAGCTCTGAACTGGAACAGGGGAACGCGATGGATAGAGAGAGAGAGTCACTGGGAGGAGAGGGAGAGAGAGTACGTCATTATTTTACAGCTACTTCTATACTTTATTTTTCAGCCCATTCGCATGCCCATTCCCTTTCCCGTTTCCATTTGTTTGCAAACAAGCGAACGAATTGAGAAATCCACTCAGATTCGAGTCCCACTTTAACTCGTCATAAATAAAAAAATAAAAAGCAAAATAAAAATAATTGAAATAGGTTTGAGGATCGGAGCTACGAATGGAACTCAATTGCAGTGAGTGCTCCGATTGAAATCAATTGCAATTGGCGGCATTTAATAAATCAAACAAAACTGATTGCAGTCGCCTTAATAACGTTGTAGATGGATCTGATCGGATTGGATCGCTTGGAGTGCTCGCTACCCCCCAGGGTCTGACATCATACGGTACGTATTCGTACTCGCTAGGAAGGAGAATTAATTGAACAGCTTTGGAACACTTTTGGGCTTTGGCTGGATTGCAGTTTGCACTTGCTTTTTTTTTGTTGGGTGGGGAGTGAACACTTTGTCGGCCGATTCTGATGTTTGGGAACACACGCGACGCGTTCGGGGAGGTTCGACGGTTCGTTCGGAAGAGTTCTGGTTCCGCTACGGAACGCATGAAAATATTAACATGGAGAGCGGCGGCATCAAATGCTGTGTGCGGCGGCGTCTCGACAACAACTAAACGCGATCTGGCCAAGTTAAAATGCTTAAAGTGTGGCTGTTGCTTTTGCTGCTGCTGCTGCTACCCAGGTGTTGACGTCGATGCCAACGCCGGCTGCGAAGCGCGGTTACAGGTGAGAATAGAAAAACAGAAACAGAAACCGAAACAGAGTGGAATTGGCACACGGTGAACGCTTTTGTTGTCGTTGTCGCTGTCGCTGCTGCTGCTTCGGCGTTGGCGTCAAAAGCCAAAGTCGGTCTTGTATATGGATATGGAATCGCGATCGTGCCGACAGCTGTGCGTGTGTGGCTGTGTGTGTGGCTGCCTCTGCCTCTGCCATCCCCGTTATGGATTGCTGGCTTCGCTGCCGCTGCCGCAGCACCGCCACCGCGGTTGCCATTCCACCTGATTCTGCCGCTGCGGTGCCGCTTTGATGACGTATTTTCAGCCAACACCATGGCAACGACGCCAACGTCCACAGCAACGCCTACGCCAACATATGTATGTAACGCAGAACATATGTAACAGCAGCAGCAGCAGCAGCAAAATTACAGCAAACAGCAGGTTGGCAGCCCAAGCAAATGCACAGGAACATAACAGAGCCCTCTGGCTGTCTCTCTGTCTGTCTCTCTCTCTCTGACTGATTCACTGGCTTGCAAGGGCTCAGGGAGGAAGCGGCTCCCATTCAGTGGGGTACGTCATCGGAGGTACTTCTTTTTCCGTATTCTCATACATCAAAAAAGACGGGCCAAAGAATATTAACAATGGGAATCAGGAGAGGAAGAAGACGCAGAAGAAATCCAAAGAAGAAGGAATAAAAAGAAGCCAAAGAAGAAGGAAGGCAAACAAAAAAAGAATCAAAAGAATCCAAAGAAGAGAAAGAAAAAACAAAGCAGTAGCTACGATAGTGGAATGAATTACACAAGCGAGAACAACCAGTTTTGATTAAAAATCAGCAAACAAAAAACTATAAATAAATAAAAGAACTTACAAAAAGTTGGCTAAAAGCAGTCATATATGTATATAATAGATTCCAAGAGTCCAACCATTCCAAGTAGATTCGTGGTGATGAATCCCTCTCTGGACACATGACCCCATGGTATTTTAGGGTTTTTGCAATTCGAATTTACGAGCAAGTCGTCTCATAACACATCACGACAAGCCCATTACACCAGAGTGACCCAAAAACATGGCCAAAACAGAAACCATAATGATGGTGACCAATGGCTGCCTGCAGGCTTACATCAAATGGCAAAGAAAACGTAACAAAAAATCATAGAAATTAGGGCTATGGGAACAAACTAAAATGTGAAAAAACTAAACTAAACTAAAACTAGAAGAGCACGTCCCTTGCACACTGATGCTTGACTCGATACGCACAAGCGACCGCTGCAAAAGAGAACCCCAGAAAGTTGGAAACTTTGCACTTAATGTTCTAAGTCGCACCTAATCAACATTTGAAAGTATTTTAAATGTATATTTATTCAGAGCTCTACTAAATGCAACTTAATGCCTTTCACCGGGCCACATTCTAACCAAAAAAGGGCACACTGACAACTTAAGCTTGAAAACTGAACGATTAATTGTCGCTGGTGGGTGTTGAAATCGGCTTACAGATTTGTATGTACTCGCATACTTTTATGGCTGATTTACCCAGACGGAAGTGCAAACTGACGAGTAGCTTGCTTTGATTTATGTGTACACTGTACAGTAACAGACTTGGCTAATTAGCATGTTGCATGCCTGAACTGTCTGTCTGTCAATGCCCCATATGGACTAAGACTACAGCTGTTCCAGAGCTTGAACGTGCGCACAGGTACGAGTGTGGTATGTACTTGCTGGCCTGGCTATATTTATATTTATGTACATCTGTAATAAATACACATTATGCATTAACTGTTTTCAATGGCTATTTTATTCACACACACTCTCAAATGGCTACAGTCAACAAAGAGAGTTGAATGGGTCGCCGGGCAGCTCGGAGACGCTTCGGTCCGGTCCGGTCCGGACCGGCCGGACCCCACAAATGCATTGCAAATCTAATTAGCCCCTGCAGTGCGGTGCAGTGGCAGTAGCAGGGCAGGGTAGGGCATGCCACAGGCCTATTAATACCGATATGATGCAACCCAGTAAACAAATGCCGCATTATGCTCATAACTATCGTAATTTGAGCAGCTCTATGCACTTGGAGCGTGTTGTTTGTGGTGGGGAAACAAAATGAAACCAGTAGGTGACACTTTTGCATGTCCAACACCATCCCAGGAAACTCCCAAGTGTAGCTGTGTAGCCCTGTTCCAAATCGGAAATTGTGGGTGGCTGCGTGGGCGCCACGTTGTGGCATTCCTTGGGATATATCATGGAAATATTTGCCTAGCTGCTTGTAATTTCATCTACATACTTGACAAATATATATATGTATATACTATATCTGTATCTGGCTAATGGATTGCACTGTGTGTGTGTGTTTTGTGTTTTCCATTCACATTAATTATAAGCCATTTGAGACACGTTTACACTTGTAAACGCTATTCGAGTGCAAACAACTGTCGAGTCTAACTTTTATAGACAGATCACAGATCTTTTGGCATTTGCATACCAAGTGGGAGAGAGGGAAAGAATCTTGCGGCTGGCTGGCTGACTGACTGGTTTCCTTATATGTGCACATCGGCTATCGATTCGATTTATTAATGAAACTCTGATGCTGTTTTGTTTTTTTTTTTGTTTTTTTTATCTGTTTTTGATTTTTGCTTAAGATTGCTAAAGATAGATTTCGAGATATCAACCCACACACATACACGAGAGAAACCATTCAAAAATTCAGTCATCAATGTCATAAATTAAGACGAATAAGTGCATTTGTTGTTGGATTGTTAACATTCCATATTGGCCATTTTGGGCCATTTGATATGCTCCATAGACGAGACGACACAGCAAACAGCTGGTCGGGTCACATTTCACGTTTGCTGCCTGTGCGTTGAAGTCTTTCGTTTTGTTCCTACAGCTCAGCAGCTCTGCTGCTGATGTCATGGACAGGGCAGCAGAAAATACTTTTATATTTATTTGAATTTCGGTTTATAAGTAATTCTTGTTACTGCCTTTGGCATTGACTTTATTGTAACACATACCGCGACGTATTATAATAAATCAAATGCCACCAAACAAACGAATAACAAATAATAATCATAATAATCTTTTTTCAACTTCGAACGATGACGTGAGAATTGTTAGCCATTGTGTTTTTTGTGTCTCGTCTCTCTGTTTGTCAGTTTGTCAGCTGGCTTTCTTTCGAGGCGTTACTTCTTTATGCCTCGGCGACTTGGCCAAACAGCTCGGTTATGGTATTTTGGCCAAATACAAATGCCTCGCACACATCTCCAGGCATCCCCCATCCATCCATGTGTCTATCTGTCTGTGAGATACTCGTACTCCCCAACTAACTAACAAGCAATGAAAAATGGCAAATTGCTTGGAAAATTATCTGATTATCTGATGCTCATAATGAAAACGTTTGTCAGAATAGTGGAATCATTCGACACAGATCTCACTGAATGCCCCCAAGGGGTTGTTCCATCAATTTATTATTCAAATTCAGCAATTGAGAGGCTTAGGAAGTTGACGTGGCAGCCGCAAGGTTATCTAAATGGATACTGACTGGAGCTACAGATAGGCATTGGGGGCGGCTTAAAGTGCGCTACAAAACACTAAATCTTTTTAAATTGATTGCGGCAAAATACCCAGTGGTTTAAAAGATCGTTCCACGAAATGAAAGAACGAGAACTCACGTGATAATATCGTTCAAAATTATGGCCTAATTGAAGGTGAAGTCATCCGAATTGTTCTATAACCTTTAAGATATCTTACTGTGATGAAGAATGGCCTCAAACACTTTAACACACTTTAACATTATTTAAACTCTTCTAAAAAAAAATTTAATATGCATGTCGTATGTATTATTAGGCACCGTTCGATTCCGGATTTGGATCGAGCCTAGGTCCCACAAATCCACAGACAAATTTTTTTTTTAATTCCCTTATTTAAAAGTTGTTTCAATAACTTTTAAAATCATGAATTTCAACACTCTAAGTAAAATATTAAAGCATTAAGAATGCAAAAATAAATTCATTTAGAGCTTTAGAACATCCACTCAAATGATGTCTAAGCTCCAGTATTTAAATGCTAAATAGATGGATTTTCTATGACATTTAATGTCTGAGGCAAAGCAAAGCAAAGGCCCCCAAGTCTCTGATTGATTGTTGTTGTGGGTGGTTCATAGATCAAATCGATTTGCTTGCGCAATTTATAACTTAATTACAAGCCAAGGAGCGTTACAAACTGCCAGCGGCTGCTGTTTGTGCAAATTGCTTCGACTCCGCTCGGAAATAAATAATAATACTACTACTCGTACTATTTTTCCCATAGCTGGGGCTGACTGACCTACAAAAAACATTGTTCATTAATTGAATACCCCGCCGAACCGTACACAAACGAAACGTAAACAGCTTCGTTTGTCGCACCCAAATGGAAAATAGGAATTATGTCATAATTGTAAGATGTCGGTTCGGATTTGGGTATCTGTCTGTACACAGGTATGTATGGATTTGGAACTGAGATTCCAGATTGAGAATTAAGTATGCAAATCAACAAAAATATCCTTTTAAGTCAAGATCTGCCTGCCTGCCTGTCTGCCTGGTGGATTTGCATATTCTGCTGCTGCCTACAGATGACATCAGACACCCGCAACTGCAGCAAAAACAATATACATAAATCCTTGGATCAGACAATTGTGGCTGCTGCTGTCGCTGTCTATGGCCAGACAACAGAAAAGATATAATAAATAAAAATCCCAGCGAAACAGTAAATGACGCGCGATTGAGTTTCACATTGTCAAGTGATTTACAATTCGTTCGCCTCAATTGAATGAGCGCCATTTGGCAGCCCCGGTGGCTGATGTTGCTGCTGTTGCTCGTGATGCGTGTTGTTGCCTCATGGTCGGTGAACTGGCAGCATCATTGAGCATTTATGTGCGCCATCGATCAAGTCGGAGTCAAGCCACAACCATGCGAGGCTCCAAGCTTGAAAATGCATCTGCGTTTGTCGCAAATTACGAAATATTCAAGTTTTATATTGCATCTAGTTGCTGCCACTGCCACTGCTGCTGTTGCTGTTGCTGTTGCTGTTGACACACATACAGACTGACTGACTGACTGACTATCTGTCTGTCTGGCTGGCTGGTTGGGGGATTGGTTTTGTGCGGAAATCTGTGCAACATGACGACGATCTTGTTGAGATCGATGATCGATGATGGTGACGCTGATGAGTAAGCGCCTGCAATTGTTTGCCAAAAGATCCACGACCCATGGCGCTCTGATTTATTTTAAAACTTAATTCGATTTAAAAATCAATAGAAATAGCAAATCGATATTTGAATCGAAAGAATATCTTATTAAATTGTAAATTTGATCTTTAAATACTCTAATAAGTGTTTCCATACTAATCCTGATTTATCGCTTTATCTCAATTGATACGAGAATTATCCATATATTTATCTAAATCTCTGTTGTATATCGATGTCTTCCAGCTTAAATTCGTTTTCATTTAAATCCCTATCAAGTGCATCCAATATTTATGTAGGCTTTTGGCCCTGGCGGCCCCTTGTTGACGGTTGCTGTTGTGTAGGTGGCCCAAACTGGCTCCATCCCAGCGATCGAGCGCTGACGGCCTTGCAGCTGACGAACTGTAGCAGCAGCGGCAGCAGCAGATACAGCAACAACATTGTTATGTATGTCAGTCAGCGACGGCGGCCAAGAGAAGGCAATCGGGTTGCCTTAAAAGGCGGCGCCGCGTTCGCCAAAAATTTTTAGGTAGATCTTGCGTACCTCGTAGCGTGTCAAGACTGTAGCACTGCGCTGCTGCTGCTGCTGCTGTTGCTGCTGCTGCTAATGTGTGGGCCGCCGAGTCGTCGGCTCAATGAATCGATCGAGCCAACCAAAACGCCCAAATGAAAACAAAACTCTGGCCGGGGGGTCACCTTCAACAACAGAGCGAGGCGGTACGTGGGCGGCGTTGTCTAGATGACTTTGAGGTGCCCACAATCGCACAGTCGAGAGGGTACGCCCACAGTTTTGCTCCAATTACTCAATCAATGAATGCGTAGAATGACGAAACGCATTACCATTACACCAGAGTGCCTCACTCACCTGGAAGTGCAATATGATCGTCCAGATCAGGCCCAGAGTCAGCTTCGGATTGCCATCCACAATGTCCTCGGCGCGTATGTTGACCAGTTTGATCTTTTTATACCGCAGAAAGTCCAATGCCATTTGTGCATTTTGCAGCATATGGAAACGCATCTTACCTTTCTCGCGTGGCTAAATAGGAAAGAAAGACAGAGGGGGATAGAGAGAGAGAGGGAGAGTGTCATGGAAGCTGGTTGAGCGAGAGCGTGACAAAATTGAATTGAAATCCAATGAATGAATGACCACTCACCAGGTGTTCGCCAGAAAGCACCTCCAGGAGTGAAAGTAAGTTGTGACCATCGCGCAGATCTTCAAACAAGTCCACCACACGACGATTGGCCTGAGGGTGGCGGGTGCGGGTGCGGTTGCGATTGCGGGTGTGAAAGGAATAATAATGGTACGTACATAAGTAAAAGGTAAATTCGACAAAAATGGCAAATCAATTAAAGAGCTACACAACAAACATGCAAACAAACTCAAAATTTCTTTCGATTGAACAACAAAATAAACAGCAAAATAAATGCAAGAATAATTTAAGAGACTTTCAAGAGATTATTGGCAAAACAAAAAGCCAAGAAAAAAAACAAACGCAAAGTTCTCTCTGAAAAGAGCAACATATATATAGGAGAGGAATACCCTTGCACTTACAGACTGAGAACAACAGGGTATGCCATTTGTCGTAACACAAACATGTAGCATAGTATAGGTCTGAAAAAATGATTTTACATCAGTTTAAGGATTCTATAGGTGCTGCAAATTGAAACTAATTTGTGTGTAAACTGGTGTTGGATAATACCTTAGCATACTTCCAATGCTGCTTGGAAAGGAATTTTGAATGTTCGGTTCAGTTCAGTTTTCATTATAGGTTTTAGTTTGAGTTGGGGTTTGATGTTACTTTGAGCGATGATCAAGCCACAATTTACTCACCTTTTTCAGATGTTTGTTAACCCATTTTGTGAACGTCTTCTTCTGAATGGCATCGCGCTCGTCTACAGCAAAATGAGTGCAAAGGAAAGAGACAAAAAATAGTTCACATTAAAATATAATTAAGCAGAGCTCATTTTGGTTAGTATTCACAAAATATTCATGCAATATTCGGGGGAGTTTGTGCCGACAGAAGACTGACTCTAAACTTGGATCTGTGAGGGTATTGCATCATCGCTGATTGAGAAATAAATAATTTATGTAAATGTTCAAATTTCGCACGCCCACCAATCAGCAGAGCATAAATATTTTAAGCTAACTATTTATTTTCATATTTTATAGATTTTCTTCCTCTTTCTTCTTTGTTTTGTTTTGTTTTGTTTAATTTTTTTCCCTTCTATTACTTTTTTCTCGTTTTGTTTGAGTGCGGGCCTGAGGCTTTAATTAATTTGTTTGAACAAATGTTTTACTATTGTTTAATTAATAATTGATTTGATTTATCCTCTCTCTCTACTCTCTCTCTCTCCCGTTTTGGTGTTTTCTCAGGGCCTACATAAACTTCGGTCAACCTTTTTTTTACCAGATAAACACCAAAAATCGATAAGAAGGCGTTGTAGGAGGAGAGCCAACTTTGATTTGTTGTGCTGACACATGTGTGTTCTTTTATAGGAATAGCCAATCTATAGATAAGCTAATGGTCATGTTCTTCCTTAACTTCGGCTCACAAAAAACCCCCGAACATGTTTCAGGTTGTTAAACCGTTTTGGGCGGCAATTAGTGGGGGTAGAAAAAAAACAAACGCTGCTTCAGTCTAATAGCTCCACAAGACAACATCCATGCAGGGTCTATTGTAGAATCGTAGTATCTGTGTACCCATGTACATACATGTACCCATGTATATATGGCACATCCCACCCGATTTCCCGCTATCTAATCTTAACTGTGGAACAAAGAAAAAGCCTAGTACTACTCTGCAGATCCGACAATAAAGTTCAACGACAATTCACAATCGAATCGAATGGACTGGTCTCCACCTTCAATAAAATTGTAAAAGTATTAGGTCGTTCAATAAACCCGATAAACTGAAGTGCCATACAAATAAAACAATAAACAGGGAAATGGAATGAGGAGGAGGAGGAGAAGGATAGGCTAGAAAACAAAAGAGGATGAAAAGCGTCTCCACTCTGAGGGGCAGAGCAGAAGCTCAAAAGCAAAACAAAAACGCCAAAAGATAAAAACAACTGCAAGGGAGAAGGAGAGTGTGAGAGAGCAACAGTGGGCGAGAGAGAACGATTAAATGAGTGAAACAACCTGTTTGCCTGTCTCTTACTCTCTTGCTTGCTCTCTTTAACTCTCTCTCTCTCTCTGAACATGAAAAGGTTCGAAGCTGAAATGCCCTTGAAATATTATTAGAGAACCAGGAAAGTGATTTTATTGTTAATTCTACTTGATATTGATACTTATATTGTAGTACGTGTATCATAATGGAGTAAGTACATACAATAATAAATAATGTAATTATTGGCCAGCATTTAATACATTAATTCATGGCAAATGATTTTAGCTTGGCGTCGTCGGGTCTAGAGTGAAAACACTGTCTAAAATTTAGGAACAAGAAACAATCGCCCAGACGATAAGAACAACTAATCGATGTAGCACATCATGATGGATCGAATATTTAAGAATGATGGAAAGCGAATAATGCCAGATCACATTTTAATCAGAGCAGGAACTTCAGTTGACAATCGCAATTAAAGGAGGGTACGGCACTAATAGATTTCTTTCACCTTCCGTCTTAAGATCTCAATGTTTGGTGCATACGTAAATCCGGATTCTTTTCCTTCTCCCACTTTATAGGTAATAAACTTCTTGTACCCTTTTTGCAACTCGAGATCTGTCTCTCTCTCGCATGGCTAAGAACAAACTTGAGTCAGAGATACAAAGCTGCAGATTAAACATGTTCTTTCCACTTCTGACTCATCCGTTTGCAATTTTCCATTCAGTCGATTCATTCGACATTCCTTCTCTTGGACCTTTCTTCCTTCCGTCCATTCATTCATGGATCTTTTTCTCTCTGCTGAAAGTCTTTCTGCACGATTGCATTTAAACTGGAATCGTAATCGGACAGCTCTTTTATCTTCTGCCCACCAACCCACCCACCCCCTTTCTGAGCCAATAACAATAATAGCAACAGCGAAAAAAGAAAACGTTCATAAATATTCACAGAAAATTGCTGTTGTTGTGCAAAGGTGTTCGACTTCACACACACAAACACACACACAGATGTATAACGCTATCGGAGTTTGTTCCGTGTGTGTGTGTGTGTTGGTGGGGCGTTTGAAGAGCGCGTGATGATGTCACGTTCTAAGTTGGATTCGTTTTCGACGATTAAACGTTCGTTAAAATGTGGTTGCTGTTGTTGTTGCTATACTCTAAAAGAGAGTATAATAATTTTTCGAAAATGTTTGCCATGAGTAGGAGTACCCTGATACATGTATTTGTCATCAGTATCAACAGGGCAGTGAGGATAGCATTGGAGAGTAATAAAGTCATTACTATTCCCCGCAGTTTAATAGCCATTTGTGTGAAACTTTGCACATATAATATTGATTTTGCTCAACTACTATAGAGATCATTTTGCAATATAACTCAAACAGATTTCAGACTCCTCTTTAATGGGAATATATAATTATAGAATGATGTAGGGTATCTATAAAGTCGGCCAACGAATAAATCCATTGCTCTCTCTTTTGGTTGTTGCTGGTAACATTAAGAGTGGCTTATTTGATATTTGTTAATGTTTATTTTTGCATTTAGTCATTGTCATTGATTAGCACTCTTAAAGATATGTCACACACGCACACAATGCACAATAAAATGTGGACTTTTTTTTTTTGAGTGAGTGAAGGACGTTCGTTCGTTCGTTGTTTTGACCATTTGCAATCGCTGATGATAAGAAACACCAACGATTCCAACGATTTGCCCGATATAAACTATGAACTCAGAGACTGACAGAAATAGTGATGAGGGAACGAGGGAATGAGGGAATGCACTAAGCAAAGAATGGAATTCCATTTCGATCGTATCTATGACACATTGCCAGCGCCAACGGCGCCAGCAAATTAGTCTGAATAACTATTTAGTATTTACAACAACAACAAAACACACACTCTAAGCACAAAAACCACTCATGAATGTTTACAAAAAGTCAATAAGCTTGAAGCTCGGCTCGTTTTGAAAGGCAAATGAGTTCGTTCGGTTCGAAATTCTAGGAATTCTTACTGTTAATTTTGGCAAAACAGTCGTCTTCGGCTGACCGCAAATGCTATGCTGATATTATGATGATGATGATGACCAGAAAACCAGACCAGACCCCCACTCTAACCAGTTTTCCACAAATATTTATGTATATTTTTTGTACACATTAACCAAGTGTCCTCTATTTTTGATACCCAGCTGAACCTCTGTTAATCTAACACTTTTGGGGTGCTGTGCTGGCGAAATGTTTCCCTCGCCAAGGTCGGGGGCCTGGGACCCTTTTATTTGATCACCGTTTGATGTGCCAAGAAAGGTGTTTTGTGTGTGGTCCGCGACAATCGTGGGTTTGTTTGCCCAAGAAGTGTCAACAGCTTTATGAGTGACGGAATATATTATATTTAGGAATAATTAATATCATTGTTGGTTAGCCAAAAGGCGTGAAGACAGGGGGATATGACCCTGAAGATCCGTGCTGAATGTGAAGTGCATTTCATTAGAGGGGGTAATAACGATATTATAGCCCCTCCTTTTCCACAGAAAATACTCGATACTTGAACTTGCATAAATTCTTGTTTTATTTTGGGTTGCAAGAATTCACAATGCACAAGCGAAAAGGGGAAAAAGAGAATGCCCGAGAATACAACAACAAAATACACACCGTGTGCGTGACGAGGCCCATCGGTTTGCTCCGACTGCCCACTGCTGGTCCAAAGAATCTACACTTCAATAATATTTATTGCATTCTAAATTATGTATATCCATTCGTCATGGGTACTAGCTTAAGTTCTTCAAAGTTCCTTATAGGGAGGGTATCTATAGAATATAATCCACCACTACAACCAGTTAAGAATCATAATAAAATTCCCTCTGACTTTTGGCTTTAGCTGGTAGCGATCGTTTCAAATATAAGCAAAGATCTTAAGCTGCCACAAGTGGCTTGCCATGACCTTGACCCTTTATAATTCGCTTCCAACTTCCAAACTTCCGTCATAGTTGTGTGAGAATTGAAAAACATGTTTTCGTGTTAGTTAAGCTTATCGCAGCGCAAAAAATATGGCAACCAAAATCATAATTGGAATTCAGCTACAGACAAGATTTCATTTCGGCAAAAGCAAAAGATAAAAAAAAAAAAAAAAATTATAGAACAAAACAGACAAACATTTCAAAATGCAAATGATTTCCGCTCCAGCAATTAATAATAAATCTTTTGTGCCATCTTTTGGATTGTTAGAATTAGCAGGGAACAGATACAAATATCTTTTTGGGACAAGTATTTTTGATGGTTAGATTTTTAGCAGGCAACAAAGGGAGCGGAGCTGGAAGGATTCAGAGCAGAGCATCCTTCAAAGCAGATGTTTAACGAAACAAATCAACGAACCAACGAAACTGGATCATGCCTTGATGGAAACGGAAACGGATCCCGTCGAAAACTATATTTTTGCCGACTTACGCATTATGTCCCAATCTTCAATAAAATGATCCCAAATGGACATGCTACCTTTAAACTGGGTGAGGGCATCCTCATATCCGCCCTGCGGCTTTGACTGCATCGACGAGTGTTTGGCCTTTTTAGGCGCAGCCGGACTTCCCTCGTACAAGGGAGAGGCTGCTGCTCCTCCGGCTGCTACACTGCCCACCGAGGATCGGTGATGATGTTGATGATGATGACTGTTGCTGTTGTTGTTGTTGCTGCTGCTGCTGTAGATCTCCCGATCGCGCTGCTCACGCTGCGACTGATGGAAGTCCAAGCTGCCATTGTTGCCACCACCACCGGGCGACACAGAGATTCGGGCCGGAGACTGGCTGCTGCTCGTTGCATGGTGGTAGCTCTGGTGGTGCGACGTCTGCGGCGAGCTGCTCCGCTTCATCGAGTTGGTGCTCTGCTGGTGCGGATGCTGCTGCTGCTGCTGCTGCTCATTGGGATCGAAGCCCAGGCGATCTTTATAGTAGGAATGCGACGTCATCTTGTGGGTGGCACAACATTAAAAGCGAAGAACAGACTTTCCCTCGAACACTTTTCGTATATTTATAAATTTTTAGCACGTTTCGGAGTTTTTATTTGTGTGTGTTTGCTTTGCTTTGCTCTCCGTGTTTGGTGTGGATGGATTTCTTGTATTTTTTCTTCGGATGGCACTTTGGGATTTTATTTTTATTGCCCGCAATTGACAAACGTTTGGAATGGTTGGATGTGGGGTGACTCGTGTTTATCTGCGGAGTTGGAGTATTTCAGTATTATATATATGTATTTTTTAACGAGCGGCGATGATTCAGACGAAACGCTTGGCGGACTTGAACGTGAAATTATCAGCACAGCTGAAGGCAAATGAGATGCAATTTGCGATAGATCTCTCGAGGCGAGTGCAAAAAACCAAAAAAAAAAACCAAAAAACTAAAATTAAGTAAAAGTTGTCGCCGGTTGCCGCTTGAGGAAGTGTTTCTCTATAAAACTATATATCCCACTATGATGTCTTGGCGTTTGCCGGCATTTTGGTCCAATTGGCCAAAGGCCAAAAAGAAAAAAACAAAACATGCTGAGCGAAATGTATCTGCCCGATACATAGAGACAGAGAGGTGCATTTTGTCGCCAAGAGCCAAAGGGGCTCTTGAACTGTACTAGGTACGAACTGTATGTGAGCTGGGGCTACAGATACACATGTACAATATGTATCTGTCGGATACAATAGAGCGAAAAGAGCAGAAGGGCGCGATCGAAATTTAAATTGAAATCAGACAAAAGCTCAAGTAAAAGCGAGCACTTTATTCACTTCATTTTCTGCTCTCTTTTTGCATTCCACTCCCAACAAATGACAAAAATGAAGTTCAGTTTTTTCTTTTTTCTTTTTTGTTTGGTTTTTTGTTTTTCTTTTGGATGTACTTTCATTTGCACAACTCTCTTGACCAAATGGTCTTCTGCCATCTCCATTTTATTTCTCTGGGTGTTTCCATGGAGTTTGCTTTTTTCGGCAAATAAATATAAATAAATGAATGTGGCAGCTGCGGGCCCAGGAGACAGTTTGTTGCTCTGATTAGATACGCACACCATTATATATAGCTTCGAGTATATGTATGTGTGTATGTATAGTAATATGTCTGGGAAGACACATTTTATTTTGTGCGCTCATTTTTCATTCAGACTTTTCTGTTTATTGTTTTCTCATCTTGTGCTTTAGTTTTGCAATTTACTTATGCAAATTATGCAAAGAAATAAAAGTTTTGCCTTTTTAAGGGACAAATAAACTGTTGTTTCTCTTTTGGCGTGGAACTTTTACCTAATTTTTGTTAGGCTTAGGTTAAGTTTTAGTTTTTTTTTTAGTCTTTCACTTTCTTTGCCCACAAAATTGAGGATTTCTTTCACCACCACCCCCCTCTAATGTTTTCCAGTTTTTGCATCTTTCACTTAATAATTTTCACTCGTATTTTGTTTTGTTTATTGTTGATGCTGCTGCTGCTGCTGGTTCCGTGTGTGCAGTTTTCCATTCACATGCAAAATTTCACACAATAAATTCATGGAAAATATTTCTCTGGCACTTTTTTGAACTTGGGCTTTTCGTTGTTGTTGTTTGTTGTTTGTGTCTGTTCCCATTGCATTGCCCAACACTGGCTGGCACAGTTATGCGGGAACATGTTGCATTTGCTTTTTCTCCATTCCCCCCTCACTCTCTTTCACTCGTTTTAAGCTAAGCCAAAGAGCGAGCTAGAACTATGCCTGGCATGTGTCTGTTCTAAGAAAACTATGTGAAAACTACAGGTACAAATAACGAGGGAGAGATAGAGAGAGAGAGAGCAGGCAGAGAGATCGAGGCACGACCTGTGCATGCGTTTGGCATGACTAATTTGTCTCTCTGGCTCTGAGTATCTCTCTTTCTCTGGCTCTGACCCGTCAGTTCCAAAAGGAAAACCCAAATCAAACACAAACTACTACTACATAACTACGTTATTTTTTGTGCGTGCAGCAGCGATCAAAAGCGAGAGACCCGGATCGCCCCTAAAGAGCAATTCAAGCTCAGCTCACCAAAAAGACACCAAAACTGGTTATTGAATGAAAAGCCAGCCGCCAGCCAAACAACAACAAAAAAATGGCAAGCAAGAACCACAACTAAACAAAAAAAACAACAAAAGAAGTTGAGGTTGAAACTTCTTGGACTGGGCTGCCTCTGACTTTCGGGGGATGGGACTCTTCAGTGTGTTTGATTCGGGCAAATATTTAAAAAATGCAACACAGCTGCTGTTGCTGCTGGAAAGAACCGACTGGCTCGCCTCTCCCCAGCCCTGTTTCCACTCGCACTCGATATCGTACTCGCACTCCGCACTCTCACTCCACATTCCCGTTTGCATTTCCATTCCGAATTCCCAGCCGTAAAGGAATTCCACTTCTCGTTTTTTTTTTAGGACGATAAGCGTCAGTCACTCAATTTAGCCATTCATTTTATTTTTATAACGTTTTGTTGTAGTTTTTGTATTTCTTTATTTTCCACTAAAGATAAACACTGTTGGTTTTTCTACAAGTGTTGTTCAATAATTCAATTCAATCGTAATTGTGAATTAATAAGCCTTATCCACATTTCTTTTTGCACAGAATTCTCACACACACACACACGCGGATGAAGAGGTAGAGAGAGAGACGGAGAAAACTAAGTAGTTTTCTTCGATTTCTGCCTCTTTTGCTCACGTTTAGGGCCAAGTTAGACAAACGGCTGGCGGTGCTGGTGCTGGGTGCTGTTTTTGTTGCTGATGCGTGTGTGCGTTTACAAATTTACACACACACATTCACATTCACTAGATTCACTAGAAGGCACACAATTTTTATAATTTTTGTTCGTTATTGCGAGACACCAACCGCTCGGTATCGCTGCTGAAAGTGGAATGCGCTCAAGAGCGCAGACGTTGAGTTGATTGAGGCAGGTGTACTCGTGGCGGCCGCTTGTGTGGGAAGAGAGCGCGCGCGAGAACGAGCGAACGGCCCAAAGAGGCCCCACGATCGAGGCTCTCTCTCTCTCGTTACCACTCCGAGTTTGAGTGGAGTAGCAGCTCCACTCTGCTGAGCTGCATGAATGACCAAAATTGTCATTGAGTGTGCAAAATGGAAAGAAATTCCTCATATTTGGTCCGAGTATCTGAGTGCCCTGTGTGTGTGGTTCGTTGCGGTTTCTGCGGGCCAGAGGAAGCCGCTTAGACGGACGTGACATGTGGGCTCGTCGACCAAAAAGACAAACCGCTAATGGTCATGGCCGTTAATAAACAGAAAGCCCTAATTTGGCTGCGGTCTTTTCTTGTGGTTTATGAACAGAGCCGAGCCACAAGCAAAAAAAAAAAAGAGCACCCAACCAAACCAAAAATCTCCCCAGTTGTAAACAAATTGCAGTTTTCTTCACATAAACAAAAACCATTAAAAGAAGAAGTAGAAGAGCAGCGACCGCGGCAGCGCCTAGACTAAAATATTTATGTGTAAAAATAGTAAAAGAATCCATAAAAATGTAAAATGCAAAAGATTAGAGAGCGCCAGAGTAGAATAGTGAGAGAGAGAGAGAGCAGGGCAGACATTGGAGTTGAGTGATTTTCCACGCTCAAAGAGCAAGATAGCGCAGATCAGCTGAGCGTTGCGTGAGAGAGCGAGCTTTAAAGATGCAGTTGACTTTGGGGTGGGTTTTGTGCGGCGGGCGGCAATCACAAATCTCGTTATGAAAATGGAAAGTTGAATTCCAGCTGGGAGAGCTTGGGCCCAACAGCAGCAGCAGCAAAAAGTCGACAGGTAAACAGCTGTTCCAGCTTCATATCGTTTCATTTCTAACGGAAGTGATAATGAAAGAGCGGAGGGAGTCCAAAGAGGAGTCTCAAGATGAGTGGATTACACATAAACTCATATTCGATCATCGGGGCGTGAGTCAGGCCTGGGACTGGAGTGTGACTAAGCTCTGCACCACAGTAGTGTCCATAAATGAGTATCGGATTTTTTTCGGCGTAGGCTTAATGCGACCAAACCAAAGCTTTGCTTTTTTCGGCTCTCAACCACACAGACGTGCATGGGTAGACTGTGTATGTGTGTGTGTGTGTATGTGTTTGTGTTACGCCTTCATTTATTTGCATGTCTCGGTCGCAGTCGCAGTCGAGTGATTCTTGTATCTAGATAATCCAGCCCCCTCCTTTCTGACAGGCCACTTCCTCAAGTGGCAATACGCTCGCAAGACAATCGATATGTGCAAGCAAATTTAAGGCGTATTTTTCACCCTATTTTGCTGTTGTTGATGCATTGCAGGCGGGTATTATAATGTTGAGCAGAAGTTTGCCATGGAGGAAGCTTTTTCGAACCTATTAAGAATATATAACGAATCCTTAAACTAACATATTGAACCAATGAATCTCCATAGGCTTCGTACCCCAAAGGTATGCTTCCTTTCGGTTTTATCGTTGTTTTAATTAGTAATTGGCAAATCGCACATCGTTGAGCTTTAATTGCCAGTTGATTGCTTATGGCACTTTGAATGGACTTCTGACACGCCATTTGCGTGTCAATCAAAGTTTTCCATTCCGATACCAAAGGGTTTCCCAATCCGATTTCGATGCATTCGGAAAGGGTTCGCAGCACTCGTGGAGTGTGGCGTACGGGTATTTTGTGGGGCTCTTAACTATTACTAAACCGCTTGCTGCCCACGCTGCTTACGCCCATAGCTTTCGGAATTCCGCCTGTCCCCGCGAGCACCAACATCCGTATCTTGCCGAGCTCCGCCCCCTGAGTCTTTGCTCTGATGCCAGACAATTTCCCGTTTGGTCGCGGAATGCCGGCAATTGCAGTCACAGAGGGCGTCGTCTCCACCACAGCGGTCCACAAACTCCCCACACCGTTCACAAAAGCACAACGTCATGTGCTTCATAAGGCCTCTGCTGATGGAGACATTATCTCTGGCACTAACTTTTTGCATCTTGCGTTGCGAAACATCCCAAAAATAAAGAAAAATATGTCAATGTGGAATTTTGTCGATACTTTTGTGAACAGTCACAAAATAAATAAAACGGGAATGTCGGATGAGTGGACCCGGGACGGGACCTCCCTACAACCACTGAGAAAACAATCAAAAAGTGGCCAAGGGAAACTTCAAATACGCTTTACAGTCGGTGATTCAGCTATATGTCGAATGGTACTCGAAGACAGCATTGTGGTGGAATTATAAATTGTAAAACTTGATGTTCGGTTAAAATATCCTTAAAATTATAGTATATTCCAAAGAAGGTTGAAAAGGCTATAGAACACAAAATATTTAAATATTTTTATATTTTTTATTTTTAATTTTCCATTTATGTATATCTTTTATTTATTTAGACACAACAAAAATAATAAAATAAATACTTTTTTTATTCCATTGAATGAATATATTCCTTGCTATATTGGAACTGTGGCAAAAAATTTCTGAATTAATTTGTACCTTCAAAATATACTACAAACAGGATATGTGCAGGAAAAGTGTATTGAGATAGGGATACATACATACATATGTGTATCGTTTCCTCTGCTCAGCTGTGCTCTGTGCAAACAAACAAAGACATAAACAGAAAACGGGGAAAAACAAAGGTTTATGTTATATGGAATATTCGTGTAAGTTCCACTCCACCCCAAGGGTGCCCCTGGCCCAACCCCCCACATTGTTGTAGTGGAAGTGGAAGTTGTGACCCAGTGACTGTAGTCTGGAGATCCAGTAGTTACGGTGTGTCCCATCCCATCATATCGGCAAACAGGTTTCCCCAGCTGTTGTGGGCGTCCCGTACTCACACTCATTGTCGGATTTTTATTCGTATTCGTTATTCGTTATTCGTTTGTTGTTTAGCTTTATTTGCGTGTAATGTCATTTAAATGATTTGCTGACAAAGGCCAACTTGTTTCACTTTTGCAGTAGTGACGTCATGGTCAATCCACCCACACAGACAAACAGACAGACAGAGAGAGACACGCAATCGCAGGCTGAGATACATTATATATATAACAGGTCATAAATATCTATAAACTGATATTGAACGCAGGGCTCTGAGATCATTGCAATTTCTGTGAAAGTCAAGTCCCCAACGCCTTGAATGGAAAAAGTGAATAAAGCCACTTGTGATCCACTCGCGATATGGTAGCAAAAAATAAAAACATTGCACAACATCTGCTGTCGGGGGGGAGTATCTGTATCTTTCCCCTTGCTCACTCTCTTTCGCTCTCGCTTAAAAACAAAGTATCTTGACCTCGTGGGATGGCTGAAGTGTGCTGCTGCTGCTGCTGTCGTGGATTGTATCGTCACTGGCAATTAGTAGCGTAATTAAATATTTGTGTACAAATAATTTGTGTGTATGTAGATATAGATATGTATGTACGTACATTCCTTATAGATTTTATTTTTATTCAAGTGCTTGTCGGTTCTTGGCTTTGATCCGGAATCCGAAAGCCTTATTTCTGTTCCGTTTTGGAGTTGACAAATTGACACACAAAATTGCTTATCTTAATGACTCAGAAGAGGTTGTCGCAGGGCCAGAGATAGGCAGATACAAACATACATGCATACATACACATATGGGGAGTAGGGTGTAGGGTGATGGGGATGGGATATTCGAGTGACAGAGAATTGTCTGGGAAAGGTGCCATATGGTGTACACTGTACAGTGCCATAGCCTTGGGGGAAGTACGAGCTGAACAAAAAAAGCAGTTTCGAATGCGAGACATTTACTGCATGTTCGTGTGAATATCATTCACGAGTGTCACCTGATATTTTGGGAATACAAGTAATTTTACAGGTATTATAAATGATTCGAATTAATTATGCACGGACCTATCAATACTTTCCATTTATTTCCCGCGTCATGCACACGACATGCATGTTGCTATTTGCAATTCTCGATCAGTCTCTTTTGTCAGCATTCGCTTGTGCGTCTCGAGACGATCGTGTGCGATGGGAGCTATTTCTCCCACTCCAAGCACCCCAGACACGATCCTGTAAACGATCATAACTCAGCGGGAACCGAAGCCTACCCTACCTATAAGAAGCTCGCATTCTCGCCCATAAAGAACTCAACATGCGACAAAGTAGAGAGGCAGGCAAACCCTACAAAAAGCAAGCAAATGCCAATCATCATCGATATATTCAGAGGTTTCATTGGTTTTAGTCGTCATTCAATTCCAGAACACTTAAAAATGTCATAATTTAAGACGAATAATTACTGTGGATACGTGAAGGAATAAGGGGTGCGGGGGGATCATAACAAACGAGAAATGCAAATTGAATTGAAAACTAATTAGAGATATCTAGACAAACACGGGGGCCACAGGCGGTACGGAGAATACCGATAGAGATACACACAGCTGGGGAATGGAGAATCGATATGGGGGACACGCATACATAACGACAATTAAAAACAAAAAACCAAAAAGCCAAAAGGGAGGCACTACTAAAATGAAACAGAAACAGAAGCAGAAGCTCAGTTTCGGCCGAATAAAAGAACAGAGGAACAGAGGAGCAAAGAAACAGTTATCAGTTTTCAATTAACAACATCGTGTTATGTCGGTAGGCGTGTATCTGTGTATCTGAGAGATACAACAGCCAAAAACCCAACAAAGAATGCTCCAAAAAAGAAGCCCAGTGCAAGCGATAAAAATAGAGAGAGAGAGAGCAGACATTTGACTCGATAAAAGAGAGGCGACAACTCTGGCTCTGGTTCTAATTACTTCCTAGTGGCAACTGTACTTCCGGTAGCGGGCCAGCCCAGGCCTGTGTTGTCAGGCCAACTCGTAATTTGCCCAATACACGGAATGTGTACGTGAAATGTGCACGTATAGCGTGTGCCCAGCATATCTAATCATCTCAGCTACAGATGGAGAGAGCGACAATACTACAGTCAGGCACCTGTGAAGTGGGCAATGCAACAGATTTATTAATGAAAAACCTGCAATCGATGCAATCGGGGATAGGCCCCCCGCCCCTTTTAACAGATCTAAGCCAAACCCTAAGCCTTAAACCAGAGGTGGACACGACTTTGCTACCAACTGCTCCCCTCGCTTCCACATGACGCGACACAATGATGAACGGCGCTAGAGTCTAGTTACTATACATATATATATATATATATTAACTACGATATCAATGAATATCTTCTCGAGGTCCGCTATCAAGGGTTTTTATTGTTAGTTGTTTTTGTTCGGGTTGAACTGCCACCAGATTCCAAAATCCTGCCCATCACTGCCTTAGACTGGCAATCACACCAGAGACAGTGACTCTTCGATAGCGATTATGATGTTTTTGGGCGCGAGCGCTAGTCTCATCCATGATAACACATATCTAAAAATAAATGCTGTCGAATGCTGTCAAAATATTCCAAAATCCAAATCGAAAATGGCTCGATATTATACATAGCTCCTAACAGCAACGGAACAACCAAACACCCACTTAAGCGCACACACAAACACCATTTGATTTGCTTTGCTCAAGTCCCAAGATCGAAGACCAAAATTGGTTCACTTTGCGCAGGCGTGCCCACAAAAAGAGAGACAGAGAAGGCTAGAGTGAGAAGTAGACTTGAAAAGTTTTTAAAAATACCCACAAAAACAATTGTGAATATCAAACTATTATGAAAATACGAGTATTTTTTATTTAATCAAGGCATTAGCACATCTTTCAGCTGATCCCAGAAGACAGCTAATCTGCCGCTCGGATGTGTGCGGGCGTCTGTCTACTTGCTTGAATCTTGTTGTCGTGTCACAGTTTAGTGCTGTACTTCCTTGCACCCGCTATAACAATCGATTTTAATTTTTTTTTTTTTTTCATTTAAATTGAATTTCCAATCCCCTCAAATACCCAAATGTTAAAATAAAAATAAAAACGATATATGGAAACAATCGGGGTTTAAGCATCACTATCAGAGCTGCCAACTTTTGTGTTGTATCAGCCAACCAACCAGCCATCGATTCATGTGGGTAAGTTTTCCGTTACATGTAGCCAAATGCTGTGCGTGTGTGGGCCAACTGGCTCAGGGCTAATTAAAACCCAAAACTCTAGTCGGCCAACAGCATGGCAAACAAACAAAACTCCATGAAAAAACTTTTCATTTCGCAGGCGGAGTCGCAATTTGTATACCGGAATGGGAACAGTCGACATGCACATATACTGATGCCTGGCACCTATAGTTAGATGGATAAATACTCGTACTCGTAGTGGGTGTTGAAGGTGTCTGGTGGGTACCGCAACCACCCGCCCAATGCCATAATTCCAGACATCAATCTCAATTTATATACATATATATATACTCGTACTGGCAGATACATCTACTCATATCCGTTAAGGTGAAACGAGTTTCATTTTCAGTTTCTTTTACGATCTTGGGCGTTTTCACTTATTGAATCAATTTCAATTGAAAGCAATTACAACCAAGAAGTGGAGAGGAGAAGGAGTGACAGAAGTAAGTGGAAATGGAAGTGGAAGTGACAGTGACTGCTCGTATGCATCCGAAGCTAACAGAAAGTTCTAGGCAGCGAGAAGAAGATCCACAAATAAGTTTTCCTGTCTCATTGTATCTTTACAGACACTAAAAGAAAGATGTGAAAAGGTTTTGGGCACTCGGACTACATCTTTCTTTATGCACTTCTTCAATTAGCGCCATAGAAATATTAATCCAGAACTAAATCAAATGTTAAATTCCACTATAGAATTTTAATTTAGGAAATTTAATTATTCTTCAATGTAGATTTCGGCTTTGGCTTTGAACAGTAAAAAAACAACATACATGTCGTGTGCAATACCATGCTAAAATGCTGCTCGACTCGAGTCCAGTTTTTCGTGGTTCTACCAAAATCCCATTCTGGAAAACGTTCTATATCTCAAGAGATATCCTAAAAGAATCCCCTGAGTAAATGTTCTTTGATCTTTATTTGTTACCTCCCTCTCCCTTGCACTCTCTGGGTATCTCTTTTATATTCTTACTAGTCGGATCTACATATATATCTTTACATTCACATGTGTGTACATACATATGTATATGGAGGGCACATTCCCTGGGCACAATGCGAAAAGCATTCAATAGACTGCGCTCTGCTTCCATTTGTTCGAGTACAAGTATCTCAGTTTCTGTACAAACAATGCCCTCAGACTGCGACGGCGACATAAATTTCGATTTTGCCATTGCAAAAAAAAAACGCCAGAGGAAGGACGGGAATGGGGACGGGCTTGGAAGGAGAAGTGAGGGATAGTTCTGTGGGCTGTAAAAACTCCGTTGGCGTAACAGAAATAGAATCACACAAGTGACTGACAGGCAAAAAGAGCAGAAACGAGAGAGAGAGAGAGAGAGATGGAGAAAAGTGTAGGGAATATGGGTGTGGATCGAGTGGAAGCTGCAACCGTTAAGCTACTGATACACGATATGTTTTTTGCCAACACGTCGGTATATTTGGCCATTCATATTTTTGACATTTAATTCCACTTTAATTCCACGAAAATCTTTAAATAAATATGGTTCATATATAAATATGTATATGTATATAAATATTCCTAAAATCACTTGAATTTTCCTTAGATTTAAAGAAGGAACCGAACGAATGGATAGCTTTTTCCTTATTTTATTTTATTTTTATTTATTTTTAACACGAGCAGCAGCGGTGAAAAATGTGTCGTGCATTAGGAGCTTCGGCGTGGAATGGGCGCATAATATTCTACTGCTGCTGCTGTTGCTGCGTCAGATGCAAGGCAGCAGAACGCGAGTGCAAATAAAAAATAAGGCACAGTTTAACAAGCACTGCGAGTGCAATGAACCGTCGAGGGGCGTGGACTGGGTCGTGCAAATAATTGTCATTTGAATGGAGCCATCAGCATGGCATTGTTGGGGGTTACGTATTACGGGTTACACAATAGATACCTTACGCGTTAGAGATTTTGGCTTTACGAGCTCACTCACCTGCTATACGGAGCACCGCCCGATCCGCCGGATCTAGCTGCAGTATGCTGAGCGGCTTGTCCTTAGCCCATTCGCTAAGGGATTCGCGATCCATCATAATATTTGCCGCACTCCCCGTGGACGCATAGATGCGACGCCGCTGGCACAGCTGCTGCTCGGACTGATGGAGGCGTGGCTGCAGTCGCAGCGTGGGGCACGACGGCGATGGCGATGATGGCGACGGCGATGACGGCGACTTGCTGTGGGCGGCCCTACCAAGGATTTGCGCCTGCGGTGAGTGCGGCGATTGGGGGGTAGAGCGCGACCGAACGTAGCTGCGGGGGGACGCCGTCTTTGCAGTTGAATGTTGCAAGTAGCTCTTCTGGGAGCTCCCTTTATGTTAGATTTCACGGCGGTTTTACCCTAACATAGACTTAGTTTTTAAATTGATCTAACTAAAATTGTGCTAGCAACATTTCTTTATGCTATTTTTATTGATTACTTTTCAAATTCTGCAAGAAAACAATCAACAAAAATCATTTTACGCGATTTCGACATGCTTTTTACGCCGACTCTACACACTGCTCGAGTCGAAAAGTGCTGCATAGTTTTAGGCTGCAACTTAAAATCCATTTCAAATTGCACATTTCAAACCAAAATTTTTTTTCTGTTTTTCAAGTAAAATTTTTGTAATTTTCATATGGTATTTTTTCAACATTTAATAGGGGAAAAAACAAAAAATTAAAAGCTCTTCTTAAATTTTTACCAGTTAAATATTTAATTAATGCCAGCTAAATTTAAAAAAAAATCAAAACAACTTTAAAATGTAATTTTTACTGTAAAACTGTGGAAAAAAAGATTTATCCGCTTGCTCTCATTTCTCGTTTGTGGGTCAGTGTCAAAATAAGCGGAAAACGACTAAAGCAACAATCAAACGCTCACTGATAGTCCCATACAGTTTGAGAGCCACTGTGTCCAAGCTGCGTTTCGAGGTAAAGACAATTGCAACAATAACAACAAGTGGAAGAGGAAGTGGAAAAATGAAAAGAAGAAACCACAAAGCAAACACAGATAAGGGCAAAGACAAGTATGCGGCTACCTGGGTCCCTGTGCTTGAGTGTGTGTGTGTAGAATTGCATCAGAATGTCAACAAAAACCGCAAAGAGAGGCAGAAGAAAAAAGACATGCGCAAAGCTTTTTTAAACCGGAAATAAAAATGAAGAGAAACAGAGAAGAACCAGAATTTGTATTGGTTTTGCCCCGTTATTGCGGCTCTCTCTCTCTTTCTCTCTCTCTCTCTGTCTATCTTCTTGCTATATTCTTTTTGGCTATGCCGGCGGATCAATGGCCAATTATCACTGCTAAAATGTATTATTATTGGAAGCGTGTACGATTGACGCGTGGGATCGACGACTTTCGTACTTTTATCAGCGCGCTGGCACGACCAAAAAAACAGAAAATAAAACATGCTTTGGGGACCTTGCAAATCGATCTTATATATGGGGGCATATGCACTTTGCTGAGGTGCATTGAAACACACCTGGCCAGAATCATCATACCAAATCCTTTCTGCAAGGGCTTGGAACAAACCCTTAACCCATAAATTCCAGAAAAACGAGACTAATGGTGGGACGTGAGCGGGAAGCTCAATCAGATTATCGCAGGCGCCCGTCAAAATGACAGACAGAGACAGACTGCCCTATCAAGCAGTGCCACAACAGTCAAAAGCAGTGAAGAAACCGTTACTGCTGTGTGTGTGTATGCGTGTGTGTGCGTGAGTCGGTTTGCTTATCAGCAGATAAACGCGAGGCAGCATTATTTTATATTTTGATTGCGCTCATGACTTGATAAGTTTCGGGCGCTTGAAACAACAGTTACGACATGACAGGTCTCGCTCGCGCTCTTGCTCTCTCTACTATGTACATATGTGTTCAGTGTGGCTCTCTTCCAGTAACGGAACATAGTGCTGATCTAATCGCCTTCTACTCTACTTCTTCTCCGTTGATTTACGAGAGGCTTCTCCTTTCCGGCCTTAATTAAAACATAGCCAAAAGGCCACCGCACCGTCTCGATTCGTCTTGATCGTTTTACTTGCAAATTAGCTGCGCAAATTGAACGAAAATAGCAACAAAAAGAAACAGCAAACAAACAAATGAAAACGAAATCGAAATGAAACGAAACGAAACGAGACAGCTATTTGCCCTCCAACTGAGTGGCAGAGACGTTAGCACCGGCAGCACTGGCAGCAGCTGTTGTGACAAGACGGCGCCGGCAATCCAATAAAAGAGAAGATGCCTGAAGGCCAAGGGCTGAGTTGCCGACAGCTTCCCTGGGGTTGCTGCTGGGTGGGGTGGGAATGCAACTTGTCTTGCGGCAGGCAGGGCCACTAAAGAAATATCTCTTAAGAGAAGGATTCCTTGGAACAGATTTCGATGACAAGGCAAGAAAAGTCTGAGAATTTCGCATTACTCGAAAGGCTATCTGAAATCGTTGATGATAGGATTAACATAGACTAAGAAATTATCACACATCTTGCTCTATAAAAACGATTCTCTTATGCGGAAAAAATACTACAAGCTCTTGCACTATAAATTTTGAATAAGCGCCCTCTTGAGATGTAACCTCTTGTTACAGCGACAACAATTCTAATCAATAATTCCCTACACATAACAAAAGCCTCAGTTACGACTACATAGTTCTATCGTCATTGGTTCATAAACTACATACATATGTATTTTATATCACATTTAGTTGACTGTTATTCAAAAATTCCACTGTTATCAGTGATTCCAAGAAATACCAATTCGACAGCATATCTTCATATTTTGGAAGCAACAATCAACTCAACTTTATGAGCAATTGCGCCACTCAAAGTCCCATTTCAATTTGAATAACACTCGATTGAGTGGAGAAACAAACTCAAGATATGGGTGGAATGGGAGGACCCTTGAGAGATAAGAGCTCAATTGAATCGAGGGAAATATTCAGAATTCTTTAATGTCAGAGATCGGTTCTCCGCCCTCTGAGGTCTGAGGTAAGGTGTCTCCTCCAGCAGGCAGCCTCTCCACACACAGTCATCCAATGGAGAATATGCCGAGACAGAGTCCGCAACGAAGTCAATTAAGCGACAGTTGAAAAGGCAATAAACAGGCAACAGTCGCAAAACAATAAACGTTGATAAAAAATAGGTTCAGTTCATGTGAAAGGAAGGGAAGGGAAAAAACAAGTTTGACAACGTCATCGCTTGAAAATAGAGAACCAAATGGGAACCCAGATGGGGTGGTGGGGTACCATGGGAACCTACAATAAGCTATGGGTATTTGTAAAATATAGAACTAAGCCTGCGGCCAAAGCCGCAATGAAATGAAATCATATTCGGAGTTGCATTGATTGCTCCATTAGATCATTGCCTCCAGGGTCGATTTATGGGGATTATGTCATGGCAAATAAAAATATCAGCGATTGCTGCTGTACGGTATACGGTTCGCTTGTTAGACAAAAATTTGCATGTCAAACGAGTAAACGGGTTCAATTGTATTTATATTCGATTGGGGTCTGTCCACGTCGAAGGCCCTGCGGCTTGGATCTGAGCAGCAGCTGTTTCATTAGTTAGTTTAACGCTAATTGATGAATGGACAGCCGGACGATCTCCGACTAATTAGGCTCCCCTTCGACCCATTCTTAGAAGTTTGTTCTGTGGGCGTTGCTTGCTGAACAGCGGAACTTTAATTACCGACCCCGGCTCAAAAGGGGAAAGATCAGTGGAGCTGGGAGTTTCTGTCTGATGTAACCGGATTGTTTGATGGTGTGTGGAAATTGAGTTGTTGATTGTATTGTGTTTCGGTTATCAGAGATGCCACACACGAGATAGGGTCCATCGGTCGCGGTCCCTTCGACATGGGGTTCGCAGTCGGTGATGCAACCAGATAACTGGGAAACCATCTGCCGGGCCAGCACAGTGTGAGAACATTAGCTAATGGAGCGCAACTAAACGACTTTGATGGTGCATCAAGTGAAGTGCAGACACCATGCCTTATTTAGCCCCAAAAACTTTGTCCCAATGCCCGCTTCAATTACACCAATCTAACGCTAATAAAATTCAACGCTAATGCAAGCGGACACGCCTCCATTTCGCATGCAAAAAGCGCAGTCTTGGAGCCACTTGAACTCCGGCGACCGCGTCACACCCCATAGCGAAAGAGAGAGACACAAGACACATCAAGATTACTGTTCTGTTCTGGCTCTCAACCTCAATGGAGTTCTCTGACTGCCAAGTGCATGTCAGTCGCTCCCAATAGTAGGAAACACTACAAAAACGTAAAACTTGTCAGACAGCGAGAAATAGTAATAAAAAAAAACAAGTATGAACGATGGAGAAAAAGCGTGACGACTAACGAATACCTCTGCTCCCAGGGGAAGCATTCTTTGAAGAGATGGATGGGCAGTTACACAGATGGGATGAACCAAAATACCCGAACTGTCAACGAGTACAGGGTACAGCCACGCAGCAAGAAGAAGATCCCGAACGCTTGAGTGCATTTTCCAGGCCGACAAGCAGGCAACAACCACAACAGCAACCCCTTCGAATGATTCTGACCGAGAACTAGAAAATGTTTGATTACGTTACAAGTATTTTCCATCGAGGGAAATTCAAATGGAAAATGGTAATGCAGGCAAATGGCTGCGTTTTGGGGGTTGGATCCAGCCGGCACCCCCTCCACAGACGGTGCAAACAAAATTGTAAACAGAGCAGCGACCGGCAAAAGATGAAGACATAGAGAGAGAGACATAATAAATGAGAGAGCGTAACCTAAAACGCAGCTCTCTCTCTCTTTTTACCTGTGGTCAGTGTCAGGGCTGAGGGCGCACGCACCCACGTTTTGAATTTAGGTGTCCGTGTATGACTAATACCCTGCCGGATTGAATGAATGACAGATAGAACAGGAGGTGGAAAGCAACGGCACATGGGAAGTGAGTGTCGTCACCCACCACTCAACAATGTTGACCAGCCCCGTCCGCCCCGTTATACATAAATCGATTTTTTTCAAGCGCCGAAAGATAAAACTTGGGCATGTGCTAATTAGAACAAGTCTGGGGATACAGCGATTAAGCATTTAAGATTAAACACAAGGCCGAATACGGATGGAGAGAACTAGAGAGAACGGAACAGATAAAGAGATTACTCTCCGCGGTTTTTTTTTTTGATTAGCAGCAAAATGCGTCAGCGGGCACGCACACATGACTCTCACAGTTTTATAAACAAATTATTTAATTTGTTTACCCGCCCCCGACTCCAACAAAAGGCATCGGCTGTTCCACACACAGAATATAAATTCGGAACAAGGGGGGAGTAGGAGGAGAGCTAAAGGAACAAATGAGGCTTTCTGTTTGACCGATTCCACACACATCACAACATTGCACTTTTGTGTTGAATTTGCCGATGTTTGCTAAATTCTTCCTCTACTTCTTCGTTTTGCCACTCATTTACACTGTCACCGGGTTTTCTTACACAATGTCTTCTTATTTTACACATTTTGGCCTCGTTCGTGACTCATAAAAAGGAGCAGCAGCTCGAAAAGGGCAAAAGAAGTGCAGTGCGAGTGAGCAGGAGAGCGCATGTCAGGTTTCCGCCGCTGAAAGAAAGAGAGAAGTCTACCGTGGAGTGAGACAGAGAGAGCAAAAACCAGCCTGAATGATAGGGCAAGGGAAAAGGACGTTGGAGAGGGGTGGATAAGTAAGTGCAGCCAACAAACATCGTTTTTCCTCTGCTGATTCTTCTGTTCCTCTCTTTTTGTTGTTGCTGCGTCCACTATGGTAATTTTCACAATTCACTGTTATGTGTGTACATGTACATATATTTTCCACAATTTCCCTTTTGGTCGCTTTTCATTTGTTATTGCACTCTACTATGTTTCTTTCATCACGCAAACGCTTAGAGCAATAATTTATGGCAATTTATTTTGTGGCTGCTTTCATATTCAGTTTGAATGAACTGCACTCTTTTCGCGCTACGCTTTGGCCGCCGCTTTCGGTTTACACACTTTACATTATTCGCATGGTACGGTTGTTGCTGTTGCACTTCTTGAAAACCGTTACACTTGTGCAATTTACCCAAAAGAACAAGCATCAGCAGCAACAACAAACAACGGGAGCCGATTTAATGACCCGTCTACACTCACACTAATACGCTACGGAGACACACACACACACACTAACCACTAACACAGGCTGCAAGTGCAACGGGCGCAACGACAACAAAATTCACGTGCTCAAATTGAATTCGTCCGGCTCGGTACGTACTGTGGCGAGCTAACGGTGCACGGTACAAGAAACGACTCAAAGCGGAATCAGCGATAGCAAGCGAGCCAAAAACAAAGCGCGGAGAAAAATAGAGCTGGAAAAAACATCGATGTAACATCGATAGTATCGATATCTTCCTGCTAGTCTCTACTATCGACGGTTTTGCGACTATCATAACGCAACAATGAATCTTTATTCCATACGCGTTCCCGTAAGATACATTTGATTATGTATGGGAAAATTTCAGCAACATGTTGCTCACACAACGAAAATGAGGGGAAAGTCTCCACAAACTCCACTGAAAAGAGAGCAAATTTTGAAAACCCTCCACGAGTTGAGAGCGAATAATATCGATATTTTTGTGCCTAAATGAGTTTGGCGGTCATTTTCAAATGTACATATATGGAAAAATAAATATTTCACTTCTACAATGAATTGATTAATTTCCTAAAAGGTTTTTTTTTATTTTAAGTACTCATTTTTTTTCGATTATTTATAAGAAAAGGTTTAATCAAATAAAGAAATGGTATTTTGATGGTAAAATTAATGTTTCATAGTTAACTACACACTAACTACACATTTGCAACATATTAACTACATATTTATTGTAGTTGTATACATTGCAGTTGAACTTTTGATTACGCCGCAAGGACGTATGACGTCACAAAATTCAAAGCTTTCAAGGATCAAACCCATGGTATATTTAATCCTTCGGACAGGGTGAGTACGAGGCCCTTAAAAAATCTTGGCCGCTTTAATACCGGGGACATACCTTGCCATGACCCAGTCAAAAGAGAGCACTCTCCCGACTCGTTTCTGCGTTTCAATATGAGCGCAAAATTCCCCATACACATACTGTAAATATACCGTAAATATACTGATGGACAAGACAATATGCGTTGATATTCTTCAATTTTTATATTCGGTTTAACATTACTGGCTAGTCAGACCTCTCAGCTCTAAAAAAAATAATTTTGTCCAATTCATCAATCAATTTTGTACTAGATTGGCTAGCTTTCAGAAATCCTTTCAATTGGATTGTTTACATTATAAGGTTCAAACAAAAACGGCCAAAGCATAAAACGTAAATTTGTACTAAATGTGACGTCAACAAGGTTTCTGATATGCGTATGGACATTTGTATACCTTAAATTGTTCCAAGCTGTTATGAAATATTAATAATGAATTAGTCTTTGATTGTAATGTGTTTTACCTATTCATACATACAATTTTTGTCTTTTATATGCATTTATCCCGGCCCCGATACCTATTATTAGTCAAAATACTTTAATACTTTAGTACAACTTAAAAAATAGAGTGGAACTTTCAAGAGTTGCCTCCTGAATGCCTGAATGAGAACCCGCTACTCGATGCAGATGCAACTGTTGCCGTTTGTCTTCCAGAAATAAAGAATCAACTCGGAATCTTAGTTAAATATATTTTTATTGAACAAAAATGAAGTGTATATGCTTTTTGTTTTCTTTCCTTAATTAAACGAAAACTAAAAAATTGTTTTGTATTTTTTTGGCCAATGACAAAACGAAATAAAAGTTTTAAAAAATGTAGCAAAAACTTGCTAAAAATAATTGTAATTTTTTGTTTGTATAAAGCACACATATATTATACATACATATGTATAAGTAATTGTGTTTGTTTATTTTAATTAACTTAATTGCATTTGTTTTTCGTTTTTGTTTTTGCTTTGCTTTGAATGGTATTTTGTATCGAATTGAAGCGCTTAAGAACTAATTGTTAGACACTCCTGAAAGATTTGTATCGAAAAAGATCCTATTGTATGTCATTATTGCCATTGAATTTGAATTTCAAACTCAACTCTGAATCGGGTTTGGTTTTTGTTCATCTCTTGGTTTTGTTGTTGTTGAAATAATATTATGTATAATATGTATTGTGTTGTATATTTAAAGTCACATTTAGAACTTGTTTGATTTGTATTCATTAAACTTGATTACTTGCTGTTTTTCGTTTTTGTTTTTTGTTTTCCTAATAACAATTAAAAAGATCACCAAAGTTACAGATTTCCCATATTTACGTTGCTCAATTAACGTTATCTTTATGCCGATGTATTGTATGTATTTTGTTTATTTCGCTTATATTATAACTAATATTATGTATTTTAGTTATTGATTAGTTACCCGGCATTTTGGTTGATTTTTAAAGTAATTTTTGAAGAGGATGTTATGTCAGATGATGATCTCATTTATCGAAGATTGGTTACGCGATATATATATATATCTATGTATGTATATGTATATTTATGTATGTAAGTATGGATTATGTACGATTTTCTAGTCGAATTTCAGCTAAGAGTTTACTAGTACCTATGTCTCTCTGATTCGTAGCGAGTGCGTGTGCAGTGCGGGACTGACTGGAAGAGTAATAGAGTACACACACACACACATATCTGTTAGTTACACAAGTTAGAGATATACATACATATTGAAACATATATAATTGCTTGGTGTTTTTTTTTTTAGTCCTTATCATTTCTCGATTTCTCTGGCTAATTGGTAATTGTGGCAAATAGATTTTGTTTGTTATTTTTATATTTTTATTTCCTTTAGGAAGAGTTGTGCAAATTGCTGTTCTAGCTTCGATTTTGTTCTGATTTTATCCCTATATATTGTATAGTATATATGTTACTATACGTATTCATGTTGTATATAATTGTAGACATCTATAAACGGCACATTTATAAGTAATATACGTAGAAACAATACGATCCGATCTTATCCCAATTTATGTAGATTATTCCATCCCATCTCACCAATTTACGTTTCCGTGTCGTTTTTTGTTTTTGTTTTTTAGTATAAAGCTCAATTGAATTTTGACAGATTAGAGTTTAGTTAATTTAAATTGTCTTTCTCTGTATGTTGTTTATCCCCAACACCGACCCCGACTTATGCGCAGAACTTAAGATATTGGACGTTCTACACTGTTCTTCTGAGTCAGCTCCTGAATATTCTTCAACCTCTCTCTCCACTCTTCTTCTATCTGCGATAGCTGCCACACTGAAGAAACCGTTAAATTGTTGCACGTTTGTGTGTATGTTGCGTGTTTGTGTGTGTATTGCTTGAAGAAGGAAGTCGTAGCGTAAACTAGGATCTACATTTAAATCTCCTGTATACATATATCTATAACTATGTAGATACAAGTATATGGGGATGCAAGTACTTGCCCCTTGTCTGGATAGTGATTGGCCTTTTTCTTGCATGGATGGTCTGGTCTCTCCATAAATGTTCCGTCTAGCAATTAGTTAAAGCTTTTGGACTCGTTTTCTTCTAAATTAATCAATTGTGTCCGTCTCTCGGTGAAAGTAAATTATTGCTGAATTCTAGGCTCATTCTACAACTACGAGATGCATTCATTGTCATTGTCGGGCACACTTTCACTCTTCAGCTTCTGCTTATGCTTAAACCTAGACAAGATAATCGTATCTATGTATATGTATGAACCTCGATATCCCATCCTTTTTGCATTGTGTTTCGTTTGCGTTTGGCTTAAAAATAGGATTGGATTCCGCTTGGGGGTGATGGGTAATAGACATTCTCTTTAAGTTTAGAAATAATTTTAAAATTTTAATCCCTTGTGTTGAAACGTGACTAAAAAGAACGAATCGAATGGAAACGACGTTTAAATTACAATTTGAATTACAAAAGAAATCAGCTTTTAGATCAGATCAGAAATGTGATTTCTCTCTCTCTCTCACTGAGGATTACCGACTAATTTGTAAGAGTTTTATAAATGTATACATGCAAATTAATGTATATATTGGTATATATATATATATATATATATATATATATTGAATTTTACAATTCTCACATCATGTATGCGACTGGCAAAACTAAGCCTAATTTGATGATTGTGTTGGGGTTTGCGTGGGTTGTACTCGTACATAGCATACAATACATAAGTATAAGTATAAGTATAAATAAGGTGCTGGTGCAGGAGGGACGGCGAGAGATGGCTCTCCTCCTGCATAGCATTTCAATAACAAATCATTATAATGTTAACTTGAACTGTGTCCTCGATATATAGAACATGTGTTATTTATCTTTCCATATTGCATTTGTTTTTCTCTTGTCGTTTGTTTTGTTTTGTTTTGCTTTGTATTTGATTAATGGCAAAATTAAAACTACTTTGTAAAATATTGAAATGTTGTTGCCCACCACCACCACACCACCCGCACAGTGCAGGTGCAGTGATGAGTGGAAGTTGTTTGTTTTACCTTGTTTTATATTACCCGTACACCACTTGGCTAAAAGTTAATTTTTAATACGAAATTACATTGATGCTGTCTCGCCCCAGCAAACGCGAGGAAATAACAAATAATGGTTTTGGCTCTAAAAAAATTTAAAATATTAAATACAATTAAATATCGTTAAGTTAAGCTTACGGTTTTAAGGTACATAAATAAAGGGTGGACATTTGAGTGATATGCCTGGGGGGACTTGGTGTGTGTGTGTGTGTGTCTGTGTGTATTTACGGGCGTTTTGGCGTCTTGTCTCGATGAGCATAAAAAAGATTAACTAAAGTCTAACACAAAATATCAGCATATTATTTGCACTTTTGAACAAAATTATATAAATACACATATATAATTTCATTTATATATATGATGTATGTATGTATGTATATGCTTAAGTATTTCCGGTATCGCATTCGTAACTGTTTCTGGGTTGGTTGCTTGATTATTGCCCCGATTCTTTAAAAAACTTTATAATTAGTACTGTGTATTTGTTGAATTTTCATAAATCTATTTTAATGTAAATATTAATAGCAATTGTTATAACCATACGTTTGTCCCTTGTAGAAATTGGAGTTATCGTTATGCCGCCGCTCTTTTTCTCTCTCTCTCTCTCTCTCTATATATATATATATATATATATATGTATATATCTCTCTCTACTATATATATATATATATATCTTACTGTCCATCTTCGCTTCTATGATTTTTTGGTAGAGCCCAATCTTACAAACTATTAAATGTTTTCAGTTTAATCTGCACTTTAGTTATTGAAGTATTTTATCCGTTTATTTCGTTTTCGTATATGCTAAGTTGTGTTTCAGCGATTTAATGCCTTTGTCGAGTCGAGTGTCCCCCACTTATTGGTGTTTAGTTTTGTTTCCCTTTAATGTTCATCTTCATCTTCTTTTTTTTTATTTGCATTTGCATTTTCATTTTGGTGGTGGTCTTCGTTCACAGTACAGAGAATCAGAGTTTTAATTTGTTTGTCGTGTGGTTGTGGTTTTTGTGGTTGTCGTGTGAGTCTTAGATCAGCAAACATATTCAATTGTTTTTTGTGTGCTTTGTTTTTCTTACGTTTTTGTATACTAAAAACCTTTGGTTGTATGCATTACATTCTCTTCCATTCGTTCATTCATTCCTATGCTTCATTCCCCATGTCTTCGATTTGTTATTTGTAAAAATATATTGTACAATTTATTGTATTTTTAATTGGATTCGTTTTCCCCCCCACATTTACAAAAGTTGTGTGTCTATCTCTCGTGGTGTTGTTCTTGTAAGTTTGATTTGATGATAGAATAGATAATGCTGCTGCTTGGCTTTTGGTGTTGCGTTCGTAGTTTTTGTTCCCCTTTAAGTTTAGTTTTTTGTTGAATTGTTTTTCCATTTTTTTGTTGTTGTTATTTGTTGATTTGTTTGTTTGCTACGCTTTTGTTGAGAATTTTCACATTTTGTTGTGCATTAACATTCGATTCCCTTCCCTTCCCGATTCCCTATTCCCTATTACTATAATCAATTCTTCACGGTGTCGTGTCACGCGTCTGTGAGTGTGTGTGAGTGTTTGCTGTGGGATTTTGTTGTGTCGTTTGGGCCTAAAACTAATGCATGCAAGATATTCCTTATATACTCCTTAAACGCTCTCTCTCTCTCTATCTCTCACTTTCGCAACTTAAACTTAACAATAGCTCTCTCGCGCGCTCTCTTTGCTTGGCTTTTCTGATTTGAGGAGGGATTTTGGAGAAGGATTATTGGGATGGATGGTGGGTGGGTTTTCTCTCTCTCTATCTCTTTTGCTTATTCGAATTGAATTTCGAAGTTGATTTTTGATTTTTGTTGTGGTTTTCTTGGGGGTTTTTCGTGTGGTTTTTGGTGTTGGTATTGGTATTGGCTACTTTTTAGGCAAAGTACATGACCTTCTTGGTGTCCGCATGGACCGTGATGGCTCTGGCCATGGCTCCCGGTGTCCGATCCTCTGAGCAGCCGCTCTGGTGTGAGCCCTCGCCCGAGTCGTGCTCCTTCTCCACCAGATGATACCTGATGGCCATAAGTAGAGGGGAAAAAAGCATTCAGAATTAGAGGAACAGCAACAAGCTGCAGGGTATTTCCTTCTCACCTGGCACGAAAAGCCACCAAGTGGGCATAGTAGGCTGGAGCTGGTATGCTGACGGACCGTGTGCACCGCACATAGGTGTGGCACAGCTGGTACGTGAGGCACTGCAGCTCGTCGGAGTCAAAGTGATTGTCATCCCAGAGCACGTGGTAGTGCGAGGGTCGGCTGGTGCCCTGGATGCCCTGATGGCTGCACAGATAGAAATCAAACTCGGTTGGATGCGTGATGCCCACATCGACGGTGGTGCCGGCCGGTATGTTGCCGGATTTGCCGCTCTGCTCCTTCTTCTCGGCGCAGAAGAGTCGCGTGTGATGGCGCTTCTGGACCACAATGAATGTGATGCCTGGCCGGTACTCGGGCTCCAGCTTGATGCACGCCTCTCGGATGGCGGTCAGCTCGTGCTGCAGCACATGCGGGAACTGTCCCTCGGAGACGCCGTCGCGGTACAGTATGATTCGGTGGGGCTTGTAGCCACCCGTCGATTTGTAGAACATGATCAGCAGCTCGCGCACCATGCTGCTCAGCTCCTGGATGATCTCCTGGCGGTGTTGCTGCACGCGCACGGTGGCTGCATATCGCGACGGATGGGCGTCCATTGAACCAACAACAGCCGCAATCGAGGGCTTCTTGTTATCGCCGGCTGGTGGGTGGGTGACGTCAGCTCCCAGAAAGATAACGGGCTCGTTGAAGACCTTGGGCCGGATGGAGGGCACCAGAATCGAATTGATGCCGCCCAGCTTGACGTTGATCTTCAGACACAGATTGGACAGCGTCTGTGGCGATGTCTTGTTCACGTTCTTCGCCTGCACACACTGGGTGGCCATGCCCAGGACGGTGTCGCCCACACGCTTGACCTCCGCATAGACGGGGGTCTTGCCGGGCAGCACAACCACGACGAGCTGCAGACCCGGGAAGGTGATTTTCAGGTAGCGGAACATCGGCTCCACTTGATCCGGCCCCGTGGCATATTTGCAGAAGCAGGGCTGCCCTATGATCGGCATACCGGCATCATTTGAGATCTTCTGCAGCTGCTGGGTGAAGTTCCTCAGAGCATCCTCGCGCACTGTTCGCTGCGGGGCGAAGCAGGCAATGGCCCAGATTCTGATCTCTACGCCCGTGAAGAACTGCTTGCCGCGCATGTCCCAGACGCCCTGGTTGGGCGAGGCCAGGCTCACCTTATTCTGTGGCGGAAACAACTGCTGACCGGTGATGCCAGTGGACACACGTCCCCCATACTGAAGCTTCGGGGGGGGCAGCACTCGTCCCCTCACCTCCATCATCGAATTGGAGATGGCCAGTCCGAACTCCTGCACATACGAGTCATTGTTGAAGTCCGCCCGCTTCACCAGGTTGTTGATCTCACGCTCGCGATCCGGTGCCGACCGTGCGGTGGCCTTGATCATCGTCGAGGTCTGCATGTCGGTGAGCTTCTTGATGCACCGCTGTCCAGCCACAATGTTGCACACCTCGAGCGGCAGATAGGTGTGCTTATGCTCCTGTCCCACCTGCAAGCAGGGCAGATGAGGGTAGCGCAGCTTCATTCGATACTTGTCCAGGAAATACTTGGCCACGGTACACTCCACGGTCTGACCATTTTCCAACTGCAGTGGGAATCTGTTCGAGGAGCAAGAATGAGGGGGGATTAGTTAGATACTGCTACAGTCCGCAGTCCCAGATTGAACTCACGATTGCATTTGAGCCGGTCGGCGGGTTACATTGCAGACACGATACTTGCGCCGCATCTGGCCACAGTGCGTGATCTCAATCTTGAGTCCCTTGATCTCCTTGGTGAACTTCACCCGCTGGGAGTCGGTGAGCGGTTTGCGCTGCTCCATGATGTCGCGTATGTCCAGCACCTCGCACATAAAGTCAATCACGGGTTGAGCCTTGTAGAATGCGGTGGCCGAAACTGCAAACAGACGGAGAGCAGATTAGCAAATGAGGAGAGAGCACCGAGCGGTATAGGGACGTACCATCAATGTTCAGCATCATCTTCCACTGCGAGGGCCTCACGCTCTGATGGAAGCCGAACCAGACCTCACGTCCACCACCCAGAGGATGATAGTAGCCATCCGGAGAGCTGAAGAAGCTGCGTCCGACTGGCGTATAAGTCATGCTCGGCAAATGCCGCATGACCACGTCCAGGGCCAGGATGGCGTCGTAGGGTATTTGACGCGTGCGACCCTCAAGAGCCTCCTCCAGGTTGAATAACGAGACCTGCGCCTGCCACTTGATCGTCACGCGGAAGATGCGGTCCTTGCCCTCGCCGGGCAGTGTCACCTCCAGCTCCAAGCGCTCGTTGCCAATCGGCAGGGGGTCGCGTGTGTAGAGATTGTTGCGTCCGTCGAATACCGGTTTCAGAACGCCAAAGATCTTGCTGTAGGCCTGCACCATGGTCTCGATAATCTCGCGATTCACCTTGCGCGGACACTTGTCCGGCTGTATGTTGATGTCGTAATGATGGACATAGCCGCGGGGCATCGTCACCTGGAAGTGATTGGCTCGAAGTACGATCGGCCTGCCCTCGCGTCCCAGATTGGGCCGACGCGGGCATGTGAAGACGGGCATATCCGGATTGGTGGTCGGTGTAGCGGTGGCAATTGCAGCCGTCACAGTACCGGTTGTTGTGCCCAGGCTGGACGCCACCTGAGCGGCGGCTGATGAGGCTGTCGCTCCCACAGTGGCACCCCCAGCAGCCACATTCTGGGCACTTGGGCTGGTCACAGCGGTGGGATTGACCGATGAACCAGACGCTGGTGGTGCTGTAAGGCCAATTTCGAGTTAGATTCATTTTCTCACATTGATTTCAAATGTTATACAGGTAAAAAAAAAAAAAACAAAAAAAAAAACACTAACTAACGTTAACGTAACGTGTAAACGACAGTTTTCACATGCATAGGATAATGGAATATGAATCTCTGGAATAATTGGTTAACTTTATGTGTTGTACAGCTACGCTTGTCATATCATAGTTTAAAAAAATTAACTGTGCTTTCAGTTTCATATAAAAATCAACAATTTAAAAGGAGACGCAACTAGTGTTCCAAGCGTACTACTTGCAAGACTGCTTGCGACTGCTTTGGTACCACTTGATTCCAAGGAGATTCGCCATCAATCAGTGAAACCAGCATTAAAAGGTAAACAAAGCAACAAATTCCATGCAACGGAAACTACAACTCAAGACGATAACATAGTCGGAGGTGTTTTAGTCTCAGTGTAGACTTTGTAGGATTATACTTCAAGTGCACTTTCCATATACATACATACGTGAAAAGAACCAAAAATAAAAAAAAAACATTTACACGAAACGTAAAATATTAACATTGTTAATAGTTAGTAACATTGCTATACAAAGTTAATTTTGTGTTGTTGGGCTTTAGGGGTTAGATTAGAGCGGTGCTAGAATCGTTTAGAGAACATCAACTAAAGAACATATAAACACAAACAGTTTGTAGCTTTCGAATTAATCAAATTGTATAACATTTTAAGTAGTTAGTAAATTTTAGTTGGTAATTTTTGTTGGAGAGAAATTTACATGTGAGCGTTTCGAAGCTAGTCTGCGCCTGAGAGGGACTCTGAGCCCGCGTGGGCGAGGGGGTCCACTGTGACTCTATAAAAAGAAAATGTAATCAAATAAACACAAAAATAATTCAAATAATAAATGTGACAGATGGCCAATGAATTGTTTTTTTTTTTTTGTAAGTGAAAATCCAATCAAAATACCAAATGTGAAATGATGAGGTAACCGAAATAAGAGGCGAGAAAAGAAAATGAAATTAGAGTGCGATTAATAACATTTAGTTACAATTTTTCATCGTCATCAATAAATATTAATTATATAATATAATGGTAAATCTGTCTGTGCGTCTTGCTGCCAAAAGTCGTCCCCCACCACATCAGTAAAGAATCACTGCGGCTGTAAGTCGGTCTGGGGTTAGCCACCATTTTGTTATTAGTTATTAGTTATTGCACCTCTAGTGCCTCTCTAGTTTAGGTGAATTGGTTTTTATGTTCTACACTGTTGAATTTACAGGGATGGAATCATCTTTCGTTGCGACGCAATTGAAGACGTTTTCTCGAGGTGTACATCCGCCCGAGCATCTGTCGACCAGACCAGACCCAAGCAACCCCCCAATTGGAAACCAACTATTGCGTCGCGACGGTCGTTGACCCAATTTTTGCGCATTTTCAGCTCTCCACGCACGTGTCGCGTTCTGTGTGGAGCTTTTGGAATCGTCGTAGAACATCAAAAACTTGATTAGTGGGTGCTGTGGGTTATACTTTAGGGGGTGGGGTGGGGTAGCGATGGGGGAAGGGGACTTGTGGCAGCACTTTTTTCAGTCTGGTCTGCGTTTTCAGTCATTTCTTATTTTGCTTCGGCGACCGCCTGCACTTACGTTGACCGACTGGATACATTTTCTTGCACTAAGTTAAGTTTATTTAGGAAAAATAGTTTAACTAATGTATAAAAAGGTTGTTGTTGGCTCGTGTTTGGATGTCTTGTGTTTTGGTGTATATGTAATTGATTGTTGTTGATGTTGCTTGTTGCTTTTGGTTTCTACTAATTATTCATAGTTTTTTGTTTTGTTTTTTATTTTTTGTTTTAGATTTCAGCCTTTTGCTTATCACACTTTAAAGTAGTTTAAAGTTTTATTCGTTTGGTTGATTCTCCATGTTGTTGTTGTTGCGCGTCGGCGTGGCGTAGGCGTAGTTATATATAATATATAATTATTTATATATGTATATGTATTGGAATGAGCACAGACTGGCTTTGAAGATCTGTTGGCTCTTTGCTTGCATTAACATTAGTTTATTTATATTATTATTGTGGTTGTTGTTGTAAGTTTAGTATTGGAAAAGAACACAAATGTAGGCACAGCTTTCGTTTAGTTTATATGTACACTCCTATGTACACACATATGCATGTATATATACACTTATATACATATGTGTATCTAATGCTCTTGTAATACAACTAAGAAAAATTCTTCTTTATTCTCGCATATCTCGCTCGTGAGTGTTAGTGTGTGGGTCTGCTGCCAGTGTGTGAAAATTGCTCTGGCCTGGTGCTCCGCTCCTCTATGCTCTATACAGCAACAAAACGCTTTTGTATGCGTTTAATATGGCAGCAAAATGTGTGCACGTATAATTCTGATCTGATATTTTCGAGACGTGGTTTTTGTGCACCAAACACGTTCGCGCTGCCCGATCTTATGCACAAAACGTGGCCAGACTATTGAATTTTGATTTTCCACAACTTTTGTTAGCTTTTCACGTCGCGCATTATGCAAAAAATGCAATTTTCTTCAGGTTTTCCCACAGCAGGCCACACACCGTCGTCCACACAAAAATCGTACTCGCGACGTGTGAGCGTGACGCATGCTGTACACTCTTAACCACACTTAAATGAGGGCAAAGCACTCCGGCCGCACAGAACGGGTGCGAGTGGGATGTCGATACGAGTCGTCAGTGCGTTTGCAGCGTATGCAGTTCAGGGTTGCTATCCAGGATTCCAGTGCTGTAAAATGCTGCCACCTATTCGATAACTAAATACTCGTTATCGCTACTTGGAAGCCAACCAGCTGTTTTTCAGCGTGTATATTACGTCGCTTCGACCGTAATTGTTTTTAATTCTGTTTTGCAATTCAACTAATTCTTGGAGATGTCGGTGCCATTCAGTGGCACTCTTCGCCGGTCGGGCGGCATTGTCTCGGCCATTGGCAAGCAGCTGAAAAGCATCAATCTGAAAGGCGTGAAGCGCATCACAGTCCAATTCGATCCGTTTGCGGAAAATGTCAAGTCTACCCGGTGAGTGGGAGGGAAAATTGGGAAAAGCGCTTTTCATTTATCGATTATGAAACATGCGCAGTAAGTACGTGGTCGGTCTGGTCTAGTTTCGGTCAGTAAGTGGAAAAATTTTCTCGAAACAAAGGTGCGTGACGAAAACAAAAAAAGTAAACCAAAGAGTGCAGTGAAGTAGTAAACGAAACCGATTTACCCAGCCCAGCCCAGAGGGTGAGTGAGGCGAATGAAAACTTACCATAGACCTTGCCAATGATGCCCACGGTGGTGTTGATCTGGAGATCGGGAAATGTCAACGGCAGCGTGTGCGTGAGGAGCTGAGCTGGCCCACCAGGAGCCAGCTCGCGCTCCGTTGACATTTTGGTCGGTGTCGGCGTCAGTTTGAGGCGTTGCTGAGCAGCTGAAACGAACGGAAAATTGTACTAAATCGATATCCTAATTGCTTTACATCCATCCATCCTTTCCATATTGCAGCGAATTCTTCTTCCTGCTCTCCACACCCAAGGTGATCCAGACTAATCCCAAGTGCGTGGTCAAGTCGGATATTGTGTGCGACCGTCAGGCGGCTTCGATAAAGTTTGCCCTCATTGATTCGGCACAAGGTAAACCACATCACACTGTGTTTTCATATGTTTTTCCTTTAACTAATGTGCCTCTTTTTCCGTGCAGAACAAGCTCAGGTAAAGGAAATCCGCTTCAACAGCGGCAACCTGAACACCCTAGAGCTACTGGAGCTGTGCAATAAGCACGTCTCCAGCTTGGCCCCACCCGAGGAGGTGACCAATAAGGTACTAACCAAGGCAGAGAAACAGAAGCTGGGCGGCGGCAGCAAGAAGGCGTTAAAGAAGAAGTAGAAATAGACGACTTTCATCATGGTTAAGAAGCACAAAGGCACCTTGGCTGTCATCGAGCAGATCTACCAGGATATACCCGCATTTTCCGACATATTCAACGAGGAGAGCTTCTACATGTTCGCCTTTTGCTTCGTCTGTGCCACCATACTGGTGGCCTTTATTCTCTCGCGGTTTATCACCATCAAGCCAGTCGACTTCTGAACTTCTGTTAGTCCAACCGAAATTCTGCACACGTACATTAAACAACTTAAGCTTTAACATGTACAACTTCACTGTATTGTATTTTTGGGACGACCGACTGGGCGAAAGGGCACAGTTGGAGTGTGTCGGGTTGAAACCAGTTTTGGGCTCTGGCAAACCGGAAAATCATCTGCTCCTGATGCTGATGTCAGCAGATGTGAAAGAGAGAGAGGGAGTTGGAGTCCAGCCGGCCGCCTGCCTGGCAGCCAGAGCTTATAATTCAATAATAATTGGGGCCTCTAGGAAGTCAAGCAGACAGTTTTGCTGTGCACAAAATGCAACAGGCCAGGCAAACAGGAGACAACACTGGGTACAGCTCTGAAAGCTCATATCCTCCAAATTCCAAGACAGCTGTTAAGATAGAGTTCCAGTTAGTTGTCGCAGTCAGTCTCTCCTTTGCTTTTCTTCACTCCCACGCAGGAAACACGCACACACAAAAAGAACAGTCCAACGTAACGAAAATACAGTGAAAGCTTTTGGGGTAAAGTTTTAAAATGGCGGGCTCCTGTATCTGTGTGCCGTATGTGTGTGTGTGTGTGTATCTGTGTCTGCAAAAACTACAGCACAATGCGAAATCATTGAAATTTCTGCATACATGGCGAGCCAAAAATGCAGCAAGACAATCTGTTGGAGTGTGGCAGCAGCTGCAAACCTGGTGAAAGTTTCTTTGAAGCTGAGCTGTGAACTGGTAACCGCAGCACATGAACACCACGCCACAGCCTTTACACTAACGGTTATTAAAAGTAACTGCTAGTCCAGTTGTAACTGTCTCGTCTCACAAGTTCAATGTCAGGCACATAACTGTTTGTCAGCCATATTGGAAATCAAACTCTGCCCTACCGTCCGTCCCTATAGGGAGTACTTGACATTTGTCTTTCGATTTACTGACGTAATTTGGTAGCGGGTGGGGAAAGAGAGTGAAAGTAGCTGTTGGCTGGGAGGGAGGGGGCCAAACCAACCCTTCTAAATTGGATGAGACACACATACCAATACAGGTGCGATTTTGGGGGACTGTCCTTCAATACAATACATTTTATAAGTAACAGCATGCACATACTTTCTCTGAGAATATGCATACATACAAAGGTACATAAGAAAGTATATGGTGACCTTTCTACCCAAAACATAAACAGTAACGGTAGGAGCTCAGTTCTCCTGGATATGGGAGCATACATACTAGTGGTAGCACTAGTGGTCCTGCTCGCACACCAATGCGCTCTTGAAATCTCCCATAGCATATGCTCAGGCGCCATTTATGTTTATTTTTGAGCCCCTGCACATCCATTTTTTTTGGTGCAAAACGAATCGTGGGCGACCAGAAGTTCCTGCAGCTGTTCTGAAACACTCGAATATTCTCCTCGGTGCGCCCGAATCCCGGATACTTTCTAGTGTTGGGTGTGGGTCTGGGTGTGGGTGGTTGTTGATGCCGGCACTGGGGCCAATGTTTACTCACCTTATCGCAAAATTGCAGCTGACTTGGAGGGACTTGCTCTTTTGCGCCCCCTATCAGCCAATCAGCGACAAATCAAGTCTAGTTTTCGTTGATGATTTTCTTGTTGGAGACTGTAGCAGTTTATGACTTTTCTCGGAAGGGCACTCATTAAAAAACGTTTACTGGCTCCACTGAATGAATTGCCGTTGGCCTGCTTTTTTTCGCCACTCCGTCAACGATTGACACGTCTTGGCCCTGCTGGATTCAGGCTCTTGGTGCTCCTGGGGTAGTTCAGGTTGGGGGGACAACGATTCTTTGGTTAAAAACAAGAAATATATGTATGTAAGTGCAGGAAACACGGTTGCCTGCTGCCGCCGCAACGCAATTTCTTTCGTTGCTGCTGCTGTTGTTGTTGGTGTTGCCAGATCGTTGAACACACACACGCACACACACACGAAGGCAGATACAAACACAGAAACGACAAAATTGCAAATTTTTTAAGCTTTTTTTTTGTTTATTTGACAACACACACTTTTTTCTCGCTACCCATCTATGGTTTATTTTTATTTTTATTCAGTTACTTTTTTTTGCAAGTTTTATTCGCGAATAAGAGTGTGTTTGTGAGCGTATGAGTCAAAGGTTGCTGGTGTGTTAGTCGCTGTCTTGGCTCTCTTCTCTTCTCTCACTTAGTCGCTGCTTCTCTCCTTCTCTAACTATTGTTGTTTTTTGCATTTTGTTATTGCCGCATATACTTTCCAGTCAAGCATTGGAAAAATATACAGACATCCACAAACACTACCACACCAGCAGCACACTCACATAAGCACAGTGATTTCTGCAAAATGAAAGCACCAACAAAACGACGCAAAACGCAATGCGAGAAAATAGCAAAAATTTGCAAGTAATTACTTGGAATACACGAATATTCGATTGGTAAACGTGTGTTGAAGATTTGTGCTTTTTTTTATCGGATGAGATCGTTAAGTTATGTGAGAATCAGGCAAAAGTATAACGAACGCGCGCGCGATTTGCAGCAGATACAACTTATGTGCTGCTTTGCCGTTTTGGAATTGAATAAATATTGTCGTCGAGAGAGAGAAAGAGAGCAGAAGCAAAGCACACACACACACGCGCTGTAGCTGTTGCGTTTGCTGGTGTGCGAATGTATCTGTGTGCCGACTCTAAACTGCCTCAAAACAGTATATGGACTGTGCTGGGCTGGGGGGCCAGACAGAGACAACCATACAAGCCAAGTACAAGGGAAAATATTTACCCCAACGTTTCATTTTCGCCCCCCACCAAACGACCTTGGCGAGCGTGAAAACATAAGAATGCACGCATAAATCATATAAATCGAATAGCGAAGTTCAGATGCGTGCCATACATACATCTTTGGTCTCTGATATCTGGTAATTAGCTTCTTGCCATGCCAATTTATTCACAACGAAAATACTATTAAAAATGTGCAAAAAAACTATTGGTTTTAAACGCGTTTGATTTGCTTGCGTGGATTAGTGCTTTGCTACACAAGTGAATGCTATTTCTGTTTCTCATCCGGCTTCTCGTCGGTTTTGGCCTTGGCGTTCTCCTCCTTAGTGGCCTCGGGCTCGGCTTTCTTCTCGGTCGCATCCTTCTCCCCACCCATGGTGGTTCCAGCGGGCAGGCTCTTCTCCAGGGCATTCACAAAGTCCTCCAGGTTGCCGGAATAGGCGGCTGCCACGGCATCGTTGGAGAGCTCAAATTGCTTCACCACCGGACCTAGCTGGGCAGATTGCAGGGCATTGGAGAACTGGGCTAGGGCCTGCTGGAACTGTGGGGATGTAATGTGATCCTTAATCTGCTGCTTGCGATCTTCATCCGCATCCTCCGACTCGGGCAGGTGCACAATCAGCGACTTAACGCGCTCCGGATCGGCAATAAGCTGATTGATGGCCTCCGCGCCCGAGAGGGCCGTCGATAGGTCGATGTTCAAAGAACGTCCTGCGCCATGTTCGGGGGAGAGATTGGATAAATACGCTTGGAATGGATTGGCATAGGCTCCAGTCGTTTCTGATGCTGTCGTGGTTGATGTGGTTGAGTTCTTACCGGAGGCATCGGCATCTAGGGACGAGCTGGCACTGCCAGCGGTGTCGCTCTGCGAATTCAGATTGCTACGGCTGCTGCCCGACTTGGAGCCCTTGGGTGCGGTGGGAGTGCGCGGCACAGTGATGTTCTCGGGCGTTTGCAGCGCCGAGGCGCCTCCCGACGATGAGGTGTTACGGGACGACGGCGTACGTGAGCTTTGTGGGTAGAAGAGAAGGGTGCTATCATATGGAAACAGCAAGCAAGCAGCAATAAATACTCACTTCATTTGGCCCAGCAGAGAGCTCAGCCCTCCCATTTGGCCCACACCACCAAAGAGCTGCATCAGCTGCTGCTGCGACATGTTGTTCAGCATGTACTGCAGATCGCCGTCATTGCTGCCTCCGCCGCCGCCACGCTGATGGGCAGAGGGAGGATTATTAAGCAGCTCGTTAATGCGACGGCAGTGCTCCTCGTCCTTGTCGGTCTTCGGCTCTTGCATCCAGAAGAACATGCGGCGCGTCGAAGACTTGAACTTGAGCACATAAACGCGTCCGGTTTTGCATTGCTCCACGCGCTTGTACTCAAAGTCATCGGGAAAGACAATCAAATCATCCTCGACCTTGCCGGAGGTGCGATCCTTCCAGCAGAAGTGCATTAATCCGTCGTCGGATTGGGTCATGTACACCGAACCCTTGCGTGAATCGGGGTGTACCATTTTGCCCACCATGTTCATGCGTCCGGCACGAAACTCCACCAAATTGCTGCTGTTGCTGGAACTGCCAAGTCCACTCTGTCTGCCAAACATGATGCGTGAGCTTCTCGAGAGCTGCAATGGACATACAATTAGGTCGGTTCGGAATAATATTCAATTAAATGCTGATTCATGGCCCTATATATATTGCGCTTTGTCGGCCACACCACGGCTTCATCGCGACCAAGTTATATTTTTAGATCTACTTTTAAAATATTGCTTTTCAACATACTTACAGGATATATATTGTGATAAAATTATTTAATTTGTGAAAAAATTCAGTTCAATGACGAGCAATAATGATTGGGCAGCAGTGTGACCGTGGATTTATCGCTAAAATATACCGCCTGACCCTACAAAATATAACGAAATACATCTTGTCCTTGTAAAAATATACCACAAATATACTGACGGCTGCGCTGATATTCCTCGATTATGATATTCTGTTTAATATTACTAACTGGTTAGAACTTAAACGACTGAACATATTATTTTATCAGATACATGAATACATTTTCTATAATCTGGATTATTTTAAGGACTCCCATTTATTGGATTACTTATCAAATAAGGTTTAAGCAAATACAAAATTGCAAGCAGCGTGACCGCGCCGATAACGATAAAAATACCATGCGGCCAATAAATACCGTTTAAATACCATACCATAAAAACCAGGGCAATCCGGCGATCAAACTATTTAAAAAGTTGAGCATCCTTTATTAAACCGCGGAAAATTATACTGTTTGCAAATGCTTCGTGTAGCTCCATCCTCCTCTTTACTTACAAAACAGAAATTACCACCGATATGTTTCAACTGTAATGCGTAAAATATGTAAATTTAGATAAATTTCGTCGAAATATTAAATACCCCCCTAGTCGAAAATGGGATAACGTTCTATTTTATTGATTGAAATCGTATTCCATAATTTTCATATTCAGAGCAAGCCTTTTTTGTAAGGACGATGGATAGGTAACCAGACTATAGCCAAACTTTTTAGGGATTCTTTTATCTTTTCATCCTTTCATATTTTTGTGGTACCTGCACACCCTGTATAAGCATATGAGGTGCACAACTGCAACCAACAGAAACATGACATCAATATAAATCTGCCTGATCCACTGTCAATGTGACACTTACTTGGTAAAATTATCGAGCAAATACAAACCCATGGCCAAACATGGCTCATGCTTTTCCCGATTGTGATCAAAATTTTAATATCCTGCGAAGCAGAACCATTGATGTATGAAATCAGAAAATCTGAGATCTTTTACTCACCAAGCACAATCCGAAAAGAATGAAAATTCGAAAATCAAACACATTTTAAACTGGAAATTTAAGTTCGAAAAATATAGAGAAAAATACAAATATTTAACTTGAAAATTTAGTTTACTTTTAGGAATATATACATTTTGTACATTTTTAGAGCAGTTTTTTTTGTTTTGACTATGTATGAGGTCTTTTGAACGATGAATTATATTCCATATTCCTGAACGTACATGTTTCTGAACGTTCACTATGATATGTGTAAAATTGATGGGATTTCAAGAAGCTCAAGGAAAATATATTTTGATATTTGTGTGCCGAGCTGTAATGTTTGCATGAGATATCATCTTCGCTACGAAATTGATGTAGTATGGAAGAGGATAAAGAATTAGTTTTATATTATTTTCCATACCACATGTATGCATGTACATACATACATACATATGTACCGATGATGATGATGTTCTTCAATAGCTTCCTTCCCTCTTTTTTGCACGCTCTGTTGTCACCGTAGTAGTACGTATGTTTAATTAAGTACACACACAATTGACTAACGTTGCTAATTATATATATTTGTATATAGAATCTATATTATAGATGTATTATGTGTTAGTATTTTTCGTTCTTATAACTTCTTTTCGCGATGAAAATATGGCATGAGAGATGGAGAGAATATGGGTTGATTAACAATAACAAAAAGTATTGCAGCTAATTTGAGGGCTGAGTCATTAACATTTCCTACAGGATTCCGTTACATTTCAATCCCCCAATAGGATTAATTCAACCAATTAAAACAAACCGCTGATTTATCAATAGAATATACCGTCTGACCCTCAGAAATATACCAACCCGTTTTCAAAATATACCGTTATATACATAAAATGAGAAGGAATATTTCTGTACATTTCTGAGCGGTCACACTGACTCCAAGTCAAAATGAGGTTTTTTTCCGGCTTTATTCTAATTTTATCAATTAAATTAATTAACGAAATAAACGCCAATGAAGTTGTTGGCTGTGGCGGCTTTATTAAGAGCCATGCCGATATTGACTTTTCCAAAGTAGAGATCAAACTGTAAGTGCCCCAAAAACGTCATGTCCCCGCTGATAAGATTGTGCGCATGGTGCGGAGCTGGCACTAATTAAGTAATAAATTAACGCTCACCCGCCATATTTTTTCACCGTCTGACACCGCAGACTGACCAAACAGGGCTCGCTGAAGGATAAGACTGATTGCTCGCCCTCAAATGGTTACTATTTCCTGCCCATTTATGATAAGGGCGACTACCTGCTGAGCATATCCCCGCCGCCCGGCTGGAGCTTCGAGCCGGAGCACGTTGAACTGCATTTCGATGGCACGAATGACGTGTGCAGTCAGGGCAAAGACGTCAACTTTGTGTTCAAGGGATTCGGCATAACCGGCAAAGTGGGCCTGGCCACTGGCGGCGGAGCACGTGAAGTGGATGTCCAACTGCAGTCGGAGCAGGGGGAAGTGAGGCGCACAAAGACCGACAACAATGGCATCTTCTCGTTCACACCCATCATCCCTGGAAAATATGTGATTAAGGCCACGCACTCAAAGTGGCACTTCTCCAAGGCGGAGCATGACGTGGTGGTTGTCAGTGGCAACACAGAGCTGCCGGAGAACTCTCTGGTGGTCTCTGGTTTCGATATCAATGGCCGCTTTGATACGAGCGCCCAGCTGCCCGGCAGTTTGGCCGTGGCTTTGTACAAAAAAAAGGGAGTAAGTCGTGCACATGAATCCTAACCAATTGAACCATTAATGTGATCCTTGTAACCCGCAGCAAACTCTGGTGCCAAAATGCGACAAGTCCTCGACTGCAGCCCCAAATAGTGGAAGGAGCGAGTTCGAGTCTGCCGCCTCTTGCTACACCCTGATTGAGAAATCGGGCGAATATACATTCAAGAACGTGCCCTCTGGCAAATACCTGTTGCAGGCCACCAACGAGAACACCAAGCTGAAGCTCCATCTCAGCCCCGATTTCCTGGAGGTGGAGGTGGGCAAGGATACGCTGCAGCTGAAGGAGGAGTTCAAGATAACTGGCTTCACCATCTCGGGCCGCGTTCTCGGCTCAGCCGGTGGCGCGCCCCTCAAGTCGGCCATTGTGAAGCTGAACGGCAAAAAGGTGGCCGAAACAGATGCCCAGGGAAGCTACACGCTTCAGAACATCAAGGCGGGGACTATCAACATAGAAGTTGAATCGCCACAGCTGCAGTTTGCTCCCCTGCAGGTCAAGGCCCAGATAAACACGGCTGAGCTGCCGACGATTGTGCCCGCCGCTTACGAAGTGTGCGGCAAAGTAGTGTCCACGAATTCCTATGCAGTGGGTCTAACGAAGCTCGGCTCCACCTTCCACACGACGACCAAGACACAGCCGGGAAGCGGTAGCTGGTGCGTCTACCTTCCTGTCGGTAAGTTCAGCATTGAGGTGCTCACCACCGATGCGGACAAGGCCAGTGGCGTTCAATTCTTCCCCGTGCAGCAGCAGACCGAGGTTCAGGGTGAACCAATCAATGGCATCACCTTCTCACAGCTTCGTGCCAAAATTCGGGGAGAGCTGCAATGTCTGCCAGACGCCACGGGCACCTGCACCGGTGCCGAGGTAACGCTCCAGGCTCTCGACGCCACCGGCCAGCCAACGTTGAACAAATGGAAAGCCAAGGCTCATCGTAAGTGTGGGGACTGTGAGGCTCTGTATCTCTGCTAACTCTGGTGGGTGTACATGCAGGTGGAAAATTTGTGTTCAAGGACATGCTGCCCGGGCCGTATGAGCTGACAATACCCCAAGGAAATCTGTGCTATGAATCGACTCGCGTCTTCCTGAACGTTGCATCCGCCGAGGAGGATGCACCGCCCTTCATTCATAAGGGCTACGAGGTCTCCATCATCTCCAGCCATCGAGCATTGGTTAGTGATGAGGTGACAAGCTGTTTACCCTAAAAGCAAGCTAATCGTCGCGTCCATTCTACTCTATTCAGATGAGGTATACGCACATTACGGGACCCACTGATGCAAAGCCCCCAACGGAAACGCTGAAGATTCTGTCCGGCGTGAACACCTTCTGTGTGTCAAAGTATGGCAGCTACGACTTCAAGCTTGAGGGCTGCCACACGTACGATCAATCGTTGCCCTCAAAGTTCATCACCCCGGAGCCAGAACAACTGCAGACGCTGATCATCAATGCGGTTGCCCACAAGACTGGCGTTCGCGTGCTGTCCACAGAGCCAACGGCCGACGCCATCAAGCTGCTTCTCGAATCCGAGAAACTAGGCAAGGAGACCATCACGCCCACGGCCGAGTCGCACAAGGTGGATGGCAAGTACGCCTACCGCTACGACACCTATCTGAGGCCCGAGGAAGTCCTCCGCATAACACCCGTGAGCGATGTGATGCTGTTTGAGCCACAGCACCAGGATATTGTGGGCGGCAGCGATTGCGTGGACATTGCCTTCAACTTTGTGGCTACGAGGGGTCTGATATTGCGCGGCAAGGTGGTGCCGGCGATTAAGAATGCCAAGATAACCCTGTCCTTCCCCGACCATCCCACGCTGAAGGACATCGAGACACTGACGTCCATCACTGGCGAGTTCAAGTTTAATCCCATCGATGCGGGCATGACCTTCGATCTGAAGGCGGAGAAGGAGTCGTATGTGTTCAGCGAATACAATCGCCAGTCGGCCTCGTTCAGTGCCCACAAGCTGTGCGAGATTTCCGTTATTGTGAAGGACGAGGCGGGCCAGCTCTTGAGCGGTGTCCTGCTGTCGCTGAGCGGCGGTGAGAGCTACCGCAAGAACCTGGTCACTGGCGATGATGGTGCCATCAACTTCCACTCGCTGTCGCCCTCGCAATACTATCTGCGGCCCATGATGAAGGAGTACAAGTTCGAGCCGAACTCCAAGATGATCGACATAAAGGACGGGGAGACCAGCCAAGTCACCCTCATGTAAGTTCTTCCTGTATCCAGCTGGAGAGTCCATTCTATTCCATGCCTAACTGATCCACAATCTTCTTGATCCACAGTGGCAAGCGCTTTGCCTACTCGATCTTTGGCACCATTACCTCGTTGAATGGCGAATCCTTTGCCGGGGTCAATGTCAAGGCCACCGCCGACGAGAGCTGCCAGCGCCAGCAGGAGGAGGCCACCAGTGAGCCGAATGGCCAGTATCGCATCCGTGGGCTTCAGCCTGGCTGCAAGTACACAGTAATCGTGGTGCCGGACAACGACAGAGTGGATCGATCTCTGCCCACCCAGCAAGAGGTCAGCGTAGGCCACGAAGATGTGCGCGACATCAATCTGGTGGCCATGAGTCCTCTGAAGATTGTCGATATCACGGCCCGTGTGACGGCCACTCTCAACGAGCACTACAAGACCCTGCGCATTGTAATGTACCGTCGTGGCAACTCCGACTCGCCGGTGTTCTCGCAACGCGTGGGCACGCCAGTGAATCCCAAGGCCCGACTGAACCCAGGCATTACAATCTTCTTCCCGCGCATTCCCCTCGACGGCAAGGCCTATGTTGTGGAGCTGCAGTCGACGCTTTCGGATAAGACGTACACCTATAAGCTGCCGTCGTCCACCTTCGTGGCCGACAGGGGCTCGGTGTTCATTCAGCTGGACTTCAAGCCCGAGGTGCGAGCAGCCGAGACAGATCTCAATCAGAACTCGATCTCTGCACTGGTACTCATTGCGCTCGTGGCGATTGCCTTCTTCAAGCAGGATCTGGCCACCACCTTCCTCACCTTTGTGTGGGGCAAGCTCAGCGATTTGGCGTCTGATCTCTCCCAGCGGCAGAAGAGCAAGACTCAAGTGCGCAAGAACGAGCCGATCAACCAGCGAGAGATCGAACAAATGGCCGAGCAGATAAATGCCATCAAAAAGAAAAAGACAAAGAAGATTTAGTCCTGATTGTTGCGTCGTTAGCTTCGTTAGCTTCTCCCCTTAGTCGATCATCATCAATTTAGTCACACTTCAAGGTATTCATTTGGTTTTGTGTTGTCTTCTGCCCCTGTGTAACTCTTAACTCATGGAGATTTCTAGTTCAGTTCTGTTTTCATGGATGAGGCAAGTTTATTTTGTGTGTTTCCATTATGGGCACGTTCTTCACTCTTATAGCTAAAATAAATAAATACAATAAATAGATTAATTGAACACATCCAGCTCCCTCCTACTGCATCAGAATGTGCTCGGCAATGGGGCTCAGCATGCGATCGCCACGGCGGTTGCGCAGCTTGGCATTACGCCGCTCAGACTGCAGATTGATCTCGTTCTGAGAGTCCAAGCTGCTGGCCTCCACCTCCTCAGTGGCCGTCTGCTCCTCTTCCTGCTGGCTCTCTTCCTGCTGGCCCTCGGCCTCTATAGTCTCGCCGGTCTCCACGAATATACACTCTGGATTCACGGCGGCGCATTCGCCGAAGTTGTTGGCCCTGGCCTGGGGATTGCGCGAGTTGGTATACTTCTCGAAGAAGCCGCGTCCCACAATGCGGAAGGCCATGCTGGTCAAGGGGTTGAGCTTGGAGCGGAACTCCATTTCGCAGACGAAGCGACGGCGGCAGGCCTTGGAGTCAAGGCCCAAGAAGGCAAACATAAAGTCCGCAATCCTGATGAGAGTTAACCATATTTAATTCCATGTCTTAAAGAAACTTCTCATCTGCTGTACTCACTGTTCTTCAGCGGCCATTTGACGGGCCACACTCTCGGATATCTCCTCGTCCACAATCTCGACCTGATCCTGATCCTGCTCCTGCTCATCATCCTCGATCTCGATCTCTGGCTGCTCATCAGCACTGCGCCTGCCACGACGACGCACATCGGCAGGAGCCGTTGGAGATTCGTTATGATAGTCGCTATGGACATCAGAGACTATGTCCGAGCCGGCGTAGCTGCTGTAACCGGAGTAGGGCTCATAACTGGGTCCAGAGCTGGAGTCAAAGGATGTCGGCGCATCGTATGAATGCTCCGAATGATCGTGACCGAGGGAGTAGGGAATATGATCGTGATGACTGAACGATGGAGGACTAAATCAAAGAATTATGCAATTAATTATGGGACCGACTCTCCCTTGGATGATGATTGACTCACGGATGATCCAGGATTATCTCCTGGTTGCATCTATTGGGACTATGGGGCAAGAAGTAGCGCAGACCCAAGTAAATGGCGCCTCCAACGAAGAACGAAACGATCACCACTTTCACCTTGATAAAGTAGGCAATGGCAATCGGCCATATATGGCGATCTGCAAGAAGAATAAATTAAATAATACTCGTAGATAAAAGTTTCCAATTGCATCCATTGTAGAATTTCTACAACTCATTGGGAGGGGGCTGGGGGTAACGTGGAACTAAATGATCTACGACAATCTATTAAACAATATCTATGCCCCGATTGAAAGTGAAAAGTGTTAATTGAACGGAACGGAACGGACCGATTCGTGATCGTCCAATTGGGAGAGATGCGTCTGGGTTTGGTTTTTGGGATGTGGGAAAACTTTCCAAAGAAAGTGTCAAATTGGCAGTGTTCATGTGTACACTCTGCATTATGCTTGTATGCTGATCCCCAAGTGATCAGAATCGTAACTCGTTTGTGCTAATTTTTAAATAAATCACATCTGGATCTCTCGATAACATAACATAACCATAACATAACCACCGCACACAACTTACAAAACGAGTGCAGACGATGCCGACGGGTGCGTCCCTCGAATGCTATCAGTTCCCGGCCCAGGCTCTCCCAGCTGTCCGTTTCGTTATCCAAGGCAGCCGGCAAGGCAGGGTCAGCACTGGCACTTTCCTCCGTTTCCTCGCAGAATACCAGAGTGAGGTAGAGCACAAGCAGCACAGCCGCATACACAATTATGTTCTTCTGCATGATGATAGATAGACTTTGTAGATGTGGAGGTGGAGTGGGCAAGCTTATATCCTTTTGAGCTTTTGTATGTCACTGGCACTGGCTGCTGTTGCTGCAGAACTGAATACAATACTGAATGATGCACCTCGGCTGGGGGTTGGTGTTTATATACCACAACACCGGTAGTGAGACGATCGGCGTTCGGCTCCTAGTTCAGGGTGATAATTGATAGTGCCTTGTTGTTGTGAATGTGGATTTAAGCAAAGAGTTTAACACATGCGTAGACAGTGATGACGACTGGAAGCGATGCCTTTTTTAATGCTTGAAGCATGCATTTGAATCTCTAACGAAATTTCTTTAAACTGGTGCAATTTCACTTTCTTGAATCGTGCTCAATTTTCTAACTGTTTTTGTTTTTGCTTGAATTAGTAGCTATTACGAAACTACAATATGGCTTTTAATTATTTAACATTATTCAACAAAAAAGTGGCAAACTTCAAAGAACACATTTCAAAAATCATTTTATTGGCGCGCAAATTCTATACGTCTCTGGACCGCGAAATTACAAATAAATACAAATGATAATATGAGTAAACCAGTTTTATCAGACGATTAGTTATTCGGTGATGTTATGTTTTTACCATTATTTATGAATGGCACTCCAACAAGATCCTTTTCAATGGGGGAAATGGTCCGTGTATGCAGTAAATTTCTGGGCCCGTTTTTTCTATCTAATTTTTCCCAGCGTATAAAAGTTTACTTGAAGGAAGCTTCCTTGAGGAAAAAACAAAGCGGGAATATAATCAAATCTTTGTCATCCATGTAATGATCGATTCTATAAGTATCTACTCATAACTCATATCTAAGCGAAAATTGTCACTAAAGTTTAAATTCATCTCATTTCATTTTTCAGTTTTTTGTATTCTTGCGCATACCAAACGGGATCAAAATATATATAGAGGAATCTAATCTAGGCCGAAAATATGTCAATGCGAGTAAATTCATTGTTAATTCATTGTTCAAAGCAGCTTGGGAAACAGAAATTTAACATTCATTATAGGAAATATGTTTCCGAAAATATGTCAATGCGAGTAAATTCATTGTTAATTCATTGTTCAAAGCAGCTTGGGAAACAGAAATTTAACATTCATTATAGGAAATATGTTTATACTTCACAATTATGTCGTTGATATGTTGTTGAGTTTTTTTTTAATTAAACCTCGTTTTATAAGTAATCCAACAAATGGGTGTCTTTAAAATTAATCAAATTGTCGAAAATTGATTCATCAAATGGTTAAAATTATATGCTCAGCTGTTAAAGTCCTAACTGGCTAGTAATCCTAAATCGAATTTCAAAATTGATGAATATGATTTTCCTCGGTATATTTGCGGTATATTTTGAAAATGAGACGGTATATTTCGGGTCCGCGGTCACACTAATAGTCCTCGTCCGAATGCCGGTTTGTACTTGTTTTGGTTTTTATTGATAAGATAATGTCGTCCAGCTTGAAGTCAATTGAAGTGGAGGCCAACCCGGCCCCCGATCCTCAGGCGCCCATCACACGCAAGGGTTTTCTTATATCGCTGAAGAACAGTGGAACCCCCATGCCGATACCAGAACAAAATTTGGTAAGTTTTCCAGACCAAAGAGATATTGTGCACTGTAAATTTGTGTTTAACATTCTTCTATATTTAGTATGGACGCTGCCGACCCGTGGCCGAGTTCGAGAAGCTAAACCGCGTGGGAGAAGGCAGCTATGGCATTGTTTGTAAGTCTGCCGGCGTATCGGAACCGCATCAAACCGAATTAACCAACATGATTTCTCCCAGATCGAGCTCGTGACACTCGGAACAACGAAGTTGTGGCCCTGAAGAAGGTGCGCATGGACCAGGAGAAGGATGGCCTGCCGGTGAGCGGATTGCGTGAAATAATGATACTAAAGCAACTGAAGCACGAAAACATTGTTCGGCTGCGTGAGGTTGTTGTGGGCAAGAGCCTGGACAGCATATTCTTGGTTATGGATTTCTGTGAGCAAGACCTGGCCTCTGTGCTGGACAACATGGCCCAGCCGTTCACCGAGTCCGAGGTCAAGTGTATTACGTTGCAGGTACTGCGCGCCCTAAGATATATTCACGATCGGTATATAATCCATCGCGATTTGAAAGTCTCCAACCTGCTGATGACGGACGATGGATGCATCAAATTGGGTAAGTATTCCGTGCGGCATTTGTACTTTGCCAGCTAATTCGCTTATTCCTTACTCCTGCAGCTGACTTTGGCTTGGCGCGTATGTTCAGCAATCCCCCCAAGCCAATGACCCCGCAAATGGTGACCCTGTGGTATCGCGCCCCGGAGCTACTACTCGGATGCAAAACACACACCACTGCCGTGGACATGTGGTCGTTTGGCTGCATACTCGGCGAGTTGCTGCTGGGAAAACCGATGCTGCCTGGTAGCTCCGAGATAGCCCAGCTGGATATGATTATTGATCTGCTTGGTGCGCCATCAGAGTCCATCTGGCCAGGATTCTCAGAGCTACCGGCCGTGCAGAACTTCACATTGAGCCAGCAGCCGTACAACAATCTGAAAACCAAATTCAATGCAATCGCCCAGGCGGGCAGAAACCTCCTTAACATATTGTTCATCTACAACCCCAATACACGAGCCACAGCCGAGGAGTGTTTGAACAGCAAGTACTTCATTGATCCGCCACAGGGTAAGCATATTTTGCAGCATTCGCCCAATTCAGATCAGTCCCAGACTAAGCTCTCGCCACTTGCAGCCTGTGACCCACGCATGATGCCCACATTTCCGCAGCACCGCAACAATGCAGCCCCGCAGCAGGCCCAGACGTCGACAGACATTCCCATTTCCGATTTGTTAAATGTTTTCATAAAGAGACAGCGCATGGATTAAAACGTAAACGAATTTATTATGCAATGCACCCAGTTTACAGGTATGGCCTATCCATGGGAGTCTTCTTGGCCTTCTTGTCGCGCGCACGGGGGAACCAACGGTGCTTTGTGGTGTGAGTTAACTTCGACAGCTCGTGGCGTGACACCTCGGGATGCTTCCTCACAAACGCCTGCATCGCCGTTTTCAGCGCACTTTCCTTGATCACTGCAGAGGTTTGCGTCTCGACAACTTTGGGCAGCGGCTTTGAGTGTTCGTAGGGAAAGGCCGTTTCTGCATGCCAGGCAACTATTGTTTTGCCATTTTTGGTAACAGCCACGCCGTCCACCAGACTTTTGCCTCCAATGGCATTGCAATTCACGGCATTTTTAGAAAATAAACGAAAACTTGTATATAAACGTGCCGCCGACATTTTCCCAACAGTGTGGCCACGGATTGAACGACAAAATATACCGTCTGACGCTCAAAAATATACCTAAATATACCTTATCTTTTTCATTAAGTACCGGTGGAATTTCTACATTAGCAAGCAGTGCGCTTGCCATTCGATTACAGTAGGTTGGGTGTGCGCAGTTATCGCATTTTAACTTTGGAGATAATACAGAGAGAGATACACGATATGAACACAATGTGGATATTTTACGCCTTCTTAATCCACGTACTTCTCCTGGGCTCGATACTTGTGATCAACTTTCGTTCGACCGTCATCAAGGGACTGCAGCCACAGACACCCCTCTTTGCATACGTCGTGGAAGCTCCGGCGAGTCGGTTGGTTCTGTTTGCTACTGACGGACTGCGTGCCGCTTCGTTTTTCGAAGACAACTGTCGCCATGTGCCGCACTTGCGGGAGATATTCTTGCGCGAGGGCTTGGTTGGAATATCGCGCACCCGAACCCCCACCGAGTCTCGACCGGGACACATAGCATTGCTAGCGGGCTTCTACGAGGATCCATCGGCAGTTTTCACAGGCTGGAAAGGGAATCCCATTGACTTTGACTCGGTGCTCAATCGCAGTGGTCACAGCTTCGCCTGGGGATGTCCGAACATAATGGGCGTATTTGAGAGGGTGACCAAGGGCAGAGGCGACGTGCTCTTCCATTCCTTCAATGACTCGGTGTACGAATCGGCTAGATTGGCCACCTACAAACTGGACGAATGGGTGTTTAGCCAAGTCCGCGGCCTCCTTGATCTCATGAAAAACAAGTGGAGCAGCGCCAGCCCGGTGGTATTCTTCTTGCACTTGATGGGCTCCGATCGGGCCGGACATGTCCACAAGCCAGCAACGATCCTCTTCCACAAAAGCCTTAACATTACGGATCATGGCATTTGGGAGATGTACCAGAAATTCGAGGAAACCTTCCCGGATAAGAAAACAGTTTACTTGCTGACCTCCGACCACGGCATGACAGACTCAGGTTTGAGATCCCAACAGAGAAACCCATTTATTCAACTACCATTAAAGCATTAATCCGTCTAGGCATCCATGGTTCTGGCTCACCCCATGAAACCGAAACACCGTTCATGCTCTGGGGCGCAGGAGTTTCTCGTATCGCTTCCACCGTGGGAGCCCGCAAATTTGTAGCCAACGATGAGGGTCTCCAGTTGCCGTTGCATGAGCTCGAGCAGGCACATCTGACACCACTGATGTCCGCGCTGATTGGACTGCCTCCTCCGATGAACAATTTTGGGGTACTGCCCACCGGTTACATGGATGTGAGTGAGGATTACGAGGCCATGGCTGCTCACAGCAATGCGCTCCAGTTGTTGGCGCAATACGAGAAGCTGCTGGAGCAGCACAGACAGGGACTCTTTGCTGACTTGTTGAACAACTTCGATGAGCTGTCGCCGGCAGAAATCAATACGTACAAGCAGCTGGTAGTCAAGCTGCACACGGAAAAGGCCTATGCGAAATCTTTGGCCAGGAGCAATGTCGTCATGAAGCTAACTCTGAAGGGAATAGACTACTATCACGGCTACTATCGCAATTGCCTACTGCTAAGCACTACGGCCACCTTTCTGGGTTGGATATTCTACCTGTATCGACTGCTGTCCAGGAACGCGGCAGGAAGACTTCAGATAATGCTCGAAAGGCAGGAAAAGGTGTCCAGAGTAACGTTGGATGTCTCCATGTTCTTGTTGCTGTTCTTTCTGGTGGCCCAGCGAGCACCGATAGCCATTGCATTCTACTTGTTGCTCCCGTTGCCTGTATGGATGCTGGCACTGAAGCCCAAGGCGTGCGGATCCTCATCCGCAGCTGTCCCCAACAGTCAGCCTGGAGTCCCCACACGGCTGACTTCGGCGTCGCAACTTTTACTGATTACTGTATGCGCTGAGCTGATGGTGTTCACCTTCTTCGAGCGTCGTCTGATCTCGGTGTGTTTTGTTGCCTTTGGATGCTACAATAATTGGGGAAACTTCGTGCCCAATTCCCGGGAATTCTACTCCTGGCTGGCGCTGGTCGTCATCCTGGCGTGTTTCCCTTTGCTGCCGCTGTCAGAGGGCTACCAGAACTGGTATCTTTTTCTGGCTGGCATTTTACTCATACTCGTGAAAGCTTTGTGGTCGAAGGAGCGACGCCTGTTGTTAAAAAAACACAGCAAGTACTGCAATGTTCTGATCCTGCTGAATACCGTTATCTGTGCCTATCTGGACTCGGAGGAAATCGGAATACCCATCTTTCTCTACCTAGCCAGCTGGTTTTTCTTGATCTACGCCTTTGTCTCCGTTCTGATGAACAAGGAGTCTAATCTGGAGGTGCGTCTGGCTCAGATCTGCTTTAATCTGGGATCGCTACATGCTCTGCTTTCCACCTCATACGAGTCCGCCTTCGTGCAGTTGCTCACCTTGGAACTGAGCCTATCCCTTGGCGCTGTGAACGTGAACTCGGACCAATCTGTTCTACGCGTGGCCTTCAGTATTCTCCTCTACACATTATTCTCCTTCTTTGGCATGGAAACCATCCAATCGGTCAAACTGTTTGATTCCCACAGTGGACGCTGCTTCCTGGGGCAATATGCGCCATTCATTACCATGGGTCTGGTTCTGGTGAAGCACTCCCTGCCGGTGCTGATGAACCTGTCAATTTTCTATACGCACTGCGTGTATGCCCGTGTGAGGGAGCGGAAAATCTTCATCTGCATATTGGTAATTTCCAACATAATGGGACTAAACTTCCTGTTCCTGGTGCGCAATAAGGGATCCTGGGCGGAAATGGGCTCTTCCATAATTAATTTCTACATCATGGGCTTGATTACTCTGGGGCTTCTCCTGCTGAGTTGGACCGCCAAGCTGCTGCTGGGTCTGATTGCAATCGTAGACTCCCTGGGCTGAGCTGAGCGTTAGATGGCATAAAGTCTAAAGTCAAATATGTCGCCATAAAATCGGCAAGGCACCGATTGAAATGTATCGAAAAATACACTACCTACGATACAACGTATCGCATTCGATACTTGGATTTATTACTCAGCACTGGGGGCCAACAGCTGATTTTTGTTTATGAATTAAAATTGTAAAACAGAATGTGGATTGTTTACGCCTTGGTGGTCCATGTACTGCTTCTGGGCTCGATTTTTGTGATATACTTTCGTTCCCCCGTTATCAATGATCTGAAGCCACAGTCACCACTTATTGGATACGGATTGGAAGCCCCGGCGAATCGTTTGGTTCTGATTGTCACTGACGGACTGCGCGCCGCTTCGTTTTTCGAAGACAACTGTCGCCATGTGCCGCACTTGCGGGAGATATTCTTGCGCGAGGGCTTGGTTGGAATCTCTCGCACGCGCGTGCCCACCGAGTCCCGACCGGGACACATAGCATTGATTGCCGGTCTCTACGAGGATCCATCGGCAGTGCTAAAGGGCTGGAAGGAGAATCCCATTGACTTTGACACTGTGCTCAATCGCAGTGGTCACAGCTATTCCTGGGGAGCTCCAGACATTCTAAACATATTCCAAAAGCTGACCAAGGAGAACGACCCCCGAATGTACTTCGATGCATACTCCCACGATATGGACTTCTCGGGAAAGTACAAAACCTACAAGCTGGACGAGTGGGTGTTCCGACAGGTGCGCTTTCTCCTTAACCGAAAGAAGGATGAGTTGCCCAAATTCCACCCGGTTGTTTTTTTCATGCACTTGCTGGGCCTCGACACGGCCGGCCACGTCCACAAGCCAGGGACAACGCTTTTCCTAGAAAATCTAAACTTTACGGAGCATGGCATCTGGCAGATGTACCACGAATTTGAGAGTGTCTTTCCTGATAAGAAAACAGTCTACCTTTTGACCTCCGACCACGGCATGACTGACTCAGGTTTGCAGCCTAAAGCACATTCATTTAAACATTTTATGGTATTGATCACTTCTAGGCTCCCATGGGTCTGGCGCCCCACATGAAACCGAAACACCCTTCATGCTCTGGGGCGCAGGAGTTTCTCGTATCGCTTCCACCGTGGGAGCCCGCAAATTTGTAGCCAACGATGAGGGTCTCCAGTTGCCGTTGCATGAGCTCGAGCAGGCACATCTGACACCACTGATGTCCGCGCTGATTGGACTGCCTCCTCCGATGAACAATTTTGGGGTACTGCCCACCGGTTACATGGATGTGAGTGAGGATTACGAGGCCATGGCTGCTCACAGCAATGCGCTCCAGTTGTTGGCGCAATACGAGAAGCTGCTGGAGCAGCACAGACAGGGACTCTTTGCTGACTTGTTGAACAACTTCGATGAGCTGTCGCCGGCAGAAATCAATACGTACAAGCAGCTGGTAGTCAAGCTGCACACGGAAAAGGCCTATGCGAAATCTTTGGCCAGGAGCAATGTCGTCATGAAGCTAACTCTGAAGGGAATAGACTACTATCACGGCTACTATCGCAATTGCCTACTGCTAAGCACTACGGCCACCTTTCTGGGTTGGATATTCTACCTGTATCGACTGCTGTCCAGGAACGCGGCAGGAAGACTTCAGATAATGCTCGAAAGGCAGGAAAAGGTGTCCAGAGTAACGTTGGATGTCTCCATGTTCTTGTTGCTGTTCTTTCTGGTGGCCCAGCGAGCACCGATAGCCATTGCATTCTACTTGTTGCTCCCGTTGCCTGTATGGATGCTGGCACTGAAGCCCAAGGCGTGCGGATCCTCATCCGCAGCTGTCCCCAACAGTCAGCCTGGAGTCCCCACACGGCTGACTTCGGCGTCGCAACTTTTACTGATTACTGTATGCGCTGAGCTGATGGTGTTCACCTTCTTCGAGCGTCGTCTGATCTCGGTGTGTTTTGTTGCCTTTGGATGCTACAATAATTGGAGAAACTTCGTGCCCAATTCCCGGGAATTCTACTCCTGGCTGGCGCTGGTCATTGTCCTTGGCTGTTTCCCCCTTCTGCCGCCGTCAGTGGGCTACCAGAACTGGTATCTTTTTCTGGCTGGCATTGTGCTCATACTCGTGAATGCTCTGTGGTCCAGAGAGCGACGCCTCATGTTCACCAAACACACCAAATACTGCAACGCTCTGATCCTGCTGAACACCATCATCTGTGTGCATCTGCATTCAAACCAAATTGGCGTTCCCATTGCACTTCACCTGGTTAGTTGGTCGTTCCTGATCTACGCCTTTGCCTCCATTGTATTCAACAGCGAGGCGAAACTGGAGGTGCGTCTGGCTCAGATCTGCTTCAATCTGGGCTCACTCTATGCTCTTCTTTGCACCTCATACGAGTCCGTGTTTGTGCAGTTGCTCACCATGGAGCTGAGCCTATCGCTCGCCCAGAGTTCCCGGAGCTCAGAGAAATCGGTTCTGCGCCTGGCATTTACCATTCTACTGTACACATTCTTTTCGCTCTTCGGCAGCGGCAACATTGCGTCGATCAGCTCGTTTGATCCCAACATTGCGCGTTGCTTTCTGAGCACCTTCTTGCCATTCATCATCATGGGACTGGTGCTGCTGAAGCTGCTCCTGCCGGTGGTGCTGAACTTGACCATTGTCTATACCCACTGCGAGTGTGCGCGTGAGCAGGAGCAGCGAATCTTCATCTGTCTGCTGATAATTTGCGACATAATGGGTCTAAACTTTCTGTTTCTGGTGCGCAATCAGGGCTCCTGGATGGACATCGGCTCGTCGATATCGCATTTTGTCATCATGGAGGTGACCACGCTGGTGCTACTGCTGCTATCGTATGCTGCCAAGCTGCTCCTGCGCCTGGTCAACTGTGATCGTCTCGTGGAAAAGCTGCGCTAATAAAACCCGGATCGAATCCAAGTCCATGTCCTCAGTTACCAAATACTTTACACTGAACTTAAACATTTATGTCAATATTTACAACACTAATTAAGAATTAGTAACATACACTTGTAAATCGTAGAATCTATATGCTAGGAATGTGTCTGTGTGTAGGGTGTGGGTGTGGGTTTGGGTTTGGGTGTGTTTGTGCGTGTGTTTATATGTGGTGGGTGTGTGGCATGGCACGACATCTAATGAGTAGCAGTAGCAGCAAAAAGAACCAGAAAACTTCTCCAAAAACTAATCTTTAAGATATTTCTCCAGTGGATTTAATCCCAGGAGTTTCGGATTGGCTGTCTCATCTGGAACGAAGTCAAGCACCACTATCAATCATTCCCCCAAGCGTTTCATATCGCTACTCACTTGACTGTGCCGGCTTAGCTGTGGTGGCACTCTGCGCGCGCGGTGAGGACTGCAGACAATTGAGCCACTCGGCCAACGAGATCTTCTTATCACCATTCACATCACAGTAGCGCGGCATCTTCTTGCCACATCTCCGCAAATTGCTGTGGACGATTATTACGTGGATTGATAATTATCAAACGCAATCGTGATTGATGCTCACCTCGCACTGGTGACCAGATCCCGGAACACTTTCCATTCTCTGCGCTCCCACGACTTGTTTTTGTTCTTATCCAGATACACAAAGCTCAGTGTGGCAATCCGTTCGTCTTCCGTTTTCCACATGGTCGAATTGGTGCTGCTTGGCGGTGGAGGGGGAAGAGTTAGTTTGATAAAATAGTGTTCAGGCAGCAATGCTACCTCGTTGGACTGCTGGGCAGAGAGAGCTGCGTGTTGAGGTATGCCTTGAGCTCCTTGAGGAACTGCGTCTTGCGGGGCTCGGTGCATCCCTTCATGGGTCTCACGACGATGTCCTCATCGCACTGGGGCGGCTTGTTCTTTACCCAAGTGCCCGGAATGTTCTTGCCCGTGTCCTCGTTCACACACCAGCAGTATGGGGTGGAGCTGTAGCACTGGATTCGCTGATAGCGTCCATCGGGCATACACTCGGGCACATACAACCGGCTCATGCCACCGTGCTGTGGAAATGCAGACCAGAGACCATTTCCATTACAATAAATACACTTTTGTCGGGGGAGGGGAGAGGTGGTGAAACTTACGCCCTGTTCCTCCAGTGCCACCGACTGATCGACCCAGCAGTTGGACTCGCCCTCATTCTCGGTGTTCGTCGATTCCGGCGTCTTGGAGTTCAGCACTGTCAAGATATGGGCATTAACATACAATCTATTCTGCCCTTTGGATACATGCCAAATGGATATGAATGTTACTAATTTTGGTTAGTGGTCTGCAACCAAGAAAACAACAACAACATCACAAGCGTCTATGTATGTACGTACTAATTAGTGACGGATAGTTCAGAGATGTGCGTGAAAGGTGCATGCTCGAGGTGTCCGATTCGTCCTCATCCTTGCCGTTGCCATTGCCGTACCCGGTCGCACCTTCGTCGTAGCTCTCATCGTGCTCCTCGCTTTCAACGCTCAGATCCTCCGCGTACGAGTGTGGGGGACTGCTGCTGCCGATGATATTGGTGTTGGTATGATCGTGGTTGTTGCTATCTGAATTTGTGGTGTGAATGTGATAGTGCATGTCGCGTGGAGGTGCCGTGGCTAAGCTGCCATTTGGGACATCAACGGCGACACTACCTGAATACAGACAACACACAGATACCAGGATGTGAGTAACGTAGCGTACATATTGGATGATTTACACTCGTATGATGGATTATGTTATTAGGGAAGTTAGTAAATATTTGTCCATCCCTGGGGCTAACCTAACGTTTTATTTATATTAATAATCGATACTCATCGCTACCCTGGTTAACCGATTGCTTATGCTCTGTTCGATAGTCGTGAATTACAGTTAGTTTTGAGTGGAGTGCATCAATAAAAGAATATTAATAACTTTTACTTACGATTATGCGCATCTTTGAACAGGCAAAGGCTCCACTCGATGCGGGACAGGTTGTCGTCTTTGCTGACATCACAATACTTGCCAAAAGCACGTCCACAGCGTCGCGGCTTCACCGCCTGTTCGCATACAAATCAGCAAATATGTATGTATAATATGGGTTTGGTTTGTATTAAAGTGGGTGTATATTTGAGGGTGATGGCGATCCATCAGACAGACGCTGACGTCCACATGGCACATGGACGGCCGCTACTCACCCGCTTGAGGAGCTTCTTCAGCTCGCGCACTTCTTGCCTGTCCAGCAACTGATTGCCGTCCGCATCTAGTCGGGTAAATTTCCAGTCCAAGATGGCGGCGTCCGAGTGGGTTGCTGTTGGGCCAAAGCGCAAATACTCGCTGCGGAACACCTCGATAAGATTGGCGTTGAATGCTATGCGATCCGCCTTGCTACATGCACGAGGGGCAGATGCTCCGCTGCCACTGCTACTTGCCTCGGCACTGTCACTGCCTCTGGCAGAATCTGCATCGTAGCTGATCTGTTGCGTTGGAAGGCGGCGACGGTTGCGCCTGTAGGCCCGACACTTGGGCTTCCTGCGACGCGACAAGGTGGATGTGTCCTCAATGGGACGGCCCATGCTGTCACTGCACCAGCATCCAGCCTCTCCGTAGCACTGCCTGGCAGCATAGTTTCCATCCTTGCGACAGCGCGGCACAAAATATTTTGGATCGCGTGCCTGCTGCCGACGCGCAAACTCGACCGCCTCCAGGCAGCCTGCAATCGGCCAAAGTAAGCATTACAATTGGGGCAGAACATCGAAAACGTCGCTCACTTACCATTGCAGGAACCGCGGTACTTAAGGCTCACCGGATGGCCGCTGCACTGCACCCGGAGCAGGTGACAACGGGTGTGATAGGTCTGGCCATCGGTGCCACAGACAGGACCCTCGCTCTCATCGCACTTGCCCATCTTGGCGGCGCACGCAGACACTTTCAGCTGGAAGGTCCAAGGAAGAGGTGTCAATTGGGAATGTGAAGCATTTTTCTACCGCTCCCAATACCCCTGCCACTCTCACCGCTCAGGTGGGCCACGCTTAAACAGAATCAAACACGCGTAAAATGATTTATCGCATTTATGGCCAAGTCTCCGAGTCGCCGCCAAGCGTCTGGCTACTCGAATCTGACTTGCATACGGAATGGCGCACAGTGACTGGCCGCCTCGCCGCCTCGCCTGGCAGAAGGGGCCAGCAGCAGCGGGGCGGATACACGCGACATGGCTAATATGAAAATCAAAGTTGTCAGGCCCATAACTTGAATGGCATCGCAAATACGAGCAATGTTCAAAAAGCTATGCGAAACCCAAAAATTCGCACCGAAATTATGGCAGCCTGTCGCTTTCGTTGCCGAGTGTCGACCAACTGGCTGGCTGGGATGCCGATGCCTGGGCCGGTACGGCTTGCTGAGTGAGCGAATTCTTGTTTAGCCCACAAAATCATATGTATGTACGTATATGTTTGTACATATGTAAATCATGAAAAAGAAATATGGGAGACCAAACACAATTGCGTAGCACTTAAGAGACTGCCACTGCCACTGCAGCGCAGCGCCTTTTGTCGCCAATTTGTTCGGCCAGCCCACAGCCCACGTCCATTTGGACATTAATTAGATTTTTCTGTTATTGAAAAGTCACATTCATCTGCGTATCTAAATGACCAATAGCTGAAACATGTTTTGGATAAGGTATTAGGATACTAATTGAGGGGTCTTGTCTTGCAAATGCCAAAAGCGAAAGTGGATATACTCATTATACAATGCAATACAATACGAACGGTGGGTTTGGATTCAACTTTGCTCATCAAAGATCAATTATACAGCAGCAGGCCAGGAATCTTTTAATTTCGAATTCTTGTGGCAGCCCAACCGAGAATCCTTCTTGTTTCTCCTGATACCCTAAGAAGGCTGTGCAATCAACTATGTACTTTAATTATCCTCAGGCCACGCACTCAATAAAGTAAGTATATGGATTTTCCTTTCCACAAATCTCTAATCGGATTGTCCAATTTTGGGAGGGATCCTTTAGTTCGAAAAAGATTTTGAACACCCAAAGTAATTTTGGATGTATTTAAATACTAGAAGGCAGACATATATGTTTTACCTGTCATAAGAAATAGAAATAATACCTGCCCCAGTGTTATCTTGTTTCCCAAATACATACATATGTATGTACATCTCTGTTCATACATGCACCAAAAATAATAGAATGTCTGTAAACAATTTTGAATCCAAATTGTTTGCTTTGAGCACGCGCTCGCCGGTAATCGGAGTGCGCAGGTGATTTTTGACTCCCAGATACAAACATACATACATATGTATGCATGCATGTACCGATGTACATAAGTGCAGACAGACGAATGGGACGATCGGACGAATGGGGAGCGCGCCAGAATACTCGTATACCATAACATATTGCTTCAATCAGCAGATCCAATGTCCGTTCTTCGAAATATATGTATGTAATGTGGGGCATCAGTGTAGCTCGGTAGGGGGGGGTGGGGACATGGGCAGGTGTAGTTGAAACGGAATGCCATCGATCACAGTCGAAGTCGGCGCCAATGACATGAGAATGTCTAATTGAAAATGCAAATGGCATTCCTTTGAGTACATATTATTATTTGCTTTTTATAAATAGGGCGTTATCCCAAAAACGTGCCTGGATTGGGAATCCAAAAGCAACGCCCTGTGCACTGCACCGGCCGGGGCACCCTGTCTCTCGCACAGGGCCACAAATTATAAATGGAGACAGCTCAAGGATTGTTACCGAGATAACGACAAAATTATTGACTGACAGTTCTCACGCTCGCCGAATGGCAGAAGAAGACGAAGAGCAAGCACCGAATACTCGTATGAGGAGGGAGGAGAGTGATGTGATGGGAAAAGGGATCCCGATCTCGATCCCGAGCCCAACAGCAAGAATAACACTTTAAATACTTCTTCACACTTTGTCATCATCAGGCAGCTTAGTGGCATTGGCAAAAAAGAAACCTCTGCTCTGCTCTGCCCTGGGTCGAGGTTTGGGTTCTGGCCAACTCCACCACCAACTCCAATTCGAAGAGGCAAAAAACGCTTTGGACCGTTTTCTGATCTTTTTTTGTTCTCCTCTGGCTTTTTGCTGAACGAACGAACACGAAACGAAACTCGTTCGTACGTCGGGCAGATGAAAAAGAAAAACAAAAATGATGGAGCATCACAGAAGGGGGAGTGGTGGGGCTGGGCCGGCAAACTACCAGCCAAGACGAAGTTGGCAGACAGCACGGCGGCAGCAGGTTAGGTAGAAGAAGTCACAAGCTGAAGTTGAGCAGCCAACAGCCAGCAGCATCAGTGGCAACTTCTTCTTTGTCTGCCTTTTGGACAAGCCAAGCCCAGCCCAGCCGAAGAAGCACTTTTAATACCTGGAATATTCAAGTGTTTTCTTGGGATTACTACAAAGGGATGATCATTTGTATGTCTTAGCGGAATGGCAGGGGCAGGGACAGGGACTTAAAATCAGAGTTTTTGGCAATGATTGATCCCTTTAAACATTCCATCCATAGCTCTGCATAATCGGATTAGTTAGGATATCGAAACTAATCAATGATTAGTGGTGTCTTACATATTTATTTATAGTTTTTATGGTTTTTTAATAATCACTTACCGTCTGCTCCAGTCGCCGCTCCTTGGACTGATCGTTGCTCTTGCCGGCCGCCGCCATGACCACCACGAACAAGGTCAGGAATAAACATCGCGCAAACATTTCAGTGCAAGCAATTTTAATTCTTTTAACTGTTTGTGTTTGCGGCCAAAGTGTTTGTGCGTTCGTATTCACAGTTAGAGCAAGAAATGCCTAAAGATCAGCATTATAATCAAATATTCAAATATGCATTTATTTCACCACATCAAACTTTACTTTTGTTTTTTATATTTTTGCAAAGTCGCAATTAGAATTTCTTCTTCTATTATGGTGGATGTACTGAGTTGTGTGTGTGTGGAGGCAGGAGAGATAGAACTTTTACTTGAGCGCTTTATTTATTTATCGATTTCCGTTGGCTATTTATAGTAACTGTTTCTACACCTATATACGCGAACATCCATACGTACATGCATATACATGCATATGTACTGCACATGTGTGTATGTGCATTAAGGTGTTGTAGATCTTGTTTATACAATGGATTTCTGCCTTTATTTATGTGTATGATATTTGCCGATTTCAAAAATTTCAAAAACCGTCCGAAAATAACCAAAAACCAACCAACCAACGGTCTCAAAGTTTTCTGTCGACTGACATCCACCAAGTTGCTGTGGAGTAGCCAAGGCAGAATATAGCCGGCCCGGCCTAAACTGGCCACAAAGAGAGAGGGACAGAGCGTAAGAGAGAGAGAGAGAGAAAGACCTACCGTACCGCTGCACAGTGGGTGAAATGATCAAAACTAGCAAACAAACAAAAATGTAGAAAAGATGTTAGCATATAAAAAAAAATTGCTTGCCTTGTAAAATTAATATTTACTAGTAATAAAAATTGTCACTGTGCAGACCAAGATATCCCATTAATGTTACCAATTGAAACTAATAAGATGTGAGTCTCAGAGGTGCTGGGAGGCGCCTCTTACTGCACGAATGTTGAGCAAACGAAAATGGGTTTTATTTCTTTGACCAGATTGGCCATTTCACCCACTGTGCGCTGCCGCGTATGTAGATATACATGTGTATGTGAGAGAGAGGATCGGTCTGGTGGCGTGCAGCGCCGCCGCCGCCGCATTGAAAATCGACAATGTCGCCACAATGTCTGGCGTGTCTCTGTCTCCGCCATATCTTATCTTTTACTTTGCTTTTGCCTTTTAGTGTGTTTCTTCCCCCTGACACGGCTCCGCGTCCGAAACTGGACAGCAGAGTGCAGCAGCATAAAGGCACACACACACACAAATGCAGTCTCGCACAAGCGCAGAGGAGGCATGCCTCAATGTGTGTGCGAGTGTGAAATTTATGTTCCTTTGTACATCTCAAGAGGCTGCCTCACCAAAACATCTAAAACAAAACAACAAAAAACCAAAGCAACAGTTGGTGGGATCACAGCACCAGCTGCTGTGCCCGCAGAGGTAAAGATGGTGGAGGAGTCGAAAAGGTAGGATGGCCCGAAGGAGAGGAGAAAAGGAAAACGTGAGCTATATACTCGTTGAGCCCTGCTCCTGCCGTCCGTCGCACGTCAGTGATTTATAGAGCTAGTGGTGGTGGTGGTGCTGCTGCTGTCGGGCTGGAATCGAAGGAGGCAGGTCTCCCGGTCCCCTCCCCCGGTCAGACGATCTCCGTTTCGGTGTGAAACCTGCCAGACAGTCTGACGGCAGCGATAGCCCGACCCTCTCCTCTCAGGCATTGTTTTCGGCTGCCCCTCGCCTCTTTCCACACTCAGTTTTGTGGTCTTCTTTTACGATCGAACAAGCCAAGGAGCAGAAGGGGGCTGTAGAAGGAGGAGGCGGAGGAGAGTTTGGAGTACAGTGGAGAGAGAAGACTGCCAGACAGTATGACGCCAAATTCAATACAACATGGTCGATAACAAAGGTAAACAGGCAGCGACAAGGGGCACTTGAGGGCGAGAGCCAGAGACATAGGGCCTGCTACTGCTACAGCCCGTGGGATTCAGTCGGTTCAGTGTTCGGACCATTCCAGAACCAGATGCAGATATAGATATAGATACAGATGCACACAAACACACACACACACACGGATACAATACACCCGCCTGCCCGCCTGTGTGCCCAACTAATCATTTTGTGATTCTTGTTTGTTTATTTGTCTTTCTTTATGAAGAACTTTTTCGGTCGAATTTATTTATTGTCTTGTGGATTGCGTCTCTGGATATGAGAATCTGTCTCTGCATCTGCAACCCTTTGGATGGTAGAGCACTTTAACAGTTAGTCAGAAATTGAAGCCATTATAATTCCGACCAGATCAGCACTATCATACCAGATCAGCTTAAGAAATATTGTGCGATTTTTCGTTATTTTTTTACCAAAATATTTACGAAGTTGAAAAGTTTCTATTATCCCCTCCGCTAGACTTTGTATCTTTTTACGAACGTATATAGAAACTTCTGTTGCCACTATATCTCTATAAAAGAGATGAGACATGAATCCCTGTTATCTTTTAAGATGGCCAATATTGGCAATAATTTAATAAATGTACTGAGACCTCGGGTTTTCCCTCTCATTGTGGAAGTACATACTCTCAATAAAATAAAATCCCCCGAGACGTGTCCGCGCATAATGAAATAACAATGAGAGTAAGTCACCCAGTGGGAGTCCCTACGCGAATCGCTCAGACAGTACGCAGCGAAGTTTGCTATAAAATGAGCCTGAGACTACAACAGAACCAACAGATCCCACGATCAGACACAAACAGTATCATCCCTGTGTAGATTCCAGAATGAAGTTCATCGTTTTCCTTGCTCTTTCCTTGGCTGTGATGTGTCTGGTGAAGGCTCAACCCCTGCCAGAGGAGCACTTCGAGGAGGATGTGACTAAACCCATAGTGGTTAAACCCTTGGTCCAACTGATGGAGCAACCCGTCCAGGATGTCCCCGAGCATAGTCGCCAGAAACGAGCCACCTGCGATCTGCTTTCGAAGTGGAACGTAAAGCACACGGCCTGCGCCGCCCACTGTCTTGCGAAAGGCTTCAAGGGTGGCTACTGTAACGGCAAAGCTGTTTGCAATTGCCGTCGTTGATCCTGATTCGGAATGGATTTTAATCAGACATAATGTACACGCTTGAAAATAAAGTTTAGAGAACATTCTCCCATCCTCAATAGACACGTGCTGAGTGACTATAGATATCTATTCATGCCAACTATTATAATTAAGTGCTAATGAATGATCTCTTATCGCCGATTGGGGATCACGACTTTTAGACGCGGGGGGTCAACGGAATCGCACCATAACAACCGACAAGTTTTGGTAGATGTTTAACAGCAATTTCAGCTTCACTTCCGTTTTGCGGACAGGCGGCAGATGAACTATAAATATTGCAAAATGCATGTACTGTATAATTCTCTCTTATCAATTTAACCGAGCAAACAGTGAGGGCATTCTCAGGCATTACCTCCCCCAGAGCCCCCACACAAGATCGCAACGACACACAAATGAGGCACAAGACACAGAAACAAAAGCACAAGTAGAGACAGTGCGAGAGACAGACACTCAATTAACGCCAATTATAGGCGATCTCGCGAGACCAAATTGTTAATAAGAGCATATGGAACTCAACGCAGAATTGTGCCCGCGCTGTGTATTTACTAGCTGAACCAATAATTTCCCGGTTAACTATATTATTCGATTGCATTTATATTGAGAAGCGCAGCGCGAACCACACACGATTAATTCTCTATTTACAATGAGATGAGACTCTTTAAGTTATCAGCGCTGGGAAGTCCGGGAGAACTGAGGCACACAGTCTCGGTCAACAATATTGCGCAAATAGCGGGACCCGTTATACATACATAGATTGGTTTTCGATGCTTAATGCTACTGGTAAATTTCAAATCACCCGTGCTGGCAGTTATTACTAGTTTTCGGGTATATTTGATTTTTATTTTTGCCGCGAGAATCGTCTTCTTCCTCTTCCTTTTGATTCGTGTTGAAAAACGGCACCATATTTTGAGAACAAAAAAACATCGACTCGACGACTATCGATAGATTAGTGTCAAAACAATTTTCTGGCTGCAAAATCTTACAAAAACCGACGCTACGCTACGCTATTCTTCCTAGACTCACCGTCGCACACCTCCGCCCATAGCATATTTAAATGCTCTGCTGATTAGAGTAATTTGAGCTACATAGTCCACGTAGCTCTAAAGTCGTATATCCCAGAGTGGACACTATCTTCGCGCACTTTCAAACCAAACCGCAAGCGCTGTGCTGACGTGGTCCCAGCAACTAATAATTTTGAGAACTGTTATTCTCATTTAAATAAATTATTGTTAAATAGTTTTAAAACATGCTGACAAAGGCCCTACCTTTACTATTGTGCTGCCTGGTGGTGCTGTCCCAAGGTTACAGCTTCACGTCGAAGGAAGTCAAGTGCCACGGTAAGTGGCAGCAACAGGCTGATGGCGGACCTGTTGGAACGCTACTAAATTTACCCTTATCTGTTCTTTACAGTGTGCAAGGCCACGGTGATAGAGCTGGAAGAAGCCATTGCCAAGGAGGATGCCAATAAGAAGGTCGATGTGAGTGGTTTCCGCCTGGATGCCCAGGGAAATTCGGTAAGCAAGCGTGTACGCTTGATCAAGTCTGAGATGTTCCTCACTGAACTCATGGAGAAGATCTGTAAGTTCCTATACATCAAGTATCAGCAACATTTCCCAATGACTGAATCCCCTTCTGGCAGGTGAAAAAATGGATGACTACCTGAAGGCCACCTACAAGAGCAACGGCAAATTCACACTGCTGAAGATGATAGTCAATGGCCAGATGAACCCGGAATCTTCATTGGTCGATTTCGTCCAAGACGGCGATCTCAACAAGAGCCTGGGCCACTTTTGTAATGAGGTGCTGGAGGACAATGACGAAATCTTCCTGAAAGCATTCCAAGCCGAGGAGTTGGGCAATGATTTGGATATCAAAATCTGCTCGGAGCAGGCCAAATACTGCGACGAGGCGCCCGTACAGGATGAATACGACTTTGACGAAAAGGAGGAGCTGTAGAGATGTAGTTATCCTAGTCAATTCCACTAACGAATTTCCATGATCATCACCTCCCGCCCACGGCGGACTCCGATCCGTACTGAACTTTCGATCGAAACTTATATATACATATTGTATAGACAATGCCAGCGCTTAAAAACTAAATAAGACAATATACATCAAATCAATGTGCAATGCCCTCCATTAACATGTTGTGTGGTTTTATTCGCTGCTAAATGAAGGCACAAATTAAGTAGTCGAATTGTAGGGAGTTGTAGTTAGGCAGACTGATGTGTTCGATGGGTGATTTGTTAATTTTCGTCTTCTTCATCCTACTTCTGATCCTCCTCCGGTTTGCTGCAATACAAATAATTTAGTGGCTGCTGCGTTGGAGTGCTCTGACATTACTTACGGTTCTGGTGGTGGTCCACCGGTGTTACGGAGCATTTGGTGACGCACAACCAGCCATGGAGCACCAAAGCCTACAGAGCCAATAATTACCCAGAACAGTGTGAAGCGCACTGGGCTATGCATTCCCTTCGACCAGGGCAAGTTCTATGGAGCAGCCAGACTTGTACAAATTATGGATAAGCACGTAACCCCTGCCTACTTACCGCACCCGGACAACCGCCAGGATAGCCGTGATGGCAAGAGCGACTCAGCGGGTCGCATATGTTGCGCACCGAGGTACGCAGTGTAGACCACATGATTAAATTTCTTTTGTCTTTACAACTTAAAGGGTTACTTTTTGTGAGAAAGCCGACCGTTTTCTGAGAACACGAATTATTATTTAGTGTCTGCCAAATGACAATGATAGAGAGCAAAAGGCCAGGCCTACTACTTAAGGCTAAAGAAAAACATTGATCCGATTGGTTTACAGTTGGGGGCAACTTTATTACGTTTCCACTTTACACTTAAATTTAAGCTGTAACACATTGCACCACCTGGCTGGACCAACAAAGCATCTTACATCTGCAAGAACATGAGATATTTAATCGAATTTTCGCTGTTGAAACTACTAACCTTACATTTGTTGCTGTTGGCTGCCTGCTGGTTGCACGATGGGCACGGAGGGGACCTTACTTCTTCAGCAGTTGATGTCTGACGATAAGGAAGGGGGAGCCGAAGCCCAAAACACAGCCGATGGTGAACAGAGCGGTGATCCTGTACTTGTTTGTCAGGCCGAAGGGCAGATTCTGAAATTCAAAGAGAATTTTTCATTATCATTGATTTTCCGTCAGGATTATGTGCTAAATGCAATTATGTAACCACTGGGTTTTATTCAGTTAATTTGCTCACCTCGCCGGGAACGCCACCATGGCCGCTGAAGCGGACCATGGATTGCGAGAAGTTGCGTGCAATGACACTGCTGCGGCCCAACATTTTAATATTCAGATATTTTAAGTAAAAATTTCACAAATACAGAGCTTGCTGCTGGTGGTGCGCAAATTAGAGATGACAAATGGCCGATACCCTTTGCGACAGCTTACGATAACGTCGATACTATCGGAAAAGGGTACACTGAAAAAAAAGAAGGAGAAAACAATAAAAACTGAATTTACTTCATATAACTTTCATTGTTTAATAATTGAGACATTTAAAAAATCCGCAATGGGTAAATATATTAGCACAAATGAGTACGAGGCTTAAAACAAAACAAATCAACTGCTTATCGCACAAAACTACCGATATTTTTGTGCAAGCTTCCCAGTGCATCGATAAATATAATTACATGTTTTCATATCTGAAACAACCAAGTGAAACAACAGAAAAATAGTATAAATATATTCGAAACTCAGAGAAGTTTGTGATATGTACAAATATCACCTACGCATAATTATTCACAAAAAATTAATCGATACATTTATACGAATACAAATTGACTGCGCCATCCATCGGCCTTAAAGGCCATCACTACCATTTCGAATGTTGTCAAGAACGGCCATTTTGACGGACCGGACGGACAAAACTCATACACATCCCAAAAATAAATAAATTCAAAATTATTGTACAAAATTATAAGTAAACGTTCCGCGGCGTCGGCATATATACGCGGCCCAGTAGGAGGGTGCCATCGTTCGGGGGCGCTCGCACAAAGTGTCTGTGAATCGCTACATACAGAATTTTTCCATTCGCAAGTAACACTGATACATTGTGAGAATTGCACAAATGAAGTGAGAAGTCGGAGTAGCAGTCAAGACAGCAACAAGGAGAACGCTGGCAAAATGCTCGAATCGCCCAAATTTATTGAGAATGATTTATATAATGGGAGCCATGCCTTTACCTGGCTGGCCGACATGGTGGGGCTCTCTGTTGATTTGGTAAGTTCTTATAACTTAACTCTCAGCTTCCGTCTCTTCTCCTACCATCTAAATCAAACGGGTGTGTGCACGTGTGCGTGTTTATCTGTACATAAAAGTATACATGTGGTCGAGTGTTAATAATGCAGACAAAGCCCAGTATCTTAAGCATAATTTGCGCTAAGAAAATTGATACTTAAAAGGTATTTGTAACTGTTGCAGTGTAGGAACGGTATTTCCTAAGCAACAAAATATATAAGTTGTGACAGTGTCAATCAAAACGAAGGTTAAATGTGCCGGTTATCCTCCAAAAAAAAACGGAGTCGTTCAAGGTTTGGACCAATTTGGGCCGCCCAACCAATTTTCTTCTGTTCGTTCGGGTTGTTTTAGCGCGAAATTGGCAGCTAAACGAAATTAACTGTGATCTATAGTGTAAATGCCGCATTCCTCAATTGCCTGCAGGTTGAAAGGAGCAACAACTACGTATGTTAATTTAAGTTGGATTCATGCAAAACGTGAATGATTTTCGGTGTCCCACTTTCTTATCAGGGGAGTGGGGAGGTGCGGCTGTTGACAGTCGCCAAGAATACTCTGTGGAATTTTCCACGCTGTACGCTTCCAATTTAGAACAAAAGTAAACTACACAATATGCGCCGCCGTGACATTTTGTACATTGGACTCATCTTTATAGTTGGTTTTCGCATAGTTAAAGATTTTTGCATCATTTAACTGAGGTGTGAGTGGTGGAGGCGAGGCTGGGTACGGCGGACGGAGGATGTCATGGGCAATTGATCGCTAAGTGTCGCACTTACATATGTATGTACATATATACACATTCACACTCTCTGCATTGCATTGCATTTGCATGACGGCAACTATATACGAATGTACATATGTATGTACATAGGTTGAGAGCGAGAGGTATACAAATGTGATTCATTCATGCATTTGTATGCATTTATCTGCAGCGCTTAGGGCCTGGCCCAAATCCGTTTTAGACGTGAAATGAAATGATGGCCATACACGTAATATACTCTACTGAATAGTAATATTTTCAATGCTGATGACCTAATACCAACATCCGATGTCATGCGTCTGTATGTGGGAGAGTCCATATGTGTTAATATAGTGCGAACTTGACTGGTATAGACACACGCATACTTGAAATTCAATTTAACTGACTTCTATCATGGCTCCCAACACCCCCTCCGCAATGTGCTCCCCGGTAATTGAATTTTTAGCTCTTTTGTTTGCAAACAAACGGCAGCAACAGTAGTTGTGAGAAAAGCGTCAGTGTGTGTGTGCTCTCTTTCCCGCCTCTGTGTGCCGTGCCTCAGCTGATATTTTTTCCCCTCCTAGACCCCACCCCAGCTCCGCTCATGACTCAGAGCGACAGGGTGTCTTGGGAACCATTTAACTTCTTTCTGCTGGCAGCGCGGGTGAGTGTTTGGGTGTATGACACATTTGGAAATTAGCAAGAGCTCACTATTAGCTGGCGTATCATTAGCACGAAATGTTTTATTAGTTTTATTATGTAAATTTAAATCGAAGGTTGAAACACGCAATGCGCAAATGCCGGTGAATTAGCCAATTGTTCGAGGAATTGCCTCACCCCAAAAGTATTTACATACATATATGTAAATATGTACTATTGGCACTAAACCGCTTGCAGTATTTATCGGCGCTAATGATCTGTTGCTGCAGGCCCGGCCGGTCAATGGCGGCATATTTTCTGAGCCCATAAACTGTTTGTTTTGCTCTCTTGCTCTTCTTTCTCCACCCCTACATGCACGACGCTGACTGTGTATATATATTTTCTTTTATTAATAAACAGCAATAAACAACTCATTTTAGTTGTTGTATGTATGTATGCACATGTACATATGTATTTTTTTTATATTTCACAACTTTTCTACGCGCTAAAGCACTGCGCAGCACTGGAAATTGAACACCGGTCTGTTCGATCAAAAAGCAAAGTGTAAACCAATTGAAATAAATATAAATTGCTAATTGTAATGCATGGCGTCGGGCCAAAAGGGTTAAGAGAGCAGCACCGGTAAATTGAAAAATACAGTGAGAGACAGAGAGAGGGAGAGAGAGGCGGCCATTTGGCATGGATAGCCAATTGTTGCGCCTTGCACTCAGCACACTCTTTCTCACTCCCACTCTCCCTCTATATGCATAATTATAATAAATTATTATTTCTATGACCTTGAGTGGGCTGCCAGATGTTGTTTGAACTCTGTTGAGAGCAGCATGCGGCGGCTGTTGTGCGGCTGTCATTTGCCGCCTCTTCTTTTTCCCTCAGTTTTGTCAGCTGCTGGGTGGCGCCATTAGCATACATATGTACATATAACGGTTGTTTGCATACCCTGGGCTACATTTTCATAATGGGCATATTGCTAGGGACACTATCAAACAAAAAACGGAAACTATTTTAAAGCCGAAACAAACTGTTACTCTTGCTTTTGTTCCCCAATCGAAAATTTTTTGCTGCTTGCCGATAACCACCTAGAGCGTTCTTGATTCTTTGTTCTTGGTCGTCTTCAACTCGCACTCTTGCTTTTTATCGTACGTTTGCATTGGGAACGATATTTCTGTTGTTGCTTTTATTGTTTTTGGTTTATTTATAGTGATCACGCCACTTTTCGATACACGCTTGTTTGGCGCACTGCCGCTCTCACCTCCGACTCTGCCTCTCCTCCTGACCTGACCAAAACGCTTATGGGAGGTTTATGAAATGATTTATGGGTATATTTCCATTTGCGGTGCATGTTTGTTCTATGTTTGCCTGAAGTCGTGATTTACCTATAAACATTTTAGTTGACTGATGGGCTTCAACATTAGCAGCTCTTGTAAAATATTCTGCAGCTATTTAAGCCCTTGACAGCCCCCACAATACCCTCCTTTGAAGCTCTGGAGAACGCTTGAGAACAATGGGAGATGAGCACGCACATTATTTCCTCCAAGCTGCATTGTTGCCCGTCCGTTGGCTTGAAACTATAGAAACGTCTTATCTTCACATCAAGTTCCTTACAATAGCGCAAACAACGCCCCGTCAAGAGAGGGAGGAGATATGTCAGGAAGGAGGGGTTAGCCCGTAACCTTTTTGCTATTGCAATGCATAAAATTGTGCTCCAAATTCCGCCCTTCGATTGCAGCGTGCCAAAAACAGCTGACAATCGAAATACAAGGCGGCTTCCTTGCCTTTGCGTGCCCAGAAATTCAATTTCAATGTTGAAATTCGATTGGCTCGCAGGTTTTATGCTCAATTTAATTATTTCACCTTGAGCACTTGACAAGAGACTCGAATTCGAGGTCGCCAGAGAGGCCCTCAGAATACGATGTGAGCTGAGGTAGGGCACCACCAATCTCCGACACTGTCTGGCTCAATCTGAAAAAAAGCTGAAACCAAAACCATGCCCCCAAGCAGGCAGATGAGTTCCTTCCTTCATACTCTGCATGAATCATGGTTTCGAGCTGGATTGCTCTCCTGCTTTAATTCCAATTCCAACAAGTCGCCGCCCACCCACTTGTTGAAGCCTAATCCCATCCGAGAGCTGCTTCCACTGTATTTTGAGTTGAAATATTCTTCAGCAAGATTTTCCTTTCGTTTGGTATTGCTGTGCCAGTGCTGCTTTTGTGCAGGTTGTTTCCCATTAACCCGTTAACCGGTTTTGCCCAGAGCATTGCCAACTCGAATTATTGCGCATGAGCTCTTTGGATGGATGGATGATGATTACAACACTTCGTATATGTATTGGGGAGACTTTTTTATTTTGTGGGCTTTCTGCAGTGTACACACAACAATTGATCGTCTAATATAAACTTAATGTGCCTTCTAATCAGATCTGTACTTCGACTCTTTACTCAGCATTTGCGATAACAAAGGAAAGCCTTAAACGAATTTATCGTCTCATATATGTATAAAGCTTATCGCTATGACGGCAGGCCCTAGCCCATCAGGCCATTGTCGCTTTGTCTTTGACCTATGGCGCGAGGAGGTACATTACATACTTGCATACAAACTACACTGACGTGGTTCCTGATTGCTATTTCCTGATATAGATCGAGATAATATGTACCATATCTTATATAGGTAAATACACAAGTATGTACATATGTACACGTTACGTACACCACTCTTATCGACAGTCCGACGTGTACCTTGGCAATTACGAAATTTGAGAACAGAATTTGTAAGATGCTTACAAAGTTATTTAAAAGATAGTTGAAAATGGAACTTCTGGTACAGTGCATTTTCGATGTGTAAGGCACAATTTTAATTGTGTTGGAGATTCATTATTGAATTAAGGTATAATTTATCACCGTCCAAATAATGTTTCAAATTAATACCTGTAAATATTTGGTTGGTTTTATGGTTTTGAACTGTACTGTACCTAGCTTCTTTCACATTTTGAAGCTATAGAACACATACATAGCTCAGGAAGTAAAGTTACTTCTCTGAAAACGAAGATGTGACGCCGAATGCACTTTGCAAATTAGTCCGAAATTATCAGGAAATGTGGTCACCTGCTTGTCGGGGGTCCCAGATACACGGAGACCACTTGAGTCGACCGTTGAACGGATGACTATAAAAGAGCGGCGCAACAGAGAAGTCGTCAGCACCAAAGCGAAAGCGGTAAAGTAACCAACTGCAGTTAGTTATCCTTTCAAGCTGCCTATAGTTTTCCATGAATTTCTGTAAGTGTCGCACTGATTGGTGGAAGTGTGTCCTCAGACTTAATAGATCTCATTTACAGCAAGCCTTCTTCTGCTGGCCCTTGTGGCAGTAGTCGCAGACTCCCACAGAATCGCTCCACCGCCTGCAGATCCCCAGGAGCCATGCAGCACCACCACCCTCAAGCCACCATGTGACACGAAAACAACTCCTAAACCAGAACCACCGTGTACACCAACTCCACCCCCACAAGAGCCTCCATGTGACACGACAACTCCGAAACCAGAACCACCGTGTACACCAACTCCACCCCCAGAAGAGCCACCACGTGACACGACAACAACTCCGAAACCAGAACCACCGTGTAAACCAACTCCACCCCCAGAAGAGCCACCACGTGACACGACAACAACTCCGAAACCAGAACCACCGTGTACACCAACTCCACCCCCAGAAAAGCCACCACGTGACACGACAACAACTCCGAAACCTGAACCACCGTGTACACCAACTCCACCCCCAGAAGAGCCACCACGTGACACGACAACAACTCCGAAACCAGAACCACCGTGTACACCAACTCCACCCCCAGAAGAGCCACCACGTGACACGACAACAACTCCGAAACCTGAACCACCGTGTACACCAACTCCACCCCCAGAAGAGCCACCACGTGACACGACAACAACTCCGAAACCAGAACCACCGTGTACACCAACTCCACCCCCAGAAGAGCCACCACGTGACACGACAACAACTCCGATACCTGAACCACCGTGTACACCAACTCCACCCCCAGAAGAGCCACCACGTGACACGACAACAACTCCGAAACCAGAACCACCGTGTACACCAACTCCACCCCCAGAAGAGCCACCACGTGACACGACAACAACTCCGAAACCTGAACCACCGTGTACACCAACTCCACCCCCAGAAGAGCCACCACGTGACACGACAACAACTCCGAAACCAGAACCACCGTGTACACCAACTCCACCCCCAGAAGAGCCACCACGTGACACGACAACAACTCCGAAACCAGAACCACCGTGTACACCAACTCCACCCCCAGAAGAGCCACCACGTGACACGACAACAACTCCGAAACCTGAACCACCGTGTACACCAACTCCACCCCCAGAAGAGCCACCACGTGACACGACAACAACTCCGAAACCTGAATCACCGTGTACACCAACTCCACCCCCAGAAGAGCCACCACGTGACACGACAACAACTCCGAAACCAGAACCACCGTGTACACCAACTCCACCCCCAGAAGAGCCACCACGTGACACGACAACAACTCCGAAACCTGAACCACCGTGTACACCAACTCCACCCCCAGAAGAGCCACCACGTGACACGACAACAACTCCGAAACCAGAACCACCGTGTACACCAACTCCACCCCCACAAGAGCCTCCATGTGACACGACAACAACACCTCCGCCTCCACCCCCCTGTTCCAAAACAACAACAACTCCGCCTCCACCCCCCTGTTCCACAACAACAACAACTCCGCCTCCACCCCCTGTTCCACAACAACAACAACTCCGCCTCCACCCCCCTGTTCCACAACAACAACAACTCCGCCTCCACCCCCCTGTTCCACAACAACAACAACTCCGCCTCCACCCCCCTGTTCCACAACAACAACACCTCCGCCAGATCAACCCTGTGACACGACAACAACTCCGAAACCTGATTCACCGTGTACAACAACCCCTCCGCCAGAGACACCGTGTATCACAACAGCTGCACCTCCCAGCCTGATCGAGAAGCTTATTCCCAGGCCTCTGTTAGATCTCTTCTCCGGCTCCAGCATCTCCACAACTGGAGAGGGCGAATGCAGCGGAAGGGCTGACGGCAGCTACCTGCAGGACGAGAAACACTGCCGCCGCTATTACGAGTGCCGCAGCGGACTCCGCGTGCTGCGCAAGTGCAGAGCCGGCCAATGGTTCGATTTGGAGGAAGGCAAGTGCCGCCGTCGCAGCCTGGTGCTGAACTGTCCCGCTCAGCGCAACTGAACATGAAAGGATCGGCGGATATGATACGTGCAACATGTATATTAACGTGTATCCTAACCAACAGTAATCCACTCAATAAATAGCAATCTAATCGAACTTTGTACCAACTCAACTTATACTACTTTGTCGTGGCTCCTTTTTTATTAGAGAACTAAACTTAGCCATGGTCGAGGGTTGGTATGTCATGTCGTATTTACTGGGAACAGTCAGTGCCCGCTTGGAGTTGTTTGGGATAAAATGTAAATTATTTTCTTAATAGAAGGGTAGCTTGTCAGGTGCTACAATCCATTCCGCTCATCTGCTACACCAACAACAATCAAAAACATAACAAAAGAAAACTAAAGACGCGTTTAAAATGTATTCCACTTTAAAGTCATTGACTCCAAGACTCGATGATATGAAAATTGTTAATTCACAAAGTGATCTTGTCTGTGATTCAAAATTTCTGCTGATTACAGTCTGTACTTGTTTCCACAATAATATATATATATATATAAATACTTAATATGTTTATGCACAACTAATAATATAATTCAGAATTGTGTCGGCACAACATTGTCCCTGATAAGGCCGCATCCGCTTGGCTTGGCCTTCGTTCTTTAGTTGTCAGTGAATCGCCTGGGGTCCTGACAATCTCTGATGTTCTGAGGTTGGTGGACAATGTCTTATCGAACCTTATCAGGAACCAAGTAAAAAGCGTTTTAAAAGAGTTCAAAATCAAGCTGAGCGAGGGACAAGCAATTGATATAAATTATAGGTTTTATATCATTCGCTTGTCTCCACGAAACCTGTTACGAAACCCAATTCAGCAGGGCCTATCACTTCCACTCCACCCCACTCATTGTTTATGCATTGGCAGGCACGAGTAGGCACAATAAATAATTTGTTTAATGGTTGCCGGTGGTGCGGCGCTTTCATTTCTCAATGTCATCTAGCCGCTGGCAAAGGGCGTCGCCGAGAACGATATTCACGTAGATCAGTGTGTGCGGAAGTGTGTGTAAGCATTTGCATTGAAATGAAAGCCAACCCACTCATGCCAAGGCCAAGAGGGATCACCTCTTGGCCCACTTGCAACCAAAACGAACCGAACCGAACATTGATCACAAAGTGTTTTCGTGATTACTGATTCTTGATCATGATCAAGAGCAATGAACGACAATGTCGCAGTCGTTGTCGCCGTTCTAGGGGAGATGAATGCTCTGCTCTCTGATGCCAATTGCATTTCAGAAAACGCACGTGCACTCCGCATGTGCTCTCCGGTGGGGTGTGGATCTCACGGGGGGTATCGTATGCCACGGTACACAGATACAACAGAACTGGTTACGATTCTCGCAGGTGGTGCCATTTCCCTAGATACTTGTTATTTGAGTTTGCGCCAATGACGTTTTCGTGGCTATTTTATATACTCGTAAGTTAAGTAGGCAATTTCTTTCTTTATTTTGAATTCACTCAACTTATGTCTACAAATTTTCTTGTGCATTGCAGGTAAACTTTTTACTATGCCAAATATCAGCCCTCTTCCTGGCCTCCCTCTTCCGCTCGCTGCTGCATCCCTCCAAGGTGTCCAGCAAGCTGCGCCACACATTTGGGCTGTCGATAGGCCTAGCCTTTGGTTACTTTTGCTTTGGTCAGCAGGCAATACACATTGCCGGTCTTCCGGCAATGTGCTACATAGTCATACGCACCCAAGATCCGCGCATTGTGCAGAGGTAACGAATAGGCATAGAATCGCTGATTGATTTGAACTCTCGCTAATTTACTGAGATTGCAGAGCGGTCTTGCTGGTGGCCATGAGCTATTTGCTGTGCGTGCATCTGATGCGACAACTCTACGACTATGGATCCTATGCTCTGGACATTACCGGGCCACTGATGATCATCACACAGAAGGTTACGAGCCTGGCCTTTAGCATACATGACGGTTTTGTGCGGGAGGAGGAGGTGAGTACATAAATCAAATTGAGGTGCACTCGCCCAGCAATTACGAAAAACTAAACTCATTTTCTGTTTTGTCCCTAAATAGGACCTGACAAAGGCTCAGCAATATCACGCCATTCGCAAAATGCCATCGGCATTGGAGTACTTCTCGTATGTGTGGCATTTCCAAAGTATCCTGGCCGGCCCACTGGTATTTTACAAGGACTACATTGAGTTTGTAGAGGGCTACAATCTGCTGAAGCGTCCGTCCACCAATGTAAGTGCATTACGTGGTCAGGTCACTGCGTCTGCAGTCGCCACTAATGGCAGCTGCAATGATTTCATTAGTTGCCATAAATTGGCTTTCCCCCCTCAGCCAATTTGCTGCCTGTTCAGCCTTTTGCCTGGCAATATTCATTAGTGATTAATTAACTTTGTCTGTGGCAGGGCTCTATGGACAATGGCAAAACGGAACTGGTGCTGGAGCCATCGCCAACGAAAACGGTGATACGCAAGGTGATTGGCAGTCTCGTGTGCGCCTTCATATTCATGAAGTTCGTGAAGCTCTATCCAGTGAAGAACATGAAGGAGGATGACTTCTTGGAGAACACCAGCATGGCCTATAAATACTGGTATGCCATGATGGCAACCACCTGCATACGCTTCAAGTATTATCACGCATGGCTGCTGGCGGATGCGATATGCAATAACGCTGGTCTAGGCTTCGCCGGCTACGACAAGGATGGCAATGCCAAATGGGATCTAATATCCAACATCAATGTCTTGTCATTTGAGGTAGGCATAGCTTTGTTTGGATCTCGATGCTGGAAGTAGTATTTATCACATTTTGTCGCTTGGCAGTTTTCGTCGAATATGCGCGATGCCATCAACAACTGGAACTGCGGCACAAATCGCTGGCTCCGCACCCTCGTGTATGAGCGTGTGCCGAAGCGATATGGCACATTGCTCACCTTTGCATTGAGTGCCGTATGGCATGGCTTCTATCCGGGCTACTATCTGACCTTTGCCACCGGAGCCGTGACGGTTACCGCCGCCCGAATGGGACGCAGACTCTTCCGTCATCGCTTCCAGAGCACACAGCTCACCCGAATGTTCTACGACATTCTCACCTGTCTAATCACACGCATTGTGATGGGCTATGCCACATTCCCATTCGTTCTGCTTGAATTTATGGTGAGTACTACTGACTCTGACGGGGGATGAAACCAAAACGTAATTTTCTTTTTCGATTTTTAATTACAGGGCAGCATCAAATTGTACCTGAGATTTTATTTGTGCCTTCACATCATTTCAATAGTGACCATATTTATTTTACCCCAATATATACGCGGCGAGAGAAGCGCCCGCTCGTCCAAGAGTGGCGAGAGAGTAGCGGCCAGCGACAGCGCCAGAGTCAGGGACTCATCACCGACCCAGGCGCCCCAGGTTGCCACGGCAGCACTGGCCGGCAGCAATGATCTCAACGAGGATGAGGATAAGCAGGCTAAATGTAAAGACAACACACCACAGCAGCTTTTCACAGAGCAACAGCAACAGCAGAAAGAGCAACAGAACAATGTAATACTCCAACCACGCCCACAGCCCTCACATCTTCCACAGCAGCAACAGAAGCAGCAGCAGCAGCCGCAACCGAAGAGTCCAAAGCCGTCGACCAACGCTCGCGACGCTATTAGCGTGCCACATGACCAGTGTGAGATGGATCAGCTTTCCAGCAAATTGAAGGAGAAGTTCGAGGCGGAGACCAAAAACATAGAGGAATTTATTGATAAGACTGTAACCGATACCGTCAGCGGCATTGTGGAGTTCAAAAACGATCTGATGCGCGATATGGAGTTTCGCAAATTGAAATTGCCGGGTGGCAACACCAGCACAACGCCACTGGATGCGGCTGCAGCTTCAGTGGGACTCCGCAAGCGCAACATATCCTCTGTGCATGAGAATGGACAGTGCACCGATGCACCTGGTGGCGGTACCGTCGATCATGCCGTGGAGGAGAACAGCGCCGCTTTCCTCAAGAAGGAGATTGAAGTGATCAATGCGGTGGTGCAGCAGGCCAACGTTCTCCCAGCGGTTCTCAGTAATGGTCATGCCAAATAGTATCAGCGACCGCGAGCAATTGTGGAGAAACAGAACACGAACGCCAATAACAATGATGACTAGGACTAACGAGATGAGTGCCACGGCTGGTAATGGAGTAGGACCTGATTGATTTATCAAGTACGCACACAAAACTCACACACACACACACACTCAAATGTAGATGGAGATGCAAACATAGATGCAAACAAACCACGAACATACCTTTTTTTGTGTGGTTTAAGTTTAAATCTTTGATTGAATTGAATACAAATTGTTTGAACTAAAATTAATTTTTTAATAAATAAGTAAACGCTATATATACATACATGTATGTGAATTCAATTTGGCAAGAAACCAAACCTACTAACTATGTTGAGAATATTGATGTACCAAAAGTCTAATTGTTGTTAAAAATCTGCATGTATGTGCGTTTATATCTGATTGTTAAAAGTATCGCCTACAGTGCGTTTCAAACCGAGATCACACAGTTGTACACATATCCCGCATCTCCTTTGTAATCAGATCTCTTTGAGAGCCGCAGCTTCATAAGATATTCGACCACTGACTGAATTCACTGACTAGAAGCCTTTATCTGCTTATATACATTTTTAGACGCTCTCAAACTGTCGGATGCAGCTTTGGGACGCACTGTGCGATTCGGTCGTTTAATTAAGAACTCTTCCATATAGATATTTCTATCAGATATACTTAAAGCATATGTTTGCGTGTTTTCCATATAGTCTATGTACCAGCAGCCACTAAAACAATTTCTAAAATCATTATTATTGTAGTGAAAATCCCGCCCGAAGGACCTAACAAATCGAAATGTGTAACAAGTATAGAACCAATGAAATCCTCTAAAAAGCACACAAGAAAAATTCAACCAAAAGTTAACTTTAGACTGAAGCTACATATATTGACAAAAGAACTAAGCCAAGGCGACAAAAAACCAGAACAAACACAAATTGTGCGTAGTTAATGTTAGTAATTAAGACAGAATGTCATTTTTTTACACTCAATTTGATTAATTTTTTACAAGTATGCGAATTTGTGTATGTGTGAAAGGAATACACTTCCACTATATATCTATCTATATACAGACGTACTCGTATAACTCTCCTTGCCTGGCCTTGGCCCATGTCACCTGGTCCTCTTTAGAGTTCTGCTCATGTCCTCCACTTGTCTATGACTTCCTAATCTGTAGCTTTTAAGGACACACAACACACACCTTATATAACCTATTATCTTGTTTTACCCATTACATATATTTTTGTTAATTCAATAAACGATTTCGCCCCACAAATCCTCACACACATATATACGAGTAAATATATACCTATATATTTTTATATTTATTGTAATACCTACAAATGAAAAGAAAGTGAAACAGCAACAGAAAAACCACTTACAATAGGAGAAACTCTTACAGTGCACAATTCCTTCGTTTGGCACAGAATTGTTAATGCCAAGCGAAGGCCCTGAGATGCACAGAAGGCCACACAATCAGAGCCCAAACACTATATAGGAGTATAACAATTGCAGTCCAAAAGCAAATATACAATGCTAATTTCAGTCAAATTGCATAAATATTCGATAAATAAATTATATATGTGTAAGTTTTTCTGTCTTGATATTTATTTCACCCCTATTGGATAGAGTATGGATTATTGGGAAGCTTGCTAGAATTTCAAACTGCCACTTATCTTGTAGAAACCGTCAGTCCCACTCGAATTCAGTGCGCATAGGTGGACGGTGCTACACTGGGCAGATCCAAAGTCAAAGTCCCCAAAACGCTTCAGTATCTCACGGACATCGAAGCTGTTCGGACATTTCTTTCCACTGTTGTCCTTGCGGTAGCGATTGTTAAGCACGGTCATGTGCAGCTTAATGGAATCGCGATCGTTGTTATCCGAGGCGGCATATCCAGTGGTTTGGAAATGGGCGAGGCAACGGTCAGCGAACTTCTGAAATTCAGGAGCCTCAATACAGCCGTACACAATGCGGGCGGAGCTTGGATCATCGTTCATGATCTCCAGACCCTTGACTTTCATCTCGAATGGAGTGGTTAGATCTGCCAGGATGGAGCGACAGGACTCGAGCTCCTCCAATGCTTTCTTACGCTCATTGTCATCCAGCAGCACATACACACCCAAAGTTATGTGGATACAGATCTCAGGAATGAAGAGTTCTTCATCGATGCCCGGCAACTGGGCCTCCAAAATGCTTTTCTGCGAAGTGAATACACAATAAATGGCTGCTCTGGTGGACACCATCGTCCCTGTTACCTTAAGCTCCAAAAAGCGATTCTGCACTTCGCCAAAGTTCAATGGAACAGCCAGAAAATGGGTTGGACGCATCTTCCTGCGCAGGGAGCCAACAAGGGAGCGTATCTGGCGCAAGGCAGCACACACCTGGCTGCGATCCTTGGCCTTGATCGTAACATGTGACGACTCCTCGTGCTGACGTGGAATGTAAATTTCCGATCGGGTTTCTTCCTCGATGCGACGTTTGGTCGATCCCTTCAGGCCAATCAGCCCGCCATAGAATGATCTGCAAGGGGACAGACTCTAATGAAACATTTCCCATGGGCACGGGCCTAGTGCACTCACTTGGACACATGGAACAAAAGTTTATAGCCGCCAGAACCATTCTCTTCTATGTTGGCGGCGTCCGGGTCCTCCTCATCGTCATCTTCGCCATAAAGATCTGTGAACAAGAATTGTAATATAGCCAAATACACTACGATGGCCACATACCGGTCTCCTCATAGCCCGTTTTGGTTGGGCGGCCTTGTTTGTTGCCGCCGTTCCACTTGTCGCCGCCAAAATCTTCGTGTACAACATTCACACGATAGCGACGGTTCTCGCTCATGCCCTGCACAGGAGGCTCAAGAACTTCGCGGCTCATTTTTCTCGAAGGGGGCAAAGGACAATAAGCAACTGCAAAACTATCGACGGTCAAATTTATGGTATCGATGGTTTTGGAATTGGGTGAGAGATTGGAATGAAGGAGAAAAATAGGGAGAAGTATGAAAAGAATGTGCAAAAACACAAAAGCACAGGCAAATAATAATAATCTGTAAAATATAATGATAATTTAAATCATCAAGGCGATGTGTTCGATGGCACACCGATAGTGAGGAACAGCAGTCCTACGGTCACACTGGTTTATTTCGCACGTGCACAGTTTGTTGTTAACAAATTTTAAATAAACGTAAAATAAAGCCATGCCAGCCGCCCCAACAGCCGTGAGCAATGGCAAGCCCACGGAACCCCACAAGTCTTGGAAGAAAGTAAACGAAGAGCGCAAGGCATTGAAAAGGGAGCGTAAACAGGAGAAGCTGCTCAAACAGATGAACCAGACCAAGGAGTCTGAGGCCAAGGCAGATGCTGCGGCAAGTGCAGCACGAGCAATGAAGAATAAGCCCAATCCATCCACTCTGAGCATAGCAGTGCCGGGCTCTATTCTGGAGAACGCCCAGTCCGCAGAGCTGAGGGCATATGTTGCCGGCCAGATTGCTCGGGCCGCTTGTATATTTCGCGTCAACGAGGTAATAGTCTTTGACGATGTGGGCGTGGCGACGGCACGCGAGACCAAGCGCAGCTACGAGCAGGACTCGGAGGGGAATGCGACTGGCACAGTGCGCAGCAGCTCGCTGCAATTGGCCCGCATCCTGCAGTATCTGGAGTGTCCGCAGTATTTGCGAAAATACTTCTTTCCACTGCACAAGGACCTGAAGTACTCTGGCCTGTTGAATCCTCTGGACACTCCCCATCATCTGAGGCAGCAAAGCAAGTTTCGCTACCGCGAGGGTGTCATCAGCGACAAGAAGGCCAAGGACGGACAAAGTTACGCCAACGTGGGTCTCCTAAACGATGTTCTCGTGGACAAGGCTATTGAGCCAGGGGTGCGTGTGACGGTCAAAATGGATCCAGCAAGCGGTATGTTTCAATAGCAGCAATCAGAATGTAAAATATGCACTCTATACTCAATTTTGTGGTCTCGCCACTCCTACAGACACAAGCAGAAAGCAGCGTGGAACTCTGGTTAGTCCGGATGAGCCGCGTCGGGAGACGGGCGTCTACTGGGGCTACCAGGTGCGCATCGCCCATTCGCTGTCGGACATATTCACCAAATCGCCATACGAGAGCAGCTACGATGTAACGCTTGGCACCTCTGATCGCGGCACCAACGTCCACGAGGTATCCAACCGTTCCGTTCAGTACAAGCACTTGCTCATTGTCTTCGGGGGCCTGCAAGGTCTCGAAGAGGCGCTGGCCAACGATGACAAGTTGACTGTGGATGATCCCGAATTGCTGTTCGACCATTATGTGAATGTGCTGCCCCGTCAAGGCTCGCGTACCATTCGCACAGAGGAAGCGCTGCTGATTGCCCTGGCGTCCCTGCAGGAGAAGCTGCAACCAGAGCTGGCCGACGTGGAGACCGATCTGAGTGATTTGCTGCCGCGCAGCGAGGACACCGGCATTCCTATGGGCAGGGATGCACTGATTAGCAAGAAGCAGAAGAAGCGGAAGCTCGTAGAGGAAGGGCCTGATGAAACGGTGGCTGATGAACCTGCAACTCCATCTCCAAAGAAAATTGTTCCTATCCCAAAGGCAGCTGTTGCCACACCAGCTAGGCTGTCAGCGAATCCGTTTGGTGATCCGTCAGCGACAAAAACATCCGTGGAGGATGACTTTGAAGTGGTGCCCACAACAACCAGCAGATCCGCAGCCACCATGAAAACAAACACCAGTGACAGCGATGATGATTTAAGTCGTTTTGATTGAGTTTAATTTTTGAAATTTTATATTTGTAAATATATTGAACCGTATTGCTTTTACTCAACACACACATGCATATGCATATTATGTACTCGACTAGCATATAGTTGCATTTGATCTTTATTGTTTTTTTCCACTAATTTGCTAACCATATTATGTACTCTAGATGTACACATAAGTATGTATATTTTCATGTACTCGTGTGTATATACTGTTCAGGATATTTTGCAGTGCTTTGTTTTGTGTTGCATAACTACTGTATGCCGGTAGACATCGACTTTGATCTAAAGGTTATGTTCTAGTAACTTTCTACTTAAACACTAATTGAATACAGTTTAAAGTTCCAACGCGAATGTCAAAGCAAGTGCTAGTGCTTATTCCCACCCTCCCAACATTAACATTGTTACATACATCCATACATATCAGCATCACCATCATCATCATCATCTTCAATCTTCATCTGCTCAATCCATACACACTTTTGATAACTTAAAGATTATGACCTAGTTTATCCGTGGACATTCTGCTGTCCGTCCACTCTGTTCATTACTGCTCGTATTTACACTTAACAAAAGGCAATCCGTAAAAGAAATCACTAAATATAATACGTGGCCACATTGTCGCTTGTCATGATTGGCTATGGAATCGAGTGCAGGAAACGCGACTCCTCGTGCAGGAAGTCCTCGTCCATCTCGATGCGTGTGTCGCTGTGGTAGCCCAACAGGGTTTCGGAGTCGTCCTCAAGGTGTCGTATGGGATAGCTAATGCCATCGCCAAAGCTAAGAGATGTTGGCATTATATTTGAGCAGGCTTTCGGTACAAGACATATTATGTTTAAGAGTTATGGACATGTGGGGGGAAATATTCGAGCATGATTAGTAGCGTGTGTGTGTGCGTTGGTGTTGTATTTGATTGAATGATTGATGGATTGACTTGGTGACGTGCAACAGAAGCAAAGCCATCAGAGAGTGAGGGAGATTTTTGGCAAATTAAAAACAAACCTTCGTTGTTCTTTTAAATATATATTTTCCATACTTCTTAAGTTCATTTCATCCCTTCTTACAGAAATTCAATAAAAGCGCATATTATATTAATATAAAAAAAATTATAGAAAAATAACTAAAGATCATATCAAAAGTATAAAAAAAAGTCTACCCAAAATCAACTTGCAATAAGTTACCAACTAACTACATTAATTAAAAGCAATAAGAAATGCCTAAATCGTTTTAAAAATTCTCTGTGTGGTGCATGTTTCGATTGGGTTGCTGAAATCTCATTTTTTAAGTCTTGGAGATTGGCTGATATCTACATGGGTGGTGGCGGGTGATTTAATAGTGAAACTCTAACTGTGATCGGGGTCACCACCCCAGAGATGGGCACGATTAAGTGAATGTTGAAAGGTCCTACCTAGGAACTACCTTATCATTTGCCTACATTCAGGTATCGCGCTCCTCCATACGCTACAATTAATATTGCCAGGTGTTCCATTCGCTTTGTACATCCAGTACATTTTCGATAAAAACTTTGATAAGTGGCTCTCAGTGAATGTAAAACATATTGTACATACATATTGCTTACTCATTTACTTAGATGTCTATTTGGGGTGTTTTCTTGTTTTGTTTTCTTTTGTGGGTGGTATGGTCCCCCAGTGTGGTTCCCAGCAGCCACAGAGGCTACATACATATAGAGGTAACTTAGTGGTATATTACATACATTTCAATAAAAACTGCAACGATGACAGGCCACAAGTGCAACAGTTCTGGCAGTTTACACAGATATACAACAAACATACATGGGATACGTATCTAAAAAGGTTACGTAGCGAAAGTTACAGGGTCTACTTCAGTGGGACATCACCATTCGGCTGGCGGTAGGCATCCTTGGGAGCGGCAACACCAGCAGCAGCTCCACTATGATCGCCCACCATATCGATGATGACCGCATCGCCATTGGCATCCTCTGGCAGGGTGCCAACATTGACAACAACCACCTGACTAGACGGGACTACTGCCGTGCTGCAGTTTGATGATTGGCCGTTTGCCAATGGCAGTTCCAGTGCGGGATGCAGATTTAGCGACTTTGGACGGGCCTGGTGCTGCGCCTGGTTTTGGATCTGGCTTCTTACTTGATGTGGATGTTGATGTTGAGGTGGTTGATCATGGTTATTGGGTGTGGTGTCGAGGGGAATAGCGTCAATCAACTTATCTGTTGGATTGCCATCTAACCTGTTGGTGGTCGTGTCGCCCATGGCAGCGTATCGCTGGACGGGTGGCGCCTCGCCGCTTTGATCGCTGGATGTTGGATAGCTGAAGCCATCACCACGACTGATTCGTAATAGTCGTTTTCCATAAATTGTGGATAAGCAGAAGGTTTTGGTAATTTGTTAAACGAAAGTTGCAAACAGAAATGTGTTTTTTACAGTTTAGCTTTTGTACTGGTTTTTGTTGTTGTAATTGTTTGCTGATGTTGTTTTATTATGTTGTTATAATTTTGCACAGATGTGTGTGTTTGTGTGTTGAAACGAATTCGACTGATTTTTGTGAGGCATGTGGCTGATTTTTAAGTAAGCTTTTGTGAGCGCTCAGCATTTTGCAATGCATGACAACTGCTTGAAATTCCAGCGACCAAACGGGGTTACAATTAGCTAGACAGGGACAACTACTGTGTTACTTGCAAAGCCCAATACCGCAAGCAGTAGTCAGAATTTCAAGCAGGCGTTAATAGCATTTAAAATTAGTTACTTATTCCAAAGAACTCGCATCTAAATTGGTTTTTAGTAAGGGACTAAACTCTATTTATAGCACTGGCCCCTGGACATCTCGTTATTTACACAACACACAAACCAGAGTGTAACGGGGCGGTGGAGAAATGAAATGATAATTTTGGATGTTGCTTACAACTAAATTACAAAAGGAGATTGCACAACATTCAATTGTTGCTTTCTATTCTCCATATTTTTTAGATATAAAAGAGACATACAACGTTTTATTTAGTCTACATTTTGTGTAAATTATTTGTTAGACAGGTTTTTTTTTCTGTTGCCGGTTGGTTGCTTTTGAACATTTAACATAGAACACACTTTTTAGATTCAGAATTTGGATTGGGGTATCAAATTGTGGATTAACTACTTATGCATGGGCTTGGGACTTGGATGTGGAGCATGCCTTTAATTTGCCAAATCAGATAAATCAAATAAAACAAAAGCGCACAAAAACAACAACTAAAGAGTGAGAGAGTCGAAGCTTTGCTTTCTCGGGTGCAGCATAGTATTAGTGTTATTAAAATGCAAATGAGAATGTGAGAATGCCAGCCCAAAGACGGGACAGGTCTTAGTTTTGCATAGAGAATAAAAAGCGCGACGCCCACATACCTGGTGAAGATGGGCAAAGGCCAGTATTGCCAGTCGTCGCCAAACACCTCACAGAAGTTGGCGTAGCGGCCCAAATTGAAGCCGTTCTTGTCAGGACCGCCGACGCGAAAGACGGGTGCTCGAAAAGATTCTGTAGAGATGGATGGGCAATTATAGTTATATACTATACTATACTATTTACTATACTCACCCAAGGTGGTGCGATTGACCAGAACAAGGTAGATGTGATAGCCAAACAGGCTCACCAAGCTAATGGCAAACATGATGGATATGAAGAACAGGAACAAGATGTGAAAACGGCCCACGCCACTGCCGTTCAACTGGCCCTGTTCCGAGTAACCATTATTTTCGTACTTTTTATCAGTAAGTACAGGTAATATGTACAGACAATACAGTAAAACGGAAAAATACATTCATTAACTACGGGCTCTTCATGCAGTATGCACGGCAGAGATGCATGCAAGGATAATAAAAAAAGTCTAAGAGGTCGAAACTTACGGCACCTACCTTCCAGAACTGAACGAAATCATGTAGCGTGGTGAATGCCACGTACAGGCAATAGATGAGCGCGTACCCCAGAAACAATACAAAGAATTTGTAATTGTAAAAGTTGACGCAATTGTTCACCCAGGGGCAGTGATGATCCATCTTGAGCACACAGCTATTGCACACGCTGCAGTGATGCGCTCTGTCCGGCTTGATGATCTTACACTTTTCACAAAACCGGACAGAGCCGTTCATTGTGCTAAAAAATACAGATGTCGTTTGTTAGTTTCCAATAGTTTTCACAATTTCAAATAGAAAACATTCTCACCGATTGGTAACTGGCAAACTGCGCGCAAAACTGTTCAGAATACGTTTCTGCGTCTCTGGGTTATCCGCACGGAACAGGCGAGTCACTTCCTCGTCTGGTATCCGCCACTATAAATAATCAAACATAAATTTCTCGTCAAATGCATAACAAACATGAACGGGTAAACCCAGTGGAGCCCAGCCCTCCCCAATGCACTATCGCACACAGTTTTTGTTGGACTGCTACTGATAAGAACGTGTGAATCACACACACACACCACTCACTTGATCTGGCACTCGGCCAACCGATGTCATTATGGTTCTCCAGTAGGACCACATGAACAGTATCAGGGCTATGTGGTAGAAGAACAGCATGAAAATCATCCCCACGAGGTTCTCGGAGTTGCCTGCAAAGGTAACCCAATCCAATTAATCAATCAATGGAAATCAAATTGAGCCTACTCACGTATGCAGAGCTCCACCACATAGGCATAGTAGGACCAGGCAATCACGGCGGTTATGAATACAACCGGAATCCACTTGAACACAGCCATGCAAAAACCGCAAGGTGTCTTTCTCCGCCGGAGATCGTCGTTGCCCATTCTATTGATGCAACCAAATACGTTGGCTGCCAATTCCTCGTTGGCCCTGCTGACTTCGTGCGTGGGGACAACTTGTGGGGCTGCTTCTATGGCCGTCGCCGTCTCAATGGGCTGCGGTTAGTCGGTGGTTGGAGCGAGGGCGGGCGGGAGTGCACCCTTTCTTATCTCCGCTTCGTGTTGTGTTATTACCTTTTTTTTAGTGATTCACTAGGAAGCTAATGAGCAAACACAATCACTCAATGATATGGGGCGAAGGTGCGTTCGAATATATGCTGAAGAACCACACTATTGCTTTCTTCCCCAGATGGACGGGCAAGTGAAAGTGTTGGCCTTAGCTCAACGCCATAGCTTTTTTTGTTATTATTTAAAAAAAAAACTTTTTTGTCGTCGCCTGCTTGTTTGCAAAATTATCCAGGGCACTATCGATAGTATCCATATTTTACTGCTAGTCTCTACTATCGATGGTTTTGAGACTATCGAGCGACAGTCGTTGCGCTTTTAAATGGTTTGGATTGGCTGCTATAAAATACGAAGACAGATTTGTAAACAAATCGACAGATGGCATCTAGACAAGTTCTTAAAAGGTTTCAATGGTTTTTTAATAATTATTAGAGCCATTACGATAGTATCGATTGTTTTTTCAAAACATTCAACGTTGATATTCCTCGATTTTGATATTCCGTTTAATATTACTAGCTAGTTGGCCCTCTCAGTCCCAAACAAACAAATTTATCCGATAGATACATCCATTTTCTATAAGATTAGCAAGTTTTCAAAAGTCCTTTTGATTGCATTGTTTACATAAAAAGGTTCATACAAAAACGGCCAAAGCATAAAACGTAAATGTTGACTAAATGTGACGTCAGTGTTGCTGGTCAACCAAGTTTCTTCTACTTCATTCTATGCGTATGGGCTTTTGTATACCTTATTTCCTTTAATATATGTAAAACTTGTTGTTTCAGACTGCTTTGAAACATTAATATTGCTTATTTGTTAGATTGAGTTTTTTTTTACCGTTTAATGCATATATTTTGTGTTTCATAAATACATTTATCCCGATTCTGATACCTATTATTGGTACCCGTGAGCTACAAAATTTCGTTGATGTCTTTAAAAAAGATACTGATTAGTTTCTGCATTAATTGGAGCCTGGAATTACAAACAATATCTCAAGTCCATAATATCCATTTTCCCAAGGTATTCAGATTGTTGCTCATTCCGTGCCAAAGTTGCACAACTACTTGCTAGTTGCTACTTCATTTCCCCATGTTGCTGAAATTTGTCCCATACAAATCCAATGTATCTTACGGGAACGCGTATGGAATGAAGCAACAATGAATCTTTATTCCATACGCGTTCCCGTAAGATACATTTGATTTTGTATGGGAAAATTTCAGCAACATGTTGCCACACCACGAAAATGAGGGGAAAGTCTCCAAAAAAACACTCTATTCTACATACACTGAAAAGAGAGCAAATTTTGAAAACTCTCCACGAATTGAGAGCGAAAAATGTCAGTATTTTTTGTGCGCTAAATTGAGTTTGGCGGTAAATTTGAAATGTGTCTTAATATATGGAAAAATAAATATTTCATTTGATTTGTTTTGTCGAGTGTGACTGGAACCTCAGAAACTGAAAAATAGCTTATCCCCGCTCTATTTAATCATATTTACTATGATATTGCTTTCTAGCCAATAATTTGATTGATTAGTAAGTACAAAGACAGCAAAGAGATCAAAGATATATCTTATCTTAACAAATTAATGAAATTTTAAAATGGTTTTAGTCAACATATCGAAAAAATGCCTTTGGTATATTCTTCATTGGACGAATACCGACCGCATGGACACACGTACACGCAGCAGGAACACCACAATATAATATATCCTTTTTAATTTAATTTCCTTTCCAGATTTCCAGATTTGAATTTGAATTGCAAACAAAAATACCGAAAATACCAAACTATCATCAGTGGTGACACCTGTTCAATTATAACCACACATTTCTTCAGTGATGACACCTACCTGTTCAATTATAACCACACATTTTTCTTCAGTGATGACACCTGGTTCAATTTTAATCACACATTTTTCTTCAGTGATGACACCTGGTTCAATTTTAACCACACATTATGTGGAGGACAAAATACAAGTAAGTAATGTTCAGAGAACGTCATCCACTAAGTGTATTGTCTCGTTGCGTTGCAGTGATATTCTACTACGCCCAAGACCTGCCCTGCTCCTGTATCATCCGGATTTGCCCACCAACTCTCGCAACTTGCCGCCCGACGATGTTACGATGGTCATCAGGTTAGTAAGCAGTAAATATCAACAAAAAAATTGTCACGATAGTATCGATTGTTTTTTTAAACATTCAAAGTTGATATTCGTCAATTTTGATATTCGATTTAATGTTACAAGCTAGCTAATTCTCTCAGCACTGATCATATAACTTGATTAACATTAAATACTTCCAATTATTTGATTTGCTTATAGAATATGGTTTAATAAAAAAGGGCATCACTAGTTGTCACATTGCCATTCACCCAGAAAACGTGCAGGTGCGAAGCTATCGATATGCGATTGTCTAACTTTCAGTTACTTATTTGAATTGGAAATACAACGTAATTTCAGCATTTGACTTACATTTAAATTATTTTATATTTATTTTGAATGAAAATGCTACATTTTGTAATATTTGGATATCACCACTCGCCATTTGATTTACTATTTCAATTAGACACCGAGCTTGGATCCCGGGAATTACTGTTCCTGAGATCATGAGTTCATAATGTGATGAGACACGCGACCAGATGGGAAAATAAGTATTAGTCAGTGGCGATTTTGTTGACATTAACGCAGCTTAGGAAAACACATTTGCCCGTGTGCACATGATCCGACTTCCTCCAGTCTCGATTCAGAGCGGAAAATGCTCTTATTTTCAGCGCCGACACGCTAATTTGTCCCAGGCACACACTGCAGCGAGCCTTACATGTGAAAATCAAGGCGATAAATTAGAACCACTCGAGGTGATAATCACCGCAAGCTGAACTGGGCAAAATATTTTGCCAATTGTATAAATGGCGATGCCAAGTCAACTGGTGCCACACTTAACCAACAGTCGGGCTAGAACCAGGTAACACAAAACCTGAACAGAAAACTCCCACAAAATGCTGTCAAATAAGGTTAGTGGAGCAGAGTAAATCACAAAGTCACATCCATTTAATGGAGCTTAACCCCACCAATAGCAGATCTTTCGGTTTATTGCCTGCGTTGCCGCCTTCAGTATGGTGTGTGCCTATCCCAAAGACCGCCTCACACCCACGCAACAGATGCAAAGACTGAGTGCTGCCACAGAAGCGGAAGCACAACCAATCATCTCCAGCGCATCCCTCGACAATCTGTACAGATATGAGCGGACATTAAGCCGTCTGAGAAGAGCACTGGATGAGCTTGCCTACGAGGAGGCGGCCGATGACATGGAGCTGGCGGAGATTAATGTGTTCCGCCCACTGTTCCGTTATCGTTCGCAGGTGGCCAAGCAAGTTGGTAATCCTCAGCAGCAGTTTGGATAAACCTTACAAGCTAGTTTATAAGATACATTTAGCCTCATTTCCCAATAGTATTTCGCGTTTTCATTCCATTTTTGTACACATCGAGCTTAAGAAATAAAAGAGTTAAGTTATTTATATTGTTAAACATTTAAATATTTATTTATTATACTTTATACATACTTGGTACATTCATGGAACCTATGCCAATATGCATATATACACACACAAATCTATTTAGTTTCCATTATATAATTATTGTAGCTTTTTTTCCCCCCAAGTTTACACATCGAGCTCATTTACACATTTGCTGTTCGTGTCCGTCTCAGTGGATGACATTCCAATTCCATACATTGCAATGCATTTTTAAGGAGGATATACATATATCTATGAATCCCTAACATAAAGATACACTTACACACACATACATATTGGACTAAGGAAGACACAAAGAATATTGAATTCTATATCTATGCATATATGATGGACACCCATAAATGGTTATTATTATTATTATTATTTTGTATGTTTCAAATCATTTCAAGCGCAATGAAGACAACTATCCTTTGATTCAAGACCCTGTAAGACTCCCCTTATATATTAGAAAGAAGATAATGTAACGGATACTGAGCTATATGATTAGATAGATACACATACATATATATTCATACACATATACATAAATCGTATAGAAAGCATTGCCTTAACATTTATAACCATTATTTGGTATGGGGAACACTTTTCCCACATCGTATTCTCCGTATTCCTTGTAAATAGTACGTACATTCCATTTCTGCTAGTCAGCTATTGAAAAATATCCCCTCTAACATGCTCATAGCTTAGAAAAGTTATTTAAGTTGCTAGTTAAGTACATAGTAAGTAGTATAGTAAATATTTTGTTGTTCTTTGTTGCTGCTTCGCTTGGTTCCGTTAAGTTGCTCCGCTTAATGTTCTATCTCAATCGGCGATCGATTGATTTTGATTAGCATTAAATTTGATTTAATTTTTTGTTTGATTATCAGGCTTAGGTTACACATCAGAAAATGTTAATTGTTAATGCGAATTGTGGCTTACATCTGGACAGTGGCAGGGGGGGCGGGACAGAGAGGGTGATTTGCCTGCTTCGAACTATCGAAACCTGTTTACATATTGGGGTAGGATAAAGCCATCTGCTTTGGGGTTTGGGTTATACACATATTCACATATCAATACAGTTCACACACATACATACATATGTAGGCTTAACTTAATTTTTGTTTGGTTTTGCCTCGGGCTTATAGCACTTGCAGATTCTCGCAGTGCTTGAACTTGGAGTCCTCCTTGCCCAGTATCCAGGTGAGCATCTGACGGGCCTTCATGCTGGCCAGCATAACGCTGCGGCTCTTGTACCAGTGTGCCGGAGAGCTGCCGTCCCGATGGCCCTGTAAGTCAATTAAATGTTAGCCATACAATTGCAACTTTATGAAAGGAAGGAGGGTGAGAGTGGCAAGCAAAAAGGGGATTCTTTCTGAACATTATTATACATTTTCTTGCCACTCGATTGAAATGTTTTTGGGTTGGTTCGCATCCATGATGGCGTTATTTCTTTGCAGGCGCCAATTGAATTTTCCATTTTTCATGTGCTTTGTGTGGATTCTGGGGCTGGCTCAGGGCACTAGATAATATATTACAAACAACGAAACAAACAAACAAACACAAGAGCACAACAGTTTGGCAGTTGTCTAGAAATAGGTTTTACACTTGACACATTTCCTTGTTGGCAAATTTACAAAACTTTTGTGCTGTTTTGGGGCTATTGGCAAGGACAGGACAGGACAGGATATGCATATACTATACATACGAGTATATATATATATTTATATGGGTACAAACAAACATAGACACAAGGAGTTTTCACCATAGATACTAATATATCATGCTTTAGTTGAATGTGGGGGAAAGAGTTGCAGTTGGAGTTGGGTTGGAGTACATTGATTGCATTTGGTCGGGACGTTGAAGTTGAACTTGAAACGGGGGTAAACTGATCGGAGAAGGAGCTTCTGTTCTACTTACCCCATCGTCGGCCTTAAGATCAGTCAGAAATTGATCAGTTTCTACAGTCTCTACGTTCTTGTTATCTTTAATTTTATATTTATCTTTTGCTTTTTTCGGATTCAGCTGGACATAGATTACATACAGATAGATACAAAGTATTACACATGGAACAAACTCTCAGAGTGGGCAGTTGGGGAAGTAGTAGATGGAGCAGATGAAAAACCAACCAGCTAACTTTTACTGCAACCGATACTGGATCTATAGCTAGTTCTATCCATCAAAGGGAGGGTTTCGGGGCGGAGGTGGTGGTGGAGGGGGGGGACTAAACATCGAGTCTCCTGCCATACATACCTGCAACATATTCTGGTCCTTCTTAAGGCGTATCTGGGTGAGGGTTCCAGCCAGCAGTTCGTCGCAATTGTGATTGATGCCCACCGAGACCTCGATAAACTTGGCTCCGAACGCACAGGCTAGACATTTTCCATCTGCGGAACACAAATCAAGGATGCGGATAAGGACGAGGACATGAAGGAGGCACTCCATGCATAACCATGATGCCCGGTCACGCCACTTAATTGACGATGCAAATGAATGCAATTGGCGTAGTCCGTGGGCTGTGGGTTGTGCCCCGTTACTGGGGCTAATTGCTACTTACCCTGGGCAGAGACGGCGCGTGAGCGGGCCAAATCAATTTTGTTGGCCACGAGAATGATGGGGCGATGGCGGTGCAAGTCCATGTCTTGCAGTCGCGATAGTATCTGCTTGGCCCTCGTGAAGGACTCCTTGTCAATGCAAGAGTAGACCACCAGAAATGCATCCGCCTCCTCCAGTTCGTCCTGCAAAACGGATGAAGACGAAAGAGAATCCAAATTAAAACACAAAACTCAACAAGTTTACAACATTCTAAGGGCCCTGGGGCGGCCATTCCGTTCGTGTCTGCTGAAAATATTTAATGCCGTGCCATGTTTTATTGCAGTTAGCCGGAGTGAAATTAAAAGTTCTCAACTGCGCCCCGTCAAGTGCAGGCAGCCGCCTCAGAGCGAGAGCAGCAGTGTGTGCGGGAGTCCTTCTTTCCCAGCTGCTCCTTTTACTTCTTGCTCGCTTTTCTTTGCTCGTAAAAATTAAAATTATGGCCACTTGGCATCGCCGTAACAAGGTGAGGGCAAAAAAGAAGCCGCCCAGACTTGGCCAGACTTTTAATGATGTTAATGTTATCAGGCCCGGACCCCTACATTAACGTATCTGTCGAGCAGTATCAAAAGTATTTTACAAATGTCTCAAGTCTCTATTTATTTAAATGCAAATAAATGTTTCACCAATGTTTATTTTAGAAGGCAATTGACGTTTCTCTTGGGCTCTAGCTGTTCGTACTTTTATATACCTTTCGAAATGTTAAGAGGCAACTCTCAGCATCGAAGTTCGAGTGGAATACTCTGCAATGTTCAATCAACGAAGCATTGAAGTATTTGATACTTTTTGTAGTGGCACCCGTAGCTGGAAGTGTCCTCAAAACGATTATGTTTTGTTCACAAAAAATGACAATATGTTTGAGTCTGTTTCTCGCTCTTTTTAATCAGCATAAAAATAGGGCATGAAATATGGCTCTGCTTCTCTTTCTCTTGTATAGGACTCTATTTCTCTATGCCTTCTTGCTGGAACTCCCCACATTTTGTGGCCTGATGACGGTGGCAAGTTTCCTTTCTTTTTGGCGCTCTGCTGGTGCCCTACGTACTGGCATCCGTTTGTGGCTCATAAAGCCACGCCAGCACATCCGACATTTGTTCATTTTGCACCTCGCCGCTGGCGGCTGCCGCGGTTCGTACACGTTTGAAGTATGTTTCGGTGGAGAGTGGGGTCTAAGGTCAAACCTTAAGCAATTTGTTATTTGTTTTTTACCCAACTTTTGGCAGCCGCGCTGGGGCGCCTTTAATTCGCGGGCGGCTCTGTTCTCTCGCATTCCAGAATGGATAAATTGTGTCCGTTTCCTTTTGTTTTGTCAACGACTCGACATTGCAATCATCATCACCATCATGGCAATCGTCATCAGCGATTATAATTATCATCAACGCGTTCATTTATATTGTTAGCCGCCACCCGGCAGCGCAGACAGAGCCAGCATTTGGCATTTGTCCAGCATTTTGGCATTTTGGTATTTCGATTACACAGTTGCGCACTCATACTGTATTTATATTATTATTTCTTTCCTTGTTTTTCTGCTATTCCGCGTGCTCTTTCGACTCTTTCGACTCTTTTCTCCTTTTGCTTGCTGATGGAAATTGCTCAGAAAATTGCTGTTGCTGCCCGGCAGGATTTTAAATGAATTCCTTAAATGATTTCAACGAAATAACCATCCAATAGCATTCCCGGCACTTGTCCGTAATTAGCCGCAGCTCGGTCACGGCTCCTTTCTGCCTCCGGAGTCCTGCTCTGCGTAGTGCAGTCTCTCACTCTCTCAACGTTTTGGTTTCTACTAGGAATACGGGGGTATAATGTGTTTGTGCAGATGGGAGGGGATACTTAATAGTTCACAGTCGAATTTAGCATTTTAAGTTGTTTAGCAATTTCCTCTTGCAGTTTCGCGTGGTGCTTGGGGGCAGGTAAAGGGTAAGCTGCTCCTCGTTCACGCAATTCACGAACTCATATTGCATTTGTAATTAATTCACTTTGTGCAGTGCTCGTGTAGTTGGCAAATCGCTCTCGGAGCCCGGGGCAAATCTCAGCTGTCTGGACGGACTGGACTCATTTGTCTTGCCGCCGGCAGTGACAGCCTTAGCCACAGGCTTATCCCTACTCGGTTTGCGGTCGGAGCCGAGTTAATGGTGAAATATTCAACGACAATTACAAAACTCAAACGACTAAAGCTGTCTGTTGGCTTTGTGTGCGTGTAGGAGTGAGGGTGTGTGTTCTGTCCGTTTGACAAATGATTATTCACCTTGCTCTCCGGGTTGCCAGTGAGGAACTTGAGCTCCGACTCGGTGCCATTCAAGATGATGGAGATGTTCTGCTCGGCCTCATCGCAGTCTGCAAGGGATAACGTACACTTAGCTTGGATTTCAATTGAGTAATCGTCCAACTACTGACCTGGCCCATCGTAGGCATTGATGCAGTCCGAGGTGCGGAACTGTGAGACCAGGGCCTGCTTGCCCACGCCCGCCGATCCCAGCATCTCCACGCGATAGAACTCCACCGGCTGGTGATTTTCCTGGGCATTTTGTCCGTGTCCAAATCCGTTGCTGCTGCTGCCGCCATTGTAGCCGGAGCCGAGGCCCTGGCTGCTGCCACCGCCCGCGTTGCCACCCAGACCGCCGCCACCGTTGCGGGCGTGCATGGGGCTGGATGGAGCCAGGCTGTTGCTGCGCGACCGTCGACGTCGGAACGAGTCGCCGCGATTAATGATGCCTGATGCGGGCGAGAGGACAAAGAGAAAACGAGAAAGTGAGAGAGTCGCACATCAGAATGAAAAACGAGAGGAAAATGTGCCAAAATAAACGGGAAAACGTCTCCCATTTAGTATTCCAAATGCATATTCCGCCATTGTTCGTCCACCTGCCTGCCGGCGTCGCGCACGCTAGGGCGTATGTGCAACTTGTGCAAAGCCCCATGCCACGTTGCGCATACGCCACGTAGCGCAGGCAGAAATTACAGTTTCCTGCCACAATAGTTAATCTGTCTTTTGTGTCTCGCATCTGTGGCTGTTGCAATCCCATGTTAACCCTCTCCACCCCTCACCTTTTTGTCTGCCCCCGCCTGCCGCCAGTTAGGGATTTTATATTTCATTGAAAATTTAAAATTAAAGCCCATGTTTCCTGCAGCTAAATTGTTGCACATAAATATTGGCCTTTTCGAATATTTACACAAGAAAATAAAATGAATATTTATCGGAAATGTCGGGCGAAAATTGTATTTGCCTTATAATAAAGTAATTAAAAACACATGTCAATTTACATATATAATTGGGCCAAGGCGTAATGGCTATATTAACCCGTGGAAGGAGAGTTTCAAGGAAACAATGATCATTCGGGTTGGACGCAGTCTTAGTCAAATTAGCCCCTGACGAATGGCCTCACATACTTCAGGGCCCTGTAGCCGGATTGAAATGTGCAAAAAGTGTAATGTTAAAGGGTTCATGGGGGTTGATGAACCCCAGTTAAGACGAATAAATTGCCGTTAATATCAACATTAAGCCATATGATTATCGTTCCCTCACCGACAATGCCTATGGCAAGGTATTACCCAACGAATGACAAAAGTCAGAAACCTGCGGTCATTGTCAATTGTGCTCCCCCACAAGCAGATACTCGTACATGTGTGCATATGTCTGTATCAATCTGTATCAATCTACATGTGTATGTGCATAAATAATGTACGGGTGTGCCGTGGTCTGGCACCATATTCGGATCTGTTCGTATTGGATCTGTGCTGTTTTTGTTTGCCAGTTTATGTCCGTGTGTTTGTGTGTATGTGCGAGTGTCTGTACGTACGTGGTGTGCTGTGTGTTGTACATTTGAAATGTCATAAATAGATTATGGCCCGCCTTATTGCATTCAGCCGTGCCACGAACCGATATGTGTCAGTATATATTGCATATACGATACATAGATCTTCATCAGCGATCTTTCATCTACGGTCGTTAATGGTGCAAATTGAATTAATTGCCAAAATGATTCTAAACATTCATTTACATACTACGTACGAAATTTTCAATTCATTTTCCGCCCCTTCTCCTTCGCTGCTACATGCCTCTGCGGTCTGGCTGCGCCGTCATCATTGGAAAGCCATAAAACTGTTTTGGGTGGCCAAATATTGTACAGCCCGTTTTTTTTTTTTTGTCTGTGGGGTGGGTGAAGGCGGCGGCGTGCGCGTGGGAAACAATTCATTTGAAAAAGGTGCAAACGGGCAGCGATAAAAATTGCGATTTAGTTTACATTTCGTTCAAATATTTGTGCAATGTTCATGTTTATTTTTAGCTTGTAGACTGTAGTTTAGTTAGCCATTCCAGATATTTCCATGGATTCAGCTGACTAATGTGTGCCATAAGGTTCGGTTCAGTTCAGCTCAGTATTTTCGCTAACATCCATCATACGAGTATGGAAATGTTTTACTCTCCTTTTTCTTTGATGTTGGTTCAACGCCTTCTGCCTTCTGCACCCCCTCGTTTGCTTCGAAAATTCTCGCTTTGTTTGAATAAAGAATAACCGTTTAAGCAAATAAACTGAACATTTTATTTGTCGATTGATTTAGAGTGGGGCGAGTGTGGCACGAGATGTTGCATATGCTGCTGGGATCCATATACTCGCACACACAATATGTGTATGATTAACCGCCTTCAAGGTTATACATTGTCTAAACAAAAACTCTCACTTCTATAAATACCAAATCGCATGATGAGCATTTGGCCAAAAGCCTTCGACAATTGGCATCGGATACATTTGGCTTATAATCCATTCGATGGTGATGGTGCAGCATTCCATTATGATTCCATTTACATGCTCCTATCACACCCTCACACAGCACCAAAGGACACTCAGAACTATTGTTTGCTGGTGGCTGGTTGATTTTTAAATGAAAATTTCATTCATGGTGCTTCATTGGCTGCCATCGGTGACTGACACTCGTTTTGGGCGTTTCAATTTATCACACACTCTCCACTCTCCGTACCCTACTCGGATGTATCGCCTGTCCACTGTCCGTCTGTTGGACTGGACTGGCAGCCTTCTCCACTTTGCATTTACCACTCGTCCAAACCGTAAACATAATTGATGGATGATGGCCAGAGCTACCATTTGCGGCTCTCTCCTTTGGCCCATCATCACGAGCGTATTAATTAAATGAGCGCACATGACTCGGGTATGGCACAACCACAAGACAGCATCCCTTACAAGGCATTTGGCTTGTATTTGAAAGCAATTTAGTTGAGCAAACACAGACACTTCATTGAATTTTAATATGCAGTGCGTTCAGAGTGTTTCCCTTTCCCTTTTGAATTTCCCAGCACCAGTACCAGTTCTATTGCCAGTTCTATTTCTAGTTCCTGCTCATTCATGACAGTTGGCAGGGAGTTGAAGGGAAAAGCCCAACTCAGCAGAGAGGAATTCTGATACCCCTTGATGGCAATGCACCGGCCGCCAATGGCAGTTCTCTTGACATGCATGTAAAATGGGGACTTTCCTCTGCTCGACTTTAGTTATCATATTTTGTACACATCTCTAGTGAAACTCCCAGGGATCTGCTCTGCCTCATGACTAAGTTATGACACCTTCTGTAGCTAAAACCTGGACATGTCGTCTGTTTGCTGTCATGTCTGTTCAAGTGCTTGCATAGTTCCCTATGCTGAGCTCTGTGCTCAGTGCTCTGTGTTCCGTGCTCGCTTCTGGCAGTTCGTGTTCCGAGCCTGTCTGGGCGGGCTTAAACACGTACTTAAGGTCTGCCCCATGACTTTGTGCATGCAAACAGTCCATGGAGTGGTAGGGGGTGGGGGTGCAAAGCAAACTATATGTCTGCTTCATAGTGGGCTGCATAGCGACCAATTCTGAAGCGAAAGCTCAGCTGAGCTCAGCCCTGCCCATACTGAAGTTCAACTGAACTTCTCCAATTGGATTTGTGCAGCAATTTCCATAACTTTGATGGAACGAACTTATTTGTTATCAGTTCTAATCCTATTACTTCATGCATTGGACAGTGAGTGCATCTATAACTATTTTTATCCAGTAATTGATTACATTTCCAAAACTTGTTTCAGCCTTTGTGTGGAGCTATTTTAAATAATTGAACTAATCGTAATTATCAGGTGGACTTAAGATGGCCCGAGATGGCCAAGAGATCTCCAGGACCGAAGAGCCGAAGAGCAGGCAAGCAAATTGAAGTTTCCTTAGAAGAAATTTGCCTTCCTTTAAGGGCAAACTTTGCACAATTTTATACTTTCGTTAGGAACTGTAGCCCACAGTGCGTATGTGTAATAATAACGTGACACAAATATAGAATACAAAGGAAAGGACATCGAAAAAAGGAAAAGCACAAACAGGGACAGACAGGCCATAATGGGGAAAACTACACATGTCTCAGCGTGGTTGTATGAGTGAGTTTGCATATGTATGGGGTGTGTGTGTGTGTGGGTGCCTTGGGGTATTCATATTCTATTTGGAGTGGCATTTAGTGCCACTGATATCCCCTTAACATCATTGTGTAACAGCCTTTTAAGATTTCAATAAGGATTGCTACGCTGCGTGTCTGGGAGCAAAACTATAATTTTATGCCTTCGGGCATACGCATACGCATACGCATATCCTGTTCCCTGTTCCTTGAGACTGCGACCCAGTCCTGTCCGCATGGTTGGGATCATGTGTAATCCCAGTCATCTGGGTCCCCCAAGGCTTTTGTTGAGTTTCAATTTCGAAATTAATAAAATGGTCCACCGAGACCTTTGTCGAGTTGTGGGGTCCTGGGGTCCTGGGGTCCTGGTGTCTCGGCTCTACTCACCTCCTTTGGATGCGCTGAATGTGCGCAGTCTGTCCACATCCTCGTCGTCATCGTTGACGCGCAGGTGATGCATATTCATGGTGGGCACGTCCAGGAAGGCGTTCGATTTTCTGTGTCCTGCAATCGCAAATCAGGATATTAAATTAAGCAAAACGTGCTTCAACATTAAATTGCATCGACTATTGGCCGCTAATTAATTCAGTGGCAGTTTTCAGTTTTGAACAGCGTTCGCGTGGGGAGAGCCTGAAAGCAAACAGAGTGCACTTATGTGGCAGAAGGCAGGAGGAAACGTCGCTCAATGGCCGCTCGGAAAAACTGGGTCAACAATGGGGGTTCAATGAACGACCAGAGGCGGCCGCCACGCTAATTGAATTCCCGTTATTGGCAAGCACTATACATAAATAGCGGAAGGCACTGGTCACCGGGCCCTGAACCGGCGATATAGGCCAGAATTGGCATCTCTGAAACGAACTTAAAGTCTTTTGGCTCACCCGCTGTTGGCCACTAAACCATTTATGGTCAATTTTTCAGCGTCGTGCGGCGAGCAATTTGGCTGAGAGCTTAGTTTATGCCGCATAAAACATCAGAGCCCGGCACTTGGCTAATTTGTTGCACAGCTTGTTGATGGCTCTGTTTGGCCATTAAAGGGACTACAACTACAACTACCCCGAAAAGAAATATGTGTTCCTCTCACCGTGTGGCTGTGGCCGACGTTGCGAAAGCTTGCGTCGCTGCGGTGGCGTCTCCGTCTCGCTGAGACGCGGCTCACTGTTGCAGTAGGATCGCGCCTCCTGGAGCGTGTGCTGCTGTTGCTGTTGCTGCTGCTGCTGGGCCTTGGTGCGCTGGCGAACCTGCAAGAGGCAATGGGAACTTTGTTAAACAACTTAACCCTGATATGCATCCATCACTCCATCTGTCTATCCATTTGCCCCCATTTGATCCCCAAGGCAATCTGTTTGATTTATGGACTGCAGCAGGATGTGACCTTGCCAGTGAGTGAGAAATTAAATTGCACTTCTCGTCTGTCCAACACAAATCAAATTGCATTTGCTTGTCCCTTGTAGACAACATCTTCTCCCCCAAGTCCTGCGACCTGCCTCTCCTCCCCCCACCACCACACTTTGCTGGCAAATGCCATAATTTATCGGCTTACTTGCCACTTGGCACAGCCTCGCAGCGATTATTGGCGGCCACTGTGACTGTGGTCTGTGATCAAAGCCGTTCAAGGGACTGACACACAAATGTCAAGGTTAAACGCTCTGAATGAGGGCGGTCCGGTACAGTCCCCTCCATCCACTCGAGTTGCAATCAGCCGAGCACTTGTTTCGCTTGCCTCAAAAGTTTTCCTGCCGCAGCATGTGCGTGGGGGGGGGAATCCCAAATCCTTCAAGCAACGTCCAAGTACTTGTCACGTTGACTGCCACGGCAGCGGTCGGAAACGTGCTGACGATGGGTCCTCCCATCCAGAAGTGTGCGCCAGTTCTCGGGGTGTGAGCGAAAACTAATTTCAGCACCTGTCCGACAGCCCCGACCAGCTTCTTGGTTCTGTTTCTCTGTGGTCCAGTATGCGGGCGACGTGGGGGGCATATTTATAACCGCATGCAAAATGTCCAACTTTGTTGCCGGCTTCCGGTTTCCTTGGCCCACACATCATGTATTCCCCTGCCTGGCCACCCCACGTTGAAATGCCGGAAGCGTTTGTTACGTGGCACTGGCTGTCAAGTGGCCATGGATTTGGGGCACGTCGAGAGTTTAGTCAGCCGGTGCCGGCAAAAGCCGCCAAATCCACACAGCCAACAGCCAAGAGGGTGGTGGGTCGTGGGTGGTGGGTGGTTGATGGCGGCTGGGCCATTAGGCGAGCTGTCAGTGTAAACGTTGCTTGTTTATTTAGTGGCCGCTCTTTGCGCTTTTTATGGTCATGGCGCGGACTGCGCGCCACCATACATTTACTTTACTTACATTTCATGGGTCGTCTCTCGTGACCAGTAATTGCTCTTCTTTCCTTTGCATGGTCTACTTTTTTGTCTTAATCAAATATTACTGCGCCGCCATGCAAACGTACGAGTATAAGCACGTAGCAGCTCGAGGACGACGAGCAGCATACACGTTTATATACTCGTATGTATGTATTTTTATCTTGTAGTCGGCGGGTCTGCTGATCCGTCCGGATGCAGCTTGTCCACGCTCAGATGGAGTCTCGCCTTCTCGTTCGACGATATTAATTGCTTCCTGCACAGCGTTTCGCCTGCTATGTGTCTTGTCTCGTCTTCAATTTGTGCCAACCTAATCCCCAATTAGTGCTTCGCAAAAGAACTGATAATTTGTTCTTTTAATTGCCGCTGGGTAATAATACCAATTAGCTAGCTGAATATTTTAAAAGCAGGCACACACTGCAGCTAATTTCGCCTCCAATTAAATGAAAACGATCTGCAATTTTTGTAAACAAAAACGCTTATTTTCAGTGCGAAACGTTTACGTTCCTGCGGCTGCCATCTACTAGTTAAATACTTTGCACTTGAACTTTCCAAAGTTCATAGCAAATCCTCGGAGCAGCGAAAATAGCCTTTTCAATTCGTGCTCTCTGTTTGCGTTTTAGTTGTCGCCGTCTTTGTCGCTTCATCATCTCATTACACTTTGTCCGTCTGTGCATGAGAAGCGAGTACTATGCCACGCGAGTTCTGTCCCAACTTATCAGCATCGACATCGACAGTGCTGCTCAAAAGTTTTTCCCGACTACGTCTGTTGGATGGTTTTTATTTTTCTCCCTGTGTCCTCAGTGTGTGTGTGTGTGTGTGTGTGTGTGATTCCCTCTTTATAAACAAAAGTCATTTTGGTTCGCAGTCTTTGCTGTTTTTTCTTTAGCTGCGAACTCATTACAGCCACGCCCACAGTAAACAGAGGAACGCCTTCATGCCGCGTAAGTTGTGGCATCATCAGAGCCATCCCAGAGGCCGAGAGCTGTAGAGGCAGGAGCTGGAGCAGAAGCTGAAAACGTGGAGCGGCAGCAGCAGCATCGCTGACTTGTAAACTTTTGTTCTATATAAATTACCAGCTTGGTGCGCATCAGAAGCGACAGGAGCTACATTTTTAGCACGGACTTTGATGCGATGGTGGCACACATTGCACAAGCGTTGCTCTTGGTTGCCTCTTTTGCTTACGTATAATACTGAGGCGGGATCCAGCGCCAGGAAGGGACGGACGGACGCCTGCTCCACGACACTCATACGCAACGTATGCCACGTGGCAGTGCCTTTTGTCTGGCAGCTACAGAAATTGAATTTGGCCACGATATAATTCAATTCACACTCTTGCTAGCTGTATGAAGCTGTTAGCGTCCTCAGCAGGAAGGAGCCATAGCATTGAGTGTAACTTCACACTGTTCAGATGTCAATCATTTGGACAGACAGAAACCCCCATATAAAAAACAAAAATGGAGCACAATATTAAGGCTCCGCATGTGATAGCCATTCCGGTGACTCCGTGTACCCATTCGCGGATCACAACCACCGAGAGCGGTGTCCATAAAGCCGTGAACAAGCTGGTCACCATGGATGAGAGCGTGGAGGGAAGAGTGCTCAGTGTTTTGCTCTCGGTGGAGAAGAAGTATCGCTACATTTTCGAGACCTTTAAGAAGGAGATGGAACTGCAGCGGATAGCGGCCTCGACGCTGTGGGGACTCATCCAGCGCTACAGGATCGCCATGGAGATAGACGCGAACTGTAAGTGCACGCAGCTGTACGCCGTGGAGCCGAAGGATGAGATTATCCAGAAGTACTTCATTCACTATCAGGTCATCATCAGCTCCAACAAGAGCCAGTGGTGGGGCATTGAGTCGATGCGGTCGTATGTCCTGACCTTCCGGCGCGAGTGCCGCAAACTGAATCTCGAGGAGGAGACGCCCTTCATTCTGGGCGATGCCTTTCACAAGCCAATTACGTTCTTCATGGATCTGGTGGACGAGTTGTTCAACTACTTCTTCAGCATGCATCTGAAGCTGGACTGCGCCGCAGGGCAGCTGGATCCCATGGATCTGGAGAGTCTGGAGTACTACCAGAAGCTGCTGCAGACCAATGAGGATTTCGAGGAGTATTTCATGTACAATCTCAGCTACTGCCAATGTCTCCGCATGCCGCCCAAGTGTCCGGAGACCCGTGTGTACACCAACATTGACAATTCAGCCGCGAAGAAGGAGGCCATGGAGCAAGCAAAGCGTGGACGTTGCGACCAACGAGTGTCCAGAATGACGGCCAGGGCCTCTCAGATAAGAAGCTCCAAGGAAAAGCCTGTACCGGGCTCGGTGCCGGTGCCGGTGCCGTCTCAGCTCGCTGAGGTGTCCCCCCAAGCTGTGGTTCCACATATGGCTGGCAAACTGCTGTCCATTCCCCTCAGTTCGCAGTTCGAGGATCAGCTAATGAGTGAGCGCCACACGCGCATGCTGGTCCATCAAGTGCAAAAGGCACTCAGTCAATCCTAAGACTCTTTGCAAAAGCTACAAAAGTCAAACTATAGGCCTTACAATGTTATGTCTTTCCACCTCCGTTGCACTCAATCTGTTCTATCGTTGCAAAGACCACAAAATGTCAGGGGGCGATCAGCCTGGTTCTCAATTAGATTTCATTAAATTACTTGTACGAGTATCTTCAGTGTTTAGCTCATTTCATTTGACTGCGAGACTGGAAAAGGGAGCATAAACATCGCTGTCAAATGTTTCCAGCGAAGCTTTAAGCTTTTATTAGCCAGGAAATCTTTGGAGCCGCTGGTAAAGACTCTGCTGTGGATGCGAATGTGAATATGTTCTTAATATTAGATGATAAATCTTTCCTCTGTGGCGCTGCGCGACTCGAGGACAACATGACAATGCTCTTTGTATGTAGGCGTGAATGCGTGAAGTGAGAAACGTGCAGCTACTTAAATATTCATTTAAATGTAAAATCAATTCATGTCCTATGCGTACGCGGGGCGGGGCAGACATTCTGCAAGCAACAGAAGCAAGTGACAGGCAGAAGCAAATGCTAAATTTACGTACTCTATATCTATGTGTATGTATGTATGGCTAGATATATCTATAGTATTTGTGTACTTACCGATCTGGCACCCGATGTGATGCGAGCACTCTGGGAGCGTGTGGCCGGCCGGCGTCGGCGGTAGCCGGGCGTGCCGCCCTCCGGCGTGGCACTGCCCGAGGCGGTGGGCAGGCCATGGATGACCGTCTCAATGCTGGCCCCCGTGGCGCAAATGGAGGCGCTGCGTGTCTTCTTCTGCATGCGATAGTGCATGGGGGAGATGTCGTCCACCATATTGTCTATTGTTTGTGGCACAGCTCTCTGGCTTTTCTCGGGGGAAATTCTGCGGTCGACTTGCCTCGCCTTGGTGAAATGAAATCCTAATTTGCCAAATCTAGAATTTTCTATTTTCGTGCTTTAAGCATTTCGTGGTGGTTCGTGCTGTGGTTCTGGTTGTTCTTGATGTTCTGATGTTCTTGATGTTCTTTTCTTTTTTCTGTTGCATGTCTCATAATCTGAGATTTGGATGGTGTTTTTGTGGTGATTAATGTTGTATTTGTTTGTTTGGTGCTCTGCAAATAAATGGTGGAAAGCGCACAACGAATGAACAAAACATTTAAATCAAATTTCAAATCAAAATCTACAAATATCTAAAATAGTTTTCGCGCTCGCTCGTGACAAATGTTGTTGCGCTTTTACAGAAATAACCCAAAAACCGAAACCGAACAAAATCGCATAACTGCAAAAAAGTAAAAGTGGCACTGACTACAGAAATATTTATGTGCGAGTATTTGTAACAACATGCTACATAATTTGCTATGTGATTTCTCATTCCGCCAGCACTGGCCGTTAAAACATGAGCATTCCTCTGCTACCCAGAGCTGTGTTATTTTCGTCTCATGAAAACTGGGTCAGCCAGTCAGCCATCCAACCAAAATCCAACAGCTCTCCTTTGCAGTGGACGTCGTGTTCCGTGCCCAACAAATTGCCACAAACAAATCTAAAATCCATCAAAGGGGTTCAACCGTTTGGGAATTCGATTTGTTGGGTGAGATTTGGCATTGGATGGGGGGCAAGGGATAATCTGGCAGTGATGTATGTGTGACATGGGGAGGGTACTATAACGATGGGTGTTTTTATTTTGGACTTCGATTGAGTTATTAATTTTGTTAGAAATCATTTTCTTATAATCCACAATCCACCTTTTTGAATCAGCTTGCTTTCGGTATCCCTTGATCTCTAAAGTGTCTGTTGTGGTTAATCATGCAGTTCTTGTAAACTAAAAATACATTTATTCAGGCCTTGCATCATCTTCGTGTTGATTTCCCCATTCGAAACGTAAATAAACTTTGATTTGGAATGTTGAAATGGACTGTGGCATCTTTCTGCTGCTATCTCTTGGCGAGTGGGAGAACGAGAGCTCCTACAAGATGCTCCACTTCACTTCATTCCGGGGGAGAGACTGCAGCCCCTAATTGACACTAATTTCCATTTGCATGAGAGCAGAAGAATGGCCAAGGCGATGGCGAATTGAAATAAACTTCTTAGCGGTCCTAAGCCATGGCTTAGAAGGAAAATGAAATTGAATTTGCCTTAGGGTCGGACTAAAACTGCTGTAGTGTGGCGTGGAAACGGATCTGATGGGACGGCAGGGCATCGGGCCAATCAAAGCATATTTGTAATCCATTTAGTCGTCCCGCGCGCTACTTAGACATGCATCACTTGCTCCCTCTTCCTGTGTGCCCCTGCGGCATCTGGGGCATAATCTAATCAAGCCTCTCCTGTGTTCCCTCCCCCCCTCTCTCTGTGGGCACTTAGGTGCAGTTTAAAACGATTTTCCTTGGTCTGTCGCCCGCCGATGACTTGAAGAACTTGCAGTTCCCTTAGCTGGTGCTGAATAGCGCTCGCTCCAAGTTTGTCTCCCTCACTGGAGCGTAATTAACTTTTGTGAATGATTGAAGTATAAATAATTAATAACACGCATTATTTTCGCACAGCCGTTGATACGCCTGAAGCCGGGGAGGATTTCTCATACGAAAGTGTTACGAAAGCGTTGACGCTGCTTCTGGCCAAACGAAACAAAGGAATTGGGCCAAGTCCCCCTCGAAAGTAAATAATGAAAAAGGACGAAGGAAGAATAAATACATAAACTGGAAAAAATGTTCAACGTGGCCCCATATGCGACGACAGCATGAGCTGCACTGGCAGAAACGACTTGGTCGCGAGAGCTCTTCCCAAGTTAAATAAGAAAAGGATGTGAGAGTTTGAAACCTTACCAGTCAATCCCCGAAAACGACTGCTTAGGCAGAAATCTTTCCCCTACTTTGACTTTAACCTGCTTAAAGGCAGCCAAGGATCCTTGGGTAAAGGAAAAGGCAAAGGCAAACTTTCATGCTTGATTTGCCACCGTTTTGTTAAGCGATGCATTACCAAGACACAGCAAAGCAGGCCAGAGAAGAAAAATCCCAAAAGCAAAAAGGGTACTGCTGACCCATCCAGTCGTGCATGAAACTTCATGCCACATGACGATGAAGTCGCCGTATTCCTGGTCCCCTTGGCAGTACCTCTTTGTGGCCGGGTCTGAGCCCTGTCCTACGTCGCCTTGTTTGCATTCAATTGATGCCGCAGGGCTTTTACTAACAACAGCAGCAGCAGCAATCCCCGTATCCTTATATCCGGGTGTGTGTGTGCGGATGTGTGCTTGCCTAAGGTTCCCTTCTAATTGGCCACAGGACGTACATGCACACATCAATGGAGGCGTAGGAATCCAGTGGCATGTTGTCTTTAGACACTGCAATTAATGTTCATAGGAATTTTTATGGGACAAGTACTATATCTACAGAGAGAGCCAGAGGTCATTCCGTTTTATGGCCGTATATGGTAAAGTTTTCCCACATTTTGCCCCAAAATTTCCACCCCGTTATCATTGGAGTCGCGCCTGTTGCTAGTTATTAACATAAATTCGACGCCAACTCAAATGTATTGGCTAGAATGTTTGTCACAGCTTTTGTTTTCCGTCGGAAAGCCAGTTAATCAGGCCACCCATTGGATGTGCTCGTACATGTCCATGTCCGCAGATGAGGACAGCTGTGCCTGGTTACAGGCAACTTAAGCTATCGCAGAAATGTGGCCTAAAGTGCGTTGGATTGCCAGGGGTTCCCGATGGTTTACCCACCATGGGTTACCAATAAACCTCACCCCACACGCACAAAAGCAAAAACAAAACAAAAAAGACTCGATAAAGTGTCAACAGATACCGCATGTACGAGGTACGGCCGGTATGGCCTGATGGTCTTTGAACGGAACCCGCATGAGAGGGAACGGATATAGGGGCAGAGGGGCATTCAATGCTTGAATGTCACCTGAATGGCAAAAAAAGAGATGAAGCTCTGGGTGGGCCACAGGAGAAGAGGACGTTGAGTGTGGGAGCTGAAATCAGAATTGATTTAAATGGACAGAAAATAGAGTCCCCCCACCACCCCCTTCTGTTCGGTTTCCATTCAATGTTGTTTCTGTTCAATATTTATACATTTTTTTTACACACAAATTATGCAGTTGATATGTAGATTTTTTATTGTTTCCCTTGTCAAAAACATTCAATACAGAAATTAACGAAAATATATCTGAATTAAAAAGTTCAGGCTACGAGGCTCTGGAACTATGGAAATTCGTTTGCTTCCTAAAGTTTTTAGTTCTGCTTATCAAAAACAGAACAATTGTTCTGATAAATGTTTGTTCAGCGTCTACGTTGACTCTCCAAACGACAAATAATCACAGCAAACTCTTCTTATTTATCTGGTTAAGTGTTTGTTCCTCTAAAGGATTTCAATCTTCTTTCTGGCAGTAAAAGCATCTGCTCTGCTTATCTGGCAGCTGAAACATTGGTTTCCAGGAAGCGTTTCAGACTCATGATCCTTAAATGTGACCTGGGGCCCTGGCCCCGCCTTCAATATGTTTTCAGTTTGTTTGCTGTGCCAGCGGCTGCCTTTGAACATGTCCTTGACCATGTCCCCATGTTCATGGACATGCTTCTGGCCCATATCCATCAGCAGCGCGATGCTCATGTGTCAGTAGATGTCGTTGTCATTGGATGTGGAAGGCGTTTGTTTAAGGTTTCCCTTTGAACATCATCTGTGCGGGCATTTGTATATTTTCATGGCCAAATATCAGCCGCCGCACACACACCTGTTGCTGCAAAATTAAAGTGTGGGCCAATGCGGGGCCACAGGTTGCTTTAAGGTCAGGGCTATACACATCTGTTTCCCCTCGTCCGCTTTCCCGTTGGGAACACTTGCTGCTCAGAGTTCCCGGTGTAGTTCCCATCATAATCATCCTGTTTTGCTGCCCCACAACAATCTGAGCAGCGTGCCAACGAAAATGAGCTCTAAATGAAAATGACAGCTTTTTATTATGCATACGCCACGTTGTCTTTGAGGCGGCTATAACAAATAATGGGCCAAGCCAACATTTTGTAGAGTCAACATGAAATTTTCTTTCGTGCTGTTTTGTTTTTCTCTTCTCTGTTCTCGGATGAAAACAAATTCAAATGATTAAATAAATTATCTTGCATTTTTCTCAGACAAACGACAGTCAGCGTCCCAAGAATTCGTATAGAGAAAATGTTTTCAAATATTTGTGCGACTTATGATGAAACTCGCTTGTTAGGGCAGATCAACAATCTATATATACACACTTTTTATAGCATTTAAGTTGATCTTTTGGGGAAAATCACTTGACAAGTGTCTTGGATTTTCCATATGTTTGACATAACTTATCGTGGAATTAATATGCAAAAAATATACTTTTGTCTGCGGAAAATATCCGCTAGACTTTGTATGTTTGTTTAATGTTCAATAAATCGATGATAATATGCTTGCCATTAGGTAGAAGGATAAAAAGGAGGAGCCACGGCAATGGAGGAGATAAGCGGGTACGTGGCCAATCTGTTGTGAAATTTATTTTTGTGAAAGATTTTCCAAATCGTTGCACAAAATCGAGCTCAAGGGCAGATTATAGGGCTTAATGTTTTCTCTGTCTTTCACAGTGTCTCTATCGCCCTCTTTCTGGCTCCAATGTCCTCTTCTTTCCTTTTGGATGGGGAAATGGCGGGAAAAAGGCTGTCTGTTTAGTTTAAACTTCACGTCTTTTACGATGATTATGACACATACATATTCATGTGTGTGACGTGGGTGTATCTATATCTATATGTATTTGTGTGCTCCACCTTTGGCGGCTGTTTACCCCAAGTGCCGTACTTTTTGGGCCTTCAAATCGCCTCTTATTCTCAACTCAGATTAAAATCAACGCAAAGTCGAAACCAGTCGCATGTTGGAGCCTTTGGGCGCAGATGTTTACACAAAAACTCACTTCATTTAGTTAGTGACAGCCGCTGCCCTCCGCTATATCCAGCCAATGCATTCCGCTTTGATGAGTGACTGCCTCTGTGTGCCACATTGTGCCACATCATAATTAACTATCGATGGAATGTCTTATGGTATTCGAGCATATTGTGTCTCGGGTACAGTCCCAATTTGGTCTCAAAATAAATTGACGAAATTTACGATTTTCCTTTGTCCCTATGCTGCTGGTCGGGGCGGGGACCAGCCACTTCTTCTTTATGGATCCCGCACACTCCCTAATTGGCCTGCATTTGATTTCACATACTCGTTCCGGGCTTTGTTCGAATTTATTCGGGAATTGGAATTTCTGCTTTGGGAATTCCCTTTTTCTTTTGTTAGATCTGGCCGTTAAGTGAGCTGTTAAGCGGGGGAAATTGACTTGAATATAATTATAAGAGTGGAAAAATGGGAAAGTTAGCATAGGATGGACTTGCGTTATGTTGCGTTAAAGCCATTACCTCTTCAAGATCCTAGCATTTATCTGAAACTCTAAGCTATAGGAATGAGCGCTCGCTCTTTCGTTTTCCAACCAACCTCTTTAATGCCCGAGCGAAAGCACAGTTCCTCCTTCTGACATTCTGATTTCTATGCTCTGTTTGTCGTTCTGTTTGGATGATTGCCTGTTTGGATGCAAATTGTTGACCAATTATGTTCAAAGGTTGGGCAAATTCTGCAGAGAACCAGAGATTCTGCAGTGTCCATCAAACAGAGCTGAGTCCGAAAGGTACAAAAGGCACCAGCCAGCGCAGTGGGAAATGGGAAAAATGACTGCAAAGTTTTGCCAGCAGTGAATTTATTTGCATTTGGGCAGTTTGTTTGCGTTGCGTTTGGTTTTGGGTTTCGGTTTGTATTTCGGTTTGAGTTTCAGTTCGGTTTTTGGACTGCTGGAAGCTCTTTAAGTGTGTGCATAAATATTATCGTTAGTTTGGTGTCTGGAGTGTGTAAAGTTTTGGCTTGGGGCACCGGAAAGGAAATGTGCTCCACTTCTCTGGCATGCACTACACTGCGATACACACCGCTCCACTACCATCCACATCCAGGCCACTCCACTCTCCAGTCTCAATTGTCACTGGCACTGGCACTGGCAGTGGGCTCTGTCACGTTTTGCCAGGTCTCCATCCTCCTTGGCCAAACATTGTTGGTTCAAAGGAACAGAACACGAGGCATGCCGTGTTCTACGCGCCCCCAGTTGTTGGCTGGGGCTGGGGGTCGGCAGTGTCAACTACAACAAATTTTTTTTGGGGCTAAGTGGTGGGGCAGGAGGTGGCGCGACCAGTCTGTACCGTGCTCAACCCTTTGACATGTCAGATCCCCATCTGTACTGTTCTATCTACTCCCATTCACCACCTGCTCATCTAACTCCCACCCTTCATCCTACCTCCTTCCGCCCATTGCACATCCACTGCCCTTCTTCTGACGGTTTTCAGGTACAACCAACAACTAGGAAGCGGCTTTTAAGCCTTGGCTCCTGGTGTTTCTCCACTTAGTTCTCCTTCTGGCCTCGTTGCATGTTTTAATTGAATTTAGAATTTTCGTTGGATGCATCACAAAGGAAATCTGAAGAATCCATTTCGCTTGAAAGCCAGCTACGAATTTGGTTATGACCAGGACTCCATCCAAATTTCCACCGTCCTCTACAACTCTAATGCAATTTGTTGGCAATTTGATTTGCCATAGGAGCATTCGCCCTGTCTGTTCTGCCATGGTCTTTCTGATATATGGAGAGTGTATGTTCGCATGTGTGCGTGGAATGGGCGTGGTCAAAAAGTCGCGTGTCAGACGACAACCCAGACGCGTCGAGACATTTTAGTTTAATTGGCAAGCAGAAAAACAATTGCAGGGACTGATAGAGAGCAGGGTGGGAGAGTTGGAAAAATCTGTGGATTGAAAACCAAGGGCCGCACTGCAGCAAAAAAATGTTCCCCATTTTCATTTCCATTGTTGTGGTTGTGGCTGTGGTTGTAGTCGCGTTGGGGCAGCAGTGGTTGGAAGGGAGTGGTGGTAAAGGGGACTCCCATTGTCTATCTGTGGCATGTCCTCTCCTGATTAGGCACCAGATCGCTGGGGAATTGCTGTGGCGAGTTGTATCGCTCCTGATTGCCAGCAATGACTGGTTCCCATTGCTCGCTCTTTTTTGCTTATTTTTGCTGATTGCCAGTGACGAGTAATTTGATATTATCTCCATCGGTCTTACCAGAATGGTTCAAGCGGAAAATGCCATCCACCGTTGTCCCAATTAGTGTACGAACTTTGTTTCTCGAATATCCCGTTTTTAGGGTATATTTGAATTATACTGAGAATTACAGAACGAATTGGTATGGTAAAAGGCTCTGTAAATAAGCATTTAAATGTTATCACTAACTCTAAAACTTTTCATGAAATAAGCGATAATATGAGGATTGAATTTTCTACATTTTCTAACAATTTTCTTCACTTTTTTTTGGAAATAAATGTACCTACATTTGTTCCCTTTTTACAGCAGATCCAAACCTTCTGACTTCTGATTAAATTGTTCTTAATTTTATATCATTCTCCGCCTGCAATGCTTAGATCCATTTATCTTTTGTTACATTCCTCGAATTGATTGTTATTTACCCATTTCCCGCAGAGAGCCCAACAAATGCTTTATGGCACCCTAAAGGATTCGCTCTCAAATAATCCCTTTCCGAAACGAGGCCATTTCGCGCGGGAACCCTAACCATCAGGGAAATACAGTCCCATAAACGTTAGGAGGCTGCCAACTTACCAGCACTGAATATTTAATGCCCCGGCAATGGGCAATGGGAGAGATCTCGGTCCCGGCTACTGGGGCGAATGAGTGATTTTTGCTCCTTTTACGATGAGCAGCGAGAAAGGAACGATTTCGTATGATTATCCATCCCCATACACAGGATAATGAATGGCAATGGAAGTGGGAATTGGGGTAGCCAAAGGTGGGGTAACAGTAAACAAATCGAAGAGTGACAGGAAATGTGGAAAGTGCCAAAGCTCACGACACCGCCCATACAGCCGCAGGCGATGAAAGAATTACTCCTTAAATGCCCTGCGGCTCACATAGGTATATAGTATGTATATATCATGTTCTGTAGCATCTATATGGGTCACGACACTGCAATTAGGCGATTAAATTAATCAAAACATACCTTTCTTTCACCAGTTGGCACCTCATCCAGGGGAAATGCCCCTTCTGGCCTCTGCCGATGCGTCGGTGTCCTCTAATGAGCCACAAATGGCAATGTGCTCGTTTCGTTGGTCAATACGGTGGGCATATCCATTCGATCATTCACCAAAAATAACCCCACAATTAGAATAGTTTTTATGCTGTTGCGATATGCCTGACGTTGGGGAACTTATGTATTTGATCGATAATTTCAATAAAAAAGCCGCACACTTTTTATATAGATACCAGATATCTATGTGTATGTATATGTAATATATATTTAGGTAGAGAGATACTTAATTTTTGCACTTGTTCACTTTCTTTCCACTATATTTTTTCGGTTATTTATAGAAAAATTAAGTGAAGCCGAAACGTAACACAGTTTGTACAATTTGGTTTAGATATTTTCCACTTGTTGTATTTTGAAATATTTTTGTGTATATTTATTTGTGTATGGGTATTTATACAGTTCAGTTTTCTAATCTTTTTGGGGATTTTCCAAAATCTGACGTTTTCCAAAAATCAAATTCACGTGAAACTATTGCCGTATCGCGGTGTCGTGGCCGCAGCTCGATTTCCCGTCCGATCCGTACCAGAGCCGTCGAGTGTTTGATGCGATTCGAATCGTGTCGGCTTTCTGTTTTCCTTTCGTCTTTCGTTGCGGGGCTTTCGCCTGTGACGACATGGAAAAGCTTTGCAACGTCATTGAGAGCTTTTACGTGCACTTTATTTGCTCTCTCTCTCTCTCTTGCTCTGTCGCTCTCTCTGCCCTCCTTTTCGGCCATTTGATTTGTTTGTATTTTTTCTTTACGACTTTGCCTTGTTTATCTTCAGTGTCTCCTCCTCCACTGTGGGTGTTTGTTGAGTTCATTTCGTTTCGTTTCCTTTCCCATTGCCCAGCCTCAATGGAGCAGAAGAAAGGTGTGGGAGAGAGAGAAAGGAGAGCCTTTGTGAGAGGGAGGCAATAGAAGGCGCTTTGGGGGATTGCAACATTTACAGCTTTTCGTTTTTTTGGGCCATGTACCAGATATACCCTATTTTCCAAGAGAAGGGTATTTCAGTTATGCCTCCAAACTGATGCAAAGTTGAATAAAGAATAGACTCTGGTATATATGAGTATTCCTGATCAGGAGCAGATGTGTCGATTGATAGGTATCGTTTTTGTCTTTTGAATTTACGGCTGACTTCTGTAATTCTGTAAGGATTATCCAGGGGCATCAAACGTTTCTAAACGCCAAAGATATACTTCATTTCTGTGTTTCTGTTTTTCTTTTTGCTTTGTTTTGCTGATGTTTTACTCTCTCTCTCTCTCTCTATTGTGTTTTGGTGTTTATGGATGTATTTCCCATTCCGTTGTCATTGTCCGTTCTGTATGACCCTCTTTTATGAGCACGATGGCTGACAGTAGCAGCAGCCCCACACAATATATAGAACTTGTGACGAGCATTATTTTGGCATTTTATTAATGTGTCGATCCGTGAAAATGAATGGAGGGTTTTACCCATTGCTCATGTGCTAGTTATATTTTATATTCGAATGTGAACATATATATATATTTACATATCTATACATCTTTAGGTTACTGTTCTGCTGATGAATGATTTTGCATTGAGTGTGCTTATTATTCACATGAGAAGATTGCACTGAGGGGAAACAATGAGTACCAAACGATATTCAAATTTAAGAATATTCTTCAAAAATGAACAGAGAAGTAAGAAAAATGTGCCATCAAAAGACACAGCTTGATCCTTTGTACTTTTATTTCAGAGATTCCAAAATAATAGCATCAACAATCATTGCCAAAAAAATGCATTACAGCTGTCATCTCTTTTGCACAGTGCATGAACTCTGACCTATTTGCTTTATAATTTCTCTTCAACTAAAATGGTCTCCGACCGCATTTCGATTGGTAATTACATAAATGGCCAAATTCATTTGGCAAATGCAACGAGCAAACAGCAAGAGCAAAAGCAAAAGCAACTCGTGATTTTGCGACACCTGCAAAATGCAATTAATCTTCAGTCCCACCGCCCAAAAACTGTCGGAGACCGCAAACAATCTCTCGCTCAATGCAAACATCCACCCATCATTCCAACGACGTCATGGGGCCTGGCACCAACCTAACGTAACGCTTTCAAAATAAACATTTTCTCTTCGGTGACGTTACAATATGTCAAGTTTTATGATGATTGAACGAGCAGCGGGAGAGAGTGAGCGCCAGCGTCATACCATCGACTATATGATGCCCAGTACTCGGAATTTATTTCTTTATTTCTTTTTAAATTAAATAATAATAAATTAATAAATAATAATGTAATCAAAGCTTTCACTGTGTTGAAATCGAACAATTAGACATCCAAAACTAGCATCCTCACGATCTTTCAGTCCCCAAGGTCCAGTTTATTACATTTGGGGGATCAGAAATGCTCTCTACTGCTCATATACCCTTCTACTTGGCGAGTATAAGGGCTATAAAAAGTGTCGAAAGAGTGTGTACCAAAGGTAGATGGAATAGAGCATATGGGGCTGAAGAATCCTTGAATAAAGTCAAATACTGTCTGGGATTTGAAGTGTTTGTGGTTGTTATTGCTGTTGTTTCCTTTGCGGCTCGTCCTGTATCTAATCATCATTCGTGTGTCAGTTTCTGTATTCGTGTGGCATATTATCATAAGCCATGATTTATTTATAGAAGCAAACCAGGTGGCGGCACACAGATACTCGTAATCACACACACACATCTGCATATAGCCTCTCTCATACACATACAAAGATTGGCGTTGTCCTCGCTCAAGTTCGGTTCAGCTGTCAATTGATTTACTTGACCCACATGGGCCCCAGGCCACGGGCAAAAAACTCAAATTTGTATAGACAGCGCCACACCCACTCACCTTTTACCGCTCAGCGGCAAACCCAAACCCACACCCACACGCATACCCCTCCATCACCATCCCCTTCACCCTCGTGCGGCTTGCCGCCTTTTCACCAATCCGATCAATATTTGGCAGATAGCAAAAGGGAAACCACTGGAGTAACAGTAACCCGCCAAAAAGGTTTTCCCGCTGACTTAAAGCTGTTTCGCTCTGTTTCACTTTTTTTTTTCAAGCGCTAAGCTTCTGCCAATTGTTGCTCCTGGCTGAAAGGAATTAAGGAAGAGCGGAAGGCAGTAGGACCCTCAGGTGTTGCTCAATTAAAAGGAAATTCATTTGCACGGATTTCAGCGCAAATGAAATTTACGTAAATTGTTTTTGGAAAAACTTTTTAATTAACCAAAAAATGTGTTGGATTGAGATGCGTACAACTTTTGGTGGCAACTGGCCACGGGAATCCCAGCTGCCTCTTTAATCTGTCTAATCTATGCAAATTAAATGCGTACACCTGTCCGCCTTGGAGAATGGTAGGAGGCCCTCGCTTTCTTCAACTGTCTGCTGTGGGTTTCCTGCTTTCCTTTGAGTCTCTTTTCACACCGCAAACGCTTAATTACAACCGAAAGCAGCCTGAGAGCTTAGGAAAAGTATAGTAGTTTTTCAAAGGCGGGGAATACCCGTATAAGTGGGGTGTTAGAAGAGGAAGCTACACCTAATTCTATTGCTAATGATATTCATGAGTTTGTTTCCCAACTTGCCATACGAAATGACTAAAAGGAAAGGAAGAAAGTAAGAACGTTTTTTCATTTGGGCTCTTTAAATTTAGATATTAGAATTTGTATGTTTAATGTTACGATTGTGTTTGTTTGCAGTTCTGATACCATCCGAAATTCCTCCGAAAATCGGTTTACTTTTGTATAGGCTGATTGATTGTAAAGTGAATGATGTAAATTCGTTCAACATTCTTATCCCAATTAAATCACTATATCATACAGCTATCACACACACCCTTTTTGGGAGCTATTGCTCTCTCGGCTTGCACTGCCATCTGTCTATATCCTTTAACTCTGTCAATTTCTATGACCCAAACTGAGCTAACATCAACTCGGGCAAGCGTAATCCCTCCATGGCCCCACTCGACGCGTCTCGTGGCTCAGAGAGTGGAAGATAAATTGAGGCTGTAAAAGAAAAACACTTCGCACACAGCCATGGCGGCTGGGCAGGGGGATGGACGTGGAATGCCAGTGAAAGAGGCCACTTTATCATAAACTCAGACTCAACAGGTTCCTACCCGCCTTTCAGACATATTTCCCCTTTCAGTCAGTGTCTGTGCTGCCATAAAAGTTGCTGCGCTTTGATTGAATAAAAATTTCATTAAACGCACATTTTCTAGCAGCTGGAAGGCGTTGGCACACGCCCCCTTGGCGAGGATGCTCTCTCTCGCGCTAAGATCCTAGCATGCCTTGGAGGAGGGGAAGAGGATGCCGAAGCCTTGCCTCAGGCAGGATTTCGCTTTGTTGCCGTTTATTTTAATTGCCGGCATTAGACGTTCGTTGATAGGCCATAAAAAAGCCTTTGGCTTTTGGTGTGTCCACAGAGACAAATGGCGAGACGGATACCCTACTCCTCTGCTCCCCGTTGGGGCAGGAAGCACACCAGTCGAAATCCATCAAGAAGAATATCCTTTCCCCCACGATCAGCCATAGGTATTACCAGTTTCGTTTCGGCCCTAGGATTGGTTTTGGTTTCTCCCTTTTTTGTTTCAGCCGCTTCGTCGGCTTCATTTCCGTTTCGAAGAGGTGAACCAAGGGCGTGAATTAAAGAGGATGAAAATGGGATGTAGATGGAAAAGCCAGACGTTGTCATTCCGTTTTTGCGGCTGCTTATTCGGTTGTAAAATCGTTTTTATGACGTTTTCTTCGTTGCCGAAAATTTTCGCTCTGCGGTTAACTTTTCTCCCTCGTTCTGGCACCACGCTTTTCCACCCCCTTCGTACCTCACCCCGTGCAAAATTTTCAGCATTACTCAACTGACTGCGTTAAGCTTTTCGAGTGTTTGGGTAATTTCAGAGATTTATGCAACTTTCCAGAGGCGGAAAAATAAATTAAGCAGGAGTTGAGTGGCGATGATGATTATGATGAAGAGAGTTTGCTTTGACCTGAGCGGAGTACCCTTGATGCTTCAACTTGCTGGGCATAACCACACACATATACATATGTTTCTTTGTTTAACGATTTACCGAGTTATGTGGCCCCATTTTTATCCGTATCCTTTATCCTTATCCATAATAAGAACAACTTAAGAACAAGAACCTCCGACCACAGGGAGCCCGGTCCACAATTGGCACAGCAACACAAATTATGTGCACATTTAAACTTGGCGCATTCTAAATTTTAGGGTAGCGCCATCAGTGTATTTTCTTAGGGACTAATATGCAGAGTTTCATTGTGCGCCCGACGGGTGGCGCCACCTCAGACTATGGTGTGGCAGCCGGAATCGCGGCCCTCTGGCAGCGCCATCAACAACCTCGAGACGAGATGGCAGCGCCAGCAACGGTCTCTCGACATTTGAATTTGAATTTCGTTGTGCAAGCGTTTAGTTTGTATTCGTGCCCCAAGCAGAGTGGTATTGGAGGTTTCTTAATGTCATGGCTGCAGTTAGATTTTTTGTGCAAACATATGCACCATGGCAACACTCCACTCCTATTCCCACGCCTACACCCACACACAGAAAAACGCTCGTTCAATTGTTTGGTGGCAGCTAATTTCGTCTGGACAGATAGGCGGCAGCAGCGACAATCGCAACGAGAGAAGATATAATGGCGACAGGTAAACAGCGCTCTCACCTTGCTCTCCCAATCATCAACGCTCTTACTCTCCTCTCCCAACAACTCTTTGCTCTCTCTCTCTCTCTACTCTCTTGGGCTGAGGTGCGCGTCACAGGTAAAATTCAAACGGTGCTTTGTAACGTATTTCTGGTCGATCGCCAAGGCCTAATTGCGCAGGTGCAAGAGAGACGTCTGCTACATGCCGCTGCTAGAAAGAGATCGCTATACAGACGCAAGACGCAAGTATATGTAGATAGACGCGATCGTGGCCCAAAGCGAAGCCATGGCCAGGTCGGCGTCTCAGTTGCTCACGCGGCTTACCTGTCGACCGACGTTTTTTCCCGAAGAATAATCCGAGTGCGCGAGTTTGTTCCAGGTGTCTCTCTGTGTGCGTGTGTGTGTGTTTGTGCGTACCTTGCCTCTCTTCTACAAGCGCGTACATCAGTGTGTGTGTGTATTCAATTAATTACAAAAGCAAAAAAGAAGCAGCAGCTCTGGGAATTGAATGAAAGAAAGGCAAAACCCCCGTTGAAAAAAAGTGTATGCAAAATAATAGTTGCGTGATACAAAAAGGCCATCAAAAGAGGCAGCAACAGAAGAGGTAGCATGAAAGGTGATTAATTCACTTAAAAGTGCAATTAAACAGCAGCAGCAGCAACTACAAGCAGCAAAATCATTGGAGCAGCGCAAGGTGCAGACAAGGTGAGGGCGAACTTGAAGTATTTTTTTTGTTTTTGGAAAATTATTCAACGACGAAAATATTTAATGAACGTTTGTGCTTGTGTTCGTGTATTTCTCGCTCACTCTGCCTGCGAGTGTGTGTATATGTGTGTGTGTGTGTGTGTGTGGAAGAAATGCACTGCAACAGAAATTGCACTTGAAAAACCATGACAAGAAGAGAAAGAGAAGTTGCGGCATAGAAGGTGAAAGAAGAGGCAGAAAATGATGATGATGATTATGAAGATGATGATGATGGGGAAGAGGTAAGAAATCAGTACAAAACGGTATAAACGTGATTCTTTTTCTACACGCCATTACCCAAGCGGCCCCTCCTGCTCCGCCGCCAGCGCCACTGTCTTTGACTTTGTGGGAATTTTCTTGGGAAAATAAAGAAGAGCAAGAGGAAGGAGATGGGGCAGGAGATGAAGCAGCAGCAGCAGCAGGAGGACTGCCAACCTGGCCTCCAATTTGATGCTGCAACTGTACACGCTGTGCAGCACTCATTGCTCTAGACTCTCTACGCTACCCCACTCTTCTCTCTGCACTGCTCTTCCCGCCCAACCACCAACCTCTTCCATGCGCTCTGACTTCAGCTCTGATCCATTGGCGACATTTTTGTTTTGGAGCGCTGTCTGCCACAGCAATAACAACAACAACAACCAGAGCTTGCCTGAAATGAAGCGTGGACTCGATCGACAGCAGCCGCAGCAGCATAAAAAAAAACGCAAATCTGGCGCAATTGAGCGCGAATGAATGCCAAAACCAGAAAAACAAGCAACAACAACTACCAGAGATAGCGAGAGAGAGAGAGAGAGAGAGACATTGCCAAAGAGAGAAACAACAACAACCACAGCGCATAGATTGCCGGCCTCAAGTTACGACGTCGTCGACGATGCTGCCCCAAACTCGGCTTTCGATGCTGCTGATCGTCATCCAACTTCATGATGATGATCGTTATTATGGTCTTTTCACTGAATGAGCCACATTCCGGTTTAGCATTTCAACAATCCCGAACACACAAAAGCATCCCCAAAAACCCACACCACACCACACACAGACGACAGCACAGCTCTCCCCCAGTGGTCATTCCCCACTCCAGTTAACCATTCCATTCTACCACTCCCATTCCCCCTCCCCATACACTCCATTTCCAATTGAAAAGCCAGTCAGCAACTGTCTGTCCCTCCGCTCCCTCTCTCTCTAGCGATCGCGGTTAAACATGTTCGGTCCCCCCACTCCCACTCCCCGCCCCGCCCTACCATCAACCTTGCTGTAAAAAAAAGCAACATGGCAAGTTTTTGTGGCTGTAAATGCAAGCCTGTGACGTTGCTATTGTTTTTGTTGTTGTTGTTTTGGTGCCTGCATTCCAGCGTTCGTTGCTGCTGCTGCTGCTTCGGTTTGGCTTGCGTTGGCAGCACCTGGAATGCACCCATAGTCGTCAGCCTCTCTCTCTCTCTCCTGTTCTCTCTCTGTCTCTTAGGTTTTATTTGCTGGTTTTGTTTGTTTAGAAATTCCAAGAGAGGCATAACATAACGAAAACGAAAAGTGTGAAAAGTGAAGCCACCAAAAGCGGACAAACGACGAACTTTGAGCCGAGCCTGAAAGTGTGTATGTGTGTGTGTATTTGTGTGCGGTTCTCCTTTCCCTTTACTTAAGCCTGCTGCCATCTTTCTCGCTCTGCCTCTATCTCTGTCCTTCTCGTTGGCGCTTGGACACCCGAAAAAAAGCAGGAGTAAGACCGAGGGGGAAACCTGCACGTTTTTTACATGTAATGTGAGGTCAGTAACACTTTTGTTTCAAACATTTATCACTCTCCGTTTTGGGGCGAGTGAGTGCGTGTGCACCGCTTATGACGTCAAAAGCGGCGCTTGGAAAGAGAGAGAGAGAAGAAGAGAGGCACGTTTAATGAACTCTGGAGTTGATTGACAGGCAATTTACTCGAATTGCTGGGGCTTGAGAGAAAGAAATGAGTGGGGCTCAAATCATGCACGTGTGAAACGATACCCAACATTTAGGTACATAAGTATAGAAATTAATATTTTTCGCCATAGGAAGTTTCCTTTTAGATATTGTTCTTCTTCTTACACAATTTCTCACGGCTTTTAATAAAAAATGTAAAAATTTCTGAAAATAAATTATTTCATTTGAAAACATCTGCATCCGTCTGCACATGCTGATGCTGAGGCTCAAGTCCTTCGTGGAAATGGAAAATTCACAGTGGAAAACCCAACTAAAACGAAACTCTATTTTGTGCCAGGCGTGGCACGTGCAACCGCCCACAATTTGAGTTTTTGAAACATGTCTCTGGTCGGCTGCCAGACGCGAATGTTGTCAAAAACAATTTTTTTAATTTTTTGTGAAACTGTTTGACATTTTACTGAAGCGTCACCGAAAGAGATGGAGTGATAGTGTGGGCAAAAGAAGGGGGGTCTAGAGGGAACTTGTTTTTCTCATATCCAAACGAAGCGTGCGAGGTTTTATTTAGCGCGGCTTGTCCCCAAGAGAGGGAGAGAGGAAGTCTGAAAGTTAGGGGGCGACGGCCACTCCAGAGTGCAGCGGGGCATGTGGGGACAAGCTGCGTGTTTACACATATTTTTGCCTGTCGTTCGCTCCCTCTCTGTTTTTTTGTTGGCCACAACAAAATGAATTAGGTTTGGGCCTGGTCCACAACTAGTTGCTCTTTGGAGCACGAGGCCCAGACACACGTGCAGACAACCGCACCCAGGGCACCCAGACCACCTCTGGTTACAGCACCTCCCCCCTAAAAACAACCTCCTCTCAGGCGACACTCCCCCTGTGGGAGGCACGCAGTCATTTTACAAAAATAAAAGTAGTCTCGAATTTCTATTTGTTTGCTTTCATACCCATATCGGAGGTGGGATCTGAAGGGTATCAAAGGCGTCTATTCCCGAGCCCTAGCGCCTTCACTTCTTGTTTGAGTTGACAACTTTTGTGGGGAGTCGCTAGAGAGGGCCTGGAAGTGGGGTAATGGGAGGTCATGCATACATATGTAAGTACAATCATTACGCGGGACTCTGCTAGATATACAGACGTATGTACATACAGACATACTCGTACATATGTATTCTGGCCTCTCATATCTCTTGCCTCAAACAGTGGATCCATTTCCCGCATTTTGCGGCTGCCTGTTTGTCATGCAACCCAACCCTCCTGCAGGCCCACCCGTGTGTGTGCGTGTGAGTGTGGGTGGGGAGGGTTGAAGTCTAAAGGCTGGTTGAAACGCAACCGTTTGGTTTTTATGTCTTTTGTAAAATTTTTATTTAATTTCAGAATCTTTTTTTTTCTTCCATGAAAAGTTTAATATTTGTTTTTCATGCTTGCGATTTGCATAATTTGCACAAACACACATATACACACGCACACTTGCTCAGAGGGTCACACACACACACATGCTCACGCACACAGAATCATGACCTCCATTTGTGCCTAGCCCGTACCTGTGGGCAGAGCGAACAAGAGAATGAGAGAAAGAGAAAGAATGCTCTGCTCACATGCGATATATTTTATGAATGCAAATCCCTGTTTATTCGGATTTGGTTTACTTACTTGCCCCCAACACTGCTTCCCATCCTCATCCTCCTCCGCCCCATTCTCTGCCTCATCTGCACCCCCCATTCACTTTCACCTTCTGTGTGCTTTCTTCTCTGTTTCATCCTCTGCCTCCTACACACAGCCACAGAGCAAAACAGTTGCTGGCAGGCTGCATTTTCCATTTCCATCTTCACATTTGGGGGCGGTGGAAGCGTTTTTGGCTTCGCTTTAGTTCGCTTTTTATTCATTCACATCGCAGTTCCATTCATGGGCTTCTCCTACAAAATTGGACCTGATGGAGAGTGCAGAGCGGCTGCAGATTTACCCTGTAATTGATCCAGTGGTAATTACAGACAGAAACATATAGAAAATTATTCATAGTTACAGTCCTTTAATACTTATATTCCTGGAGCATTCCTTAGAATTATGATTACTTCCAATAGTTTCTTTGGGGTGATAATGATTTTTGTATGTATCAGTTTAAGTAATGACCAAAGGAGTTTATTACCTCTATTATTAAATTGTTGAAACTGATCTTACCTATGTATGGTACATTTGAAGATGACATGAACACTTTCCTTATCGTACCTCTATAATCCTAAAGAGTATCCATTAAAATAGAACAGACCAGAAAACTGAAACTGAACTGAATATTTATTATTATTATGTCTTTGCCATTTCATACGGCCCCACCACTCACATGGCTCTGTCTCTGTCTCTTTCTCTTCTACCCTCTTTCTCATTTACCTGTCTGCCTCCCTCTACATATCCAGCTCCCACTCCCACTGCCGCTTCTGCCGGCGCCCTCATTCTACACGAGAATTGTTCCACCTTTGGTTTCTGTGCTTTTTGTTCGTCTTTTCCCTTTTATTTATTTTTATTGTGTGGCGCGGCTTAAATGCGCTTTGCAGATATTTTATGCCTTCCTTCCAAGGGGGATCCGAACGGGGATGGATGGAAGGCAGAAGGTGATGTGGGCCAAATATGTTTATTTGACACACACATTCATGCTCCTCCCCGACCCCCCGCAGCTGCAGTCCGCCTATCCGCCTCTAGCCATGCAAATCTCCTCCTCTCCCTTTGGCTGCTCCATAATTTGTTTTCGTTGTAGAATCAAAGTTATGTTGTTGTTGTTGGATTACCCAGTGACACGGCTATCCCGCACGCTTACAAAAGAGTATTATCTTACTGCCACGCCTGCTTTTTGTTGTATGCTGTGGCACCCGCCCCCTCCGGGCAGCCTTTGGTGGGAAATTCATTTTACGCCCCTGACAAAGCAATTTTAGTTATTTTTCCGCAATTGTTTGCATGGGTTTTTTTTTTTGGCTCGAAATCTTTTCTCTTTATTGACTTTTTCCATTTTCATTGTGCTTTTACTCAATTTATTGTTAAACCTTTAAATTTGCTCTAGTTTTGTATTTTACGTTTATGCGTTTGGAACGAAATGAAGCGAAATAAAAGAGTCCATGAACTTTGGAAAACTACACGATTGATTTCCCATAAAGCTACATAAACTGTAGGTTCTGTTCAGCAAGAGTGACTCTCTTTATCAATACTGCTGCAGTCTCCTTTACTTTTTTATGAGTTTAAAACTTTTCAGAAACTCGTTGAATCTCGTTGCTGAAAAGCTTTCATCGATATGTATGGTTGTCCTTGCTAAAGTTCTTTTTTGATTTGATGTTCAGTTGCCGAGAATCGCCAAGAAAAGAAACGAGTTCCAGCGTTAAAGCATTATTTAATCAATAATTAAACAGATTGCGTATTTATATGTGTATTATGGTGCCCACACACAGCCCATGAAAATGGGGAAGTGCACACTGTCCATCCCACGCCCCCTCATACATAAAGTAATTCCCTGCTCATTGAATCGTGATTGCGCATCGTTATCAATTATTGAGCAGCCAATTTAAATATCATTAAAATTAAATTGTTATATAAAATTAAAATCATTTGAAGGAGGATCCCTAAAGGACAAACAGTGTGATAGAGAGAGAGAGAGAGAGAGAGGTAAGGGTGATGACCATGGAAAGCGGAAGGAAAGGACATTAAATCCGTTTAGGTTCCATGTGCGTGCCCTTCTGTGTCTCTGTCTCTCCCCTCCCTACATAGAGAGTGCGTTCAGTGATGTTCACATATGATACCACTGTCCGACCTAAAGCCCCAGACTCAATTCTAGCCCAACCGTTGACACAGCCGCCCACTTTGCCCCTGCCACCCACTGACACTGGTGGCTAATCTGTGCCTGTGCGTGTGCTGTGCAGGGTGATGATATGCAAGCGGAATACTCTTCTGGAAAATTGCCTCCAAAATCCTTCACGCTTCATCAATTCCCATTGTTGACTTCCCATTGTGTGTGCTGTGTGTGTGCCTCTTTCTCTCTCTCTCTTAAACATTGAATTGCAAATATTTATGCGTGTGGGAAGGGGAGTGCGCAAGTGGTAGCCCACGACAGAAGTGCCACACACAGCCAACCCGCTCGGCTTTTTCTCTCTCCTCTCTCCCGTTGCGTACTTAAGCGAATTGCGTATTTATGTGTGTAATCGCAACTCATCATTCCTAGGGGCACGGGGCATGCTGGGTATTGGATGGTACTTTTGCGGGGCAGCGGGTGCGGCAGAACGCTATGTTTGTGTGTGTGTGTTTTGTGGATGTGGTTGACAGGAAGGGGCAGTGGCAGGTAGGGGAAGGATATATACAACGGTGCTTTTTCGTTATGGACTGATGGATTTCCGTCTGTTACCTTTTCGCATTACGAAAATGTCGCTCGAGGTTTCCTACCACAGCTGACTAACTCACCCTCCCCCTTCGCCGTCATCCGCCACTTAAACGTCGCTCCCGTCTATATCTGTCGTGTCTGAAGTGGCTGCGATTTATTTTGGCAGCCATTTACATATTTTATTGTCAGCTAATGTTGGGATTGTAGGTGCGTCAAGCGGTGGAGTGGGATAGGTGTGGGCTGTTGAGGCAGGGGTGGCTTATTGAGGTGGGTCTACATCTACATGTACGTCTACGTCTACTTATCTCCTTGACTATTTCTAGTGTGCGCCATTTAGCGACAAGCCCATTAGAGAGGATCATAATTCACTGTTGAATCCAGAGCAGGAATTAAGTTGGGAATCACTGAGGGGAGTGGAATCAATTACAGTTAAACGAGAAATTGTTATACGAAGGAATGGATTAAACTATACTTCTATTTAAAGAGTAAAGTGGCAGCTTCCTTGCCACCTCCATTTTGCTTCCGTTTTTCCGTGGAAAACAAAAATCAGTGTAGAAGTGTTGAGAACGCTTCTACGGCCATTTTCTGCATTTTAATTGAATTTTACCTAAGAAAATATTTTATTATTTTCACCAGGTAAAGTTGCCACAAATCACATTAACTTTGTGTTTATTTGTGGCTGAAATGACCATCAGAGGCACACACAACACAGATACGATTGTTTTTTCTTCACTCGAGGGAAACCTTCTATTTTCCATCATTCTGCTATGAAAACTTTGCAAGAATTACATTTCATTTGGCAAACAATTTTTGCGTAATTATTTTGCAGATTGCCATCAACATTTTTGGGGCAACAATCATCCAATCATTCCATCAACCCATCATCATACTCTTGCCCTCCCTTATTACCACCCACCCCCTTGTGCTGGCCCCCTAAAGTACATAAAAAGTTTACCCAACAACAAAAAAATACAACATTTTTTTGCTCCTTTTGTTTTTGTTTAATTAAATTGAAAATGTTTTTCCGCTGGATTTTCTGGCCCAACGAAATGAGCATAGCACCGAATGATGATGGGCTTCCCGAACCTACCCTCCTGCCACGATGACAGGCCTGGCAGTTGTGGAAAGCGCTTGTAGTTTTCCACCCAGACATCATCGCATTGTTGGGTGTTTTTTTAATAAAGCAAATCGATGCCTGGAGTCGGGAGTAATTGAACAAATTGCCACAAAATTTGTGCAAAAGAAAAGCTGGAAAAGTCTTTACAAATTCGGGGCGCGTTGAATCAGAAAAGCGCTGCTTAAGGGGCTGCTACTAATGCGGGTGCGGGGGAGGGTGAGGGAGGGGTTGGGCCACTTATTGATGACCTTCTCCGAGGTAAGCCAAGCGTTGCGTATACGCCGTGATGAGCGGTAGGAGAGGCATGGCGGTTGTTCTGAGCGTATGGCTCATTCAATCATCCGTTGATTCATTGACAAAGCTGTCAATGGGCATATTGATTTATGACCTTGTCTGACACTTCATTCCCGCCCCCACCCTTTTGGAGCGTGTCGGAAGAATCCATTCAAAATGTCAGTCTGCCATAATTTGCAGGATGCCTCACGACCCACCCGCCCAAAGAGCTGGGCACAAATCGTTTTCACTTTCGAGATAATTACCAATCCATATGGAAGAGTGTGGCATGCCACATCACATGCCTCACCCACTCCCCCACCACGACATTGTGTTGTATTAGCCGCTCGCTCAACACGCAAATAATTGAGATGGGGCCCCACAGAATGAACCGCAGAGCGATGCTTGGATTGTTGTTTGTCCAAGCGTAAAGCAACAGATAACCAGACACTAGATACAGATACAGATGCCAGCTACAAATACCAGATACAGATACCAGCCCCAGAGATAGCAGCTGCAGATACAGATACTGTTTTTTTCTCTCTGTTGATAAGTAGCACATATAATAAGGTAATGTTTTATCGGGAGAGTGCATCGAACGTGCTTCTATATGTGCTACCCCAACAAATACGAGCGTAGAGACAAAATCAAACACACAACCGTTTCACCCACTGATTGTTTCTACACGCCCTGTTAAAGTACTGGCATCGCATCCACAATTTGGCAGATAGAAATAGACTGACACATATAAAGAAACACACATATTTTTATTTATTTATTTTAATAATTTTAATAAATAATATAAGGTCGAAACCTTATAGTAAGTGATGTTAAACTAGCAATGGCTGCTATGGCCTTCAGCTGGATTGAATGTAGTAATTTGACAATTGTGTTATTAATTTGTATAGTAGACATAGACATTTTTTTTTTGCTCTTAAGACAAGACAATTATAACATGGTTTACACCTTATTTTTAAATAAATCTATTATTCGTATACTTTAATTTTTATTTATTTATGAGTGTTGGTTTTTTTTCCCCTCTTTCTTCTTGTATTATGGTTGTTTAAATTAAATTGTAAAGTTGTGATTTTTTTAGGAAACTCTGAATTTTAATTATGTTGGACTGTGTAGGGTCTGCTATTATATCTAGCTGGTTTTGGTCGTTGAATATTTCTTGTCTGAAGCGTGAAAGTGCTGGACAAATATTAAGAATGTGTTTTATGTTTATAGTGTTGTTACAATTGCATAAGGGGAAAGGAGATGGATTCTTATTAAAGTAGTGTTGGTGGGTTAGTTTTGTGTGTCCTAATCTAAGCCTTATATATTTAATTTGGTCTAAGCGAGTAAGCTTATTTTGTGGCACATTGTGTATGTAAATGTCTATATGTGTGTAGTTTTTATTGAAATTTCTGTACCAATCACTACATTTTGAAATGTATATTTTTTTTTGGCTAGAGAGTTTATTTTTGTGTAGTTTGTTAATATATTTTATATTGTAATTAGGAGTACAAATTATAGGCAGCCAGTTCATTACCAGTAATGGCTACATGTCCGGGGATCCACAATAATTTTTTTCTATTTGATAGGGTTGTAATAAGTGACTAAGTGATAAGTGACTGACTATTGAAGCGTAGTGGTCATTTCTGCTATAATTGCAATAATTTCTGCGGATAACACCGATGAATAATGTGGTAGCGTCCAGTATTTTAAAGTGTGTGTTTCTGTAGTAATTGCGTAGCCTGTTATATTGTTTAGTTGAGATCCGTCAGTGTATATGAAGGTACGCTTATTGTATTGGTTCTTGATATTTGCAAAAAGTTTCCTATATATACATGTAAGATTTATAATATAGAATTGTTTATTATGCTTATAGTTCAAATACAGTTAGAGATTACATGATTTAGAAAATAGTTCAACTTGATTAATTGTTCTTATAACTCCCGCACAACTTTCCGCTGCTGCTTCCAAAAACCGACTCTGACTATCGACTTCTTCCTATCGCCTTGCGCTATCGCCTTCTACCTTATATCGGTACATCTTACCGATAGTATCTTAAGATTAATGTCATGTCTTATCCGCTTGATACCCTTACTCTTTACATTCGGCCCTCCTGCTCATCTTCATCTGTCCCAGATGATAATATCTCATCGTTTTCGGATATAAAACGCCATAGCTTCATGTTGTCACTACTCGTTGCTGTGATGTTCGGCCCTTCAACGTTTGCCACCTTTCTGACGTCATAGCGACCGTTACGTTTTACATTGGTGACTTCATATGGGCCTAGAAACTCGCTGGCCAACTTGCGACCTGCGACGAACTGCGTCCTCTTGATTGCCACCATATCTCCCACTCTGTAGCCGTGCTCAGCTCGACGTTTTTTATCGTAATTGCGCTTGTAGACCTCTTGTGCCTGCTCGATGTTGTGTCTCGCTTGGTTACGCAGCTCTTGGCGCTCGTTGTTAAACTGCGCAACAAACTCCTCGTTGAGTACCTCCAATAGTCGACCCTCAGCTTGGCTATGCATCTTAGTCCCAAACATGACCTCGAATGGCGACGACTTCAATGTTGAATGGATATGCGAATTAATCGCCATCTGGACCCGTGGCACATACTTGTACCACTTCGAAGACTCCTGAACCGACAACTTAGCGATTATGCCCAAAATTGAACGGTTCACGCGTTCAATCTGTCCGTTGCCTCTCGCCACACCTGTCGTTGTCCACACATGTTCGACTTTATTCTCGTTGAGAAACTCGCTAAATGCGTTGGATGCAAACGCTGCTCCTCTATCGCTGACTATGCGTTTGGGAAAGCCAAACACAAATGACCAATCTGTCAGCCTCTTCACAACTTCTTCGTATCCCGTTGACTTGGTTGGAAACAGCCAGACGAACTTGGAGAATGCATCCACCGCAGCAAAAATGTATTTATATTGCTTGGCTGTCGCATCCATTGGGCCCAAATGATCAACGTGCAGTGTGTGTAGTGGCGTGTCACCCTTGTCAATACAATGAAGATAGCCCTCCTGCTTGCCCAATTTTTTGCTGAAAATTATACAACTGATACAATTAGCAATAACATTTGCAACTTTCCTTTCAAGATGCGGGATCCAGTATTGCTGCTGAATTGAGTGCATCGTCTTCGCTGTGGAGAAATGACCAACTTCGTGCGATCCTTGAATGATTTCTCTTTCCATCAGCTTTGGGACAACCAATACGTCATTGCCATTTACAACTTTGAAGAGAAGACCTCCTTTTAGCTTGTAGTCTTGGTATGGGTGCTGCTTCAGGATCTCTACTGTGACCTTTATGAAATCGTCCTTCTGCTGCGCCTTCTTTATCCGAGCTGTCAACTCCGTTGTCACAACCATGCAAGTTTGTGGAAAACGGCTGAGACAGTCTACATGTCTCATTCTGTCCCCAGGGCGATGTACTGCTTTAAATGTGAAGTCCTCCATATACAGGATCCACTGGGAAACTTCTCTCGGTATGTCTGCTTTGGTTGTTGTCTGCTTAAACGCTACACAATCAGTAGCAAGATCAAATTTGATCCCCAACAGGTAGTGCCGAAACTTCTTGAGTGCGAGGTATGCTGCTTTGACCTCCAAATAGTAGCTGTGACGTTTGGATTCAGCTTCTGTAGTCTTTTTACTCCAGTAGTAGACGGGATGGAAACTGCCATCAAACTGCTGCAACAATACAGCTCCGAAACCTTCCTTGGACGCATCCGTGTGGAGTTCCGTTGGCGCTTCTCGTGAATAGATATGTAATACAGGTGCAATTACAAGAAGCTTCTTTAAGGTGTTTAGCGACTGCTGTTCTGCTTCGCCAATGTTGAAAACTGCTTCTTTCCTGAGTAGATTCGTGAGCGGCCGTGCAACTTGTGCGTACCCAGGAATGAACTTTCTAAAAAAGCCTGTGAGTCCCAGAAACGCTTGAACTGCTTTGATATCCTTCGGCGTAGCAAACCGACTAACTGCTGCTGTCTTCTCTTTGCCGGGCCAGATTTTCCCGTCCTCAATAATATGGCCAAGAAAGTTAATGCGGGGCTGCATAAAACTACATTTCTTCCACTTGATCTTAAGGCCAAATTGCGCAGCTGTATTTAGAACCAATTTCGTTTTCTTCATGCAAAGCTCGGGCGACGCGGCGTAAACAATAATGTCGTCCATATAAAGCTGCATAACATCAGAGTTGATTAATTCTTGAAAAATATAGTTTACAAACCGAACAAACGCAGCTGGCGAGTTCTTAAATCCGAAAGGCGCTTTATTAAACTCGAATAATCCCTCTTTTGTGACGAAGGCCGTATACGACTTGCTCTGCTCTTCGATTGGAACATGGAAAAATCCATTTTCAAGGTCCATTATGGTAAACCACTTAGCAGACTCAAGCTTTTCCAAGACTTCCTCCATGATCGGGACTGGGAAACAGTCCATCAATACCATGCTGTTCAATTTCCTGTAGTCTACACAAACTCGAAGTGTACCATCTTTCTTCTTCACGACTACAACCCGGCTTGCCACATTGGAAGATGACTTGCGTACGATTCCTTTCTCGATCCATTCTTCTACTTGCTTCTTTACAGCGCTGGCTTCGTCTGTGGATAAACGACTCGGAGAGTGATGAAACGGCTTGATTACTCTGTCGGGAACTATTTGCAGTTGGATTGGGCACTGCTTTGGAACTTCTGTGGGCATCTGGTAACTGCTCTTTATCATCTGTTCAACGTCTGTGCGATATTGCGGTGGAGCTACAAAGGATGACTCTTCAGTGACATTATATATAAGAGCATACTTATCTATCGACTTGGGATCTTCGTCCAGCTTCGCAAACGTGTATCCCTTCATATCAGCGACGAAACGAAACTTTTTGATGAAATCGTGTCCCAACAGTGCATCGAAATCAATTTGGTTACTGGGTACGACTAGAAACTTCTGGTTAGTCTGCAACTTATCCACCGTAATCTCTGCATTAAAGTATCCAACAGGCTTCGTTGTTATATGGCCAAGACCGCGCAACGTAGTTTTGCATTTTAAAAGTTCAACGTTTTTCAATTTCTTTAACACATTTTCTTTGATTATGGTTACATCTGAACCTGTATCTACAAGACAGTCGACTTCAATGCCATTTATCTGAATTTTTTTCATGCGATTACGATCTGAAACAACTCGTACTGTATCTACTTTATCGGCTTCATATGGACAGTTACGTGAAATGTGACCATTCTGATTGCACTTAAAACATTTAACTTCGGCTTTACAATCTTTGCGCTTGTGCTCTCCTGATCCACAATTATAGCAGTATTCTTTTTTACCGCCTGACCCACTTTGCTGTTTATAACTCGGTTTATGTTTTTCTTTATTGGCATTCTTCTCCGGTATGTTCAAATGCTCGTAGATATCGAACTCTTCTTTCAAGGCTTTAAATGATTTACATCGATACATGGCATACTTGTACTCGTTTCTTATATCCAAACCGTTTACAATATGGCTTATGACAGCCACGTCTTCAACATGTCCAACTGCAGCTATTTTTCTCATCTGCAGCAAGTATTCGTGCAGCGACTCATTACTCTTCTTCTTTCTTTCTTGCAGCTGTTGATGAATGTCTGCACTATTGTAGCTAAATGTAAATTCCTCCAATAATACGAATTTGAGCTCCTCATAGGTGCACACGCTTTCAGATTCTAAAAAAAGTTTAGCTGCACCGATCATCTTTCCTCTGGCATGCACATACTTTTGCTTTTCAGTAAGCTCATATGCGTCGGCATTTCTTTCGAAAATCCCGAACCACTTTTCAATTGGGACCGATTTGCCATCACACTCATTCACAACTTTTCCAAAATTATCTGGAGCGACTTTCATTTGGACTTCTCGTTCCTCATCAGCTAGCACTTTTAAACTTAGCAGCTTTATCATCCGATCAATTTTGTCCTCATCTTTGTTTTCCATATTCCCAACATTTTCCATCTCGTTTGCACTCTGGAGCGACGTTCCTGCTACAGCTTCTGCCATCTCCCTCTCTTTCCAATGCAGCGGCGGCGGCGTGTTCATCATTTTTTGCTTCGGTACAAAACCGTGTCTCTGCGTGTCTCAACGGTTATTTTCTGCTTGTCTGTTCTGCCTCTTCTGCCTATGTATGTGCACCACACCAACTGTGTCTGCGTGTCTATATATGTGTGTGTATGTACCACACCAGAACAAGGCGACGCTGCGGCGCGACTTCGAATTTCACAATTTTTCAACTGAATTACACGACCGATTTTTGTCAATCTCCGTATCTACTGTTATGCTCACAGAATTTGGATCGTTCAACTTAATGTTTATAGCCACTTGGAACAACTTTACAACTTTATTTAGCTACAAACAACAACTTTAACAACTTTTTAACGATCCTCTTCTTGCATCGGCCAACTTTTTTTTTTTTTTCGATCACGCCACTCTTGTCTCTGTATTCGACTCGGACGAGCCCCCAAATGTAAGATTTATAATATAGAATTGTTTATTATGCTTATAGTTCAAATACAGTTAGAGATTACATGATTTAGAAAATAGTTCAACTTGATTAATTGTTCTTATAACTCCCGCACAACTTTCCGCTGCTGCTTCCAAAAACCGACTCTGACTATCGACTTCTTCCTATCGCCTTGCGCTATCGCCTTCTACCTTATATCGGTACATCTTACCGATAGTATCTTAAGATTAATGTCATGTCTTATCCGCTTGATACCCTTACTCTTTACATTCGGCCCTCCTGCTCATCTTCATCTGTCCCAGATGATAATATCTCATCGTTTTCGGATATAAAACGCCATAGCTTCATGTTGTCACTACTCGTTGCTGTGATGTTCGGCCCTTCAACGTTTGCCACCTTTCTGACGTCATAGCGACCGTTACGTTTTACATTGGTGACTTCATATGGGCCTAGAAACTCGCTGGCCAACTTGCGACCTGCGACGAACTGCGTCCTCTTGATTGCCACCATATCTCCCACTCTGTAGCCGTGCTCAGCTCGACGTTTTTTATCGTAATTGCGCTTGTAGACCTCTTGTGCCTGCTCGATGTTGTGTCTCGCTTGGTTACGCAGCTCTTGGCGCTCGTTGTTAAACTGCGCAACAAACTCCTCGTTGAGTACCTCCAATAGTCGACCCTCAGCTTGGCTATGCATCTTAGTCCCAAACATGACCTCGAATGGCGACGACTTCAATGTTGAATGGATATGCGAATTAATCGCCATCTGGACCCGTGGCACATACTTGTACCACTTCGAAGACTCCTGAACCGACAACTTAGCGATTATGCCCAAAATTGAACGGTTCACGCGTTCAATCTGTCCGTTGCCTCTCGCCACACCTGTCGTTGTCCACACATGTTCGACTTTATTCTCGTTGAGAAACTCGCTAAATGCGTTGGATGCAAACGCTGCTCCTCTATCGCTGACTATGCGTTTGGGAAAGCCAAACACAAATGACCAATCTGTCAGCCTCTTCACAACTTCTTCGTATCCCGTTGACTTGGTTGGAAACAGCCAGACGAACTTGGAGAATGCATCCACCGCAGCAAAAATGTATTTATATTGCTTGGCTGTCGCATCCATTGGGCCCAAATGATCAACGTGCAGTGTGTGTAGTGGCGTGTCACCCTTGTCAATACAATGAAGATAGCCCTCCTGCTTGCCCAATTTTTTGCTGAAAATTATACAACTGATACAATTAGCAATAACATTTGCAACTTTCCTTTCAAGATGCGGGATCCAGTATTGCTGCTGAATTGAGTGCATCGTCTTCGCTGTGGAGAAATGACCAACTTCGTGCGATCCTTGAATGATTTCTCTTTCCATCAGCTTTGGGACAACCAATACGTCATTGCCATTTACAACTTTGAAGAGAAGACCTCCTTTTAGCTTGTAGTCTTGGTATGGGTGCTGCTTCAGGATCTCTACTGTGACCTTTATGAAATCGTCCTTCTGCTGCGCCTTCTTTATCCGAGCTGTCAACTCCGTTGTCACAACCATGCAAGTTTGTGGAAAACGGCTGAGACAGTCTACATGTCTCATTCTGTCCCCAGGGCGATGTACTGCTTTAAATGTGAAGTCCTCCATATACAGGATCCACTGGGAAACTTCTCTCGGTATGTCTGCTTTGGTTGTTGTCTGCTTAAACGCTACACAATCAGTAGCAAGATCAAATTTGATCCCCAACAGGTAGTGCCGAAACTTCTTGAGTGCGAGGTATGCTGCTTTGACCTCCAAATAGTAGCTGTGACGTTTGGATTCAGCTTCTGTAGTCTTTTTACTCCAGTAGTAGACGGGATGGAAACTGCCATCAAACTGCTGCAACAATACAGCTCCGAAACCTTCCTTGGACGCATCCGTGTGGAGTTCCGTTGGCGCTTCTCGTGAATAGATATGTAATACAGGTGCAATTACAAGAAGCTTCTTTAAGGTGTTTAGCGACTGCTGTTCTGCTTCGCCAATGTTGAAAACTGCTTCTTTCCTGAGTAGATTCGTGAGCGGCCGTGCAACTTGTGCGTACCCAGGAATGAACTTTCTAAAAAAGCCTGTGAGTCCCAGAAACGCTTGAACTGCTTTGATATCCTTCGGCGTAGCAAACCGACTAACTGCTGCTGTCTTCTCTTTGCCGGGCCAGATTTTCCCGTCCTCAATAATATGGCCAAGAAAGTTAATGCGGGGCTGCATAAAACTACATTTCTTCCACTTGATCTTAAGGCCAAATTGCGCAGCTGTATTTAGAACCAATTTCGTTTTCTTCATGCAAAGCTCGGGCGACGCGGCGTAAACAATAATGTCGTCCATATAAAGCTGCATAACATCAGAGTTGATTAATTCTTGAAAAATATAGTTTACAAACCGAACAAACGCAGCTGGCGAGTTCTTAAATCCGAAAGGCGCTTTATTAAACTCGAATAATCCCTCTTTTGTGACGAAGGCCGTATACGACTTGCTCTGCTCTTCGATTGGAACATGGAAAAATCCATTTTCAAGGTCCATTATGGTAAACCACTTAGCAGACTCAAGCTTTTCCAAGACTTCCTCCATGATCGGGACTGGGAAACAGTCCATCAATACCATGCTGTTCAATTTCCTGTAGTCTACACAAACTCGAAGTGTACCATCTTTCTTCTTCACGACTACAACCCGGCTTGCCACATTGGAAGATGACTTGCGTACGATTCCTTTCTCGATCCATTCTTCTACTTGCTTCTTTACAGCGCTGGCTTCGTCTGTGGATAAACGACTCGGAGAGTGATGAAACGGCTTGATTACTCTGTCGGGAACTATTTGCAGTTGGATTGGGCACTGCTTTGGAACTTCTGTGGGCATCTGGTAACTGCTCTTTATCATCTGTTCAACGTCTGTGCGATATTGCGGTGGAGCTACAAAGGATGACTCTTCAGTGACATTATATATAAGAGCATACTTATCTATCGACTTGGGATCTTCGTCCAGCTTCGCAAACGTGTATCCCTTCATATCAGCGACGAAACGAAACTTTTTGATGAAATCGTGTCCCAACAGTGCATCGAAATCAATTTGGTTACTGGGTACGACTAGAAACTTCTGGTTAGTCTGCAACTTATCCACCGTAATCTCTGCATTAAAGTATCCAACAGGCTTCGTTGTTATATGGCCAAGACCGCGCAACGTAGTTTTGCATTTTAAAAGTTCAACGTTTTTCAATTTCTTTAACACATTTTCTTTGATTATGGTTACATCTGAACCTGTATCTACAAGACAGTCGACTTCAATGCCATTTATCTTACTCTTTACATACATATATGGTATTGTAGATTTTTTACTGCGTATTATTAGCGAAGTATCTATAGAAGCCAGGAGGGTTGTAGGTGTGGTATTCTTTGCGGCAATTATGGGAGGTTATTAGTTTTGGATAATAAGATGGTTGTGTCTATTGTTGAGATAATTTTTTTGTTATTTTTTTTGTGTTTTCTTACAATATTGGCAATAGCGGAGTTGAAAAAGTTTATCTTACATTTTGATAATTTGGCTGTCAAAAAGTCTCTTTTGAGTTCTATCGGTGGAATATTTGATTCAAACAGCATGTTATTTATTGGAGTGGATGCGAATGCTCCGAGAGACATTCGAATAGCTGTTGAGTTGAAACCATATATAAATATAGCATAGTCTATTTTTGCTATTATAATTGCTTTTGTAACATAAAGTAGAGTGTGTGTATAGCAATTAAATCTTGAGCTGGCGAGACATTTTATAATATTTAAGCTTTTTGACAATGATGATCTTATTTTATTTATATAAGAATGCCAAGTGCAGGTTTTATTGATAGTCAAGCCTAAAATTGTAACCTCCGAAACGGAAGGAATTTGTATGTTGTTGCAAGAAATGTTGCAAATGCAATTGTGTTTTCTACAAATGTGTAGGTGCTGACATGTATTAAGCGATAATTTTGCTCCAGAGTATGAGCATCAGTTATCTATGTTTTCGAACAAGTCAACTAAATTGTGATTTTTATTTTTGTTTCTGTTAAAGTTAATAATTAAGAAAAAATCGTCTGCATAAGCACTAAATTTTATTTCTTTATAAATTGCTATAGTTTTTGCTAGTTTATTGTATGCTATAAGAAAAAGTATAACCGATATGGGAATAACCAATGGGAAAGTGTTAGAGAAGTGATTTGCTTTTTTTTGCAATGATCGTTTAGCTCTGATTTTATCAAGTGTTTTTGCTATACAGCATTTTAAAGATATTGGTCTATAAGAGGAAACTATACTTTTATTTAGGTTTGGTTTAGGGATAGGTATGATTAAACTTGTTTTATAGCTCTGTGGTATGTAATTGTTGAGTATATTGTTGAAATGCTGTATTATTCATTTCTGTATTGTGTATGAGCTATTCTTAATCATGGGGTAGGAAATTCTATTTAGACCTGGCGTAGACCCTTTTAAAGATTTGATGCTAATTTGAAACTCTATTAATGTGAATTCTTTTTCTATTATTTTAGCTGAATTGATGTTATAGTGTATAGGTTATTGTATTTGTGTGATAAAAAATTGTTTGAAAAATTTCAGATCAATCTTCAGAGAGTTTTGACCAATAGTTAGCAAAAATCTCTGCCATCTCTTTCTTAGATGTTACTGCTAAATTATCAGTAGGGTTTTGTAGAATATGTTTAGTCTTTATTGGATTTAAACCACAGAAGCGTCTTATATTTGCCCATATTTTAGCTGTAGGTGTAGATGGTTCTATTGTTGATGTGAACTTTTTAATAGATTCCATTTTGGTTAATTTTAATTGTTAATATAGCACTTGCACGTTTGTAGTTGATTATGTTTTCAATATTTATGAATCGTTTTAGTAGTCTCCATGTTCTGTTTTTTTCTTGTTTTAGGTCGTTTAAGTTTGAATTCCATTTTTCCATATTCCATATTTATTGGGCGTGGTTTGGGCTATTGGGATAATATAATTTTGTTTATCAATGCTGCCTCTTTGTTAATATTGTTACTGGTTGAGTATTTTGCGTTTATGATGTTAGTAGCATTGGAAAAGGATTCCCAGTCTGTATTTTTGGTTATGAAATATGGTCGGGATATGTTTTCTATTTTTGGGCTTGGTAAAAAGGAAATGAGGATAGGAAATGATCGCTTCCGCATAGGTCACCGAAGACTTTCCATTCAGCAAATGGTGCAATATGGGATGAACAGAATGTTAAATCTAAATGTGTTGTGTGTTGTGTAGTGTGTGGGAGAGTTGTCATTTAAAAGTATGTAGTGTGCTTGTTCAATAAATTTGGCTAATATGTTACCTCTTCTATTGGTTTGTGGATACCCCCAGTAAGGATGCCAACTGTTGAAGTCTCCTGTGATTATTGAGGGTATATTTCGATTAATGAATATGTTTTCGAGATTTTTTGATGAAAAAGGTTTGCTGGGAGATATATATGTAGAATATATTGCGAGTTTTTGTTTTGTATGGATTTCTATAGCGATAGATTCAAAATTATTTTTTGTGGTTATATCAGAATGTTCTATTGATTTGTGAATGAGAATATCTGCTCCCCCAAACCTGTTGGAAGCAAAGTATATTATTAATTTATAGCTTAAGGAATAGTGATAATGTGTGGCTTATGTTTTTTAATTATTATCAATAGCTCTCTATAGTTATTAATATATCCTTTAATATTCCATTCGAGGATTTTTAGAGACATTTTGTTTGATTAAACTTGTATAGCAAACTGTGAGGAATAGTATTATCTATTGCTTATTTTGCAGAGCTAAGTTTTTTGTTAAAGAAAAAGATCTCGATTAGACTAACGGGGAGAGAACTTAGTCAATCTCTTTGTCCGTCAGTCCAGCCGAGACCGTATTTTAAAATAACCTTTAGTTAGGTTTTATCTGCTAAGACCTCATCGTATGACATGGATTCCTCTGAATAAAAAATATAACAGAAATAAACAAAACTAAAAACTCTCCAAGATATCAAAATTGTTTGCTTTCGATTTTTTGTTGGCCGTCTTTAGTTGCCGGAGTGTACGCTTGGAAGTCGATCTTGGAGCGATTTTGGTTTTGCTTATTTCTGTTATATTTTTTATATTTGGGTTCTTCTTGTTTTTGACTATATCATTATATCTTCAAGTTCGTCGTAGCAGGTGCTAGGGCGTTGAAGAAGTTTTGTAGATGTTGATGGGGTAGTATTAATATTGATTATGGATGGTTTCGGTGTTGATGTTAAAGATCAATTTTGATGAATAGCTGCTGCGAATGTTGTATCTCCAATGTGTCTTGACTTATAAATATCATGTGCGGTTTTATTGTCAACTTTTTGGGTGGTTTTAATAGCAATAATCTCTTGCTCTTTTAAGAATATTGGGCATTTTCTATCAAATGAGGAATGATTGTTGTCTAAGTTTTTTCCAATGCAATTTATGCAGTGAAGTCCATTTGTACATTTTTCCATATTTTCAGTGTCACAATGTTGAGGGTTTCCGCATGTATTGCATGTTGAGTCAGCTGATGGACATACATTAAATGTGTGTCCAAAACGCAGGCATTTTCTGCAGCGCATAGGCATGGGAATGTATGTACGAACGTTTGTTTGTTGGTATGTTATGCGTATATATTCTGGGAGATCGTGCAATGCAAATGTGAGAATAATATGTCCAGTTTCAACTCGTTGGTTTCCTTTCATTTTTGTTATTTTCTTAACTGCTGACACATATTGTGAGCGCAATTCTTTTTGTATGTCTTCTTCTGGGATCATTCGAAGGTCATTGCTATATATTACGCCTTTGCTGAAATTGAGTGATGCATGCTCTGTTATTTTAACTTTTATTTCAGCAGATAGGGCTGTGAGCTTTAACAGTTTGCTGGCTTGGGTATAGTCTTTTGTTTTTATGAGTATTCCTCCATTTCTCAATTTTTTGCAAATTTCAACTTCGCCATTACACGTAGAGTCTATAATTTTTTTAATTAAGAAAGGAGAGACATTTTCCAGAGTTTCAGGTTTTTTATCACTGCTGTTGCTAGAGGTATTATTCGTTAATCTTTCCATTATTAAATATTTGGGTCCGAAAGGGAAATCCATTGTACATTGTAGTTGGGTTGTGTTTAGATTTATAAATGTCTGGTGGATCAGGTGGCTGTAGGTCGCTTTGTGTGTGCTTTGAGCACTACTTAGCTTGTTGTTGTTGTACAGTTGTTTTGTAGTTGTAGGTACAGCGCGTACGCGAAAATTAGATTAAAGAGTGGTTGATATCAAAGTTTGATAAGGTTTAGTGAGCTGAGCTTGATCTTCCGCGATTTAGTTTTACACGTCCGAACACTTCGATCGCTTGTTGAGAACTGTTTATTATTGTATATTTTGATTAATTTGCTAGTGTGCAGATACTGATTTTATTTGTTTCTGAGTTATGGGTGTTTGCCTGTGCACGTCTTGAAATGTCGGAGTCCAATTTGAAACTGATGCCGTGCCATCAGTGACAGCCTGTATTTATACCAAATCGTTGGGCAGCGGAGGGGTGAAACTCCGGCAGACATCCTTTTGTTATTGTAGATGAAGGAGGCGTAGGCACAAAATCTATGACCATACAGTGGACAATGCATTTATAGTTGTCCAAGCGTACAATAAGCTGATCGAAAATGTGGCCAATGTGCAGCTTCAGGTCTAAGGTTCTGAGTGGCCTGCATGGGGCTGCTTCCGTGCGATAACAAAATGTTTAATTAATATGAGCGAAGCAAACGTCGTGCCCCAAAATATGGTAGCACATCTATCGCTGGGCAGCGGATGGTTGCAACCCTTGCAGATATCCTTTAGCTAAGGAAAGGGCCTATGCGTTCCTGCTGCATTATTATTAGACACAGAAGGCATGGACTCAAAGGGTGTGACCATACAAGGGTTGATGCATTTATAGCTGTCCAAGCGTGCAATAAGCTGATCGAAAATGAAGCCAATGTGCTGAGTGGTGCTGCTTCCGTCCGATAACACATCAATTTAATTGACGAGGCGAGGATGGAACCCTCTTCGATAGGATAGTTGGAGCCTTTTCTAGCTCGAAGATGCTTTTGTACGAAGGCTCGTCCAAGCATAGTCACAACAATGTTAATTAGTTTGCTGCCTGTAGGTGTTATTTTCACGTCCCCCCAAGGGAATGCGTGTGCATGGGCTTTAAATCGTCTACGGCGAAAGCTTTTGGCGGTAGTGTGGGGACAAATCCTTCTGGCATTTTGGAGGAAATATTCCAACTCACACAAAACAGCGTAAAACGTCAATAATTGACCAATGGGAAGAGTGACAGCCGTCTATACGGCGGAGAAAAAATGTTTCAATTAAATCTTCCACACACTTGGAAGCGTAACATAAATTTCCATTAGAATTGCATTTGTTGTGCACATTTTGATTAGTTTATGTTTGTAAAAACGTAATACGATGCAACGGAAGCGGAAAAGTCACAGCGTAACTCCGATTCCTTGCCCGCCACACGCTGGAGTGTCACAAATAAGTGGAAAAGTCGCTCAACGGAATGGTAAAACGCAACTGAAACAGAAAATGGAAACCCCCAAAACAAAAAGCACCCGAACGCGGTGCACGAGTAGATTTCCACGGATCCCATATCCCACATCCAATCGGATGAAATCGTTTGTAGAAGCGTATTCCCCAATCCTGCGACAAATAATTAAAACAATTTTAAACTACAAATTTAATGAGAATGTTCCATTGATTTTCGCCCTTACGAACCTCCTTTCATCTCACCACACCCCAACCACACATCCGTGCTATTGCATGTGGAATAAATATGGCGATTCACATACGATATATTTATCAGAGAGTACATCCTAATGGAAGGACAAGTAGATCATCAGACAACTACGGACGCGTACTGTTTTGTTTCTAACCAATTATTCCAGTGAAATCTGTTGCATCTGTCTCTCGCATTTGGGTGGCCTGCGCAACAATGTCACATCGAATATTGCCATTGGAATTATTATGGTAAATATTTGCGCAGATTTTTTGTGTGGTAGTCTCCATAATTATTCACAATTATTGTGTATTTGACTTTTGGTCTGTGCAATTTAGATACTTAATTGCTAAAATATATTTTGATACATTTATCTCTGAATTAAACACACTTTAAAGTATTCGTTCCTGTGGCATGTTCCCTGATAAAATGGTAGCGACACCCACAGCTTTCTATTGAAGGCAATATTGGTGGCAATTTGCTTTTCAAACATGAAAATATACGAGTATGTATGTATGTATATCTACATATATAGATATACATTTTTATATGCATTTCCATTTTGCATGAAAGTTGTGTGAGAATTTGGATTTTTGTGCATTTGACACGTTTGGCACGGCCACGTTCTGTTTATGGCGCTGTTAGTGGCAAGTCGAGCAGCAGCACGAAGGTGTCAGAGGGAGTGAGACGGGGAGATGGAGGAGGTAAGGTGTGATGCCAAAAAAAAAGTGGGTTTTTTTTTGGGGCTATATTGTGGCATGTGCGATGGTAGAGAAGGCAGCGATACAGAGGGATACAAGTGGGATGCCGAACCGTTTGGAGCTGTCATCAAACATGCAAACTGCATTCGAGTAAATTGCCAAGTGAATGGAACGCCGCTGCCTCTTCCCTCTACCCCTGCAGTGCGGCAACCACCCACCCACTCAGGGCCGCTGAAGCGAGACCAAAAAATCAATCAAATGCCTTTAACCAATAGACAGAAGTTTAACTTTTGGAGAGAGATAGAGAGAGAGAGAGATTAGATTGCATCCCAGGCGATGTCGGCTTTGGTTTACGACAAAGTTTACAAATCACCAAGAAAAAGGATACTCCAAGGAGCAACAAAATGCGGGTAATAATATCAGGATATCAACACAAAAGGGCTATGGGGATTTCGATCTGTTGGCTGCTTGACTTTCAAGAGCTCCCTCCTGAGATTTCGATCAACAAGCTAGAAAAAATGCATCCCCTTCCTCCCCCGCCCGCCTGGTAGCAGTGAATATTCCGAGTTTATTGGTTTGGATAGAGCGAATAACTAGTTCCACGCATATCCAAAATAGCCTCACCAGGGAGGCTGGGGCTGGGTCTGGGCCACACTTTAAGCCAGGCTGAAAAGTTTTTCCACACATACACACACGCACACACATGCATAAAAAGTGGAAAGTGAAAAACGAGAAGTGAAAGGCCAGCGCGCGAGGGAGCGAGCGTGGGGAGCGAGGGGAGGAAAAAAGTAAAATTGCTGACAGGAAACTTCCAATCAGAAATGAATTACTTTGAAGTGAGTTTTGCCACAAGGGGCTGCGGAGTGGAATGGCGAGTGGAGGGGAATGTGGATGCCACCGCAGTGTCAGGTTTAAGCAGCCATGAAATAACATTAATTTGTTGCAAATTCGTTTGCCACAAGTTTTTCTAAGTTGAATTAATTTGATTAGCTTATCGTCGTTTCAGAGTTGCGACTCCATCAGGCTGGGGATCGGATCCCACACTCCACTAGGGAGTGACAGCGAGGGGCGGTATTGGCAGAGTGGGTGGGGAGCAAACGCAGCGTCGAAGACGACGACAATTCAAATTTTATTAGATTACATGAAATTTATGTAGCAATCAACTTTAAAAAAACAGAAGAGCAGCACACCAAATGTCTAGGAAGTGGGTGGCAGGGTGGAAAATGCAAATGATATAGGGACTGGCAAACGGCAAAAGATACTGCCTGCCACTGCCACTGTTCCCACTGTGTGGGTGTGGACTTATTTTAATAACAATGAACTCCTCGGCTCTCTCCCTCCCTCTCTCTTTGTTGAACTAAATAAGTCAAATAAAAAGAGTGTATTTCTGCCTCTGTTTAGGGGGATAGAGGGGGTGTCCACAAAATGAGGGGACCATTGAAAAGTTCTCTCTGAATTTCTCATTTCATTTCCTAAAGTAAGGGCAAATAATTTTCGTTTATTTTGTTAATATTTTTACGGCAAAAATGCTTGAAATTGATAAGGCAGCCTTTTGTATGAGACGCACACATGTGGAGTCTTTTGTTGTGTGTGTGTAAGGAGGTGGAGAGGATGGGGACAGAGAGACCCCAGTGGGTTAGCATTGTTGGCAGCCACACACACAGACACAGTAAGAGACGGAGAGAGAGACACAGTTCCGACCACAAGCATCGCCACACTTCCTTTGGGTCCAATTCTATAGAATAATTCCTCCGAGGAGCGACTATTGTCATACACTATGCTTCAAGAATATATAATACTAAATTGAAACTCATTCTTATAGGACGTATGGGGTAGGAAGATATCGAAAGGCATTCGTTTAATAAAATATATAATAGGCTTAGAACTTTCAGAATATTGTTGGATGCAGAAATAAAGCTAAATATAGAATAGGTGGCGTATACAGAATATGGATTATGCTACCTCTACACTTGAAAGGGTGTCTAAAGGGAATAAACCAAATCCAGAAGGAAGCCATACAAAAAATTGTTGAAAATACAATATTATAATTTTTTCTTCGCTAAACACACACACACACGTAGATGGTGGCGGTGGGAGGGCTGTGTACCTGCTGCCTCTGCTGCATATCCATATCCAATGATTATTTGTTTGTTCTGTTTGCTGATTGCCGCCTTCTCTCTACATTTGTTTGCCTTCTTTCTCCACAGATTGGATGAGAGTCTCTAACGTCATGGTATGAAGGAGCCGACGAACACTTTGGATGAAATTGTAAGTGCTTTGGCTAATCAGTGCCATCCTTCTCGTAGATTAAGAAAGAATCAAGAGACACACGCATGCAGACCTACTTGAACCCATGTACATACATACATATATCTGTGCAGACCTACAAGCCATATCCACCTCTGAATCCCATCTGAAGTGTCACATAATCTACCGGAACAGCATTTTCAGCATTCGAGTGTAGAATATGTGCGAAAGAGCTACCGTAATGCAACGGACACATAATGAAAGTAAAGTGGTGGGCCATGGGATGGTATGGGGCTACCGAGGAATTGGGGAGGGGAATAGGGTGTACTGGTGGGGGCAGTGTTGCAAGAGTAGTTGCACGCAGTTGTCGCTTGCTAAAATGAGAGAAACAGAGACTAAGACAGAGAGAGTGGGGAAGAGAGTTAGTGGGAAAAAGTTGGAAATGCAAAGCAATCTAAATAAAATGTCAGTCCCGCAAGTGGCGGCAGGTGGCGTCACCCAAGGGAAGTAGAGAGAGAGAAGAGATAGGAGATAGGAGAAAGACAGCGAACAGAGACAGAAAGAAAGAGAGGGAAAGGAGACAGACAGACAGACAGAAATAATAAGACGGGGAACTGAGACAGAGAGAAAGAGAGACAATAGAGAAAGACAGAGAGAAAGAAAGAGAGGAAATACAGACAGACAGAAATAATAAGAGAGGGAACACTGTCAGTCTGAAGGGGAGGGACATGTGAGGGATCTCCAAAGCAACGACAAACAATAGTTGGGTGTTAAGTGTGCGGTGTGGGTGAGGGTGGCGGTGAGGGTCGGGACTTCAAAGTAGTGCCCCAAAAGTGGAGTTTTGCTTTCAGCTGGTGGGCAGAGGATGGGCTGGCTGGTGTTTGGTTGAGAGTGGTTTGGTTGTGGACGAAGCAGAAGGTCCAAAGGAAGTCGAGCGTTTGTCAGAGCATCGCCATGTCAAGCGGTAATTGTTATGTAAATGAGTTTTACAGTTTGCGCTTGGCCAGAAAAGGTCACCCAAAGAGTCAGTTCGAGGGAGACAGAGAGACAGGGAGAGGAAGAGCGAGTGACAAGAATAGGCCTTGTCCCCATAAAACAAAAAACTTCACAGCCAAGTCAAGTCAGTCAGCAGTTCTGGCCGCCGATGATGAGCAGAGGATATCCTGAACAAAAACAGTTTTGTTTGGCTTTTGTTTCGTTGTCGTTGCCGTTGGTGCATGCCACTGTTCCTCCCCCTCCAGCTTCCCAGTCTGCTCCACCTGGCGTGTCCTTTGTGTGCAAGCCAAGCTCTTTATAAAATTGCAAATCAGTTTGTAAGTCAACGGCAACGCTGTTGTTTTCGTCACTTTGTAGCATGCCTCAAACGCCCCGCACCCTTCCACCATCTGTGCCACAACATTTTTGTGGTGCAAACATACGAAAGGTTATGACTGTATTTCAGTAATAAAGTTGCTCGCTTCTAACCATTACACTCTGCGGCGGGACAGGACACACGACACAGCAGCAGGAGGCATGAGGCATGAGGCGGGAGGAAGGCAAACACATTGTAAAGTTAATAACCGTTTAGGAAAGTTTAAAGCAGAATGGAATTAAGAATTCCTGTTCCTTTCGCTCTCTTTGCAAATATTTTCGGGAGGGGGGAATTGACCTTTTTTCGAAGGGGGGCACTGGATGTTTTCTTTGGTAGATTATCAAAATTTGTGTATAAATCTTGTGAGGCAGAAACTGGGTGTGTGTGTCTCTCTCTCTCTATCTATGTCTCTCTTTCTTTTGTATATCTGCGGGGAACATACCACAGCAGAGCCTACGGGTAATTGCTTCTCTTTCCAGAGTAGAGTATCCATTTTGGGGGAACTCTCCATTCAATTATGGGAATTATCAATTTAGAGTGGACAGCTCTGAGCTTGAAACTCCCCATCTATCATCAGCAGAAACTTAATTCAGTGGAAACACCTTTGATAGATGCATCTTCATGATCTAACTATTACTCCATTTCCATCCGTTTCCATTCATTTCCCTCCATTTCCCCACCATTACACAATTTAATCAATTATTGAATTGAAGCCAATATGCAGCTCCCTTTTGGCCAATATGGTAATTGTTGCCTACTGCTGCGGGCGGCCCATGTCGTATACGGCCAATTACTAGACGAATGTGCCCATGTAAATATGTATGTATGTACATCCAATGCATGCATTGGAAATGGCGTGTCTTGCTCCGTAGACGAGGGACGAACAGCCGCAGGATATCCCAACCTTGAGCAATATTTGTGTTGGCCCATTTTCTTAAGTGCAACGTCAGCTTGGCATTTCCCAACATTTTGCTGCTGCTGCTGTTGCTGCTGGAGGGACATACTCGTACAGTTAAATGCCAGACCAGGCCAGGCCAGGCCAGGGGCAAACGACAAAACACACACACAAGCACACACACAGAGATAAAGTGAGAAGGGTGAACACCCAGGGAGCATCACGCACACAGAAGCGACTCTGAGTGGGACTTGAATTTTTAATGCAAGACAGGAGGGAGATGCGGAGTAGGAGCATCATATGCCATTGCCATTCTCAGTGGAATATTTACATATCGGCTCAATGTCAATTGCTTTTAGAAATTAATTTGCAAAAAGACAAATGTTCCCAACCAACACAAACACACACACACACACACACACACTCACACCAGCAAACACACGTAATTGCACGCTCTTGGCCGAAAAAAAAAAACAAACACGCCTTTTGTTTAGAGGCCATTACGCAGGAGCCCGTGGGCCGTTGTCCGTGGTCCTCTGTTTAACTGCCAGTGTCAGCTCATGTGGAGCTCCTGCTGACCTGCCCGCTGCTCGCTGCCTGTGACATTGTCTCCGCTCTCTGCAGGAGGGTACACATTGTTAGGAGGCGCCCTCGATGTATGTATGCCTGCGCCCGTGCCCGTGCCCGTAGCAGTAGCCGTAACCATACCCGTACCTCAGCTGGCGTGACAGGTTGTTGTCGTTGTTAGACGCTTTTTTTTTTGTGTGCTTTTGTCTCTTGGTCCACTCATTGGGTGGGGTGGGGGGTTGGTGAGTAGCAGCAGCCACCAGCAGGAGCAGCAGCTGCCAGTTGTCGTAAATATTTGCGCACAAAAGTCGGCAATGATTTGCTGCACACGCACCCACGCACACACACATACAGGACAGGACAGGACTTGGCCGAAACTAGCTAACACACCCACGCCCCCACGCATAATGAGAAAAAAAAAGACAGCCTAACCCCGGCATGGGCGTGAAAGGGGATGGATGGACGGATGGATGGTGGATGGATGAAGTATTATGGCAGCTAATTTGCGCAGCCGAATGACAAGTCAAACCATGGCAATGCGACGCGATGCCGTGCCACAGTGCTCAGTGGGGTACGAAGGCCTCAAGTTGTGTCGCCAAAAGTCAAGGGTGTAGCGCAAGCAAGCACACTTCCGCATGGTGGGCATGCAAGTCGTGCAAAACGCACGACAAGACACCCACCACCCAAACGACGCACGACAGCTGCATTGCTTCGGGTTAGCCTTCGTTATTTCATGCTTCCACTTCGTGCTTTGGCTTCGGCTGCGGCTTCGTTTGCTGCCCAACGAACTTCGTTAGCGCTGGTTGGGTTCGTTCGTTTTGGCCATTGAAAGCAGCGGCAATTCTGCCTTCTGGCTCTGCGTTCTTTGGTGTTGCTGCTGCCAATTTTCCCACTGCTGCTGCTGCCACTGCTGCTGCTGCTGCTGCTGCTGCTTTTCGGTTTCCATTTCAGTTGTGCATTGGCTGGCGGACGCGACAGTTCGACAGTTTCCGGTAAAAGCAACGCAACGCAAACGTAGCGCGTGACTTAACGTAACGTAACGTAACGGCGGCAACGTGGTCTTGTCGTCTGGTCGTCTGGTCTGTGTTTTTGAGGCCTCCCTCGTATTTTGGCGCATTTTTGTATCGTGAGTTATTAAAATGCGATAAAAGCCAGTGAATCGGTAATAAAGCGCTTATCTGTGGCCGCAATTACGCCAAAAAAAAAAGGGAAGAGGCAAGAGGGAGCGATACTGGAATGAGAGACAGATCAGATCAGATGCGGCGACCCTTGAACGTTCAACATTTGGCGGTTTTTTTTTTTTTATTCGGGTGACAGCCGGCAACCATACCCGCTGACTGTTTCTCCAATTACTTGTCGTGGGTGGGGCGCAGGGGCGCAGAGAGCAGGGTAACTGGCGAAGTCAATTGTGTGGCTGGCCCCCGCATCTGTTACAAATGACAAGGGAGCACTGTGTGCCCCCCGGCCTCGCTCCCCATCAGCACTCGATGGCCCCCAAAGAGTGTGGCGGCTCGTGCCATCAGTAGCGCCTAATATGTGTGTGTTTGTCTGCTTTAGTTAATAGTTGTCTACGTGTGTGGCATATTACACAAACACAGCCACACGCAGAGAGACATTAATGTGAGACAAGACCCAAACACACACGGACGCACCTTTGTGGGTGGTGACAAGAGCGGTCGGGCGGGGCGGGGCACAGGTGTGTGTGTGTGTGTGTTGGGAGGGATCGTGTTTGTTTTTCTTGGCTCTTAGCTTCCGCTGCGGGCTATCTCAAAACGCATTCAGAGTATCTTTCGGATGTGCCACTTGCCGTGTTTCGATGTGTCTCTTTTTCCGTGTCGCTTCTTCCCATTCTCTTCTTCTCTCACTCTGTGTGCTACTTTTGGGTGTTTATGACATTTAAATCAATAACGTCGCATGACGACGACAGCAGCACCCTCTCTCCCACTCCCCCACCCTTCTGCTCTGATCTCCCGGTGCGATTTGTGCAATTTGTGCGGATTTGTTGCATCTTGCAACATCAGCCTCAAGTGACGTGACGTCTATTGCCTACCGTCGGAAAAAAAGGTGACTGCTCCCAGCAGTGGCCATACAACCACCCCATAGCCCGCTCTCAATCCTGTCTGCCCTGAATTCGCTTAATGAGCGCCGCCTAGCCGCAGATACTTATTTAACGCTCATACGCCCCGTTGCACGCCCCCTGGACGTTTTCTTTGCCTCGTGGGTGGCAGAGAGTGGGCGGGAGGCATTAGTGGATAAAGCCAAGGCCAGGCGGCTTTTGTTTGTCAGGAGTGAAGCGGAGAGGTGCAGAAGAAGAAGGGTGATGGGGTGCGGATGAAGTAGTTCACGTAGTTCTGCTACTGCAACTGCATCTGCAACCGCTCTCCCCATGCCTCTCTCCATTTCTGTGTGGATCCCTGCCCCCTTGAATTATGATTCTGTTTGGCGTAATCCCATTTGCGACTCTGTGGCACATTTTTAATGAAGACGACAGATGCCCCAGCCTCCCCTTAACGCCTCAACCCGCACAGCCCCTTTCTATCACAGATAGTTTGTGGCATTTTAATTTGTAAAGTGTGCAACATCCGTGTGTCCAAGTGTCCAGCTAAAGTTGCCCTAAGCTGCCACAAACTCGATTAACATGGCCACAAGTGCCACAAAAAAGAACAGAGCAGAGAGAGCAGAAAGAGAGAAAGAGAGCGAGGCAGGACATTTTAATCAAATGTGTAAAAACAGTTACAGCTTCGCCTGCACCCTTCCGCCCTTCAGAAAAGGAGCCACCCAGAGTTTGCGGAGCTCGTGCTGGCCATCATCATCATCTTCATGCTCCTCCTCTTGGCCATGGCCAACACAACACATCCTATCCCGCACGGGCCATTGGCGACCACGTCTCTCCACCCATGAATTTGTTAATTAAGCTTAATGCGCAATTAAAGCTTCTAGGAATGTGAACCCCCCAAAAAGCTGATTTAATTTGCATTTCGGTCAAGGGATATACAAGAGTGAATGGCAGATGGAGTGGCATGGGGCAGAGACGACCTACCTTCGAGTGTGAGTAAGGCGCCAGAAATTAGGCTAAATGCCTGCCACATTCGCTGGATTTACAAGGGGCTTCTTCCTTCACCCTTCCCTCATCCTTGCAACCTTTTCATTTTTATTTTCTCTCTTTTTGGGGCACAACATTATCTTATGGTCGTAAATTCAACCCATTTTTTGTGGGCGGCTCCATACATATAAGAAAAGCCTATTAGGAGCGCAGGTAAATTTCCCAGAAGGGTCGTCCGGCGTAGAGACGGAAAACTTTTGCTTTTTGCGGATAGTCCCAAGAAGTGTCCAGACTGTCCAAAGGTATAGAGGAAAGATGATCCTGTATCGCGCTGCATTCCACTAATCGACTTGTTTTGCCATCGTTATATATTTAAGATGGCTCCCTCTCGATTGGTGTGAATTTCTTTAATGAATCCATCAACGGCATCCACTTTCAAATGGTATTCACCGCACTTGCATTCTTCTCTGTTACATTGCAACCATACTCGCATCCACAAGGCTTTATTATCCTCTTACCATACTCCAATTGCAATGTCTTTGTCCACGAACTTGTTCAATCATGAAATCCCATTGCTGGACCACAGATTTCCATCATGCACCATTAGTGAGCGCCCCATTGGCCCCCACTGTGCATCCTTTGGGATTACTTTTGCAAGCCTATGTTGTGGCTGGTCTCCCTTTGTCGCTTGGATCTGTTGCTGTTGCTGTTGACGCTCCTTCTGGCGGCCAGAAGGCCAGGAGTCCAGGGCGAGCCCTCTTCGCTAATCTGTCCATTGTGAGACATTGAAAGGGGGCGTGTAGTCACGGCCCAGCCCCGCTCGAGTGTCCCCCAATGGCACTTCATAACTGTTCTGTGCTGTGAGTGGGAGGACTGGGGCTGCATGGGGAGCATGGGAATTTACGAGCTCAGTCAACACTCATGGTTAACTCTTGGTCAATGGGCAGCAGGCGGCGGGGTTCACGAACTTCAATGGCAAATGGCACACAGGTTGTCGTCCGGCGATGGGGTAGGAATGGCAGTGGGCAGTAGCGGACACTGAGGTGCGGCATCAGTTCGTATTATACACCAGAGAGAGAAAGAGCAGCAGCTATCCTATCCTTCACGATTACTTAATATTAATGACTTCCAGCCTGTGTGTGTGTGTGTGTGGGCCAATGCCAGGCTCTTCACTGACCTTCTCAACCACCCCAGCCCCCTCTCGGACGCCCCTCCCTCAATTTGTTGCCCCTTCTTCTTGCGATCCCTGTGCGCCGATGTCGCAAATCTCCGATGCTCTCGTCGATGAAAAACTTTTCTCGCTTTGGTCTTTTGTAATGAATGCCCTTTCCATCTGTATTAGTTATATAGGTGCAGAAGTGTGTGTCTGTGTGTGTGTGTGTATGTAGGAAAGTAGTTTGTTAAGAAGAAGAGGGTGCCTCAAGGCTTTATCTTGGCCCATTGTGTTCGACAGCAGCAGCGGCAGCAGCCAACTCCACACAGCAGCTGCTTCGGGAGCTGGGGAATATTTGCTTAAGCTGATTTAACTACATTAACTTGATTAAATAAGTATTAACCAAACAGAAGCGTGGCAGAAGGCGGGGGCAGCAGGGCAGCAGGAGCGTATTGGCTAGATGCGGGCCTGCGGGTCATCTCCTGCTACGCGTACTGTCGGTTGGTGTGGCATGCCTCCTCTTAGTTATTGATTGATTTCAAATTACAGTCAATGTTGCGCTGATGTTGCTACCAAATGTTGCCTCGCGGGCAGCGCCACTAAAAAGAGTTCTATATCAAACCCACCCACACCCAGCCCCCTGCCTGCCAGCCCTATCTCTGTCAGCTCCCCGCCTCCCCTGCAGCTGTGTTCGATGTTCGATGGAATGTGGTTCCAATTGTGGTTCCAATCAAAACGTTTAGAACAACAGAGCAGCGCCATCCACGATGCTGTGTGTGTTGTGTGATATGCGGTGGCAAATCATGTTCTCTGATTGTTGGGGGGCCACACAAACAAACACAAACACACACACACAACATAGATCAACTTGGATGTACAGATATGTATATTACACAAATAGTTTTGATTGTCACACGCTCCCCAGCCCCAAGCACAGAGAGCGGGAGGCACAGACAGAGACAATTAGAGTGTGGTCTATCGAGGGCAGATTTGCCAAGTAATTGGCATTCCCCGAGCGTCAAGTAAGATCACACCACCCCACCCCACCCCCCGTTCAATGTCATGGGAATGTGAGGAATAGTTGCCACAAATTACGGTCGGTTGCTGCTGCAACGATTCCCTCGCTAGGAAGTTGCTGCTGCTGCAAAACAGAAGGGACGGAAATGGAAAATATAAAATTTAGCTTTTATAACTTTATTTCCGCTCATCTTTGTAGCATCACTTACTCCACACTACCCCCGACCCGCCCACCCCTCTCTCTATCTCTATCTCTCTCTATTTTCCTATCTCTGTTTCTGTGTTTGTCAGGGAAACTGAATGCGGAAAAGCGTAATTTAATGAAAAGTCATCAAAGTCCGTCTCCTGCAGAGAGATGGCAAATCTAAAACTTTTCAATTTCATTAACTAAAAAGAATATATACCAAAAGAGAGGGAGAGAGAGAGAGAGAGAGAGAGAGAGAGAGAAAGAGTGAGAGATATGCAGAATCACAAGACCATTAAATTTTGTTTAATTTATGCAAAATGAAAATCTGTTTGGCTCGTTATGCCCCTCTCCTCTCTGCGCCCACTCTAGGCACTCTCCCACACCCCCCACCATGTCTGCTTCTCTGCACACCAATAAATAAAATACGATAAAAACCATACAGAAACATTGATATTATTGCACACTCGTATTATTTAGCTTTGAGGCACATAAATGTCAGCATCTGATGAGGGACATTTCAATAATTGCTGGGGTTCGAGGGAGAAAGAGAGAGAAGCGTAAGAGTGGGAGATGATGTGTGTGGCACACACATGTGTCTGCTTGTTGACCGCTGTTTTGCTGCTGCTGCTGCTGTGGAAAGGGTTCCAGTCTCTTGCCTTTCTCTGGACGACCCCCGCTCGTGTCACTATGATGATGATGATGGTTGGTTCTTAGCCATCGGACAGCTCTGGAAATGAACAAATTTTTGTGGGTCGTCATTCAAGTTAATAATAAACAGACACAAACAGGACACAGATACAATCCCACACACATACTTGTACACTTGAAGGACATTTGAGCAACAGAAATGAAAATACGAAGGGGGCGAGGGGGAGGGGGTGCGGCAAGTGTGGCAGCAAAGCAAGTGTTGTATGAGTCAAAGATAGAAGGAAAGAGAGTCGGGCAGGGGACTGCGGACTGCGGACTGCCACCAAATTGCGCTTCATTTATTTATAATAATTACAAGAGTAAAAAGTTTTAAAAGTCATTTCAATGGCAGGAACGGAGCACAGCCTGGCCGTCACTTAAATATGCAGGCTAATAGGCCGTCCCGTCCTCGTCTTCGTTTTCCAGACGGGGTGCGAGAGGGGCACGAAGGAAGGACGCAAACTATGTCCAGAGCGCGGGGCGGGGCTGTGTGCCACTGAATAATGAATGCCCTGAGAAATTGAACTATTATTTGCCACCCGGTCAAAGGACTACAGGGCTGCAGGACCTTCAGACAATCGAGCGTTGCCCCTGGTTACTTTTTGCAGGGGAAATTACTTTGTTTGTTACGGTGCAAATTTAAATAAAATTCTCTGAATTATGGCCACAATTTGCGCAGAGCCGAGAAGGGAGAGCAAGCGGGATGGATGGATGGATGGGTTGGTTGTGCCATGGGGCCATGGGGGCATGGGGCAATGGTGGCATTGCGCTGACCATGCCACCCATAATCTGCGCTTAAAAAATGAGCGTACATTTTTAATGCTCACACGGACACAAGTGCCGCCCGCCCCACCCCTTGGAAACAACATATATATCTCTCTCTCTCTCTTTCTCTTAGTGGGCTTCCTTCGCTCTTAATCCCCACCTCAACCACCTCTTCACTGCCATTTTTTTATTTATTTATTCTTTTATTGTGCTTGCTGTTTACTGTTATGCCTGCATTAAATCAATTCAAGAGGAGAGCGAAAAAAGAGAGCGCCAGTGAACCGTGTAAATTTGATGTTTCAATTTGGCTTTTTATTTATTTATTTTATGATTTTTTCATCAGCAATTATTAAGGCAGGGATGAGCCCGCCGTGAAACGGCATGAGGTGGATGGCACTCAATAAAGAATTAAAATTAAATTTAAAATTAAATTTGCAAATACAATTAAGTTTGCCAGACAGTGAGGTGCATTAAAAGCGACAATCTCCATTTAATAGAATTCTCCATTTATCTACTTATCCATCAGCCCACCCGCCACCAGCCCACATACTGCCATTGTCCTTGCCACAGATCGCTCTTGCTTTTTGAGTACCATTTTTTCAGTGTTTCACTTAATTAGCGCAAAATATTTGCAATGCCAATAAGCTGATTTTATTTATTAGGCATGGCGGAAGAGGCAGGTTCCACGGATGCGGTGCCAATGGGATTTGCCGATGGTAATTCAATCGAATTGTTGAATATTTCATTGCGCGGAGGAGAGTTCCCATGCATACATACATATGTATGTATTGAATATATCCGATGAATGGGGCAGCAAAAAGTACGAATAATTTATGCTTTACCGAAAAATCATTGCAATTTTTTTGCAGCATTCTCATTTAATTCTATGGAAATGGTGCATTTTGCAACAGTTTCGGAGACAGGGTGGAGAAGGAAGCGAGGAGAAAAGGGGCAGCAGAGAAGAGTGAGAGTGAAGGCAGTGAAGGGATGTGGTTTATGGCAAATTAATTGATTGAATATTCTCTGATTTGCTCTCTGGTATATGGTTCTGGTGTCTGCACAGGACATTGTAGTACGTGTTCGCATCTTGTTTCTTACTTTTGCATATCATACCTCCTCCATTTGAGGGGTATGCCCTGTTCGAATACTCCTCTCGATTTCGTATTCAATTGCCCGACATTGAACGTACGCGTTTTTCTGTTATTTTGTTTTGTTTTGTGCGGATTGTGTAGAATTTTCTCGGCCATTTGAAACAGGTCAGAGAGGAGAGTCTGCTCACGTGTAAAGGACTCCCCTCAGCCGCTGCCACAGCCGCCGCCGAATCGCCCCTGCCATTGCACTCTCCCACTGCTTTAATTACCCTTGCGGAAAATTGCTTCAACTCTCAACTTTGTTGAGTGTTAAGCATTTGCCACGAAACGGCAGAAATATACAAAAAAACAAAAAGAAACGAGAAGGAACGTGTGAGTCGCTTCTGGGGACGCGACTCTACTTATACCCGTACTCAGTCAGTATATACATTTTTGAGCATAATTTTTTAGAATTTTAGAATTAAAAAAAAAATTTTTACATTTTACATTTTTTTGCTACATTTGATATCTACATCTACATCTACAATGTATATTATACATCTAACATGTAGATTATAGATGTACCATTCATATTCTACATCTCCTCCGCTAGGGGTTGCTCGCGCACTGAACGCGGCAGAGTGTGCGAGCGAGAAAGAGAATGAGTAGCGAGGTTGTTGGCAAGAGGGGGCGGGGGAACCAACAGAAAATTAATTTCGTCATTCTGGCTATAATTATGATCCGATCTGATTCAGATTCGGCAATCTGGTAGATATGGGCATTCTCTATGATACTGCGTTTTTAGTTTTATCGTATCTTTAAAAATGTGCCTGCCACAGATTTTCGTCCTTTGTGGGGGCGGAAGGGGGCGGAGCGAAATTTTGAAATACACTTGTAGCAGTGTGATATCACATGAGTCTAGAAACCAAATTTGGTTGCCCTAGCTTTTATAGTCTCTGAGATCCAGGCGTCAAACAAGACGGACAGACGGACAGACGGACAGACGGACAGACGGACAGACGGACAGACAGACAGACAGACAGAGACTCGGCTATTGATGCTGATCAAGAATATATATACTTTATGGGGTCGGAAAATTTTCCTTCTCTGTGTTACACACATCCACTTTTAGCACAAATCTAATATACCCCTTAACTCTTTTTTGAGTACGGGTATAAAAAACAACTCGACACGGACTCTGGCTTTCCCTGCCCGTTCCACGCTCTTGCTTTTTATACCCGTACTCAAAAAAGAGTTAAGGGGTATATTAGATTTGTGCTAAAAGTGGATGTGTGTAACACAGAGAAGGAAAATTTTCCGACCCCATAAAGTATATATATTCTTGATCAGCATCAATAGCCGAGTCTCTGTCTGTCTGTCTGTCTGTCCGTCTGTCCGTCTGTCCGTCTGTCCGTCTGTCCGTCTTGTTTGACGCCTGGATCTCAGAGACTATAAAAGCTAGGGCAACCAAATTTGGTTTCTAGACTCATGTGATATCACACTGCTACAAGTGTATTTCAAAATTTCGCTCCGCCCCCTTCCGCCTCCACAAAGGACGAAAATCTGTGGCAGGCACATTTTTAAAGATACGAGAAAACTAAAAACGCAGTATCGTAGAGAATGCCCATATCCACCAGATTGCCGAATCTGAATCAGATCGGATCATAATCATAGCCAGAATGAAGAAATTAATTTTCAGTTGTTTCCCCCGCCCCCTCTTGCCAACAACCTCGCTACTCATTCTCTTTCTCGCTCGCACACTCTGCTGCGTTCAGTGCGCGAGCAACCCCTAGCGGAGGAGATGTAGAATATGAATGGTACATCTATAATCTACATGTTAGATGTATAATATACATTGTAGATGTAGATGTAGATATCAAATGTAGCAAAAAAATGTAAAATGTAAAATTTTTTTTTTAATTCTAAAATTCTAAAAAATTATGCTCAAAAATGTATATGATGACTGAGTACGGGTATAAGTAGAGTCGCGTCCCCAGAAGCGACTCACACGTTCCTTCTCGTTTTTTTTGCTCTTTCTCAATGAGGGTCAATGGGTATTACAATGCGTGTGGCTGCTGCATGGGTGGCTGGTGGGTGGTGCTGCCTCCTGCCTTTCCTTCCTGGAAACCAAAGACCAAAAAACGAACCGAAAGACAGGGAACCGCAACCGCAGCAACAGCAGCACAAGCCCGCCGCAGTATCCGGACATGCAGACATCATTCTGCCGGACATCAGCAGAGCGTCAAAATATTTGCCCCGCACCCAAATCAGCAGTGGCGTCACCACAAAAAAAAGAGGCAGAATGAGCAGTGGAGCCTCGCGTGAGCTACGACTTGAGCCGCAGTTTGTTGTTGAGACCCTTGGCCCTCAGAAGCTCCAGCTCCTCCCCCGCCTGGACGAAACCTGCTGCTGTCCTGACATGAGTGGTGCAAAACTTTTTGCAAAGCCAAAAGCCACTCGCAACTGAAACCACTTGGAACAAACCGTTTGACGGAGGCAGCCGCAGCAGGCAGCAGCAAGTGGAACGGGTATGCGGTGTGTGGCAGGACCCACAGAGAGTGCCACTAATGTCTGCTCCAGTAACTACATATATCACCAAAGTGAGGGTCTTGATTTTCGGCCAGCAAAAGCAGAAGGATCCTTGCCGCACTTACCATCATATGAGCATACGTATATGTATGTGTATGTATGTATATGCATGTGTGTGTGTGTGTGGTCCAATAGAAATTGTTTACAAATGTGTGTCCTGTGTGCAGGTGTGTCCTTGTACCGTTGTCGCCATCAGCCTGTGCGCTGTCCCCACTCGTCTCTCATCGCTGCACACAAATTGCCAAAGTTGCGGACATTCTGGTAGGCAAAACTTTCAGGAATTAATTAAAATACAAAATGGCCACAAAAGGCGATGGCGATGGAGATGGCTGAGGCTAAGGCGGCGCAGGGCAATCCAATCCGTGACAGGATCAGAAACAGGATGTGTGGCCATGACGGTGAGTGTGTGAGTGGACGGGCCATCGCTATGCATCCACTCTAATCGGGGCCGTGGCAGCCACTGCCATCAAACACGCTTCCGCAGTGCATATCCTGTTTGTAATCGATTTGAAAATGTGCAGCAAGGACATTGGACAACAGAAAGCGAACCGTCCAAGAGGCATTGCAGGATGGAGCATGAGCTACAACGGGGGGTGGAAAGAGGGGGAGAAATGGCCAGCGCCAGAGGAAGTAAAAGCAAGAAATTGAGAGGAAGGAGGCGCCACCGACAAAGTGGAACAAAAAAAAAAACACAGAAAAAAAGGAAAGGAAAAAATTAGCAATAAACGTGCCCGCACGCAATGTCCGATGTCCCCAGAACGACTCCAGGGCACAGGGCACAGCCCTTTTACACCCACTAAAAAAAAAGAAGGGAAGGCTAAAATCAATAATACTTACGCTTGTTGCTGCGCCACAGCACCGCTCTGCGACAAGAGCGAGCAGCAGCAGCAACAAAAAACCAGAGGCAACATCAACATTCATACTAGTACAATGGCAGTGGCGCAACGCGTCCCCCGGACATCTTTCAATGTACAATTATATTGGTTGCCACCTACCACCTACCACGTACCAGCGCCCTCCATTCCACCACACTTCTGCAGCATAAATAGTTGCGTTCTTGCTGCTTTTACCCAATATCCTTTTCGTTACCTCTTATCCTTTTTGTTATTTGTGTTGCTGTTGGCTGTTGAGCTGCGCCAGCGAAAATTCTTCAAATTGCTTGAACGGCGGCCCGATAGAAGGACTCTGTGTGGCTACAGGTCGTGGTCCTGCCGGAGCTGCTTAGCTTTGTCAGCTCCTAAATGTTTGCCAAAATGTAAACAGAAAGCGTATAGAGGCGGTGTTGACTGGGCTACAGAGGAGTAGGAGTGCACTACATTGCTCGTTACATGCTTAAGATTCCATCGCAAGCGAGCGAGTTATTATGACAAACTTTGTTAATTGGAAAATATTCGTTGAAAATGTGGTGCTCGTCCTCGTCCTTCTCCACGTCCTGGCAGCCGCAGCACCGAACTCGCTGGATGGTTACATTCATAGCTCCAGCACCATGGCACCATGGCTTTGGTTTTCCCGCTTCGCTGGTCCCAATGCACATTCGACAAGTTTCAGTCTCCTTCGCTTTCTGATGCGAAGAGGAGCTGAAAAGTTCACTTTTTTTTTTTGGAGCAAATATTTTTACAGATGGCATCGTTAGTGGCAAGTAGATTAATTCATTAACGAAGTACGAACTTGTGGAAATAGTTGGCTCGAAAGTTGAGTAGTTTATAGAGAAGTTTTGTGCAGAGCTTGAAGGGATATTATGATTAAGGGAGTAATTGGAAGGGAATATCCGACAAGTTAAGTCGGAAAGTTTGCAAGAATGGATCAGCGGCTGCACGATGCCAGATCTGCCATTTACACTTGCCATAAATGAAGTATGAGGCATGCTTAGGGACCCTTAACAGATACTATTCGATGGCACTGTTCATGCTTGTCCGCTCCTTCGGTGCAGTTTTGTATGCTCTTGCAACGCACTGGCCGAGGACATATGCTTGTTATTTTTGTGACCCAGAAAAAGTGGCAATCAATTCGAAAGTGGCAGAGGGCGAGCGGTCGAGAGCATTATGCTTCCTCCTCCCCCGTATCCCTGATCAGCTTTTGAGCTTAAAAATTGTATCTCCTTTGTCCAAGGCAATCCATTGTCGGCTTCGCCTTCGCTCCCATATCCCAACCGCATACCCATCCCCCATCCCACATCCACATCATCCCCATCATCCCCATCATCATCAACGGTTCGGGCACTGAACGTTGATGACGGGTCGTCCGAAAGCCAATTGAGTTGTTGGTCATGGCAGTGGATAGATGCTACGCGAATGTGCGTTCAGTCGTACAGTCGTACATGGACAAGGACCATGGCCATGGCCCCAGCTGGTGCTCATCATGGCGCTTTATTGTCTGTTGAATGGGGCTGGCAGCAGGGCTAGAGATCAGTTTCCATAGTTTCTGGCACTGTATTTCTCTCTCAGCTGTTTCGAGTGGTTTATGTAATGGCAAGTGCCAGCGATTAAGCACACGCAAACTATGACTTTAACTGGTTCGGGGGGTTCGTCTGGCAGCAAGCTCCTCCTCCTCCGCCATGCATTGCATGTCGAGCACTATTGTTGTCACGGCTGTTTGCTGTACGGCACGGCACGGCACGGCACGGCACGGGTTTGGGTCTGTTACCAATGACAACCCAACAACGACAACACACTGGGAACTCGATAAACACTACACACACACACTCTACTTGCAGTGCACACACACAGATACATACACTGTCGTACAAAGTATGCTTTCAATCAGGCACTGAATTGAAAATCCATTAACGTGTACAACGACAGAGTCAGAGGCTTCCTTCTGCGCGCCAGCTGCTGCTAGTGCTGGAAGCCAAGAAAAAGCACTAAGTGAGGCCGTGATAGAGGAGCAAGCAGAGGGTAGGGGCAGGGCAGTCCACTATCGCTATAAATTTACGTGAACAATAAATGAAATAACCCATCCACCCATACATATTGGGCCTCCTGCTGTGCAGTGCAAGGACAGGACTCTGCAGTGAATGCAATTTCCAAGTAAAATCCACAGAGAAACGAAACAAAAACAAAACTAAAGAAAATATAAAAAGCGGGCAAAAGTGCCACGAAAATTCCAATAAATCAACAACTCCAAGAGCTGCAAATCAAGACAGAAAACCCATCAAGAATGCTGACCTGCGTGTGTCGACCCGTTTCCGGGAATCTGCCCAAGATGCCGCCCGCCTCAATGATGCCCGCCCCAAGGTCGGCCGGCAAGAGCTGGCCCAGTCCCACGCAGGTGGTGACCTGCGAGCCCAAGATGAACGCCATGGCGAACGCAAACGTGAACGTGAGTATCCGCAAAGGACCAACGGACAGCTCCAGTGTGGAGTGAAGTGATGAGGAGGCCCCAAATCCAATAAAAAGCCGAAAATTAGCTTAAAGCATAACTTGATTTATGGCCTACAAGGACTTGGCCATGGCCATGGGCATGGGCATGGGCGTTGACAACGTTCAGTTTTACTTTCACTTTTGCGTTTACTTTGAGCTTGAGTTTGCGGCAGATTATAAATTGTAAAATTACATTTGCCACATCACATCTGATGTCCCCAACTCTGATCTGTGATCTCTGATTATTTCAGGTGCCCAGCAGGCTGACATCAGCCGAACTGAGGGCGATGGCCTTGAGACAGCAGCAGCAGATCGACAGCCAGCACCAGCTGCTGGCCACCAAGGAGCAGCGGCTGCGCTTCCTCAAGTCCCAGGAGGTGCGCAGTGCCGTGGCCAGTGCGGAGGGCGAGCGACTGCGACGCCTAAGGGAGCGCGTAGAGGCGCAGGAGTCCAAGCTGCGGCGCCTTCGTGCGCTGCGGGGTCAAGTGGACTTGCAGAAGACCTACAACGTAACCCTAAGTGAGTATCCTTTCCAACGTGCCCCCGACCCTTGAAAAACGGTAAAACATCATCCGTCCAGCCATCCATCCGTCCATCCGTCCACTTGTGTCAGCTCTTCAGCGATGATTCCAATTGAGTTGAGCACGGAGCCAGATGGGGTGGGGCAAGGACAGATGGCTGTGGCTGTGGGTGTGGGGCAGCTGGATTAACATGTGTTAAAGCCATGTTGACTAGTGGCATGCCCCTGCCCTCCCCCTGCCCACTCTGACTGCCACTCCACTCCGCTCCAATCCTTTTGCGTGTGTGGGGTATTTAATTTATGTATGTGTGCCACTTTGTTGTCCTTTATGATTGCCAGTGGGCGGCAGGGGGCAGGCAGAGCGACGGCAACGCCTCTTGAGCATGGCCAAGAAGATGTCGGCGTTGGCATTGGCAAAGCCCACAAGCACACACACACACACACACCACACAAGGCACACATGGGCACTATGTTAATGAGGTTTCGCCCAGTTGTGGCTCTAATTAGTTTAGACAGCGAACAGAGCCCCCAAAAGGATAACACGGCAGCACAGCAAGGACCGACAGCAGCAGCAGCAGTAGGCGGCAAGCGATTATAAAATAGTTAAGGATTAGCGGGGGGCGTGTGCAGGGGGCCGCAGAGATTACATGTTGATTCGAGGACCACCTCTTTAACCCACCCCAAACAACGTTTGTGTTTCCATTCAGGCAACGACTTGGACTCGATTCGGGCCCTGTTCAGCGAAAAGGAGAAGGAACTGAGCCTGGCCGTCGCCAAGGTGGAGGCCCTGACACGGCAGCTGGAGGAACTGAGGCGGGATCGCCGCTGTCCGGTGAATCTGCTGACGGCCACTGCGGGCAATGGCGTCGCACAGGCTCTGCCCCCACAGGCATCCCGCGAGCTGGAGAAACTGCGAAGGGAGTTGATGGTGAGTGTGGCAAGAGATTGGGGGCTGAACTGGGGCAGAACTCATGTCGTTGCAATTTCTCTGCAGTATCGCAATCAGTTGTCCCTGCAACAGGATGCCCGACTGCACATGCAACGCGAGGCCCTGCAGCAGCGCCAAGCGGAGCTACGGTCCGTGGATCAACGCATCTACGAACTGCAGACGCGCCTCCAGCGCAAGAAGCAGGCGAATACTCATCACCAGCAGCAGCAGCATATGCAACAGCACCAGCAGCAGCATCAGCAGTTGCAACAGCAACAGCAACAACAGCAACAGCAGCAGCAGCAGAAACAGCAGCAACAACAGCAACAGCAGCAGCATCCAACGCAGCAACAGAAACACCAGCAGCCACTTCATGCCCCCGTGCCCGTCTCGAACCTGTCCTCCAAGCACGGCGGAGTGGCAGCCCTCAAGCAGCAGCTGCTGCAGAAGCAGGTCAATCAACTGGCGGCTGCCGCGGCTGCTGCCGCCGCCGGACGGGCCCGAGGCAATGTGGCCGCCGTGGAACCCTTCATCCACACGCCACAGAAGTCCACCATCACGAGCACCGCCAGCTATTTGAGCGGCGGCAATATGCTGAAGCATGCAGCGGCCACGGCCAACACCAACCAGCAGAACCAGCTCATTCAGGACTTGACCCACATGAAACTGGGCCAGGTCAGCGGTGGGGGATTCTTTGCCGGTTCCGTGCCCGTACAGATGCCCGTTCCCGTCCCCGTTCCAGTTTCAGTGCCAGGCGCCAGCTCCAGCAGCGAGAGCGATGAGTCGAAGCTGGCCAAAAAGCTGCTGACTGCAGTGCCCACTCCAGTCGCGGCTCAGGCCAAAACGGGGGCAGAGCTGCGGAAGCAAGCCCAAACGGAGGCCATGGACAGCACCACCCATATCTATGCAGAAGTGGGGCCCAAGAAGCGGGACAGGGAAGCGGCAGCCGCTGCAGCAGCTCAAGCAGCTCAAGCACAGGCTGCGGCCGAAGCAGCTGCATCCACAGTGACCCCACCTGCCCCCACGAATGCCAGCAAAATACCCAAGAGCATCTCCAGCAGCGGAAGCACCAGCTCCGCCTCAGCGCTGATCAACAAACTCAACCAGCAGGTCACCAAGGACAGCCAGGCGGATCCAGGACACCAGCAGCAGCAGCAGCACAAGAAGAACGAGATTGCGGTGACCAGCGAGACGCTGTCGGAGCGCAGCAACCAGCAGCAGTTGACGGTGCACAGCATGCCCCTTGGCGCCATCAGCAAGTCGGTGGCCCTGGCCGTGTCCAATGCCGCCAAGCCGCTCCAGGTGCAGGTCACCAATCTGACGGTGCCGCCCCGCAAGCCCATCAGCAGCGTAGCTCCCACTTCGGTGAGCGGCAGCAGCAGCAGCAACAGTGCCAGTGCAGGTGCCAGTGGCAGCTCCATTCCCAAGATGATCACCTACAGTCCAAAGGTGAACCGTGTGGCGCCCAATGTGGTGTTGACCGATCCACGCCCGGCCCTGCCGCCCAAGCCCAGCAAGATGTCGCCCACGGAGCAGTCGTCGTCATCCCCTGCAGAGGCAAGTGCCAGCTCGACTGCCGTCCCTCCGCCGACTGCGGCCAAGTCCCAGAGCCAGGGGCAGGCACCAGCACAGGGGCAGGTGCAGGCCACCTTCGGCCTGCAGTCGCTGAACATCAACGACAATCTGCCCATCAAGGCTAAGCCTCTGACCATCCGCAAGCAGCCGCTGTTCGAGCAGCCGCGGCTCAAGTCCAGCCAAACGGGCACGGGCACCAATGTCGGCCAGCCGAAGCAGCCACTGCTGTCCCAGAGGAAGTCGGAGCCATCCAGGCCACCCCCGGAATCAGCCAAATCCTCGCCCGATCCCTCGCTCCAGCACTCACCCAGCAGTGAGTCCAGCGTGGATGAGCCAGACCGTGTTGTGGCCACAAAGGCGGAGCAGGAGACACCTGTGGCACCAGCACCCGCACCCACCGCAGCCGGAACGACGAGCAACATCAAGGAGCGGACGGGAGGCAAACCGAAGCTGGGGCGACGCGTCAGCTTCGATCCCTTGGCCCTGCTGCTGGACGCCAGCCTCGAGGGCGAGCTGGAGCTGGTGAAGAAGACGGCGAAGCAGGTGGCCAATCCCAGTGCGGCCAACGACGAGGGAATCACAGCGCTGCACAATGCCATCTGTGCCGGGCACTTTGACATCGTCAAGTAAGTGGAAACCTTCAATCTGCGCCGCCTGCCCCTCCCTTCATTCATCTGTCCCGTCCCCCACTCATCTGTTCAGGTTTCTGGTGGAGTTTGGCTGCGACGTGAATGCCCAGGACTCGGATGGCTGGACGCCGCTGCACTGTGCGGCCAGCTGCAACAACCTGTCGATGGTCAAGTTCCTGGTGGAAAGCGGAGCCTGCCTGTTCGCCTCGACCCTGTCCGACCACGAGACGCCCGCGGAGAAGTGCGAGGAGGACGAAGAGGGCTTCGATGGCTGCTCAGAGTATCTGTACAGTAAGTAAAAAGGATGCAAGTGGTCCCAGTAGCAGTCCCCGATGCAAGCGTAACTCCCTCTTCCCTTACAGGCATCCAGGAGAAGCTGGGCATCCTGCACAATGGCGACGTCTATGCCGTGTTCTCCTACGAGGCCCAGAACGGGGACGAGCTATCCTTCCGCGTCAACGAGCCGCTGATCGTGTTGCGGAAAGGCGACGATGCGGAGAACGAGTGGTGGTGGGCCCGGAATGCCAGTGGCGAGGAGGGATACGTGCCGCGAAACCTCTTGGGTGTAAGTACAAAATTGATAAAGTCCTCTGCCCCTGCCTCGCCCTCTCCCCAGCCCGAAATGATATAACCAACTAACCGGATAATCTCCCGCTTCCATTCCATCCCATCCCATCCCATCCACAGCTGTACCCACGTGTGCCGCCGCAGTCGCCGCACTACGGCGATTAGCAGTTAATACGCTTCACCATACTGAAGCGCAAGGCTGGCCGACTCATACAGAAGCGCTACATCTCCAAGTACATCTAGGGCTGAGGCGGGATTCTGAGCACGTGCCACCGCAGAGAGTCAGCTGGGGAATTATTTATCACAGCTCCATGTTTCTTTTTGTTAACTTTTTCGTTTGGGAAAAGCAACACAAAGGATACGGAGAAGATTGAGCGGAAAGCGAGGAGAAACAGAAGGCGAGGCCAAGCCACCACTCAACCATATGCTCACCCATATGGTATGGTACATGTGTGTACGTGCAACCGACTGCAGTCCCGGCTCCATTCTCCGGCTACGAGTATTTATCACGACGACTGGCCCCAATTAGGCCGGCTTTGACCCCCCTTAATACGTACAAAAGCAAATTAAATTTCACTAAAGCCACCACCCGCCCTCCTTCGCTCGTTAGATCGTTAGATTTAAGGCCTAGACTAATAGTTGCCCCCTGCTAGCCACCAGAACTTTCTCCATAAAAGTTCAAATTGAAAATGGAAATTCATAAAATTTCTTGCCACTCACACGCAAAATGTTTCATCTTCGTCCTTGGGCAGGAGGCGAAGGAGTGTTGCGTAATTGCATATGTACATCAAGCTAGTACTTAAGCATTAAATTGGACTTGAACAAAGTTCACACAAAAAGAGCAACATTTAAGCATAGATAACAGATAGCGTAGAGAAACTAGATAACCACAAGGAGGATAACGAATACGAATTCGAGTACGAGTATATAACGAATCGAATGTGATTTTTGTATAGAGACAAGAATTTTAATTTAATCCATTTCTATCGAGTACTAAATGCTGGTGTAAATTACATAAAAATGATTCGTTGTCGGGTAATCGCATTATAGATAATGTATGTATACTAATTAATTTAGCTTAACTTAATTATAAATAATATTATGTGTGCATTAACAAATGGAAAATTCAAACACACAGATTGGAATGCAACTACGTTTGAAAATTGAAAATAAAACGATTCAGAAAGCTTACATAAGTACGTATGTATGTATGCTGAGTGTTTTGTTTATTTTTGGGGCACCGCACGACAACTTTCGGGCTGAGAGAAAAATATGTCTTGGTAAATTTATGAAGTATCTTTTGGGGTTCGATTTATTTGGAAACTGTGGCATACTTTCAGGCCGTGCCTTCATGGCAATCGCGCTATATCTCGGTCAAATAAGTCCAGATCGGTTGAGAATCTACTTGCTTATGATCTGGAGGATCCAGACTGTCGATCGGCATCAAAATCTCAATTCTGACAGCGTGGTAAATTTTGCAAAAATCCTCGAAAGTGTATGTCGCGTGCCAAACGATAAGCAGACGTGCCTCGTCGATATATATAAAACATTGAGTGATGCTGTGCTGTGCAGTATACAGATGAGTTTATTACGTATGTACATTAACCACACCACCAACAAAAAAAGCCATAGTAATTGACTCTTGTGACTGTCTGTCAAATATTTCGAAACCAAATATTAAACGACGCAGACATCTTATTCCAAGTGATTTATTATTGTGAGTTGGAAGCGCTGCCTTTCGCCTCCCCAGCCATAGAGACAATACGTTCCCGGATAAAATTGAGAACATGAGAATTGCAAATAAATTGATTGCCGCAGGCATATCTCTCTTATACGCGACCGAAACCCGCTTCGTAGAACAGTCGTATTCTAATGAATCGCAGTAGGGACATCAACAACAATCGATGCGGATCTCAGACTCAGTCTTCGCTCAGACTTTCACATAGCCGATTCGTCCAGCGCTGACAACCTACAGTTCTCCACAGGTTCGTCTACAAATTAGTCCAAGCACGCGACACATTAACTAAGTCCAACAGAGTGTCTATAATCATCACTGATTACGTAGTGATCACATTTTGAGTCGTACAACAATATGTATATTAAAGGAGATTACTGAATTCTTATCAGAAGTAAACAATTAGTGCCTTACAAACAATTGCGACAGCCTTCCACTTAATGACTCGCACATCCAATTAATATACAACATATCCATTCGAATTTAAGCGATGAACATTTTGCTGCTCTGCTGTGGGCTGCTGCTGGCTCTCCTCCCGCAGCCCGGGCATGTGCTGGGATCCAATATACTGGCAGTGTATGCCTTTCCAGGTGAGCGAGATTCAAAGCGAAAGGATTAACTATTCATTTAGTGCATGTTTTGGGTGGCAGGCAAATCGCATTACATGATGCACACGGCCCTGATGAGGGAGCTGGTGGAGAGCGGCCACCGGGTGACCATGATAACCGCCTTCTCGCTGCAGAAGGAGCAGCTGGGCAGCAACTACACGGAGATTCTGATCGAGCCCGTCTACGACTTCTGGCACGATGGTGAGTGCCGGCTCACACAGAGGAATTCTCTCGTTATGTTATCTACTTCATCGATCCGCAGTTAAGCTGAACTTTGGAGCCCAGCACTTGTTTGAGCTGACGCGCATGACAAACTATGATTTCCTGAAGATGCTGGAGATCATCGGGCTGAAGACCACAGAGCACGCCCTGCGCCAGCCCAAGGTTCAGGCTCTGATACATGCCAGGCAGACGGAAGGAGTCTTCGATCTCCTGCTGGCCGAGCAGTTCTACCAGGAGGCATTCCTCGCCCTGGCGCACATCTATAAGGTGCCCGTGGTCACGACCAGCACGCTGGGCTACGAGAACCACATGAGCCAGATGATGGGCCTGATCACGCCCTGGTCCTTTGTGCCGCACGGCTTCATGCCGTTCACGGATCGAATGAGCTTCCTGGAGCGGGTGAAGAACTCGTACGCCTCGCTCTACGAGGACCTCGATCGCCTGCTCAGCTACTTCCCCAAAATGGATGCCGTATCAAGGGAGTTCTTTGGCCCCGTCCTGGGTGAGTGGGGACTCGAGTGTAAGAGAAATGGGAAACGAAACCATTTAATGTCCGCTTGCAGGCGAGGTGCCCAGGGTCAGGCAGATGGAGAGAGAGATCTCCGTGATGCTGCTCAACAGTCACGCACCGCTTACCACGGCCCGGCCCACTGTGGATGCCATGGTGCCTGTGGGCGGGATGCACATCTATCCCCCCAAGGCCCTGCCCGCGGACATGCAAGCCTTTTTGGACGGGGCCAGCGAGGGGGCCATCTTCTTCAGCCTGGGCAGCAACGTCCAGAGCAAGGACATGCCCCAGGAGATGCTGCAGCTGTTCCTACAGGTATTCGGCTCCCTCAACCAGCGAGTGCTGTGGAAGTTCGAGGACGAAAGCCTCCGCCAGCTGCCGCCCAACGTAATGATACGTAAATGGCTGCCCCAGGCGGACATCTTGGCCCATCCCCAGGTGAAGGTGTTTATCACGCACGGCGGGCTGTTTGGCACCCAGGAGGGAGTGCACTACGCCGTACCCATGCTGGGCATTCCCTTCTACTGCGACCAGGTAGGCACTTGGGCCACGAAGTGGCACTCCACGCTCATTTTTCTTCTCTCTGATGGCAGCATCTCAACATGAACAAGGCCGTGCTGGGCGGCTATGCCATTAGCCTGCACTTTCAGTCGATCACCCGTGAAATTCTGGAGCACTCCCTGCTACAGCTGGTGCACAATGCCACCTACAAGGAGAACATTCGTCGCGTCTCGAGCATCTTCCGGGATCGTCCCCAGGAGCCGCGCAAGAGCGCCGTCTACTGGATCGAGTACGTCATCCGTCACAGGGGAGCACCACACATGCGATCCGCCGGCCTGGATCTCAACTGGTTCCAGTTCTACCTGCTGGACGTGATTGCCTTTGTGGCGACCATTAGCCTGGCCGCTGTGCTGGCCGCCCTTCTGGCCATCCGCCTGCTGATGGGCAGCGACAAGAAGCACAGGAAAGCCAAACCACACTGATCCACTGATTTATTACTGATTAATACATTCAAAATACAACTCGAATTTTTCCAGCAGTCTGTTATTAATTATTCTTTTTTTTGCGCTTCTCATCCATTAAACCGCTCGTTTACCGCACGAACAGCGACCGTCGTTTCGTTTCAGAAACTTTCGCCTCGTTTAGAGATGGGCCCGGGCTGTGCTTGTCTCCGTGACACGCAGCTCGAGCACCTAAACAAGAGGAACAGTAGTAGCAAACACTGTTAACATGATCCCCAACATGTTCGCAATTAGCCGATCGCCCCATACCTAATCTAATAATCACTGAACGATGTCGTTCGAGGCCCTATACGTACCAATGTCTGCCCTACCTAGCTACGCATCCCATTCAGAACACGTTCTCAGTCGTCGGGGAATCGTCGAGTGATTCGGTTGTTGGTTGTTGATTGTTGATAGCGCAGTGAAGTGAACCGCAAACAGGGAACGCAAAATGGTTTGTTGATTAGAACTAGCAAAAGGTCTTTCCAGTTTATTTGCAAACTATTTCACCAGAGAGGTTAATTAAGCGTATTGGAAGCTCCGAGAAGCCGATGGTAAACGGCAATAGAAACATGTTTTGTCTGCCCAGGGAAAGTTTTGGTACTGCCTGCTGAAGCAGGTGGTTTGCTCTTATCAGTGAGCCGTTGGAAATTTTAAGTTGGCCGGGCTATCAACAGCTGACAGATAAGATAATGATGATGTTTGTCCGATCTATTGCTAAGCAAACTATGCGAGAAATTATCTTAAAGTAGGTCAATGACTTTGACTGAATGCCACACAAACTGTGGCACTTGTTCTTGTTCTGCCTTCCAGCAACTCAAATGCATCCTGCTGCTCATGCTGGTGGCCCTGCAGCAGCTGGACCTGGGTGCTGGGTCCCGCATCCTGGCTGCCTTCTTCTTTCCCGGCAAGAGCCACTTCATGATGACGAATGCGATCGTTCGGGAGCTGTTGCAGCGTGGACACGAGGTCACCTTCATCACGCCCTTCTCCCTGGCTAAGGAGAACTTGGGTCCCAACTACAAGGAGATTCTGATTGCACAGTACAATTTCTGGCCAGAGAGTAAGTCGCCTCTTGGTGGGTTGAACAGCTGTAATAGTGTGCGCTTATCTTAGTCAAGGAAATGACCAACACCAATACCATTTTGGAGATGACCGATGTGCCAAATCTGACGTTCGTCCGGCTGATGATGGTGATGGGTAGCCACAGCACCGACTTTGCCTTCGATCAGCCGCAGATACAGGAGTTGGTGAATGCCAGGGACAAGGTCGGGAAGTACGATCTGCTGCTGGCCGAGCAGTTCTATAACGAGGGCGCCCTCATTCTGGGGCATCTCTATCAGATCCCCATCATCACCGTGTCGACCTTTGGGTACGCCAACTACTTCAGCCAGATGGTGGGCATCGTCTCGCCATGGTCCTATGTGCCACACGCTTTTATGCCCTACACGGACCGCATGTCGCTGTGGGAGCGCATCGGGAATGTGATCATCTCTGGAACCGAAGATCTCATCAGGAAGTTCTCCTACTATCCCCAGCAGGATGCCGTTCTGAGAAAGCACTTCTCCCGGCTGCTGGACAGGGTTCCGACCATCCAGGAACTGGAGCGAAACATATCCGCCATCCTGCTGAACAACTACATGCCGCTGTCCACGACCAGACCCACCTCCTTCAACATGGTCGCCGTGGGCGGACTGCACATTCAGCCAGCCAAACCGTTGCCCAAACATCTGCAGGAGTTCCTCGATGGCGCCACCGACGGAGCCATCTACTTCAGTCTGGGTGAGTGGACGCTGCAGTCCTGTGCAGGAGCTCAAGCTAATGGTTGTGCTTCGATCTGCGCTTAGGTTCGCAGGTTCGCAGCGCCGATCTGCCGCCCGAGAAGCTGAAGATCTTCCTTGACGTCTTCGGCAGCCTGAAGCAGCGGGTTCTGTGGAAGTTCGAGGATGAGACGCTGCCCAATCTGCCGGCCAATGTGAAGGTGCAAAGTTGGATGCCGCAGGGAGACATACTGGCCCATCCCAATGTGAAGGTATTCATCGCCCACGGCGGCCTCTTCGGCACTCAGGAAGCAGTTTACAACGGGGTGCCGATGCTGGGAATGCCTGTCTATTGCGATCAGCACCTGAACATCAACCAAGGCAAGAAGGCGGGCTATGCGCTGGGCCTGGACTACCGCACGGTCTCCGAGGACGAGCTGCGACTCTCGCTCACCGAACTCATCCAGAATCCCAAGTACAGAACGAACATGCAACGAGCCTCGCGCGTCTTCCGGGATCGACCACTGAGTGCCATGGACACGGCCATGTACTGGATCGAGTACGTAATTGAGCACCGCGGCGCCCCACATCTGGTGGCCTCTGGCGTGGAGCTGCCCTGGTATCAGTTCTACCTTCTGGACATCGTAGGCCTGGCCCTGGCCATCGTTCTGCTGCCCATCCTTGCCCTGTGCTGTCTGTGCCGCCGATCCAAATCGAAGAACGTGCCCAAAAAGAAGAAGGCCAAGCGGAACTAATTCGAACCAAAACTTGTTTTTTATTTTTAGAAACAGAAGGGATTACAATTATGTTAGATATTTTATTTTGCAATTGTCAAATGAATAGTTAACTTTGGATAATTTTGTAATACATTGCTAGGGCAACAGATGGCTGGCTAAATAATTGAGAAGGAAGCTGGCGAGAAGCGTACAAAGACCGCTTCCAACTAACTGAACCGGATGCTGAAATATGTCACGAGAATTAGCTTGGGATCGGGGGATCTGGGGATCGAGGGATCTGGTCGGGGCTTCGATCGGTACAGCCTTGCGTTGGGGATCATACAGAAGCATCTTTGTGTAAGTGTGTTTGTGTGTGTTTGTATGTGTGTATGTGTGTATGTGTGAGTGTGTCGTGTTGTGTTGTGTTTGTGTTCGTGCGCGATCTCTAGTGGCTTATGACCATGGACTTCTTTACCTTCTTCTCCTTCTTCTCGTGGGTGATGGTCACTTCCTCTGCCAAGCCAAAGGGATAAGTAAAATGTAAGATCAGTACTCAGGGTTGGGGATTGACGATAGACGTACCTTCGAATTTGGTGGGCAACTGCCGGACCGTCTCGATGGTCTTCACATTCTTCTCTCCGGGCTCGATAATCTCCTCCTCGTATTCCTCGATAATCTCCTCTTCGTCGGTGTCATCGGGATTCACTTTGGCGCTGGGCACGGGATCGAACACCGTCTTGACGGCCTTCTTAACGATGCCCTCAGCGGTGACGGTGGTGTAGTGGTACTCGGTGCCGCCCTCGATCTTGATCGTCTCAACGGTGGTGACATCTCCGGGGTTCTCCGAGGGCACAATCTTCTTGGTGCCCGACTCGGACTTGAGCTTCTTGGTGGAGGTCACGTTCTTGTGCTTCTCGGCATCCTTGAGCGTCTTCTTGTACTGCCTGATCTCCTCCTCGGTTAGCTCCACTTCCTCCTCCTCGTAGACGGTCTTAGACGTGGTGATGGTCTTGCCGGACTCCAGCTGCGTGTTATACGTATACTCCAGACCGCCGGGCACGCGCCTTGAGGCCACGGTCGTGGTGTCGTTCTGCACAAAGTCCGCCGGCGGTGGTGGGGCCGAGGACTTGGCCTTCTTCTTCTGCTTCTTGTCGCTGGAAGAGGTGGAGGAGGTGATGGCCTTGATGTTCTGCTCCTGCAGCGAGTTCTTGCGCACCGTGCGATTGTTCTCCGTGATCTCGATGTTCTGAGTGACGGATACACGCCTCTCGATGGTGGTGTCCTCGCGATAGTTGGACTGCTGGTCGCTGCTGTTCTGGACCACGTTCTTCTGCTGCTGCTGCTGCACCTTCTGGACGACGCGGCGAGAGGACTCCGTGGAATCGGTAGAGTCAACCGACGACTTGCGGGTCACGTTCTTCTTGCTCTTGTTCACCTTCGTGCTGGTGTTCTCATTCACCTCCGTGGGCACCGAATCGTAGAAGGTTTTGGTGCGCATGCTCCTGGTGCCATCCTCGTTGACGGTGGTGTAGACCTCCTCGTAGCCGCCCTCGATGGCGCGGGTCAGCATGGTGGTGCGCTCATCTATGCGCACCTCCTTGCCCAGCCGCTTCTGGATGAGCTTCTTGTTTTGCTGCTCCTTCAACAGATCCTCCTGGCTGACCGGCTTGGGGTCCCAGAAGGTTCGCACCTGCGTCTTCACGGTGCCATTCGGCTGGGGCGTGGTGGTGATCATCTCGTATCCGCCCTCGATCAGCTTGTACTTGGTGCTGGCGCCAGTCGCCCTGTCGAACTCCACCTTACCATCCTCAATGTCCGCGGAAGTCAGTTGCTCTGTGTCGGTGGTTTCATGTGGATGGATTAGTGTCTGGTGTGGACTAGTGTCTGTGTATAGTGCCTACGCAACCATTGACTCATTCATTCCACTCCTAAGATCGAGTGCGCGTATGCGTGTGTGTGTGTCGGGGGGTATCTAGTGTTAGGGTTAGTTTCGCTGCATCTGCGTATCCAAAGCACTTGGGGCCTTACGTCTATTATTAGTGTACCTATCACTAAGTTTTCCTAGCGTAATTCTACGATATTGCAGTTGGTTTCCTACTTAAGGCAGCCTGGCGATTAGTAAGCAATTTATACAGCATTCGATTCCATTCCTTTCGTTGCATGAGTATTCCGATTCCTGTCGCTGGGGTGGGTGGGGGCTCTGTTTCCTGGTTAGACGTGCACGGGCTGGGGCTCGGGATCCAAATGCAGTTCCAGCCGCCTGGGCCCGCACGCCAGGTGCGGCAGGCAGCTGTAGTGCATCAGCAGGTTCAGTAATTGCTATTTAAACTTACGCACCGCCCGCTGGCGGCTGGCCTTGCCACCGTTGCCCGGCTGCTGATGCTGCTGCTGCTGCAGGGTTATGTGCTGCTGGCTCGACGTCTCTGATGTCGGCGATGCCTGTGGTTGCGGCTGGGACTTGGCCAGAGACTGTCCTTGTGCCTGCTGTCGCATCTGTGGCTGGGGATGCTGTGTGGAGACAGTGACGGAGCCGGAAGCAGGTCTCTCAGCGTTTGTTGCAAGTTTGTTGGTTGCGGCCTTTGTGCGGGGACTGGGGCGAGGCGGTTGGTCAGGATCCGGCACCGGCACCGCCTGCACCCCGTGACTCGAGCTGGGCTTCCCTTGAGTCTTGTCGGAGGTCCTTTGCGGCTCGGCTGGATGCAGCAGCAGTTTGTTTGCGGTTTCGGTTAGCAATTGATTTAAGCTTAGTGTGTTAGCATTATCGCAATCATTATCAGTGTCAGTATCGTTATCTGGAAAATGTGGTTAGTGTTAGGGCGGCAATTCGATCTCATTTCCATTTGATTTATCAACAGCGACAGTGAGATGCAATGGGAGTGGCATGGATGGTGGCCGTGGATCTGCTGAGGTGCTGGCTCTTACAGCTACGATTCTGTGGTGGATGGATGGATGGATAAATGGATGGATGGATGGATGGATGCATGGATGTGGTGCAGTGGTGCACTTGCCAAAGGCTTAAAAGTAAACAACTGAAAAGTGACAAATGCAGAAAAATAAACTCTCAGTGGCGAGCCGATTGATTGATTCGCTGACTGACTGACCGAATGGACACGACTTAAGGCTAAAATAAAAATGCACATTTAAAAACAGAATTCCACAAATTTCACAAGTTGTTTGTGTTGTAGTTTGTTGTTGTTGGGTTTTTCTCTGTGGTTCTCGAATAAATATTACGACAATATTCCAAAGTAAATTATAACATAAATGGTACGAGTATGTATGTAGATAGATAGATAGAAAATATATATTAGTATTCCACTGCAAACACAAAACACTCGACACAAATATTTTCGAACTGAAATTGGGGCAGGGGAGAGGGTGTACCGAACGAAGGCGCACACACACACACAGATGTAGTTATAGATTCAGACAGAGACACAACTGCCACAAGAGTTCAGTTTTTGGAGATTTATTTTATTCTAAATTTATTTTAACACACTTCTGCATGATTTTTATTCACATTGAAAACAAATCTATCTACATATGTTTAGGGGGACGAGGGCGATGCGGGAGTGACCACAGTGGGAGAGGGCGGGGTGGGACTTTATGCTACAATGAATTTGTGGATGCAGATGAACAGTCACCGCCATAAATTGGTAAACACACGTACTGAGCACGAGCACGAGTACGAGTACTGGCAAAAGTACAACATTTTCAATTAAAATACAATGAAGTGTAAAAGTTTGTGGCGGGGCCAAGTTTTGTGGGCGTGTATTTATGCGCGCAGAAGGGGCAGAGAGCGGCTAGAGCGTGGTGTGGTGTGCTGTGGCCAAGTGCCACATGGCTGCTGTCGAGAGCAGCAGCAGCAGCCACACGAGTGAGTACAAAAAGTTTAATTTGAAAACTTAATTAAAATTTCTGTGCGTATTTTTCATTTTTTCCGCCTCACTTTCCCTAACAAGATGCCCTGCCTGCTGGCACGCGGGGCGTGGATGAGTGTAACTGTGAGTGGATGTGTGTGTGAGTGAGTGTTGGTGGGGTGCAAATAAAAATTGCATTTATGACACTCGGAAGTATTCGCTCGACAACATTTTTGGCCCAGAAGGGCGCTTCAACATCCTCATGAAACCTTAAATTTCAATTAAAGTTTTGGCCCTTGAAATTGACAGCACTCTGCCGCTGGCAGTGCCCCTCTTCGAGTGTGTCTGTGTGTGCGTTTGGATGGGTGGGGGGTATCTGTGTGAGTGTTTGAGTGTGTGTGCTTAACAAAAAAGTGGCAACAAAACGACGAGTAACGAACGGTTTCTGCGTTTGCTCTGCTGTGTTTTGTTCTGTTCTACGTGTAGGTTTTGTTTTGTTCTGTTTTTGTTTTTTCTAAGATGAACTACCGGTTTCCTCGGCCTCCTTCTCCGGCTTCTTGTCCAGCGTCTGCGTGATCTTCTTCCAGATGTTGTCGAACGAGTCGGCGCCCGTGTAGTCGATCTGTCCGGACTCCCAGCACTGGCGCCGCATCAGACTCTCGTATGCCTCCTGTTCGGGCGACCGCTGCACTCCGATCTGCAGCTGCGACAGGGCACCAGCCAGACCAGCCTGAAAGTAGGCAATGAAACGTCAGTGGGGGCTTTGCTCTGACATTGCTCTTTTGTGGGGTGGCTAGTTGTGCGGGGGGTGGGGGGTGTGTTGCTGTAGTGCTGGGACAGGCGTAGCATGCATGCATTGAGTGCGGTTACAAATTAAACATTTATTAGAAAGACGACAAAACATTGAAATGTTAGTTAGGGGCACGGTACGGTACACGGGGCGTATGATTAATATGACAACAGAATGCTACTCGAGGCATAAATCATGATGCATTGCGGGTGCGGCTCCTGCTGCTTCTGCTGCTTCTGCTTATGGTTGCAGCTCATGTCCGGACGACCTTGTAGTGGATTACTATGCGTAATGGAGGAGATGCGAGAGGGAGAGTGCTGGAGATGGCATGCTACACAAGGATGAGATGGCTGCTACTGATGATGATGGCGGCCGTATGAATTGCTGTTCGTGTTCAATGTATTTTCAAGCCGGGCGAGTGCAGCATAATAAATCAACAGATGCACTCAACCCCAGGCGGAGCACAGCCACCACATGAAGAACTGAACACCTAACAGTGGACAAAGGGCGCAGGACGGAGGACAGACGATTCAGAACAATGACAATGACAATTCGTATGCAAAACAGTGACTGGACAGCACGAAACCATGAGATTACATTATCACTAGCACTAGGACAGGCACTAGGACACCACTAGCCGATGCAGGGGTCTGGAGTTTGGTGGTTGGAGGGTGTTCAGGTGCGGGTGCGGGGTCAGAGGCCAGAGAGATTGATTGCCTTTACCTCAGGCTGCACGCCGGCTGCGACTTCTGGCTGTGCTTTTTTCGTACTCTTTCTTACTCTCTGCCTATGCACGGAATGATGAGGCGAGGGCGTGGCTGTGGCTGTGGCAGTGGCTGTGGGCGTGAACGTGGCATGTTCTGGTGGGGTTGGGCGTGCATTCAGTTTATTGGAATTCACATCCTTGGACGTGAGCTCTTCGGCAGTTGCTTGGCCATTTGGATTGGCATTTTCATTGGCAGTGGCATTGTTGGCAGTGGGTGTAGGAGGAGTGGTGGGTGGTGACGGTGGTTGTGGGCATGCATCGGGTGCTGTCCACTCATCGTTTGCATGCTCATTGTCCTGCTCATGGTGGCTGTGGGGACTCTCATGCTCCGGCTCTGGGCTCTCCTGCCTCCGCTCCAGATTCTCGTAGTAATCTGCCCAAGGATCGCGGAATTCGCGGACGTGCAACAGGTGATGCAGCTGCTGCTGCTGCTGGTAGTACTCGTGCTGCCCATCCGTTGCTCGATGGTCCGCCCCGGAGGGACCTTGCGAGTGCGTTAGATTTAAGCAAATGCACTGGCGAATCGAGTCGAATCGAATGCGATGTTAGAGATACGATACGGGTTTATAGAGTATAGCGATCCGGGTATTATTTATGGCAATTTACAGAATTTACAGAATGCGCAAAACATAGGAAAGTAAGAGTTGGAAAATAAAAGTAAATCAAAAGTAAATCAATTTGAAAAAATAAAGAAAAAACAAAGACACGGCAAGAGACAAAGACAATCACAAGGGAAAGAGTGGAACGAAAGAATTGTGTGTGTGTGTGTATATATGTTTGTGTGTATTGATGGGATATAGGAGGTTCTATAATGATTCAAGAGAGATTTCTGGCACCCCCAAACGCGACACGACACCACGCCACGCCACGCCACACGACACCCACCCATCCCTGAATCATTTCCTCCAACCATCGATGGCGTAGACCGAAACATTTCCCTGGCTTTCGGCCAAAATGGATGCAAATTAGAAAAACAGAAACGAAAAGAGCACACTAAAACAATTACACACGCACACACACACACACAAGTACAGTGGGACATATATTACAAAGAATACAAAATATATCAAAAAAAAAAAATATGTGCAAAGAAACCCCAATCGAGAGAGTCTGTCTGTCCGAAAAAGAGGTTGCTCTGGGGCGTGGCTGCTAATTGAATAAAAATCAACAGAAAATCGAAAATCCGAAAACCGAAAGTAAACCCCCGAAACAGAAGAGGAGACAAAGAACAGGTCTTTAAAGTGGAACAAAGGAGGAACGAGAGATAAAATAGAGAGGAAAACGAGGTCAGCTATCGGCAATAAATAGTAAATATTCGACCGAATCTGAGAATAAATATTTGGCGGGTTATTTACAATACTTGGTATGGATCAATAAATAAATATTGGAAAAATATACAAAGAGATAATTGATATTTACAGATGGATTGGTGCTCTTTGGAGGAATTGCTCTACAGATTGCATATCTACGAATCACAAGGGTGCAGAGTGCTTTCGGCTATTACAGATCTTCTTACCTCTGGATTGAACCCTTGGACTGCTTGGGCTCCCTCGGGCTTATCACTAGCAACAGTTCCTTGCGTTTGCTTGCGGTTAGCGGATAGAGATACGAGACAAAGTGGGGACGGGGCAATACATTGGGTTAGAACAATACAGATTCTGGTGTTAGCTTTGGGTTTAAGTTATCATTTGGTTCGGTTCAAACAATAGATAAGATACACATTTAGAGTCGCAGCAAGGAAGCTGGAAATCGAACGAGCGCGGCGGGGAGCATACAGATAGATAGATAAAGAGAGGGTCCATGGAGATCGCTTACCATTTTGCTGGACAGGGACTCGATGACGGTATCACAGAAGATGTTCCACCAGAGCTGGATAAGGTCCTGGGCGTGGGCATAGTCCGAGGACACGGCCGCCGTCTTCGTCTCAGAGTTGAACTGAATCAGCCAGGGCTTCAGCTTGCCGGCGAAATGCAAAATCTTAATCTTATCTCTGAACCTGAAAGGGCGGAGGGCAAGGCCGAGGATTAACCACTGATCCTACAGGTGTGGGATGGGATGGGGCTGCTCGACTTACTGTTTGAAGGCGGGCAGATAGCAGTACGAGGCATAGGCCGTCACATTGTAGACGAATGGCAAATGCTTCTTGATGTCCGCCGTCGCCCAGTCCGCGAAGAACTGATTCAGCAGGCCCTGGTCACCTCCATCGAAGCTTCCGTTCTGTATGGCGAACTCTGTGATCTTGCCGAAGGTATCCAGGCTGGGTCTGAACACGAAGACGCCGGAGTTGAAGCAATCGGGCCAGCTGACATCCGGAGCAGCCGAGAGTTCCTCGCGCTCAAAGAGCTCATCGACATTTTGCAGGACCTTCAAGGAAGACATCAAGTTAAAGAGCAGCACTGGGAGACTGTACTGTATGTGTAGATCTTACCAAGGTATCAGCATCGAGGAAGACACACTTCTCGAACTGCACCAGACGCCAGCAGTGCAGCTTTGTGAATGTCACGCCCAGCTCCGGGCGGGAGAGCAGGGCCAGATTGGCCGCATCCTGTGAGTCCAGCACATTCACCTCTTGCACAACATTGTACACGTCCTTCAGTCTGTCGCGCATCGCCTCCGACACGGTGGGCGTCACCAGCACGGCCAGCTGGTGAGCGGTCCCGGCCCGCTTCAGGGAATGGGCCAGCACCAGGGCACCCAGGGAGTACGTGTCATTTGTCGTCAGCGTCACCCAAGCGAACTCTGTGGATGAGAGAGGCACGAATCGAATGGAAATGTTTTAGAAACGGATATCCGGGAGTGTGTGGGGTGTGTGGTGCGTGGTGCGGTCAGTTACAGCCACGATTGCAGTTGCAATGCACGTTTCAGAGCAGCAGGCTTCATTTTTTTAAGGTTTTACATATTTCGAATTTGGCGAATAATAGAACGAGGAGCATCCACGTTATGGGTTATAAATAAACAAGAATTCTTTTGCCATATGGAAAAGCACAGAGATCCCATACAGATGTAGTATCTGCCGATGTGTGCAAATCCCCATCTGCGTCAACAGTGGGCGGGGCACGCGGCTCCCACATGCAGCGAATTTTAATTTGCTTTTGTTAGAGAAGCAGCAACGGCAAAGCGTAAAATAAAAAGTAGAGAAGTAGAGAACAAATCATAAAGAACTGGGGAAAATCGAGCAGAACATATTTCAGGCGCATCGGCTTCGGCATCGTTGGACGGGCAATTAGAATTTTGCGTAGTTGGCATTTAGTTGGGCGAAAGCTATAGATAGAATATGATAACTTATATCCGAGATACAAATGTATATGTAAATGAGTGTGGGGTGCGGTTTCCTAGATATATTCCCCTCCTGATTTGATGGGGAATTAGTTTTTACAGGGTTAGATTTTGGACAAATTTGTACAGATTGTTTGTGGGGTTGATCAACTGTTTGATCTCTTCCGGTTTGGTTAGTTAAGGATTATTCATTAATTCCCCAACTTTTTATTCATTTGGAATCCCTTCCAATTCTACTGGTTATCGTCCAGAAATCGTGTTAAATTTTATCGGAATTTATCCATGCATTCTTGTTGTGTTGAAAATTAAAAATTCATTAGAGTTAAAAAAGAGATACCAATTAATTAAAGTTTTATTTCCAATTTAGATTATTGACAATTTGAATTTCGAACATTATTGTTTTTGGTATTAAGTGCTACAAAATCAGAGAAGAGATAATTTGTAGATACTTGTACATATATAAATGGTGTAGTATATATGTATGTGTGTATATATAATATTTTTACATTTGGTGGGACCAACTTTAGTGGGGTTAAATGTCAGATTAGAGAGCTCTGTTTACATTGGTTTTAGAAGCGGCCTAGAAAGCGTGGAGTACAAAAAGGTGGATGGATTACAAAAACTACCTTCTCGCTGCTACGGACACGCATCCGTACGGATGCGGACGCGGATGAGGATGCAGGTGCAGATGCAGATGCGGATACGGATACAGTTGGATAACAGAGACTCTAGAACTGTAGCTGGAGCTGAGGTTCGTTCGAGGAGTCTGCCCCTCCTGCCCCTCCATCTATATCTTCTTCTATATACAACTTATGTGTTTGTGTGTATGTGTGCTGTGTGTATGTGTAAGAGTGTGGGCTTATGCTTTCTTTTCTCATGATTCGTGGTGCCTAAAATAAAAATGAAATCATTTACTCTGGTCCGAAACGAGAATGGTTTTTAATAACTTCTGACTTACCGGATGTGACAAGAAACAAAAAAGAAACCACAGTGGCAAAGAGATTCACAAGACAATAAGACATAACGATCAAAAGGAATTTCACTCTGGCCCATAAATCGGGCGATTTAGATAAAATAAAATAAAACAAACAAACAACACTTGGTCTAAATTGGATCTAAATTTAGACCTCCACAACTGTTGAGACTGTTGAAACCTGTCCAACGGAATGGCGACGCGACATTTTCCTTAAAAATATACTTAAACATGAACTTAGATATAGATAAATTAGCAGCCAGTGGTTCGACAGCTAATTGTGGGAATATCCTACAAATTGTTTCCAGTGTAGAGAGAGCTAAAGCTTCGCTCTGGCCGAAAGCTCGCTCTCTCTTCGAACAGAAACTGCGCTCTTTTATCACGCGCTCAGTAAGTATACCTGTAGCACAATAGAGCTGATAAACGACCCAGTCAAAAGCGAGAGCGTAAAAAGGTCGCCTTCCGAGTGCGGGTACGTACGGGGGTTGCTGGGGTCTAGGTTGAGCGAGTGCTCATTGGGGCATAATGGGGAGTATCATCTACCAGATTAGCGCAAGGCTCCATCCATGAATGGCGTCGGAAATTATGTGAATGACAGACCCGAGACCTTGAGTGGCCCAGACCTGCTCCGCCCATGCCCATGCCCACACATCCCAGCGCCCCGAAACCCGTTTGCCAATCCACGGAAAGGCCACATTGGGTGCAGTGGGGGGGAATGGGCAACGAAGAATGAGGAATGGGCGACCGGCGAGGCGACACCAACGCACAAATTGGCGAGTGCAAGGCGAGAAACAAGTTCTGCGGGAACACATGGCTGCGGTGTGTATCTGTGTATCTGTCCGCCGATGCCGAAAGAGCAGACCACTAAAAATAGCCGGCTAAATGTGAAATGAAATGAAATTGTAGCGCGACAACAACAACAACAACAGCCACAGCCTCATAGTCATCTTCAGCCTCTGCGGCATCTGCGGGTAGGCGATGCAGTGGTACAGGCGCCTCAGCGGAGGCTGTTGCTGGAGATTCCTTTTATATACCCCATGGGCGAAAACCCAGAAATACACAGCTGCAGAGGCCGATGATAAATGCGGGCATAAACTCATGCAGATTTAATGGATTTTGGAAATATTGTACGAACGTATAGCCCAGACAGAATCCAATAGTGGGCGTGGGAGACAAGGAATTATTCGTTCTCGTGTGGAAAGATTTTTCGAGAATTATTTTTATATGTATAGATATTTTCGAGCGCACAAAACTTGTTAGCGCCTGTCGCCAGCCATAATTCCGAGCGATACATATAACATATTATAAATAGAAAAACATCTATAATTTACATATACACATGTATAGGATCATGTGTATATATAGTGTGTTTAGTGCATCTTCAAACATGATCAACGTACGTAAGCGAATGCGTGTGAAAATGCCAAGGCGAATGCATATCAATAATCTCAATGGGATTTTGATTTGTACTTCGATGTGGATGTGAATGTGAGGGGGATGCGGAAATCATGCTGATAATGCTGATTTGAAGCTGCCTGGCGCTGCTGGGTCACAAGAGCAGAGCTAAAAGTGGAGCAGCAAAAAATCAATATACGGCGACAATCAAGTCACAACAAATCAACTTAGCCCCCCTCTCTCCATCGCCGATTAGCCGAAGCAGCTCTAAGCATAACTGTCAAGCGCTTCTCTCTCCTGGTCTCTCTCACTCTCTCTCTCTGTCGCTTAGCGGCGCTTTCTAGCTCTCGCTGCCATAACGCTTATCAGTTGTCAGCAGTTTTGTCTAAAGCAGCATTCCGCATACTTTTTATAAACAAACAAATTGTGGCTTTTAATGCGCTTTTTAAAATAGTAATCGAAATGCTCTGCACAGCGTAGGAGCGAGAGAGGGACACAGTCTGCGGGTAGGTAGAGGTAGGTAGGCAAATGCTTGCCATTGAAGGTCAGTAAAGGTCGTCGTCGCCGCAATTTACTAGCCAGCCAGCAGAAAACTCGCACAGAGCTGCTGCTGTTGCTGCTGCTGTTTCTTTATGCTCTACGAAATATATGAAACACGAATATTATGCCCATTCTGGTCGCGCTCCGCTCTTATCTTCCAAGCGAAATGTTATGAAATGTGAGAGTTGCAGCGAGGCGAGGCTTAACTGTAGTTTGTAGAATTAATTAATAGAAACGAATGCAGGGAAGAGCAAGGAGCTTCCACTTGGGGCAGGCTCCTTCTGGAGTTGGAGTTTGGAGCTGGAGCCATGCCATGCATATAAACACACACACACACACTTTCTTTTTTCTTTTCTTTTCTTCGCATTTGCTTTTTGCTGGTGGCTGCTTCACTCTACGTCCGAATCAACGGTTGCGTTGGGAGTAGTGCATTTGGAAACTTACTGCTCATTTTGTTAGGTTTTCTTTTTGATTAAATTCGTTAAATTAAAGCACACGCGACGGCGAGTCCTTTTTATTTCTGTACGAGGGGTGGGTGGGGCGTGCCCGTTATGCTATCTCACGGCGGCCGAGAGCGAGTCAGTGTCGAACTAGGGGGAGCGTTTGCGTTCCGTTTGGGGCGAGCGATGGCGAGAGAATGAATCGGCCGTGGGGCTGCGGTGGGCAATAAATGCCATGTAGAGTGACGAAAACGGGGACGCAGTCGACGGCAGGCAGAAGGCAACCACAAAAGCCGGCGGGAGATCTCTTCGCATAAGTGTGTGTGTGTGTGTTTAAGGCATGGGGAAAATTATTTTGCATTTCGCTTGCTTCGATTTCATCTCTGCGTCTTCTTTGGCTGGCATGCCGGCTATACATATATTGCTGGATCAGCCATGAGAGCGAAGAGGTGCGAATATCACAGCAAAAGAAAATCACGATTGGCGCTCTGTGGGGGTTTCCACACTTACCAGCACTGTTTTATGGGCGCGCACATTTTGAATCCCGAACAGCTGATGTTTTGATGAATTTCAAATGCAACCCTGTAAGGTAGTGCAGCAAAAGCACGCCAGAGGGTGCTAAGCGCATATTTATGTCAGCTGTAAGAAAATACGACAGGTGGCGCTGTGTAAATTGGTAAAGAAAAATAACTTTCGCAGCACTGGTTTTTAAAATTTGTATTGTCGTTTGTTATAAAAGTCGTTTCTTTTGAAATCTTCAATGTTCTATGTTATAACTTATAAGTAATACTAGCTAGAAACTACTGCAGTGGCATTTGAGCAAGGCATTTCTCTTAGTAGTGCGTGTGTTTTGGTGGTTTTTGGTAAATGGTTCATGGCAATTCGATCAGTAGCATATTATCAAAGATCCTATGGCTACACTACACTACACTAAAGGCTAGGTGTAATAAATAACTGGCCACTAAAACTAGCTAACTAACTAATAAACTATTGCGCTAGGGTCTGGCAGTATCACAGTGAAGAGGTTCGTCCTCCGGCAGGCGGTTATTGGCATTTCTGGGCGAGATCACAAAAGGCTTGCGCTTTTGGGCTTGGCTCATCCGTCGCTTGGCCCGTCTTTTGCGGTACCTGCTCACGCACCACAGAACAACTGTCGGGAAAGAAGGGGATGACATTAGAATGAGATTCACTCGAGTGTTCCCGCATGACTCACTCAGTAGCACGAAGCAGACGCCGCCAAAGCAGCCGGCCGCAAAGAGCCAGAGGCTACGCGACACGGCCAGGTCCACAGTCGTCAGGCAACTGCGGAATGTCTCCGAGTGTATCGTCCGATTGTAGGGCAGTGGACACGAGTCTATGCTGAGCGCCTCTGAAAATGGAAAGTGGAAAATTCGAAATGTGGAAATGGAAATGTGAAATAGAAGTTGGTCATGTGCCAAAATTAGCAGCTGCGACTGCGGCTGCACCGCCTTACCCATGCAAACGGGGACGAACTTTGGATTGGCGCCGAGCATCATGATATGATTGGTGACCTGCTGGCAGCTGCACGGACTGAGCTGCGTCTTGCTCAGATCCATGACCCGCAGATGGCACAAGTTGGCCATGCCGTCGATGTGGAAGTTGGTCAAAGGATTCATGGAGGCGTTGAGCTGCCAAAGTTCTGCGGGAAGAATAATAAGTGTGAAACATCGGACCGATGCCTTGGGGGACACTGGTTGACTCACTTGGCAGTGCGCCCAGATCGGGGAGGTCTTGCAGCTCACAATTGGCCACGTTCAGATACTCAAGGGGAGCCGTGATGGGCTTCTGCAGCGTCTCCAGGCCCAGATTTGTTAGTTCGTTGCTGTCTATATAAAGATTTCTCAGCTTGGGCAGTGTGAACAGCTCCATGGGAATCGTGGTGAGGCCATTATTAGACAGATCCACTTCCTGAGATATATATAGGAGATATCGGTGGTAATGGCATTTCGCTGATTAATTGGATGGCGTTGTTACCTGGAGCGAGGTGAGCGGCTCAAAGGTGCCCGGCTCCACCGATAAGATCATGTTCTCATAGAGCATCAGATACCTGATGTCTGTGTACCTCTGGAACGAGCCACTTTTCAGCTTCCTAATGCGATTGTACGATAGATCCAGAACCTACACAAATTGCCAAATCATTTAATGACACTCGAAAGCCATGAATGTGAATGGGAATCTGTATGGAACTGGAACTAGGGATGTTCCCACAGATACAGATACATATACATAAACATATGTGTATAATTTAGTTATGTTTGTGCAGCCCCAACTTCTTTATGCTTTAATTAAGCTCAATTGAGGCTAAATGGGCGGGGGACCGTAGCGAGGTCGATGACGAATTAAGTTACGGATCGCAGGCCGATTTACCCCCGAGAGACTGTTACTCACCTCCACCGAGGTCTTGAGATTCTGGGGTACCTCTTTGAGGTCCATGTCGTAGCAGCGGATGCGCAGCAGCGACTCGATCCGTGCGTACTTGCACTTCCGCTCATCCTGAATGACGAATCCCGTGGCCGGCAGGGGCAGGGCCCGCAGACTGTAGAGGCAGACGATCAGGGGCAGCAGCCAGTGCAGTTCCATGCTCTGCAAGAGGAAGAACGTTTGTATATAGATCGATCGGAACTAGGGCCATTAAAAAGAAAGGTCACTTCCCAGCTGCCCCCGCGGGCCATAGCCCATTCCATTCATAAATCTCGGCGCTAACTTGTTTATTTAGTTGATTAAAACTAAAATAGTAAATTACACCCAATGCGAAAACAAATATACATTTGGACATGGGCGCGTCAAAACGTTTATTTTCGAATTAACGAATTACAAGATCATTGCCGTACTGGGGGTCTGGGTTGTTTTTTGCTTTTGCTTTGGATTTGGATTAGTTTCGTTTGGTTCAGGGGGGGACTGAAATGCTGAAAGCATTCAATCAAGCGCATCTCCCGCACCTGCCAAATGTAACCCACCCACCCACAACAGCAGAACAAAGCACAGATCTGAAGCGTAGGTCAGCTGTTGTCTCCCGCCGTATGTGTGATGTGCATACTCGCATTACGTATACGCCACGGTCAGGCCTGCAATCAGTGTCGTTTTGGGGCGGCCTGCATTCAAGCTCGATTGCAGCTGGGACAAAAGATGATTCCGCATTCGGCGGCGGAAACAGCTGAAAACTGTAATCATGTTAGCCAAATCAAAATTAGAACTGACTCACAGGGCCATAGACACATATGTACATCCGAGCTGAAAGAGTCTTCGAAACGTGCCTGCGGTGTCTCTTTTCTTGTATCTTATCACTGGGGCGTATGTAGTGTATGGGTGCGTGTATATCTTTTAATTCAACATCAAACAGAACAAGGGTAACCATAAATCATATATAGTATGTATATATTCCATTAGAATGCTTTTATGACCAGGCCATAATGTGTCGGAAACAACATCACACAACCACAAACAACCGATCCGAGGCACTTGCCTTCAATTCGCCAAAAGGAAAAGTGGCAAACAATAATTGATTAATGGCCAGAACAGAACAGAATAGAACAGTACTGAATCGCATATGTAGTATATGTATGTATTGCTATATATCTTTATATGATCTGGGCATGTAAACCCACTCGGAATGAGCATTTGGCCCATTGTGGATGCCTCTGTCACGCCCCATTGAAATGCACTTGGGAATTCGCACGTTTCGGACCCCAACTCCATCCAACCATCGGAACCCATATCACCATATCACATGCAGTTGCGTGATTTACTTTGTGAAAATTTTAAATGATATCCGAGCCTTATGAGTAATGTCTTGAGTATTGTAATTTTGCATGGGCTAATGGCTGAGGCTAAGGCTGAGGCGAGGGTCGGTAGGCGGCGCCCTGCGACATTCTCGCTGCATCAGCCGAAGTTGGGGAGTAGTACTACACGGAAAACCGAAGGTCTGTCAACGTTTGCAAAAGCCATCAAAAGCCATGCAAAAGTTCTGCTTGTTCAGACCAATAAATGATGAATGACCATGTATCCATCCACATTAATATTGGCAAATCACCTAAGGCCTGTCCAAGTGGCAGAATAAGCCAACAAAGCCCCATCTGGCCGATAAGATCGGGGTGTTTTTACCATTAACAGAAGGAAACAAAGACAGGCCAATCAATTTTAAAGTTAGTAAGAATCAGTTGGGTCACACTAAGGGTGTTCACCACTAGACAGCAATGATTCATGGGCCGCATATAGTACAAGATAGTCATAATTCTCCATTATTTTCCATGTTTCGTTTGATGACTTGGGTTGGCCTTTGACCAAAAATTCTTGCGCTCCACTTGAGAGCAATATGCGTCCGAGCAGTTCTGGCCGCAAGTCTGCGGCACGGCCCAGTTTTCCCACCCAGTGCGCGAGTGTAGAAGTGTGGGAGTGTGGGGCGTAGGGAGTGGGGTACCTCTGTCATTAGAGCCCGTCGAATCGCCAAAAAGAAGAAGAAGCCGAAAATATGAACAAAAAATATTGAAGCTATTTCCACACTTTTTGGGACTGACAGCAACCGCAACAATGGCTATAAATATATTTCATATATTTAAATTAAAATTAACCAGAAAGAAGCCCCAAGAGATACAACAGCCCCACCAGCGGCAAGAGGAAGATACAGATATAAACAGTGGCAGCCAACTGCAAACTTATGGCACACACGATGGAATGGGACGTATTCAAATCGAACAACTTCTATGGCCGTTCCGTAATTTTTCGTGTCGGGTTTTAATATCACATTCTTGTGGGGGGCTCGAAATCGAAATCAAATTCAATGGAATTGGCCATAAAAAGGGCTAATGCCAACGATGATCTAGGGGCAGCAAATGGAGATCCACTCCACTCCAGGCATACGCCGTAAAAGAGGTCTCCGAATGAATCCCTAGCCCAGCCCTACGGCTGGCATTGTTGTAGGTGGTGTGGGTCAGAATTTATGCTTTCCACTTTGGCCGCATTTGTTCCCATATTTATTTATATATTAGGCTCAATCAAGGGGCTGCTGCCACAAAGCAGACAAACAATAGGAAATGCCAATGGGGTGGTAGAAATGGGTTACGTATTGAATCGGATCGGATCGGTCCATGGCAACTTCCACCGCCCGACAACTGTCGGCCAACCGAACTGCAGCCTGTCCCGATGCTCGTATGATAAATATGAATCCGAGAAATTATTTATCTGCCCCGAAAGATGCCCAAGCGATTATGCGGATAACGAGAGGCAAACACAAAATCGAGAATCCCCTAAAAAATGGGAGGCACGAAAAAACTCTAAATTAGTTTCAAATATTTTAATAACATTCTAAACATTTGTGAATGGATTTATGTGCTCTTCTGATAGTCCCTGTCACACACTGTGGGCGTCTCACGATGATACATATGTATATGGTATATCTATATCTCTGTTCAAAGTGCTGCTGCAGGGCGCCGCCATGCTCCCCTCAACAGGTGTGTGTTCCGGAGGGGCGAAGATTTATACTCATTTCTCAGGCCTGCGATAAAGATTTATTTGTTTGGACTTTTCCCTGATTCTGTGATGAAACATCATTCGAATTTGTGGCATGTCCGGAGTACTCTAACTATCTCGGTTACCGCCTCCGTTCTCCGGAAAGAGCATTGAGTAACGATCGTATTGACGAAATAAAAAGTGAAACTTATCGGAGCACGTCAAGTGTTCCTGTTATCTCGGGTCTTGGCTGTAAAGGTCTTTCCAAATAATAACAGCGATGCCAAGAACAAAAAAAAAATACTTAATTGAAATGGCACCAACAACAATAACATCGACATCAAGAATGGTGGAGCAATAAAAAAAAGAACGTTGTTCATTTATTTCAATTAAATACAATCAAGAAAGCATTCCCCCGAGACGGAAAATAACTAAACGAACAGAAACAAAACAGTCCATTCGGTTCCATCGCTTATTGAAAGTTGAGTGGAGTGGAGCCCTATGCAACTGGAGGGCGCACTCTGAGTAACTCTCCCCAGTGTCTGGCTACTGTAGGTAGGGGTTTCGGTATTCCAAAGCCAAAGATCGTATTACTTTTGGGTTGTTCCTGGAACACATTGTTTCATTGCTGCATTTGTTATCTTTACAGAAGTTTAATGTGCATATGAGTATCAGGTTCATCAGCTGATATTCCCATTTCTTTACCTTTGTAGAGCACTGATTGTAAAGATTAGTCTCCACCTTGTTTCTCGTTGATAAGCAGGTGTTTTTGTTCGTTGTGCTTCCAGAGAGTTAATGACTGTACAGTGTGCACACAAACAGTCCATAGTCTGCGTTCCCTCTAGAACAATTCTTTCTGTATGAAGTGAGGGCCCTCCCCAGCTAATCTGCTTATTCTCCCCCTAATTGAAACCAATTTAACTGCGGTTCCATAGCATTATGCTGCTCGGAAGACAGACTATCTTCGTGTAGCTCAACAAAAGCAGAGCCGGGTTGCTACTCGGTTTTTGTGTCAATGCTAAGTTTCCTGATTAGAAAATCTAATGTACGTGTACCCCAAGTGCTTGGCGCAGCTGTTGTGCAATCTACGAGAGACGAATACTATTATGTACTACTGCAGTAGTAGCAGATGATAACCCCTTGCCAGACCTCTATTCTGAGTGGCAAACAACAACAACAACTATATGGTTCTTACTTTTCTTGCAGTTTAGGTAATCCAAATTTTGAGGTAGTATAATCCCATTTAATGCGTGCGTGGGTAATCCTTGTGCAGGATCATTTTTTCACTTCACTCATTGCCGTATCTTTCCACATATATGTATTTATATAATAATTAATCAGTTTTTGTATACAGATTTTGTTTCGTTTAATTTGTGATGATTTTCAATTAGCACACAATATGATATTATTTACGTGGTGACAAGAGAGTGACAAAAAAAGATATAGCGACCGTTACGGAGCAACAGAGTCAACCGGAACCGTTCAATTCAACCGCAGACATAGAATTGAAACGAACGCAGCGCAGATCGCTCGCTCCGAACCAAACCGATCCGAACCGATCCGTTATGTGGCCGTACGGCGGGGACGAGACGAGCACACGAGCCACAGCGAAAAACTCTGATAAAGCACGCACACAGAGACAACCACGTAGACCGTCCCGTAATGAAAGGGAAAAACTCAAAGTGAAAACTCAAGAGAGCGGATCTCTCCCTTCCTCTCTCTCTCGCTGAATGCGTTTTCTGATAACGACGGAGATTGAAATGTTTTTTTTTTTTTGGTGTCTTGACAGCTTGATATTGTTTGTTGTAATATACAATATCTGTTGAGATTTGTGGTTTTGGCCAGCCACTCATCCAATTAGCAATTCAACGCTAATCACATCGCTAAAACGGGAGGAGGGACCGATCGCTTTATTAATGAAGCATCCACGTTGGACAGCTGGAAATATAGTCATATTTGTATACTCGACACTAGGTACATATCTTGATGAATGATAACGAAAATGAGAGCTTAACCCATGTCATAAATGGGTGCAGACAGACACCTTAATTCCGTTCTTATCGAGGCGAGACTACCTCCGACAGGCTTGGTCGATGTCTTGGCAGCATGATCAGACATGATATTCCACAAATGCATTTCCACGGAACCAGAAATCCTACCTATCACACATACATATGTGCCAGAACTAGAACCCCGACCAAACCGCCAATTGCTACCTGTGATCAGCACAGGTAAGAAATACACAGGTAATGCACAAAACAAAAATTGCTTTCAATCGCGATTTATTTGCTTGATTTTAATAATTTTGTTTACAACATGAAAAAGAAATGGTAGAAAAATACGACATGTGATTAAAGGTTTTAATACATAAACCCACATTCCATTAGTTTTGTTTTTGCTTTACTCTGGTTACCAGTAGCTTGTTTAAGTCTTCGATTTTCATGATGTTTTCATTTTATCAATTTAATAGTTGAAAAGGAAAATATAATACAATAACAATTTTTTGAAATGAAGTCTGGCAATTTTTCAGTTGGTTAATTGAGTAAAGAATAAAGTAAAGTCCCACAAGTTGTGGTTAAAATTGAGTTTTAAGGGAAAACAAAATAAATAATTTTCAGGGGATTATCCATCTCCCTGCTCCACTCCACTTCTTCTTTCGTTGATAATGTAAAATGTTTGTTACAAAAGGTTGAGCAATATAAACTTAAATCGTTCTGCATGCATCCTGCAGCGCTGCTAACATTCTTTCGTTAGTTCAAATTTTTTCTAACTTTCACTTTTTTTTTTAAATTTTTTTAAATATTTTTCGTTTGTTTTTTATACATTTTTGAGGCGTTTTTTCGTTTTTTTTTTTGTTCGTTTTCTTTTGTTTTTTGTTGAATAACTTTCGTATGTGTGTGTGTAGTGTGTTGATTCATTGAATATTTGAAACAAAATTAGCATTCATTTTGGTTTTCCATGAAAAATCAATGAAGCATCTTGGCTAAACAAAATCGTGAGCTCCCTCTACTTGAATAAGTTTGACTCGTTCATCTAAATTAGTTAATACATTAAATTACATCGGATGCTTCAGCAAAGCGAATCAATATCCGACTGGGGCTCACTGACTCTCCTGCAGACGTAGCTTCTCGCTGATGCTGGTGCTCTGGTAGAACAGCCTCACGACATGGGTGCAGCTGTCGGCGCCCTTGGTGGCCAGAATCTCCACCTGGAATGTCTCGGAGAAGCGCGTGTCGATGAAGCTCTGCAGGTCGGCCACATTGCACTTGGCAATGGTGGCGCTCTCCAGCTCGCAGTGCTTGCTGTAGCGCGCTGGCTTGGCCAGCTCCTCGGGCAGCTGGCGGAACTTGTCGGTGACCGCATTGTTGCCAAAATCGATGAAGTGCACCTCGCACTTGCCCTCATCCAACACCTTGACGATCTGGGCACGATAGAAGACCTCGTCCTCTGGGAACTGGGCCACGCACATGGCTCCCACTTTCAGGTCAGTGAAGGCTGGCAGCTCGTGGTCGGCATCGAGCAGCTTATCAGTCATCTGCTCCAGCGCCGGCACATCCACCTCCATTTGCACGTAAAAGGATGTGGGATCGTCGTACTGGACAACAACGCAGTTGTGCAGCTCCACCTGAAGCGGTTTCTGGACCCCGGCCACTGTGCTGGCCAGCTCCTGGGCAAAGTCTTTGTAGTTTATGCGCAGCTTGGCCAAATGGGGCTTCGTATCGTCCTCATTCGGCTGCGTGGTTATTTCGTAGACCTCGCCAAAGTGTTGCTCCAGCAGTGCGGCGAATGCCTCCTCCAGCTTGGGATCGGGCACATCCGCTGGTATCTCACTCAGCTGGCAGTGCAGGGCCAGCGGTGGAACATCGACCATCTCCCGGGGCAGCTGGAAGATCTCCGTGGCTCCCATGGTAATGCCATAGTCAACGAGGAACACCACAAAGTCGTTTTCTTTCAGTACGGACTTGATCAAGCAGCGATAGTAGCAGGCATCCTCCTCCGAGTAGGCCACTCCCATTGCCCCCTTCGCCGCAGCAGCATCCAGTTGCAACCTCTTCAGTTGCTCCTTCTTCAGGCCCTGCAACGACTTCACAACCAGATCCAAATCGGGAGAGTTTCTCTTCAACTGAACGTAGAAGCTTCTGGGCGAGTTGCCGTGCGAAATTATGCACTCGGAGTTTTCGTTCTCTTTCTGGATGTGCTTCAGCTTCGCCTCTACGAGCTTCTTCAGCTGCTCGAATATGTCCAGGCTGTTCTTGTCTTTGATAGTCAGTCGGACTATGGGCGGACTGGCTGTCTTGGTGAGAATCTCTACGAACACAATGCCATCGCAGCTCTCCAAGAGATCGTTCAGGGATTCTATGGTCAGGGATTTGTTCTTTTCGAAGTCGGCGCAAGGCTCGAGACTGTACGGCTCAGCCAGGGGTGGAATCGTGACAAACTCATCGGGCGTCTCGTACAGCGTGTCGACCTCTGTAACCATGCCTAAGTCGACTAGAATGACACGGTATTTTCCGTCCAGAAGCTCCAGGATTCGAGCGCGATAAAAGTCATCTTCACACTGAACCACGCACAGATCGTCCACGCGTCCCTGGTCCTTCTTTGGATGCAGTTTACCTGCGTTAAGCTTGGCATAAATGCTATCTGCCAGGGCATCCTTATCGGCAAACTGCAGGTATATTTGGGAAGCGCTGTCCAGTTGGGTGACGGTAGCTTTGGTGATGGCAGCGGAACCGGCACAAGCTTCTGCCAGCGGTTCCTTGCTGGCGGCCGCCTTGGGCTCCTTTTGCGGGCACAGCGGCAGCAGACGGTCAATGATGTTCTCCTCGTCGAGCATTAGATGGATGGTGACATGATTTGCGCCTGGCTTCAGCAGTTGCGTTGTGAAGACCAGCTCCCCCTCGCCGGTAAGCTCGGCAAACTTGGCTTCAGCCCCTTCGGACCAGCCGGTGTGCGTCTCGGGCAGCTGCAGCGAACACTTCTTGGAGAGGCTGGGCAGTTTGGCGATCTCCTCGGAGACCTTCAGGCACTTGGTGGTGGTCGAAGTGTTGCCGTAGTCAATGAACAGCACTTCGTAGCGGGAGTCGGGAAGCTGTTTGAGCAGCTCCGCACGATACCACAGTTCATCGTCCTCGAAGAGAGCTGCAACGATGCAGCCCTTCTCGAAGCGCTCCAAGGGTTCGAGGGTCTTCTCGTTGTCGCGCAAGTACATCTCGATTAGCTCCAGGGCCTTCGAGTCGCGCTCCAGCTGGATGTAGAAGTCGCAGATACTATTCACATGCGAGATGTAGCAGGTACAGCCGCTGGCCACATACTCCAGGGGCTTGGCGTAGCCGTCGGCAATCAGCTTCTTGGCCACGTTCTCGCCATCGATGTACAGCTGGACATAGCTGATCGTTTTGTGGTCTCCTTGGGTGAGATACTCGTAGCGCAGTATCTTGGTGTACGACTCGTTGAAGATGCCATTTGCCGCATCCACCCAGTCGAGTGTGCTCTTGGGGCCGATGGGCAGGGCACAGGGCAGGCAGAAGGGATCCACGTGGCCAAACATGCTCTGCTTGATGTCCGTGGTATCCGAGACGCAATCGGTGTTCCCGAAGTCAATGAACTGCAGCACCATTAGTTCGGCATCAATGATCTTGGCGCGATACCAGCACTTGTCCACGGAGTAGAGGGAAACGCAATCGGCTCCGTCGACGACATTCTCCAGCGGGGGCAGTGAAGGCGACACAATCTGCAGGTTCTCCTGCATTCGATGCAGCTTCTCCAGCTGATCGACGGGGTGCACAAAGAAGTGGGCAGGATTGTCGCAGTGGCTGAGCACAACCGTCTCCATACCCTTGTAGGGGTCCTCCTGTGGCTGTGCAACCGGCTGTGGTGGCTCCTCGGCTTGCACCGCCGCATTGGCTGGCTCCTCTGGCTGGCTTGCAAGCGGAGCTGGTGCCGGGGAGGTTGGCTTAGATACTGGCAATGGTAGAGCAGATGCAGGCGATGGTTCTGCTACAATTGGTGCAACAGGAACTGCAGTCGGCTCCACCGGCTTTATCTTCCTCGGCTCCTTCTCGTTCTGTGGCTTTTTGGCCTTTGGCGAGGCATTTGTCGAGCTGGACTTGCTGCTGCGCTTTTCCTCCTCATCATCCATGGTTAGGTCCACGGTCTCAATGTACTCATAGGTGGGACTCTTGCCCTTGTCCAACTGCTTACGCATGTAGTCCAGATCCAGATGGGAGGCTACAAGTTTTTCTGCCTTTAGCCGCTCTGCCACGCTTTGGTTGTCACCCATGATGACATCGCCAATGAGGTGATTACGTCGAACCTCAATTGGCTGGATGGTGACCACCTTCTCCTCCAGCAGCTCGGCGAGACGGCTCTTTAGTTTTCCCTCATTGCTGGCTCGGCCCAGGGGTAGATTGATCTCTACAGCGAATCCACTGGAGCTCGCATAGAACCTGTCGTCCAGTACCTTGATATCCTGACGATTCAGCTCCTCCGTGTTGCCATAATCAACGTAGAAAACCTCGGTGCGTGGCGCATTCATATCGTTGGCGACGATACGTGCTCTGTACCAGTTCTCATCCGATCCCCGGGCTGCACAGATCTGTCCCGGTTTGTACTTGTTCAGCGCTTCACCTGGAGAGAAAGGTTCCAAATTAACGGGTTAGGGTCGAGTTCTTTGTGGGGATAACTTACCTTTGGCCTCGTAGAACTCGAACATATCATCGAGCAGCGTCTGCATCGCCGATTTGATGGCCAGTGGCTGCACGAAGACGCGGTATGGCTTGGCGGCGTAGACGACGAGCGCTTTGAAGCTGCTCAGAACCACGGGATAGCTGCAGACGAAGGATTTGCGGTCTTCCTTGAATAGCGGCATCACGGGACGCAGATGAATACTGCACAGAATTATAGATAGAAGCATACGTTAGATTCTGCCTCGACAATCGATCGACAACCACTTACATATTGTTCTCACAGACGTGCTTTACATTGAAGGCATACGACTTGCCCTCGTAGTACTCCTTGAATCGCCTGGCCATATCTGGGTTGGACTTGACGAATTTGGCATCATCGTAGCTGCACAGGAAGCTAACATCGTGGCAGTAGTCGAACTGTATCTTGAAGTTGGTCATATCCCGAACGGAGGTAAACTTTCCGCGCACCTGCTGACCAGCCAGCAGACTCACACGCACCTCTGGAAGAGCAATGAATAATGGGATAAAAAAGTTCAGTACTCAATGGGGCAATGGTAGTAGGAACATACCTGGCGCCACTTCGGAGAGGAACTTCTCCTTGACCAGCAAATCCCTGAGCGAAGCTCCGTTCGAAAATATATTGACGGTGTAGGAGCAGAGGCTGTTTGTTGTGTTGCTTATCTGCTGCTTGGCTAGAAACTCGCACTCGAGTCTGGCATTTTCCGGCACAAACTTTTTCATGTTATCCACAATGTACAAGTGGTCGTAGTTGGTCACGACGCTGTGGAAGCTGCAGCGATGGGCCAGGCAGGGGGCATCGGCAAAGCGCTGCTCCAGCTGCCACACATCCTCTGATGTGACGGTGATCAGGCTGCCCGTGTCCACACAGAAGACGCGATACTTACGCATCATGTGATTGCAAGCGCTGACCGTGGCCCGGAAAATAGCATTTTCCTTGCGCTGACGCACCACCACCGTGGAGCCGACTTTCAGCTGAAGTGGCTGGTGGGGCTTTTGGCGGTAGAATTGTCTCATTTCGCGGAGCAGACCGTCGTATTTGGCTGCCGCCGACTTTGGCACAATGTAAAACTGGAAAGGCGAGACCCACCAGGATAAGCTGGCGGCCTCCTTTCCAGTGGTTTTCATGTCCTGCAGGGTGTATGCCCTGTCCAGGGACACATACTTTTCAGCCTTGGCAGCAACTGCCAATTCGTTGGCTGAACTCGCATCACTCTCCACGCCGCTGGAGCGCTTGGAGCTGAGGCTGCCTCCATCCAAAGTCGACTTTTGTCGTTGAGGCTTCTGGGCAAATCCCTGAGGGGCATTCTGTGAACGCTGATTTGGCTGATTGCGCTGCTGCTGAGACGGAGACTGCGGATCCTTGCGCGGCGACCGACTGTTGCTGAAGCGTCTGCCAACGATACAAAGAATTAATGATGCGACGACGAGTCATGATAGCAAAGGTCCTGCAACTTACATGTTTTTATTTGCCTCTGGATTTCCATTCAGCAGCCGCGGCGACTGCGTCTGACTGCGTCCGTTCTGTCGGCTGCCCTTGCGGGGCGAGCTACCGCCACTGTTGTAACTGCCTACGCTCTGGCTGTCAAAGCTGGAGTCTAGGTTACGCTCGATTTTCTGCAGCTGCTGGGGATGCTTGCTGTCTCTGGAATTTGCTGACGCTGAGCTGCGCTTGTCCCAGTCACTGGAGCCCCTGCCTCGGATTGCCTGCAGTTGCTGTGGCGGTGGCTGTTGCTGCTGCTGCTGCTGCTCTTGTTGTGAGCGATCCTCGCTCTCCACGATGCTGGTGGAGTTAAGAATTAAATCCTTGTCTAATTCGGAGGAGACAACAGACTCGGCTCGAGTGGTGTTGCCATTGAATTGGCCCTTCTCCAGCGAAAGGTACTTGTCAAAGGGCATGGACAGCTTGTAGAGCTTCTTCATGACGTTCAGGTTCTTGGCGAGAAGATTGACAACATTTAGGCCGTCGGGCTCGATGCGAAAGACGCGCACATTGAAGGTGCGACGTCGAATGTTCGACTCTTCGGCCAGCATTTCGAACTGGTCGGTGATTTTATCCTGCCCCAGCTCGCTGTGCTCGAAGCCCTTCAGGCAGCACTTGATGGCCTGGCGCGGCATCTTTAAATGCTCCTTGGCAATATGCCCGATCAGATGGCGCTTTACCGTCTGCTCGTAGCCAAAGTCCACGTGCCGCACAATTACGGAGTCATCGACGCGCAGGATCTCTGCACGATACCACTCCTGATCACATTTCACGATGCAGGGGGCACCCAGGGTGAGATTGTCGGGGACGTTTTGGTTTATGTTATAGTACGTGAACATGTTATCCATCAGCACTTGAAACTCCCCGATGTTGGCCACCTTCTGCACATAGAAGTTGCTGGGCGAGTCAATGTAGCGGATCTCCACTTCGTCGTCGTTCAACAAATGGTCCGCCTTTGCGTATTCCTGCAGCGAGTTCTTCTGCTTCTTCAGCTCAGAGAGTATATTGTTGCCCTGAAATGGAAAATCGCTCGTTAGTTGTGATTCATTGACGAACATCTGTTTCGATCCAACTCACTCTAAAGCTCAGATGGCAGGTCTGCATGGAGCCCACACTCTCTGGCGGCTGCACCGTCAGTTGGAAGTCCATATACAGAGCCGAATTCTTGAAGATCCGCTTCATGCTCTCGTCAATGGGTTCGATCTCCTTGATTCCGGCCAGGGCAAAGCGGAAGGCAAAAGGCTTGATCTGCAACAGCTCCGAGGGTATTTGGTACACATCTTTCGATGGCAACACTTCCGAGTTTCCGTAGTCCACGTAGACAACCCGGAAGCGCTGCTCCTTGATGGAGCTCACCAAGGCACGATAGAAATTGCCATCCTGAGAGAAGCGGGCCACGCAAGCAGAGCCCACCTCCGGTGCCTGGGGGAGTGGCTGCAGTCGCATACGCTCAATCTGCTCCATCATGGCATCCAGCTCTTTGACGGCGCTCTTCAGCTGCACCCAGAACAGATGCGGCCCGTTCTCCACATAGCTCACGTGCACGTCATAGGTCAGGCCCAGTGTTAGGCTGGTGGTCCTGAATGCCGGAATGGTGCGTTGCTGTGGGGCTGGAAGCTGTACACTCGCCGGTGGCGGTGTGAAGCGTGCCGGCGCATAAGCCATCGGGGCGTAGCTACCAATCGCGTGTGGCGACGGCAGAAACGGCGGCAGAACTACGGCCTTGGGTGCGGGCTTGTTCATGCGCACATTGTAGTAGTTATAGACCTGTTGCTTGGGGTCGGTTTTGGGCACGTTAAAGGGATTGCTCGCCTCATAGTTGGGCTTTTGAGTATTGACCAGGGCTTGAGGTGGTATCACATTTGTCTGCAAAGGTCACAAAGCTATTGAATATCTTCAGATTGTTTTTTGGCGGAAAAATTAGTCTTACCAAATTAGCTAAAGGTTGCTGCTGCTTGGGAGCGTAGTCAGGGGCGCCTGGATTCAACACACTCGAGGGGGTCGCGGTAACGACGCGTTGCATCTCGAGGCGAGCGGACAGGGATCGCCGAGCAGCCAGCTGCTCACGTGCCACATCCGTGGGGGTTTTTGAGGCGCTGCCCAGACTTATTATGTTGTTGTTGTTGTACTCCATAACTGGCGACTGCGGAGAATCCTTCCACAACTTCTTGCAATGATCGAGCATCAGTTGAGTGGACACCGGAGCACCGATTTGTTTCTGTTGCACCAGAAACTCAGTCAAATCGAAGTCCTTCCAGCGCACACTGGCAAAGGACTGGCCACAGATCTGGGTTGGATCGATGGTAAGCTGGACGGTCTGGTTGACAATCAGTTCGTGCACTGTCGCCAGGTCGCTTTTGTCCCATTCGGCGCAGATGCCAAGGACAATGTACTGTGAGCAGAGAACGGGAAGGTTCTGAAGAAGCTTCGGCTGCTTGAGGAACATCAACTGGAAGTAGGGAAAAGCGCGTTTGAAATTCTGCTCAAAGCGGAGCTAGTCGATCGGTGGTACTCACGTCGTGGCTGCTCACAGTTCGTTTGAAGCCGTAATCGAGATACTCTATCTCGACGTGCATACGCTTGTTCCCATCCAGAGTGGCGTTCATAACACGCGCTCGTATGTACTCAGAGTCCCCGGGAGCGGCCCCGTTTGTCTGCTTGAACACACACACTGTGCCGGGGGTGAGCAGAGCCTGCTCCCGCTCGATGGACCATGTTGGCTCGATGGTAAAGCATGTGGGCAGCACATGCTCGATGCGTTTGGTGATCAATAATGCAGCATCGCGATTGATCTGGCCATAGACCTTTAGATAGGGGCCAACGTGATCGAGATGCGTAATATGCAGATTCAATTTCGAGGTGCTGCCTCCGCCAATATGTGGCTGTCCATTCATTGTCTCACCTATTAGATTTGTTCGCTGGAAACGATAAAGAAATAAAGCAGCTGAATAAAACAATGTGTTTAAATGCCGAACACACACACAGACACACAATGTCGCAAAAATGCTTCTTTTATAGAAAACACGCAGGGAATGCACCGTTATGTCGCATTCGGCACAACTTGGCAGCTCTAAAACCTAACTGTGCGTGTGTGTGAGTCGCAAACTTGTCAGCAATCCACGCAAAAAAAAAAACAGAAACCGTAATTACAAAATTCCAAACTTACGTCTTGTCGTCGTCGTTGTCCAAAGCGAAACTATGAAATAACGCCCTGCCCTATGCCGCCCGCCAGCCAGGTGGCCAGAGGTGCCTCTTCACCCCACTTCTCTATCTATCTTTGAAAGGTAATATCGCAAGTTCTACGGCGATTCTGTGCTCTGGTTATTTAATTGGACGGCGTTTAGGGTTTCAAAGTGGCACGGCACACTTCTGTATATGTATGGCTGCGGTTACTGTTGCTTTGCAGGTGCTGGGGCGCTCTTCTTGTTGCTTGTTGTGGAAGAAAGTCTCTTGCGAGTGATTAGAAATCGCGATGCACACCCGTTCCGTCTGTGGAGCAGGTGCAGCGATTGAATGGTTTCAGTCTTTTGAATTTCTTTTAGTCCTCGTTAAATGCCTGCTCTGCAAGCGCAAACTATGTTTACTGTGATCCGTTGTAGTTATATCATTAGAAAAAGCAATTAATCAACGCGAAATAGAATTTAATCAGAAAAAAACAACCAACTTTGCCCCACTTGACAACGACGAACGACCGATAACGATAAAAATACATAAAAAAGCAAGGGCAGCAATCAGGCGATCAACGAGACTTAACCCACTTAACACCCCTCTATTTAAAACGTTCAGCACCCTTTGTTAAATCGCGGAAAATAATAGTGTTTGTAAAGGCTCCTTGTAGCTCCATCCTCCTCTTTACTTACAAAACAAAAATGACCGCCAAAATCTTTCACCAGTAATGCGTAAAATATGATAAAGTTACATCAATTTCGTGGAAATATTAGATACCCCCCTGGTCGACAATGGGATAACGTTATATTTTATTGATTGAAATCGTATTCCATGTTTTTGATATTCAGCTTAATATTACTAGCTAGTTGGCGCTTTTAGCCGTTAACAAATAATTTTATCCGCTGGATACATACATTTTTTAAGAGATTGGCAAGTTTTCAGAAGTCCTTTTTATTGGATTATTTACATATTAAGGTTCAAACAAAAACGGCCAAAGCATAAAACGTAAATGTTGACTAAATGTGACGTCACATGTTGCTGGTCAACCAAGTTTCTTCTATGCGTATGGCTTTTGTATACCTTATTTCTTTTAATTGATGTTAAATGTTTTGTTCCAAGCTCCATTGAAACATTATTTATGTTTTTATCATAGATTGACATGTTTTTTACCTATTAATGCATATGTTTTGTGTTTCATAAATACATTTATCCCGGTTCTGATACCTATTATTGGGTACCCGTGAGCTACAAAATTTCGTTGATGTCTTTAAAAAAGATCCTGAATAGTTTCTGCATTAATTGGAGCCTGAAAATTCCAACAATATCTCAAGCCCATAATATCCATTTTCCCAAGGTATGCAGATTGTTGCTCATTCCGTGCCAAAGTTGCACAACAATGCTGCTACTTCATTTCCCCATGTTGCTGAAAATTTTCCCATACAAATCAAATGCATCTTACGGGAACCCTATGGAATGAAGCAACAATGAGTCTTCATTCTTCATGGAATTTGGCGGTCATATTGAAAAGTATCTTAATATATTAAATTGAAACTAGATTAAATATACTTATACCGGTATAAGTCGGTAGTTTTTGTGCCCTAAATGGAATTTGGCTTTTAAATCCCTATTTTTTTAAAAGTGCTTAAATTGTACCTTTCAAATTGAATTTAATAGATTAATGAAATTGATTACATAGACCATTATATATCAATATCTGTACTATGAACTCAACTTCGACCTCAAAATATCTCGAAAAGTATATTATTATGTACCGTAAAAAGTCACGGTATCTACAGAGCTGGAAAAACATCGATAGTAATATTCGATGATTACTCTACTCAACGATGGTTTGGCGTCAGGGTTGTCAGGGCACGACTTTGTTACACCATTTGCTTTAAAATCCCAACTGGCAGTTTGAATATGAATTCAAATCAAATTACGCAGCTTTAATTCCGATTTGTTCAATTCAAACGTAGTTCGTAGTTTATGTATGTATAGCCAAGCCATTTCTATATTTCGTACACTTTTGATTACAGTTTACATTTACAACTAAAAATGATTGCATTTGAAATAGTTTCGTTTACAAATGTTGTGTATGCATTTCGTATATATATTTTGCTAAGAATCTCTTTTAAATATTAATAAGATTTGTTAATTGTGGTCATATGCATATACTATTTTCTCACACTCGCATACATATGCAGCATATACACATATTACATACATACATAGGTATTATTATAAATTTTTGTTTTTACGTTCAGATCCATTTCTAAGGCGCGTCCCAAAGGCTCCTCACATCCGAACTCACTCTTGAATCTAATTGAAGAGAGAGATTATTTGAGATACAACAAGCAATGTTCCACTCATCGCAATAGCTAATCTAATTGAGCTGCATGGATTATCAATATCGGTTACAAATACAGCCAAATACAATTAACTCAAGGATTAAATTCAAACAAAAGTAAGCGGAGCAGAGCGGCCACAATCAAGTGGAAATTATATGCGGAGGGTAGCAGGTGGTGGGGTGGCAGCACTGCAAATGGTAACGACAATTAACACATGCACCAATTTATACATTCCGACATCTGCGACAACTGTCCATGACGCGTTTCAACTACTTGTGTAACAACTAAGTACTAAATTAAGCTTTAATATCTAACCAGAGCCCAGCACCCCGTGGCATCGTCGCGCCGAAAGTAGCGAGGTCGATTGTCCCTGAAGACGGTGACAGCGGGAAACTGGTTCTCCTGTATGAATTTGATGGTGGCACGCGTCTGAAATGAGCAAAAAGCAATTAGATCGCCTCACTCCCAGCGGGGGGTGGGGCAGCACACGCAAGCACGCACCTGGGGCGCAAAGTGTGGCGGCTCCACATCGGGGCTGGAGGACAAATGCTGCAGCAGAAACTCATCCGTCTGCGATAGCCACAAGTCGGCGCCGCGCAGCGGATCATAGTTGAAGGGCCCGATGCGCAGCATTCCCAGCGTGGAGTCGTACACATCCAGAACCTGAAACGCCAGTGGAGAGTAGTTGGTTGGTCAGGTGACAACTGCGTGGGGATTTCTATTCCGATTCGAATCGCTTACCGACTGCGCACCCATGAAGATACGTGCATCGCGCAGCTCCCGGTCGGGGCCCCGGTCTGGGAAGCTAGCCGGAAAGATCTCACCAGTCTTGATGTTCACGCCCACCCCATAAATGATGGGGCAGTTGATCTCGCCGCGCAGCATGGTGTTCAGCTCGCCCACGCAGGCCTGCGTCAAATCGATCTCGAGGTGATGATTGTGGAATGATTCTGGAAGGATATTGCCTTTAGAGCCTGCCACTTGCCGCTGACGGCACTGCCACTCACGCATAATGCTATAGAAGACATCCTCGCCGTAGCCCTTTGAGTCCCGATAGCCACCAATCAACTGCAACTCGATGCGTCCTTCGGGATAGCCCAGGGCCAGCTCCTGCACCCGCGAGACCATAGTGCAGACAGCCTCGTCCACACCGCTTCCATCAAAGTGGGCCAAAGCCACGGCTCCAGATCCTGCAAGGAAATGAGATGCGTCAGGTCAGATGAGAAGGTAAGCAGGGTTAACGAGGCGAACGAAGCCAATTTATGGGTGCAACATACCCGAGTGTCTCACGACGACAATAATACAGGTGGTGGCATCGTCGGCGCCGATGATGTTGACGTTCTTGTCGTGCGGGGCAGAGGCGGCCAGCTCCCGCTGCCCGACATAGAGTAGACCCACGGGACCCACGGACTTGGCCTGTATCGAGTGCAACTGCTGGGCATAATCTCTGTAGACGGGATGCTGCAGGAACAGGCTGTTGGTGTCCATCGGGCAATCATCCTGCAGCACGCCATTCAGCACTAAGACCATCCTGGCTCTCTATCTCTCTCTGGCTCCTGTTTCACCCGAGCTTTGGCCGGGCTTCAATTTCAATTACGTAGCGGCGCGGCTTTTGTCTTCAACGAGACAAGTAGCAGGCGACTGGAACGGAGGGCAGAACAGAATGCAGAATGAAATTATGTGAAACTGAATATTTTGACTTAGAACCCAATGGAAGAGAGAACGGACCCGGGAGGCGCAACAGAAGCAGCATAAAAATCAATTTACGATGCCCGCAACCACACGGTGCAAGAGCTCAGAGCAGGAGCAGAAGCAGGAGGAGAAGATTTGCATGTTTGATAATAATTTCATGCGGCGGTGCTAAAAAATATGGTTCTGGTTACTGCTGCTCCCCCACCAATCCTTCCTCCGGCCGTTGGCTCGTAAATTTTACAAGTTCTCTGGCACACAAATAAAAATGTCAAAAGTCTGGGGCCCTGCGGCTGAGTGTTTGTATATCTGCTGATTCGATTTCCTCCCTTCCTGCCGGTGCGCGCAACAACGGACTCCCCTGAAATTATTTCCCTGGACAGCTGGGCAGAGGCGTTGCCCCAAAAAGGGATTGCAGCAGGCACAAACCAGCGAGCGACTTAATGCTGCTGGCTCGTGGCCTGTGGAAATCTAATAAAACAATTAGAAGGCCATTTTGGGTCATCAATTTACGAGTGATACGGCACGACACCACCCCACATGGGCGTCAATTGAGGCACACAACACTTTGTGGAGCGGCGTTGGGAGAAGTCACAAATGTCACACGAAAGTTAATAACAATTAAGTGCCAGCGACAGCGAATTAACCACCAAATGAACAACGAATTTCATATAATTTAATAATACTTGGACGAACAGAGAGGCGCTCGGCACTCGGCACCCTGTGGCTACGCGCCACACTGCAACTGCATTCTCCTTGGGCATGGAATGGGCCATGGAATATGGGGGAATCGCGCTGAGTCAGAGCCTCGTGTGTAATTGAATTACTTACCTACAGACTCTGGCTAGTTTCAATTAAGAAAAATAAAGTCAAGCTAAAGTTCAAGTATGCCCATATACGAGTATGAGTACGAGTACGAGTATGACTGAATCAACAACATTCGAGAGACATAAGCGATTACATGGGCGAAAAGTTGTCTCGAACAATTGTCAGAGCTAATTTCAGATGCAGAATTCGTCGTTGGGTTACTACCAACAAAAAATAAATAAAAATAAACAAAAACGAGAAGGAACGTGTGAGTCGCTTCTGGGGACGCGACTCTACTTATACCCGTACTCAGTCAGTATATACATTTTTGAGCAAAATTTTTTATAATTAAAGAAAAAAAAAAAAAATTTTACATTTTACATTTTTTTGCTACATCTGTTATCTACATCTACATCTACAATGTATATTTTACATCTAACATGTAGATTATAGATGTACCATTTAGATTCTACATCTCCTCCGCTAGGGGTTGCTCGCGCACTGAACGCAGCAGAGTGTGCGAGCGAGAAGGAGATAGAGTAACGTTTCTCTTGCAGGAGGAGGCGGGGGAACCAACAGAAAATTAATTTCGTCATTCTGGCTATAATTATGATCCGATCTGATTCAGATTCGGCAATCTGGTAGATATGGGCATTCTCTATGATACTGCGTTTTTAGTTTTATCGTATCTTTAAAAATGTGTCTGCCACAGATTTTCGTCCTTTGTGGGGGCGGAAGGGGGCGGGGCGAAATTTTGAAATACACTTGTAGCAGTGTGATATCACATGAGTCTGGAAACCAAATTTGGTTTCCCTAGCTCTTATAGTCTCTGAGATCCAGGCGCTCATGAAGACGGACAGACGGACAGACGGACAGACGGACAGACGGACGGACAGACGGACATGGCTTAATCGACTCGGCTATTGATGCTGATCAAGAATATATATACTTTATGGGGTCGGAAACGTTTCCTTCTCTGCGTTGCACACATCCACTTTTACCACAAATCTAATATACCCCTTAACTCTTTTTTGAGTACGGGTATAATAAAAGCCTTTTAAAATCCGCAGCCAGAAAACAACACTATTAACCTGCTCGGGATGCTCGGGGCGGAAAACAATGGAAAAGTTTGTGGAAAAATCAAACAGCAAAAGGCTGGAGAAGCGAGCTCCTCCTCTGCGCAAATGTTGTGCACGTTCGTTCGCTGGTGGATGTTGGATTGCCAAGACCCTGGACCAGAACCAAAAACCAAAACCAGGACCAGGTTCAGGGTCCCCTCGTCCGCCGGCAATTGTTATGCTGTGGCCGTCTATGTGTCTTGGTCTTGCCTGGAAGCAATTTAGCCGCGATCATGCATGAATCTTGATTAGATATTCAACGAGAAATAATTTGAAAATGATGACAGTTGGCGATAGGCGCAGGCACAGGCACAGCCACCACAGCCACCGCCACAGCCAAAGAGCTATCCACGAACCGGAGCCAAAGGAGAACGAGAATGGAAATGGTTTGTGGAGCCAGACGATCTCAAAGGAGATCGCTATATACTAGCATATATAAGTGAGGCTGCAGATGACCGAGTTTCCCTATTGATTACTAATCAAAAGACCTAAAACTATTCGTTGACTGTGGCTTTACGGGCGGTCTTGCCAGTCAGTCACTTCGTGCGAGATTCCCTCCAATTGATAGGCCCGAAAACCTGATGGACTGGAGTCACTACTCTCGCGCAGTCAGTCAGCGAAGAGAATATATGTATTTGCTGGGGGAAAGAACAGAACCGAAGTGCAGTCCCCAAAGTGCAGCCGATGGCAACCGGCGACGTGGACGTGGCCAACAAGGCCATCAGAAACGTTTCAATTCATTAGGCTGGCGACGAGTCTATTAAGAGTACGACGACTGGCCTGGCTCTCGGACCTCGTTACGTTTCGGTTCAGTTCGGTACGGGCCGTGTAACAATCACAAATTATGTGTTTGTAGGGAAAATGATCTTGTAGATTTAACACTGATAGCCAGTGCCAGGCCAAACAGGTTCCATTTTTCTACTTGTCCGGCATTCTTGAGGCCAGCCACAGCCACAGCAGCAGCAGCAGCAGCAACAGCAGCGGCAGAATGATTGATGGCAATTTTGACGAGTGCAACGGCTACGGCAGCAACTGGCTGCAGCAGCTTCCACTTTGAACGGACAGACACGGACACTTACAGTCAAAGAAGTTCGTCTCGGCTTCTCGGCTCTCCTTGTAATGTAATTTACACCCTGGAGTGCATCGTTTGGCTGCCGTTGGCTCGACTCTAAAGTGTCCATGTCCCGGTCTTTGTCTCCGTTTCGGTTGCTGTCCATTTCTGGCTGCAACACGCTTGCTGCACATTTCAAATTCTTCTGGCCGTCGAGGGCAGCCCTTACACGACACAATTGTCAACAAGCGCGAACAAATTTCAGCACGAAAACAAGAAATGAAGTCAAGATTTTACAAGCCAAAGCTTTGAATGCTCTTTCCATGTGATTTTGGTAGAATTTAAAAGGAATGTAGACGAAACTGCTACAATAAACGGATCCAGAACGCTCTACAACGAATATCTTGCAGCAATTCAAGTAGAAAGTGTGGTTTGATTTTGGTTAAATTTCAGTTGTTGTGTGGTGACATGTATTAGCTTTCGCCTCTTCAGTTTCGTTGAGATTTTCTGGACCAAAGATGCACAATTGTTTGATTCGAGTTATCTAGATCTTAAAGGTTTCGTGCGAAGCTGTTGGCCAGAGGTAAAATACCCTCTATAAGGGTATGATAACAGCAACACTGACGACCGGTTCTGGGTTGATCTTCAACAGAAATTTAGGCTTCGGTGGGCGGCCGAAATGAAGAAATTGCAGGCAGTAAAGAGTAAAGCAACGGCAAACGGCAACAGCAACAGCAACAGAAACATGTGACACAGAGAAGGTACAGGGAGCGGGAGACAGTTGGATCTGGGTAAAGCTGAAGCCTCCTTCGACGTTAAAGCCCTCTTCCGGGTTCGTGATTTTCGCTTGGTCCTCCTTCAGTTGCTGTTGTTGCTGTCAGTGGCTGTGGCTGCCGCTGCTGCTGCTGCTGCTGCTGTGGCTGCAATTGTGACTACAATTGTGGCAGTTGTTGCAGTTGTCATTGTTTTCCACACATTTCATGGCCATAAAATGTCGACGGGGGATGCGGAAATATTGGAAAATTAATTTCAATCGTTTGTTAATCGAAAGATAACTCTATGAGGCGAGTTCTTCCTGCAGCTATAGCCACGGCCACAGCCATTGCCAATGGCTTCTCCTGCACTGCACTGACAATTTAATTTGGCCCGATTGGAGAGGAAGTTTGGCTGTGGACCAGGTCCAGGGCAACTGAACGTGACTGCCAATTGACTTCCACACAATTTCGCTCTGGCACGCAAATATCGTGAGTCTGTGGCCAGACTTCAGTGCTTCATCACATCACCCCCTTCTCGGCTTCCCAAAAATGGTCACAAAAAGCGAAAAACGAAAGTTTACATCGACAGAGGGATGGAGCTCTAGACCCTGGTCCCCAGTGTCCCGATCCCCGGTCGGATTCGTGTTCCTCTCTGGCGGTTACAACGTTTTGGGATGCCAAAATCATCCAGAAGAAACAAACCGAATGGAAGTTGACATTTTTGTGGACATGTTTTGTCGTGTTGTATTACTTTTTTCTGGGTCTAGACCAGGCTCCATTCAGCGGTTGATGCTCCATCCCCGTATCGTATATGGAGAGACCAGAGCTGACCGACGACACCGACGAGTCTGAAGTTGGAGGAGATCCGTTGAATAGCTCTAATTAGAATTGCTGCTCGTCGTGCTCCCTGCGGTTCGGCGTTTTCAAATCAGCAATTCCATTCTGCTGCCACTTCTTCTTCGCATAACTCCATTTCATCCAGTTAATGATTAATGATGCCGAGGCCCATGCTCATATACAGTGGGGTTCATTATACACGTACTGTCATCGCCTCATTCAATTAGAAATTCAGAGAAATAACTGGAGCCACTTTGCTGTCAATCATTTGACGGAGTGTCAGAAAATTAAAAGAACTTTGGACAGCATAATGATCGTAGAGGATGAAAAAACCAACAAAGCAATCCTTTCCTATCCCAAGAGAGGAAGCAGATAAAGATCAAGATTTTTCCCCTCTGATAAAGGATTGGTATATGCAGCAGATCTGAATAGTTTCCAGATCACAGGGTTAGCAATTACAACAGCCAGGACATGCATATTGCCCATTTGGCGATCCTTAAGTGGCACAAACAAATATTTCAAAGATCCAACCAAAAAGGAAATTTCTCTTCACACCAAAGAGAAAAGACGCCAAGAAAGGGGAATTCACACTGAGTCGTAGGTCCCATAACAGAGTCTCCGGATCGGCTGTTGCTGTCGTGTAGTATCTGCTAAGTTGCCTCCGACTCTTCCTCTGGCTGCTCGTTTTCCCCTATTTCTTTTTTTTTATGGCTGCTTATGCAAATGCAAATGTGAGTCGGGACTGCGACTGCCACTCCGGAGTGTGCGTAAACGTTTGCGCCTTTTGTTCACATGGAATGGGATGGGGATTGGGGCCTGCCTGCTATTCCAAAATCGTTGCGCTGCCGTCATGTCCAGTAATTAGCATAGCACAGAGACGGAGACAGAGCCAGAGCAAGAGTCAGAGACGGAGACGGGTCTCTTTCTGTAGTACGAGTAGTTGTTTCTGTTTCTGTTTACGGTGCGCCGCTTGACAACTGCGGCACTTTGTTTGTCCTCTCCTCCGGCACCGCGTGGGCTGTGGCTGTGGCTGTGCAGTTGCCTGCAGTGGCCTGCCTGCCTCTCCTCTCGCTCATCAAATAAACTCTCGCAAATGCGAAAAACCAAAGTCTGACTTACTCTGCGTTAAACTTGTTTGACTTTTACGAGCCCACTATTCGAGCTGCGAAATTAACCCTTTATCTGCCGTTGATTTCTGTGAAACTTGCTGTCATTCGTATTTATGTGAGTAGCCACTAGCGTGCATGCCGAATCTGCCGATATTGCGCTTTATATGAAGCTCTCTGCCCATAGTCAATTTGTCATCGCAATTTTGCTATTGCACTGAATCAGCATTGGTAGAAGCTCTGGCACTGGGGCAGTTCTCAACTCTAAGCTGGAGATACACTCGTTATAAGAATCAGGGATGGGTACGCTTTTTGAAGCAGTCTAACTATAACCAGATAAACGAAATATGTCGTATTTTGTTTTTATCTTCCATATTTTTTTTGTCCAATCAAAACCCTCAAAAGATCTTTCTTTAAGCTTGCTGAACTATTTGCCACATTTCATGAGTATTAGAACCAAGAATTATCTACAGTGGTGGGGTTGTCTGATGCGCCGACGGTGGAGAATTTCTGCTAGCGCAATTCGCCATGTTTTCTGTGGGCTCATTTCTGTTTTTATGGCCAAAAGACACAAACACAAACACACACAGAGCAACTGCCACAAACAACAGGCCAGAAACGACAAAAGTCCACAGCAATCGGCTGGCATTTACAACATGCCTACAACGTGGTAATGGTAATGGCAGCACAGCCGCTGCACCACTGCACCGCTGCACCGCTGCGCCACTGCACCGACGGAGCAAGGCAGCGAGTGTGGCTGAGGCGGCATCTTGGTCCCGTCTTGGAATACCAAATTTTATAGCGGTACACTGTTAAATATTTTGTGGCACTGGCAGCGCAACAGGCAACGAGCCGCAACCAGAACTGGCTACGTGCGGGGGCGGAGGTTTGTTTTTATAGCCGCCCAGCCGCCCAATCGGCCCTGCTCCCCCGCCCGCGCGAGCGTGTGTGCCCACCGGTTTGATCTTGGGCATTCATTCCGCATGCGGCACTATAATTTATAACAACTGCTGAAGGCGCTCGCCGAATGTGCGACTCCAGCTTCAGTCGCAGCTCCGTCTCTGGCCCAGTCCGCTCTGTCCCCGACTCTACTCGTAGCCGACTAAGATCCGACTCCACACTGCTCCGCATACGCGCTGCGTTCATCCTTTGTGGCCAGAAATTGCAGCGCATTGTTTGGCTTTGTCTTTTGTATACCCTGCAATCGTTGCCGTAGCATGGGACTCGTGGAGAGCCTTGTCTGAGGTCTCAATGTTTAACTGCTGAAACTGTCTCCGCTTCAATCTGTTTTAGTACCCACTAGGATCTGGGTTCTCCTAACTTTAGGATTGATGTATGATGAAGTAATCCACTCGTGGACTCATTCATTTATCTACGGAATATCTCCCCACCTTTAAGTGCCCGTTTTGTACTTTTCCATAGAGTATTCATCGTTCGCTACGGACTGGTCTCTCCACGATGCAGTGGAGTTGGAGTGGCAGGCACGCCTCTATCTGCAATGTGCGATCTATTGCGACGGGCGCTTTCCTTTGAGCGGCGGGCCAGGAACTGGCTGGGATTGGATGGCTTGGCATGGCTTGGCATGGCATGGCTGGCTTGGCTGCAGCAGGGTATGCTGTGACTGGGTTTGGGATCATCTAATGGCTGGCGGACGGACGCAGCTCCATTTCACCTGAGATTGATAGCAGTTGACGTCGCTGCAGCTCTCTTTGGTTTTCTATTGGGTGCACAAGGCGACGGAGACTGACAAAAGAACTTTTATGATTCGGCCAGGTGAAATATATATACTTTGGCATTCATCGCTCGGGCTCGGGCTCGAGCTCGGAGGTTCTCTCCCTACAAGATGGGATCTGAATAGATTTCCGCAGCGAGCTCTTGTGGTTAGGATGTGCGCTCTCTCTCTCTCTCTCTCACTCTTACCCTCTGTGTCTCTGGCTTGATTTATAGGAAGCGATTGCACATTTTGCAAATTACGATGTCTCAGCAGCTCAGAATAATCCATTCGTTGTTCGTTATTATTATTAATACCTGAATGAAGGCACCAGCAACATCATCATCCTGCCCCGGCTGCTCCCCGAAGTCCCTTGACTCCCCTTTCTGTTGATTGAATCTTTTATGTGTGGACTTAAGAGCCATTCGCAGAGGCAGCAGCAGCAGCAGCAGGAGTCAGACGGGCAGAGTTGAAATTAAATATTTATTAAATCGACAGCAGCCACACACACAAGCTGCCACAATAGCATATAAATCAGCTTAAAAACTATTCAATGAATATTCCAATCAATAGACAGAGACCCACAATGTCCATGGGGCTGGGGATGGGATGGGATTGGGGGCGCTCGGAAGCTTTAGAACATCTCTGACCCCAAACGGAGCTGCAGGAGGAAATTAAAATGTTTGCCAAATGAGATGGCTATGAAATTGAAATAGATTAGTGAACATGGCATTTCCAGGCGACTGCATGCACATCGTGTGGCTCCTCCTTCGTAGGGTTCGGGTCCGACTACGGCTCAAGTCCCTGCGAAGGTAAGGTCTTTTCTGTGGCTGCAACTGCAACCTTTCAACTCCTCCCAAGAATCTATGGCAGCAATTAAGTCCTTTTCTTGTGCTTGTGCATGGGGAGAACTGACGGATAGAGGCCAGAAGCAAAGCCAGTCCAAGTCATTGTCCTCAGGTTACACTGACCAATTTCAAAGAGTACTCTCGGACAAATTGAGGTGCCTTCCCCCTTACCCCCGGCAGCTGTCTGTCAGTCAGAGGGGTGCTGGCTGGCACCAAAACAGAGATTGTCCCCCCCAGAGTTAGTTTAATTAATTCAACATCGAAGGCTGTAAACATGGTTGGGCAACAGAGTCTACACTTTGACAGTTTACTCGAAAGAGGTGTAGGCACTTGTCGTCAGTCAGAGCCAGCAACAGCAACAGCCACAGCCACAGCCCCATCTGTATCTCCATCTCCATCTTTTGCTTGACTATTAACAAAATCACACACAAAACTAAGAGAACTTTAACCCTTGACTCGGATGAAGAGGCAGCCGCTGGCTGGCTGGCTGCTGTGAGAGTTGCTGTCGCCTAGATTTGGGTTTGGAGTCAGCGTCGGAGTTGCCTTCAATTAGCACTTTGGACACACATATTAGTGGGGGGAAAACAAAACAAAAACAGTTACTCCAATTTTTAATGGCATCTTCTTGTTTTTCGGACATAAAATGGAGCAAAGAGAGAGTTGGATGGAGCAAGGGATAGACAAGCGTCTGTTAGCGCCATAAAAGATCTTCGAAAGAAAAACTAATTACACAAGTCGTAAAATCCTAACCCACCAAAGAGCCAAACCGAATGAGAACAGCTCTCAGACAATACCAGACTCTGAAAACCAAACAGATCCGACAGAACTGACTCATGCTACGACTCTATAAACATACATATATACAGGAATTATCAGTTTTGATATACTATATTCCATAGATGATTATATACATTTCAAACCGAAAACCAAAACAAAGGCGAATAAAGTTCGCTATTATCAGTTTAATAAATGAATTTCATTTATATTTCAGCTGCCACAAGCAATCGAATCCTCCTTCCAGCGATCCTCAATCAACGATAAAGATAGTCCAGGGCTCATATTATTTTTAGACCGGCTAATATTGATCATCTTCTAGCATGGCTTGATTGATCGCCAAGGATAGGGTAGTAAAAGAACCCCAGACCCAAGCTGAGACTGCGACCGCGACCAAGACAGACTCAAGCGCTGCCATGATCATCGATTTCGTTTGGATCGATGCATTGGCCAGCGAAATAAATTGTTGCTACACGTATAAGACATCGTGTACGACAAGTTAAGACAACGATCTGCTCGCCTCTGCAGAACCCATCCAACTATCCACCGATCCACCGATGCGCATCATGTGGCGTTGCTCGCTGCAGGACCCACAGACTGCAGACTGCAGCCGTCTGACCGCAGACGGTAGATCCGATCCTCCTTCTGCGGCCTTCGGTTGCGTGGACACTATTGCGCAGTGTCTATATCATTAATTAATTTAATCACTGGAACATGATTTCGCTGTGCCAGCGACTCTCTGTGCTCTGTGCTCGCTGCCAACTCTTTCCACAAAAGTTATTAATTTCGAGGCACTTGGGAAAGAAAATCGGAAAATCAACGCAGATAAGATGGGAAAGCCCCCGGCCAGGGGTAGCTAGCTAGCGATAGCTGCCTCCACTGCTGAATGGGCATTCAGCACAATATAGATTTCTGATACATATTTCTGAAAAATAATCTGAAGCTTATCAGCTTGCCGCGCAGCTCGGATCTGTTCTGTTCTGTTCGGTTCGGTTCGGTTCCTCAAGCAGCACATAAATTTTAACGATCTCCGAGCATTCCTTCGTGCGATAAGGAGCAGCGCGCTACAGAGCTAAATGTTTCAGAAATCAGATCATAGAATGGACGGCAAAATAGACTCTCAACTCACTTTCATTTTAGTTTCTAAATGGAAGAGCGAACTACATCTGGAGGGGAATGATGTTCTATGGGGAGTGTTATCTTATAAAGAAAGAACTTACACTGAATCGTTATCATTCACTGCACTCGGAATACGGATCTGGCGTTGATATTTCTGCTCAAATTGTTAATTTTCTCACACAATTTTCACTTAGCCGACGGCTTTTTTCCCATTTGTTTTTAGAGTGGATTTATTTTTGTGTTTTTTAATTTCTCCTATTTTTTGGTGGGTTTTTATTGTAGTTTTCCTACATCAATAGACTCTCGAGATATTTGTCTAAGGGGGAACACACTAAAAACTGGCACTGAAAATAGCGCGAAGCGGTACGCGCTGTACGTCGTTCCCCTGAAAAACCGGACTTGAGAATGAAACTGAGACTGAGACGGGGTCTGAGCCCGAGCCCGAGTCCAAGTCGAAGTCGAAGATTCGAGTGGACGGGCGTCGTCAGAGGCGAAACAGAGGAGAGCAGCGCCAGCGCCAGGGCCTTAGGACAGCCTGTTGAGGCGAGACAGAGAGCGCATGATTTGCTGCCGGCCACCTAATTGGACCCCGTTGCGACGCTGCAGCGATGCGACGACGATGGGGTCTCGTGTCGTGGTTGCCACATCGTGCTTTGGCTTCGGCTTCGGTCTCTGGCAACTCTTTGGGGCCCCCAGCACCAGGCGGTGCGAACGAGATGGCGAATGAAGCAACACGTGTTCTTATCAGTTGAGTGGAGAAGTCGGCCCGGCCCGAGTCGAGTCAATCCCATTTGAGTGGAGTGCGAGTGCGAGTCGACTGGGGGAATTGAGTGAAAGCAGTCTCTGATGATTATTTGATTTTAGTTTAATTCTATTATATGCAGGTCCACTGTTGCTCGTGCCACTGTTGTGCAGCTTGTGGTCCCTCTCCGTTGGCTGGACTCGCTTGCTCCTCTAATTGGTCAGTGGCCAGCGGGTTTATGTACAACAAATGCAGCTCGAGCTTGCCCCTATCTTGTGTGCCACTCAAACGCTGGACACTTGAGGGTCTCTTTCCCTTGGCCGGCTGTTCAGATGGAAAGGTTGAACTAATTTTAGGGGCTATTATTTCGGACAGATGTGAAATAGTAGAAATTATTGATGAAATTATTTTGGGCTTTCATTTTGCAGTTATTTTTTGGAATAAATGAGAGAATTTTATTCAGTTTCAAAGCGTTTCCATGCTATGGTATGCATCCAACTGGAGCAATCCCACACCCACAATTTCCAACTCTCTCTCTCTCGTTCTACTACCTTTGAAATTGCAACCTCTTACTGGCTATCCCGATACCCCTTTCCACACACCACACGCCACCCTCCCCCAGCAAGCACAAAAGCCATTACGCACCGCTGTGAGATTGTAATCTAAGCTCTCGTTATTGGAGCAGGCAGGGATTTAATTAGACAAATGTCCCCCAATTTGTAATGTCATTTTTCTCAGCAGTTGCGGAAAATCCGAATGTAAAACTTTTTGGTGTTGAAAATGCAAAAGGTGAACCGAAGGAGCCACACAGTGAGTGATGGGATGGGGTGGGGTGGGGTGGGGTAAGCAGAGGGAGACGCTGCTGCGATGCCCCCAAGTAAGAAGAAAATATGTCTAATTTTGCACCATGTGGACACTGGTCATTATTTTGGCCAGAGATGCTGATGCGAGGTGGACTGGGGGCGGGGATGAACGTTTGCAGGTACAAGATATGTTTGCCAACTCGCCCGACTGTCTCTCTCTCTCTTTCGCACACTCTATCGCTGTGTCTATCTCTCTCTGGTAGTGTGTGTGTTTGTGTGTGTGTATGAGCCAGCATGCGGTCTCCCGGCGTCCAAGCGACGACAAAAAATGAGATTTGCTGACCGGTGGTCATTAAAGCACATTTACAATGAGCAAAGCCATGTTGGCTTGTGGCTAACATGGTCCCTCTGCCTCCTGCACCGCCCCTGAGAATTCCCCCCAATCCAGCAGCAGGTCCATGGCACATGCAAAATGACCAGAGACAAGCGATCAAATCGATGCCGAAATTAATTTATCTTGGCAACGGCTACCAAAATTTGACAAATTGCAAATGTATTTCAAATTGACTGCACGCTGTTATATCAATGGGTGGAGAGTTGGGAGAGTGGGTGGAGAGTTGGGAGAGTGGGTGGAGGGGGTACACATGTAAATTGAGCAAGCCAATCGATAGATATATATGTAGATAGTTTATTAAATCCCCACATGGATTTCGAAACCATTTAACTGGATTGCTAGCACTTTAAAGCAGCGGTGGGGAGGCATTTTGAATTTTGAAGCAGTGCAACGATCAGCTTGGGAGCAAGGAAGTTCCTAGATATTTTACTTAATTTGATAAATTCAATCTGAAGGAACTATTTCATATATTGAATATATTTTATGCCATCTTTAAAACAAAACCATTCCCTTCTTAAGTTCTGATCTCCACGAAGGGTGCGCCCGATCGAAGGGAGACCCAGTCAATTAATCTTATCATGTTGTGTGAACTCTGTAAGATTTCCAAAGCAATTGTCTAGGCCCAGGCACCCTGGCACCCTACCCCATCCGCCGCTGCAGCCAGTTGATTGCACTAATTGGCAATGAGCGTGACGATCGCCAGCGATGGACAGCGACATGGACTTGTGGTCGGGTGGGGGAGCGAGTGCTGCTGGATGCGACAAGATTTTCATTCATGAAACACTCGCCGAATGGACCGGAAGTTCTTATTGGATTGCAAATTGGGATACACTTGGGGAAAGCGTACCATGCCGATCATATGGCAATGATGGAAACTTATTGATTGTAGCGTTCATTTCCATTTTGTAAAATATAACTCGTAATGGTGGGATTTGTTTTATTTTCTATCTTTCTATGCTTTTTGTATGCTGTCTCCCACGCTTGCCAGAGCTTCTTCCTCCTCTAAAGATCATCGTTTTTGTTGAGAGGGTATCTCATGTTCGCCTTCCCTTGGCTGCTTCTATAGACAGCCATTGCTCGAGTTCAAAAGTGTTAATTAAAGCAAAAAGCCTTAATTATAGTTATTTGTTTGTTTTCCTCGTCACAGGGGAAGTATTTCCGCTTGCAGCACAGCTGCCTCCGATTCCACTACCGCTAGTTCTGGTGATGTTTCTGTTACGGATCCCGTTTCAGGTAGGGCACGGTTCGGTTCGGTTCGGATCGGATCCGATCTGCTTCCCCTGGCCAACAGATCAGAGTTCAAATGCAGGCAAAAATATGTAAATGCAGGGCGCTTGCGTGGAGCGATAAAAACGAATGGAAAAGGGAACCCACCGCTAACCGATTTCAACTTCAATTTCGAGCTCAGTCATAAACTTGCCAGCAGATTGGGAGGGTTCTTTCTGGCTCTGGCTCTGACTCTGCTGCTGGTGCTGTTGCTGTTGCTGGTACTGGGAGCAAGGCAGCGGGTCACGAGCTTGTCGGCCCAAGCTAAATGCTTGTTAAAGGGCGTGCTCAAAATTGTAGTTGGAGTTGGAGTTTCTGTTGTGTGGTTGGTTCGTGGCAACCACAGAAACAAATCAGCCAGCGGAGAGGCATCCCAGCAATTGGCAAATTCGATTTGCAATTTTTACAAATGCTGCTGGAGCTGAGGCTGTTGCTGAAGCCGAGAGATGGAGCCTGAGATGTGGCTGCTGGGTTGAGTAAACAATTTAGAATGAAATGCAATCGGGAGTCAGAAAGTTGATTTGCAATTTCATGGCAGCAGCAATTTGCACCTCATCATCATCATTATCCTGCTCGCAGTCTCTCTCGCGGGTGATGATCTTTCAATCGTTCAATCAGGCAGGCCCTGGCCACGGCTACGGCCACAGCAGGTCAGGCCCGGAGCTGAGCGGAGCCAGGCACGTGCAGGTTGCAGGTTACAGCCTCCAACCCCCGGCTACAGCTAAGGATGTCCCAAATATTTCTCCCCCTCTCAATCTTCCGACAGAAACAAACTATTCGTATCATTTTGTGAATTTCGCTATCATGGATGTAGCTATGATGCAGCTGTGGCCGCCAGGCAACCAGGAAGTGGCCGGTGGATCCCCAGCTCCAGCGTCCAGCAACAAGTTGCCCAAGCAATGAGAAAAATTTCGCTAGATAAATAATGCATATCTCACGCACTCGCTCCCCGGACCAGACCCAGAGCCAGACACAGGCCCAAGCCCAAGCCATGCCACAGCTACAGCTACAGTTGCTGCCCCAGACGTTTAATGAAGGCCTAGATCCGATCCCGAGCCATAATAAGCAATGGGCAACAATGAAATCTTTTGCCTCGGCGCAGGCCAATTTATGCGATGGCTTTTGCTTGACTGTTGGTGGAGTCCCAAGTCCTGCCTCCCGCCCCTTCCTATACTCGCTGCCTGCGTGTCGAGTCAAGTTTCGATTTGCGGCGATGGTTGGCTTTAATTTAAGCCCTGGGCCTGGGCCTAAGCCCCAGAAGATCAGCAAAGATTCATTAAGTTTTGATTTTGGTGCTTTTCTATTTACTTTTTCCCAAGATCAAGCGAGATTTACACCAAATTGCCAGTGCCTCTGGCTGGGGCCTAGTAATGGTGCACTCCATCGCCGCCTCCGAGTCCTACTTTTACTGCATCTCCTCATCTCCTCTGTTCTGTGGATTACCGTTTCTGATGCCGCTCTGATAGACACTGCAAAATTGGTTCATTAAATTCAACTGTTTGTTTGTTGGAGGCCCAGTGGCCCCTGCCACTCCTCCAGCTTCAAATGCAGCCCATGCATGCATCCAGCCCCTCCCCCTACTCTGACCCAACTTCAGCTGCAGTTGTAGCTCTCACCCACATCCCGAATGCAGTGGAAACTGGTTTGCTCAACAGTAGCACGACTGTGACAGCGACAGCCCTTCATCATCGTCGGAGGGCGATGGGCAGTGCCTAATTAGCAGTTCATCCCGCACAAATTACAGACACACACGGAATTTAGGACCAATAATTCGATAATGGGCATGTCCACAGCTGTAAATTACAAAATAATATGCCTGCCACAAGCCCTCGCATCATATCACATCATCCACCGGCAGAGGGAATTGGGGATTGCTTTGCAGCCAGCTGGAATATATCTCTTCTGTGGCTATTAAAAGATTATTTATTGCTTGACATCATACGCTACCACACCACCCAGAAACTATTCTTGTTAGACAATCATTAAACATTTCATCAAATGGGCAACACAACAACTGAAGCCAACCCGCTCTTTTTTGTTGCTCGCTATATTTGGGCTTTTAATGGAGTATTACTTACATTAACATAGCACCAAACGGTTCGCTGATTTGTACACTCTATCTATTTGTTCACAATTTGTTGTTAAAGCTCATATTTTAATATTATTTTGGCTAATTTTTATTTGTCAGCTGCAATTTGTTGTTATTTATTTTTGCACTAAAATCAAAACATTAATATATCGATATTTTCTGGTATATTTTAAGACGCGTTATGCACTTTGTTGCAGCTCGTCTGGAAATACCAACAAATACTGAAAATCCGAAATATACTAAAAACAGCTGTTGGAAATATTCTTGTATGCGCAGTTTATTTGAAAGTGTGCTTATATTTGATTTTGAATAATAATTGTGAAAGTAATAAATATAACAACAGCTTGATAAATTATATAAGTTACGGGGCACAACTCAAAAACTGCCGCTCAATGATCAAACGAAGACGGGCCTGCCTACATAGACTGAACCAACATGAAGAGCTCCTCCTTCAAGTAGTTGACGTCCCCGGTATTCCCATCGGACGAGGATGCTTCGGTGCAGAACAGCAGCAGAGAATTAGGAATGAGTCTGAAGAAACACAAGGATATTATAGGTATTTCATCATGGAAGTGCCAAGGCCAAAAATTCACTCACTTGCAATCGAATAAGGTCTTATCCATGTCTTCTTCACCGAACTTGCCCTCGCTGGTGGCCACCAGATTAAATTCGAGTGTCTCGTCCGCCAGGCAAGCTTGTACAAATTCAAATATATCGGATATTTTCTCGTACACATTGAAAGTGCCCTGGAAATGATGAACGGGATTGCATTAGGCTCTCACTCGATTTCATCATCAGCTTAGTGACTCACTTGTATGAAGAGGCCATTGGGAAATTTTACCCTAACCAAGGCGTAGCGGTACATGCGCATAGTGCGCTGCTCCTCGCGCTCCCGCATGGCCTTCGTCCTCAACATCTGGGCCTGTTGTATGGCATCGGAGCGCAGCTGCTGCTCCTTCTTGATCTCCTCTGGGGCGAGGCGATAGAAATCATTGGGAAGAACAACGCGCCGTGCCTGAGAGGGCAACAGCACTTTCAAATTGCGATCCAGTTCCAGGGGAATGCACTCAGAATTCTTCAGAGCGTCAACTAGGGTGGGCAAGTCGAGATCTTGTTCAGTCTGTTCCCTGGTCCAGAGAAGGAATGGCTCGCCGTCGATTTCGACCTCGCTAAAGCCAGCAGCATGCAAAACATCCAATGCACCCTCCACGTAACGCACCTTCTCGCTGAAGATCTTGTTCGACATGCGTATTTTCAAAAACTTTTCATCGGTCGGGTTCGTGATTAGATTCTCCAGATACCGAACAAGCGTTGCTATGCATTCGTCGGCCTTCTCCTTCACATTGCAATTGTGGATGATCAGGCAGGCGGTTAGACCGCGATCACCCTCCTCCAACTGCTGGTACAGGAACTCCTTGATCTTCACCTTCCAATCCCTTTTCGGTAGAATCTCATCGCTGACCATCGGGCAGCGGAAGAAGACACCTTCGCAGGCCAGGTTCCTGTTGTCCCCGCCGGATGAGGTGCTGGTCGTTGATGCAGACACCTCTGCAGTGGCAGACGCCTCTTCCTTCTGGCGACGCTCCGCCTCGAGCTCTCGCTTGGCCTGAGCCTTCACTGCCGACAGCGAGGTGTTGAACTCCCGCGAAGTCTTCTTGTCGATGCGTGAGAGCGCGGCTGCCGCTGCGGCGCGTGCTTCATTGCTCAGCTCGTTGCGCTTGGGAGGGACATAAGCTTCGTACTTACGACCCCGAGAGTTGCTGCTCGAAGGTGCCTCAGGCTTGGGGGTGTTCAATTTGTGGCCCTCGCCCATCGAGCTGCCCATTAGTTTAACCTGGAAAGAAAGTAACTGTTCTGTTAGGACGGTTCTTGAATGGAGTGAGTGAACCTACTTTGAACGCCGCTGCCTCCTCCTTCTTCTTCGAAAAGAACTTCTTGATTTTCGACATGTCTATATTCGGGGAGAGTGTTCCTTGGGCAACTTCAATTTGGCCACAGATAATTTAAGCTCTTCGATTTCCTTGAGCGTACCTTAAGCATAACCAAGTAGATTATCTATTAAAGCTGCATGTTCGAATATTGAGTTGCTTTGTCCCTTACTTGGCCTGACGAATTTCTCAGTGATGACTTGACCGTAGACGGACCAGGACCAGGCGATCAGGACACACGTTCCCGCCAGCAGCACCAGCAATACCTTTAGCAACGTGGCCTGCAGGTCGGTAAACTCGATGAGGCTATTCTGCCAGTGCCAGTCTTCGGTCAGATTCTCCAGCTCCCTGCGAACGTTGACGGCTGCTTTCAGAGCAACGCCAGCGAATACCTCCACTTGGGTTGCGATGGTCTGCAGAGTCGTGTTCAGGGCTTGTATATATAAGTTGATACTCATTGGCTTGCCGAACCTTTAATGCAGCTGTCTATCTCAATTATTTTTTGCGGCCTTTGTTTACTTTTTTCTTGCTTTTTTTCTTGAATTAGAGGTGTCAAACAATCGACCGCACTATCGATAGTATCGTTGTATTGTGCTATCCGCTACTATCGACTATCATCAGTACCGAGTTGGAAAAGTCACCACGAAAGCGCTCTCTTCACCTAGGAAAAGAGAGCAAATTTTGAAAAACCACAACGAATTGAGAGCGAAAAGTGTCAGTATTTTTTTCCGCTAAATCGAGTGTGGCGGTCGTTTTGAAAATAATCTTAATATATTGAAAAATAAATATATTACTTGATTTGTTTTGTCGGTGCTGTCCAGTGTGACTGGAACATCTGAAATATACTGTAAATATCTCGAAACAAATAATATAATAATAATAAAATAATATAAATACACCCAGATTCTTTGGCACTTAAGTATCACTTCATTGCTCGCATCTATACGATATGTAATCGATAGGTACCCAGCATTTACTGTCATCTTTAAGAAAAAGTGCTACCCATAAAGTAATTTACGTGCCATTTCTAGTGTTGAAAAATGACCAATCACATATCTTGCCGCCAAAGTTGAATTTGAATGTCGCTAAGTGAGGGAGTAAGTAGAGTCTAATATAGCGCCTTGAGGGTTGACCTCATTTACTGTGTCCTTGCTGGACCCTCACTTCCTCTCATAAATCTGCGCCTTTGCCGTTGACCTTATTGAATTCCGCTTAATCCGGCCTGGTTGCGTAATTATTGGGAACACGCCCATTATTTATGCAGGGGCAGCTGTCGGCCGTCCGCTTCTGGGCGTAATTGAATGATTTTCGGTCATTTCGGCAAGTGCTTTTGCTTCCTGCAATTTCGGTCGATTTCTTGTCGGTTTCCTCTTCGTTTTCGCATCTCCACTTTGCGCCAGGCGATTGATTATGGATCGCATCCTTGAACACGTTTAGATGGCAAGGCAGGGCAGGGCAAGGCAAATGATTTGTCCGCAGACTGCCTGCATGGGAGCCAGATCCAGATCCAGAGCCAGGTCAGATCACGCTCCAGTGGTGCGGCGGGTTCAACAGCCAGCAGAAGTGCCGAAACACGAGCAGGGGCCAAAGAGAAATCTCTTGCAGCTTATGGCTTCCGTATGCCGCCATCCATGCCTCGCGCTCCACTGGCCACGCGGAGACCTCAAGATACTTTTCTTATTCTGTTTTGCTTTTCTTTCTGCAACTTCAATTACACCACCACACAACCACCCAAAAGGGGAGGGGCCGTGGGGAGTGTCAGACACAGACACAGATACAAATGTCTATTCTATTTCGCTTTGGTTTATTTATGCTGTCTCATTTTGGCTGTGTGTGCGCGTTCTACTCGGTGCACGAGGAGTCTGTATCTCTGTGGCAAGTACAAAATGTCGACGACTTATAATTCGAGCAGCGTGTAAGATATACTCTCCACTCCCCGCCTGATTCCGTCTGGAATGTGCTGCTCTGCTCCGTTGGTTTCTGTTTGCCATCATCGTGATTACCATCATCATCATCATCATCATCAGCTTGGTCTCGTCGCAATCAGCGATCCCAAAGGCGTGGCTGGTGAATGTGCCAGAGTTAGGCATTGCAGACGTCCCCGTATCATGGTTATGGTTATGCTATCGGGCCCAAGATCTGCTCCCAGCTCTGCTCCGTCGCCATTATATCTATCACAATCACGCGATATGTTCTCACTTCTCACTCGGCCAGCCACACTCCTGCCTCCTCCTGCCCTCCTCCTGCCCTCCTCCTGCCCTCTTCAAACCATCATTCAACGTCATTCTCCCTCCCATCCTCCTGCCTCCTTCCATGTGGCATCAGTTGCAATTGCAGTCTGCTTCTCGGTTTTTTGCGCAATTAAAATTCCGCAAATGTTTCTCAAGAGCGAGCGCACACGGGACGAACGGTGCGGAGCAGGAGGTCTCTGTCTCTGCACCCAAGAAGCCAAAGTATGCGCAAGGCTTGTGCGCATGCGCCACCACGTCGCTGCTGCCACAGCAATGCAATTGTTGTTATCAGCCGAGAATGGTCGCTGGCCGTGCGCCGAACCTGAAAAACTAGTTTCGATTGCCAGCTGAAGGCACAATGTGTGTGTTTGTGTGTATGTGTGTGGCCACTGTGGCCGGTCAACATACTCGTGGAGCGACAGCGCCACAGTGAGAGTCCTAGACTTCCCTCGGGTATATTGGGTTGCAGCAAGTCTTGAAGGATTATAACAGAGTAGAACTAACCAAATTTGAGCAGTGATTACTCTGTTAACTCTCTGTTCCTTGCTATTATAAATAACTTCTTGTGGGTACGTCTCTAAAAGACGTAGGGTAAACCACCTGTCGAGCACACTTTGCACACTTCACCCCACATTCCGCCTGGCGTTTTTTTGCTATTGCAAATTTCATGGTTGGGAAAGCCAGTAAAAGCCTCATCCAAGCATTTGGCTGTTGCCTCGGCTTTTCTTTTGTTTTCTCCTTTCGGCCAAAACTGGTTAGCTGGCTAAGCCAAATGGCTGGCTTGGCCAACATAGCCCTGACTTTGTGCATGTGTAGGCCAGGCCCCACTCGAAAGTCAAGGTAAGAGACATTGAAATCGACTCTCAAAGGGTTTTTTATGCTGTTGCTGTTGTTTCTTCAATTGATAGCATTTTGATTGAAGGAGCAGCGGGGCAAGCAGAAGGAGGGTGGTAAATGGACTGGGTGGTGGGGGGGAACCTGCTCTTTCATTAAAATTTATGCGCAGGAAACGGAAGCGAGGCAGACGCCGTTGCAGACAACGACCAGACACAAAGTGGCTTCTTCTAGGTTTCCTTGGCAACGAGCCTGCTGCCTGCACCACAGTCCTCCACGATGCCATGTCCCCCCCACCACCGCCTGCTGCCAGAGTCTGGGGCTACGCAAGCGGCGTGACAAACAGGCAGAAAGTGTCACTCAAATTGGCCACAAAATTGAAAGTGATGACACGCCCACACAGTTGCGTTGCCTTGCATAAGTAAGTAATTGGGATTGTGATTGGTGTGTGGTGTGTGGTGTGTGCTGGGGGCTGGGAAGGAAGCAGGGAAATTCGAGGGAGGGGAGCGGGTTCGTCCAAGAAGCGATTCATGAATGGAGGGAACTCTTTAATTGTCGCATTCATGGGATGGGTTTGTGGCACTCTATGTGGTGCACTCTATTAGATCGCTGCCCTTGCTGGGCCCACGCTGTAATCCCATACCATTTCTGCTCTCTCGATTCCATTCTCATGGACGGTACGTCCCCTCGCTCCCTTCACACTTGACTTACGGCTGGAGTGGCCGCAAAGTTCGTTCCCATGAACTTCTTCTGGTGTGTGGCAATCAGACCACACTCTCTGCTCTATGCATAACATTCTCCCATCTGTAGCTCTATCTGTATCTGTATCTGTGTGTGGGTCTGCTGGCAATGACAGTTTTGTCTTTGTCTCTGCCTCTGCCGTCTCGGCATTTCCCTCAAAAAACAAAACGAGAAACACACTTTTCACACAGCTTTTCCTTCTCTCATGGGCCAAAGCCGAGAGTTTCCAGAGCGTGGGAGTGAGAACCAAAAGAAAACCAAACAAAACGAAACGAGAAATCCAAGGCACAAATCCAATTCACGGAACATCAAGTGCTCTTGAATTCGCTGCCACGCAGAGTGGCAAGATGCCGCCTCCTGCCTCCTAACGCTGGGCGGAAGTTGCCAAGATGTGTGCCTCATGGGTGGGCTATGCCATGCTCAACCTGATCCCCCATCCCCAAAGCCCTCTTTGAATTGAAATTGAAATCGAAATAATGAAATTCGTAGACGAAGCACAATTCTGGCTCGCCTGCTGTGTGGACCGCCTGAAGTTCTGCAATAGTTGGGGGCATTGCTTATGGGTCATTCTCCCGCCGGGGGCTTCGATCTCCCACCTCTACCTCCACCTATCTAATGGTCTAATGGTGTCGCTTGGCATAGTTTATGGCATCCGCTGCAGTGAGTCACCATTTATTCGGCTGATAGGCGTGGGTCGTTATGGAGGCTTTCGGTGGAGCATTAGCCCCATCTTAGGGTTCGATGCAACCTGCTCTGGTGCAGGGTCCATTCTGATGTTGATCCAGCCACATGTTTAGCATATCTATTCGGACACAGAACAAACAAACAAGCAACAAACAAGAAATCCAACTCCGCAGACAGCCAACAACAAGTGGCATTCCCCCATGCCCGATACGATGCGATGCGATACCCATCCCGTCCCGTCCCATGCCAGAGCATTGTGTGTGGCTCTGGAAACTCTTTCCATATTTTGTTGATTCATTTCATTTGTTTACCCCACCATCGCATCGCATCGCATCGCATCGTATCCAGAGTTTCGTGGGAAATATCGCGCCCTGCCCCTGCAGCCAATGAACTAATTAAAAGAGAACGAGGCTCAAGTTCTTTCCGTTGCTCTGGAGTGTTTCAATTGCACAATCGATGACTGAACGCACAGCCCTCTTCCTACCCCGCCCATTCGATAAGTTGGGGGGCGGAGGGGCTGCCTCGTCGAGTCATACCACTTGAGGAGAGTGAAAGAGATTTTTGGTTTAGTCATTTCCTTCGAAACGAAATTCAATTACGGGTAGCCAGCCGCAAGACCAGACAACGGACGAGAGCAAACAAGCCGGAAAAGCGGAAAAGCATTTCGACAAATTGGCAAAGGCCACAAAGGCAGGTCACAAGGGCATGGCAGGGCATGGCAGAAGGTGAAGCTGAAGCCCGGTAGCTGCAATCGTTGTGTTGTGTCTGTGTGTGTTTGGTGTGCGGTTGAGAAGCCGCAGAGCAGAGCGATAGACGGAACCGTCACCTCCGTTCTCCGTTCGCTTCCGCCGTTCGCGTCCATTTCCGTTCCGTCCGTTTTTTTTTTTATTGTTTTCGCACCTCGTCTTCCGTTCGTCGGCTTTGGGTCGCTCGGGTCGCCGATCGCCGATCGCCAGTCGTCGTCGTCGTCGTCTGTCAGCGGATATTCTACTTTACATAAGCGGCATTTCCTCAATTTTCCCGGTCTTTATATGATTTATTTGATTTGCCGGTTTGTTTTGCTTAGACCATTCGCCCCTGCCCCTGGCTTTGTCTTTGCCCCTGGCCTTTGCCACATAAAGATGGAGAGATTATGAATCGATATTTGATTGGGGCGAGTGTTTGATCAAAGATATTAGTTGTGGTGGCTGGCAGCATGCGGAAGAAAGAGCCGCACACAGTCCTTTCGGTTGGATCATCATCATCATCAGAGTCTGAGAGGAGCCACTGTGCGCACTGCTGCTCCATCCTCCTCTGTGGTTACTCCTCTTTACTGGCAGAAGCAGGACATTGGTCGCCGTAGCACGCAGTTCAAAGTTCTCCCCTCAGTTGGGAATAATCTGGCGTCATTCAACTGAAATGAAGTTACAACTGTTACCATTGCAGTTGGAATTGCTGGTGTGTCCCTTCCTGGTTGCGGATTCCTCTGAAGCGTCAGCTGCTGGACATGCTCAGAACTGCCCCCATCCCATCCTATCCCATCCATGCCCGCGTTGCCCTGTGCCTTTGCCGCTTCTTTTGTGGCATGTGTCAGGTTGCGACATCTGTTTTACAAGATAAGCGGCTGAACAGTTCGGGTCTGGGCCTGGGTCTGGGTCTGTGTGGACTGTTGAGGTCGGGGCTCATTTGTCTCACTTCCTTTACCTTTAACTACATCCCGGATGCTCCCGAAAACAGAGCCAAACTGCACTAAATGCAAACTTACAAAAAATCCAGCGACAATGAGCCACATGGAGCGCGTCAACAGCAGCAGTAGCAGCAGCAGCAGCAGCAGCAGCAACAGCAGTAGCTGTAGCAGGAAGAGCAACGTGCACCACGTATCTGTATCTGTATCTGAGTATCTATGGATCTATGTATGTGCTCTGTGTCTGTGTGTCTGTTCATTCATAGAAGACACAATACAGAAAGAAAAACCTAAATGAAATGAGCGGATGCACGGGCGGATGGAGCGCTTTGAATTTGTATACGCGCCTCTCTCTCTCTCTCTCTCTCTCTCTCTCACTCACTCACTCACTCACTCACTCTCATTCGCTGTCTATCTTTCTTTCTGTCTATCTAGCCATCCATCCGGGTTCTATTTGACTACCGATGCTGATTATCGTTATCCGTTATTGTCATAATTGTTCCACTGTTTTTATAATTTTTTATTTGTGTTTTTTTTTGCAAATGCCACTGCTAAAAAATAGTTGAAATTGAATGGTTAGATAGATGACAGATCTCCTCCCACTTTAATGATGTTCTGCTGCCTCTTTACCCCTTCTGTTTGCTATGAAGCAACTCCATTGAGCCCCGTCCACCAACCACCATTAATCACACAGACCCACACGGAAAACAGGGTCTTCGGAAAATAAACACTTTCGGGGCGATGTGATCTATGTATGGCCTAGGCCTAAACAAATGTTGGCATTAACTTCTGGCCAACAATAACAAAGAGTTTATTGCACTTGTCTGTGTACGTATACGTGTGCGTGTACGTGTCTGTATTCCCCCCTTTCGATACACCCAACCCCTAAGTGAATGTTAATGATGTGCTAATTGGGCAAACGTATTTCACTTGTCAATGCGCGTCTTCTGTGGGGAATTGTGAAAGACATAAACAGAACATAAAGCACAGCGAAGATCTTTCAGGCATCTTTTTGGTAGCGCTCGCTAAGTGTTCTCCGTGGGACAAGGAGAGCAGAAAGAAAGTGAACTCAGAGACTAAAATAAACCACATTTATGCTGAGACAGTAAACTGGGAGAACTTGGATACAGCACTGGAAATTCGATCCACAGATCTGCTTAGGTTTCCATCATGGAAATGATCCACTGAAATGAAATTTCACAGCAATAAAAAAAAGAGCAGCCAAGCGCACGTTTTCATTTATAAAATTTCATTTTATATTTTCATCAGATGCGAACTTAATCAACTAATAGGACAGCATTTGAACTCCGCTTCCGCTCCAGATTCTGCTCAAATCGAGGGAGCGAACCAGACAGAGCCCACTTCATTGACAACATCGTAATGCAGACTTAATGGCTAAGACTTAAACACGAAGAGCACTAGCGACTAGTCGTTACGGCTAAACTAAACCAAAGTTAGACTATGTGCGAACCCTAGAGTATTTACAACCAGTGAGGAGGGGGGTGATGGCAGGGCCCTAGGAGAGCACAGACATGGCGCGGGCCAGGCGTACGCGGAAGTCACGGTAGAGCATCTTGCCGCCGACAGGCACACGGCACAGGTACATGTCCAAGCTCATCAGGCACAGGGCCTTGCCGTTCATGGGGAACTTCTGTGGCAGCTCGGGCGTCACCTCCAGGCCCTCGGAGACGGCCATGTTGATCAGCCACTTCCACACATCGGCCCGCGTCCAGTCGCGGGGATCCAGCGGCAGGCCATCCGATCCCATGGGATGCAGCAGGCTGGTCGTGGGGCTCATCATGAGGTCGTCACCCGATCCCGTCATGGTCAATCGGTTGTTGTTGTGGTCGTCGGAGCTGAGCAGCGACACACCACCGCGACACTTGTCCAGCACGTGGTGGTACGGATGATGCTGGTGCTGATGATGGTGACGCTTCGACGATGGCGTTGTTGGCGTCCCACTGCCGACGGCGGCCCACAGCTCCTGGGCGGCATTCACCTGGGAGAGATCCAGGGGCGGGACACGTCCGGCATACTTTGGATAGCTGGCCTCCACTTGCATGTTGATTAAATGTCGGGTTCTTGTCTGCAACTGAAAGAAAACGAAGAATTTTTGTGATTAATGGAAGTGACTCAGTGGCTCAGGGTGGTGTGGGACGGGGCGGAGTGGCGTGGCGTCAGGGGAACTGGGCGGTACTTGTCAGCGGAAAGGGGGTCAATGCATATGGGGCTGGGTGACGGAAATGCTTTCACGAGCTGGCAATTGTTTTAATCGCAATGCCAGCGAAAAAATAAACACAAATACTAGCACGAAAATGCATGAAGCGACGACTAGGAGATACCCTCGCAGCTGATTTGAACTATAGAAAAATTATATGAAAATACTGTGAACGCAGAAACATTCGATCTATAAATGATATTGGATATTTATATATTGGAGTTTCTTTCTTTTGCCTGTTCCAAACACCCACCCGAGGGCAGTGTACCCTTTGGCTTCCGGATTACAGGGAACTTAATAATACTCATCCGTTAAGTTGACCCTCCTGGAGTCCACTGTGTCGCAAATGAATCACTGGGGGGGGTTTACTCAATCACCACTCCACTCCACACCACTTAGAGCATCCAAAGTTCGCCATAGAACAACTTTTGTGGCTTCCTCTCTCCCTCTCTCTATCTCTCTCTCTCTCTGTCTGTCTCTTTGTCTGTTTGATATAATATTTTGTTATTAAATCTGACCTTGTTGGCGGATGGCAGAAATGGGCGTCATCCGCATCGTGGCGGCGGGTCGCACGCGAAAGGAAGCGCTGAATAATCATTACCCAGCGCTGCTGTCATATCGATCAGCGGCCGGTCACATTCTGCTGCTACCGGGACAGAGAGAGAGAGAGAGAGAGAGATAGTGAGCGGATTGTGGCGAGAGAGGCGGACGGATCTGACATAGAAACGACTGCGATTGCGATTACAAACAGAACGTAGACAGAACGGAACGGAGCGGAAATAATTACCCTCCCAATTGGCAGCTGCGAAAGAGGCGAGCAAAACAAAGAGCCAGAGAGAGCGAGAGAGAGAGAGAGACTTTTAATTCGGAATCAGATTTTAAATCGGCAAGGGAATGGGCAAAAACAACAAGCGAAACATCCGCCGACGGCATAAAAGGTGTCAATGCGAATGCGAATGGAAGTGGAAATGGAAAGGGAAATGGGAAGGGGAATGGAAAAGGGGAAGCCAAGAGAACGGAAGCCGCCGGGCTCCCAGCTCCGAGCGCCGAGATTTAAGGGCTCGTTCTGTGGGGAGCAGCTGACCGAGAAGGGTGGGGGGGGGCTAACCTTTTAATAGTTTTCCGGAATACCCATGCGAGCGTCGCTTCCGTCCAAGGAAGTGCGTAAAGGAGTCGCCTCGCTGCTGGGGGAATCAGTTTTAATTACACCGTTCGTTGCCAGCAGCAGTGGCCATGGAGGGGCGCTACAATTCCCACGAAATTCTGGATGCCATGGGGCGATGGGGGTAAGCAAATGAACTGCTGAATCAACAGAACATGGATAGAGTTTTCAGAACACCACACACATCGCTTTGGAATGGGCAACGAATGCCACTTGTTGTTGGGTCTCTTGTCTGATTGTTTGTTCTGGACCCGAAGGCACATGCTAAACATTAGAATGCACCCAGCACCAGAGCAGGTTTAGTGAGCGCCCAATCGAAGCCGAAGATGGGGCCAATGCTCCACCATTACGAACCACGGCTATCAACCGATATGTGACTCCCCAGAGCGGATGCCGTAAACTATTCCAAGCGACACCATTAGACGATAAGTTGAGGTGCCCCCCGCAGCAGAAATACCTCAAACTATTGCAGAACTTCAGGGGCGGTCCACACAGCAGGCGAAAACTGTGTCTACGAATTTCATTATTTCGATTTCCAATTCAAATTCAGGAGAGCAAAAGTGTTGGGGGCTGGCACAAACATCCGCACAGCACCAGGAGGAAATTTGAAGTTGCCACTCCCACGATTCGGGTCAGCAAAGTCAAAGGAAAAGCGTGTGAGAAGCTTGTAGGTGGGATGACGATGACGGAGACTACGATTATTCATCATCAAATGCCAAATGAGTCGAGACAAATAGATCTGTCGGCGGGGCTTCCGTTGCGTGATTCGAACGCGGGAATCATTCACCCACAAATGACTCGCTTGCCCGGCTCAGAGTGATTGATTCGTTGTGGCAGGAACAGCAGCAGCAGCAGCAGCGGTAGTGGCACTGGCAGCACATGGCATCGTGGCAATGACTTTTGCCTGATCGAGAACTCGTGTTGAGCACGCGTCGCATTTTCACGCTTCGTCGTCTTGTTTGGAGGGTGGGGGCTCGATGGAAAGGGAAATGGTTTTCTGTTACTATTTGGTGTTCGCTTTGTCCGTTGACAAAGTCAATGACAGGAAGTGGAATGAATCGTCTGTGCAATGCTCGCATATCCGCCTCCGCCTGCGCACACAGGATGCAGTTTACCCTCGCACCCTGTCTCTCTCTCTCTCTCTCTGTGTCTCTTTTTCCAAGGAAATGCTGACACACACACACACACACACAATTGCAGATAAATGAGGAAATGTGCGATACTTGCGCCAGTTTTAATTACATTCACGAAATATACTCATAGCTTAAGGGGCGTTTCTCTCTCTGTCAGTCTTTTTGGATCTTTGCACTTTGCACCATTACCTCTGTCTCCGTCTCCGTCTCCTTCTCTATCTCTGTCTTGTGTTGCTACTTAGTGGCAGCTACTAAACAAACAGCCACACAAGCATACATACATATGTATGTATGTACACTTGGGACCTGGAGACATGCCGTCTTTTGAGTGTGCAAAAGACAAACGAAACGTAAAGTAAAATACAACAAAAAAAAAATCGTAATTTGAAGTTCGTAAAAATGACGCGTTTCCTGTCATTTGGCTTTGGCGAGCACTTTAAGTGCGTAATTTGCTATCCACAAATATATGTGTATTTTCGTGTCGGTTTTGTGTCTTGTCTGCTCTGCTCTCCCCTGTCCTGTCCTGCTCTGCGCTGTTCTCTTCTGTTCTGTCGGCGGGTGTTTACGACGGGAACTCTCATATGTCCCATTCCATTCCAATCCAATCCAATCTCCTTTTCCCCCATCCGCTCCCACATCGCGCATTTCCGCTTTCTCAAACAGATTCTTGGTGGTAGATTTATCATGGAGGCTGACATAATTTGCTTATTATTTACACGTTTATCATCTCCACAAATGGCATGGGCGACCTTCCTCTTTAATTTAAATTCAAATTAAATAGAGATTTACTTTTGAATTATACTTTGCCTAGGTTTTGCTCAAGCGATCCCCAAAACTGCCGACTGGCAATTAGAATTGCATTCTAATAGAAAAGTTTACATCTGTTGTCGTATAATTATCGTTTTGTTTACAATTCGTGTAAATGCTGTAAACATGATTAAATGCAAAATATTGCTGTCTGTTTTCTTGGCTAGATTTCAAGGCAATAAACTCGTTCATTCATCGGAGTGTAGTCGGAGTGCAGCCAACAGCTAGCGATGCAAAAACAGCAGACGACAGATGATAATCTGCTGAATATTGTTAAAAATAAACATTTTTGCTCAGCCACAGTCGCAGTCGCAGTCAAGCAACCCAACCGGATTCCATTTATGCACATGTTGCTGTTGCTGTTGCTGCTGCTGCTGTTGCTGCTGCTGCTGCTGCTGTTGCTGCTGCTGCTGCTGTTGTGACGTATGTTTGCTGATATTACAAATCATGTAACGCCATTGAGGCGGCTGCGTCTGCGGTTTTGGCGGCGGGATCGCCGTCTGCCCGACGTCTGCATACTGACAGTCGCCGTCGCTTGTCTCCCATTCATCATTTCCCCATCAGTGCCACAGCCCAGCAGCGGCCCCCAGTGCGTTGTCGTGATGGACGGATGTGTGACGACTTTGGGTCTTGTTGTCGCTGATGCGTACCACAGAATACTCGCATGTACAGCCAAATGGCGCCAAATGCATCTCGGAATAGCCTCGCGGAGTCTTGTAAGATGTTTAGTGGGTGAGTACGTACGGGTAAATTAAGAGGAGGGACTGCGACTGCGACTGCGTTCACGCCTCGCACGTGTCAAGGTGAAGTGAGGCATGCAGCAGGAAGTTAGCCCCCAGAGGGGGAGTCAGACGCCTGATAAGACTTCAATAGAGGGAAGGCGTTCAAGTCAGTCAGCGGTTTGTCATTTCCTTTCGGGACTGAAGCTGCCAGCAGAGGTGAGTGAGTCAGCTGGGAAATTAATTAAGGCGGTTCGCGCTGCGGGACCAGGTGCACATTCGGTCTGTCCTGCAGCTGCAAAGATTACAGAGAATGTGTGAGTGTGGCCGTGTGGTTGCCTGCACACCCTCCCTTTCATTGTATGTCTCCATCCCCATCCCTCTGCGCACATCCTTTGCGCATGCGCGCGCATTCAATAAGGAGCAGACGCAGAACAGAACGGAGTCGAGTGCCGCAGAGCCGGAGAGCCACAAAAGAGGGTAACAATCGAGCTGAATGCATCTTTATCGACTGGGCCACAAAAATTTCCTTTTGCAGCTGCCGTCTTGGCATTTTAAGTGTCGCTTTGCTGTTGTGTGTGGGGCACTGGTAGTGGTGTCTGCCTCGTTGCGGTTATTCTCGCTTCTCAACGCTTCTCTCTTCATTCTCTTTCTCTGCAGCTCTTCTCATGCTAAACCGTTCTGGGGAGAGAGATTTTCTGTTTTGCTACTGCCAATGTTTTGGCTTGAAATAAAGACGAAAGCAGCTTAACTTTGAGTAAACCTCTAAGATGGGTCATTATGTTGAGTTGCTTGCAGATGCATTTTCAGAGAAATCTCCTGGACAGAATTCTGTTCACTAGCTCTAGATTTTCAGCCTAAAAGAAAGTGTCTCAAATCTTAGCTAGTTCGTGGCATCATAGAAGACCGACAATTGAAGACTTTCGATTAATCCCCAAAATCATTTCAGATTTCCAACTCTGAAGCTGTTGAATATTTGTCCCAGGGCCCTAGGAGCACATCTTTAGAGGTCAATTAGGCAAAGGCCCGACCCAAGATCACTTTTTGTTCAGTTTGGAATGCAGGCCAGCAGCCACCAACCAGCAATGCTGGCTAATGGATTGAACCTTCAAATCGATTTTTGGGTATTTTCGTCTGTTTTGTTTTTGGATGGTTTTGGTGCTAATGAGGGCCACAAACGAAGCTTGACTCTGCCCAAAAATATGTAAGCCCAACTTACCTTGATCGAAAATGAACGTATGTTAATCCAACAATAGTTTGTTTTGGAAATCGGCTTCGTTTGTAGCGTTTTTTTTTTTTATTGGAATTAGCGAGATTATATTTAATATTTTTCTTATATATGAGTTATCTGTTTTGTTGATGGAAACTTCCTGCTTGGAATTGGTATACGTTTGATATGTGTGTGTACGTGTATATTTTTAGAAATTGCACTTTTTGTCGCTTGTTTTGGCTTTCGCTTCCAGCGCTCTCTCCGTATCTCTCTCTCTCTCTCTGCGTTTCGTATTGTATCTCTCGGATACGTTTCACAACTTTTGCAGCAAGTAACGTATTTTGCACGCTTTGAACTACTTTTTCTAATTCGCTTTTGGCTCGAGTTTTGAAAGTTTTTTGTTTTGTTGCTGCTGTTGCTGCTGCTGCTGCTGCTGCAATTTGCTTCGTTTTTCACTTAACACGAATGGTGGTTTTGATTTTTGGCTGGTAAATCCAGTTTGCCAAACTGCAGTGCAATGCAGTGTGCGAGGCTACGAGTATCTGCGTATCTGGCGGATGAGTAATGCGCTCGCTCGTCTCGTACTTTTCGGTGTATCTGTATGGTGTATCTACGTTCTGTTCGCGCGCACTCAACGTTTTCGACTGATAGCGATCGTGCCTGTGCCGCGAGTTTTGTTGCCTCGGTTTCGTCTCTCTCTCTCTCTCTCTATCTCTCTCTGTGCGCAAGCAACCCGCTCTTGCTCTCACTTTGGGCTGGCTCTCTCGCGCTCTCTGTGTCTCCCAGCTGTTTTGGGCCCGCCAGCTGTGGACTTATTAGTAGATCTTTTGGTATCTGGCAGCCAGCACGATGCTCGACCCGCATTTCTGTCGCCGACTGCTAAGCTGATTGAGTCAACATTTCTGAGGTCGGAGGTGAATGAAAAGGGTCCAGAGATCGAATAGGGTCGACAGGATGGGCTTGGCACTCGGAAATGTGGGCTGACAAAGGGAGTCAAAATGGAAATTCAGTGTGAGAGTGAATGGGGAAGAGCGAGCCCCCATGGCTTATCCCTTTCATGCTCACCAACCCCGCGCTGCTGTCATCGACTGTTTATTAGCTTTCAACTTCAAATGCCATGTTCCCCCATTAGCAGACAACTCTTCGTGGTGGACCTTTGACTTGTCACCCAATTCATTCCAAATTTCCATTAACATTTTCCATCAATTTATCATTTTGCACTTCGTCACCAAAACCCGAAACATGTGTACAGGAGGGGTGTGGAATTTGCCTGAAATATAGTTTGGGAATATCTCAAAATTAAATTAAAGGCTCCTCTGCCTGAAACTTTAAATCATTTCCCTCTTTATAATGTTCCCTCAACCTTCCTTCGAGCGTGCACTGTATACATAGGCACTGTCCACATATTAATAATGCACTCATGCACTCATCTACTCATACTCACTCATTCACTCACTCACGGATTCATTAATTTTTGGAAGAATTTTCCCCGCTGACTAATTGCGCAGCCAACGAGCAGTGCGCTTCCCTGGACTCGGAGTAATTACAGGAAATCCTTTTTCCTGCCTCGCATTGAAAGCATTTCAATGTAAATGATTCCAGGCCTTGCGGCTTCCTCTCTTTTGCGGAGTGACAGCCGCAGGATCGAAGCAGTCTGACACGCATGCCAAGGCGAGGTCCTCTGAGGATCGCAGCAGATCGCAGCATATGGTCTGCGGCCAGACTTGGACATGTGACCTGGCTGTCAAGTGCGTGTGTACCCTCGTACGCGTCTTAGTGAATCCTTTGGCTGATCGCATGTCATAGGCAGAGCGTGAAGTGAGATGATGACTCGGGTTACGACAGCACTTCTTTGGAAATGCCATCGAATCGATCGAGTTCCAGGATAACGCCCACGACGGGCACGCGTATACGAGAGCACAGGCACCACAGCGCTCGACTCAAGATGGTCCTGCACTCGAATTGCAGCACAGCTGTGGCAGCCTCCACCTTTGAAGCGGTGTCCTGTTGCGATCTCAAGTGCATCTAATGGCTTGTTTATCAGCGGTTGTCGATCTTCGGGCAAATAAATTGAGTTTTTCGTGTGTGTGCGCCAGCGCCTTTTTATTTTGTACCTAATTGATTTCGGCGTCGCTCTAATCATTTCTAATTGCAGTGCTTAGGACTGCTTCCAGGCAGAGGATAAGTCTGCCGTTACTGGCTCATCCTGTCCACATAGGATGCCCAGCAGCTGCCGTGCATTCAATAAGAAGATAAGAAAGATAGGAAATGTTGCAGTTCCACCCATCTGCAGTTTATCGGCTTATCAAATCCGTTTCGGTCTTGCCCCAACCGGCCACAAAAAACTCTTCAATGGAGTCTACAAAGCGCTGCCATGCGTCCGTGGTTGAAATAAATAATGAATAAATAAATAACTAATCAAATGTAGGCTTTAGTTAACTATTAAAACAAATACGAACGATAATTTATGAGTGATCCGGCGCAAATAAATGTCCAATTTCTATGCAGATATGCCATCCATGGTGTCGGGAACAGCTCAGCATCCTCGCCACCGTGCGAATATCAATTCTACTGAATGGTTTTAACTGTTTCCAGAACCCATAAAATCGAAAGCACCAGATAACCTTAGATGAACACATCAAGAGCTTCCCCTTAGAGGCTTCTGCATAAAAATAAATTGAGTGTATCCTGCGTGTGCTCCATTTTTGTAACTAATTGATTTCGAGGACAGAGGATAAACACAGATACAAATGCGGCTCCTCTGGCTCTAATCCCAGGCTTATCCCGGCCACATACGGATGCCTAGCAGCTGCCATGCATCCGATTGCATTCCCCTGTCCTGTACATGCATCTATTGTCTGGGCAGGAATCGGCATTTGAATCTACACACACACACACACACACACACACACACATCTCTCGATAAGAATCGCCTCGGACAGGATGTGCAATGAGAAATGCCAAAAAGGAGAGAGGATGTTTACTTAGGTCCCCACGAACGGACCTCGTACGTGACTCTGTGAGGTAATTGCTGTGTGTTCGTATGATAATTGCCCAAAGGAATGCCCGGTGAGGAATGCGCCTCAACTATTTGCTTAGTTTCTGTTGTTTTTCAATTACGTTCGTGTTTGCGCATAAATAGAGTTGCACCAATGGCAGGGAAGTGATCCCAGTCACGAGAAACGATCGGAGGCGATGGTTAATTTACACTTACATCTGGCGGATGGCTGAGACATTGCAGCTGGAGGAACTCTTTGGGATGGGATGCAGCGTGTGCCTTGAAAATATATTAAATTCCCAAAAATATCTGTCTACTTTTGGATACGCATTCCTTGGGGTTGGGCTTGGTGTCGCCAACTATTTATAGAGCATCGATGCAGCGCCCCTCGAAGTAGACTAAACGATTTACGAGCCAGAGCTCTGTACATAAATACATACAGATATTCGAAATATCCTCTGGACATGTTTCACGTACCCCAAAGTCATTAAAGATCAACAAAAATATACAACAAGAGCACCAGAGAGACACGGGGACAGAGGGAGTGGTGAGAGTAGTGCCGGTGCTGGCGGCGGTGGTGGTGGTGGTGCAGAGCGAAGTAAATTTAACGATCGCATTTGGGGGATTTCCCCCGCTCCAGGCAGACACACATACCAACAAACTAAAATAATCCTAGGCAGCTTCTGGTTCGTGCTCGGCGTTTTATTGGCACTTTCCCCAGACTATAAATCAATAAACAGATTGTGTGGCATCTTCCGTCATAAAGTTTTCAACGTTTTGCCCTCTTCGTAGAATTTCGTCTGCCGGGGAGGCGGAACAGCTGTCGATCTTTCCTGGGTTTTCTCTCTCTCCACTGAAGTCGTATTATTCGCTCGCTCTCTCTCTCTCTCTCGTTGGCTGTTCCGCAAACGCCTAAATCAATCAGAAAAAATAATAATAAAATCCCAAATGAAGTAACCGTAAATAAAAAAAAAGCTGAGAAAAAAAGAGAGCCGCTCGTAAAGATCGCATCCGAAATGCCACACAGCATACAGCAGAAGATGGGTATACATACGTATACCAGGAGGCAGGGCAAGCCAAGGCAGGGCAGGGCAGAGGCACCGGAGCGGAGTAGAGAAGACAATAGAGAAAATAACAACAAGCCGCAGCAGACTTCCGCTTTCGTTTCATAAATTCGGATTAAGGCATTTCCCAGTGATAACAATGAAAGTACATAAAGAGAACGACAGCGAAGACGACGACGCCGACGACGGTGAAGAAATGCTCCGTGAATCTGATTAACGGGGCGGCAACAATGAGAACTTACAAAACGTGTCACGTAAATGGTTTATGCACCATCCATTCCAGGCGTACAGGGGCAGCAGCAGCACAGCAAAGTAGAGTAAAGTAAACCTACAAAACATGACCCAGAACAATCCGCATAGACAAACACCACAGCACAGCACAGCAGAAGCTCAGTGAATTTTCTCTGGAGGGAAATCTCAAATGAGGCGACGGCTTTTTGTTAGTTAAACTACTTAAACAGATCTCTTGTGGGATTGTGGAATGATTGGTAGGTAGGCACGGAAGTGGATGCTGGAAGGGAGTTACGAAATTAGGGGATTACTCGAGGGGTTAAGGTAAATTTTTATTTATATACCTAGTTATATGCCAAAGGGAAACAGAAGCTAAAAAATGATTAATAAATATAGAAATAGTAATGGAATAAAATTAAATCCGATAGATGCAAGTTCCCTAACAATTTCAGCAATAAATAAAGTAAAGAATTTATTTATGGTATCAGATAGCCGTAGCCGACGAAGAACAGATTTATATTCAATGAATCCTGCGATAAACTTCTCGCATCCGACAGATATACATACATAAAATACAGTTAGATAGGTCAAACGACAAACACAATCCGCAAATGCCTTTATCATGCAAACTAAACAACTGACAGATACATTTTGGCAAACACAATTACAACAATGCATAGATGCCATCGACAGACCGTAAACGCTCGCATCCGTTGGATGGCTCGATGCATTTGGCAAATATTTGAGACCAGACAATTGCATTTCCTGCCTTCGCATACAACACATGGGATTAAGATTCTGCCACAGGAGCCTCAGGACCCCAGAACTCGGACGGGTATCATCTGTTGCTGTTGCTGTTGCTGCTGCTGCTGCTGGTGTTGCTGCTGCTGATGAGCGGAAGCGAAGGAAAGGCGCGTTCTCTGTACACAAACAGAGGCAGCAGCACAACACAAAAACAAGGAAAAGGATGTCCTGCTGTGTGTGTGCGAGGAAAAGTGCGTGCACGGCAATTAACATTTTCCGCTTGTCCCTTCAGCCTCGACAGCCTCTCTGCAGGACATGTGGCCAGGAGCCAGCGGCAAGAGCAGCAGCAGCAGCAGGAGGGGGAACACCAAATTAGAGTCTCATTTCGATTCAGTGTGAAAGGCAGCAGCAGCACAGGAAGCGAGTCCGCTCATTGTCCGCTCACGTCCCCTCCGCTCACGGACAGGTACAACTCCCCAAAATATTTTCGGTGATTAGTGACTTTTGGTGCAAGGCGATGAGGAAACGCCTGCGGCGTTAATTGTTTGTCCCAGCTCTGTGTCCCTTTTGATTTGCGCCGCTCTCTAAGCGGGTTGAGGCTAATCTGGGCCACAGGAAGCGGAAACAGCAGCGAGCGACGGAACACGGACGCTGGAAGCCGGAAGAAGGAGCAAGGCAACCGGCAGATGACCCTGACCCCTTGAATTAGTTTGAATTTTGCCGGTTTATTGCCAATGTGAGTGATCCCAAATGGAAATGGAAATCGAAATGGGTAGAAAATATTCAAAATTTTGAGTGTAAAACTATAAGCCACTGTCGCGTCTGAGGGAAATTATGCATTATGGGATCGGGCTGGGGGGTTGGGCTGGGCTGGACTGGACTGGGGCTTTCTATCAGGCACGATTCTCGATCCCGGATAATGCATATTTTGCCGGAGGCAGCGATGGAACTGTCTGCCACTTCTTGGCGGCCGGACGACGATCCTTCGATCTCTTTCGATGTTTCTTTGGCGGCTGCACTTTTTTGCCCTCCGTTAGGTCCACGTAGGGACTCTGGTGGAGCGTCACCCCGGCAGCCGTGCGCACCAGACTCCGTCGCGTATCGGCGCCAGTGAGGAGATAGTTCACTGGGAACTGCAGCATTCCCGGCCGATAATGGGCGATGGGGCTGAGGCCGAGCAGTCCGTTCTTGTGCCGGACATTGCCAGCGCCGCCCTGCTTGCGCGCCGAGCCGCCCGTACAACCGGCACAGCCCGCTGCAGATTTATTTGGTTTGCCGTTGTTGGGTCTTGCATCTTGAATGTCATCCGGGTCGACCTGCTGCCACTTCCGTCCGCTGTCCACGACCTTGCCCGAGTTGCACTGGAAGCAGCGCGCGTGCTTGACGGCCGCGTCGCGCTCATGCCGCTTGCTGGTGGCATCGCCGCCGCCGCGCTTGTGGCAGGGTGCTTTGCAGTGCGCCTTGCAGCCCTTGCTGCAGTTGTGGGGCGGCTTGCTGCACCGGCCCACGCAGTCGTGCTTGCAGCGATTCTTCTCGCAGTTGGGCAGGAAGAAAGGTGCCGCCTCGCTGCCATGGGCTAGATAGCTGGTCGACCTACTCCTGCCCAGTTCATGCACACTTCCATGTGGACTGTGCGGGTGGGTCTGCTGCGGGGATGGCATGGTGCTCTGTGCGGGAGTCGGCAAGGCTGTGTGAATGGCGGTGTGCATGCCGTTGAACTCCGATGTGGCCCGGCTCAGTGCGAAATCCTCTTTGCTGGCCCGATCCTGCACCATGGTGGCGGAGCCAGAGGCCACTCTGTGGCGGTTCTTGCCCTTCCTGATCCTAATGTAGTCCGCATTGGAGGGTCCATTCTTCTTGCTGTAGCTGGAGTATGGCCGGTGTTTCTTCTTCTTCTTCGGCTCCTCCGAGAGCCCTATGAAGATCTCCAGGGCCTGTTTGAGCAGGGCGGACAGGTCAGTGTTGCAACACTTGCGGGCGCACTCAGCCTCGCAGGTGGCGTCACAGCTCGGCTGTTTCGGCTTGCACTCGCAGGACGGGCACTTGCAATCGCAATTGCAGGATTTATTCTCGCCGCCGCCGCCGCCTCCGCCGCCAGAGGGGCAGGATGCACAGGTGCAGGTGCGCGATTTACATGCGCAGGATCCTGGGGCAGGCGCCTTGGCTGGACAGGATCCCATGTCGCAGGAGCTGCGGCTCTGCTGATACCCATCCATGTAGCCTACAAGCAGGCAGACAGAGAGAGAGAGAGGATGAAGTCCTTCTGGGTGGGGACGTGTCACTCACCATCCATGTCCACGCTGTAGCCATCATCGTAGTCCATGTTCCGGTTGTACTGCTGCTGGCTGGCTCGATTGAAGTCCACCATCTCGTAGTCGATATAGCCGCTGAGCGGATTGTTGTAGCTGTAGTTGCTGTATCCTGGAGGCGGAGGCCCGTCCATGCCGCGGGGCGGTGGCCCCAGAGTCGGATGCAGCTGCCCCGGCTCCTGGCCATGACCCCCGCTCCGGGAGATGGCCGTGGTGAGCTGATCGATGAGCGCATTATTGTCGCAGTCCTGCAGCACAATGATGTTCAGTGGTGACGCACTAGCGGGGTCAGCCAATATCTGCTGTACCTGCTGCACCTGCTGCTGGGGCTGCTGGGGCTGCTGTGGCTGCTGCGGCGACCACGGCTGGCCGCTGTTAATCGGCACCCATTGTCCAGCGTGCTGCTGTGGCGCCTGCTGTGGCGCTTGCTGTGGCGCCAGCTGTGGCGCCTGTTGTCCAGACTGTTGTCCAGACTGTTGCGACGGCCGCTGTCCAGGCTGTTGTAGCGGACGCGGACAGTCACAGTTGTTCCCCGATGGCTGACGCATTTCACATTCTGTTGACGGGGACTTTGACTTGCGACAGCCCCATGCCGGCTGCACCGGCGGCAGGGGCATTTGCAGTGGGGTGACTGAATAGGGAAACGGGGGATACCCAAATACCTGGCCCGAATACGGCTGATACAGCGACTGCGTTGGCGTCTGATAATAGGGCGACGTCTCCGCCCGCTGCTGAAAGTACTTGCCCATGGCGTCATGGATCCTGGAGTTGCACTCCTTGCACAGTCCGCCACACAGCCCGTCGACGCCCTGATCGCCTTCGCTGCGGCTCTGGCAGAGCGGGCAGGTGCCGCCTGCGCGTCGCTGCTGTGCTTCAGCCGGCGCACTCTGGCGCAGGGGACAGCTGTCGGCCGTCTCGTCCGTGCCCTTGCAATTCCCGCTGCAGGCGCTTGTCTTGCGGGGACACTTGCACCTGCCACAGGGCGACACGGTGTAGTCCTTGCACTGATTGCAGTTCCGGAGCACAAAGATGCGCTCGTTGCCGGACTCGGGGGGGCTGCCCTTGAGGCAGCCCTTTTTCGGCGTTGCTTGTGCACTGGCCGATTCATTGCCGGCCGATGACCGCGGATCATCGGAGGCACTGTCGACGTCCTGCGTCCTGGAGGAGTCCGTCTGGGTGCATTCGTCGACTTCTTCACTGCGTGGGCTGAGGAAGTCCCAGGAGTGGCCCATATTTTTGTCGTTTCCGAAAGGTTCCATTGTTGAATTTTGTGTGAGGCAATGTTTGCCGCTTGACGCGTAGCTCCCGACTCCCATGGCTGCTAGATTTTGGATTTCCTCTTCTTCATGTAGCTGCCGAACAGCCGGCGCCAGCTCCATCCGCCCGGACTCTTGATGTTGGGGCCACCGAAGATGTACCCCTGGTAGCTTTGCAGCATTCCCGGCCACCTCGTCGTTTCGAGCAGCGACTGCGAGTCGGGATTCAGCACCAGGCCGCGTCGGCTGTTGGCTCGCGAATGGCTAATCGGCTCCCTGCGATACACGGGTCCCCGGCTGCTCTCGTTCAGATGCTCCAGCGATTCGCGCACTCTCAAAAAGCTGCCGCGATAGAAGGCAGCCGGTCCCCTATTCTCGGGAACGGGGACCGCATCCTCGGCTGGTGCTCGTGTCGGCTGCTGCATTGCATGTGGCCCTTGGGCGGCCCAAGGGTTTTGCGTGCGTGGCAAGATTGCCTCTTGATGCTGTGGCGGCCTGGAGTCACGTCGATCTTCATTTTGGGGCCTGGCTGGACCTGCGGCCTCGTGATGTTGTGGCCTGGCGGCAGCTTGCTCTTCATTTTGTGTCCTCCTAGGATCTGCCTCCTGGTATTGTGGCTTGCTGGCAGCTCGATTCACATTTGCTGGTGGCCACATAAGAGCTGCGCCCTGATTTTGTGGGTTGCTGGCAGCTCGATCATCATCTTGTTTCCTATCGTAAGCTGCTTCTGGATGTTGTGGCCTGTTGGGGCTACGCTCAGGATTTTGTGGCCTGGTATAGGTTGCTGCCGGGTTCTGTGTCCAGCTAGAAAGTGGCTTCTCTCTTGCTGGCTGATTTGGCGGTCGCTGTGGCTTCAACGGGATGGGTATGCTCGGTGGGAATGTTCGGGCTAGTTCGGATCTGGGATTTACTGGGATCGGACGTACGAGACCGGGCAGCGATTGATTGCCTGAAGGGGGTAGCACTCGGCTTTCAAGGTGATTCACACTGGCATATTGTCGATGCTGCTGGGCAGGATATGCCTGTGCCTGTACCTGCGGCTGCTGGGAGTATCGTGCCTGTGGCTGTGCCAGTGGCTGTGGCTGCTGGGAGTATCGTGGGGCCTTCGACTGGTTCGGAGGCAAACGGCTTGGGCTGCCACCGCCACTGCGTCCCTGATTGGAATGTCGGTGAACCGAGGGCTCGCGTCGCTCCGCTGCAAAAGCTGTGGAGAGAAACGAAGCCGAAAAGCTGACAGAGATTCAATCGATGCCACGGCTGGTACGAGCTCACCTTGTCTTGGCACAGAGGTACTATGCTGATGCCTTTGAGGCATCATGGAAGGTGCCTCAGCAACGGTTGTCGGCCTGGTTCGGGTTCTGCTGCGATTTCTGGGCACTCCGGCTGATTCATTTCTTCCGCCCTTGCAACGCAGCTTCCGGGTCCTGGGCCCAGGTGTTTCATAGCAAATGCGTAGGAGGCAGGGTGCTGGAACTGCCGGAAAATAGCTGCTCTTGCGGGATCGGCGCACCCGTCGTAGGGGAAATGGCGGTCCCAAAGATCTATAAATGGTCGTTGACTTTTTCTAGTGGGGTGGGGGCGGGTGTTAAAGCGGAAAGATGATAGCCGAAGGCGCTGAGCAGCACTCCCAATGCTTGGGGCTTACCGTTTGGGCATTCCGCAGAATGACCAGTTTTCCATGTGCGGCACTCCCTGCAGTCGGTCGCTTCGGTTGCACGCGGCAGATCAGGCGGACGCGGGCCCGCGGCTTTGGCGGCGTACATCCCAGTTGCTCGGGACGAATGGGACATGGCTTGGTGGTTCTTTCCCTGCTGGACCAGCTGCTCTGTGCATCTGTCCCAGTCTCCGGATAGCCGTAGTGATGAATGTTCTCCTGCCGCTCCACCATCGTCTCGTTGGATTCGTGGCCCTGAAATGTCCTGGCCCGAATCTCATCTGGATAGCCGTTTTTCTTGCTGTATTTCGCCTCCTGTGCAGAGCATTGACGGCACACGGCCAGGGGATTCCTACCGTGTATGCCCCCACACCTGGCTGATCGACTGTGCCTGTTTGTCCAGTTTTTCTCGTACTTCTCGAAATACTCCTCGTGCGGCAGAATGTCGTCCATTTGAGAGCTGCCCTGGCATACGGCCAGGGGATTCCTCCTGAGTATCTTCTTAACTGGCTTTGTGGCAATGTAGTCCGTTGGCCGCCTCTTCGGCGGATTCCGTTCCGATGTCGCGCAGAAGCGAGCAGATTTCCCTGCAGACTTTCCACTGGAGGCCACTGACCGTTGGGAGCGAACTGCAAACGGGCGGCGTGAGCGGGTTTTGCTCCGCACAGCTACTGGTGGAGGCGGACGGTTATCTCGGGTACGGCTCCGACATCGCGGACATCGGTCGGCGCACACATAGCCCTTTTTGTGCTCGGGCGTATTTCGTTTTGGGGTAGGAATGGGGCATTGGCACTTCTGGACGGGTGTCGCGGCAGGTACACAGATTTGAGCAACTTTCCGTTTTCTCTTCTTGCCCGTGGACCTGTAGGTGAGGGGATCAAAGTAGAGGGGATCGTTGCAGTCTCTGCATCTGATCCCCGTACCCGGCTCGATCTGTCTGCTGGGCTTCGTCTTCGAAGTGCCTTTGAACTGGCGATACTCCATGTAATGGGACTTGCCCGTCGCCTCGTTGTCCTGGCCTCTCCCTCCTGTGGCATCTTTCTGCGCAGACGATTGCTGCTCGTTTGGCTGACTGCTTCCGGTCCAGTTGTAGTCCTCGCTACTTTCCATGTGGCCTGTCTCTGTAGGAGGCGGCGCGTCAAGGCGTGGATCAGCCTCTACTGTCGCGGTGCACGGGTAGCACGAACAAGGTTGCTGATTGTTGGGTTCGGTGCTGCTGATCCTGTTGTTGTCCATGGCGTATGCCTTGGGTGGAGGTAGCTTCGCAAGGCCTGGTCCAAGCCCTAAATAAGACGCATTTTTGTAGTAAGGACACGAAACGCACCCACGCTTATGCACGGGAGTGTAGTAGTCCGGCTCCACCTGCGGCTGGAATTGTGGCGACCGGTGTGAGTGTTGTCCCCGACAGCACTCGTTGTCGCCGCCTTCAAGGCGCGCCTGATGGCTCAGCATCCAGGACAGGCTCAACACGCAGCAGCTGCGATCATTGAGTTCGGATTGAGATGCCATTGCGAAGGTTTTTGCTGCTGTACTCCAGAGGGATATTCCTGGCTCGCCTCGTTCTGGCTGCTATTAGGACAAGACTACCATTGCACTAGCGGTACGGGCAGCGTTGGTCTTCTGGCTGCTGTTACTGCTCCACCCGTTCATCGGCCAATTCAATGGGACTGTGAATTTGTAGGACTGTGTTGTGTAAAGTGAACAAAAAGGGACTGAGTCTCTGCAAACTGACAGTAAAGGGAGAGCTTGTCTGCTCTATGGGCGGAGAGTTGCTATGGGGTATACTTTGGGCATTTAATTCACTACAAATTTCTGGCATTTCCTCCAGAATCAGGCCATAGACAAAAGGCCTGGGGCACAGTTTGGTCCCAAGGGGGAGCATGCAAATCAGTGACCTGGACTCTGTCTATGGTCTGTCTTGGACATAACAAATGGACGCACACTCGCTCTACGATACAAAACGCCACACAACGAGGATCCAGAAAGGATGCCCAGCTCCTGAGCCTAGAAATGGTGTCGCACCGCACTGTTCATCATGGGGTACATCATGCAACTTGCGGTGGCCAGCGGCACCTTTTGCCACTGTCGCTGGCCATGCAGCTGCTGCTGGACCGTGCTGATGGATCGCTGGCGACGTTTCTGGGCAGGCGGCTTGGATGTCGATCGAGGGCGCTGCAGTCGCGTCTGGGGCTTGGACATATCCGGCTTCGGCCAGTGCAGGGGTCGGCGCAGGACCTGGTTAGGTGGGGGCATGGGATATGGGTAGGCGAGCTCTCTGATGCGGCTGACGGAACGCCGCTTCCGTTTGCGGCGGATAGGCTTGCACTGCTCCTCCTGAAAGAGTCTGTAGCAATGATTGGCGTAGTCATCTTGCTGGTTATGGTTGTGGCTCTCGTCCAGAGTCTGGTTGTGGTTGTGGCTCTCACACGAGATCTGGTTGTGGCTGTGGCTCGCAGCCAGGATGTCTGGTGACTCCGTTTCCGGCTTCGGCGAGCTGTACTCCTGATCATCATTATCATCGTCAGAGTTGACCATCAGATAGACGGAGTATTGCTTCCTTTTCCTCTTTGGGCGCAGATCGGAGCCGTAACCCGCCATCATGCGTTGCTCTTCGCTTGTCTCATTCTCCGGCTGCTCATCCTCCTCCTCCTCCAGGGGATCGCACATCTGACCCACCAGCTGCATAAGGGACTCCCAAACGACGTTGCCATCCTGCAGCTCCGGGTTTTGCAGCAGTTGGTTGATATTCACCTTACGGATACGGTCCCTCTTGCCCACCGAATCGGAGTGTTCGCGATTTGGTGCTTGGCCGCTGACCCCTTCGTGAACATCCAGGCTGGAGTGCCTTTCCCTTGCGGGGCATTCCGCCTGCTCGGGCTTTATGGAGGTCTGGCTTTGGTGTGGGGTCTTGGGCACTAATCTGCTTCGCCTCGCACTCTCTACGCAGCGTTTTGGAGTCCTGAGCGTTTCCCTGCTTTTCTCTTTGGTGAGGGTGCTGGTGCTGGTGCCGGAGTCGGCACCATGGTGGTCGCCCAGTAGTCTGGACGACCTCTTTCCCTTTGCCTTTCGCTTGGATGTCGCTGGCTCGGTTTTACGTAGGATTCTATCCAGCTTAGGCCACTCTGGGGGTCGTCGCGGCTCCCTATTGAGGGATCCTGCTTTCGATCCTGCCTTCGAGCTTTCCTTGGAGCATTTCTTGGGCTTGACCGCTGTATCCCCCTCATTTGGTGGCTCAAATATAAACGATCCCGAATCGGAGTCCGTCCCTTCCGAAACTGAACTCCGATCGTAGGAATCTATAAAATTGTTGACGAATTTCCCGAAATTAAAGGTACAAGGACTCTGCTGTTGCTGTGGCAACTTCACTGACGCTGGTGCATGTTGCTCATGGGCGGGCTGATGTTTCCGCTGATATCCTTGGGGCTGATCTTTCCGCGGTTCCTTCTTCTGCTGGCCGATACGCCTATCCGCTAACGGTTTTGGCTTGCCAGGAGCCAGCACTCTCTCGTGAAGCTTGCCATCCATTCCGTTCATCGCATGGATTGTCACCCGCTTCGTTTTCTTGGCATGCAACTCGTTGGCTACGCTCTGGCCACCCTCCGGACGCGCTGCATTCTTTAGTATACCGACGGGGGCATTCACCTGTGACAGCTGTGGCGACAGGTGGAACTCCTGCAGTTTCTGCAGCTGCAACTGCTTCTGGTGCAACTCCTTTTGCTGCTGCTCAATGCGACTGGCGGCCGCTGCGAAACGAGAGGATTCCGTCTCGAAATAGCACACAGGAAGCTCCGACTGGCAGCCAGGACACTCGATGATGTTCAGAAAGCTGGCAGAGTTTTGGTGCTGCTGGGCCATGGCTGCACCTATCTGGTAGTCTCCCCAAGATGAGGCTTTGATTGGCCCACATTGGGTGGCGACAGGAGGATGACTGCGCATGGATGCCTCCCACTGAGCTCTGCCCCACGTCGGCGGATAACCTAGCTGAAGCTGCGCTGGTGCTGGCTGCTGTTGCTGCTGCTGCTGCCTCACATAGTTGCCCTGAACCATGCGCATGCTCTTGGGCTGTGGCACGTTGACAATCTCCGCGGGCGACCACATCAGCTGGCGACGCAGCCGGGTCAGACGGCGACTGCTCGGTTCCGGTGATGCCACCACGGCCATGCGTGGCACGGCGCCCGACATCTTGCTCCAGCACATGTTATGCCAGTAATCGGCCATCGATGCGACCTGATGCGGCTGTCGTGCGGGGGCACGAAAGCTACTGCCCTGCGACATCAGTTGCTGGTAGGCAGGAAGAGAAAGCTGCTTCCCGACGCCGACCACCTTGCGCCTCACCATTTTGAGGTCGGGGATCTGGGGTGGATTTGACTATGGATTTTGATTGTATTTTTGTTGGCTAGATTTTGTAGTTTTGCTATGAAAATTGCTACTTGAAATTTTTCGGAAGTATAATTAATATGGGAAAAACTGTGACAGAGAACGAAAATAAAACTCCCCACTACTAACGCCCCCACCTAAACACGGACACGCGCAGCCTCCCCAAAGACGCACGGAAAACTTTCAACTGACGTCACGCGATGCTACGTTTTTGTGCTCCTTTTTGCATCCCTATCTATCCCTCCATTCTCGCTCTGCTGTAGTAGATTTCCCGGCTTCTTTTCATTCAGGAAGTCGGTGGGCCAATTGGAAGTTTCATTCATTACTATCGCACTTCCAGGCCTCCAGCCTCTCCGGACGCAATGCGTGTTCCAGTGTGCGCAGGAAACGTAGAGAACGTTAGAAATGCAGCGACAAATTAACCCAATTTCCTGAGCTAGGACTAAAACAATTTAATTGTTTATAAATTTTTGATTTTAGTACTGTAAAACGATGGACTTGACATTTTTCAGTTGTCGGTCGAACCGCCAGAGTTGTCGCAATAGTTATCGAGCGCTCTCGCTCTCTCACTGAACGTAAAAATGAGCTCTCTCGCGCCTTAGTGTGGCTGAGTTTGGTATACGATTTCATCCCCAATCACTGGATTTTGGATTGCGCGGTGTTTTTGTGCTAGGGGCACACTGATTCGTGTTTTTTTTGTGAGCAGGTGTGCTCCACCGATTGCTCGAAAGTCGAATAAGCATGAAAAAATTCCAATAGCCGAAAGGCAATCGCCACTTTATAATATATGATATATGTGTTACTGCAAAAATACGAGGCGCACGCTACGCCCACGCGTTCAAGTTCAGTGCAGAGGCGACAGCTACAACAAGAAATGAGCCAAAAAGCAGCGACAAAAGCACAAGTGATAAGAAAAATAATATAATAAAGTCGACGTGAAAAAGAAATCTTGCCAGCAGCAGCAGCCGACGCAAAAGCAGCGACAAATGAAAATAAAGTAAAACAAAATAAAAGATAGATAGATAGAAATCGTAAAGTGTAAACGGGAAGCCAGGCATATGAAAAGCAACGAAACGGAGTGGCTACGCGGAGATTAAATAAATTTACAAGTGTGTTTTTTGTATTTGACCAGCCTTTGTGATTGTTGTTGGTGGAGGCTGAAGAAAGATGCAGAACAACAACAACCACAGTTTTACACGTTCCCTGCGCAAGTGTTTATGTGTGTGTGCTTGGAGCAACTATCCCTCTGAGATGAGCGCGTGACACGATCGGAAAAGTATATCAAAAATTTACACATTACACCAATTGCTTAAATTGACGCATGTGACTTGGTGGGCTGTGTGTGTGTCACGCTCTCACCTCTAGCAAGCAATATGCGGAAGCCGAGACATATTCATGAATGGCAATTATGTGTATTGCAGCAAGTTTTACCTTCGTCGTAAAAAGGTAAAGCTGTGCGTACGACTTTTTCTCACTCTGGAAGCCGTGACGTTTGCCGATGCTTGGGACTTGTGTGTGAGTGTGTGTTGTGTGTGTGGGAGTGTGAGTGTGCGCTCTGTTGTGTTAACGTCATGGCAACTCCACATCCAGCAAAACGTAAAAACGAGCCAATTGATGTGTTGAATGGTCTTATTGGACACCGTGCGCTTTAGTTGTTTTTCCCATTTCGCTCCGTTATCAATTGCAGGTGCTTTCTCTGGCCCCCTGAGTTCATATGTGCTTGCGAGTGTTCATATGCTGATTGCTTCACTGTGTCTGTGTGTGAATGTGCTCGACCTCGACAAGTTTTCGTTTCGTTTTCGCCCTCTCACACGAACACACACAGCCATCCACTGTGAGCTTGTGTGTGCCTTCGTATTGGTGTGTAATTGTCATCGGGCCTTTTCATATTGTAATTTTGCGATTGTTTTCTGGCATATTTCCTTGACATCTTGACCCCCTCTCACTTAGAACCCTGCACAGGTCTACCTGTCACGTCTCTGCTGCCCTATGAAACTGTTGCTGCGCCCCCGCTAAATACTCGAGCATACACAGAAACTCAACTACCGAGTTTCATCCTCTGTCCCTGTCTAGCCTTTGGCAATCGATGGGGGCTGCTTGCCTCTCGCCTCGTTTGCTTTTCTCTGTCGTTGGCGTTGCTGTCTGTCTGGCGCTGGGGCTGCTGTGTAAGTCCAAGCCAAGGTGTATTTGTAAAAGGTGCTGGGCGATCTTTTACTCTCGCTCCCTTTGTGTACCGAAACTGAGACAGAATGGGCAACCATTGTGAGAGCTCTCTGGGAAAGCATCATCACCTCATTTCAATACGTCTTGATCCAAGCCTCTGTTCTCTAGCCTTTGTTTGTTGTTGTTTTTCGTGCGTTCTTCCTTCTCTTTGAGCTTGCTGGCTCATTTATTTTACTTGTCGCTTTTTAAAATCATTTTCGCTTTTTGTTGTTGGCAGAGGAGGGCAGGCGCACACCATGAGCGGCGAGTTATCAGCTCACGAATTTATAGATACGCATAATACGCCACAGTGCGGGTCAGATTATTAGGTGCATGGTCCCATCCCACGACCCACTTGAGAGTTGATTGCGGAAGCACCTTTAACCCGGTGACGTCTTTTACCAGCCCACTAGAAGCCACTTTCAATATGTGCCGTCGCTCTCTCACTCTCTCTCTCTCCGTCTCTGTGGTCAGAAAGTCTCCCTGTGCCGCGTGTGCGTTGGAAGAGATGGCTGGAATGGAGGCCCCAGCTTCAGTTCCAGTTTCGCTTCCATTGTGGAAGTTCATTCAGCTTTGACTTTTGTCTGCTACGGTTACGGGTTACGGTTAGTTTCCCGCCGCATCCGTTCGGTAATTTGAAATCCTATTTTTTGTTGTTGGTTTATTATCACTACAAGTGTTTCGAATATTTTGTATTTTAACAAGTGAATAATGCTAATAAGCAAGAAGAGCTACATCCAAAACATTCTGTTAGAAGAAGCGAAAAAAAGTGCCAATTGGGTGTGATCTGTGGTGTGTGTGTGCAGGAGTGAGATGATGATATGCGAATAATGCATTGTTGTCCAGCTGCCGTTGCTCTTTTCGCACCCACCAAATATGAGAATAAGAAGAAGCAACGGCATTTGTTTATGCCTATTAAGAGTGTTTGAGTGCTTGTGCCTGGCCTTCGTGTGTGTGTGTGTGTGCGTGTCTGTGTTTGGTTAATGTTTGATCATTGGTGTCTGTCTTCCTCTGCTTCACTTGCTTTTTGCTCTAAATTGATTTTAATAAGTATTTTTTGACTGCTTCTCTCTGTTGTTTCTCTGTCCTTTGCGACTATGCATGTATGTACATATGTATGTATGTAGTATGTGCATGAGCTGGTCCCCATACGACCTTGATGCTGTACATTAACCCATTGAGCGTGCTCTCGTCTCTCCCTCTCTGATGGGAAGACTCTTCTGCGCTTGGCGATCGGCTTACAGAAAAACCAGCCACAAGACACTGGTTTCGCCTGTCTCCTTCTACCTCTATATACCATTTACTTACTTGGCTTTTACACTGCTCGCCATAAGTAATCGCTGCTGGCAGCGTAGTGGTAGAAGAAGAATATTTCATGGGATTGACTTTTGTGTTCTTTGAGATTTCTGTTCGAATAGATAAGGGGTTGGCTCGTGCGCTTATTATGCCCTGTACTTGTAGAGGAGGAGGGTATATGCCTAGATACATAGACATGAGACATATCACATGATGCACTATTGTTTTTGATTTGGTATTTGTGCAGACTCCAAATATATCACTTTCCAATCAATTAGCTCTACATATCTGTTGAGAGGGCATCTAATGTTCGGGTCGTAACTCTGCGATGCAGCGATCGTACTTGTTTTCATTTTACTATCTTTGGTGTTTGCCTTACTCCACGCACACACACACACACACTTGTAGCTGATAAAATAAAAACAAAATACATATACAGTAAACACCAAGGTTAGGAGCGTAGACATTTGTATTACCTCTTTATTAATTATGTTTTCTCTTTCCCACCTATCCTGAACGAAGGCGATAAAGTGCACCGAAATGTGAAAAGCAATTTATGTGGCAAAAATAAAGTGCAGTAAAATTGAAAAAAAAACAAAAACAAAAGAAAAGTGGAAACAAAAAATAATTGGATAAATAAATTTAATTGAAAATCAAAAAAAGGCAGAAAAGTGTGTACCTGCAACACGTGCCCCAGCGCCAACACAGGAAGGGCATGGCCCACTGCCCACTGGTGAGCATCCATTGGAGCAGCCGTAGAGTGTGGTTAATGCAACAATTCAATTAAAGTTTTTCGTGCGGAAGCCAGAGAGGAGAGAGAATTTAGTGTCTGTTCTTGTTGTTGCTGGCGGCGCTGCTGCTCTCTCCCCCGACCCGCGTCCGTATTTGTGTGTGTGTGTGTATGTGTATCTGTGTGAGAGCGCCGCCAGCAGGCATTGAATGTGACAGACAGACTCCATGTCCAAAGCGATGACAAAAGAAAATGCAGTTTAAGTGAATTTCCTGCGTGGACGACAGGCCAATTACGGAAGCGGGATCGAGTGCCGCTATTCCCCACCCCTCCCCCAAATCCGTACTCCCAGCCACCACACAGAGAGAGAAAGCCAGTCTTAGCGATGGCCTCCACACCGACACAAGCAGCACCATCAGTCGCAGTTTCAGCAGCAGTGTCTACGCCACAAAACTACAAAGTGCCATCGACCAGCAAGATATCCGTGGACAAGCTCCTGCGCGTCGGCTACTACGAACTGGAGAAGACCATCGGGAAGGGAAACTTCGCTGTGGTGAAGCTGGCCACCAACATTGTGACCAAGACAAAGGTGAGTGCGAGTCCGGGAATGCCTTTTAAACACTCGATTTCTGTCGATTAATGGGCTGCCAATTAAGGTTATCCCCCAAAATTTATAGCATCGATCTTGATCAGTTGGTTATGGTTAATTCTCAAATGGTTTCAGTTATCCATGATGTACTATGTACATTCGTATATTTTTTGGGGTCTCCACACATACATACACTACTGGTCAAAATAATAAGTACAGAGGCATCGTGCTGATTTTTTATGAAATATCTCGAATGTTTTTGAGTTTATGACTGCCAATTGTTTATATTTTTAAAGATTACAGTTTAGTCAAACATTTAAATCAAAAACTAAAGTTGTGAGCACCCTTACTTTCATTCTAAGCTTAAATTTGTGCTGGCTGTGCATATTTAGTGTGGTCAAAATAATAAGTACACTGGAGGTATTTATTAATTTTTAAGGATTTTATTGGGATTTGGTCAAAGGATTCATGGTTTTTATTGACTCCCTGCATATTAAAGTACATGAGAGTTAAAAAAATTGCCCTATATGGGCCGAAAAATCATTGTTCTGCTGAAGAATTGAAGATTGTCTTGAATCTTAAAAAATAAGGGAAAAGTCTTCGGGAAACTGCGACAAGTCTTGGACGCTCGGTATATTTGGATCAGAATGGCTTAAATTTAAGATTTCTTACTGAAAATCGAAGAAAGAAGAAGAAATCTTCACAAACAACGGACACCCGCATCGCCAGTCTTGCAAAAAATTATGCGTTCATGTCTTACAAAGCCATTTCCGCTCAAGTTGGACATGAAATATCATCTCAGACAGTTCCTCGTAGGCATCAATATTCAGACTTATCAGAACGTATAGGCCAAAAAGGTTCCTTACTCCGAGAAAAAAATTTTGAGATGAGGCAACAATTTTGCGAAAATAATTTTGCATGCTCTAAGCCAGATGGGTCAAAAAAAATCAATTAATATATTATAGAACGACAAAACAAAACCAACTATTTTTGGTAATGACTACAGGAGATATGTACGACGCCCCAAAGGCAAATAATTCGACTTCCAGTACAAAAAAAATGTTTAACCACCGCCTCGGTTGCCTTATGGCCTGGGGCTGTTTTTTTTTTTTTGCATGGTGTTGAACCGATACATCGTAAAAATGATCCTATGACCAAATTCAGGTATAAAAACATATTGACTGACATTATGCAACCATATGCTAAGGAAAACATGTCCTTGAGGTGGGTCTTTCAACAGGACAACGACTCAAAACACACCGCAAGGCTGGTCAAGGCTTGGTTTACGAAGGGCAAGGTAAACGTTTTGAATTGGCCAAGTCAATCTCCTGACTAAAACCCAATATAAAACCTATGGGGAGACTTAAAACGTCGCGTTGGCACTAATACAGTTCGAAACTCCGACGAATTGTGAGAATTTGTCCCAAAAATTTGGTATGAGATTCCAGGAAAGACTTGGCGCAAAATTATTGCTGGGATGCCAAAAAAAATCGCCAAAGCTGAAGAAAATAAGGGTGGCTATATCGGATAATATCGTAGGATTGCTAATAATAAGAAAAAAGTGAAAAAATTTTGATATGCTTTGAGTTTTTGGCTTTGTAGAATTGCTGTACTTATTATTTTGACCACCCTTTGTTTATGTTTTTTCGATAAAATTGATCAGAAAACCTTCATTTGAAGCGATAATTGCATATGTTAAATTTTGTTATATTCTACTGTAGGTTAGTAATCTAAAAGTTAAGTGGATTTTTTCATAATGTTTTTTAAAAAAGTTTTACGAGACGTGAAAGAAAGCTCATGAGCGTGTACTTATTATTTTGACCAGTAGTGTACATACATCCCTTCCATTTATAGTTTCCGAAATGGTGGGATGATTTTTGATTGCGATTTTCGCTGACTGAAATTGATTTTGATGATTACCCTTTGATTAAATTGTATATTGCCGCGAGAATATGTGTAGAGCAATTATTTACACAATTTATTGACAATCGGGAGTTTCGTTTCGTCTTTCGGTTGATTTTTCGATTGTTTGGGTTGTTGTTTGCTTTCAATTGACAATGTCGGTGGGTCTGCTTAGGGGGGTTTTGGGTTGGCGGTATTGGGGCGGGGTAGGCGGCAGGTGGCAGGTGGCAGCATCGACAGATGCTAATTGGAATCGCAGTTGTAAGGCGTTGTGTATTGACTTCTCTTTCAATCGAGTTGGCGATGCTCCTCCTCCAAGCAGCTCTCCCTCCCAAAAGGTTCGGTTCTGTCTCTTCAGGAAGTAATTTAATTTCGCCTTTTCTGCCTTTGTTTCTTTGCGATTTGTCATTTGAATTTACATATCGCTTACTGTTTTTATGTTAATCTGGTTTTTGAGAATTTCCTGCCATAAAGTTAATCAAAGCCGAGGTGAGACCCGATCCCTTCCGAAATACAGCGCTATGGTAGACGTTTCACTTGAAGTTGGCTTCCAGTTTGTTTCAAGACTGCGACTCACCTGCAGTTCCCCATGTTGAGTCACCCATCGATGTGGCAGTGGGGAAGAGTAGGTGCATTGCATCAGGGGAAGTGCTGACAGCAGCAACTGTGACACTTCTGATAATTGGGAGGGTCAACCGAAACACTTACAAGCACACACACAACCCACAAAGGAATGCGAGCTTTCCCCTTAGATGCCCCTTTTCCAACTTACTTACTCTCTACTGCACGATAAAAATACGACTAAACTGACAAAATTCCAACATACATATGTACATATATGTAGGATACATCATCCCTCATACACCCAATTAGGAACATAAATACAGGGTATCAACACGCGAATCTCTTCAATCATTTAACGTGACAATGTACAGAGCGAGGGTGGCAGAAAGACCATCAGCTGAGGGGTGTGAGGGAAGAAGAGAGATCAGTGGAGAATGAAAATGGAAAAAACAAACAAGCGAAATAAATATTTTTTGCATAATTGACAGCGTTGAGGATTCTGCACCGAACACGTGCCCATTCATATCGATCTAGGCAATTATCGCTGTATATGTCATTTATAGAAAATTACTACAAAAATGGGGAAATCAAACAAACAAGAAGGAAAGGCAAAGCCTTAATTTCATTATTTTTCCGCACTATTAAACATCTCAATCCCTTCCTTCCGTTAGTTGGATTTGGAAGCCAAATAACTTTCTTTTGATTAGAGCTTCAAGGGACCTTGAAGGTTTAGGTTACCTTATCTTTTTTTTTTTGCATGGCCAATCAGTAGGCCGTTGTTTATTATGTATACATACATATGTACATATATATGTGCGTATGTATGTAGCTCTGGCTTATCTCACTTAAGCGTATTTGCCAATAATTAACTACAATCAGTGGAAAATGGCAAAAGATCCATCCAACACATGCATCGATATACAATACATACATAGATACATACACATGTACAATGTAATCCGAAAGAATCACAAAATGGATCGATAAGAATGTGGATGACATGGTGTACTTATGGAGAAATGCTTGCCGTGTATCATAAAATCAAACCATAACCTAGTTTAAATGATTTCATCATAGGGAACCCAGAATTGTTTCTACACAGACCCAGGGGATCAATGGGGAACGACACTGGACTAACTGTTGTGCCTCTCTTTGTTGGGGATTTCCTCTCACTCTTAATCACTTTCACGTGTCGTGTTTTTGATCAAAGTTGATTGTAATTTAATTGGGTAAAAAATTTAACTTAATGGAATTATCGGTCGGCGGTTTCCTTGGCAACTGTTTTAATGCTCCAATTGATGCAATTAAGAGCAGTCATGCAGCGCACTCCGCTCCACTCCCTCTCTTTGTGCTGCTGATTGATCTTTCCCTATGGAGTAAATATTTAATATTTAAGCTGCCGTCGTCGTTGTCTGAGCGTTGACTCTTTGGCCAGCAGACCGAAAAAACATGTTTGAATATCTAACACGCATCAGACAGAGAGAGAGAGAGTGAGTGAATAAGAAGACAGGCGAGTGAGGGAGAATGGCAATCGTTTAAAAATCTTTATTTACCTTTTCATTAACTCTTTCGCGGCTTTTTGTTATTCGCTTTTCGACTGTCTGTCTGCGGTTTTTTATGCTTGATTTTTCTTTTCGCTGTTGTGTATTTACGAAACCCAAAAAATCATGCGCGCTAAATCTAAGGCCGCCAATGTCGCCCATTTTGTCTCTCTTCCATATTCCCCCCCCCACGCCATTTTTTTCTTAGTTTTTTTGTTGACTCCTCTCTTCCCCTTCCTTCCTCAAGTCCCTATTTTGTTTTCAAAAACAAACATTGGCGTTATGATAACCGAAGCTGTTATCAAGTGCTTCTTCTTTTCGCCTTTTTGTACCTAGAAGAATAGCCTGAAGCCTCAGCAGCAGCAACAAAAACATGAAAGAAGCCCCCAACAAAGTAGATTCGCCAAATCAGTCACGTGTGTTTGCTCACTCTCTCTCTCTCTCTCTGTTTGTCTCTTACGCTGTTTGTCCGATGATCTGACTGTTTGTCCTTCACTCCCTCTCTGCAGCAACAGTGTATGTATGTAAATATGTATGTGTGAGAGATGTTTTTATTCTGTAAAAACTGTTCTTTCGTTCGTGATACCCTTGCCAGAGGTTACTAGAATTTTGAATAGAAGTTTGTAATGCAGATAAGGAAATTCATACATACATATGTACATATGTATGTGTACAGAAATTCTTGACCGGTTTTCCGTTTCTTTGAAAACTATTCTCTGCCTTCCTCTACTTTTACACAGAGATCCATTTATTTGCTATATAATGTAAATATGTAAAGATTGGTATATTCGTCAAACTGAGCACGAAAACGGTAACATTAACGATTTATTTGAAGGATAACTAGTGCTTCGGAACAAGAGTTTTCTTTTTGTAATGTACATTGTATGTACATATTTCCCAGCTCTCGAATCTCTATTGAAATCCAAAGCTCTTTTCTGATAGCTCTCACCGTCCGCCACACACAAACACACAAACACCGCAAGCCCTTAACCCATTTTCACTAGCAATTAAGTAGGCCATGTCGGATAATTGTGAATTTTCTAATCGATTTTACTATTTCCATTGTGCTCTCCGGACTACTTGCAAATTAAATTGGAAATTTTTAAATTCCGAACTAAGCCACATAAAGTGTATTGACCTCTGCGGCCGAAGAGAGGAGGTGACGGAGATTACCTGTTAGGTGAGAGAGTAACAATTGCAGCAGCCTGAAGAAAATAGGTCGCATATCGATTAAACACGTGCATGGTGGCAGGGGCGTACAACAGGGGAGGGAGTTGCTTCAGTCAAAGACTTTGACGAAGGGGTAGAGAGTGGGGTGGGGTGTGGCGGGTGTGCTGGCAACACGTTTGATTACCACGCGTAAACAGCGACAATAAGAACTAGAGTGCAAAAGTTGCAAGGACCCGCCCAAACGTTGTGCAACATTTTGCGGCAGTCACATGCCAGCGAAGCCCTTTGATAGACAATACCAATGGAAACTGCAATAATGGACGAGGAAGCAAAGCCACCCATCCCCAAAGCGAAGCCTCCCGAGAAGCCACTCCGACGGAGAACCCAAACCAAAGCCCCAGCCCCACCGGCAGCTGCAGCCCCACGTAGGACCCAGAAGGCGACACCCACTGCGATTATGTGTGAACTGACGCGCCTCAAGGCGCAGCAAAAGTACCTCGAATGCCATCAAGTCAGGCTGAATGTCAGCAGTTTCCAGGATAGCCCAGAAGACGAGGCTAGTACCGAAGGCAGTGATAGGCACGGACCCCCTTCCCAGGAGAACGCTACCAGGCAGAGGCCAGGAAGCTCCTCCGCTGCAGCACTCACCATCCTGATCAATGAGATTGAGCGCCTGCAGCTCGAGCTGGACGAGAAAATGCAGGTATATCGCTCCGCCAAGCGCAACGAGCTGCAGGACATGTGGCGCTATGTCAGCGCCATGAAGGAGGACGTCTTCCGGCCGGAGCGTCTCAGCATGTACACGGTCAACGCCCTGAGAGAGCGAATCGTTGGCCTCAACGGCCAGCTGGAGCGGTTGAGTGCGAAGAATTCGAAGGAACTGGAGACTCTGCGAGAGGAGTACCAGAAGTTGGAGCGCGAGAACAAGTTCATATGGAGGGGCAGCCTATAGAACCCTCAGAGTATAACGAAAGAAAGTTGTATATAAATTATGATTAATAAATGTAGAAGATTAATAAAAGCTTTCCAAGGAAATATACACACGTATGTAAGTACGTGAACCATTTCGTTTTATCAAAATAAATTCGATGAGCGCACAATCGGAGTATAATTTAAGGAGAATTACTTATCTGTGCTGCAGTATTGCATAAAGGAATATGGAATGAATAAGTTTGAGTCCAGTCACTCATCAGTCCTATGAGGCACGATCTTTCTTAGTTTTTTAAATTCGTAACCTGCCATCGGAAAGCTTTCTTAGTTATGGTTTTAAAAGTTCGGAGTAAAAGTTCATCAAATGAAATTAAACGATTCATTGAAATTCAGGATATAGCGAACTATTTATGAAATTCGTGATGAATTTCGATGTGGCCTTTATTCCTTTCAGTGTCCGTCGACGCTCGTAATCAACATTTCAGACCTTGGCTGGGCTTGCAATGCCTTTTTCCTTGAAATCAATAGAACCAAAGAACCTTTTGAGGCGATATTTTGCCTTCAGCTGAAGGATTCCTAAATGGAGGGAGGCGACATTGGGCTGGGCATGTCGTTGTCGTTTTCGCCATCGCTCTGTGTGTGGTTGTTGTAGCGGCGATTATTTTGAAATGTCTCATTTGCGAGCAAAGGCCTTAAGGTTCATCGCGTTTGCCTGCGACGAAACGAAAGGTCAAACGGCACGTGGCAATGTGGCATTTCTTTCCCCCCCTATTTACCCCATCTCTGCGACTATAGTAATAGAAGTGAAGTTCCACTTGGGCGCTGGATGTGGCAGGGGCTCTGCTCACGTGGCACTGGAATTTCTGTAGGGCGTACAATCAATTTCGTATCAGTTTGTTGTGCTCTTGTTGATGTTGTTAAATTTTTTTTGTATTTCATGCAATTATGTAACGTGTCAAGCCCATTTCGCTCTTTTCCCCACCGCTGGCTGTTACGCGTATTACGGCGTTGCACCAAACGAACATATGCAAGTTCCTGCATTTGTCTCAACTTCTCAAAGTCGGAGATGCAGAAGAAACAGAGATTGTAGCAAACGGATAAAATATATTAAAAATAATATAAATAAAAAACGCAGCGGAAACGGAATCCATAAAACGATTTTGTTTTAAAGTTGAGAGAAAACCGGTGCCTGATGATGCTGCCATTGTCATTCAGCCGAAGAGCTTGATAAAGAGGGGAAGATAACAGCAGAGAGGAGAGAGAGCCAAAGCTAAACAAGGTTTATTTGGATAAGGTGATGCATTGAGCATTGAACGCTCTGGTCTGGCAATGCTTGGCTAATGTGCTTCAATTGCTCTGAGATCGAGAGAGCAGCACTCAAAAGAGTAGAAATACCTCAGCTGATAAAAAAACAAAACAAAAACCATGGCGGAAAGCAGCGTAAAACGTAAAGCGTACAGCGTAAAGCGAGCGTGCGCTCACTTTTGTTGTTAATTATTAAACATTGTGTTAAATTTTTTAAATGTTTTGTGAATACACAAAAGCAAATAAACAGTCAGCAGCATCAGCAGCAGCGGCAGTCGTGAGCAAAGAATGTTTTGTGTTGTCTCACTTTGCGCTTTATACTTTGCCTCTTCGCTCTCCCCGCTGCTCCGGTAGCACCGCTACACACACGCACACAGATGTACACCGGTATCCGAACACGCGCACCATGTATGGGGTGCTCTGCTGTTGCTGCAGACTGTGCGGCCACCTGGCCACCTACCCACCTGAACCTGAACAACCCCCCCACCGCTGGTAGCAGTTGGACGACGCACAGTGGAACTAATTTCTGCAATTTACTCCATTTTATATCAAAATGGAAAACAACTGGACTGACCTTGTAACGAAGTAAATTTAGCCAAAGAAATTAAAATGAACCAAATACACCCAGCAAGCCAATATTTAGTATCTACCCAAAGTATCTTTTTATAATATTAAAAGAAAATGGAAAGTTTTCTTGGATAAGGTAAAAGGTCCTTATACATTTTATCAACCAAAAATAGCTTTGTTCCCACTGTGCTTAATTCAAGCGAGACGCGTTTTTTCCACTTTCCTTCTTCGTAATTTTCGGCTGGCAACCCACTCATCTTAGATTTCGATGCTGCTGTCTCTCTGCAAGTAAGTGCGCTCTGCTCCTTCTCTGCTTGCTCTCTCTTTGCGGATCTGCTCGGTGTGCTCTGACAACGTTCGTTCACCTTCGCCCGAACGAAGCGAACGACAAACAAACACAAACAAAAGACGGCAAACATTTAACAAAGATCGAAGGAAGAAAGGAACAGTATACATATAGCATTTGACTAATTGCTTGCCCTCTGGTGTTCCCTTGCAGGTGGCCATAAAGATCATCGACAAGACATGCCTCAACGAGGAGTATCTGAGCAAGACGTTCCGGGAGATCTCCATACTGAAGTCACTGCGGCATCCGCACATCACGCGTCTGTACGAGGTGATGGAGTCGCAGTCAATGATCTACCTGGTGACTGAGTATGCCCCCAATGGGGAGATCTTCGATCATCTTGTGGCCAATGGACGGATGAAGGAGCCGGAGGCGGCTCGCGTCTTCACGCAGCTCATCTCGGCGGTCCACTATTGCCATCTCCGTGGGGTGGTGCATCGCGATCTCAAGGCCGAGAATGTACTGCTCGACAAGGACATGAATATCAAGGTGAGCGAACCCTCAGGCCATTGTCCTACCTTCGGATTGGTTGTTCACACATTGCCTGCCTTTGCAGCTCGCTGACTTTGGCTTCAGCAATCACTACGAGGAGGGGGCCACACTGCGAACCTGGTGCGGATCCCCGCCCTATGCCGCCCCCGAGGTTTTCCAAGGTCTCGAGTATGACGGACCCAAGTCGGATATCTGGAGTCTGGGCGTTGTTCTGTACGCCCTGGTCTGCGGTGCCCTGCCCTTCGATGGGAAGACCATACTGGAGCTAAAGAGTCGGGTGGTGTTGGGAAAGTTCCGCATACCCTTCTTCATGTCCCAGGGTGAGATAACAGCCATAGAAACATATTCATGCAATTAGTTATGCATAACTAACCCTCTATAATCCTTTGCAGAATGCGAGCACCTCATCCGCAACATGCTGGTGGTGGAACCGGATCGTCGCTACACCATCAGACAGATCATCAAGCATCGTTGGCTCAGCGAGTGGCAGTCCGAGCTGCATGAGGAGGAACGAGGAGGCTGCGAGAGCACCGCGCTTCCCTTTGCCGGAGGCTCCATGTCCAACTCCGCATCGAGCTCGTCGCTGAGCAGCGTGGTCGACTCTTCGCCGCCGCAGCTGGACTCGGTGGTGATGACGCACATGCTGCAGCTGCCCGGCCTGACCGCGGACATGATTGCACTGTCGGTGCACGAGCAGCGCTTCGACAACATCTATGCCATATACAACCTGCTGCAGGACAGGCTGCAGCAGAAGCGACGCGAAAACCAAAGACTGCAGCACCACGCCAGCCTCGCCTACTCGAGGTCCCGCAAGACGAGCATCACGACGGGCGTGGTGGATCGGTCCGTCGAGCCCATTAAGCAGGAATCCCTCGAACGCCTCAGTCCGCTGAGCAGTGCGAATGCCTCCTCCAGCTCGGCCCTGGGCTTTGGCTGGACCGACGTGGCCGTTGATCTGGAGAAGTTCGGTGACTTTGAACTCGAATGCCTGGCGCGACCCAATGAGGTGGGTTCTCAATGGTCCTTTGAGTCTCTTTTGATTTATAAACTAACGATTTACTATGTCCTGCAGCCTCCTGTAAACCAGCATCATTTGTGTGCCAACACAGTCGTTAACGGGGCCAACACACGACGCCACACCGTGGGACCGGGGGATGTGGCCCACGAGCAGGCCCTGGCCAATCCTCACGTGCCTCCCATCGACTTTAAGTGCCCTCCGCAATGCAATGATCCCGCTCAGGCCATGCCCTACTATCCCGTGAATCTGCCCATGCTGCAGAACCAGCCGCTGCACAACCTCACCATCAAAGATCAGCATCTGCTGAAGCCACCTGTTGTCATGGGTGCCAGTAAGTCCTCCCACCCACCCATCCACCTGGATATCCACCTTCAAGCAATCTGTTCGTACATTTGTAGGTTCCTTTGGACGTCGCGCCTCGGATGGCGGAGCCAATCTGCACATCTACTACCCTGCCAGTGGCACTGTTGGAGGTCCCACCCAGGGCCAGCAAATGGACACGGCCGGCTACTACATCAATCCCAATTGTGGGCCAGATCCCAATATCCCCCAGGAGCTTTCGCCGCTCAGCGAGCAAGCAACGGTTCAGATGCATTGCTGTCCAGAGAACGCCACGGGTGACTGCAACGAGGAGCTCCAAAGGTGCGGTACCTCTTCTCCCCTTATTTATGATTAGGGCCTAACCAGTTCTCTCTCTTATCCCATACGCAGCTACATGCAGAAGCGTGGCGGTGTTAAGCGCCATACCGTGGGCTGCACTGATGATCTCTCTGTGACGCATGGACCGGTCACGGGGCAAGGCTCCTCCCAGGCACCAGCATCCTCCTCGAACATGCGACAACGACGAACGGGTCTGCTTACGGTCACCGAGCGGCCGCCAGGTGCGTAAATGGAGATGTGCACTCATAAGAACAGTTATTTGAATATAAACAAACAAAAATGAGAGGATTCCCAAGAATGACTAATAAGAGAATTTGTAGCAAAGAGATTCTTCTTAAAGTAAAACATATGAACTGATCTGATCTGATCAGCACTACCCTTAAAGAAATACCAAGAATAAGAGGAATATATTAGAGAGGGAAACTGCATGGCTTTAAGTTTCGCTTAATTTTATCCTTAACGGCAGCCATTTCGTATATTTTATTGATTTAATAATTTTTATTTATAATTTCATTAAATTTATGGTTAAATATTTTTTTCCTCTCCCTCTTTCGTTTTATGTAAACATTTTTTGGTTTTTGTTGCATTTGATTTGAATTTTGTGTCGCCTGCTAATGCACAACAACCACAAAACCACGCACTGCTGCCTACGCTGCCGCTACTGCTGCTGCTTGACAAACAAAAAAAAAAAAAAACACCCCGATCGATAGTGATTCATCCCGAGCTAATACGCGAGGTCGAGTCTCGCATGAATCGCGACTATCTGCCGCCCACACTCAAATCTCTCAGTCAATCCCCGCCGAATGGCAACTATGGAGTCGGCCTGGCCATGGCCAAGGGCGTGTCCCCGCCGCATTCCCTGCCGCTGGTGGCATCCGCTTGCGGCTCAGTGCCCTTGGTTGCAGCCAACAATCGTCGCATCCATCGCGTTGTCCACTCGAAGCTGCCCACCGTGCAGGAGGGTGGTAAGTCTTATGATTTCCTTTTCGTTTTTCCTGCCAAGATACCAAACCATAAACGAGAGCGAGGGACCCAGACCCATACACCAGACGCCTGGATGATGTTTATTCGTGTGGCTCATGATTTGTTTCCCTTTTTTCTTGTCTCTTATGGCGTTCAATTGCTGCTGCGCTTGTCATTTAGCGACAATAGGACGCTACAGTCCGGTGCGTCGGGCCTCGGAGGGATCGAAGAGCCAGTTCCAAGGGCCGCTCCAGGAATGCCAATCCCTGCAGAAAGGTATTGCACAGAGAAACTTTTTGGTTGCACCCAGTCCGCCGCTTTTAGAAAATTCGATCAGTCTGCCAGGTAAGAGAGAGAACGAGAACAAAATTCGCTCGCCCCCCAGCTTTGAGCTCCCACCCCCCCCAAATTTCACATAACCTTGAGACTTTGAATAATTCTTTACCTGCTTCGACTCCGACTCCACAGGTTCCCCCATACATGGGAAGCCAGGGATGGGCCTGCAACTGGCTCTGCGACGTGGCCATGACATTGCCATTCCGCCGGATGCGATCAAGGGACTGCTGCCGGCACTGGATCGCCTGGTTAAGGAGCAACGTGTGAGCTACGAAATCGCCAACAAGATAATCTCATCGCATGTGGTGCCCCTCGATCTGGCGCCCCTGCTGGGGCTCTCGGCCCATGCCCATGTCAGTGCTGCGGCTGTCAGTGGCGGGCATCTGGACCAGAGCCACGTACTGCACCTCCAGCAGCTGCAGCAGCAACAGCAGTTCCAGCCGATGCACAGCTTCAGCGTATCCCCGATTAGTATGCCCCACGCCGCAGTGGTGAATGCCTCGCTGACCTCCGCCAAACAGATGTTCGGACAGCCGATGGGCGGCTATCCACAGTATCCGCCGGCCATGACCCTGCCCCTGCAGCCGCAGCACCAGAACCAGCTCGTGGGACCGTTCAGCAGCATCAACCTTGGGGCCAGCAATTCCAACTCGAGCAGCGGCTGCCAGTCGCCCGTGTACAGCAACAGCAGCTTCAGCGGCAGCTGCTCGCCCAATCCCTACCTGCCCTGTGTGCCCGCGGTGCTATCGCCTGTGTGCAGTGCTGCGGGACCCTCTTCGCCGATGCATCAGATCACCAAGGGCATCTCGGTCCTGACCACAGGCAGTGGCGGTGGCTCCATCACACGCGGCACATCAGCGGCAAGCGAAGGAGCAACTGCTGCTGCGGCTGCCAATCAGCCGCTGGATCTTTCAATGGATGTCTGCGGCGGCATCCAGGTCGAGCAGCCGTCGGACTATGCCGCGCCCAACTGGTTCATACCCACGGCTCTGTACTATGACCTGAAGCCGTTGAATCTGTCGCCAGCGCAGCCAGTGCGTGTCGTGCCCACGCCCCCTGCCTCGCCCAATCTGTGCATCATCCAGGAGGAGAACGGCAACGGTCAGATGTGTCACACGATCACGACGGGAATGCCCTATGCCGGCTGCACTGGCGGGATCACGCCTCAGATTTGCCTAACCGATGTCCAGGGGAGCGAGATTACCTTGGTGGCCCTCTCATCCGACAATAGTCGCGACAGCGAGGACTCTTTGGAGCCGCACACGCCCGTCATGTCCCTGCAGGTGCGTGGAAGATTCCTTCAGAAGCCTCATGGATATTCTAACCCTCTCCTCTTACCTTTCTTGCAGGGCTTGATCATTACCGAACCCAGCAGCGATATGCCCTCCATTACGCGTGGAATCGGACGCAAGGCGAGCCTGGACTGCGAACCCAGCAGCAACCATGTGACGGCCGCCAGTTCGAACTCCCATGCCGAGGCTCAGTGTCGACGGGGGAGCGACAAGTCGCTGGGGTTTTCAGACGATTCCCTCAGCAACGACTCGAATAATCTGTCGCCCTGCCAGGAGCCGTCGGCCAGCTCGGGCTTCAAGTCCGACTCACATTCCGAGATGGGGGACCACACGGAGTGCGGCCACCTCACGCCGGACTCGATGTGCGACTCGCGCCGGATGTCGGATGAGATGTGCTACGAGGTGCCGCTGCCGCACGAGTGCTGCAACCTGGATTCCACCCGCATTCTTGAGATGGTGAAGCAAACCATTGACTCGACCATGCCGCCCAAAGGATTTGTGCTGCACAAGGGCAGCATCAGTTCGGAGGACAGCGGGGCCGAGTCACGGCACAGCAGCGCCTCGAATGCCTCCAACTCGCATCCGGCCTGTGAGCCATCAGGACAGCCCCTGGCCTCCGCCTCCGGCTACAGCGAGCACACCACCAATCTCAGCCTGGAGTATTCCGGCGGCCTGCAGATCGAGCTGCAGGTGTGCGAGGGACGCAGCCGCGACCACCACGGAGCCGGCAAAGGCATCAAGCTGCGTCGCATCTCTGGCGATCAATTCGAGTACGGCAAGATCTGCCAACAGCTGATCAGTACGATTACCATGCAGCAGGTGGCCGGCTGAGCTCCTCCTCAATGGATGTACCCTGCCTGCCCTTCCCCCTCCTAGCTACCTACCTACTAAATGACTACTCGCCTTGCCTAAACTCTGCGTAGCTGTGATTTAATTCGATATGTACGATATATCTATATCTATAAATATCTGTATGTGTATGTTTATCCTAGTATGTGTGTGTGCGAAGAACTTAAGCAATCCAGAGGAGTCGAATTCTGTATTTCTGTAAATACGTATTTAGCTACATTTCTCTTATGCAAATTCAAATTTAGAACCCTTTTGAAATCTTCTAGCCGTAGTATCATAATCAAAATTAATGAATATCAATCTTTAGAAACTTTTTTCTATTGCTAATCTGATGAAAATATACCCCACAACCCCCCTCCCACCATTCAACACATATTAACATTATAGAATTTATGCACATATTTTAGAACGAAAGTGTATTTCGAGTGTAGAGGTATGGCGAGAAGTTCTTAAGCAAGCAAGCAAGCAACCAACCAAGCGACAACAAGAGCAAGTAAAATGCATTCCAGTAGCAACAATTTTCAAACAAAGGCAACCAATGTTCGTACTAGCTATAAATATGATATAGATATGTAGATTCTAGCGATATATACATGCATGCATGCATATTAAATGCGTATGTATCAACAAATTTTATGTTAAATTCTTGTGCAATTCGTAAGCGTAAAAAGCGTTTAGTTCAACAAAGATACGTATGTACATCTTAACCCCTATACAATAATACATATACATATGTACATATGGATATTTTACAAATGTGTAGTTAGTTCTGTCCTCTAAATGTTATGCATTATAGGCGATAAGCTCTCAATTCCGTTACAATTTAAACAATTTTTCTTATCATTTCTGTAGTGAAAAATTCAAGTTTGTTCGTTTGTTTTAAGCGATCCTACGATTGGAGAGAGAGATTGTGGGTGGCGTCGTGCCCTCAAATGCGTCACTACATATACATATTAATTAGACATCCCCGACACATTGAGTAATCTATTTTTTAATGAAAGACTGCTGTGATTTTAAATGTAATTAATTAATTTAAACCGTTAGGAGACGCAAGTAGACGAAAACAGAAACAAAAATACAAAATAAATACGAAATCATCTAGTTATATGCGATTATCAAATTACATAAATAGTTCAACTTTATCTTAAATAAATTACCAATTCTTCGAAACATAAAAGCTTTATTTTAATTCGATTTTAGCTGCATAAGTGTCATAAAACAGAATATAATAAAAATAATAATTTTTGTTAGTTGCTGGCTGACATTCAAATTCCGCGCGCATTTGCTGATAGACTCCTATTTGCAGAGTGGTGTCATCGTGATTTTGCAGGCTATTTCACATCACTAGCATGGTGAGAGTTGACGATATATATGCTCGGTATATTTTGAAGTCGAAACTGAATTCAAGGTATACGTAATTTATACAACGTTATCATTACAACGGTAAAGAACAATATCTATTTTCAAAAAAAGAGGTTTTCAATTGAAGAATATGATATTCCTCGGTATATTTACGGTATTTTATGAAATGTGAAGGTATATTTTGGTATATTTTTGATGGTCGCACGGTATATTTGGTCACACTGATAAAATTCAACAAACAAATAAATTGCTGGTGAACTTTTTTTGAATTAATAGCTGATTTTAGCTGAAAGGATGATTTGCCGATTGTGCCTAAACAGCGTCAGCGACACGGACACTATCCAGATCTTCGAGAGCATCGGCCTCACTCTGAACGTGGCCACTGTGCTGTCGAAATACTTTTGGTTCGAGGTGCGTTTCGTGCAGGGCAGGATTCGAATCTAAAGTTTAATTGCATTATTTGTCAACATTTGCAGCCAAAAAACGATGATCCCATATCGACGGTGATTTGCTTGGACTGCTGGAACCAAGTGAGCCAATTCCACGAGTTCTATGTGGCCGTGGAGAAGGCGCATCGGCTGCTCACCGAACGCTTCTCCCTGAATGTGGGGGAAAAGGCCAACAGCGGACAGCCAGAGAGTGAGGAGGAGCCAAACCAGCTTCCCGATGAGGCAGAGGAGATGCACCAGTTGCCTGATGAGAAGGAAGCGCTAAGCCAGTTGCTTGAGGAGTCGGAGAAGCCACATCAGTTGTCTGATGGGGCGGAGGAGCTGCTTTTCCAAGAGGAAATGGATGGGGGTCACCAGGACTGCGACAGCGATGCCTCCTTCAGCAATGAGCAGTTCCTTAACCAGGTACTGTGTCAGCAGGACACCACTGATGACCAGCAGGCATCTCTTGCAGAGAAGCAAGAGGAAGTGGATCTCAAGAATGTGCCACTGATTGCTGTAGAAGAACGTAGGGAAACGCGCTCAACAGCCAGAATAAAATCGCATCAAGCAGCACATATGGAGCTCTTAGAAGCAGATCCGGAATCTCTAGCAGTCACAGACAGCGAACCGAAACCTGTGAATCCTTCAGCTACCGCCGCCAAGCGACGAATGCGGAGTCGCAAATCCGAGGAACATTCAATGAAGACCAAACGTTACGTAGACTATAAAAAGTCCATGCTGGATATCGATCAGAAGATCGCTGGCCACATGCGTCTCACCTGCGACATCTGCCACCAGGGCCACGCGACCTTTCTGCTGCTCTGCAAGCACATGCTGCAGGTGCACCACCGCAAGGGCTATGCCATCTGCTGCCACAAGAAGTTCTACAAGCGCTCGGCACTCACGGACCACATCGACCGCCACCTAGATCCCGAGAAGTTCAAGTGAGTGGTAAAGTGGAGGCCAGCAATCTGAAATTTAACTCACCCGAAAGAGGAACCCCATTAACGAGAAATACCCCATAAACAAATTTCAGGTGCACTGAGTGCGACAAGACTTTTGCGGACAAGCAGTGCCTGCGGAATCACGAGCTGCTGAAGCACCAGCCGGACGATGTGAAGGTCTTCATGTGTGAGCAGTGTCCCAAGCGCTACACGAAGCAGTATTTGCTGGAACAGCATCGCATCATCCACAAGGAGCGCACTATACCGTGCGGCATCTGCGACAGAAGGTTAGTTGTCAGTGAAGCGCACTCGGTTGTCCCTCAGTTAATTGGATTTCTTCCATGCTTAAAGGTTTCCCAACGACTCCCTGCTCAGTACCCACGTAAAAATGGTGCACAGCAACTATGGCACAATGTGCGACATCTGCGCTCAGGTGATACGCGGACGAGCGGCCTTTAAGCGGCATCAACTGGAGCACTCGGGTGTCTCAGAGCCGAAGGTACAGTGCGACATCTGTGGATCCTGGCACAAGAACAGGCATAGCCTGAAGAAGCATGTGCGTCGACACAAGGGCTCCTCCGAAGAGGTGCGCACGTGCAAGGTGTGTGGCAAGGTGTCGCCCAATCGCAGCGCCATGCTGAGCCATCAGCGCTATGTGCATTTGGCGGATCGCAAGCACGAGTGCAGTGTGTGCAACAAGGCATTCAAGAAGGCCATCACCCTCAAGGAGCACATGGCCATGCATACGGGGGAGGTTCTCTACAAGTGTCCCCACTGCCCCAAGACATTCAACTCGAATGCCAACAAGCACACGCATCGCAGGAAGGCTCATCCCAAGGAGTTCGAGGAGGCGCGCAAGGCACGCACCGAGAGCCGAATGGCCACCACCGAGGATGGGCCTGGATCTGGGCCGCACATTATCACAATCTCAACGGAAGGGGACGAAGGCGAGAGCGAAACACACAACATTCTGCTGACCGCCACCGAGGAGGACCTCAAGGCCGAGGGCATTGAGTTCACTCTGTGCCTTAGTCCACAGGCGGCAGATTGAAGATCGATTCGATCTGTTCGTCTGTTTGAATTATTTAGGTATAGGTTTATTTGTAAGATCCTTAGGCTAGCAGCGAGTAACAAAATAGACGGAGATTTGAAATGGAATGTTCTTGATAACCGGGGACAAACAGGTACTAACCGCGCTCGCAAATGATTTCCACAGCATTGGGCTCCATCAGCACCGATTCCAGGCAGCGTTGAACGGCCGAGCCGAGGAGTTCGTCCAGCAAAAAGTTCACCAGGCTGTTTGGGGGGAGGATATGGATGAACTATCTAATCTATAACTGAAGACGCACTCACTTCTCATCGCTGACAAAGCGCCAGAGGTTCATTTGCAGATAGTGGGCATCCACTTGGATCTGCTGCAGTCCGTACTTGCTGAACGTCCTCAGACGCACGCACTCCAGCAGCGTCTGCAAGGGATTCATTAATTACACGCTGCAAATCACGATAGGAGCACTCACTTTAAGGCCAATCTTGATGATGCCCATCACAATGGAAGCCTTGGTGAACTCCACCGATGTGAAGATGTCCACTCGCTCCGAGAACAGCCGATGTATGTTCGACACATAGTTGGACTCCAGCTGCGAGGGCGTGTAGTTGGACCAATTGGAGCGATACTGCGGCTTCGAGGCTGTGAAGTTGCTGAAGTAGGTCTTGCGGCTGGAGTCGCTGCTGGCCGTTGTGCGAAAGCCTGTGGGATTCCCCGTTCCCTCGTACAGACTGGCCACCACCGTCTCGATGCTGCCCAGCTCCTCCACCACTCGCTTCATCACCGCCCGCACGGAACGCGGCTCGAGGCAGTTGAGCCAGTCGCGGGTCTCGACGCTCTTGCGCAGCATCTGGGAGATGTTTGCGCCTTGGAGTCGAACGTAGGCGTCCAGGAGGGCCTGGGCCGTCTCGCGCATCTCCGCACAGATCTCAGTCTCGTGTGTGAGGGTCGCACTGTTCTCCGAGTCAATTTCATAGAGGTCATCTACCAGAGCAATCTGCAAAACGGAGAAGGGATTAGGAATCCAGGGAATCGCTTCTGGGATGCTTACCAGTATGTGGACACCTTGCTGCTCCAGTTCCAGGCAGGTCTTGGACAGCACTAGGAGCAGATTTGGCGGACTGGAGCTGGAAGCATCGCCAAAGCCGCACATCACCTTGCAGATGTGGCGCAGGAAGCCAATGAGAAGGTTCTCCCGAATGCCCTCCACACAGAGGGCGCCCTTGTGCTCGGCCTTGATGTTGAATGACCAATCGGTGCGCAGAAAGATAAGCAAGTCCTGGAGCACGCCCTTGATCTTCTCCACCATGGCCACGTACAGGTTGCTGATGAGATCGGACAGGTTCAGGCCGGTGGCCGCATCACTCTTTGCCGACACCAAAGAAAGACGCACAGCACTCAGGCTATCGGCGAAGTGATCCTTCAGGTTTTTGGCGTGGGCGTCACACAGCTGGTGGGCGGCACCAATTATGATGTCCACCGTATTGCGCTGCACCTCCAGGCCTCGGCAGATGTTGCGCATGGCCTGGAGACGGCGATGCAGGCGGTCCAAGGCCCGCAGCATGACCTGCGTGTCGCCATAACCAATGTCCGATTCGACGCGGTCCTGAACTAGCGTCAGATACTTGTCTATGTTCTGGTTGAGGAAGATATTAAGCTCGAGCAGAGCATTCTCCTGGAAGTCGTCGCTGTAGGGGAGCGCAGATGATTAGGTTCGGAGCAGTGAAAATTTAAGGCACTGATTTACCGTTCATTCTCGTAGTGTTTGGCCACGAACATGTCAAAGTAGGAGGTCACCACGAGGGCCAGGTCATTGAGGAAGCCATCGATGCCCATGTCCACGAACTCGAGCATATCGCGCTCCGTTTGGTCCTGCAGCATGACTATCTGTTCGTGCAGCCGCTTGCCGGCACAGGTGAGCATCTCGCTAGCCAGGTCAGACGTTTTCTCGTCCAGCTGCAGGAGTAGTTCTCCGATCTCCGTCAGCGACTGGGCCGTATTGCCGGCCCGCTGAAAGTCCAGGCGCAGCGTCTCCTTTAGATCCGCCATGATGGCATCGCAGTCCTTTTGGATGCCGTCGAAGGAGGGCTGTCTGCCGTATTGGGCAAACACCTTCTGGGCGTGCAGGTAGTCCTGCACCGCCTGGGCGTAGTTCTGCTCCTCGATCAGGCCCTTCAGCTTGGCTGGCAGTGTGGAGAGGAACTGGAGACGCTTCAGCAGCGAGTGCTTCTCGGAGAGGCGGCACAGCTGGGAGCGAGTGCCCTGCAGCGTGCCCGTGATCTGTTCGCTAAACGTGGTGATTGACTGCATCTTTGTCATCAGAAGATTCACGTCCGTCTCCATCTGCTTGAAGTCATCCTTCATTTTTCGTATCGTGTCCGTCGCTGAGATGAACTTGTTGTAGTTCTCATACACCAGCGTCTGCATGTCCGAGTGCAGGGTCTGGGTGTCCTTCACAACAGCCGCCTCCGTGTCCATGATTTGCCTCAGCGAACAGTCCTAAAAGAAGGAATTGTAGCTGCTGCACCTGTTCGCTAGCCAGACTGCTCACCTTCAGGAGTCTCTCCAGATATTTTTCCGCATCGAAACTGGAGCTGTCCATGTCAAATGGACTGGACTTGCTTTCACCCATAGTGCAGCGGCCAAAAAATGTTAAATATTATTATTATTATTAAATATCATAGAAAAACCAGGGTACTCCGGCGATAAAACGAGACTTAACCCACTTAACACCCCTCTATTTAAAAAGTTGAGCACCCTTTGTCAAATCGCGGAAAATAATACTGTTTGTAATGGATCCTCGTAGCTCCATCCTCCTCTTTACTTACAAACAAAAATGACCACCGATATCTTTCCCCGGTAATACATATAATATATTAAAATTAAATAAATTCCGTGCAAATATTAAACAACCCCCTGTTCGACAATGGGTTAACGTTCCATTTAATTGATTGAAATCGTATTCCATGATTTTGATATTCAGTTTAATATTACTAACCTCTTAGCCCTCTCAGCCCTAAACAAATAATTTCATACAGTTGGTCAATAATTTGTGTACAAGATTGGCTAGTTTTCAGAACTCCTGTTTTTTGTATTGTTTGTTTTTTACCTGTTCATGCTAACGCATATTATAATTAATTAATGTTAAAAGTCCAGTGTTGGCTAGTGTTCCGTTCTTGTGATCAGCTGATTTTATGTTATCGGCGCGTGAATTCAATTGAATTTAAGTTTAAAAACAATTTATTTACATGGTTAACTTTGATTACTTGCAACTAGCTTCTTCAGTAATTGTTATTAAATTATTCAATTTCAGTAAAACGAAGGTTCTCTTGGGGAAATTGGTAAACAAATTAGTCAAATCATATAATAGTTTCTATGTACTTATATATATATATTTATGTACGTGTCGCTTGATCTAATTCTGATTCTAATCTCTCTGAACGTTGAGTGTGAGCTTGCAGTTTGAGTTTTCTAAAGCAGCTGTAAATATTTTGATTTCATAATTCTACTGATAAGAACAGACAGACGTATTTCAAAGCTTGTACAACATGGACACTTCGCTACTGTCTGCTCTGACACTGATGCTGGCTGCCTGGGCCGTGGCTGTGGCTGGGGGTGGGTAATTTACATCTACTTCGGATAATAATTATAATTAATGAACAAACTTGCAGATTGTGTGACAGATCCAGTGACAATGCTATGCATCTTGGATCCCAATCAGGGCTAATACCCATATCCCCCCTGTGTCTATATATAAATATACATAATATATAAATAAAATGGAAACGTGGATCCTCATCTCCAAAACTAAAGGGGTATATTATTATCAATAGCCACAACGAATCGTTTATTCTTGATCAGCAATAGCCGAGTTACTTTAGCAACTACAGAGACTCCAGTGATATCATACTGAAACAAAAATATTTACTGCCGCCCCAAAAAAAAAGAGAAAATATGTGGCACATTTGACTAATGAAGTTCTCAAGGGTTTTGATAGTTTTTCCGTGTTTTTGGTTGCCCTAGAATTTGGTCTTTTTTTTTAAATATTTAACACCACTCGCATCACTTGTGTTATCGATGGCTCTTGATGCTGGGAGCTGAAACGTGTAAGCCTCAAGAAGTTTTTCTTTTCCTTTTATTTTTGTTGCGTAGGGAGGTCTAGTACATATGTACATATGTTTGAGTGTGGCAAATCACATTAGACATTCCATGACCCTGGCCAGGAGTTTGGCATATGCGTCCTTCGGCCACTTGCAAGAGGCCCCACAGACACTTGCAGACAGATTGGTAAAATATGTGTAATCTAGGGGCATATACATTATACATTATTCTGGAATGCAGTATGCGTTTAGGTCCGTGAGAAACATTAGATATAGCTGGCACAGGTTTCAGAATTTTATTATTATTTTAGGATCAATCCATCTGCAAGGGTATCCTGGGCTCTGCTTCACCAAGGTAGGAAGCCTTACTTGCTGTTTTCATTGACTTTCTCTTTTTTATATGTTGGCGGGGGGAAAGACGGTCCCTTCGCTGGCGGCTGTGTCAAGTTGAATGAACATGGACAAGTTTTGCCACTTCCATTCCTGGCTGGCGGGCAGACAGGCGGTGCGGAGAAAGTTTCTGTGCTGTATCTCGCATCAGAGTTTCGGAGCCGTTCCTACCCCCGCCACATGAACCGTTTGCGGCTGCTTTTGGGCTCATTTCAAATACATTAACATTTTGACCTTTCGGAAAAATAAAGTTGGAGCACAGGCTCTCGGTCCCATCTCGTCCGGAATTTAATTTCAAGTTGTGTGCAGATTGAGCAAGTCACACGCTGCTCGCCTCCGCCAGGTTATTTCGCTGCGGAGAGCGCCACTGCATGCCTGCAGGCCCAAGGCTACCCTAATCCAAACACACGTGTAGCGGGAACTTTGCTTTCATCAAACTGGAAATTGAATTTACGTAAGACCGGAGAAAGTCACAAAAAAGGAGAATACGTAAATTACACAGGACCCGGGGATGGCAGGGCGGGCGGATGGGTTGACGGACAGGCTTGAAACGTCGAACGTGTCAAGGTCAAGTTACCATTGTCCTCGTCCCCTTTCCCTTTCCAGTTGACTGCGCGCGCAACAGGAATAGCTTGCCCCATGCGCCTCCTCCCACACTCTCTGAACTCCATCTGTTTGTGCAGTTTTGAAGTGCGCCAAGTCGTTAAATTAATTTCAGTGCACTCGGAAGACAGGAGCACCGTAAACTAGCGCACAGCCAGCCCGGTAGTGCTCATTTTAAACGGATTATGTGCACGGCATTGGGTGGATGAGGGCTGCCGGCTGGTGCATGCAGCATGGTAGCAAGGTGGTGGCATGTTGCTGCTTTTGGCTGTTAGAGATTACTGGCGAGTGGCCGTCAAGTGAGGCTGCGTGAGTGGACAGCAAATGAAAGGCAAACAAGTGGAGCGCCATAACACACATAACTTTAAGCCAAGTTGGGTCAAAGGGGAGGAGGCAGTGTTTCGGCAAAGTGCCGGCTCAAACGGAGAACAGAAACGTAAGTGGCACTTGCATGATTTGACTCCTTGCTTTACTGACCCTTAAACAAATTTATATTTTCATAAAATTGCGGTAGGCATCTAGCATTAAAAATATTTAACCCATTTATGGCCTCAGCCAGAATTTAAATATAACTCAAAATACACCCATTCGGCCTACACAGAAGATGAAGATCGCTTTAAGTATTTCGAGTAGTCGGGCTCTCACTTCTATTATGTTTATTTAGGAGATCGAGAGCGCAATTACCAAAGGAAGTACGAGAAATAAACATTTCATAGTTTCCAAGGAGCATACAGAAATATATTATAATTCTGGCTGTATTAGTTTCTCGAATTTGATGGTACAGCAGATGGGTAGATATTTTACTCACTTTACTCGTACGATTGTACCAGATCCGAGTGGCATACCATTACAGTAGTAGGCAAATGGATCCTGTTCAATGAGATGGAAAATTCTTGCTCCAGAGTTCCTACGAATGAATAATAAACCCAGTCATTCGTGGGTTTATCGTATATAAAAACTTGTCCATGTTTTATGGAGCACTTTATGGAGTCAAGTGTCGACAGTTTTATCAGTTGCCAAAGCAAAATGCAATTTAAGTGCATTTGCAACATAAAAAAAATGCAGAGCATTTATGTACATGTACTCTCGTATATGTATGTATACTCGTATATATAGCAGTATACTCGTAGTATTCCCCGCTGAACATTGGTTTGGGGCATGCCATAAATCTGCACGCAAAAAGCTTCCGGCCTTTCAGCCAAAATTCCTGACGCTTTTGCTCCTGCTGCTAACTCTGCCCCCTCCTGTCATTCACGGAGTTGTGCTGCCTGTGTGTGTTGTGGCTGCCAGCCGCCAGGGGGTGCTTTAATAAAGCCAAAGTGCTGGCCGCAGGTGTTTTTGTGGGGCGGAGGAGAGCGGCGGATAGGCGGGTAACGATGCAAATGCAGCTCAAAGAAGCCAGTGGCAGAGCACTTGGTGGATGCCACATCCTTTGGCCGTGTCAACTGATGGACAGCTGCAACTCAGAGTGGCTTTTACAGCCCACCCACTCACCTCGTGCATCCCAACTGTAAAATGTAAAATGAGGCTGCCATCCCCTATACACATCCCCATCGCCCATCCCCCATCCATTGCTTGCTGTCTGTTGGCGTTGGCGTTGTCAATTTTTTATCGCCCTTTGGCAGCTGTATCTTTGGGCTGCTCTTCCTTTGAGGTTACCGGGTCACGTGCCACTCTCGACCTGCCCCGACCGACGCCTCCAGCGACAAAATCAGCGCTCTGCTCTGCCCTCTTGGCCTGCAATTGAATTCAAATGAAGCCAGACCAAGCGCGGATCGGATCCCTCAAGAACAAATGCGATGCCATAAATCAAGCATAAAAATTGGCAATAATTCCGCCCCCGAGAGAGGAAAAGCACCAACTGAAATGTGAGTGGGTCGGCCCCACCACACCTATGGAGGGGCAGAGCTGAAAGTCTCCCGATTACGTGCTGTGGACTTTGGCGGATTCTTTGGAGAAATTCGTGTACAATTTTGAACATTTTGGTTTGATTTGGTGGAAGACAAGAGCTATACTACGAGATACAAACACTTTCATAATATTCTCACGAATTTCCATCTTTTTCAAATTTTGGTCGCGTGTCCAATTTCGATTGTATTCGACCTTAGTTTGAGGTTTAGTTCGCAGATTAGTAAATAATTATATGCGAAATTCGACAATGTATATTTAAATTAAAGTTACCCCCCAAATTGGACTTCAATGAGTTTATTACAATCTGCGGTTTCGCCATCAATCGAAACCGCAGACAAACAACAACTGATAAACCCAATTCCCAGCTGGAAAATTTAGAGTTTATGGTCCAATAATCAGCATATTTGTGGCTGAATTTAGAACAGACAGCGGCGATTAAGTTGATTTTCCGGTTCGATAAAAGTATGGGAATCTGTCAGCCAGCCAGCCCTGAATTGTTGACAGAAATAGCCCAAACAGGCAACTGAAATTGATGGCATGAGTTTCTCATTTGTGTATATGACAGGTCCTAAATATCTGGTTTGTTTTTTTCGTGTTTTTCGTTTTTATAGCACTCTTTTCAGAGTATTTATTTCTTGTTCAGTGTTGCAGTTTACGGCCATCTAGGGACTCAAACGTGTTAACAATTTTAATCCTCTTACGCGGCCATAGAAATGGCAGTTTCTTTGACTTTGCTGCAAAAAGTTACCCACTCTTTGTGTGTAAATGGATTGAGATTTTTGGTGTCCAGCTTCAAAGTGTAATGCTGATGCAACCAAAGTCCACAGCTAACAGAAGCGACTGGTATGGACATTGGCATGGCGAACGGACAGCAGGTGGAACAAGGGAGGTGTACGCACATCCACGGCAAGCACTATTCCACATGAAATCAACAGTTTACCTGCACGGTGCAGCTTGGCCCTGGGCTTTGGCTTGGGGTTGGGTCTAGGGATTTTCTGGCTAAATGAAAATCCCTACCGAAACTGACAACAAATACAGCTGATGATGATAGTGGTGTAGGTATATAGTGCTTTTGGGGAATGGGCCATGGTACCAGAGACATCAGAGCTTGCACGGGGGCAATTACTCATGGAAATATTGGTAGTTTTAGTCTAGTGGCAGAGGAGACATCGGGGCATTGAGAATAACCGTTGCTGTGTAGCCGTTTCCCCCATCCCATCTTGTTGATTCCGGACTCCGTTTGTGTAAAATCAAAATTCCTATTTTTGTTGCTGCTGTTGATTTTGGCCAGGATGGCCAAAAGGGAGCGGTTAAAGGGGGGGAGCAGATTGTAACGGAACACAGAGAAATTCTGAATATCAATGGCCATACCCCCGGACATCATTTGCATCCCTTCCGCTGGTGGAAGAGTGTCTTCCCATTTTTGGACATGCCAGCAAAACGAAACTAAGCTACAAATTTGCCCGAAATCGAATATGATGGCTGCTGCTGCGGCTGCTGGCATGCTTATGGCATTCTCGAGGCCACATGACAATCGGCATGCATGATTTAACAGTACCCCAACCAAACATGCAAAATGCTATAGCCGACACAAATTTCTGCTGTTCCAACAACCAGATTCGCTGAAGTGTGTGTGCTGTATACGGAGGTATTCTTTCTCCTTTCGACACGTTTGATCTACCATTTAGTGACTAATTCCAGTCTTTCTCTCAGTGTAAGGAATGCTGGCGAAAGTGGAAAACGGAATGGTCTTCGTTTGCTCCGTTAGCATATGTACATATGTGTGTGCGTACGGTATTCAGCTTCTATGTGAATCTGAATGCAGCATAAAAGGCACCGCAGCACACTATAACCGACTGGGGACTTGAACTGGTTTTTGGGGCATATTTTGCGCCAATTTCCATACAAATCTCTCTCTGAGACACACAAACACACGGACTAACACATGTGCATGTATATAGATGCTAGCCCAGAAGCACACATACTGCAATCCCAGTGTCGATCGCAAAAGGGAAGTAGTTTGCATAGTTTGCAGCCCCACAGCCAACCCGCACAACAGCACGGTATGAATGAAACAAAACAAAACAAAACAGTCGAAGAAACGTAAAAGGAAAACAAAAGCCCACATGCGATAAAGAACAACAAAGGGCAAGCGGGGGAGGCGAGTGGCAGGCGAAGAGCAGTAGCAGAGGCAACAGCAACAGCAGCAGCAGCGACGACAGCAGAGACTGAGACAGAGAACTAGAAGAAAATTAAAAAGTAAACACAAAAATTCACGTGCTTTGAATGCAAGAGCAGCAGCCACAACAGAGGAATGGAAAGGTAAGAGCAATCAACGAAGCTGCGCAGTGGCCAAAGAGAGGGTGTGTGTGGGAGAGAGAGCAGGAGAGTGACACTGAAACACTGCGCATGTTCCAGCAGCAACAACAACGAGCCGAAGCTCCGTGGGCTCCATGGGAATTTCTCACATGCAAGTTTTGTTTACCGTTATGATGACGTATGCGGCTGCAGGAGATGCAGGGCATATCCGACTGCAAGTAACAGAATGGGAGAAAGATTATAAATAAATTCATATTTTAATTAATTAATATATAATGTCTTATGCACATATTGACAATGGATGCCATATTTCAATTCGCTTTCCCTGCTCTTCTTTATGCCCTATCATTGGAAGCTACTTGCCTCTGTCGCTGTGGCCCATCATTTGTGCGGTGTCTCTTTCACCCAACAGCCACCTGCCTCCTGAGGTTTACTTTGCATTGAGATGAGAGTTTTACTTGCTCTTCCCTGCCACCACTCTTCCTTGGACCGTAGCTTTTAGCGTGCGTATTATTTATGCGTAGACATTCTGGCGCCGCTTGTTGTTTGAATAGCGAGAGAAAGCAGGAGATGGCGAGAGCAGTGAGTGCGGCAAAGTGCCAAAGAGCTTGCAACAGAGAGCGGCACCCGAGCGTAACTCTCATAAATAAGCGTGTGGCGGCTCTTTGCTACCTTCAGAAGTGTGTGAAGTGTCGTGGCGAGCAGACGTACGCTGCGCCAGTCGGGGATTCATCGCTGCCAAGCTATTCTCTTATATCTATATTACATCGCTACACAAACACACACAAACACGAACATATACACGCACATACACACCTGTACACAAATCGAGCGGGCAAAAATGTTGTAGCACGCGCGCGCAAAACTCGAACTTTGGCAAAACGTATCGCAAAGTGCTTCAAAATCCACGTGAAACGGAGCATAGGCAATCGGGCGAAAAATAATTCGAATATCAAATCAAATCGAATCAAATTGAGGCGAAATTAAAGTGGAGTTTTTCTTGGAGGAAAAATCAATGCCGCTAAACGTAAACTGACGACGCACAGATACACACGCGCCCCGAACGCACACGTGTGTCTCCAATACAAACACTACGACACGCACACGCACACGCCACACGGACACACGTCGAAAGCCTAACAAAGTGAAAGTAACGGAATTAGCTACGCAAAAACGAAGTGCATAGGAAGCATTGGGAAGGGGTCTGGAGGAGCAACAGAAATCCTCGTAAATTTTGCATTGCCTACTTTCCAGCTGAGAGCAAGACATTCTTTGACTGAATTCCACTGCTGCTGCTGATGGCCTGGTCACTCTGCCAGGTACACTGTGCTGTGAGTGAGTGAGTGAGTGAGTGAGACTGTGTGTGCGTGCTTCTTTGGCTGTTTCCAAAAGTCGGTCATACTAGAAACAAAAACAACAAAAGCGAACGAGGAAGTAAAGAGAAGCAGAGCAAAGAAAGGCATGCAACAAAAACAGGCGGCAACAGCAGCCGCCGACGATGCAGCACCAGCAGCAGCAGCAGCGGCAACGGCAACCTGAGCAAAGATAAACACGCAAAACAAAGCAAAGTGGGTCAGTGTGCGAGGCAGCCCATTCAAGGGGTAGCAGGTGGTGCCACAGCAGGAGGAGGAGAAGAAGGTGCAACACCAGCAGCATCTTGAGCAGGCATCGACATGTGCCGATGGACATGTGTGCAACAGCAGTACGCGGCAGCATCAAAGGCAGAACAAAGGGTAAGTGTACCGGAAATGCTGGCAAAGGCCATGCCAAAAAATCTGATACGCATATTTAACCTTGAAAAATGATTTCGTTCAAATGAAGGGTTCGTGGGGGGCAGCGTGGCAGGGGAATGGGTTGAAAGCGCAGCGAAATCGTTCACGAATAACGTAAGAAGAGGTCCGGGAAGGAAGAATGTGTAGGTGGAATCAACCTGCCCAAGGATACGCGCTGCGAGTCGAAAAGTAAACGTCGAAATGCCGAAAGGAGCAATAACAAAAGGACAGCGTGCAGAAAGGAAAAAAGACATAGAGAGAGACAGAGAGAGAGGGGGAGAGATGAGGGGAGAGCGCGAAATGCCAAATGGAATAGCAGTAAAATAAAATATCCCTGTGAATGTTGCGCTTTCAGGCGCCCCCTCCCTCCACCAGAAACCCCACCAACCCTTGGCCATGCCCCTGGGCTCCCTAATGCTCATCCATATCCACACAGAGGGTCTCCGCTCTCCCCCTTTCACTAGGTGTATGTGTGTGTGTGTGCCGCCTGATGTGGGTCATAAATGTTACTCCATTTTTATGGCCAACATGCACACGATGACGATGTCGGAGAAGGCGGAGATGGAGACGCAGGCTATGGCAATGGCGATGGCAGAGAAAAGAGCGAATTGAAAGAGCTGCCAGCATAACCAAATGGCAAGGATATGCCAGGAATAAGCCAAAATGGAGAGAAAGCCAAAACAGTGGGATGAGAGCAGCAGCAGTCAGCGGAAGGGACATTAAATGGCCAACGCCAGCGCCATCGCCAGTTGCACGTTTTCACGACTAGCGAGGGCTGGAACAGCCACAGCCCTAGCCCTAGCCGGAGCCTCGAGGCCATTGCGAAAGCAAATAAATAAATATAAATATTCATTAGGGTCTCTCTCTCATTCAGATTTCCCCAACTTCCAAGTCGTGGAAAATGGGAATTAATGATATTAACAGCTATTACCAGATTCCCCCCCTCCCTTTCCGCTAGCCAGCTCCCGCTGTCCCAACGGTTAGAGCGAGCCTCTAGCCTGCTCCCGCTGACCGTTTTTCGACTCGATTTCAACTCGAATTTCTTTGTTCGCATTTCATTTTCCTTTTGTTTCTGCTCTTTCGTAGACTCTCTTGATTCCTCTCTCTCTCTCTCTCTCTCTCTCCCGTTGAATTGTTCGCATGTTGCATGAAGCGGACCCAACTTTCGAGAAGATTTTCTGCCCACTAATGCAATTGTGGTGCTAGTTTCGGAGCTGTGGCAGTCTCACAGTTGCTGCAGCTCAAATGGCAATTAGATAGATCTGGGATGACATTTGCCACAACAGGAGCTTTACGTAATGGCAGTGCGGGAGAGGAGAGGCAACCTCGCAACTGTCGTCCCATTTGTGGTTGTAGGCATCGCGTGACCTTGAGCGCCGTTTGCGAGCGAGCGAGCGAGCGAGCGAGCTAGCTGGACGATGGTGTGGGTGGGTGTGGGTGGCATGCAAATCCATTGAAAGCGCACGGCTGCAGTTCAAGGCTATTTTTACGTTACGCAAGCAACTGCATACGTGTGAGGGCTGTGTCTCTCTGTATGTGTGTGTGTGTGTGTGTGTGCGTGTGTGTATATGTTTGCATATCCTTGAGCGTCAGTTCGGTGCCGGGAATGTTGTCTGCGTCGCGTTGACATTTTCAACAATGACGAAAAACTGTCAACAGCCGAAACACAGTTCCCTTTGTTCATACGTGACTCTATATACCTATGTATGTATATTTTCTATATACCTAAAGGTATATGTCCCAGTCAGGCTTATGCAATCTTCTCACTCTCCTTCCTTCACTCTCTGTCGCCTAATTAAGTAGTCGTTGTTCTCCATTCTGCCGCTAAGGTTGTGCAGCTGCAAGCATCAGCAGTTCGAAGCTGTTTTGTTCAGACTGTACTTTCAATTGTACGGCTCAATCGATTGACAGAGGGATGCAATTGATGGGAGTCATTATTTATTTATTTTTTTCTTCAAGCCAACTCTCACTTTTTGATTGTACGTTTGAATGGTTGTTGCAACATGTTTAATTCTTGTTTGGAAATAAAACAATGTCAATGTGGCTGCATCTCGCATTACTCGGTTGCGCTTTAAATCTGTTTTATGGTGACTGTACTTGACAGGGTTCTTGACAAGGCGTGGGTGTTGCCTTGAGCCTGAATGCAATCGGGCAGTGGTTCTATTCTATTTGATATCCTGTCAGAGAGACATGCTTTGTGCGCTGCAAAAGGGATACCGAATATCCTGCTGCCTGCAATATATCATTGTGTATGCACCCCTTTCCACACAGCTCCCCCCCTAGCCCGCACATACACACACAGCAGCAACCTTTCTCTTGCCTTTGCCTCAATGTCATTGCATATTTGAGGGGGTTTGTTTAATCGAAACGCGGCCAAACTCCATCCATGTGTGTATTGGGAAGGTGGGCATGGGGGGATGGGCGCCGTCGGGAGTGGTGTGGCATGTGTGCGTGTCAGCCTGGCCGTGGCAGGTGGCTGGTGGCTTGGCCTTGGAACATAACATGACATAAATGCGGAGCCGTTACGCATTATTAGCGTTATCCAGAGTTGATCGCTGTTAAAGCCACGCCCAGAAACTAATGTGTCGCGGGTTCTTCCAGGACTACCAAACTAGAAGAGTTACATTCCCCCGCTACTGTTGTATGAGGCACTGTGCTCATTAGAAGCGTCTCAGTGGCATGTCTGCAGTCTGGAGGCGGAGTTGGAGTTGCAGTTTCACTCTACACACCGCGCCCGTCGGGCACATTAATTTCATTAAAAAGTTGCGCATCGGAAAACTTGTTAATTAACGCCTTTGGCTGGCAAAGAGCGAAAACCAAAAATAGAACCAAAAAATAACGATGGAGTGGCGGAGAAATGCATTAACGGGCGACTCCCAACCAAAACTAAATTGGAAGCAAAGTTTGCTCTGGCTAATGATCCTGACATATAGTATATTTGGGAGCCATTCATATTGCATTAAGTTACCGAAATTATTGAACAAATAGAAAGACATTCATCAATATTTAATGCGGTCCGGTGGTCCGCACGCAATTCCCATTTTGCCAAGAACTTGTTTGTCAATGCTTACATTTGAGTTAAGGGCAGGCCTTGTGGGCATGCCTCTGGCTGGAGCGGATACTGGAAGTTGGGAGTTTGGGTAAATCTAATTTGGGACTTGACCCGTGATTACCGCGGCTATAAATGCAAATCAACGGAGTCGCGGAAACTGCACAAATGCCGCAATATAAACTTGGCCACAAAACAAATCACAAAACGGAAACGAACGGAGTGGAGTGGAGTGGACCAAGGAATGGAAGGAACCACAAGGCGGAGGCAACTAAAAACAATTTGCCGTAATCAAAACGAAATCAGCAAAGCGCAAGCCGCAGCGTCGCAACAACGGAAAGTGGAGCACTACACTGGCCGGAAGTCTAGCGGGGACACTGAATCTCAGATGCTCTGCTGAGACATACCAAAACTATACCAGAAATATAACAGTAATATACTAGAGACTAATCAGAAATATGCGATATATACATATATATAATAAGACACTAAAAAATCTTGCTATGGATGAGCCAATGAGGGATCCCCTCAATTTTTTATCAGATTCCCTAACTTCCAACGGAGCTCTTCATTAGATCTGATTAGAGATATTGCCCCGTTGCCAGTGAGAGAGTATCCCAACTGCAGCAGTTGTAGAAGCGTTAGAAAGGAAGGGTGCTGGACTGCGGTGGCAATGTGTCCGGGGCCAAAGTCAACAAAGGGCCACAGTTTCAGCCACCATCATCCATTCAGGTGCTCCGTCATTATATATTTGTTGTCACTTGAAAAATATTTGTGCTTTGCGCTTGATTTATGCTCGGGCAACAATTGAGTGAAGATAAGGTAGGAGGGAGGGCTGGGGCATGGATGGAGATAGTCTGGTGAGTCGAGCAGCGGAAGGCAAACAATGCGGATTGTTCGAGGCGAACTGTTGCAGGATTCGGATATGGAGTGGGAACGGGAGCATGAGCAGGAGCAGGAGCTGGACTTTGGCCGTGCGGAATATGCAAATATCGGGAGAACAAAAAGATAATGTCATCGACTGGCACAGCCACAAACAGGCACTTTAGTCGCCATCTAGTGCAGGTGTATGGCGTATCTCTCATTGACAATGGTCTATAGGCGAGGGGAAAGCGGGTGGCGGTAGGGATGGTGGATGCTTCCTGTCGCATTGTCACAGGCAGTCGAATGTTTGCATAACGCAACAAAAGCGAAAAACAAAAGCTGCCACAAAAAGGGTTCAACATAAATATATATTTTTAGCCCCTTGAACAGTGAGGTGAGCCCTCGACGGAAATCGCATTGATGGGAATCAAAGAAAGGGACAAAAAGAGGCAGTGAAAGGGAGAGGGAGGCATAGACACACACACAGCGAATCGAATAAAGGGACACAAAGAGGGCGAGAGAGAGAAAGAGAGAGACAAATGCGAAAAGGGAAAAGGTTTTTGTACCGAATTAACAATTCAATTTAAACCGACTGACTAAAAAGGGGTCTACGGGTTGTGACTGAGGGGAGGGAAAACGGCTTGACATCTATTTCCCACAGGGTAGGGGGCTGATGGGAGGAACTACGAAGAGGGGTGTCTCTGGCACAGAAAAAGGAGGCCCTGGGACGGGTTCAAAGGTTGACGCACACACTTGACAATGACAATCGTTTGTTTTGCTGTCAATTCTGGTTGCTGTCGCTTCTGTCTTTGTCGCCGTCGCCCTCGCCGTCTCTGTCTCTGGCACTCTTTCTGCCGCCAGTTTGTGTTGCTGTTTCTGTGTCTGTTTCCGCCATTGTTGTTGCCTCTGCTGACGCTGTTGACTTTGGACACACAATTTAATAAAGGCTTAAAGTTGTTGCAAGGACAAAACAAAATAACAGAAGTGAGAGCCATAGGTCGGGCGGGGGCGGAAAAGTTTTGCCATTTGCCAGGCCAGAACTTTTGCCGAACAATTGTTGTTGTTGCTGCTGCTGTTGTTGTCGCAGGTGGCCGGTGGCCACGCCCCCGTTGCGTGCACCAAACTCTTTGACATTGTCATAGTCTGTCTTTTTATTCTGCTCTTTTTTCCTTCTCTTGCTGTGGTGGGGGTGTGGCAGACCATCCCACCCACAGGCCCACTGGCCCATTTGCCCGCCTCCCCCTCTGCTGTCTCTGGAACGGTGCTCGGGGGAGCAGCCTTTATTAAATTTTCGCTAGCTTATAATTCAAACTGTAAGCAGACAGCACACAAATAAAAGGGAAACACGAGGCGTGGCTCGGGATTGGAGTGCTGGGCTAGGGGCAAGACGTAGGGAGGGAGGGAGCAAGGATGTTGTCTGGGGTTTCGTGAATACCTTTATGCGCGCTAATACTTATTTTCGTGATGTCTGTGCTGAATACACGGCGAGAAGTGGCAGAGGGTAATGCTTGTTTCTTTTGTGCCTCATATTTGAATTTCAAATAATTTCCCATAATTTTCCCCCCTCTGTTTATTGCTTGCAATAAATTAGCATTTTCCCACACATGCGAATCGTAGTGGGGTATTTCTTCCACTTTCCATTTCTCGCAGTGTAGATGTGCTTTCTTTTCGGCTGAATGGGGCTGCCGCAACATCGTGGCCAACCCGTGGCGCAGACGTCACCATCATTTTGTTTGCGTATTTAGATTTTAATTTGCGATAGAAAACTTCTTAATAGGATTCCACTGTCTCGCCGCAGTCCTTACTCTTTCTCTCTCTCTATCTCTCTTCCTATCTGTATCTCTTTCTCTGGCGCTGCTGGTGTCTTTGTCGCTCTTTGTGGCACGCACATATATGTATGTATGTATGGGCACGTGTCCGTGTATCCCGGATCCAACACATTAGCAGACATGGAAAATATTGTTTCGACGTTCGCATTATGTTGTCAGCTGGATAGCAGGCTCCTCTCCTACCTTCTGCCTTAAACCTGCTCCCTCTTGCCTTCTGATAACAGACCGAACTCCTGTGCACACACACACACACAGTTCCTTCCTCTAATGAAACCTGAATTTCGGGGCAACAGACACATTTTTGTGCCCCATTTGAGAGAGGAGCAAGAGGTCTGTGGACTGGACCCAAGCTGGCAGTGTCTGGGAGTGGCCAGGGAACGACTCTGGCAGATTGGTTGATGGTGGGAGGAGACATTGCTGTTAAGGCTTTTAGTCCATCGACGGGGTCTTCTTAATTGTTTGACTTGACTTTCCTTTATGATGGGGGCTCTCCCCCTCGCCACACCAACGTGGTTTTGCTTCCAGGTTATCTCTCTCTGCCTGTCCCTGGCTCTCTTTGCCCCCTCTGTCTCTCTCTCTCGCTCTCTTTCTACCTTTTCCATATCTTGTATGTTTTTCTCATCAGTTGGATGCGTGGGCAGCTGCTTTGCCTCATGGATGGCTCCATGGATGCCCCGCTGTTTCTGCCGGCGCCGCTGCTGCTGAATTATATAATAAGCGTAATTGGCTTTGCCTGGCAGGAGGAACTGGGCGGAGAGGCAGGGGTAGAATGGAAAGAGGGGAGTAGTGGGGGGCGGCCTGACTGATCATTTCACTTTTAATTTATTGTGACTTTGATAAGCGGCAACTGCTCGTAAATGACATAAATTACCCAAGACAATGCCTCCAGATGAATTAGTAATTTACCAACCACCCCCACCCACATACACCCCCTACACACCCACCCTTTCCAGCCATCCACAAGAATCCAGATATAAATAAGTAAATTTATGCTGTCTAGACGGCGTTGGTGCACACATGTAGCGGGAGAAGGGCGGTCTATCGATTCATTAGGTAATTGCCGCTACCATCCCCCCAAAGAACCAAAAAACAATCAACTCCAATGAGTTGTTGAAGGCTTGCTCGTATCAATGGGGGCACACAATATGGGGCCTGATGTTGGGTAACGATCCATTATGATATGGTTCGGTTTTTGTTTTTTTTTCCTCTCTCAATTAGATTTCAGTCAAGTGACAGCACAGGCACTGGGCCTGGGAAAGTGCACAACTTGTGGCAGCACTACGGCGCATTAAGTATACGCCAGGGTGGCCACACAAACCCGCGAAGGAGCAGGAACAAGTGGATATACAAGGGATAAACGTTTCCAGTCATCGATTCAATGGGATGTTTTGTATTAAATGTGTATACAGCTGCTGCTGTAGCCGTTGCTGCGCTGACAGGTGCGACATGCAAGAAGCAAGCGCATTTTTCTCTATTTCCGCTGATATTTATAATAAGGAAGAGCTTATACGCGTGGCATCCGAGAAGGGATTGGGAGAGCTGGCGTTCTACAGGCACATCTAGTGAAATGCTCTTGAAGCTTGCGTCAAGAGTGTGCATGGTGCATGGATCAGAACTAGGAGCTGGCTGGCAGGCAGGCAGCTGCTTCCGTCACACAAGTGTATGTATGTATGTCTGACGTGCATGTGTGTGTGTTGGTGAGTGAGTGAGTGAGTGAAAGTATCTGCTATCCAACAGAGTGTATCTGTGTGCTGGGCAGAGTTGGAAAAACATATTCTAGCCGTGGGGCCGAGTGCTCCTCTGGTGTCTAACTGAAGTTGGGATTTGATGATGATGGTGCGGCTGATGAGGATTATCTGGATCCCACTTCAGGGGAAGATTTGCATGCGCCTGGCCAGTGTGTGGCCAGATACTTAAGTGCGTGTGTGTGTGTGTGGTTGCAGCTGCAACAAAATGTTAGTCCACTTTGCAGCGTTCACAGTCTTGAGAGGCGGCAGGATAGAGGGTATGGCATGGCTAATAATGCTCGTGGAATGTGTGAGTGGCCCTTGCACCCACCACCCAACCAGCCCCTTTCCGCCATCGCAGCTGCTGCTCATCTAGCGGTGAAAGTATGTCAAGATTTACGCGCATCGTTAAAGCAACGAACAACGAGCAACGAAGAACGCAAGAACGTGAAAGAAAGTTGTTTGTCTCTGTGACATGTGTGTGCCGCTGTGTAGCTGCGGATGTGCCACACACACGCAAAGTGCTGCCCCCTCGCGCCCTTAAACAACAACAAAAAAGAAACCTCTTCAGCGCTAACGACACGTCAGTCAAAGTCAACATACACTTCAATTTCTGTTCGGTGGGCATGGAAGGTCCTAGGTGGTTAGGGGATGAACCAAAATTAAACACTGTCACTTTTTTTTTGACAACTCACACGCACACAATGACACACACACACACCCACACACGGATGGCAATAAATTCGTGTACATGTAAATAATTGCGCTGTCATACGTTGGGAAAAGCAGTGCAACAGACAACAGAGAGAGAAGTGAGGATGGAAGGCAGCGTGCTGAAGAGTGGCGTGTGGAGTGAAGAGAGGAAGTGGCAACACTGTTTCCTTTTTTTATGCTCTATTCTGCTGCATATTTACTTCTCAACTTTGTCACATGCCAGCCATTTTGATTTGCCACTCAACCGAGTTGCTGCCCCGCTCTCTCTACTCCTCCTCTCCCCTTACTGTTCTGTGCAGTCCGTTCGCCCCCTTTCATGCCCTCTCTCTGCTGTGGACCCCGCCAAATGAATATGTCGACCAACACAGTTCACAGAGAATGTTTTATTTAAGCACACGCTCATCAGCGTTCTCCATCACCACTCCACCATTTCATCCCGCTTTTCGTCTAAACTGCTGCTGATTGTACCCTTTGACTATTGGGTATTTACGACGTACAAGCGGATATGCCATGCTTGCAAGGGGAAGCGACCAAGCAGAGCAACTGGTTCTCATTTACCAGGGTATTGGGTGCTTCGGCACCAGTCTGGAAACTGTATGCCTGTTGTTTCCGTTTAATATTTGCGCAGTTCCGCATTGCTGACATGTCTGGCATTCCAAACAGACTAACACAAACTTTAAAGCACACACACGCAGCTTTTGTTTGTATCTGTGTGTGTGCATGTGTATGTGTAGTGCAATAGCCACGCCCCATTTGCAGTCCCACTGGAGCCATGCCCTGAGGTAATTAAAACTGCTTGCAGCTACAGCAGCAGCAGCACCAACAATTGCATCCTGCAAAAATGATTTAATCTACTCACAGAATAAAAACTCCCCAACTTTTGTTTTTGTTTTACATTATTTTTTAATTTTATTATCCACATTTTCAGTATTTTTCGTAACAAATGCACAATGTAGCCCTGGATGGGAAGTTATGCTGGCAATGCTGCTGCATTACGTATACGCAGCGTGGGGCGAGGGGCAAAGCTAATTTTTTAGCTGCTGACATCCAACTGTGCATTGGCCGGTCCCCAAGTATCCGATGGCTGGCAGGCGGCACGTAGTTTCTACAGAGCAAATATAAGGGGTAAAAAGGTTTGGGTGGGCTGCTCCGCAAGCGTCCACCGCAACATACCTGCGAGAAGCTGCCGGGAGTGTTGCGTTGCCTGTAGAGGGCATAGCATGCCCAGCCTGGCAATTGTAGCAGCCCCAATGCGGCCAAACAGCAGCCGAAAACTGAGGGGAACATAACGAGAGCAGTGAGAGGGAGCTGGAGCTGGTGCTGGGCTTCCATCCTTACTTACCATGAGCTAACGCTGGATAGGGCACGCCCTTATATGTGAGGGGCGACATGTCGAAGAGCATGTAGAAGAGGACAGCGGCCATCAGGCCCGGCGTGATGTACGACCAGCAGAGGCGCCAGTACCAGCCCGTCTCGATGCCCATCATGAACTTGATGTCCGCACAGAAGCGATGGACGCCTAAGAGGATACGTGCTTAGAAAGAGAGCAGCAGCAGCAGCAGCAGCCACTCAAAGAACTCGCACGAGTGGCGGGGGCGAAGAGGACTCACCATAGATCCAGGCAACGGCCACCAGTTCACCAATAGCCAGGATCAGGGCTGTAAAGGACACGCCATAGAAGTCCACCAGATTGAGAATGAATTGTCCGCCAGGCGTCATATAAACGACGCTGATGCCGAAACCCACAATAGTCAGGCAGCTGGACAGGGCCCATGTGGGCGTCGAACGCGGCCCAAACTGATCCCGGAGGACGCGCAGGATGCAGGTGCCCATGCCCACGGTGCTGCCAATGCCTAGGACAAAGAGCATGAGGAAGAAGAGGACCGCGAACATCTTTAGGTAGTTGTGCTTTAGGGCGCCCAAGGGGCAAGCAGCTCGCAATACCTTACCTGTGGCACATACTCAAAGCGGGCGATGGCCTCCGGATACGAGATGAAGGCCAGACCGGCCCCACCCTTCACCACACTGCCAATATCCGTGATGCCCGTCTCCTTGGCCAGATTCCCCAATATCCCAAAGGTAATGCAGCCGGCGATGATCGAGGAGCAAGTGTCCATGCTGGTGATGATTACAATGTCCCTGTGGAGAGCGATAATAGAGGGAGGATTGGGCCACGAATCAGGGACTTCCCCCGCAAGATAACTCACTTGTAGACATTCCTGTTGAAGTTGTTGTAGCTCGCATAGGTAATCACAGTCCCAAAGCAGATGGCCAGCGAGAAGAAGACCTGTGTGACGGCCGCATACCACACCAGCGGATCGAGCAGCTGCCGCCACTGCGGCTTGAAGAAGTAAATGATGCCATCGATGGCACCGGGCAGGGTGACAGCTCGTAGGAGCAGGACGAGGAGCACCACATAGGGAAATACGCCCAGGAAGTAGGCGGCCTTGCCACTGCTCTTGATGCCACGTATCAGCACTGCTTCAATGACGAGCCAGGACACGACCAGGCAACCGACCAAATCCAAGCTGGGCATGCCCAGACCGTTGTCAATGTTGGGCACCTCGTGTAGGATCTCACGTCTGAAGAAAGTGAATTAACTCCCTCGATCGATGTAGGAATATTTCTGGAACTCACTCAAAGTACAGCTGTGCTGGCGACATCTTGCCCGTGGCATTGACGATGCTGCCGTCATGGCAATCACTGCCCCACTTCTCCCAGCACCGACTCCAGGGCAGCTCCGAGCCAAAGGACGCCACCAGGAACCTCAGGGTCAGGGCCATGATGCTCGAGTAGTAGGTAATCGATGCACCCGTGGCCAGCACCTGTCCAACTGCCACGCCCTTGAGCAGGGGTGCCATATCGAAGGCCTTGACCACTCCGCGGCCCGTGAACTGGCCCAGGGCTATCTCCAGATAATACACGGGACGGCCAATCACCAGCAGGACAATCAGATACGGTATGACGAAGGTGCCGCCGCCGTTCTGGAAGGCAATGTACGGGAACCGCCAGATGTTGCCCAAACCCACGGACAGGGAGATGCACGAGAAGAGAAACTCAAGGCCATTGTCCCACTGCTCTGTTGGCTTCTTCGCTTTCGTCGATTCCATCTCCAGATACGTTTCGTTTGAACTGTGCGCTTTGAGGTCGCGCGACTTACTAACCGCCGTTGAGATGTTCGGATACGCGGATACCCCCCAGAGCAGTGCGACATCTACAGCCAGCCCAATGTCAAACCCACACGCCACAGATTCTCCGTTGATCGCTTATCTGGTTCGTGGCAGACTGCGGCTGTAATCTCATCTCAAAAATAGCTGGAAATCATTCTTAATTGGCACTAATAAAAGGTGCTAAGTGAGCGGTGCATAGATGTCAGTTAGACCGGGACTGAGACTGAGATCGAGACACTTGAGATGGGATCTACTCGTTTCTGAGATATCATGTTCATTGGTCGCGTAGAATTCCGTAGAAGTATTTCGCATTGCAAGGGTTGCGAAGACTCACAAATTGTGAAAAGCGGAAACCTGTTACATTGCGCATTAAGAAAACTAAAAGCTAAAAATAGTAAAAAGAACCCACAGATGTATAAAATTGTTGTCTTAATTGGTTTCCACTAGAATTCCCTCGAAGTTCAGCACTTCAACAATTATTCAACAAAGTGCAAGAGTCTGAACTCTAATTAATGAATTTTAACCGCAGAGTTCTTGCAGTTCATACAGGAGTTTCACCTTCGCCATGTACACGCACATTTGCTCAACTTTGCTGCAACCAATCTCTTCTCAAAGCGAAAGATATTTTATAAAGTCATCAGAAAAAACATCTAGCAAGCTCTGCCACGAAATTTCTCACTAAGTTGGCAACTCTTTCCGTTATTACTCTCTCACTTTATCCACCTCTCCGTCTCCATCTCTGTCTGTCTGTCCATAAATTATCGCCCATAAATTGCCATTAGCTGGGCAAAGTAGGGAAACTAGGTAGGGAGACTGCAGAATGGAGCCCTGGAGTTGGGTTAATTAAAGTGCAGCACAGCACTGGCTGTGTGGGTATTTGGGGGGCTAGAGCGGCTCCCAACTAACTTTAATTGCAGCTGCAAAAGGGCTGTGCCGTGCCCCTGCCACACGCAGATTTTTGAGAGTGCACAAACAATGCCAGCGAAATGAGGCAACAACTTTCCTGGTGCCACAAAATGGAACGCTTGTACACACATGTACACCACACACGTACAGGCACAGGCACATGGCTGTGTGCGTGTGTTGTGTTGGAATCAATAGGAGGAGGTAAAAACTTGAAGCTCGTTTGCAGGCCCATTAACAAGCAGAAAAAAGTGAGCGCGCTGCAATTAGTTTTCCTTTTTTGCCGGCTCGCCGCCTCTTTGCTTCTCCTTTTGCCCGCTCTTTGTTTCGGTTCTTTCTCTTGTTTCGGGTTTTCCACGTAACAAGTTTACTTTTCAAATTGATTTCAACAGACTTTGTAACAACTTCCGTTTCCGCTTGCACACGCACGCATACAGTGATACATCCATGTGCTGTGTGCGTGTGTGTGTGTGTGCGTTCTTTCGTTTGAGTTTCGACATTTGCCATCCAATCAACTTTTGCTCACTCTTTTTCGTCCTCTGTCACGACTTGTCAATAATCGCTCTCTCTCTCTCTTTCTCTCTCAGCCTCCAGCTCCTTTTCATTCGACATTATTCCCATTTTTAACTACAATTTTATTGAGCGTACATTTAATTTTGAATTAATTTTTAATCATTTTCAATTGAATTAAAACGCGTTGGCTGCGACAGGACTCACAAAATGAAACTTTTACCTCTCCACCTGCCACACAAAACCGGGTACCCATCCACCCTAGTCCGAATGCCACCGAATGCCTCTGACACTGCCCGAAAAACCCCATCTCCCTCGGACACTTTCCCCAGGGAGGAGGAGCCCGCTCTTGCGGTTGGCATGTTGTAAATAAATTAGCTCCATTCATTATTGAAACGAAAATGCGTTAATATTAATTATAAACTATTCTCCGTGCGCACTCTCTCGTTTCAGTTGCGGCGCCCAAGCGGAAATTAACTTCTGGGTGAGTGGAAGTTGCAGCAATAATTGCATGGAATGTGTTATGGCCCGACTACGTGGCACCCAGTAATTGGATCCAGCTGTAGCATGCATTCAAAAGGGTTTTCGACCAGAAATCACTTCTTGCCTTGCTCCCTCCGCTGCGCTGCGCTGCGGTGCGCTGCGCTTAGCGCGTGCCTCAATTATGGCCAAGGCAACATACCACTTGAATGCATTGCGAAACAGCAACAATGTTGCACTCCGGCGAAATGTCAAGGGAAGAAGCTCAGGTGGAAACTCTGGCGGAAACTCTTGCCAAGTGTTTAACCCAGTTTGCAATTTGTGTGCCCAACTGCCCAGCTTCCTCTACCTTCCTATGATGCAGCTTTAGTGCCTTCCTTTGTTGCCATTGTTGTCGATGGCGGCCGCTTGTTTGTTGGCTGTTTGTTGGGTTGTTAGTTGTTTGCTGCTCTTGCACTTGCCGCACGTAATTGTTGCAGTGCCGGTCGGGAGTCGTGAAAAAGTTATTAAAATGAAAAAGGCAAGAGCGAATCGATTATGCTGCATGCAGCAGCAGCAGCAACAGCAGCAGCACAGTGGCAGAAAGGATTCGCACAATTGCCCCAAACTTGTGCCACACACAAAACTTTTATTTCGGTACACCCGATCCGATCCGTACCGACCAAAAAGAAGGGGAAGGCAGGGAAAAACTTTAAATTGACATCAAATGGCAGAACCAAAATCTTCTGCTGCTGCTTCTACAGCCTGGCGTTCGCCCCAAGAAAATCCACTAAACCCGCAACAAAAGTGAAAAGTTTCGCTGGCAGTGTGTGAGGAAAGTTTTCTTTTCCTTTGCTTTTGCTTTTCCTTTCTTTTATTTTTTTCCTTTCGAGGAATGATAAGCTAGTCTTACCACCACCAGTGCTCCGCTCACTCACTCCATCTGTCACGCACGCTTTTCGATTAAGCGCAGCATCTAAAACAGAGCCCCAGGTTCGAGCAAATGACTGTGCCCGGGTCCTGGACCACATGGCAACAGTACGACCACAGCAACAATTGTATAACCAAAGCCAGCGCCTGTTCCAGCGCCTGTCACTGTGTGTAATGCGAGTTTAACAACTGAATTGTTGACTGACATTTAAATTTTCCATCACAATTTGCATTTCTTCCGTTCAGATCCTGGGCGCCCCGTTCTCGTTGGGCCTGTCACTTGTCGGGGGCTTTGTGTGTGTGGAATTTATGCAAATAATAAGAATTTCCTTTCGGGTGTCTCCATTACTTGCTTGCCACGTCTAATTTCGACTAACTTTTGAGGGCAAACAGACCCCGTCCACAGCCGGAAGAACCACGGCCCCCTAAGACCGTGTTCGTGTTTGAGTTGGCAAACAAATTTCAATTGCAAGTTGGGAAATTTTCATTCCTTTGATGTAATTTACTGTGGCACTTGGCCTGCACTTTGGCATCGCTATTTGGCCACATGTTCGTTCTGGGGTGCTGCTTCGCTGCCCCCTCGGTGCAATTAAATATGAAAACTATTTCTCGTTGTCCGCCAAATGGAAGGAAACTTGGCTTGCCAATCCATGAAAATCCATTTGGTTGGGGCTTATCTGCAATCCGCTGTTGACAGCGCAGCCAAAAGGAAAAGCAACCTTACTCCCCGTTCCCCGACCCGTCTTGTGGCTATGCCTGTGGCTCTGGCCGAAGTGCAATTTGCATGCCAAGAAATAATTTTATAGCTCTGTGATTCCCACTCGCACTTGCACACCGAAAGGGAATTTCGCATTCATTGAAAATGTCTTTGGCAGCCGGCGAACCAAACCTCAATTCAAGCTGACAGCGTAGGATTTTTTGTCACCCACTTCTATCCGGGCAGCCCCATCCCCATCCCCATCTCCATCCCCTTCAACAAGTGTGGTTTTAATAATACTCGACGTTTCGGCAACGTAATTGCGAGTGGAACATTTTGGGGCCAAGCGGCGTATGCGCAATCTCATTGTCAATTTTGGTGGGCCAGGCGGAATACGAAGAGGAAAACACGCTACACTGAGAGAATAGACGTTGCTAAATAATTTTAAATTATTATACTTGCACTTTTCATAGTATCAACTAATTGGAGGAGTCATTTTTCCTTTCCCTTATAATATTAAAATTAAGGAGACATTTTTCATTTAATTTTCTAAACAGTTCTAGAGAAGAAACAATTTCATTGGCAATTAAGTGCCAGAAGAGAAGATACAAAGAGAAAACTAAACCATAAATTCTCTGAGAAATATGTTGAGCCATTCTGTTGGTAATATCTGAAATGAAAGCTAAGAAATTCGCATAACTATATTTTATAATTTTGCCAGAATTATTTCGTAAGGAAGGAAAATCATAATGGAAATATTTTCTGAATTTGTCAAACTGTACTGCGAAAAGGGGGGCGGGTGAACAAAGAGAACGACTATCTAGAGACGGAGCTTAGGGAGAGAGGAGTATTTCGTGGGGTGGGGGGGAGGTGGTGTCCATGGCCTCTTGTGGCTTTGACAGCCGCCAACTGACACTTGAGGGCGACGCCCGTTAACGTCGTTTACCATATTTACGCTTTAAACGTTATTTATTTGCCGCCGAAGCCAGCAGCTGCCATTGCCACTGCCAGTGTTCCCCCGCTCCTGCTGTCAGCTGTGTGCCACTCAAGTTTGATATTGTCAAAAAGTGTGGCAAGCGCAAAGTGTTAAACGCTGGCAACAGCAGCCGAAACATCAACAGCAACAGCACCACGAATCCATCCCACAGAAGCACCCACCCAGCACCTAAATGGGTTATGGATGAGAGTGTGGAAGAATTTTTGGTGGAGATTTCGGTGGGCTTTGGCTAAGTCCGAAATGCCACACTAAGTGGCTTTTTATCAAATGTACTTACGAGCATGCCACCCTGGATATATGTATGAACGTGGATTTGCGGTTTGGCTTTTGTGTCATCCAGGCATTTTGGGTAGGAATGGGTTTAAAGGCAGGGAAAAGGTCAGCGGAACACTCAATCCGACTGGTCGGGGGACAGGGGACAGAGTGCCCAAAATAACAATGATTAAATGTAATTTTGGGGAATATCCATCCACTCGCCTTGACCCTGGAATGCTTTCTAGTCTAATTACATTTGGGTTCGGCTTTCTGGCATCGAAGGAAATAGCGGTTAAGCGGAATGGGATGGGGTTAATGTCTGGGTCTTTCGATTGTGCTGCAAGCTGGAGGCACGATTCAAGCGCCAGAAGTGCCACGAGAACAATGACACCCACTCTGACAATATCAACAGTACCAACACCAGCGAGCAAGCACCATCAATTTGAACATCCCAACCAGGAAGAAGTCCAAGAAGTAGTGTGATGCAGCAATGGGATACCCTGTAATTGCACAAGAATCCCGGCACGAACTGTGCAAATTTGATTTGCTGAATGCTGAATTCCAGATGGGACTGCTTCCTTCTGCTTGTGACACATGGCTGCTGTGCACAACATACCCCTTGTACTCGGGGAACACTCAAACAACACCGAAAATGAAGTTGTTCGGAAGTTTGTGTGCTGTTCGTCGCTGCCTGCGTCCTTCGCCTCTCATGTCTGCTTTCTCTCCAACTTGTCACGAATGAAGAGCACGGTGCCAGAGATCTATCTCTCTCTCTCTCTCTCTGCTCTGTTGGTTTCCACCACAATGAGAGCTGTGCGTAGTGGCAGTGCGAATGTCGCTGCCGTGCAGTGTACACAGCAGCAGCAGGAGCAGCACCACCACTTGATTCCTGCACAAACAAGGATCCGACCCGACCTGGCCCAGCCCTCCCTCTCCCACGCTATATGTCAGGCGTAATTACACGCTATGTCTGTTTCACTCAGCCACCACACCCTCCGGCACACCAGGCACCACCCATGTAACGCCCCTCTGGCTGTTTGATGTGCGTGTTTTATTTCGAGTGCCATTTGTTTTAATTAAAATTATTTAAAGCGCTTTCAGCTTCAAGTGCTGCCCCACAACGCGACAATTCGCAGGGGTTCCAGGGGTTTCACGTACATGAAAATTGATAAAAGCAAATAGTGATAGACATGCAAAACACAATGTTTTTGGTCATTTACATGATGTAACGGATCGATTTTTAATTCAATTATTTCGCATCTCATGGGACTTCGCAAAATAGTCATTAAATTACAGCAAAAACAAAGTTTGAATATCGGCTATACAAAAGAGTTTAAAGATATTTTCATATTTAAAGTTAGGTAGCTTAAAAAAACACGATAGCCTAAAACAAATATTTGCCGATGAATAGTAAGTATGGATTGAGCGTAGAATATATCCATTATATTGAATACGTTCATATGTAACTTCACTCAGAAAAACGAATTCTATTTCACATCTCGTACCATGTCAGAGCAGAATGAATGTTTACACACTTAAAAGACTCGCATGGTGAAAGGATTGGAGGGAAAAGTGAGAGAAAAAATACTTTGAAATTACTACAACAACAACAACAAACAAAAAATAAACAAAAATATTTCTTAGTGATTCTATTTTCTTGCTAGCTGCCGCCTGCTGCCTGCCGCCTACAGCTAGCTGTAGTTTATTGCTCAGCCGAATTCACATATTTGCTGATTTGTTTGCCAATGAATCGTCTTTTTATTTGTATATTTTTTTGTGGTAAGCACACAAACGCAAAAATACATCTAGATATCCAGTGAGAGAGTGATTGGGAGAGAGGGGCACTTAACAACGGTATGGTGCGGTTCCTTGGCCATTTTGTTTTTGCTATTGCTACTGCTGTTGCTGTGTGCCTTTCTTTGTGCACAAAAATGAGAAAAAACCAACGTGGCAACCATAAAACATATACATAGACGCGCACACACACACACACACATACAGAGAGACAATCGCACACTCATACACTGTGCTACTCATGTTTGCACAATAAAATTTCAACAATATACGCGACAGGGTCCCTCCTCGCGTTGGTTCTTTGTACTTGAGCAAATTGGATCTGGGCATAGGGCGTTTGTGCGTGGGATGTTAAAATTAAATAAATATTTGCCTTAAAGCTTAACATTGACGGGAGAGGAGCGTAACCAGACACCCACACGGCGCAGCCCCAATGGTATTTAAAGCAGCCAACCGCAAGAAGAGACACCGTGTGGAATGGCGGCTGAAACCGAAATCCATGGCGAAACAAAAGTCTCAAGCCTTCTCTCTCGAATGGAGTGGTCTTTGAGAAAGTATTTCTAGAGAGACAGAGAGAGAGAGTGGGGGTGTGAGCAGTTCGGTTGGGGGGAATGTTCGAGGCTCGCAGTGAAAGGTTCATACAATTCTTTTCAATAGGAAAAAGGTTGAATCTGGGTCTGTTCGCTGTACCGCCTGTACAGCTGTCTGGAGACAATGGCTGTATATTTTTAGCATTATGATTTCACCTATAAAAGCCCCAAATCCGCTCATCATTTCCCCATTCACTATCCAAATGAGGGTCTACATCTTTCTCGTGCTGATATCTCTGACAGCCCTCTGCCAAGCGGCGGGCCGTGGCCCTAGCCATAGTGTCGCATGGGGTACACGCTCCTTCCGGGACACGCATATTCGGCGTGAGATCATCTCGATGAAGTCCTCGTTTTTGAGAGTTGTCACAAGAGATTATACCTTCAATCAGAAGGTAAGATTGTCCCTCAGTCTTGCGATCTAACCAGATATTAATTGTAACTAACTTTTGAAAGCAGAAACTGGCGCGAACCATTACGCAAATCGTGATCACCGACCAGATCCGCGACGGGCAGGGCGGCTATGCCTATTTGCAGGAAGGCGGCCCGCAGTCCACCTATGCGAAGATTCGATTTAAGAGCCAGCGGGGCAAAGGCTTCAGCTTCATCGTGGATTTCTATGGCCTTTAATCCGGCATTAAATAAATATACTTTTAACTGTGCACGTATTGCAGCTCCACTCTGATTGTTTTGATTGTTTGTTTATGGCCCGTCAATATTTATCCAACATTTACACTGCCAAACTGCCAAAGGGTTTGTTTAGTCAGTTGGTGCTCTCGAATGACTCGTATTTCAGGTCGGCTTATCCTATACAACATTTGAATATATAATTTACAAGCGTCCAATGAAGTGCAGCTTATTTTCAATTGGCAAGCGATACGGATACAGAAACGAAATATCAATTATTAAATTGTGTGAAAGGGGATAGCCACATTATAGGAAAGCAATTAACAGCATGGATTTTGTTATTGTTTCAGTTGTTTATTTAATGACTGTTCAACATGAAAACCGAAACAACTTTCAATTGGGCTATAAATATATATGGATTAAAAACTGAAAGTGAATTGAGACTTGCAGCTGGAACTAGTATTAGCAAGGGATAAGGGAATGCCAAATGAACAAGAACTGCAGAAACAGAACTATAGGCGGAGCAGTGGAGCATACTGTACTCTTTCAATGTCTCTTTTTGGTACTTATCCACTGGCGTATACCTGTCCTCAGAGCGTTACTCTTGACATTGACCGCCTTTTTTCTTGTCTATCCTTAATGCTTATCAAAACCACTCGTGAGAAGTTCCGATTCTTCACCACATATACTTATAGCTCTAAATACTAAACAGAAAATTGATTTAGAATTTGATTGCTTGCCACAGAAATTGCCACAATACAGAACTGTACAGCCACAAATTATTAATCGACTGCCAACCTATATAGAGCCCCCTTCAAATTGTGTGTTTGTGGCCAAGGTCAGTGCGGGCCAAACTTTAAAGGTTATAGCCATTCCATTCGATTCGATTGGAACAACTGAGGTTGTGGGTTGATGGTTGGGCCTGTAATTACACTTGCCATTCAGGTACTAACGAGGCGAGTGCAATTTTTGGTTTGCCCCCAAAATGGGGTGAAAATATTACGAGTTTCCCTACAGCAGTCAGCATGTAATCGGCAGTGGCACGGGATGGGTTGTGGAGTGTGGGGTGGTAGGTTCCACGTGCCAGGTGGCCGGGAGGCCGGGAGGCGGTGTCCTTTTGCCATTTAGCAAATGTCAGGCACTTAGACTCGCCTCGCACCCTCACACACGACCGACCTTACCATTTTCCCTGTGTTCTGGGGCTACCCCCAGTGAAAGTCAAATAAATCCAATCAATGTGTAGCACATAACACACATTTTGTATCGTATCGTATCGCATCGTATATACTCGTATCCTTATGTAAGGTATATACACATACATATATGCTCTTACATATGCAAATTAGCTGGGCCATAAAATTTAATGTATTGAATGGATGCCTGTGCAAGAGCAAGAGCATCCCCGGGCATCCTTTGATGCCTGTTGCAATACACGGTCTCCTGTGGGAGTGGGTGGGACTTGGGGCAACCATCAATCGTTACGAATTAAAATTTTATTGTGCCATATTCCCCAAACGACCGAAGCGAAGAGGAGATGCCACATCCCATAGATGCGCCATTTGCTTGATTCTTTTATGGACGGAATGGCCTTTGAGGTGAAATCTAAAATGTAAATTGCCTGCAAGCTTCGCAGGCATCAAAACGACAAATATGTATGTGGGCTAACAGGTGCTCAGCATTTGACATTGCCTTCTGGTCTCGATGTGCAGCATGATGCTAAATGCAGTTGTGGCAGCTCTGATTGACGTGCATTTTGCATAATACTCGTACAAGAGGGAGGGAGAAAGAGAGAGAGAGAGAGAGCGAGAGCGAGAGAGTGTGTGCTCTCACTGCTGCTGGTTACCTCAAACAGCAGTCAGTGCGGGAGCAATGCCGTCCCCTTTAGTCTTCCGTCTTCAGCCAGGTGTCCCTTTGCGCGTGGTGCGGCTGCCATTGGGGCGCAGCAGGGTGGAGCCATATATTATGCAGGTTGTTTGTTATTGTTCGATAAAGTGTAAATTATGGGAAAGTTGCCAGCCAGCAGCCAGTCCCTGTCTGTTTTGGGTACGTATGCCACTATTCCTTGAATCCTTGGCCTTTTGCCATATCATTTCTGATATCTCTGGTGTCTGCATGTGCCATTTGCTTTACGTTTGCTCAGTGAGTCGGAATTGAAGACCAGTTCTAATTAAACACAATTTATTTACATTTTTAGAGATGACAGAACGTATGTTTGGGGCTTGGGATCAATTAATGTGCTGCCATGGGTCATTTGCTTGTGCAATTAATTGGAAATAGTTTCGCATCGCTGTGTCTGTCATAGGATTAACTGGGCGAATTACCAACCTTCTGTCACCCTTTCCTTTTCTTTATTCAGTCTCTGTCCACTTAAGGGTCTCGGGCGTGATTTGCGTTTGACTTTGTCGGTCTCAGACCTGCCTGTGACAAAGCCAGGCCCAGTCATCGGCTGCCGTCCCCGCAATTTCACCCTTGTAACAAAAGCACAAAAGAGAGACGTCGTCTCGTTCATTTCACAGCCAATTTTGTGCGTTGGTTTTTTTTTCCATTTTACAGCTGCTGCATTTTCTCCTTCCCATTGGACTTTGTCGCCATTTTCGTTTTCTTTACCAGTGTTTTTATCCTACCATGGCCTTGTCCTCAGTGGCCTTTTGTGCTGTTTCTCTGGCAACGTTGTGAAAGTGTGAGAGCAGCCAGCAAACGGATTTCTGGTCCAGCATCTCGTGTATAGTCAGTCGTACGTATCATCCAGCCAGAGACTTTTGTTTTTCAATTGCCACTTGCCATATTTGCGGCAATTGTTTTCGTTTTTCGCAGGCAGTAAATGCAGTTGCTACAAGTGAATCTTGGCTGCCACACAGAGGGTCCTATGCGGGATGGATACACCGGACTGGGGGACACACCATAGATAGATACACACACATGTATGTGTGGCGCAGAGAATTTCCGTCTTAAGTTTAACTCGGGCCACACGGACTTTAGCTACAGTTATGGCGCCACCATCGTTAAGGGGATGGGGCATATGCGACCGGGAGGATGGTACTGGGACACGATACGGTAGAACCTTGTTGTGTGCAGTAAGTCGTTGCACAAACACACAGACACACAGACACAGGCACACTGTTGCAGCGAGCTAGTTTGCTGTTCTTGCCTCCATTTCTTATGCTTATCAAGTGAAGCTTTTCCAACGTGCTAACAAACGAGCAAAAGCAACGTTCAGCAGGTCGATGGTTGCAGCATTGGTGGAGTGGGCGAGTGGGCGGGTGTAGATGCGTGGAAAGGCAAGGAGCATGGCTGATTGCCCCAAGTTGTTTTTCCGGCATCCAGTTTTCCACTCTGTCGATGCTTAAACGGCACTGCTTTACGGTGCACTCGCCGGATAACCGTTCGCATCTTTGTCTTTTCAAAGTTGATGAGCATCGGGTATATATTGTGTGTACATATGTTATGTGCTCGTACAATGTACACAACATATAAATACTTTCCCTGAAACCCCAATCCACTCTGGAGCTGTGGCTTTGAGCCTAAGCTGGAATTCGACAAGAAATATCTGATCATTTCTGGTTCCACTTCGGGAGAGATATGTAGAACGACTTACCAAGATTTAAATGTAGTTCTATGGAGGAATACATATTATTTAGTTGCAGACTTATCATTCTATTGGGTTGGCAAAACAATTCAAAGACAGCGACTCCATTGTGGGAGACCTTCGTGAGCAGAGAGAATGCAAATGTACGAAATTTTACTTTAGATAATTTTCCAAGAATTCCAAGAGGTTTCTGCTGAACTAAACGCCGGCAAGCTCACACAATTGCTGAGGGAAGCGCCTGAGGCCGAAGGTGTTCTTGCATCTGGTTCAAGCACCTGAATGGATCCGCTTCATTGTATGCCAGCAATGACGAGACATTCAAGTGGCAGCCTCATGCATATGGATGAGTGGCATCTAATCGGCTGCCACACGTGCGCCACGTTCCCGTTCTAAATGGAAAATAGTACAAATATTTGGTGCCAATACGGGCTTGACTCCTCTGTCGCAGGGAAAGGGAATTCGATCACGGAATATGATGCCAGTGGATGAGTTTGTTCCCGGGAAAAGATTGATTCAATAGTGGGATGACAGCATATGGTATTTTCCATTAGCATTCTTTTTATTTATTCCGCAAAAGTGTCGAAAGTCCAGAAATTAAAGCCTACTTGGGCCGTCAATAAGTGGGGTCGTTGCCAGCTGCCAGTTGCATGCGCATCGAATGGCCTCATCGGTATGCGCATATATTGCTATAATGAACAGGGTGTATTCGAGTAAACATTGCGCTGGTTACAACAGCTTCTGCTTCTGCCTCTGCATGGACTCGGGGCTGGACTGGGACTGGGACTGTGGCTGACACTGAGACTGGACAGGAGGAGGCCGCACATACGCCTGGATATAGAACTTGCCGAACAGATACATGAAGACGATGCCCTGGAACATGGTCACATAGAGCTGGCTGTTCGGAACGCCGCAGTTCGGGGAGAGGAAGCGCACGTAGAAGGAGTAGCTGAAGAGCAGCACAAACTGGACAAGCTGCGTCAGCGTGATATACTTCTTCCACCAGATGCTGCCCTTCACGCCGGGATACTGCGAGGACAGGAAGTAGTAGAAGTACATGACCGTGTGCACGAACGTGTTGAGCAGACCGACGGAGTTGAAGTGTCCCCCGGTGCCGTAGATGCGGGTCACCACATAGCCGCCGAAGGCCATGAAGACGTGGTGGTAGATGTGTAGGAAGCTGACCTGCTTGTAGCTCTTTCTCAGCACAAAGAACACGGTGTCCAGCAGATCGACCACCTTGTTCATAAGGTAAGCGGTGTGCACCACCCGCTCCAGCTGGCGGTGCTTATGGCCGGGCGGGAAGCTCTCCATGCAGTGCAGGTTGCAGATTCCCTCGATGAACAGGTAGTAGAAGACCTAAGCCAAGCAGAAAATCAAATCAATCCGCTGATGCGAGACCCCCATGTCAGACGCTACTCACAACACCGAAGTAGAGGCCGTTGTAGACCACCTGGCCGAGATTGTAGAACATCAGCAGCCGCTTCAGATCGTACGGTTTCCGGTTCCGCATGTATATCTTTCCCAGCTTGAGGACAAAGAGCAGGTAGACCGCCAGAATGATGACCATTGGCCATGGCGAGCCGGCCAGGAGAATGGGATTTGGGTCTGTGGATTGGTGCCCAAGCGGCGATTAGTGAATCTAGCACACAGAAGATCACTCACCTCCTTGAGGTATATCGAAAATACCGAGCGTCATCGCTATCGTTGATTGTCGGCCGAACGGCGACTGGTGAATGTTTCGAAGCCACTGATAGGCATTCGGATCTGAATTTGTAAAGTTAATCGAATCAAAGAATGTATTATTCAAATCTTTGAACTGCGCTCTCTGTCCTACATTTCGGAGCGCCAAAGAGCGAGAGTGACAGTGAGAGTGAGAGTGATGGAGAGCGAAGCAGAGAGTGAGAGAGCTAGCTGCCCAAAGAGCGAACACAGCTGGAGAACCCAAACACGAACAAGAACTAGACTAAGCCACACTCAAAATGCTATTTTGGAATGGATATATAGTGTGGTGTAGGGTAATGTACTTTATTGGATTTATTGCTGTTTGGTCTTGGCTTTGATGTAGGTGTGGTAGTAGAAGTTGCCGAACATGACCATCATTGAGGTGGCGACGGCCAGCTGCAAGTACTGCAGGAAGCGTGGGAAGGTGCATGCAGGGTTTAGGCACAGCACCAGCAGAGCCTGCAGGAACAGGATGACGAACTGCAGCAGCTGCAGCTTGGTGATGTACTGCTTCCACCACAACTTGCCCTTGATCTCCGGATACAGGGCCGCCACAAAGTAGTACGAGTACATGACGACATGGACGAAGGAATTGAGGAAGCCCATCATGCTGTACTGGCCCCCAAACCCGAAGAAGTAGCAGACAATGGGCGGTCCCTGGACCATCAGCGCGTGGTGGTACACATGGAGCACGGTGATCTGCTTGTAGCTCTTGCGCAGCAAAAAGAACACGGTGTCCGCCATGTCGAGTAGCTTGTTCAGGAAATACACGTAGATGACCAGCTGCTCGTCGCGCTTTAGCGGATGATCCAGTGGCAGAATGTTCATGCAGCGAATATCGTAGACTCTTCGGACGAAGAAGTAGTAGACGGCCTGGGAGAGGGCATGGATGAGAAGGGTTAGATACGTCTGAGCACTGGCCCTTAGCTGGCCGTTAGCCTACCGCGCCGAACAGCCCAGCGTTCATCAGGATCTGGCAGAGGTTGTACACCAGCATCGCTTTGCGCACATTGTACGGCTTCCTGTTGGCCATGAAGTCGCGGCCCAGCTTAAGGACAATGGCCAGATATGCCAGCACGATCAGCAGCACCAGCAGCGGGGAGCTGAACAAGGGCAGCTTCACCGGATCTACAGAGAATGGGCGGGGCGTATGAGATGCAAGGGCTGCTGCCTGCCACTGCGGCACTTTTGTTTACCCGCTGGCAATGTCCGAAAATAATCCAAAATAGTGCTGGAGTTCATGGTGCCGCTGTTGACGAAAGGCGAAACCCTGCCGAGTACTGGATACACAACTATCGCACCCTGCTTTTTATACCCCATAGGCGTGCCATGCAATGTACTCGGGCAGGCGCATGGTACGAGTATCCATAATGCTAGTGGGGCACTACGCTAAGCTAAAGAGCGCTGATTACTTATTCCCCGTTCGCCGCTGCCTACTAAGCTCCACGCAAACCAACTCCCAGGCACTGAACATGGCAGAACATAGCACAGACAAACAGCCAAACAGCCAAACAGACAGACACACACACACACACACGTTCTCTCGATTTGACTTACAAATTGGAGAATTCTAATTCCACGACTTGGGAGGGGATTGCGTCTGCCTGCCTTATCCCTAGGTCGGGTCGGATGGTCTGCTTACAATGTGTTTTGCATTGGGAATTCAACTAAATTTGGGGGAACTTCTTGGCAGAAAAGATATCCCCAGATTAAAGATTATTTTATGCTCCAGCTTGTCCTACACCAGAGTAGAGTATTGTGTGCACCTCAAAGCTTGTCTCGCACTACACTTGGGAATGCATAATTTATATTTCCAATTGATTTTGTCTCTCTTTTGATGCCTTTAATTAAGGTGTATTAGCTAAACCAGCAATGGCAAAGTGAAATTGTTTCCTGGCTGATTCGGCAGCTTGTATTGCCCACGGAGTTTCACTTTCAATATCCATACGATTAATTTTGTTTCCCCAAAGCCCTGATCCATGATCCGCAGCTTATGGAAGACTGTGGGCTGGCTGCCCCTAAATTGTTGAACTAAATCGATTGGTTCCTAATTAGAATTTTATGCAAATCATATTGATTTTGTTACGTCGTGCAACCTTGTCTTTTATAATCAATTTCTCGTCTGTGTCTCTTTTGTTTTGCTTTGCAGCTGATTTGAGGCTCGTGGCTTTCGTTTTCTTTTGGGAACCAAAGCAAACACCAGACAATGGCGTCAAGCAACAACAAGAGCAACAACCTTACAGCCAATAGCAGATACAAAAGCACAGCCAGAGCCAGAGCCAGGAGCAACTTCTGCTGCAGCTGCCTTTGCAGAACAAACACCAAAGTTGGAGGCAGAAACGAAGGACGACAGCAGCAGCAGCAGCAACAAATCTAATTACGGAACAACAAAAAGGTCAAACTGGAATGTTGTCCAAGGGATGTTCATGTTGATGTTGTTGATGATGATGAGGATTTCACTGGTGGTGGTGTTGGTGATGGGAACGCGAATGCGAATGCTCCCTTTTGTGTGTCCTGACGGAAATGAGGCGCTCTATGTCGCCCAGCCACTGCCCACTGCTGCTGGCCAATCGCTCGCATCGGTGAGCGAGTAACAGGCGAAACTCCGATTACAAATTCTTCGGCAATCTGCTGGAATTTAATTAAAGCGAAAAAAGCCAGAACACAAGCTACATCAGGGAGTCCGAGAAAAAGAGTCAAAGTAGGGCGATTGCCCAGGAGGCGTGGCGGTGGGTGGCCCATAAATACATGCCCCCATCCATGCGGCATGCTGCTTGTCCGCTGCAATTGAGTGGAGCACCAGCACTGGCCAATTAGTTGCTCCAACAGCCAAGAGCGGCTATCATTTGGGCTCCATTGAACGTACTCCCCGGTACACCGCTGCCTCACTGATGACTGCGGCCAAAAGACGTGCGGGCAGCAGCAGCAGCAGCAGCAGCAACGAGCAGCAGTCCCTTCAGCAGCAGCAGCAGCAGCAGCCACAGCATCTGCCCAGACAGGATGGGGACCAGCAGGAGCAGGGACACCACGAGTATCAGCAGTTGCTGCAGCATCCCCACCACCACCACCACCATCAGCACTACGGCGTCGGAGGTGGCAACCACCCACAGCAATACCACCAGAGACAGCATCAACAGCAGCAGCACTCACATCCACAGCAGCATCCTCATCAGCACACGAATCCTCACCAGGCGACACTGCGCGATTGCTCCGTCAAATTGCCGCTGGATATCCTGTGAGTACGAGTAGGGCCAACAAATCATTTAGGGGCTGCCTCTTGGTGCGCAGGCTGGGGTTCAATTCGGTTTATTCCCGATAAGGAGAGGCAACACACACAAAAAAAAGGTCAAACTGTCCCTCTCCCTTGGGGGGAGTGCGGCGTTGAGGAATGGGGGATGTGAGATGGGAGATGGCCTCTGTGGCACGTCTGGATGGTTTAATAAAATTTACATTTTAACAACGCCAAATGAAAATTGCATTAACTTTAACGGCGAAACATTTGCTGGATTCGATTTTCGTGCTTTTGAAGCTTCCCCAAAGAAAAAAATGAATCAGAATATTATAAATATTTGCTCAAAGAGCTTGAGAGGCAGAGGGAGGGTCGGGAAGGAAGTTAAAATCCCCAGTGAAAGAGGGACAAATGGAGAGCCAGCAGAGCGCTTAACACAGGAAAGAAAGGAGACTTTTGCCAGTTTTGTCAGGATTAGAGGGAACAGAGCCCGCGTTGCCTTTAAAGCTTAACGCTTAAGCTTAAAGCCTGCCACAGCCCCCCCAAGCCAAGAAAGAGTGTGACAGCAGTGGCAGGCAGCAGCTGCAGCCGAAAGAGGGCGGGCTGGCGGGGCGGAGCTGCGTTTATGCAGATCGCAGTCAAGTGGCAGGCGGCCGAAGCCCTATGGGGCGTGAAACGAGGCCAGTCGCAGCCCCAGACGACTGCTGCTTGTTACTGCAGCTGCCATTGCTGCCCCCCGTTTTCTTCTTATACTGCTGCTCCTGCTGCTGCTTCCTTCGAACGGAGAAAAAACAACAGGGCAAAAAGAAATGGCGGACTTAAAGCATGTCGACAAGGCGCCGAAAGGAAGCAAGTGGGGTGGGCTGACGTCAAATGGGGCACAGCGAGTGTATGCTGGGGAGGAGAGCTGTGGCAGAAGTCAGTCGGTCCCGCTCTGAGGTTGCAACGTGCGCCACAAACGGTGCCGTCGAGTGAAGTGACTCGACTCGACTCGACTCGCCTTGCCTCGCCACGACTCCTTGCGGGCCTGTAGCACAGTGTGTCGTTACTTTTAACGAGGTGTCGCATGCGAAACTCGAACAAGTGGCGATAGAGGGGCGTGGTGTGGGCTGTGGGAGGGTCTTGGTGACGAAACTGCCTGTTGCCACACATTGCCTAGCCTTTCCTATCCATTGCTCTTCACCACCCCCCGCCACGCCGCGCCTCTCTTGTATATAAAAATGCACTTAGCTGCAGACTGACGGCCCCAGATACACCAGCAGCAGAAGCAGCAGCAGCAGCTCCTTCTGTCACCTGCTGGTGCCCCTGCACGCTGCACGCTGCCTTCTGGCTCTGCTGCACAGCTGCGGCATGCTGCAAATGAAGTCATCCATTAGGCAAACGTTACGTATACGCCTAGTGCTGCCTGTGGCACAGGATAGCTCCTGCTCCGTGGCCTCCTCTCCCCACCAGCTCCGCCTGCTTTTGCTGCTGCTGCTGCTACTCCTGCTGCCAGATGTGTCGGCAGTATGCTGCTCATAATAATGCTGCCAGTGTTTGTTGCGGTCTAAGCGGAAACGTTTATAATGGAATTCGCTTAAGCGCTGCCGGACGTGCACGAGAACGCGAACGAGAAAGTGAATGGGACTGGTGCTGGGGCTGGGGATGGCGACGAGTGCCAGAACACGGCAAAGTGTCGTCTTGCTAATTTCGCAACGCCAAAAGGGGTGGGGATCAGGTAGGGGGGGTTTCGTGTTAGCTGTGCCCCAACGTTAATTACTCAGCAGCGCTGGAATGGCAATCTAATTACCAGGCGACACAGAGTACGCGGATAGCGATAGGATTACTGCTAGCAAGCACTTGCCTTGATGGAAAACTAAATCCAAACTCATTTACTTTCCACTTACAGATGGCTACCGAAATCGGCGATGCGACCGGTGGGTCCTGATGCCTCGCACACGGACTGCATCCTGGTGGTGGGCGTCTCCCGTCCAAAGCTGGCCGTCGTCTTCCTCACGGTCATGCTGATCTCACTGTTCCTCACCTTCCACGTGCTCTACGACAGTGCCGTGTACAACATCCAAGCGGCCCAGGCTGTTCACGAAAGGCATCGCCTCTCGCTGGCAGCCTCCGCCTCCGCATCAGCCCTATCCGGATCTTCATCTGCCAGTGGCTCCTCCTTCTCCTCCGCCACATTCTCGTCGTCGTCCAACCATTTGCCCGCGTTTGTGAAGCCAGTGCCCAACGCGAACCAGCTCAGCCATCCCATGGTCTTTCCCTCCAGTCGTGTGCACTTCCCCAAAACCAGTCGCCGTCTGCCGCAGGTGAGTCCCAGACCTCGACCCCCGTGTCTGTGTGTCTCGTACTAATTGCTGCCAATGGAATTTGGATTTTCATGTGCATTTCATTTGATTTCCCCCGTCGCTTCCGACTGGACCCAGGCCCTTATAATTGGTGTGCGAAAGTGCGGAACGAGGGCCCTGCTGGAGATGCTGTATCTGCATCCGCGCATCCAGAAGGCCGGCGGCGAGGTGCACTTTTTCGATCGGGACGAGAACTACCTGAAGGGCCTGGAATGGTATCGCAAGAAGATGCCGCATTCCTTCCGCGGCCAGATAACCATCGAGAAGAGTCCCAGCTACTTTGTGTCGCCAGAGGTGAGTGCTTTCCCTCCCCCTGTCTGTGGGTGAGGGGTTTCTTCCCTTTTTCCCAGGGATTGCCTTTGATCTCTAATTGCCAATTAGGTGTGTGCTGCATTGGATCCGGGCCTAACTGTCATCCTGCCGTAATTATTAATTAACTGCCTGCCAGCATTGACCCGTCGCCTTTTCCTGGCGCTGCTCCTCCGCCACGATGGGCGTCTGTCTGTCCATCCATCTATCAAATTAAAATGAAACGCTCGACCATGTTCCAGCCAATTTCCGTGCCCACGTCGGGGCCCCCTGAGCGGAAATTCATTTGGCAAACGGCTCCGTCTAACGCCCAAGTGGAATCGCTCTTTGGCCAACTTTTATTATAGTTTTTGTTGTTTCTGCTTCCGATGTTTCCGCTGCTGCTGTGCCCGCAGAGTGTCACAAAATTGGGTTTGCCTGATGCAATTTCGCTACGAGCCGGAACTTGCATGTGTCACCTGCAGAGAGCACTCCAGCGGTGCGGATGGAAAGTGCTGGATAGGGGTGGTGGGTGTCGGTGTCCCTGGCACTGGCACTGACACTGGCAGGGCAATATTTTATACCGAGTTCCGATTCAATTTTCCTTTTTTACTGCCGTGTGCGTGCGTCAGTGTGCGGGTGTCTCTTCGTCGGTTGATGCACCATTTCAATTTGTTATGCAGCAGCAGCAGCAGCAGCAGGTTGCACGTCGTCAGTGCCAAAGAGGAGAGTGCGTTGGATAAATCTTCATTAATGCTCTTATTAATATTTATTGAGGGCGGATGCATCTGGGGCACGTCAACTAATGCTCTTCTCCCCTGGAAAACTCTGCGGAAAATGTCAAATTAGCTTCCGCTTCTCGACGTTGGATACCTCCCTGCCACATCCCTTGCCGCCCTTGCCACCCTTGCCATAAATAATCTATTTCCCCGGGGCGTGCTTTGGCCTCAGCCCAGGATCTGTTTTCTCCCCCAGGAGCCGCAGCGCACGCATTTCCGTATGCCAATTTTCGTGCGCTTTTCATTTGTGGGCCGCTTCAAATGCATTTTCCCCGCATTAAATATTAAAAGGGAATACAAACTTCCCACCAGAGGACACGGTAAATGGTGCATCAACGTGAATAATTCTGAAAGAACGTCAAACACTTGGGAACTTGTTGCACGGCCTGTGAGGCCTGTGCCCCTCCCGCATTGGAGGTGGTGGCAGTGGGGCGAGAGGCTTGTATTGAAATTGATTAAGTTTATTTACTCGGCTCGTTTCGCCCATTTTGGAGCCTATTTATACTCAACGTTCAACGTGCCACATTCAAGGACTTTAAGGGAGGGTGACCTGGCCTGGGCCTGGGCCTGTGCTGTCGTTGGGGCATGCCTCTTTGCCTGCCTGCCTGTCTCCCTGCCTGCCCTTCATTGTACGGCAATATTTTTCAGCTTAATTAAATTGTTCACAGCACACTGGTTGCGGAAGTGCAGCAGCAGGGGTGCGCCTGCCAGGACGGCAGCCTGCTACACTATGCAGCAAATTAAAGGACCCATTGAGCAGATGTATCGACCGCAAAGATCCATCGTTACGTTGCGGCTACTGTTGTGTGCTCTTGAGTAAAGGGTGGCCTTCATTTAAATAACTTTTAAGCTGTGAGAATATTTTTGGCAAAAGTTAGACAGAAGGACAGAGGGACAGACGGACAGATAACATTCTGCGGCTCTTTAATTGGGTCCAAAATGTTTTCTTCGCTGCGTGGGGCATCGCCAGGCAGAAACAATCTGCCTTTTAATTAGTTCCCTCCATTGGGCAGTCCCTCTAAATTCATTAATGTCGAAATTGCAGGTGCCGGAGCGCGTGCGGGCCATGAACGCGAGCATCAAGCTGCTGCTGATTGTCCGCGAGCCAGTGACCAGGGCCATCTCGGACTACACACAGCTGCGCAGCCATGCGGCCACTGCCATCCTGCCGCTGGCCGAGCGGGAGAGCTCCGGCAGTGGCGCCATCGCAGCTGCCGCCCAGCCTCCTCCCAAGATGCCATCACAGTCGCTGCTGTATGCCAAGCTGCAGGCGGCCCATGGCTATGACAATGCCCTGGTCGGTGGCAGCGGGGCTGGCGCCAAAGAGACAAAGACAAAGTTAAGCGTTGCGGGCAGGCGGCTGGCAGCAGCAGGAGCTGCAGCTGGAGCTGGCGGAACGATGACCACGACAACACCATCGCCGATGGCAAGTGCCGCTCAAATGGCAGCCAAGTAAGTGAAATGAACCCAGTTTCAGTCTGAGACGCATTCCCACATCCAGGGCCATCCTTGCACCCATCCCGGGGCTGCTTGGCATCCAATTCAAATGCAAACTGCAAATGAAAGTTGCCCCCAAATGCGACGACTCTTGTACTTGGCTCACTGCATCCCTGTCGCTCTGCCCAGTGGAAAGTTGCTTCTTGTGCAAAGAGACGAAAAGATAGAGGGGCAATGGCGGAGCAGGAATCTGTTTAACTGGGAAAAAGGACTGCGGACTGTGGACCGAGGCCGGGCGCTGTTCATTTGCAGCTGTTGGCGTTTCAATTTGCCATCCTTCTTTTTCGGTTTGTCCGTGAGAAAAGTTTAAAGCCCCCTCTTCCCCTTCCCTCTCCCTGCTTCGCCTTCTTGCAGGTCCTTTGAGGAGCTGGCCATATTTCCCAATGGCACCGTTAACGAGGCTTATCGACCGCTCAGCATATCCATGTACCATGTCCATCTGCACCGCTGGCTGGAGGCCTTTCCGCGCGAACAGCTGCTGGTGGTGAACGGGGATCGGCTCATCGAGGATCCAGTTTCCCAGCTGAGGCGCATCGAGGCGTTCTTGGGTGAGTAGTCCTCTCACAGTCCGTGGAATTCGATTGGAATGCAGTTCTCTTTGCCAGGCATTGAGCATCGTGTGAAGAGCGAGCACTTCTACTTTAACGAGACCAAGGGATTCTACTGCCTGCGCTATGACAATGGGGACCGCTGCCTGCGCGAGACCAAGGGCCGAAAGCATCCGCATGTGGATCCCGTGGTCGTCTCCAGGCTGCGCAGATTCTTTGCCGAGTACAACCAGCGCTTCTACGAGCTGGTGGGCGAGGATCTCGGCTGGCCCGAGGAGTAGGCGCTGAAGACATCACAACTGAGAAGCATGGACTGTGGACCTTCACCTTTGTGTGCAGTGCGAAGTGCAGCATGCAGCCATGCCATCCCAGCCGATAAATATGCCATTCAGTGGTCAATCCTATGTACTCCTGGTGCAGCAATTTTAATTACGGGCAGCAGAAGCGGCAGCGTCAGCGGCAGCATAAAAAAAAGGAGGCAATGCATGGCACAGTTTACACGTTGTATATTTTCGTGGAGTTTGTGCTTGGCCGGGTACGAGTACCCAGGTCTGCCATTGCCGGGCCTGGGCATCCAGCCACACAGCCCTGACAGTTCAATTATGCGCGCGTATTGAAAAATTGCATTCCCATTTCCCGCCACCCACCAGTTTCAATTCCGCCCTGTCCCCCACATCGACCCCAACGCATGCAAATTTTGCCTTCGCACTAGAGAAAGGAAATGAGAAAAAGAACAAGAACGGGAACGGGAAACAAAAAATAGGGAAAATATAGTGTACCGTACGCATTTCGATGTGCAGCAGGCCATGAAAATGTGAATGGTACCAGTACCAGTACCCCCAGTCTCTCCCACAAAAAAGCACATACATATCTGAAGCGCATATACATATGTACATGCATACATACATATATAGATTATATAGCATCTATATAGCGAAATAAAAGCAATATCTACATGATGTTCGAAGGTTACCCGTTTTGTACGTCCGTTTATGTGTGTACGTCTCTCCCTCTCTACCTCTCTCTCTCTCTCTTAGTCACATGAGTGTGTGGCGAGTGTGTGGCAAGTGTGTGGCGAGTGTGTGTACAAGTGTCTGAGAGCATAAAAATTAATTAAGCAACTAAATGTGATTTTATAGCATATAAGCATAGAGCAAATTGAAAATTATTGCAACCGAAACAGAGAGAGGGTGAGAGAGAGAGAGAGAGAGAGAGAGAAAAAGTGATGGAAATTGAGATATGAGGTGAGGTGAGGTGGCAAGACCCACTTTGAGGAAATTAAAAATGTATTTAGACTAACAGTCGGCTGAATTAAATGTGTGCATATGGAAACAACCACAAAACTAAACATATCATCTATATATCTATACAGAGTACATATACACATACAGCATACTCTATCTGCGGTGCTCCACATATACATACATACATACATACATATATACTTGAACTATTGCCATTTCTATGCCATGTTACATATCGGTAGATAAACCAACCATGAAATCGAAACATATCAGCTGCAATCAGTCAGCGCCAATATACACAACAAAAATATATATATACAATATACAGATATATTATTATTATTATTATTATTATTATATACAAACATATCGTAGCGTGTAAGTTGTAAGCATTAAATTGATTGTAAATGATTTTGATTTTGAACTAGTTTTTAGCGTGCGATGTGTCATGGAATCGTCTTAGACAAACTTTTAGCAAAATACATACATACATATGTCCTTAGCCTAGATTAAAGATGCACTGCCTAAAGGAGAAAGAGAAATCTTGATAGATGAGTAAACTGCACCCACATAGTGCGTAAGTTTATTACGGATAGTTTTTTAATGCATTTTTAGCCAGATCAGATTATTTTGTATTCCTAACGAGCAAACTCTACCTATAGATAATCCTATAATATACTTACACATACATACATATCAGCGGTTTAGCTAATGTTTAAAAATTTCGTATGCATATCAATGTGAACTCAATGTGAACTAACTAGGATAACACTACATGGTAATCCAATTTCCTTTTATTACCCAGATATATGACAATGCATACATACATATGAATAGAGGTACCGTGAGGTGCCTCCCCCTTTGGTTCGTGTACCAGTGTTAAGGGATCTTCAGCACAGAACTCGACTAGCGCTTAATAGCAGTACTAAACAGGAAATAGACTATGAGATGTATAAGCCTTGTTTTTACAGACATTTCCTTATATACGATATGTAAATGTAGCCCCCACCCTCCTCCCTCCAACACATGCTGATCTGATCTCTCAATGACAAAGGAACCACGAAAGGAATGAAACTAACCAAGCAATATCAATTCAAAGCAAGACTGAAGGTCCTCCGCATAATGTTTTACTCATATTTGTTTGTTACGAATTATTTACACTCGATTCTGAAAAACCAAACCAAGCTAAACCAAATATTACAGCAAAGACAACGAACATTTCTAATTTGTTTATATTTTTATACAGTGAAGAAACGCATGAAGAAAACCTTAACCAGAAACAGAAACAGAATGGAAATCTCAACCATTTCCATTTTCAAAGTATATTAATTAGAGTAAAATTATATATATACATATATATATATATATATATCGTAAATACAAGTATAGTAACTAAAGAGCGATTTGTAGTTGCATTTTGTCCTCGAACTTAAACTTGAACTACGCCAATTGCATACCAAATACATATCAAAAGTTTAACTCAACTCTAGATCCTCCATTGATATTGATATATTGATATTATTGATGTATTGTCTACTTAAATTGAACGTGCAAAACTAAAAAACTATAATGTACCTTAAAAGTCAACTCTATTTCTTTAACTTTAACTCTAACTCTAACTGTAACTCAACTCTTTGCAACTTATTCAAAATTTTCAATGTACATAAATACAAAAAGTATTAAGAACAAACCAAAAAAAAAAAAAAAAAATCTCCGAAATGAAAACAACCAAGACAAGACCGTAAATAAATTCAACAAAATTGTAAGGAAACCAACAAACCACATTTTAAGCTATGGAACATTTTACCGCATGCAATAAATAAATGTAATTCAAACAAGATGGAAGTTGTAGTTAATGGTTTCAGGGATAGTCTGGCGTGTTGTTGTTTCTTATGGCAACAGAAACAAAACAACTAGCATTGGATTTTTACCCTAACAAAATCTCACATTACATGTAACAGCAAAGGTAGATTTGGGTATGCTACATTTGACATGACAAGCTCTCGAGAATTCATGTAATATACATGTACAAATACATTTGGCGCCATAGTGCAGGGCTCGAGCAGAATTTGAATCCAGCTATGGGCTTACCAGAACGCTTTTCATTCTTCGAACGGATATACCCGCCAGCTTTACGATTACTGGGTATGAAAAGCTTTCACTGGCCCGCAAACAAATTGACAGAGAGAAAGCTCAACTGAAGTCTAATTTAATGCTCGTCGTTTGGCCTGTGATTCAGTTTCAATTTTTGCTTGTCTGTCAACGGTTGCGCCCCGATGCAGTTGCCTCCTTTTTTAATTGGACCCTAAATATTATTGACTAGTTGCATTCGTTTAATGATGTGGATAACTAGCATGAAAACAGTGCGGCGCCAAAGTTTAGCCCATCAGCTGTTTAAGGCCAGAAACCTGTCACTGGGTGCGACACTTGGTCAGCAGGTGAGTGAGTGGGCGAGCGAGACAGACAGATAAAGAATAAGAGCGAAAGTTTGGCGAGCTTTCAGAGAGCGTTAATTGTTGACAAACAATAAAGAAAGCTTTTCCTGTGAACAGACCCACTTGGAACTGCTGGATACGTCGCCGCCACGCACCGATGAGAAATGGCAGCAGGCGAGGGCCTATGGGGAATTGCCGGGACCCAATGGTTGGCGCATGCTATCCTACTTTTTGCCAGGAGGTAAGACCCAAAATATGCCATTTATTCCGTAACCCTGTTACCCCGTAAGTGATTATTGCCCCAGGCAAACTGCACAACACAAACCTCATTCAGATGAACCGTCGCCTGAGAGAGATGTACGGGGATATCTATCGCCTGCCAGGCTTGATGGGCAAAGCGGATGTTGTCTTCACCTATAATCCAGAGGACTTTGAGTTGACCTACCGCAACGAGGGCGTCTGGCCCATACGCATCGGCCTGGAGAGCTTCAGCTACTACCGCAAAGTGAAGCGACCGGATGTGTTTGGTGGCATTGGTGGTCTTGTGTCTGAGTGAGTCAGCCTGAGGTCCAGTCCAGTTGCCTTGAGGATCACTTTTCTTCCTCTTATCCATTCAAAGACAGGGCAAGGCCTGGGCGGACATCCGCAACAAGGTGAACCCTGTGCTCATGAAGGTGCAGAACGTCCGACAGAATCTGCCGCAGCTGGATCAGATAGCGAGGGAGTTCATCGAGAAGTACTCATAGACTCCGAGAAAATCAAAAGAATCTTTCATACGTAGTTATACACTTTGCAGACTGGAAAGCCAGAGAGATCCGCAAACCCACTTGCTCCGGACTGACTTTCATGATCAGCTGAAGAACTGGGCCTTTGAGTCCATCAGTTTTGTGGCCTTAAACACGCGCATGGGCCTGCTCAGCGATCATCCAGATCCGAATGCCGCTCGCCTGGCCGAGCATATGAGCGACTTCTTCAACTACAGCTTCCAGTACGATGTGCAACCCTCGATCTGGCCCTACTACAAGACGCGGGGCTTCAAGCGGTTCCTCAAGACTTACGACGACATCACAGAGATCACCACCAACTACATCGAAGAGGCCATTCAACGCTTTGAGATCGACGACGGCCGCAAGACCAAATGCGTCTTGGAACAGTTGCTGTTGCTCAACAAGCAGGTGGCCGTAGTGATGGTCATGGACATGCTGATGGCCGGTATCGATACGGTTGGTTCGAGTGATACTCTCTCGGTGAAGATTTCTTAATGGCAAAGCTCGATTCATTCCAGACCTCCTCTGCCTTTGTCACGATTCTCTATCACTTGGCGTGCAATCCGTCAAAACAAACGCAGCTGCGCCGAGAACTGCTCCGCATCCTGCCCGATTCCAAGGACTCGCTGACCGACGAGAGCACCAAGAACATGCCCTATCTGCGGGCCTGCATCAAGGAGGGGCTACGCATCACGTCAATCACGCCTGGCAACTTTCGCATCACAACCAAAGATCTGGTGCTCTCTGGCTACCAGGTGCCCCGAGGCACGGGCGTTCTAATGGGCGTCCTGGAGCTATCCAACAGCGATGAGTACTTTGCCCAGAGTGCCGAATTCATGCCCGAGCGTTGGCTCAAATCAGACATGGCTGGCGACGTCCTGTCCTGTCCAGAGGCTCGAACCCGCAATCCGTTTGTGTACCTGCCCTTCGGTTTTGGACCGCGCACCTGCATCGGCAAGCGCATCGCCGAGCTGGAGATAGAGACCCTCCTGGTGCGTCTGCTGCGTCGCTACCAAGTCAGCTGGCTGCCCGACACTCCCCTTCAGTACGAGAGCACCATCATCCTGTCGCCCTGCGGCGACATCCGCTTCAAGCTCGAGCCGGTCGAGGGTGTTCGCTAATCCTTGTGATATTTTGCCTATGCTCAAGTACAGACTGTCGATTGAGTTCATAGATTTACTCGCAGTATTCACTAACAATATGGGAATGTAAAAAAGTAGGGAAGTGTATATAGGTAGATAGTAGATGCATCATCGCCTAGCGTCGGTTACGTCCGCGATAGCGTTGGTGGGTAAAGTTGTTCTGTCGCTGCTGCTGCTGCTGTTGCTGCTGTTGATGTGGTTGTTGGAGTGGCAGCTTCTGCTGGGATGCGGCTATCTCGGATTCAGGCTGATGGGAGGCTGGCTCAGAGGGTACATCTTCCAGTTGCAGGGTGGGAGTGGAGTGTTCTGATCAAAGCAACAGATTAGTCCGGAAACAGGCAAAAGATAGCATAGCCTACGCCTTACCCAAGACAGATTGAATGCTGGCACTCTTCAGCAGAGCCTGAGTTCCTAGGCTTGTATTAAATAAGGTGGGTGATCCTGAAACGGCAACAATATTCACAGTCAATATACAGTTATATACATACAGATACATAGACATATGTATATGAAGGACAAGAGTTGTGAAAAATTTCTAGGGACAAACCAATTGGACTATAGTATATATCTTCGGAAGAAGTTGCTGGAGTTAGTGTGTCGATTGTGGGATAGTTGGATACTTGGGTAGTTAGTGTGGCAGCAACTTCACTGGTCTGTTCGGTTTGGGTATCCGGCTGGGTCTCTTTGGGTGGGATCTCCCGTTGGTAGACTGTGCATCCGGTTTTGCTGCTGCTCGTGCTGCTGCCGTCATCGTCTGTCTCATCGTGGGATTGGGATTGAGAAGGATCAGGTGTGGGATTGGATACGGTTTCGGGTTCAGGTTCAGGTTCTGGTTCGTGTTCTGGTTCGGATGGAGCTGCAGCTTCAGTGCCGGCTGTTGGATTTGAACACATGCACGGAGTAACAGAAGCAGAGACAGAATACTAACGTTAAAATGTTAATTGGGAGCACGCGATCAACTCGGTTTCAGGTGCGATCAGGGGGGAGCGAGTAGCTCGTGAGTTACCTGCAGCTGCCGTGTTATTGTAGAACTTCATTTTCGTCATGGCAGCACTCATGTGTCCCGGCGAGGACTTCCACTTGTCCTCTTCCACCAGCCTGGCCCCACCTGCTGGAAAAAACATTCATAGACGAACAAAGAGAGAGACAGAGAAAGAGAAAGAGAGAGAGAAAGATACGAGGTCAGGGAATCAGGAAGCTAACGGAAAGTCAAGGCCAAACTCACAAAACGCTTAAGGTAAATTTGGTAAATTTTCGTAAACTGCAAAGCTGGACGGAATGACGGATGGATGGATGGATGGATTGATGGTTATGGTTATGGTTATGGCCAAAATCTATTGGGAGAATCCCCCAAGACATGGCACTAGCAATGACTGAATCGATCTCGGGAGTGTGTTGTGTGTTGGTATCGTTATTGTATTGTATTTCATGACAAGGTTTCAAGTTCAGTTTCATCAACGCTTAATCGATATGCGATACTGGTGTTAACCTAGACTTAGGGGGCTACGCACGAGCGTCTTAATAACAGTTTAATATCCATTACCAACATCCGCCTGCTCCTTGTTGTGGCCGCCGTTGCTGGTTGTCGTGGCGCTCAGCTTTCCCTTGTCATTTTCCTTTGCCAGCTCCATCTCCTTGTCTTTCCTCTCGTTGGGCCCTGCCTTGTGGACACCGTTCTCCACCACCAAAGTTGGGGGCTTTGCCACGGACTGGGAAGAATCAAAGTTCAAGGCGAATTCAGGACTCTTCAATGGATATGTCATATCACACCTGACTGCCAATTTCCTTTGCCTCATCGCTGCTGATCTCCTCGCTGGTGTTGGACTCGGAGCTGGTGCCGTCGCTGCTCTCCTCCTCCTCATCGGGATTGGGCACGAAGTCAGAGTCATCTTCCGAGTTCTCCTGGGCATATTTGGCCAGCATTTGATCGATGGTAAGATTGTGGTCAGCCTCAGCATCACCATCAGCGTTCGGCTCCTCCTCGCGCGGACGCTTCATCACGGCCGGACTGGTCTGTGTGGTCTGCGGATGGAGATAGCACTTATTTTCTTGACCTCTGTTTCTGGTGGCACTCCTGGACTCACCTGCTCCATGTTGCGCACCTGGAAGAGTCGCCCGCTGTTGGCCCTCTGAACGCCAGGGCGGCAAATTGCCCGGGAAAACCACTGGGTTAGCTTGTAGGTCAAGCCCTTACCACTGCCATAGGACACTTCCTGCTGACGCTGCCGCATCACCTTCTGACCGTGCAATCGAATCGCCCTTAACTTCCGGCGTCTGGTCTGAATGAAGTAGACCATATCCGAGGGGGAGATGGGACTGTTGCCGATCATCAATGCGCCCACCGACAACCACATGCGGGTGAGACGCAGCATAATGATCAGCAACAAGAACAGACCCCACGGCAGCGGACGTTGCAAAGGATCAGCCGATTTTTCTGCGAATTTTTAGTTATTTACGATTGGCTACCAGTAGCAAGTAGCAAGCGGCTCTTACCCTGCGGCAGACTCCACTTGGCCGTGTCCTCGATCATCCGGAGTGCTCGATCTGCACGTTCGATAGCGAACTGACCCAAGCGAGTGCTGGCAAAGCGCTCGGCCTGCTCCCGCACTGCGTCGTAAAAGCTGCGTGTCCGCTGCAGTTCCGCGACTTCATCCTCGTCGATATGGTCTCGGGGCTGACCCTTGACAACCCCTGCTGCCTCTGACTTCTGCGCCATGTTGATGCTGCGACTGTGTGTGATTAATAGACATATTATTTCATTAACTTTTACTTTTTTTTCGTGATTATATTTTGGCATATATTCCGGTTTATGGCGCAACAGATTTTCGCAAATTACTCTAGGATCGCTAAGGTACAAATCGGGCCCTGAGATCGCTTTCGTTCCGCGTGATTACCAGCCGTGCAAACCGAATACCTAGTGCCCCGGATTTCTAATAGACTCGGGACAGTTCCGTCGTCTGTCCGTGGAACTGAAAGTGGATGCGCTGCGCTTATCGCTCCCAATCGGCACATCGCACTTTTCCACTTTTGAGCCCCCAATTTAGCGCTTTTGTTGCTGCCGTCTGGCGAAACTTATATTAGAGCTATATTACGAGTACTTTATGCCTTCCACCGCCATGACTAACGACAAAAAATTAACAAAAGCAACAAAAATGAACGAAAAAATAACACAAATCAAAACAAATTAAGTAATATAAAATTAGAAAATGTGAACTTTGTACGATTCCGCTTGTCAGTCGATGGAATCGCTTAGAATAGTTTGTAGCATCGATTGCGGCCGTGAGCCGTGCCTGGGTGGATGTTTCCAAGTCATGGTGTGGGAGGTTATGAGTAGTTCTGATTATGGTCATTATAAGCGAGCTTATCATTAGTTTCATTCGTATACATACATATGCATATGATGTTCAAGAGGAAGTCTCGCAGTACTTACGAACATTGCATCTATTATCCCATGTGTATCTGTGATATTGTTTCAGTTGATATCCTTTTAATCAGGCTAGTACTACATACATATATTATGTTACTTTTATTTATTATCCAATCATTCATAGTAAATAATCTCATCGATTCGCATATGAAAGAAATCTGGTCCATAAAATACAATTACACAAGCAGCACATTGATTTATTTTATATTTATAGCGCTTATTGCATCGCCCAGAAAGTACGCGAAAGAACATACAATCAAACAGCAAAAATAATAAAATTATCAAAAATTTGTTTCGTGGGATCAAAGTGTATCGAAAAATGCAAAAAAAAACCACATACATACATACGCTCAGAACACACGTACGGTACGGTACGTAAGGTCCAGAACTGAGCTGTACAGTGTAACGCGATTTCAGCACGATGTGCCGAAGAAGATGGTGCAGAGAGGAGTGCGAGGAGGACTGGCGGATAGAGCGAAGAACTGCAGCGAAAGTATAGGCAGTGCAAGGCGCAAAACCTAACTGCGACGTTGACCCCGCCTACACACACTGATAACGGTAGTTTCCGTGCAATGGCGCACGGCGAAGAAGCAGCGAACAAAGCGCAGGGACCGACTGGAGCATGCATTACTACTTACCGGTCTCTTTTCTTTTCTTTTTTCCTACCCTGTTGAAGTCGCTCTTGATGCGCTTTTTCTCGTTGTGCGATGGAAGGGACTTTCGAGCCAGCCGCAAGTCTTCAGAATTCACAAAATTGTTGGCTTTTAATTGGCAATGCAACTAATTTACAACACAAAAATCACTTTGGAGAACACTTTCCAAATCAGCATCCAATCTGATGGCCAACGAGCGCACGTTCCAAGCGGTTGAAAAACTTCCGAGTGATTGAGCAACGGTGCTGAAATCGTGTGCGCTGGCGCTCCGTTCGAGGCTATGCGGCCGAGGGATCAGTGCAAGGTCCGTTAATAAAAGGTGAGCAAGTGCTCTCGCAATGGCTTGAAATAGGTTTCGTGCATGCCACTGTCGCTGCGTGCAGACAGACGGAGAGTGAGAAAAATACATGCCAATGCATCCGACAAGGCATCACCCTATATAAATCTAACACTGACTAGCCCAGCCTCAGCTTCGTGTTCGGCTCCAGCTAGTTCGCGTTATCTATCGCCGGAGAGTGTGATCTCTGCCTGCAGCTTCGTCTACCATGCTCCCGCTGCCTCTCCCTACGCACTCGTTGGCATATTTTTCTTTTGCAGCTGTTGAAAGGGCCCAGCGATAGTTTGGGGCATGTTTTAATTTGATTAATTGTACTAAGAACTGCTTGACAATGCCTTGGCTATTTTTCATTATGTAAAAGCTTAGCTTTAACAAGTAATCGAGTTGTTGACAATCGTGTTTACCTTTTGCTTGTTTATCCTATTTGAAGTGCCAGAGTACACCTCTCTGCCTGCCCTCCCCTGCCCTCCCCACCCTAGCACTCCCAACAAACTACTACCCAGGCGCTCACTCAGCCGAAAGCTCACACAGCTAGCGTCCAAAAGCTCTCGCCATGCATTCATTTGCGCAAAATCTCTCCACAAATCCGGATGGAACAACGACGTCGCGGACGCGCCATTCAGTGAAGGCAAACGCGCGTTCTGTGAAAGAGTTTCCTGCATTCCGCACGCAGAGTCCTGGAACGACCTCGCAGGCCGCCAGCCCCCGCCCGGACCATTCATCTTGCGTGTGTTTAAATTAAAACGAGTTTAATCGAGTGCAGTGCAGTGTAGTAGAAAAAAGATTTGGCCTAAACCGCAAATGGAAATACCATTGAAAGCATAACCAGGCCGGACCATAGAAAAATAAAACAGGGTGAAGGAGAAGGAGAAAGAGGAGCAGCAGCAGGAGGAGGAGCAAACAAATGAAAGCCCAAAATGCGATGAGAAACCTGAAGAGCCAGCGAGCAGCGAAGGACGCGACGTCTCTGGCACCAAAATTTTAATGCATTCGCCTTGGTGACCTCAAACACACACCACCGCCAGGCACCGTCACACACACACACACTGGTTGACTCCCTCTTCAAGCCGTTCTCTGGCACGGATGTGACAGGATGTGTAAGTGTTGCTCAACCTATTGATAAGCCATCATTTGGCTACAGTGTAGAGGGTAGTGGGTAGTGGGGATTGCTGCAGCACTGACTTGCCGCCTGGCCATTAAGGGAGCGGGAATGCCAGGTATTCCGAGCGGCGACAGCCGTGACAGCTGCTCTTGTGTATATTTTTAAGCAGCGCTACTTCCACACACTTACCCACACACATACACAGGTACACATTCAGTTATCCCTCATCCTTTGGGCCGCAACGTGACTCCCTTTGATGCTGCCACAATGCTGCTGCTGCTGCGCCACTCCAACTGCTGAGCGGAGCGGTTTTTGCGGCAGCACAGGCACAGCTCAATTTGCCCATGCTATTTTTATTCGGACCGAGTGCGGCTTTGTCTAAATTAGTTTGCGCATAAATTGTGCCCCCCACACCCGAGGGGGGATTGAGATGTTCCTGTGGGGGGTATTTGTGTAGTGAAATGAAAGAGGTTAATAGAGCTATTAGGTTATAAAACATACAACAGCGAGAGCTTATCCTCTGTTGCCGGGCGATCAAAGCTAAGGAGATTGTGTGACTTCAAAGAACTGCCCGCAAAGATCTATGTGGTCTTCGAAACACTCGACTTTGACTTTGCCTGGGATACAAAGACAATTTTCATGGTTACATGCTTCGATACTTAAATACAATACGTAAACAGCCAAGGAATCTGCCGTTCAGTTGTACACTTAGATTGCAATTACCCTAGAGAACTGGCCGTTATTATAGTTCCTTGAGCACGTGGAATATATTTGATAAGCAGCTGCTTTAGTTTTCTGCCACACCTCGCTATTATTTTGGCGCCATGTCAGCCAACGGGTTAGCCTGGGACGAATAGCCTCTGACCCCTGTGCGTGCGGGGTCTTGGCAAAAATTCGCGGGGCCATTCGCTTGGCCCATTGCTGCTGTTCGTCATGGCAGTTATGGCGTCTTTGCATGCCGCTGCGCTTCCGGTTAACACACACAAAAAAACCCACACACATACAAATGCATATAAATATGTATGTATATATAGACACGCAGAGCAGAGCAGAGCATGGCAGAGCACTTGATGGCAGTTGGCATGGCTAAATGAATAGCCAACATATTGCTTGCTCTGCTTCTGTTCTGTTCTGTTTTGTCTAGATGTCGCGTGCTATTTGGCTTGATATTGTTTTTAATTATCGTTTGGCGCTCATTTCGCGCTCTCCTCCCATGCTTCCTCATCCTCCCCCCATTCTAATTCCACCCTTATTTATGCGGCCATTTGACAAATCAACATCATGGCTGTGAAAGCAAACCACCGAGGGAGAGGGTTGGGGGAGAGCCCACTGTCGCCATTGGGGGCCACGAGGTATCTACCGCCCTGTCCCTGTGTCTCCGTGTGCCACTGTTTCTGCATCTGTTCTCGAAATGGCAGCCGCCCATCTGCAAATTGCCAAACATTAAGTGTTTGCACATTGAACTGAAAAGGCCATAAATTGAATGCGGAAACTGTCAGAAAGGCAGCTGGGAATAAAGTTGGGACAGATGACACGGGAGAGTGCCTTTGCAACTGCAGTGACAGTTTCCACTTGCTACAAAACTCTCTGTCAGGTTTTCTCTTGTTTGCTGGCAAGTTGTAATTACTTGACCCCAAAAAAGTGTGCGGCCCCGGCAGAAAGGTAACCCAGTTAATTAAAACGAAAGCTTCGGGGCAGCACATTATTGTAGCACTCTTATTACCACCCTGCTACCCAGACCTACCGCCCCAGCACACACAAATACACACGCACACATACAGCGAGTAATCCCTGCTTTACAGGCTTTACAGGCTCTTATGAGGCATCAGCGTAAGCCTGGCCATCAGTAGTAAAGCGAAATTTACTTTAATTTGATCGTCAGCTCGACAGTTAATGAAAGAGCAGTCTGAAGCCAGCATTTATGGGCTGTCAAATGAGATATCTCCATCAACCGCAAGCAACCACCAGTACCGCCCACAATATCTCCACCGCCCAGGGTATGGCCCTGCAATTCTCCTGCATTTTCAAGAGCTTGAAGGACATGGAATAGTCTGAAAATTCGCATGAATAATCCATGCATAATTCAATGAAGGAAGGCAGTACAAAAAAAAAACAATTTCCAAAATCGACATCTGGGGGCTGATGGCAAAAGAAACAAACACACAAAATATACATGCATACATACACACATACATATATCTTGTTTATGTGTCGAAAAGAATTTTCATGAATTATTCAAAGTTGCAAGAAAACCGAGAGAATATTATCTAGCCCAAAAACCTGTTTGGGGGAAAGAATTTCAAATTTCCCTTTAGATGTTTTGTTTTGGGGCGTTTATCCGACAGCATCGCGAGCCATGGCTGGCACGGCATCGAAATGTGCTAATTATGAATGGGTGATCCATATGGTCGCCGCCGAATAATCGTTTCTTTGTTGGTTAAGCACAAGCATGGGAATACAATGAAAATGTTTATTCTCACCTCAGTGCCATGGGCGGAACTCCTCGTTGAGCTAGCCCTAAAACCACGACAAACGATTAGGCATTGGGGCTGTGATAAGGTCGGACAGACTTGCGTTCGGCAGCGGTTCGTTGCGTGTTGAGTAAACATGATAATCCGAGCCACAGCAAACTACAGTCGGGCACCGCTAGCAGCAACAGAAGCAGAGCTCCGCCTGGCGGGGGTGCCAGACAATCAGCAGGACGCCAATTTCTGTTGCCACGGCAGGGAAATGAGGGTGAAAGGCCAGCCGGGAATGACGTCATTTTGCCGTTGCAAAGGGCCAATAAGCCAAACAGCAAGCAACAGACTTGAGGCACACAAAGGGCTTACAAAGTGAGTGAAAGAGAGGTGGCAGGTGGCGGAAGAAAGAGGGTAGAACACACACTTTAGCTTGTCGCACGGAAATAGAACAGCAAGAATGTCAACAGGTGAGCGCAGAGAGCGAGACAGAGCGCGAGGTAGAGAGAGGGAGGGGGAAATATAGAAAGAGAGAGACTGTGCCAGCAGTATATGACACTTGCTGACCCATGTCTAAATAATTGATGATTGGCCTCGAGCTTGATTTATTGACTAAAGTTCTCTGATATGGAACACAGTTCGTGTGTGCTTGTCCTTCGGTTAAATCTATAATTGATGCCCAATGTTTCATTTCGTGTTACGCGATTAGCCTCACCAATTTTCTCTATGGAATCGGGCATGATATGGCATTAAAGATATTGCTGCCTATGCGCAGCGAGCCGCCCCCATTCACAATTCCCCCATTATGGACATACAATTTCGTTACTTCAGCCATAAAAACGCGTTAGACTAGTGACTAAAGCACGTGGCCGTCACTGCTATCATTAGGCCAACCAAAAGAGGCTCTCAGGCACTTGCTAATGGCTACTTGGCGTATGAGTGATAATTTGTGAAGAAAATTGCCTTCGCACTCGCAAGTTTATGGCCTGAAAGTTTTGGAGGGCAAGGACTAAAAAGTTTGCTAATTGCATTGCCAAGAGATTGGCAAAGGGAAACTTAAAGTCAATTTATTTGACAGAAAGAGGGAACTAGAAGAGCGAAAGCAGAAGTAGCAGCCGCCGAGAAGTATGCAACACTTTTCACGCACACAATCAGCCACACACTGACGTCCCAACTATTAGGCACAGCACAACTTTTATTCAAGGATAGTGGGAGGTATAATTGGGGGTAAAAAGAACAACAAAAAGTTTATGAAACATATGTGAGGTGCATGGGGCAAATTGATGGCTGGCAAATATGCAACACTTAAGCGCTCCTGGGGGTATTATGCGCCAGTCATGTCGTGCCCGCGGGGCCAGCCCCCGAACACTCCGAGTTATTGTACTTGTACTTGAATGGGTGTGGTATTGGGACACACCTCGCCACAGCGGGGCGGGGAATGCGGTTGGGCCCACCATCTGCAGTTTTCAGATCCGGACTCGGGCTTACATTAAATTAATTGAAATGATATGCAAGGGATTCGTTCGGTTGCACAAGTGCCAGTGCAAAAGGTTGTGTCCTTGGCAGTTGTTTAAGCCTCAAGGGGATCGTGAATATCTCTCTCTCGCTCTCTTTATGTCTATGTCCCTCTGGCATTTCATATGTAATTCCTTCCATTTCATTCATTAAAGTACAAGTGCATAAAATTCTCTGCATAAACTTGACAACAAAAAATAAGAGAAAATACACCAAAAATGCAAAGCTCTTTTTTTGGGCCGCGTAAAGCTTTGCGGCTTAACACACCACACACCAACACACGCACACACATACTCTAAGTGACATATACATTTGCATTTTATGACGCCATCGTTGGGATGCTTTTCCAATTTGTGCGCCATCTGAGGGGAAATAAAAAAAGATGCAGCATCAACGTGCCAGCATCGCAGATCATTAATAATGCAAAAGGGCAATGCCGCCGCCTCAGCCACGGTGGCCGACCCACATAACCACCCACTCAACACCTCCCACCCACCCTCTCAGTTCAATGCCACACACACACGCACACACAAGCTCGCATTTACAATGTAGCAAAAGCCATGTCCGTGTGCGCCATCGTTAACAATAACAAATGCCAAAGGAGAGCAAAAGTTTCAGTTTGCGAAATTGGGAAAGGGGGAGGAAAAGCACCAGAAAACAGTGGCACAGAGGCAGCCACCGAAACCGAATCCGAAGCAGTCTTCTAGGGGCACTGCTACAGTGCAGTTCACTCGGTTTCGCCTCGCTTCCAGCCACACGCACAATTCCCCGGAGTCCGTGAATATATTCAGTAAAAGTTCAATCACAATTAAAAATTGAAAATTTGTAAACTGTGTGCACTTTCTACTTCTACTTCTACTTTCTCTAACACGGGATTTAATCTAACAATAGCCTGTGCTAAAGGCCAGCCCGAAGTGCATCCATCACTTATTTATCTGAGTCCATGCCATGCAACCGCCGCATCTCAGGCTGAAGAAGTCCTCAAAGAAACAACCGACTTTCGCGCTGTGCCACAGAATAAATAAAATAGTTCCAGTACCAGGTAAAAGCAGAGGCGAATAGATACATACTGAAAGACACTGTGAAATAGATGCACGTAACGCGGAGAGAATTCTTCCATTTATTCCAAGTGCTTGAGATGTTCCAACTGCCTGTCAAAATATATGTGTGTGGGGACGGGGACTGGAGATGAGCGCGATTAGATCAGCAAAACATAGAGAAAATTATACATTAAAGACTATGGAAATAGCTGGATACCCTAACGAATATAGGCCAGTACTTTTCAATCCAGTGTTTGCCTTTCAGAGGGAGATCCAAGATCCACATTCGTGTCACGTCTTGGCCAGCATCTCTCTCTCTAGCTCCGCTGACAGCATCGGAAAATGGAATGTATCATTTCGCTGAAAGTACATTTTATAATTGAGACAATCGCATAAACAAAATGATGTCATGGGTGCCTCTTTCAGAAGGCCTCAGGGCAGTGTCAGTGTCTATGTCAGTCAGTCAGTTGGTGTGGCATGTGTGGCCTGTTCGGTTCGATTGCTTATCACCGGTCGCTCGATTGTTGTTAAATCGATTGCCAAAGTTGCGTGCCTGCTAAATTAAAACACCTGTCCCTCACTCCCACCCCCCAGCACGCATCCACTACGCTGACCGTGTCGAGGAGCAGCAGCAACAACAGCAGCAGCAGCAGACACAGCAGTCGGAGGAGGAGTCGGAGCAGCACCTCCAGCAACCACCCTTCAGCAGTCATCTGGCCAGTATCGATGCCAGTGCAACGCCGCCACGTCACATCTCACCGCACGGGTCGCCGCAGCTGCAGCAGCGTCTCGGTAAGCATCTCAGCAAGTCCGCCTCGGAGTTGAACGGACACGATTGCCACAGCAACGAATCGCCGCACATATCGCCGAAGCGGGCCAAAAGCGCCATTTCCCAGCAGCTGGCGGGTGGGGGCGTGGCCAGTGGCGTGGGCGTGCTGCAGAAGACGCACGGATTTTTCAACAATCTGCGGCACCGCTGGAGCCGCACCAAGAGCAAAGACCGCCTCGGTCGCAAGTCGCCGAGCGACTTCCTCGAGGAGAGCACGGACTATGCGGCGGACTACAGCTCGGAGAGCAGCTCCGTGACGCAGAGTCCTCGCCACCGCGCCACAACTATCGGCGGGTCGCCGCTGGCCCGCGAGTTCCGAGCCACGGCCAAGATGGCGCAGGTCATCCAGCGTTTCGGCGGCTCCATGGAGGGGCGCATCGACGAGCAGCCGGAAAACGCCAACGGCGCCGCCTGCAATCCCGTGCAGCTGACACCGCAGCAGCAGCTGGAGGCCCTGCAGGTGAGTAACGATTGCTTCTGCTTCTGGCTTGTTTGCTCTCGCTTCCAATTGGCTTTCCTTTGGTTAAGTTTTTTGTTTCTGTTTTTCCAAAACTCTGGCACTAACTCGGAAAATCTGCAATTTCCATTTTCGCTTCTCTACGTCTTGCTCTGCTGCACATCTCTAACCTCTGCAACTGTCATCGATCATCGATCGTCGATCGCTTACCGATTACCGATTGTCGATTGGCAGGCCGAAGAGCTTCGTCGCAAGCGCGACGCTCAATTACGTCAATTCGTCTTCTTTCAGCTGCGCGTCCATCTCAAATCCGGCAGCGACCTGGTGGCCATGGACAAGAATGGTGAGCGGACCCTAGAACCCCAGTGACGCTCCTGCCAACATACCTCAGCAAGACCCCCATTTTCCCACTCCATTACTGCTCTACACTCGAAGAAATATTTCTGAATTTGAGAAATTAGAATTGCATTTGGACATTTTTGCAGAGAGAATTTTCCAGGATTCAGAATCATTTCTCCGAGTGTAGCAGCATACGTTCTTTATGTTTAATCAAGCACTTGACACGCTGCACCAACTGCTGTAAAATTAATTTTCTTTTGTCTCTCGCCCCGGGGGCAGGACTGAGTGATCCTTATGTAAAGTTCAAGGTTGGCGGTCGACTGCTGCACAAGTCGCGCACCATACACCGTGACCTGAATCCCGTGTGGGACGAGGTATTCATTGTTCCCGTCGAGGACCCTTTCCAGCCGATTATCGTGAAGGTGAGACAGCAAACACTTAACCCAAAAGTTTCTCACCCATATTCACACGGTGGGAATTCAGGCATGATATTTCACTTAGCTGATTTTTGGTTCCTTAAATAGATATGGGGTATCCATAAAGCGTTCAGCGATTTGCTGTTCCTGGCTACTGTCGTCGGGGTAGCGTGGCCGAGCGGTCTAAGGCGCTGGTTTAAGGCACCAGTCTCCTCGGAGGCGTGGGTTCGAATCCCACCGCTGCCAGAACTGTAACGTCTGTTTTTATTTAAGTTTTTAAATGAACCCTCACTACTTATTAAAAAAAATTACATTGTTTGGTTCTTAATTATTTTTCATATTTTATATGCCCTTTATTTCCCCATTGACTTGCAGTCAAAGCAAATCAAATCAATTACATCCACAAGTTTCCATTGCCACATCTTGATAATTTCCTCTTTGATTCAATTTCATGTTCATATTAGAAATTTATAGCCCCTTAGAGACTCTCAGACATGGGCCAACCGAACACCAAATCAATTTGGCGCTGCCCTCAAAAATCTGAAGCGCTTTCGTACTAATCGAAATCAATTTCCGCTTTGACTCTGTATCCCTTCCACTCGGCGTTTAGGTCTTTGACTACGATTGGGGCCTGCAGGACGATTTCATGGGCTCGGCCAAGCTGGATCTCACCCAACTGGAGCTGGGCAAGGCCGAGGACATCCACCTGCAGCTGTGCGATACGAGCGGCCACGGGGAGCGGGCCATGGGCGAGATACTCATCAATTTGACTCTGTGGCCGCGTAGCCAGGAGGACAAGGAAATGGTGAGTGGCACTCATAAATCCCTCCATTCCATTCCATTGTCGGAGGGTACGGAAACGTTTGACTGGGCCATCAATCAGCCGTTCTGTCGGTGGATTTTTCCTTTCCTTTCGACAAAGCGATTTCCTCGCTACATTTTGTGTGGTGGCGCTCTTAATTGCCCACCCACAAGTCGATCTTTGACTCTTTTTATCTCTTTTGGTCTGTGTGTGAAGACGTTTATTTATAAGCATTCATATTCGCTTGCCGCCGAACTTTATTTACGGCCCAACTCAAACTGAAATTTATAGACCTAGGTCTGGGTGAGGTCGAGGTGAGAGGTCGCCCCAACTAATGCAAATATTTATGGGGCTTTATCTCTGCTGCTCGACTGAGCCAAAACCGGAACTAAGTGCCCCGACTAGTCCGAATCTACCCCGTGAGCGGCTTCCCCCCTTTACTCTCCCGTTCATTGACACACTCATCGTGACTTGGTCAGTTTTGAGTGCAAGTGCGGGAGAGCGGCAGACAAAGCGGCCGATCGAGCGCTGAGTCGGCTTCGGCTGAACAAAGCTTCAGCATGAGCGACTGACAATTGCCATTGCATGTTATCTGGGGAGGTAATGAAGGCGATGCCAAAGCAAACATATGACAAAGTGGGAAAATACGACGGAAGACACGCAAACAGAGTGAGAGTCGATGCGTTGATACCCTATGCTTGTTGCTCTTGGTAGACAGACGTTGTGGGTGGGGTCTGAGCTCCAAACAAATATTATTATTATGCAGTGGGCAGAGCTATAAACAGTCCCTCCAAAGACATTCCCCAATATTCAGCTATGTGTGCATATGCCATTCTCTTAAGCATCGTCTAGTCGAGCATACCCTCTAATCTATGAGGGTATTTTCCTCGCAATCGCTCTGACTCCAGCGCAAGACCTTTGTCACTGGCTTTAGTCACTGTTGGAGCGTCGAAAGCAAAGTTCGGCTTTAAGTTTTGTTTTTCGGTTTTCGGTTTTCTGCTTTCGCTTTTCGGCTGTCTGTGGATTTGTGGGCAATGCTGGGCAACAATTGGCCTGGATGTAAGCGGGCGCCGCGCATGTTGCTCAAGCATGTGAGGCGGCAGCATGAGGAGCTGTGTGAACAACTGGAGCAGGGCTGCGACGAGCTGATGGAGGTGCCTATTCGGGGGGGTTACCTGGGGAAGGGGAGTGAGGATCGGTGTCCCAATTTGAAGCTAATCGGTTGAATTGTTGCAGCACTTTCAGCGCAACTCCAAGCTGGCCGAGTCATCGAAGCGTCTGAAGTCGCAGATCTGGAGCTCAGTGGTCACCATTCTGCTGGTGAAGGCCAAAGATCTGCCGCTGGCTGAAGACGGCAGCAAGCTGATCGAAACGCACTTCAGGTTCAGGTGAGCACGATCCACTTTGGAAGTAATACACATCCCCTTGAGCATACATTAATCTTCCCCTGCCCTGTGGCACAGATTGGGCAACGAGAAGTACAAGAGCAAGTCTTCCTGGACGGAGCGCTGGCTGGAACAGTTCGATCTGCACCTGTTCGACGAGGACCAGAACCTGGAGCTGGCTCTGTGGAATCGCAACACACTCTACGGCAAGGCCGTCATCGACTTGAGTGTGTTCCAGCGCGAGACAACGCACGGGATATGGAAGCCGCTGGAGGATTGCTCCGGCGAAGTGCACCTCATGCTCACCATCAGCGGCACCACGGCCTTGGAGACGATCAGCGACCTGAAGGCGTTCAAGGAGGATCCGCGCGAGGTCCAGCTGCTTAGAGATCGCTATCGCTTTCTACGCTGCCTGCAGAACCTGAGGGATGTGGGTCACCTCACGGTGAAGGTGTTCGGTGCCACGGGGCTGGCTGCGGCGGATATTGGCGGCAAGTCGGATCCCTTTTGCGTTCTCGAGCTGGGAAATGCCCGGCTGCAGACCCAGACGGAGTACAAGACCCTTACGCCAAACTGGAACAAAATCTTCACCTTGTAAGAGCACTCGATGCTGCACTCTGGTCTCCAGCTCATTGATTACTCTCTCCCAGCAATGTCAAGGACATCACACAGGTTCTGGAGATCACAGTCTTCGACGAGGATCGCGATCATCGCGTCGAGTTCCTCGGCAAGCTCGTCATTCCACTGCTGCGCATCAAGAGCGGCGTCAAGCGCTGGTACACCCTGAAGGACAAGAACCTGTGTGTCCGGGCCAAGGGGAACTCCCCCCAAATCCAGCTGGAGCTGATTGTCGTCTGGAGCGAGATCCGAGCCGTCTGCCGCGCCCTCCAGCCAAAGGAGGAGAAACTCATCCAGCAGGAGGCCAAATTCAAGAGGCAGCTCTTTCTGCGTAACGTCAACCGTCTCAAGGAGATCATCATGGAAATCCTGGATGCCGCTCGCTACGTGCAGTAAGTGGCTACTGACCCCATAAGAAACTGCTCTTCTAATTAGTCTCTTTCCTCTGGTATAGGAGCTGCTTTGAATGGGAGTCGCCTGTGCGTTCCAGCATAGCCTTTGTCTTTTGGATTGTGGGCTGTGTCTATGGCGATCTGGAGACAGTTCCTTTGGTCCTACTACTAATTATACTCAAGTAAGTGGAGGTCTCTTCGCTGAGATACAAGTCTCAAGATCTTATTTCGTTTCTCCCCACCCAGAAAGTGGCTGATTCGCATGATCACGGGCACAACAGACCCCTCAGCGGGCCACTATGACTACGAGTACGATGAGGACGACGAAGATGACAAGGAGAAAGAGGAGAAAAAGTCCATCAAGGAGCGACTCCAGGCCATTCAAGAAGTCTCACAGACCGTACAGAACACCATTGGCTATCTGGCCTCGCTGGCTGAGAGCACCATTAAGTAAGGACTCTCCCAACCCGGGATACTCGTATAACTATGTATACTCCATTAAGCCTGATTTCCTATATTATATACTTTCAGCACATTCAACTTTTCCGTCCCCGAGCTGACCTGGCTGGCCGTCGTCCTGCTGCTGGGCGCCATTCTGGTGCTTCATTTTGTGCCGCTGCGCTGGCTCCTGCTCTTCTGGGGCCTAATGAAGTTCTCGCGTCGCCTGCTGCGCCCCAACACCATACCCAACAACGAGCTTCTGGATTTCCTATCCCGTGTGCCCGACAACGAGGAGATTGTGAGTAACATTCGAGCATATTAATTTCGCCATTGAACTAATGATAATTGCGCACACAGAATCAATATCGAGAGCTACCACCCTCGGCGCCCACCGATCAGACACGCAACAATCCAAAGAAAAAGCTCAAGGGCTCATAGTCCATAACCAGCGCTGATGCGGCAATGGCGATGGCAGCGCCGCTGCAGTCCAGCGCGATGGTAGGAGGAGGCGGCAGGCAGCAGCTGATGCAGCGCTTCCGGGCCAATACCAGCCAACTGAAGCAGAAGTTTGGCCAGGCCAAGAGCCTCAGTCTGAGCCACGGCGAAAGCAATTAGACACCAAAGCTAGGAGAGTTAGTTAGTTAGTTAGTTAAGGAGAGGGCAGCACCAAGACACGAAAGTTCCACACTCAGACAGACATCCCATCCACGAAACTATACTCAATGCAACTAAAACTTGACTCAATTAAGCAGCACAAAGTTTGCTTCACTTATTTTCTTAGCATCATATGAATATGAATATGAATATGAATATGAATATATATATATAGGTTCACATATGCAAACTGAAACTATTTACACAGAAAGATATTGTACATACACAAGCAGATAGAATTAGATTAGATATTCCAAGTACCTAAGGTAACCAACACCTCTCTCTCTCTCTCTCTCTATCTCTCTCTCACTCTTTTAAAGATACAAATATTCGAATATATACCAAGAAACACTCAGAACGCTAACAACCAGATTCCTTTTGCGCGAATCCGAATTATTTATTGTGTACTCGTATTTCAATTTGTGATATTTTCCAAGAATTTTGCAACTTAGGCTTACTTACTTATGTGACTTAACCCCTGCCCTGACAGAGGGAGGATCCTTCCCGCACCCAAATCTCCCTAGAATCCATTTCGAAATCAATTGCACTCGACTCGTTTAAGGATGCTTCTTCTTGATATACCTTTACAAATACCTTTTATACCTAATACAAGACCTTAATAAATTTATTGTAATTATTTCACTCGAAGCAAATTGTTCAAAACATTTTCTTATATATTTATATGAATAATATGTCTAGGATAATCAGCTCGTCAAGGCCCCCGGCCCCCGGCCTCCGCCCCGGCCCAGCCATAAACACGATATGTGTGTAACAATTGAAACTAATTGCAATTATAATCCACTCCGATCGATCGATTTGATACATTTTAGATAGTTCAACTATTTTATACCCCGCAGGAAGAGCAACAACAAACGTTTTTTATATATACATACATACATGCATACCAAACTCAATTAATTGATTAATTAATTAGCACCTAAGTTAAGTTTGTTATTTTTCAATATATATATACAACATCCACGACGGCAAAAATAATAAAACATATTTTTGGATTTCGCTCAACATATTGTAAAGCATTTTTCTGTTCAAATTTTAAAGCTGTACGAGCACTTTTGCTGCAACACAATAGTTCTAAAACTGTTCGAATTGCAAAACATTTTACGCGCCTCAACGCTCCACCATGTTTTGATACCATTCCAGTGGTAGGAGGGACGGGGAGCAGTCGAGCTATTCGAAAGAAAGAAATCAACTTACTTGGGAGAGCATTGGAGCTTCGACAGCTCTCTCAATATTCCCCAACAGGTTCTCTGACTCTCTCTACACGCGCTGGGCATTCCAGTGTGCTTTTATGGTCTGATCAATCCAGATGTTCATAATTTATTTCTTGGAGTGTGTTGCTGCTCTTTACTTGGAATGTACACACTCTATTGATTCAGCTCCAAGTGACATACATACTCAAATACGAATTGTTCCTCTGTGTAGATTCAACTTAAAGAGCAGCAACACACAGCAATCACTTACTTTCGTTGACCTTCGTTTGCTGGGGGTGTGTCAACTGGTCAAAGTAAGCCCAGTGGCTCTAAAACTAAAAGCTTTTATGCTACGCAGTTAATATTTCACGGCATTAGTTCCACTTTTATCCAACTGTCCGAATAGTGGGACTTAAGCTGTAAGCTTTCTCATGCTTTGATATGGTTAATCTTTATGAGGGGATGGGGGGCGACCGATGTTTTGCTCGTTTACCTGTAAAACTTTATCAATGCGAAAGCGGTCGCGCCATGTGGAAGCAGTGATAAGGTTTCGTTCGTAAATTTTATTTGCTGGGGTCTTGAAAAATGGCAATAAAAATAAATCCGACAGCTGTTTGCAAAGGCTTATCAGCGCACTCGGGATTCCACCACGGCCTCGATCGCCAGACCAGCCCACAGCCAGCGATTACGCAACCGAAGAGAATTTTTCCTCCATACAATACGTTAAACGAATACATCTTTAATATAGGTACATATGTACATACATATGTACGCGGATACACAGAAAAAGTAATTGCACAGTCGTAATTGGAAATAGGGAAGCCCTAGGACCGCACTAACTTAGTGCTAAATAAATGCAGGACTGGTTTGTGTTGGATACGGGTACGGGATAGGGATACACCTTCGATATCAGTTGGAGTCTCTTAAGTAACTTAAACGCTGAATTTCTCCTTCTTCATTTGGTCGTACACCACGGAGAAGTCCTTGTTGCCCAGACCCTGGGTGCACAGCGAGGTGTAGATCTTGTGGGCCAGCGAACCCAGTGGAATGGGTGTATTCGAGCTGTTGGCCACTCCGGAGGCCAGACCCAGATCCTTGGTGATCAGAGCGGAGGAGAAGCCACCGGCATAGTCCTTGTTGGCAGGGGCCGTGGGGCAAATGCCGGGCACGGGGTTGTAGATCTCAGAGGCCCAGCAGCGGCCAGTGGAGGAGTTGATGATCTCGGCAAACACCTTAGCATCGAGGCCCTGGCGCACGGCCAGATTCATCGCCTCGGATACACCAATCATGGAGATGGCCAGCATCATGTTGTTGCAGAGCTTGGCGGCCTGTCCCATGCCGTAGACGCCGCAGTGGGTGATGCGCTTGCCCATGCACTCCAGCACAGCCTTAACGGCGTTGTACTCGGCATCGGTGCCGCCCACCATGAAGGTGAGGGTGGCCTGCTCGGCGCCAGGAACTCCTCCGGAGACGGGGGCGTCAATAAAGCGGGCTCCCTTGGCGCTGATGCGCTTCTGCAGAGTCTTCACCAGCTCCGGCGCAATGGTGGAGGAGTCGATGAAGATTGTGTCCTTGTTGACGCCATCGGCAATCATCTCCTCGTACGATTTGTCCACAATGGCGTTATTGGGCAGCATGGTGATGACAAAGTCAGAGTTCTTGGCCAGCTCCGAGGTCTTGGCGTAGACGGTGGCTCCCTTGGCCGCCAGTCCTTCGCAGGCTGGCTTCGAGATGTCGAACACATGCAGCTTGTGGCCGGCCTTGATCAGGTTGCTTGCCATGTTGGCACCCATGTTGCCGAGGCCCACGAAGCCGATGTTCTTGCTGCCGCCCTGGGTGGACATGGCACGCACCAGAGTCTGGCTCCAGGCATTGAGCAGGGAAGGGGACACCACACGAAGCGACATGGCTGGAGGAGCAGAACGAAAATGTTATGTAACCGGTCGAAGCTTCCTCTCCGCAGAATCTCACCCACCTGTAGCAAAAGCAAAGTCTCTGTCTATAAGGTACAACTAAAACTGTGAACGATCGGACCACCTAAAGCACACTGTTCTGGCCACCAGCAGGCGCACCGCCATCCAGTCACGTAATTCAACGTCGTTCCAGCAGCGACGACTGGGTTGTCGAATCCCTCGAAAGTTGTCCATCTAAACAGGCGATTCCATGGACAGCGCGAGCTGTTGGCCACCCGACAACTCTGCTAGATCCAAGCAGGTTCTCTCGCATGCTGACGTCTCGCTTTATATCTCTCTCTCGCTTCATACAGCTCTCTCGTTTGGCAAGCAGTTGTATTCCAGTGCTGTCGGCAAAAGCTCGTTGGGTTTACTCTGGTCATTCCATCGGTGTGCTATAATTGTTGTTCTCATGGGGCGACACGTGCCGTTGTTTTGTTTATCAGCATAGGCCATAAAAACTTTCCATTTCGTTTACTTTCGTTGACCTTCAACATGGCTGGGGGATGGTCCGTTCAGCGCGCTCCGAGTGGGTGTGTCTGCTTGGCACAGTGGCTCTCAAACTGTAAGCTTTTACGCTGTTTACTTTAATTTATTGCAAAAAGCTTTGCGGCTGTTCTTGAATTTGATCTTATGTCGTGTGCCTTGCTGCATTCTCCGTAACGACCTTTCGTCACCGGCCACCGGCCACCTTTTGCACTGGTTGAATGACAACTGGGTGAGTCGATTTAATTGCGTGAATTATCGTGCATAACTAAATTCGCACGCGAAGTTTCAAAATACTTTTGTTTTGATTTACTCTCTACCAAAAAAGTTTTTCCGCTGGGTCAGACATTTATTTGACTTAACTTAAGTCCCAGAGTTTTAAATAGTTTTTCAATTAATAATCCATTATGATAGAGATCGAGGAAGTAGATGTGTCAATTGTAGATTAGTTACTCCAATTAATGAAGCAAGTTATCCTCTAATTTCCTAACTTATACCCAAAGAAATGTTAGTTTCAAGGGTGTCTTAGATTCGTCTTGCAGAAGGCACTCTTTTTCTTGAGTAGGGGTTTTTCGCACAACTCTTCTGCCTTCGAGCATTGCCAATACTCGTGCTTGATCCCACAGTGAACCATTTGATGTTTCGCATTTTGTTTTCTTGGGCTATTTGTATCACAACTCTTCGAACTTCAATTGTCGAAGGTATCTTTTTCACCCAAATTGTACAATGGTCATAAGGCTTGTTGCTGTTGTTGCTGTTGCTGCTGCTGATGTTGCTGCTTATTTTAATGTTGTTGTTTTTTCTTCACATAAAAATCGGCATGCATGAAATTGCAACTGCTCGACTCGAGCTGCGTTTCGCAAAAATCTCGGCCAATTTGCGGCTCGCCTGTCGTGGCCTGGATCTTATGCAATCCGGAGTCCGGACTTCGCTGTCAGCGCCTGCGTCGTCGCCAGCGCCAACATCGTTATGCTTTATCAAAAGAAAACAGCCCAAAAACCAGACGCGATTTCACCCCAGCAGAACCCGCTGATGGCAAGAGGTAGCGCCGAGGTAGATCGAATCTTCAACTCCCCAACCACAGATGCTTTCTGTGATTTATCTGGGACAGAGCGTCTGGTGGCGCGTGTGGGCCGCAGCCGCTGGCTGGCCTGGTTAAGTGAATTTCAATTTGGGGAGTGGAACGAATTGGGAGCGCAACAATGACGCCAAATTGAAATAGGGGACATCGTCGTCTCTCTCCCTGGCCAACGCTCCCTTACATAAGCGAGTATCAAGCGCTTGTCAATTGTCAAAGTGACGGCACAAGGCGATGGCAAACACCTTATCTAACGCCATAAAGTGCAATTCAGCGTATGATTAACACGAATATGAACAACAATGACCCGGTGAGAGCGCGAGAGTCTCTATGAAACAATTCACGGGTACAGTTTACAGCTCGAAGAGCCAAAGCCACCAGCAGAAGCAGAGCCACAAGTACTCGTAAGTGAATCATTAAAGCGCAGAAATTACAACCATGAAGAGTGGAGTGTATTTTTGGAGAAGCCCCACAGATGGGCTTGGCACTCCGGCCGTCTGTCCATTCCTGTTTTGTTGGCATTCGTAAATGTATGTACATCCAGTATACGCGGCGGTGTACCAAGCTCATTAGGCAGACATTAAGCAGCCATTTCTCCCCGCAGTTAGTTGTTGTTGTTGTTGCTGCCACTAATTTCCATGTCAAAACCCACAGATTTCACTCAGAGTCAACAGCGCACCCACAAAAAAACAGCATGCACTTGAAGCCGCTGAAATAATTCAACTTGAAATTGAATTTTATTTGCTCGCAAAAATTGCATTATTAACACACTTTACAGTGCGCTTCGAAACTATAAGACTAGTACTGCAAGGAAATGGCCTACGTAAGCCACAAAACCATAAATAATTGATCTGATCACTGTTGGATAACTGATTCACTGCGGTATTAAGCAACTGTACGATAACTAGCTCGAAAGGTAAGCCTTGATTGCTTCATCGATTCCTGGCGGACAATGGTTTCTGTTGGGCTTCTGCGTTTCGGATGATATTCCATAGACTTATACTCGCAATACGCACTGTACATAGCTACAATATGGGCTTGTCGGAAGGTCTCTTGAACCCCGGTGAACTCTCTGCACGCAATTGTCTCGACACCGACGGCAGTGTCAAGTTGCAGCTATCTGCATGCCACAACGTAGATCCGTGACTCAGTGAACACTTTGCGGAGGAACGGAGCACAATTATTTGCCAACGATTGATTGTGTCATCGTGATCGACTACTGACATTTTCGGCTGAGCATTGATTCGATTTCGTTTGAGTTTTCGCTTCATTTCCGGCCAGCACGTAATTGAAATTACATTAAGCAAAGAAATTTTTGGCAGTGAAACTGTTGTCCGATAATCGCTTTCATGGAGTTTTAATTATTTCCCTGAATTATCGCTGTAACAGACTCTGGGCTTTCGCTCTCCACTGTCCGCCTTCGTTTGGACCTACATTAACATGCCAGCTGAAGAGACTGGGACTGAGACCACTCCAAAACCATATGAAAATGGAAATGAAAAACTAACCAAATTAATAAAAAGACCCGCTCATCGCATGGAAGGCACATGGAAAATTGAAATGCAGTCGGAGTCACTGCAGGCCCGTTTTGGGAAACGAAACGAAATGAAAGGAAAGGAAAGTGAAATTATCGCCGCTCCTCCCCGCTGTCTGTTTCAATGGGATTCAATTTGTTTTCGATTTCGTTCGGTTTCTGAAACGTTTCTAAGGTTCGCGCTTTTTAATACGCCGCATGCATAATTATTATGCATTAATACATATGTATATGTATATGTATGTATATGTATATGTAAGTACTCGTTTGTTGCTGTCTCTTCACTTAGGCACCATTTGCCGACACCGTGGCCTATAGTTTCGATCCGTTGCAGTGAAATTGAAAATCATTTTTGAAAGTGGTAAATTTATTCGCTGCCCGACAAAACACACATTCCATGTGACCGTTTAAAGCAAATGTTTCTTTTTCTTTGCCGCAATTTTTCTCACTCTCCTTGTTTTTTGTTGTTTCTGTTTGGGATTTTTGTTTTTGTTTTGTTTTTTCTTCTTTTTGGTCACTATTACAAAATATTAATTGCAGGCTGAAGAGCAAGAAATGGAAAATGGGAGAGCGAAAGCTAACTAAAATGTTGGATACTCTTTCAATGATGTCAAAATAAAAGGAAGGTTTCACCAGCAACAAAAGGATCAGCAGCAGGAGCTCCTGCTCCTGCTGGTCTGCAATTTTTAGTTGGTACACTTTAATCTATATATGTATGTATGTATGCACGTCACCTACCACCCATGCAAGTCAGCATACCCCTTGCTATCCAAGACTCTTCCCCTGCCCTCGTTACCATCAGCAGCATCAACATAAAAAGCAACAGCCCGAGCGGCAGATAAATGTTTAGCTAACCCAAATCCACACACAAGGAAGGAAACTACTGCCGGGGCGCACAAAGGCACCAAGAGTCTCTCCTCTGCACTGGCTGCAATCCAGTTTAGATTTCGACCACATTTTGACCATAGCACTGCCATGCAGCGGGAGCAGGAAGCGTTTTATGGCCAAGCAGCAGCAGCAGCAGCGGCAGGCATTTTGGGCATCACCCGGAGGCAGCAACAAAAAGCTGTCTTAGTTTCGTGCGCTTAAACTGGAGTCAAATGGCGTCTCGATGCGTCGACGCATCGATAAATGTCTCTCTGCATCAGCCTCCTTCTCTGTTCCTCGCGCGTCCCTGGACGCCTCCTGTGAGCCAACTCTCGTCTGGCGAGCGCACTGCATTGCATAATGCCCGATATTTATGTCTTCTTGTCAATGTTGCATCAGCCAGCGCTGCGATCCTCCAGCTGCTGCTGCTGCTGCTGCTCAATCGCTGCCATTCCAACACACCGTGCAGGTGGTGCCTGCCCGCCTGTCCTCCTGCTGCTCTACAAAAGATTCTACCACGAATAAGGTTGAATTATACCAAAATCAGATAAACAGACGCAATTAAGTGGATCTACTTGGTGCTGTGGGAACACTTTGGGCCACAGTGAAGAGATTGACTCAAATTTTATGCAAATCTCGTTACTCTTTTCCGCATACGTATGGAAAAACAGAGACAAGCAGAGAGCCTGGGAAAAGTCATTCATAAGCGAGTGGCTGAAGGTCGCAACACTGTTGTTGCCGTTAATGTTACATTTGCCATTTGGCACCGCCTTGGGCGTGTGGGATCGCAGCGGAGAGACACCGACACCACCTGTGAAAAGGTTAACGCTAATTGCTCTTTACCAATTCAATTCCACTCAATTGATTCCGATTGATTCTCGTGGCGGCACTAGAAGTGAAAGTGCTTTGTTCTAGTCCCCTGCTAGAGCCCTGCCAAAGAAGCTGTCAGCCAGCGGATGTTGGAGCTGGTCACGGTTGAATGCTCTCCACGCGGAGGGGTCCGATGGCCAAAAACTTCATCACATAACTCAGGCTGAAAAGTGAAAACCTTCCTCATACGTCATCGCAGCCCGCACATAACTCACCGCCTACCCATGGGGGCAGGTGAGGCTTTATGACAAGTTGACTGATTGGATTTGTGGTGAAGCTGCTCCTACTGCCACTGCCACTGCCACTAACACTGTCGCTGTCGCTGGGGCTGTGCCTCCTGCTCCATGCGAGGCTGTCAATGCACTCTCAATTGCAAATTGCAAATTGAAATTGAGAGAAAAAAAGAGCAAATAAACTGACAGACAGAGTCGCGTCTTGTTTGGGTTACCTAATGGATAATGGCCCGCCGGTGAATGAATGTTTTGCTGTGTGAGCTCTTATGCTAATTAACTCAATTTCCACGATCCATAAACGTCTCACTTAGACAATTGATTGCTTAGCGGAAACTAAGCGCCGCTGGGAATGAGAATGTTTTAATTGCTCGATAGAAATATCATCAGCAAAGGCCCCTTTTAAGGCCAAATTCTTGCAGACCCTCGCCACGGCGCGCTGGAAGCCTTTTGTATACAGCCTTTTTTATACACTAAGTTTTGAAATGATTGCCACTTGAGCCACTTAGACTCTGCATAGCGCTGCCACATAAGGCACTGGGCAATGGTTTAATAATAGTTTTCAAATAAGTTTTGATAAAGGCCAAGAAAGAGAACAAGAAAAGACGGCTTAGAAAAAATCAAAGATTTCAATAGCATCCGCCGAAGGACGGCATATGGCATTTCGTGGATCATGTGCATTATTTGTACATATGTGTGTACCTCCGGCATTTAATCAATTTCCACACCAAATCGGTTTATAAGCTCGACTTCATTCCACAGTTTGTTTGTTGCTCTATACCCTATCAAGAGACGCAGAAAAGACACACCAAAGCAAACAATTCAATTAAATTCATAATGGAATTTAGTGTAACAACGAAATCAACTACAACGACGACCTTGAGTGTACCCCCACAGACACAGACGCAGACTGAGAGCGGAGCGGAGTCTAAAAGCCAATTAAAGCTTGATGCACGGATCACAGACAGACATACGAGTATGGCAATGAGTCAGAATTATGGAATTGTAGCTGTTATGGCTGCCGAGGGGTGTAACACGAATCATGAGCGCAGCAAGCGGATCGATTTTCCCAGCAGCACAGCACAAAAAAAAGTTGTCACAGCAAATTGCAAAACTGGCACACCAAAAGGAACAGCGGCGGCACAACAACGAGAAATACGAGTGCTAGTACTAGCACTAGTACTAATACCAGCACTAGAAACATGTTGAATGGCGGCCAGACGACATTTATGGCCGAGCAGAGATCAACTGATTTGCATTAGAGTTGCATTCTGTGGCCGCCTCAGTTAATTTCAATTATACACCACAAATCGCTGGTGGATCTTTTGAGAGATCGGTGGAGCCAGAGCCAGCCACAAACGGAGCCCAGAGCGACACCAGACACGGCCAGACCACATATTGGCTGGCTACAACAGTCTGCTGGCCTGGACCAGACCAAAAGCTACAGCAACAGCTACGACGGCTCCAGCTACAAAAATGTTCGTAAAAGCCACTTTGGCTTAAAGCGTATTGTGGTTGACGCTGACGCAGACGCAGGCGCAGAAGCTGGCAGCGCTGCCTGAAAGAAAACCAGCAACGAACCAACGAACCACTCTTACTTACTTTGGCCAGAGACGCTTTTCATTTCTTCAGTCTGTTAACGGCATGCCAACGATGCAGACGCGGCGCAGCTCCAGCTATTCGGCCAAAACTTAACTCGAACTCTAACTGAAACCGAACTTAAACTGTAACTTTAACTGTAACTGCAACTGCAACTGTAACACGAGTGTCCAGCACAGCACAGTGGTGTCCGACGACATTCATTTGCACTGCTCCTCCGTTAACTGAAAGTGCGTGCGCTTCCTGCCGGATACCAATCCGTGTCCCTCGGCTGAGTGTTTGTTCAAAGTGAAATTCAAGCCGCAGCGAAAGGTGAAGCTCAACGGATTTATATTTTGATTTAATATCGTTCGCGTCTACCGTCTGGTGCTGCTGATCTGCAAATTAGTATAAATTAAAAGCAGTAATTGAGCTTTTGGCAAAGTGAAAGAGAAGCCACCACCACTAAGCGCGGCCCGCTGACTGACGCAGGAAGGAGAGCGGTAAGTGGCCAAGTGCGGGACGTCTAACTGCCAAAAAAGGCAAATAGAAATTTAGTTTTGTTTTTTGTTGTTTTTGTTTTTCACTCTTCACACAGAAGCACACATGTCTTGGCAATTTTGCTGTTTATTTTTTCATGCTCTAATTATTTGGAAATTTCATTTTGTTTTTGCTCACTTCTCTCGTTAACTGGCATGCAATTTGTTTGCCCAAAGAGCTGTGGTCTGCCCCAACCATCCGTCCGTCCAGCCAGCCAGCCATCTAGCCAGACGTCTATCCATCCTCTAGAGAGTGACGGGGACAAGTCGCGTCAAGTTTTATGGCCATACTTCCTCATTAACGGGCAGATAAGTTGGGAGAGACGAGACGAGACCCCTGCCCTGTCCCACTGCGTGTCTATTCTTTGGGGGCCAGATGTAAGTGTCTTGGGTTCGGGCTTTTGCTGCTTTTCCATCTTCCACTTCATTAACCCAATTTTCACCAGGTGAAACTTTTATTTTCGACAAGAAAAGTCTTGTTTATCGGACCCATTTACATACGATGCGCAAGAGCAGCAGGGGCAGGCATTTCTTTCCACAATCTGTGATGCCATCCGATCTTAACGGAACTAATGTCTTCACTTATTCGTGGATGTTTCTACTGCGGTTTGTCATTTGAAGATACTCGTAAATGCAAACACACACAAACAGTGGGACAGAGGGGAAATTACAATTACCTGGAGGTTCACGTTTATTTGATATTTTGATTTTTGTTTTTGGTTTTTGCTCTCTTTTTTTATGTACCTATTTTATTTATGTGTATACACATTTTTATATGCGAGCTGGCGGCGTTTTCGAAATTAAATACTTTCTAATTACAATAAACGAAGGCGGCGGGCATCGCCGGCCGGCCAATTGCCATTGCCTGCCCCGCGCGTTCACAGAGACGACATCCCCATCCCCATCCACATGGCCATCATAGCCTTTGGCAGCAAACAGAAATCACGTAGCCGCCGCATCGGCCAATTTCAGTGCCAATAAAAGAGATGCAGAAGCAGACAAAGAGAGAGAGAGAGAGAGAAAACAAAACTCGCGAAAGTGTCAAGAAAATATAATACCGCTCAGACTCACTTTTTCTTTATTGTCGTGTCTTAATGTGGCGCTTGATGTGTTTATTTGCCATTGCCCCTCCACTCCTCCGTTCCGCCTCACCCCCATATCCATCGCCATCCTCATTGCCATTGACTGTTCAAAACCAATGAAAGTGAAACGTGCGAATGTCTTTGCGTAGCCGCAGAAGCTTCCAAGGTTCAGCACGTGCCAGGCCCCAGTCCCAGCCGCAGTCAGCCTGTGTGGCCTACCCGTCCGTCCAACCATCTATCAATCCCTCCGCGTGCCTGTCTGTATTTTTTGGTCTTTCAATTACTCAACCGCAAAACGTTCAATTTGTCAAGCGCTGAGCCGCCTCGCCTCGGACTGCCTTGGGATTACGACTTTCTCGCACTGGCTAAACAAAAGACTTAGGACGCAAACTTGCTTCATTAGTTCGCTTTCTTTACGCTTTCCAGAGTGCGTGGCAGAACCTAATGAGAGGGTTTTAGCGACTCGTATGTTTAGTGTGTTGTGAAATTCAGATATTGAGCAGTAGGAAGGTCATTCAAATATTGAATAATATGCCTAATGGTAGAGCTGTAAATGTAGTAGAAACTTTTTGCCATAAAAGCTGTGCATCGCAATCAAAATTCGTCACAAAATATGCACAGGATTTCTGAATTTTTTAACAATAGAAAAGTCATGAATGAAAGACTAAGTTTGAGCTTATAATATTTTCAGTTAAAGTTTATTAAATCACTGATCACTGGTCCAAATAGTTCATTAGTTTGTTCCCCTCTAGTTGCCTATTGAATTTACTGATTTGTCCGTAAATTTTACCTGCATATTAATAAAAACCAGTTGCATCACAGCTAGAAGAATGGCATCGTTTATAATTAATCTACTAAATGTCTGAAGTTAAGACTTAACTAAATATTTGTACACCGCTTTAAAAATACTTCAGCTGGCCATTATTCTCATTGGGATTTAAGTAATATGTACATATAATGGCAGATTTGACACGATCTGTATCTGTATACCAAATGTGAATAATTACTGCCAATATCAGATCAATGTGGAAACAACAACATAAAATTCAATTTCAGTCCCGGTTTTTATGGCCTGGCCCCGCTGCATTCAAGTCGTGAGTTGTTGCAGTTGCAGTTGCAGTTGGGTCTCCGAGATGCTGCAGCAGCAGCAGCAACAGCAGTTGATAGTCAGCCCCATTTGCTGGGGCTTTTCGTTTTGTTTGCCGCTTTTCTAGACCAGGCCTCCGCCAGAGACCGAGAGACAGAGAGGCCAGACAAGTTGAAGTGTCTTGGCCTACTGAATTTTTTCTCACACTCTTGTCTTGGTCACGGATGTGGATTGATTGCTAATGTTCATCTGTGCATATGTATCTTGGCTGCGTTTAGACGGCGTCTTATGTGGATACACTCGTTGGATTGCATCACAAGCAGCAGGTCTGGGGGCCAGAACGGTGCCCCGGTACCGCCTCCTTGCCCTGGCACTCAACCGAAAGAGAGAGACCCAAGACCAGATCCGACCCAAGCCACATGCATTTGTCTGCCAGTACGGGATATTTCCTCAGCTTCTGTCTGTCTGCCACAATTTGCTTTCTTCGGCTGCTACTCCGCTGGGGGCTGCCGCTCTGCGCCTTTGTTTTGTCAGAGCTTTGCTTTATGGTTTTCCATATAAACACACACACTCGTATATCTACGTGGTATACACATGTTTGTATGTACATTGCCTATATAGAGTAAGTAGCTCTTTCGAAATTGTCACATTGTTTGTTGGGGGGGCCCCCCAGTTATCTCTGGCTCACTGGCTTCTTCACTGGATTGCCTTCCCTCACCCCTCACGGTGCGGCATTTGGAAACAAAAGTTTTGTAATTAGCTGAGCGCATCTTTTGCACAATCCGCAGTGTCGTTATTGTTGTCATTCGATTCCGTTGAGTGATAAAAATTTAAAGCAATTTAAACGGTTTAACGTGTAGCCCCCATTAAGAGCCCCATGCCCTCCTCCACAACAACACACATCCGGTTTGTGCTGCCACCCTGCCCCCCTGCATGCCAAGCGGAATTCGGCGAAGAAATACTTTCGCTTTCAAATGCCTGAGCATAAATTCTTGAGATTACGCAAGAGACGGCGCAGTGGCATGTGGCTTGGTTTGCCGAGCAGGTGCTCGGTTTGCCTGCCCTCCAACTCAATCCTCAAGTCCAATTCCACCTCCACATCGACAATTCGACATCAGCATAGACATCGGGTATGGACTCTTACCTCATTTGGAAAGCAGTGAGCGCGAGAAATGAAAGTTTGTTGTTTTTGTGTGTTTTGTTTTAGTTATATTTCCATTTTCATTTCTTTCGTCGCCGTTGGCTGCGTGAAATTTACATTTCGTTTAATAATTTCAAACATTTCTTCGGGGTCGCTGCGGCGTAAAATTTGAGGAATTAGCAGACCTCACAAATGGGCATTTTCCTATGTCGTTTTCTGGTGCTCTGCTGTGGCTCTTTCCGGCAGGCCTAACAATCGCTGGCAATGGTGACACGCCCCCACCCCAGGAGCCAATTTTGAATGCCAGTCGACAAAAAGCCCATTTCATTGTCGCTTTCGTTTCATTTCTTTCTTGCCTGCAAAGCAAAGTTCATTGGCTCTGCATTTGGTATGGCATAATTTATGCGTCGCCATTAATTTCGATGGCGGTTCATCGTTAGCTGCTGCTGCTGCTGGACAAAACTAATTGGCTTTGCATCTGAGATTTGGCAGTCAGTATCAGTATCTGGATCGTAGTCTCGAAAAACTGTATCTGAGATTTGTCTGAGATACAATCAGTCAATATTTAATGTGCAGCTTGTGCAATTCATTTGGTATGGCAGCTTTCGAGTAGGATAGACAGACAGCCTGAGTCGTGTGTTGGCTTGACATCAATTCGTGGTGGTGCTGCTGCTGGTGCTGGTGCGTTGCAGTTGCGCAAAGATTTCTGTGAAATATTGGCAGTCCGTGGCACTGGCGGCACACTGAGTCACACAATTGAACTGTTCAGGTCACGCACATTCCTCTTGGCTTCGGCGTCGGCTCTAGCTCTTGGTTTGGGTTTCTTTTTGCTGGCTAGCCATGCTGCGCTCCCCTGTGCTGTGCTCTAATAATTCAGCTGCAGCCTCGGCTCTCAGTGTCCGCAGATCCGCAGGCGTTGCCAAAATGTGAGTGGAGAGTACGAGTGGGTGTGTGCACGTACTACGTACTTGGTGTGTGGTTTATGCTGCGGCCAACGGAGCGTGGCCGTTGCAGCCTCCAACTGCAATTAAAAGCAGCTCTCAGTCCCACTCGCAGCTACACATGCTACATCTAGCAGATGGCATTGCAACATACAGACAGCGTAATGCAACCCTTTGCAACGTCCCCACCTGGTAGTTCGTTCTCCTCCTGAGGCTCTCGAGCCCCAGCGTGGAAGATCTATTGCCCTAGCAACTACTTTTTTAATTATCCAACAACTAATGCCATATTATTATTGCATATTTTGCAGCTACCACTCAACACTGTTGTTGCTGTTGTTGTTTACTGCTGCTGCCGCTGTTTATGGTAAGTCTACAATGGAATGAATGACCTTCCGGCTCAGTGGGTGTTCACTCTGCACTCCACACTCCACACTGTTCACTGTTCACCGTTCAGTGGGTGTGGCTCTGCTCTCAGACAGGCAGCGAGTCGGGTAATCCAATTAAATCACACCCAAATGATCAGCAAAGCGATGAAACAATGTCAATGCCAGAGACAGTTGCCGAGCGGGGAGTCGTCGGATGCTAATCCATGCTAATCCCCAGGCACTGATTGAACCCGGACGAACTGCGAGTACTAACGATCTTAACGAGCGACGCGGCGGCACTTGTAATCCGCTTAGGCCAGACCTTTTTTCGGTGCCAACATCCGGCTGTAGTCTTGTGGTTTGTGGTCTCTGGTCAGCGATAAAACCCGCCTGAAATGCCATTAATCTGTGGCTTCCCTTCCTCCGCATCCGAACGAAAGTCCGCCAGATGTCTGCTGCAAAATGAAAGGGAAATTATCAGTTCCAGTGCCAGCTCCAGCTTCAGCTTCAGATCCTATGTATAGGCGCACTTGCGCCCCTTTATGTTCGTATACTCCTACCAGAGGGCATTGTCACATTTCACTTTCAATGAAAAGAGGCAGCAGCAGCAGTGGTTTTCAAGTGCACTGCCCCCCCTCCCCGCCGCTAGCGTCTCTTTCTCCACCACTCTTTGGTATTCACTGAGGTGTGACCATGAGTTTTGTATCTTTCTTTGTGTATCTGCTTCTTTTTGTGGATAACTGGTTTGCTGGAGCGTAGTCCGAAATATTGACCGCAAGTGTGTCTAATTTCTATTATTTTGCCATCATCTCCCCCCCCCCCGGAACCGTCGGAACGCTGGGGGGAACTCCGCCGATGCAATGAACTTTCTTCTTTCACTGTGCCACCTGTGTAGACCTGCAGCAAGAGCAGCACGAGCAGCAGCAACAGGAGCAGGCGCAGCGTTGCAAGTTCCGTTTTTTTGTTGCTGTTACGATATTTCGCATTACTTTGCGCCGTCTTTTGCTTTCGTTTAACCCATTTAATGTGGCTGGAACGCGCACAGTTTGGGCCTGGCATCCGTTAAGAGTGCAAGCTGAGCAACTAAAAAAAAAACCAAACAGGGGCTGGCATACGAGCGAGTATGTGCGATTAATTCAATGGAAAAGTGAAAACGAAAGTGCTCGGGGATCGCTGATCGGGGATCGGAATGAACAGCAGTAACAGCAGTTACTCACTTAAGCCAGTGGCCAGTGCCTGGCTGGCCAGTGGCTGGTCAGGTTTGGTGGCGACTCTCTGTGGCGACTCACTTTCGTTTTCATACGCTCCGTGCATGAGCGAATCTTCGTCCGCCCCTTGACAATATTCCGCGGCTTGCCGTGGCTGAGGGGCGGTGGAAGGTGATGATGCAATTAGTACCGGCCCAGACATATGCCATTTGCCATATATTTCAGTCCAACTGCCGTATGCAAAATGATTTTCCAATGAGGAAATCTCCATTGATCATGGATCATGGCTGCTCAATGAGGCATTGCATTAGGAGGAGTGTACCCTGCCCCCCTCCTCTTGGGTTCGATTGCCGTTTCGTTTTAAGTATTGCAATTTCTCGCGTTGGCCAAATGCAGACAAGTGCACAATTATGGCTGGCTGGCTGGCTGACTGGCTGGATTGGCAGACCGGCAGTTATGGACCGCTTGCCGACCAGTTAACAGCGCTTACAGTTACACTTGCCACACCGCTGCAGCGGAGAGCAAGTTCCAGTCAAGACCAAGACCATGCCCCGCTCCACAGTCGGCAATTATCGCGCTTGATTTACTGATCCCAGCCAGACAACCGCAAAACCTTTCACTTGGCCAGAGCTTCGAGCCGGGCGCTCTGGCGTTTGTTTTAGCATGCAAATCGATCAGAATTAAGGGTGCCACTGCAGCTGTGCTGCTCCCCAACGCCGCCCACTGACCTTGCCAGACTTGCCCGACTTCACAGTCCCTGTCCCAGGCCCAGTCCCAGCTCTCTGCACCCTCTGTTTCGCCGCTGTTTCGCCGCTGTTTCGCCTCTGTTGGGTCCATGAGAAAAGATCTCATTAAAAATGCATCGAGGGAACTCTGAAAGTTTTGCCTTTGGATTCGGAACAGCTGCAACCTGCAATTGGCTGCAATTGACCTTTTCTTCTGGCCAAAACCTCTTGGATAATTTCAAGAGCTACCAGCCCGCGATTCGTAACCTGTTCTCAGTGGGTGGGGAGTTTGTTTGGTTAATTGCGCGTTCCAGATTCGTAGGGATAAGAAAAAGAACCCATAATTGACCTTTTGGTGGGGCTTCATTCCAACGGATTAGATTGTTCTTAGTTGCTGGACTTGGAGTCCTATATCTGAGCTCATCTAATTCTCAATTCATCACATTCTCTCCCACTAGTCATATGAAGCTATGAAGCGAGGCATGCAACTTACTGCCACCTGGCTGTGCCTGCTGGCCACAGCCGCCACCTTTGCTCGGGCCCAGGAATCGTCGGCCAAGTGGTCGCGTCAGCTGGAGAATGCGCCCACCTCCGATACGGATTCCCTGGACTGGATACCACTCGCCCAGCCGCTGGACGGCAGCGGCGGCGGCAAGGATCGCTCCGGCAACGGACGTGTGCTAACCTACTCGCAGACGTTTCCACCCAGCGCCCGGTTCGGCGATCTGACCAAGCCAGGCCCATCGCCCGGATCACAGTTTGATTTCTCGTACCCGTTCCCAAGGTATTCGAATGGACAGGGACAGGGACAGGCGCTGCCGCTGCGTCAGGGACCACCGCCATCGCTGAAGACGAGCTCCGGCCAGGAGCCCACATCGCAGTCGTTCTTCAAGTTTGAGATGCCCTTCCACAGCAACGAGGCGGGTCAGGCACAGGCGCCGCCCACTCTGCAGACGGGCTACCAGATCCAGCACACCTTTGGCGGCGGTCTTCAGGCCCCGTCCTCGCTGTTCAGCCCCCCCTCGCTGTTTGGCCAGCAGCAGGCGCAGCCCTTCGGCTCCGAGTTCCACACCCTGGCGCAGAAGCCGCTGAACAAGCCGCTTCGTCAGCAAAACTACATCCAGGACATTCTGCCACCCAAGTCCCATGCGAAGCCGACGCAGCCCTCGCTGCAGAGCGTCACGCCCCAGGTGTTTCCACTCGACCCCGAGCCAGAGTCGATCTTTGGGCTGAACAAGGCGGCGCCCTCGTCCGCTCCAGCCTCGAGTGGAGGTCAGCACCAGCAGCAGCAGGAGGTGCAGCTGCTGTACGTGCCCTACGACACGCTGTACAACCAGCAGCGACAGCAGTCGGGCCAGTCCAGGCCCAGTTCTTCCAGCTCCAACTTCGAGGTTAACAAGTTCAATGTGAATCCAGGTCTTCCCGCCGTCAATCCCTACCAGATCAACCAGTTCTACACGCAGGACCCCAACGCGGACAGCGACTACTTCAGCTCTGGGACCACCGCTCGACCAAGCACCACCTCCACCAGCCAGCCGCACAGCATTTTCCAGAGCTTTGGCCAGTCCCTGTCCCAGCAACAGCCACAGCCACAGCCGCAGCCGCAGTCGCAGGCACAGACGCTGTTCTCCACCGCCAAGCCCAAGCCGAAGGCACACCAGCCACCGCTGGCCATGTTCCTGCTGCGCTCCAGCTCCCGGCCCTCGCAGTCGGATGTGGTGGCTGCCCTGCGCAGCGCCCACAGCATTTCCGTGATCGATTCCCCCACGAAACAGACGCCGGAGATCTTTGTGGGACCCGCTGGCATGCCCATACCCGATGGCTATGTCAAGTTTGATCTGCCGTACTTGTCGCAGCTGGCACAGACGCGCGACCTCAGCGACGTCTCCTTCTTTGTGGCACCGCTCAGCTATCGCACACCGAATGGATTCAACAAGATCCTGCTGCCCGAGCCGCATGTGGGCTCCATTGTGGTCAACCGCGCCAAGGACTCCGTTCCGGTGCAGACTCAGCCGCCGCCACAGCGTCAGCAGCGTCCCTATGCAGCCGTGAGCAGCACGCGCAATCCTTTCGAGACCACCACCCAGGCACAGGCACAGGCACAGCAGGCACAGGCACAGCAATCGCAGAAAACGGGAGCACCTGTGCGCGGCAACAAGTTCAGCTACTATTACGTGCAGGATGGCATCCAGGAGGTGAGCTCTCCGAAGATTCCCGCCAAGCAGGAGCGCCACAAAAAGAAGCGACCCCAGAACGTGCAGGTGGAGCATCAGCAGCAGCAGCAGCAGCAGCAGCCCATCTACCGTCCAGCCACCAAGACGCAGAACCCCTTCGACACGCTCAATCAGATCGGAGGCGATGACTTCTTCAAGTCGCTGACCAACAAGCCCACCACAAGCAGCTCCACCTCCACCAGCACAACATCGACCACATCCTCGACCACATCCACCACGGCGGCGCCCACACAGCCCCTCTTCACGTACAGCACCCGGCCGCAGGTGGAATACCCCGGCGCCAGTGGCCACCTGTATCCCGAGTACCTGCAGCCCGTACAGGAGCAGCTGCCGCGTCTGACCACGCGTCCACCGACGGCCACCACAGTGGAGGAGGAGCATCGCATGAAGCAGTACTTCCGGCAGCAGGATGCCTTCCGCCAGCGGCCGCTCACCACGATTCCGCCCGCCTTCGAGCAGGTGCAGTACACGCCCAGCGCGCCCGACTACGAGGTGCCCACGACGCAGAGGGTCAAGAGCAAGCACCGCGTGAACATCTACACGCCCGCAGCGGTGCCCGTGACCACCTCGGATGTTGGCTACCAAGTGGAGCAGGAGCAGGCACAGGAGCAGGCACAGGCGCCGCTGAACCACAGGCCCAGCTACAACCAAGTGCAGAACGAGATTCTGGATAACAGCAACGTGGACTACGAGCCGAACCCCTACCATGTGCCCTCAGAGCTGCCGGCCCTGACGCCGGACATTCCCGGACTGGTCAACAATCTGCAGGAGAAGGACAAGCTCCAGCCGGGGACAACGATCACGCCACAGAGCGAGCCAGAGAGCCCAGAGACGCGTCCCACGCGCCGTCCCCTGCTGCGCACCCGCAAACCGGCCGTGTCCAAGGTGGTGACCACCTCGTCCGTGTCCTACTCCGAGTCCGAGTCAAGCGGAAAGGTGCCGCATCGCATCCGTCGACCATATGGCAACCGAGGCACTGCAGCCGGAACCGCCTCCACCACGGGTAGCGGCGACCAGGGAGACGACTCTGCGGCGACACCCACCCGACGTCCGACCAGCGCCCGCAATCCGGTCATCCGCAATCCCAATCGCATCCGCTACAGGCCCACCACCGAGGAGCGCCACACGCTGAAGGTGAAGACCAGGAAGGGCTCGAAGAACGGCCAGCGCGAGGACCAGGATCTGGACTACCAACGGGACGTGCTCAAGCAGAACTATCCGGTGTTCAAGGGCACCTCCTCGGCACCCTCACGCCGGCCCACCAGTCCCACGGCCATTCCCAGCTCCTACGACTTCCAGGCCACCACCGAGGGCCCGGCATCGGAGTCCCAGCAGGTGTACACGGTGACGCCCAGCAACAGCATCGACGGCGCCAGTGAGCAGGGCTCGAGGTTCCCCAACAGCCTACTGGAGCCCATGCAGATCGCCCAGCACTATCAGGAGTTCTCCAAGGACAACTACGGGCCGGGCTACTTCCCCAATCAGGAGGATCTCACGCCCACCGAGGGCATTGTGCGCAATGAGGCGAGTCCCATCTACACCACCCTGGCGACCACCACCCCCTCGACCACCACGACCAGCACACCGGCAACCACTGAGGCAGCGCCCACGACCACGACGCGGCGCTCACCCTTCGTGCGCCGCAACTATCCCAGGCTGAGGACAACCACCACAACGGAGCCGCCAGTGACCAGCACCACGCCCTCGGAGGAGCGTCCTTCCGTAAGCAATTGAGCAAGAGACTTTCCCATGGGAATTCCCGCTCATGCTGTGTCTCATGCCTTTCAGATCCGATCTCGCCTACCGCCTCGTCGTGTGGTCAAGGTGCGTCAGCGGCAGCGGCGGCCAGGCCACCCTGCCTCGTCGACTGCGGCGCCCGAAGAGGAAGTCCAGGAGCCAGCCACCCACCAGAAGCCGAATCTCCGCAAGCTGAGTCGCTACAACCAAGAGCCCAAGGAAAAGGAGGTAAGTGCGAAGTGCGCTCCGTTTCAGCCTCGACTGTAAGGTCCGAATCTTCAGCAGACTCCCATCACTCAGCGGCGTCGCTATAAGCAGCCATTCCAGCTGGAGGGCCAGGAGTCCCAGTGGTCCCCATCCTCGGACGTATCCAACAGCAACCACAATGCCAACGCCAACGCCAATGCCAACAGCTTCAAGCCACTGAATCCCAAGCACAAGGCAGAGGCGCACAGCTTTGAGAACGAGCCAGAGATCGTGACTGTGGGACCCACAGAGCAGCCGGAGACGTACGAGTTCAACGTAGCTGCGGATCTGGGTGGATCAGCGGCGCAACGCACCACCACCCTGAAGGCGCCCAACCTGAAGTGAGATTTCGTTGTTGCTTGGGCTGCCATACAATTACTCATTCCCGTTCCCTTACAGGCCAGAGAAATCCTTTGCTGAGCTGCTCGAGGAGGTGATGGGCAAGGTGCCCGAGGAACTGGCCACAGAGTCACCCAACAGCAGCAGCAGCAGCACCACCAGCATAGGCAGGCTGAACAGGCGTGGCAAATGGAAGAAGAGCCGTGTGACTAGTGGCTCGGACACTGGCGAAAACTTCGAGACGGCCGAGTCCCAGAATCTGGGACCACAGCTGTACAATGCCCTGCAGGCGGCGACCAGCGAGAAGGAGGAGCAGCAGCCGAAGAGCACCACCCCGCTGGCACCAGCAGCCACCGAGGCGGAGACAGCAGAGGCGATAGTCACCACCACGGCTGCGTCCCCCACCACGCCAGAGGAGTATGAGGTGACCACCGCCAGGGCCTTGGAGGAGGCCACCATGGCATCGACGCTGCCCATGGAGACGCTGGAGAGTGCCACGCGTCGCATGGATACCGCGGCGGATGTGGATGTGGATGGAGATGCGGATGCGGATGGCGACCTGGAGACACAGCCCAGCCTCTTCTCGGAGGTGAAGAAACAGCTGCACGATCTGTTTGCCATCGAAGAGAGCGAGGACGAGGCGGTGAACGCTGCACTGGCTGCCGTGGGCAAGCGTCGGCAGGAGTACACGAGCATCAAGCGCACCACTCCAGCCACGTCCACGGACAAAACGACTCTCCCGCCAGCGGACGCTGAGACGACAGCAACCAGTGCCACCAGCGCCACCACCACAGCAACAGAAGAAGGTGCTTCGGAGGGCAGCAAAGACAACTTCCACAAGGACCTCATGGAGCATGTGGTGTACGCCACATCCACATCGACCAAAGTCACCTCCGAGACGGAGATCTGCTATCGCGGACGCTGCATACGGTCCGAGGATCTGCCCGCCAACCACAAACTGCACTGAGCTGAGCACCCCTCCGGCAGAGCACGGTGCACATGGACTCTGCATGTATATAAGGGCAGACGGGATACGGATCGGTATGGCCAGGTGCCAGGCCAGGGCCAGGGGCAGGGACGAGCGAGGGCGGGCAGGCAGCCACCTTAACGGGCGGCGCGAGTCAGCACAGCTCCTCATCCCTCACCAGAAGCACAAGCCGTATCCAGATGTAATTAATTAGCTTTAACTACAAATATGTTCATAAGGATAAGCAGATCGATGGATGGATGGATGGGGATGGACGCCCATTCGCACGGACGAGGATTAGGCCCGAAAGCTGTAGAAGTTCTTGGATAAGATGAATATTTAGCAGAAGACACTTTGGAATGAGGCTTAGAAATCACACACCTGAAATGCTTATTCCTATCAAAGAACTTCTTCAGGCTTGTCCTGCTGATCCTTGCGAGTGTTTCCCTGGATATATATCGTAATTCCGCTTAGAGAATTTAGTGCATAGATCATAGAGTTAGCGTAACGTCAGGATAGCACATAGCCAGCATAAGTCTTGTACCATACAACATTGTGTACTAACAAATACCAATACCGATACCAATACAAAATAAAACAACGAAAAATACACCCAAGTGCGAAGTGCGTTAAACGAGTATGTTCCGGATTTGTATATGATCTGTACATATGTACATATGGTAATTATTGTATATCCTTGTATATGTATATCTGTATAGTCATGTGTTGTATAGTTTAGCTAGTAATACGATGCAAGTTGCGTTCAATCAATTCCATGGAATGCACTTCCCCATCAAGGTACATAAGTTTCATCAGTGTTCAAGCAATCCCCCACTCTGCGCTCGACTCATGCCGCGATAAGCGGCGCCCGGTCCCCAGCAACGTCTTCACGCTCTTCTGCAGTGGTGGCCGTTGGCGTTCTTGTAGGTGTGTTCCATTCTTGGACATCGGTCCGACCGAAGAGCATGAAGAGCAGATTTCCCATAAAGTAAACGAAAGCGGTGAAGAAGAAAACGATTCGCCATTGTGCTGGATTCCTCTGAAAGAGAAAGATTATACATGTGCACATGGGAAATCCATGGGATCCATTCCACTCACCTCATCCCAGACAATCAATCCCACAATCAGCGGCGCCAGAATGCTCATAAAGTTGGCTGCACAGTTCGTGATGCCCATCAGAGTACCAGCAAAGTTGGGCGCCAGATCGATGTGATTGACGTGGAAGCCCAGATATGTGGCCGAGTTGGTGGCCACTGCCATGGTGAGCAAAGCAATGGCCAGCCGAAAATTCGCCTCGCCCTCGGTGATGTAGCCCAGACCGATCAGAGCGAGCATGGGCAGCCACATGCCCAGCGTATTAAAGAACTTCCGGGAGAAACCCAGTGGCAGGACTGTGCCACGTTGCTTCATTGCATCCGATAGCCAGATGAACACGCACGTGAGCAGTATCATGGCGAAGTAGGGCAGAGCGGACAGCGGGCCGTTGCTCTTGATGTCCATGCCCAGGACGCTCTTCATGAACGTGGGAATCTCTGTGAGCAGCGTCCAGAAGCCCCAGTTGTTGGCGCAGTGAGCCAGCACGAGCACCAGAAATGGTCCCGAGGTGAGAATGCGTACCCAGGGCGTGTGCGGCCGTGGTGTCACCTCGCGTCCTACATCCGATGGACGGCGGGCCTGGCCAGACGACTCGATGTAGCGACGCTCAGCCGGCGATATCGTTGAGTGCTGGGCCGGAGTGCTTGAGCAGTAGTAGTACCACACGAACGACCACAAAATGCCGGCACAGCCAGGAACATAGAAGATGCTGGGCCAGCCCAGCGAGGAGGACGCAATGTAGCCGCTCACCGAGAGCATTACCACAGTGCCGAACTGTGAGCCCGAGTAACTATAGCCGACCAGTCGACCGCGCTCCTCGGTTGGCGCCCATTTCGAGAGGAATGTGTGCGTTGAGGGGAAAATGACGCCCTGGCAGAGACCCTGGACAGCACGCAGCACGACGACAGTCTTCCAGCCGCCCGTAATGGCGCAAAAGGGCGTCAGCAGGGCGAGGCAGGAACATATGAGCACTCCAAAGAAGAGCATATACTTGGCCCCATAGATGGCCGAGAGATAGCCACCCGGAACCTGGGTGACGACGTAGCCCCAGAAGAAGCTGCTCAGCAGGTAGGACTTGACGCTCTCGTTCCACTCGAACTCCTGCAAATCAAAATAATGAATTATCATCGAAGCATATGATGTATGGCCTTGCCCACAGGAAAGTCCGGGTTGCTGGCATTTCGATCCGTCATAGCCACAATGGCCACGGAGAGATTAACGCGCAACGAATAGGCCACGGCCAGGCCAAAGAAGACCAGAATGCATTGCAGATGTCGCACTCCGAATCGTGGCCCTGAAAATACAGAAATGTGCAACGTAAGAGAATAAGTTGATTCAAACAAAGGCGTCACCAAATACTTGCCTGTGTTCCCTATTTGCTGGTAGCCAGTCCGGCTGCAACAGGAGAGGCAGCCGAGCACCATATTGTGCACTTCCGTCCAATTCTATCCACGTAGCCAAGTTAATAGATGCTACGCTGGCTGTGGAGGGAAATAGTGCAAGCGGCGTCTAATAATAATAATAATAAAAATGTAAATACAGCTGATAGATGACCCTCCGAAATATACCAAAATATACCGTAAATATACTGCCTGACCCGACAAGATGCGTTGATATTCCTCGATTTTCAAATTCGGTTTAATATTACTAGCTAGTTTACCCTCTCAGCCCTAAAAAAAATTATTTTATGCAATTCATTAATACATTTTGTACAAGATTGGATAGTTGTCAGAACTCTTTTGTATTGGATTGTTTACATAAAAAGGTTCAAACAAAAACGGCCAAAGCATAAAAGCACAGCCACTAACCATACTGTATACATATATACAGTGCATACAACAAAAGTGGCGCAGCTGAATTTTTGGCGTACGTTCGCAGGTCTTCGGCCATGGGACCGATCGCGTTCGGCTCTGGGATTGACCGCGTTTGGCTCATAAAAATAAAATATATTAATTGTTTGATTTATTTGAAATTGCACATTTACATACATATGTATGCATATCCCTATTTTAGACAGACGTTTTTTAAAATTACATTTTGTGCAAATGTCGTCGGCTTTCGACTATACGACTCGGTCAATAAATTTATATTTACATATGTATTTGTACTGTATGGTAAGTGTCGATACTTAATGGGGGTAAAAAAAATATTATTAATTTAGAAATCAGAGTCAAAGACCACATAGCCACAATACCCTTTCACACAACTCCAAAGCGACAACTGACTATTAACTTTGTGAATAAATTTAAAAAATGGTTTGGTTCTTCTTGATGCATAAGTTTATCTACGATATAAACTTTAAGTCTGGTACGACGGTCCGATATGATCTGTCCAGCCTTGCAGAAAGACCTTTCGGACTCGCACCACCAATTGAATACCTGACAACATCTAATTACCTACCTTGCAAAAAGATCGATAGTCGCCATAAAACATCGATGTTTCAAACAAAATTTAAAAACATCGATGAATCGATGTTTCTCCACCTCTACGTCTAATGATTAGTGGTTCGATACAAGTGTTCATTTGGTGCTAGAGTTGCCACACATGGAAATCTTCAATCGATCTTATATTAAGAGTGGGCGCCCAATTCAAATTCGATTTAGTATTTAAATGAAACAACATTAATTTCGGTACGTTTTGACTTGCTTTCAGCTTTGACTTGAGCTGTTTTATTAAATGGCTTTGAATGTCTTCATTGCTTTTTTTCTAATTTTTTTTGCCTTTTTTAGTTCACTTTTCGTTCATCACAAGTTGGTTTTTAGTTTAGTCCTAGCTTAAACACTAAACATAACAATTACTAGAGTTTTTAGCAGCATATGCACATCGTACACTAGACCTGTGTTCTGCGGGCACTTCCCTATTTACACTGAACGTTTTCTCATGTTGCAAGTTTAATTTGATTTTAGCTTTAGTTTATGTACATTATGGAAAATACTGCAAACAATAATTTACGCTGCCTTAGAACTAAACAATTAACTTATAATATCGCTAATGGAAGCACGCGATCGTCGTTATGGTATTGTCCCTAACTAATTGACTACGACTAAAAACTATGAAACAACATCAATGACTCAATCATGCCCCTCTATCATGTGGCGGCTATCCAGATCTAGTGCTTGCTTTGGCCATTGGGCGACAGCGGCACTCCCTGCTCCACATCGTCCACCGTCTGCTCTGGCGAGTCCCACCACTGCACCTCCGTTCGGCCAAAGACCACGAAGAGCAGGTTGCCGACGAAGTAGGCGGCGGCCGCCATGAAGAACACCAGACGCCATTCATTCACATTTGTCTGTGGAAGATATCAGAGTTAGCGAGGAACTCGTGCAGCATCTGCAAAGATTGCACTTACCGGATTTCGGACGATCTGACCGACAACAAGGGGCGCAATGGCGCTCATGATGTTGGCCGCACCATTCGTGAGGCCCATCAGGGTGCCGGCATAGTTGGGCGACAGATCGATGTGGTTTACCTGGAAGCCGAGGTAGGTCGCAGCACTGATGCCCACGGTGATGGTCAGCAAAACCACGGCCTGCAGGTTGTCCTCCTTTGGCACGTAGCCCAGGGCGATGAGCGAGCACATGGGTATCCAGTGGCCGATGCTGTTGAAGAACTTGCGGTTGAAGGAAGTCGACAGCGACTTGTTCCTCTGCAGCACCTTGGACAGCCAGACGAAGAAGAAGCTGAGCAGCAGCATCACAGTGTAGGGCAGGGAGGAGAGCAGGGCGCTCTCCTTGATATCGATGCCGTAGATGTGCTTCATGTAGTTGGGGATCTGGGTGAGCAGCGTCCAGAAGCCGAACATGTGGGTGCAGTGCACCACCAGCAGCGACAGGAACGGCATCGAGGTGAAGATGGCTTTCCAGGGCGTAGGCGCCAGGTTTTCGGCCGACTGCATCTTGCCATCGCTGCGCGATTCCACGATGAACTTGAGCTCCTCCGGCGATATGAAGCGGTGCTCCTCCGGCGTGCTCGAAGCGAACACGTACCAGAAGAACATCCACACGAATCCGCAGGCACCGCCCAGGTAGAAGATACTCGGCCAGCCCATGAAGGAGTCGGCCATGTATCCACTCGTTGCCAGCATCACCACCGTTCCGAACTGGGCGCCCGAATAGCAGATGGTGCCAAGCATGCCGCGCTCGTTGGCCGGCGACCACTTGGAGAGCAGAGCATGCGTGGCCGGGTGCACTGCACCCTGGGTAAGGCCCATCGCGAAACGAACCGCACACAGGCCCATCCAGCCGCCCAGCTTGACGGACAGAGGCGAGATGATGGTCAGGACGGCGGCGGCGGCCAGACCAGCGAGCAGCAGCATCTTGGCCCCATACCGCTGGGCAATGTAACCGCCAGGCACCTGAGTGGCGATGTAGCCCCAGAAGAAGCTGCTCAGCATGTACGACTTCAGGCTTTCGTCGAACGGATAAGTCTGCGGCCGGAAATAGGAGGGTGAGCGAGTGCCGGACTTGGTTGGTTCTGGGTATCTTACCTCAGCTTCGAACAGGCCAAAATCGTCGTCGTCGTCGTCTTCGTCTGGCATTGCGGTGGAAGTGTCATTCACAGTGGCATTCCTAGCTTCCGGCTCGGACATGGCCACCAGAGCCACGCTGAGGTTCACCCGCCAGGCGTAGCACATCGCCAGGCAGAAGAAGCAGAGGATGCATTGCACATGCCTCACGCCGATGAGTTTCTCTGCAAGGAAAAGTGTTGGAGATTGAGATTAGCTGGTGATACATATACCCTGGAATATGAATGTGATGAATGGGATGAACTTCACTCGGATCAAGCACATGCGCCTGCGCAGACACACGCTCTGCTCTCTCTCTCTCTCTCTCACTCTCTGCCTCAACAGGTGAAAACGTGTGACAGCTTTGCTTTATCAATAGACGCCTCTCTCTGTGTCTCTTTCGCTCTCGCTCTCTGTCTTTTCACTGCCGTTCTCTTTGGTGCTCCCAAAACTGGTAGCCGTGTAAGTATGTGGGCCGCGTTTTATTTATAAAACACTTTGACTATATCAAAATCTTGTTCGTGCACGCACAGACATGCACAGACACGCTCACTCTCGCTCACACGCACACACACGCCCACTATGAACAGCGGTGGATGCGAATATTGGGAGACCTGTGCATGCATGTCGTTGTAAGCCCACAAAATGCAACATACCCCATACATACATAGCATGAATGTGCCTGTACGGTGCTGTACATGTGGCCCAAAGCGCAATACGAGTGAGTAGGCCCTGCTGGCTGCTGCTGCTGGCTGCTGCCTTGTCACACTACCTGTTTGAGGCCGAACAGCAGTCGCCCGATCCTCACGTGCCCAAAACGAACACCTACATTTGCCATCGCATCCCAAAAGAAAACATGATTTGGCTGTTTGTTTATTGGTGGCTTGCGCTACCTTACGCGGATTTTTGTAGGCTATTTTTAAACCCGACTCTAAGCCGCCATAAATGGCTTAAACAAACGCCGCACCACACACATTTTGCAACAGTGCAACAGCGAACCGTGCAACCTTGCAACGCGGCCTTACAAGGCGCTTGGGTCTATTGAACTCCAGTGGGAACTCCATTCCGATGCCAATTCAGAGCCCCAGCTTAAAGTCCAAACTAACAATTGCTTGTCTCTTCCAAAAATTTCCCCCATACGGACGGACGGACGGACGGATGATTGTTTCAATGACGTCCGAAACGAACTTTGCTGCCCGCCCGATCGAGAACACTCCCGCGCATGTTCGCTCTCGCTCTTGCTGCTTCTGCCGCTGCCTCTCTCTCTCTCTTTTTATACATATCTCTGTTTATGAAACTGATTCAGTTTCTCGTGCCGGACGCGACGATGACTCGTGGACAAGTCGGGTCGTGTGAGGAGCACACACCACTGAAAACGCTTTATCTGACACGTTTTTGAATTTATTTGCGGCATATTTTCTGCAGGCGGAGACGAGCAAATTTATGGCTAATATACAGATCTTTTGTCTGGCCTGTCCCCTGTCCCGCGGCACGCTATTGGAGAGGGGAGGACACTATACAAGAGAGTGATATTCTGATTCTCAAAAGTTAAATTTTCTGCGACACCCAAAAAAGAAACGACACCAAAACCAAATCAATCAACATTTATGAGTAGCAATAGAAAAAAAAGAGTTTCTGCTTTGAGTGTTTATTGGATGCCATTAGGGGTAAATATGTATTTTGATTGATTGCCAGTGGGCCGAGGCAAGGCTGACTGTACCTGTACCTAGCGCCCGTTAGTGGGACAATCGGAGGACACAACGCAACACCAAGAAAAAACAAAAACAAAAACAAAAAAAACAACAGTAAAGTCAAGTGTGTGTGCAGTATTGATAACCGATAACGGGCTGTGCTCCGATAAAACTGGAACGCCACAGAGCCTTCCATACGGGCAGGCGGTGCGGGTGGGTGGGCGTTGGGCAGAATTCAGTCACCTAAGTCGATAAGATAATCACTAGTTACAGCTCTGGCCCCCTCTTGACGCCGCCAACGCCAACCACGGACGGTTCTCTCACATGCAAAGAGCGTGTCACTCTTTTGAAATCGCTTTACAACTGTCAATTTGTCTTTGGGATTAGCTTATCAGCTGACTAAAGAGCCACGCCACTGTTCCCTCACCAGTTCCCCGTCTTGTCGCATTATGTGGTTCTATTTAAAGTTCAGAATAAAATAAAAAAAAAAGAAATACGGAATACTGAAAACTGAAAACTGTCGCTCGTTGAGTTTCCCCTCTCTCTCCCTCTTTCTCTTTTCATTTCTTTTCGTTTAGTTTAAGGTTTTTCATTCCGTTTTTGTTTATTTTTATCACTCGAAAGTGCTAAAATGTGATTCGATTTTGTTTGGCAGCGTAACCAAAGAAAAAACAAAAAATTAAAACGTAAATATTTAATGGGGGAAAATCAGACATTTTTGAATTTTTTAATTTTTAATATTATTATTATTTAGAGTTGAGTGAAATGAGAGGGAAGTGGCTCGTGCATTCTTTTGTGCGAAGGATGGCGATTGCGGTATATCGCTGCAGTGGAGGTCGTCTATATCTGACTGTATACACAACTATATATACTCGTACTGCATAATGCACAATTATTTCTGATCTCATGCGAACGCATGCAACGACGCTTCCAGTCGTCTGGGAGACAGACTGCATTCGAGAGATGGAAATGTATCTGGAAATGGCAATCCGCAACTTATTTGGAGCGAAAACGACAGAGATCAGATCGTGTGGGAACGGAATGAGTATCTCCACGCCTGTTAGAGAACTAATTAAGCAATTTCCGGCAACAGGCCGCTGTCCGAGCTCGGAACATGCCAGGCGCCGCACATGCCAGGCTTTTGCCACACGAGCGACTTATATAAGACACGTGCTTGGAGAGCTCAATGGAAATGGAAATGGGATCTGTATCTCGTTGGATTGCACTTACCATTGGCGTATTTACCTCCAGTTTTCACCATTGTCAGAGCGGTGGTCATGTGTGCGACGCAGGTTGAGAAATACTCGGTTATTTCTCAAAGAAAACTAAACCTCAATTGGAACGTTGCCACTGGAATTTTTGTAGTATTTCTTTTGTTTTTTTTTTTGATATTTCACACAACGTGTTCCGGTTCCGTCATGAAGTTGGAACACACATGTGGGGCTTTATTTATTTGAATTTTATTTAGACGGGCCGCGAGTATACTCTCTCTTTTTCGGACGGTTTCCACGACTGTATAACTGAGTACGCGTTGGATCCCCAGTAGGATGTATCTTTTGAACGTTCTGGCGAACGGGGCGGATTGCGACTGCTTGAATAGCTCACGGCGGTCGATTCTTTTATAAATATGATCGAAACTCTGCCGGACAGCGCTGGCTAGAGCAGAGACCTGAGCACAGCACTCTTTTGGTGGACAGAGAGAGAGCGTGAGTGCGAGAGAGATCGAGATCGAGATAGAGGCAGGCAAGGCAGTGTCAGAGAGTCCGAGTGTAAGCATGTGTATCTGTATCGCGTGAATTCCATTCCGTTTTCGTGCGGCGCGGCGCTGCTATCAGTAAAAATGAACACGCTGGCAACCAACCCACACACACACACACACACACATACACCACAATGTCATTCTCTCTCTCTCTCTGGGTTTGGCACTGGTGTTGGTGTGGATTTCTCTCTGGTGGAACCGGCATACATATGGCAGTATGTAAACAACACCAACACATGGACAGGGTTCGGTTATCAGTACACTCTTTGCCTGCTCTTCCTCTCCTCTCCACTGCACCTTTTCATCATCGTCCTCCTCCTCCTCCTGCTCTTCCACTTTCCTCTTGTTGGTTTCTCAGTATTCGATTGTTTCTGTAACACAGGCATATCGGAGTGCTGTAAAATTAGTCACAGCGTTCGGCTGATGCACCACTCTCTCTTGCAGCCGAGAAGTGCAGTTAGTTGAGATATATCTGGCCGTCTCTCTCTCTCTCTCTCACTCACTCACTCTCTTTCTGTCTGAGAGCTAGAGATGCGGCTAGATCTGGTTTATGGCAGTTACCAAGGCTGGGAATAAGCATGAATGAAATGTAATCCTTGCTGCAGATCATCTCCCAATACCATACACTTGTAGATGTCTCTGATGTGTGTATGTCCGCTGATAAGGGCACAAAAAACCCCAGTCGAGGTCATTGTGGCCACAGATAAGCCTAGATCAATCTCATGTCAATATAAATCTCTATTGTTGAGATCTCTCTCTCTCTCTTCAGACTCGCTGTTCTACAAAATGACATAACAAAGCCTCGAGACGATCCATTACAATGCAGAGTGTGATCGATGGCGTGCTTGTGGGTTCATTAACTTACATAAAACCCACACCATCACACCTTTGATCAATGCAATTTTCATTTCAACATGACAGATTCCGCTACCCCACAAAACCTCCAACCATCCAGGGAGATACGAGTATATACCAGTATGTAGGTAGGTATCCCCGTATAGCAAAATTTTTCCTTAATTATTTCACTTGTTATTGGATTTCCCTATCTTTTCTTTCTTGCGTTCGCCTCCCCCTGTGCCACTGTGTGCCGCTGGTTATCAATTATAATTGCTGAAAATGAAATGTATTAAACAAATTATTTATGCCTTATCAGTAGATAGGGGGATATTTCAGACTTTGATTCGCGCCTAAGCAAATGAGTCGAGGCGAGCCCGCCGCCTTCTCCACTGACCCTCTTTGGGTCGTTGGGGACTCTGCAAATTCATTCTGATTCCGCCAAACCCATAGTCGTTGATACAGGGAGGAGAGTGGGGTTTGGTCAGGGGGCAGCACAGACGACAGCAGGAGCTTGATAAGGCCCCATCCGATTCACGATTCCCGTTGCGATTCCGTCTTTGATTTCAATAGCAAATCAATTTTGGCACATGGCACACACGTTTGGAGGCACGTTCGCGGTGATCCATTGGCCGTTTCGTAAATAATGAGTTCTGCCAAATCTCGAGACGTCTGTTATCGAGCCCGGCCCCCACTCGATGATTAGCCCATTCCCGTGGCAAAATCCAATCCAATCCATAACTTTCTTATCATGCCGGATCTTCGGCTAAAGAATTAACCATCACCAGAAGTGGGACATTTTTTGCTATTAATGAATGATTCGAGCCACTTTTGGATTTATGAGCGGAATATATTTAGAGTATATTGTAGTGTATTCCTGCCGATGGCAATCTAATCAGGCGACACGCCCATCCCCCTGATGGATTGATGTGATTGCGAGTGGGAATGAAGGCGAATCTGTTACACGAACAGGGCTTATTATCTGACAAATGGCAAACGATTGAACGATCTTCCGCCAGTCGGCTTGACGTCAGTGCACTGCCGGAGGGGAGGAGCAAGTGGAAAGGGCATGAGGGAGGGTCTGTTCCCATATGGCGCACCCTTCTCCGACTCAAGCTTTAGTTTTAGTCGAATTAAAATGCACAATTCCGTTCTTATGAGGCACACAAACATCGCGCTGTCAGTCACTCGGTGGAGAGTTACTTGCGTGTCGTTACGTATACGCCAGGTGTAACCAAACAGAAATGCTCTAAACGGGTCTAATTGTGATCCGTGCAAGGGTGTAGCTGTCACCCGTTTTGGGGCAGAATGAATACGATATCGACTCCTTTGGCCTGCGGTTTTTTTCCAGTGTTAATTATTATGTCCCCGCACGGACATTGTTTGAGGCCTGTTGGCGCCAACAGCCTTTGAATGCTCTCGGCAAATGTGTGTCTAAGATTTGCCTTTTGATTGTACCCTTTGCGGGAGGGTATATCTACACTCCAGGCTCTATTGGTTATCCAACAATGCCGCATGCTATTACCCAATAAAAACCAATTGAAAAGAGTATCCGCAGTTCACTTGCTCGCCGCCAATTGTTGCGCATTCAAATTAGAAAATATATGAAAATTTATATGTGTGCCGTCTAAGAGTTTGGGCAAACGTCTCATTACAGCGCGGAATTGTGTGAATTTCTATGGCATATTTGAGATACCATCTGGGCGCGTAATTGAATTGCCTCCAATCAGCTCCAATTGTCCGCATTGTGGGCCGATCGATTGGCAATTATCATGATGCCATCAACACTGGAAACTTTATCGAACTCTGAGCATCGTTGTGGGTGTGTACAGGGCTGTGGGCGTGGCACTTGGTTAACACCCCCGCCAATGCAGGTGTCTATCTGTAGGTCAGACACTTGGCAAACATTCAATGAGGAAGATGCGACACAAAAATTTTCATATATTTTCCGCGTATAATTTCTGTTTGAATTGCAGCTACTCGTACTAAGAATAGAACGTCTTGATTTGGACAACGTGCGATCATCGTCCGCTCATGAAGAGCCATTTCCGCCGGAGGTTATCCGAAGACCTGCACCCGTATCCCGTCGAAAAAGATTGTCTTGAGTCACTCGACAAATCTGCGTGCGCGGTTCGCACTGCGACTGCAGAATCTTATCTAATGAAAGATTTGGTGGCATACCATAAAAAAGAAAAAGGGGATTGTGTAAGTCTTATCACTGCAGAGGGGCTCTGATTTATCATACCCCAGCTGTGACATCATTTGGCCCTAAAACAGATGGATACCAAAGCGTGTTCCAGGAAGATCCAAAGATCACAATCGCCATACGTATTTACATACATACACGTGTACATACACATACATATGTATGTATGTATGTATACAGGTATCTTTCCATGACTGGGCCACTAATGGTTGAAACAGAATGGAGTTCGTTGTGAAATGGTAATTAACTATTCATTATCATATTATATTTAGTTTGACGGAGGAGTGCCCTGAGACAGGGGGCGGGCGAGCAGCCGGGGTGCATATAAATATCATTTGTGGAAAAACAACAAACAGCATTGAGTATTTGCGTTAACAGTGCGAAATGATTAACGCGATAACCTCCGCTGGGGCAGGCCCCAACCGCAAGTGCCCAAGTGAGCGAAGGAGAGAGAGCAAAAATCATTGGGTGAGCAAGAATGAGGGGAGCAAAATAAAGAGATAGAGAGAGAGAGAGAGAGAGACAATGGTCGAGGCGCCGCACTGTGTTAATTTGTTGTTGCCATTTTGCAGCTTGACTTTTTGTACACAGTCAGGCAGGCAGGCAGGCCCCAATCCAATGCACACACACACACACACACGCACATAGTTACGTGTTCGTTCTCCCCAGCTACAGAGCTAGCTGCGCTGGCGCTCGGCTCCCACTCTCTTTTGTCTCTCTCTCTTGATCTTTGATCACGTTTCCCGCACACGACGACACCCGAGTTGGGGCACTCGGCGCGACGTTCACGTGATAACCATGTGCTCTGCCTGCTTCGCCTTTACTGTGTGACTGTGTGAGTGGCTTGCTTGCTGGAGGCGAATATTGTATGGGACATAAACGAGTCACAAAAAGATATTGCTGATTTTCTGCGAACGGCGTCGAATGCCTGCCTGCCCTCTCCGATCAGCTCGCTGAGCGAGGTGTGGTGAAGGTAACCGCTGGGGGGAGTGGAGCGCAGAAATTTCATCATTGGAGAAGCTAACTCACCTTTAAATAAACAAAGACAAAAACTGTCGACTCACTCACATTGAGTCGCCCGATAATCACGCATTTCTCACTCCGACTCAGCCTCTGGGATTTCCGTAAATTATGATCGGCTGATGGCCGTAACTGGGAGTCAAGCGAAATGGTAACGTAACTGTTCTTACTGATAGCACTGAGCAGAGAGCTGTTAAGTTTTATGTTATGATTTGCCACTGGCAAGTGGCTGATAAGATCTCTGATTTTCGTATAAATAACTCCTCCCAAATTGCTTCTTAATGGATTTATTTCATTATCTTGGAGCTCCTGGAGCTCTCGAGCTCCAATGAGGGGGTTTTGCTCGAAAATTCCAGTGCACGTGTCCGAGTAATGCGAGTAAGCGGCTTACAGTGGAATCTGCTCCATGGCTGGGACACTCGTATAAAATCTCTGTTGGCGCGACTCAAATACATACGCTCGGATTCTTGTCAGACGACTGTATCTGAGCAGTATGTATATATTCTTGATTATATACATACATATGTATGTATATATAGCACTGCCCTTGTTCGTATCGCGTGCTTGAAAGAAGAAAAAGTTTTATTCAAATTCTGCTTATCAAGTATTTTGTGCCCAAGTTCCCGGTTCCGCCCTCCCTAGCATTCTGCCTGGCCTGCCGAGTTCGAAGCTATAAAATGTGCACGGCATTTTCTTGTGGCAACAGATACGCTTAAAGTGGGGATTAAGTGATTGCAGTAATTGATTTGCCAGCTCGGATCAGTGAGTGTGAACCCACTTTCTGAGATACGGGAGGATTACTGTTAACTTCATATACTCTATACTCGTACGATCTACATACTACATACTAAACCCTTTTGTTTGTTGGGCGGCCCTGAAAAACTTAAGGGAACCTGATAGAAAATGTCTCGACGAACTTTAATGTGGCGCATAAAACGATTTCGTGCAGCAAATTGAACTTGCTTGATGGCTTCATGAGCTTTTGTCGGTATCAATTAAATGGTACACTTCGTGTCCGTCAGTCAAGATTAAAACATAAAAACAGAGAAACATTAATAAACGGATGATTAATAAAAATACACCCCATCGATGTATCTGGTCATTGCAGGTTAATTAACACAAACAGCCGTCAAATACAAACAAAATATTAATTGGCCTGATAGATTTGAACTGCGCGCGCATAGTGTGACCAGTGTGTTATTATAGAGATGCCAGGCAGGTGTACTACCAATTTTCAGGGATGCCAGATAGCCAGAAAAAGGTCGAGCTTCATCAATGTAAAAATGTAAATATCGATGTAAAAATGTAAATGTATATCGGTATATATAATATCTTTTTTTGGTATATTTGGTATTTCAAATTTCACACAAAAAATAATGACATTTTTCGCTCTCAATTCTTTGTGGGTTTTCAAAATTTTCTGTCTTTTTTGAGGTGAAGAGAGCGTTTTGGTGGTGACTTTCCACTCATTTTCGTAGTGTGAGAAACATGTTCTTAACGGGTACGCGTATGGAATGAAGATTCATTGTTGCGTCATTCCATAGGGTTCCCGTAAGATACATTTGATTTGTATGGGAAAAACTTCAGCAACATGTGGAAATGAATAGGCAGCATTGTTCTGCAACTTTGGCACGAAATGAGCAACAAATCTGAATACCTTGGGAAAATGGATATTATGAACTTGAGATATTGTTTGTAATATCAGGCTCCAGTTAATGCAGAAACTACTCAGTCTCTGTTTTAAAGATATAAACGAAATTTTGCAGGCCAATGATAGGTATCAGAACCGGGATAAATGTATTTATATAACACAAAACATATGCATTAATAGGTAAAAAACATCTCAATCTAAGAAAAATGCAATATTAATGTTTCAAAGCAGCTTGGAACAACAAATTTTACTTCAATTAAATGAAAAAGGGTATACAAAAGTTCATACGCATAGAAGAAACTAGGGTGCGCAGCAACAATGACGTCACATTTAGTCTACATTTACATTTTATGCTTTGGCCCTTTTTGTTTGAACCTTATAATGTAAGCAATGAAATAAAAAGGACTCCTGAAAACTAGCCAATCTTATAGGAAATTGATGTATCTATCAGATAAAACTAATTGTTAACGTCTAAAAGAGCCAACTAGCTAGTAATATTAAACCGAATATCAAAATTATGGAATACGATTTCAATCGATAAAATAGAACGCTAACCCATTGTCGGCCAGGGGGTTTTTTAATATTCCCACGAAATGTATGTAACTTTATCATATTTTACGCATTACTGGTGAAAGATTACGGTGGTCATATTTGTTTTGTAAGTAAAGAGGAGGATGGAGCTACAAGGAGCCTTTACTAACAATATTTTTTTCCTCGGTTTAACAAAGGGTCCTCAACTTATTAAGTAAAGGGGTGTTAAGTGGGTTAAGTTATGGTTTGGTATTTAAATGGTATTTCTCGAAACTGAAATGGTATTTCTGGTATTTTTTATCGTTACGGTCACGCTGTTTGGCACTGGCGGAATTAAATAATTTGTTTTATTTAAAATCCCAACGTAAACACGGAGAGCTCGTCTGCAGTCGTAAGTTTGGCACCGCGATCGATTCTGGCTGTTAGCTATTATACAAGTTCATCATATTTCAAAACATGCACACGCACAGACTTGGGTATGTTCCCGAAGAGGCACGATCAAGACAAGTATCTCCTTGTCGTTGGGCACAAACGAAATTTTTATCAATTTACAAATTAAAACCCGTCTGCAGTGAGCGGCCGCAAATACACAGGGTACAAAGTTCGTTTCGTGTGCATTAGCCTGTGCCTGTGTATGTCTGCTATTGTCTGTGTATGTCAAACATGAATACGAAAATGCATGGACGAAATATTTCGGCAGGCCGATGCGAGTATACCCTTACCGTGCCGGCGATCAGTAAAAGTAAATTGAACTTGTTAAACTTGTAAATGGTGATTCGGTCTGGTATTCGTTGAATACTTGAGCTGCCTCCTTGGGAACGGCAGACTATAGTTGTGCAAAATATACATAGATTATTACATCGGGATGAAGCGGCCTTTCTATGTGCATTACAAAATTATGTTACCTCCCGCAAGGGTATCCAGACTATACATACACATCATAAACGTATTATAATGAATATGCAAATCTGAACGTGCCTGTTTTTACAGTTTCTGTCCAACCGCTTCTTGTGCAAGTCGTTCACACGCCGATCTGATCTGATCCCCCTCTCAATACACGGCCATGGCTGCTCACTTCTTTCGCACTGCATTTTACGCAACTGCAGCGAAAAAATCGATAAGTCTACCGTTCGCTGCCGGCCGGACAGCCGCAACGCTAGCCGTGGGCCTTTCCTTTGGTGGTAAATGTTTGAATGTGGAAGGCAGCTGTTCTATCTGAAAATGAAACCATTCAACTCACGTTTATTTATACATATTTATTTGTCTGTCCCCATCCCGATCCGCCATTCGCCTCATGCACAGCACAAAATAGCCGCAACGCTGGCGCTGTCCCGTACGAGAATGTCTACGCAGACAATTTCTTCAGTGGGTGCGGAGGCGCCGTATCCACCGGCAGCAAGGGTCTGCTGCGTCCAATGGCCGAGTACCGGGAGATCCAACGGCCGCTATGTCGCAATTTCTCGAGCTTGAGCACCGGCGGGCCGCAGGTGGCACATGTAAGCATTACCATTATATATTGCACCTTGTTGGCTTTTAATTGAACTTTAACCTGTAATTGCCCCCACCACAGTAACATACCCTCCCTCCGCTTGTCTATAAACGTGCTTCTATCTTCTTATTGTGTGGGTTCTTTCGATTCGGTTCTGTTCTGTTCTCTTTTCCTTTTTGAATTTGCATGCATGAAATGATTTCCTCTGTACTTTGAAGCCTGTATATGACTGCTCTCTATATCTCTCTCTCTCTCTGTTTTCTCTGATTTGTTTTACCGATTAGGTGCTATGTATATATTTTTTATGGAATATTTTTTATTGGTTTTTTAATTGTCTGCAATTTGTGGAGTCCCATTTAACGCTTGAAGTAGCCAGAAAATGATTGGCATTGAAGTATTTCGATTGATAGCTTCGATACAACATGGTCTGCTGGAAACCATATCCTTGGGAGTACTCTTGGAGCCACCCTCGCCCGGCAAGCTTCGATCAAACACGCTCAATTGGGGCGAGCAACAGCAGTGGCAGCTTTTTCGATGATATACACACATCATAATGGCGCTCAATGCCAAGCTTTCGCCCTGAGCCCCCAAAGCATGTGGCACTCTCATGAGTTCCAAGCCACACGCTGATTGTACCTGGCACTCCACGTACGGAGGGGTATATCGGGATAGAACAAAAATAGAATATGTTCTCTAAAAATGATACGAGTAGCTTTCTCGGTTGGGTATTTTGTAGTCGATCCACTCTTCTTTACCCTTTCCAGTGCCGCAATGTAATTTAAGCCGACGCCACAGACTATTCGGATCCCTATTATATATGTATGTGCACATGGACTATACACACATGAGCACGAATAACTATTTTCCATTGGAAGTAAGCTCCGCTGAGCTATGCCACGATCGTCCCACTGGATATGTCGTGCCAGTTAGTCCGTCGTTGCACCTGCTGCCCTGGGCATCTTTGTTTCCATAATGGATTTCCTAATTGGAATTACATTGTTGGTCGTATTAGTGGTCGTATTACTTAAGGTCTATCGACGTCTGAAACGTGTGAGTGGCCGTGAACCAAAAGTTCAAGTTCAAAATGTCAAACCAAAGTGAAAGTATCTCGATCGCTCTCTCCTCCTCCCCTGTCCAATTGTCTGGTCATTGGATGTTTAAATTATGTTATATTCTTCTTCGTTAGTTCGTTTTTTCTATTCGGAAAAAGGCGGAGCTGGAAATGATTTCATTAATCTAAATTGCAACTCCTTATCGTTAGGTTTGTCTGGCTATCTTCGAATACAGGTGCTATCAGTTGGTTTAGAGGTCTTAGCCAAAGAAAAAACGAGAAGGAACGTGTGAGTCGCTTCTGGGGCCGCGACTCAACTTATACCCGTACTCAGTCAGTAGATGCATTTTTGAGCATAATTTTTAAGAATTTTAGATTAAAAAAAAAAATTTTACATTTTACATTTTTTTGCTACATCTGCTATCTACATCTACATATATTATGTATATTCTACATCTAACATGTACATTATAGATGTACCATTCATATTCTTCATCTCCTCCGCTAGGGGTTGCTCGCGCACTGAACGCAGCAGAGTGTGCGAGCGAGAAGGAGATAGAGTAGCGTATTTCTGGCTGAAGTGGGCGGGGGAAGCAACTGAAAATCAATTTCTTCATTCTGGCTATAATTATGATCCGATCTGATTCAGATTCGGCAGTCTGGTAGATAGGGTCATTCTCTACGATACTGCGTTTTTAGTTTTGTCGTATCTTTAAAAGTGTGCCTGCCACAGATTTTCGTCCTTTGTGGGGGCGGAAGGGGGCGGGGCGAAATTTTGAAATACACTTGTAGCAGTGTGATATCACATGAGTCTTGAAACCAAATTTGGTTACCCTAACTCTTATAGTCTCTGAGATCTAGGCGCTCATCGAGACAGACAGACGGACGGACGGACGGACGGACGGACAGACAGACATGGCTATATCGACTCGGCTATTGATGCTGATCAAGAATATATATACTTTATGGGGTCGGAAAATATTCCTTCTCTGTGTTACACACATCCACTTTTACCACAAATCTAATATACCCCTTAACTCTTTTTTGAGTACGGGTATAATAAAAACCCTGAGTCGAAAACGGGGCCGAACCCATTGCTCCCCTTTCATTTAGTATTCAGCATTAGCGGATAATTGACGTTTGACTACGGCAGCTCCTGATAACTCGGTAATAATCATTAATACACGCTGAATGAAGAGATAATTATCGGGTGCATCGTAAATTGCAGAAAACCATTATTGTAAATCATAATATTCATTAAAGTGAAACGGTCAATGCTGAAGTCTGTCTGTTCTTTAGCTATACAACCGGTCATAAACACTCGATGAAATCTGGATCTCATCTAATCATAGCACTCCCCAGTAGCGACTACAGTTTATATAAACACGAGGTAGCACCTGCGGTTTATCAAGAGCTATGTAGCTCTTATCAAGGTCAGCTTTGCTAGCATCGGAAAAAGCAAAGCTTTATCAATAATCCTGATATTTGCATGGATATAGGTACATTACCCAATCGCACCCCATGCCAAATATATTCTCTCATTAAGACTCGAACCGATCAGGCCATACTGTCTACTCCAAAGTTATATTTCCTATCTAATCGGGCATTGATTGAACCCACAACTGGACCTATCCAAAACAATGGTTTAATACCTAAACAGATTACCCCATAACAACCATTATCGATAGAGTCTAGACCTGAGAAATATAATAAAATATTAAGCACAGAATCAAAATAATATATGTATATCGGCATTTATCTGTGACTCAACCAAAAATTTCCATTTCCTCTACAACGCCATAATCATTTAGAATTTAAAAAAATATATCCGAGACTTATCTATTATACATTCCGTGTTTTTTTCAGAGCGCCATGGCACCGTTGAAGAATCGTCGGCAAATATCTTCCCAAGATATTACCAAAAACATGACTCTATATACTAGCAACAAAACGAACATCGAAGTGGATCCTAAGACGCTGGCGTTTAAGAACCCGACTGGCAATCCCCTGGTTCTGATGATGGCCTGGCTGATGGCCAAGCAGAAGCATCTGAAGAAATACGCCCAGATCTACACGGAAATGGGATTCGATGTGATGGTGGTGCACATTACGCCCTGGCAGCTGTTGTGGCCCGTCAAGGGAACCCAGGTAAGGAAATCAATAGCGAATCAGTTGCCACCTGTGCCAACATTCATAATTAGTCACTAACGAATGCGATTACCCATTTCAGGTGGTGGCCGCCGAGACTCTGAAGTTTCTCGAGAACAATGCATCGTATGAACCGATCGTCACGCATGGCTTCTCCGTTGGAGCATACCAGATGGGCGAGATTATGTTGCAGATGTCGCGCGATATGGATCGCTATGGCAGTATGCTGGAGCGCTTCGTTTGCCAGATTTGGGACAGTGCTGCCGACATTACCGAGATTCCCGTAGGCGTGCCCAAGTCCATTTTCCCCAAGAACGAACGCATGCAGAGCGCCCTGAGGAACTACACCCTTTACCACATGAAGACATTCCACAACCAGGCCACCATTCATTATATGCGCTCCAGCCAAATGTTCCACTCCACCCTGCTCAAGGCCCCGGCGCTGTTCTTCGTCTCTGACAACGATCCGATCGGCCCACCTTCGTCGAATCAAGCTGTCCGCGAGAACTGGGAGAGAGCCAACGTGAAGGTTACATTCAAGCGCTGGGAACGCTCTCAGCACGCGGCCCACTTCATGAAGCATCGGGATGAGTATCTGCAGACTTTGTTCCAGCACCTGGAAGCCTGTGGGGTGCTCGAGGCCATTGGAGTACCTAAGCGCGCCAAGTTGTAAGCCTCTGAAGGCTGACGAATCGGTGATATACATTTAAAAAGATATTCAACAATCAATGCGATTATGATTTTACTTTAGTTTCTAAGATCTAACGTTTAACAAACAAACAAAATTGTCCCCAATCCGATCTTTAACAATTTATTTGGCTTCGAGCCCTTCCGCAATGGTATCAAAACCGTAATGCAAGCGGAATATGTAGACTAAGAGATGAATATCGTATTGCATGAAACGAAACATAAAATTCTATTCTCTATATTGTTATCTTTTGGCTAAATAAAGTAAACTTACAGATAAAATATGCAAATGCAAAACAAAAATGAATTTCTAGCTTCCGCTGCGGACAGGATTCGAACCTGTGCGGGTAGAACCCAATGGATTTCAAGTCCATCTCCTTAACCACTCGGACACCGCAGCACATTTTATGTCGGTGTCAAATGCACCATTTGATAGGAAGACCAAGCGCCATCTGTGAGGAACACTTGGCACAAACGCCAACTAAGATACGGCGGAGAATACCTAGACTAACCGTGAACTAGTTCTGGATTGGTTTCTAAGTAGGCGCAGTGAGCTAGTACGTACCAGGGCTGATACACAGTTGGTAGTTTTTGATATACCTCTAATTGGTCAAATTTTACTAATTTTTTATTTTGATTACTTAACAAATTACTTTTGATGTACATGTTTTAATAATACATTCATTTTATCAATGTTTGGATATTTGGTACACTGAAACATCCCACAGTAGCGCAATAGTGCGCCCGGTACTAAGAAGCTATTCTGGCACAGCATTTTATATCAGCTGCGGTGTCCGAGTGGTTAAGGAGATGGACTTGAAATCCATTGGGTTCTACCCGCACAGGTTCGAATCCTGTCCGCAGCGGTAATTCTCAGACTTTTTTGTTTTGTCTAACTACCATGCCATATTTTTTGAATATTTTCTTTTTTAATTATATTAAACGACCTCAATCAAATCATTGTGGCTTTTTGTTGGCTTGTATTCTGTTATGTATTTGTACGTCTGCTACAAAAATAGTTTGCATTTTGATTTATCTTTAAAACTATGGTTTATATTTAATAAGAAGAAACTTAATACAAAACGTCTGTATTAAAAGAAGTTATAACCTAAAATCTATCCACATTCGCCCCTGAACACTGTTCACTGCTTGCCCGGTGGTCGGTAGACGCCCACGACAACAGCGTGATCACGTTCGTACGGCTCTAGCGTGAGCTGTTCCTGTGGCTTTAGTTTATCCGCCTGCATCTTCTTGACCTCGGCGGCAAATACCGCCTCGGGCTGCGCCGTCGAGTCAATGCAGGATGCCTTAATCGAGATGACAAAGTGTCCTCCGTTCTTAAGGAAGTGCTGTGCGTTCAGGGCCACAATACGGCCCTGATCGGGCTGGGCGACGTCTGCGAATATGGTGTCGACCATGCCCACCAGCATGCGGTATTTGTGGGGATGGCGAGCGTCCTCGATGATAGGTATGATGTTGGTGCGTTTCTTGGCCACATTAATCAGATCGCGACCCGAGCGATGTGAGAACTCTACGGCATAGACTAGACCCTCGGGCCCCACTACATCCGACACATGGGAAACTGTGGTGCCAGACGCTGCGCCCAGATACAAGACCTTCGAGCCAGGAGGCATGTGAATCTTCTCGACGCCACCCAGAATGGCAGCAGCCAGCTTGGAGCGGAAGGGATTCCACACACGGTACTCGATCTTCTCGCCATTGGTCTGTGAAGGAAGCAAGAAAACGGTTTGAAAAGCTATTCATAGACGATTATTAAGAATTATTGGGTGCTGAGAAATTTTGCCTCAGTTGTGCATTGTTCTAAGCGACCAAAGCGCACCTGAAGCCGCTTCACGTGCACCTGAAGTGCACACAGCTCCCGGTGAACGCAATGGCAGCTCATGGCCACATAATGCCATGTTCTGTACCCCTGCACAACATCATCATCAGCAGGAATCTAGGCTTGGAACAAATGTTTGATGTCAAAACGAACCTCGACAGAAATGCGCTTCTCTCCGTATACTTCAGATCCAGGTACAAAGTTTCGGGTGACCAGAGCATCTTCCTTGCCGCGAGCAATGAAGACTCCTTCGTGACGATGTGGCTCGATTGTGACTGTTTTGCCACCCTTGAAACCTCCGGCTCCGCCGCCACGACCACCACCTCCGCGTCCGCCGCCACCGCGACCACGATCTCCACCGCCGCGGCCACCAAAGCCTCCGCGCCCACGGCCGCCACCGCGATCACCGCCGCCACGTCCACCGAAGCCTCCGCCGCGTCCGCCTCCTCGTCCACCGAAGCCGCCACCACCACGATCACCACCTCCACGGCCACGGAATCCTCCGCCACCTCCTCGTCCCTCGCCACCACCACGATCACCACCTCCGCGGCCACGGAATCCTCCGCCTCCTCTGCCTTCACCGCCACCGCGTGGACTGAAACCTGCACAAAAACACAAGGAAAACTCATTTTATCAAGATGCACACTAACTAGGAGGTTAAGTTCCATGTTTTTTCTTAGTTTCATAGACTGCCTTCATTGCTGCATGGCAGGTTCCGTTTTCCTCACCTGGTTTTCCCATTTTTAAATGCTGTAGTTTAACTTTTTAATAGAACTTAAGCGAAAATTTAATCTTCGTAGGAACACGCGGCCAGCAAAACGCTGTACCAAAAGAAAACACGTGTGTTCGCGAGCTGCCAGACCGCCGATGGAGCCATCGATATATCGAATCGGCTCACTATCGACTGCATTTTTTCACTATCGATATGACAAGTTTACATTAACTTAGAGAAAATTGAATTAAAAATTCACTATAATATATCATATATACCAAGAAACACAACATAAAAAAGTTGAGCCATATATCAACTTAAATAATTGAACATTTTGATAAAATATAATATATACTTAACCCACTTAACACCCCTCTGTTTAAAAGGGGCAACAAGCATTGTTAAACAGTGGCAAATAATACTGTATGTAATGGCTCCTTGTAGCTCCATATTCCTCTTTACTTACAAAACAAACATTAGCATGATATCTTTCACATGAAATGCGTAAATCATGTTCAAGTGTCATTACATTCGTGCGAATATTTAAACACCCCCTGGTCGACAATAGGTTAACATCCTATTGTGTTGATCAAAATCATATTTCCCGATTTTAATATTACAAGCTAGATAGGACTTTCAGCACTCAAAATATAATTCTATCAGATAGATGAATCAATTTTCTACAATTTGGCTTTTTTAAGGACTACTATTTATTGGATTACTTATAAAATAAGGTTTAAACAAAGAAGATACTGAAAATGTCCTTTTTTTACATGTTATCTACACGGTAATACGGTAAAATAGAGTAATATCCCATAAGATTCGGCTATATTTGCTAATTAACTACTAGTACTATTCATTCTAAACATTATGGGGCATAGAGCTGTGGTAACTATGTTAATGCCAATGCCCTCAAACCTTTCCATACAAAACAGAGTCCGAGTAGTCCTTGACAATGACCCAGGCGCCTTGGAGATCTAGTGTTCTTTAACCAAACAAACTTCCAAATCTGTTCAATCGATGTGAAAATTCTCGTTCCTTTAATTCAGTCCAAGTTGTGGAACGTTCCTGTTGAAAGCTAAAATTTAGTCAAACAAACAAAAATAATTATTTTGTTGTTTTACATTTTCGTACATTTGTAATTATCATGGCTTTCCATTCGGTGGTCACAATGGAGAAGCCTCTGCAGCATATCTCGCTGACAGATTGGCATGCTCGCGTTAGCCAGTTGCGGAATGTAGCAGATGCACGTCGATCGGACGCCTTTGCCATACGCCACGCCTCGCGTTCGCTGCGGAATGAGACAAGGATCGAAGGCGACTGGGCCAACTATGAGACCAATGAGGGTCTGACAGATCGGTGAGTAGGGGTTGTAGCTTTACTGGCCAAGTATCTTGATTGACTGCTGTCTCGGTTTCAGTATATCTGAGCTGAATCGTTGGCGCGACATCATAGCGAAGACGTTTGAGCGTATCGAGCGTGAGATTTACATGCTCCAGGAGGAGAAAAATGCAACCGAACGCGAGCTGGAGACACTGACGGGTCCCATATCGGTGATTGCCGAGTGCCTGACCATGCGCGATGGCCGTCTTGGCTCTGAGATGACCTACGATGAGGCCGACACGGAGATCAAGAACGAGCTGGCAATATTGGAGAACAATCAGCGCCTGCTGGCCGACCGCTGCCAGAAGGCATGGGAGAAGCTGACGCGTCTGGAGGAGGTGCGATTCAAGATCGGCATGGAGATCGACAACAAACTGGAGGCAGTCGAGCTGGATAATTCACAATTGGCCTTGGACCGCAATGCCGCTAACATATCGTACAAGCCGGATCCCACCAGGAATCCAAAGAAGTGAGTAATCCCTCAATCGTCCGGTTTTCGTAAAGCACTTCGGTTGATTTTCTCTGTAGCTCTTGTTCCTACGAGACCTGGTTGGAGCATGTGAAGAACATGAAGCAGCTGGCGGAGAATGAGCTGGCCGACACCTATGCCATTCGCGAGGCTTTGTTCGTGTGCCGCGAGAAGGCCCGCAACATGCTCCAGTCGCAGCAGGAGCGAGCCGAGCACACCATTCGCAAGCGCATCTTCGAGACGCAGCGGGCACGCAACGAGCTCGAGTGGCAGAAGATGAAAATGAAGGACGAAATGGAGCAGGCGGTGTGTGAGATTAAGACGTTGGAGCAGGCGCTGCGTGACAAGTCCGACGGTCTGAAGTTGGCCGAAACTCGACTGGAGAATCGTGCCCAACGCTCTGGCATGGAGCTGTGCATGGACCAGGCCCACGAGATGCTCTGTGTTGAGGTGGAGAAGCTGCGCGAGATCCGGCGTCGTCTGATTGCCAAGATTGACGAGAGCAAAGCCAATTACAACCTCATGGAGGAGCACGCCCAGAAGATCGATGTGGATCTGGAGAATAAGCAACACTCCTTGATGACCGACATACGGGCCCTCGACTTGCGTCAACGTCTCAAGGGTGGCGAGTTCGGCCTGAAGATGGCCAATCCGAGTGCTCAGACCGACAGGAACATTGTGCTCACACGCATGGAGGATGAGATTCCAAAGACATAAAATGTTCAGCTGATCATAGCCATTGCAACGTTTTATACCTGTTCCCAGTTTGTTTCTGTGTTTATTTGTCCAAATTTATGTGAATTAAATGGAAATTTCTTGAGCAGTTCATCTCTTTTGTTGGGAAAAGCCAAAGCTCAGCTGTCCCAGCAATGGCTTAAAGTCTGTACTCCACGCCACGCAACGGCTGGACAGGTCGGTGGTGGCGGGTTTCCTTGGAAAGTGCACGCCCTGGCGCACAAACATATCCCACTTGACAAACTCGCCGGGCACTACAGCTTCGCTGGGACCGGTGCTCACAATGGACTTGGCATTGTTGGTTTTATCCAAGTGCCAGTCCACCCAAAGGGCAATTCCATTGCAGACGCCCGACCTGCAAAAGGAATATATAGATTATGGCCTGATTTTAACCAGAGATTCAATGGCTTGGACTTACTGCGTCAGCTCTATGCTGCCCTGGAGGTTGTGTTCGGCACTGAAGTTGGCAAAGTCCACGCTGAGAATCTGCTGCGGTTCGGCCAGGGCGCGACAGGGATATTCCCACAATGGTTGCGCCTCCACATGGGACACTGCCTGTTCAGCGGATCTCTGTAAACAATGAAATTCGTGAAATGTCCCTGGGGGATCCTCAAAATCATCTACTTACCTCGACCATTTCGTCAAAGAGACGCAGATCGAACCCTTCGCAGCTGCCCACAGGAGCACGAATCTTGTACAAATCCAAGAACTCCACGGGCAAGGCAAATATTCTCGCCTCACACGGCGAAATCTCCACACCCTCTGGTAGTTTATCCTTTAGTTTCAGCAGCAATGTCCCAAAGTAAAAGTTATCCCAGGGCAGAATAGCATTGAGGAAGTAGGGTTCCGCAAAGACATGGGTCAGAGCGACCAATTCAGTGTCCTCCAGTTGCCCAACGTCCTCAATATACTTAACGTTCTTCAGCTCGTTGTGCTGCACAATTGAGTCGATCAGGCGGCGCGAGAATCGATGTGGCTCATGGAGCTGTACCGACGCTGCACCAAGGGCCGCGCTAGCCAGACCTAGCAGGCAACCATTGCCCAGGACCAGGACATTTGATTGCTTGGGCACAATGCTGTCCTCCAGGTAGCGCAGGTAACGTTTGTTGCGTATGGCCTGATTTAGCTGACCGATTCTGCTGCGGGAGTAGGTCATGTGCAGGTCGCAAGAGCAGGTATGCCGACGCACAGTTTTGGCGGGCGCCTCCAGCAGAGCATCGAACCAGAGCGAGTACTCATCGTGGTGGCAGCTCAAGTAGAAGGCCTGACCAGCAGTAACAAGCTGCGGCGGTTTTGGTACGTAATAGATGGCCTGCATCCAGTGGTCCCGCCAGGGGACGACATTGGCCACAGGTAAGCGGTCTTCCTTGCTGGCAGCCAACTCTTTGAGCTGCGGATGGGCCCAGTACGGAGCACAGCTGAGCAGGATTTCCCCTTGATCGTCCAGTTGAATGTCCCACCAATAGAATACCAACTCCGCGGCACCCGGCTGACTCGACTGCAGCTGCAGCAGTTTCTCCCTTTGCTTCTCTCTCTGCTCCTTGCGCTGGAAATCGAACTGGAAGATCTCGACGGGCTCTGTCAGCAGGCGGAAGGTGCCGGGCGGCAGCTGCGAGAGCTGAACATCATGTAGAGCAGCCTCTCCATTGCATTTCTTTAGCTGTTCTGGTGGTCGGAGTAAGGCTTCACCATCCAGATTTGGGAGAATCTTTAGGCTGTTCCATTGTGAGGCTAGCGGGGACTGAGCCACCTGGGCGTAGCACCTGGCGCGGGCCGGTATGCACAGAGCGTCGTCGGTGAGCAGCTCGGCATGGGCATGATTGTAGATGCCGATGGCGCCCTCTCCAATCAGCTCGGTGTCCAGCAGCTCGGCCACCAGAAGATTCGCCCGCTGCGGCATGTCCATGCCCGCACCAATTTTAATGTCTGTTGAGCGTTTTCGAATCAGTTGCACTTTGTCGCCGACTCCATTGTCGGACAAAATCTTGGCCGCACAATTTGCCATGGGCAGAAAGGCCTCGCAGGCCGTGACGGAGTTCGCCCCAGCTTTCAAGGCCATCATTGAGAGTATGCCCGTTCCGGTGCCAATGTCCAGGACATGTACTTCCCTTCCTGCGGCACGCATGTCCTTTATGGTTTTCCTTAGTGCCGCGAAATACTTTTGATTCCTCTCCCAGTCGTGTAGCATGTCCCCGAAGCCGGCATTGGCCACTTCCTGATGGTAATCGTAGTCGTCCGCGCGCTCCTGCCAAGTATTCTCACCCGTAATGGGGTTCATCACGTGGGAAAAGCAGGACATTGTACGGATTGGCAATAAATATGTTTTTAACAAAGTCTTGAACATTAAAACGCGACAGGCACCGGCCAGTGCTGCCGAATCCGCTTCTTTCCCGTAAATCTGGCTTTTTTTGAAGACCAATTGCGTGAGAAATTTGGGACATGCGGGAAGCGGGAGTTCTGGAAATGTAAAAACACTGTTAAATGTATTGCTACAACAAAATTGGTCACTGAGTTTTTACTCTTTAACTTCTTCTGTAATTTTCCAGCTTTTTTGTCGTTTGTCCAAACGGCTTTTTCCCGTTAAAATGCCGAGCTGCACTAGCAACAGCTGTTCTCTCAGCGATGCCACCTACATTAAAAATCAATCTATGTGGTAGCACTCCCTATGTCGAAATATCGCATGCATGGCGTTAGGACGAACCCGATAGTGGAATTCAAAATAGAGTCATTGAGGTGTATTTGTACAATTTTATTATGAAGATTAAAACTATTTTATGTTTAAATTACTCTTAAGTTATCTTAGAAGTCCTGGTCGAGCCGCCGCTTAACTCCTGCCATCAGCTTGACGCGATGGCGCAGTTGAAGGTGTCTCAGGCCACAATTGCGTCCTATCGGAGTCTCGTCGTCACATGTTCTTGCCAAACACCTGTTGGCACGGTTTTTGTTACCATTGGTGGCGGTTGGCACTAGGGAAGCAGTGTTTCGGTTAAGTTCAAACCAACAATTAACCATATAATCCAGAATTGCAATGCCTAGAACCAATAGGACTATACAAGCGGGATTTACTGGCAGATACGAGAAAAAACTATCCATTTCGTGGTGTAGGCTTGGCGGGCGTCCTGAAATGAGTGATGTTCGGCTTCATCATGCATCGAGTATATATGCAGAACAGGTAGGTGTTCATTTCAGCTTTCTGCTGGTGGAGGATATATCAATTACCTGACTTTTCATACAGACATGCATACCTGCGGGGGGTAAACGGGTCCACACTTGCTTGGTAAGTAAACAGAGCCATAAAGTGTTAATCTGTTTGTTTTGATCGTCTACCCTTTTATTTATTTTGCTTCATATTTGTGTGAAAGTGATCAATTCATAATGTGCTGCCTATCGGAATCTTCAAATCAATAATTAGCTAATTGATTCGACATAATACACCCTACTGGAGGGAATTGCAGCAACCCAGTTGCACGAGAAGGCTCAACTAGAACAGTTCATTCGGAAAAGGAAAATGCGGCGACTTTTGCTGGACATCTTCCTGTGGTTTGGCGTTCTCATTGGTTTGACATCCTACAGGCTGGTCGATGATAGATTTATTCAAACCCGGCTAACCAGAGTGTACACGTTGATCGCCAACGTCATCACGGTGACAATGCTGCCTGTGGCTCTTATAGGCGCGGCAAATTTTATTTCCGTGGATGTCTGGCTGCCGAAGTTTATGTGGATCACTCCCTTCGTCCTTTATGCGGTGAACTACGCGGTCATCGTCCAAACTCTGTTTTCGCGCTGTCACCGGGACAGCATACTGATGGAACTCCATCATTTGACTGTTAAATTGAACCGCGAGAGTAGGCGAGCCGGAAAGCAGATCAATTCGAAGCTTCGGAGGCTGTTCTATATAAAGACCTTGACTATGTCGTATCTGTGCCTGAGCTATGTTTTGGGATCGTTCCTTTTCACCGACAACTTTACTTTTACCACGAAGCTGAGTTGCATTTTAATTAACAATGGCTATAACATCCTGATTGCTACCACACACTTATACTTTGTGTCGCTCTGGCAAATTGCACGAGGATATGATTTTGTGAACCAGCAACTGGAGGAGCTCATTGCCACACGGCCACCGCTCACACCTGGGTACACTGAGGAGCTGCGTAGTCTGTGGTCTCTTCACGCTAGCCTCAGCCAGACAGCGCACAAGATAAACAGGATCTACGGTCGCCAGATGTTAGCCTCCCGTTTCGATTATATTATATTCACTGTAATCAATGGCTACATTGGAACGATTTACTCGCGCAGTGAACCCACGCCTTTATATCAAAAATGTCTTGGAGGCCTAATCTATTGGATACGGACGGTGGACTTTTTTATCACCGACTATATATGTGATTTGGTGACTGAGTACCAGAGCATGCCGAAGGACACCGTTAGCGAGGGCGTCATGTCCGACGAGGTACTTCAAAGAACTAATCCTGACCCCTCGGACACCAGCTATACAATTTCCATTTAATTTACAGCTGAGTTCGTATGTGATCTACCAGAACAGCATGCATCTTAACTTGAAGGTTTGCGGTCTCTTCCGAGCCAATCGAAAACAGTGGCTCAGCATGATGGCAGCTATCCTATGCCACTCCGTAATGCTCCTGCAGTTCCATCTGATGATGTCTGCTACAATAGCAAAACAACACAAATAATAATAATAATAATACACGATTCTATCGCTCCACTTAATGATTAATTGCTACGAATTCCAGATGCGTATCAATTGAACTTCATCACTAGGACTATCATCGAACAGAGCATTTTATTTTAGTTAGCTAAATAAGCAACGCGAATTCAGTTGAGCTTCGACACTGGCGGACAGAGCACCCGGCGGTCATGTCCGATTCGTTAATTCAATTATATTTCGGCTATGCTCTGGCTATTGGCATAACTTCGAATCGATTTGTGAAGTCAACCTTCAAGCAGACATGTTTCTTGAGATGCTATGCACTGGTTGTGAATATCGCTACCCTCGTGCTGACTCCACCACTCCTTTGGGAGTCACGGCGTGGCTTTCAGGACGGTCAGTCCTATCCAAAGCTCATATTGATTACCTTTCAAGTGCGATACCTGGTTGCTTATGCGGTCGTGTTCTATTCGGTATTATCGCGCGGCTTTCGGGACAGAGCCCTAAAGGAGGTACAGCCCCTGCTCACCAAGTTACTGCGCGAGGAAAAGCGCAATGGAAAACAGCGGCTCAAACGATCCCTCCTACTGGCCTTCTACCTGAAATTCTTCACGACGGCCTTCATGTGCTTGACTATTTGCGTGTTCCAATTTTACTGTGGCGCCGAATTGACTTGGAAGACACAAGCTAAAATTATATTTCTGAGTAATGCCCTCAACATCCTGGAAGTTGTGCCCATGGGCTACTTTTTGGCACTTTGGCACATAGCCCGTGGCTATGACTTTGTCAATCAACGCTTGGACGATATCATGGCATCCACACCCATTGATTTGAAGGAACTAAGAAATCTTTGGTCGCTTCATGCTGCCATGACCAGAACAGCGCTCAGGATCAACAAGATCTATGGGGTCCAGATGGTAGCAATTCGCTTCGATAACTTTATTTTCGGCGTTATCAATGCTTACTGGGGAACGTTCTTCAGCTTCCACGCCGACACGAATTTTTTATGGGTAGTGTTTGGATGTGTATCGTATTGGATCCGTTGCGTGGACTCGTATTTGATCGACCATGTGAGCGACTTGGCCATGCACTACCAGAGCTCACCAAAGAATGCCTGGACCGAGAAGTACTGGTCGAAAGAGGTATGCAGATTGAATTTATTTGTGAGTGTCTATTTGTAGTGAATTCTTCACCGCAGATCAACTCCTATGTGACCTATGTGGGCAGCTCCAAGCTACAGCTTCGCACTTGTGGTCTCTATCAAGAGAATCGAAGTCTATGGTTCGAAATGATTAGCAGCATTTTGTATTACTATATAATGCTCCTACAGTTCCATCTGGTCATAAGGAAATAATGGGCAGGAGATACCTTGCCGTTGCAGTTGTTCTTTTCTATAATATTATTGTTCTCACATTTGCTTGAAACCGTCCTATACTTTGAGAGAAATTTATAAAATATAATATTGCACGATTGGAAATTGCTGATAGGAATATTTTCCATAGCTTTCCACTCTGGCTTCGCCAACATAGCCATAACGTGTTAATCTGTTTGTTTTGATCAATTCAGCAACTGATTGTTAGATAATTATAATTTACTAATTGTTCCTATATAATACACACTACTGGAGGGCATTGCAGCAATCCAGTTGCACGAGGAGGCCCAAACAGAACAGTTCATACAGTTCATTTAATAATTAATCGTATTGAAATTTTTGTGACTAGTGCACTAATCATAAGGTACAACCTTGTAGCACTAGGACAATCAAAATAAAAATAAACAAAATAAATACGGAACAGGACAGGACAATGGAGAGACTTTTGCAGCTGGATATCTTCCAATGGTTCGCCATGTTCATTGGCTTGACATCCTACAGGCTGGTCGATGATAGATTTATTCAAACCCGAATGGCCAGGATTTACGCGATGATCGTCAACGTCTTCACCGTGACAATGCTGCCTTTGCCTCTTTTACGTTGGGCTTACGCAGTTTCGTTGTGCTTCTGGCTGCCCCGATTTATGTGGTTTACTCCTTACGTTCTTTATGCGGTAAATTATGCTGTCATCGTTCACACTTTGATCTGGCGTGGCTATCGGGACAGCATGCTGATGGAGCTACACAAATTGACTGTTAAATTAAACGGCGAGATGGCCGGAACCCAAAAGAAAACGAACTTGAAGCTTCGGAGGCTGTTCTATATAAAGACCTTCACTATGTCGTATATGTGCCTGTGCTATTGTCTGGAAACCTTTCTGTTTGAAGACAGCTACTCCATGATGCTCGACTCGATTCTTTTGTACTATGGCTACATTATTTTGATTTCGTCCCCGCACTTATACTTTGTGTCGCTCTGGCAAATTGCACGAGGATATGATTTTGTGAACCAGCAACTGGAGGAGCTCATCGCCACACGGCCACCGCTCACACCTGGGTACACTGAGGAGCTGCGTGGTCTGTGGTCTCTTCACGCCAGCCTCAGCCAGACAGCGCACAAGATAAACAGGATATGCGGTTGCCAGATGTTAGCCACCCGCTTAGACTATGTTACATTCTCTGTGATCACTAGCTACACAGCAGCTATGTACTCGCATACTGAACCAGGTCCTCTATTTGTTAAGTATTTTAGTGTTTTCTATTGCATACGGACGGTGGACTTTTTTATGATCGACCATATATGTGATTTGGTGACTGAGTACCAGAGCATGCCGCAGGACACCGTTAGCGAGGGCGTCATGGCCGATGAGGTACTTCAATGAAATCATCCTGACCACCCAGAAACCTACAAAAGTTTGATTTAATTTGCAGCTGAGTTCGTTTGTGATCTACCAGAACAGCATGCATCTTGATTGGAAGGTTTGCGGTCTCTTCCGAGCCAATCGAAAGCATTGGCTCAGCATGATGGCAGCTATCCTGTGCCACTCTGTAGTGCTCCTGCAGTACCATCTGATGATGTCCGGCAAAGCAGAAAAGCAGCAAAATGCATAGATACTCATATTATTTTATGGTTAATTTAATGTTATATTTTTCATGCTAAACTTAAGCTTAATATAGCAATTAGCACTAGCAACCTTCTTCATTGGTGCCATTGTGCCTAGGTACTGGTGTTTTTTAACCGTATTCGTTTGAACACATTTGAACCGCTTGCGGCCAATATTTGAACAACAACCAGTGCAAAATGTGTGCCGCTGCAAGAGCCAATAATTTCCTGCTCGATAATTTCCAAATGAATGCGTTCAGCAAATAAATTCTGCTTTGACAGCACTCAGAGATGAATTTAAAACGAAATCACGTTCTGCTGTTGCACACATACTTTTTGGCGTATGCACATCTGCTCTACGTACTCGTACGTGATGAAAGTTGTGTCATAAACACGGAAACCCCCTTCTCTGGCACCCGTACACAACTTAGTTGAGCTGCTGCTGCTGCTGCTGCTACTGGTGCTGGAGCTGGAGCTGGCAGCAGGTGAATGCCAGGGTGAGCACCGGGATGCATACTCGTAAATAAAATGAAATGAAATAAATCAAAACATAATTTTCGCAATAAATTTGGTTTTTACAAAACCCTGAATGCTGAATGCAAAACTAATTTCTTTCGCCCGGCACAACGTGTATCGAAGTTTCGCACAACGAGCGCTGCTTCACTTCTGTCTCCGCAATTTATAGTCGAGTTATGCAATATCCTTTTGCAATCGGTTTATAAAACAAATCTGATTTTAAAAACAAATACAGACATGCACACATACATGCATACGTATACAGATTAAAGGCGATGTGAAAACTTGTTCAGCCATGAGCAAAAAAGAAGGAGAATCCGACTTTGTATGGTATGGTAAGTAAACGTAATCCTTTCTTAGGGAATCTACTTATAATAAACTATTGATTTATTTGGCAAACACAGAAAACATCTAAAATATAATGATGAATTTCTGAATGCATATGTACGGTGGAGATATTAACATGATTTGAATTGGCATCGAGACACGTCAACACAATTATGCTGGATAACAAGGGGCAAGATTTATTATGCCAGCGCAGTTTCTGTTTCCCGAATCGAGCAACAAACATGCACGTAACGGATGCGGCTGCTGCTCGTTCCGCCGGCGGGTAGGAGGGCGTGTCCCGCCGCTCCGGCAATTGTCAAAATCATCGCCATAACTCACGTGTTGCCAGCAACAGAAACAATCGAATGGCAATCGGGCAGGGACAGGGACAGGGACAGGGCTATGGCCAGAGCCACAGGCAGAGTGAGTGGCTGTGGCAGTGGCATTGGCGGAGTGCGGGGGAATTGACAAATTCAATTGAAGCAGATTTGCTCAAAATGCAAATTACGCAATGATTTACATTCCGATTGACATATTTTAGGCGAACATTTTGCACTTCATTCCCATCCCGGGCGCGCGCTGTCGGTGCCGCCCTTTACGTGTTGCCAAAAGAATCTTTGATTTGCCATTGTCAATGCGAGCAGGCGTTTCGGGATGGATTTGAAAATTGTTTGATTTGGGCAGAAATCATTTCGATCGCTTATGAATTCCGATTGAGTATTTGCTGCATGACTGGGAGCTCCAAAGAGCTTTCAAATTGGATCAAATAGCTGGCCCAGAGCTGTTTAAAAATTTCCAGCAAATATTTCTGAAGTTCTTTGTGACTACTTCCTTACAGAGCTTGACGGTTTCTTGAAATTAAATTCCTTATGGGAGATATCTGCCGTATACATATCCTAGCCTGGTCTGGTCTGGCCTGGTCATCATTACCCAGGGCTTTTCCATTGCACAGCCTCGGACAGCATCACGGATCCGGTCATCATAAAATTGCTGAAAGGACATAAACGCGTTATTATATTATGCTTTTCAGTGCCCGGCTTCAGTCTGTAGCCAATGTCTTGCATACGAGCCACTTGAATGGGGGCCAAAGAATGCACAGTGCATTGTGCAACGGGGTGGCGACACAACACAATGGATGCCACCACGTCGTGAACACATCAATGCCAGAGCCGCGACATTGAATGGCTGGAGCGGAGCAGGAGGCGGGCCAGACCTAGACCCAGACCGAAACCCATACCCAGTGGCAGTGGCAGTTACAGCCTTTGCCATCAATGCAACTTCTGCTATTCAGCATTTCTTGCCTTCTCTGCCTTGTCTCTCTCCATCACTCTTTATCTGCCCTCCTCTCGCTCGCCGTGCCGGAGGACATAAATTGGAAAAAATAACAATATGAAGGCCACATTTTTGAGATGTGTGCGCCCAATGGACGTGTATGGCGACCAAAAGTCAGCTCAGCTGAAGCACAGCTCTCCTCGTGATGGCAGCTCAAAACTTTTTAATGATGCCGCAAAGTCGGTGCACCAAGTTCGATGCCACAGAGGAGGCAAAGCACTTCAGAATAAAAAGAGGCACACGAGTAGATAGAGAAACCGAGAAAGAGATGCTGCTGGGACTTATTTGTCGTACAGTTCAGCCGAATGGCTGGCACAGCTGTGAGGCATTTGAATTTGTGGGGGGGGGGATTTGGCAAAGTGAAAGTTTTGGGCCCTTCTTCAATTGGTCTAAAAGTTCACTAAAGTTGTCACCCATTCGGAAGGGGAATTTATCAGATACTTTAAACTACATAAGGAGAAAACAACAGCATCTTTAGAGTTACAGAAATGGCTAAACTTTGTTTATTAATCATAAATAATAATTTGATTTTATTTTAAAGGTAGTAAGGAGAGCTCCTTAACCGAAGATGCCGTAATTGCCCAAATTGCCGCCGGACGATGCAGATGCCGATGATGAGGCACTGGCACCGCTGTAACGTTGACCGAAGCCGCCGGGATATCCACCGCCGAATCCGCCATAGCCACCAGGAAAACCGCCGCCTCCAAAGCCTCCATAGCCACCATAACCGCCGGGAAAGCCACCGTAGCCAAACTGAGGAGACGGCATCGCCTCCAGGACACTAAGGAGCGCGAAAATAACAACTACGAACACGATGGCTGCTTTCATTTTGCGTGTTTAGCTTAGATCTTTGCGTTTGAAACTGTCGTTGGGTCCGAGCTGTACGGCCTATTATATGAACGGAAATTTTGGTTCAACAACCCGCTTGGCTGGTTCCGGAGACTGACCGAGAGAAGTTGGCCGAGAGGCGACAGGTGCGAGAGAGCGGCCGAAAAACGAAAACAAAATATGATTTGGCAAACTCCGCGCGAGCGTAATCCATCCCCCTGGGGCCTGTGATTGGACCCGTTTGTGGTCTAACCTTTACCAGAGCGTGCGGCAAAACAGAAACAAACTCACGCGTTTTTATTGTGGGATTTTGGGAATCACTCGGTCCGATTCGCTTTGTGTTCTGCAGTTTGTGTATTAGCATACCATAAAATCCAAAAACAAATACAAATATATGTACGATATATTGTCTGTTATAATTATATGTATCAAATTTCATTTGGCATTGTTTTTCGGCTATCACATACGGCTAGTCACACGCAACACACACTTTTGTATCGTATTTATTTGTATTTATTATACATTATGCTAATCGAGCCGGTCATTAATGAGGTTTCTATTCGAATCGCTCCCGGCATCTAATGCTTCGATTTTGGACAGCGACATCATCCCTGGATAATGGTGTTTTTATGCGCAAATATTAAATGTGTTATGTGTGTTTCTATCACTTGTATTTTGTTTAACTAAATAAAATGGCAAATTTGTACATATGCAAAATACGTATTTACATGTTATTTATGAGTGGTAGATCTACTGATTGATTAGATACGAGTATCCCAGTAGATGTCATTTTCTGTTTCATCTACTTGAACATTTCACTTTGCTTCCATTTATACTTGAAGTTGTCTTCTTTCTTCCTTGGGCTTTTCGCTTCACTCTCTGAAAACCACTTTTTGGAGTGGGTTTTAGTGGGATTCACACATGATACAATTCGAATTGAAATATAATAATAATTATAATTGATTTGTAGCATTTGAAACACCATCAACACCTTCGAACATTTAAGTAGAGTCAATAACCTGACCTTGGTATACTCATCTTCTGGTTATATTCTATTCCAATTCAACATCTTGGAAAGTTTGAAGACGTTTTGTAAACAGAGAATTGCTTTTGTTTGCCATTCCAGCCATTCCGGTTGATAAACCTGTTCCCTATTGTATGATCAATTTATTGACTGTCACCCTTTTAGACGTTCTGCTGTGAATCACATCTTATACGTGAAAACTTAAATATAAATGACTAGAGTCTTTTGAACTTGTGGTAGATCATGGAGTGTAATTCGGTTAGATTTCGGGTATTTTCCAGATCAGTAATCAATAATTTCCAATACTCGATTCTCCTGTCAAATAACTCGACAGCTTGACATTAGCTTAACACAAAACTAAAATTCTACGTAGATAATCATACAATTTATAGACAAAAAATATGAAGAAGGATTCGAGGACGTTGGTTAGCCACTATGACACCATTACATATCGTTGCAATAAAATCCTCTCCGGAATGTGGAACTTAATCTGCAGTGGCAGCTATCCGACGGATGCACTGATCCGATATGGTGGCAGGCTGATTGCTGCTGGTGAGCCCTATGCGGTATTTCAATCAGAGATCGAACGCGACGACTTTCTTGCTGTCTTTCGTAGCAAGGAGATCATGTTCTGTCAGAGCCTTCGGATCAGGTCCATGCATGAATTCGAATGCATCGATAGCAATGGTAGAACACGGATCATTGTAATCGGTCACAGTCATCTGGTTTGTGTGAACTATGCATTCCGAATGGTGGACGAGCTGGTCGAACATTGTACGAACACAAGAGTTGGTCCCAACAAATTTGCGGCCTTATATTTCGCCAATATAGAGATAGTTTTGAATAAGCTCAAATCGGGCGGTGGATTGGCGCTTAGTTCGAATATTCTGGTGGTAATTGTTGCGGCTCTCTTTCTGATTGTTGTGGTCCTGCATTGGCGCTAGGAATGAAATAAATACTTCCCCTTTTTAAATGCCCCATGAAATGTATCCATCAAATTGTGACATATTTTGACAGTACTCAAACCTAAAGATGCTGTCAGTACACAAATCTTTTTCCTGTGTCGGCATGGAACTTAAGAAGCTGTCATTGAGATCTCCTCTTCCATCGTCTCTGGCCCTGTGTCAACGATCGCATCGCGTTTCCCTTTCATCTGACAATGTTGCCCTTGTGTCATGTGTGCCACATTTGTGAGGAGGGTTGGTGGGGCAAGGGGACCTCGCCATTGGATGTGTGTAGCAGCATCTGTGCGGAGCTCTCATTCATTAGTTTCCTCTCTTTATAAATAATTGCTTTTTAACAGAGGCAAAAATTATCACCTAATTATAGAGCACGACACTGGAGATTCCAACGCGTGGCATTGTAGGGAAAGTTTGTTTGTATGGTGATAAATGTAAATAAATTTACTAGGAATACTTAGGAATTTAGCTGAAGCTGAACTCTGGTTAAGGTAAGTCAATCAAATTTCATTAGGAACCTTCAATAAAAGTGAGATTAACAATGTTAGAAAGGGCAGAATTTAAAAAAGAAAAACTGTTTAGTTAGCTCTAGCCAAAGTTGGTTTCTTTGAAATATTACCTCGACTTATGTTCATCAACTGTGCTGTCCAACTCAAGCTATTCTGAATTGGTCCTTCAGGTGAGTGCTATATGCAATGAATGCCATATTTTAGAGGCCGCTTGAGAATGGAGCCGAGCAGATATTCACATAGCTCCATGCTCATTGCTCTGGCATTTCCGTTTGCCATTTGATTTGACAGGACGCTCCTCTCTACTGTGGGTGTGTGTGTGTTCCATTCCTGCCGTCTTTCTGTGTGTTTGGGCCATACATTTTTTTGTTTCTCCTTTGTGGAGCGAAGCACTTCTGCAACATGTTTGCCTGTCAGCAAATGTCGTCCTTCTCGGCAACAATTTGCCGCATCGCACAAGGACAAAACGCATTTTTCCAGCGCTCTCGTTCCTGCTCTTTCTGCTCTTCCTGCTCCTCAAACATTATTGCAATTTGGTAAATATTGTAAAAATGTTTTACGCTCTGAGTGCCCCATCGCTTTATGCAAATTAGTCTCAGCAACGATTCCACATTCCGAATGTTAATTTGCATTTTCCACTGTTGTTCACCGCTCCCGGCTTGTTTGGCTCTGTCATGTTTGGCCTGCGGATAAAAGGGGAATTTTTATTTGCATTTAAATATATTACATACTTGTTAACCTTTTCCATCTAGCAGCAATGGATGGGTGTGGGTATGGGTATGGGTATTTCCCACTGGATGCCTAGAATGGATGGCAATCTCCCACCACTTGCTGCCTCTGTTGGATGTCCTTTTGAGTTTTTCTCCATGACTTTTGGGAATGCGTACTGGTTGAGTATTTCCCCTTGGATCCTTGAGCTGCACAATGCACTGCAGTGCTCATTCTATGGTATTGTATTGTATTTTATTTGTGCTGCCAATCTGTCTTTTTTAATTGCGCCGAAAGACCGACTTGCCCGCAATCTTAATCTACTTTGATTGCGGCTACGCCATGCCAACGTTTGTGGCTTTTCCACAAAGTTTTCCTGACTCTCACCCTTGCCCTTTGTCTGTGTTTGTGTGGGTGATGGTGTGGGTGGTATCTCTGTTGCTGCTCGTCTGCTTATTTGTTCTGACTTTAATTAAGTTTTATTAAATAAATTAACACATGCGGGTGAAAAATCACAAGCACACAAACACACACACACACACACACACACACACAGATATGAACATAACCCTTGAGTTTGTCTCCGACTTGTCTGTGTGTGTGTGTTCCTGTGGATATACATTTTTAATTAAATCATATTACTAAGTAAATAATTAAATAAGCCATGTCAATTACATACGCCACTGACAGTTTAATAAATGGAAAACTTTGCATATTGAGTAGGAGTAAATTGCCTGTAGCTCAACAGGATGATGAATTCCATCCAAAGTGCACACAGGATGATGGTACTGCGCGGAGTCAACATGTAGCCTTAAAAGCAACGACTGAATTGGATATCTGCACAAATTAAAGTGGAGTGGAACTACAGGCGCATGTAGTTTGTGGGACTTGTAAACCAAAACCGATTCAATATTAATGCACGATAAATAAGGAATGCGAGATTGCCAATTATAGACGATAACAATTGCTGAATAATTAATTTTAAAGTGTCCTGCAATTAACAGAATTGACTCAAGGCATTGAGAGGTTAAACCGAATAGTCATAACAGCTCACAAAGATTAATTAAAACTAAACTCATAGCTTTAAAGTACTCCCCAATGGAAACATCAACGAACCGTTTCTTAGAATCTTGTATATGTGTATATTTTAGTGCTCTTCAGTATGTCACATCTCATTGGGCATCGCATAAATATAAATATTAGTCAGGTAGGTGAATATGTTATTTCTTAATACATTTTTAAACATTAATGCAATTTGGCTAATTGAAATACACACATGTGAGTGCACGAAGTAACCTCCTGGGGCCCATTAAACTTGCGCCATTGGCATCGTCATCGCTGCCGTCATCAAAGCGGCGGATAAGCATTCTTGGCATAGTTGGCTGCCACACAATAGTTGGTGGCCCCAAAAAAGGAGCACATGCCGTTGCCGTTCGAAGGATTAGCACCGAATCCTGCGTAGCAGTTGGTGTAGTTCTGGCACGAGCGCAGCTCCAGCGGCGCAAAGTTTAGGGCATATGCCCCGGGCGGTGGTGGCGGTGGCGGTGGGTGGCTCAAATTCGCATATTTGTGCATGCTGTTGCTGAGTGGCGCTGGCACCAGCTGGGGTGCATTGTCTAGCAGCGGGCGGGCGCCCACGCTTCGTTCGTTGCGTCGGAATTTGGCACGACGATTCTGAAACCAGACCTAAAAGCAGACGTTTAAAGTTTTATCAGTACTAAAGAGCTACTCAATGAATGATGGGGCTATCGGTGTAGTAAACTTAAAGTATGGCGATGTCTGATAGTCTGCTAATGGTTATTTCGCTTTGACATTTTCCATAGCTTTGCCAAATTTCTAAATGGCTTAAAAGTCGCCTAATCTTAGGGCTTTCTTCAGTTTGTCTCACCTGCACTCGTGCCTCGCTCAGATGCACCTTGGTGGCCAGCTCCTCACGTACAAACGCATCCGGATAGTGGGTTCTCTCGAACACCTTCTCCAGGGCCGTTAGCTGGGCAGAACTGAAGGTGGTACGATTCCGTCGCGGTTTCCGCGAGTGTCCCGTCGAGAGATTGCTGGCGCAACCACTGGGGCCGCCACTGCCTGCAACGGAAGGGAGCGCAATCAAGAAGCCATTAAATGAATGAATTTTCTACTTTAGTTTTGGGTTTTGGCTGGAGGTGAATGCAAAATCCGTCCAACGGACGGACGAATGCAGGGGCGCGTCGTAAATAATCGATAAGTGCCAACGGATATCAATTAATTTGGCAGCAGCCCCAGACCCAGCCAAGAAATTTCGTTACTTTTATGGGTTGTCGAAAACACATAAAATTTTGCATTCCGTTTGATCCTTTGGCTGGGTGCTGGGGTCGATGTCGGCCATGGGGGCAGCTATAGCAGTGATGGGCGGATGGGGAGAGATGTGGGGGTCATAAACAAATGGCATGAACCATAAAATATCTTTTGACGACATCGGCGGACAGCTGTATACTAATTTTCACGTTGGTCTCCTGCCCCTGCGCCAGTCCCAGCCCGACAATCCGACCAACAAGAGCTAACAAATTTACGATCTATTAATTAAAGTGAAATTGTGACATTAAGCGGTCGTAAGCGAGCTCTCTAGCTCTCTCTATGGGCTACCGTTAATTGATTTTCCATTGAATTTTCTTTCTATTGGAAATCGTTTTACGAAATATAATTCTCTTTCTATTGAAAAAATCTATTCTGGTTATAATTGGGCAAGGCGCCGACACACGTTGCAAGCGTCTGGCATGACTTTACACAGAAATGGTTCATATTCCTCAAAGGAATAATTAATTGGCGTATAGAAATGAACAGATAAGCTGTAGATAATGGAAAGCTATTTATTTGCCATACAACTTTGCGTTTGATAATTTAAATTGTTGGATATATTCGGTTTTGAAAGGCTATTCATTTTCTTCCAGCCGGAGAGGGTTAATGAAATGATAATCAATAGAAGTGATCTATTTTAGAAATTCATAATTCATCATAATTGCTTATTGAATGTTTTTCCCATGGACAATTTGTACTTGAATATGTACTATATGCATAGGCTTTGGCCTTACTCTTTTCCATCTATGGAAACCTTGGGATCTATTCAATCTCTTCGAATCTGCTGATTTCCCCTGATTTCCAGTTCGTAGTCAGCCAGGTCTTGTTCTTGCTTCAGGGTGGCCCACCGTCAGGACTGTCCCCATCAACATCCAGAGTACAGGCTGCTCCTACCCACGCCATTTGTCTCAATTTGTCAGCAAAGCTGTCCACAAAGTTGGGAATGCATCGTAGATCAGCCTGGAGTACTCCACCGAACCAAACCATACCAAGTAAGTGGAAACAACCGAAAGACAAATGCACCACAGCAACCAATGTCCCCGGGGAGTGTGAGCGATGGGAGGAAGATCTTTAATTTGAATTGCCAACGAGCGATAAAAAACAGTTGCAGCTTAATAAAAAACCAACAAATCGAAAGGGAAACCTCAATCAGATTTCCCTGGGAGATATACTACATATGTTTGTGTGTGTAGAGAGAGGGCTACTGAACTAGGGATGGGATGAGAACGGCATGTTAAAATCCATTGGAGCGACGAAAATAAACGCACAGCGAACAGAACAGAACAGAACAGAACGCTGGGTGCGTGCTCCGTCTGGGAATGGTTACATCGGTGCATCGGGCCTGGCGTTTTATATGCTCCACTTGGAAATTATAGTCGTGGCCGCTGCCGCTGCCGTCGACTCGGCGTGCGGTGGGAGGGGAACAGCCTACCCGTACCCTGATCCGTCCTCGGACCGCTTCAAAGGCATGCGGCCACTGAGGGAATATCACGTCAGCTTTGATTACGTTTTGTCATGTTGACAATGTTGAAGTGTTGTCGGCTCGGAAATGTTTCCTCTGCCACAACAAAAAAGAAACGAAAGCGAACACCATCCGAAGAGTGGGGGGAAAAGTAAGGAAAAACTTTATGAGAATTGGTTACAAATTGGAAGAGTTTCGCGCTTTTTTTTATTTGTGTTCCATAAGAGCCATGGCACTAGGTTTTCCGTGCATATCATGCTGAATATGACAACATGGCAATATGCTGACAGTTTTGATTGTGGGCTGCACGGAGGTGTACGAGTGCACACAACCGCAGCTGAAAAAGTGCATGAAGATGACATTGTGAGGTGTGGTGGCATCGGCATAAATGTGCAAGTGTCGCCCACATCTGGCACCTAATTGTCATCTATGAGTGGTCCACGCAGCACGCACAGCACAGCTCAGAAAACCACACATTCAAGTAGTACGAATATCTATAAAGATATGTATGTATATGTATATGTATATGTAGCTATGATTATGCACTTGTGTGGTTAATGTCATAAAGTCACAGCTTCTCAGCTGGCAGCGCAAATTAATGTATCATTTATGAATTAGGCCGAACACCCGCGTTAAGTCTCACAAGTAGAATATCTGCCTGGATTTCTGCGGCAGGCATTCCTTTGCCCACACATATATAGATAACATGAGGGAATTGTGGCAAATGGCATCCACTTAAAGCTTAACGAACATAACTTGAATCGTTTTAAAGTGCATTTTGTGGGAGTTCCGAAGAGTTTACGTTTGGAGAAATGTGACAATGATAAGCTCATGAGATTTAAGGCATAATTAGATTTAAAAACAGTTAATTGAAATGCAGATTACACAATAGATGACCAGAACTTCTCTCCAGGCACCGGAATCATTCTAGATTATATTTTAAAAATTACATGGTAATGATTATATGTATATGAATTTTGTACGATTTTCTTCAATGATATTCATTATTTTTGTGTAATTTAATAAACATTACACATAATCATTTTATTTTGAGCGAAAAAAATAGAAATCATTTTAATCATTATTTTTAAGTTGAATTTTTTTGATCAAAAATACTGCTTATGTGTAAAGTTTATTGTTAAACTTTTTGATTAAACAAAAAAAATAATAATCATTATTTACGGTCCCTGCTTCTTTCACCACTCTTTTATGTATCCTAAACTCAGTACAGAACGTCGACTCACCGTAATTGTTGCTGATTTCCATGGAAAGTTTGCCCTTGGCATAGGCATCGTGCTTCAGTTCGATGAGATTATCCACCGAGAATCGATGCATTTTGTCCAGATCCCTGGCAGTGCCAGCGCGGTCGTGTAGTTTGTCATCGGCATCGAGGCTGTGCGCTGGATAGGACTCACCGGCGGATGTCAGGGGATGTGATCCCGTCGGGCCGTAGTAGAAATTGCTGTTTGTGCCGACGGGCAGCGAGTGTAATTGTGGCTGATAGTTCAACATGGCTAACGAATCGAATTCGGGCTTTCACTTGTCAATCAATTTGTAGAAACACTTTCGACTAATTGCAGTTTGATGTTGGTGGGGGGGATATTCAATTGGATTTTAAGGTCAAATTGAATTCTTCAGTTGTCAGAGCCAATTGAGCGATGATTTAATTAAATTCCTTTATTTGCGCTCGCCAAGATTGGGGGCATCCTGCGCGAACTTGGTAATTGGATTAGCACACAACACATAAACGAGTTAATTACGATAATTGTCGCGACGATACTAAACCGTGCCAAAGTCGTGTGCCCACTGAAATTAGCCTCAAAATCGAAAGAGTGTGCGCTCGCCTTGCCTGGCCTCGCTCAACGATCCAACGATCCCCAGATCTCGAGAATACGAAACATATGTCTGCGAGATCTTTGCTCTCGTTCTGACTGCGCCTAATTATAGCCGCCACAGATCTACCATTGGTCGATGTGTCTTGCCTTTCGCTCTTTCCATGGTGTATCCGACATTTTGGGGGCGTTGCCGGTGCATCGTCGGTGGTGTGTGTATGTTGTACGAGTATGTGGAAAATTGTTTGAAATACGAGGTGAAAAGTAGCAACAAGTTTTGGGCATTTAAGTAGCAATAAATACCAATTAGCCGAAGGGTTTGTCCACACAGCTCCCATTGTCCTTGGCTGTCAACACAGCCACCGACCGGCCATGTGTTGTGGCGTTGCTCCAGTTTCGGTTTCGGTGCGGGTGCTGGTGCCCTCATTCAGGAGCACAGGATGTGCATCTGAAGTGGTTTGTGCAACATCAGGGCATAAATCTTGGCACGCACAATGTTTGTCATCTTTCCAGGGCTAATTTCCATAACCACAACATGTTGTTAATTCTCCACCAACAATATGCCCGAGGCGAGTGGATGGATAAGGATGCCGTGCTGACAGTCGGAAGGCAGGATGGAACTGCTTAGCTAAGTGCATGTCTCTGGATCCTTGGGATTGTTCAGCTGTGTGTTGTCTATACCTCGCAAGGTGTCTCCATCGGGTTGTGCGTTTCTGTCAATCAATCTGTTTGCTTCTAGTTATCGCTGCCGATGTACTCCTATGCATGCATATTCAATGTGAATATGTACTAAAACATACATGTCATGATTCCAATCAGTTTGGTTTATTTTCCACATTTTGGAACCTTAACTATGCCCTCACGAAATATTGATGACTTTAATCCCACTATTTTCATGACAGGGTTTTATTCTAGACCTAACTAAACCCGCGACTACACAAAAAACCCCCGACTCATGCTCATTAGTCGGCCAGGCACGCTATTAATATTCTAATATTGTTGGCATACTCTCACTTTAGTTGGGCTTGGAGGAAATGCTTACATACATTTTCCTTTCCAAATTGAGCTGTCACAAAAGTTTATCCAAACTACTTGACACTTCGCTGCTGGTTTTCGGCTATGTTCCCCACCTGCTACAGCAGCACGCGCAGGAGCAGGAGCAGGACTCCGACTCGTCCGGTTCGCTTCTACTAAATTATCTCACGTTTTCGTGTGCGAAAAGTTCTTGAGGAATGTTGTGGCGTGTATTTTTAATAAAACTTCAAAGTTTTCTGCACTCGCTACGCTGTACTCTATGTATCCCGCAAACGTTTTCCTTACCTGGCTCAATTTTCCCTCGCTTTGCCGTTGCTGCACTGCTGCTCTGCCACTTTATTCTTTCGCATTTCGCTGGAATTCTTTGTCACGAAGCATTTCTCGCGTGGTGCTGGTGTTCTGCGGGTGTTATCCGTGTAATATGGTTAGCCGGGCAAACTTTCTGCCGGTGAAATTCTTCTGGCAAGTCAGAATTTGAGGAGACAGTTTTAATGTTGTCAGATAGCGGGAAAGTAACTAAACTTGTCAGGCTCTCAGAGGGACCAGGATGAGTTCAGGTAATGTCGATTATTATGTGATAAATATGTGTACGTTCAGACATATATACTATATGTATGTATGTGGCATGGTTGGTTTGTGTACTGCCATATTTTCTGGCAATTACAACCTATAGTACATCAGTCGTACAACATTCATGAGAAAGGCTAAACCAGACTGACAGCCCGCCTAGTTGCCAGCACACATTTAACAATTTCAATTTCCTTTGAGCAGCTCTGGGTGCAGGAGATTTGCCAAAGTTCCTTTGAAGTTCATGTTGTTTGTCGAGAAAATGAATTTCACTTGACGGCGATTATGTGGCAACCGTTTAAAATGTTGTTCTTTTTGTTGCTGGCATCGCGAAAGTTTTGTAAAACATTTCCGATGTATTTCAGAATATTACCAAACCGACGTCGAACCGGAACCGAACCGCAGAACCAGCCTTTGGAATATCAAAGAGCTACAGCACCGTCATGCATCCCAGTCCCTTTCCCAGTCCCAGTCCCTGTCCCTCGTCTGTGTCAAGGGTGTCGTCTAAGCCCAAAATGCCAGACACGAATGGCACACGCTCTCTGACAGTATCAAACAGTGGGCTGGGGCGGGGGAGTTGCTTCGGAAAGAGCTACAAGGGGTGCAAAAGTTTTGCCTAAATCACTTAACAGAAAACAAGTGTTGGCATGTGCCCCGCTCCGTCGGACTTCCTGCCCCTCTGGAGCAGTCGCTCCTTCTCTCTGAGCCACAGTCTCGCCTCTCTTCCTTTCCGACCGGCAAAAATATCACAAAAGTTGTATATAGTATGGAAACTTTTGTGGTACCCACTAGAGGGTCGAGCGTAGCAGGTCATGTTGAAACAAAGGAAATTGACTGAAATAGCCAAAGTATTCAGAGTATCCTCAAAGTAGGACTAGTCTCAGTCATTTAATTTGAGTCGCTGGTGAAATAACTCTAGCATTTACAGGGTATCTATCAATTATGCTTTTAGTTCTTGGTTTTGTCATGTGACGTCCACGAATGTTTGTAGATATCAGCAAGCACAACAGTTGACGGCAAATGAAATATAATAAAAAGTAAGAACAGGAAGCATTAGACAGGCGTAACTTTTGCCTGATTTGCCACGCCTACTGCACATTTTAGCCTGTCCACGGCCCAATTTTTCGGGCCATTGCGTAAACAGAAAATCAATTACAGGGTGCATGCAGGCGAAGAAGGTTGACAGGCGCTCTGTGGTGGGCAGCACTCAATGGCGGGCTGAATGGTGTGGACTATTGCGATACCTAGTAGCGGAGGGTACTTGAATATATGTATTCAATATTGTTTTGTATTCAAATCTAAGGATTGGCCCCTTAGCTGACTTTTCGTTCTTCTAATGAAAGTTTATTATTCGGGACAGCTGTCTGACGGGCACAATATAAATACTGAAATATTTATCTCAATGCTAAAGTTTGAACTAAAGCCAAAAATAATTACGGCTGTGCTGTCCGTTATAAAGTTTTCAATCAACTTGTCACTCCCGAGCTGCGAATCCGTCGGTTAGGGTATGGGAATGTAAAGGGGGATTTGCATTAATTACGGCACGCAAAAGCTTCTTGACTTTTAATATGACATAGGCCTGGTAACGTGGTGCACTTTCTGCTTCCCTAGCTTCCGATTTGTTCTCTCTGCCACCATACAAAATGCATGAATATTTCATACCCCACAGTAGCCAGTGGCATTGGGTGGCCAGGAGAAGGGCCAAGTTTTAAAAGCCTTGTTGAGAGAGCTTCGGGTCTTCCCTCCTACAGGCCGCACTCCAGGTCAGATAGATGTCCATTTAGACACTTGCACAAAGACGAACATAGAAGGATACGTATGCGGAGCAAGGCAGATGGGTCAGTTTGCGGCATCAATTTTTCAAAGCTTTGACTAACGCAAAAATGTTGAGATATTTTCGATTTTTACTTCTTGTTTCCCTCTTAAATGGCTTGCATAATTCATGCATTTTTTATGCCAAACTTCGCTCACTTCTCGGCCTCTCCATTGAATATTTATTCAGCTGTGATTGGAACAGATTACTGGCCCCGAAATGGTTTGCCAATTGTTCGTTTGGGCCAATGCGCCCGCTCGCCCAACTTTTCCTCTGCTTAATGCATTTAAATTAGTATTTTCGTTCGTTCGTTCATCAGTTGGTCTGAGCTTTGTACTAGGAATTGGAATTGTGTTACCGTGTTGCATGCACCAGCATAGAGAGAAAGAGAGAGAGAGAGAAAAAGTGTGTTAGAGGGATCAAAAAACCAACCACAGAAGGCGAAAAACACCACAAAATGTGGTCTCTAAACCACATGCCCCGGCCGTACTTCTGCCGTATTATCCATATGTGCTGTGCGCTTCCTGTGCGTCCGAATTTATGGGAAAAATTGCTTGCAACTGAAAAATGGATTGCTTCGTGGGCCTCTAATTGGATGCCTTAAAAGGTAAAGAGGTAAAAATAATTGGTTTCATTATCGGGGAATGAAAACTGTTGTCGAAATATGTACCATAATGGAACAGTCTTAATGATCTTAATGATGTATAAACTCTCATCAAATTTCAATAATTTCTTGCGAATCACTTTCGGCAATTTGTTCGTGAGAAATGACATTTTGTTGATTGAACATTTTCAATCGAGCACTCCGCTGTATTGTATTATCGTTGTACAGTTGTCGCTCAGTGAGTGCACAGTCAGCGCCATTTAAATTTCACTCACGATTTTGCCCGGATGAGCACTGCACTGTGCTTCTGCAGTGCTTCCAAGCAAACAAGCAAGAAAGAAATTACGCGAATTGAAAATCAACGGATGCGAAACGGATGTACGGGTACTCAGAGCCAGCCCAGCCCAGCCCAGAACAGGCTCCTCATCGTTCTCTGCATCCGTTTTTCTGCAGCTGTCAGTTGGTAGGAAAAACTGTCACTGCAATCGGATGCAATTAGAGCTTCCAGTGCCTTATCACAACGACAAAAAGGACGGAGTTCGGCAAACGAACTCGAATGGAAATTGAAAACAAAGCAAAACAAAACAGCGAAAGTGATTCCGCTGCCATTCCAATCTCTCTAGCCCTCTGCCCCCCTTAGTGGATGTCACTGTTGTCCTTGCCAAACATGTTAGCTGTGTAAGGCCTTACATCATCCCATTTCATTTGATTTGGTCCAAGTTTTGCAAGGAGGAGTGTCGTAGCAATGGCCAGAAATAGCATTACATTAATGCATAATAAAAAGGCGCGAAGCTCTCAGATATAGATTCTTTTGAAAGGTATTTCGAAAGGAAAGCTATTATTTATTCTAAAGAAAAGGCAGGTCTTTCGAAAAAATCATGGTTTAACTTCTGAAAGGGAAGAAGGTTTGAAGTCTCTTCAAATATTGGTTGCTCAACACTCATCCGAATATCTTATTCTTGAAGGGTATTCCATGAAAATATGAATGGAACTGTGCTTATCTCTTCCGTGGACTCTGTCCCACCCAGTCATACGGCTGAGTTGCACTTCAGAACTGCATTGCCGCTGCAGCTGTCACATTGATAAATAAGATTGCGACCAGCAGTTGTGGTGGACAGAGGCAGACAGGCTCATTATTTTAAAATTCACTTCGAGCTCCGTTCAGAATGAACCCATCCATACATGTGCTCGCACAATAGCCGACTCTCCTGGATGCAGGCCCAAAAATTAATGAGCGGGTGTGCTGCTCATGGCCCGAAGTTCCACAGAGAGTGAAGGACATAAATCAAGGGAAAAGTTTTTTGCTGCGATCCTTGGGATACCTCGTATTTCATGCGAGGGATTCCTTGGATACCTTGGCGAAAAGCCACACGGCGATGGATTAGAGCAGGTCGAGATGAAATACGGTCCAGAAGCGTGAGCAGATTTCGGGGCGCACAGCTTTATGGGCGACCATATAAAAGGTGTGTTGTTCTTTCCCTATATCTTCTTGTTGCCTTTTTATGGCCCATACGTAACGCCACCGTCCCCTGCCCTGAATGTCCATGCGCCCAAGTGTCGTTGGGCTGCCCGAAGTGAGCGTTAGATGGCGCCAGGTGTGTGTACAGTGTACACTGTACATTAAAAGCCATAAAAAATTCATAAAATGCAGTTCACACGCCAAAAACCAAAAAGACCGCAGCATATCCACAAATACGAGTACAGTACACACGATTAATGTACGAGGAAAGCATCCAGCCAGCAGTCTGTACACAAAACATAAATTTTAAAGTCCATAAAGAGTGTTTACGAGACCCGACACATGTGAGTACATCTGCATGTGAGCCCAAAACCCATCCAAGTGGCGAAATCTTACTCACCTTATAGAGCACATCAGATTACAGATTAAGAACTAACCTTCAGCCTCTTGATAAAACCCGTAACGAAGGTTAGTTTTGAGCACTCTGAGGGATAGCTGACGTCTAATATTTTTCGCTGAAAACGAAATATTTCCCAGCTTAATTCTGATTGTCAATTTAGTTCGTCTCAAGGCAAACGAAATGTCATCTTATGGCTCACGTACGCGACATTTGCCAATTGCTGCCAAATTGCACACAAATTATATCAATCTCGAAGCGTAATCATTGAAAACTTATCAATTTTGTTCGAGACCCAGCCACAGAATCTGCTGCCAGACAGACATCCGACATCGCCGAGAGATGTTGTAAAAATGTAAGAAAATCAAATATTTATGATTCCGAGTATGTTTGAGCACAATTTCGCTGCTGTGGAAGCTGGTAGATGGGGTAGCTGGGGCCTGGCCTGCCTGCGGCAAAAGTAAACTACAAAATTTTTCCTTTTTCGGCTGCATTTCCGTTTGCGTTGGCATTTGGATTTATGAGCGTGGCGTTTGAAAATTCAATTTAATTTTCATTTTTTCGTGCTGTTCCGCTGGTGCTATTACTGCTGTTGCTGCTGTCTCTGTGCTCTGCTGCTGTGGGATTTCCTATGAATTTTTGAGCCTCTCCTCCTTTGCATATTTTGTAAGTTATGGTTAGCCGAGAATTGTGTTAGCTCTGGCGGAATACAGATTCCTCTGAGCCGCGTAAATGTTTTCTTTTTTTTGCGAAATTATCTGCACAAGAGACCACATTTGAGCAGTCCTAAGATTTGGTTTTCATGTCCTCGAAGCAGATGGAACGTAGAATATGTAGCGCTTGGGTTCTGGGCATATCCAAAAGATCTGTCTACACATCTTAATGGAATAAAACCCATTTGAAGCATATATTTATCTACACATATCTATTTGTATGTACTTCAATTGCCACAGCCATCTTCTGTGCATTCTGTGCATGCAATATGGCAATTTGATTCCTGTTCAATCGATAAACTCCATTGATGCCAAGAATGTTTCATTGTTAACCTAACCATCCTTCCCATTTCCCATTTCCATTCGCATTCCCACTTCAAGTGTTTCCTCTCCGATGCTGTTAGTTTTAGCTGTCGAGAGGCTTGGAGAGGAGTAGCAGCAGCACCAGCAGCAGCAACTGGCAATGCATTATGCTAAAATAGCTCTAGTTCCATCCGTTTCTCCATCTATGTATCTGACTATGTGTCTGTCCGTCTATCTCGTTCTCTTGGTGCCTGTCCCAATGTTGGCACTGCATATTGTGCTCCGGCTGTCGGGAGACGGATTATATTGCGACTTATGCTAAGCGGATGGGACTGCGAGGGCAAATTGAATGGAAGCTCGTTTATTTTGCCCGACTTGCGGCAAAGCATTGATGCTGTCTTTGGATTTGTCACTGTCGTTCGAATCGTTCTCGTTGTGTCGAAGTTTCCAGGCGACTTACAAATGCCTGGCAATTGGCGATACAAAGGAATCCCGGCCAGCCAATTTCCATTACCCACTACTGCGAGACCGATATCTGTCCCCTCGGGCAGTGCATGAAACGACCATTACCCCATCGGTTTTGCTCTGGCCACAATTACACATTCCATTGGTACAATCACTCTCTCAAATGCAGACAAAGTGCCCAGCCCAGCAGTGGACATTCGTTCCTTCCACTCTCGCACCTTGTGCCCCACGAACTAACCCATTTTACGTTTTGATTTTTGCTGGGTTTAATTGTTCTGCAGCTCCCATTGAATCAGTAGAATGGAATGGGTTATAAGAGAGTTTGCCATGGCCATAAGGCGGCCGCGTTCCATCTTAAAGAGACCCATCACAGAGAATTCCAGGGGATCTTGTGTCAGCTGCAGCTGAAAGCTCTCAAACTGCAAAGGAAAATTACATTACATTTTAAGGTGAATTTCAGATCAAAAACAAAAAACCCACCGAGGCCTCCAGGCGTTCATCCAATTCCTCGCCAAACAGTGTCCGCTCTTCCAGTATTTTCGTTATCTCTGCATTGGAATCCTGTACAGTAAATCCAATAAAGATAGTCATGAAGTTGTCCGCATAGAAGAAGACGGTGGAGACGACGATCAGCAGCAGTCCCCAGTTGGAGGCGCCCAGTCCGGAGGTGTTGTACCTCAGCGTGCAGAAGGCGAAGTAAATGGTGCCCATGGTGGAGAGATAGTAGACGATGGTCATGCTGAAGCTTTGTATCTGGAATATCTGCGACATGCTGTCGACCAGGGTCTTCAGCTTGGACTGTGTCGCCGCTATCCTGTCCAGTCGATCGGACAAGTCGCAGCATCTGGTCATAAACACTCCGCCCCGACGTTTGGTGCTGCCACAGAGGGTCTGGGTCTCCCTCATCAGCTCACGGAGCTCCCGCCTAATCATTGTAAAGTGAGCCTTGATTTGCAGCATGGCTATGAAATACTGGGCCACGATCATATCGAATATGGATGTGTACATGCACCAGACCATCAACTTGAAGGCCAGAGCCGGACTGAGCTTCTGGCGGAGCGCGCCCAGGTCCAATACCATGTGCATAGAGTCCGACATGAAGGTGAGTATAAACTTTAGCACTATCTGCCGACGATATAGCGGTACCATTTCAGGCCTCTCTTGAATCGTACGGGATAATCGATTCCAAATGCGCAGAATTGCGCTTCGGTGTCGCCATCGACTGACCAACGTGAACAGAACTGCCCATTGGCGCACCGCAGTCACCAGCAGGAACACGTACTCCTCCAGGTTTTTGGCCCTGTTAAAGGCCAATAATGCATCGTCGTGAAGGAGCTGGAACAGCAGCAGACCAACCAGACAGATGTTGTGCACCAGCGCCTGGATCGTGGCCCTGCGGGTAATCATCGCTCGGCCTGTTCGAGAGTCCACTGCAAAGTTGACCACTCCCACGATTCGACCATAGAGGTAGACAAAGCGCTGAATTGTCCAAACTATGTCAGCCATATCGCACAACTAACGGCGACTCGATGGAGGAGTCACAGCTATGGCGGCCTGGCAGGCAATCTAATCAATACCATGCCCGAATGCCCTAGGGGTGCAGGATAATGGGCTGACGATTAATTGCACCAGAGGGCACACAAATGGTTTATTCAATAGTTCTGCATATCGTATTGGATGAGAAGTACAGAGTTGATTAGTATGGCATTACCCACGTCAAATGCAGAGCAGCGATTCAATTGAAAGAGGCCAAAACATTGGAGATTCAGTGGATTTCGGGCCAGGCTCAGCTCGAAGCTCTCAAACTGAAAGCAAACGAAGGTCAGGACAGGATGTTCAGTGTCAGAACTCCAGGCAGGACTTACGGCTGACTCCAGTCGCTCGTCCAGACCCCACGGAAAGAGATTCCGCTGATCCAGAAGCTTGCGCATCTCCTGATGGGCTTCCACCAGGTAGAAGACATTGTAGGCGTTTATTAAGCAATCGGCGTAGTAAAAAACAAAGAAAACAGCGCCCGCCAGCAATGTCAGCTTGGTCCAGTTCTGTGTCATGTTGTTGTACTTGTAGAGGCTAAACAATATGTAGGCGTTTGCCACGGAGGTCAGGTAATAGGTGATGCACAGGCATAGGACCTGCAGCTCATAGATCTTCGACATGCGCTCGATCAGCGCCTGCAATTCGGATTGGGTTTGGGCAATTTCATCCAATCGATCCGCCAGGAAGCAGCATTTCGTGACAAAGACTCCGTTTCGACGGTTCCGCTTGGGTCCCAGAGACTGCGACTCGGCGAGCACCTCTCGCAGCTTCCGATTGATGAGTATGTAGTGGCCCCGGGCATTCCCCAGGGCAAAGAAATACTGTGTAATAATTACATTGATGATTGCTGTCACCGTCATCACACCCCAGATGCCAAGCAGCAATGAGAAGGTCAGCTTATCCCACATCGTCAAGATGGCCAACAGAAACTGCATGCTCTCGGCCACAGTGGCCAAACAGCATTTGCAGACGAAGCCACGGCGACAGAGCCGCATCACGTCGGGATTCTTCAAGAACAGACACCGAAAGGAGCTGATGAGTCGCATGTACCGACGACGATGATGCCAGCGACCTGTCATGGCCGCTAACGCACAGGAGACGCGCATCCAAGAGACAAGCATGAAGACACTTTCATGCAGCGAATTGACATTTGCCCACATCGCAGCCATGCCATTGCTTCGGTAAAAGTGGTGCAACAGGAGGGACATCAAGCACACGTTTGCACATGCTGAATAGATGGTGGCTTTTCTAGTGATCCGCGTTCTACCCGTCTCTAAATCGATCTCAAAGTTGAGAACACCGGTTAAGCGTCCATACACGTAGCTGATGCGCACCAACCATTTCACCATGTCAGGCATTGCGAAACACTAAAAAGACAAATTGGTTTTGCTGGGACTGGCACTGACCTTTTGCGCGGAGTCTAATGAACTGATGTTGGGCTGCGATGCATTAGGCGAACCGATAAAAGCTGATTATAGATCAGTCAACTTATTGAATGAGTTAGGGCCTCGGCCCTAGGGGTATCCATGGACAGTACGCATAGCTGGGCAAATGGAGAGGCTTATCTGGTTGTAATGATGGTAGCCCCGATGCATCGCTATGGTCATAAAAAAATAGGGACAACTTCGTGACAGCATTTCATTTCATTTCATTGAAAAACTATTTATCCATAGGTTCCATTATACTCCCCCCTATGGCTAGTTCCCAGCCCCAAATGGATTGTGGTACCCACACGACCTACCCTCTGGGCGAATGTCTGTGCAGAGTGTTAAACATCTTGTGGTGCCTTCTTGTTTGCAGTTTGATTCCACGGTACATAGCTTGATAAACATGGCCCTGTTTCGAGGGGACAAAGATGTCAGCAGCGACATAGGGACGGTGGATAGGGAGGATGCTGCTGCTGATGTTGCACCAGCGAAATTCTATGCCCGTGGAATGTTTACTCAACACTTATTTTTAGTGAAAAGCCCGCAGAGGCAGCAGCAGAGCAGCGCAGCAGCGAGGCATAGGTATAACCCTCTGAAAGGCAAACATAACTGAAACTGAAACTTCGACATGCACTCGTCACTCCCCGTTCTCAAGTGCATATCAAACACAGCGTAAGAAAGCGAGAGGAAGCCCCTCAGGTCGTCATCTGTGGCTGATGTCAGCGATGTCTCAAGAGTTCAACCAAAGTGCCAAAGGCCATCCAACCAAAAATGCAAGTGACGCGCAGTATCAGTGTCTGGCTTTAAATATCATCGAAAACATCCGCCCGCCCAACTGGGTCTTTAATTTCAATTTATTATGGTCACATCACCAGGCTGGCAAATGCGAATGAATTTTTATAGTTTTGCATTTGTCATGCTGTCAAATGGCAGAAACGAAAAAAAAAAAAATTATATACAAAAAATGTGACAACTGCAACAACAACGCAATTTCGCGCATGGCGGGTGTCAAAAATGTTGTGAATTTAGGCAACAAATCAAATTCCTAAAAAAACCATACACACGCACTCGCATCCCACAAATGGGACTGTCACGCAAAAACAGGAAACGGATGCGGACTCAAAATGGTTTCTGATTGCATGGAAATCCAATGCAGCACTCAACCAGAAAGTGTTGCATAGTTGCGGGGAGCATCAGCCATTGCAATGCATTGCATGAGAATGCGAATGCGAATGTATACACGCCAGTTGATTAAGGACTGTTCCGTTATTATATCAGGGAATTAGGGAACATGAGAAGAGTCATATGATGCATAGATACCAGCCAGTGCAATAATTTATTATGGACTTTAAAGCATTGCGCAGACATTCCAAGCTCAAGGCATGTATACAGTTGAAACATTTTCGTCGAAAGGCTCTAGCTCTCTTCTTGACATTTATCAAACTTTGCCGCCTGCCATCCGAGTCTCTGTCATGCGTTTAAAGTTGCCGAAGTCATCTCGAAAGTTGTAGTCCCTGAAACTCAAGTGCAGACGCTATTAATTAATATAAATGGCGACAGTTTCTAATGTTTGTCCTCGCGCTGGTGCTCGAAACTACCTCCTAATCACCATCAGCCGCATCCGACACACACACATCACCGTTTTTTTGGGGTGGGTAAAGGAAAATGTCGCTGCTTGTGTGGGTGAAGGAACATGTCGCGTTTGTTGGATGTCATTAAAAAAAATGAAGCAAAAGTGCCTCTTACATTACAACCCATAATTTTCGCATATTAGTCGGGAGTCGAGTCGAGTCGAGTGGAGGGGACTGGCAGTAGACTCTGTGCGGGAATCATATGCACTTGACATGCAATTGCGTGCCGAGAGCCCCCTCAGCGAGGGACGAAGGCCGTTCGAGGACCAAGGAGGAACGTTGGCAAATTCGCTTGGCTGAAAATTAAAACATTATTCATAAGCAGACGTCGACATGGAAAGGGGACTACTACGATGGCGGAAACCAAGGATACCCCACTAATGGCATGCTACCCGAATCTCCTGTCTAGGTGGATGCCGTGGTGGGACCTCTGTCTGGCCGTTGCTTTCACAACTATTCAGCCACTAACGAGTCCAAAGCTTTGGTAATTGTAAACTCTACGTGCCCCCACAGCTTAGTCGGCTGGGGCTCCACCCCCCCGCTGCGATCTGTCGAGGTAGGTTCGAGTGGCTTCGACATCTTGAGTGGTGGTGCTGAATGTAATCAAGAGCGATATCAAAGTCTCCCGTGTGAGTTTCTAATGAACTGGCGTGCCAGTGGTTCTTGGCTCTTTGCTGCTGGTCCAATTTATTGAGCCATAAAGGTGTCAAAATGTCTACACTTCTCTCCTTACTGGCATATTCGTTCATTGTGAATAATTAAGAAGACGTTTGCGTGTGGCCATCCCTTCGGCATCGAATTTCCCTCCCTGGCATCGCCATAAAAAATCTCATTAGGCCAAATGTGTACCATAATGACTTTCCATTTGCCCTTGCCACGGACTTTTCTCTTCTGTGCTGGTCTCCATTCTTTTTTTTCTCTCCCTTTGCAATGTTTGAATTGGGCTTTGGTAATTCATTAAGTGAATGAAGGTAAATGAATGAATATGGGAATGGGCATAGATTTCGTTAGTTAATAATTGACTGGAGGATTGGAGTGGCTGCTTGGGAGATCATCAAAGAGTTTATCTCTGCTTTGGTACTAGTTCAGCTTTGAGTAGAATTACCTTTGAATGGGGATATTGGAATGCAAATCCTTTTAACTCTTTTAGGAAATATTGCCAAAAAGAAAACCTCCAAGGAGGTGAGCTGTGAGTTTATCAGGTTGTTTTTGTGAATTCAACCAAAATATACAGATATCGCAACACTGTTAAGCATTCCCGTACACGAGTATTCGCAGTTTTATTTGCATTAGCTGACTGGTTACTTCATCATCATTAGCCGACACCCCTTAGCCTCTCACGAAGCTTTTTCGCCCTGGAGGCGTGTCTGCTTTAATTACATGCTAATTATCCAAAAATGACTCGACAGAATTCAGCAGAATGAATTGCACTTTTTTGTTGTGTAATTTGTGTGGACCTAATCCCTCTGTGTGTGTGCCTGATTAATTTCCCTTTCAAACATACACACAGGCACATAAACATCTTCTCTTTTAGTGCAGCAAAATGAAGGCTATAGAATCAGTATGAATCCGTATTCAAGTCCATATGTTTTGTGGTTAAAGCAATGCCAACAGCAAAGAAAATCAGTCAGTGTTAAGCTAAATTCACAGCCAAAATAGGATCAAGTTGTGGTTAGACTTGGGCTCGAGTTGTCCTCGAGTTTTTGTCCGGACATGGCTTCTGTTCGATTTGCGATGCTTTTGCGGTCAGTGTGAAGGATGTGGCTCTGTGGACCCTTTTCAGGCATCGTGTGAAATATGCGGAGCACTTGGACCACTCTTTCTATTCCTCGTCCTGCTGGAAACTTTTGTTGTTTGTTGGTCAAATTGTCGTAAATTAGTTTTAACACCTGACTGAGTGGCTTTCGAGTATCTGTGTAGCTGTGGGCGGATGTCTGCCCGGGTCTGTATGTATGTGTGAGTGTTGGGAGTTTTTCGATTCGCATTCTCTCAACAAGTTTCCGGGCGACTTTGTCTGTCAGTCTTTCCTGGGCATTGGAACCCTTTTGTCGTTCGGTAGCCATTCTGTTCGAGTTCTGACCTTGCCATCTGGTTTGTGGTGGTGTGAAATTAATGTAATAGGCTTTGTTTAGCCATAAACTATGTGTGAACATGGATTTTCAATTAAATTGAATGCGGAATATGTTGAAAATTCTGCTAGCCATTGTTGGTTGCAAGGAGCCAGTGCCTGGAGGCTTCAAGTGCTTCGACATGGGTTTTGGTCTCTTCGGATGTCTCTTCCATCCGCTTCCTGCCCTTCCGCCACATGCTATTTATATATTCACATTGAAATTCCATCTTTTTGAGAAGCGGTGTCTCGATTATTCGCTTTCTGCCTCATCATTAATTACAATGTACTTTCGGGGCTGACTTTCCCATTGACTGACTTGGCTTCGCACACTCATTCGCCTTGGTTTTTGATTTGAGTTCGTCGGGTGCTGCGGCCGCCATTTTTCTGGCATTCATTCATGCACACAGCCATACATACATACATACATACACACATGTGTGCATTTTTCATTTCCGCCCTGTCGTTGCGGCATTTCCGTTCATTTTTCACATATTTTTACGCTGGCGAGACGATGACTCCACATGTGTCTCTGGCTGTGTGTGTGTGTGTGTGCTTGGGAAAATTAAAACTTTTTTCTTTTTTTTTTTGTTGGTGGCTTGCAATTCATTTTTCATGTCACCAGCTTCCTTAGGGCTCCTCTTTTCGCAGGGATTTGCTTTAAAGCTTTTGGCAATCCTTTCAGAAATTACATTTTCTCCTTACTCTGCTTTTCTCTGACTAAACAACATTGTCAATACTCTGTGAACAATGGAGATGGAGCATTCATCTCAAGCGTTTCACCTGAGCGACCCACCCAAGGTGAAGAGCTTGTCCAAAGTGGGCAGTGTGGGGTCTGAGTGGGGTCTGATTTGGTAGCCAAGCAACGGAGGAGGCGAGCGGACAAGTCATAAACCACTCAGTGGCCAACTGAAAATACCACAAATATTTGCCGCTAACCAACTTGCCAGCAAATCTCTCTCCATCTCCCATTTCCCATTTCCCAACTCCCCACCTTTCTCTCAGAGTCTGTCCGATCTCTCTCTGCATCTCACGTTCGTTTAGTTTTGCTGGTTTTATGTGCTTTACTCTTTCGCCTTTTGATATATGGCCATTGCAGGCTCCGCTTTTCCACGTTTCCACGTTTCCACCTTTCCAAATTGCCTTTTTTTTCGAGGTTACGGGCAGAGAGCGGCGTACGGTTGTGTGTGTGTGTGTGTGTGTGTGTGTGTAAAACCGAAAGTGCTGCCATTTATTTTATTGCCACCTCAGGAGCTGAAACTCCTTGCAGAGACTTGCTTGTGGCTCTTGGCTCCAGCTGTCCCATCACCTCCCTGCCATCCCTATCCATACCCTTCCATCCCGAACCGCTATGAGTCTCGACAGCCACGGCAATGAGTAAAAACTTTGAAAGCTGCCATAAAATAAACTGAGACCAAAACCCAACGATGGACCAAAAAAAAGCACGGGTTTAGTGGAAAAAAAAAACATAAGCGAGTAGAAAAGAAAAGTGACCCAAATGTTGTATTTTTACAGTGTTTGGATTTGCGGAGTGTTTCTTGTGTTTTTATGATGGGATTTTAACGAAATTTGCTTGTCTGGCGATTGGTACCGATTGAATAGTTCTCCTGTCCACAAGCGTGTGCACATCCTTCAATCCACCCACTGGCCAACCAGCACCAGGTGATGGCCCCGGAATTGCACACTGGTTTAGAGTTTGCTCTGATGGGTTTCCGTAATGGGAAGCTTATTAGAGGCAAACCATCTGCAGTTGTCAGCTCGTTATACTGGCCAATGCGATTGAACTTAGGTCATCGAATGTTTGATTGCTAGCGGTGCTTGTGCTGACGGTTCAGTGGTGCGCTTTCGGTTGTATGTGAGACTAAGAGTCGAATTCTGATAGAATGTCCAATGTTTACCAGATCTTAATCTGATTTCTAGTCCGATCATTCCCCTGAATCATTTCTAAATAAAAGCAAAATAATCCTCTTTTCTTAGCATAGATATCCAAAATAGATGTAACTATTTTAATTAAAGTTTTGCCACAACGATTCCCAGTTCTGTTTGCTCTTTTTTAATCTGTAATATCCTGCAATATCCCCCCAATGTCCTCTGCCAAACCAAACACCCTCGCCACCATAATCGACCATCCCTATGATGCACTTTGCTAACTATTTCCTTTGGAGCGCAACTTTTGCGATGTGACATTTGAGAAAAGACCAAAAAATAGATGATGTGCTCTGTCGGGCTAATGAATTTGTTTTAAACTGTGCACCACCAAAAAAGTTAAAGTTCTGCTCTAGAGTTTCCCGTATATATATTCATATATACCCTATTTCCAGCACACACCAACCACCTCAACCATAATCCAGGATAAATAAAAAGGAGAAACAAATTTACGGTTTTTGTGGCAAAGTTGGTTTTGAAAGTGAGTTTTGTGCCGGCTCATGGGATCATTGTTTTTCGTGGAATGGTTGTTGGGGAAGTGCTTAACAATTTAGAAGGCCCTAATTGACAGCATTAGGATTCAGGAAAATTGACAGGCCCCCGAGTCGACGAGGCTCATAAGTATGCTTTAAAATGTTCTCGGTTAGTTTTTTCTTCTCCCGTTCTCTGGCTTCAGCTCAAACATTTACAAATATTTTATGAGCACTTAACTTGGGGCACTCTCACACACGCTGCTAAGGGGGCGTTGGGGGCTGCGGGAACGGAAGTGTGGGGACATGGGGAGACACGCAACAAAAAGTCAGCAACTGCTTGACAAAGAGCATGGTGGCAGGTTGGGACTCGGCTCCTATACGCGGAAGGCTCCTCGCCTTTGCGAAGACAAAACTTGTTCGTGCTCTGCTGCTGGCCTGATGCTTCTCCTGATGCTGCTCCTGCTGATGGTGCTGTCGATGATGACGATGCAGCATGACATGTTTGCCAAGTCCTAAATGAAATCAATTTAATAAGCTGTCAGTAATGCAGCGCAGCATGAGAGAAAAGAAAAATGCGTTAAGTGAGTGCACACACAAGGAGAATGTTCACTGACTAAAGTGATCCACGCAATTGTACGCAAAGAGCTTATAAAAATGCAGAGTACCAATTATTTCTTGCTAGTGGGATGAACATAGTGGCAAAGGTGTAGGAAGAGGGGCACAGTGAAGTTCCATTTTTCATAGCTTACTTCAAATTTAATTGACGCAAGCCCTCATCGTACATACGCAAGGAACATTTGCATTTATTTTATTTTATTTTTTATTTTATTTTCTTCCTTGAACACTTTACCCATTATTCGTTGGCCAAATTATATGCTCGGATACTTCGCTTGACAGTCGTGAAAAGTTGCTGTAAATATGTATTCTTTCATCAGGGGAATCATCCAATCAGCCAAACAAACAGCTCCAACCAGACCACAGGCACCTCCTTCGTCTGTTGAGTTCAGGCAAAGGTTATGCGTCAATTATTCTGTTTTATGTCTCACTTGCAGATGTGTATACGAGTACCGCATATCTACTGTGTATATCTCGGCCAGAGCTATTAATAGAACTGTCCAACATGTTTATGACATGCCACAACTTTTGCTCCCGCAAATTAATTTTAGGGCACAACCACAATCTTTCTCCATCTGTATCTCATCCCTGCGAGTGTATTGGCTTTAAGCTATGCTTTAAAAATTGAGATACAAATACAGGAGACAGCGAAAGAGAGAAAAGGGAGGAACATGTTGGGGAAGTGAAGGTGACAGGCAACACTTTATGGGTGAAAGTGTGTATATTTTCATGGCAACGTACGATATTATTTCTTATCTTTGGACAAACGTGATGTTCAACCAATGCATTGGTCGATTTCCCCCAAAACACTTTTTCCGTTTTCTCGTTCTCTGTGCTCTTTTTTCACTCTATTTTGATCCCCTTTCCGCATCAGTCTCTTGCTCTCTCTCTAGGCAGCCTTGTTGCGATTTCCATAACTATAAATATCGATTACCTTTGCTGCCAGGCATCGTCCTAGAGTGCTTAAAGCTGCTCCACAGACTAACGAAGTATAGACTTTCACAAATACATATACATGCACATAGATATGCAGAGACACACACGCAAACAGCACCACCTCAATGGTAAGCAACTTGAGGCTGTCATTGTTTGCTTCCTCCTTCTGTGCATTCGTCTTTTCCGTCTTCCTCTTTGGCTTTGGCATCCCCTCTATGTCTTTTTTTTTCTTCCCCTTTCTACAGCGTCTTCAGCGTGTCGTATCTTTGACGGTTTTATGTTTTAGCTATTGCTTTCTCTCCTTTGCTTCGCTTACAATTTTACCTGCCTTATTTTTCTCTTTGACAAATAAATTGATATGCCACATTGCGATAGCAACGAATAAGATACGGATGCACGGATACACATGCACACACTGCGTATTATTATGAACACACATAGAACCGTACTAGCACAAGAAATTGGAGAGCGGCATAAATATTTTCGGGTTGAAAGGTAAATTCTTTAATGTTCTCCTACCCTTACTGGGAATGATGAAAGAAGAAACTTGCAACGATGAATGATTGAAGTGGCCAGCTGTTGAGAAATCCTTAAATATCCGTATACCTCAAATTCCGTTAGAGTATCGGAAGCGGCACAGAACGGCAACAATATCGAAACTTGTATCGACATCGACTCAGTTTTAAGGCGACATTTGAAGGCTGCTCCGTCAATGATGGTGCGTGGGTCCCGTCCCGCCCTCCGGAATTCGGTATCCACCTCCGATCCGCACTTGCCATCCCCCCTCCCACCTTTCCCCTACCCATGCACACCTGCCTTTTGCCTCTGTCCTCTTCCTCGTACCACATTCCGACGGAGCTCTCTCTTCCGCAACGAAAACAATGAAATGCCAGGCACGTACGAAAGGAATTCGTTTACTTCGACTGTTTTCCTTCCTTTTGCTCTCATTCATGCTGTCTCGTTCTATCCTTTTACTACTTTCTATTGCTCTCTCTTGCTCCAAGCGTTTCTTTTTTTCTGTGTCGACTAGCTTGGCGAATTTGACGTGCAACGTGAATGTCGACGGCATGAAAGAAAATAAATATGCCACAATATGTTAACGACAAGTCTGCCTTGGCCCCTGGCCTGCCTACCCACGCACCCACCTCTCTCTGTGGCCACACCCCACCGCACTGCTCACCGTTCACATTAGCACTTTGAGGGGTGGGCGGGCGCCTGCTTCGCCTGCTTTGGGCTAGGTGAACTACGTGCCATGCTATGCTTTTGACGCTCACTGTAAATAAATATTATTTAAGCGACACTAAAAAATTGTATTCGATTATTCACCAAATGCTAAGATAAATGAATGCCTCAGGGGGACCTCGGCTGGTCCTGTACACAGGGTAGTGGTAGCTTACCACGAATTATGTGCAATAAATGGAATGTGGCAGCATAAATCATTATAGCAGATATAGCCTCTGACTGTCTCTACAGATTCGTGTGTGTTGGTGTGTCTCATCCCTTTTTGTGGTGCTATTTGGTGTCGCCGAAAAGTATGCAATCATTTTTCAATAGGCTCTATTAGCTTGTCAGTCAACAGATGTCATTTGCGTAGGCGCTTGTAATGAACAGACCCATACAGCTGCAGATGTATGTGTGTGTGTATTTGCGTGCATCTGTGTGGGTTTTTTGAGCGAATTAATGCGTGGGTAGATCAACCCATATCCATTGCCGTCAATAGCAAAAATATTCAAATATTTCCTTGGCTATGGAATTGCCTGCGGGTTTTTTTGTGTGTGGCTTCCCTCGTATTCGTAATATGACCATTGGACTGTTATTGGGACGCATTTTTTGGGTGACATTCTCACATTGCCTTCTCACACAATGATTGAGCTAATTGAGCTGGGCAAGCTAATGTTTAGGTTTAATTCGGATAAACTTATTGAATTCGTTTAGATATATATGTTTGAGCTGTAGCTAATAAAAATATAATTTGAGCTTTCATAAGTAGTATAATTTCTCATAGTATGAACGGCAGAAACAAAATGTTCCCTTGCACTTTTCTGTGTACGCTCCAGAAAGATGAAAGGCTGTTGCAGGAAGCTATCATTTTTCTATCTTGTTAATGAAACAACCAAATTAGCTAGAAACCAAAGAGCTTTCCCATCGAAATCGTTTCCATGAACAGCTCCACATGGTTCTCCGTTAAGTGAACGCTCTGACAAATTGCAATCACTACTCGTCCGTGAGTGTATCTGTCTACTGAAGCGGCGAATGCAGTTGCCAATTACCCAAAAACCACTGGCACTAATAAGTTTGCCAATAATGTCGGACTCCACAACCTGTAGGCCTGTAAGGGAACAGAGAAGCGAGGACCGACCATAATAAGAAGTTAATGGTGTCCACATGTAAGCTGTATCCTGTATATAGTACGTTCTTGGTCCTGGTCCCTTCGCTCCTGGTAATAACTTTATTAATTACGCCTCCGGACTCCAAGTGGGACACTCGGAAAAAGAAAGGAAACGCCTCGAAGGCCTCGAAGTCTGGGCAACAGCTGGTCAGATCTGGGGTTTTTGTGTGTGCCTTATTAATTTATTCCATTTCCCCTTTTTACGACCTCTTCAAGTGAATTAGTTGCTGGAAGTCCTTTAAGCACTTTCCCTGCCGCTTTAATTGCATTTCAGAATCTCAACGAAAATTTAAAGTTAATATTTTTTCCCCAGCTCTCAGATTTTCTGTTTTTTGTTCGTGTTTTGTTTTAAAAAGCTTTTGTCAGCTATACGATTAGATTTTCTATCAGCGCACGCAAGGCCAAGTGAACGCGTAAAAAAAAACACGAAAATTAATAAAAAACCAAGGGGGGTTGTATACTCTACTCCGAAAAACACTTGGTGGAAGTGTGCGCCGTCGCATAAAATATTTGTATTCTACACAATCGAATGAAGAACAAAATTAGATGATTTACCTGTTTTCCGTATGGGTCCTGTTGGTTATTTGGATACTTCATAAATGTTCCTGTTTATTAAAAATTAAATTATATAAACATAGTTCTCTCTTCCGCGAATTTGTGGTGAATTGAATGGTTAGGCTGCTACAACTTTCCTTTGATAATTGAAAACGGTTGTTACCTATGGCTGACCTTCTCTGCGGTAATATTTAATTTTTTGGCATAATTTATGGCCGTTGGCCTTTATGTGTTTACAATCGGAAATTATTTAATATGTCCATGCAATTATAGACACAGCATTAAATTCATCACGTTTGTTTCATTATTGTATGATTTATGAGTTTCCTTATTGTTTTATTCGTTTTGCGTTAATTGAAAAGCAATCATGCCGAAAGTCAAGTTCATAAATTAAAAATGAGAGAGGGATATATTCGTACTCGTATTAGAGATGGGAGGAAAATGTATCAAGTTTTGTGGACAAACCTTTCTGAAAGGCACTGAAAGGAGTCTCTGGATAGAAATCAGTAAATATCTCGGCATAAATCACTGACAACTCCGCTTAAGAGCTGGCGCCTCATCAAAGACCACCGACTGTTGCTTAAGCTCTGGGTCTGGTCCTCTAAGGCCGCCTACTCGCTGCCTAAGCGCCTCCCAGATGGTTCACATATGGCAACTATTTGGCCGCAAATTGGTATAAATGATGGTGGATTAAGCCAAATGCTCACCATAAATAAGAATTCCAAATGTAGAGGGAATGGTTAATGAAGGAAGGAGAACCTAACCGATTGGGGCAATGCTCTACTAGCCATTCAAGAAAATACGATGAGTTTAGGTCCACGAAGTAAAGTTAATGATAGTTAAGGACCCAAACATTTTACACTTAAAATAGTTATGACTGTAATGGACTGTTATATATATATACCTGATTATCTTAAAGCCATTATACCCTTATTTAAGTAGAGTATTCACACACCCAAGGCGAAAAATTCCCTCGAGGAAGGCCGGGCAAAGCGGACGAAGCCAAAACGCAGAAAAGTAGGCAATGATTTTTATTAATTGATAAGCATTTGCAACAAGTTGCACATACAGACACACAAGCATACATAGTGGCATACACTGTACCACACTCACAAAAATACAGTCACACAGACGGACAGTCAGGCAATGTGTATTCAAGGCAGACGCAGCGCAAAGTCCTTTTCCCAGAATACGTTTCATATTTGAGGTGGGATTTATCATATCAGATCATCGCCATGCGATAAGGCCCATGAGGACTTTGAGAAAAAACTAGAACATAAATCTAAAAGAGAAAGAAATTGGGGGAAAAAGAGGAAACCGAGAGCAATGGGGGAAAAGGAGAGCAGGTCTCATAGAAAGACTACATCAAAGGAAACAGAACTCATGATTTCAATGCATAGTTAAAAGTTTTCTAGAAAAACGATTTAAAAGATTTCCTCTTCAAAGAATATACTTTAAGTTTCTTAATTATTCTTAAATTGACAGAATTAAATGCAGCCAGAGAAAATATTCATGCAATTAGTTCGATTAATGTGCGTGCAGACCCAAAACGAAGATAATTAATAATATTTGCCAACTAATTATTAGGAAAATTTTCAACTTCAACTTATTTGAAGAGCCAATAGGAAGAGGAATGGGGCGCAAAAACTGGCAAAGAACATTTTACAGCAAAAAAGTGCATTCTGCAACTTTTTTCTATTTGAAAAAAAAAAACAAATATTTATTTCCCTTCCGCTTCCTGTTTGAAAGTTTTTATTTTTCTTCGAGTCCTGTGCTTCTGCATAAAGTTTGCGCTTTTCTTGGGCAATAAAACTGGGAGTGGGGGTAGAGTGGAGGGAGGGCTGGTTAGGGCCAAGAAAAATGTGCACTTGTCAGCAAAAGAAAAGCGCAAAAGCACGAAAGAAAATCAGGGCAAGGGAACGAACCCAAGAATTCTGCTGGACTCAAACCAAACAAAACTGCAGTCGAAATCGTTAAAAGTCTACCAAAGTACGAGCACACTCCCCTAGTGGCCTCTCACTCTTCGGTCTCCTCTTTTCCCTGAAAGAATTTGCTTTCTCTTTGAGCGACTCTCTTTCAAGTGACTATTCAGATGCCGAATTAGTGGCCACAAATTGGCTCGACTCTCGCACTTAAAAGAGCAAAGACAGAGGAGAGGGCGCAAAGATTCATTGCAGCAGATGGAAGATTAAGGAATGTGTGGTTAACTGTTAGCCATATTTTCCCCATAGCCAAAGAAGCACCCTCATACCATTTAACAGCCTTTGGGAAAAGTTCTTGTAAAATGCAAATGAGGGAAATATTTTTCTCCTTTTTGTCTGCAGCCATTTGAGTTATTTGAACCAACTAAAATGCCATTCTGTGTGTATTTCCCTGGGAAACAAAGGGCAGCCAGGGGCAGCCCGAGAGGAGACTCAAGCAGAACTGACCTCCCGCCTCACCAAAAGTATCCCACAACCTTTTCCACGGTACTTAAACCAAACTAACAAAAAGTTCGCTTTATTTTGCTCTTCTATTTGACTTGGCTTCTCTCTTTCTCTGAGTGAATAGCCTGGCGACAGGGAGGGAGGACGTACAGCGTGAATTGGGGGATATCCTCCGTTGCATAAGGCATTTGCATAAGTTGCTGTTAACCTTTGCCAAGCCACTTGCTTCCTTTCGCTTCTGAGTGAAATTGTTATACCCGCTCTTTTACGAATTGAAGGGTATATTGTATTCTCGTGGATTACCAGGGTTAGGCATCTGCAGCCATAGAACCAGAGGTATCTTCTCTTCGTGTTTTCATCAAAAGCTTCCCTTCAATTTTGTTTTCTCATTTCGTGGACCATAGTCTGTCGAAAATGAAATGAAATAAAATGGATAAAGGAAAACTTTTTGGTGGAAAAATATTTAGTTTTTAACTTGACTGCGGGATTTCTACACACACACATATCTACACCAATAAACTAACAAAGACTATAGTTAAAATATACGAAATTTCCCCAAAGAGAGGCCAATTTTCGACAAATAAATCAATACAATTTTTGCCTTCTTCGGTGTCCTGCCCTTGGGGGGAAAACAATCAAAATCAATTGAAGAAATATACTGTTTGTTTTTTTTCTGAGGGTGTATCGTATATATTATATACATATCTGGGGTATTTGGAGTGCCGGCAGCCAGACACTGCCACGCCCATCATTACCAAAGCGTATGTCTAGGAGGGAGTGGATAAAATTAACGGCCAATTTGATATTTGTCCCAATGGGGAAAATACAAGAAACAAAATTAGAAAGAAAGTTCTTAAAGTTTTATGCAACTGGCAGAAGATGTGCCTATTTTGGATCTATCCTGTATTCAGCCATAAACCGAATCCAGCTACAAAAGTTTTGGCTTAATTAAACATATAATAATAGCTTGAATTGTACTTGCGGACTGTGGACACTTTGGCGATACAACAGAGTGGAAGGAGTCGGGAAGGAAAAGTTTTATGCTCTTCCGTTGATAAGATAAAATTTCGCCCATGGACTTCTGCTGTTCACGCCATGTCAATGCCAAGTTCAAGTAGTCATCGCCCTCAGAAAAAGGGTGAACAATAATAAAACAATGGGTCTCTGTGGAGGGCCAGCCAACACATACATCTCTGTGATGAACATGTATGTGTGTACAAAGAGGAAAAACTTTTGCTTAGTTCTATGTGTTCACATTATTTTTTGCTGCTGTTTGCACTTTATTACATTTTGACAAACGGAAAATAAGTTTTCCTTCCTGCCAACACTTTTTCTTTTCCTCTCAACTGACACATGAATATCCCTTTGAATGGGGTGGGCCGGCGGCGAATGGCCAGCAGTTGATTGTTGTTTGGCCAAAATGTTGATGTTCTTAGGGAGTAGAAACAACAAGTGCCAAGATCATAAAGTAAACCAAAGAACTTTACTCTGGCAGCCTCCCAGATGAGCAGTACATTTGTAGCACCCCCAAACGAGTCTATAAAGTTTCACAGTCTGTGGGCGCCGTCATCCCGTCATCCCATGAACCGGCTCCGGTTTGAGTTTAATTTTCTGGCTTATTTTCGTGCTCATTTTTTGGGGAGGAAATCAATAACTGAATTTATTATTCAACAACAAACAGGAAGCACAATATAAACTCAAGTTCCAGACACAGGCCCCTCTCAAGGCCATCGTTTGGGCCAAGGTTGCTACAAATTAAAATTATAAAAAGAAATCAAGAATATACTCGCACACAGAAATTCATACTTGAGCAGCACTCGAGTATAGCTGCTTGTGTGTATATTTGGTGAGTGTTCGATGGGTAGGGGCGGCCTCAGAGTCACGCGATTGTGCCTCAAAGCCAGGAGGGGAGTGCCTTGACTCAGCTGACTTTTTGAGTGCGTTTTCCATTTAATTACTGTTTTCTGACTGCTGCTTTTCCACTGCCCTGTCCTCCCTCTCGGTCCTGGAAGTAGGAGTGTATTTGCAACTGGGTGGCGGGGGTACTTAGGCCATCAAATGTGACATAATGGGCTTGTTAAAGTCGTACTGTCTATTGATTGGTAACCAATTTGTATCATTTATTCACTGATGTAGTCGTATGCAGGGTACTTGATCTCTTGGAAATGTAAATTGCTTGGGAAATCGGTCTAACCCTTGGACTGGCTGGACCTGAGTCTATCTCATTTGAGACCCATAACTGATGCTAAGCAAATGAGATTTTCAGTTTGAGATACTGCTGCGGAGATGTGCCCCTAATTGACTTTGAAATGAGCTTCCTTCTATGGCGTGTCAGGGCCAAGAGTGAGATCCATTAGCTGCACTTACCTCCGGACATATAGACAATCAATGTTGGACCCGCAGTCGAATGCCGAAAAGGAGTCTGGGAGTCAGTCATTATGAGGTTGGCATACCATAGTATCCAAACACATCCTTCCTGCTTCGCTGAACCCCACTCTGGTTCAGCTCCAGGATCTGGTGCCACGAATAGTTTGGGCCTTCTCCCGTTTGCATATTTTTGTCATTTTATTTTTTGGTGAATATGTATATTTCTCCTCGTTGCACACAGTGAGTGGGAGTGAGAGAGAGAGAGAGAAGAGGAGCGAGGGATTCGAGTCATGTGTGGTAGACATGCATAATTCAAAACGTGGCTGGGAGAATGTTTGCCCTACCCTGGGTGTAGTATGGGTGTCGGCGTCTCTGTGTGTGTGTGTGTGTGTTAGCCACTTTTTATGTTGGTAATTCGACTATGGGGACATGTCTGAGTGTCCTTGCGTCCTTGCTGCCACATGTCTCATGTGTGTGTGTGTGTGTGTGTGTGTGTTGTGTGCTAACGCAATTTTCGTATAAAAGCTGGCCAAAAAAGAGAGGAACAAAATTCCACCAACACCACCAACAACCACCACCACCAGCACCGCCAACCGCCTTCGCCTTCGGTTTGACATATTTTTCACACACAACGTCTGCTTGTTAAATTGTTGGCGGCAATTTTGAGGTTAGCGTGACAAACACAAGCACACTAGCGCGCACGCATGCACAGACATGTATGTGTGTATGTGTGCATGCTTGCAAGGACATGTGGCAGTGCAGTGCAACCAACTTGATGTTTGTCAAGTTCTGCGGGGCGATACGAGTGCGCGACTATAGTGGCTGTTGCAGGCATGCCATGCCATGCCCCCCGTGGCTCAGCAGTCACAGTTTGCTGCTCTTTCGCTTCTTATTTCTCTCACATTTGCGCTTTGCTGTATGGCCACAGGAATGATAATATCCTCATTGTCATTGTCATATAATCAGATCAAGATTGTTTGATATTTAAGGATGTACTTTGGGATACCCAAGGATATCAATGGAATGGGTCTTATTCAGCCGAAGAATGGAAGAAGCAAATTTAATTTGTAGTTAATGGAAATCGTTCATGTATTTAGGTAGTGGCAGAAAATCCCAGCTGCGAAACTGCTTGCAGCCCGTTTCATAAAGTTGCCTCCATACCCTCTCTAAGGGCATTGCAAAAATGTGCAAATGAAAATTGAAATTAAACCCTTTCCATGAACACTCTTTTTCCCTGTTGCCTGTGCATCTCACACCATTTTTTAATGGACTTTAACCCACGTCTGACAGTGTTTGTAAATATGCAAAGTTCGTTTTTATCTTTGCACATTTCTCTCTGACGTTTTCCATACTGTGGCACGCGAACGGGAGAAGAAGAACGAGAGAAATAAACAGGCAGAGAGAAGGAGAACTGAATTGAGAATCGCTTGCATGTTTAGCACTTGACGGCTTAATGGCGAACAATTTGGGTTAAGACAAAAGGCAACGCCCCTTTGCCGACTCAGCTGGACGACGGCTCCTGCCGTGGCTTAAGGCAAGGGGAAGACGCCACTGGAAGAGCTTAAACAAGGACATTTCAATTATTGTAAGAGGCTTTAAGCGAGGCCCTTTATGGCTCACCAAGTTATGGGATTTTAAATTCCAAATTAAAGCTGCAACAATTGCATGCCGTTGTGGGTTTCTTCGCAGCGCAATGCATTCGAAAAGATGAAAAACTTGTTTATAAGCTCGCATCCAAAAAATAATTGTTTCAGCTGAAACCATTATTCCCAGCATAAACAACTCGCTCTGAGCTCAGTACAACAGTTGAAGCGTCGACAGAAGGGACAGGACAGGACCAGCCAGGATGCGGACATGACTCAGTGTTGTCCAGTGTCCACTGCCCACTCAACCAATAGCCAGGAGGCAAACAGAACCGACAGGGCTTATGGTGGGGGGGGAGGTGGCTTTGGGTGGGGCTTAACAAACATGCAGCTGCCAACAATTTATTGGCCGGACAATGACAACGACAAAGTCCGAGCAGGACAATTATCATTGCAAATATAGATACATACTCGTACATCCAGCAAAATGAGGGATTGCCGGAAGTGGAGGGGAAGTGCCAAAGGAGTGCTTAAGCCACTCATTCGAACACATTTTTATTTGTTGAAACAATTTTCGATTCCCACATGTATGTTTTATCGGTTAATAAGGTTACAGCGGCCACTCCAGCATGAATTTAATTTACATACAAAATTAAAAACCAGAACATTAAAATATTTTATTTTGTATCTTTGCTTTTAAAATAAATAAAATAAAATAAATTTCCGGGATATTTTGTTTCTTATATTTCATTGATATTTCGTTCCCATGCTGAGCAGCGCTCGATTTCCACCCACACAACCAGCTGAATCTCTGCTATTCCCTGCCTTCCATTAATACTGCGCTGCTCCTACTCCCCGCCGCGAGCAACGCTTTTCTTGAGACACTTTTGTGGAAAACAGTTTCGGTTAAAGTTGAACTAGTTGAGAGAGAGCGAAAGAGAGAGGGGGAGAGAGAGAGAGCTCTACTCCTGGACTTGCAAAGTGCATTAGACGCAAAGTAATCGATATGTAGGAGGGGGTTGGAGGAAGACATCGGAGGGATACCAGCGTCTTACGACTGCTTTAAGCTTTCAATCAAGAGATGTGTGTTGAGTTATCGTTCCTTTTTTGCGGTCGCTGTTTATCCCACGTTAAGTTTACATTAATGCGACTTATCAGTTTACCCAAATTGAAATGTTTGCACTTGACTGATTCTGAACTCGCTTCCTTCCGGTTTTGTTTGCTCTGTCTTCTCCTTTCTTGTATCTAAATATACACACACAACCGTATATGTGTGCATATGCCTATCGAATTTGCTTACTTACTTGTTTAGGTAGCACTGCTAATGGCACATAAGAAAGGACCATGTGGAGCTGTTCGTATTCGTATTCGTGCGCGTGCACGCCATCTCACTAGCTGTTTTAATGCCAGGGTTAGGTAAACACTTGCGAAATGAATTAACTTTAAGCCGCAAAATTTGTGCTCTTGTGTGTGCCAGTGCTCGGTGTCGGTGTCGGTGTGGGTGTGGCTTTGACTGTGGGTGTGCGAGTGTGCACACATAAATGCTCGTAATTGTTTATTTACATAACTTGACATAAGATTAAAGACGCTTTTGATTAACGATGCGAGAGCCGACAGTCTCTTGAAATTAAATTGAAAACATTAAATCGTTGACAGCCAGCCACGGAATCGAGTGGGAAATCAAAACTCACAGCCGAGTCCCAAATTATGTAGTTCTAAACTAGTTTCGCCTTTTAGTTAATTTGTACATATTTCATTATCGATTTAAAATTGGAATTCATGCGGAAAATTGTTATTCTTCAAGCCAACAAATACTTTTTTCAATTTCAATTAATGTGAAACGTTTTGGAATAAAGCAAATTTGCCTGTTTCAACCATATTCATTGTGCCCTTAGGCATTTCTGAAGGGGATTTACGCGAAAAAAAAGCCAAAAAGTCAACGCAGATATGGAAAGAAACAACCAAAAAGGAAAATGAAAGTGAAAGTGGGCAGAGAAAAAGAGACAGAGACGGAGAGAGAGACAGAGAGAGAAAGCTGGGAATTAGGGCAAAGCCGAAGTAAGCCATAATTTAATATATTGACACAAAGCTTTGTGGTAAGACGTGTCTTTGCACCAACATAATCCCCAATATTGTATATTGACAGCTGTCAAAGGAGCCACTTCCCGTCTCCATCCAGCAGAAATGCGTACGCAAAAAAACAAGAAAAAAAGACCAAGAGAAAAACTGAAACGAAAAAGTAAGTTTTTGGCTTAGTGCGCAACTATGCGGAAAATATTTGCTCTTAGCTCAAGTTTAGCGTAGAAGTGTACAGATGGAAACGTACCAGTGTGTGGGGTCATATGGAAATAGCTTTAAGGTAAACACAAAAATACTCCAATGTGGGGTTTTCAGAGTAATTCGAATGGCGAATCGTCTTACTCAAAGATTGAATTCCCATTGATGCTATTTATTCAGATCCAAGATTAGATAGATGGATTTGGGTGTGTTGTAGAAATCATGTGTTATGGATCGTGCCCGTGGGATTTGTTTGCCAAGTCCAAGGCCTTGGCCATCAGCACCGAGGCATCTTGGAATACGTCCAAGTTCCTTCGGTTGAGCTCCGGTTCCAGTGCCGGTTCCGATAAGCTTAGAGGATTAAACTGTTCCCGTTCGGGTCTTCTGTTCTCTTTGGGATTTTGGCAGTAGGTCAGAGTATCCATATCCAAGGATCGACGTGTTCTGGTCGTTCGGCCCGAGTGGTTTTCCGCGTCCCGTAGGGATGTGGAGGAGACAAACCACTCCAGATTGGTCAGCGATTGCGAAGCATGGATCGGACTGATGATATCCGGCAGGGAATTCATTTGCAGGCTGGTGCCCGACATGGACGTGGCAGCCTCCAGCGAATTGGATCGCACCAAACGCTTGGGGGACACGGTCTGCGCCGTGAGCTCCTTGACACGATCCGCATAGCGGAGGGTGTTCAGGGTGTGCTCCACGCAGCGCAGACCCGGCGAGATGGTTGCTATCATGCAGGTCTTCACCTTCTTTCCGATGAAGGAGTCGCGCAGCACCTGGGTGAGCTTGCAGCCGCGGAATGGAATGTGGGCCGCTTGCCGGCCCAAGGCCCTGATGCACTCCTTGAGCACCAGCAGGGACTTGTTGATCTCGGCGCCTTCCAGGCGGGTCCTTCGATCCGCACTGGAGTTGTCCGCCCCCCGCTCGTTGCCCGCCAGATCGATCAGCGATAGCTTTCCGTGCAGGCGGTACGTCTCGACGGTGCGCAGAACAATCTGGAATATGGCGTGGGAGCGAGAGGACTTTGAGTTGGCCGAGGTCTGGCCCGAGGTGCGGGCACAGTTGCCCAGCTCCAGAAGCGCCAGGACATCGGCGGTGCTGGACGCTGGCCTCTCGGCGAGACCCACCACCTGGACCTGCTGGTGGCCATCCTCGAGGACGCGCAGCTGCTCCTTGCCCGGAGTCAACAGGTCGTAGATTCGCGATCCGTAGATCTCGAAAAAGCTGCAGGTCACCTTCAGTCCCAGGCTGGCATTCGACGGCTCCTGCAAGGTGCTGAACACATCGGCGGCCGCCATCGCATAGATGCCGTCCATTCCGTTCTGCTGCTTTCCCGTGAACTCTCCGCCCATGGTGTGGGTCTTGCCGCTCCCGGTCTGGCCGTAAGCGAAGCACGTGGCCATTCCGCCGTCGAAGATGTGCTGGATCAGGGGGCGGGCAGTGTAGTTGTAGACGGTGGCGTTCGAGCAGGCCTCGTCGAAGGTGTAGTCGAAGCGGAAGTTGTGGTTCTCAAGGAATCGCACAAGGTTCACGTGCCGGCGCGGCGAGTGCGCCACCAGCATGTCCGCCCGGGGCATGCTGATCACGTCCAGCTCGCGCTCGGCCAGCTCCTTCCGGTTGAGGGGGCGCTTCCGCACACACACCACGATGCCGTGCCTCTTGAGGGGTCCTGGAAAGCCCAGATCCTCCAGCGGCCGGCTCTCCATCTGCATCCGATAGAAGCGAATCATCCTGGCAGTGTCCCAGTTGGAGTCACAGCGATCAGATCCGCCCCGCACTTCCCGCTGCTGATGTCGCTCCTGTCGGCTGGGCGACCGCTGCCTGGGCGTGGCACTGCCCACCTTCAGACGGCGCATGGCAATCGGTGAGCTGCCAGCCGGCAGACGTTGCATCAGGATGTTCCACATTCTGGTAGCGCTCAGTGTGGCAGCCCTGGGCGGAATGGACACCATTCCTGTTCCTGTTCCTGTTCCTGCCATGTGCCCTTTTCGCTGTACCCCGAAGATATCCGGATTCAATTCGATAATCTGGCTGAGTGCAATCTCCTTGCCTCGCGTGCAATCGCCCTCGGGCCACTCCACGGTCACGGAGTTGTTGATGCCGCCATCCAGCTTGATGATACTCGCCTGATGGATCCGTCCATCCGTGCGGCGTACGAGCACCTTCTGCGTTATAGAGAGCACATCCATGTAGCCGCAGCAGAGATTCCGAATGGGAGAGATGCGATGCACGATATGTTTCTGGCTTGGTCTCTGATTTCTACAACAGAATTTTTATGTGCTGCTAATACTGCTAATTTAATAAAAACTATGGAACATTTAAATTTTTTTGGATTGGGGGTGTTTCGAATATTTTAAAAACGGATACGACTAACATTTCGATAGAGTGTTGATGAAGGAAAAAGGCCACCCCGAGCCTGTTACACTCCCCCTCACCTTTACCTTCAACATTCTGTCTGTTTGTGTCAGATTGTCGTTTCCATATTTCCGGATGGTTCTGTTCAATTAAATTCCCCATAAAGTGACCACCGGATGTGGCAAATCGAGTGACAACTAAGTCTCAATCTCAATGCTGATTAGGACATTCCATAACCTAAGACCTTGTAAGACAATGGCAAATATGCAAGATAGGAAGTATGTATGGGCTAAGTGGAGGAATCTTTTACTATGCCGAGATTGTTTAAGCTATTTGTTCAATTTGAGGGCAAACAAGACAGCTGACAGCCACAATAACCAAATCAACAAAGCGCCACCACTGCCACTGCCATTCGTCGGGGTGCTGTTTGCACAGCGATTGCTGTGGTGCGGTGCTGTGCGGTGTGGTGTGGTGGGGTGGCTTTTGGCCATGTTCAACACGAAATGAAATGAAGTATTCTTTTAGGCAGAGAGATGGTAGAGATAGAGTGGGAACAAGATACAGATACGTTTGCATAAGCCGAGACGAAACGTGTGTAACGTACCAAATTGTTATTTATTTTTTGAAGTGCTTGCACATCGCTCTCTCTCTCTCTCTCCCTCTCTCTCGCTCTCTGTATTCCCTCTGTCATTGCGGGGAAGGTGTAACTGTGGCACAAAGCGTGCGACTATCTGTTTCTGCCACTGCCAGTGTGCGTAGGCACGAATACACACATACATCCACACATGGGTACGTGCAACTTGTTTCAGTCGTCTTCACTGGCATCTTGTTTGCTATTTGGCGTCACATTTAGCCAAATTTACCGTGTAATTATCAGCAAAAAAGATACTACGAACGAGCCAAAAGCCAGGCTCTAGGCCAGAGCTCCAGCCTATAATGCAACAATAAATGGGCAAATAAGGCACGAGTAGCACCTCTGGTTGCCGTCTGATATGCAAATTTTCGTCGGGTTTCCATGTCCGACTGACTGCGCTCCGGGCTAGTTCTATTTGCCCTGGCCCCGGGCACTGGCATATTTGTTTAGCTAGCGGCAATCCGAACAGTCGCTTCTCAGCCAGACAGTTGTGGAATTTCATTTCCATTTTTAGCTACCAATTTTGCATTTGCCTGCATCTGGCGCACGTAAGCTCCATATTTGCACCGTGTCCGCCCAAACACACAAAATGTAAAACGAACTAATAAAGCAATTGGAATGCGGGGAATATTTGCAAGTTTTTACTGGAAAATGAAATTTCAAATAAATCTGCGCAGAATTTTATTCCCATTTAAGAGATACAAGTGTTCAGTCAGTGGCCACGCATAATGGGGCACATTTTAATTGCTGCAGGCTTGTTGTTCCCACCGTAGAATATATTCAGTGGGAATTTTAAACTAAAATTTAACTTGTGAAGAAGAAATTTAATAATTTTTAGTGCTGTGCAAGGGGATGTGTGATTTCTGTTGTCCAACCCTGAACCTGTTGGTTTTAAGCCTTTCTAGTCCGCCATCTAAGAACCGCTTGCCGTTCTGTTATTAATTATGCTATTTGTATATTCAAAATCTATTAGCAGCTGGAAAAAAAAGCAATTAAATCATAGCATAGCTACGGCTGACGGCTGACGGCAACAATGTAATCAAATAAAATGGCATGGCCATCAGCATGGCTTAAATGGTGTTCGGTGGCATAATCAAATTGGGCAATTTTGACATTTCAGCTAATCCCCTTATATGATCCGCATGCAATCAGACCACGCGCTAAGCCTTTGTCATTTCCATTTAATTATGCCGCCAGAAATTGGAAAAGCTAGAAAATAAATGAATTGCATAAAAAATGTATTGAATAACAATCAAACAGCGGATTAATCTGGGGCTATGTACGATGACTTTGTTGAGTTGCGCATCAGTATTTTATTCTGTTTAATCGTCCATGTGTAATGTTGATTGTAGATTCTTCGGGTATTTGTGAATTGACTTGTAATAAAATAATTATTTTTCATTTAAAACAGCATTCGAAATTTTCGAAGGATGTGCCGCTCGAACCAGTTTTCCGGTGCCTTTGGACACAGATCCTCCCAAAAGTACTCTAAAGTCTCACACATTATGTGCTTGGCCTTCTTCAGCAGCATGTTTGACTCAATAACTACGATTTCATCTTCCGCTTCGATCATCCTCCAGACGATGGCAATGAAGCAAATCACAGCGGCGCACCTCAGAAGTGTGTGAAATCCGATTGAAAACATTTTTAGGATATTTGTATTGCTCGTTTGAAATGAACACTCAACTGAATTCTCTATGATAGTTTGATTTAAATTCGATTGGAGACCGAATGGCTGGAGTTGATTGAACCCTAAAAATATATGGCTTAGCTTTGGGGCAGGGGTGACTTGACAAGTCCTCCAGTGGTTGCTCCCATTTCCTCAATTTCGATTGGAAAGCACTTCAGCTGCAGTACAATACCATATCGAGACGAAGAATGGAAAAACTAGTGTATGTATAGTTGAGGAACGAGAAACAATAAGAAAGCAATGCCCCTTTGCCTCCTATTCAGCCAGGACACACACAAAGCCCCGAGTCCCTGGTTGAAGTGATTTCCGTTGTACGAGTCATCAGAACAGAACAGAACGGTCCAACAAGTGCTCGGAGCGTTGGTGCATTCAATGGAGTGCACTCTCCGCAAAAGGAACACTTGAACTGAAGAAAGAAAAGACGCACAATACAATGCAGATGTCGAGGGGCTTTGTTTGAATATTGAGCCCTGCATTTGCCGAGAATCGCCGGGCAAATATAACCAAGGCTTTACATGCCCCATTTCACAGAATAATAAAAAACAATAAAGCAAATTTCTGTTGGTTCTGTTCTGTTGTGTTTTGGTTTATTTTAAACGGCTGAAACATATGCGGAGAAGCAGCCTTCAAAGCTGGAACGTGTGTTGCGGATGGAAGCTGCAATGGAATACAAATTTAGCTTGGCTTAAGTACCAATACGAATATGAATGTCTTACATGTCCTCGCTGGCCTGACACAACGACTCCACGAGTCGCGTCAGCGGTAGATCTCCCATGCAGATCTTATAGACCGTTGTGAATAGTGGAAATCTATCAAGAAGGAGGTGAAACCCATCAGAAAATGACAATAAAATGTTCGCGCACGCACTTATCCACCAGTCCCTTTTTCTTGAGTATAATGTGAACCAATTCGGCAGTGACTGGTCCCAAGGGCTCGTGCCCTGATATGAGGATATGCTCGAGTTCGCTCAGAGGTTTTCCAGTTCTTACAAAGGCCTCGGCCAGCTTCCGATTACGATTGGCTAAAAAGAACATTTCCTTACCTTGATCTATGGTTCTGCATAAGGAAATTAATTACCATAGCAGCTGGTGACCAGATCGGATATGCCACAGGCCTCAAAGAAGGTGCCCATGCGACAGCCCGGATAGAAGACATCAACAAACTGCAGCATCTCCAGGAAGCCCCTACGTATGATGCCCGCCTTGGTGTTCTCATTCAGTTCCATGCCATCGGAGCAACCGGCAGCAAATGCAATTATGTTCTGTGGGATAAATCAAAGTCAAAGCGATTTGAGGAAGCGACGATATTTACCCTTAGAGTGGAGCAGATCTCCACACAGTCAGCGTCTTCGGTGACCACCACTCGAAACGTGGGCGACTTGAATATGTCACGAAGCACGCGGTAGTACTTCTGATCCCGACAGCCCACAGTGCCTTCGGCAAAGTTATCATTGGCTATCTCGTGGGCCAAATTGCAGCCCACCATAACGGAGCAGGAAACCTTCAGCTGCCGCATGATGATCTGGGAGATCAGTATGATCTGTCCATCTTCGCCCCGCTCGAATCCTTTGATCAGAGAGACGGCATGGGCCGTGGGCTTCACCTTGCCCAGCAGGGTCTTGCAGCAGCTGCTCACGAAGGTCGGGGGTATGGCAAATATCAGAATGTCTGAGTCCCTAGCAGCAGTCACAATATCATCCACGGCCACCTGTGAGAACAGTGCTTCGTGACGAAGACTCTAATGGATCAACTGCATCTTACAATATTTGGTGGCAGCTCAAAGTCCGGCATGTACTTCACATTGATGTGCGTAGTGTTGATGATGTCTGTAAGTTTTCGACCGTCGACCATTTCCTCGTACACATACATGAAGACCTTCGGTTCCATTGTGTTCGACATTGCGGCCACATTCCTGCCCACATTACGGGCTATGGTCGTGGCCCAATTGCCAGAGCCAATGATGCATGTCGCTATCTTATCGGCCATTCTATAATCTGGAACGTGTATTAATTGGATTTACTATTATTGTGTTATTAAATTGATTTCAGAGTCTAAGGTATCTATGCTGTCCCCTCAGTTAAGTACAAATTCAACAGTGTTGTAGTTTAATTTTTATTCAAGCCCCTGGGGAACCAAGCGCAAACTTTGTCGACCTTAAAAGTGAATGCATAAATATAGTAATGGATAAACGAGAGCAAATAGGGAGGCGGCACACACATATAGCACATGGTATGTAGCTTGTTACATATACTATGTGTGGTTGGTTGGCATGCATATATTGATTGAGTGCTGGGCAAACAATTCATCAGTGGAGCGTTCGTGGGCTGAAAAAAAAGTACGCATACGTCACGTTCGCCAAACTGTTCGGGCAAATAATTAACTGTGGCAACTGTTTCAGCCACCATCGACCTCCGGCAGTACGTAGGTCTGAACCACTGCGGACACAGTTCGTTGGCCCATCCGGATTCATCGGGATCCATTCGTTCATTCATATTTGCGGCGATATATATATCGAGAATTTTCATAATTCTCGTATTTATTTTTTAATTACGCTGCCGTTCTCTGTAAGTGCACAAGACTGAGGGAAATATACTATAAATAAAAAATATGAAATTGCCAGCGTTAAAATGCAAAAGGGCGAAAGCCAAAGTGAAAGTTTCAGCGAAATCAATGTGCAAGAAAGCAAACACTCGAAAATTGTGTGCGACGCTCAGTCGCGCAGTCTGGCAACCGTAGTTTATAGTTCTGGCTAGCAATCCAATTCCAAATACTACGACTACGAGCCGTAGCCACCCAATCCAATCCAAGCCCACCCAGCGCCATCCACTCGACTATGAAATCAAAATGGATGATGGGCAAAATGAAAATGGAATTTTTAATGAGCCGCCGCCGAGGCAAAGGCCAAACGAAGGCCCCGACTCAAAACAATGGCGAGGAGACAAAACAATGGAAGCTCGTCCCACGAATGCGAATGGAGTGGACCAAAGTTGCTGCAGTCAAGTGGGCCGTCGCAATGGAAATGCCCGGCAAACACTTTAAAGGGCAGCCACACAAGGCTTCCGAAATTGTGTACGGTCAGTTGCTGGTCACATCTTTAGCTGTATTTCTCGGTCGAAAGTTCTATGTTCCATTTTGGGGGGGAATACTATTTGCATTGGGAATACTTTCAAAGCAATTTTAGTGCCTCATTTCAAAACCAGACACAAACATTCCGAAAGTAACTCCTATAAAGGTTAGTATTAATATTAAATCGCTGACAGACTTGCAACATGCCGCCCAAGGAAGATGCCAAGGAAGAAAACCCAAAATACTTCACCTGGACACAGGTACGTGTGTCTTTGATGATTCATATAACCAACTTGGAAGGCTCATCGGTTTCGTGCTGCAGCTGCTCGTGGCCGTGTCCGTATCCTTGTGCTCCTTCTGCACGGGCTTCTGTGGTGCATACACCTCTCCGGCCTTGCCCTCCATGAAGGGCAAGGATGGCAAGTTCCTCATCACTCCGCAGCAAGAGTCCTGGGTGGGTGGCCTCATGCCGCTGGCCTGCCTTGTGGGCGGCATTCTGGGCGGCCTACTGATCATGTATATTGGCAGGAAGTGGACAATTATGATCACGGCTCCTCCGTTCATTATTGGCTGGCTGCTGATCGGCTTCGCCACGGTTATCGGCATGGTGCTGGCGGGTCGCGCTTTCTGCGGCCTGGCCGTGGGCTTGGCCACCATGGTCCTGCCCGTCTATCTGGGCGAGACGTTGCATCCAAAGGTGCGCGGAACTCTGGGATTGATGCCAACCCTGCTGGGCAACGGGGGCCTGCTGCTCTGCTACGCCTTTGGCTCCTTCCTCAACTGGTACATGCTGGCCTTCGCTGGGGCAATTTTCTGCATTCCCTTCATCATCCTGATGCTGTTCGTGCCGGAGACACCGCGCTACCTTTTGTCACGCGGCAAGACCGAGCAGGCCCAAAAGTCGCTCGCGTGGCTGCGTGGCAAGAACGCCGACGTCGATGGAGAGATGAAGGAGCTGGCCAGCACCCAGGGCGAGGCTGCCAATGCCAAGAGCACGTACGGGGACATGTTCAAGAAGCGCAACCGCAAGCCCATTCTCATTTCACTCGGCCTGATGCTGTTCCAGCAGATGAGCGGCATCAATGTGGTGATCTTCTACACTCAGCAGATCTTTTTGGACGCCGGCTCCACCATTGAGCCTGCCATTGCCACGGTCATTGTGGGCGTGGTCAACTTTGTGGCCACTCTAATAGCCACAGCCGTCATCGATCGAATTGGACGCAAGGTGAGATCTGTGATGCCCGATTTTCTCTTATCTTTGCACTGAATTCCAGGTGCTGCTCTACATCTCCGACACGACCATGATCTTCACCCTGCTGACGCTGGCCATCTACTTTCTTGGCAAGCACAAGGGCTGGGATCTCTCCGGTGTGGGCTGGCTGCCGCTCTTGGCCGCGGGGCTATATGTGCTCGGCTTCTCCGTGGGCTTCGGGCCCATTCCCTGGCTAATGATGGGCGAGATAATGCCGGCCAGTGTCCGTGCTCCGGCTGCCTCTGTGGCCACCGCTTTTAATTGGCTCTGCACCTTTATAGTCACCAAAACGTTTGTGGACATGATCTGTGAGTCTTTTCTTGCATCATGAGTGTGATATCTGCATGTGTTGTATAATGTGTTCTTCCTTTAGCTCTGATCAATAGCTATGGCGCCTTTTCCGTGTATTGTGTGTGCTGCATTGTAGCCATGGTATTTGTCATTTTCTTTGTGCCCGAAACGAAGGGCAAGTCCCTGGAGCAAATCGAGGCTGAGCTGACTGGAGGCAAGGAATAGATGCCAAAAGACAATTTCATATACATACGCATACGCATACGTACATACTTACATATATTCAGAAATATTTCCCATTCAGCATTAATTTCAGTTTTTATTATTTCAATTCCGCTGGAATTTACCTCCTTTTTTGTGCTGCCAAATAAAGTAAACTGAACTCTGGCAGTTGTTTGGAATCGTCTCTGGGATACGCACATAAAGTTTTTACCACGAGTCTTTATGCTTTTCCCGTTGCTGTACCTTACGGCGGCAGCTTGGGTTCACCTTCTTTCCACTTTTATGTGGCAGTTACTCATATGATTTTGTGGCTACAAAGTTGAGGCGTAAATAAAATTATTCCATATTTTTGCTAGCTGCGAACGTGATTCCGAGTGTCTGCGAGGCAATTGTACGTGTGTGGCAGAGGATGCGCTGAAATAGTAGCCAAACTTTTGGCTTAGAAAATGTTTTCACTCTCACTTTGCTTCAACTTGAAAATAACTTACTTTTTGCCGAGATAACACAATTAGATTGAAGTAGAACAAACTGTGTGGCTCTGTTTGAGTACCGAAATCGAACGACATATTTCTAAGGATTCTCGAGAGAGAATAGGGCAACGCTGCTGCCACTGCAACTTTAATCAAAACTATATAAATACTTTTCCTTAGCATTTCATCATATGTCAAGACTCTCGACTAACTATTTCCACCAAATGGATGGACTCTACTCGCTGCTACTTCAGAAGGATGAAAAGAATAGCGCTAGCATCGGATGGAAGGAAAGTTCTTTGGGTCCCGTAGCCGCTTTTAAAGGCATTAAATTACGCGCAAAGCAAAGTTTCGGCCAAAAGTTGGAGCCGGAGGAGTTGGCTGGATTCAAGTGGAAATCAGATATAGATGCGGATACAAAGCGAAAGCTTTTCAGAGTGGAAATGGCGAAGCCTTAGCTATGTACTACTGCTGCCCAGATTGCGTGCGAAATGCAAGCGAGGAGGAGAGTCCCCGGTTGTCCGATGGCAGAAAGTTGGTCGAGGAGGTGGATGATACGGCAAACTATGCAAACGGGTAGTAGGTAGAACTGCACGGCACCTCATGGCATTGACGGGTTGGGGTTTGTTTTGGGCCTGGCCTGGCCCGGCCTGAATGAAATCAAGATAAACTACTCACAATATTTACTTTTAATTGGAGAAGTTCAAAGAATAAACAAATATCAGGGGGGAGAAACAGAAAGAGAAAAGATGCGGCACTAAAAAAGTTTTGTTTTCTTTACTTTACTTTACTTTACTTTACTTTCCCTGCCCCAAACACCCCGCCCTTCATTGATTGGGTATGGCCTTTGAGGCAGATTAAGTAGATTTCTCCACGATTCGAGTTCATTAAGCTCCTCAAATATGGACCAAAGTCGAATTAATATTCCAACAACATTGCCGCATTCCCCCCATTTGTGTAGAAAAGTTGAAAGCAGACAGACCAGGGTCAAGGATCAGGGCAGTGGGTATGAAAGGAAGCGCCTCTGCAGTTTGCTTTTAATGTTTTCATCTCTCTCTCTCTGTCTCTCTCTTTGGTTTTTTTTAATGTTTGCCTAAATGGTAATTAAAATATGCCCAGATGGTGTCTGGATGAGCTTGGCCGTTCGTCTGTTTGGCTGTCCGTCAGCTGTGGGAGGAGGGGCAAACAAGTTGGCGAGTCGAGACTCTCGAGGTCAATTGCAATCAGAGAGCAGAGCGAACTGCCACCCATACCCCTACTTTGTGGCGGGTAGCAAGAACGGTCAAAGTGCGAAAAGGTCAACATCAATTGCTACTTTTTCTGTTCATCCTCATCCTCAGCCTTATTTTCATGCTCAGCAGCTGCCGTGATGGCCCTGATAGTAGTAGGGAGAAAAATAGCGAGAAGTAACCCCGGAGAACTTAACTTGGTTTGGTTACTTCTCAGATTGCTTGGCGGTCAATAAGAGGTCCGCTCCACATCTCACTCTCTCAAGCTGGTTTCTAACTTTACTCTTTTCTCTACATCTCTGGGAGGGTTTCCCTTCCCACTTCCCACTCTGGGTTCTCTTTAGAAACTTTAGCATTATTCAGGAAATTCCAGATATACTCACTGTTTTCTCTATTCCATCATTTCAAGGAATTTACCGCCACTTTTTTAGTCATAATTTTGCATAAAGCAACATTCGAGAATATTCTTCTGTGGGCCATGACGGCAGTTGGGATTCAGAAACCAGCTGGGGGAACAGGGAAACTGTGTCAACACAGCCATTTGCGTTTTCAAACTCACCGACGTCCCCCTTTCCACACTCTCAATCTCACTCATCCTTTCCGGCCCTGGTTTTGCCGCCTACTTCTTTCCTGCCACACTGTGTGTCTCCTTTTTTCCGCAACGTTGATGGCGACATAAATAGCGCCCGCTTGGTTGATGGCTTAGTCCCACTCTCCACACACCCTAAACGGTGGAAATATCCAGGTAACAGCCACCCCCTGGCTCATAAATGTAAACTTTTTCGGCTAGTTACATGTAATTATGCCATTTTGCTGGCAGAAAAGATGACAGAGGCAGCCAGCGAGTCCTTTCGTTGGATGAAAATCATCCTACCGATACCGCTGCTGGGCGTGGCCGTGTCTGTCTAATTTGCGTATCGGTGAGGATTTCTCAAAGCGGATTTCTTAGCCGCGACACTCACTAGAAACGAAACGAATGAATGTGTCAGTGGATGGATGAGTGCTCATACGCGTAGAGGGGGGTGGGGTCGAATGTCGGGCTCCACTCTTATATTTATTTATGTTTTCCCTCTCCGACATCGTCTGACTTCTGGCATGTGTGTGTGCGTCCCGTCCATGGCTGTGCGGCGCAGCAGCCATAATTCAAATTCGAATACGTGCCGTGCATATGGCCGTAGAGCGGAACCGCCGGGAAATGGTGTGGCGACAGTGTCTGCAGTTAATCTTCGGCCTGAGCCAGGCCAAACGTCAATATTGCATGAGAGGATAAATATGCCAATTTTTTGCGTGTTCGCGCCTGATAGAAGCTACAAAATTATTTTGCAGTATGCCACACTGAGAAAAATAAAGTGCTACGCTCTGGAATATGCTACCGATGATATCAAACGGATTAAGATTTTAAGTGCTCTGAATTCTCGAGATTCCTGCTGCCTCTATGGCTCACGGGCCCACTGTGCAGAAACTCGTTCATCCACTTACTGTCTGCAGGCACTGTTTTCATAACATTGCACGGCTCGGACAGCTCCATTTGCATAAATATTAAGCAAAGCAAATGTTAATCAATCAAAGCAGCAGACAACTCTTTAACCCCTTACCCCTGCCGTGCCCCGTCTAAATTGTTCAATTCGCTAAATGTTTGAATGAGCAAACCTATTTTTGCACTATACATACATACATATGTATGTATAAATTGTTGAATATAAAAAAAAGCAGCAAAGCCACAATGAAGGATGGACTGCATATGCACTGCATGAGAAAAGAGCGAAATGTGCACAAAGCACAAAAAGAGAGCGAACTGCAGCAGTATGCTCTTTTGCTCTTTGTACACTGTACCTCATAGAGCAGTGGGAGTGTGTTTGACTCGTGCGAGTGGACAGAATTGGAAATGCACTAAAAACTTTAATTTATTTATGTACTTATGGGGATATACGTAGTTGCATAGCCAGTAGCTAACACGTATCGCAATATATCAAAATAGTATACAAATTCCACTAAATTCATAATATGGAATATTCCAGTTTGAGTAGGGGGTATCTAGTTGGCGAATAACTCGACCGCCACTCACTCACTTGTTCGCTCTTTGCTTTACGTTTCCTCTTTTGCACCCACGTGCATGCGTTTGCATGTTTGCTTAGTTCCCAAGAAGTCAGTTGTTAAATCGTTGGTGGCGCTTTTGAGGTTTGCTTTCGCCCGCTCATTCCCCCCGCTGCCAATCCACCATTTATGGCAATGTTAGTTCCTCTCTGATGCCCTGTACTCGTTTATTAGTCTGGGTACATTGAATGCGTGCAAATACATTTGGTAGATTGAAGAAAGGGATTTGCCTAGCGGTGCTGGATAATCCTAAAGTTCAGAGCAATCAAGAAAAGTCTGTGGTAGCCACATGCACTACTCTCAAGCGTAGCGCCGCCCTCTCTTCCCCGACCAATGGGGGGTATCTTATGGTCATAAGTAATATCTACTAGTAGAGCATTTTCCCTAGTCTTTTTTGTGGCCATCTGCGCGATGGCACTGTCTTTGTGTGTGCGGTTTTGGTTTTATACCGCTTTACCGTGTGTGCGCTGTTTTTTCGCTGGTTTTACCTATGCTTTTGCTCTAACAAATAGACTTTAAATATTTCGTGCACTAAATTTATCTATGCCATGGCGTGGCCGTTCGCACATTCGCAGTCATGTGGCTGTACACGTGTACACGTGGTCCACAACAGATATGATTTATGCCGAGCGGCGGTTAGGACTCTCAGGAATACTGCAAATATTTTGCACGTGAATTGTGTTGCTTTTGGTTAGAAAGTTTCCAAAATTATCCATTTCAGTGTCAAAGCAAGGGTCATTCATTCGTTATTTTTGGCACGTCTTTGTTGGCTTGTGAGCGTGTTCCGTTATGGCTTTCCCATATCCTTCCCGCCTGCTTGATCTGTTTCCACAAACGATTCAATTGAATTGAAGCGAACGTCAAGTGGTCAAATCTCTTTTCAAATAGATTCAAATGGAACCTAGAGGAACAATCCGTCTGAAAGTTGATTCAAATCATTTTTGTTTGTAATATTGCTGCTAGTTACTTTCCCTCTTAACTCTTACTAATGTGATGTATTTGCTGTGCAAATATTTTAAGCATTCCCTTGAAAACTACAAAATAAAACTTAGGGCAGGGCGATTTCCTTGAGTTTGATTCAACTTTTTGCATATTTCACAACAACAACAAATACCCAACAAAAACAAAAAATGTGCATAAAACTTAAGCAATTTTAACTTCTTTGGCGAAGCGTGGCTCATTTTTTTGTTGTTGTTTGTTAGTTATATATGACTGGGAATTTATAACGAAAAGTTTTACATTTTGCAAATCATTTTTAACACCTGCGGCAGGGTTAAAGTTCAGAGAGCGGAAAAACTTTGCAAATTAGGAGACCTGCAGTAGCTCTGCTCCCCCTCCCACCACCCGCCTCTCTTTCATTCTCTCGTTCGTTTTTCATCTCCGGCTCCTATTCAGATATTTGTATTGCGCTTAACGCAGATTTCATTTAAAATGAGTTAAGCTGTTAATGGTGCATTGATGGAGAACGAAACAGGGTTGGTGGAAAAATTATTCCAGGCATGACTCGTAAATTTGTAAGCTGTCGTAGGAGCAGCAGCAGGAGCAGGAACAGTAGCCATAGCATTGGTTGAGGGTGAAGCAAGAGAGATGAGAGATAACTCTGCCGGACAATGCGTATCCCTGCGTCCGCACACACACACACACACACACACACACACACACATGCACATGTTTGGGGTCACCAGGCAAATCAGCTTAACGGCCACGATGCTGACCATAAGCAAACGGTGGAGATTTACGACCAACTAATCGACGCTGGCAATCCCATAAATCTAACAACAGTTCGAATGTCAAATGGCCAAAAGGCCAGCGAGGTGAGACCAATGCCGAAACTGAAACCTAAGCTGAGATCTCTGCCAAAAAGGCAAATTAAAGTTCAGACCCAATAAATGTTAATCGCTGGCTCTTTGTCTTCTGCTCGCCGGGATGCTTTTCCTTTTTCCCTCTTACTTGTGCTCCATTATGGCATTTCAATCGATGTTTCTATCTCCTTTTACCCCATAGCTCCATCGAAGGCATTGTTTATTAGTTTGAAATTTTTCGTCTAATTTTTTTGGAAACTCTTATAATTGTTTATTGATAAATGTGAACGTTTTCGACTAATTTCGACAACAAATTGAAATATTTAGTAGATTAAAAAAAGTTTCAGCATTCATGTGCGTAAATCTATAAAGTGAAAAACTGAAATCCCTTTTGCTACAAATCCAAAACCACATCAATAGCTTTTTCTACTGTCTGTGCCAGAGATCTGGCCATCAGCACTTTCCATTTGAATTTTCACAGTACACTCATAAAACTGTTTTTATTCACCAACCCAAAACTGTCCCTTGGGTTTGCATGAGTAATTAACTTTTTTTTTAAAGTCCAATCTAGAAAGCAGAAAAATACTTAATGTTCCCGTGTTTCCTGCGATGCTTTTGTTGTTCAGGGCAGGTGCCAATGATGGCAAAATGTTGGTGAATTTATGGCCAATAAATTAAAAAACTTTTACACCGCTCAACAAAAGTCAACCGGGGTGTGGGTGGAGTGTACAAGTGCGACGAGTATCTGCGTGTGGCGACCCCAAACATTTTCTCAACATTAATTGAAAATTGTACACTCGAACAAGTGTTCCGCAGCATATCAAAGGCAATTACAGATGCCGTTAACAGCAGCAAAATGGCAGTCCAGCCCACAAGAAAATGGCACAAGACATATATATCTGTGCTCATCTCATTATTAAGTTAATTATATGTTTGTGTGCCGGCAATTACAACTCAGATTTCATTGTTGGCCGAAAACCATTTTGCGGCCTAGTCGGTTGCCATCAAAGACGCTGCTGCTGATGATGCTGTTGATGATGATGATGATGTCAATGAAGGGGCAGATACAACTTTGCAACATTGCCTTTGGCCTCACCGCAAAACTTCTAATTAATTTGAAAGGCAACATTGGAGACGCCTTGTTGTGTGGTTGCTGCCACACACCCACACACCCACTCACGTACGAGTTCGTCCTTGAAAAGGGTCCTGCAATAGACACACGACATGTGCAAATTCCCCAGAGTCACCAAGTAACCTCATTAGAAGGCAAACCATTAAATGGACCATGGGAAAGCCTCCACTTTTCACTAAATTGTACCAACAAAATAAAGACGCAAACGAAACTGTTTATAAATTATGTAAAGCCAAAGCTAAATGTCATCCCTAACCGGCCCCACTCTTGTGTCCTTCGCAAGTCGCTAAATACAAAAAAAAAATCCTCGAAATCTGTCAAAACTATCTGGGCCAGCCGAAAGTTTTGGCCCGTTTTTAAGCCAACTTTACTCTTAACACATTTAATTAAGTAGCGGAAAAAAGAATAAATTTTGTGGCCCGAAGAGCCGTACACAATGCATTAAAACTGAGCAGAAAGTGAATTTGTTGGCCATGCAACTTTTGTTTCGGCCAATCCATTTCCGTTTGGTTACATCATTTCAATGGCTAGCACTCTCCCTAGCACAGCATCCACAGAAATGTTTGCAAATCAGCTTGTGATTTGCCAAAAGCCTCTGCGCATAGCTGAAAAACAGAAAACAGAGGGGAAAAAATTGTAAAAGTTTCTTCTTCGTTTTTTGAGCTCGGGAAATTGTTTGAACAGTTTTGTTGCCAAAGTTTTTAATAAGCTTAATTTATACTGATTCTGGTAATAATTTTTTTGGTTTTTTTTTTTTTTGTAAATTTTAGTCTGTAATTTATATATTTGAAAATGAAAAAATCTGCAAGTTATGAGTGCGGAAAGTGAGTGGAACTTTTTTTTTTGAGTCCTCATATTAATCTTGAAACTGCGTGTATAAGTAGTACATATGTATGATTATTGTATCAGTATCATCAGTAGAAATTATATAATTATGCTGAAGAAAAACTATTCGATCTGAACAAGATTAATTTCTTCAGCGTTTTCTGTTTTCTACATTTCCACATTTAATTTTGACTGCCACTTCAGCAATGATTTCTGTGCTCTTCAGCAAAATTTCAGTTGGTCAGTTGAGATGTTTCCACCAGTTTGTTGTTGAGTAGAAAAAACTGCTGGGAAAATATAACAGATTGAAGTCAAGAATAAAACTGACATCTTACCTGCTGGCCAGCAACGAGCTTCATTATAATTATGCCATGGGAAACATGTCGAGCGAGAGTCCAGACATGACAGCCGCAAACTAAACAAAAATTCGTTGACAGAGTAAATCACAAGGATGCAGAGGCACAGGTCACAGAAGCCAGGGGAGGGAGAATCAGCATAAGTAATTAACCGAGTGATAAAGAGCCTGGGGCCCGGTGGCAGTACGAGTATCATTCAAGGCGACGACATCGTCTCGTCATTAGCGGCCAAAAATGCTGCATTTAGTTGTACGCTTGATGAATATGGTTAATTTCGTTTGTATATTCTAAGAAATCCGAATATACATATATACGTATGTATGTGTTTGTCCCACGGCGACGATGACAGGACCTGACCGGGACACATTTTTCGTTTGTCCTCTAATTGCATATCTGAGGAGGCTGATGATGATGATGAGGCAGGCAGGCAATACAATTAACAAAGTCTCCTGCTGTGTCTGTGATTGTGTGGTAGGGTCTCTGTTTTGATGTCCTAGCCAGAGAATTATTTCGACAGTCACTGGCATACGTATAGAATGCCAAGTCTTAGTGCCTAATTAAAAGCAACAGCAACTGGCCTTTTAATTTATGCCTGTTCAGGGACAAGCCCCCAAGAAAAAAAAATAAACCCCCCCCCGCCCTATCTAACAGCAAACTCACATTTGGCTTTTCTTTTCAGCATTTACATGTTGCTCTGTACTGAAAAGTTTTCAGCATAAATCGTGGCCAAAGCTCGTAATTCGCATCTGTGGCAGAGGTGGAACTGGAGTTAAAGCTTAGGGGAGACAGCCCGAAAGCACTAAACATATACTTATATATATTTATGTATGTATGTATTTGCTTTGGAGAAATCTTTGGTTTGCAGAAACAAAAAGTGCAAATTTAAGTCCGTAGATGTGTTATTGCCTAAGGGGCTAATGTTTGTCCATAGGTGTGTAAATATTTAAATAAATTGATTAAATCCAAACAGGCCTAGCAAAACTATTTGTCTTTTCAATCTAATTCAGTCAGTATTTCCAGCTCCAGCAGCCAGGACTGTTCCAGAAGTTTCTAGAAAATCAAATAAAAAAATATTAAAAATTCGTTGTATTTTGTAATAATATTTTTGGGAGCTAAATTCAAAGTGCAGCAAAATGGCAGATCCAGATGCTCGGGATGCGGAAACCGTACCGCCACCAATTGGCGGGGAAAACAATCTCAACATGAACAATGAGCGCTTGGATTGCGAGAACCTTGGTAAGAAGCGACAATCTGACAATTCTATCAGTAGAAATCACACGAAGATATTCTTCTCCTAAATAGATGAAATGACTGAGAGATTGATTAATCCGGATAGGCCGGCATTTCCGTCAGTACTCCTTCGCTTCTTTGGCAATATATTTGGTAAGTGTACGAGAACTAATCCTACTATTCTCCGAGGCATAATATTTAACTATTCGATTTCCTGTTCAACTAAAAGTTGATTGCTTTAGGGCCATTTTTGCCTAGAAGATAAGTTACGAGAAGAAAGCATGGACACAAAACATTGGCAGCTAAAATTGTATAGCAAATAAAGCTCTTTATATAAAATTTCTATAATTGCTGTGCTATTTTTTTGGGGCATCTTATATATGTTGGCCAGCCCAACCGTGTGTGTGGACAAATATCTAGCGACAAACAATCTTGTCCAGAGCTGGCGGCTTGCAATGGCAGGAAACGCTTTCGATCTCTTCGATTAGGTCGGCTATCTCGTGGAGGAACTTCTCCAGATTCTGGGGATTCTGGAAGATATTATTGTCGACGGTGAGCCGCCTGCCGCCCAGTATCTTCCAGCGACGCATACTAGCAATGACATCGCCACAAAAGTCCCGCTTATTCTTCTCAAGAAGCTTCAACTTCTCCTTCAAGACTTTGAGACGTTTCTCTGCAATCGCAAAAAGGATGCTCGTTACAATTTCGAAATTAATTAGTGATACCGATTCGACTCACTTCCGGCTATGCTCTGGTGGAACTTTTGAACGTGAGTATCCCTTTGGGCCTTGTCGTACATCTCAATGATCTTGTACATTCGTCGGTCCATATCTTTGGACATGCGCAGCGCCCCCTCACATTGGGGAGCACAAACAATCTGGAAGTTGGGACCAGTAAACGGCACTTCTGTCCGGTGTTTGCTCTTTTTAAATTGATCCCGCTCCGCCCGGGCATCAGCACTCCGTTTGGCCATGTACGCCCGCACGCGACCGTTGTGGAAGCGAAAGTTGAGACTCGCCAGCAGCTTCTCCACTCGCGACAGGCATCTGCGGACGGAGACACAGTTTCGGAAGGGATCTATTAATGTACACCTACACTCACGTTGTATTCTTCAGAGAGTAGACGCCGGGTATCGAGTAGGTGCGCAGCAAATGGTGCAGCTTGAAGGCCACACAGTTGAGTAGGTCCTCGGCCGCACAGACCTGCATCTGGCGCAGGCTGTACATATCGTGGACCGTGTGACGGATCCACCAGCCACGGAACAAGGCCTGAATCTTGGTGGCCGCTTGGTTGTAGCGCATCTCGATCCGCTTTTGCAGCATCTTCTCCACGGTCCTGAAGTAGTTCTTTCGCACCGAGAAGCCACGCCACCAGCGCTGTATGGTAGTGGCCGCTTTGTTGCGCTTTTTCAGGGTCACGCGGCAAAGGAAGCCTCGCCAGTGGCGCTGAATTGTCCGCGCCGACTTGAAATGTATGTAGTCCAGCAGCAGCATCGAGGTCCTGCGGCGAGTCTCAAGGCACTGTGGCCATGCTCAATGACATATGCAAGACATTCCTTACCTCGTCAGCTTTTCCGGTATTTTTGTGCTCGACGAAACACCCTCCTCTCCCTCGGTATCCATGAAGACATCTTCATCGTTCCTTGAAGAGAAAAACTTATAGCTGACACAAATGACTGATCGGGATGGATTGGACTTGTGCTTACGAGCTCTCCGTGCCAGGCATCCCTGCCGTCTGTCTTCGCGTGCCGAGAGCCACTCGTCCGCTGTCCCAGAACATATTCGTAAGTGTTTCAGTTGCTCCGTAATGCGTGTCCTTTTGGGTGAATAAGAGTACCTATATATCTTTGTATACTGTTTCCATGAGTAGTTATTTGTATGACTGAATTTAGTGTTGATTGTCTCTGACAGGGTTTTTAGCAATTGACAGAAATGACAATGGGAAAGAGATTCGGGCTCCTTTTGCTGGCGATTGGCCATAATTTATGGACACCAGCGATTATTTCCATATAAATCTTGGCCACCATTGTGCGTTGGCTCCATGTAGGGGACATATTTTACTTTCGCCAGCGACTTTTCTCTGTATCAACATGTTTTCACGCTTATCGCGTCGAAGCAACACAGATTTACGAGGCAAATGTGTCCCTGCCTCTCCTTCTGGATGTGCGTATCCTGCATGCCAGACGTTCCTGTGGTATTCAAGAAATATTCCCCTAGTCCAACACTTTTAGTTCCAGTAAGGCTGCATTTAATTGCATTGTATGGAGGCTCTGCGAGACTCTACAACTGAGCCAAATCAATATGATCCATATTTCCAGCCAGCCACATTTTAATGGCCCATGAGAGATGCCCTTGACTTGACTGCATCATTTTCGGCTCTAATTGTGTTCTAATGCTGACAAATGGGGGAAAGGCAACCGAAATGAAAATGGGAAGCAGTGGCGGTGGTGGCTGTGGCTGTGGCAGAGGCAGGGGCTCGAGGCCCGAGGTCAAGTTGCCATAAATTCTCCAACATTTTGCTGGCAAACCGAAAATGCCATTAGGAGGTGGTCCGTGAGCTGCTTTAAATGAAAATCAATATAACCTACATAATGGCGGGACATTTTCTGTTTGGCACGAGGCAGGCACTGGCATTCCCTGCTCATTATGTGCCACAAATGAACCGCACACACACACACACACACAGGCACACAGAGAGACTCGGAACACAGATGGGCTGCCGCATACAAACAAAACCGAGCGGAAATGAAACGGAAATTCTCATTTATGGCGCCCTTGACGCCATTTCCAGTTTCCCACTATCTATCTATTGGCCCTGACAAGTTGGCACTGCTTGCTGATTTCTGATTCAGATTGGGATTCCGCTCCTGATTGCAGTGGTACGAGCGACTGCGGCTGCCATGAGATTTATGGTCTGCCCCTTCATGATGCTGTTTGCTGACCCAGTAACTGATATCTAAGGATGTACCCGTACCCCCCTTTTGGCTTGGCTCTCCGCAAAGTTACTTGTGCAGTGGGGAGCGGAGCACACAGGGCATCTAATTGCAATGACATTGCCCCACACACGCTGAGGCCCATTTTCGTCCATCGATTAGGCCATAACTTTGCAGACACTCGACTCCGCATGTAGGCTGTCCTGTGGTTAGGGTCCTTAAAGGTCTTGCTGTAAATTAGATTTTCCACCTGACCGAAATCGAGGGCGTGCCACGGGTTCAACTTGTTTTTTGATCCCTAATTCAATCCGCCAGCAGCATAGAAACGGATTCCATTCGTCGCCTCGCTGGGGTTTAATTGTGGACCAGTGGGTGGCCCGAGATGTCTAGACGAAACGAAACGAAAGGGGCGACTACGTCAGCTCATTATTTTGGGGGACGGGAGCCTTGTATACGCTTGTGTAAATATTGACAGGTTCCCCCCGCCAGAGTTTATGACACATGAGGAGAAGGGTTAGCAGCTACGACCGTTCCCAAATCAAATTGGAAAAGTACTAGCCCGTAACGAAGCAATGTCCATATATCAAATGGGGCCAGAACCCAAACCCAGCCGCGATAGCCCATCCCGCAACGAGTTTACGATCCAGTACCCCAAAAATGCAAACCATAAAATTCGGCTGCCTGTCAGGAGCTTGTTCCAGAGGACAATGCCAGGTGGAGGTAAATTTCCGTAGACTCCAGCTGAGGAAACTTCAGCCAAAGCCCTTACATCATTTATTTGTCAGCATATTTCCAATCTTAAACAGAAGCTCTGGTAGCAAATAAACGAGAGAAAAAGAGTTTTAATTGAATACTTGAACTGGGGAATGCTGGTCACGTGGTTCTTCATTGAGAAATGTAAACAAAAAATGCACAAAAATTCGTAACTGTGGCAGACCATAATCCTCCCGTTTAACTGCCGGTGCCAAATATTTCCAATGCCCCACACAGGGCTTATATACTGGCAGTGCAGCCCCCCATTGTTATATATTTTGTATCCCTTTGTATTTCAAGCAGTTAATGTAAATTCAATAAATGTAGCGAATAAAGTGTCTTCTCTGTGCTTCGCTTCTTCCTACCACGTCTCAATTGCAGTTGCCCAACTTTGCCGCCTCCACTCTTTTTGTTTGGCTGCAGGACCCTGGGGGTTGAGTAACCAGGAGTTTGCCTGGTGGCCAAACTTTCTGTATGAGTTTCGTTCTGTTCTCACTCCGCCTGATACAAATTTATGACCGACCAAAGTGTAATCAACAACACGAACCAGCGAAAGAAGCACCGCTGAACGAAAGAAACAAAACCTTTGGGGTGGATTTGTTGGCTTGGTTAACTGGCAATATTCCTGGCAGCATGTGTAACAGGTCCAGTGAGAACAGCGAGCAAAAGAAGCGTACTACACGTGAGAACTTTTGACTGCCATAAAGCACAAGCGAGAAGGGATAACAGGTGGCTAAACAGAGGGGGGGCTAACGAAGTTGGAATGCTCAACGGGGATTTGGACCCAGTGAAGGGTACTTCATAGTTTTGAAATGTTGATTGTTCCCTCCAGGAATCATTTTTGGTTAAATTACATTGATCACAAATTAAGCTGCAATCGCCTTAAAGGAACTACGAGGTATTGACCGTTCCACCGAAAACCCATTGTCGCCAAATTTATAAAGAATGATTCTATACCAAATACGCCTGAATAGGCATTGATATCCAGATCTGAATATGAACGAAAAATATCCCATTTTGCATCCAAAATATTTTTTCACCTTAAATTATTTGCCGTGAAACTATGGAAGCAGAATCTGGCGAAACTTTAAAAATATTTAACTTTAAAATTAAATAATTGAAATTTCATTAGGAATTGCTAACCAAATTGTTAACCCAGCCGTAAACCTGCTTCGGAAAATACTTGTAAACTTTAAAGTGTCATCCCTGATGATGATGATGCCCCACCGCAAGCAGCTGTGGACAATTTCCTGCTCCATCTCACTCTCTGTCACTCTCCCTCTCTCTCTCCAAGTATATGTAAAATTTGCCCAGATGCTGAGAATTGCAACTAATTCCACGAAGAAGCAGCAAAAGGAAGATGAAGACGAAGACAGGGCCCTGGCCCAGGCCCAGAGACCACCCAGCCAAATCAGTTGCGCTCTAAACTTTTGCAGAACTTGCCACACATACACAGAGATCTCTCATTTGGAAAACTTTAAAATTAGTTAAGTTGGAGCCCAGATATCCAATAATGCAGCCCCGAAAATGTGAACAAACAAATTTATCTTGCTGGAGGAGAGAGCCGACCCTCTCTGTGCTTACATTTGAATGGATTGTTTGGGCTTGGTCTGGGTCTGGGCTGGGGGTTGGAGTTTGCGCTTCAGTACGGTTTTGGTCATGGTTTTGTGCCGTACACACTCCGCATATTTGCATCAACTTTTGCCTAGTGGGGTGCGCTTTGATGTGGCCTCAGATTTGCGGCAGACTCGTACTCGCATGTGAGGAGACTTTGCAGCAACAAACTTGATCAGAAACTTTCAATCAAATTAGCCCCGATGCATTCGCACGCACATGCATGCTATGCCCCAAGAAATGGGATGGGAAAATCCTGTTAAAGTTTTCATCTGGGTAATGGATGTTAATTATTTTTAGTTGGTCTAATGAGGAAGCCCGGAGATACTCTTGGCCCCATTGTCTCCTTAAGCTGCTGTGCGGTAAAGTGAAAGTACGGTTGGAGCTGTGCGTTGCAGCTGCGAAAGAAGTTAAAAGGACAATTTACCGTCTCCTTGGGCTTCTCAGTCGCCTTCTGCTTGTGCTTCCACTTCTGATGCTGATGCTGATGTTGTTGCTGCCCCTGCACTCTGCCCTGGGAATGCATGAAAGGGAAAAGCACAAAAACATTTCACGTTTCCAAACTTTGTTGGTTTTTTGCAGTTTTCTTTTCTTGCTTTGCCTCTCGTCTTCTGTGGGTTTTGGGGCTTAAGCCATGGCAAAGTACTGCACTGCCAACAAATTTAAGGGTTGAAATTGGGGCTGTACTGGTGGCATGGTCTCAACTTGAAGCAAAACACTTAAGTTTTAACCCAAATTGTTGCCAACAAAGCGGTTTGTCTAACATTCTTTTTGCGAATATATTTTTTTGTGAAAAACAGTTTTAACATGAGCGTGGACCACACACACACACAAACAAACGAGCATATATGACTGTATTATTATATGTATATGGATGGATGGATGTGTGTATAAAGAAAGCTGTGAACATCTCAAGAGTAAACAAGGCAGCCAGCGGGCTAAGGGGCAGAGCCTTAGATCTCTGCCCCAAAGCTAAATAACAATAAACGTTGGGGAGACGAGAGCCAGTTGCGTTTGCTCCTTAAAAGCAGTAGATATCGAGGCAGAAAATAGTTCTTAGATGGGATTTAGGCGATACTTCAGCTAAGCAGGGCAAAGATGTAGGCTAAGAGAGAGCGTGGTAAAGGAATATCAATAGGAAGAGCAGTCCCTACGCATTGTTCATCGGTAATTATAGTTATGCCTGCAGCGCGGATACATATGAAGTAGCGAGTGAAAATTATGAAAGTAAAAGTGAAAAACTATGCTTAAAAGCTGGACAATCGCTGGCATGGGCGACATATGTATGAAAATGGCCACTCACATGTTGGGCCAACTAATATTGGCCACTCATCACGCCCCGTCCTGTCAACCCCCCGCCCCCCAGGCCCTTGCAGTAACCAACCACCGCGTCAGATGCCCGCGGCAGCTACTGGCTGTGTGTTAGCCATGTCTGGCCTGCCCGACAGCGACATGTTGACCTTAAAAAACTTGACGTGTTCAAATGTTGCAAAACAACTCGAGGGCTTTCGACTTGAGCACTTTTTCTGTTCACTGTTCACTCTTCGCCGTTCGCCGTTCGCTGTTCGGTTCGCTTTTGATGATGGGGCTGGGTATATCGTGGGCATCCTCCTCTCTTTTCCACTTTTAATCTGTGCTACACTGTGTACTGTGTGTGTGTATGTGTGTGTCTCTCTCCATCCCGTTCTGGCATTCTGTTTGACGCACATGAAGTGCCACACTTGAAATATGCTTTTCTGCCTTTGGCAAAAGCGAGCGGGGAGCAAAATTGGTGGTATGATTGCACCACCACAGGCGGGGCAGGGCGGTGTGGAAAATGTGTTTTGACAAGTGTCACTTATGCATTGCTACTATGCAATAAGCACAACCCCTTTCCCCCATTGAACCGGTGCCACCATCCTGCTGTGCGGCTTGTTGTTGCAACTGCAGACGAGTTTAAGAGGGGGCGGCAGAACGAACAAGGTGCGGCATGGCAGCAGAGTGGGCCACATAGATATCTGTGTGTGTGTGTGTGTGTAATCAATACCAACTACACTACCGTTGAGTGCTCCTTGAGGAATACGCAAATGTGCAAAAAATTTAATTAATTTGATCAGAACAAGAACTTTGGCAATGGGAAATTCAAACGAAATGTGAGATAAAATACGCGTTTGTAGGTTTTGGAAAGGCTGCATAGAAAAGCGCCAAACTCTGTCCGAAAATAATGAAAATAATCTTCTTTGCTCTGAAACTTTTGATTAGATCAATCCACAGCCAATTGATAACACTTGAGCCCTTGGGGTATTCGCAACCTCCCAGTCGGCAGGAAGCACTACACAAATTACAAAAACCAAAACAAAATCCCCATGGAGCTGGAAACTTTAGAGGCAGCTAGCAAGGAGAGGCTGGGAGCGGGTTATACGCTCCTTAGACCAGGGCATTTAGTATGCGAACCTTTTTCGTGCTTAAATTTCACAAATAGACGGCGCACAAAAGCCATTCGGTACTCCAGGGACATTGCTATAAATATTAAAGCAAAGTGCGCCGACTGCGCTGCAAGAGAATATTTAATATATATATTTTGATATAAATTTAAGACCGACTATTCCCTGGGCAGGTCGGCTCATGGGCTCTCGCAGCGTATACGTAATGCGGCCATTAATATTTAGGCCACGTTAAAGAGTTCTCCAAAAACGAGATTTTAAAGCAAAGGCGTTTAAGTCTGCTGCGGCTTTGTTCAGCGTCCAACTTCTCTCAATCGTCCCCAGGGTCCCCAGGGTCATTTGTCAGTGGGTTAAAGTTTTCCTCGCAAAACTGGAGCACAGCGAGCCCAATGCTCTGTTAATTAGCATTTTACCGCAATCAAACGGGGTCTACCACTCGCTCAGTTCTCTCTCCCAGCCCCTCTTTTTCAGGCTGGCTGGCAAATGGCAATCGGAATGTAGAATGCTATAAGTGTGGAGCGGGTCTGCCGTGCCTTCTGTGCCATCTCTGGAGGAATTAGACTTGCTTGGGTAATGTGCTTTTCAATTGCTGCTAATCATGAAATATTTAAGCCTAACCCTTGGCGGAAATCTCTCTGGAATTCTTATATTTCAGCTGCTAATGAAATAGTATGAAATCATAAGAGATGAGTAGAGAGGTAAGTGAGGTTTGATGAGAGTTTACTTGGTGGGCAGATTTGGGAAAGCTTTTTTATATGAAAGGTACTCCCTACCATTCGACTGTTTAGTTATTCCTGTTCCTCCCAGACTTATTTGTGACTGCAAATGGGCGCTAACAATTACGGCAAGCACTAAATATCAATCTTGGCCGCTTCCCTGCCTCGACTATTAGGGGAATTAGCATAACCAACACTTTGCAGTGTCCGCACCTTCGCAGTCTTCGGTTTCCCAGTCATCGGTCCCTGCTGCATAGTTTTTCACACCTTTTGTTCGCTCTTAGAATTTTCTTTGCCCTGTACGACATTCGGGTCAAATGCGTACAACATTTTTTTTTGTAACAGGCTAAACATTCTTTGCGACAAGCACACACATGCAGCCCCGCACATTCCTCAGCAGGCAGAAGGCAAGGGGGGGCAGAAATGGGGCTGTTGGAGCTTTTTTCCTTTTGGCTAAAAATCAAAGGCAAGTGGAAATTCAGTTCCAGAATGGGGAAACGCTTAAAAGCAATTACAAATTCCGGTTGTGTCATTCTCGGCTCTGTCGAAGCGGAAGTCATTATCGTGGCAAACAAAGCCTAATAGAGATGTGGGTATATCGTATCCCTAACCATAGCCAACCCCACCCAACCCAACCCACTGGAAAACCGCAGTAACAACAACTGTAACACACCATTACATACATTTGCGACAACTTGGGCGGTGTTCCGGGCTTGGGTTCCGAGTTTGGATCTGGGTCTGGGTTTGGGTCTGGGCTATTGCTGCCTTTGACTACACACGGATACTGGTTTTGTCCTCATTATCGAGTTAATTATGTGTGTGTGACCGTCTTCATATGTGTGAGTCTGTGTGGTTGTGTGTGTGTGTGTTTGTGTGTGTGTGTGACCAAAGGTAATTACACAAATGCTTCCATTGTTGGCCAACTCGCATAGTTTCAGCCACCCGATTTTGGGCTCTTGCCTCTTTAGATGTGCTATTTGTGTGTGTGTTGCTCTCCTGCGCCACGCCCCGCTCATTCCGATTGCCACATTGCTGCAGAGTTCCCTTGAGTTTTGCACCTTCCGCTTCGATTGTAATTAATTTGCAAGGCGACTGCCCTAACGATGTGGTGCCGTGGTCTATTTAAAGTGATGAATAGCTCAAGACACAGAGTAAATCTCACTCGCAGCACTCTCTGCTCATTTATGTGGGGATGTTCTCTGGGTTAGGCATAGCGATAGCGAGAATATGTTGACCCATCATTTACACCAAATAATCAAGATTATTTTTTGTTTTTTTTTGTCCATCTCTGTATCATGCGCGCCCCATCTCTCCATCTGTCTGGCTGTCGCTCATGGGTGCGGTGCGGGGTGTAGACGGAGACGGACCCAACTCAATGATTCGGATCCTGAAGGTTAATTACATTTATCCAAAACGCAACTGAACCCGCAGGTCATTGACTTAATTTCCCTGGCGTTTGTTCCTGCCCTTTCCCCTTCCTTTTATATCCTCCTCCTCCTCTTTTTTTTTTTGGTAATTTCTGTTTGCTTTTAAATTTTTTTAAATGCTGGCAAGAAAAGGAAGAAAAAATATATCAGAAAAATATATATCAGAAAAAGTCGAGTCCAAAGTGCTGGCAGCAATTTTCTCTATCTGCATACATATCTATGGGTTCGGCCCCACTTCTGTTTCACTTCAACCCTCCGTTCGTACATCACTTTTTTGCTCTGGCGTTTTTTTCCGTAATGCTCATTGAAGCGCCTAAATAATAATTAAAAATTGTTGCACTGACGCTTGAATGCGTCTGCCATTTATGTAGTTTGTGGACGTGCTGTAATTTCTTCATGGTTATCCATAGAGTATAAGGTTCAGTGGATTAAATGTATTCACGATTTTTTTTTCTGTCTGTTTTGTTTTCTCTTCATGGAAATTCGGGTTCGTGTTTTCCTTGATTTTGGGATGGTTTTCTTTTGCTTAAAATCATAAACTTATTTGTTTAATTCCAGGTTAAACTGGATTCCCTATTTCAGTGATTTTTTCCGCTTGTTATCCTTACTATTTATTCTGCTTAATTTATGGATTATTTACAATATATTTCTTCTGGCTAAATTTCTTTTGGCTATGGGCCATTCCTTATTATAGTTTTCCATTCTTTAAGCTTATTAGCATTGTTCTAGCCTGATCTAGTCTATCTTTTGCTGCCCTCTTAGTGTGCTTCGGCACTCCACAATTGAAGTTTTATCGTTGGAGCCAAAGCAAGTCGAAATCTCATGCAACTTTTGTATATCAAATAAAACACTTTATTCCCAACTCCAGAGAAAACTGCAATACTTTTCGGTACATGTACGGGTATATTTGTGGACACCGCTCACGTGCCACGTGCTGCAGAGCACCTTCCACTGGCCGTGAACTGGACTGGTCCAAATTGCCAAATCGAATGCATTGCCAAAATAAATTCTGATTTGACAGCAAACACGACTACGGTCTCGACTCAGTGTTCGGCAAAAGGCAGCGCTGCGCACAGTTGGTAACTTTTATTTTCCAAGGTGTCAGCACGTTCCAAGTGATTTTGGGATGCTGCTCCTGAGCTGAGGGAGGTCCTTTCTCTTATGATGACGCTGCCAGTGTTAGGCAACAGACAGATAATCCGCCAGCAGTTGCGGCTCTTTTTTGTTGCAGCAGGAAGCGCGTCCCTAATCCTAATCCCCAACCTAATGCTCGCAATAGGATGACGGAGCCACGGCCACCGCAGCAACATGTGGCACAAAGTTATGCATGCAAATCTGTGCCCTTTTTCCACTCGTTTTGCCCCTGCGCCTGCTTCTGGCCCATTCAGCCATTGCCAGCTTAAATATATAATTTCATTACGCCAGAGATTACACAGACACACGCGCACTCTGCACAGCAGTCCAAAAGGGGAGCGAGACATCATGCATTCATCATTCATTGAAAAGGAAACAGCAGCAGAAGATTGAGGGGGAAGGCATTTATGTGGCTTTCTTTGAATTGTAGCCCGATGGTGCTTGCCTTTGACTTGGCTCGGATTGTGAAATGCTTCACTCTTTGCGGCTCCTCAAAGGGAAGATACGTTAGAGGGGTAGATGGTCATAATTACGTTGATGAATATGCCATTTATATGACAAATGATGTGTGGCTGAGGCAACCCTTGATGTGAAAAGCGCTTCCCTTCACATTACTTAATTTTTGAATCAATTAGGTACAATTAGCAGAAGTTCAGACATCTTAAGGCACAAAACGTATTCAAACAGAGTGGCATCTCTTGTCGTCTCCCTTCCCAGCGTCGTGACGTATCTGGATTGCCACAACAGGCAAACACAAATCGTATCCGGCGGATATGGGTGTCATGTCGAAGGCGGAACACACCGAAACGTACAAAGTTCGAGGTTGCAGCACTGCGCGCGGATTCCGTACTCGAATCGAAACGGATGTTTGCCGAAAACGATTAGAGGGGGGTAAGCTCAAGGCAAGTATTGCACCCGATACGCCTATTGCCACCCACCCTACCCACAAGAAGTCACGAAACATTCCAACCAAACTCAAAGTATGCAACAAAATGCGAACATTTTATAGTAATATTTTATATTGCTTTTTTGTATTTACTCGTAGTTTTGGGGCGCCGGCCATAATTTTGTCAATAATATTTGTTTGTTTTGGCCATAAATGCAAGTTTGGGTTTTTATTGGTGGTTCCTTCGGTTTCTCTTTATTTCGGCGTGTCAATGGCAGCCCCGAAGTGAGGGTTTCCCCCATCCCGATATTGATATACGAGCTGGAGTCATGCAATGCGGCAAATGATAAACAGCAACGCCTCCAATAACAGTTGCAATTGGTAAAGGTGAGCCGGCCGGCAGGAGAACTGAGGGTGGCTGGCAATGAGCAGCCACTGGCAGAACCTCGAATGAGGTAAGAGTTTGTATAAATAGAAAACCGAATGAAATTAATGCGGTACATGCAATTGAAAAAGACCAAAGTGAAGAAGAAAGTTTGACAGCCCGAAGTAAATGATAAAGGAAATGAAAGCAAAGGTATGCCAGAAGAGACATCACTCAAGTAAGACACCAAAACTTAGAAGTGAGGCTTTCAAATGAAGCTTCGCAATGAACTTTGAGGGTTCATTATAAGTTCCACATTTACTTGACAAAGCTGTCCATAAATATATCAATTCGAAGAATTCCAATGACTAAAAGCGGAACAGCTGAGTTTTAACCAGAATTAATGCTAAAGTGGCGCAAATGTTTAACGACAGATAAAAGCACAGCTGTGCGGGCCTAGCTCATAAAGTGGATTTTGAAGCGATTGAAGAGAGCCCAGTCCACAACGAACGGTTGGAGGGAACAGTAATGCTTTCCAATTCGACGGCAAACAATGAAAGTGTCACAGATCTTGAAGGTACCCACAAGATAAGTGATGAGGAAACTGCTCAGAGCAGCGTGATGATGATCATTGCCACCTTAACCTGGATGCTGCTCAGCATTATAAGTGAGTGAACGATGGCGATGGGATAAGCTACCCTGATTACATTTTCTTGTGCTCCCCTTGCACAGCTCTCGTCATTTACTGCTGCAACTATTGGCAGGTGCTAAGGTCGAGGCCGCGTCGCCACCAGAGAGAGTCGGAGTCTGAGCTCCAGCAAAGCACTCTGCTCTCATTGGATAATTAAAAGTGCCCAATGAGCAACCAAAGACGATGATTATAAGAGCCACATGCGATGGATGGATGGATGTGTGTGGATGATTACGAGAGCCACAGGGGTAAAGCCACAACAAAGGGACCGATTCAGAGATACTTAGTGAAGAGCAACAGCTGGCGATGATCATCTGTGAGCTCCGGCTACGGCTACGGCTCCGCCATGACACCGGCCATATGGCCGTGTGCAGCAGCTTCCATTTTCCATTTCCGTTTCCGTTAAGTTAATTCCACACGACAGCAACCAAACAGAAACGAACAAATAAAAGAAGAAAAAAAACCCAAACGAACAAAAAAATGCAAAATTCCATGTGTTGCTATTTCCCTTTTGTTGTTGCTTGTGTCTCCCCTCCCCTTTGCCCTCCTTTGCTGTTTAGTTTACAATTTCTCATAGTTTTTCATTTCGTTTCGCTTCCTTGTAGCTCCGAAAAATATTTCACTTCTTCACTTTTCCCGGGCAGCCCGTCAAGCGCGGGGGTGGGGGAATAGGAAGCAGACCTGAGATATTTGCTGGAAGAGTTTTCATTTCTTTTGCTGGAAAAAGTGAAAAGCATCTTTTATGCAAATTTAGCAGGTGGAGAGCAGGGTGCGGGACAGGAAGTCAGGGGCTGGCAGACAGGCGTGGCAGGCCGGAGCTAACATGACTTCCGCTCCTTAACTGGCTTAATGGTCCAAAGGCAAAGGCAAAGGCAAAAAGAGTTCACACAAAAAAATTCCTTCCCCAGGTAGAAAGGCAAAAATTATTTGATTAAAGCCGAGTGCAAAGCGAACCAAAGCAAAGTTGAATGTAAACAGATATCTTTGCGGTTGCCCCAACCGTATCCTATGCCTTACAGATATATATCATAGCAGCAGGTAAGTCCAGGAGATTGCCTTGAGTGGAGAGCATCAAAGTGATGGAATTTACATACGAGTACGAGTACATACGAAAATAGACACATTTGTTGTCTTACTGTTTCCCTTCCCCTTCGCATTCGCTGCGGCGTATCTTCGGCCTTTAACTTTGGCTTTAGATTAGGCATCTGTATGGAGAGAATTATTGAAAATAAAGACAACCGCTTGAGCAGTGAGATATCTTTCAGGCAGGGCAGACTCTTTCGTTCCGTCTTCAGTTCACTGCTGAAGCTCTCTGCCACAACCTTTCGCTGGCTGAATAAAGTTTATGGCTGGAACTATAGCATAAAGTTGACAGCATTCAGAATCATTTATCCGGCGGAACTTCATAAGCCTCGTAGGCGCCGCCGCCTGCCCTTACAACAAACTTTGAATGTAATCCTCCGTATCCCATTGACGGTGGCACACATCATTACCATGCCACCTTCCATCCTACACAGAACTTTCATCTTTGTAAACCTCTAAAATTTCATCATACCAAATCGATTTGATGAAGGCCTTGGGGCAACGTAACCCTTTATCATACAACTCAGGGGACTTGAGCAGGGGCAGAGTTGACTTACCAATCTGCTGTCCTACGGTGGAAGAACTCTTGAGAAAAGTTGCCGCTGGCACCAAATCAAATGCCGATTATCGCATAGTTAGTTGCACTCTCAAAGGGAATGGGGGCCAAAGGAATCATCCGTTGAGTTGAGAGCCATGGCAGTCGCTGGCAAATTGTTGGCACAGGCTCGGGACTGGCACCAAATGGGGCCTGAATTCCCCTTACTCTTGTCGGGGGGAGGGGAGGGAGAACGAGAACCCACGACTGTTCTCTCATTATCGGCGTGTTTGTTTTATGAAGGTCGTTTCCAACAGCCCGCACAAAAGGATTTGGGGCACGCACGCACAGACATCGTCATTGTCGTCACCATTCCAGTCGACTCCATCCCCTTCTGTAGCTGCTCCACGTCGCCCACCATTTAAGGCAGCTTCGAAGACATTTTGGCCTTGTTATCTAGCCGCTTCCTCTTGCTTTTTGCCAGCTCTTGGCCTACCTACTACTCCATCCATCTCGCACTTCTGCCGCTTCTGTTGACACTTTTCGTTATTGTTGGCTGCTGACTGGTCCATCTCAATGATATCTTTGATAAATCTCAGCTTTTGCTTGTCCAAGCAACCAAAAATTTGTCTCAACTTCCCCAAGTGCTAATAGGAGCAGCCACCACTGCAGTGTTAGGAGTGCGAGTGAGTGGCAGGAGGCCGCTCAAGTTCCCCATAATGGCTTATGACGAGCAGTCAGAGGAAATCTGTTTTCGAGCTACGAGAGAGGGTTGTGGGGGGTGGGCGTGGGTCGTTGCTTAGACATGGAGTCTGGGCTCTACGCATTAAATTATTTCTCATTATTGACAGTTTATCAAATTGATTTAGCAAACCTCATGGCTGGCTCTTTCGTCTCTTTCCTTGTCTCTCCTCCTGCATTTCACCCACTTTCAGACAGCCTTAAGTGTCTTAGTGATAAATGTTATCGTTGTTTGCTGGCTTCCTTCCATCCTTTCCTACAGCTTGCTTTCATGTGCTTTTCCTGCTTTTCCTGCTCTTCCTTATGATGTGTTTATGTGTGCCTGTGTGTGCGCCAGTCCCTGTGTGTGTGTGTGTGTGTGTGTGTGGAATTTATGTAATGCCCAAAGTTGAAGCATACTTTTCGGCTGTTTGCTTAATGTTTCTACTGCTGCTTGCTGCTGGCTGCTTCTTCTTCTGTTCTCGGGCAACATTTTTAGTTAATTATAGTTTGTTTGCACAGCAAAGTGTGCTCAAACCGGCTGAATGTTTTATTAATTTAAACAAGAAAACAAAACAAAGCTTTGGCACTTTATATATTTTATCATGAAATAGAAATTCGGCTCGAAGGACATAGCAAACGGCATACGTATGGGCACATGTATGTGCGATTTCCAGTGAGACTTCTAAGAATTTCAATAATTAAATTTTCAATTTAGTTTAATAAAATCAAAGATTTCTTATGAGCTCAAAACGGCGAGCCCCGGTAATCCACTGATCGGCTGGAATTATCAATCACATCGGAACTTGTTTGCTTGTTGCCGGGCATAAGGCAATTGCCGGCGCGCCGCTGCCATGGCAATTGTTCTCATTTCCCACCCACCCATCAATAGTATCAGGAAATATGAAATAATAATGCAAACGGAATCGATGACTTGACAAGAGCTTTGTCCCACGCTTTGTCTGCTGTAACTACAGGATACTCGTGCCCCAGAGGGGAGGATGCCTCGTTTCAAATGGAATGGCAAATCGGAGCCAAGAAGTGGACCGAATAGCAAACAACAATCGAGAGGCGACAGAGAGGAAAAGCTCTTTCTGTAAGTAGAAATAATCCGATATTTGTTTCCCTTTTCCATTCCCACCATTTCCCTTGAAAGTTGCTTGTCGTATACATACATATGTATGTGTGTACGAGTAGTCGTACATTTTATGTGCATAATGTTCGTATATATTTATTTTTGTGCTGTTGTAATTAAGCCCAAGTCCTGGTGGAGTGCATATCAAACATCTTCCCGGGCATTTTGCTGCGTCTCGAGTGGGGACTGCCAAGGATTTTATAAGGACTGTACCCCGTTGTTTGCCATTGACAATGTTGAGTCCATTCAGCAATGGCACGTCCTTGTTGCCTGTAGAACCTGTAGGCTGTAGGCTGAAAGTCAAACGAGTGACTGAAGTGCAGCTGAGCGGAAAATCATTATAGGAATGGGCTCTATAGGATTCCCCCTATTGTCTTTGTGTGTTTTTCAATAACATTTACACACATAATCTTTCACTTTAGTTGGTTGTTTTGGTCACTTAATTGCTGGCAGCTTTTTCATTAATAATTTATTCACAATTTCCATCTATTTCCGTTCGACACGCAGAAACCTTTCCATTTTCTCTGCTGACTTTTCTCTGAATAATTTATTTGCGTAGCAAACGACAGTAGAGAGATACTTGTATCTCGTCGTTTCTGAGTCCAGAATCCTGACCAAATACATTTGTCAGTGGGTACAAATTTTTGAAACTGTCATTGGCCCAAAATGGCTAATTAAATATTTACTGGGCAAGACCTGAAGTAAAACGTTGATTAATTATTTAAAATACTCTGTCAGAAGTCAGACACACCCACCAAGACTCGGGCTCGAGCTGGGGCTCTCTCCAGACAGAACGTTTGTCATAAATGGAAACACATCTAGATTTCACAACTGTTGACTGTTGCTGTTTGCTGCTGACTGCAAACTTTCTAAAGTTTTCACACCCACTCAACCCAGCCCCCAGCTGCTTTCCTTTCGGCCCACCCACTGTGTGATTTTTCGATGTGCCGAACCTTGTTTTTTGACTGTGGGGTGGGGTGGTGTGGTGTGTGGTGGTTCAAAGACCTCAAAGAAGAGTTCTAAGTGATTTAGGCTAAAGTTTTTCACCGGAAATGTAGCGAGGAAAACTTTTGTTGTTGCGCATAATCGTTTTGGCGGAAGTTGATCAAATGTGGGGGAATACTTTTACCCGCAGAAGAGCTCCTCTCGGCTCTACGATAAGTGCATTGTGGAACAATCAATAAATTTACTTGTGCGATTACTTTGCTGCCCAGCTAGGCACTTCCACCCATGTTTATGTGGTGCTTGTGCCGTGGATTATGGGATGAGGACTGCCTCCTCATGTGCGTGAGTGTTTGTGTGTGTGTGTGGCACGTGGCACGTGGCTGTCGCAGTCACAGTCCTAGACCCGTTCAGTAATAATTAATTTGCATAACATTAACGGGCATGCGGATGCCGTGGCATGAGCCAGGCGTGCCAGGCGTCTAAACCAAGTTTTAAATAAATGATTTATGCCAAGGAATTAACCGTAAACAGTTAGCCGGAGACAGCTGCAGGACTGCCGGAGGTGCCATGCATGGAAAATGGACGCATAACCTTAGCCAGGCATAACAGCAGGAATGCTGTGAGTGGCCCTCGAAGGTATGTGTGTTGCAACATGAATACACGAATATTAAGACTTGTTGGATACGTAAAGAAATGAATTCTAATCCTTCATAATATCTCTTCAGATTTAGTGCCCATCTCTCCGAAGAATCCTACCAATTGTCGAATATTTTTCAAGCTTTTTCCGTATTTTAATTTCATTTGTTTACAATTTTATTTTGCATTTATGCGTGACACGATTCCATTTAATATTCGATTGATTGAATGCGCTTACTTCTTCAGCAGGGTGGAGACAACAGCGGGACCAGCGGCATAGGTGGTGACGGGAGCAGCATATGCCGAATAGACCGAGGGCGATCCCAGATACGCTGAGGAGTAGACCGATGGGGCATAGGCGGAGTAGGCACGTGGATAGGCAGCAGAATAGGTGGTCACCGGTGCGGCATAGGCCAGGGATGGTGCCGCAGCGTAGGTCAGGGCCGGAGCAGCGGCGTAGGTGGCCACGGCTGGGGTCACAACATGAGCCTGGGCGGCGGCGACGAAGAGAGCCAAGCAGACGAGGAACTAAACATGCAAAAAGGATCATATGGTGTTAGAGATCTCTTGGAACAGGCCCCAATTAAAGGTTCGATTCACCTTCATGTTGATATTTGTTTTGGGTTTTTCTGTTTGACGAACGTTCTCAAAGATCGGAGGAAGTGCGTTGACTGATGTCATTACCCAGTGAGACCGAAGCTTTTATACCCAATCGCAGCTCAAATTGTCGGAGAACAAGTTCTGCAATATGCGGATGTGGATGTGGAATTGGTAGCTAATCCGGGGTAGCATGCCATATCGAATGGATTAGCATTGTTCCACACACGGTACAAGCGCGGCCCAATGAATGTTCGTCTGTGTCTTTTGAAACGAGACAACAGCCTGACAAGGGTCCACGGACTGCCGGACGGCTGGACAGGCAATAATGAGATCTTGATTGTTTGTCGGTTTGTGTGGGTCAAGTCTGGTGACAAGCCAAAAATGCGGGCAAAGAGCTTTGCTAATGGCGGTAAACGAAAGTGCCGGCAAAGCGGAATCACACAAATATAATTACACTCGAACGGAAAGCGTAAGTGGCAGCAAATCATTGTACTTGACGTCATCAAAAATGTTTGTTACAATTGAATCTTTGGCATTGACAGTGATAATTCCGGAAAACGATTGTGGGCGGGAGGGGAGGCCACAAATGTCAGGGCGCGAGTGATTATTGGCCTGGGCACTATTGAGTACTCAATAATCCATCAATAAACAACGGCTTTACTTGTCATTTTCATTCGAAAGTGAAACTTTTCATCGTAGAAAAGTATTTCCAAATCATAGCTGATGGAGCCGCGTGGCAAAGAGGTGGCTTCTGAAGGCCCACCCCATAAACGGTGCCATTATGATGATGGAGCAGAAGAAACTAGCCGGGAACCGTCCCCTCACGGGGCCATGCATAGGGCAATATGGCCCCTAGATGTCCGGATGGGGGGTGGACGAGCCTGAGTTCAGTTAAGAGGCTTTGAAGTCCTCGAAAGTCAAGGTACATATTTTTAGCCAAGGCAAATAGATCCCCTGGCGTCCTCTGGGAGGCATCTTCCAGTGATGCCAGCACCGGGGCGCCCAGCTATCTTCTCCTTGCCCGTGAGAGAGGTCAATAAACAGATACCAAGATGCTTGCAACAATTTGTCTCCTATGTACTGTACTTCAAGGAAGACACACAAATTAAACATTCAATTTATGTTTACAGAAAAATGTGTCAAAGTCCCTCCAGGGAGCAGACACACACACACGCATCACATATGCATGTCGACAGAGCCACAGGGCACTGGTGTCCTGCTCAAATTACCCATCCACTTGCCGCTTTGTAACTGTCAGAGAACGTTACGAACCGCACCGAACCGAACAAAAACAAAATGTTAAATATACGCGAAAAGAAATGAGAATATGCCCCGCACCGCACCGCCCGGCCGCCGGCTGTGTGTGGCGAGGGGCGGAAGGCTCATTAATATCAATTTATGAGCTGAGACACGAAATTAGTCTGTGACAAGTTTCGCCGCAGGATGTGGACACAACAAACAAATATATCCATCCGTTCAGCCATTCAGACACACACACACACACACACACACATGCACATGTGTTGCAAGTTCAGTTTTGACTTCGTCTGGGGGATTTGCGTTAATTAATTCCCAAAGTGTGTTGCGTGTCCTGCCAAAGGGACAAGTATGCGTACACGAGTTCATGTCCTGTGGCGAAATGGTCTGCTTGTCGTGGCTCCTCTCCCTCTTTTTCCCCAAGCAACAAATTATGAAAAATATTCTGAAAAGAGAAAAGGTACTCGAACTGCTTTTCATTTGCCAAAAGCTAAATGAACAGAAGTTCAAAGAAACACCGTAAATAATTAAAAATTTCGGATTATTTGTTACACATTTTGTTCAAAATTGTTCTTTATTTGTTTTCCCACATATTTTCCTCATATTTTGCTTTTTGTTATATTTAACTTGAATTTGCTTAAATTAAGGGGTCATTAAGGGGCGGCAGGCGGGATTTAAACTAAAATGTATGTAATCATTATTAAACAGAAAATAAATATCCATCTTTCTTACAAATCAAGGGCTTTTTGTTTAATCAAATTAGATTTAGGATTATGAAAATATATGTGCTTGTATTGTATTGATTCCAATATGCTGCTCGTATTTATGGAGTCCAAAATTCTTAGCTTCTATATCTAAACCAAAATTTAATTTTATTCTTAAGATTTGTTGTTGTTTAGTTTTATACGTTTTTTTCCAATTTAAAATTCGAGTCACAATTCAATTTGATTTTGTCGTTGAAGAAGCACTTTGCGTGTTAAGGAAGGGGGGAGGTCATGATGGTGGGGTGGGGTGGCGGCTATACATATATAGAAAGATCTTACGGATAGAGCGGTAGTTGAAGTTGAATTTGAAAATTGTTTTATGGGGCAGGTGGTGGTTGTAGTAGAGACACATTGAACTTTAGTTTGGGTTTTTCTTTTGTTTTTCTTTGCGCGCGTACACTGTCCGGTTATGGATACATACAGATCGATCATACATATATCATATTCATATTCTATATAGACTTGATAAAGGTTTTTGATCGACAACAGATTTTTATAAAATTTCATTTCACATTTAACAAAATATGATTCGATGCACATGCACAATTATTATATAGCCATTTCATATAGAAATGTATCTTTGATATATGTACACATGTATGCATATATATATTCTAGTTTTGCGCCTATTTTGTTGTTGTTTTTTGTTTTTGTTTTTTGTCAGATTCCTTTAATGTGGTTTTCTCTGCAGTTGCTGTGGTTTTTGTTGTTTTTGTGCTATATGTATTTATGTTTATATAAAGATATGCCATTAAATTCTGTAATTTTAATTTATAATATATATATATATTCAGGGGGGATAGTCTTTTCGTAGATTCGCAATGGGTCTAACTAACTTCAATTGAGTTTAGGCTACGTTTAGTGGCTAGTTTAAGTATTAGCTGACCTGCTTCTTAGTCACTAATTACACATACACGTATATACACACTTACACATCTAATTCCGATTACGCTATATCTCTTAGTTGAAGTTTAAACTAGTTTTTGTGTTCTGTTCGGGTTTTATTTCGTGTCATTTCACAAGCATAGCTCTTTTTGTTTGTTCACTGAAGTATTTGCGCACAAAGATCGTTCGGGCCTAACCCCACATTTGGTAAAGGAAGTTCCGTGGTGTGGGGGCATCAAAAATTCTCTTTATGGTACAGATCCAAATTAAATATACACTCGTATGTAAATGCTTTCACTTCTTCGGCTCTAAACACTGCCATAACCAGTATATATGTCCGTCTGTCTGCATGTATGTATATGCTATATCTATGTAGAGTTTTTTCTTATAGTGTGGTTTTTGCTGCTTGAAGTCGGAAAGTCTTGTTAGAGTTTTGTTCGCCTCGCTTTTGAAAGAGATTTTTGATTTTTGTTTTTGTTTTTAAAGCGAGACCCACGTCAGCGGCAACTTTATGTCTATAATACAGATTTTTGGGATTCAGTTACCTCCGCTGCATTTTGCTGTTGCTGCTCCTGCTCCAGTTGATTGTCCTCTTAGACAATGGTGGTGCGCTCGGCGCCCAGCGCAGTGGTGGTGCACGTACTGCTGCCCCCTATGCAGACTATCTGACATTTGATGTCCTCATTGGGTAACTCTCAGGAGCTCACCGTCTCATAGTTCCCCCCGCCGCCGCCCAACAGCAGAGGCGACTGCACGCACACTGCAGGTGTCACACCGCCCCCCAGCGTGGTGTAGGCGGTCTGGGAGCGGGGCGACGTGAGCAGCGACTGGGCGGCGCCGATGGTGATGTTGCCGCTGGTCACCGAGCTGGTCAACGCCGCCGAGATGCCGCTGGTGTGTAGGCTGCCCGGATGGGGCAGCGTGTTGCAAGCACCCAGCCCGGCCGCGCCACCGCCACCGCTGCTGCTGTTGGTCTGCAGCGAACCGTTGGACTGGCCGCCCAGCAGGGGCATGGTGCAGGTGGTTGTGGAGCCGTAGGGCGAGGTGGGTGAGGTGCGCGTCTCATACGCGGGCAGGTGATAGCTGCTGGCACCCACTCCTCCAGGCATGACAACACCACCACCAGCACCGCCACGGCCCGGAATGCGGGTGTAGATATTTGGCGGGGTTCGGGTCGAGAGCAGCGGCGGCGGAGCGGTGTAGACGGGACGCTGGGCGGCCGGGGCACGCTGCGGTGTGTTGTACAGGCTGAAGGCGGGGTTCGTTGTCAGCGACAGTTCCCCGTACTGGAATGAGAAATAGTTGATAGTGTGTTGAGTAATTATTAAACATAAGCACAAATTGCTGCTGCCGAATAATTAAAAACAAAACTTTAGCTTTGATGGGAGCCTCGTTTTGCGCACCTCCTGAAATAAATTTATGGGCGGAAAATTCTGATCGAAAAGTTCCGAAAGTGACCCACAAAACACCAACAACTTCTAATGAGCTTGTTAAGCATTCCATGGAGAGTTGGGAAAACAACAGGGGGGAGAAACAAGAAACACTGAACAAAAGCCAAACATTTTTCAACTTTTACTGGCGACTGGACACACAAAAACATTTGCCTCATCAAAATTTGATGGTCTCCTCCCCCTTTTCGCTACCACTCAAAAACCAAACAATGATACAACATTGTTTACAGAATCGCAGTGGATGTGGGTGCGGACAGAGAGGGGAGGGTGGGTCAGCAGCAACTTTGTTAGTGGTAGTGGTAGTAGTGGAGGAGACCGAAAAACAAAGAAAATTATTTGTGCAATTTATTTCGGCTAATTGGAAGCATAAATGTGAAATTAAGGATTGTGGCAGGACGAAGCTCCATATACCCTGCAGATTGTAGATCAGAAAACGTTTGGCTCTGCTGCAGCAAATCAGAGGACACTTCAGGGACATTATGAAACTGCAATAAAACGGAAGAACAATTTGGGGATCTTCTTTAAAGCAACTTTTCTCCGCTTCCAAACATTGTCCAGGTCCGAATTATGTGAAGTAAAAGGTTCATTTCCCCAACGAATCCGTTTAAGTTTTCCCTTTGGCTTGTGCTTCTTCTTCTTAGATTTCTCCTCCCTAATTACCCTTGGCCCTAAATCAATTTGGCCAAGTGTCTATAATGTGTAATAATAGGATTCGTTCTATGCAAGACAAGCCCCGCAATTAACGAAATTGGGTAAAAGTATTTTGTTTGCTGCCTGACGTGTTAATTAAAGGATAGAGTGAGTAATAGTTGTGCGGCAGAAAATTGACTGAATATTCTCTATGCATGAAAAATGTTCAGAATGGTCGCCTGAAAGTATGCTGCACTTTTTTTTGAAACCAAAGTAACCTTGCAGCTGTCGTTGTGTATAGCTGATTAACTACATATTGCCATACATTTTACATACATATTTACGCATAACTCTGCATATGACAATTGCCCAAGTAAAGTTATTTCTTAGCACAGATACAGCTCTATCTTCTTCTATATATCGCATTTCAATCTCTGTACGCCCCACGAAAATATGCCACCTATTCGATTACCTCTTCCTTTGAATATCTCCCTTCCATCATGTGCCAGCGACAAAGGTAGGGAATAGGGAAATACCCAAACAATTGAATCCCATTTGAATTCTCACCTGCTTGCCGAAGGTGGGCGACAGCGACGGTGGCGGCGGCGAGGCGGTGTTAATGCGCGTCGGTGGCGTATACAAAATTCGCTGCGATTCCATATTCAATCGGTCGAAGGCCTTCTCCTCCTGGTGGAACTCATCCTCGCTGTTTGCCTCCTGCGGCACCACATCCGGATTTTTGTCCTCCAGGCTGGAATGGCTGCCCATATTGCGGGACAATGGCTCGGCGCTGCCCTTGTCCGCCTCGGTGGTGGTGGCATCCCCGCCATTGCCATGCCGGCGACCGCGCTTGCTGCGGAATTTGATAAAGATCACCACACAAATGGCGACCAGAATCAATGTGGCAATGACGCCAACTAAGGCGCCCAGAAGCGGCGTCAATTGTACCAGCACCGCTGTCGACGAGGCTGCAGAATGGACAGGAAAGGCACAAAACAGAAACGGGGGAAATTGTGAAAAATTGAATGACAAAAAGTGCACGTTGCAAGCACAAACAAAAAAAAAACAATGCAGCAGCGAGCAATGTGGCGTAGTGGCGATGTGACGACACCCGACCGCCTGACCACTCACCTGTTCGCAACAATGGCGCCGAAAGCGTTCGGCCCCTCAATCGATGGGCCACCTTGCTGGGCCCCTGCGCATTCACGGCCGTCACTCGAATGACAAACACGGAATCGCTGGGCAAACGCTTCACCGTGAACTCCGGATACTTGTACGAGGCATTGTAGAGTATCTGGCGATTCAGTTCGTCGTATATCTGCACATGGAAGTACTGCGGTATGCCACCATCGTAGCCGGGTACGCACTGGATTTGCAGCGAATTGGCCGTGGCATTAAATGCCGTACAGTTCTTAACCGCTTCGGGCAGGTCTATCAAAGAAATCAGGGAACACAATGGAATTATTAGTATTAGTTTTGATTATGATTTGATTTGGTATGCAAATGATTGTTCGAACATCATCACGCCTATACTCTTCCATTCCAATATCAGGTTAGTATTTGGGACTCGAATGTTCTGCCCTTAAGTTTCTATTTCCGAAGATTTTACTCCAATAAAAATGGATGTATTTTCTTCCGCCATTGAGTATCACCATTCATGGGATATTTCCTTAAATGGAGCTCGAAAAGGACCTTTTAATACTGCCAACCGTTTCCGCAAATGACAGCGAAATGGTCCCTGAACCTCAGTCAGGTGGACAAATTCCCCGAGTGGAAAATGTCACGGTTGCCCTTCAGTCTGCTGCCATAAAACCGAAATTCTGCCTAGTTTTCAGGCCATGGCCAGCGGTGGTTTTATAAATAAATGCTGTGCGCTGGCAATTTATTGCATTTGATTATCAGATTATAGCCGAGCGCGCAGATTGCAGTTTGCTGCAATGCTGCAACAGAGGCAGCTGGAGCAGCAGCAGCAGCGGAAGGGGGAGTGGCTGACATGCAGATGGCGTTGGTAAACATGGCTTTTATTGCTGTCAGGGACATCCACATGAACGGACAGTATGGACAGTTCGTGGATGCTGCATGCAACGCATGAGACGACGACATTGCAACGCGTTAAATTGCCACACGGCCGTGCCATGCTGTGCCGTGTCGTGGCATGGCGTCGAGGAGTCGGAGGAGTCTGTGGAACTCACGAGTGAAGGCTACGTACGTGCTACGTGCAACAATTATCTACTGGCCAGAGAACGAGGCACATGCCAGCCCACAGCCACAACCCGAATTGAGTAAACATGTTTGCTGTTGCGTTGGTATTTTGTTGTGTGCCAATCGATGTGAAATTAATTAAATATATTTTATATTCTTTCTGATACTATGCCCCGGGTATATGCGACAAATGACAGCAGCCCCACTCGAAGGATATATACAAATATATATCTTGCAGGGTATCCAAATGTTGAGATACCCAGTCTAGCATATCCTTTCGCTGCCTTGCCTGTGCTTTTCTTTATCTTTTCACTACGAACTGCTGTCCGAGTGGCGGGTAACTCACCTGCCGGCTGGATGTGGTACCAGCAGGGCTGACTGTGGCCCATCGGGCTGCTGGCCACGCAGGAAATGGCGCCGAAGCTCTCGTAGCTCTCCACGTGGTAGCTGTACACGTTGTTCAGTGGGGGCGCCGACGTTGTGGTGGGCATGGTCACGGCCTGGCGATGATGCTGCTGCTTGTGCAGTGCGGCCAGCCGCTTTCGCTCCACCAATTGCAGGGAGGGGGCCGAGGCAGAGTTGGATGCGTGATGGCCAGGGCTGTAGGAGTCGCTGCTGCCGCCAGGCCCGCCACTCGACGACTGCTGGCCCTGCTGCTGGGAAAGCTGTTTCCGCTGCGGCTGTTTGTTCTCCACATGGTTCTTGTGCACCATGTTGGAGTAGACCATTTGCGTGTAGGGCGTCTCCTCGCCATAGTCCTGATAGCCGTCCATCTCGTGCCCCTCCGCCGGATAGTCCTCGTCCTCGAAGCGAATTGCCGACATGTCCACGATGCTGGCCGTGCGTCCGTGCCGGCCATGGAGCAGCCCTCGCTGCAGTCCGTGTGTGTGCTTCCGCTTGCTGCGCTGATAATATCCGCCCAGGTCCGAGCCGGAGCCAGGACCGGACCCGGAAGGCGATTTCAGCGACAACAGGACCGGTCCAACTTGGGGCAGCTCGATGAGACTCTCCAGCGAGTTGTTGAAGTGCCACTTGTAGTTTAGATTATCGAGTGGATTCGCGTCCACCTCGCAGGTGATGTTGATTGTCTGCTTGAGTGCCGCACGTATAATCGTTGAGTCCGACTTGCACACGGGTGGATCTACGATGTGGAGAGAGAGAGAGAGAGAGAGTGTGTGGTGTGGGGGGTGTAAGCAGAAGTGCAGGTTGAAGTTAAGTTGAGTCAGGTTAGTGGTCTCGAGAGGTGGATGGGGGCGATGTGGGGGGATTGGTAGAGTGGTACTTACACTTCACGTCCAAGTAAACCTCGTTGCTGGACACGCTGCCCTGGAGGTTGCTCGCCCGACAGAAGTACTGGCCGTGCGAGGACTTTGAGATGCCCTGCAGCACCAGCGTCTGGTTGGAGATGATTATGCCGCGCGACGAGTGCAGTTGCTTGTCCTGCATGTGTGTGTGTACAAAGGATAACGTTAAAGTTGTGCTTTATGTACGGGCATTTCGAGAATGTTTGTTGAAATTTACGATATTCAATTAACTTTACGATATTACATCTACGATATTCAATTAACTTTACGATATTACATCTACGATATTCAATTAACTTTACGATATTTCCCCTACGAGATTCAATTTACGATATTTAATTTACCAAATCGAATTTACGAATTTACTTTATTCAATTAACGATATTCGGCTTACGATATTCCATTTCATTTACCGATTGCCCCATTCAATTACGATATTCATTTTATTTTTCTTTGTTTAATTTACGATATTCAGATATAGATCTACGCAAATGCAACTGCTACTCACACTGTGATACCACTCAACGCGCGTTATCGCCGGATTGGCCTTCACATCGCACTCCAAATAGACATCCGAACCTTTCAGCAGATTATTCGGATCCAGTGGAGCGCCCAGATTCAGGATGACAATGGGTGCATCTATAAATGATTGAGAAATTAGCTGACATTAATGCACCCTGATAATTGATTGGGAAACCGCTACGCACGTGTGACATTCAGCATGCGCGAATCCTTGAGGTACAGGCCCGTATTGCCATTGCCCAGCGTAGTCATCACCGTGGTGTGACCCTCGTGGAGTTGCTGCGACGTAATGCCCGCACTCAGGGAGATGGAGCAGACCACCTGCCGCTCATTGTCCTCCGGTACGGGTATCAGCATTAGCTCGGAAATTGTGGTATTCCCATCAGCCGAGGTCTGTGATGATGGTTCGATATTATGATCAGTAGAAGTTACCTGCTCTCTGTGCTAAGAATTACTTACCGATTGCGTGGCTCCTTTGAGGATTTGTCCAGCCTTCGACCAGATGATATGGGGCGGTGGACGAGCTCCGATGGCAGTGCAGGTTGCATGGGTACGAGTGCCGGCCACCACTGCATGATTCAGACCCTGCAGCAGCAGATTGAGCGGTGGAACTACGAAAGGGATGGGGAATATCTACAGTTAGAAAAGGCTTCGCATGATCCTATTAGTTTTATTCAGAGCCTGGGCGATTGGTCTGCCATCAGGCGAGTGATTAAGTTTACGATATTCAGTTATTGCCCCACAAGGACAACCACAGCGCACAAAATTCATATGCAAGGCTCTTCATTTCCGCCACAGCTATGTGCATACATACTATATGTGGGGCGACCTTTATGGCAATGTTCATTATTTATTACACACATTTTATTATGCCCATCATTGGACGCCAACGCCATGGGACCCACAATACGATTAGCATGGAAACCGGACCACCCTCTGTCGCCCTCGCCCGCATAACCATAAATGTGCATGAATGTCGACGTGCGACGGGCGACGTGCCACTTGCGACATGCGCGTCCTTGTGAGGCAATGACAAAACTTTAATTACATTAATTTCCATGCGAAATGTCACGCCCACTAGTCCTGCCGGAATGGCAGACCCCCCCCTTCTGCGTGTCCTTGAACTGTTTTGGCAAACCACTCCCCTCCCCCACCAAACCAAGAAGCAGGTGCCTCATTATGAATGGAAATATTTAAAGAGTTTTACTTACGATTCAAGTCGAGGATTACTTTCTTTGAGAGGGCGGGCACCACATGACCATTGGTTGCCTGGCAGGTGTACATCTGAAAGGAAATTTAATGATTTATATAGACATTATTAAAACGATGGCCAATTACTAATAACAATATCCAATAAAACGGGCGGAGGGATGATAAATCAACCTGTCCAACATTTACCTACTTCTAATTGCTGGCTGCTACACGACGCACACAAACACTAATCAATTATGCCCCAAGCTCTCTGTTCGGCCAGACACACAGTCAGAAATCGAAACCAAACACAAGAGTTCAGTTCAAAAGGTTCGCAAATGTACGGCCATATTCGATGGCATAAATTCTCCAGCTACGAATATTTTCTGGATATTAGTGGTTGGCTGCTGGACTGTTGCTAGTAATTCGATACTCATTGGGCCCATATACATTTCGAACAGCAACAACACACACACGGACATTTTATTGGGCCAAAACGAAAATTGTAACGTTGTCGGAGCCATCAAAATATTTGCATAACTTTTGGGGTTCGCCGCATTGCCAGCAAATGTCTCGTTTCTCGTTTTTCGTTTCTCGTTTCCCGATTGGAAAATTAGGTCATAAATTTCTATTTGGTTACACAATATGTATCTTTGTAGTCCCGGCACTCTTATTGGGGCAGGTAGGGGGTCTTAAGAGGGTTCCACTCACGCACAGTGGGCCATCGAGGTGGCTGTCTCTAGGTGTTTATGGATCTCGAACGGTTCTTGTGTTGTCTATTTTCCATTTAAATCGATTGTAACTCAAGCGTTAGCAATCAAATTTAATGATTAATAATTTATTTATGGTATTTGTACGCAGCGTTTTCACAGGGTTCCTCTAGAATGCTTTAATTAACATTTGACGTTACTTTCTGATGGAATTTCAGTATAGAATGCAGGACAATTCGTCTGTTTTACTATTTTAATCGACTAAAATATTGATCTCATTCATACTTCAGCAATACTTCACTTACACCACTTTTTATATTATATTTGACTTACGATTTTACACTTTTAAACCACAAAAAGAGATTACATTTCAATCAATCTGTGGATATCAATCAATGTTACATCAATTTACTCATCATCGATTTTTGAATGGGTTCTGCATCTAAAATTTGTCATCTTTATGCTCTTTTCATATATCTCTATGTCTTGCAGTAGAGTGGAACTGGAACTTCATGATATTCCTATGAAAACTTCCCATAAATTCTCGCTACACCTCTTCACGGCGTTCATTCATTCCTCATCTTTAGGTTTAAGGCAATAACTTTTGGTATTACATGACCAGCATTCAAGTGATTCCGATCCATTCCCAGCCACTAGAATCAGCACAAAAGACTTGGCAGGCCAACAATTTGTTGAACCCACTGGATGGATGGGGCAGGATCAAAGCCCAACTGAATGGCGGGATTAGTGCGGCACAACAATAATGGTCATTACATGGAGCCCGAGGGAAATCCGCTTAGAATCAACAGCACAGCACAGAACAGAAAAGAACACACAGAGAGAGTGAGAGAGAGAGAGTGCAACCGCAAGCCACCCAGGGAATGCAGGGCGTTGCATTTGATTTCTATTAGCCATTGTGCGGCCACAGCGGTCGTGCTTGCCACACGGAGCGCTGTCATTAATGGGGGCCACTGCTCATTGTGGCACACCGAAAATAAATGGCCAGCCGCGCTCAGGGAGCAGCAGAGAAGCATTGTGCTGCCCGAGAACGGCGAAGGAGGGAGGCTTTGTTCCATTCAGAGCGAGAGCCGTAAATATGGCTTACGATATTCGGAGTAGGCCGCAACCACAAAGGGCACTGGACCCGGAGAGGTCACCTACCGTCAATAGATCCTTCCGCTGGATGTTCTTCAGGCGCAGGACATTGCGCACCGAGCCGTCGGGCAGCACCTGAAAGGAGTCGTCGATCAGGGCATGTTCGCGCCACCACGAGACCCTCGGCGGTGGCACTCCCCCACTGGACAGACACGTCAGGTCGATGCTGTCGCCTTCGAGATAGGGTCCCGCTGTCTGGTCGCGTATCTCGGCGCCATGGTGATCCAGTATCGTGAGCTGGGTGGGTGGAACTGCAAAGGCAAAGAAATAAGTCAGTTCCACAGATTTCTAGGGGAGCGGTGAGGGAGAGTGGGAGACTCACCTAGAACTGTCACATTGATGCGCCAATTTCGTGTCGGTGACTTGTGGAAATCCACGCGGCATTTGTACAATCCCGCATCCACAGTCTGGATATTCTTGATTCGCAATGCGGGTGGATTTGTGTCGTAGTGGAAGTGGGCCTTCTTGTTGAACACAGTGTCGTCCGCCCAGGGTATGGCCTGATGCAGGGGACGTCCACGGGCATCAAAGCTGGAACAAATTTAAGAAAAACATAATGTAACGGCATACGGAAACTCTTGGAAGAAAACAAAACTAAGCTAATAACCTCCAGAAAATATAGATAGAACCTAAAGGAACTATGAAAATAGCCAAAGATATTGATTGGAATGGTCATCAGGCAAAGTTTCGAAGGAGAATCTACGAAGCGAGCGCTTAGGGACTCACAAATGCGTACAACAAATGGAATATGACGCTGTCCAAACTTGAGAAACTTAAACTTGAAACTTAAGGGAATATCTTGCAGCAAAATAAAAGAAAAAAAACCACCCAATCAATTCAGGTGTATAAATTTCTTAGTTAAACTTTTCGTACAATTAACAGCGTTCCCCCCTCACGATGCCCTTCAAAATAAACCTGCCGTTACAGTGCCCGGGACAATTAATTGACCATCAAATTGAGTTCCATAATAAAAGACCCCTTTGACACGTTTTACAGCAAAAACACACCTTACAATGGCCAGGGCAGAGAGCCAGGCCAAAATTGTGTTAGCCATTGGTTCATTGATTTTATTGTTGAAGCAATTGGGAAGACAACGACGGGACAAGTGAAATGTGTGTCAAATCCAGGGAATCCACTAAAAATAGAATACTTAATTAGCTTTCGCCTTGGGACCCACAACTGTTTCCAGAGACCAGAAACTACAACCACAGAGAGAGAGAGAGGGGGGGAGACAGAGAACAGTGCAATAAATGACCGAAAGGCAACTTTGTTTTTATTGTTATGGCCAAGCGTTTTTTGTTTTATGGCCCCCGAGTTCTATGCATTTTGACAAAGTGCCGCATTAAATGTCAACGCAGGCCCAAACGCTCGCCTCCGCCCTGCGCCCGCTCCCACCCCCACGTCACGCCACACCACCTCCCTTCTATCAGCAAACTAAATCGTTAAATGCATTTACAGAACTTTTGATTTTCATTTGCTTTCAGTTTTTATTCGCTGCTTTTTTTTAGAATTTTTAAATGGTCACATTTAAATTGGTTTTCATTCTCTTTTTTAGACATTTTTGTATACCCATTAGTCCGTGGAGAACATAGGGTGCATTGTGTTTGTGGAACTATATGCAACGGGCAGACGAAAACGCATAAGAAACCGGATTCTGTCAGAGAGAATGAGCGAGAGAGTGAGAGCAATCTGCTCTGGCCTTATCAGCAAACAGATCAGCCAGCACATTACATACAGAAGGTGAAAACAATTTTACTGTATGCCTCTCCCCCCCTTCGACAGTGAGTTGTGAACATGCAAGGGCTTGCAAGAGAATTCTTCATGGAATTCATAAATGCCAACAATTTTGTTTACTCATATTTTTTGAAACAATAATCGGAATACCTGTAGACAACACGAAAAAGAGGGTATCCAATAATCGGATTTATCCGATTTGCTCTTCATTTTTTTTTCACCATTTTTGTTGACCATTTTTATTAAAGTGTAGTTAAGTGGGAGTGACTCTTGTGTCTGGTTTGATTGAAACCAGGCGAATTTGTTTGCTTTTTCCTTTATGGAGTAGCATGTACATATGTACATACATATGTATGTATGTATGCAATGGGATGTGCGTTAATTCCATTGCATAAAATCTTCAGAAGTGCGCTTTTCCATTTTTATTTTATAGTTGAATTAATTAATTGATCAATTTAGCGCTTGTTCTGTTTTGCCTTGCGGCTTAATCGGATTCCAGTCTTATTTATACTTTTTATTTCACTTTGTTTTCCATGAGAATTAAATGTTGGTTTTTTTTCTGGATTTTCTTTGTTTTTGCTGTTGGGGTTTTTTTTCTGGCTTTAAGTAGCTTTAAAAAGGCCGCAAGACATTAAAATTTCGTTTGGAGACTTTTGGGTAATAAAAATCCACATGGAAGCATTTTAAATTCTCCACGCCGTGAATTATGGGAAAAATCTGTTCTTGCAGTAGAACAGAATCGTAGAGTTTATATTGATGTTGAAGAAAATCCAGTTTAAGTTCAGTTGTGAAAACTTTACTCCGATTATCGCCCGTTTTTCACCACAGATTATCTCACATTTTGAATAGATCATGGGGGCTCCCATATTTCTGGGCCTCTCCGGATGATTTATCATTGAGGCCCACAAAAACATTGGGAAATGCACTCGAAAAGCCAAAGCCAACAATGGAACACAGAAGTACTAAGTGGCACAAGATGGATGGGATATTTGTTAATGGATTTGAAAGATAATTAAATTATGTTCCAAGAAGTGAGAGGGAGATAGAGTTAGCGGAAAGCATACCTTGCTGGCAGTGGGGTTAAATAGGCAAGAGGTTATCCCCCCCATGGGTTATCCATGGCAATTGGAAAACAAATTTCTCATGCAATTAATCTCTCGACCTTTTGTTGAGCGTTTTGGCCATATTGAAATTTCCAGCACGCAAAGAGAACCCCACCACAACAGAAACAACAACAACCGAAGGAGAATACAAAATTTATGAAGTGTAGAAAAGGCAAATTAAAATTGATGGAAAACAATAAAGAAATGCGGGCGAGTGAAAAGTACAGACTCACAGAGGAATGGCAGAATGAGGAGGAAGGAGATATCTGCATAAACCTAACTTTATGCAGTCATAAAAGCTGAAGCATGCCACCCTAGTCCACACAGTTTCCCGCCTTTCGCTCTCTCACGTTCGAGTGGCTGTGGTAATTGCAATCGCCGCCAGCGAGGTCACACTGTGGACCACATGAATGCACATCCCATCCCTACAGCGTGCGCATTGACACTTTGACTTGGCATCCATCGATTTTTCCGAATATACCCTTCAGAGAGGGTATCACGTGTTTGAACCAAGTGTTCGTCCTGCAAAAGAGCGACGAGATTTCGAGCTACAAGAAGGCAGTTTAATACGGGAAACGAGTGTGTGGGTGGATATTGGTAAACTTTTTCTACAGAAATTCCTCATATCTCAAACAATTTTTGAACGGAATCAGATCACTATATATGACATATCTGTCAGAGAAAATATCCCACTTGAAGGGTATCCGAAGCATCTAAAAGCGATCCTTTCTTTCCTTGTTTTACGATTTATTCAACGAAAAAGAGAAATGAATTTAATGGAAAATAAAATAAAGAAAATCAATTTCTGGTCTATTGCGCATCTGTACACCTCCATCTTTTCCTGCCTTGGGTCTCTCTGACTTGTTGGCTCTTCCTGGAAAATGGCAAAAGGAATTTCAACAAAAAATAAAAGTAAAAAAAATAAGTTAGTTGCCAACGAGCGACCTTTGAACAGAATTGCTGAGCTGCCAATCAGTCAGGCAAGTCAGTCAGTCAGTCAGTCGTCCGTGGCTTTCATACTCCACTCACTCACATGTTCACCTCTCTCTCTCACCCACTCACCTTTCAAGCCTCAATGCCCTGTCCTCCCTACGACCCACAAACCTTGCGACATTTCCTGGCTTACACTGCCTTACAATAAACGAGTATTTCCTTCGCTTTTTCGTTTATTTTGCCTGATGATGAGCTTGTTAAAAATGTTTTTGGAACCAGGTTAAGAGATGGTGGGGGGGAACGAGTATTGACAGTCTCCACTGTAAGCCCTTCCCATCGATGCACGTAGGTTCTTCTGTGTAAATATTGTTTATATCGTTAAATTCAACATAAATGCCTCACGTTAATAGAATTTATAATGATGCACCCCCACCACGCCCCACCAGCTATGGGCGTATCTGTCTGCCTCCTACTCTTTGGGCCTCAATTCCATAATTGGCTGAAATTCCCAATGGAATCGAAAACGTATTCCTTCTGGGTCTTTGGTTAATGCCAACAACAACAACAAAAAGAGAATTATTAAGTGAAATTCATTTAGCTGACACTTTAGCGGGGTGTTACTGTGGAATAATCCCATGAGGGGAAAGAGAAGATTTTTTAAATCCTTCAAATTGAGTAAAGATGTGGATTTAGGGCATATTTTAAAAGAGATTTTGGAGGAGCAGTTTGAAAAATAAGGAAAGGAAAATCGGAAGCTTATTTTATGGATAAAAGTACATAAAGGTAGGGAATATGTAAGGCCTATGCCATGCTTAAATAATAATTAGGATTTTATACAAATTGGAGTACGAGAAATCACAGCCAGGAATTATTTAGCTTAACATTTCTATGCAGCTTCAATCTTAAATAAAGTTATCTTCATTAAATTAGCTACTTACGTGTAGATGGGCTTCACATTGCCCTGACGATACCAGATGACCAATTGGACCTTGTCCGCAATCATTGTCCCTGGCAGCAGATCGCAGGGTAGCGCCACCTCCGAGCCCACGGCTGTCAGTACCTCCGATAGGGGTCCTGCAAAATGTAGGCAAATGTATAATGCATATTAACAAATGATAATGCATGATGCAGATATATCTACATATGTTTATACACATATTTGAGATGTGAATGCATAATTTCTATGGCTTTGTGGATGTTTTTGGAGAGGGGTGGGGAGCAGACGCTTTTGTGGTTTCACTTAATTGAAATATATGTGAACTCTGACCTGACCCTGACACTGCGCTTGCCGTCTCTCTCTGGCTGTCTTGCTTTTGTGTACTGACAAAACTATAAATTGACTGACAGCTTGATTTCCCTTTGATGATAAGAGGAGGAACACAGTCGTCGCTGAAAGGGTTTCGAAAACGACAGCACCAGTCCCATTGTGCGGATTCCAACATGGAGACATCATCATCATCATCGTAGACATCGTTGTCGTAGCAGTGTCACCGCACAGCGAGTGGCGCCTCCACAGCCATCAACATCGATGGCATGGCATGGCGCTGTGCGTGCCTCTCCGCCCAGAGGGTGGTGGGGGGACTGCGGCTTCAATTAGTTGTGCGGCCCCCCTCTGGAGATGGGCTCGTGACACGAGCATGGAGACCATACACACTCAGATGTCACGCTGACTGCTCTTTCCCCCATTTTCAGGGTGTTGCCTCTTTCTTGGGTGTCGTGGAGCGATTGGTATGTGTATTTGGTATTATCAAGAGGCATTGTAATTATACAAATTATATTTTTCCATATTTCGTATTGCAACACCAACAACAGGGCGTTGTCGTACGTGCCTATATGTGGCATGCGGAGGAGCCCCAGCCATCCAATGAACGTTTACGCTGAATGAATGCCTTTCCAAAATATTAATCAATATTTATCTAGATTAGCTATAGTACCTCCCTTCCACTCCCCCCCACCCAACACGCACACAATTCTGGTTCTTCCCCATCCGTTGGAACCTTCTTCCTCTCTGGCTCTTTTGGCAACGAAATTCAATTATTTTAATGCATTTTTATTCGATTAATGGGGGAATTTTTAATGATTGACAGGAAAATTACGCGTTTTGCGGATATGTGTCATCTGAAAAATTAAGGATTTAGGAAATGTGGAGTGGACACATACCATAATGGTATTTTAAGTTAATTAATGTAAATTAAATGATGGAATGGCCTATAAATGGATTGAAATTGTGGTTGTTGGAGAGAGCAATGGGTATAGAATGGGGGTAAATTGATGAAAAATAGAATTAAAATTACATGGGAATTGAATAGGAATACAATTTGAATTGTATAAATATATAATGAGAAGGGTATGAAATGGAATAAATCTAAAACTTAAATGGGAGTTGAAATGAGAAGGGAATTAAAACCAAAATGATGACTGTTACTGTATGATGAATTAAATCTGAAATAATTATGATTCAAATGAATTTTAAATGTCAATTTTATTAATAGTTTTGTTACTATTCAGAACTATTTTTTTATAGAAATAAACACAAATTAGAAACGGAAAGCATAAAGATCTAGTCGGGAATGTTTCTAATTAAATTTCTTAATCTTGTTTGGGCATAAGATACGGATCCAAAGGAATACCGATTGAGCAGCCTCAACATGTGCCTGCAATTGGACATGGTTGTGCCTATAGGATTAACCATAAATATTCCTTAAGCGGTTCAATCGCTCACTAAATTACAAGAATTTCTTAATGAGAAACAATACCCAAAAAATGTCGATCATTCGTGCCACTCACTCGGCACTTTCATTCGTTAGCATTTCCGGATTTCCGAACCATAAGTAACATTTGCCATTAGGCAATCGCAATCCTCCTCCAGCGATATGCATAAACACACTTAAACAAATTAAGGGGCCCTTGCCCCCACCCGCTCTCCGCACGAGAGGGCTTTTCGAGAGGCGCCACAGAAATAAAATAAAAATCGAATCGACGCGACGCAACGCAACGCAAAGCAATTGGTAATCGGATGAATGATATAATTCATTGAGGGCCCCAAATGCAATTTGTTATGGCCCCGAAATGAAAATGGAATTTGTATTTGGATTTGGGTCAACAGATCAAAGTGATTAGGCGACGAACAACGAAATGAGTTACAGATACAAATGGACTGGGGGCAAAAGAGGAGATGCCACCGGCTCTCTATAGGGAAAGAGTTCAATTACTAATTGCAATCATCCGAACGGACAAATGTTCACACACGCACAACAAACATATCACAAATGACTCTGAACTTTTGCAATCGAAACCGATTCCGATTCTCTGATCTATTTCGATCTGTTTGATTTTTGATGCATAGCGGAGGAAATTAGTTGTTGTGGGGCGGGGGCTCCGCTCTGACCCTCGGCTCGGGGGCATCAAGAGATTTATTGTCACACGCTCCGAATTGGATGGATTGATATTGATTGAATGATCGCCGCCGCCACAGACGACTCTAGACAAATGTGTAGTCAGTGGATGGGGAAGTGCATTTAAGTGTCGTTCTGATTTCTATTTTTATTGGCGGGGAAATATTTTGACAAATTTCGTTGGATCTGTTGGCTGACTGATGGACATTTGGCTGCTAATGGTGCATGCAACAAATTTCCCGGCTCATGTATTCTATAATTAAGCGAAACATCGCAGTGAGGCAAGCGACCGCCTGGCTGCTGGAAAGAAAGCAACGAAGCAACGAAGCAAGATGTTGTTCATTCCGTGGCCCCGATGTTGTCGCCTCATAATTGTGCCACTTAATGTGGGCGTCAACATGATATGACCAAGTTGTTTGCTTGTTTCTCTCCCTTTTTATCCGTCAAAAACACAAAGAAACAGCTACATATCTGCTCTTGCATTGAGGAACTAATTCTTTCGTTTGCAGTCCTCGAGCCGCTGGGGGATCCACCCAATTTATGAACCAACAAAAAATTCATTCAAGTTCGTGGAATATGGGAATCATGTGTCATATGCCCAGTGTTCGGTCGAAGTACACATGGAATGGAGTGCATATTCGATATTCTTGGAAATTCTCAATAAAATATTTAATCTGTGATGTTGATGAGGGAGTTGTTTCTCCCTTTATTTCATTTTCCAGCTGAAGGCTAACATTTTTATTGTTTCCATTCAATTTTAATAATTCGAAGAAATAAAAGGGAATTTGGAGTGGGTTCGGCATACGGAAACTCCGTGTGATTATAGGGTATTCTTTAGTTTAAAGAGTGTTTCGAAAATCAACTCCTTCCCCAAAATACCGAATCCCTTTCCACATTCTAGTGCATTTCCTGCTCCATTCCCGCATCCACATTTAGCCCAGTTGCATGCCCCCCGGGTGCACAACATTTCGGAGAGCTCATTTAGAACTTTTGAGAAAACAAACAAAAGCGCCCAAGTGCCACAAACAATTATCCAGTCCATCCGTCATCCGTGCATTTGCATCCAACGCGCGGAGCCATCGATCTTTGCCTCAAAGTTATTGATTTATTTATTTGCTTTGCCTGCAACTGTGAAAATATTTTGACAATCGCCTCAAGTGATCCCTAAGCTGCATGTCGATGAGGTAATTATTCAGATCATTTGTTGTTGCGCGCTGCAGGGGCTCGCTCTGGGAGAAAGCACTCCAAAGAGCGCACACTGTGAGCTTTTTTCCTGGCGCCAAACAATGGCATAATAGAATGAAAAAAAAAACTCGCCCATACATCAGTAAATAAATCAAATCCGAAATGTTTATGCTTTCTTTCCCACAGCAGGGAGGGAGTGCGGCCGAACTGCTCTCGAACCCAACAGTATCTATAAATGGAATGAAATGTGTCTGGGCGTGCGAGCCAGCTTCCTTACAAACAGCTGAGCAGATTCCGACATAGACTCTGGCCAACACCTGAACGAGGGACGGGACCGACAGCAGCAAACGACAATCCGGCTAACAATTGACGACGACAAATTGCCAATGATTCAAATGACGCCATCAGCAACAGCAACAGCAGCAGCAACAACAATTTCCACAACAGTAGCTACAGAAAGTCCAGCAACAGCAATGTCAATTGTCGTTAAATGTTTCTTATTTGATTTTGGATACCCTTTACGGGTGGGGCATTACGATTTGAGGCATACAATTTTTTGAAATTAGTGTCCTAGTTTGGAATACGTAGAAGAAATAAATTAATTTTTTTTCCCTCAAAATAGTATCGCTATATCCTTCACAGCCTTCCCAGTAGCTCTCGATCTGCAAGAGTAGCTAAAACTTCGACTTGCCATGCTTATATTTCCTTTGTGTCGTTTCTTTTTGTGTGTCGTATTCCCTTTTATTTCTATATTTTCAAATAAAAACAGCAACAAAGTCTTTTCGTCTCTCTCCCTTTGCCCGGTCGCTTGACGCTTGTCTCTTGGTCTCTGGGTCTCTCTTTCTCTCTATCTGCACGTGACCAATGACAATTTGCGAGCGACTGTCCATTTATGACCCGACTCAAGTATGGCCAGCGCCACGCCCCCTTCTCTCCCCCCACCCACTCTGCAGATCAAGTCAACAGCTTTAGTCGTTGTCGTCGTCGATTTGTGCTTTAATACTTCCTGCAGGCAGCATTTGTCGAGTTTTAGGCGCCTCAATCAAAATGTCGTAGGCGGAAGTTGAAATTGCTGTTGCCTCTGATGTTGGCTGCTGATGTTGCCCCATGTTGAGCCATGTAGAATGGGAATGGGTAGGTAATCATAATGCCAATAATACGATTGCCGATTGCCTTTGGCCCCAGAGTGGAGTAGATTGGAGTGGAGTGGACTAAAGTGTGGGACAGGCTCTCACCCAAATTAAGTCCAAAATTAGTTCGGGCAGAGCTGACAGCTTCAATAATGTTCTTTTCGATGCTGTTCGATACTCTCCCGCCCCACTGCCACACCCACACCCACACTCCTCCCTTAACTGCCTTTCGGCTTGCCTAATAAAGTTCTTTTGTTATTTCCTCGCCATAGGAAGTTGTAAAATATGGAAAATACTGCCATAAATGTGTCTGTTTCTGAGTAATTTCATTTGATTTTCATTAGATTATGTTTGTTTATGCAGGAAGAGCCTCTCTATCTCTCTTTCTCTCTCTCTCTCTCTGTCTGTTGTTCCCTTGAGGGTTCCTTGAAATTGAAATGGGTTCTCGTATGGCGGGGCTGCCTTTAGATAAACCACTTTATACGATTTCCAATAGGAAATGGTACGATTTTGAATTAATTCAAAATCGCTTAGCTGATGTTTAAGTAGGATCAAGCAATTTTGAGTGACCTTAGGACACCTTTAAGTAACGACTGACAAGTTCTCTTAGGCTTTATCTCCGTCTCGGAATCCCTCGTCAATTTCCAATTGAGAACGTTATACCCTTTACTCCCAACCGTTAGCCCCACCACAATTGCGCCCCTACTGGCCCACACGGATGGCGTGTCTGACCCACATCATCTATCCGTACACGATGGCCGTCCATTGCCTGCCCAAGGCATAACCTTACAGCTACCTAAAATATTTCTCTATATTAATATTTATGTAAGCCGCCCTTCCCACCCCCACATAATATAGTTATATTATTTATAACAAACATTTCCCCGACGAGTGGCTTAACTTTTTGTTCATAATCTTGGTTGAAAAATCTCGCGCTCTTTGCATTTGTGGCAGCAAAACTAATTTTATGATGGATTACTTGGCTACGGGGAATGGTGCCCCCTTTCTTAGGCAGTGCAACAGCCCCACTCCCCAAGGCTAGGCACTGCCATACACCTACTACGAAAGTGAATTAGAAATTGGAAGGAGGCGCAGGTGGGAGTGGGAGTTTGAGTTGCTTGCTCTTATCACATTCGTTCCGCTGTCCATCAAATGCAGCGCCCCCTTGAGGTGTATCCCTCCTCTCTCCGTTGCCTTTCTCTGCCCCCTGTCCACTCGTAGAACGTCAGTGTGCATTCGCCTCTGTTGACATTTGTCAAGTGCAAACAGAACACGCACGCACACGGGGATAGATAGCCGGACATGGACACGGACACGGATGGATACAACAAATGCATATACATATACCCGTAGTCGTAAACGGAGACGGAGTCGCCTCTCCTAAGCCATCACTCAAAGTGATTAGATCGTTTCTCGGGGGGTAATCGAGTGCGCCGAATGACGGGGACAGGGGTATATTCGGGACAGATAGAAGAGATATCTCGGATATCCCAGACCTCAGGCAAACGGAGAACTTCACTGATGTGGGAGCAACAATTAAGTTTTCGATTTTATTGCTCAATGAAGATTCGAGGGAATGTTCGAAGAAGTCGAAAAGTCGGTAAAACGTAAGGAATGCGCGGAATGGTTATGGTTTGTGGCCGTGTGTGCCCTTCGGTAAGTGTTCTTTTTTTCCCAGGTTTTAGTTTCAGTTGTGTTGTAGTTCTCGCTTTTCTTTTTACGATATTGACACGGGAAATCGTGACTTTTTCATAATGAAAGGGATTTACACGTGTTTATGGCAGGGACGGGGTCATAACTGTCTGGCGGGTCGCCTATTTCCCTCTCTATATACCGCAAGGAAGTGCTCTGCCGCCTGCCGTCTGACTCTCTGTTTCTGTTCTCTTTTGCTGTTCAAAGAGTCAAAAGTCAAAATGGAATTATGATCTAAGCCCGCCCACGCTGCCCCCTCTCTTTTACACTGGCGGGTTTTGCTAAAAGAATTAAGCCTCTCTTTCGTGCAGTCTGTCGCGCCCTGCGCCCTGCCAAAAGAAGAAGCTTTTAGGCTGCATTAGGAGATAGGCAACAATCAGGCACTCTCTAAGCTCCCGCTCTCCCACTCGCACTCCATTGTCGCTGTTCCACTTCCACTCTGGCTCTCCCACTACTATTTCCATTCGCGCTCTCCCAATCCACTCTCAATCGTACTGCCACTCCTCTCTCACCTTTGACAAAGCTCAGACAATCAGAGTGCTTAAGTGCTTCCTTCTGCTTCTTGGGAACTTGGCAAACTTTCGGCCAAAAGTTTCCACATCTTAAATTCGCTTTAAGAGAAGTGCAACCATCAGAAAGGTGGGTGGAGGGACGTTCTGTGGCAACCTAATCGTTGTGCCACACGAAATTCATGCCGCATCAAATTACCTATCCTAGATATACTCCACTCCGAAGCCAAAGAAGATATTATGCAAAATAATATATAATTTTGATAGCACCCAATTTGAGCCTGTCATAACAAGTCCTGTCCCACCCTCCGCTACGCCGTGGACCCATGCCATACTACTCTGAGGGGAAAAAATCGATATATGTAAAAAATGTTTGCATGACTTTGGGAAATTTAGCAAACTTTTTCTCGTTTCCTTTGTTTTCCTTTTCTCTGGTGCTGCTATAGGCCATGCCCCAATATGGGGCTTCATGGGATATGAAAAATATCTTTTAAATGCAATAAACCAACGAGAAAACGATACCAAACGAGGCGAGGAGGTAGGGGTTTTGGTTTGGGAAAAACAAGACTCATAAAATTAATATGATATAATAAAGCAAAAATTTGCAAGCTGCCAAAACCATAACGATTGATTCTGAATTATAGCCCAAAGGCAGGACGAAAAAGAACTGGCTGATATGCGCTGAGGGGGAGTACCGATACAAAGGCCACTTTTGCCGCAATATGTTTTGCCCGACAGAGAGGAGGAATGAAGGAGAAATCAAATCGAATAAATAACACGCAGCTACAAGAGAGAGACGCGCACAAAAAATGCAAAGAGAGTGGGAGTACAAGAGCAGTACAGCAGGAGCGAGAGTAATGCATGGCAGATGAGTGCAGGCAACGAATCGAATGAAAGTACCCTTGAATTTTAATTCATTTTTAACCTTTTACTAAACTACGTCTCCAAATATGACTACTAACAGATGGCACTGCAAATACCCTTTCTTCTGTGCGCTGCCAAATATCTGCTCAAAATCATCATACCCAATGTTTGCAAAGACAATGGGTACAAAGATACGAACAGCAGCAGACGCAACGCACAGCATTTTCGGCAATCGATGGCAGAGCAAGGAAGACAAAGAGAGGGAGAGAGAAGTGGCCGCAAGGAATTTCCAAGGGATTAGTTTGTCAGAAGAACGGAGTGTTTAGGGGAGAGCAGAATAGTGGGAGCGCGGTCGTCCACTTGCTCTATTTCCACGCGCGCACACGAGAATGCGTGTGGGGGATAGCAGCGAGCACAAAATTAATCATGGCATTGTTCGGCGCTTTTCCAAATAATAAATACTTCAGCGCGACTATAAAATAAATTACTCAAAATCATTTCACTGTCGTTCGCTGACGGGGAGGGGAGAGCAGCCACAAGAGAGAGCGCAGCATAGGAATGGGAATTGCATGGAACGCAGCAGCAGCCGCAGCCGCAGTGCAGTGGATCATGACTTGAGGGATGTATGAAGCGGACCATGATCAATAGGCCAGCAGGAGAGTGCGGAAGAGACGGGAGCGCGGTATGCGTGTTTGGACAGTTTTAACTTTTGGTTTCAGTTTTCCCGGTTTTCGCTGTGTGCGTGCGTGTGTCAACTTCAAATGAAAGCAAAATGTCAGGGGAATTTGTTGATCATTAATTATGTCGCACAAAAACATTTCAGCCACTTAGGGGCCCCATGAATGGGAGGCGTACGCACGAGGGAGCAACAACAACAGAATTCGCTGCAGCATCAGAATCCAAGGGAGGACCAACAACAGCCACAAGATCCACAGAAGAAATAGAAAACACAACACAATGGAATACACAAAAACAGTGCTGTTGACTGAGTGCTTGGTGGGGAAGGGGCGATAATTTCAGCGTCAAAGAAATAATAACAATGCCGGGCCTGCAGCACACACCACACCGCCGAAACGGCGCGAGCATTGAAATTACATGTGTATGTATCGTTTTATTCTTAATTGCTCTCCAGATTTGATGACTCATCTTTTTTCACTTGCCTCTGCTGCGATGCAGCCAGGCTCACATAACGCTATTCCAATGAGAGTGACTTCTGGAGAGCAATGTCAATGTGGAGAGAGTAAGAGTGCAATAGAAGTTTCGGCAATCATGCATGTTTAAAAATATCAACAACTATGAGTTGTATGACCCATTTACTCAAACCGCATCTGGATGGAAGCAGCAAGCAGGAACAAGTGGACAAAAAGGAAAGCGAAAAAGAGGAGGCAGTATGCAAAGCAGAAGTGAAGTGGAGTGAAGTGCAGTGCAAGTGAAATGAAATGAAGACAAAAGAGGACGGAAGAGCAGTAGTACCTAGAAAGAGCAAGGCAGGCAAATGAGTAAAATTCTCGAAAGAGAAAAATATGAACACTTCAATTTTTTTTCGAGTGTTATTCAGTTTAATACAAGGTATTATATAAAATCCAACTTACCACAATTTTTTTTCGAGTGTTGTACAAATGTGAAAAAGAAGCAGAATGCAAGAGTGGCAGAGTGTAAGTGAAAGTGAAGTGAAATACGAAAGAGCTGTAAGGCTAGCAGAGAAGTGCAAATATGAGCAACAAGGAACAATGCTGGACAAATCTCTCAAAATCTCTCAAAAAGAAGCTGCAAATGTAAGTAACTATATACAATTGTTTTTCGAGTGTTATATAAAGCACAGTTTCACACAATTTTTGTGCAGTGTAATATTACAATATCACATACAAAGATGAGCATTGAAACATAAACTCTCTTTGCACTCTCTCTCTCTTTTCCTCCTGCAATACTCCTGCAATTTTCAAGGCTCTGTCCTAACTCTTCCTCTCTCAGTCTCTCTCTTTCGTTGACAGCTTTAAGCTCTACCGATTTATGTGGAATTGAAATTAAATTCATGTGCATATTTTTGCTACATTTTCAGCATTTCACTTTTCTATTTTCCTCCTCTCCGACTAGAAAAACTGGAACAGCAATATCAAAAATTTTTGTTTATTTTTGTGTTGCTTTTGGTTCCTATTATTATTTTTATTTTTATTGCATTTGGGTTTGCCATCTCCCCCGTTTTTCGTTTTGTTTCTCATTTTTGGCGGCGCACGGCCACTTCCGTTCCACAGTTTTTTTTTTGTTTCTTTTCATTTTTGGTTTCTGGGCCAAGGGGGGAATATTTATACGTCAGCGCCTGTCTGCCACCACTACTCGCTCCACTGGCGGGCTCCCTCCCCGTCTTTCAAGTAAAATATTGCCTTAGTCTCTGGTTTTTTCTTTTAATTTGGAGCAAAATGTCAAAAAAGCAACACAAAAAATTAAGTAAACAAACTATAAAAGCAGATTATAAAGATCCATAAACAACGTCTCTGGGAGACGGCAACGCAGATATGCAAATGAAAACTAGGGGGGAATACTAGCTTGAATCGTTGATAACTTCATTAACAAATTAAGGTGGTGGGGGAGGGTAGAGCGAGTAGAGCAAAGAGAGTGCATGGGCTGGGGCAGGGTGAGCGCAACTAATTTTTAAATTATTCGTATATTGTCAAGCGTTAGTCATGAATATTCAAGCATATTCATGCTTGGCGTCTCAGAAATTTACTCTTTAAAATGTTATTTAAAAACAGAAAAAGGAAGAGATGAAGAGAGGGAGGCAGAAAGGAAGCAGCAGTCTTACTGTTTAGAGCCCACCCCATCAATCGCCTGGTATATTTATGGGTAGGAAGTGTGTCTAATTTGTAAATCTCATTGTGCACACGCGCTCTCTCTCTATATCTCTCTCTCTTTCCCTCTGTTTCTCTGTCAGATAATTTGTCAGATAATGGCTCATCTATCAGTTTTCTCGACAAGATTGATGGCTAGATAATACGATTGATAAATCTCAATTATTTTGGAAAGCATCCTTTTTCCTTTTTCGAGTTAATCTTGAGAGAAAAGCGATTCGATGGAGGACTCTCCGACAATGATTTGATTTTTGGCTATGTCACTTGCCATGTCATTTCCCACACACATAGAGAATGATAGAGAGACAGAGGGAGACTCCCACCATTTGGTCCAAAACGAAGGTAGAACATAAGTGACTCCAAATGACAGGACAAGAATTGGAGCCAAGAGAAATTGTGGCACGGCAATAAAATTGTCTGCTTATTGGCATCATCATTCGAAGGCTGGAATGGGATGGATATGGATGGACTTACATTCACAGCTACCATTGTGATGGAGATTAGATGACACGCGACTCCTCTTCTCTCTACTTCGAGGTGTGGTCGTTAAATATTTAGAGGAGGCATCCATAAAGATCTACCAATTTATTTTGGATCAAATTTAAGGTTAAATGTTATTGGCGGCTGTTAAGTGTTATATTTCATTGGAAAGGGAGGACATAAAAGATTCTATTAACCTTCAAACTATTTTGTGACATTTTAAGATGAGAGGGAATACTTCAATATTGAAGATTGTTGTGTTTTAAATCCACAATCTTTGGACGAACTTTATATAGTTACCATTTTTATGGAGCTTGCCCCCATATTATGTGATATCTAATGATACACCATTTTCTATGCCATTTATGATGCTTAAACTATTTTTTCTTTAAGAGACTGTATTTCAGGGATTATCTATCCTTACGAATACGATTCTAAAGCAATAAAACGATTCCCATGAAAAGACTCTGACATTTGCACTACCTACCAATACCTTTGCTTACAGGATATTTTAAATGTTCCTTACCATTCGCTTCGTCAATCGTCAATCTACTCCATTCATAACTTCCCCCGCAACTACGTGTAAACTGATTTTAATACCCCACTGTGTTGGATACACACACACACACATTAATTTTCTATATACCGATTTGGATCTTTCTGACATTTAATTTTCTTAAATTACCAAATGAAAATATAACAAAAGCTAGCTATCGATCAAGGAATTTTTATTGTTTTCCCACAAAATACAAGAAAAGGAATCTCTGGATTTGTCCATGCCCTTTTTCGCCCTCTGCCACTCTTGAAACGCTATGAAAATAGTAAAAATGGAGAAAAATAACAGAAAATAATAATAACATACAGTAGAAACAAAGAAAAACATCAAAGGAAAGGCCCCCCCACCCCCACACGAGAGAATGAGAGGGAGATAGAATAAGGGAAAGCGGAAAATCGCTTATGCAGGAAGCACTTTTCTTTAAGGCTCCTTTGCAGAGATTTTTCATATGCAGCAGAGCGCGGAAAGTGGAAGCTCTTATCCACTAACCCACTCTCACTCCTAGGTCACTCCCCCGTCTCCCACACACCCTTTTTTCTGTGTAAGTGTGTGTGTGTGGCAGACATTCTCCCTCCATATTCTTCCTGCCTGGTCTCCTCCACCATTCCCATGCCCTGCAGTGTGGAAACGTGATTTCAGCATAATTCCGTATATCTGAGCATAAATGGAGCATGCCACACAAACACACCGCACGCCTTCCCTGTACAGAAAACGAACTAAAGATATAGGAGGGAAGGACACTTCTCACAAATCCACAGTCAGGGCCACAGACAATCCGAAGGCACAGATGGCGAGGGACAGAAAGGGACACACACAGAGACAGAGACTGCACTTTTACCAGTTTATTGTGGCAGAGGCTAGTAGCCGCTTCTCTCCTACCACCAGATGGCAGGTGGCAGGCCACAGGAACTAGTTCTAGTAGCTCCACTCCTTCCCAAAATGACTGGGTCAAGTACATTATAAGCGAATGCCAAAAAAATGTCGGTTAAATCTCCACAGACACAAAATATGAGAGGGCATTCGACTCGGCTTGAAAATTGGGGCGCTAGAGTACGGGCTATAGAGGCCAAAAACATATCTATACGTAAGGGAAATATATATGTAGATAAAGTGAAGAATGAAAATTAATATAATTGATAGATTTCAATGAAGGATTCAAGCAAAATAGTTTTCAAAATACACACAGTAAAACCCACTCTCTGTTTACAGAAACTTTTCATTCTACCCTCGCGCTCTCTTTGTGGCGGCTGTAGAGAAAATAATAAAAACTAAAACGAAATCGAGGCGAAATTCATTGATTCATTGAGTGCCAATTTACAAATCGAAAAGGCAGCCGCCGCCGCCATCGCCTCCTCCTCCACATACTCCACACATGCCACACTCCACAAGCAGGAAAAATCTCGAGCAAATATAGGAATCAGCATCGGAAAATGCATCCATCGGTGAATGGGAGAGGCAGGATGAGTAGACCTGGGACCCCTTTTACATCTGGCACAATGGCGGTGGCGGGGGTTGGTGGATAACATGGAAACTCGAGCGGTTTAATGTTTTGAGCCCACTGATTCGTGCCTTCTGCGGCCTTTGCTGCCGCCTCATGTTGCCTCCTGTTGCCCCTACGGCTGCGGTGCATATGTGTGTTTGCTTAAAAAAAATAGATGGTATATTTTCCTGGATTTTCCGCACACACATTTTCATTCATTCCGAAATGCTGCTGCTGCTGATCTGCCCCCGTAGCGTCTGCGTTGCGGGTGAGTAATTTTTCAAGTATTTTCCATGTTTTTCCTGCAGCTTTCATGTTTGTGTGCTTAGCCCCTGCCCCTGCCCACCCCCCGTGTCCTGCCTCTGCCAATATATTCGGGGAAAAATCAAAGATTAAAATGAGCAACGGGCCATTCCAGGATGTTTTCCGAATGATAGAAAAAAGGACTCGTACGTACGAGTATTTGCCCGAACGCTTAGCCTCTGCCTGTCTGCCTCCTGGCAGCGGGGTATTTTGGGCATTGGTTTTGATTTCATCAACAGATGCTGCCCCACGGATTTGGAATACGGATACGGATAGGAATACCGATGCCCCCTCCATTTCTGGCTCCTCCATTTTTCCACAAATTATTGTGCAAATATTTGACTTTCAAACATAAAAAAAAAGAAAGGGGAAAGGGGAATGGTTGATGGCTGTGGCAGGGGGAGGAAGAGGCAAACAGACAAAAAATCCCCAGAAATACATTTATTGAATTAATGGATTATTTCTGCGTCAAAACATCTGCGACCGGACCGGCAGACCTCTTTACGATTGTTTTTTATTCCCCCCTTATCCACCTACCCTGCTCAAAGTATTTATTTACTTTTTTTCCGGATTATAATTTATTCAAAACACTTTTTGACCTTTTTTTGGTATCGATGTCTCTTTGTACCTTCCCCTCCTCTACATACAGGGGGGTGGCCGGCCTTCCGTTCTTTCATTTGAAAATTGGTAAATTTCATTTAATTAGATTGGAAATGGAAAATTAACACTTTAATCTGTGTGGAAAATTGTGTGCTCAAATTGAATGAAAATTTCAATTTTCAAATTAGACCAACAAACAAAACGAATTTAATCCATGTTACGGAAGCATGAAAATCGATTTTCTATGCGGTTTTAATGAAGTTTTCTTCTACGACAGAATGGATGGTGCGATTCTGCAGGAGCTCTGCCACCTACCAATCAAAGTGTTGTATAATAATGTACCTACTACATACTTCTTTTTTGGCATTATACTAATACATAGATCTACTTCTAACCCCCCACATATCTACATCTACTAACTACCGCAGCAATCTCTCTGTTGGCCAAAAGTCTCGCCGTCAAACGGTTTGCATGTTCAAATTACATTGAAACTGAGCCAAAGGCAGAGGCAGTGCTGCTGGTGGCAGGAAAAAGGGCCACAAAAAACACAAAGCACAAAAACCATTTCACAATTTTCCATGCCAATTGGCCAACAGAGAGAGGAGAGTGAGAAAGACGGCGGGGGGGAGGGGGGCAGTCATTTGTAGGCTTGTTTTTAGATGGTTTTTTTTTTTTGCTCATGCCATAAGCCACACACATGAATTCCAGTTGTGGCCACTCGATGGGACACAAGCAACCCCTGAGCCACCACCCTGCGGCACATAAATACTCGTACATATATGTATGTATGTATGTATATACAGACATGTGGCATTGCCACAATTTGGCCAAAAACGTTGGAACATTAAAATGCACTTGTTAACAAGTAATTTGTTCGTGGAATGGCAGATATTTGCTTATCGCAGCCATGAAATCACGGGTTTCCCGTTTATCCGTTGAATATTTGATTAGATATAGGAACTCGCCTCGTTAAGGATTCGACCCTTTTTTTTAACAGTAGCAGAGTGAGTGAGGAAGGGGCAGAATGTGTGTGTGTGTGCATGTGTCAGTGCGTGGGACATGTGTGGACCTCTCTATAGTGAGAGTCTCTTTAAAGATTCGATTCCCTTGAACAAGTGCATTCTCTCTCTTACAATTAAGATTGTAATCACTCGAAATGGTGTTATAAATAAGTCAAATCTTATGGATTGGCATTCACCCATGGATTTACTTTAGAGGGGAGGATTACAAAGAGGATTACCCTTGAAAGGCAACAGCAGCAGCATCTGAAAGCACTTAGCAAGTAAGAGATTTCTTACAACATGCCAATGAGAGACCAATGCTGCTCCTTCCACTCCTGGCAATAAGGGGAACATGCTCGATTCTCCCACTGAGAAGAGAATTTAATCTTTATTACAGAGTCAAGTGGGTGAACGGGGGCGAGCGGAAGAGAGGCACAAGTACTTGAAAATAATGTTATATACGACTCTGGAATATACGGTCCCTGACTCTGACTCTGCCTTTGGGACGGGGACGCGGACTGATCCCCCCACAGCAGGCGGACAAAATCAATTTCAATCAAACAAATGCAGCCTCGCGTTGCTCTCTGCGTCGGGGAGTCGCGCAGGGGGATGAGATGTGAGGCAGAGGAGTCTCAGACCAAATCCACTCAAGTGAACCAATAAAAACATGAACTGAAATTATTACGGAAAAACTGTTTTTATATTTAGGATAGTGGTTACAGGAGGGAGGGGTGGCTGGGTAGAGGGTCGTTCTTCGAAAACAGAGAAATGAATTGAATGTAACAAAATAATTGAGAATAATCGAATTTAAATCACATTTTCGGGCTGCGCGACACTCTCTGATGACAACGACAATAATGATGATTGGATGTTAAGGGAGGGAGAGAGTGGTAGAGTTGGGGGAGAATGCCGGCACAAGTGACGAGGGGTCAGGGGTGACAAGGCGGCGGCTGTGACGGTGGGGAGGAGTTCTCTCAACTGTGACATTCATTACCACATGCTGCAATTTTATGGGCAAGTACGCGAGAGCACAAAAAAAAATTAAAAATAATTAAAATGCAACTTTTAGGAGGGATGAACTGTCACAGTTATCTTTTAGTCACATTTTAATGCCTTAAATTACTGGCTTAAACCCAAATCCTTAAACCCCGAATAATATTTTAAATAACAAAGTCAAACAATCACCATTGTTAAATTTTTCCCTGAAATAGAAAACCATTTTTCAATGTTTCCCCTCTGTTATTTTCCAGCTTTCAATACATGGCGAGTAAAAAAATGGAAACAGCATTTCACTGTTTTCCATTTCCCTTTTCAATTAACCCTGAAATCGAGTGAATGAATGACTGACTGAATGACCAAGTGAATGTGTATTATTTATTTCGGGTGCAACCCAGATGCCAGATGTTTGGCCCTGGGAAGGTTACGCCTTCGTTTACCTAATGGAACCAACGAAAAAGAATACCAACAAAAACTAAACATAATCATAGTTGAGATTCGGTTCGGTTCGGTTGAGGTTGAGGTTGGAATGGGAATCGTCGGGATAGGCCGGCCACACAACAAACAAACGAAACAACAAACCCATTGACATGGCTCTCTAATTTCCGTTTTGTCATTAAAAACCCCTTGATGTGGAGGAATATTTGATCCTTTCATTTCTGCTTGAAGAGTTTATTTCATTAAATTCTTTAATTGGAATTCAGAGCTGAAAAGTCAGGATTCAGCGAAGCCCAACGATTAATTGTTTTCATATTAATTGTCAAATCTATATTTATTTGTCTATAAGTAATGATATTTTACACCCATGTAAATATGAACGTGGGAGATAAAAAAGAGCGGTAAAACTCTGTTCAGCACTTACCTTCATCGGCGCTTGCCGGATGCTGTTCGGCCTGGACCGCATTCTGGAAGAGTATTAGAGCGACGGTGGCCACAACTAGGCAGAGTCCCAGCGGCAGCTGCCGTGCAGTGGAAAAACTAACCATTTTCCAGGTGTATTTTTTCAGCTTTCCAAAGTTTGATTTCGTTGGACTCCTTCCTCTTGTACTCCTTTTTGTTATTCCTTTTTGAATTGTTGCTTTTCACTGTTGCGTTTGTTTTTCAATCAATTTTCCTTCTGTTGCGTTGTGTATTTTCCAGTGTTTTTCATAAGTTGTTCCCCAATGGAGGATCCTCTGGCCGCTGTTTCGTGTTCGTGCTGCTATTTTCGCTTGTTTTTTTCATGTTTTCTCCACGAGTTTCCTGCGCTTTTCAATATGATTCGATATTATCCACCATTCGCTGACATACGCCACTGAAAAGGAAAATGGGTGCAAACAAGAAAAACATTTTCACGAATTAGTTTTCATTTATGCAACAAAGGGGAACATGCCACAAGAGCAACAAATATATTCGAATTGCAAATTGAATCAGAGACGGGTGGGTATGGGATTCGACCTTTCAATCCTCTCCTACTCATACGATCTATATATAGTACATATGTATATATCTTTTGGCTGTGTAAAGTGCATCATGTGGGTTATATTCGAAGGAAAATGCTTGGGAGTCTGCATTTCCATGCCGGAACGTGTTCAATCAAGTTTCCTTAATTACAAAGTGAAATTTTCGTGTCAGAAGTTGAATGCGAAATGCAAATCGAAGGAGGCAACTGGGGTGGAGATGTTTGTGGGAGGGGATTACATTTCTTTTGTGCTCCTTCTAACAGTTGATGGAAATGAAAATGAAGCAAAATCTATGCTCTGATGCAAATATCTGGAATAAAAATAAAAATGAAAAAAGAAACCAAAAAATTGCATTTTGTCTTTCAGAACTCTTCTAAGTCTTAAATATAAAATAAACTCGAAAATATCATCTTTTTAACATATTTCTGTTGAAAATGCTCGTGGAAATGAATTCCATTTTTACCTCAATTAACTAATTAAATTCCTTAACTTGTATTTCCTTCGTTAGCTGGGAACTCTCATCAACCTTATTACTCGCTTGATTCTGCTTCTTTGCTTCAACACAATAAGATTTAAATATTTAAACCTCAAGAAACAGCCTGGGTGCAATATCGCTGATAGACTACAGTAGAGCCTGTATAAACGGACGAATCAAACGGAATAATGTCCAGCAGGCAGTGGCGACTTAAAGTTCCATTGGGGCAGGGGCAGGGCAGGCCCGATGGCAGTGTAAATAATAAATAAATAAATATTGTTATATTTAACAAGACTGTGGGCAGTGGGAGAGGTGAAGAGAGCGAGAAACAGAGAGGAGTGGGATAAGAAAAGAGAACAAATAAAGTACGAGGAATGGTATGGAATATGGAAGTACATTTGTTGTCCACCTTTCAACATTTCAGCCAAAACAAATTGACCTCAATATATTAGTACCCCAGGGACGGTGCTGCAGACAAGGCAAGGGAAATGCATACAAGAAAGCAAAAGTAGGGGAGGGGATTCGTTGGTCTGTCAGTCACACAATGTAGATGGGTGTCCGCTCTTTCGCTCCCACTCTTTGGCTTGAAGGCATGAAATATCTAACTTAATTCCAGGAAAGTAAATGCAAAGATTTAAGTAATATCACCTTTCATACATGTCCTGCCGTACCCGTTCACCCTCTGACAAGCACCCTCGCCCTCACTCTCTCTGCCTATCGCTTTTCTCTGGCTTTTCCCCTCATGTGTTACTCTTATGTGCTCTACTTTATTCTACCTCTATACGACCGTATTCTTGAACGCATTTTAGCCACATTTTGTTTTTGGCCAAAAAGAGGGGGGTTACAGGCAATTCTTCTAATATAAACACACTCCACAACACACACACACACACACAAACATTTGAGGCGGGGTGGTGGTGCTGTTGGGCGCTCACACATTGACACTTTTACGGGCATTCCCTCTCCACTCCCTTCTTTCTCTACTAGCCGGGCGAGTGGCTTCCCTTCAGCCCCTAGAAAGCGTGTTAAAGGTGAGAGGGCGGCCACAATTTTCTTCATATTTCCATAGGAGCAGCAGCAGTGGCAGGAGGAAGTGGCGTAAAGTGGATACAATGCATGAGCTGCCATTCATAATATTACGCGACAAGCGAAACGTGGCGAATCCCTCCACCAGCCACTCCCTTCAGAAGGAGGTGGAAAAGGAGCAGAACGAGCAGAAGTGGAGTGGAGTAAAGAGTGAGTGGAGGCCACTGAAGAGGGAGCCGAGCCACAAGAATTGGTAAATAAGGAAAGGCAAGGAAAATCATGGAAAAGCAACAGCAGCAGACATTCTAGTCTGCGTAACAGAGGAGAAAACTACACGTGTAGGCAAAGCAATCAACAAGCAGGATACGAGTCGAATGAGTAACATAAATAATAAAAGCCAAGAGTAGCAGGAGCATTAGGAGGAGGAGAAACCAGAGAAAACTAGAGGCAGCACACGAGAGGAGCAGCACAGGAAACGTGTAGAAGGAGGCTCCGACATTTGTATGAATGATGTCTGAGAGAGACCAGGACGAGGACGAGGACGACGATGCGAACGACGCATGAATGGCAAATGGCGAAATGGGTGAGTGACGAGTGGCAACTCCGGCCACCTACCACCACCCAGCCTTCCCCATCCTGCAGCAGATTGCCACCATAGACGAGAAGGAGGATGGCAGGAGGACCGCACAGGTTGCCTGCTTATTTATGCTGTGCCTATTGCTGCCACTCGAGTCTCGACCCAACAAGGCTCTCCAATTTAGAGGCAGGGAATGGAACGAAATGGAAAATATGGAAAATAATCTAATGCAAATCATGGCCATGGACTATAGAGGAATGGAAATCGTGGAACACAATGGAAGGGAATAGTTAAACATAGTATTGGGAACATTAAATAATGGAACACACTGGAATGGAAGCGTATAGTCCCTAGAAATATTGTATGACCAAATGGAATTACGGAATGGAAGACTGAAGTACAACACAACACAACAAAATTACTGCAAAATAAACGGGATAAGGAAAGGAATAGGAAATGTAGAGGAAGCTGAAGTATGAATGGGTCAGTGGCATGCAGGGGGATCCCAGAGAGACAGAGAGGGGAAACATAATGGAAACCTGTTGTTTGGCGAAATCTAATTTTGTACCTTCCCAACACATAAACAAACACAGAGGAGGACCTTTGCAAAAAGCCCCATAACTTATGAGAGGACGAACCCCCGCAGGAGGGGGAATAGAAGTTGCAGGGAACAGTAGAAGAGGCGAAAGAGGAGCTGGAACACCCAGAACTCTGGACTCCAGATGGTTATTTAATTTGGGGAAACGATGTAATGGCCGGACGGACTGAGGTGCAGGTGTGAACGAATGACTGTAGCCAGGTGTAGAGGCACAGGAAACTCATTGCCACAGATAAGCTGCAGCGTACGTTGTGTGTGGGTGTTTTATCTGCTTATCTGGGACGAAAGGGAAAGCTACAAAAGGTGTGAAAGTGTGCCCCAGATAATCTCAGGCAGAGTTATGTATCATTTTGTAATGTTTTCCCTTTAATCTGGCAACGTTTTTCCATGTCAGGCAGCTCTTTAAGGAGAGACTCAGAGGAGCAGAAAAATTTAGGGAGAAAATGTTCAAAATCCCCCTTAAAATCTTTTCTCCGAGTTCTTTGCTGTGCTTCAATTGGCACATACTCCTTGTTTGTCCCTTCTTGCTATGAAATTCTGCACTCCTTTTGAGTATTTTCTCAGGTTCGGCTTTGAATTTTCCCCGCACCCCCCATTGCTCTGTCTGGAAAACCTGGAAATATTCGGAAATATTCTTAGCCAATTTGCATAAGTGATTTGCTGTCTCTTATATCTGTATATGTATCTGTGTCTGTATCTGTGTCGCCTGCTACACCACACTCTGTCTGATCTCTTCATTTTGCTTGATGTGTGGCACACAGAGGGGGGTCCAGCCTGTCTGTCTTGTGTCTATCTGGGGCACACAGGTGAGGCACGTGTGCAGGAGGGAGGGGTAAGGCAGGTGGGAAATACGAGTATGTGCGAGTGGCAACAACGTGACGCTTATAAATTTATGAAGAAAACTCCAAAAAGAAGAAGGGACTTCATGTGAAGGGCCATTGAGGCGGGGGCGACGGGAGGCGTGAGGCATGAACTGGACCCTGCCACATTGACAGCACTGACAATGGGAGTGGGAGAGGGCGAGTGAGAGAATGACAGACACTGCAGTAAGTGAAATTAATTAAAAAGGACGAATAGCGTTAGTCAAGGATTGTTGGCTGCTGGAAGGACCTGCAGCAGCAGCGTCAGATGGATGAACTCCGGCATGGCGTCACACACACACACACGCAATGACACACAATGACAAAAAGATGTCAACACTTTGTTGAAGATGATGACGTCGTCCTGCCATCTCTCGTCCCTTTCCTGTCCGTTACGCTCCGTCTGTCTGTTGCAGTCATCCATTGTTGCACCCATTGTTTCATATTGCTCTTCTTATTGTCAGTCATGGATGGTCCTTGTCCACGATGCTCCTAGTCCTAGTCCTAGTCCCAGTCCTCCTGCTTCTCCTCTTAGCCACGTTCCTCCTCCTGCCGGAAAATCCCCATTCTCATTGGCGTTTGAAGCTGTTTATAGAGTGGCAAGATCCTCCTCCTTGCAGCAGCATTCTTGGCTGCCTGCCTGCCTGCCCGCCCGCTAGCCCGCCAGCGTGCCGGAACGTGAGACGCCGGACGGGCGGATGGCATTGTTAATAATAGAATGTTACTTCTATTTCTGTATCCTCCACTTCCTCCCTAGCTCCCACTCTACAGCAAAGGAATCGCGTTTCTCACTTCTTTATTTTTCTTCCACTTGAGATTGTCGCCCTTTGAAACAGAATTTTTCCACCATCTTTTCGCTGAAAAACTTAACTTTTCTTTCTTGGAGATTTGGAGTGGTATGTGGGTGGTATAACGAGTCGGCCAGAAGTTGGGGCGGAGTCGCTGCATCGCTCATTTAAATAATAGAATTTAATATTTTATTTGCTTGGTTTTTTCCCATTTTTGTGAATTCTCTGTGCAGTTTTGCACAAATAGTAAAATGCACTCCAAAATAAACATGCAATACAATAGCTTTCCTTAAAAACTGATGTAAACTGCAGTTTTTCTTTGTTTTCCTTGCTAATTGGATATTTCCCTACCTTTCATGTACTGAACCCTTTTTTTGTTTGCATTTAAGTTCCATTAAAAAATCTAACGAATGTGAAACGTAAATTTCCCCTGGGCCCGAGGAAAATTATTCACAAACTTTTTTCTCAAATATTTTGGCACATATTTGGGTAAACTTTCCGGCCAATGTAATTATGTATATGTACATACATACATATGCATGCATGTATGTATATTTACTTTGCTTATCAAATATTGAAAGCAAATAAAATCCAGTACATTTTTTCCATCAGTAGAAAAAAACGGGATTTTTCCCCTGTTTTCCTGGATTTTCTTTGTGTACATTGTATGCCTATATTTCCTTTACAATTGTTTCCTTTAATTAAAAAACACAAAGAGTGGGGGCATGGGATAAGGGGGTATTGATGTGGGGGCCCATGCATACTTACGGCTGTAAACCGATTCCCCTGTGTGTGGCAGATGTAGGGCAGGGGCATGAAAAATGGAAAACGGAAAAGCCAGTGTGCCCCCAAAGCTCGTAAAATTTCAATGTCAACAATTTCACCCATATGAATGGACGTGTGTGTGTGTGCGCCTATAAAGTATGCCTCTGTATGTACGTATCTGTATCTGCATGTACCTCTCCTTTATGCAATAGATACATCCATGCATATATATGTATGTATATAAATACGTATGAGATCCCTGTATCTAAGACTAACAAAAATTGTTTATTTAATGGAGCATCCCCCAATCTACTCCCTACACAGCCCCTGGATATCTGAATTTTGTTTACTCCTTTCCCATTCTTCTATTTTTTCGATGTTGTAAAAAAACACACAAAAAACGGTAAAGCAACTGAAAGGAAAAATTGAAAAAAAAAGGTTTAACTAATGGCATAACCCTGTAAACAAAGAAAAAGTGCCCCATATACATTCACATGTATGTATTATAAAAGACACACTAAAACACTAAGGTTGTTACAGATACAGATGGAATTACAGTCCCTTATTTTATATTTTTTGATATTAATTTAATTTTTGTATTTATACCCATATCCACGGTATATTCACGCAGTAAAGTGCTTTGCATTAGATACTCTTCCATTGATTTCTGTCCTCTAAAGATCAAACACATATTCGAAATGCAACAGCACTCTTTGCTTGCCGCATATACCCCTTTAGCGGAATTCCCATACATTCCAGGGTAATATCAGTACAGAAGCCGATAAACTCGTGGGATATTTGTCGAGCAGAGGCAGCATAGGAAGGTAGCCAGGCACTGTGCCGCGTAGCGATTCAAAAGGCGCATCAGCAGCACAGCACACGCACACACACACACACACCCACAGATGCAGAAGAAAATACAGCCGAAAATACAGCCACAGCCACAGAGGAGGTCTGTTCTCCCGCAACTCCCTTTGCCACATATCCTTGGCACATTTCATTCGGATAACAAATGCCGGGAAAATTATTTTCAAATGTGCCGCCAGCGAGCGTAGAGGGAGGTAGGAGGCAAAGAGTCTGGAGCGAGGCTGGCTGCACGGCTACTGCTGTGCGACCGACTCCCCCTCCCTTTTCAGGCAGCAGCAGTGGCAGGGACATTGTTGCCCCAGACGCACACACAAGGGCTAGGGCATGTTTTATTGGCCCAAAATGATGCTTTGTTGGGGCTAAAAGCGGGGGGCTGGAGCAAGGGAGAGTGTGAAGTTTACTTTGATGCGGCGCCTTTTATTCTGGTTTAAAGCGAGGGAGTAAAAAAGGGAGACAGTGGGCAAAGGGAGCAATAACGAGGGGAAGCGTTTTGTTGCGTCTTCATGGCCCTCTGTAGTCCTTTTCGTTTCTTGGTCCCTGTCTCTCACTCCCGATGTGTGGGTGTTTCTGTGTTAATTGGCGGTCTATGCGTTTATGCAGATGGATCTGTGTATTTACACAGCTGATGGAAGTGAGTAGGAAGGAGCAACAGGATTTCTTGGTCTTCTTCCGCTTCCTCAAGCCACATTTCTCTCATTCGGTCTTTCCCTCCCCCGTGGCAGACACCTGTCAGGTTAACTGGCTATGCCGCGAAATTAATTGGATTTCTTCGCACTTTATCTTTGCATTTTCATTACTTTTTTTTTTGCATACCTTTTATTATTACATAGTTTTTTAATTACCATAAAAGTTAAACTTTAAATTGAAGCTGCAATCATGCAAGCATGTACAAAATTACGATTTTTCCCATCTTACCTTAACGAAAAGTTTATCTTTTGCAGAAGTTATTGCATTTAATTACTTTTCAACTAATTTCAAAGCTTTATTTGGTATCAAAGTATTTGCCTTCCCAGAACATAAACCAGATGTATTTAGCGCAGAGATGAAATATGAAACTACCTACATATGTACATACATATGTACATATGAACATATATTTTGCATTCATTAAATTATTAAATGAAGTATTAAATTAACCAAAATTCTTAAAAAATTAACTCTATCAACGTGAAGTATTTTTAGCAAATTCCAAGTTCCAAATTACATTCCATTTATTGCTATTGCGAAGTTTTTTTTTTGTGGCTCCTGACTCGTGCACAAAAACCTATTGTTTAAATATAATTCTGGTTTGTGCGATATTTTCATTGAATCAAGCGCTATATATAGCGTATATCCAGATACTGCCTGCGATATCTGTTATATCTCTTCCACTCTCCCTCTCTCTAGCTCTCACTCCAAGTCCTACTGTCCACCGACAAATGTAAATTTCGCTAGATTTAGTATCTAGGGTTAGTTAGGCGTAATAAACATAGCACGCGATCTTAATTATGTAGAGTCTCTCTCTCTCTCTCTTTCTCTCTGTTTCTGTCAGAACGGTGAGAGAATAGCGTTGCGTAAGCCCTACCAGTAGAAGTGGCAGAGAAGTGGCAGCAGCAGCAGACACCACGCGGCGCAGACCGTAGACCACTTTTGCGGCAATGAGGGAGGGGCAGCCAGCCAGGCACTTTATGGCCATAACGGAAAGTGCCATTGAGTGTCGCTTCACTCCTCCTCCCCCTCTGCCTCTTTGCCGTCGCACCTGCTGATGGCCACACCCACTACATCACTACTCGCCTTCCCAGCCTGACCCCTCCTCTCCTCTAATGGGGATTAACTTTAACCAAAACAACTTTTTGTTTTTTTACTTTCCTGTTTTTGTGGGGTTATTTTTTTTTTGTGGCTCCTAAGTGAGGCTCCTGACATATGCACAAAAGGCCGTACGTGCAAGCAGGCGGGGGGCAGGTGTGGTATGTGAGTGTGCAAAGAGTGAGCACACACACACAGCGGGCTCTGGGACACGCACAGGGCAAAAACATTTTTCATCGTTAGAGGAGCCGCCGCCCCATAAAGAAGACCAAAACGCAGACAAGAAAAAACCCCTCGCATCATTGTACCTTTTGCCTATCCCAGCCATCCCACTCCTTCCCACTGTACCTGCTGCTGTTCCTTTCTGGTGCTCCTGCCTCTTTTTCTCTGCTGTTATCCACCAAGTGACCAGCAGTCCAATGCAAAAAGCAAACACAACAACAACAATGCAGGCTATGGTCAGAGAGGCGTCCCTAAACAAATTTGCACAATGCCCAAGAAGCGCAGACAAAGGGGAAGAAGGAGGGCAGAATAGTGCAAAAGGCAGATGCAATATTAAAAAGAAATTATCAAATAAAATGAATGGCAACCCATTCAGAGATCAACCGTTCACCTCAGTCCATCATCTATAGGTTATTTCACTGTTCCTAATCCACTACCATTGCATCTTCTTCACTCCCTCTCCAACAAGCTCTTTTGCATTGCACCCACCCAACGGACATCCAATAATTGTCGCTTCAGGAGCACCAGAAAGGAACAGCAGCAGGTACAGTGGGAAGGAGTGGGATGGCTGGGATAGGCAAAAGGTACAATGATGCGAATAATGCATAAATAATGCAGAAACAAAGACACTAAGCGATACAGGGGGTGAAATGGGAAATGCGGGGTATATTAAGCCATGCCACCATCCCTGATGGCTGCTGGCGGGGGCTACCAAAGGGGTAGATGTGGATTTGTCGACCAACAAAGTGAGAAAACCGCAACGGAGCGGCATAAAAAATGCATAAAACGAGGACAGAATAAAGTCATAAAGTAAAAAATTGTAGACAGCCAACGAGAGAAGTGGTGGGGAAAGGGTTACAGGCAGAGGCAGGGATAGCGTCCTGTCGCAAATGATTTTGTTTGTGTGTGTGTGGGGGCAGGGGAGAGTGTGAGTGTTGTTAGGTCTGCTGGGGCCTTGTTTGAGGTTTCAATAGGTCATAATTCACGCCTAGTCGCCACCGCCTTGCCTTTGCAGGGAGGCACAAAGCAAAAAAAAAAAAAAAGGGGTGACGTGGGTGCCACAGAACCAATATCCGAGGGGGGAAAACGTAGCACTCAAGTTGGTTGTTTATACATAAAATAAATCCAAGAAAAGAACTGCACTCCGGTTCCGAGGATTACGAAAAAGGCCTAAAGGAACGAATTTTTAATTTAGTAGAATTCATCTACCAATGGATAAATGTACCCACAATTAGTTGATTCATGGATAGTAGGGATCTTTGGGATAGGACTTGCCGCTCTCTATGATTTTCCCTCACTTTTAGATTCTCCTATTAAAATCTTTTGAGTATAGAAAATTCGTTTAATCAGTTTTCCATTCCATAAAAAAGGAAATTCAATCCATGGTACGTGACACCATTTTTAACCCCAAAACACTAAAGCTATTACCCAAGTCCCGAGTAAAAATTCCAATTAAGATGCATCCTAAAACCAACTACAGTACACACTGTACACTATCCATCCACGTGTCGGACATTTAGCAGCAATAAAAATATATGAAACGAAACCAGAAATCGTGTCGCGATAAAATCTAAAGTTAGAATAACCCCAAACTACAGAACCCCAAAATACCTAAATAAAAACCAAAAAGCCGAAAAACCAAACAAAAAAAACAAAAATATGATGAAACGCAGACACATAAAAGTCGGGTCTGTTGCGGGCTTTAATGCAATTATATACCCTACGAAATCGGAGTAGAAACGAGTCGAACACATTTGAGTGGGGAAAATTGCGTGCCAAAGGGAAGAAAATTTATTGGGGTGGGGCGGGGAGGTAATAGGACGAAAACGGAATTAAACACGAAACGGGGAGGAGCTCCCCTCTGCTTCCTCTACCCTGCTCACGACGTTCTCAGGGCCGTTCCATAAAAAGTCTGAATTATGCTCCATAATAAAAAGTTATGACTGTAAAATTTTTTAATTGCACATTTGGGAGTTTATTTTTGTTTGTTTAATTCAGAAATTTGTTTTTTTTTTACTTTTGCTCTGACGAAGCTTTCCACAGCTTTTCCCTGCGCTTCCTTTGGACTCCTGTGCTCCTGGCCTTCCTCTTGGCTGCCATGCCATGCCTTTCCATTACAGGGGGAGGACACCCTTCAATCTTTACCATAAATTTGTCAATATTTCAGACACAAATCCGAGACAAAGTTTTGCCTCAATTGTGGTTATGAAATTCAAAAGTTAAATACTTAAGAAAAACAGCGGAAAAACAGCTGCAAATAAATTTCGTTTGCAAAAGTAATTTCAGTCTTTGTGTCTTTGCTGTGACTGGGCTCGGAGCAATCAATTGGCACCCAACGGGGGCAGAGTGTGCGTGTGTGTGTGTTTCCACCTTGGAATTTTCTGTAGAAAGAAAGTATCTCGAGTTCTGCTTGGGCGCATTTCATTCCTCGATATGTAAGCGGAGATTGGCAAGGAAATTTGATATTATCTGTCTATAAAGAGTGTTTGTTTATAGCGCAGGTTATTTCTTCCATACAGGTTTTGATGGGAAGTATTTGTTAGTTCAGTTTTCACATTTGTAGGTGATTTGTAATATTCTACATTTTTGATAATTTTTAGAATTTGTAAAGATCATTTTATATCCAACATTTGGATTTGATCGCAAAATAATCTCTGGGAAGAACTTGAACATCAAAACGTATCCAAATGTAAATTTTAATATTTCCCTGTTTCTTTCAATTTTGTACCCCTCCCGGAACTCATTAAAGCCTGTCTCCTCATCCTTCTCCGCCAGTGACATCTGCCATACATCTGCATTTCTTTGTGGGGGACTGGTGCTGGGGTCGCAGGCTAATTTGCTTCTCTTTTGCTTTAAATCTTTTTGAGTAAATTTACAAATTAATTAAAACAACAAACAAACAAAAAGACGGAACACGCTAAACGGACGAGGGAGAGAGAAGGAAGAGCAGGACGAGGATGAGCAACAGTCGCTGGGCCAAAAGTCACAAATATTTAAAAAGCAGAAAGCAAAAGCGGAAAGGGAAAAAGAAACACAAGCAGAAGAAATGCCCGAAAAAAAACACAACAATGATAAACCAACACACACACACACACAGACAGTAAAAAAAGCAACAACAACAAAAAAGTCCCTTAAAAAAGGAGCTAACAAAAGCAAAAGCAAAAACCCCGCAAAAACAACAAATGTCAGGCAAAAAACGCAAACACAAAAAATGTAGTTGAAAAGGCAACAACATGAGGAATATGAAGACAGTGATGGAATGGGAGAGGGAGAGTGTGTGGGAGCTTTGGGAAGAGCGTATGTCCATCCCAGGGAGAGAATTCCACCCATTCCCTCTCACATGTTCTACAGTAAATGAAGGAACACAGCAACAACAAAAGCGAAAGCAAGGAATAAATGATTATTTCGGTTGTCGAAAACGTTTGACACCCTTGCAGATCCCATCGCTCATTTAACAGTACTATGCATAAAATCTTTAAGCCTTCCCAATCGATGTTTGCTCCATGATCCAATCTTGGGAGGTAGGTACCGACTGATGGGCCTGCATGCCTACTGAAAACAGCCATATCCTCTACGCAGACAGGGTATACGTATACTGAGCGGAGCAGACACATTGGAGGCCCCGACGGCAAGTGTAAAAAGTCAAAAGTGGCAAAAAGTTGACGATGGGAGCCAGTGGTGGTGGGCGAGTGGGGGTGGATTGGGGAGTGGACTCTGAGGCCTTTTGTGGTTGTTTCCATTTCTGTTGTTGTTTTTGTTGGGGGAAAAGGAAAAGCGCGTGGAAACGCACAGAAATAATAATAATAATAAAAAGTGGAAGCTCAAGGAAGTACGTGAGCAAGAGGGGTGAGGAGAGCGGTTCTAGGCTGAGAGTAAATTATAAATTAAGGCTGCAGGCGGCAAGCGCGAGGTCAATGTGTCTCCCCCCTCCACCACCATCCAATGCCACTGCTCTTTGCCCCTGGAACCGCTATTTTTCTTGTTTTTTGCTGCTGATCCTGTATTCTTTACCACCCAACCCCCCTCCACTGCTCTTTGACACACGCATCAGGCCACTTCTCTGTCTCCTTTTTGCGTGCAAACCAAAATATATAAAAAATACAAACACAAGCCACACAAAAGGGCACAGGAGCGGGCGGGCACGGACGTCCTCCACTGACCGCAACGACATAACGAGAGAGCGAGCAGGACAAGAGATGGTGTGGAATATAGAAGGGAGTGGGAGAACAGTTACAGTGGGTGAGAGAGCGCGAGACAGAGCAGAGGACTGGTAGGGGAGAATGCGGACAAGTGGTTCAATTGGCGTCGTTCGCTGGCGATAGTACATTTTTTTTTCTGTTTCTTGCTTGGTGGAAGGGGGCTGTACGAATTTACTACACCACACAATCCCAAGCGGAGTTCAAGTGCAGTCACGAGCAGTGGCAGGGTGATGCGTGAGGGTTGCGGGGGGGCGTGGAGAACAAAAGGGAAGATGACATGATAATTGAAAATAAGTTCGAGATTTGGGAAGAGCTTAAGGGCCGAAACAAGAGCAGAAGTGAAATCCACTTTCTGGCAAATAAAGTTATCTAAGCAGCAAAGAGCCAGGGCAGAGAGGGTGGGTGGGGACAATGAATGCTTCTGCTGAGAGAAGAGGGAGAGGAATGATTCCGCTTATGGCAAGGATAAGATCTGGAATGGTTATAAATTTAAGATTTCTAGAATGGATTGTTGGTGGTTCGTTTTTTTAAGTTTTCATTCTAGTTTCTCCTTAAATCCTGAGCTAAATGTATACTTGGGAAATGGTTTGTTTATTTAACTTATTTTCGTGGAAATTCTAAAAATTTGTCTGTATATTTCTGATACATTTTTAGTTGGTTTCAATTGCTAGACTTTTCAATTCTTTTTCGAGAAATTCCTGATGCCCAAATGGTAGAGTTTTCACTTCCAGAAATTTGAGTTTTGCCTCGCTCATAAGTCATAATTATTTTCCATAATTCCACACAAGAAAAGTCGTTTCAGTTGATGCACTTTGGGGTTACATTTGGGTGCCCCCTGTGGCTACACCTTTCCACAGAGGAGGAGGCAGCTGCAGGAAACGGGCTAACATATCATCCGTTCAACCAAACGCATGACAAATATGCGGCAAACATGAACATGAAGCCGCCAAGGGGCGGACCCATTGGGCACGACAGGCAGGCTCCATGCCCCCACATCCCCACAGAGGTGTGAGGGGGAGGAGTGTTGGGGTGGTTAATCTGGAGAGGGACTCTCCCTGGACGCGCGTGCACAATTAAAAATTTCATTGACTCGCAACATGGACATGAGCGGACATCCGCTCAGAGCAGAGAGGCAATGCCGGCAGGGATCCTTGGGGCAGGGTATGGGTTCAGAGTTTCATACATAAATTAATGCTTAGTTTTGTTTTGTGCTGCCGGGCGGCTCCTGTCGGGATTTTAATTTATTTGCGGGTGTATGGTGTATGCAAATTACTTTGTTATTTAATCCCTTTGTGTAATCCGCTGGGCATAAACTCCTGTTTGATCCTGGGGACTGTGGCATGCCCCAAAGGGATTGTAGCGAACCAATTCAATTGCTGATCTTTTTTTTCACACTAACACTCAGTCACACTCTGCTGCTGCTGCAGCCATATCACACTTGGAACAGCCAGGAGAAGTGGGGCACGCGGAACGGCCACAAAGATTTGGCTTTTTGTTTTTCTTCACGAAGATGTGGACAACAAACTCGCGACGATGGCTCGGAGGCGCAACACGATGACACCGACGATGATGATGACGACGACGATGGTGGCACGACCAACGCGAAAGAACACAACGTTTTTGCCGCTTAACCATCAATCAGATAGTGCGCCTAGCATGAGCTTCTGGGGTCAATCTATGGTTTTCTCATTCAGATGCTTATTTGTGCCACACTCTTTACTTGCACCACTTGCCACAACACATGCAACAAAGACCGATGAGGCACGGCACGCACGTAACGAACGCGACTCGGACGCTTTTTACGGGAACTGAACGGAACTGTCGCGCGCTTCGCACCGCTTCAAAGTACCGCAAACGTTTGAATCGACAGAATTCATGAATCGTTTCCCGAGCTACGAATCCATGCGACGTTTTGTGGATTGTGGATGTCAATCATGTGTGGAACGAAACGAGCAACAGCGAAAAGAGAGAGAGAGAGATAGGGAGAGAGAGCGTGCGCATGCGCATTTCTGCTGTTAACGATTCGGAGTCGCTGTTAAATTTCAAATCTTTTGTAAATTAAGTCATTTTTTTGTGGTTTTTATTATGGAGAAATTTACAAGAGTTTGGAGTATATTTTCTCCGTTGAAAATTCCCAATTCTTAGTGCGTAATTTTTTCGTTTAAAATCCCTGTAGAAACAGCTTTTAACATAGGATGGGTTCGGCCTGCTGGCCTCATACTAGTACCAACCATTGGGCCAACAAATGACACAAATTCGAAATGGGTTCCACAAACAAAATTCGCTCTCCCTCTCTCTGAATTATTTTTATGCTCTCCTCTCTCTGGCTGTTCCGCTGTTCAGAATTGCTTACAGAAAGGGGCAATGTTTAATTTCGGAGTAAAGCAATCCACAAGCGAGTGGCGTGAGAGAGCATGTGATGCGGAGAGAGCATATTCTCTCAAGCATTCTCTCTAAAAATTATTCGGAGTATCGCGCACTTTTAACAGCAATATTTAATACCAGAGAACGAAAAACCTTAAAACCATCAAAACTGACCTACACAACAACAATCAATGAAACGTTAACTGAATTTTCACGCAAAAGATTCCTTTGGTAAATGAAAATGATTCAATCTAAAGAAATATCTGTTTAACTTTAAAGGCATATGCCAGGAAATGTTGGAAAATATATTGGAATAAAGTTAATTACGGAGAAAAAGTAGCCACATTTAAAGTCACACTCCCGTAAACCACTGAAGCGGCAGGGGAATTAATTCCTCATAACAAGAGATAAAAAACAACCGATGCAAAAAAAAAAAAAACACGGGTAAATATCGAACATTAAAATCAGTAAAGCAGACAAAAGCGGGTGAGTGCGCTCTTTTCTCTTTGGTTGATTTTAATCGCCAAAGGCCAATGAAATCTGACCAAAGCACTTCTCGTACGGTCAGAGATCATATCAGTTCGCATTCGCCCTTTTGTTTTAAATGGAATCTGAATAAGGGCCGAAGACCATACCAAAACAAAAATAAATGCCACTCGTTCTAGCATCAAAATACAATGGGAAGGCAGGAGGAATGGACAGAAAAAAACCTCCGTAACATCACATTTTAATACCAATTAGGATACATTTTTTGCAGGAGAACGCAATGCGAATGCGAATGAGTGTCGTGAATTAAGGCAAAAGAAGTGCGGAAAGTGAAGGAGACCAAACAAAAGAAATGGAACCTGTTCACCTGGACAGAGGGCATGAGGCATGCGGCAGGCACAGGTTACTGGTGCAGGTACAGGGACAGGTAGAAGAAAAGAAGACAGAAAACTACAGTGGACTATAAGATACCCATTATTGAAGCTCCCTCTTTTGTGGCAAGCCAGAAGACCAGGGAGGGTTCTACAGCCAAACGGATACCCCGTACCGAAAAAAGTTGTATCTTTAATTCCACTTAGAATAGTTGGCTAAAAGCATTATTGCTTTTGTGAATATTTACAATTTATTTCTTACTTTTAAATAATCTCTTATATCGAATATACCCAACACTTCTCTGAGTAGAGGATATACAAAATTAAAACTAAATAAAGAAAAGAAGATGAAAAACCAGTGGCAGGAGGCAGTGGCAGCGTCACAGCATCACAGCATAGCAGTTGAAAGATTAAAATCAGAATCAACGTAAACAGCAGTTGGGAGAGAGAGAGAAAATAATGCAAATTCAGATGAGTATCAAAAAGTTGAAGTTGAATTGTAGACAGAATTGAGGGTGCAGGGAGGAGAATGGAGAACGGAGAGAAGATGAGGCACTGCAGCACTTCCGAGTAGGAGCAGCAGGACAAATGCTCACTGAACAGAGAATAGAGAATGACGCCCTATGATGGGCAGACGGACAGGGCACGGCTGGGCGGTCATTCATCAGTGGGCAAGCCGGGTCCATTACACGGCACAAAACAGTTTGCGGAGTGGTGGAGAGAGGCGACACGGAACCCCTGAATAGACGCTGGAAAGGTCAACGAACTATACACAAAAATATATCTTTCTATAGATGGAGGAAAGGGATACAAGGACCCCATATAGAGAGGGAGACAGAGAGGAATGCTAGATAAAAGTTGTCCTGTCATCCAAGAAATGACAAAAGAAATATGAGAGAAGGCCAGGACAAGATCAGGAGAGTATATCAGGCATCAGCAGTTCTGATGCTGTAAGATTATTTCAATCAATTGAAACAAGCCAAAGAACTAGCAACGTGAGGTGGAATTATTTTATTTTATTTAAATTTAAGCCAAGCAAGATAATTCTAGTTTAAACCATAAATAAAATATTATTCCATGATTATCCCATAATCCATTTCAATGGAAACAAAACACTTTTCAACTGAATTTTCTGTTTCAGTCTCACCGCTCCACAAAATATATTTCTCTCGGTGCATAGAGAATAAGCAGTGAGATGCCGAGTGCCGAGTCCTGAGTCCTCCCCGACAGTAGAACAACAAAATTAAGTCAGACATTTAGTTTGGATTATGGCGAGGAGTCGAAAGTCGAGCATTTCAGGCAGCTCTGCTTAAATTGTACGAGTATTTTCTCTCTGCATTTCCATTGTTGCCTCTCATTGTTGTGCCGCCGCATCATCTGTCCGCTACTGCTCTCTGGGTTCAGGAGGTTCTTTTTTTGTTTTTTTGTATTCTTTTTGGTAGTATTTTCTTGGATTATGCCTCGCTTTGGGGTCAGAAGTTGACACGCCCAGGCATTTGCATAGGAACACACAAAAGAAATCTTCAAATCTTGAGTCTCTAATCCCCAAAAACAAACGATTCAATGAGTGCCGTTCTCTTTCTGTTTCTCGGTTTCTATGGCGGGATGATATCAAAGCGGCTAAAAACTGGTAAAACTGTAACAGAAATGTCGTCAGCTTTTAGGCCATTAAGGTGTCCTTTTCTTTCCATCGGCTAGGGCTATGACTACCTAGCTATAATCTGCATTATAATTTCATTGCCAGACAGACATCGCACCTGTTACGCGCTCCTTAAGCCCAGAGTTTAGTTCGGGTTACACGTCTCCGTCTGTCTGAAGGTGGATTGGAACGGGTTGGGCTCTGCTCTCTGTTTTTCCAGGCCTGGCGCTTGGTTTTATGACCCTCATTAAATGCGCTCAGGTCGCAGGTTATTTCGCGTTCACTGCCGCCGCCGCCGCCGCTGTTCGGAAAAACTCCATTCAGTTGGACACAGTTTTCACATCTCTCCTTTTCCTTCTTCGCTTACCTTTTGTTCGCGCTGTGGGGTGCCACTGAAAATGGGTTCTTCGAACCGGGATTTGTTCGAATTGTCTCGAGAGTCCGAGCCTCTGGCCAAGACAAATGGCCTGTGTAATAGATCAGCGGAATAAACGTGTAACAATGTGTTCAATCGAGCAACGAATCCCACTAATGAGTTGAGGTTCTCTGTCGCTTTCATTGCATTGAGAACTAGTTCGGTTAAGGGCTTTGTTAAAGGAGGGTAATAAATTATACATTCGAGCATTCCAAAGGCTGAAAAGGAATATAGCGATTGGGTAAACGAAAATAATTAATTTCAATTGGAACTAGCAGCTATAGCAAATGGTAAAGCATTATAGAAAAGAATATTCAGTATATGCATAATATTGAAATATTTAGGATCCTCAATTTTGTATCTGCAATGAAAAACTTATAAAAGTGCGCAGCACTTTCGTTGGTTCAGGCGATGTGGATCTCATTTTGTCTTTTATCACCTTTCGTGCCTTCTCGGGACAAATCGAGACAAAGCTCTCTTTAGCGGATGGATGGACGGCAATAATGTTGTTTAATGAATTTTTATCTGAGAAAGAGATAGCAATAAGGGAGAGAGAGACTGTGATGGAGGGAGAGCTGCTCTGTGAAGCAGGGTGCTGTGTGGGTTGCTCTTAGAGGTCATAAAAAGGGTTCACAGACAATTTGCTCGAATTAATTGCACTGCCATTAACGTAGCGACGTGGAACAGTGGAATTGGGGAGGCAAAAAATGAAGGAAGGAAGGAAGGAAGCGTGAAATACACCCACGTAACCCCAGCCAACCCCTTTAAGCCAACACAATACCCTCGAAACCCTAACATCCTCTTTTTCTACATTAAATTGAGTTGAAATATTTGGCTGAAATTTGTTTTTGCATACCCTTTGCCGTGTTGCGGGTCTTATAATTATTAGAAGACAAAGGAATTTTGTGAGAAAAATCGGGTTTTGTTTAGAGACAAATAAACGTTGCCAATATAAGTTTTAAGTGATATATTTATAATATTATTAATAGCTTTAATGGGAAACAAATTAGCCAAAATATCAGTGTTTGAGATGAAAAAATAATACAAGAAAAATAAATACCAAAAAGGGTATCAATCGATTCGGTCTAGCAAATTGAATTTAACGAAAAATTCCTTGAATTGCAGAACAATATTTGTTTATTTGATTGTAATTTTTCATTTTTATTTTCGTTGCTACATTTTGGGATGCGGAAATGTGAATTCAATTTTGGGGTTCTAAAAATACGAATCAACAGGTTCTAGGAACTGTGGTGGGGTGGGCGTCTCTTTTAATTAAAGTCGTAAAAAAGAATCTGAACCTTTGAATTTTTGCAGAGCTTATATTTGAATAAAGTTCATTGGGTTTTTGTGGTCTTTAATCTCCAATATATTCATGCATATGCTCGTATCTTCATTAAAAGTTTATACAATTTGTATTAGGAGATTCCAGACAGCATATCTCTCAGATATCATTAGAGGAAGAACAAATTTGTATCTAGATATCATTAGAGAGGGCGAACAAATCTAGGAACAAGATCTCTGATCAATTTATATTCAGCTCCTACACCTAAACTATCATTAGTGGGGAGGTAGCTAAAAAAAACACCTAAAGATTCCACTAATTAAGTTCGGATAGCGCTACCACCTCTCCCCCACCCCTGGAGATAGCTCCCACAAATCAATTGATGGATATGGATAGCGGATAGCGGATAACGACAGAACAAGCTGCTGAAACTCCCAAATAGAGACATCATAAAGGAGAGGAAAGGAACGTAATGGAGAAGGGGGAAAGGCGTTGCCTCTGGGCGGGTAGCCTCCCCATATAATTATCTACTACATCATATTCAAATGAAATCAAATCAAATCAAATGAAATGATGAGAAATGCAATTAAAAATGCATAGAGAATGGATCCCCGAACCGAAGGGCAAGAGAGTTCACTCAACTGTGGATTTGATTTCTTAATTTCGATTACCTAACACATCCCGAGAGAGCCCTAAAAACACGATAGACAAAAAAAGGCAGGGCCCTAAAAACCCTAACCTCGGACACAAATCGAAAGAGAAGTTGTTTGACCAGAAGATGTAGGTGGAGTAGAGCAGAAGAAGATGTAAGAGGAGGAGGAGTACGCAATAGAATGGGAGGAGGCATAATCTTATACTCTATCCAGTTAATCCGCCGCTTTTGTGGCACAGATCATAAAAACTACAAAAAATCAAATGAAACCCTTTTTTTTCTTCTCAAAGTTCTCTCTCTCTCTCTCCGTTCGATGGAATTTTTATTGTATCCGCTGTATCTTTATGGGCGTTTATTAATTACCCATCGAGGAGGCAGCAGCAGCAGGGCATTGATTTTCATGGGACAGACACAGCGACAGGCGGCATCGAATGAAGTTTTGGATGGATAAATGAAGGCAATGGCAGCAGCAGCAGCCTATCCTCTCCTCTTCTGTTCTGTTCTCTTCTCTTCTCTGGTAAATGACATTATCCAAAGGCGTTGAATTAATTTGTGTCTCCACAGTAAGAGAGAGAGAGAGAGAGAGAGGAGTCCGTATTCCACAATCTCCAGAGCGTACCGTCTTTCGATAAAGCGTTTAGTCGCCGCGTGATTGTCGTTTCTCCACTGAGATAAATCGTTTGTATTCCACTTTAACCGGATTGTGCTTTCAACGCGGCAGCGGGCAAGCATTTCATTATTGATGATCGCCTGTCGGGCAAATGACCAAAAGCTAAAGATAAGAAAAACCCTCAAAGGGTACATTATACATCGGAAGGCACTCCTCTCCACTGTCTGTCTGTCTGTCTGTCACTCGGGAGAATGAAACCTGAGAAAATGCAACCGTACTGCCGTTCAGCGTTCAGCGAGAGAGATAAGAAGACGTTGAAGAAGCTTCGGCCATTGAAGAAGGCCCTTTACAGGGTCTGTGGGATCTGAGCTCCATAATGAGATTGACTCTGGGGTTCAGGTTTCCAGTAGGAGGCAGCCGCAAGGCAGCACAGAGGCTTGGGATGTGCCAAGGTTTTTTTTTTCGGTAGGTGTGAATCTGCTGTGAGAAATTCCAGTGGCGATAAAGCGTAAGGTTTAAAATTTTAATTAAGCAAAAGCTGTGCCCCAACTGAAAGGCCTGGAGAACAGAGAAGGAGGCGGACACCAGAGTTCTCTCTCGCTCTCGCTCTCTCTCTCTCTGTAGAAGAGGAAGGAGGAGAGCTTTAAGGATTGCAGCATTAAGTCGGTTGCCCTAATTGAATCCCAAAACGAAAGCCGAGAGAATGAGGCGTATCCTTCCAGTTATTTTCGAAGCGATTTCTTAGGCATTAAGCAGATAATATCAACACAAAAACAACAACAATGACAGTGGAGCGAGAGAGGGGAAAGAGAACTACTCTGTGGTTCGTCTGCGGGGATTAAAGTATTAAAGGATTAAGGTTTCAATACGGATCCTTTACGGCTCTTCAGATTATTGAAACTTGTTTATTAATTTGCAGAAATGGTGACCCAAGTATTGGCTCTCACCTTTGGGGCAACATCCATTTAATCGCCTTAAAACCGAAAAATTGTAGTTGTAGTTGGAAAAATGTTGGAAATATTAAATTCTTAGTGAATTGAAATGATTTCAGCTCAGAAATCTCTAATCGAATTATTAATCAATAATCTACATTTATTTATTATATTAAATTAAAAATTACAAAAAAACATCGAATTAAAAATCAAAAATCATCGGACAGATATTTGTCCCGATCGAAAAATGAACCAATGACAATGCGGCCGCTAAACTTGCGGCCACTCAGGGCACCCAGAGCCTTTTCGCTATCCTCGATGGTGCTAAAATGGACATACACCTTGCCACAGCCTTTGGGGGCAGTGCCAGTGCCTGCGCCTCCGTCTACGCTTCCACCGTGGGGGCGTGGTATCTTGAGGCTAAGAACCTCGCCGTATTTGCTGCACTCCTGCTCGATGTCGGTGCGTATGTCCTCGTACTCCTCGCTGTCCAGCAGCTCCTCCGGCAGCACCATATTGAGGAGGCACAGCACTTGGGTGGCATTATTCAGTCCCGTGGTGACTGCTGAGAAGGATGTGGCCACCAAGCCAGGCACTTGAATGGGAATCTGCTGGGTGCTCGAGTAGCGGCCGCCGGGAATGGAGCGCTGAACGATGAGGCGGCGATCCCCCAGCTGCATGCCATTGAGGCTGGCAATGACCTGCTCCGTGAGCGATGGATCGATGTACTCGAAGAAGGCGTATCCCTTGCTGAGGGTCGTGTTGGGGTCCTTGACCAGATTAAAGCCACGCAGCAGGCCAAAGGACAGCAGCAGCTCCTTGATCTGTGCCTCGTTCAGGCAGGTGGGCAAACCCCCAATGTAGATCTTGTGCGGCGAATCGGGAACGAGATTAGGAATTGCCTGGCCGCTCAGCGCACCTGGAAGGGTAGTGGCCACAGAGAGTTGCGATTTTCCAGCCAAAAATGATGCCGATGAGGCACAGCCTCGCAGGGCATCGATGCCAACGCCAATGGCAGTATTACCAACCGGATGGTAGTCGTGTGGCCGTCGTATCTTCAACACCTGTCCACGGAACGAGATGCCATCAAAGTTGGTCGCCAGCGTGGCCTCCTGCATCGAACGGAACTCGACGAAGGCAAAATTCTTGTCTAGATTCGCCTGGCACGACAGCACCGCCTTGCCATCGAGAGTGAGCTCCCCGCCGCAGTCGTCGCCGACCAGCAGGAACTGCTGATTGAAGAACGCCATCATCTCCTCCTCGGTGACGCCGAATGGGATGTTTCCCACGTAGAGGCGTCGCGCCTGTCGCGTCACCATTGCAATGGCCGCCGTGTCCGCTGACGGCTGTGCGTCCGACAAAATGCGCGCCGAGATCTGACCGCTGGCCTGCATGGCCTTGTATTGCATTGGCGTCACATGGGCATAGCCCTCGGGCGGCACATCCCACAGGCTGGTGCCGCGACGGCGTTTTGTTGATTTGTTCTGAAAAATGGCAGCCGAACGATTGGAACGGTAGCGGGAGCAGGAACGAGAGCGGGAACGGGAGCGGGAGCGATCTTTGGAGCGTGAACGATTTCTGGATCGGGGACGCGTATAGCAGGAAACCGTATTTTTTGGCTTACTTCCACTGCGATTTTTACGCGACGGGCGCTTTTCACTTTTTCGACCACCACCCATTGATATTTCGCTCTCTCCCTCTCTCTCTGTCTGTTTCTCAGGGCTTTTTGGTGCGAATTGGAAGATTTCCAATGGAAACACGATGAAAAATCTTACTCGTAAAATAGCAAAAGGTTATTTACTTTCTACTTTTCTTTCTTGCGTTGACAGCTTTCGCAATGATAAGCACTTTTCTACACAGAGAGAACAGAGAGAGAGAGAGAGGACAGGGTTGCAAGTGGGGCAGAGTTGTAGCTAACGGTCAGGGTTGTGCCTAAATAAAACTATTCATTAAAATTTGAATCTAAGATATTTTCTATTGATTAAAATTTGAATCTAAGATATTTTCTTTTTCTAAATCGATTAAGAAATATTTTTAACCAAATTAAACGACAATTAAGTCGTTTTTTGTGTATGGAAATATATTTAGAAAACGTATCTGCGGGTGCTCTATCAGCGAATAATCATCATCATTATCGTTTCATCATAGCTTCAACGTTCTCATAATTTCATTTAATATCCGCTAATCAATTATAATTAATTGGCAATCGGCTCTCACCCGCAGGCACAGTCAGGCAGCAGCTGTAGCCGTGGCATGAAAATAGCCAATTTGTTAGAGAGATTGAGAGAAGAATGTTGGCTCTCGCAATGTGTGGTCCGGTACATATCTTGCCCCAGGGGGCAGGGCAAGCAGCAACAGCCGAGAGAAGGTAGAGCGTCCAGCGACATTCCTTGGAAAGACACAACTTCATTGGGTTTCGATGCGAGCGAGCGGCGAGCGAGCGACTCAATTAATTCACATAAAGGCGACACAATAAAACTGTCAACTCGAACGAGGATCTGGCATAATGAAGAGGGGATCGATCGAGGAATTCTTTATAGATGGAATAGCGCCTATACCTTTAGCCGGAACCCTCGTGAATCGTGTGATAATTTATGTCCCGCCAAAGCGATACTCAATCACCATCGAAATGAATTGCCTGCGGTCTGCAGCGCGATCCTTTCAGGATGATAGTCGACTGTTTAATGGCTATTTGATGGCACATACATACACACAGAAACGATAATGGAGATGAGATCTTCAGGGATCTATATGGGATGCAAATGCAATCTCTGTCCGGCATTAAGACGCCAAATTAAATATATTTCATCCAGTGTCCAAAAACCAATTAATTCTTTGTTCGAGGATTTTGTTGCCTTGTTTTTGTTGCAAATGGCCAGGCCAGAACCTGTCCACACACACACACAACAGACGCACACGACAGACACTGACAAAAACACGCAATTAATTTGTCCATTTAAATTCAGGCAGTGAATGCTCCCCTCCGCCGCCCCTTGGCCGTTTCCAACATGCACCACCATTTCATGAGGTTGAAGATGATGGTAACTCCACTGCAGCACATGCCCCCGAAAAATTCTGTACGTTTTTCGATCGGGTCTCATCATTTGAGGAATCCATCCAGCACGTTGGCAATAAATTAATTTCTCAACAACTCAATAAAAATTCATAACAGATTGTGGAATATTGTTTCGGGGGCGGGAATTTTTTGACCGAATGGGAAAATTTGTTTAGAGGCAGAAGAAAGAAAGAGAAAAAATAGGAAGGGGCTTCGAACGGAATAGAACTTCTCGAGCAGTGTTTTGGAAAATTCTTCAACACTAGAAGCTGTTTCGATGCAAACAATTTCTCTCCTTGCCGCGGGCGTAAGTTTTTCAACACTTTATCAGCAAGTTTCACTGAAAATAAGTGTGACCAAAGGGTTTCAGAGCTTAAAATCTATTTTATGGAATAAGTACATCGATATTCGTTTTTATTTATGTTTCTTAGGTTTTTATTTTATTTTATGTTCTGATATATTATTCCTATTTATATATTTATATATTATTTAGTTCTTATATGAAAATCTAAAAGATGATTTCTTACTTTTACAGCCCACCTAATGTATGGATGACCTTAAATATATTTGCAGTATAAAGTGAGCAAATTAATTTACAACAAATATATAAATATTAAATGATGTTATATGAAACGCATTATAATTATAATTTTTAAATTTCATATTTTTAGTGTTTTTTCATAAAATTCATTAATTTACGATTTTGTATACACATTCTGCAACTGTTGAAATACGATTATATACAACATACTCGTATATTCAATAATACTAATACTAAAATTACGAATACTAATAATACCAATAATAATAATTCAATTATAAATCCGGAAGCCCCACACCCGCGGTTCATTCATTCGGCTATGGTTCATTCGATTCGCACGATTCACACTTCACTTTTTGGCTCGTATTTCAGTTGCATTAATGAGATCCACCCCCCCTCTAACTATTCCCTGGAATATAGACCTCCTACACTATGTTGCGGTTAGCCAACCGATAGCGCCACAACGACTATTGAAAATTGCCATTTTTCCATATTTATTTGTTTGAATGTCCGTAAATATTATGCTACAAAAACAGTTTGTTTTCATTGCTGAAATGATGTGGCATATTAAACAGAAAGAGAGCTGTATACAGATGCTGGCAGAGAGGGGGGAATATAGGATATATATATGGTTCAGAAAAAGAGGCAAATGTAGAGGGATATTGTGACCGCACACGTTGAATGGGATGGACACTCTGTCCATTCTGGACTGCCCCAAAATGAATCGGTGGGGATAGATTGATATTGACCAACGAAACCCGAGGCTGCTAACCAACTGATTTGTGGGGTGAAAAATGAGTGTGAGAGGGAGAGAACGGGAGAGCGGAAGGCAGGCAGTTCCACGAATTTGGGTCCGCAAAAATATTCGAAAAAAAAGAGGAATTATTTTTATAATGAAATTTAGGCTTGATTCACTTTTTGGTGGTTTCCCACTCGATAGAAGAGGTATCACTGGGACATGGGGACTCTAGCCAACAATTGATTTGTGGCCGTAAGCGTGTGAACGTGATTTTATTATCAAAACACGTCGAAGAGCATTCCTGTTCAATATTTTGTGCTAGTTTTAGTAAATTAAATAAATCGGCAAATGGAAGCAAAGAGCAACAAAAACTATGCCTCTGTCAACAGAGAAATATTTCAATTTATTTTCTGATGAATCAACAGAAACACATAAAACAAAACAAAAAGTCATAAATGGTGGAAATAAAAGCAACACACTGAAGATTTTTGCATACGTTTATTTATGGTCCTCGTCCTGCATTTTAGCTGTTTTTTTTTTAATACTCTATATATGTGTATAGTACCTTTTAAAGAAAAAAAAAAATTTTAAAACTAATATATTTATATATGTACATACATATGTATTTATTTACCAAATCTGATATCTTGTAATAAATGCCTGAAAAGAGTTTCTTTATAGCTTAAAGAAATTTCAATCAAATTTTAACACTGTCATAGTTTAGTCCATGGTTACAATGTACATCCTAGGGTATCAAAAAATAACAGACATTCCCCTACGTTTCTTTTTTATGATTTTTCGTACCCCTTCATAAATATCTCTCGAGTGCATCCGCAACTACTTCAGATTACAGATTTTTCAGCATAACAATTTGTGTGTAGCTTTTTTTTGTATTCTTTCTCTCTCTCGTATTTTTATGCAATTTCTCGACAATTTGTCGGAGGCCGACCCCCTCCCACGCAACTGTGTGTGTGTGTGTGTGTCTCATCCTCTGTCATTCTTGAGTTTTTGGGTAAGGAATTTGCATCATAAATTGTCAGCAATGCCATAAAATATATGTACATACTATATATATAAATTCAGTTGGGTCTTGTTCTTGTTTTTTGAGTGGGGTAGGGCAGAGATAGGGGCAGGACAGTGGTAGGACGTTGACATTCACTTCATTCTTCGTCATTTCGTTTCAAGAGGTTGTGCTTTTATTTCTAAAAATGAATACTGTACAACGATACTGCCTTTTCTCAGTCTGTCTTTTCAACGAAGATACTTTCTTTATCTCCCTCGTTTGGTGGGTGAAAAAAATTGGAATATTCTTAGTGAATAATCTCCGCCGAATTGTCAGAACGCGCGATAGGGAATAGTCTATTGCAGTTGAGAATAATCGATTCATATTTTTGGGTATAGGGAAATGGGGATATATTGAACTCATGATTGCATTCCCCGTCAGCTAAATTTGTATTGTCTTAAGCTAATATTTTTTCCAAATTAAACCCAAACACAAAGCGAAAATCTACGAGATGAAGATATTGAGAAATTCCAGCCCTGGGTTTTCCCCCCCTCCCTTTTTAGATGGCTGCTCCAATATTTTATGTGGAAATTTCAAAAACTATTCGATTTGCTTGTTATGGCTGGCTAGTGCATACATATACATATGCCCCTGCAGAAACATTCCCCTTAGAGCTATATTCATGCAACCCCTGCCACACGACAAGCCACAGCCACAAATGCCATAAAATCTGTACATTTCCCCCCACACTAAGCAACTTATGCTTGTGGGGGTTTTCCACTTCAGTGTCTCCCCCACTTTTGTTGCATTTACAAAATTTATTTGCTGTCCCTTTAACCCTAGAATACATCTTCCTTGCCCATTCCTTTGACTGAAATTTAACCCTTGAATGCTTCTCCCCCTCTCTAAAACCAAGACTTAACCCTTGAACGCTTTTCTGAAATTGATTTCAATGCAAGACTCTTTGCCCTGAACTGCAGGAATTTATGTTTATGTTTTTACCCCCTGGGCCAAGAAATCGGTTATAATTCAATAAGCAGATAACTTTAGCTTTGTTCTTACTTCTGGCAAAGAGAAGGGGAAAACGAGGGCGAGGAATGCCATTTCCTTGCATTCAAAATCAATTCAGAATTTATGTATTTTCTGGTGTAATTTATTTAATGAATGTTTAATAATCTGTGCATTGGTTGGTTGCTTGTGGGTTGTGTTGTTAAATTTATGACAATCGCAACGTTAATTGCCTGCCTGGCGCCCGATATAAGTACATATGTATGCCACACGGCTAGGCGGTGGGGAGAATGTCGTAAAGAAGGATGAATGCGGGGTAAAGACTCAGACATTGACTCCGAGCGGGTTTGGGGGTGGACGATGCGCGAACGATGAAAGTAGAAAGGGCAGAAGCGAGTAATGTCAACGCGTCGAACACTCAGTTTGTTTACATTCAATTTCATAAGTGGCTTCCAACCAGAGGGGTTGCAGAAGGAGGAGGAGAAAAGAATTGGAAAAGGAATAGGAGGATTGACCAGTCGATTGTTTACTTTGAGCTTAACGTCCGCCCGCACCGTTGCATTCCCCTGACCAACATTCTGCCCCTTTTTCAGTGACATGCTGAACACATTATTATTCTCTATTCCCTATTACTTATTCCTCTACATTTATAGCAATTTTGCAACAAAACAGCATTTTTTCTTTTTTTATAAATTTACCAAGGGGTATTTTGTCTTAAGTATTTATTTTAAAGCCTAAAATAAATGAAACTTTGATGGCTTTAAGCTTTAAGGAAATAGTATAACATTGCCAAAGATTAGGAGTGACAGAGTTGAAGAGTTCAAGCCAAAGATTGGGAGTGAAATTGTTGAAGAGTTAAAGTGGTTAGAAAACCTCAGAATGCTCTCAAAGTTTACTGCAATTATGAGTTTACAATAGCTGCAGCTTTAAGAACTCTGTGCATCTCTCTCACTACTGCTGCCCATTCATCAAATTTGCAGTCACATTTTGCCTTTGATACACCCAAACAACTTCCACATTGACCAGACGGACAGATGCATTAGAGCTGTGTGGCAACATTTATGTGGCCCAGCCCACTAGTTTGCAGAGAGTTAGTTTTCAGAGCAAACTCCTAGGTGGGACCTCCTGTCTGTCTCTCCATCATCCAAAAGCGACACTTGTTTGTCTAAACGTTGTCGCGTGGCAACCTCTGCACTCAGTACGGGAGTATGGCTGTGGCAGCAGCATCCATCTGGGCTGTGTGTGACCTCATGATCTCTTGGCCAAGGCACAAATTTGTGGCAGTGCCCGGCAGTGGCAGAGAGTACAACTCGGATGAATATGATTTATGATGGCTCTACACATCATAAGCGAATGCGTTTATCATTTTTTACACTCTGTGGAATCCGTGGCTCAAAAGGAAAACTCTCGCTCTCTCTCTCTGTGTCTCTGGCCATGTCTCTGCCTCTGCAGCTTGGCTAAAAATCTTGCAACTGACGAGGCGACATTGACAAATGACAAAAAACACTGCCTGACTGTCGTCCATCTGGCTCTGGTGGGGTCTGAGTCCGGATCTGGGGGCTCTGTATCCTCTGGCGCTTAATTTGATCTCCAGTTTCAGCACGCGCATCCGGAACGTAGGATAGAATGCCACTCTAGCCGTGTGGCATCATTAAATATGCAATAGATTCGCCATGCCACCAAACTTTTTAAAGCATTCCGCTCGGACAGAGGCAGGGACAGTTCTGCCAGTGCGACAGTCGGTGTCGCATAAATTATTCTGTTAACAAGTTGTATCAACATCATCATTAACAGCGACAACAACAACAACAACTACAACAAAAAGAGCAACCGACACAAAAGCAACATCTCATTGTCTGAAATGTGAGACGAGAGAGACCCCAACGGATGGACAGGCATCGCATCAATTGAAACTTTTCTTACTTTTCGTTTTCATTTCATTTTCTTCTCTTCTATTGGCTAATGGGGAAACATGTGTTCGTCGATGGCGAGGGGGGGTGGGCAACATTTGCAATGGAAATGTTAGTTGAAAGCTCTTCTTGGAAAAAATGGAAGTTATTTTAGGTTGAAAATGCGATGTGATTATTTTTAGTTAGCATAACATGTTGTGAGGATAATGTTTTACACATGGAATGCACCATTTCACCAAGTTGTATGTCTTAGGAATCGACATAAAACTTATATGTACATCAGACTAGAGAGGAATTTCTTAAATTATTTTTATATCTTTTGTGGCATACAAATACTTGACCATTCCATGTAGACACCTCGCCACATACCTGCCACACATCTCTCCACTGGGTAGACGGACGCCTGCCTTCCTTCTGCCACACAATCCCCCACAGATGTGAATGAACTGCAAGACGCTTGAGCATGTTTTTTTCCCCTTCATTTTGCGGCTGACTGAATACGCCTACGACCAATGCAATTATCGACAATCGCTGGAAGGAAGTGCCCAGTCCCTTGCCAAGAAAATTGCAACAAAGTGCCTGGAAGCGTAGACGATGGATTTACATTACCGATTAGCGGATGGAAAGTGTTGCATAAATCAAAGCCAAAGGTAAATGAAGGGAACACAAATGATTCATTTGTTGATCGAAAGGAAGTACTGTCCAACGTTTCCTGGTCCAACGATTCCACACAGAGAGGTTTAGGGCCACACAGAGTCATCGTCGTCGTCGTCGTCGAATGGCTAATTGGATTTCCCAAATGAACATGAAGGATAGGATCGGGGGAGGCGCAGGCTAAACCATAAATGTTGAAAGAATAGAGCGAGAAGGGGACAAAGAGAGAGCGACAGAGAGAGATTGTCAAAGGGTCTCCTGGCTTTTGTATAGGACGAAGAGGAGGAGGCAACATCGGGTAGCCACTTGGCATAAAGTGAAATTGTGCGTAAAATTCGTTGGTCACGTTTTCCACGTCTGTTGACAATTGTTTTTGTCCAGTTTGCAGCCACGTTGCGGCAGCGCTGCTCTTTGACTCGTTTTGCTGCCATTAAGCGCGTGCAACATGTCCCTCATCCTCTCTATGCCGCTCGTTGACTGCAGTTCGTGTCATTTCCATTGTGTGGTCCGGTTCAGTCCGGTCTCTGTGTCCCTCTCTGCCCCTCTCTCTCTCTCTCTCTGGAGAGTGCAGCTAATCTTTTGTTTAGATGTTACATGGCATCAAAGGAGGGTCGTGGCATGAACGGTAGTAGGATAGTGGCATAAAAGGAGCGGGTCTATGCGGATGTGTGCCACAGAGGAGGGGAGCTAGGTAGCGCACACGCTGTAATGCTGCCTGCCCCCCCACTGAGGTCTCAAATTAGGCACAAATTTCACTGTCCGAGTGCCAATTCCGATCATATCTCTGGGGTTCCTCTCATTCACTCACGGACGTCTCTCTCGTCCCTCTCTTTCTCACTGCAACGGGACAGAGAAAATAGGAAGTGCTGCCTCTGTGGGGGGGTAGGGATAAGTGGAAGTCTAAATGGAAATGGATGTGTGTGGGCGAGAGAATCGGAACACACCTTTTGTTCTTTGGGTCATTGTTTGGGATTTTTCCTACCAATTAGCGTATGTGACGTTTTCGGATTAAATGCAGAACCAAAAATGGAAATACCACTGGAATCTGAACTACCTATTCAATATGTGCTAGGCTAGCTAATACCTGTATTCGATTTGATATGTGAAGGCAAACAGGGTACTTGTATATTATTACACTTCGCTAATGATTTGGGTAATCTTTTAGTCCCAGAAATGCACTGGGCATCCACACAAGCCATTGAATAATCTTGAGGTAAAGGCGGGTTCATAAGAGGTCAACTAAAGCGCCGTTTAACCCCCCCTGCCGCAAAAAACAGGAACCGCAACAGGCACACACTTGAAGAAATCCTTCAACGCTGACCAAGAAATCAGCGTGGCTATGAGGGCGATGGAAAGTGCTTCAGGCAAGTGCAGCAGCGGAAGTAGTGCTGGAAAGCGAGTTAAAGGATTGGTTGGAATCGTTTGGTTGTGGTTGGAGTGCCTCATAAAGGATTGCGCTGGCAGAAAGCAAAGTCTATTGTGTCAGGAGCCGCAGGAACATCAGCAGCAGCATAAATATCAGCCAGTGGGATTATGGGCGAGGAATAAAATCAAAACGAATAAAAAAAAAGGTCGATGCACTCTGCTGCCTTCTGTCACTCCATAGCCTCTCAATCTCGCCGCCTACTGCTCCTTGCAATGCGATTTTTTCGTATTTACATTTCCAAACGAACTGTCCGCACACGCGAGAGTGAGACAAAGAGAGGCTTACAGAGAGAAAGAGCGAAAAACAGGTGGCTAAAGAGAAGAACTGGACAGCAACTTCTGTTCGAACGAAATGCAAAAAATTATTGCAAAATGGAAATACACGCGCGACACGCTTAATTCTACGTTGTAGTTGAACCCGAAACCATACTTCTACTTGCACTCATTGTTACCCCAGAAACGGATTATTGCAACCCAGTACCCAGTGATAAGCAATGAACAAATGGGGCTAGCTCTCAGGCACATTCGATGTTTCAAATATACAAATTTACATATTTCTAATACATATTGGTTGAATTTCCATCAAGTTATGCAATGCCCATAGACTTAAATTTTAAATGTATATACCAAATAGAGTTTCAGAGTAGTTTCCATGTAGGAATATCTAACAACCATCTCTAAGCTGTGTAATAACTACTAAACCAAGGTACTTTCTGAATGTAGGGTATTTAAATTGCGACTACGAAATGAGAATGATTCTTCGACTGAGAAAGTGGAATTGAGGGAATTAAAGTGTATTTTGTTGTGATGGCAGCCCGATGCCGCTGATTGAATTTTTTGAGAAAGCCTTTAGGCATTTTATTATTTGTTTTAAACACAAACAGAGAAACGGCTCAGGAATTGGGGATAACTTTTGTGCGTAGGGGCATGGATAACGAACTTTAAATGCACTGCAGCAGTAGGGATAATGCATCCCTTCTGGAATTAATGAAAATTGCATACAACAAAAAAAGTAAAACAAATGCAAATATCCCGTTTAAATATGCATTTTCCCTGTGTACTTTTCCTGCTAATATTTCTATAGAGATATGGGGGTCGTATGCTTATCGATAAATTTCGATTAAAAAGAGCCAGGACTTTTCTCTCCATAAGTGGTTGCGTCTTATATTCCCCCATGTGGAGAATGTCTTGTCCTTGACTTCCGTAGACTTTGCTCAAGCGATGCGAAGGTCCACATACACACACACACACACAGAAAAAGGGAGGAAAGGATGGTGGCTGAGTGCCAGAGGGACACACAGAGAAAGAGATAGAGACAGAGACAGTCGGGAGGCCAAACAATTGTCTCGCGCAATGAAAATATTTGTATTTAATAAAGTCAAAGGCCAAAGAGCGGCCGTGGCGGCGGATAAGGATGAGAGGCGCCTGTCCTGAATTTTGCATACAACTTGCGGAACTTTATGTAGCCTACGGTCATGGCAATGCCACTTGCCACTGCCACATGGTGGGGGGGGGGGGGAGCAGGAGCGGAGCGCTGCAAATGCAAAGGCGTAAAAAATACAATAAAATTCGAACATGAAAAGCCTATTTAAAAGGCTGACATACGAAATGCGAGGACGAGCGCGAACGAATGAACCGAACACTTGAGAGCGTCACTCTCTGTGTGAATGTGTGTATGGTATGCGTGTGTGTGTGAGGGAAATGACATACTGGGCGTTGGGGGCAATGCAAACTGCAGAGCATTACCATAAAATGGAAACAAAAGGCGCAGGAAGCGTAGAGCCCGCGCAAGGACACGAAATAACAGAAGCCCCCAACCATATACTTCCCTACCCCTACCCCTTGTGCCTTGCCTCTTGCCACTGCCTCCTGGCGCTGGTGTGTGAATGCGAAAATATGAAAATTGAGTGAAGATATGAAAATTGAGTGAAGATATGTAAATGTTATGAAATATTGTGTTTGCCTCAAAGTGAGGGAAAGTGTGGCATAGTCCGAGGAGTCGACTTGTTTGCCACACATGACGGCAACTGAGGCCACTGAAGCAGAAGCTCCACTGTGCCCCACACACACACACACACAGAAAAAGAAACAGGCTATCCTCATCCTTCGCTCCCCTTGGTTGACGCTAAAATTTATTCGTAACAAGTCGTTGCAGCATTTATCATTTCACTTTCTCTCTGTGATTTAGACACACTCTCTCTCTCTCTCTCCCTCTCTTTCTCGAGCTGCTGGAAGAAGTAGAAGAAGAAGGAGTCCTGCACCCCAATCCACTGACTGATGTGAGTGACTATCTGTCTGTCTGTCCTCGAAGCCGTTCGCTCTTCTGGCTGTTACTTAAATTATGAAAATTATTCAAACCGCAAATGGAATCATCATCATCAGTTATGGACCCCCCGCCACGCCCACAAAGAACACAAACACACACACACACACACACAAAACCACTGAAAGGTTGGAGCTATTTGTGAGCTATTAATTATTATTCCTAACAGCATACACAAATAAACCCAAAAGATATTCAATCTCTCTGGCACGAATTCTCTACCTACCGACCTACCGACCGACTGACTGTCTGTCTATTTGTCTGTCACAATGCACAAATTGCTGACATTCAGAGTAGGAGAGTTTTGAGCAGAGATTTCAAAGAAATTAAATGCGTGTTAACCTCAATGCCAAATGTCATTAATAAATCCCTGGAAACAAAGGCAATGTTTTGTGTGTGCCAAATGGCATTTGACCAAAACAGACACATTGAAAAATGTTGGAAATATTTGGGTAAAGCCCAACAGACAGACAGATAGGTAAATAGATAGATAGATGTACAGATATTTACGGCTAATGAGCTAATTCAATTAAGCAAAGCCACCAACGATGAGTGAAGGGAAGGGGCAGGCAGGCGGGCGGACGGTTGGTCAGTATCTGCAGCAGAGGCAACAGCATTTTGAGATGCAATTTGACAGTTTTCAATTAGTCAGAGTGTCATTGGGTCATGAAAAGTCAGAGAGACCCAGCCAGCAGCAGACGCCTGACAGGGGGCGTGGCGGGGGGCCGGCTGCCACTCAGACTCCTGACCGCTTGCTGCTTGTATTACATACCTGTACTCAGGTACAAACCTGAGTTACTTTTCATTCAATGACTCGAATGGAGCTGGATGGATGGATAGGCATAGGGGGAAGTGCCCCACCCTACCTACCCCTCGTGCCACACTGCCTGCAGAGTTGTTGTCCTTTTTTTTTTTTCGTTTGGTGAATAATTCATGATGATAGGACGAGTACGTTCTAGGCAAAACGAATGCAACTGTGGGGTTGGGGTAGTGGTGGATTAAAATCGACATTCGACATTGCTAATTTAATGAGTTCTCCCCTACTTCCCCCCCTGCTGGTAGTCTTTCGGTTGTGTCGTCGGTCCCAGAGGCAAAAATAAACACTCGAGCGTTAATGCACGAAATATTTAATTTATACTTACATCAACATTGCGAACGGACAGCGGACAATTCTCGGGTAGGGACTAAATGTTTTTATGGCCAGAAGGACAGCAGCAGGAACACCTGATGATGGAACTCATGATGATGATGATGATGATGGTGATGAGAGGCAGAGCAAAGGCCTTCTGAAGAATTTCAGGCGGGAAGGAGCGGAAAAAGGCAAAGCGCCTAAGGCGACCAGAAGAGAGCACTCTTCAGTGCTCCCCCTCTCTCTCTCAAGATGCAAGGCTAATAAAAATCAAATATGATGAGTTGGGTGGGGAAGGTGGGTCAGAGGTTAGCCAGTCATGCAGGACACAGACAGTCGATATGGCTGCGCCATGGCGAAGGAAGCTTTTTGAGTTATAAGCCAGGTCCAGGTCATATCGCTGCTCTATCCCCCACTCCAAAACCATGCCCCTTGCCACATGCCCCGTGCCGCAGTGGTTGCCATGACAGGGACACGAACGTAAAATCAACATCCCCACAGGAGAGGGTGGGGGGATGTGGGGCAGTCGACTCCTCAGACCCTGTGGCACGTGGCGATAAAGAAGACATTCACGGCACTTTGTTCGAACATTAAGTGGATTTAATGTAAAGTTTATGTTTTCCTTAGGTTACGTGGTCGATTTCCGTTTTATTGCCTTAATTAAAAGGTCTTCCTTTTGGCCTGCCGCCACCCTCCCTCTCGTTCCAGCCGACCCATATAATCAACGGATATTTATGACTATTTCAAATATTTATTTGCCCTTATGCCATTTTATGGATTGTACGCGAACCATACCCATCCATCCAGGTGCGAGCGAGCCATCAAATTGGAAAATGGCTCGACTGCTCGGGCACAAAAATTAAAATCGCATCAAATGTTGATGTTCGAGGGGAAAATTGTTATGGCTACGGTGAGTGGAGAATGGAATGCAGGATGCGGGATGGGGGATGCGGTATGTGGAGCACAAGATATGGCAAACATTTTGGGGATTAGCTAAAAAGGAAAATTCCCAGAGGAATAAATGCACATGAAAATTAATTCAATTTTCTTCGCAGTTTCTTTTGCAAAATGGATCCACAAATGAAGTTTCAATTTAATTAGAGTTTTGTTTTAGGAGAGTTTATGTATCAATAGATAAAATGCGAGTATTATGCTGAGAGTTGATCCACAACAAACGATTGAGAAATGTCTCCTCCACCCAATGGTTTTGCTTCAAGTTTGAATATCTCTCCAAAAATGCGTTAAAATATATTTACTGACGGCTTTTCGTTGAAGTTTAAGCATATTTACATGAATTTTGATACCAAACTGCCAAATACGAGCGTAAGCACTTTAAGCTTTATATTAGCCACTTTTAATCGTCTGGATAACATCATGAATACATCAAAACCTTTGTCGAAGAATCACACCTCTCATCGGTCGGGTGGGTGAGTGTTTATAGATAATTTTTCTTATATGGCGATCAGACCAAAAAATCCCAAACCATAAATCGACCACGCATTTTGCTTTTGGTCCAAAAAAAAATAAACAGCTCAAATCTCGAGTCAAGAGATTACACTACTCGACAAAATCGAACTTTTTTTTTCCTCAAGGATCCAAACCGACTTTTTCTGATAGATATGGGGATTTAAATTTTTTAAAGAATTATGGTTTTTTTTCTATGGCAGAACTTTTTTGAAGAATTTTGAAGTCTGGTATTTTTTTTTAAGCTTTTTCAGAGGTAGCGCTTGTTTTTCACATAACTCTAGTATCTTTCATCTGGTTGTTAAGAACTTTAATATTTGAAAGATAATTAAAACAGCTAGAAGATAAGCCCAAACACTTTGTGATTTCAGCTTACCGTCTGGGAAATATAAAGCATTGAAATGCAAAATGATGATTTTGTGCGGTATTATTTACGAAATTTTGACTTTAAAAACTCAGGAAAGTCGAAAAAAATTATATCCGTGTTTTCTATTTTTGTGTAGAGGTGCATTAATTTGGCGTCGTTTAAGGTATCGCTTATTAAAATCTATGGAGAGACTTTGGAGCTAAAATTCGTTAACCAAACCTAAAAAATGGAAAAAATGGACAAAAATACATTTTGAAGGCTGCGGGCCCAACTGCCCATCGGGAATTGCGATCGCGATCAGGTACCAAATGTACAACCCTTTTTCGTTTGCTTTGTTCCCAATTGGCAGTTGGGCCCGCAGCCTTCAAAAATGTATTTTTGTCCATTTTTCCATTTTTAGGTTGGTTAACGAATTTAGCTCCAAAGTCTCTCCATAGATTTAATAAGCGATACCTAAACGACGCCAAATTAATGCACCTCTACAAAAAAATAGAAAACACAGGATATAATTTTTTTCGACTTTCCTGAGTTTTAAAGTCAAAATTCGTAAATAATACCGCACAAAAATCATCATTTTGCATTTCAATGCTTATATTTCCCAGACGGTAAGCTGAAATCACAAAGTGTTGGGCTATCTTCTAGCTGTTTTAATTATCTTTCAAAATATTAAAGTTTTTAACAACCAGATGAAATATACTAGAGTTATGTAAAAAACAAGCGCACCTCTGAAAAAGCTCAAAATAAAATACCAGTTTTCAAAAATTCTTCAAAAAAGTTCGCCATAAAAAAAAAAAAATCATCAAACCATTTCTAAGCCCCAAATCTTTAATAAAAAGTTGGTTTTGTTCCTTGAGGAAAAACGTGTTGACTAGTGTTATCGCAAACAGATAAAAACTAAGATTGAGATACAAAAAAAGATACACTTTCGTTTTCACAAAAAAAAAAACAGATAAGTCAGATAAGTCTAGTGGGAAAAAGTGGAGAAATAAAGAGGAAGACGCTCATAAAACGGCTTAAGATTCGAACATTTTCAGATGAGCTTTCGGCTTGGATTTTTGTGTGAGAAATGCCATAAAACATGCGATCAGAGCCATAGCCAAAGATCTTCAAGATAATGCCCAGCTTAAAGGGGGATTAATAATCCCCAAAGATTATTGAAGAAAAACTCTTGAAATTTCCATTGGGTATCAAGAGAATCTTTGGTTAAATGTTCATACAAAAATATTGAAGATAATACAAATTTGTATTGAAGTATACAGAGTCCCAGAAGAAGATTATAGCATGCAAATAACAGAACATTGCCGGGGATGGGGATCTTCCTACTTCTACTCCATTTTCTTACTTTTCCTTTTGAATTACCGCAATTTTGGGGCTTAAATATGAAGCGAAATAAAACCCAAGACACAGCAGCAGAAAAGCAAAATATTTATCAAACAAAGTCTACATTTAAGTTACAACAAAATTGTTGCTGCTATTATTTCTGGGTAAGGGGCAAGCATTTTCCAACAAAAGCAACAACAACTGTTTTTGGGTCTGCTTGACAACCCACTTGTAGAGTTGCCTCAGCTCCAGCTATTGTTGTTGCTGTTGCCACTGCTCGCTGTGTGGCAGTGGCAGTCGTCGTCGTCGCGTCGTCGTTGAGGTAAAATGCAAACATGAGAGATTGTTAAGAGCGACGGAAACTAAGTTACCGAAAGCCTTTTTGGAGGCAGAAGCCACAGCAAGCAGCAGTAGCAGCAGCAGCAGTAGCAGCAGCAGAAACAAGAAGCAGTTTCTCAAGTGCACGTGAAAGCTTAAGATGGAGTTTTATGGCGAACTTTGTGATACTCTTTTTTAGGGGAAAATAAGAAATACGAATAAACAAGTACAAATATATAATTCATAATTTATTAACACTAAAAATCGATTTAAATGGAAAACCTTATTGAAATTAAATATTTCCCATAGAAATAGTAGACCGATTAATTTTGGCGGCTACGCAATGAGGTCGCTAGGCTTGATCTCTAAGACATATACCGACTTGTATACCCTTTCCTGGGTTTTACAAGAAGAGGAAGCAGCCCTCTCTCGCTCTGAAGGGTTTCCTCGGGGGCACAGCTGCTGTTTTTGCTTTAATGGAGGAACAATGGAGAAGCTTAACTGCAAGGGGGAGAGAGAGAGGGAGAAGCCCGTTCACTTAAGTCTCTCGCTCTCTCTCTCTCTTTCACTTGCATATTTACGTAATACGTATAAGAGGGGGATTCTTGTTCTTGTTGTCCGCTCGGTCGACATTTAACTGCGTAGGTTGGTAGCCGCCGAGCAGCAGCAGAGCAGCCTCTTGCCTGGTGGCTCTCCAGTCTGCTGGTATTCTTCTTATAACCAATGCACACCTTTCCCCCACCCTCCCTTGCTGAGCCACCTCCTCCTTCTCCTTCTGCTCATGAATGTGTGCACATTTTTACTAATTTACAACAATTTTCGTTGCAACCGTTGCCTTTTCCTCTCCAAGGGCCCGCCCCCATCCGACAAGTGCCCCTTCTCCCACTCTCTCCCTGTCTCTCGCTCCACATACCACTCTTGCCCCTGTGCTACTTTATGGCTGGTGGGGCGGGGAGCATTATGTATGCTGTTGCAATCGGGCAGAAGGAGCAAGGGGATACCCGAAAAAATAACAAGAAGATGCCTTGGAAAGAAAGGGTGAGAAAACAAGCGAAAGGGCAGACAAAGAGGATGGAACAAACCAGGATATAAACTGAGGGAAAAAGCGGAGACGAAAGGGGAAGAGAACAAGGAGAACAAGTGCCAGTAACAATGCCAAGAGAAGCACAACAAAAGTACACGTATTTAAATGAGGTTAAGTTAGAGTAACTATTTTGCTTAAAACCCCCCAAACCCAACCCACCAGCCACAGCGAGAGGTGGGAAGAGGGTGAGACAGTTTCCCAAAAAGATAAATTGGTGGCAAAGCCATGGGTTAACGCTAATTGGGTCAAGTGTGAGTGTGTCCCCTCCCGAAAAACAAAGACCTGTTAAGTGCCAGGCGAATGCAGTGCCTCGTGAGTGAGCTGGGGGTGGAGAGACTGGAGGAAGATGCTTCTTAAATAGATAATGTTATCTATGTATGTACATACGGGTGGGTAGATGGGTAGATGCTGTCGTGTATCTGCTAAACTAACAGCCGAAACCAGCAGATGGAAATTTAAGGAAAATTAACCTTAACTTCTGCTGCACTTCTTTGCCACAAAATCTCTTGCGGAACAATTGAAACAATAACAAATGAATAAGACGACTTAACGGTTGTTGGTGGAGAGAGACCAACGCGAGATGGTTAGGGAAAGTTAAATGGTTGAAGTAGCGAAAATAAGTGAAAAGAGGGGAGCGTGAGGGGAATGCTTGGAGGATTATTATTCTCCTGCTGCCTGTCGAGTGGCGCGGCTGTGTAGGTGGTGCTGAGCTTAAGTATTTTCCGTTTCGAAAACATTGCAAAGCACTTGAGCACTTAATGAAATTAAAATTCTCCATACCGTTTACTCTTTTTCTTTCACGCATTGTCTCACTCCTTCCCCCCTCTTTATCTCTCGAAATGAAAGCATTCTCTGCGTGCTAAAAGCGCTGATTAATTCTGATGACAGCTTTGAGAAAAGGGGATATTTAATATTATTTTATATCGCTCTCTTCGACTCTGCGAAGCCTGTGGCAGCCAGAGGCGATAATAAGACATTTTCCATGTTTTCTCCCCATGTATGTGTCCCCTCCCCACCCTGTATCCTGTTTTCACACAATGCTAAAGTCAATATACAACATATTGTATGGGTAATACTCGTATGCCTGGCTTTCATGATTAATAAACAATTTTCTGTATCTGTATGCCTGCTCTCTGCGGATATTTATCTGTAAATATACAGTATGTACAATGTACATATGTACATGAACCTCACAAACTCGTCGGGCCGCTATATCCCCAAATATAAATGTGCAAATAAATTTTCAAAGTCTCAAGCGAAATCAACAAGCGAATATCCTGCGGATATTTTGTTCGACATTTTGTCAGCTCACGTGTAAAGAGAAAAATAGAGGGGGGGTGGTGGGATATACATATGTATGTATGCAGAGTAAGATAGCAAGAGAGAGAGAAACAGCGGGCTGTGTGTGTGTGGCAGCAATGAGAGATAACAAGTAAAAGCCCTGAATAATGTATTGCAATTAGCGCAATTACAACAGATTGACACAACTATATACACATACATACATACATATGTATGAACATATCGTACGACACCATCTTTATCTCTCTCTCTCTGTAGGACACCACCCCCTCCCTCTTACGACACGTGCAAATGTGCAAAATAATGGAATTTTTCACCAAATAAATTAAATAATTTAACAAACGATTTAGGGCAACAGAGCAGGTGGAGCTGTGCATCATCAAGGGCTTTTAAATTCTAACGATGGAATAACCTAGCCCAATATAACCCTCTCTCAAATAGGTCACACATCCCCCCTCATTGGTTATTTAGGGTGGGGAGGGTGTTTTCTCTTAACCGCCTGGGACCCACTGGGTAAAACATACTCGTAAATATTTATCCAACGATAAAAGAATTTTTGGAAATTTTTCCCCTGTTTTTGCTGTGTTTTGATGGTGAAGTAAATAAGTAGCACAATTTCACTTGGTTAACCCGAAAGCCACTCGCACTAGTGGGACCCAAAACTGGGTGGGAGAGGGCACATGCGAGTGAAGTGGTTTCCATATTCAAATGGCCAAATGGCCAAATGTCAAGGGACATATAAAAGGCGGAAATGAGCAGGTTGGCATTTGGCTCGTGCGAGTATTGTGTGTTGCCTCAGCCATTTCCATATTAGCCAAACAAAACTTACGAAATGTTCTGGGAAAGCATTTGGAATGATAATCAAAATGATAGGTTTCCGTGGAAAATGATATTGTTTGGGCATCTATTTATGGTAAGCTTGTTGGGTATATGTTGACCCTTTTCCTTTGAAATTGGACAGGATACGCTTGACGCCATGGTGCCCAAAATATTTTGCAAATAATGTGGATCGGATCGTCTAGGAATTACCTTACCGGACAAAGAGAGCAAAGCGAATGAGAAGCCATTGGCAAAATATGGTGGATCATGGTGGAAACATCGACTGGCACATCTAGCAAATCTTCTAGTGTGGACTACCCATGGATAAGAGCTGCTGGCAGCATGGAGAGAGATGGAGATGGAGGGAGAGACATTTCACAGAATCGAGTAGAATTCATATTTACCTCCGTCCGACCATGACCCCCAGCGAAAGCTCTCTCTCTGTCTTTAGGACTGTGGTACTAAACTGACGTATGACGGCAACCTCTGCACTACTTTGATTCGTTTGTACCTCGGAATACTTGAAGGACATCTAAAATGTAATTTACAGATTCGATTGCCCTGCGGCATTTACTGCAAAACAATGGAAATTACACCGTCATATCTCTGGTATGCGGAGGATAGAGTGGAGGAGACGAGACATTGCTTCTTTTTTTTGTGTGGCTGCTTTTGCAGGTGAACAAATGTCTTTCCCGCTCTTCTCTATATCTTTTCCCTTTCTGGCCCTGCTCTCTGTGTCGTTTCCCTTTCTGGCTCTTTCGCTGCTTTCAAGCTGTTTGCAAGTAAACAGAGCTTTGCACAGTTATGCCCCCTCCCCGTTCCAACCACTACCCAGCCACTGCATCATCGCACTCCACTTGACTTGTGTCAATATTGACGCAGACCTTATCTCTCGCTTTATGACATATTCCGCTTCTTTTTTTGTAATTTTATTATTTTTATTTGTTTTGTTTGTTTCCTTTCTTGTTTTGGCTACTGTCAGCGCGCGCTCACTTTGACATTTATGGGCGGCATTTGTTTGCATCCTCCCTCCTTCCAAGGTATATCAGAATGGGGGGTAAGGCTCCGGCGCTACCTCTAAAATTTCCAACTATGCACATATGAAAATCTGCAACAGTTTTGGACCTGTCCTGCCTTGAATGTGCCTTTTGTGCTGAGCATTTTCGTTTTTATTTGTGCGCTCTTTTGCACATATGTACATAAACTACATATACATATACTAGTTTATGTATGCTAATATTTTACATATGATTGTGCGACATACTTTTTTGTGGACAAAAATTGAAAAATAAAAACGCCACTGGAAAATCCCTCTGTTGGCTGAACTTTGCTTTATTTTGTGGGTGTGCTTTGATGTCTATGCTTTTGGTTGGTTTTAAATACTATGCTCACACCCTCCTCTCTACCTGTCTATTAGTTCTGTCTCACTCTATCTGGGTTAGTGGGTAATGCAGTGGGCAAATCCGTCCTACTCTCAGGTGAATTTATGGCCCAAGAAGATGTCTTAATGACGTGGGAGCGTGTTGGGCGGGTGGTAGACACTCTACAGAGAGAGAGAGGGAAACGTACGAGAGCTGGGAACCCAAATCGATCGCATTGGCATTATAGACTCGTAGCCGTGTTAACCGCCCACAAGTCCAGCCATACCCTATACGAGTATATGTATGTATGCCGAGGGTATGATGACTGGGTAGATCATTTTGGTTGGTTGTGCCAGATAGGGGCTATGGATTAATGGATGAATTATCAGCGTAAGTGGAATTATTTTGCTATAAAAAGAGAGCCAGGGCATTTTCAAATTAAATTTCCACTTAAAAATTCCATTTTTTGTAAAGTCTTCATACAAAAACAAAGAGCAGAAGAAGAGTATTCCAGCTTCATGTATTCTCATAAGCTTTGGTGGGTTTTCCATCCTATATTGTTTTGTTTTGTTTTTTTTTGGGTGGCAACTTGATGAGTGGAACGCAAACTGAATCGGAAAAGTGAACGAGGGAATCTAAGCCCATAAATAAAGACAATTGGCCAGTTTCTCATGTGGCTCGGTTGTGGGTTATGGATGGGGTGCAAAGTCCGTAGACAGTTCTTGGAAGACGGGCGACAGTTCCATCACCAGCGCCGCAGCAGGCTAGGAGGAGGTGTCGTGGCCTGACAGGTTCCCTGCCACATTGTCAGTGGCAAAGTGGCAATATGGTAGGCAAATCACGTGATCGACTCTGCGCTGACAGTTTTAGGTGTTGAACGAAGCGAAACGAAACAAAACGATATATTGATAGAGGCGGAGGGGAGGAATTCCAAATGAGTCACGTGAGGAGCAATCAAAGTCAAAGGATCTGATGGGTGAGCAGCATTCGTGAAAGTATTCAATTACGAATTAATCAAAGTGGAAGTAAGACCTGACGACCTCGGACTTCAACCTGATCTGCGAACTCTCTGTGTGTGTTTCCGCCCCGCCAGTGGCGATGATCGATTTGCCAGACAAATTGCGTTAAAGCTAACGAAACAACCGCAGAAAACGACATGGAAGTGACAGGCCAGGGCAGGCCAGGCCAGGCCAGGCTGGTGGAAACCCTAGAAGTGTACATGGAAATCATGAGCAATTCCTCACGATCATGTGCCCCTGCCACTGCCACTGGCCCCGTACCTGCTGTACCTGTCCTTCCTTGGAGCTTGGTTTCGTATCGCATTTCAATGACGCGACCACATTCCGCTCTGCGCTTTGCAAGGTTTCCAAAACATATAGATTTCCGTGATATACTCTGACCATTCCTTTCCTACACTTGGCATTGTTCCATTGGCACGCTCTCTCCCCACAGCAGCACCCGCCTCTTGGCCAGCAGCTTTTTGATTTGATTTCTTCGCTGGTTTGTCTTGTGGTCAAATTACCTAAACGGGCGCCTAATGTAATCCAATATTAACTCAATTAATTTTAAAGTTGTGACAAACATTTTGACATAGTGGGGCACCCAAAATGAAGGGCGGTGGGGGGGTTGGGACAACAGCAACATTTCCGCTGTCTCGTGGGTGGGAGGAAGTGCCGACAAAGCCTCGCGTCGCGTCGCGTTGCGTTGCGTTGCATTGTATCGGCCACGTTCCAATCTTGTCAATAAATCTCAATATCAAAAAAATAATATGCTAAATGACCACCCGTATGAATACGTACGAGCGGAGTATCTATGAGATATGTGTATGTTTGTATAAGCGAAGACAATAGCAAAAAATGCAAATAACTGCACGAAGTATCTATGAGATACGCGCGCATAAATTTACAAGCTATGGCCTGGCCTGGCCTGGCCTGGGGTTAGGATTGGTAGAGGATTGGATTGGATAGCATGCCGCCTGCCACATGCGGGAGAGCGTTTGCATTGCCGCAAACAATGAACCGTGTTGACAGGTCTCCGTTTCCCAGTCTTTTGTATGATTGATTTAACCTGAATCGACTGACAGGTACGACAAGCAGCACAGCGGCAGCGGCAGCAGCAGCGACAGCGACAGAAACGAGTCCAGGCTATGGTATGGATATCCAAAAGCTATGGCTCGGCTCTTGTATGGAAATCCACAAAAGATACTCTCTTGCCTGCTGCTTATGCTAACGACAATCCAATGGATGTGGAATAGGAGGGCGGGGGGTCATTGTGTGGAGTGAACTTTAAAACGATCGACAAAGACAAAAGTTATGTGGCATGTACAGGCCTCACTCGGATCAATGTGCGGCATGAATATGCATTGCATAAGAATGTGTGTCGATGCTGGGTATTTGGATTAAAGCTCTACGGAAAGAGACAACGAGAGAGACAGAGAGATAGAGGTTCTAATCCATCATTCAAGATTGAATTGTAGTAATTTTACCGTTGCTTCTGCTCATTAAATTGAAGAAAATACAACAACAGATACGCATAATTATGGCAGAGACTGTGCCGCAGTCTTAAAAGAAAGAGAGCTCGAATAGCAGGGGGAAAACAACAAGAGACGGGAAGAACATCTCGAGCGGCAGACAAGGCAGAGACGGCGACGCATGACAACCGCAACCGAATGTTTGATGGAATGAGCGAATGATTGACAGATGAATGATTTAATGAGCAGCAAGATAAACGGCTGCCACCACCAGTGTCGCTATCTCTTTCTATATATCTTCTACTGCTTATCTCTCACTCTCTCTCTCTCTCTCTCTGTGAAGACCGCATCGAAATGAATTACTTATTTTTCATTTGAATTTAAATTTATATTTAAATTGTATTTCCCCCGCACCCGCACCCCCCCACAATGTCTTTCTATTGTTACAGTTGTAATGCGGCGGTCCATAAAAGATGCTTATCTCTCCCGCTCTCTGTCTCTCTGCGCACTGACTCCCCTCACCGTTCCCTGCCCGACAACTCTTCTTGGTGTGTGGGGTGCTGGTGGTGGGGGGATGCGGTTTTGCGGCAGTTTCTTGCGCTGTCATGGCGACAACGATTGACGATGACGCTGCTGCCACGATGCCCGATGATGATGATGCGACCACGCATTTTGTGTCAACTCTGGAGGGATCCTACTGCCCTCTCTCTCTCTTGAAGTCTCTTGGGGCATCTTTCTATCTGGCCATATCTGTTTGTGTGAATCGAATTGGTAAGCCAAAAACGTTAGAAATAGTGGAGGTTGGTGGGGGGCACATGATGTACATTTTATATGCATTGCGAGTCTCCTCTCTTCTGCTCAGTGCAGTGTTTTTGGTGCGTAAATCTATACACCAGCAATGAAATGTTGGAAAAACTACAACTATAACTTCAAATTAAGAGATAAACTACCCAAAAGAGCTCCCAAAAAAATGATTTAAGAGAATATCCATATATCTGCTTTTATTCTACAAATATTCGACACAAATCTCTGTTAAGCCTTCGGATAGCTGACTAACACCTTTATATTGTTATTCTAATTACATATATCTATTTATTGTTTTCTTTAACACTTTATTAACAACATTTCTCTCTGGCTGTCGAATGAATACACTCGCACGCCTTCGTCTGATTTTAACTGGTGTTTAATTTTCCATTAAATATCTTTACACATAATTAAATTCGCCGCGCCATTTAAATACACATCTTTCCCGGCCGGGAAAAGGTTGGCGCAACAATTGCATTCGAGGTTTTTCATTTCTTTATAAATTTTCTCCCCACCGACGGGCAGTTAATTTTTATGTCGTTTGCGTGAGAGATCTCTGGGGAGAGAGAAGAGAGCTGGCTAAGGGCCAGGGCCAGCCAGCCAGCCAGCCAGCCACTTGTCGATGCTTAATGCCCACACAGCCCTCACACACTCACGCACTCATTCATTCATTCGTTCGTTCGTTCGTTCATTCGAATATAATTTATGTATCGGTGGAATAATGTTTTATGATCTTCACATGTGATTTGGAACTTGGCGGCTACCTGGGAACTGTGGGAGACAGCTTTGGGGTCTGTCTGTGTGGGCTTTGAATTCGTTTTCACATTTTTCTCAATTTATCGGCGGGGAAACTTCAAATTCTATTACGGAAATTAATTTCAAAACTTGTGCTGTCTCTTGGGGCAACACATACAAAATTGCAGAAAAAATGCCCAGAAGATGTTAACCAAAATTATACGTAAATATGGCAGCGTGTATCTGAAGCACGGGTGTCCTCCTCCCTATACCACTGGGGCGCCACACCGTCCCCTGCACAATTGGGACCAACAGAATGCGGCGCACGAGCAGCGTAAGAAGGCCATACCCAAGCTGGTGTATCTGCACAATCCGTGGAAGTATCTGATGACAAAATTCAATCTGTGGAAACTGAAGTGGCTGTGGGATCCGAAATTCTCTGAATCGGATTTCATCGAGGGCTCCAAGCAGGCGGCCGTCGTCATGACGGACATCATTCGGCAGCAGAGCTCCGAGAAGATCAGCGATTATACGACGCCGGTGGGCTTCCAGCAGATCACCCGCGACATGCTGCTCTCCCGCGACGACAGTCGGCTGCAGTTGGTCCGCTTCCAGAAGGAGCACCTGCGTCGCGCCATTCCCATGAAGGTGGCTCGGCGCCAGAACTTTGGGCGGAAGTATGCCTTCATCGATATGCTGTTTGTGGGGCTGCGCAACACCAAGGACTTTGACTCCACCTCGGAGGTGGTGGAGGTGAACGAGATCATCCGGCGGATGGACAACGAGCTGAGGACTCCTCGCGAAGCGCTGTCCGTGCCACATCGCATTGTCTTTGCCGAGATCTTCATACGATTTCGGCGCGACTACACCGCCGAGGCCAGGCACAGCTTAGAGGCAAGGCATCAGGTGGCGCCACCGGGCCACCCCTTTACACATCAGTTCAATGCGCCATTCTCGCCCCAGGCAGCGCTCTCCAAAGCTCTCGATCCACAATCACAGATCACGCAGCCACCAACAGCGGAAAATATGGCGACGAGATCCACCCAGAATCCGGCTACGGCACCGCTGCCCCAGACGGGCCGCATTCTGCCGCGCAGTGACGATCCCGGCTGGTCGGTGTCCTTCTACAAGATCCTTACCTTCGATGTTCTCAACTACGATCCCGAGCGCAAGGCGAAACGCTAGCATTCAGTCAATTAAGACGGAAGGTCACTTAGTGTAATGGGTTTCTCTCTGTGTAGCTTGAATAAAGCCCGTTGCTAAGAGCTAACCATTTTTTTTTACATTTTGGCTTCTGGCTGCCATTCCGCTCCGACTTTGAGTGTGACATTTTCTGCACAATGCTACAGATAATATTCCGACCGAAAACTTATAAACACAACTAAAACTTGCATACTTTTCTATGGCTACGAAGTACACTCTCTTTGGCCTTTTTCACACCTTTTTTTTGGGTGTGTTGAGGGTGTGTGGGAGTGTGCAATAGACACAGAAACTATTTGTATACAAAATGATGTTGTAATGAGGCATATTACACGATTTGATCTTGTTGCCTGATGTGTGTTACATTTGTCATTTGGCTCTAATTGATTTTCAAAACATGGTCATATGAGGGCTTTCGGGCTTGGAGCTTGGGGTTTTCGGGGCTTGGAGCTCGAGGGCTTGATGGGCTTGGGCTTGGCCTTGGCATGGCCCAATCCATTTAAATATATTCAAAATGATTGGGAATACATTGAAGAAAATAACATGCCTAAATACGTAGACAAATGTGCATGTCATTTAATGTTTTTTCTTCGTGCCTAACACATTTTTGCATAATTCGAACATGTTAAATGGTTTTTAGACTTTGAAGGTGGTCTCCCTCACCTGACATCTCGGATTCGAATTGGAAATATTTGTTGTACAATTAAAATGTGGTAAGAGCTGGGAAATTATTCGACCAATTATGCTGATTTTTGTCTGTCCGAGTGAAAGGCTTAGGCTAGCACATGGAAAACAGGCAAAACTCATGTTTATAAATATCCATTAGATGGCAAACATGAGCATTGATTGGATGTGCAGCATTCAAAATAAAAGTGGGGAGATTCGAGTTCATCTGAGGGGATTCCATGTGTTGAGGACAATAAGAAATAAAAATATGCAAAATATTTTTAGCAATTTATTGGTGTGTGGGTGAAGCAAAAACATTCACAATTATTCATATATCGATTAATAAGCGAAGGTGATTTGGAAATTCAACTAATAAGTGCTTCGCACTACCATTATTATCGAGTATATTCAATCTGCGATTTTCTTTTGAAAGATATTCTCAGAATACAACCCCCGAAGCATCGCATCTTTTTTCCCCAATTAGTTTTAGCCCGCACCCATTAGCAAGGTATTTGCTCAAGAACCAAATCCCAAAGCAAATAATCCCTGAAATTTACGTTACGAAGACAGGGCTGAGAGAAGCAGAAGTATAGGAGGCAAGAGCCTGTCAAAAGTAAAGAAATAATTTAAATAAAGAAAACACAAAGCAGCTGTTGCACTTCCGATCCAAAGATGGAAATATGCCATGCCCCCAATGCAGAGAGTGGAAGCGAGGGGCTGACTAGGACGAACACTAAGGCAGTTACATGTACACAAGCGAAAAGGGATAATCTGATTATAATGAAACGCAAGTTATGCAACACGCGCACGACCGGCTGCCGCTGGATGGCGCCACTCAAGGCGTCACTCAAATGTCGCCCGCGCGGAGCTTAAGAACGAAAGAAAATGAAGGAAAAAAGTCCAGCTGAAGGATTATGAGAAGGGAAACCAAACGCACAGCTGGCAGTCCCACAGCTTCCTTCCTTTGCTATCCATTCCATTCCTTTGCGCGACTCCGACTTGGGCTCTGAGCTGACATGCAAAACACGGTCGGGGGTAGCGAGGAAAAAAGAGAAATTATAAAAATTTATGTACGCTTTTTCCGTTCGGATGGGGAGCCTCCCCATCCCCCTAGACCCTGGACCCTGGATTGGAGTTCCGACTTCAATCTCAGCGGCAGACAGACTGCTGGCTTCTTCTGGACGTTGGGATTTGTTGTCCATTTCGCAAATGTCAGCTGGCAGTCTGTGGCACCAGCTCTTGGCCCATAAATAAAACCAGAGGGATACCAGAGATATCAAGCTGCTAGACAAAGGCGTTAGTGTGAATAGCCGCCTTATTGTGATCCCTTTTGAGTACTGAATCTACTCTGCCTCAAGGAAATTGAATGTACGTATGTATTAGCTTTCGGGATATGGTATTTAAGTAAAATTTAATGGTTTTCAACTAAACTTAAAATAAATCAAATATATTCCATGAATTTAACACATAAAATCAAACTCGAACTATATTTAGTTCGATAATGCTGTTCAAAATTAATACCAGCTTCTAAATGTAATTTTTAATATAAATAAAGAAAAAGATTAGAGTGAAAAGACTTTGGACACTTTCGATTAAATCTGAAATCTTTAGACTGATCTTAATAAAACAATCAAAACTCAAAAACCATGAAAAAAAACTCAAAAACTTTATACGTATACTTAATACGTGCTCCGCCGCCGGTTCCTCCCATAACAAAAGAGGGTCAAAATTAATTAGACAATCCGTAAAAGCGGCTTAATGTCAAACTCATTTGCAAATATTTACAAAACACACACAGAACAAATTGAAGGGATCCCGGGACTGAAGATGAACCCTTTTGTCGAACCCAAATCCGGATCGAAATTGGGATCCGGTCGCCGTCGTTCTGTGTAACAGGTGTACCCTCCACCTATCCACCATTTCTTATACATGGCCCCGTTTTTTTCACGAAGCGCTTTTCTTTTAATTTTCCACCCGAAAAGATTAATTACAAGTCTGGCGTAATGAGAGGATTTCCGGTGCGCAGGATTTTCTAACCTTCTTCTCCTGCGGCGACCCCGCACACTCATTGTGGCGCCCACCAACCCCACACACACAGTAGCTCATATTTCTTGTGTTTAATAAAATTGAATGAAATTTATGAAATATTTGCGCGATGTGCATAGAAATGCTCGTTCGTAATCGTAGGTGCCGTGCCCCAAGCTGCAGGCGGCAGACCTCCTCCAATCTCTGCTGCCAGCTCTAGACAATTGCCTGCCCCCGACTCGTTGATCTTCATTAGTGGAGCCGCCATTCCACCACCGTCGTCGTCGTCGTCGTCGCCGCCGGTAAATGTCTTCATAGACACATTCTCAGATTCGCCTCGGACTGCGCGCGGAATGGGGAAATGGGGGGCCTCTGGACTCTGGGGCTCCGGCCAAAAGCTTTAAATTTATGGCAACGCATTTGCGGCGCGCGCTCTTACAGCCATAACATAACGCCACACGAAGCACAAAAAGCGGCAACAATAACAAAGTCTCGACTAATAAAGCGTCGGCGGCATGGCGAGGCATGGCATCGCTTGGCCAGGTCTCACACTCTCTCTGTCTGTCTGTCTGCCAGTCTATATGTCTGTCCTTTATTAGTTCATTGCTTGGCATAGACTACCCCTCAGGTCTCACTTTCCTGCTTAGTCCACTGCTCTCTTCTTAACGTATCCATTTACACTTGAATATTTATCGCTGCGCTTGGCCCCGCGGCTCAAAGACCTCCCTGGGCGCGGGACCCGATACACCCAAGACCCAATTTAAGTAGAGTTGTCCCATAATTTTCAACGCTAACAAGCCACAAATAAATGCGGCATTTAGCACAACATTTAAGAGGCCTGACATGTCGCATGGATCGTAGATCAGATCGGCGCTGGATCATTGTATGAATATTACACAACAGTTGCAGTGGGAGTTGCAATTGCATTTCGTGTTGCAGTTGCATTTGGAGCTGCAGTCGCTGTGGGAGCGGCTCTGCGGTAAGTGGCACATAAGTGGAGCGGAATCGTGAATCAACAGCTGAGACCTGATCAAAGGAGATTGCCAGACCCAAATCCCTGTGAAACATGTTTATATCGATATAAAATAAGTCTTAGGCGAGGGCTAGGGCTATTCAATCTATTAAGTTTCATGAGTTTAAGTTTAATTTCAATTTATTGAACTGAAATCACAGCATAAGGATATAAAATTGATAAAATTTCACTGATTTATATTACGTAAAATGTCCAATAATCCTCGTGCAATTTGTGTTTTTCTAGGCTGGATGCATATCATGAATATATGAAATTAAACAATAAAGATTTGGTAAGTAAATACACTGAATTCCACTATTTAAAATCGAATTCCTTCGCTTGTATCACGTTTCGTTGCTTTGAAACACTAATTTCCTGACGCCAGAGGCGAAGACAGGAGAGGAGACATACTGAAAATAAACGAACGTAAAAGTCTCCTCTTGTTATACCCGTACTCAAAAAAGAGTTAAGGGGTATATTAGATTTGTGGTAAAAGTGGATGTGTGCAACGCAGAGAAGGAAACGTTTCCGACCCCATAAAGTATATATATTCTTGATCAGCATCAATAGCCGAGTCGATTAAGCCATGTCCGTCTGTCCGTCTTCATGAGCGCCTGGATCTCAGAGACTATAAGAGCTAGGGCAACCAAATTTGGTTTCCAGACTCATGTGATATCACACTGCTACAAGTGTATTTCAAAATTTCGCCCCGCCCCCTTCCGCCCCCGCAAAGGACGAAAATCTGTGGCAGACACATTTTTAAAGATACGATAAAACTAAAAACGAAGTATCGTAGAGAATGAACCTATCTACCAGATTGCCGAATCTAAATCAGATCGGATCATAATTATAGCCACAATGAAGAAATTAATTTTCAGTTGCTTCCCCCGCCCACTTCAGCCAGAGAAACGCAACTCTATCTCCTTCTCGCTCGCACACTCTGCCGCGTTCAGTGCGCGAGCAACCCCTAGCGGAAGAGATGTAGAATATGAATGGTACATCTATAATCTACATGTTAGATGTAATATATACATTGTAGATGTAGATAACAGATGTAGCAAAAAAATGTAAAATGTAAAATTTTTTTTTTTTTTTAAATTTTAAAAAATCCTTTTCAAAAATGTATATGATGACTGAGTACGGGTATAAGTAGAGTCGCGTCCCCAGAAGCGACTCACACGTTCCTTCTCGTTTTTATGCTTCTTTTGTTCTCGTCTCCCCTTTTGCACCTCTTTTCGACGACACTACTTTTTATTCCTTTTTTTCGCCATTAGATTTGTAGCTCTTGCTCACACATTTGCACTGTTCACTTTTGTGGTTCCGTTTTGCTTCTATTTCTTAGCTTTTTGCGCGGCTTGATACTATTGCCCTCTCGCTTATTCGCGCTCTCTCGAACGATGATCGTAGCAATACACATTCGCACACATAAAATTCCAACGGCACGAAGCACGGGTTTGAGACACACAGATAGAGAGACAGAGGCAATTACAGTTAAATTTTGCGTTGTTGAAATTTTAAAGATCTGCTTCGCTTCTGCTTTCGCCAGTTACCTTACCATAAATTGCGCACTTGGCGCCAAATATTTATTACACTCGGTCTCTCCTGCCCCACTCCTGACCCGCTCCAAGTTCCAACACATTCCCCCAGCCATTGCTGTCAGTATTTAAGAAAATCTGCATAAATCGAAAATTTTTCAACCAAAATAATAACTTTTTGTAAATTTAAAACACATTTCGCTCGGGCCCCAAGGGTGTGTCAGGCGGCCGAAAATGCAGTTGGCGAAAATAAAGTTTAATTATTCAGTGAGAAATATGAACTGGAAATGAATATTTCCGTGGGGCTTAAAGGTGGGGTAGGGAGGATATATTACCTTAGTTTGGGTAGTACTGCTGTATTAGTAAAGTAAAACATTTAAAAAAATTCTTTTCTATAGGTATTCGGTGTTCTGGCCTTTAATATTCCTGAAAATAAGCTGAAATTTTGTTTCTTTCAGTGCAGCGGCGAAAGAAGGAGAAACATTAAATATAACGAAAAGCTAAACTGAAACATAAATAAATCTCAACGTTTTGTGCTCTTCGAAAATACAAAACAAAAATTCAAAAGCGGGAACACACACACATGCATATGTACAACTCTCTTACACACACACACACTTCACTCCCTGCACACACAAAGACGCAAAGCTGTTTTGGTGCTCAAAAACTTTTGTTTTTAAAAGTTCTTTAGCGATGTCGTGTGTACCCTTCTGCGTGAGAGTATAATGGTTGAACAGACGTTTGCAGCGAAGGTACAAAATTTCCACGACCCTACACAATATGTAGGTACACCATAACACAATCTGTTGATTAAAGCATAGAAAATATCGATCAAAAATAGGTATTAACAATTCATTCATATTTAGATGCAAAACTCATTCACATGCGAACCAAATGGAATCAAGGGTATCAAAATCTTCGGCCAACGCCGTCCGACGTGTCGTTTCGTGTTTTCATTGTTGTTTCTGTTTTTGTTGTTCGGTTGTTAAACATGCAATTTCTTTTGGTTTTCGCTGCGTTCGATTGCTGTGGCAAGACCATAAGAGTGGGACGAGGAGTAGGTGGTGGGAGTTGGCATGGAGGGTCGTTTGGAGTCTGTCTGAGGCAACAGCCACAGCAGCTGCAGCAACAACAGCAGCAGCAGCAGCAGCAAGGACACAAAAGCCAACAATGGATTATTAGTGGCACTTAAGCAAACACGCGGCCAAGGGTCGCGACTCTGTAGAGACGTCTGTGGAGAAGTGTGTGACTGAGAGGGGGGCGGTACTTCCCGCAAGGATTGAAGGCATGTGTGTGTTCGATGTGTGTGTGTGTGTGTGTGGTGTTCTGTGTCGCCGCCTGCTGCTGCTGTCGTCATTTATGCCGCTGTCTCGCGTTTTTTGCGGTTCTTGCAGCGTCCCTGATTTATCGCTTAAAATGTGGGCGTTTTTAATTAATTTCCCTGCCCTGTCGTGCTCTGCTCTGTCATTCCTCGTCTTCTCAAAACCAGCGCAGATTTTTCAGAATTTTTAAAACAATATTTAAAATCAAAAAGAAAAAACTTTTGAATTAGTTGAGCAAATATGAACATAAGAGATGGTAGGAATGTGGAGGAGGGTGCTGTAAACACAAGGGGCATGCAGCAGGAGGGAAGTAACACCTTCTCTGGAGAGGTGCCCACAATTCGAAGTGGTCCTCAGAACGGTGCCACAAACGGCATTGTGGTTGCGGTTTGCACTTGAGGAAAGTGTGAACAAATCAAAGAAGGGTTCTCTGTGGCTTCGAGAAAGGGGAACCCCAATCCACCACCACCCCCTCTTGAAATCACTGAAATCACATCCCATTGCTCGGGGAAAACTTCGCCAAATGCACTGCACTCACAATCACCCAATGCGAATACACAGAGAGAAATAATTGCAATTAGCCGGCGCCTTGCTCTTGCTCATTTTTCCCTCTCTTTTGCAGCAAACTTTTCTGTGAACTCTTTCTGCTGCACAAACTTTCCGGTTAACTTTCATTTTGACGCGCGCTTTCTCTCTGCTAATTTACTTTCCACTCGAATTTCTAGAAAACAAGATTTCAAAGAACTTCCCTTCCGAAAATAGCAAGATACTCTTTCAACGAGACGAGTGTCGTCATGTTTTTGTCAAATTACATCACTTTTCTGTCCCAGAAGAAGGGGTACAACTTTTCCAAGAATTCGCGGATCAATTAGAGGGTTGTTGCGTCGGAATATATGTACGTAGAGAAAACTAATGTTAAACACTCACCAGCGAGAAATGAAGAGAAATGCAGGCCCCTCTTTGCTTCACAGTAATTCATTTGCTTGGCTTCCAGTTGCATATTAAAATTACCCGGCAGGAACTTCTCTGCGCGTAGTGATTATGCTCAAATACCCGGACTGCGGCACATGCACACACACACACACAGGCAGAAAGAATGTTGCGCTATTAAATTTCACTTTGTTGCATGCATAAAGTTCATTATGCGAGGCCACAGCAAACAAACTCTAATTAAACTCGTTTTCCTAATGAGAATTACGCCGCAGAGCTAAACAAATTTATTTGCAATGGAATGAGACGTCTGACGCCTTAGGGCTGGACGAATCCACGATCGATAGAATTATCGAAAGCGCCAGCGCGCGCACTTCATCAGAGAATACCAGAAATACTCGTATGCATAATTGCAATAAATATCGATAAGGTTCTTTGGCATCAAACATGTAAATAAACTATCAAATTAAATTTATTTGCAAAGAGCAAATATCTCTTTGGCTTTGGAATGGAAACCAATTAAAAACAAATGGAAACTGTCGATTTTGTGTGTTTGTAAATATGTTCGCATTGCAGCGATGTGTGAAAAGTTGTTTAAATATTTAAGTAATAAAATTCGGGTGAGAGGAAATAGAAAACAATTTCATTTCGATTTTCATGGGGGAATATTTTTGTATTTAAACATACTTTTGGGAATCGATTGCCGGGAGCGAAAATAGAAGCGAAATATTTTGATTTGAGAATATTGTTACTTTGTAATGTTATTTGTGGCAAGGCAGCGCCATGGCCTGTTTAAGTTTCTCCCATTAATCTGGCAGCGCTCTTTTCTCTGGAATATTTCCAGTATAATTAAAATGGATACATGGACATAAATAAGGCAATATCTCTGCTAGAATTAAAGTGTTCCGAGATCTGAAAAGTTAATTGATTTACGACCCCCTTCAATAAAATCGTAGAAGGCAAGTGGCTGCAAACCCGCCCGTCTATTCAATGTCGGCTAAAGCTAAAACAAACTAATTTCAGGCCTAGAACCAAACCGAGCCAAGCCCCAGGCGATAAAGAACTTTAACGATCCGCAAAAAAAAAAGAAGTGAAGAGAAAACTGGAAGCAGGCCATGGCCATGGGGCATGTGTGGCATGGAGGAGAGTTCTTCAATTAGTGTAAACACAAACGATGACACTCTTTCTAGCTGCAGAGTGAAGTGAAGCCAATTTCCAGGGCCACAACTCTGCACAGACACTTTAATATTTAACGCCCCTGGGAGCCACAATGGAGACAACTCTCTGCAACGACAACGACAACGAATATTCCACGAATATGTTCGTGATCATAAAATTATAATTTATGAACAAGAAAAAAGCACAGGGCCATTGCCAGTGCCAGTGCCCGTGCCCAGGGTTTATCTCATCTTGGGCATCTGCTTCCTCCTTCCCTTCAAGAGTGTTTGGAGCGCACTTCTGGATATGAAGTGCAATGCAGAGATGCCGATGCCCAGATGCAGATGCAGATGCAACAACCGACAACGATGACAACGTTGATGGCAATTTTGGAGCGCGGCTCGCGTCAATTTGTGAAGAGGAGCAGGGTGCACACAGACACACACGACTGGGGACGACTGGCAACCAGAACGAGCGACCGAAAGCAGCCAGACACCGATCCAGAGCAACAGTCGCGGAGTCCCATCCACATGCCCGTCTTCGGAACAAGAACCCGAACCAAAGCTGATGCCAGCCACTGCCGTCGTGTCATGTTGTGGAGGGGGGTTTTTGTTGGTGGACTTCCAGGAAAGACGCCTTCGGAGCTTGGGATGGAGTGCGCGCAAACAATATTTTCATATTTATTCAGCCTCGCTTTGGGGCATTGTGCGTTTTGGTAGCCAGATCTTGCCACAGGAACCGCTCCGACTGGGACTTGGACTTGGTCTCGGGACTCCCATTCCCATTGGTGGGGCAAAAGCGAAACTAATTTGCGGTTCTGTTACTGCAATTTCCTCTCGCTTTTCGAGACCGCTTTTTGTTATTGTTAGTGGCAAGCGCCCCGCCCCCCTGCATAGGCACTGGGGATTCTGGAACAAGGTCTGGTTTTTGGGAAACAACGTTTTGGGGGCCAGCGGCACACACGCGTCTCTCTCCTTCCTCACTTCCTTTCCTTCCGGTCAGTCCGGTTCGATTTTAGGCAAAAATTTTGTTTAGCTTCTGGAGAGAGCCTTAATTAAATTCTTTTCACTTTTTCATCTTACTCTGATTGAGGGAATTCACTCTCGTCTGAAAATTAGTTTAGCGAAGAAAGTTTATCAATTAATTGGAAGAAGATCCCAGACAACCGTCCAGACAGCACTGCATTTGATTGGGTTCCTATTCCTGCGCACTAAGCGGGTTGAAAGTCTGGGCCCCATCCACAGGGGGTGGGGAGGCACATATCAAAGAATATTTGACTTCTGTATAGAGACTTTCGCATTTAAGATACGTTAATGTCGGCATTTATTTGGTTTCGTTGATTGGTTTTTGCGAGAGACTTTAATTTGTAACTAATAAATGTTTGAATATCTGCGGAGGATATTTCAATAGATATAAAGAAACCATTTTCTTGAGATTTATTTATGTACATTAGTTTGAGCCAAAAAAATGTTTTTTGAAATTTAAACGGAACTTCCCTTAATTTTGTTATCTTGGGTTTGATAGTAATATTAAGGTTTTCATTTTTATTTAAAAAAATATGTTGGAGGTTGCTTTTAAATTTAAAAAAATTTTGAAACAAAAAAAAATAAAATAAAATAAAAATAAAATTGCTTTGCTGAATGCATTGAATAATGTGGTCAAATCTATTGCATATATATTGATACCATTAATATCGTGTCATTAATAAGTTATTGGCAGTAAAAAGCTTGCACAAGTTTTTGCTTGTTCGCAATAACTCAAGGAACCTCAGCTGAACTTACCAAACCGACGAAATCAATTTTTTTTTATGTATACATATGTATACCATATATTTTCTTTTCGTGGTAGCTACCGCCCAATATAACACTAAAAATTAAAAAAAAAATTGTACAATTTTATTTACTAACAAAGAACAGAATAGGAGTTCCGCTTATCAAATTTTGGCCCAGCCTAATACACATACATACATAATTTATTATGTACATAAATTAATTAACATCTTGGTTAATTGTCCATTGCAAAGAATATACATTTAATATACAAATTACTTAATCTCATAAAGGAAACTTTAGAAAAGATTCTTCTAATATTTCCAACCATCCACTGTATCACGTATTGTGAGGAGCTTCGTTTCAAGGCAAAACTATATTTGTGCCGCTGTTGTACCGCCTGCATCTGCCTATCTGTTGCCCCATTCACTGATGTCCAGCATGGAATGGATCCTTTATCTGTGGCAATGTATGGAACCTTTTGTTGAGAGTAAAATTAAAAATGATCGCCATCGCAGGGGCATGGACTGTGGACTGTGTAGACTGTGGCGGAGCCTTCGCTCATTGTTATGGGTTTTGTGGCCTCGGTGCCGCACTCTGTGGTCTCCCCGTCAGGGATCATAATTCACGCCACAGCGAAGGATGTGTGTGTGTGTGTGTGTGCAGTATCTCTGCTACCCATTTATCCTGGCCTCCTGCCACAAGGCAATAATTTAAAGCGCGCTCTATTATTTATTTGAGCATATGTCAATGAAATTTATTTATTTATTTACGCCAGCAACAATAAACCCCAAATGTTTGCATATAAAATCGCGAGTATGTTAATGAGCAGAGCGCGATGGAGCAGGCTGGCAAGGGGAGTGTGGCAGGAGACTGAAGGTATGTGTGTGTGTATGGTGGCATGTGCCATGAGGCATGAGCAACAACGCCGCTCTGCTGTGCTGCGCTGTTGACGTTAATTGACCGCAACAATTTTTTCGCTTTTACAGTTGCAGTCTGCAGTAAATTTTAATGAAATTGCAGCCATTGCACACGCACATACGCACATATAAGTGGGCGTGGAAATCCCCTCCTCATCCTCCTGTGTGTGTGTGATAACTGCCTCAAAGTGCTGATGACATGGCTGTCAACGACACTTCGTGCCGCTTGTTGCATGCAACAAACACACACACGAAAATTAAACTGAAAAAAAATTATAAAAATTAAATATAATATAAAAAAAAAACAAGGAATGAAAACTTTTTGCAGGGGTCGAAGGTTGACATACGCTTGGAAACGCTGTAAAATAAATAATACGGGCTTATGGAGGGACTAAGGGATTATGAAAACTTAAGCAATCCAGGACCAATGATTAAAGTTACTTATAGATACAAGAATGACAATTTTATAAAGAGGGTATCAGGAGATAGTGAGATGTAGAGAGCGGGCTTAATGCACGATTCACTGCCCCAGCGTATAATCAATAACTGTTTCTGCCTCTCTGTTCCCTCTTTCTTTCTCTCTTTCCGTCTCTCTGACGCTATTCCTGTTGCCATTTTTGATGTTGCTGCATTTATAAATTAATTAAAAATAAATTACTTTATGTTGCCTGTCCAATTTCATTAAAGCTGCCAATGCAACGGCAACAACAGAAGCAGCCAGCCACACAGCAACGGCAACGCCAACAATAAATAATTATGCAGCGACGACTCTGCCACGCGGAAGAAACAAAACAAAAGCCAACAGCAGCAACAGCAACAATAACAGTAACAAAAGTGCAAGGGAGAAATGAGAAACTGAGAAATTCCCATATATTTGGTCTAATAATCGAAGTGGTAGAGGAACAGCAACTCCAAGATCTCCATGACTATTAGTTATCTATGCAACAGGTGAGAGAGATTTACTTTCCGCAGATAATGCCCATGCCTATTTGTATGCATAATGGACATCATATATGCACGCCCTGTGGCACATACAAATAGAGATACAAATGCAAAGATACACACATGCAGATACAGATTCCAGGGAGTTAATGTCGCATTAAGATGGCAATCCCTGACTCCATTCGCATATAAATCCAGTTGCAGTAGCTTCCCCACCGCTCCCCGCCCCACCACACACAACCATATATAATCTGTACCCAAAAGAGGTGATGGGGGGGGTGAGGCCACAAGGCGGGAAGGTGCATGCTGCTGTAACGATGCCGCGTATAAATTTTGCTGTTGTCACACCTTGCAACTTGCATGCACATAAATATATTTCCACCACGAGCCGCCGAAAGGTTGACACTGTCTGGAATTTTTTTTATATTTTTTTTTGGTTTGGCAGGGGCACACAGAAGGTAGAGCAGCGTGGCAGGAAAGTAAGATATCACAAGGTAGCAGCAGGGACACCAATGATTTCGTATTCAGATGTGCCCCAGGGCATTGCACATGCCCATGCCCATGCCCCGTGGCCCTGCCTCTTCTCAGCTTTCAGCAGATTGAAAGCGAAATATTATTGAAAGCCGCCACAGAGGGGAGCAAGAGAAAGAGAGAGAGAGAGAGAGAGTAGAGCGATGTGGCAGCTTCTCGGAACTTGCCGTATTTAATTTATTGGGGAATATTTGATGTTCGATTTCCTTTTCGTCCTTCGCTTATCGCCTTGGCATTGACACTTTTACAATTTTTTATGTTTTTTTGGCAAAGATTGCAGTTTCGGATTGTGGCAGGGAGTTTGGGTGTGTCTGTGTGTGGATGCAAGGACAGTGTGTGGCAGGGAGATGCATATACATATATGTATGTACATGCCACAGGAGTTATTTGCTTATCAGCAGAGGAGCGCCGACTGTAGCCAAAATATTGGTTTCTCCTTCATTTCCCTGCCCTGGTGATGCATGGTGCAGCAAATGCGAGATGGCAGATAAAGTCCACATTCAGGATGGGTTTTAAATGGAATAAATAAGCAAAGGCGAATGCATCCAATGGGTATATATCACAAATACCTTACAAATGCGAACAAGCGAGCCGAGTCACGAATCCTGTCGGAGAGAGAAGCTTCAGCCAATCTGGCAGCATAACTTAATCGATCACTAGCAACCAAATCTATATTTAAATGTAATTCCAATCTTAATTAAAGCTGCGACTGTGGATCTAAACTGAAGATTGCATGAGCTACTCCTCCCTAGAGAGTGCAAGATCCACTTAACTTGCCACAGAGCAAGCGATTAACTAAAGGTCCAATCTACGTGGAAATCAATTAGCAACTGTCATGAGGATGAAAATCCAGAGCAAACAGCACAGCTCCTTCTCCATAATGCCACACAAGAAGGGACCACACACCAGGCAGTGGTGACTCCTCCTACTCCATTCATCGGGAGAGAGAGTGAGGAGCAAATGAGACCTGGTCACGCACAGCGCAAGAGAAGAGTGGACAAGGGGATATATGTAGATAGATCCCCAGAGTTATGAATTTATTCAAATGCAGCCCAACATATAAATTCAGGTTAATCCAACGCGCAGCTGGATGCCCCGTACGGCATGGGATGGGGGGACCCTCGGGGCTGGAATTGTATAGTCTAGAAGATGGTGGTGGGGGAGTTACTCAGTCGGCTTGGCCCTGGAAATCCCCGCCTGTTGATGGGGCGCCAGCTCTTTTAATCATTATTAATTATCCCAGCAGCCACTCCGTGGAGTATAAATCATTAGTGTAGCAAAGAGGAGAAGGATACCCAATCTATTCCTTGCTGTTTCAGCAAGAAAATAAGGCTAAGAAATGCGGCTAATTACATGGGAAGGAAGGAAGGAAGGAAGCGCATTAATTTATTTTGCTATGACCATTCCCCCTATTCCTTCAGGTCATCGATGTCCATGGGAGCATCTTCCTTGCGCTTGTACAGAACGATCACGTCCATGTTTCTATTGTGGAATGTGTCCCAATTTTTAAGGGCCACACGTGCCATCTGCTCAGACTTCCTGAGATTCTGATCTTTGTCCCAATTGTCGACCAGCCAATTCATGGTCTTCGCTATGGCAGTGCCCCTGCCACAGACAGCGATATGGTTGTTACTGCTAGCGCTGCCATCCAGTTGTGGGGCATACAGGTACTGTCTGTTGTCCTCTTGGGCAGCAAGAAGGAACGGATCGTTCGCAATGTCTGGATATTTCTGCCACAGCAGCTGCTGGGCCTTCTTGACGGGTATATTTTGGTTATCGTTTAGGTACTGGTCCGCCAATTGATCTTTGATGCCCGCAATGATGTTACGAGCGAGTGTCCGGGCACAGCAACTGCGAAGAGAAAGGAGGTCCCAGAATAGTTCATGAAATAAGTATGCATTCACCTACTAAATGTGATCACCCAAAGGGTACAAAGTATAGTCGTTCGATATCATGGCTATGGTGATGCCATAATTACAGGTGACTCCCACCGCGTAGACATCTTTGGTGCTGTGAAAACCAGAAATTTCGAAGGTTATCAAACTGTGGGATCCATTTTTAGTTACCTCATGATCAGTCAGAGTGTTTTTCCAAGGTGATCAACTGGAAAGGTCTTTCGGCAAATGAGCTGTGAAGAATATTCAAATTTAATCCAATTAGCCACTTGAAAAAGTCGCCCCAAAGAGAGTGTTAGCGATACCCCAAGCGATACAAGACCCCAAAAAACAAAAAAAATAGGCGCACAGCAAAAACAAATATGAGACGACCCCGACTCGAGTGTTGAATGTTGGACGATGAGGCTATGGTTGAGCAGATTAACGCGAAAAAAAAAGTGTCACTGCTGCTGGCCGACACCGACACGGATATGGCCAGCATTCAGTGTGGCCCAGAGGCCAAGACAGTGGGCAATCATGGTCGCGTTGGCCGTAAGCGATATTGGCAGACCGAGGCTGTCTGTCACCAGCGCTTGATGATGATTGCTCTGATGATACTCTCATAATGATGGCCATGATGCTGATTGCGCGGATGCACTGGTTCGCATTGAATGTGATCTTCTCGTGGGATATAAAAGCAACAAAAAAAATAGCTACTGCACCTGGCTATTGGCCCTAAAAATAGATGCACAACCAGTTTGCAGAGAATCAAGACGAGAAGGGCCTCCTCAAGACCAGAAGTCCGGACAGACACACAATTAATTCAACGCGACAACTGTCCGAACAGCCTTGTAATCGATGTGTTAATTAGTAGTCCGCGATGTCTGGGGAAACCAAAGCGGGGATAATCTTACCTCAATAAAAATCGTATGGCATCTATTTCGATGTGAGTGCTCGCATCAATCAGGGGTACCTTCAGATACGCATCTGGTTACTGTCTTCAGTTTTATGCGAGAATGGGAATTCTCTTATTGTATTTGTGAAAGTGACAAAAAGTGACAGGACAGTGACAGTGTTGAGCAACGTTTCCTTTGCTCGTGCTATTGGCACTGTCGATAGTTGGATAAAATATATCCAAGCTTTATATATAACTAGAAAATCTGCTGCATTGGGCACATAAATATTGGAAAAATGAAAACATTGTTTCGCTGCTACAGTTTTTCCGTTTCCAAATAATAAAAAATATTCTCGCCGATTGGTTGATTATCGAGAACCCAGTATCGATGTTTCTCCACCACTAGTTCCGTCACCGCTTCGGTCAAGTTGTCTTTTTTTCTTTGTGTGTCAGAAACAACATGATGGTTAATTTCATTTATATCTTTGGAATCCTAACTGTTTTGTAAGTTTTGCGCTGTGCGCATGCAGGAGAAGCCTTCAATTAACGCCCCCATTCCGCAGAGTTTTCGGTTTCTTTGTGTTTTGGAAATTCCGCAACGTTTTGGTTTATGCTCTGGATTGCATGCTCTACCGGGCCTGGCTGGCAATCTACTGGCCACAGGATGACCTTCACAGGGCGGCGGACTGCCATAGACACCCTTGCCATTTGTGCCAGGCACAGCGCCTAATACAACGAATCGACCGGGCCAAGACAAGTGTCATGGTGATCCTTTACACCACCTCGCACAAAGGCCTGTGCAAGGCCCTAATGCAGGCACATCTACGCGGCGTTGATGTGGCCATTGACGCCCGGTCACAGGAGCTGACGGCACGTGACTTGATGCTCAAACAGCTCTGTATGTTTGGGATATCCGAACGTCAGAGCCGCTGGATGCGTATCATCAAGTGCGCCAGCATCGACAAGAGGCACCAGTATTTTCTTCTGGATCCCCAAATTTTATTGCTTTTGCAATACCGTCTGGTCCGTCGGAATCGCTTTGGTGTACTTGAAGCTAGCAATAGAGCGCCTGCAGCTTGATTTGTGAGTGGTCCGGTGAACAAACAAATTAATGCGGTGAAGAAACCATTTCAGTTTACAAATATAACCAATGCAAAAGGATAAGAAGGCATAAACTTTGTTTCAGTTGGCTTCAATAACCGGAATGTGTGGATCGGTAAAGCATGTAGCTCTATAAAAGTCTCTAACTGCAGCCCAGAGACATAGCGAACCCGTTCAGGAGTGCCAAAAAATCTGCGCTATAATTCTGCTAACACTTGAATTTAATGCCAAGACGAACCAGTCAAGGCATGGAACATCGCTTCGATTGTCAGCAAAAGTGTTGCTGTTGCTGCTCCTGTACTTTTCTTTTGTTAACCAGACAGAATAATAACACTAGCGTGTGCCTACTCCACCCTTTGTGTGCTGTCCCCCTGCCACCTTCCTCCTTTGTACTTATTATTGTATGCATGTCTGGAATTTAATTTTTTATGGCATTTACAAAACACTTCACAGAGCCTCGCCTCGTCTCGTCTCTTCTTGCCACCCGCTTCCCCGTGCTGTTGCTTTTTGACAAGAGCCAGCGATGACAGCAATTACCATACGATTTGCATGACGTTTATGTTTATTTTTTTCTGTTTTCGTCTTTTCTTTTCCTTTTTTTTTTTTGCTGATTTTGAACTGGCCCTTGTGTTCTTTATTGGCCCCTGTCTCAGGTTGATTTTGACAGTTGCCCGACTCACTCACTCACTCAGTCGGTTGGCCACAGCATTCAATGTTGAATTCGCATTTCGTTAGCTTGTTATGGACCACCTACGGCCATCTCGGAGCCGCTCGCACAGACAGACAGAGAGACAGCCAGGCAGACAGACCCACAGCGAAGCAATTAAGCTGGCAATCGAAGACAATCCGAAAAGAGGCACATATTTACAAAAGCGTACCAAAGGGTAAAGAAAACAAGAACCAAGCGAGTCAATGATTCCCCTCCAAGCAAATGAAAACAAACCGAAAGGGCAGGCGGCCCTCGGAAATGTCAAGCGAGTCATTAAATTCAAGGCAGAATTCTTTTATTTCCAGTATGAGCAATGGATTGGCACATTGTGCACAGAAAACTACTTGCTGAAAAGTTTCAAATTGGTAATGAAAGTAAATGCTTCTGGTTCTCGTTTATGTTTTAGAATATGCAGCACGAATGACGTATTGTTTTGCTGATAGGACACGCACTTGTAGAGCTTTTATCCCTAACCAGTGCTCGTATTGTCACATTAATTGTGAATTGTGAACTGAAGCAAAGTTGTCTGCGGTCAAGCAAAAGTGTTGCCAAATGGTTGCCTTTAAGTGCCTTCATTTTGATCAACATAATGCAAGTTATTGTCGTAAAGCAATACAAATTTGCATGTCATTGATCAATTAGTGGGAATATTGGTTCTTTAATTGTTTACACAGTTCGATCCGACCTGACACGGCCTCGGAGATGTTTCTGTTGAATTGCCGTCCAAATTAAAGGCAGCCTGGAAATAAAGCAAATTCGATTGAAATCGAAACTCAAGTCGCCAGCGCCTTGCACGTTCACGTCATGTGTGGATCTTGATGCTCTGCTCTCTGATTTAACGCTGATTAATTGGCACGAAATTATTATTACAGCTTGTTATGGCGGTGCCGTTCTTCGGGCACGGGACTGTAATTTGTGGTCTTCTTTTTATGGCAGTTGCCGTTTAATCAGGTTTATTAAGGGGCCCAGCAATCGATTTAATCTCATGGACAGTGCGGCATGGCAGATAGTAATTCAGACACTCACCGGACAAGTTCCTCTGATACCAGACCTTTCTCATTCCCACGACAGTGGCCATCCTTCAGGTAGCTCATGAACCACACAGATAGATCCAGGCACAAACCATATTCATTTATTACCGGCGAGAGTGTTGTACAAACATTAAACTATCTTTTCAATATTTCGAATCACTAAATTGCATAACATATCGCTTTGCAGCGAGCTCCATTTATCAAATTTCAAATGAAAAGAGTTTGGCCACCAGCTGGGGGCGCTACTCTCCCTGCTCCACCACCTCCTATAGGTTATCCTCCTGCGGTTGAAAAACAAAGTGCAAGCCAAAGTGAATTCCCGTGGAGCGTTTAATCAAAATTTACCGGCGAACGCGTTCGCTGACAATGAGAAATTGCAACAAATTCGCGCTACACCGGTCGAAAAAGCAACCTTCTCTCTATCTCCCTCGCTTCATGGCCAAGAGCAAACATGGTCGGAAACCGGGGGAGATACGGAGTGCATTGGGGAGTGGTGTCGATAGCAGCACAAACAAAAGCCAGAAAGAAATGCCCCGATCACGTACCCCAACTGGCATTTTAGGACCTCTATATGAGGGGCTCCCGCTGGTTTGGATGCCTCTCCACTGGATATTGTTTTCCGACACACACCACACCACTCCCCACACCCACACCCCCCACTACTGCTCTTTTTTTCTCTTATTCTCTGTTGGATTTTTTTGGTTTTTTTTTTCTGGTTGTGGATATGAAAAATGATGCCGAAACAATTTTTACAACCTAAAAGCGGTAGCGGTAGCAGTAGGAGGAGGCCTAAACCGCCTTCTAACCACTCCAGGAATGGGCTCTCGAAATTGATTGATGGGCCCCAGCGATGGGAAAACTGTGTGCACTGCTGCACTGCATATCGGTGGGCGGGATAGAGAAATGATCATCGGAGTCGTGCAACGTGCAGCCGTGCAGCGGCTGGCCCCAAAATCAATCTGGCTAAACGGTAGCAAATGGGCGTACAGAATGGATTGGCATCCAGTCTGTGTGTGAGTGTGTGTGTGTGTGGGCGTATAAAGCGCTGCCGTTTTGCTCGCTTTTGCCATGTCCATGGGGATATTGATCGTCAGGTGGGCAGTGATCGAAACGAATACGTTGGAAAGTGAATGGAAAGAAAAGGCAAAGAGAAGATCTACTATAAGGGAATTCATCTGCAGGAAGGAGCTGGGAATGATCCACAAAGGAAAGAAACTATAAATAGACAGGAAATAAAATTTGTAGGCTTGAGAAATTAATCTTTATGCAGCGAAAATTATTCAACAGAAGTCGTTACAAAAAGGTTGCAGTCGAAGAAAAGTAAAATAAAGATTCTACGATTTTCTAAAGATGCATAAAGAGCTTTCCAAGGATTTTTAGATGATTATTATTGGAGGATCTTCAGAACAAATTCTGTGAAATGTTCAGATCATTAAAGACAAGGGATTGAAAAAACCCCCAACATCTAAAGAATGCAATTGAGGTTCTACAAATAATTTCTTAATGAAAAAAATATAATTTTGTTATAAAATCAATTGGGATCCTTGAAAAGTGACAACAACAAAATTGAATAGAGATTCCATTACGAAGTAACCAAATCTATGAAATAAAAGCTTAAGTCGCAGGAATTATCACTCAAAGACATTTCAATAATGTAGCTTTAAGCAATACTAAAAATATAAGTACAAAAATATTTTCATGGCAAAAAAGGAATGTTCACTTGCAAAAATTTATCTCAGGATATACTTTCTGTGGCCTGAACGACTTTCTGTGAAAATTGATGACGAAAATGAAATGCAAAACCGCCCATTTAGATGGAAATCCATGAATGTCAATGAAAATAAACTGCTTGACCAGTGGAAAAGCGTTGAAGAGCTGCACAGCTCCACGGCTCCGTCCACAATATGTAGAGCAAATCAGCCTGAAAAACTCTTTCCCTTTCCCCTGCCCCTGGTGACTCAACCCAACAGCGAGAGAGACAAACATGGCCCAAACCGAAATTGGAAATGTGCCAACTAAAATAAACAGTTATTGAGTTGACTGTTTCGACACTTCCCGCTGCGATAACAAAGAGAGAGAGAGAGAGAGAAGGGGAAGTGGATGTGGATACAAGCACCTGGTGGGTGGGTGATTGGTTGGAGTGAGTCTTGGACTCCCTGTTGCTCGAGTCGCTCTATTAATTAAATTAAATTTCAATATAAATTCAAATGGGCAAAGCGTGCTCGCTTACGTGTTCTAATTGGGCGGGCGACTGCGCGCCTGCGAGTGCGCGAGTCAATTAGGGAGTCCAATACGCCCGTCCCGCCCACTGTGTGTGAGCCATAGCGTAAGTCATGATTGGGTGGCAGCTGAAAGGCTGGAGGGGTACGCAGCTGGACCTAACTGGTAGACCTAATTGTTTATTTATGGAAAGGCCCCTGCAGTTGGCAAAACTCTGTATTGTTTTTTCGTAGTCAGAACTGGTGAGTGGACCTGGGTACTGGGAACTAGGCCCGGGACTGGACTTGGACTGCAGTCATGGCATTCGTGGAGGAGCCTGTGACTTGGCATCAAATTTCATTAATCACGCAAATGCTTATCGCATGGCCACAGCAGTAGGAGCTCTCTAGGAGCACTCTCCTGTGGGAGCGGCCGGCAGTCGTTGAAAATTCAGCGCTGAAATCGTGGTCATAATTTGTCTGACTTGCTGGAAAAAAGAGGCCGATTTTCGCCCTGGCACCAGGCTCGGGTGTGAATATGAAAATGCGACCCGTTGCATGACCAGACCCAAGCCCCATCATCATCATAGTCATGGCTATGACCATGTCCAGTGGACTACCGACAACCGGACTCCCTCCTATGTTCACCTTCATTCTGCATTTTCTGTGTGCCTCTTGCCTCTGATTATGCCCACAACACACTCGTTGCGATGCTTCAATTCTGTGGCAGCTGCGGCAGAAAGTGAAGGAGATTCTGGCAGCAGAAAGCAGGCAGAAAGGAATAGGAGAGTATGCGGTCCAGAAAGATGGGGGTCACTGTATCAGCTCTTGTCTGAAAATTCTGTGGGAGGCTGCTTGCTGCTCGCTCGAGTGATGTGTAAATCACTCGCTCTGCTTGGAGGCATTCCTTCGGTGCTGGGATGAGGTGTCAAAGGTGTACAGTTACTCCAACAACAGACCCGAGCATGGAAGTTTTCGAATGACGAGGAACGGCCCCCGCATCCAGGTGGTCTTTTGATTCCGGCTGATAGCTCGTTCCTACCTGGCAGTCGAATATCCCATTACAATCACTTTGCTTTAAAGTGAACTCTGTTCTGTTGTCCCCCCACCACTCTTTCCAGTCAATTAAGACATTATCCGATGTGACAGTCGTAACTTGTGTCATTTAAGGCGTCACAATGTCCCTATTTGCAGACGGTATCTGAACGAAAATAGCACAGCCGCCAGACAACCTGGCAGACAATTTTCTTTGCCCATCCTGGGCCGTTCCGTTCTGCCCCGCTTGTCTTGGCCATATTAGCAAGGCAAATTTCCCAGAAGGCACAACGTAGTGCTGGAGGCCAAGGGGATGCGCCAACAAGTATGCAATACAATCTTGAAACTCGAATAACGGAAATAAAAATTATGAGCCAGGAATATTTTATCGCTGGGTGGGGGCGGGTGTATATTTGCATAAGAAAAACGTTACGATAGTGGGAGAGAGAGAGAGAGAGCGAGCGAGAGATTGGACTTTGAGTCCGTGGAGGGGACACAATTTGTGTTTCTTCTTTTTTGTGTACCCTAACATGGAGGGGATATTATGTTTATGTCGCGGACTGTGGTAGAGCTTTCAGACTTGATATCAAAGGGATTTTAAATGCAAAAGAGTTTGGAAAAGCTAATGAGAAAAACCGATTCTGTGCGCTGTGAAAGCAGAAAGACTCGTTCTCTTCCATATCCCCTCCAAACACTCGAATGGTTTATAATAATGTTCATTGGACAGTCAAATATCACTTATAATAACTTTAATCAGTTGTATGGTTTGTTCCTCCTACAAAGTCAAAGAATCACAAAGAATCGCGGGCTGAAAAGGTCTTAGGATCACTGGGCTCGCGGCCTGCGCTTAGATTTGTACTTGTCCGAGCTACAGATGTAATTGATCATTCGCAGATCAGCTTTGATGATGTGCTTGCGATTGCATGCTTTTGCCACAGCCATCGCCCCATGGATCGCATCCATGGCATCACCTGCAACACGAGCGTTCAGTTGATCAACAGATTTACGGCTCCTCATTGTTGAAATTCAATGGTTTACTTACCAAAACACATGTGCAGCAATACTTTGGCCAAGTCTGGGTCCACAGTGATGGTCTTGTCCACCACATCATGGAGCAAAAGATCCAAGGCCAGCTGGGACCAATTAATATTGGTTTCGTCTTTGGAGCCAACCATTGTCAAGGCTTTTTGTTGTTGAAAAGTCTATAATAAAGTTGTATGCGACAAAATAGTGAGATAATATAGAGATGGGCAGTGAAACGCGTGAAACACTATCGATGGGATGGTCCATGGCAATCGATACTTTTGTAACATCTTTAGTTGTAGTGCATTTACTTTATTTTTGCTAATATAAATAATATAAAACCAAACAAATTCAATATTCAATATTAAACTCATTCGATATTAAGCTTATGTATAATTTTGAACGATGCAACTCTTAGGAAACTATCCATAGGCCTGCCAGAAATACCATCTCCGAAAACAGCTGTTGTACGCAAATATGAGAAAAAAACGTAGGTAATATTTCTAGCGTAGGTTAAGCGCAAATAAGCGTCAAAGTGTATACCCAATTCGTTGTAGTACAAAATTTGACCTTCTATATTTGGTGGGAAAGAAGATTGGGGAGCAGCACGTGCCTATTCTTGTGGCTGTGTGGCGCCACCGCCTTCATGTCCATGCATGTCGTTGTTGTTGTTTGGGGGCGTTGTAATTGATAAGTTAATTTACATTTTTATTGAATGGCCAACGCAATTGTTGTGCTCTTTGTTGTCACGAAGGTCAGGACGGTCCAGCACTAACAGGAGGTGCTTTGCATATTTTCATTGAGTGGTTTTGGTGTGGAGTGAAGTAAAGGAACAGAGGAAAACACCCACCCGAAATGGAAATGTGCGAAAAATATATGGTTTTTTTCTCTGTCAAGTTAATAAAACGAATTTGTGGCTTATGTTTCCAACAAGTCGGCCGTATAGAAAGCTCAATTGTGTGTAAAGTCGAGGGCGAAGAATAGGAGTAAGTCCCGGACGGCAAACAATTGATTCATTAGCTCAAATTAATGGATGAATGCGAATGAATTGAGGTTAGCCAACGAGATGTAATTAAATTAAATGTTCAGTCAAAGGATTAAATGAATTGTAAGTAAAAACAAAAGGAATATAAAATGGATGGCAAATAAAAATCAATGGAATTTTTCAAGTTTTTCGATCTGAAAACAACTAAAGCCAATGAGCACAGATGAACCAATGAAAAATCCATACAAATAAAACACTTTTAAAGGGTAAATAGAAACCCAGCTATGTAGTTCCCATCAAATTTTGATTCTCAAATATTTTTTTTGACTTTAATTAGACATTGCATATACATATATATATATATATCTATAATGCCCATACCCGCTGCAAAGGAAGCCGATGGCCCCATATCATCATCCAAAAGGTGGGGGGGTGTTAAACCAAAACGCGACGACCAGGACCCAGACCGCGAGCCCGAAACCGATACCGGTGGAATGTTATCATCGCAGAGGCGCGGAGATGCAACTTTCTCAACCTCCGTCAAGTTGGAAAAGTGTATTGTTGTTATCCTAGTCATAGTCGTTTTATTGTTCATAGTTTGTGTGATTATCTCTGTTGCAAGTCCAGATTGGTACAAAAAAGTTTTTTCGTTAAAAAATTAATGAAAATTAAAAAAAAAACCACGGGTAATCGATCGATCATAATCGAAAAATTATTATTTTTAGCAACAAAATGAAAGTCAAAAGAAATGAAAGATGGAAAATTAATGGAAACGTTTTTAATATTGGATGACATTTTTTTAAAATTGAAACTGTACATGCAAGGAGCACACCTGTACCCGAGATCAACATATAAAGATGGAACATTAACAGATATAGCAGCAGCCTGTTAGTTTCTATCAAATTTTGGCTTCGAAACATTTCGTTTTACTTCAATCAGACATTGGATATATAAATAAATCTGTTTAATGTCAATACCCGCAGCAAAGGAATCCGAGGGTCCCATATCATCCGGAAGGTGGGGGGGTGTTAGACCAAAACGTAAAGACCGCGACACCGATCGCAACCGAGAGCCAGACCACGACCCAGAACGCGACCCAGAACGCGAACACGACCGCACCCGTGACCGTAATCGCAATCAGCCCGAAGCGTCGAGCGGTGGAATTACTGCAATATATAAACAACATCGTAAACTGATACTCATATTGGTCAGTGTGCTTGTTGCGATAATAATTTTGTTATTGGGTGCCTATTTTCTTAAACCAGAAATGTACAGAACAGTGACAACGACAAGAAGACCATATTTTTAAAGTCCGGTAATTATTATTATTATCAATCGAATTACGTAGCAATATCGAAACTGGATTGTTTTTATTTATTTTCGAATAGCAACAAAATGAATGCAGATCGATCGTTGGAATCCATGGAGACCACAGGGTCCGGCTGTTGTTGGTGCAGAAACAAAAGAAACTGCTGCTTTGTAATTATATTTCTATTTTGTTTTATAGCATTAACATGGATATGCGTGTTTTCCAGCACGAGGGGCTAACGAAAGGACATTATTAAACATTTAAAGGGTACCCCCAAGGAGTGTATCTTTCAGTATGCAATGCAGTTTTCTCTTGGTTTTTGGTTTGCCTTTCGTTTTTTGTTTTTTGGCGTTTTCGAGAGTCCAGAATCGAATCTGAATGCATTCGATGTACTGTACATGCATAGTCGTATTCCATGTTCCATCGGGCAGTCGTGCATGAAAAGTTAACGAGAATTGATGTTGCATGTTTCGCCAAGGCAAAACAAAGCATAAATTTCTCAGGCGAGATGCTCCAGTGCTCCACTGCCTCCTCTGCCCTGCACCCTGCACCCTGCACCCACCCTTTTTTACCCATTTCCAATGGCAGTTGGCAGTTTTTACATGAAATTTCGAATGCAACTCTCTCGATATTCGTATTGGTGGGGGGGGCACAAGTACATTGTGTAGCCCTCGGCTATCCTCCCCGCAACCTTTTTGTTGCTGCTCCTTTCACAGTCGACGACGACGCGACGTTGCATAAATTTTCAGTCAACGAATTCAATTTGCGTAACGCATGCGGATGGCATCCACATACACATACACATCCGTGACCCCACACGAGTGCGGGCAAAATGTTTTTAAGGATGAAAGGGAGGGAGGGCTTTTTAAAAAGTATTTGCAGTATTTCGCAGCTGGTGGAGAACTTTTGGTTTACAGATTGTTTGATTAGCACTTGGTGGCCGCTCCCTCACTCAATCTCCTTATGGGTCAGATTAGAGCAGTGCTCGTGCCGCCGGCTCGTGCATCACGTTGACAACTCTGGCGGACGTCTGGATCTGGCCCAATCAGTGTCGCCTCTAATCCGCTCCCTCGGGCTGCCTGGGGTTCCCTGGCTCATGGCTGCATGCAAATCACCTCGTTGACTTGTGGCCGCAGTGGGTGGCAACTCCAGCGTGGCAGTTGCTGTTGCCATTGCCATTGCCTTTGCCTTTGCCACGGCTGTGTCTCTTCTGATTTGAGTTGATGAATTGCAGTTTTCGGTTTGCAACTGGAAATGCGTGTGGCAGCAAAGGCGAGCATAGCGCAGAGAGCCAGAGTCAGAGCCGGAGCCAGTGCCCGCACCTAGATAATCTCTCTTGAGCTGATTACGTGGCCGGTGGACAAACAAGGAATGGAAAAAGGGTTGGTGGGAGGCGAAGATGCAATGAGTGGCCATAAAGATGCAACGCTTAGTGGATGTGTTCATCCACATCACAAATGGATCATTGCTGCTCCTCTGTGGTGGCTGCACGGAAAGATTGTGCAACATGCCATTAGGTTACGATAGAGACTGTTGCATAAAAAAATAAAATGTACTACATACGAAAATGCATCAGTAGATAATATATCACTGACTCTCTATGAAGTTTCAACGACCCACGCAATAAGTGAACTTATATAACAATCAATTAGCTGTGTCTATAATTACCACTCGATGGGACTACCGCTGACATGAATTTTGAATCAATTTTAAACTCATATTCGAGCCAACATAATTTCGTAATTTCTCATCAAATATTCGTGCAAATTTGAGTGCAAATTTCGGCGCAAACAAAAGCTGGAAAACCCAATTAAATGGCAATCATTACACTGGCATCGACAAGCGGCGTTTTCTGCTCAATTAGCCGCTGCTCCAAATCGAAATCAAGCGCGTCATGCAGCTAACTGCCACTGTGCCAGGGAGGAGGGCGCGAGAGCGACTATGTGCCTCTCTGTGCACTGTGCCACTGTGTGGTGGCAGCTGCCGCGATCGAGCTGCTGCTTCTGTTGTCCCGTCAATTGAGCGCTAACAAAGATAAATGGCTGTAGCCACAAAATTGATTTGGTTGACAGATGAATTGTGGAGTCCCACAATGTCGGGCCCCCTACAACTGAAACCCTGGCTGGCATGTCAAAGCTCTGCAATTGCAACAATAAGTGCAATACGAACTGCAACAAATAAAATCAAAAGCATATTTTTCAATCATTCATTGAATGAGAGAAAATATTTCGAAATAAAATGGCAAAATGCAAAAGAAGAATGAGGGTGGCTAGAGGCAGGGAGTGGCATGCCCCGACAAGCAGGATGAAAAGAGCGAGAGAAACAGAGGGAGAGGGACATGGGAGAATATTGAATGAAGCACTTAAATGCGTTTCAGGCCGCGCTCTCGACACCAAAAGCGTTAGTGCCCGGCCGGCCGGTCGACAGTCGGCTCTGCCAAATGCAATTACGTATACGCCATGGATGCCAAATGCGAACTCCGGACGGATCGTGGAGGGGGTGTGGGGAGTAGTGCTACTGCCAATTGACACTTTGACGCATAAATCAACTTTATTGTTTATTGATTTTTATGTTTGCTCTGCTGTATGTTTTCTGTGTGTCATTTTATTAAATCTTTTGTGTCTGTGCCTCCAATCTCGGATCACGGCTGGGGTTCATTTCTCCACTCTCTCCTTCCATTCTACCCTTTTCGCTCTGCAATCTCTCTCTGTGTCTCTCTCCCCCTCTGAATTCCCTACTTCGTGTTGTGTGGCTGCTCCTCTGGTTATTTATTTGAATTTATGCGATTTAAATGAAATTAGTTCATTGTTTGCTGATGCTGATGCTGGGCATCACTCAATGCAGTCAATACTTTCGCGATATACGCTATACTTGGGGAAAAACAAGGGTATGTCGGCTTATTGCAAATGTATGCAACAGTAAACAGCAACAATAGGGGGATAAAATAAAGCTCTTCCCTTCGAAAATTTCCGAATTGTTATGCCAATGCATTGGTGTGCTGCTCTTGCGGACTCTTTTGTAAGAGCAATCCAGGGGTAGGGTATTTGTTTAGTCGTAAATGTACAATATATACATAATATTACATTTTTACATTTTTCTCTTTGCATGTGTGTGCGAGACTCTGGACATGTTAAACAATTCATAAATCGATTAAAAATTTTTCTGTGTTCTCTTATTTTTATTTCTTTTGTGTGTCACTTGTTGATTGACGATAAAGGAAACCTCTTTAATGGTGTAATATTCTACTTTCTACCTTTCCACTATTCTTTTAATATCTCGGCCATTCCCTATTCCTTTTCCTCTGCGTTTTTCCCAATGCAATAATAGAATTTCATTAGCCCAAAGTTTCTCCCCTCTTCTAAACTTCCCACTCTTTATTTAGTTGGCGAAAATCATTCAGTTATTCAATCAAAGCTCAAACCAAAATGAATTCATGGCCTCCGCTCCAGCACACGCACCCCGCGCACCACACACCGCACCCGACACCGGCCAAAAAGTCAACTGGAACCGCTTTTCAAATATAATGGGAATTCCGCAGAAACTTTTACGCAAAGCAAAAGCAACTGTCAATGCCCCCAAAAACTTTGTCCTGCTGCCAAAAAACGGAGAGTAAACGTCTAGGAGGAATGGAGCTCCATTCGCTACGAATCGACTCCAATACAAATTAAAATTTAAATGAGCTTCTTCTTCCCGGTATTCCTGCTGCTGCTGCTCCATGTCCATATTGACACGTGACAAAAGTTGAGACAGCCAATAAAATAGAAAAACAAAAACAACAGGGCTTACAGTGGGTCGAAGTAGGATGTACCCCAGAGCTACACCGATGGCAATGACCTCCCTACTGGAACCACCTCCAGCACCAAGGGGAAGGCGTAAAATGTTTGAAACAATTTCAATAACCATTTCCTCTTGGATCGTGATGGGTGGCTGCTGTTATGGGGGGTATTGACTGCAAGCCAATAAAAGATAGAAACCAATCTGCAGGGATGTTTGTCTGTCTGCCTTAAAACTGATGAACAATTTTTAATTTAATTGGAAAAATGCTTCCCAATGAATGAATATTCCCCACGCTTCTACGCCCCTACGCCCACCCGCCCCACGCAAATCGATTTCATTTTGTTTGTTTCAGTTTCAGTTTTTGTTTCGTTTCGTCTCATTCGTTTGTTCGGTTCGGTTCGATCAGGCGGGGGAAATTTGAGTTTGAGTTCTATTTGTAAACAGGCCGTGTAATTGAAAATGCCACAGGACTAAATATTTAATTGTGTTTTTCTATATATACACGCACATATGTATGTACGTACGTACGCCCGATGGCTGGATATGGCAGCAGGCAAAAGGGAAAACTTTTTCGATTGAGCGAAACTATCTTCGATGAGTTGGGGGAGAGAGCGCCGACTGGAACCAATGGAATTTTTGCAATGAGGAGGGACTTGGCTTTCTCTGTCATGGTGGTAAATTCCTTGAAGGGGTCCGCACACATAAAGCAGTCGTTGGTAATATTTGGCCTCCCCTTCCATAGACATTGCTTTAGCTCTTAGCATCCTTCGCGCTGCCCATGTGAACTTTGTGCTTAATTCCTGTCAGGGTCCCTAGTCCAATGTGCAGAGGTCCATTCTGTTAAATCTGTTGTGCTAATATGACACACAGCAGCTACGCAGCTTTCTCGTAACCGGAAAGGCTCTTCCACGCCACTCTGCCACTCTGCTCCGTGTGTCTCTGCCTCGCACTTTTCCACCTTCCTGGTGCGTTGCAGTTTACCTGCCATTCCGTTTCGTTGCGATCCGTTCGCATGTTTCGCTTTTAATCTGCGACACAGCAGTAACTTTCTAACATTGCTTCAGAGTTCTAGTTGCTGCTGCAGACCCGAGGCCATGACGATGATGTTGCAACTAGGCGAGGTTCCTGCCTGACTGCCTGCCAGCCACATGCCCCCTGCCTGTGAACTCTGAGCGGGTAATGCCCACTGACAGGGGCTTAAAGTCCTAGTCCTCCTCCGATGTTCTGGACTCAATTTTATGAGCAATTTTTTGCGGACATGTCAGCTAGCCATATTGAAAATTGGCAGAGGCTGAGGGCAGCTGCTACTTCTGTGGCCATAAGGCAAAAGTTTAACGCCATTTTGGTGACAGAGCACAAAACTCTGCCCCTCCCCCGAAACACTGTGCAACAGGAAATGCATTAAAGGTGGAACTATCGATGGATGTACGTCCGCAGACAGCTTCAGTTTTGTTGCATAGTGTTTGCAAACTGCAAGTATTTTTGACTTTGTATGCCACACACATGCCCTGCCCCACACACATGCCACTCCCGAAAAGGAAAAACCAGAGCATGCGGACAGCAGTAAATGGCAGACAGCTTTGTAATGCTTCCGAAAATGGACTTTCGAGCTCTCATTTATTTCGGTACTTGCTAAACTTTCTGACTGGCAAAACACTGGTGGCACCTCAATAAAACAATTTAAAAGTCATCGTCGTCAACATTTTGCCGGAACCAGCGCCCTCCCCCCTCTTGGATGCTTCTGGCTTGTGGCTACAGCTGTCCTGGCTGGCTGCCCTTCTCCTGGTCTGACCGAGTAAGCTGTCAGTCTGTCCATTTATTTTGTTGCACATTAACTGCAGATAGATGGAGAGCTCTCCAATGCACTCTGGCTTCCAAGAGGGCCGCTCAGGAGGTCCACTCCCGCTCCCTTCTTCCAAGTGGCAGTCAGTGCGGTAGTCAGATTTGGTGTTCAAGCCCCAGACAGACACATGTGGGGTCCCTCATCTAGCCGCATGACGTTACATTTACGAGTAAAAGCTGTCTCTGTTTAATTTTTGGGTTTTAGTTTGGTTTTGAGTTTAGGTTTAGTTGGATGCGTTACTCTTTCTTTGCAGCCAAATTGGCCTATCAAAAAGTTTTGCACAATGGTAAATTAATACTCTTTGGTTTCCAGATGAATGAATGGAGAAAACACGCAGAGACAGAGAGAGAGAGAGAGAGAGAGAAATGTGAGTGGCAGAGATAAGCCAGATCAGGTATGATTTTTGTGCGTCTGTTTTAATGAGAAATATTCCCATAAATTATTGATCTAATTTCTCTCTGGTATGTGCACAAGAAAATTGGAGAAATACAAAAAAATCTACTAAAAATGAAATTAGAATAATTTAGTTTAAAAATTCATTTTTTTTGTTATACAGAATTGATCTAAGAAAAGTTTGCAAATGTTGATTCAGTCGAGAAAAGAATCTGCAGCTGTCATGAATGCCTAATGAATATACTCACACACACACACACTCACTTACTTAAGTGCCAGGTGCCAGTGCTCCTAAAAAACAAACAAAAAATACGGTAAAAAGCTTGCCATAATTTGGAGCCGCCAGCAGCAGCAGCAGCCAGGAACGAAATTTCAGATTTCAGCTTTGGGATTCCGTTTGCCAAAAGTTTGGGGCAATTAGAGAAGTACTCCAAGAGTAGCATTCGCTGACCCCCACACGGAGAGGCTAAAAAACACATTAAAATTAATTATGAGAAACACTCGACGCCATTTGCAACAGTTTTTTTTTTGAGGGGAAAAACCATCCACAAATCTTTTTTTTTTGTTCTTTTTTTTTGGTCTGTTTTGGCAAGCGAAAATGAATCCATATGTGCAATGTTTTTTCTGGACCCAAACTCTTGCCCTCTCTCCTCCCTCTCCGTAGCCCTCTATCTGCCACCCGCCACTCTGTCTCTTGCTCTTACTGACTCCTTCTTTCTCTCTCTCTCTCTCTCTCTGGCTCCCTCCCACTTCAAAGTTAATTATGTTGACATAGTCAGTTTTCAGTAATTTCTTTCGCTTCTGCGACCCTTTTATTAAAATGAAAAAGGGTTCACGCCCTGCCGCTCTTGCTCTCACATCTCTCTCTATCTTTTTCTTTGTGGGGGCAGTTATTAAGAATTCATGCCACACCCAGAGTTCCACAAAGACACCCAAAGGGGCGGCCAGCAGCAGCAGCAGTAGCAGGAGCAGCAGCAGATCGGACGACTGCCAAGTTACTCAAATTAATTAAGTTTCGCCTTTTGCCAACATCGAGCATACGCCCCATTGCGCGCCAGTACACCAACACCCACAGCCACCCCCTACCAGCAGCCAACCCGAAAGACTGCAGGGTATGCGGTGCTTTTAAATTTTCACAAGTGACATTTTGCCAGACGATATCGGTGCCCCCCGTCCACCATATCTCATATTTTCGTACCGCAGATGCATAGAGGGTGTTGTGGGTGGGGGGGATAGGTGTGGAGTACTTTTAAAATGTAAAATTAATTGCTTTGGCGCAATTTTAATTATTAAAAATAAACTATTGGCGGCAAGCCCTGAAGTTGAGCGGACGTCGAGCAATGTAGAAAGAAGTCAGAAAAAAATAAACAAAAGAACCAACACATTAACGTTGAGAGGAAAAAACTTTTCTACTTAGCTGTCAGTACAGTGCATCCGCTTTATGCATCCCCTTTATGCACCTACCATACCATCCTTCTATATGTAGAAAGTTTTAGCTTTACAAAGCAGACTTTCATCGATATTTTGTACAGCCATAGACTTTGATGATGGCTTTGTTGTGCGTCTCGTAGACGGACGACGGCACGTTCTGTCTGTCTATGCTGTCAATTAGCGGGGAAATAAAAAGGAAATTTGTATAGAGGATGCAACATTTAGCCAAATTAGCCGCTAAACACAGCAAAAAAGGCCAACAGCAACGGCAGCAACATCATCAAGTCAGTTAATTGCCGCAGCAGTGTGGCCAAAACACCCAGGCCCAGGCAGGGGCAACAACAAAACAGAGAGCCCTGGCCATATTAGTGGACGGCAATTATACATAGGTTATGCTGGCAAGGGGGAATGTGGATAATGGTGCTCTGTGTGTGTGTGTGTGTGTGAGTGGTGCACGTGCGGCACCATGAGCAGCGGAGGCAGCTGCAAAATTAAATTTTGGCTATGCACAACAAAAAAAATTAGCAACCATTTCCACAAAATACATGACGGTGGGAGGGGGTGGCACAGGCAACAGGAGAGGAATTATGGGCCTGCAAGTTGAAGCATTCGATACCCTTAAGGATTAATCTCTGTAGAGTTTAAAAAGATCCAATTGGTAGCATATTAGTGAAGAAAAAGGAAGGATCCGCTCAAGAATTTATTCAAATGGAGCCGCATCAAAATGGTTCCCTCTATGGCTGATGCAAATCTCTGTTGAATATCGTGATACCCTCTCTGCAAAGGGTAGCAATGAGCGCAGAACCCAGCGACAACAGACACGCATTATAATTGAGTTGATGCATAAAGTGTGGCGGGGCTGAGGGAAGAGAACTCCAGTCGGTAAAAGGAGTGTGGTGTTTGGAGGAGCCTCCAACAGTGGCAGTAAGGAGGGGCGGCGACTCCAAGAGCGACAGTAGGCAGCGGGGGTAGTGTGTGGCAAGAGTGTGTGGCAGATAGCAAAAGAGAAGGAGGCAAAGACACCGAATGGAGTGTGTGACGGCACGCGCTTTGTATAGTAGAGGGAGGATGGTTCTTTGGCTTTGGAGGATGCCGCCTTTTTGTTTAATTCCCAGCATCACAGCATGGATGTACATAGACTAAGTGGATGCCCTTTCCTTTGACAAATGAAAGATATATAAAGATATATTTTTAAATCTATCAGGCCATGATTTCGATCTTCTTGAGAGTCTCAGCAACACTAAAATATCTTCACCACTTAAATCCTGTGCAGGGTATATCTACAGTCGATCTCCAACTATTTGTTCGCTCATTTATTCGTTTATTTGGTTCCATTCCATTGCCAGGGCAATTCATGCCATTCCAGTGCAAATTTTCAATTTTTGTTGCGCTTTTGTTTTAAGTTTTTGTTGTTGCTGTTGCTGCTGCTGCTGCTGCTGCTGCTGCTGCAATTTTGATCATTTGTTAACGAATTTGTTTGCTTGTTGAACATTTTGAGCGTTCGTTCCGTTTCGCTCTTTTGGCATTGTTCATTGTTTGTTTATGCTGCCCCGTCACCATTGCCCGCTCGGCTGCCAGCCACCACCCATTGTTGCAAATGACGTGGCAGACCCCATAGCCATGGCCCGATGCCGCCGCATTGGTCTGGCACGCACGTCACCCACTTGGCCCGCCATCCCTTGGTCTCTTGGCCAGCCTACGTGCCTCGTTGACTGTGCGACGCGTTTAAAAAACAATCAATTTTAATTTCAATTTAAATTAGTTGCTGCCGCTGCTGCTGAACCCCACCCCCAACCCCCACCATCTCTTGCGGCAAGCAGGGGGCTCTGCTCTTCGTTGGCAACTTAACGCCGCTGCCGCGGCTGCAATGTTGGCATACAATTATTTTTGCAGGCCCTTTGCTGTAAATGCAATTTAGCTACCAGTGCTGCTGCTCTCTCTCTCACGCACTCACTCTCTCCCTCACCCACACTCTTTCCCCTCTTTTACTCATTGTTGTGCCTGCCCCTTTCGTTTAATTTCATTTAATGCTTAACTACGGCAATTGTTGTGAAAATCGCCATAAATTATACTTAACAAAATTATGTGATATTTCTTCTAGCACAGTGCGTTTCAGCCATGTAAATCGTAGAAGAAAAAGCGTTGAAAGAAATTCTGTGGGGCGAATCGTTGAAAGGCTGAGAGGTTGTTTTTTCCTTTCTTTATTTTGTTGTAGATAAATAGCATCGAACTTGTTCCACATCTATGTATTGTGGATGCACTACACTGCCGAAACGCACTGTTTGGGATAACCATCTAGTCATTTGTGTGGGCATTGTATGCATTCGAAATTGGATTCCGTTTCGTTTCTAAATATTTTTCGCCTCTTCAACTCGTTTTGCATTTGGAAAATTACTAAATATCCGAACCGAGAATTAAAATTGCAAACAACAATGTTTATCGTGTGTGTGTGTGCGTGTGTATTAACAATTAAAATTGGAATCCATAGAAATTGTGGAAACAATGGAAATTGCGTGTGTGGAAAATTTTATGTTTGTGAAAATTTAATTTGAGGATTAAAAGGTTAAGACCCGACCATTGCATCAAATGTAATTTTCTGTTGGCATACAATTATTTTATATCCAGGGCAATTTTGTTGCCGTCGATTTTAGACCTTTTCCATGCCCCATCTTCCTGTTGCCGGTTATCTTGCGCCAACTGTAAGCCGTTACTTGATTTCCTGGGCATATATAATTTAGTTTTTGGCTAAAATAAAAGTGATTTGTACTCTTGGCCAATTGGGGGGATCAAGTGTTGAGCTCTTGTGCTGTTCTGTAGCCGCTGGGGGGCTTACGCCCAATACCTAAATCAATCAAGGCATGGAACATGCCAGATGCCACGCACACACGCACGTATTGGGAGGAACTTTGAGATACATTTGTATCTGGTACTGGCCGCTGGCGCTAAACTACTTAACAGCCAACATTTTCATCGTAATTTACGTCTTAACCAACAAAACAGAACTGAGCAGAGCAGAGCAGATGGCATTCCAAGCAACAAAACAGGGTGTATCCCTGGGATATGCTGTATACAGCGGATGCACAGAGCATTCTACCCGTTCGACATTTGGCCACAAACATGTGTTCCTTTACAGAACAACTTTCGGCCACGAAACAACTGGAGGCGGATTCGGGGATAAATTATAGGGTGTGCCCCGGTCCCTGCCCCCAACCCGTCTCCTGTGAGAGTAGCTGTGTATCTTTGGGATACAAACACACACACACACACACACACGTCCCCACATTTGCGTATCTGCGGTCTGGCGTGGTCTTTAGCTTGTAGCCGAATCAAAGCATTTAATGGCGCTTTTAATCTTGTTAATCGCCCCCCGCTCTCACTACCACACTGCTACACTGAGATTCTCAGATAGTTTCGACCGTTTCTGCCACTTCCCACTTGCCGCCGCTTGTTGTTTATGTATCTTGGGAAGGGTAAGGTGCTTGCCAAGGATGGGCGTGGCCATGGAATAGAGTTGAGAGTGGAGTGGCATGGATTTTGTATGCACAGATAAATGGTTAAGTGAATTGTTGCATACTTGGAGGCGTCTTTAAAGCTTCTTTAAGCCCAACAAAAACAAAAACAAAAACTTCAGATAATTCAGCTTGGGAAATAAAACGGAATCATTTTTATCCACTTTAGCGTCCGTCAAGGACAATTTTGACATGTTCAAATCCCTTTTTTCGCCCACTCCACTCCACGCCTCTCAGACAATGAATATTATTTCTTTATGCAAATTTTTGCCACAGAATTCTCTGCCACTTGTTGGGTTGGCTCTGTTCTGTTGTGGCAGCCACTGCCACCTCCCACCCCCTGCCTTCTTTTGGCTCCCATTCGCGTTATATTTTGTTGAGCAAGACAAATGATTTCCATTTAATTTATTTTCAGCGCTTCCGCGCCTCGCTCTTCTTTCCCTGCCAAGTTTTCTTTTCATTTCTCGGGGCTCATGGCGGCAAAAGGATTTAGCTGAATAAATTATAGGTTGAAATTGTTACATCTTGCGCGCAGCGTCGGGTGGGGGCGCGGGCGAATCACTATCTGTAGACAAGTGCAAATGGAATAGGGGGCGGCGCACACAGCTGCTGACAAATGTTACCCCAAAGATTGTAGGAGCCGCAGAACGAGTGATACACACATCTATTGCTATTTTATTGTCTCTAAAGATCTCTTGGGTCATGCCTTGAAGGCATGGCCTCCTCTTTAATCCAGCAAAAGTTTCATTCTGTTTCGTACAGATTTTCCGCCACTCTTTCGCTCTGCCTTAATTAGTTCCATTGCCCTTTTGGTTCATTGCTTTTGACCAGGTTCTCGTATTTGGGCAGCTTATGCAAACACGGAGCTGCTCCAGCTGCTACTCCACACGTGTGTGGATTTACCCTCCCATTTTAATCTCTCTCTCTCTCTCTCTCTCTCTCTCTCTGTGTTTGTGCTCAATGAAATTTCACACTTTGTCGCTTGGCATATGGTGGGGGCACGTAAGTGGAAGAGCAAGAGAGCTGTAGCGATTACAAACGCGCCGACTTGTAAATGTTGGAGCTGCTGCTGGCTCTGGCTCTGCCACTGTCTATGGCTCCAGCTCTCGGCCTGGCCAACGAAAAAGAAAAAGAAAAAAAAAGCGCCCGACTCTGGGTACGGCATGGCATCGCGTGCCATTTTCGCGATAATGAAACCGAAAGGCAATGTGCACCAAAGCCAGTCGGCAATCCATGAGCTTCCAACTCTCGCGGATGCCTGCCAGCGGCAGCAGTGGCAGACACTAGTAATTCGGGGCATTCTCGCAAGCCAAAATCGCAGTGGAAATCACCTGTTTAACCGGAGGTTTCATTATGAAATATTTCGTTTCGAAATTAATTTTTCAGTTTAATGGGAACTAAATTTTGTAGCTCAAATTTTGTAAGTAAAATACATTTTTTTTTTTGTGTTTTATTTAAGATTTAATCAAAAGAAAGAACATTTAGTGATCGGAAGCGGAATGGTAAGCGCAAACGCAATCCGTTTTCCCTTTCAATCCAGCGACTAATCAACGGCGAATCCTTGGGATGCCTAAACGAAGGCAACCTCCTTTTTGGCGTGCTGCCTGTGCTGCCAGAAGAAGCCACCGATGCGTGTAACTTTTTCAATTAATTTGGCTAAGCTTGAGAGAAGTTCTGAGTTGAGTTGCCGATGCTGTTGCTCCACACTCCACACTCCACAATCCCCGCAGCACTGCCAGCCTCGCTCCACTGTTTACGGCTGAGTTATTTCAAAAATGTTTTTGCATATCAGATTGAGTCTGAAGCCTTGGCATGGAAGCTCCGGGGCGGCACTTAAACGCCTTCGTTTTTAATTTAATAAGAGCCTTGCTGCAACGCAGCGACTGCTCTGCATCCCAAATGAATGGAGAGAGGAGAGAAAAAGATACAGCGAAAAAGTGACTAGAGACTCCGCGGAAACTGCTGCAAATGCACCTCCGACTGCTGCTGTGAATTCGCTGCATGTCAAATTTGAATTTAGCTGCATTTTTACAACTGTTGCAAAGCGACTCGCTCTCTGTGTCTCTTGCTGCAGGCACCAGTGGCTGTGTGGCTGTGTGGCAGCAATCGCATGTGAGCCAAACAGTCAGACAGTTGGCAATTTGCATAAATTTAGATTAGTGACATCTGACGTGAGTCTCTGATATGCAGAGGCAAAGCCATATCCAAGGAATAGAGTGGGTTGCCGGCAATGTGTGCAATGCAGCATGGTTGGTGGACGGTGGATGGTGGCGGGGGCGGGGGCGGTGCAGGCAGTGGCATGCTGCAGAAGCAGCATTAAGTACGCAACTATGCAACGATTGCCACCTCCTAATACTCCGAGAAGATTAGACTTCTGCGAAGTGCCGTGACTCCCGTCCATGACAATGGAATATGATTTATGAAGCTCTCTCTCTCTCTTGAGATGGGGACTAGAGCCTGAAGCCAGGAGCCGGCTTCTGTGTGAAAATCAACCGCTCATGTGGAAAATTAATCGCATGCTAGCTCATTATGAGCATTAGTCGACCGTCGACTAATTGTTGTGGCTCTTGCTTGCAAGAGGAGGAACAGCAACAGCAACAGCAGCAGCAGCAGCGACAGCACCCAAAGCTGCATGCCAAATTGAGTGCCATATTTCAATCAGTCGTGCTGCTCGCCTGAAGGTTAATCTTTGAGGAAAATTATCAGCAGAGCTCTGCATGAAGACAGAAGAGAACGAGAATTGATATATTAATTATTATTCAAGGTATTTCCTGGGCGGTGTTTCAATCAAAATCTTCACTTAGCATGGGGGCTTCATTTTGTTCCAGCAAGTACGCAAACAGATCTGTGGCTCTTTCAGTGCATCCGCGTGTTCGTGCCCCTTGGCCCAGTCATAGCCCAAGGCATAGGCGAACATCTGCCCGTCGCCGCTGATGGCGCACCTGGTGATCGGCTGATCCATTGTGCTGCTTGTATATAGCTTCTGTTGCTTCTCCCGGTCCCAGAAGTGGTAGTGGTAGCGATCCGATCCACCCGTCGCCAGGGTCTGGTGCATGGGATGGACCCGCACATCGTTCACCGCATAAACATCCATGATGGGGCCACTTTCAGAGACGTGGCATCGCAGGCCATAATCAGCGACAAATTGATTCCGGACTTTCATGACGTACATCATTCCAGTGGTGGTCACGGCGGCCCAACCGGCGGAATCCCCAAAGTTGTTGTGGAAAATGGCCACTGAACGCACCTGCTGCGCGCTGCCGGGCAGAATGGTCGTATTGGCTAAGACGGGGCCCTCTGTGAGGCAGTAAGTCACAATTGTCTGTCCGGCACAGGCCACCACGGCCATGGGATAGCTGACATCGACGGCATAGCAGCGTTCGGGCAGATCGATGCTCGCCACGGGCGAGGGGGTGCGCAGATCCCAGAATTTGGCAGTCTTGTCCCAGGATCCGGTCATCAGGAGGGACGCATTGGGAGTGCTCAGCCAGTGGCAGGCCCGCACACCCGCCGCATGGCTGCCCACCTGGGACACGTGATTGGCCTGCAGGTCCCACTGGAACACCCCTCCGTGGCAGTCGCACGCGTAGATTCTGTTTCCCTCTCCGTTCCAGCTGACATCCAGCGGCGAGGCTGTCAGCTTCTGCAGACCCTTGGGTGTTACGATTTCGCTGCTCGCCTCCACCTTCCAAATGCGGAGGGTGTGATCCCAGCTGGCGGCACACAGACCAATCCAAGGCGCCGTCTTGGGACTGAATTCGAGGCCACACACCGAATCGCTGGGTGGATCACAAGCCATAAATATCGTTTTCTTACGATTTACGAACATTGTGGCTCTTATATCCACTTGAAATTTCCGCTACGTATTCAGTTGTAGACTTGTTTTGATTGTATTAAGAGAACTACTAAGATTAGGAGAGCACAACCTACTGCGTAGCATCGCATGGAATGTGGAAAGTGGAAATTAGTCGCATTTCTTTAAGGGTTTAACTACATAAATGGGCCTCATTCAGTCGCATATGCTAATTATTTAATTTTCAACTGTTGTACCATAAACAATGCAAGTTTTCAACGAATTGAAGCAACATTTATGTGGATTTAATTCCCCCAAGAATGATAAATTCTCCTGTTCTCTTAGTGTTCAATAAAACACTATTCATGGCTGCGCCTCACGCCGGGAAACAGAAACAAAAACAAAAACAGAAACCGAACTGAACCCATGGCTGCTGTTTTACAGTCAACATAATTTAACTACTTTTATGTGCACAGTAATACCGTCTCCTCCGACAAGAGGAGGGAGCAAAGGTATTCGGGTGCCAAGCCACACTTCGAAGTATGCCCAGCTACCCTGTACTCGAGCCTGCATTTTAGCGTTTTCTTTCATCTACGCGTCGTCTCGTTTGCAATTTTCCAAAATGTATTTCCTCGCTACTTAGTACATGAAGTGTGTGGGTGTGTGTTTTTTTCCATGGATACGCCATGGTGGATGAGAATCTTTAAAAGACGTGACCGGCCCGTACCAGTCAACGAACTGGACTACGCCTCCGGGGTTTCCCAGCTAAACTCACCACACACAGCTACGCACCTCATTCCCCGCTGGGTTACTTCGCGGGAATGGGTTGCCTACTTTAGGCACTCTGGTGATAACTCACCTCACGCCGCCCTATCCATGGCTCGATTTCTGGAACAATCCTGTGGGTCCATCGTCCATTAGTGGCCGTGTTCCACCTTGCCTGCCATGTTGCTGTCGACGCCACTCTTGGCCTAGTACCTGTGATGCCAGTGTGATCCGGTGGTCCTGGACATCTATTAGCTGGTGGGAGCGAAAATTATGGGATAGTTAAGGAGTTGGGTGCGGACTCGACGGACACGGACGCTACAGACATGTCTACCTGCATACTATCCGAAGTGTCGGCACTGGCATGTCCCGCGGAGTAGACTTCTTGCGTCTCGGAGACTCAGCCAGCAACTGTAAACTGCTGAACATGTTGCAGCGGCATGTGGATCTGGCCTTACGGAATCCAAACTGAGACTCTGACAGAGCTCTTCCTTCTCTTCGATCACTGCTAGTGGTCTAGTGTGCAAAATCCTCTCCAAGACTTTACCGATGGTATCCAGCAGGCATATTGGGCGGTATCCTGTCCAGTTCCGATGCTAAGACTTGACTGGTCTCCGTCTTAGTCGCCTTCTCGTATTAGCTAGGTACTGTGCAGACCCATCCGGGGGATACCTGGCATGTGCCGGCGGTTACGAGCTGCTTTAGTGCTCTGGAGACGAATCGACCTGTCCATTACCAAGTTTATGGAATTCAGGGCCTTTCCGCCTACTACAAGGCACCTATCCGAGCCTACCATCCCCGTGTCTTTTTAGTCGCCTCATACGACATATGTGTGTGTGTGAGTGTGTGTCTCTTTATGTGTACCCCTCTTATTTGCCAACACTCTTGGGCCAGAGTTTATTGTCTTTCGGAGCATACTTTGAAATTTACCGAGTTGCTCGTGTAATGCCTCGCTATATTGAAATTAATTACAAACAAAGGATGCGCCAGCAACGTGCTCGTCACTCGAAGGAGCACACACACACACACACACACACGCACACTCGCTGGCTATCTCTTTCTATTAGCCCACGTCTATCTCTTTCCATAATCTTTACCATCTCGTTTTATTTGGTGGAAGCTGTAGAAAAAAATGTTTCGCCAACGGCTTCTAATTTCTGATGTTTGCCTCTCTCGGAAAACGTGAGAGCGACAAATAACATTTTATTTTTAAAGAGAGTGTTTCTATCCCTAGTTTCTGGCTTTAACAGTTGGTTTCCATATCTAGCCAGGCTTAAATATAGAGTTTATTCCATTAATACATACTACATATCATCTGCCAGCATCTGTCTGCCTGCCGGGGGAATGTCGGTAAAGATGGTTGGCCACAGCTGCTTCTCCGCTAGTTCCTTGCTCCTGGGCTAGACCAACATCAACAGGTTGCTAGGAAATAGCGCAAAAGCAACTGGGTCTATTGGTTCTATCTATTGGTTTCCTACAAATTCTGCCATTCACAAATGCAGGCGATTTTTTCTTCCTTAATGGTAACACTGGATTAAATGATCACTCTTTTTGTATTTATGTTTAATATGGTCTTCTCTTTTCACAAGAAGCTGAACACAGGAAAGATGATTGGTCCCAGTCGCGTCTCTGCCGGTTCCATGATTCGGGGATAGACAAAACTTAATCCGAATCATGGGATCAGCATAAAAGCTACTGGGTTTTAGCTACGGGTTTTCCACTTATTTTCATTTCTGCATGCCACCGATGTTTTTTTTAATGGACACACGGGACTACATTACTTATTGTTCCATCTGTTTTTTACTCAATATTTGGAGCTAGGGAGCCCATGGCATGTCTGGAAACCTCGGATGGTTGGCCACAGCTGCTTCTCCGCTAGTTCCTTGCTCCGGGGATAGACCAACATTAGCCTGTTCCTTGGAAATAGCGCAAAAGCAACTGGGTCTATTGGTTCTATCTATTGGTTTTCTACAAATTCTGCCATTCACAAATGCAGGCGATTTTTTCTTCCTGAATGGTAACACTGGATTAAATGATCACTCTTTTTGTATTTATGTTTAATATGGTCTTCTCTTTTCACAAGAAGCTGAACACAGGAAAGATGATTGGTCCCAGTCGCGTCTCTGTCGGTTCCATGATTCGGGGATAGACAAAACTTAATCCGAATCATGGGATCAGCATAAAAGCTACTGGGTTTTAGCTACGGGTTTTCCACTTATTTTCATTTCTGCATGCCACCGATGTTTTTTTTAATGGACACACGGGACTACATTACTTATTGTTCCATCTGTTTTTTACTCAATATTTGGAGCTAGGGAGCCCATGGCATGTCTGGAAACCTCGGATGGTTGGCCACAGCTGCTTCTCCGCTAGTTCCTTGCTCCGGGGATAGACCAACATTAGCCTGTTAATATGGGCTTCTCCTTTCACAAGAAGCTGAACACAGGAAAGATGATTGGTCCCAGTCGCGTCTCTGTCGGTTCCATGATTCGGGGATAGACAAAACTTAACCCGGACCATGGGTTCGACAAAAAAGCTACTGGGCCTTAGCTACGGGTTTTCCACTTATTTTCACTTCTGCATGCCACCGATGTCTTGTTTAATGGCAACAACTGGACTACATTATTTATTGTGCACTCCGTTTGTTACTCAATATTTGGAGCTAGACATGGCATGTCTGGAAACCTCGGAGGCTAATTTGAAACTGACTTACTGTCATCATTCGATGGCCTCTATTTATACTAAATCGCTGGCCAGCGGAAGGGTGTAACTCCTGCATAGATCCTTTTGTTTGCGACAGGGCCTATGCTTTTCTGCTGCATTCTCATTGGTTGACGGATGCATTTATGGCTGGCCAAGCGTGCAATAAGCTGATCGAAATTGTGGCCAAAGATAAGGTCTTGGGGAGTGCTGCATGGGGCTGCTTCCGTGCGATAACAAAGTGTACCCCAGAAGTTGGGTGGAACATCAATCGCTGGGCAGCGGATGGAAGCAGTCCTTGCTGTAATTTTTGAGCGAACAATAGGGCTGCTGCATTCGCATGGCCTAGAAGATGCATTCATAGCTGTCAAAGCGTGTAATAGGCTGAACGAAAATGTGAGAAAGATGCAGTTTCATATCGAAAGTCTGTTTGGTTCTGGGGGAATGCTGCGTGGGGCTGCTTCCGAGCGATAGCAAAGCAATTTCAGCTGCGAGGTGAGGGTGAGCCAAAATTGTAATTGTAATTAACATCAACGAAGGAAACGTCGTACCTAAGAAGTTGGCTGCCTACTCGAGGGGACAATGGCGCCCTTAAATACATTTTAGTGCCCGTACTCAAAGAGTTAAGGGGTATATTACTTTTGTGGTAAAAGTGGATGTATGCAACGCAGAGAAGGAAACGTTTCCGAGACCATAAAGTATATATATCCTAGATCGGCATCAATAGCCGAGTCGATATAGCCACGTCAAAATTTCAAAATTTTTCCACGCCCCTTTCGTCTGCCCAAAAGACGAAAAATTTGTGGCAGGCACAATTTTAAAGATACGACAAAACTGAAATCGCTGTATCATGAGAATGACCATATCTACCAGATTGTAAAATCTAATATGTACTTTTTTTTTAATTCTACATATGTATGTATGTTTATTATAAGCTCACAAATTTATATACTTATTGAGTACGGGTATAAAAGTAGATTCGCTTCCACAGAAGCACTCACACGTTCCTTCTCGTTCTTAGTTGTTTTCCTTTTTTTTGCCAATTCTATCCTGTTTTTCCATTTTTTTTAAAGAAAAACAAAAACAAAAAGTTTGATAATTAAATTCCCAAATGTACATCATAATTCAGTCCGGTCTTATTTACACTTCATAAATATTATAGCAAGTATAGCAAAAAGGCAAAGGAAGGGAAAAACATTTGCCAGCTAGTGATAATTGAAATTCTATGATTTTCCGGATTGAAATATTCGAGTGAAAATTTAACTATTTATTTAATTTAAATGTGTATATGTGGTGGGCGTATAAACATATTTTCTAAGTAGGGATTTCTATGTACCCTTAAATATAAAATATATATTAAGTAAAAAATTAGCCAGAATATCCACTTCAATGATTCCATGATGCAAAAAAATTAAAAAAATTATCCAATTTCAGAATTTATAACACAACATTTTGAAATGATTCTATAGATTTTAGATTTATAGGTATTGACTATGTATGTGCCATAGGAAAGATGAAAGAGTATCTGTAGACATATTGGCAACGCTACCATAATCCCCTTATTGGTATAATCGTTGAAATCCAGAATATTTTGTTTTCCTTTTCGCAGAAAACATTGGGCCAAGCAAAGCAAATGGTTTTCCATTTATCAATGCATCCTTGTAATAATGAAATCAAAATATTTATTGACTTTCTGGTTGTTCTGTTGTTTACCTTAGATGGAAAATCCCACAAAGCACAGGGGAAAATTGATTTTCCAAAACAAAAACTAATATATATTCCTAAGCACAGAAACAAAACAAAACGAAACCAAGGAACGTGAGTTTGCTCAATTGTGCAAATAAAATTCCGGGCAAAGCAAAGAGAATGAGTAGCGTGGTCTCATGCTGGAGGAGCTGGGGGAATCAACTGCAAATGAATTTCTTTATTCTGGCTATAGCAATAATCCGATCTGATTCATAGCTCTTCAGCTCTTATAGTCTCTGAGAACTAGGCGTCAACCACTCGACTATTGATGACGATCAAGAATATATATACTCTAAGGTCTCCTTCCTGCCCAACGTTTCCTTCTCTGCGTTGCATTCATCCACTTTTACCACAAAACTAATATACCCTTTAACTCTTTGAAACTGCATCTTTGCCACATTCTCGTTCAGCCTATTACACGCTTTGACAGCTATGAATGCATCTTCTAGGCCTTCGTTCTTCGTTCGCTCAAAAATGACAGCAAGGACTGCTTTGTTATCGCACGGAAGCAGCCTCATGCAGCAGTCCCCAAGACCTTCACTTTGGCCACAATTTCGATCAGCTTATTGCACGCTTGGCCAGCCATAAATGCATCCGTCAACCAATGAGATTGCAGCAGAAACGCATAGGCATCGCAAACAAAAGGATATATGCAGAAGTTGCACCCCTATGCACCCCATATGCTTTGTGCTCTTGCTTAAGCCGGTCGACTTTTCATCTCGCTCCTGCATGCATTTTCTGCCTTTTTGCCAATTTAATTCAATATTAATTACAACAAATCGTGTACATTTTTAAACTCATCATAATCGGTCTTTTTTTGTGCCAATTATCTGTGTTTAGCTGTTTAACAATTGAGTTAATAATAACTTTATATTTCGAACGCGTATCAGACTTGCGCAAGAAATTTGTTAGTGCTTTTATCCATTCCGCTTTGGATCATTGCTGTCTTGGCTGCCTAGTGATGAGTGTTACCTGTTGCTACCAAATTACCACAACGATTTTATTGACGGGCTTACCGATGTCTCCCTTGTTCAAATTAATTCCATAAGAAATAGTAGGGACAGACTCCTTGACCTTATGTTTGTTTGTGATGCTGCTCTTGCTACGGTCTCCAGAGTAAGTCCAGTATCACTTCCTGAAGACCCCTACCATCCAACTTTAGCCATATCCCTTGATTGTGTCCGATCCAGTTGCGCTGTCAATCCCATGGCACCCAGCCGCATACAGTGTTTTCGGAACATTCTCGCACATTAACCGGTCTTTTCTACACGTGCTCCCGAACATTGACGAAACAGTCAAATCGTTCTATGATATTATTAACGATGCCCTTAATATATATGTTCCTCTCGTCAAATCTGTGTCGTCAAAACCTCCTTGGTTCTCCAAGAATTTGTCTTATTTAAAGAATAGAAAATCCAGGCTCTACAAAAAGTATCAGAATACTGGATCTATGATTGTCTTCGCCCAATATTCCTCCGCTCGTTCTCAATTCCTCACTGTTAATAGTCTTTGTTATAATCAATACCTTTCCCGATGTAGTAATAATTTTCGTAGTGATCCAAAAAAATTCTATTCGTTCGTTAATTCTAAACGTAAGTCCAATGCATTTCCTTCATCCCTCCATTATCAAAACAAATCTGAATCTTCTGCTGCTGGTATTGCAAATTTATTTGCCACCTTCTTTCAATCAACGTACTCGTCACATATCTACCACGCATCTACTCCGTATCCCTACCATTTACCTTATGCCAACAGCATTTTTCTTCCTTTCTTTGAGGAAAGTGATGTTCTAGAAGGTTTCTCAACGATTGATATATCATTCTCGGCGGGTCCAGACAAGGTACCAAGTTGTATTTTAAAACACTGTGCCCAGTCCTTATGCAAACCGTTGACATATCTTTTCAACCTATCATTGGAACGGTCTTGTCTTCCAGTGATTTGGAACGAATCCTACATCATTCCGCTTCACAAAAAGGGTTCAAGATCTCACATTGAGAACTACCGAGGTATTGCTAAGCTTTCCGCCATTCCAAAGCTGCTTAAGTTCCTTATTACCAGGCAATTGCAACACCTATGTAGTAGTCTGATATCTCCATCGCAACACGGTTTTTTTAAACGTCAATCTACATTGACAAACCTTCTCGAGTTCTCTTCTGCAATTAACCGAGGATTTCAAAGCTCACTGCAAACAGACGTAATTTTCACGGATTTTAGCAAGGCTTTCGACTCTGTGAACCATTCTTTGCTCATTCACTAGCTTTCTTTAATTGGTTTCCCCACTAATCTTCTAAACTGGATTTCGTTTTATCTTTCTAACCGCACACAACGTGTTTTGTTTACTAATGTGTTGTCGAATGTCGTAAATGTTACATCAGGAGTGCCACAAGGTAGTCATTTAGGTCAACTTCTGTTTATTTTATTTGTGAATGACCTTCCTCAAGTTGTAACATACTCCTCTACACTAATGTACGCTGACGATGTTAAAATCTATCTCTCCTACTCTGATTGGTACCTGCACAAACACCTTAAACTCGACCTAGACGAGTTGCAAATTTGGTGCTCAACAAATCTCCTCTTTCTGAACCTTTCTAAGTGCAAAGTTATGACTTTTTACCGTCGCGCACCACACTTTGTCTCGTACGCTCTAGGAATTCATCCCCTTGAACGAATTTCGAGTTCAAATGACCTTGGAGTTCTTTTCGATCATAGACTGTGTTTTAATAGCCATATAGCTGCAACTGTAAACAAAGCTAAGGGTGTTCTAGCGTTTATAAAGCGTTGGTCCAAGGAGTTTGATGACCCGTATGTCACCAAAACATTGTACGTCTCCTTGGTTCGTCCGATTCTGGAATATTGTTCTTGTGTGTGGAGTCCACAGTACAAGGAGCAACAGTCCATTCTCGAGTCGGTCCAAAAACAATTATTAATTTTTGCCTTACGCAATTTTAACTGGGACTCGGACAGAATCTTGCCACCGTATCAATCGAGGCTTCAACTTATAGACCTCCCTTCATTGCGCCATCGCAGAATCTGTAACGGCGTTATGTTCGTACACAAGCTCCTATTAGGGCTTGTTGACTCAGAAGCTCTTCTTGGCCAGCTTGACTTTTCTGTTCCCCTAAGACCTACCCGCACCTTTCATCCGTTTCGTTTACCCTTCTGTAGGTCTAATTACGCTCAACACGATCCTTTTCGTATCTTATGCTCTAATTATAATAATCTTTATCATACCATATCCCCTGAATTATCCCTTAAAATTATAGCCAGTAAGATATACCTGTTCTTACAATACTCTAATTTTTAAATTATTTCCTATATCCCCTTTTGTTCTTCTCCTTTAATTTTAATCTTAATTTATGTTAGCAGAAAGTTGCAAATCTTCAATAAATAAAATATACATATATTGCTAAGCAGAAAAACAGAACGAAACGAAACGAAAGAAACGAAAGAAACGTGAGTTTGTTCAATTGTGCAAATGAAATTCCGGGCAAAACAAAGTCAAGTTTCCCTCTTCTAACAGTGTTTTCTCTCCGTTTTTCCTTCCTGAGCAGAAAGATAATTACATGAGCACAAATGAAATACACGCGTTTGGCCCAACTTTGAAGAAGTTCAACAACAAAACATGTCTCCAAAAATTAAGGGAGAACGGACCCTATCCCACGATACTAAACCCCACACAAAATTTTGCGAATCAACAATGAAAATGTGATAAAAACAATTTGCGCATATTTACACATCACAAATATGAGAGAAGACAAGACAATTACAATTTTCCTCCAAGTAAATTATGAGATGAGTTTTCCTTAAAATTTTGTTTCTTTCAACTCAAAGAAGAGTCAGGCCTCTTCTATAAGCAAAGCCAAAATTTTATTTTGGCTCAGAAAGCCGAGGATGAGAGGGAATATCGCAGGCATTTTTCACTCATCCTTTTTGGCTTTTTGTTAGGCTCTCGTTGATGTCTAGCCTTTTGTTGGATTCTCTACGATGTCTAGCCTGTGATGCTAATGAAATTTACGCCGTTTATGGCGCTGAAGATAAAGATACGATGGAAGGACAGCCAGCAGGCGATGGCAAGCGATAACTAAAACAAAACAACAACTGCAACAACAGAAAGAGAAGAGCAGTGGCTGCACAGACTGAAAGCATCTATTAGGGATGCAATTGGTATGGGCAGAGTTATGCTAATAAATCTAGAACATCTAAACAAAATTTGTAAAGAATTTTAAGTTGATAATTGTGTTCAAAAACTAAATATTCTCCTCAAAATTCACAAAAACTTTATAGGAATTAACATAAATGTTTCGAAGCTTTTTAAAAAATAATTTTCTACTTATACTAATATTTTATCATATTTTTATAATTTTCTTTCTTATTTCAGGTGAGGTTTCGCCACAGATCTCACACTCAACAAATGTGAGTATTCGATTTCGACTTTGATGGGGAATACTTTGCACTTTGGACTTGTTCTAGAGGTTTCTTATTCTAGAGTTCATTTAAGTTTAAATCCTTTTATTTCAATCCATTAATTCCCATTAATTCCACTTCCTATTCAATTCCATTTTATTTAAATCCTGTGGGCCATTCCATTCCAACCATCACGCTGCCATCTCTAGGCATAAAATTCAATGGCGTCAAGCGGTTGCCGCAGGAGGGCGGAGCTGTGGTTGAAATTAAAAAGGAATTTAACCAAATTGCTATTGAAGCCGCGTGAAAAAGGGTGTGGGTAAGGGGGCAGTGAGGGGGGCGTTTGCGTGGCTTTTGCTTTTGCGGTTTATTTGGGCAAAGTGCCAAACCCCAGGCCAAAACGGGACGTGGAACAGAACACAGAGGCAGAGAGAGAGAGAGAGAGAGGAAGTGGGAGGGTTGACCAAACAGTTGCTTCCTCAATCAGTAGGCAAAAGAGCGGGGGAGGGGATCTCTCTCGCCGTCTGGTGTGGTCGGGCGACATTTTAATTGGGTTAGCAACGTCAACGGTCTCTGTCCATTGCACTGGATCATTGCCACTGACGTGGGCGTGTAGACGCCAATTCCTCACACCCACAACCCCCCCCCCCCCACCACCCAACACCCTCTCACACTACACCGCACCCTTGCATTACATGCTACCATAGGCTTCAATCCAATCGATTTCCGTGTGCATTCCTCTCCCCTTTCCATTGAAATATTTTCCATCTATTCCACCAAGAATTTCAACCCACTCTAAACCCCACTCCCCGCCGCTCATCAAATTGGGTTTCATCAAATGCTTTAGCGGGGGCGTGGCTACTCCGCCTGCTCATCTGATGGATATTGTTGTTTGTCCTGTGCTGTGGAGAGTGTTGCTTCTCGACAAATTAATGACACTTGAATGGATGATTTCACCTGTATTCGCCACCTACCGTACCGCCTACTATTTGGCGTACTCCTACTCCATATGGGAAATACTTCCAGATCGGAAATCTTTTCTGTTTGCTTCATTTGGGAGAGTAATTCATTTATTTCATGGGGTAATTCATGAATTAAGGAGATGGGTTTTCCGTTGAAATTCAGACGCAAGCGATTAAAATCTGAAAATATGTTCCATTTTAAAATAATCTTCTGGCATATTAAAAAAGTTTTTTTTACACATTTTCAATATCCTGTTTGGCGCTTCGCCTTTCTCTCTCTCTCTCTCTCTGCCCTTGATTTTTCCCAGTAATTATCATGTTTTCAGACACGCAGATTGTTAAGTCGCTTTTGGAAAAACATTTCGCACAAGTTCAGGGAAAACTTTGCTCCAATAGCGCCGCCCTCACCATTATTGTCGGCCTGCAGAACCCACGTGCAAGGCTCTTCCTCGAGGCCGTCCCCGTAAGTGCTATTATTTGTTATTTGGTAAATGCAACAAATGCCATGCCATTCCATTCCCCATCAACGGCAACACGCGCCACACCACCCCCCAACAAGGGGCTGTGATTTAACACACGACTGTGTGTGTGTGTGTGTGTGTCATCCATAGACACCCGCAGAACCACAATGACAACAACAAATTTCAATAGCTGCCAGGGCGCAGGACACAGAACACGGAATACTGCAGGTCCAGGCGTGGCATCATAATTAATTCATATTTAAATTTCCTTTTGGCGCATTTACCCACGCGCCATTTTACATAAAAACAGCGGACCGAGCGAGCAGGTGCGGTGCGGTGTGTGGCATATCACGCCCACATGTGTGGCAGTAACCCCTCGCTCATCTATTGCGTTTGGTAGCGGATCCAGCATAATAAACTGTTTAAATATTTAGTTGAAACGAGTTTTTAATACTCGTTTTTGCGCATTTAACAGCTGGCTGAGCGGCCAACGCGAAGGGGATGGGATTAAGGTGCGGAGGCTAAAAGTCTCCACGAAGATGAGAAAAGTATAGATAGAGACAGTGAAATATATATATAATGAAACAACAAGGGAAGCTTCCGGAGTGGACTTTTGTATAATTACAGACGCTGGCTGTGGACCACCAAACGATCCCTTAAAAGGAGGTGCAGTTGTTGTCCTGGACCGCTTATTAATTTATAATTACTTCATAAAACGGTTCGTCTTATTTACGGTTTGCTTATGAAGAAAGGAAGGAAAGTCATAAATTAATCAAAAAATCACTAGGAAAATCAACTTAAATTATAAAAATAATACTTGTACATAGTATATACTTATAAAATTCCTGGAGGAAGACATTATTCTTCATTGCAATTTAAATTTACATTTTTTCAAGTTTCTCTTGTCTTTGATTGTCCCATTAAATAATATTTCAGACGGGAACTTATTTTCAGTATATGCAAAAAAAAACAATTTTACTCTCTGCAGCACTTCGTTTTTACTCTCTTGTGCTCTTGGTTTTCCATTTTGTGTTCACTTTGCAATTGCTGAAGCAGAAAAAGCCCGAAACTGAACCCACCAGAAATATTCACAACTGAGAATGTCGACTGTCAGATACCCCCTATAGAGAAACATTCTTTATGTGGTAGATTATATCTAAGAGTACTCGATATACTATAAGTTGTGCTAAGTACAGATAGGCACACTTGGAATAAAAAGTATACGTTGGTCATCTCCACCTTTACAGGGTAGACAAAGCCATATCAACATTTACATGTATTTCCTTGCGCAATTGATATAGAAGACAGTGGATAGGGGGTTTCAGGGGAGAACCGCCTGTCATTTGGCTGAGTGCTGGGGCATGCGATCTCCTGCAGCATGCAATGCATGGACTAGGTGCGAAATGTGGCACGCATCGTGTGTCTGAAACCTGTCTAGACACAGTCGGAGTCGCAGTCCCCTGTAGCCTAATGCATTTTCTTTACATATTTATGATCTGCGTAGACGAACAGCTGCCCGTTTGACCCTGCGGCCACAATTTTCACTAATAAATTACAAATTGCATCAGCAGTGAAGCCGTGGGCTGAAGAGAAACTAATTTCTCTATCAAAAGGGAAGTCCATATACATATCTCTTTTCCTGAATCAAAAGTAACTTAAGCTCAATTAAGTTGAGGGGAAATTTTGTTCATAAGATATAAAGGTGTTATTTGAGAACAGTGAAGACTATGAAAATATTCACTTTCAATATAAATGCAGAAATTATAATTACGGCTTATTTTTAATCAATTATAAATGGATTTATCTTTCCATAATCATTATTCAAATTTGTATCTTAACATTTCTTTCCAACATTTAATTATATATTTGATTTTGATATTTCTTTGGGTATATGCATTATACTATATGTACTTATATATAACAGAACCTTGGGCTTCGAATTCCATTTTCATTCATTCTTCTTTATGTTCTCTGATATAAAAATTAATATAAAAGCAATTTAAAAAAAAACCATAAGTTATAAACTAAGTTTGTGAATTCTTTTTCTTATATTAATTCTGATTTGATAATGATATATGGGATATAATATAATGCCACAGCACCAAAGAGATGCATTCTACTACGGCTCTCTGTTTGTTTTGGAATTCATCTCGAAGTTTTTGCAACTCCCTAGCACTACCAATATTAATTATATTATGAAGCTACATTCTACATACAAATATCTTGCGCCAAAAAGTTGCCCAAACAACCGCCAATCAGTCAAGTCAAGTCAGCCAGACAGTCGCTCCCTCCATCTGCGTTCCATGCCATGCCATCCAAATGCAACTCCCGGCTCTGGCCCTGGTCCTGGTCTCGGTCTTCTAACTGGGTCGAGGGCGGTGGGTGTTGGGTGTTTAGCTTAAAATGCTTTTGGGTTTACGTAAAATGCATTTCGCCAGCAAATGACGCGTCCCTTTGACTGACAGCCACTGGAGTTGCTATGGCTGCTGCTGCTGCGGCGGCAGGGATGCGGATGCGGATGAGTATACGTAATACGTATACGGATGAGAGTGGTGATGCTGATGGCTTGCTGGCTGTGTGGCATTCAAACTGACAGCCGACAAAACCCTAATTGAAATGGAGCTGAAGAATGGAGCTCCTGGCAGTGTAATTAAAAAATGAACAATGGAAATACATATTTGGAAAGCTGAAATTGAATGAGCTGTTGATAAATGCCAAATTCTTGGGTGGGTAAGCGTTGTGACAGAAGAACTTGTGCCCTAGGCACTGCCGACGTTCATGTTTATGGACGCCTTAAAGGTTGCCAAGCAGAACTCGGATATGTCGTCAGCCGAAACGCTTACATCCCAGGAGCTGCCGTCCGCACTCTGCTTACACTTGATCACCTGCCGCTCATCGGAGAGAAGGCTCAGGGAGCTGGGATATTCGATGATGACAATAGTGCCATGGGTCTGGGCGATTTCCACAATGCGTTGCAAGTAGCGCATGCAGACCCATTTCTGGAAGTGTGTAAGCCATTAGTGAGTGTGAGGGATGGGTGTAGGAGGATCTTACAGGATCTGTGGAGTTACGGGCATAGATATCGTTCATGTACGAAGCAGTGACAAACTGCCAGCACACGAAATCTGCCAGCTAAAAGCGATATTTACGGGTTAGATCAACATAAACAGAACAGAAATGGGAAACAAACCCAATGCAAACCTTTTTCAAATGACTGATAATCAGCACCGACTGATTGGCCCTGCGGCTCAGCGCCAATTGGAAGGATATCATGAGCAAGTCCTGGATATTGTGCTGCGACTGGCTCCAGTAAATGTTCCGGTCATCGCCAGTCATTCGGATGGATGTGCGCACATTACGCAAATCAAAATCGAGTTCCTGCCGAACGAAAAATAATTAAAATTGTAGGATATACTTAGTGGAAAGTATAACCATTTACCCCATCTGGCAGAGTCTGGATGCCTTGGAGGTTTGGCACCAGAAACCACACAGTGTACTTATTCATGGTTATGTACTCGAATATGCGGCGCACATGGTCGAAGACTTGCAAGACGAATTCACGCTCCGAGCGGCGCACAGCCTCGTTGAGGGTCAAACAGGATTTGGCCATTTTGCATATGACATCCTCCTCCTCCAGCTCCTTTCGTTCGAAGAGCTTGGCAAAGGTTTCGAATGGATTTTCAGGGGTCCTAAAAAGGAATCGAATATGTAGCAGGCAAATTAAATGCATTTTATACGATTCGAGAGACCCACTGGAAGTTTTTGTAGTTATTGGCGTCTGCCTGGATGATCTGCAGCCAATTGCCGGCACACTTATGCTGCAGATCCCACAGATGGATGGCCGAGTACTGGGCCTCCTCAAAGAACAGGCCGTGGAACACTTCTAAACGGCATTTGCGACTCTGGCCGCCATTCACCGCATAGCTCACCCAATCCAGCGATGTGGGAGTGAAGCGTCGCTGGACGGTCACCTCCTTTTTGTTTACGTGGTTTCTGCGCCGTTTGCGTGCAGCGCGGCGCATCTTCTGCTCCGCGAGACGCCGTGATGCCTGCTGTGAGGTGGACGGACTCATGTCCAAGTCGCTTTCGGTGTCCTCCCCGTCCTCCTGAGTCCCTGGCACACCAATGCGCGACAGCTGGAAGCACATGGACACGCTGCCGTGTCCCACCTTCAGCAGCGGCAGCTGCTTCAAGCTCTCCGCGTCCGGAAAGGACAGGGTGCACAACAGCTGTATGGCCTGGGCCACAGGTGTCGCGGCGACAGTGGTGCCGGCGGGCTGCTGCTCCTCCGCATTCGCAACGCTGTAGAGCAGCACATGAACGTTGTCCGATTCGGGGAACGACACGCTCACATCTTTGCAGCCCAGGCAGTCTTTGATGTTCAGCTTCGGGGAGGCACAATCGTAAGATATTGTTTGAGGGGCAGTACGTACTCCCACTTACCGATAGAAAGCGCAGGGCATTATTGTCGCTGCCCTCGGCCATGTTTTAATGCAGAAATCAAACAAAAATTGCAACAAAATAATCCCAAGAACAACTTTTAGAGCGAGCTTCCAGCCAAAATGCTTATCGATAGTATGTACGCAATACTTGGCGTGCCTATCGATACTTTCGTGAACTGTTTGCAGTGTGGGAAAGCGGGAGAGTCTGGAGAGTTTATCGCGCATGGGTGATATTTACTTGTGATCGTTCTCCCTCCCACTGTTTCCTACTCTTTCTAATTCTACTTCTTTTTCTCATTCTCCTGCCTGCTGTTTCTTGTTCCGTGCTTAACGTTTTTAGGTTATGAATCAGATCAGCAAAGAAACAGTATGATAGCGGTTGGTAAGCGGGGTAAGTGAACCATTAAATTGGCTTTTCGGACTCGTACATAAAATTGGGATTAACGGCATTCCAAGTGCCATCTGGTCTCCTCTCCCCTCCTTTGGTTCACCTTTCGCCTTGAAATTCCCAATCACACAAGCACCGAAAAAAAACAACAATTAGTCCAAAAATTTCGCCATTAAAATGGAGGCAACTTTTTGTTGTTGCTACAAAACAAAACCAGAAAAATGTGATTTTCTTTTCATTTTTACGACACTGTCCGCAGACTTTTCGACCGAGTTTTTTTATGACTCGCCTAAAAGGGAAGGGAGTGAAAAGAAGAACGAAAAGGCAATATGAATATGAAGAGAACGAGTGTTCGTTGAGAAGGAGAAAAGGGGAACATTTTCTTATCGCTGCTTTTGATGATGTCCCTTCTCGTAGCTCTCCTCTCCCTTGCCATTTTCACATTGCTGGTACTTTTTCTCTTTTCATTACTGATTTTTATGCATTTTTTTTTTGCATTTTTTAATGATGATTGCCATTTTTTGTAGCTGTTGTAATGGATTTTTGTCGGTTCTTTCTGGGGATTTATGATCTCTGATTCGGGACCAGACCACACGTAACGTCACGTCACACATTTAATGGCGATTTAATAACCGAAATGATCGCCAAATATATTATGGATGATCAGTGCGTAAGAGCCAGTGTTTAAGCCTAATATGGAATACACACTCGCATACATAGATGTGCAGAGATGTCTGGCAGGCAGAGATTCTCTGGCAGCTCGTAAAGCTAACGAAATTATGGCAATTTAGCGGACGATTGCGATCCATCCGGGTATCCATGGTCCATGGAAATGGCCAGCAATTAGATGGCAGCCACAGAACAGCCTTGGGGCAGAGGCAGGCAGAGCGTGCTGTGGTGCAGAGCTCTGCCCCGTCCTGTGTCCGATCCAGTAGTCGTTGAGACTTTTATCGCTTACATAAATTTCCACAGATAAAAGCGTGAAGAAATGCACTGAGCTCCCATGCTCCATGCTCGATGGCTGCTTGCCTGTCCCCACAAACACACACAGATCGGCGAAGGAGCCTTGAGGGGGAATGTCCAGAAATTATAGCAATTTGCTTGTCAAATTGTTGCCGACTTGCCCAATAAATCGTGGGCTTTATGGGCCGCATTGGCGTCGCCCGGTGATCGCGATAGAGTTGTTTTAGAAATAAATTCCCCAAAAGGTGTACTCCCTCCCTCCTGCCTGATGAGGGGGGGATCCTCCTGGCTCTGGCTCTGACTCTCTTTAGTGGTTCGTAAACTTGTAAAATGTGCAATTTAGTCGGCCGGCTTTTACTTAAGTCGATCGCATTTGTTGTTCGCTTTATTTCTTTTGCTAATTTAATGGTCCTTTACCATCGAGCGGGGACGACCAATTGAATAGTTGAAAGGAGGTTCGTGTCTGTGTGGTATCCACAGATCGCAGCTACGATACAAACTGATTGAAATATAGTTATTGTGATTTACGATGCGATGCGATGGAAGGTAATTTGCAATGTTTATGGAATGTTGATGATAGGAGGTTGCCCTTGTGGAATGCTCCCTAGCACATGGAGCCGTTTTCATGAAGATTTTCTCGATTATATAAACCAGAAATATTTTAGTTTCTTGTTGTGTATTTTCAAGCGGAATGCAGCAGCATGAAACGATTCTCCATTAATGGAATGCTTTCCAATCCCAGCAAAGGATTCCCCTACGATGTATGTATACATAATACCAGCAAAGTATGCAGCGTGCAGCGTGCAGCACCATTATGCCAGCGAACCATTAGCATGCAACCGTCTAACCTTACTCTACCGCTCCGCTGCTGCTGGCTGCCATTCCGAGCCGTGAATTCAATTCGGAATTCTGGTGAATATTGGCCATGCCTCGCATCTGCAATTACCAGCATTTTTATTGTCTGGCTGCTGTGTGGCAAGGCCAGCACCTGCTGCTGTTGCCTCTTCATGTGGCTCCTGCTTCCTGGTTGGCCATGCCAAAAGCTCTGCCTCCTCCCACTGTGGGACATGCCAGAAGCTCCTCCAAGCTGCCGAATCCCTCTGTCTTTCTCTCTGGCTCGTAATTCGAAATGTTTACGGTACATTTAATTTCATTTGGATTATTACAATATGCTTTAGGAGGGGCCTCGGTTCGACTGATTCGTTGGGACTCCATCCCATCCCATCCCAGCTCCCTCCCCGCCACTCGCTATGCTCCATTTGCCAAGCCAAACAATGAGCCCGGAAAGCGAGGGGGGTGCATGGAGAGGGGTGCGCGCCTCCACTCGTGTGGCTGTGCCACCGCTCGGGGCAGGTGTACCGTGCAGCATGCGGACATATTTCATTGTTGTTGCCCAAAGTGTAATTGCGAATTCCAGACAAATGTGAAATTTGAATTTACAAGTTTAACTTTTCTTGTGGAATCATTTGTTTGGATGGCAACTTTCTCTCCCCCTCTCTCTCTCTCCCTCTCTCTCTGTTGCTGTGCTGTGGCAGTGGCTGCTGCTCCTTTTGTGTGCTTCTACGGCTCAAGTGTGCAGTTGGCAATTCTCGACTTAGTTCATTTGTTCCATTTCAACGCTTGCCTACCGGGGGATGTGGGTGCGAAGGATGCTTGCATCTTACATCTTGCCGGAGCGCATAAACAAATGTACTCGTGTCGTTGGGGGGGGGGGGTCTGGCTCTCCTTCGATTGTGCCAGCAGCTCACACTGGAGCTCTCTCCCTCTCTCTCTCTCTCTCTCTCTGTGTGTGTCTCAATATCAAAGTTACGTTCGTTTTGTCGTGGCAGCACACAATGGCAAACATTGCCATATTTCCGGCATTTGTATACCCTGGTATTTGCAGGGTGTACAAAGGGTATATGGTATCTGGGGAAATATGATAACTGACAGACGAAAGTACCAGGAAAAGCGGAAAAGGCAAAGCCAATGCCCATGCCTCAGCAGATTACTTCAGCAGATCCTTTGCCGTAGAGCCTTGGAGCCGTAGTGAATATCTTCAAGTCGGAATTCTTTCGATCCGTACAATCGTTTTTGTTCTGTGTATTTGTGGCTGAGTGCCTACAGCTTCTTCTGCTTTGTTATTGCAACATCAGCGAGTCTTCATCTCCGTCTGCTGCGTGGCATTTTCGTGTCGGTGTTGCAGGGATTTCGGCCCCTAAGATTCCACATACTGCCAGCAAGCACTGTACCACAAAATTTGGCTGAAGTTTGCCATCAAGTGGGTGGGCGTTCCCGGTGCCGTGGGGATTGCCTGCCTTGCTTGTGTATCCTTTTTGCACTCGTCGCATTCGCCGCATTCTTGTGTTTGGCTTTTGTACATTTGCTTGGCTTTTTGTACGTAAGCTCCATGGGGAAGCACCGCCACTGGGCGCTGCTTTTGTGCTCGAGCGTTGTGCCGAAAAAAGTTGCATTTCACGTCTTGTTGGACATCGGACTAGCAATCGCAAATGCTCTGGGCTTGGGTCGCCTGGGTGGTTGGGTGGCTGGTTGCTGTTCTCTGGGTCCCAAGGAGTCTCTCAATTCTTCCGTTTTGCTTGGCTTCATCATATTTTCCACCGAGTGCTCTTCAGGCGCCAGAAGTGTAGCCAAAGTGGTGCGTTCCGGTTTGCCACATAAAACATAGTGCCACGCCCGCAGCGCCTACGCGCACACACAAACACACACGCACACGCATGCACACAAATACAATTAGAGACTTGGTTTGTTGGTTCAACTTGTTTGCTTACATTCCAACTTTATTTCACTTCTGCTGCGATGGTTCAGTTCCGTTCCTTTCTTCCAGCTCTACTGCTGCCCGGCCACTATGCCACCCTGCTGCAGCTCCCCCCCTGCTGGCCCACATTCAGATGTGTACAGTTTTTGGCCAAGTTCTGCTTCTCGTTGGATTCGGAGTCGGAGTCAGAGTCGGAGTTGTAGTCATCGTCATTGTGTCTTTTGTGGATGCATGTGGCATGCCATAGTCCCGGCTGAGGATGCGGAGACGCCTTAACTTAATTCTGCTCGGATTTCTATGCATCTCTCTCTCTCTTTGCGATGGCAAACTCTACAAGTACTCGTATTCGTGCTCGTGCTCGTCTGTTTGCTTAAATATTGTATAATTCACTGATTTCTCTGTGGCTTTATGCCATTGTTGAATTTTCGTTGCTGCTGCTGCTGCTGCTTCTGGTGGTGCTGCTGCTGCGGCAAGACTTTTGTTATTAAGTATGTTGCACATGAGGCTTTGTTCATTTGGCAATCCTTTGCGGTAAGTCCTTGAGTAAAAGTCTTAAATTGAATAATTAGAGAGATTGCAAATGAATACAGATGGAGACTGACAGAGAGTGGAGTGGGATTGTAAGGTAAATAAGTTTATTTAAATGGCAAACACAGGTACAAGCGGTGTGTGATCTCTGGGAACTAGTTCTGCCCACAGTAAAACATGGAAGGATCTCCAGTTTATTTGTGTTTTGATTTGTATACTATTTATTATATATCTGGACGTTGATATGCAGTGACTGCACCATCAAGTGGCCCATGCGACACCAAGCCGAAGCCTGTTACGCGCGGTACCCAGGCAGAAACGCAACCGACCGAGGGGCGCTGCCGCATGACGCGCGACGCGTCTTACCGAACCGATCGCGAGCATGCAGGTACTACGTAGCATCGTACACTGTACTACGATACAAGAACATCTTTAAGTAACTGCACATGTGTAAATATGTCAATTATGTATAGATTATGCGCATATGCAGGCATATAAACTCGAACAGATGAGCATTCCTTGATCCTTGCCTGATCAACAGCCAAAGAGTATTTTGTTCGTTCCTCTTCTTTCTCAAAAGTAATTTTAATGCTCTTTTCAAGACATTTTCCAGTCGTTTCAAAGCGAAAAAGAGTTCAGTTGCCTCCTCGTGTTCCGCACTAGATCCCCAACGGATCAGGACGTTCCAGATTTGCTCCAGTTCCTCAGTAAATGGCAATAAAATAGCCCAAAATACATTGCCCCAAACCCTCAAGTGGCAGTACCAGTACCAGGTCCCATTTCCCATGACCCATGTCCATCCAGTCGCCGAAAGAAACGTAAGGAAACCTCCATAGGGCACATGGAACATGGAACGAACATTGTAAATTGTTGTCCGAAAATTTATTGGCAGCACTTATCAGATTCACTCATAAATCTGCTGGAAAAAAGCCCCGTCTCGCAAAGCCCTCTCTCTCGTCCCCTCTCGCAAGCTTGCCGGCTCTCTGGAATGAAGGAGGGAAGGCCAATGGCCAAATGCGTGGGTGAACTGCTGTCTCTTTTTTGGATGGGTGGCATGTGCGAGACATTTATTTGCATGCTCTTTCTCCCTCACTCGCCATATCTCTCTCTCTCTCTCGCTCTTTGTGGTGCTCCATTTCGGTCGCACAATCCACAAATGAACATGACATTTTTACAAGCCCAAACATGTGTACACATGGGCCCTGAATGTGTGCCCCCCAACCACTCGAACCACTCGAAATTAATAGCCAGCAAAGCAGCAGGCAAACGTAAGCTCATTGGATGTCCATACGAACAGACAGACGGACAGTCAGACAGTGGGGTCGAACGGAAAAAAGACAATGAGGGGGTGTGGGGGAACACACGAACGTACAGTTATGGACGTGGCCAAAAAAGTCAAACATTTGAACAGTAAAGCAGGTCCACAGTCGAAGAGAGAGAAAGCGAACAGGTTGGCATTTTATGCATCCATAAATTTAATTACTCAAAGGCTCCAAAATGTGCAAAACAAAAAGCCATTAGCCATGGCATCAGCCATGGTGTGTCCTTGCTCACCTAGCCTCATCCTACCATACGAGCGCTCCATGTGGACATCAGGACATGGTTGTGCGGTGGGACGGGGGGCGGTGCCCGGTTCGATAATCTGTGCCAAGTGATGTGCATATGTCGAGTATGCAGAATCAGGTTGCAGCAGGTTCTTTTCATTGACAGCAGACGAGTCTATAAAGGCCGCAAGGAGCAGAGGAAAAATCATGACAAAACATTTGCCCAACGAGTTTTCATTTTCTTTGTTTCCTTGTTGTTCGTTTCTCGTTTTTAGTTTCTTGTTTTTTTGTTGGTTTGGTTTGGTTTTGCTTTGCTTTGGTTCGGTTTTGGTTCCACTTGAATGAGAATGACGAGAGGACGTCATGACGATGATGAAGTTATCAGCAAAAACAAGCCAAAAGTTGGCACAGTTTCAAAAAGTTGGCCCACATTCAAAGCAGAACACAGCAGGACTCAGGGAGAGAGCGAGATTCAGGATAACAGAGGCCACTGGGAACTATTGGGCGCCTAACAATCCGAAAAGCAGTCGGAAAAGCAAATTCTTGCTCAGAGATACAAGGGGAGGCGACATTCCCAAATAGAGAAGGACTCTTCTGCCCCTGTCCTGCACCCTCTGTCAATATTGGGCAGAGTCACTGGGCAACAACATTTGACAAATGCAACAAACGACAAGTTAAAACTCATGTTCATTGTGCTAACTCGAGCCGGGGAACGAGTGTGGTAGATGCCACACGAAGTAGCGCCATGAAGAGATGTAGTTCGTGTATGCACATATGTACATATTGTATGCATGTAGATGCCACAAGTTTGCCTTTTGTGAGGTTACAAGACACAACATTTTTGGATGTCTAACACAGCAATCGAGGTAGGGGGAGACATTACCATGTGCACACATCAATTTGAATTAATATTCAAATAAATAAGCTGGTTCAAACACACAAGAATCAGAAAGTACATGGAAATAATTGATAGATACTTTTGGAAATTCTAAATGAATACTAAATACCTCCGAATAATCACTCAAAGGAGTCTACGTATTTTAATTGGGGTTTAAAAAGTAAAAGCCAAATTGGTTATCTCAGAAGCCATAGATACGTACATAGTACATGCATATGTACATATGTACGAGCATGTGCATATTCCTTGACATATAAAGCCCGGACAGCAGTTAGTTTTGAGTACTTAATATTGACTAAAGGGTTTCTAGGATTTTTAAATGCTTTGGGCACTCCTCACTCAGCAAGACATAATATTTGGCATAGGTAAGTGCTTACCGTACCTTCACCTGACTGATGGACAGACAGATCTGAACAGTTGCAGCGGCGGAGTGCCTGAGTGAAGGCTGTTTCATTCGCATTGCTCGTTCCCGCAATTGGACCACAATATGACGTATGTATGTACAAATTTGCAGAAATTGGAGTTCCATGGTACATTCGTGGAAGGGAGGGAGGAGTGGATCAGCTGGGATGTGTGTGTGTTGGTGCAACCTTTCGAGCGTAAATTGCATATTTTGCAGAAAGTGTTCGCAGGGGAAAGGATTTACATGTGGGTAGGTCAGAGCGGGGGAAAAGAATGGGCAAAGAAAGGATGGGATGGGATGTGGTCTGGCGTATAAAAGGAATTAGGAATGCAATTTGAGGTTATGTTGGCAATGTTGGGCACCCGTTGGGTGGGGTGTGACGAGCACCAAAACACTATCTCACCCAGTGACCACATCTGTTTGTGTGTGTGTGTGTGTGTGTGTGTCAGTTAGACCAACAGACAGACAGTTGCACTGACAGTTGGACAGATGTTAGGGCTGGGGCTGGGACTGGCGCTGGCTCCTCGACATACATAGTCTCTGGAAGTTGGACCCGGCCAGGGAGCCTGACAGTTGGATTTGGATTTCTGGCCCAGGACTGCCCCGCACTCATCCCTTTTGGCAAAATATTAATAGACGAAATTTGAGTATTGCTTCCGTCATGAATAAAATTTTGTGCATTGGTATAAGCGCCTCGCCTGCGCCATAAAACTTTCCCGGAAAACTTCTCGGCATCTCCCACCAGCCTCATTGTCCTGTGTGCTTCAGTCTCCTTCTTCTAGCTGCAAAACTTTTCAGAATTTCCGAATCTCCGAGCCAGCCACGCAACTGTCTGCCAGTTTTTGTGGCTTGGGTTTTTTTCTCCATTTGTTCATCCTTTAATTTTAATGATGTAAAATGTAAAATGCTTTCGCTTGCTGCAGACAATATTTGGGGCATGTGCAATTTATGGGTGCATCAGGAGGAGAGAAGACTGCCTTTGAATGGCAGAGGAATGCTCTGAAATGGGATTCATACGAAGGAAATGAGAGGCAAGCGCAACGCCCAGAAAACCAATACCGAAAAATGTTGCTTTGTAGATAGAAAATTCTAATCAAGGAAATCTGTATATTAATCGAAAACGAAATTACATTAAACCTCAATCGAACCCATCGAAATCCCCCTTCAATAGAAGCACCTCAGAGAAGTACAGTTGCCACATCAAAGGGAACGGACTGCTCAACACTGGAATTGCAATTTGCACAAAATGAAACGAACCGAACCGAACTGACTGGGAAAGGGGGCGGGGGAATAAAGTAAAGTAAAATAAAATGAAACGAAACGAAACCACAAAACGAAATGCGGTAAAACGCAAAAACTTTTCCAGAATCAACTACTAAAAGATTTATGGTATCAAAATAGTGCCACATAAAATATTCACACCTTCGCCTGGACTGCCAGAATCTAACGACTTCAGCTCTTTGGCTCTGGCTCTGGCTCTGGATTCATGGGTGTGGTACAGGGGCAATGGTGAATGGGGGGGTGGAATGGGGAAAGGAAAGCCACACTGCGGACTGTGGGCCACAACCAACTGATGCCAGTGGCTCGATAAAGCCATTGTTTATACAGGCAGCATGGTGAGGCACAGAGCCAGGGCAGGGGATTGCATTTTGGGGCCATAAGTTGGCAACATTTTTTATGCGTTCATCATGCGGTCAGCATAAATTTTTTATCGTCTTTGGCGCTGATTCGTTACTCTGGCGTTTTCTGTTGCCAATTTTGATGTCTGTGTGCCATAAATCAATGCGTCTAAAGTCACAAAATGGAAACCTTTAGGCCAAAGGAAAAACCCGAATGAAAAAACGTTCGCTTTCGATGATGAATCTTGCTTTGATCAAGACATATAAACCATTTATTCTCATTGTACATGCGCGTGTGTGTGCGCTGGACCATTGTATGTGTGTGTTATTTGTTGCTGTTCTTTTGTATCTGTGTGAGTGTTGGTGTAGTTGTTGTTGTTGTTGTTGTTGTGCATGCTTGCGGAGGGGACTGTACAAGACAGGATGCATCTATGATACAGACGATCCCAATCATTCGAAATGTAACAAAACGAGCCAAGTGAATGATTGGTTATCAAAACAATGTGTCATCAACGCCAGATCTTGTTAAGTGATTTGCCTAAAACGAAACGTTAGAGAAAAGTAAGCTGGGATCTGGCCCCATACAGGTTGGATCTGTGACAGCAAAACTCACTTGAATTAAATGAATTGTTGCCCTTGGTGTCACGAAGTGAAAACATGGAAGGCGAGCTATGGAAAATATGTCAAGTAATTAAATGTCAAGAAAATGTATACAAAATGTTTTCGCAACTCACTTTAGGCCATTGCGCACATCCCGGTAGTTGTTGCTCATCATTTCGTAGTGAGATTTCATGCGCTGCTGATTCTGTTGGGCCTGCTGCTGCTGCTGTTGCTGCTGCGCCTGATGTTGCTGCTGCTGCTGCTGGGAGGGGCTACCTCCGTACTGCCACATATTATTGTTCATCATCGGCTGGCTGTTGCCATGGCTGCAGCTCCAACTTCCGGGGCTGTGACTGCAATTGGAGGGTAAGACACCTCCGCCACCGCCGACGCCGCCGCCGGTGAGACGTCCCTGGTGTTGCATTTGCGGCATTTGGGTGAACTGCTGCATCGCCGGCATCTGCGACATTTGTGGCATCTGAGGTATTTGCGACATCTGAGGCATGCCAGCCATCTGGGGCATGCCACCCATCTGGGGCATGGAGGACATCTGCTGCATGTTCGACATGGGCTGCAGATCCGCTAAGACCGCGTTCACGCCCGGTGCATCGATACTGCCCATCGAGTTGCCCATCATCGGCACCATGGTCATGCTGTTCAGCGGCGTCACTGCACCAATGGGCAGATGGGAGGACATGGTGCCCAGTGGCGTCATGGCATTGCCCGTCGGCATCATGCCCAAGGGCAGGGGCTGCATGCCGCCGCCCTGCATCGGATAGGACATCTGACCCGTGGACATCGGCGGCATCTGCATCGGGGGCAGGCTCATCTGGGGCTGGTTCAGTGGCGCCATGGACATGGGCATGCCACCAGCGCCTTGGCCCTGACCCTGGCCACCATTTTGTTGCATGCCCATTTGCGCGGACATGTTCATCATCTGCAAGCAAGATGGAAGAAGGTTAACACTATGCAACACACACTTGCAACACTTGCAACACTTTTGTCACTTGCAACACGCGGTGGCAACCGTACCTTATTTGCTTCTGCATTCATGCCGAAATCAGCTTCATAGGGAACCGAACAAAAATTCATTTCGAAAATTTAAAACGAATCTTTTCTTGATTATTTGAGTTTTTCAAATTTCAAATTATAAACCGAAAATAATTTTCACAGAAAAAATTTAGAAAACAAAATAAAAAAATTACTTTTTATAATTTTTGTAGTTTTCTGTAGAGATCTGAATCTAACGATGAACTGCCTACGACTGAGGATTTGGGAATTCAGGGCCAGGCCCCAACGACAGGCCCATACGTACGGCCACCCATGATCCGGAAAAAGTGTTGAAATATTAAAATTTATGAAAATTTCCCTTGCGAGTGTTGTTTCCTTATGTGAACAGCAGTAGGCGATGATTCCCTCTGAACACTGCTCAGCATGCTCCTCTACCTACCCCACTCCCCTCTCCCAATGCCAATCCCATGGGTGAAGCGTGATCAGGCTATTGGCCACGCCCCACATGGTTGGTGCCATGCCATCCCGGGGCCGCCCCAGAACAATTAACTTTACCTTTGGCTTGTCATTTTATTGTTTTTGTATCTACATAAATACGGGGACGGGCAGGGGACGAAGGTGGCAGCAACGATGAGGTGTCTACTGCCCGTGCCCGTGCTTGTGCCCTGAGCTGTCGTGTCATTTATTCTCCAGCTCTGCCATCCTGGGAGCTGTCTTTGGCCATATCCTTTTGGCCATGGTGGTGTCGTGGCGTTGCTGGCGCTGGTGCAGTTGCCACACCATTTATGCCATTAAGTCATTAGCTTTGTTTAACAAATAACAAACTGTCAATGAGTTGATTAACGATGTTTTTCGCTTGAACTGCAATTAGCCGTCTCCAACGCTGTGGCAGCTCCAGGTCTCTCTCTCTCTCCCTCTCTCTACCGCCTGCTTGTTCCCCACTGATAAATGGGTGTGATTTGGGCTGCCAGCATGGCATAGAGCCAGGGTCTTGACTTGGTGGATTGTTAATGGTGGGGTGGGGGGAATGGAGTGAGTGTAGAGTGGAGTACTCGTTATTGATGCGCCGCCAGCCCCTCCTAAACTGCCGTCACTTGGCAATTATTGTGTATTGTGCTTCAAGTCAATGGCATTTGCAAATGCCACAGCCACAGCCATAGCCACTGCCACGGATAGGAACACTTCATCACACCCGTAGTCATAGTCGTCGTCATCATCATTGACACCACTAACAAGGAACAGCATGAGACGGCGTTGGTGCGGTGCGGGCTATGGAGAGTCATCGTCAACGCAATTACACCCGTTGACAAGCAAGTGTAATGTCAGCCAACTGTGCAGCCAACCCACATTCTCCCATGCCTGTTCCTATTGGCATCCCATCCGATACGACCGTACCATCATCATCATCATCGCATCCGACTGCCAGTTGCCTGGCGCTGACGCTGACGCTGACACTGTCGACGTGACGCGCTCCCATCACTCACACGCGTTTCGTTACCCCACTTGGCAACTCATTTAAGCCACTTGGTGACGCCTCGCCGTGGCTCATTTTGATCTCTGCATCAGGAGCGGAGCCTTGGGATAAGATTGTGTGCTTGCATACCTAATAGGTATTACCTATGTATGTATATGGAAGGTGTCTGCCAGACCTTTATGTAACTATTACTCAAGCAACATTAGCTAGATCTTTCCTGGTGCTATCTCTACTTTTGCTCAGATTTCTTGCATTTCCTTAGACTATTACAACACTGACATACTCGCCTGATTAATAGAACCCAGCGGGAGAGGGAATAGAACGATAGACTAGACTTATCGTTGAGTCCGCTCCTGCTTTTAAAATATTTACACAGTAATTATTATGCAAAATGCACTTTACTCCATTATTTACGATATGGTGGCACTTCGTGGGCAGAGTTCGGAATGAGCAGAGTTAGAACAGGGGCAGGGGCAGGGGCACACACCTATGTATGTACATTCTACAGATATATATGGTAAATACTGTAAGCGGCGTGTGTCCACAAATTATAAATTAGTTTGTTTGTATGTGTGTGCGGTCGCTAATTGGCTTTCCCAGAAGTTAATTACGATGAAATTGTTGAAAATGTACCAAATTGGACTTGTCAAAAACATTTTTGACATTTCCCGCCAGACCCACTCCTTCACTCCGCAGCTGCCCCCCCGGCAATCATTCGCAGGAAATTAGTTTTACAAACTTTCACGTTTTTGCATTTCGCTTGACTTTTCACTCAAATTCAGAATTTAGCTGCGATTATTATTATTGTGAGTTTCGCTGGCAATATTATTACTAATATTAGCCCTCAAACATTAAAAATAAATGAGGCAATGGCCATTGTGCGACACGAACAAACACGCGGCGGCCATTTTCCAAAACCTAATTAAGTGCCCAGGGTGTTAATGAATCCGTTGCATTGTTAAAATAATCGCTAAAAAGTTTCCAATAAAAGCAAAATCCTCATTTTCGTTGGTTTTGATTGGTACATTTTATTTGTGAAAATATTATATTTAATTATTTTTGATTGCAATTGATTTATATGGCATAGCGAGATTTATTAGGTAATACATATTTGGTGTTGAAATAGAGGAATTGAGTTTTATTGGATATTGAATCGGTATCGGTCTGGTATTTATAATTAAACCCCTCCCGAAGTAAATACACCCCATTCATGTACTCTATGTATGGATGGATGCTGGTATTAAAAACATGAGCAAGCCAGCAATCTTTTTACTTATTCCCAGAGAGAGAGAGAGAGAGAGAGAGATAGAGAGAGGTGTGGGCAGAGAGGTGGCTGTACACCTTGCTGGAAGGAGGCGACGACTACTCCAGGCTTATTAGACTCATCCATGGAACGGGGCACCGGGGCAAAGTCTACGATTTAACACCTAAAACAGTGCTGCAAAACAAAGGGGACTCATTAATTAGGGATGCTAAGATGATGGAAACTAATCTGCTAAAAGCACGCTCGCGCTCCGTGCATCCTACCTCTCTAACTGACTTTGGCTTGCTTCAGGCCAGTAATTTGTCTGTTAGGATCAACGGCAAAGGCTGTGCAGCGAAGGAGTCTGGGGGCGTGCCATTGTTTGGCACTGGTTCACATGCGCTTAATGCACTTGGCTTCACCTTCGACAATGTTGCACACACCGAAATGTAGGAGAAGGATAATCAGGGACGAGTGCAAGAGCGAGAGAGAGAACACACGTTTGCAGCAAAATAGACCAGGATGCTGGGAGAATAGCAGCCGAGAAAAGACTAGCAGCTAGGTCCTGGCAAGGACGTCAAGCAGAAATCTGTGCAAATCACAAAATTGGAAAAAACTAAAGAGGTGGCAGGGCGGCAGTAGGGCGAGGGTATTAGATGCTGCAGCCAGGCCAGGCTGCTGGCAGCTAAATGCCCAGCGAAGCAGAAGCTGGAATCAGAATCGAGTCCTCCATTTGAGACGGCCATAAAATAAGCATCGGTTGTATCGGTAGATGCAGCAGCTCCCAAATGGCCTGCCTGCCTGCCTGCCTGCATGCCTGCTGCCTTAAGCCCATGCATGACGCTTGGCTGAGTGCAAATTCAATTAACTTGTTACAACACAATCTCAGGATCAGCTCTAGCATCGGCCTCAGTCTCATTCCCAGTCTCAGTCTCAGATCCAACATCAGCATCTGCCCAGACGGGGATTGGGATTTGTCAGTGCATGAAGGATTGAGAGTGTGTTTTTTTTTTTTTTTTTTTTTTTTTTCCATTATCTCGATTATTTTAATTATTTCTCATAAGTACATATATAACTTAACTACAGTTTATAAAAATACTAGTCTATAATAAAATTAATTGATGGCCAAGATCTTGTAGAGCCGTTTAAAGATACCTAGTCCCTGCGGGACGGCCGCGAAGCATTGCTTCGCAGGGACAGAGGTTCCTCTTAGACTCTCTCTCTTCTAAGCCTCTCGCCTCTCCGGAGCTCCTTCATCGCGACGGCAGCAAAAGTATTTACTGCCGACCATACCGCGGCGTCTCCTAGCATCGCCTCCACCAGGCTGCTTGGTGTTAACTGCCTTCCAGCGGATTGCCAAAGCACCCTCCTACTCTGCTCGAAGCGCCCGCAGACAAATAGGACGTGCTCCGCGTCCGGATTGAGAGTGTGTGTGTGTGTGTTTGTGTGTGCCTGGATCTGCAGTGCACTGAAAGCTAAAAACTACTCCGAATGTTTATACAACATTTCTTAGCTCTCTTGCGTTGCTCCGTTGGTCCTTGGCCAGCATTTTGTTTATTTTATTTCGAAAGTTAATTCCCAATCAAATTGGTTTTTGCGGTGAGCGCGAGAACACATGCATTTATTCGATTTAAGCCCGGTTAGCAAATGCATTTTTTGCCTCATTCAATTAATAAAAGATACCAAACGACTTCAGGGCCTGCCTGCGATGGCAAACATCCATAACCAATTGACATTTACATTGCCCCAGATACACACAGACACTCGTACTGAGATACGTGAACGAGTATCTGCTCGTGGATGCATGGCAGAGCATTCGATGGATAGACAGATGCACAGAAACGAATGAGAACGAGGATGCGGATGCGGATGAGGATGGATGGGGGCAAAAGTCATTCCATTGGACATGCATTTTCAAACAGATTCGAATTGAAATTAATAATCAAATGTCAATTACTCGCTGGATTGGCACTAGCCGTAGCGCAAATAGATGAAGTGAAAACCTGGTAGAAATAGAGAAAAATCTTGAAAAAATTCTGGCAAGTAGAAATATAAATGGCAGAAGGCTTAGCATCAGATAAATGAAGCAGTGAAAGATGAGAGCTGTAGCTGGAAATCTCATACATGTAATGTCTATATTTAATCTCCAAACATCCACGCACCCTTCACCCTACCCCTCGCCAACATCATGAGACAATTGCCCCAAAGGAAATTATTCAGTGTGCTGCCGTTTCTCGTTTCTTTTCGGGTTTTCGCAACTGAATCTTAAAAATACATCTACATGGCCCTTTGGTCCATAATTTATGACCTGTTCCAGTGCCCGTTTCCATTATGAATTCATTAGCACCTGAGGGCTAACCCAAACAAAACAAAAAAAAACAGAAAAAAATGGAAAAAGAAAAAGTTAGAGAAATTCTCGACTTGACGATGCGAATAAAGGCATTTAAAAGACAGCAAAGGAAAGAGAAAAGAAAAGCAAAGTGCCAAAAAGGCAAAGTTCAACGGGGGCCAATGTCAAAAGGTTTAAAATTAAAGCCAAAACGCCGCAGAGACCCACCCACGCAGCCCAACACTCCCAAGCGGGGGTCAAGGGTCCTCAAATTAGTCTGACTTCTGGCGGGTTTCGCTGCCTTCTCCCTTGCTTGACTCTTTAATGGGCATGGCACGATTCGGGGGCTAATCCTGGGACCTGTTTCCCCCCGCAGTTCTTTGCATATCACGGATTGTTATACCAAAGCCAACGGCGAACAAAAAAACGCTGATGGAGAAGCTGCACAAATGATGCGATCCGTGTGGGACGTGGACGTGCCAGCCAGCCAGCAAATCGATGGCGCAGACCCCAACCCCAAACCCAAAACCAACGGCCAATGCGCCTCACGTGCGCCGTCTGCTGCAGTCTCAGCTGGCTGCATTTGCAATTAGTTTGGGGACTGGAATGCAGGACGCAGGCGGCGGGACTCGAGAGCTGCTTTAGTCAAGGATTTGCAGTGATTTTGCGGCGCTAAGCAGCTAAATGGCCGTGACAGCTGCCCCCAAGTGGGGGAAATCGAAGCCAGCCAAAAGCTGGGAGCAGTCCAGGCAAATCTTGCGACATTTTATGACATCCTTCTGCAGCAACAGCCGCAGCAGTCCTCGTCTACGTCTTCGTCTTGTTTGCTTTATCCTTGGGTATCCTTGGGAAATGTCACCTTTAAGGCGTTGCCAGCAAATCAACGTCACGTCCGACAATTCGTGAGCAAACCAACAACAACAAGCCATAAAAATGCCGGACGAGCGAACTAAGCTCCGCCGCACGACTTGACGAATAGTTTTGCTGACTGTTGCAGAAGTATTCCAGGCAGCCCTCGTCCGCTCCTTCGATAGTTACCTTGCTTAAGCCATCGTCCTTCTGTGGTGTGTGTTTGTGTGTGTTTTCGTTTCGTCTACGTGCCCTGATCTGCTTACAAGTTCAAAGGTTTTGGCCCCAGGCAAGGTCAAGGGGCGGCTCAAAGCGGGCAAGAGAGAGCCGCATCATTGGCATTGGTTTATTTGTCGTTACTGATAAATTGATACGAATCGGATGAGCAATGTGTCGAATGGAAAACGGTTTCCCTCTAGCTGCAATCGTTGCAATGCAAATCGGCTGACCGAATCGATTAATGCGAACACTACTTATGTGCTGCTTAGATTCGTTGCCGAAAGTACATTTCTAGCTTGAAGCTTCTCTTTCATTCGTGACCCTCTGTAGCTGCCGCTTCTTAACCTTTTGCCATTCACCCTTCGAAGCTTTAAATGTCTAAAGTCCCCTCCGTGCCAGCATTTCCGTTTGAACTTTAGAGATGCTCCTAAACGCTGGGAAAATGTATTTTTAGTTGATTTTGGTGCCAATGGAAGGGAGCGGAGCGAAGCATTCAATAAGTCAGAGTTCGGCATTTGTCATGTGACTCTCGCTCTCTCTCTCTGTCTCTGCCTCTCCCTCTGTATCTCGCTCTGTCTGTAATTCTGATTCTGTGTCTGTCCACGTCCTGGGGCTTTGCTAATGTCGTTTCACATTTAAGCCCACGTGTTCATCGTGTGTATCCACATTTATCAGTGTTGGAAAAGCCCAGAAAGGGCTTGGGTGCGAGTGTGTTGGCTGCTTCCTCCCGCTGCCCCAGATCTGGGGGTCCATGCTCATCGGCGTGTTTGCTGGTTTGTTTCCATTCAATCAGTTGTCGGTTGACTGCTTTCGTTAAGTGCCATCTTTGCATGCCATCCGTGCCCCTGCCCCAGCCCATGCCCCTGCCGCATGCCTGCCTGTCTGTCACATGAGGAGAGCACGCAATGCACAACTCAACTCCTCACCTCATACACCCCATCCACGCTGAATCTGACTGTGACTCTGACTGGGACTCTGCCTCGGACTTTGGTCGTTCTCTGGCAGCGTTGCGTTCCTCTGGCCACATTGCAAATTATTTGGGTCTGTCACAGCCGTGATTTGGACTTTTGATTACTTGATTACGTTTGCAATGCGTTTCCTCCCTGGTACTGGCCATTGGAGGACGCTCGTTGCTGCTTTCCGTTGCCATCTGTGTCGTTTAGTCTGTCGCACTGGCCTCCTCTTTGGCTCTTTGGCTCTTTGGCTCTCTGGCTCTGGCACCGACAAACGCCATCAACGGACAAGACACGGATGGACCGCTCTCGTCTCGTCAATGATTTAAATGGAGGTCAAGTGAAGTTCCCTTTGATTGACACAGCAAATCGAACATCTGCGACCCCCTCCTTGCGTCCTGCGTGCTTCAGTCTGCGTCAATCTTCTTCCCAAGATGTAATTTTCGCATTGATTACACGAAGATGAAATGAGTTACGCTGCAATTTAGTGCCGCAAATGAACTGAAACCGATCTCGGCTATTTGCTGATGGGTTTTTGTACACCCTCCCCTCCCCGCCCAACCAACACACTCTCAGCTGACAAGCGCTGAGAAGTGGATGATTGGAATGTCTGTCAGGCACTGGTAAATGTTAAGAAAAGTTGGCTGATTGAAAGTGTGGCCAAGGGTGCTTTGTGGGTTCTGAAAGACATTGCAGCAGCAAGACCTTTGCCAAAGTAATTCCAAACTATAAGCCAAAAGAAAGTCCAGACACCATGACCTCCCTCATTCAGCTGCAGCCTGCTGGCACATCAAGCTATGTATTTTTGATATTGAGCAGACGTCAACCCTTTCCTAACATTATGCATAGGAAACAGCATGAAACCTGTTCCAAGATCTACGCCAATAAACACATTTCTGCGCCAACATATTTGACATAAACCAACAGAAACTATGGCTATTAGAGGCCTACTCACACGGGCCGCGGGGCAGGCAAGTCATTATCATGTATAAATCAGTCAACACCCCGTCGCTCGATTTTCAACACTTGACTATTAAAAACAGTTGCGAATTTAGTGTGGCCAGGCCAGGCCAGGCCAATACGATGGATGGTGGAGTGGCCACTGGCCAGTGGAAAGGCGACGATTGGACAGCCCCGAGGCGCCATGCGGGACCCCTGCAAGTGGAGTTAATTGCTCTCGCTTCCAAGTTGTTTATTCTTGGTATTTTAAAGAAAATAATTCATAAATTAATTTGGACAGCGCGCAATATTATATTGTATGTAGGTACAACCAGAAATGTGCGTTGAGCGCTGAGAAAACGTTTTTATGAAAAATCACCTCATAAATTTACAACTACGTGAACACACAGCAATTATGCTGTGCAGCAGGAAGGAGGCAGGGACTGAAGAGGGACTGTGTGTGTGTGTGTGGCTGTACCCGGGGGTGCTGGGTGGCGGAAACATGTCGATTTTTATACGACGCTTACGTGACCAGGTCGAAGGAATCAACATCAAGTTTTATTTACTCAACAATTTGGCAACCTTTTTGTTAACAACTTATCAAAAATTATGACAAAATTGCAACAGCAGCAGGAGCGCCAGTGCAGGGCATGGACATGGGCTGCATGGGTTAAGGTTAACCCATGTCCTGGCCAGGGCGCCGCTGATTGGCATTCAAGCACTTCATTACAGCAATTGCCCCGATTGAAGCCCGCTCCCTGCACGAGGAATTGAAATTTCACGCAACTTAAGCAGAGAAGAGGTGGCCATTGGCAGGGGCAGGGGCAGTGCCAGTAGCAGGGGAGAGAGCAGGGGAGTTCGGGTTCTGCCACATGCAGCAAAGCAATTTAAATGTCGGCCATCGCCTGAGTGCGAAAAGGGTTCCCCTTTTCATTGGACGATGGATATAGGGTATCGTATGGTATGGGTAGGGGACGTGCTCCCGTTTTCTGCATTGTTGGCCGCTGAGTGATGCAGGTTGTGGCAGCCCCACTCCTGCTCCTTCTCCTCCTCCTCCTCCTCCACCGTGTCCCGTCTACGTCCAATCCCTTTGGGCTTGTTTGAGCTCCTCGCGTTTTTCGCGCCGCGCAAGCCGATAATTTATTAAAGGCGATTATTATGGCCTGGTTCAAACGAGTTTGCACTCGTCTGGGACCGGGGACCGGAGACCGGGGACCTGGGACTCGCCTCTCACACTGTGCATGGGCCCTTGCGTGTTGTGGTAATTTACCAACAAGAAGGGCAAAGGGGAGTACCAAGGAGCAGGGAATGGTGAGGGAGAGGGAGAGAGAGAGAGAGAGCCACTCCATTGGTGTGGATCCCTACTTTTGTTGCTGTACTTTGAGGTATTTACATATGAAATGTGTTAAATTGAGCTCTTTTTTAGCGCAAGTTTGTTTTAGCGAACAAATTGCTGTGCCCCCACTCTCTCCCCACACCACTCTTTGGTCTTGCATCACGGAATTATAGTTTCAGCATTCCAGCAACGCGGTTGCTGCCCCCCACTCCACACCCCACTACATAATCGGCCGACGATTTGATTAAAAAATCGCACAATCATCGCAATGAGGAGGAGAGCCACAAAAAGGAAGGCAAAGCCCAAGGGGCACTCTACATGGACGTCGTCGTACTCGTTGAGGAGGTTGAGGTTTAGTCTCTCCTTCAACTAATGAAAAATTTGCATATTCCCCCCCTCAGATATCCCCCGCGTAAGGCAGCACAAAGTTGAAAGTTTAGTGGGTTTTTTTTGGGGGCGTGGCATCATAAAGTGCATTCAACTGAGAGCTTTCTAACAGCACATTTGTTGCCTCCAGTTTGTGGTGGGAAATTCATGAGATCAGGCAGTGGAATGGAATGGGAGGGGAATGGAACGCAGCAAGAACTGCAATGCAACAGTGGAGTGGAACATGGAACAGAACATAAATAAGTGGATAATCCAATGGCCAGAGAGACTCTAATTAGAGTCAAATATCTCCAAGTTTTCACATCTCAATCAATTATTAAATTTCACAAGCAAACGCCCAAGTCCCCAGCCACCCAGCAAATGGATATCAATGCAGATAGATAATAGATAATGTGCGAATAAACTTTCTGCCATTAGACAGACCTAAGTAACGCACTCAAATCAGGATTGACGGGGCAATCAACCCCACGAGCCTGTCCGTTCAGAGACTGAGTCGAGTGGAGTGGTCGAGTGGTCCCTCAGCTCCTGTCCCCAGTTGATTTTGGCCAGAAACGCCAGCGTTTTTATGGGCCGCAAAACTTTACACAAAGCTACCGTTTCCATTTGGTCGCCTTTTGTCCTTTTGGTCGCTCGCCGGCCGCGCTACGTCCCAAAGGAAATGTCCAATTTGACAGCCGAGACGCACAAATTGAAGACATGTGCTGAATTTTATGGCTTTTAAATAAGATACCATAAAAGACAGCAAAACGTCGAGAGAGCAAAGGCAACCCAACAAACAAGAGCGAAAAGGGCACCAAATGGAATAAGAAAGAGTCAACAAACCGGAAATTGTCAAAGGAATCAAACGTAACGGAAAGCGGGAGCGAAAGCGAAAACAAAAGCCAGAGCATTTTGTTACGAGATTCGTATTTAAAAAAATAGACTGATAAAATTTTATGCGCATTTCTCGCCCCGAAAGGGAAAGGGCTGCAGGGGGGAAAGTGCAGAGGGAGAGGGGACGGAAGGGCGAGCACCGTACTCTGTACTCCATAATGAATGAACACAGTGCCGACGCCTCGCTGGTTGGTTAATATTACAATTCCCGCTGGGGAATTCGGATTCCCTTACTTCGTTAACTTGGTCACAAGCACCCACGGGTGCCGGTTGGGGTCAGGTCGCTGCGGGTTGCTGGTTACTGGTTCCGGGGGTCAGCGTGGGTTCGAGCTGTGGGTCAGTATGCCAGGCCCTGAAACGTGGGGGCAATGTAAGTTCATGTACTGGCAGCAAACGAAACGAAACGCGACGAAACGAAAATGAAACGCACTGCAATGTTTAATGGTTGTCATCTCTCGTTCTGTCTCTCTCACGCAGTATCCCCTGAGAAACTGAACAGCCCCACACGCTATTTACACAACACAAAAAATACTCGTACCAAAGAAGGAAGTTAAAAACAGCCAACAAAAGGAGTAAAGGAGTGAACAGAAGTAAAAGCGCTTAAAAACGAAGTAAAGCAGTTGGTAAAGGGGGCGGAGAAAAGCATTCAAGAAGCCGAGAAAAAGGGAGAAATGGAGTCGAAACAAAGTGCTGGAGAAATTCATGATTCTGGCAAGTTAAACGCGACAAGTCCAGTAGTGATAATGACAGAGGTTGCTGGGGGAGGGGGGTCTACGAAGATGGCGGAGACGCAACTGCAAGAGGGGCCTTGCGGAGCTGCAAATTGGTGGTTCTGGGGGGGGGAACAAAGCTGCTGAAACGGTGAAAACCCAACAGAGGGAAGTAAAATCATTTAGATTTCACTTAAAAGAAAAACCAAAAAAAAAATGCTAAACGAGCGCACAATTTCACCCTCCCATAGCCAACGGTAAAGCGATGAAGGAAGGAAATCAAATACCAAACGTGCTAAAAAAGGTAGTGAGAAAGAGGGAGTGGGTGGAGAGAGGGGAGAGGGACACCACGGTCAAGCCATGATGTTGGGTTGGTGTTGCCGCGGGCATGGGTAGGGGGGTTCAAGTGCTTGCGGTATATTTCCCTTGCGCGAAAGTAGTGGAACGCAATGCCACAATGGAAAAGTCAAACTAAAAGCTTTGCAATCGTTGCTAATTGCTGATGCGGAAGCTACTGCGCCCCGGCTCCCCTCCTCCTCCTACTCACTGCTAGGCAAAGCAGGTGGGTTTCTTATATAGCGCCCCAATTAGGGCAAAAGCTCGTAAATGATTTCGAACAATGGGAGGAGTAAAAGTTAAATGATTTAATTGCCAAGAGAAAAAATAAATGCAAATTAAGTACGATTTCTTTGCACATTCATCCGTCCATGTGTGTGTTCCATTTCCATCTGTCGGTTTCCCTCTATCTCTATTGAGAATGCCTGCGATATCGGGGAGCCCCATTTCAAAGCCGCTTATCGAACACCAGCTGATTCCCCTGCTCATCCATCGATGTAGCCGATAATAGTTAGGCATAAGCCGGTCACAAATCACCAGCCTGTTCCTCCCCAGGGTACAGTTTTCCATCTCCTGTCCATGTTGTTCTCTCACTCACGCTCCCACTCACTATCTCTTTCTGACACTCCCTTTGGTTACTCTTTTGTTTTGTGTTTCATTTCTTTCGTTCCGTGGGGCATAGTGTGACAAAATCGCTTGAGCCGGGCTTAACGAGGCTTGTAATTGAATTATGCGATTTCATTGTGATTATTCTGAAAGCTCTCACTGTCTCGCTGTCTCGCTCTCGCTGCCTTCCTCTTCATTCTGCACAGAGAGGGGTGCGTTTGGCGGATGCTTCAATAGTGGGGCTGTGTCAAGGGGGTGGGGTTGTGTGTGCTGGTGCCTTGTCACTTCTGAGTAATGAGATACATAAAAGTTATTTAAACTTTTAAATCCGCGTCGCTGCCTTTTACTTTCGCATTCGCTTTCCCCATACCCTTACTCTCGTCACTCCCTTCATTCTCCACTCTCCGCCTTCAGCCTCAGCGCCTGTTGGTATGCCTTGGTTTTTGCTGCCTGGGGCAGGAGTTGTGTCTGCGAAGGGGGAGTGGATTGCAGGCTAGTTAAACGTTTGAAAAGTTTCGTAACTGAATCGCTGAAATGATTTGGAAAATTACAACAGCTGAAACCAAAAGAATAAAGCAGAACCTTCAACGAAGAAAGAATGTGCATGCGAGTGAGTGTATCGACGGCTTTGATACCCATGCAGAGCGATCCTTCAAATGGTAGAACCCTTAAAGAAAACTTAATTAACTCCAAGACTCGTTTTCCAACCTATCGTTGCTATCATAGGGAACATAGAACATTCGCTATTGAATCAGAAATACTTACTGCTCTGCGTTGCCAAGTCCAGCTCAAAATTGGTGTACCCTCTGCAAGGGGATATGACAAACCAGATCAGAGCAGAGAGTAGGGCGGAAAGCAGGGCGGAGATCAGAGCTGAGCGTATCAGATACAAATGAGTCGACATTTTACGGCCTTCCCAAACCCCCCACCTTCAGAAGTATGCTGCTGTTGACAGTCGTTTCCCCAAGCCTTCGCTCCACTGCCCCTGCCCCCGCAGCACTGCTTCGTGCATATTCCACATGCCACATCTCAATGTGATGTGGCGGCAAAGAGAGGGCGCAACGAAAGAAAGGGTTGATTGGCATTTCTCGCAGAGTAAGCAAAAGTTTTTCAGCCACCCGAACTCCCCCCACACTGCAGCACTCATCTATCCTGAGTCTTCTCTTCGGTTTCTTTTTTTTTGGGGGGGGTGGCTCCTTTGTTTCTGTGAGAGAGTGCCGACACCTCCCAGGCACACATACACACAAACACACACCAACACCACCCACAGACGCACACCAATACGAAAGTGTTTCATTTTTGGCTGATTGCGAATGCTTCCTTCCCTCTGCTCTCTCCCACCCAGTCACCACCTCGCACCCCCCCCGTAGCCAGTGTCTTTGTGGATGCTTATTTGAGGCGGCCTCTGTGCTCTTCTCTTGCGGGGCCTGGGCAGAGCGGGGATGTCTCTGGCGAGACGCCTTCGACAGCATGCCGAAAATTCATTTGTATTTCAAAATCCCTTTTTGATGAACTCAACGTTTTCGTGTCCGTGCTCTCTCCTGCTCTCCTGTTTGTCTGCAGTTTGGTTTGGATGGGCACCCGTGCCGAGGGGAACTTTAGTCTTTGGCCAAAACATTGGCCGGAGAAAGAAAGGGTATAGGGCAGTAATTCCGATCCCGCAATATGTGTTGTCTGGAGCCAAGGAAAAGGGTATTCCAAGCTTCTACCTCAAGGGCTGTGGCCTTTGGGTTTGTCTCACTCTGAGGTGCGTGCCAACATATTCGCTCGTTTGCTGTCTCTATTACTCTGTGACTGTGTCTGGGTCTGGGTCCTGCTCCGTCGGGTCGTTCCACTGCGCCTGTCGTAATGCGATTGCTAAATATTTCACTTTACCGTGTACTTTTGGCTGCCGCCTGTCCCTGTCGTGCTCCGGAATTTGTGTCCTATTTGATTAGTTCTCTGGAAAAAGAGTTCAAATGGGAATTAAATCATTCACCATGGTAATGCACGTGAGGATGGGCACCAGCGAGAGGCTCTGGCATGACCTTCCTGCCTTCTTGCAGGCAGGGCACAGGGCTTCCCTCCTTCCTCCCTTCTTGCAGACAGGGCACAGGAGTTCGCTCCCAGCAACTCCTTCCTGTCACAGACGAAGCACAGACTTCCCCTGCGACCTCCCGCTCTGCCATTCCGTACCCCAAATACTGGGCCATAAATTATCATTGTAATGTAGATTTGAGTCAGACGCCAGAAGGGTTCTGTGCTCTGCACTCCACGAGCCATGGCCACCGACCAGCCTCAATTACCTTTTGCGGGAAAGCCATAGGGATATACTCGTTGAATCATAATTGCAGTTGCGGATGGCCCTTGAAAAACTTTAATTGCTTCTTGTGGATGGGTGGATGGGTGGTTGGGCTGCCGGGTTCCTCCTTCTGCTCCTTAAACCGATTTACTTGATTTATAGGCTGTTGCTTGTAGGTGCTTAGTGTGTCCAGACACTGCCCCCTCCCTCCGGCACAACAGAAGTTTAGTTTCGCTTTTCCCCAAATCGAATCAATAAAGGCTGCATATAAACCATCAGAAGGTCGGCGAAAAAAAAAGGAAAACTTTTGTGATTATAATTTATTGTGTTTTCCCCGCCAACAGTTTTTCACTTGCAATTAATGTCAGACCAGACACACAGAAGGAGTGGAGAGGCGAGTAGTGGAGTGGAGTGGAGTGGAGTGGAGAGCACAAAGAGAGTGAGAGCTGAAGAGGAATAAAAAACAATAAAAGCGAATTACATTAAAATTACACAATCAGCAAAAAGCAGCAGGAGAAGCAGCAGCAGCAGGAAAAGGGGGGAGTAATGGAGTAATGGAAACCTTGTTACGTTGCACGAACGGATAAAAAAGAAGCTCCTCAATGATGGCTGATGGTGTGAGTGGAGGAGGGGAAAGCTGCTGAATGTTGAATGGTGAATGAGAGGAGTGGATGATTTCAGCAGGGAGTCTTGGCAACAGGTTCTTCAACCACACTCCGCACCCCACCGTGCCGTCGAGCACAATTAAAATTGTTGTTAAACGAGTTTTAATTAGATGGGGGTAGTGGAGCGGCTGAGAGAAGGAAGCTGCGCAACAATGGATTAGGAGGGTGGAATGGGTCTAGAGAGACGCCAAGTAATCAGGTAATTCCAAAGAAAAAGAGCGGACTCCAATGATATACTAATTAGATGATAGTCCGACGAGTCAATGCGAATGATGTGCAAAAAGCTGACTGGCTCCAGCCCCAGCCAGCTAAAAGCGCATCAGAATCAAATTGGCAGTGCAGCCAATAGAAGTTGGCTTAATTACTTTCTTTGGCCAATTAGCTGTGCGGAAATGAATGCGGAGATGAATAGAAGAGGAGATAGAGAGAGAGAGAGAAGTCTAATCACTGCTGCGGGAAGCAGACAACTAATGGAGTGATTCGCCCCAACAAGGCATAATACTGAAGGTCTCAAGGAGTTGCCTCTTAGGCTAAAATATGCACTAAGTGCGGAGAGTTGGCAGTTTTCTATAAATTTAAACTTTAAAAGCATTCAATATATGTATTTTCAATTTTCAATTTTAGGCAAACTTTTCTCCGCCGCTTAACTTTAATAATCGCCCGAAAAAGTCGGCACTTAATTAAAGCAAATGAAGTAATTATCATGAATAAATCATGGGCATGGGCTGCTAAATGAAATGAATGAAGCCATAAGCAATGCGACATCATCCAGGTGAACGCAAGAAAACTCCCTCGCCATGGCCCTCTCCCTCTACTGGTGGGGTCTGGTCTGGGTCTGTGTCTGTGCTGTCCAGATGTGTTTCGCCGCCTCGCCAGTGGCACACAAATGGTGACGGGGGAGACTGGAGACAGGCGACGGACATTTGTCGCTTGGCGAGATTGATTGAGCGTAACCTCGACGCGTTTCTCATTGTCGGGTGAATTGCTGAAATTTCTTGGCGTCTCGCTGTGTTAAATTGCTGAAATTGCTCTGGCAAGAGAACTCTGAGCAGAACCATCCACGGCCACAGCCAAAGCTGGCCAAAGATGCATGCCCATCCGTCTCATGACTGGGGTTTGGGTTTGTCCAGCAAGTTTGGTTTTAGCTTTTTTTTTTCTTGGTGGAATTGCTGGGCATCTACTGAACGAGCGGCCGACTGACAACGGAATTGATTTAATGCTTTTTTGTCTCCCTCAATGCAGCAGCTGGCAGGAGGCACCAGCCACCGGCCACTAGCCACAGGTGGAGTCGCATCGCGTCCCGTCTGAGTCGATTCGAGTCTCTTAATTGGCCTCACTTTGACTCTTGGCGGCGCTTATTCATGCGTTGTGGTTCTACAACTTTTTGTGCCTTTTTTTGCTTAGCAGAAAACATTTTAATTATGGCCGAGTGATAGGCACAATCGTACCAGAGAGAGAGAAAGAGAGAGAGCAAGGGGACTGGGGACTGTGACAGAGACAAGAGAGGCATTGATAAGCGCATAATTGCCTTCAATTAAGTTGCCCCACGGCGGTTGCATTGGCAAACAGTGGACACCTCGCCTTGCTGGGGAAACCTTGGGGCTTCACTTAATTGAGTTTGCCCCAGTTATCTGCTCGATGTTTATAGTGGAAATCGGCCAAACGCTTGTTAGGAGTACACCTTAAAGAGCTATTAATGGTGGGGGGGCAGGCCACTTTTGTTGCGTCGGGGAAATCTAACAATGGGGAAGTGGAAATTCCACCAGAGCGCTCTTTGGGAAAGGAAACCATTACTGATAAGTCAGGTAAGGCCTAGCTATAAAGACTGCAGTTTTTGCGATATATTTTTAATGCATTTTGTTGTTTAAATCGGAAACCTCAGTCTACTCAGTCCCAGTCCGTTCTCTGATTTGAGTGGCTGCCATTGTCTGCCTTTGATGAAACCTAACGCCTGCTTGACAGATGCAATTCTCTAACTGTCAGATCTTTTTTTTTAATATCTATCGATGTCTATACAAATTTCTTTAGCGTTGGTTGTTCCCGTTACATAAACAAAAGTCTGGTGTCAGGTGACAGGTGACAGGAGCCGACTGTTAGAATGCTCTTCCATTAAAAGGCAAGCGACAAACGGACGGCATTAATTGTCTCAATCGCTTTTCTGTTTTAGACTTTAATAAAATAAGTAAATAAAATGACATGACAACGAAATCCCCTGCAAACGCCCCCCTGGAAGGCAAATGCAATACGTTTCGCTTTTCTGCGCTATTTGCCAACTGCCAAAACAGAGCGAACGCGAGAGAGAAAAAATATAGAACGAGATACAAGGAATTTGCATTTATCACGCAGTTGAATACCCTGGAAGATTTGGCACCGATCCCCAATCGATTCTTTATCGGCATGTGAAGATGCCGGAGCCGATAGTTCGTCGCTGGCTGCCTTACTGGTGTTCCACTTTAATCGAATCAAAGCGAACCTAGGCGGATTCGCTTAGCTTGAGTTTCCCCAAAGGTTTAGAGTGAAATTACTCGTACGCTTATGATGTCACTGAGGCACATTCTGTGGCTCTCTGTGACTGCCGTGGCATTTGTGATCGCAGATAGCTCATACATAATCTATCAGAATGACGGAGTGAACCGACTGGGAGTCCTGATCTACAAGGGAAGAGTGATGGTGGAAGTGCCCGGGAAGGACCGATATGTCGATGCCGAACTCGACTTCGAACAGGATGTAGATAATGAATTCTGTGAGAGCTTTAACAAACTTTCTAAGGTCTGAGCCACTCTACTATTGCAGCCGGAAAATGCCCTGACTATCGGCCGCATTTTGATCGACAACGACAACCATGTTCAAAACAATGGCCCTCCCAAGGTGGAAGTCATCAGGGGTGGACTGAACCACACCCATGTTACGATCCAGTTCCAATCGGATGCGGGCTTTGGCCTAATGTACAACGTCTATATCTATGGTGAATAAATGATTGTGTGCCCTCTTCGAGGGTATATAAAGTTCGGTACTGGTTTCATTTTTAAATTGAATCATTTATTTATAAACAAGAGTGTGTACCGCGGCGAGGGGATCGAGTGGAGCAGCAGAACAATAGGAAGAAATCGATAAATAGAACGAGCATAAAAAATGCACAGCGACAACAAAAAGGTCCCCGAAACATCAGAACTGAAACGGCATTTCAATCAACAAACAAAAGTGTTGCATTGAAAGTGGTAACGTTGAACGGGGTTGGGGGTGGGGTTGGGGAACGTAATGGGAATTGGAATCGGGTAGGTACGAACGGGTGCACAAAGACGGGAATGTTTTTGTTGCAGAATCCCGGATTTTGGTTGTGCCTCTGGTTCTGATTCGGATTCGGATTCTGATTCTGGGTTGAGCTTTTGTCGGTTTTGTTTCGGTTGTATATCGAATTTTTTTTGTTTTTGTTTTTGTTTTTTGCCGGCCAACAAAATGTTTTCACACCAACTTGGCCCGTTAAGGGGGTTTTTCTGGGCATTTAGCTCTCTCCTTTTGTGATTTATTCGATGCCTGATGTCGGCTGCCTGCCAGAGAGTGGAATTCACTTGATATTTGGTTTCTATTTGCTTTTTGTTGTAATTAAAAAACTCAACTTTAATCAATCGCCAGAGTCCGGTAACGGAAATTGACAAAATTCAGCTCTGCACTGGTACTCGTCCTTTTTAAAGGATGGATCTGCTAGGGGGTGTTGGGAGGAGGCATTTAAATGAATTTCAAGTTGAACAACAGCATGGAAATACGATAGTCGATGGTCGACGGTCGATAGTTGGGCGGGGAGCTAGTGTTCACAATTGGTTTTCCATCAAACAAATTGAAACACTCACTCACTTGGCCGTCTGGGCACCGTCTCTCTCCGGACTGCACTTAACTTAAAAACGTTTCATTTTATACGACCCCATACCCATACCCATACCCTTCTCCTTCCTGCTATCCGGTGTTTGTTTCGTCCCCTTTGGGACCTTGGTACATGGTTTGCGGTTCTGCTGCTGGTGGTGCTGGTGTTTTCGGCGGCCAGGGGAGGTTGCAGATTGCTGGCCATAAAGTATGCAACTTCATTGATAACATTTATTTCAAATGCACTCAAAAACCACTCAATAGTATGAAATTTGTTGCAGCTTATGTACCTGTAGCACACACACAGACACACATCCACACGAGAGATCCATTCAGCCATGGGCTCCATCCCTGGGGAGGCTTCAGGAGCGTGCTCGTATCGCATGTCGCTTCGCCAGCCCTGGCAAATGAGCACACAGATGGGGAAGTGTGTGACAGGCATGCATGTGACTGCCAGGAAACGACGAGAAGATACCTCGCATTGAATATGCAAATAAATGATAGATAAAGCCCAAAGCTACATAAAATACTGCTCAAAACTATTGAATGTATTGCATGTGGCGAGCTCTGTCTATGGGTGGGATACTTCCTTTGGTTCGGTCTCTCCTTCATGTAACAGCTTGCCTTGATCTCTGCAACTATTGTGACAGCTGTGGATACCGCACCAATCGATGTCGTTGGTCGCGGTATAAATAGTTCTTTATTATATTTCCCATATGCTTTGCATGTCTGTCTGCCCGTCTGTCTGTCTCTCTGCTGCCAGGTTGCCCTATCGATGCGATGGTCGTCCGCTGTGCCCTCTCCCCATTTGTAAAGTATGTAACAATATATTCTGCCTTTGTGTTACATAAATTTCATTGAAGTGCTTCCATTCATGGCCCCATCGATGGGGAATATGTGTGCCTGTGTCAGTGTGTGGGAGTGCATATAGAGCTCCATAAATATTCCACATTGGAGATCAGACAGAGAGAGCGAAACGGAATCAGGGGCAGATTCAAGGATATATAGGCTATGCGATGGGAAAGACAGCAGCAGCCGGCTGCCACGTGCCTACTCGGTTGACATTCAATTAAACTAAACCTGATGCAAGTCCCAAGAGATTCCGCCTCCGAGTGAGACTGCCACAAGCTCCGCACTAACCTTGGAGCCACTGAAAGGGTCTCTCCACCACATTTCAGCCTTCGTCTACCTCTTGACTTTGTTTTCCCTGTTCACATATCGTTGGCCACACAAATTCTACATTCCTGTTTAATTATATTTATGCTGTTCTCTGGCTCACTCTTTTCATTCGCATTGCAAATTAACGCAACTTTTTTGCGTTTCATTGGAAAAAGCTTCACAGAAATGGCGATTTGTTGTTCGATGAATCAATTGAAATGTGCAATATCTATAAAAGAAATTTTTCCCTTAATTAATACATACTAATAAATGTGGCAATGAGAGCTCATGGTGGCAGAATTATATCTTTTGCACGCCATTTGTACATGTGGGCTGGTGGCTTTTAATTCATTAAGTTCTTCAAATTGAAACATTGATTGTGAATTATTTGATGCAAGTTTAATTGCTTTTCATACTGGCAACAGTTGCCAAAATTTTCTTTGAACTGTTTTTAGTTTCTGGTAAATATTTGAAATTATCTCCAACTTCATGTACAGGCATATGTAGGCTTATCCTTCTGGGCTTATTACCTGGCATCGCTGTCAATTAATGTTAGTTTTGTGGACCTTGAAACTGATTATATTTTCAGCTTCTCATTTGAAATTCCCTACCACATTAGCCCTGCATCGGCAGCCGGGTATTATTTCCATTATAACTTATTGTCTTTCTAATTGAATGAACCGTTCCATGCCGTAGTGGGCAAGGATTTATATTTTCCTGCCGCTGGCAAAAGTCTATTCATTTGCATACAATATGCCAGTTATTACACAATGATATAGGGAATACACACACACACACATATATGAATAGTTATTTTGGCTTCCAGTCTGGTTTTTGGCCATGTTTATGTGTCTGTATTGTGTGCTGTCTGGGTTGAATACCTAAAATATGGCCATTCCACCTTGTCAGGGTTGAGTTTTGCATAAATTAAAGAGCGAGAAATGTGGTGGGGGGAATTACTATACACAAATATTGTGCAAACTTAAATAAATGTGTGTATTCGTCTGATTACGAGTCCAACAATATAGGTAGAGAAATGGTGAATATCTGACCTACATTTTGCACAGATTTTGCGTCACATGCAAAAGTGAAATTTCATTAAATATCCAAAAGCCAAAAACAATGCGAAATGAGAGTGAGTGCCAGACTCAGAACCAGAGCCAGAGCACAGATAACAAATTACTTGTTATGAATAATAATGGAGAGCAGCGTTCCCGTTACCCCAGCCAACCCTCTCTGCAGTGCCAATCTTCTTATGGCATAACTGTAATGAATATCAGATGATGATGCCAGGGAGGAGAACGAAAAGGAGGAGACGTTGACGATGACAATGTTGACAAGCCGATGAGCATAAACGATATTTATATTGACCGGAGCAGCCTTGAGTACTCGTGTTTGCATCTCAGGGGTCGTTCTGGAAACCTAAATCTGCGGACTCCGGTAAGACTCGAGTACAAAAGAGATCCATGATCTATTCGCTAACCTGGGCCACATTATCGTGGACCGTACCATTAATACGAAAATCTCTCCCTCATTTCACTGAAGTACCAAAGAAATCTCAAACGATTTTCAGTTTCAGAATCGTTTGCACAGAAAAACGAGAAGGAACGTGTGAGTCGCTTCTGTAGACTCGACTCTACTTTTATACCCGTACTCAGTCAGTATATAAATATGTGAGCTTATGATTTATGAAGAATTTTTTTCGCGACATCTACAATGTCGATTAAACATCTGAAATGTAGATTCTACATACACAATTTAGATTCTAAATCTTCTCCGCAAAGGTCGCGCGTTGTACAGGGCAGAGTGTGTGCGAGCGAGAAAGAGAACAAGCAGAATAATAATAGCGTCAGCAGCGCTGGAGGAGGTGGGGGAAGCACCTAAAAATTTATTTATTTATTCTGGCTATAATAATAATAGCGGCGGGGCGAAGTTTTGAATTGCACTTGTAGCAGTGTAATATGACATGAGTCTGGAAACTAAATTTGGTTGCTCTAGCTCTTATAGTCTCTGAGAACTAGGCACTCAGCAAGACGGGCAGACGGACATGGCTATATCGGCTCGGCTTTTGATGCCGATAAAGAGTATATATACTTTATGGGGTCGGGAACGTTTCCTTCTCTGCGTTGCACACATCCACTTTAACCACAAATCTAATATACCCCTTAACTCGTTTTGAGTACGGGTATAAAAGAGCTGAAAATAGCCAGAGCCAAACCGGGAAACAATGGGTAAAATTTCATTACCGGACGAGGGGTGGACGTGGATCCACTCCCCACTGCAACGCCATTGCAAAGATGATGGCGCTATGGTAGGGGGTAATATGCTGGATGGGGAGGAGGTACTGCAATCTTGACGGGAATTGAAATTGAAAAGAAAATGAATGAAGTGCGCCACGGAGGGAGGCCATTGTCCATGGACTATGGCAAATGGGAGTAAGGCTTACTTGGCTGGCTCTGAGCTCTGTGAAGTCGTTGCACAGTTGTCCTCTTCTGGTCCCTCTCATTGTCCCTCTCCATGTTGGCTGTCAACGCGACTATCATGGCCCCTCTGACAGTCCCTCTCATTCTCCCTCTCCCTCTCTCTCTCTCTCTCTCCTGTCGTCCCCTGGTTACATCCATTAAAAAATATTATTCATTGAAATCGCAAGGATTTGCACAAAAATGCCTGCGTTGAGCTCTTGTCGCTACATGAAATGCAATTGTCGAGAAAAAGGACTAAATGGGCTATGGGATAAGGATGCGTATATAAAGGGGACTGATGGGAGTGGCTCTGTCTCTGGCGGATGGAGAAAATAACTTAATATCTAGTCATATGTACATATCTGTGCACAGAGACAACCTCTAAAGATTCTTTCAACTGAGACCATTAGTAAAGTTCAAACTGGTTTTGATTTAATGGAAATTAATTAGGAAATTTATAATGAAACTCGTGCGGTTGAATAAATGATTTCCCATCTTTAATATTGAAGAAAATGAAGGGAATTTTACACATGGCTCTGTGCGGCCGCGCTTGATAATCACTTCATCCCTAAGTGGAATAGTTGCCAATAATTACACTAGCAAAGCACATTTGAAGTTATTATTCGCACGACCATATCGAGCAGCTGGGAAATTCTCGCCAATCCATTGCTAACAGCCCTTTGCCACATGTACTTACTTGTATACTGGTAAGCCTTTAAAATCGCATTCATTCTGCACAACTAGTACTGTGAGGTTAATACGGACTTGACGATGGTCGCACTGCCCAGCGAACGGGTCGGACTTGGCCTGAGAGAGAAGTGGAAGTGTTTCGTGCGGCCGTTCTTGACGTACGGGATGGTTTACAGGAGTCCGGAGGTGTGTCCCGAGCACACAGTGCCTTACACAAACCGGGAACAAATAAAGTCTCTATAAAATGTATAAAACGGGGATTGTGTATAGTAATCAGATTCTCTTTGTAGAACTATTGGATTTTACCCGAACTCGGAGGAAAGCAGTCGTCCTGGCCGCAGGCTCTGGCATCTGTTTGTTTTGCTTAAAGCAATTCTATTTTTCTCTACACTGTGTTACGCCGTCTCCGAATCCTTGGACAACATTGTGGAATTGGGTCGAGATCTCGCATTCGTAATAGCGGTTCGAACGGAGACTTTTCTGTTTGCAAACACTTCACTTCGATCTCCTTCATTTTCAGACGTTTTTTATCGTTTTCAAGGTAGTTTATTTCCTTCTGTATGCCGATGACGTTGACGAGGTAATCGCTGGCCTCGAGGAGTGCTATCGTTCGGAGAGAAAGGGTCCGGCTGCTGCAGGAGTGAGATCTGCTAAACGCCTGCATTATCTGATCATCATCGGAATGCAAATAATTTGGTCAGTTTTCATCGTCGTCTTCATCCTGCTGTTGATTTCCACGCCGCTCTGGACCCAGTTTTCTCTGCCGTTTCATGCTGCCTTTCCATTTCACTTGCACGATTCATCAAAGCATCAATTCACACACATTCTCATCTACTTATCACAATCCTTCGACGCCATGTACTACCTCACGTGGCTAGTCTCTACCGAAGGCATGTCCGTGTCCATTTATTCGCAGCTTACGGCTGCTCTGACTGTCCTTTGTGTTGAGCTTCGGCACCTACAACAGTTCTGCGACGGGGACGAGGATTTGCTGCGATGGGAGATCCGTCGTCTGGTCAGGTTTCATCAGAAGATAATCAGGTACGAATCTGTGCAGCAACCGAAGTTTGATTTCCACTGCACTTCTGTATTCAATATTTTAGCCTAGTTGATCGAAGCAATGAGATATTCCACGGCCCTTTGATTATGCAAATGATTGTCAACTTTTTGTTGGTCTCCCTGTCGGTGTTTGAGGCAATGATGGCCCGGCACGACCCCAAAGTGGCAGGTCAGTTTATTGTCCTGATGATTTTGGCCCTGGGTCACCTTTCGATGTGGACGAAATTCGGGGATATGATGTCGGAGGAGTCGCTGGACGTGGCCGAGGCTGCCTACGAGGCCTACGACGCCAATATCGGTACCAAGGGAATCTATTGGAATATTCGCTTCATAATTATGCGTGCTCAGACGCCATTGATAATGCGAGCGGCTCCCTTTCCCATCTTCAATATGACCAACTACAAAGCCGTGAGTTATATCACAGAACTAGATATATCGGCATAATAAAACTACCTTCAGACTACCAACCTTTCAGATACTCAACCAGTGCTATGGGATCCTCACGCTTTTGTTGAATACCATGGAATAGATTCAACCCCAGCCCGAAGCTTAGATGCACTTTTAGATCCTTTGCACTTGGCTTCTAAGTCAGCTTTTAAATTCACTTATATTTAATCGATTCCTATATTAAACACTACCCTCCCCTACCTGGGAATCTTTCTCCTGCTGTTGGTCGAAATTATCCGCCGAGCTGGACAATCACTTGGCTCATTATTCCAATCCATACGCCGATAATTGCATTGGCAAAGACCAATTGGAGTATTATTTTTCCCAGGCCCTAAGAAGCAGCTGTGAAATTCCCGCCCGTCAATTTCCAGTGGGAACATTTTTAGCATTTTTAGCGTAGCTTGACGCTCATTCCGTCTGCACACCCAGGACTGTACGGTTTAAAGATGGTCGAACTGCCCAGCGAACGGGTCGGATTTAGCCTGAGACGGAATCTGAAGGGTTTCATGGCACCGTTTGCCAGATTCGCGCTGACTTATAAGACACCGGAGAAGTGTCCCGAGCACACGGTGCCATACCTAAACCGAGAGCAACTAAAGTCTGTATAAAACGTGATTGGGGAACTACGCACATATTGTAACCGGATTCGGATTGCAGGGCCTTGGGATACTACCCGAACTCGGCGGAACGCAGCCTGGCTGGCATGAGGATCTGGCACCTGTTTCTTCTGATCAAGGGGACGATATTTTACAGTTCAATATTATACGCCGTTTCCGAATCCTTGGAGGACATCGTGGAATTGGGACGAGATCTCGCATTTATAATAGCGGTTAGAATGGATAGTTTGCTTTCGATACGGGTATACGCCACCCTTCACGGCTCTTTATTTTCAGACGTTTTTTATATACTTCAAGGTGGTTTATTTCCTTCTGCATGCCGATGACGTGGACGAGGTAATCGCTGGCCTCGAGGAGTGCTATCGTTCGGAGAGAACGGGTCCGGCTGCTGCAGGAGTGAGATCTGCGAAACGTTGGCATTATCTGGTCATCATCGGAATGCAAATAATTTGGCTGGTTTCCATGGTCGTCTTTATAGTGCTCTTGATATCTACACCCTTTTGGACACAGCAGGAGCTGCCGTTCCATGCTGCCTACCCGCTCCACCTGCACGATCCATCCAGGCACCCGAGAACACACATTCTCATCTATATATCGCAATGTTTCGACATTCAGTACTTTCTCTTGTGGCTCACTGTTACCGAAGGCATGTCCGTGTCCATTTATTCGCAGCTTACGGCTGCTCTGAGTGTCCTTTGTGTTGAACTTCGGAACCTCCAACAGTTCTGCGACGGGGACGAGGATTTGCTGCGATGGGAGATCCGTCGTCTGGTCAGGTTTCATCAGAAGATAATCAGGTACGAATCTGTGCAGCAACCGAAGTTTTATTTCCACTGCACTTCTGTGTTCAATTTTCTAGTCTGATTGATCGAAGCAATGAGATATTCCACGGCCCTTTGATTATGCAAATGATTGTCAACTTTTTGCTGGTCTCCCTGTCGGTGTTTGAGGCAATGATGGCCCGGCACGACCCCAAAGTGGCTGGCGAGTTCATAGTTCTCATGCTTTTGGCCCTGGGTCACCTTTCCATGTGGACGAAATTCGGGGATATGATGTCGGAGGAGTCGCTGGACGTGGCCGAGGCTGCCTACGAGGCCTACGACGCCAATATCGGTACCAAGGGAATCTATTGGAATATTCGCTTCATAATTATGCGTGCTCAGACGCCATTGATAATGCGAGCTACCCCCTTTCCAACCTTCAATATGACCAACTACAAGGCCGTGAGTTTGACTGAGTTTGACCCTGGAAAGGGTAGCCCCATCTGCCTCACAACTATCCTTTCAGATACTCAACCAGTGCTATGGGATCCTCACGCTATTGTTGAATACCATGGAATAGACTAACCTCATCACATGTACTACTTAGACGCACTGTTGGGTACTTCGCCCTTGACATCAGAAGCCTGCTTCAAGTCACTTATATTTAAAGGCTTCTCATATTAAACGCACCTCTTTCCCAGCCCCCAAGTCCCGAGTTCTGGGTGCATCCACAGCTCTAACGTGTTGCCGTGCTTTAATGAACGCGCTTCTCATAACCGATTTCCATAAATGCTTTTTGTTAGTCGTTTGCCTGGAAACTAATTTCCACGAATTTCAGTATATTTGCGCCTAAATGCGCAACTGCCGCCAAAGATGACAATGAATTGGGAGGGGGGGAACGGGAACGGGAACACACGCAACAGCATCTGTTCATCTGAGATGTTGCTCATGTTGCAGGGAGTGGCTTAGGCCCAGAGCTGATAAATTGGAAGTGCATTTGACGCTGAAACTGCTCTTGCTGCCGCCAGGCGGAAAAGATGTTACTCGTGGCACGTTGTTGTTGTTGTTGCTGTTGCATGTTGCCCCTAATATGGCTGCTGCTGCTGATGTTGCTGCCTGTGTCTGGTCTGGCCTGGTCTGGCACTGCAATTGCATTTGTTTCAGAGGCAGCATGCCTGCTGCTGTTGTTCTTGCTGCCATTGCCGTTGTCATCTTTCTTCTGCCACATTGCCGCGACTCTCTGTTAATGAAAATGCCAGAGCAGGCAACGCTACTGCCACATCCGTTGTCTCATAAGCATGCCTCTCTATGGGCGGTGCCGTGGCCAAGTCTGTCCCTGGGTTTCCCTGTCTCTGCCTCTGTCGCTGCCCCTGCCACAGCCGTTTCTTCTGTCATGAGCGTTGCCTTGGCCAAGTGTTGCCGCCGCGCCGTGCCGGTGACAGTCAGAGAACCGGCAGCAGCAACATCATCAGCATCGACTATACTCGTACATGCAGCAGCAGCAGCAGCAGTTGCATCTGCCCGACGCTCCCGCCGCAACAGTCACGCTTGCCTGTCAAACACTCTGGCAGACTCTTACGGCCGCTCCACCTCTTCGGAATCCCTGCTATCCCTGCTGCGTTCCATTCGCTTGGCAAAATCCATTTGCATATTTTCATCCTTATGCCCCCGACAGTTAACAGTGCCCCATGCCACACCAAACACCGTACTCCTTGCTCCCCCCCCCCTTCACGACACTCTTTTGGCCTACCTTTGGCTGGCGGCGCGCTTTTAACGACAAAGTGTGAAATTTCATTGAATTTGAGCTGGTTGACAAAAGTGGAATGGCAACAGAAACACACGTCGAGACAGCGGCAACAATCGCTGGAGTACACTGAGAGAAAGAAGGGGAAGAGCCAAGAGATCATCATTTCTATTTCTACTTCTTTTATTTTCTAACATTTTATTTTGGAATTTTCGCATTGAATTTCTTCCCTTTGACTTTCTCCTTAGCCGTGAGATTTTTCTCACCGTGCTGCAGTGGCTGTAACATCTTGTTGTTGTTGTTGTCAGTGCACTTGTTGTTTTGCAAATTAATTTAAATTATAGCTTTTTTGCTGTTTTGTTATCGCACATTAGCCGGTTAGGTGGAGGATACATTTTAGAAGTTGGCTGGAAGGGGCAGTGTCATGGATCGCTGGTGGTGCGGATGGGGGATGCCCCATACGAGTATTACATGTAATATATGTTTAACTAGCTAATTTAGTAGAAAATGATAGCCGCAATTAATATGCCATTGAAGTTGCAACGACAGGCAGGGTAACAGGCAGGGAGTTGCTGCCGTTTTGCATTGCATGTGCAGCATGAGTTTATGCAAATTTCTAGAGAGTAATGGATGGAGCACAAATAGAAGAAAAAATGCAGGACAGTGGAGACTATTTCCATAGATATATGTATGTGATATTCCCTCACTTTAATTGAAATCAGTACATGATAATTGGATGAAAATTGACTCGAGTATAGAGTACCCCATAGCGTAGAAAGTTCTTTAATAAATGGTATCCCAGAGTCGTAATATACTTTCTTAGACAAATGTATATCTTTGGGCCCTGTGATCGATGGTTACTGCCGCCGGAAGGTGCCAGTTCACATCGTGAATGCTCTAGAAGTTCTCCGAGCATTCGCGCAGCTCTGTGCATGGGATGAGCAGCCGCACGACTTCGGCTTTAAGTAATTTTCTAATGACACCACAGAGGAAAAATGACTGTCGGTGCCTTTGGGGTTACCTTACACCCCCCACCACCACTATCCTCCACTATTCTCGCCCATGCCCGTTATCCTGCTGGCAACGTTCATTAGATTAAAAGCAATTTACAGCAAAACTTTTTGCCACAAAACGCCTTCTGCCTCCTGCCCGACTGCTCCTCCTCCTTATCCTTGCGGTGGGGCAACAGCTTCTGCTCATGCTTCCTTTTGTGGTGCTGCAGCTACTGCCCCTCCATTTCCATGTGGCAGCACTGCTCCTTCGACTGCACCATACACACACACACACGTGCTGCAGCAGTTGGTGACACTCGCATGTTCCCCAAACGCCGTGCACCATTTCACCGCACCACACACAACTCTCCCCCTTCCCCCACCAGCCCCAACTTTCAGAGTCATTTGGCGCCTCTTTGGGTTTTTATTTTTTGGAATTCAACAAATTTGCGGATTTGGTTTGTAATTTATTAAATTTATCGCATGCTCAGAGCGCCTTAACAGGCTTCCGTCCAGGGGAAGCATGCCCCAGCCTTCCTGCACCCCTCCACGCCGCAGAATTCCCCCATGCGCCTGCTAATGTCTGCGGTGCTGCCCTCCCAGGATGGGTACACCAGAGTCCTTCTGCTTTCAGCATCTGCAACATTTGTGGATGACAACCGAAAGACACAAAGTGCAACATTTCGTCCGCTCTCTCACTCTTTATCTGTGGGTGTTTCTGTGTGTGTTTTGTGTGTGTGGAACGCCCATTTAGGGGTAGTCATTCGGAGCTTAGAAGTTATTATTTTGATTTATAGAAAAAGTTGCTTTAGCGGGCGAAAGTTGCTCGTACATATAGCCGTAGAGCAGACGCGGAGAGACAAAATTAGGAGAAAAATGGCTAAAGAGGAGAGCCAGCAGAGGGGCAGGGCAGCATCCACATCCTGCCACTCCTTTCCCCCCCATGCAGCGAAGGAACCGTCGAACCACTAAAAATAACACCATCTATGGCACACACAATTCCTAATCACATAGCCAGAATCAAGAATACACACAGGAAAGTCATGCATTAGGTTCCCTCTTGGGTGACGGCTGCCACCTGCGCCAGGACCTCGTTCTCCGGCAGCTCCTTCTGCCGCTGGACGCCACTCGAACAGGGAATATCGTCGGGACAGCAGCCCGCATTACCAGCACTTCCGCCCGAGTGATCGTCCTTGCAGTAGACATCGTGGAGCTCCGAGCAGTCCGTATTGGAGATGTTCCGCCAGCCCTGGGCATTGATGTGGTACAGCCGGACAATGCCGCCCGAGTAGGCGTCCTTGCTGGTGGCATGGTAGATGGCACGCCTGGCCAGATCGAAGGCCTCCTGGTCGGTCATTATGTAGCGGTGGCCCGTGTCGAGGACGCCCAGGGCATAGGGCGAGCCGCTGCCCACCGAGAAGACATTGCCGTGGCAGCGCACCCCTTCCGAGTCCACGTAGATGAGCTTCGGTCCCTCGTCGTCGTAGCCGGCCAGCATCATGCCCATGACCAGGCCCATGCCCTTGTACTCCGCTGAAATGTTGACGATCATCCGCGCCGCTGCGTCCACGGACATGCGACGCTTGAAGCGCAGCTCGTGCAGCCGGCACTCCCGGGCGAGCACTCGATCCCAGTAGACACAGTCGGCGGCTCCACCGGCCAGTGTGCCCAGCATGTAGTCGTTCAGCTCGACGATCTTCTTCATCGTCTGCGAACCGATGTACTGTCCCGAGGTGGCCCTCGAGTCCGCGCAGAGCACCACTCCGCCCTGGTACTTGAACCCCAAAGTGGTTGTGCCATGCGCAAAGTCCATTCTGATGCCACAGTGGTCCACAATTTTGGATAGATTCACCGCCGGCTGGAAGTATGTTCATGGAATGGTCAACACCTTGTGGATTGGATCGCTTCGGGGGCTTACATTTTCGAAGGGTGGTGCCATCAGGGCATAGGGATTCTCAAAGTTGCTGGTGGCCTCGCGCAGCTGCTCCACTTGCCACTCGCTCTGGACATGATCGAAGCGGCGCATGAAGGGCCATCGATTGACGCCGCAAATACCTTCAAGTGCCATGGATGAGGAACGCGAAAATTTTACCAAATTAAATAAAAATATTTACGAAAATAAATGTAATGGAAACACACAAGTTAAATAATTTTTAAAGATTGAAACCCCTAAGGCTTGGCAGCTGAATTTTGTAGATATTATCAAAGCATGCCATTCAATCCAATCTGATCCACATCCGCATCCGTAGCTATTTGCACGAGTAGTTCAAATGCTCATCTGTGTTGTTGCCGCTGAATGTTGCGCTCTGATGAGCAATCAGCAGTGGCAAGGCCAATCACATTACCATTTCACACAGGGAGCAGAGCCATTGGCACTGGACTCACTCCCCACGCGCAGTCGCCGGTCCGGTTCAACTGCAGCGTGGCGCCACAGCACCACAGAGGGATACACGATATTTTAATTGGACTTTTAGCAGTCCCAGAGCTGGACCTCCGCCGCAGCATCAGCATCAGCGACGGCAACGGCTTTGGCACCTGTGGAGACTCGCAAATCAACCCAATAACGGAATGAAGAACGAAAGAGAAAGTAGCATGGGGCAGAGCAGCCCGCCCACACACCTACGCCCAGGCTGTGGCAAACGGATTAGCCGCTAATTAAACGCCAATTGGAAATGTTTGCTAAACTGTTTGAGTCCCCAGATCGGTGGTGTGTGGAGTCGACTGGGCCTCCCTGGTCACGGCGGGGGGGGCATTGCAACTGGATGGATACCCTTGCAAAGTATTTCCAATGCTTTCTTTCTCTCCCTCCTCTACGCTACTCCTCCACTGCCACTATCCCTATCTCCCTGACGCTGCCATGTGTCACTGAGCTAAATTTATGCAAATTGCCAGCTGCAAGTGGCCGCGGAGTTGCCACTGCCACTGTCACTGCCCCATCGGTCGGTCCCCCATGCCAGCGCAGCGCAACGCAGCCGCGATTTGCACATTTCATTTGTGCACGCGCCTCCATTCGCGCCTGCACTTTTCTATGCTCTGCTCTGCCCTTTTAATGACAGAAGGAAGAGGGCCAGCAAACGAGTGCAAGGGCGGGCAAAGGAGAGAGCCATTCATTTGAGTAAAACACTGCCAAAAGGGATGCCCTTTCCATTGAGAGGGTACAGCTGCAACCACAGCAGACACCAGCGTAAAGGTTGCAACATCCCAGGCTAAGAATCACTTTTAATGTAAACATTTTCACGCACATTCACCGATTGCAGCCATGGGAAAGATCCGCACTGAAAGAGCATTCCGAATTTCGATTCTTTCAAAAACTCTCCTTCTGATTGTTGGTTCTGCATAGTTTTCTGCTCCCTGCTCCCTGATTATTAAATCACAAGGCAGGCTCCAAACTGGAGCAGCCGGGAGCAGCAATCTGATATGCAAAATCTGGTGCAGCTCAGACTCAGACTCAGGGAAAGGGAATGGGAATGCGAGTGCTTCTCCTGCAGCAGCAGCTTCAGGTCCCTCCTCTCTTCCATCATCTGTCTTGCGTTAATTACAGCCCAGTTTCAGTTCTGTGCTCTCTCTCTCTCTCTCTCTGGCAACAACTTGTTAAAAATGTCCGTGGCCAGTCTATTAGAGGGCAACTAAAGCAGCATCCGCATCCACGCTCGCTCGCTGGCTCGCTGGCTCTCGCTGTCCTCCAGTGCAGTGGAGTGCCGGCGAAAATTACTTGAGAGTTTAGCGTGAACCTGTTTTAATGACTAAACTGACGCTCAGTCAAGGGCGAGTGAGAGATTTGGGCACACTGGCGCCGGTGCCGGTGCCGGAGCAACAAACTTGAGCTTGTTGAGTGGAAATTATTGCAGTGCTGCGGGGGATGAAGATTGAATTTAATTTGGAGACATAATCACGGGCGTGGCTTCTTACAACACGGCTACACAAGGGCTACTTTAAGTTGCTCGAAAGTTGCCAGGCAGCCACCAAATAATAATCATAAAAACTAAACCATTTTGTAAACAGGCCCTAGAATACATCTAGAAATGTTTCGGAAGCTTGCCAAGTTGCCTAAGCCTTGCTGCAGTACAAAAAGAAAAGAGAGAGAGAACTGTTTAAAGGAATATTTTATTCCACTTTCGTTTTATTCACTTGTGCCACTTGGTATTATTGTTTTAAAATCCTTCAAATCCGTTGTTTTACTGCTTATTGTCTGCTCGCAACTTTTGTTGCGAAGACAACTTTTAAGCTCTGCTTAAGGCGGCCCAAGGAGCAGCTCAAGGAGAACGTTCCACGGGCATTCCAACCCAAACTCCCCCCAACTCTGTCCAGCATTACGGGAAACTTTGTCATGCACCACGTCTTCCATCGAGCTCCATCGAGCTTCATCGAGCTCCATCCAGTTGGTACTCGCAGTTCATCATCTGTCTCGGACCTGCCGCAAAGCCGTACGCGGAATTTGACAGGCCACCTAATTGACGGCGCCGTGTGTCCACGAAAACAGTTTTGACATTTGCGACCGCGCGCACAGCATTTAATTAATTTTAATTGAAAAAGGCCCGCAAAATGGATTAGCTTGTCTTGGTTCCGGGCAGCGGACAGCGGACAGAGGCTAGCGGACAGGACCACGACCCAAAACAAAGTTCAAAGTTTAGGCTGCACAACCAAACTGAAAAACTTTTGCAGCCGAGTTGCTTATGGGGTCATTCTGTTGGTCTGACAGCCACTCCGCCGCGGCGGCAATCCTCAAGAATCAAAGTCAAACACAAGCCAGCGCCAGCGGCAGCGGCAGCGGCAGCGGCAACTATTTCCACAGCCAAATAAAGTCAACAATTTTTACGATGATGCATTAGATTAAAAACTTTGTCCGTCAATGGTAGCTCCACACAAACGGGCGGGGGATGTGGCCAGCACATGAGAATGTAGATGTGCAAATGGATCTAATCAAATGGCTGCTTATTTATAGGCCAGATTAAATTTTTTCAAATGGAAAGTATTTCTAACCTCCACTCTTCGCCCCCGCCAACCCACAAGTACAGTCATAAAACAAAGTTTACCATCTGCAGCCTCGGCATCAGCAAACTTTTCCATCAGGAACAACTTTTGTAAGATTTTAACGACTTTACTTTGCATTGCAATGACTCTCTTCTCGCAGTGAAGGACCTGCCCCTCCCCGCCATACAGAAGTCTAGTCTCCGATTCGGTTTTAATGCTTGACACAACATATTCGCTCGGATTCCATGGCCGCCGCCGGCATATGTAGCTCCTCCTACTCCTACTCCTCCACCTAATTGTTGCGCCTTCGATTTTATGGCACTTGGAAAGCCATTAATCCGTATTTGATATCCGTCTAATTAGTTTTGCCGCCCCCTTTCGCGCCCTGGAGCATTTAATGGCCAGCACACTTTGGGACCGGCTCTCGTTAATTTTGATGATCGATATACGAGTATCTGTGTGGCGGGCTAACGCGAAAAGAAATTGCCGTAAAACAAGGGAACATAATGGTTTTGACACATCGTTGCCGAATGGGAAAGCTGGCTTAAGAATTCAATTTGGAGCCCCCCTTGCAGAGAGCGGACCACCTCCGCTGGGATGAGCCTGGGCATGGTTAATATCCTTGAACTGGATGCTGGATATGCTGCCCAGGCGCATTCCCTTGACCATGGAATTACGCAGTTTCTGCACTGCCCTTAGTCCCAAAACGAAGGCTCAGTGTGGCATGCAGGAAAAGTTGAGAGGATTAGCAGCTGAAACGAAACGGTGCGGGACGTGCTGCCGCATTGGCATGGGCGGCAGACAATGCGAGATGTGCTTTGTTTGTTGGCCAAACCCGACAAGAGACGCACCAGGCACGCGCCCCAACGAGAGGCCCGTGCAGAGCTGCAGAGATGCAGAGAGGGATGAGTTACATTACAAACAACGCACAAGTCGTAATGACCAGAGGAACAGTTAATGTGTCTGTCTGTCTGCCTGCCCCACTGCCCCACTGCCGCATGCCACAACCCTACTGCTGCTGCTGCTGTTGCTGCTGCTGCAAGCGATGCGTGGCCGCTGACGGCGCTTTGTGCACGAACTGATTGGCCAAGGATTTTTTTTGCCAATTTGCTGCACAAAGCGCGGAAATTTGATTCGGCCACATGGCCAGGGCCTTTGCCCATCGCTGCCGAGAGGGGCACAGCAATGCGAGCCATGCGGCACTAATCAGAAGCTTCTAGTTGCCCCAATTACAGATGCCGTCGCATGCCGCATTTCACCGTGGGATGTGAAAATCAATGAACAGCACACACAACAATGAAACGCATAGCATGCCCATTTCCAATGCTGGCGATAAACTTGACCGACGGCCGTGGTGCGCGAAATACTCGCAGGTAAACATGTTTTGGCAGTGCAGTGGCTATATTTGTTGTATCAATTACCGGCAACTGTCGCACCTGAGGCCAATCGCCTCCCAGGAATAACAAACAACAGCAGGCAAATAAATAAAAAACATTTTAATTAGTTGGCCCATAGGCTACTCCACTGGAGCAGCGCCGCGCACAAACGTCCCTATAAATACACTCATGGACAAATGTATTTCAGTTGCATTAATGAACCAAAAACGTTGCAATTAATTAACTTTTCCCTCCATTAATTAATTGTATTTTTTTGAGCATGTTTTTGCCAAAGGATGCGAAGCATTTAGCTCTCAAATTAGGTCGATTTTCATTCGCTTTCATGTCCACCAGGCTGCCATTAATCAAATTGTGTTAAAATGCATTAAACTGGCCTGGCTGTGGTTGCGCTGCAAATGCTCTACACATTCCCTTTGTGGATGCCCAAATTGTGAGTCATTAATTTGCCATTTTATTTGTGGCCCCAAAATGTTGCAAAAATGTTGTTGAGTGGCTTGTGTGAGCCCAAAGCTGGCACCAGCTTTTTCTGTCATCCTTCCCCTTTTTTGTTTTGTTTTATTTTCTACGCTTTTGTGCGTGGCCGGACAGTTGCGCTTGGCCAAGAAGTGTCGTGAAATTCGTTTTAATAATGCAATTTTGCACATTTTTAATTGTAGCGCCGACAGCTGCAAGAGCCCGGCTGCTCACTTGACCCACAAAGGTGTGGCTGCTGCTGTTGCGGCAAGCGCTTTTTCTTAGTCGCTGCAAGAAAGCAGAGGGGCAAAACAAACTACTCTTGGCACCTACGCTCCTGCGCTCCATAAAGGGACGCGGCAAGGACATTACGACTAAATGTAAACAGCTTAATTAAAAAATAAAACTCCGCTCGGCACGTACACGGGGATAAAAAATGCAGCACAAGGGAAACTATACCACCGCACACATGCATGCCGCATGCCGCATGCATGCTGGGCCCCAGCTTTTCCACCCGCGCTTTTCCACTATCAGAAGGTGTGCATGCGTGTGTGTGTGTGTGTGTGTGTTCGCTCTCTTTATTTGCTTAAATGCACGAAAGTGTTTTTAATTTAATTTTTCGTCTTTCTGCACTCCTCGCGTTCTTCTTCCTCGTACTTTGCTCTGTGAGGCAGTTCCTAATTAAAATGAAAGTAATTTTTCATCAGCCACAGTGGAAAAAGTAAAATAATTTTCTTCTCCGCTCACCCGCTGAAGTGCTCATTAAAAAATGTTTCAAAACGTTGCAGTTTTTGAAATGCACTCGCACTTCTACTTCTTCTAATAAAAAAACAAACAAAAAAAAAACTGAAATGTTTGCAATGTTTTTAACGGGAAAATTGAAAATTATTTGCTCCAGAGTCTGGCGCCAGCTCCTGCCGTTCCCCATTTCTTCCCGCTTGTCGTCGCCAGCCAGCCAGCCAGCCAGCCAGCCAGCCAGCTGTTCGAGTGTTTTTCCAAGTCGAAACTTTTCTTTTAAATATTTTCCATACTTATCCCAGAACGAAGTGCGGCAAAAGTTTTATGCATACGCATCGATGGGTGGTGCGAAGGAGACAGACAGAGATATGGGCTGGGATACGTGATTGTGGAGGGGGGGTCTGGGATTCCCTTATGGGATGGTCCACTGCATAAATGGGATGCCGTCAGCGGGGTGTAATTATAAAGTTCTCACCGGGGGGCAACGCTAACTTTGCTTTTAGGAATTGTCAATTGAATAACATTTATGCAGTCGCCAAATCTCTTTAGTCGATGGGCAACTCAAATAAATGCTCAAACAAATCTGCCGTGCCGTCCCCTCGCATGCATTTGCATGGCTGATGGAAAGGCTCTCTGGATGGAGCAACCCTCGCACTCGCACTGGCACTGGCACTGGCACTCGCATGCTCCTTCCCAATTTGCATGCCAAATTGTTTACTTCTGGCATTCAAATGCACTTTATCAATTCAAATTGAGTTGAGTTGCATGACGACTTGGGAAATTAGTTTCCAGCCAAATTTCCACAAACAAGAAGCATCAAAAATGTGTTTGCCTTACAGTTAAGATATGCGCACTCGCACACCCTCGTACTTATGTGTAAAAGATGCCAGGGATAAGGTCTGCTCTGGCGTTGGATCTCTCAGCTATCTGGCGCATGAGTGCAGAAGTCAGCTGCTTCCTTTTTGCTTGCTGGAGAGTTATCCATTTGGGTGGCACTGCCACACTAGCCAAATGGCGCAATCAAAGCAAACGAATGACTATTTAATTGTGTCTGCAGGCGATGGCGATGGCGATGTCGATGCCTGGTCCAGGTCCTGGTACCCAGAGGCGAGTAAGATTGCCCTGCTGGCGGCAGCATCAAATGCACTTTGGCGGAGGACCACGCTAACTGACACACGACACACAGATGATGGGCGGGAAACCGCCCACCGACCAGCAGTCCATGCTGGAGTTGGAGTCGCGGAGTCACAGCTAGAACCACAGCTGGGGCAGTGTGTCTGCGGCGTGGCTGCCACACCTGCAATTTGAGCAGCGTCGCGGATGCAGGTGTCGCGGTGTGTACACTGCGTGGGGGTGACAGGCAGGCAGGCTGGCTGGCTGGCTGGCTGCTTGGATAGTGGTAATGGAGAGGAACTCAAATGAAGTCATAAAGTCTGATTTCGCCTGTTCATACTCATTATCACGTAACGTCGCCGTGTTATCGTGCCGCTGCTGATGTTAATGATGATGATGATGATGATGATGTTAGCCAAGTGGCATCGCACTTTCTCTGCAAAAGAATCTCTCCACATCTATTTGAGGGCGCAGCTGGTGCGACGATAGTAAACTTTCTGACCGAAACTGACACTTTTGTAAAACAATTTAAAAAGTCATTGTCATCGGCAGGCAGAGAATCCTTCTTCCTTGTGGCAGTGGCTCCCACTGCTCGTTCCGACTGCTGGGCACACCCATGACTGTGTCCTGTCAATTGCGTTGTCATTTGTTTTGTTGCCCATTACAGCGGCGGTCAGTGTTCCGCATACCGCAGTTGAAAACAAAATTGTCACTGCAGCAAGTGCTTGGCTGGATCTGAAGTGCGCGGTGCCATGACAAGCCACGGCAATCTCCTCCAACTGGCAATACTCTGACCGAATCTCTCTGCTGCCCAGTCGGGTGGACTCCTCGGGAAGTGTGTCGCAACTTCGTTGCCTCCGCAACACTCTGCCACCTCTCTCACATCCTTGTTAGTTAGGTTTTGTTTGTGTCATGCAACTTTTAACTATGGGTTACTTGCAGGAGCTGGAGCTGGGACTTGGTTGGGCTGCTGTCTCCTTTGTTTTCGCCGCTTACGTGACAGGGCAATTTTGAAAATAATTTCAAGTCTTCCAGCCAACACGCCCCACAGTAATTGTTGTTACGTTCCCGGCGAAACAAAACTATCACTCAAAGAGAGTAATGGGTAAACAGTTTCCCGCTTCCTCAATTCAAGCCAGTGGAATAGAACCATAACAATGCACTATCGATAGGGAAATACGGCGATCAATTGCCGCACGTTTGTTAGTAATTTTCGGGAAAGAAGTTCACCAGGAGGAGAGCGAGAGAGAGTGAGAAATGTGCACATTTTGCCCCATAAAAGTCTTGGTAGTTTATATTAAAAGTGAAAATGCTATGCTCCCCCCCAAAGGGGATTCATTTCACGATTATCAAAGTCTTTGGAGGTACCACCCCAACTCCAAGCCCTGTCCCCGTCGCATGTAAGCAAGCAAGGGCTGCACGCCCCTTTGATTAAGGGACAATAACCTTGCAGCAAATGTTGCTGAAATTCATTATTGCATCGTAATGAGGGTAAGTGGTGGCAGGCAATGGCTCCCAACAGTGTAATTTGTGCAGGCGAAAGCCACAGGACTTTATTGAGCGGAAAATTAAAAGCATAAAGTGGCACGCTTTAAATTTAAATGCAAGACGCTGCCAGTGGCAGGACTGGAGCAGAATCACCCGCACCCACACCCACACCCGCACAAGTCCACATCCAAGATTGCTGCCCCACTGCCTGTGCGCCCAGTCTGCTGCTGCAATCGCCCGGCTTGGACTCAGGCGCATACTAAATTCTACTCATTGACAGGCTGCACATGGCAGAACGTGTTCCGATAAGCGTTGCGGCACTCGTCCATACTAGTCGCAGTGCGTTGCAACGTTGCAACGCTGCAAGAAACCAGTTGACAAATTGTGATTGCGGCATTAGGGGCAGCATGAATCTTCCGCCAGAGGGCAGGGGGGTGCCCATATTAATTGGGTAAATTATGACAAATTTCTGAGCGAGAAATATATTTTAATATCTGCACGGGTTATCAGGGTGCTCAGCAGTTTTCCCATTTTCCCACAGACTGCAACGCGCATTAGATATTCATGAGTTGCAAACTAAGCAAGGAGAAGAGCAGGCCCCCAAAGGACTGCAGAGTGCGGGAGCACAGGAAGGACTGCCAGGGTCTAAAGTGGAAGGAAACAACAGACATTGCTACCCCTTGAACCCGACTGCATCCTCAATATCGTTGCAGCTTATGACACTGCCTTCATCAGAGCTGTGAGAGTGCTGCCAGGAACGCAGGAGGACGGGCCCTTTTGAGCAACTTAAAGCGAAGCTCCTCCCGGTGCAAAATGTTTTATTGAGTGGCCAGACGAGTCGCGGGAACATGGAACTGGGTGTGATGGTCGAGAAGGTCGAACTGCAGAATCTTGTAGGTGGACACCAGCCACTGGCCCATGCAGCGACTGTTCTCCCGCACATTGCCCATCGGTGTGGGCCTGGTGGAATAGTCCCGCCGATAGCGGACGAAGAGCTCGGCAAAGATGAGTGGATGGTCGACAGTCAGCTGCGAATTATTCGAATGCTGCCGCATCAGAAGCTGCACCTCGTCGCGATCCTTGGACGAACTGAAGTCGTTGGTGCGACGCAGCGCCACGTAGACCACGTCGATGAAGGCGAACTTGTGGCCGTAGTGCCGCAGCAGCTGCACCTTCAGCGGGATGGAACGAAATATGTGCTGGCGCTCGAAGCGCATCATGTTCAGCCGCCAGTCGCGGGCGCCGTCAATCAGGTCGTGACTGATCTGCTTGTATCCCATGGGCGTGGAACATCTCTCGACATTGCGCGACCGCTGGCGCCGTATGAAGTCGGTGATGATGAGCGCCGCTTGGCGGGAGTTCTCCAGGAACCTGGCCTCTGAGAAGCCCCAGTCCCACAGTAATTTGAGCTTCAGCAGACTCAGCTTGCTGGTGAGCAGGCTCCACGGACTGTAGAAGTAGATCATGGCCGGCAGCGACACATCCCGCGGCCCGTCCGCGCTGCGCACAACGTCCAACTGTATGTTGAGGCGATTCGTCTCGGTGCTCCTCCTCAGATCCGGCTGCGGACTCAAGAACGTCTGACGGGCTCTGACCGGGGCCTGTGTGCCCAGCAAACGGATCGCTCTCCTCTCCTGGCCATGGTGCGGTGCCCCAAGGCACTGGAATATCCGAGGGAGCTGCAGTGGGAGCTCGAGTCTGAGCTTCGGTCTGACCATCATGTTTCCATTGTTGAATTTTGATCAAACTTTCCCAGATGTTAGCCGAAACATATCACCCGAATCTGAGCTCTAGTTCCCCAATGACGCAAGAGTCAAAGGCCCCAGACACGGCAACGGAGCGTGCCACACACAATTGGGTAACTAACCGCCCCGCCCCCCCGTAGATCCGTTGTTTGCATTGCATAAACTTTCACAAATCTAATTTCGCATATTGACGGCAACAATGCGCTCTAATTGCGCAAACGTGGGGAATCAGAGCATCGACTCCACATGGGAGTTGGAATCCGGCACACACACATCATCCGGCGGCATCCCGCAGGAGTTTGGCAGGAATTGATGCTGAGGATGTGGCCCCTCCACTCATCAGTGCCGCACATCATGCAATTATCGAGTGCATTAGAAAATGCCAAACGCGAACAATGCCCTGCCCTCTTCCTTTGTTTGTTTGTCTTGCGAATATGCGTGCGAGTGTGCGCTGGGCCCGCATCTGCAGGGCACACAAACAATTCGCAAGCGGAGGAGACATGCGACCAGACACGCCCGCCCACACCCACAACTCCGATATGCAGCATTCCCCAGCATTGGCGGCGTGCCTGTAAACTTAATCGAAATCAATCTAATTGCTTCACAATTGATTGCGGTCCAGTGCAAATTTCATATAGATAATTGCGGCGAATTCCAAGTCACGACAACAGCAACTCACATTCCCTGCGCTGAGTGCTGTGGCCTCAAAGTATGACCTGATTATTAAAGAGTTTTGTTGATGTTTGAGCCAAAAGTTGCAGGCACCTAAAATCAGAGTACAGTTTCCTGAAACGCTTACCGGAAAGTCAAGTCAGGGATCCCCGCCAACGAGATCCATCTCGAAGCCTCCAAAGGTCTTTAACTATGCAGAGGACACAAGTCCCAAGACCATCCATGTTTCATGCCGGAGACTTATCAAACGAAATATGAAATGAAACGTAACGAAAAGGATAACAATCAGGCCAATGAATAAATGCAGAACAATGGGCGAGAACGAGTGGAAAAGCAGCGAGGGATTCACTGTGAATCGAGTTGATGGCGAAATGGAAATGTGAGGCGAGGTGAGGCGAGGCGAGTCGAGCATTCCAGAGTACGATTATTTGGACACAGCACACAAAATCCCCATGTAATCCCACCGGCAAACCCAAAGCGGAGCGGACACCGGGCCCATCATCATCATCATCATAGACAAAGAGAGAGAGAGAGAGCAAAGTATTGCAATAAAATATGTTAAGTAAATGCGGAAAGAGTGCGGGGGGTGAGGGGAATCAGGGGGAAAACTAAACAATAAGCCAGAAAGTACGCTTGATTAAGTTTAACTTCCGGTCCGTTATAAATTGAGCATTTATGTGGGATTTGTTTGCGAAAAGCGTATCTACTTTGTGGAGCAAAACAAATGCTTGGGATCTCGCCTCTCCTCTCCTCTCCTCACCCAAACAAATGTAACCCATCCAAACGGCCAACCATCTATCCATCCATCCATCCATCCATCCATCCGAACTCCTCTCTCGCTTGCGTCGTTCGTCCTGTCACACACACACACCCTCTCGCATGTCTATTTCCGGCGGAAGTGGTGAATAAAACATGAAACGAAATAAAATGACGGCTGCCCCAAGGCACAAGCCGTGGCGGAGGTTGAGGTAGAAACAAAAAAAGCAAGAGACTTTTAGTGGCCTAAAGTGAACATCCGTTGGTGAACGAAGCTCGCCCGGATAGCTCCGGGTTTTGTTTTGTTTGCTTTGGCGTAAATGGCTAAATTATTCGTAGCCCGGCCAATCGAAGGGTCAACAAAAATTAAATGGCAAACATTCCGTTGATAAACTCTCAAGCACTGCAGGAATCCACAGACAGGGCTCTCTCACGCCGCAGCTTCTGGGGGACAGAAATGTAGCCAAAGAAGTAAGGCATTTAATATCCGTAAATAAAATATTCAATTTCCCCCAACTGACAAACTTGGGAAATGGACAGAGAGACGGAATACGCATTTACCTGTTTGCACAAATGATATGAGCATAATATCTCTGTGATATCGACTTCCTTTCAGCATCTTCAGCGACAACTTTGGCTTGGAAACCATCAATGAATACGAGTATTCAGCCCATCAGGATATTATAATTCTATTTGAAATTGTAATTATCATTATGGCCCTGGCCTAAGGCACTCAACTAGCCAACAGATTGCATTTCGGAAGACCATAAGCTGCAGTTCGGAGCCCAATCTCATTTGGCAGAGTGCTGTGGCCAGGACAAGGACTGAATGAGGCTAAACGGCTGCATCATTAACGATCCTCTGGTTGGATTGACCGCAAATTATTTTAGCAAGATTTCCACATGGACAAGGAATAAACACAAAGCCAAACATGGGCCAAAGCAAATGCCGAAGCCAAAGCCAATGCTTGCGAAGGCACAAATTGGTTGAGTTTGCTATTTGTTGGGTGGTATATTTATTGAGCAGACTAACAGATTATTGTAATGTTATTTTGGGCTATTGACGTACCGGATCTAGTTGGCTATGGGGGGTTTTCATGGTGGAGTCTCAGGGACAATAGGGACTCATGCAGTAGCCGCAGCAATTCGAGTAGCAGGCCGGCTCACAGCAGTACCCACAGAAGTTGTCACAGGGACAACAGCCGTAGCAACAGTGGCAGTCGCAGCACCGTCCGCAGTCATAGCCCTTTCTCACCCAATGATTGACTATATCGTTTGAGGGATATTTTTCAGTGCTTGGGCAGCGCTTCTTCTTCTTTGGCTGCGGCTCCGGCTCCGGCTCTGGGGGTCTAATTCTTACCTCATCGGTAATCACATCGACAACCTCGAGCATTTTATATTTGCTGTCAGAACCGGGCCCTTTTTCTTCCGTCTCCGACCTGAGGAATGTCTTGATATGTAGCACGGACAAATTACTGCCGCCGCTACCACCTCCAGCCCCAGACAAAAGGTCTTCACTTGCGAGTGACTTGCCCGCGGAAGCCGCAGGCACACTTCCCGCCGCGCCTATATGACTCTTGATATCCGCGTGGCTACCCGCGGCCGCGTGGCCTATATTACTCTTGTGTTCCGTTGGGTTCAGGGAACTCATTTCAGCGATCTGCTGCGTCAAATCCGTGTTTCTGACGGCATCCGGCTCCAGGGGCACATGTTTCACCGACTCAACCGTCTCCTTGTAAACAAGGACATTTGGCTCCGACTCGAAGTGCTTTCTACTGGAAACGGGTTCAGATGCCGAAATAGATCGCCCCGGTCGCGTCACCGTTCGAGTCTCTTCCAATTTTCCACTCTTGGTGTGCGACGCGAGGTCTTTTCGGTGGCTGTTTTGGAATTGGGCCGATCCGACTGATCCTCCCTTCAACGAAAATGGTCGATCGCTTTGCGGCTCCTTTGACTCGAGTCTTTGATCACTTTGCGGCTCCTTTGACGTCCGTTTTCGATTACTTGGACTGACCTTAGACTCAGGTGTTTGATCGCTTTGAGGATCCTTTGACTCGTTTCTTGGATCACTTTGAGGGTCTTTTGCATTTTTTCTTGGAGCACTTTGAGGGTTTTTTGACTCGAGACTTCGATCACTTTGCGGCTCCTTTGACGGGAGTCTTCGATCACTTTGAGAATCCCCTGAATTCTGTTCTCGAGCACTGTTAGGGGCCTTCGACTCGGGTTTTTGATCGCTTTGAGGGTCCTTTGGCCTCTGTTTTCGATCAACTTGAGGGGCCTTTGACTCGGGACTTCGATCACTTTGACGATTCTTGGACTCGAGTCTTCGATCACTTAGAGGATCCTTCGACGCCTGTCCTAGATCACTTCGAGCATCCGTTGACTCCTGTCCTCCTCGATCGCTTCGAGGATCCCTTGACTCCAGACTTCTATCACTTTGAAAATGGTATGCAACTGTGGTGTCAGCGCCCGTTACATCACTAAAATCGGCCACAGCCTGCCGGGTCTCTATGGTCTCTTCGGACACATCGCCGAACTGCGTGACGGACATCCTCTTGCTGATATCCGTCGTTTCCACCAGGGGCTTGGAACCGTCGTCTGGGATCTTGGCCACCGACTGTCGAACGGTCAACATGTACTCAGTTTCGCCCGTGCGGTGCGTCAGCGCAGCCTCCTCCTCAAAGATGTTAGTGACGGTCACAAACCCAGGCTGCTCTTCGTTGTCGGTCTCGGGCGTTTGGGGACACGTGATGTCTGTCTGGGCGCAGCTGTCCTGGCATTGGCAGCAGTTTTGACCCCACTGGAAGTTCCTTTGCCTGTTCCTTCGCCGGCGGCACCTTCTCTTCGGCGGAGACGATTGGCAGACCTCTTCAGCGGGCATCTGGGGTTCGGCCTGGCAGGCGTAAAGGCACGCACATGGAGGATATTGTTGGCCCTCCACAATTTCCCTATTGCACCGCACACAGAAGACACTGAAGCCGGGCAAACACTCCTCGATGCGCTGGGCCATCTGCATGGCCTTCCACTGGGCAGCACAGTGGCAGGCGCAGGGCTCATTGCTATTGCCTGCCATGCAGTTGCACATGCGGCCGTTCATCTTGACCGGCTACAGTCCTCAGAACGTTCTCCGATGCCAGCTGAAGCCGCGCGCTCATTTAACACAAAATATATGAAATTTTTGGGGAGCCAACAAACGGAATTTTTCGGTGAACACACAGGATTTAGGTGAATGTGAATTCAATGGAGAACATTCTCAAAGCAAACCTTAGTCCTGGCAGCCCCTTGAACACATTGAATCACATAGTTCAGTTCGAAAGTCATTCGTGTTTCGTTCGATTTCATTAGATTTCATTAGATTTAAATTGAAAGTAAGAAATTTATTGCGTGGCAATGAGCAACGATAACAGTTTGGATGAGTTCTTCACGAAGCTGAACCTGGCCAAGTGGTACACTGGCATCTCCGACTATCAGCTGAAGGCCATTGCCGGCATATCCGCCGGACTGCTGGATGACTTTGAGCAGGGCACCAGCTTCCGGATGGAGGAGCGGCTGAAGATGCTCGGCGTGCATCCGCTGGTCGGCAGGCGGAAGATCCACACCATGGTGCAGCTCAGTCGGGGCAACGATCTGGCCTTCCTCTTCTTCATGCTCGAGGGCTACTACAAGACCTGCAAGAAGGACGGCAACTACAGCACCAACGAGAAGCTGCTCATGATCGCCATAGCCAAGATTGATCTGCTGCCCACGCTGAATGAGCTGGACCGGATCCTGCCACCGCCGCAGCTGAGTCGCTGGGATGTGCCACACCTGCAACGGCTGAGCCCGGACGAAGTGCCTGCGGCCGAAAGTAAGCAGCCCAAGGCCTCCGCACCGGCCACACCCAGAAGGTCGAAGGCCAGCACGAAATCCCCCAGGGATCCGTACAAGCAGCGCTTGCGGCGGCCTGTGGTGAAGCCCACGAGCTTCCTCTGCAAGGGAGAGCCCAGACTCGTGGTCAGCTTTCCCTTCTGGGCGAAGGAGTGTCCGCCCAACTACGGCAAACCACGCGATGCCCCCTGGTTCTCGCTCTACAAGCTCGATCCGGTGAAGCGCATCGTGAAGCGCACCCTGGACGAGACCATCGACAAGTACTTCGGGCTGAAGGAGCTGGCAGCCCAGGCGGACACCAGTGGAGAGTCGAAGTTGGCCTACGAGATGGCCAAGCAGCAGCCGATGTTCGACGGGCAGCCGAACCTCTGCACCCACCACCAGGTGATGATTGCCCAGGCGCAGCATCTGAAGGATGAGCTCACGGTGAAGGCGCGCGACCGCTGCCTGGAGATGCTCGACCCCAGCCAGCCCAAGAGCAGGCTGCGGAGGAAGCGCATCATCGACCAGCTCGAGTACGACATCGAAGCGTCCCTGGAACGGCTGCGCCAGGCCATGCACACCGATCAGTTGAAGGTGCTGAAGCTCAGGGACCACAGCTGTGTGGTCTGCCAGGAGGCGCTCGTGAAGATAACCTGGCCCGAGCCCGACCAGAAGGTGGGCCGGGCTCTGGTGGGAGAGGGCTGCCACCTGGCGCACACGGCCGCCACCACTGAGGCGTTCACCGGCAGGAGGCTGAGCGGCGGCGGTCTCAACAGCGAACCTCAGGAGGTGCCGGAGGTGTCCGCCAGGCTGGTGGGCGGTGGCCTGCACATGGACAAAATCGAGTTCAACGTGGAGCCGGAGCAAAAGTCGGCGATCGAGGCGGAGGAGTGCGAGGCGCATCCGGAGATCCGCAAGTCGCGCATCACCTTTCTCTTGGATGAGAACAAGTTCAAGCCGATGGCCCAGGCCAGGCCAGTGAACTGCGATGGCTGCGAGTACCACAGCAGCGTCAAGTACACCAGGAAGAGCTTCTTCCGGGCACCAGATGCACACATGCCGTACCACTTCCGGTACCATCGGGTGCTGCAGTCCGGCCAGCCGAAGCCCTACGACCTGGCAAAAATCGTCACGAAGTCGATAGTGAAGGCGCTCGAAAAATCGCAGAACGATGAAATAGTTGCCGAAACGTGCCCATTGCTGGAGCCCCAGCAAAAGCTGTCGCCAGGGCTGGACAATGAGCTGGCATTCGACCCAAAGACACAGAAGGAGCCCTCCTGCCAGTCATCCGACACCGAGGAATCCTTGGACTCTTCGAGCAGTCACAGCAGCCGCAGTCGGGTGGATCACAAGGGGGACATCGTGAGTGCTGTGGTGCGCTGTGCCAGGGCCATTTGGACCAAGAAGGCGGCCATCAAGCGGGCCGAGATGGAGCGCAACGAACGGGTGCCCTCCGATCACTCCCTCCGGCCCGAGGTGCTGCGCTACGACATGGAGCACTTTGATCCGGACGATAATGAGCTCATGGATCGCATGCTGGCCGATGGCATGAGGGAGCTGAGGAAGCACCACCGCTTTGTGTTGGCCACCCTGCCGGATGCCCACAAGATTCCCCTACTGCGGCAGTGGATCAAGCGGCGCTACGGCAAGGCCTACACGCAGCGCGAGCTGCAGGAAAACCTCAAGGAATCGCTGCAGGTCTTCGAGACGGTCACGCACCTGCAGAACCACCCACCCAAGCCGGACAGAATGGGGCTGGCCCACACCCCGGAATCGAAGCAGAACTACGCCTACTACAAGCCGGCCATGGCAGAGGTAACAGTGCGAGGATCAGCCCATCTACATACAGTAATCCATCGAATCGCTTTCCCATCCAATCCCACTTGCAGGCGGAACGGGTTAAGGCCGCTTACTACACGCGGCTGAACAATGTGTACTTGAACCAGATGACCGCCTGCTGGTATGCCATGGGGAACTACCTCTGTCCGGGCGGGCCGCCGCGCACGACCTTCTACGCCTACATGGCCTCCAACCACCAGGACGTGCTGCGGGCCAAGCTGTGGAATGGCGAGTACAGGGAACACCGGCGATTGGGCGAGAAGAAAACAAGCAATTAAATCTTTATTCGGCCCCGGCTCGGGCTTCATTTACAATTGCTGTGTGTCGATTTGTTAACCGTGGCACGGGCGCGACGGCGGAAGTAAAAACCCTTGCTGGACAGGTACCTGACAATGGTATACTTGGTGTGGCTCTTCAGCGTGGCCGTATCGAACTTCAGCTTGCGCCTGACGATGCGCAGATCCTCCATCTCTTTGACTATGTGCATAACTCTGTGGAGGACTTCACCCTTGAGCGTCTGCAGCTTGGCCGCCAGCATGTTGTTGTCTTTGGTAGTCCATGGACGGTCGTCATCCTCTGTGTCAGTCCATGGACGCTCGTCATCGGCATTCTGCAACTGCATTAACTCGCCGTCTCCGTCCTCATGCGGCGTATGCGGTGTGCCAGGCAGCGATGTGTCCTCATCGCTCTCAAAGATGGGACTCAGGGTACTCTGTGGAGAAGTCGCGACTGTGGTGTCGCTCTTGGCGGGCGGCACCGGGGCAGTAATCTCGGCGAACATTCCCTCAAAGATGACCTGCAGTTTCTTGGCCATTTCGTAGCACAAATGGCCCGGCGTCGTGTACTGGTACGTGTTGTGGAACAGCAGTTGCATGTCCCGCTCAAACTCAGCGGCATCCCAATACTGGCCGCTGCTGAGACGATTCTTGATGAACCTCAGATCAATGGGCCGCTGGACAATAGTGTAGTAGTCGTGCAGGCCCAAAAATGGCGCATCTATCGGATCGTAGAATATCCAGGCCAGTCGCTTGTATTGGCTGGAGAATAGCTTCCTGACGATGGCCTTGCATGCGTTGCTGCCCGGAAAAGTCTCCTGATTGCGGCCGCGGCCACGGTTGCGGTCAGACTTACGATTGCTGTTGCGGTCGCACATTTTGCAATTGGCAGTGGAAGGCAATAAGAATTGAAAGATTAATCAGAATTAATCAAAGCACGCGTCAAGTTTCTCGCACCGAAATCGAATGAGCTGGCAGCCCTGCCAATCGCAGGGTGGATCCGAATGCCGCGGAACTAGTTCCCGCGAACATTCAGCTAAACTTTGAACGTAAATGAACACGTAGAATGTAATTGAAACGTATTATAGCACTGGCGGTGCAGTGAAAACATGGAATTTGCAAATCTTGTACGTGGTGACGATCCAGCGGTTCGGCTCGTCCGCCAGCTCCTCGGCGGACATCATGTGAGGCTTGGAATAGTTGCGCCGGAAGCGCAGGAAGAGCTCGATGAGCACGTGCGGCAGAGGGTAGTCGGGCTTGGACAGCTGTGCCTGGAAGTGCGGATCCATCTGGATGAGCGCCTGCTTCATGGACTCCAGCTCCGCCTGCGTCTGATGGTCGGCCACGTCCCGTACGCCAACCATGGCCACATCGACGACCGCATAGCGCAGCCCAAAAATGTTGTACAGCTTCACATCGACGGGCACCGCCTTCTGTATGTCCTCGCGGCGGAAGCGCATCAGATCCGCACAGCACTCGTGGGGCAGTTTGATGGCCTCGCTGGCCATTTGGTAGGTCACATTCGAAGTGTAGAAGTCGTCGGACATATTGGCCTTGTCCCGCAGCTGCACAATGTCCGTCAGCTTGACGGCCAGCTCCTTGGTCTGCTCCAGAAAGTCGTCCTGCCGGAAGTCGCGGTCCCAGGTCCAGCGCAACTGCCACAGCTGCAACTTGCTCAGGTAGTACTTCAAAGGATTGTACGCCAGCTTCAAATGCGGCACGAAAGAATCCCTCACAATCGTTGTGTTCGGATCCTTTAGGTAGTTCGGCATCATGCCGAAGTGTTTCGCGCCGAGGCAATGGCCGATCGGCTGGCCCAGCGATTGCGTCCTGGCACTCACGTAACGTGTAAATTTATGCAACATCTTTCGCTGAACGTTGAACGTTGAACAACGAACGAATATTGTAGATTCTCAGTGTGGACTCTCAACTCACAGCTACTGCGATGAGGCCGGCAAACATACTCCTATTCTTCGCATAGTTAATTATTCAAGTGCTCAAAGTTGTCCGCAATTTATCATAATGCATGTGGGCGCTTATCTGGGCCACAATTGCTGCCCGCTGCCTGCTGCCTTTCCCCGCCGCCTGGGGAAAGTCCATCCCCTGCTCCCACAGAATTTAATCTAATTCAGGGCCAATGTCAACAGTCCCTTTTCAGTTGGGAGACAGCAGCGCAAATATAAATGTATTGAAGCAAACATTCCCTATTTTGGACCCAAAAATTTCATCGGTCAACCGCTGACGTCAGTTATTTTAGGCACTCTGTTAGTTTTGGGGGCACCAGCAAATATACAGTTTGCACATTATTTTGTGTTGTTTATATTAATACGAGTATATGTACCCTTTCAGTTGGTATTAGTTTTGTATACAGATTTCGGCTCACTCAGAGTATACATATTTAAGCCATTTTCATCTAGCTCTTGCGATCGAACTTTGTTCATAGAAAACTTTTTACTGCGGGATTACAATGGTATACAGCAGGATTAACTGCAATGCCCGTATAAAGGAATAACCAGCTGACTAGAATTTCATCTGCCGTTCTTTAAAAGTCCCACCAAAACAGTCAACAAGTAACAGTCAACAGAGGTACAATAAAATACCCCGTTAACGCAATTCCTTTGGGCTTCGTTTTGCAGAGATGGTCAGGCGGAGAGCGCATTTTATGTCCCATTTGAACTAAATTCTAAATTGGCTTCCACAGTGCGTTGCTTTCCCCTGCTGTTAGCTTGGGTCCACAATGCTTTGCCTTCCCCTGCTGCTAGCGGGACTTCCACATTCCACTTCTGGTAGCTTGCAGCCCACAAATGCAATCGTTCGCTCTTTACCTGTTAACTTGCATGCCACAAAGAGCGCAGCTGTTAGCTTACGTTCCACAATGCCATCGTAAAGTGGACTCCCCCCGGTGCTTAGCCGTCATTTCTTATGGCAACACCTTTTCAGTCCTTGGGCATGGGGCAGATTCCTGCTTATCGCGTGGCAATTACGCTCGAACTCTAACGATTGACCCACTTGCGGCTGAACGGGAGCCCCCAGGGACTCTGACCGGGTCTGTGCCTGCTGCTGACCTTTGGCACGCACTTAAATGCATCGCTCTGTAAGTTTAAGTGACGACAACGCACCCCAAAGAGAAGCCACGATATGCAAAGCGGGCTTAAGGCGCGAGCAGCTCCAATTAAAATCGAGTTACCATTTCCTTTACACTGCAACTGCAACTGCAGCTCCTCCTGCTCCACCAATTGAAAATTATGCATGCAAAGGCAATCCACAACATAACAGACAATTGGAGAGCTGATAAAAACGAGAGAGCGAGAGAGAGAGAGGAATCCACAGAACTCAAGGCGGAGGTTAAACCCGCAGGCATTACTTGTGCTCCAACATGGGATTCCTTTTAAACCTGTCGATTCATTGATAGCTGGCTGCCTGAGCGATATCTGGAACCTGTTTGCCCAGCGATCAAGATGATGCAATTTCCCTTTCTGCCAGCATTGTCAGTGGTTTCTAGATAAAACTCCCTTTTATCTTCCACACCATACCCCTGATGCAAATACTGAGAGCCGCCACACTCAATCAGTTGACAGATGAAATTATACACCTCGGGCCTCTGGGCAGGTGCTAAAAGGATCGCCACGGGCACAGCTCCCGAGCTCTCCTCACACATCACACACACAAATCAGACAAAAAAAAAAGAAGAAAAAAAAGTGTGAGGCTGTCAGAAAGAGGGCCCCCATATCGTACTCGTACTCGTACCTGTGCCCGCATCTCATTGGAATCGGGCGATAGTCCATGTACCTATGTACATGCACAAAAAGCGGCAATATGAAAGCACAGCACAAAAAAATGAAGAAACAAGCCGTAGAAGGCGAGGCGAGGCGAAGGCTCCGCTCAGAATTGAGAAGATATGAGAAATGTACATTTGGACAGGCTACACACGGGACACAGAAAGCGAGAAAGAGCGAGGTATAGAGAGAGAGAGAGAGTCAGATGGGCAAACAGGCAGACCGACAGTCACATGTCAAACATTCTTTTGACACTTTGTCATAGCATCTCCCAGTGACACTTGTCAGCAGTCGGATTTCGCATTTCGGTGGAATCTGCTGCGGATATGCCGCAGTTGATTTATACCCATACATTTATCCATCTACGCTCGCACGAGTATTTCTATATCTGCTCACATATGTATGTATGCATGGGTCCGGGTGCCCGTGGCATTCACTTATGGAATCGCTTTGAATTCAATTTTGCTAATGTATGATGAATGCCCGCGACACACCGCATCGTCAATCGTTGTCCCCCTTTTTGTGGGTACTGAAAACTGAAAGCTGTAGCTGCCCTTTTGAGTGAGTGTTGGGGAGTTTTCAGCTATGCTGTCTTCAGGGAAGCTTTTGCCAGCTCCCTAGAGATATTTCGATTTTCAAAGATGATTTTATTAGAGGAAATTTTGACCAAATTATTCCTTGACCAATTAATTCCTTGGCAAATTAATTCCTTGTAAAATGCACAAGGTAAAAGAAGGACATAGATACAACGATATTCCCTTTCGGTAAATGTTTATAAATGTCGCATGTAAATGTAAATCGTTGAGAAAACCCCCAGAAATAAGTATCTATGTAAATAAAGGTATGCCAAGAGATATACGAATATTTTTACAAGCCAAACGTAGACGCTCCCAACAACAAAATATCCTTTAAGGTTAAAGTACAATTTAGCCTCTCAAAATGTTTCTTTTTCTTCCCTTGGAAACTCAATTTGTTTGCCACATTCAACTTTTTCCACTGCCCTGAATATTCAACTTTTCAAGCAGAAAATATGATAATCAGTCCTAAGAGCAACTTTCGTTCGAGTTGTTGCGGATGGGCGGCGGGGAGGAGGGGCGTTCGCGGTGTGGGGGCTTCAACTAACCCAATTAGCGGGCCGCCGAATTGAGTGAACAGTTTTGCTATTTAACTAGCGATGAGATGGCGGCCATTTATCAGGGCATCTAATCTAATCCTTTCAGTGGTCAAATAAATTAAAATGGAAAGCCCTTTTCGCCAGCCACTAAATTACCCCAAAGATAATTAACAAACCTGTGGGTGGATGTCTCCTACTCCTCCCACTCCCACTCCCACTGCTACTCCGGCACCGACTCTCAGAGGGCACCCCCTGATGGGTCTTTATTTAGGTCTGGCGGCACAGCGCACTCGGCGGAAGTGGCAGTCAGTGCAGCAAGGAGCCGCCCGGCGAGGAGTAAAACTGAAATTATAAAATGGTGTAAAATTATAGAAGGAGGCGGGCAGACGAGACAGCCAACGTCCTTGGCGTCCGCGTTCGCTACGTCCTCGCTGGCTATTTCCGTTGTGGGGCATTTTTCCAAATGAAGTTTTCAAGTAATCATGAAAAAGGTAATTTAATAAAAGCAAAATCGAGAAACATAAAACTAATTTACGGCCTGAAATTGCCTGTGAAAAGCAACACAGAACTTGAGGCATGTGAAAAATCACCAACTCGGGAAAGTCCTGGTAGTACGGGCCGAGTAGAAGTTGAATAATCCACAAGTCAGGGCGGAGGCGAGGTCGAGGCGGGTCGGTTCAGGTCAGGGCTGGAGCTTTGAAGTTCAAGGTTAAACACAATTCACGTTTAGAGGGGAACACTGGGCTTTTGGGGTCCAGCCAGCTGTAATAATAGACCCGCTCAAGAAGAAAGGATAAGCCATCCAGTCCGAGCAAGCAGTAGTTCGACATGTCCGGCAAGGAGCAGGACCAGCAACAATGAACGGACACACAAAATGAAGCAACTGCTGACACACATAATGTGGCAGGGCTCTCCTTCTGCCCCTGCCCCTGCCCCTGCCCCAGCAACCCCACACTCGACCGCACGTATGACAAAACAATTTGGAAGCTTATTTATTCTACATATTTTTTTTGCCTCGCCCGCACTCCCTCCATCACCCCCTCTCTCTCGCTCTGTGCTGTTGCCTCTTGGCCAGTGTCCAAGCGGTGGAAATATGCGGCCACAAAATGTTGCAAGGCCAAGAGCTGCAGCAAACATTGTTAAAAATTCTAAAGGACAACATGTTAAAGTTTAAGCAAATATGTTTGCCACTGAGCAGGGTCCGGCCCTTTCGTTTCGTTGCTGTGGGACATCGTTGCATGCCTCATGGCTGCAACATACTGCACTCTCTCTCACTCTCTCTTTCTATCTATGCTTGTGTGTGTGTGTGTGTGCCCTCTTCCCTTCTCTTTTCCATTCTACCAATGCCTAAGATGCGAATTCAAATCAAAGTATTTAAGCAGGAATTTTCACATATTCGAGTGAGTCTGTGGTGTCTGTGGTGTCCCTTTGCATTATTTAAAAGTTGCTTAATGCCATTTTATGTTTGGGCAGGCCACCCAGAAAAACTGGGCCAGCAATGAGCCCCAGCTGGAAGTGCTGGAGACGGTGATGGCGATGCCGATGGGTATGGGAATGGGGAAAGTTTTCTTGCCTACGCAAATGAGACCCAATTTCGAGAGCAGCCACTCCGAGGAGTAGGTCACGCGAGCCAGCAAGAGCAGAGGCCGCAGAAGCGGAGCTTAAAGAGACTGAACGTCGTCAGTTTATTTGGCAAGAGTTCTTGGTAATTGGGTGAAAAATAGTTGGCAACGGCTGCCGCTTATTGTCTTTAGTTGCATCGATAAATTCGCGCCAGCACCGCCCAACTACTTTACCTATGAATTCAGCGCTGGCAGCTGCACGTGACTGTCTTTCCCATGATTAGCAATATGTTTTATGCCACGCCTAACCCCCAGCCCCAGAAAGTATGAATGTTTCCAGAGCAGATGGCTGAGCCCCCATTTGTGCTCCCCTCACTCATAGCATAATCTAAAACAGAAATGTTAAAATCCATTTTAATTTCTATTATGCAAATTTACTCAAGTGCCCTGTGTCGGGGCGCTGTCCGGGCACCGTCACATTTAAGCCCACTCCACGGGCCGGAGAGGTCTGTGCCACCCATTCGCACACACTCGCACTCAGACACTCAGACCCACACATGCTGTAGGCAGCGGCAAGTGGCAGAGTCTAGTCGCCAGATCCGCCTTGCCCCGAATGCATAGTAATATTATTAGGGAGGAATGCCTCGCCCCCGAGTTGTGGGGCCGGAGCCCGTGCTCGGGGTCAAGACTGGACCCCAAAAAATAAACGTATGTAAAAACAAAACTGCTGTTCTGTTCTGCTCTGCTCTGGTTTTCAGTCCTAATCCTGGTCTCGCTCCCAGTTCCAGTGCCGTATGTGGCATATGAGCACAAACTTTTTGCTAAAAAAATGTTTGGTACAAAAATTTGGATGCGGAAATTCCCATAGCGTTGCTGCTGCTGCAGCCCTTCATTTTTGACATGGCCAATTCAATTTATGAAAATACTGCACAAAGGCGACCAACGAAACAAGGCAAACTCCATGGGGCTGCATGTGGGGCACGAAGAAGCCCAATTTAAATGCTTGCCGAGTGACACATGCGACATGTGTGTGTGTGTGCACATATGTTTATTTGTGTGTGTGTGTGTGTGTGTGAGTGTAAGTGGATGCCGGGCTTGGGACAGGAGATGGAGCGGCGACAGGAGTGGGAATCTGGGGACAGCAGTGGGATCAGAAGTGGCAGCAGGAGACGGTTCTGGGGACAGGAGCAACATTGCTGACGACAAAGCAAAGTGGGTCAAAAATAGAGAAAAATGCGAGGCATTTCTCGCGGGTGTCACACACACACACACACACACATGTCTGTACATGCACACACACACATCGCTGATGTTAAACATCCTCGCGCGCTTGTGGTGCCGCTCACCCACACCCCCACCCCCACCCCCACTCACGGTCACATCCACTCTCACTTGCCGCAAAGGCCCAGCGGTGTCAGCGGCGGCACTTTGACATTTTTGGAGCAATGTGCCCTGCGGCTGGAGGGAAGGCGCGTGGGAGCAGGACAGTGGGGCTGGAGCTGGAGCTGGAGCTCCGTCTGAGGCCGTGATGGGGGCGGGGGCCAAGGGCTTGCTCTCTGTCCCTTGCCGCTTGGGTGAAAGGCAAATCATGTGCGGCAGCAGCAGCAGCAGCAACAACAGTAGCAACAAATGGAGCAAGCAACAAAATTTTAAGTTAAATTCACTCAGAACGAAGCTGGAGATACCCTTGGAAGGAAGCCCTAGGATACTCTTAGCTGTGCACTAACTAAAGGCAACCTTTGACTAAATATATGTGGATATATAGCTGGATCTTTGCAGTTTACAGACGGCACTGGAGGTTCTTCAAGCTAAAAAGTATTTTCTAAAGTATTTCCCGCTTTTCTGGTGCTCTCTCCCTCGTCTCTTTCCGCCAGCGATTGCCCAGCTAGAACTTGGCTAGAACTTGGCTTTGACGCAGACCGCTGAAAGTAGCCAATGTGCCCGGCACTTGGGGAGGGTGCAATGCAGTGCAACATGCAAATAGAATAAATGGAGCAGGACCGGCGAAATGGGGAATTCTGAATGGGGGATGGCAGCAGCGGCAGCAGCAGGACGGCAACAGAAATGGTAAGGGAGCCGGGCGGAGGGAACGAGGGAGCCTCGACATTGATTTCGCATTTGGCATTCGGAATCGTGCTCGGGGACTTCCCCCAGAGAGAGGCGCGAATCAGTTTACGTATGTCAATGGCGTTCGTTTCCTTTCGTAATAAAATTTTATGAGCCGCCGTCGCCTCGGCATTGTCAATTTTTATTGTTATTGTTTCGGCAACATAAACTTGAAATCGATTAGAGCGAGAGAGGCAGCAGCATCGGGTGCTCGACGCCGTGCGAAAGAGACAGCGCGAGCGGAACCACAACTTTCACAAGTCAAAAAGCTCAAGTGACAAAGTTTTCATTTGATTTATGGCCCGGAATCAGGAAAACGCATAGAACGCGAACGATCCGGCTGCTCCCTGCCCCCACAGCTAGAGTTTGCTTCCCATAGCTAATGCCCCTGCTCCACCCAGCGCTCTCCTTGCTGCCAAGCAAATCAAAAGTCACCGTCGTCAGTCGGCCAGATACAGATAAGTAAAAGCCAAAAAATGGAGGCAAGTAAGGTCAAAAAGTTGGCCCACAGGCTGAACAAATAAATCACACAAATTAAACACAGAGCCGAGCCGAGCCGAGCCAGCGACCAGTGCAATTGGATGTCGGAAAGTTGCAGAACTTCTTCTGCACGACTCCACTCGTCCTGGATGGGTGGAGGAATGGAGGGCTTTGGGAGAGGAGCGCTCCGAGAACTGAAGACGAAGCAGATTGCGGCTGCCGCTTTTATGATGCGGCCAGCAAAAGTTCTTTCCTTGGGCGGCTTATTTGCGCCTCGGTTTCCTCTGCTCTCTCCTTTTCTTATTTATATTTTTCTTGGCTTTTTTTTATGCATTTTCCTTAATTGCATTAAACTGTTGGCTGGGGGGGCATGGAATTGTTTGCCAAGGGAATTGACCAGATAAATTGCTATTGACAAAGCCAGTAAGCGATGTGTATGATGTGCGGAACGGATATGATTTTAGTGTTAAATTGCACAGTAAAATCAATGCTTAAGCTAAGAGGATAAAGCAAAGCCTACACGAAAGGATATGCATTCGGCTAGGTATAGATACATATGTCTGTCTGTCTGCTTGCGGAACTCTTTCCACTCAACTCCCGGCGGTAGCGAATATTTCCTATAATCACAGTATCCCCCCACACAGACACACACCTAATCAGAACACCCAAGAGATCCACACAAGTCAGACATAAGACATAACATAATCAACAAATATACTTCTTCCCATTGCAGGCCAATCATTTCGATTTATCAAATTCCCATTAACAATCGATAACTTCAGGACGAGCATTGCCGTTATCTGCGAGTCCCAATTGTCGCCCCACTCCGCCGGCGAGTGCGGGCTGGAGGGGCTCTCTCTCTCTCATGAGATGATTGCTCGACGCATTCACACGTAAGTCGTTTGTAATTTAGTCGAGTTCATAATCATAATAATTATGGGGTTGGGGATGGGGGAATGGGGGGATGTGCGGTAGCATGTGGCTGCCAATCGGGGGTGGCTTACGGCCAAGCAAAGTATGGGTACTTCCAGCGAGTTCTTTGGGCTTTTATTCGGCTGGTTTTTTGTGCGGGACTCTTGTCCTGCCAGTTCCTGTGCGAGTGTGTCCATAACATGCGCAAATAACATAATTTCTGGCATTAAAATCAATTTTCATCTTTCCCCAGACGCCGTCAATTGTAGCAGCTGCTCCCCGAGATTTTCATTCACTCGCCCATCGCCCAGCCCCCTGTCCCCCATGAACTTGTACTCGGTGGAAACGCTTCCGTTCTATTTGCCATGAATTGGCCGTGGCATTGTCGTGAAAATAATGCAAATAGTAATTTCTGGAATTGCCTTTTGGCTGCCATGGGGGCCCCACAGCTACAGCCCGCAGTCAGTGGCAGTGGCAGTGGCAGACACACACACACAGAATGGGAGCCAGCGTCAGGGTCCGATTCAGAGTCAGATTCAGAGTCAGAGATTTCTGGCCGAGAAGGCCTGCTACTCTAATGACAATGGGCATCATTTTCATTCCCATTCCCAATTTATTTGGCATGTCGTGGTCGTTCTAGTAGTCGTTGTCTGCGGCCCAAATGGCGCCCAGCAACAATTTCCCCTAAAATTGTCGACCAGACAATATTTTCCACACGACAATCATACTCGTAATGGTAACTGACGGACGGACGGACAGACTGCGAGTGAGGGAGGGCCTTCCATAGGGAAATGGCTAGCACTTTAATCTTTAAGTTTCATCGCAGAGAACAAAAAAAAAAAGCAAAGGAAACGAAACGAAACGAAACGGAACACACTTGGAGAGTCAATTCCTTAAAGGCTTAAGCGAGAGTGTCAGGAAGGGGAGAGCCACAGAGGGCTCCCAGAGTGGGTTCGTCGAGCGAAATAAACATTACAAAATAATATAAATGCGAAATATATGGGTAGCGTAGCCCATGCTTCCCCACGGGTGATGGGGTGTGGGTGATGAGTTGGGTTGGGAAGGAGCTGCGCTGAATGTGTGAAAAATGAAGGGAAATGCCGCGACGCTGAGGCGGAAATGAAAAATGCACGAGTAAGAAGGACCGGAAATGCTACCAGCAGCGATAAGAATGCTTTACGGTACCAGAACAAGCAGAGAGCACGAGAAAATGAAGATGAAGACCAAGACGAAGACGAAGACGATGGAGTATACAAACAATGAGAGAAAGAACAGAAACAGCACACAAAAAAAGGAGTAATACACTTAAAAGTAGACAAAAGCATTAAGAGAACCGTAGTCGAGTGCTGCTGGGAATGGCAGGGAAGGAGAACAACAGCCAGGAGCAGTTGGGAATTGTAAGTCAAATATCGCCTGAATGAATGATGAAGAAAATAATGAGCCACAATCGTTGCACTCAACAACTTTAATTGGTTAAACTCAACCGAAAGCAGCAGACAATGAAATGTCAGCGCATGGGCTGGCATCCATAAGGCACACAGATTCTTAATCAGCTCACGCGGAAATCTTGGGCCATTAAAAATCCAATTAGCTGATGCCGAACATAAAGTCTAATACGCCCGACACTCTTCATTCTTATCTGTTTATCTCTGCAAATTAGTCTCGGCACTCGGTACGCGGTACGCGGTGCTCTTGACTCCATTGCCAGAATTGAGAACATGTGTCAGTCAATTGCATGTTGAGCGCTAAATGGAGGGCCCCCAGGGAGCACCAGGAGCACCATCCAGGCATCGCATGATTTGCGCTAATTGCGAGTGCAAGCATCTGTAAATGCGTCGCGTCGCATCGCATCGCGTCGCGTCAAGTGGTGGCCCTGAAGTCCACTTGCACCCCCACCTCCGCCACCACAGCCATGCCAACTCCGACTGCACTCAAAAGAAATCAGAACGTGCCATTTGGCCAGATACTCAGAGCACTCTCAGACAATGCACAACCCAGTCACACTCCGCCGATGTCGATGTCGATGTCGATGTCTCTGTGCCGTGCTCCTCCTCTTTCATTTTTCAGGGCTTCCAAATAATTTGCTGCGTGTTTGTTTGGCTTTTCACACCAACAACTTGTCCGCTTCCGCGAGGAGGCGTCTGTGAGCGAAACAAAAGGCTCTTCGTCGGCTGAAAGGAAGTTGGGGGCACGAACTGGGTCTGCCGACAAGAAATGAGTCATTAGGCAATAAACAAAGCCCTCGAAGGCAATAACAAAAGGGGAACGTTCGATGTCGCAGTGTCGAAACTTTAGATACCCTTGCAGTTCACATTCAGATTCACTCGCATTCATTTCGCCATTTATCACATAATTTTGAAATGAATTGCTTTTTCTTTGGGCTGATCAAACGATCGCCTGTAGGCAGCTATGCAGATCTTTTCCGTTCCGGTTTGTTCCGTGTGCAGCATCCTCTGCTCCGTTTCATTCGGTTGGCGAAAATCTTCATGCCGCCTGCCAGGGTACCGCCTCAGGGGAAAGGCACAAAATTTGCACACGCGCTATCAATTTGAAGCTCAACAATGGGACGACACTTTAGCCCTTCTGCGCACGGGCTATTTTTTGCCGTCCTTTATTATTGTCAGACGCGTGCCGGCAATCAAAAATAATAAACACCCCTAATTTTGAGGACTAGAATGAAAAATTGGTTGCGTTAGCCTGTCGCCTGTCCCCAGCGTCATGCCACTCCCGGATCAGGTCTCAGGTTCCTGGGCCCTGCTTCTTGTCTGCCTGTCTGTCTCTCTGTCTCTCATTAAAATCAACACCCAACATTCAAGGCATTCAAGGATGATATTTCAGACTTCGTCATTGCCGCCGCATCGTCATTAATATTTGGCGCTTAGGCAAATGCAGCCGCATGAATTGTGGCCAAAGCCTCCACGCCACTCCAGTCCACTCCGCCACTCCCCAGCATCCAGCATCCAGCATCCTGTTCTCGTGTATGGAAATGGACCACCCGTTGCGTTTAGCACAATGCCAGGATGACGCGTGGTTTTGTTCCCAGTCCCATGTGCAGCAGCAGGAGCAGCAGCAGAAGTAGGACTCGGAGAAGGTGCCAGGCCAGACCAGGCCAGGCCAGGCAACAGAGATTTGTATCTTCTGCTCTATTGTTTGCAGCATCGAAATAATGCCGTTTCATGCATATGCATTCACGGATGGATTTCGCACAGAGACTGCAGCACGGGTGGTGTGGGGCTAGGATTGGGATGCTGGAAAGCCGTGGATGGATGGGATGGGATGGCATGGGATAGAATGGTGGAGCGGATGTGTATGCGATGGATGGGAGCACTGTGCAGACAATCAAATTTGATGTCAGAATGTGCCGGCGAATAAAAGCGGTCTGCTTAATATGCATATATGCATCACGGTTCCAGTTTTCATGTTATTCAGCTCTCGCTGCCTTCCAAAAACTGCTCGTCTATGCTCCGGCTCCATCCCTGCTGCATCCAACACACCACACCACCCATCCATCCATCCATTTGGGCCATCCATTTGCCAAAGCGCATCAAAATAATGAGCAGCCGCCCGTAAATATGCTTTAAAATTTTATGAGATGTCATCACGGATTAATGAATATGAGCGCAATGTGTGGGGTGCTATCCAGGCGCAGGGTATGAATAATTACCACACATGGTGTGGCAGCCAGAAAAGGCTGCCCCCTCACAACTGCGGATTGCTGGGAGTTGCTGGGAATTGCTTGTAGCTAGTAAAAGCTTTTTGAAATGGGGTGGACTTAGGAGACGATCAAGCTGTGAGCAGGAAGGTTCCAGATCACAGGGTCACTCAGGGGAATTCTCCATTAAAATCTTCTCTATTCCCTTACCAATCCCCTTCCCTTGCCAGGGAAGCTCTTTGGGATCTGCTCCAGTCCGAGCTTGTCGAGGTGGCTCGCATTGGAGCATTGCTCTATTGGTTTTCCTCCTCAATGCGTGCTAAAAGTGTTTTTCTTTTTCGGTTTTTGCTGTTGCCAGAGCGGCCAGAGCAAACACAAATAACAGCAAGAGAAACAACTAAAAGGGGCACTCAAAAGAAACACAAAGTAAGTGCTGGAAAACGCCAACAAGAAAGATGGCAGCGAAACAACACTACAGAGAGTGAGAGAGAGAGGAGTAGCCAGGGGCATATACACCTCCAATCCGAACTCGATGCCGTTTTCTATTTCTTGTGGCGGTTGCCGAGTGGGGGGAGGGGTATGTTTTGCACTGCCAAGGTCGTGCCAACAACCACCCAGTCCCCCTCTTGGAGTGGAGCCAATCAAGTGCTCGTTGAGGTGGTCAAGTGAATTATTGAGAGTCATGGCTGGAAGCGAACTGAATTTGCATTAGCATCAAGTGCTTGACACTTTCAATATTTATGGAGGTGTCGAGGAATGCCATTACGATGATTGCTTATCGATTTAGTGGCTATCAAACGTAATTAACCACTCGAGTGGATAAAAGTGCTGCAGCGGAATGTGGCAGGAATGTGTGTGTGGTTGGTGCTAATCCCCCCTAATTAATCTCACTTTTCTGCTCAAATGCTTGCATATTGCTGGAGTTACTACACTGCTTAAGATAACCCATGGCACCCATCACGAATCGTGATATGATAAGGAATAAATATGCATACCCATTCGGGCCAATCAAATCCCCCAGGACAATCAATCGATGCCAGCCCATTCAAGCGCGGAAAATCCTTTCAAACTTTAACTTTAACACGCGCCATGGAAGTGGTTTAAATTCTGTGAATTTTTTATCTGTGAAAATTCTCTTTAAAGCCCACACACGTACACTGCAGCTGTGTGCCGTGCGCTGTGCGCTGCAGTGGTGTTGGTTATATTGTGGCATGGGGTGGTGCAGCGCCCACCCATATGCTGCCACAGAAAATTTAAGGTCTACAAGGAGAGAAATGCTGTGTTGCAGCAATAAAATATTTGCAATTTAATTAAACGAAATTAAACAATCTTGCCAGCATTTGTGCAAACATGTGTGGCAATTGTGTGTCGCTCGTAATCTAAATTTGTAAGTTGCCATCTCTCTGGGAAATCCTGGCAGTTGCTCCTCTGGGCAACTCCTCCCTTTACCCACTCCTCACCCCTGCAATCACCGGACAAGCGGAAGTTTTTGGGTTTCTAGTCCTCTGTCGCTGGTGTTGCTGTTGGTATTGGTGCAGCAGCAGCAGAGCAGCATTCACTTTTGTGGCGATTGCTGAGAACTTTCTTGAATGTCTCCCTGCCTGCAGCAGCAGGAAAACTGGAGACCAAGAAATAGTTTTCACGTTCTACTTCTTTTTTCATAAAATTCAAAGAAATGTGCAGCCTGGGAGGGAAGGAAGCAAGCAATAAAAGTAAGGGAAGGCAAAGTTTTCAGTCTGATTATGATAAAGGGGAGAGAAAGTCGAGGGACAGCAGAGATATACTCATTTGGTCAGCAATGAACAAATCGATTCAATTCGATTCGAATATGCAGTACATATGTATGTGCATATATATGTGTGTGTGTATATATTTGCACACGTAACTGCACATTCCCCATGCCGGCACACCTGCAAGCTGAAAAGCCAGTAGAAAGGATTTTTGCATGGGCCAAAAGTTTTTAATGAATTTATTCTCTCTGTTGCCGGCATTAAAACAATAAACAAAGAAAGCAAATGCCTCCGGCCACGCTACACCCTTAATTTATGGCATAAACAAAATGTAATACACAACTTGGGCAATAAAAAGCATCGACAACCAATCGAATGGCAGCAGAAACAACGAGAACCCAGCCAGAACCAGCAGGCTGGTGTGCCAGGAGCCAAAAGGTGCCGTAGCAAAGAGCTCTGCTCGTAATTGAAATATATTTAAAGTCCCTGGAAAGTAATGCAGAGGTACATAAAGCCGCTGATGAGCAGCGGACTCGGCAGAGCTTCAATATTCATGAAGATTTATGATGCATTCAATGCTGATTCTATTTTGTTACTTGTATTTTATTATTACAATGGATGCTTGGATGCCTACGCATAGCAGTAATACGATTATAGATGCAACTCCCACATATATGTACTATCAGTAAAAAGGAATCCCTTCGATTGCACTCGCTTTGTGTTATGTGAGATGGGGAGCCGACGGATTGCTTCCAAACTAATTGCATCCCAGACCACACAGCATAATCGACAATTGTCGGAAGGAATTGATAATCTATACACTCCAATTGAATTGCAATCGGAGCTACAGACAAATAATTGGTGCCACTTAAAGAGCGGGGAGTCAGCCGACTGTCGACTACCGACTAACCATGTCGTATTCAATTACGGATAATTAGACCATTTTGCAATGGACTGCTGCTCGCCATGTTATGACGGTGCCTGCATTTGTGCCACGTGCACAGAAAGCCAAGTCCTCCCACACACTCCCACACACACACACACATGCATACACACACAGCTCTAATACAGATACCCGCACACAGTCGGAGGAGCTAAAACTATCCACAAGGCACGCATCGAGAAATTCGATTTTAATGCGGCTATTACATAATTTGATCCTTGTTCTGGCCCCGACACTGAATGCATATTAATTAAGCAACGAAATTTGATTGTGCCACAAACTGCAGCATCAGAAGCAGCCAAGAAGCAAACTGCAGCCAAGAAGCGGATCCAAGCGGCTCCACGCTGCAAGCTCCTGGCTGTTCTATTGCTTATCCTGCGCTCTTGGAGGCAGACAATGAAAAGGGCTAAGCAAGCGTAAAACTTTGGCCACAAATTACTTACATGACCCGAGACGGGGGCTGGGACTGGGCCTGGGACTGGCCCTGGGACAGCGGCTAAGTTGGGCCAATGAAAATATATTGATTGTTAATGGAAGAAAGCCCTCCGTACATCCAAGCTTTCCAAAGGAGTGGGCCTGGAGCAACACAAAGCAGCAGCAAATGTCCTGCTGTGTCCGTTTTGACTGGCTCTTGCCATAACAATTTCAGTGGATGGGATGTCCGATGTCCAATGTCCGATGTCTGTGGCAACTAATTCGACAGGTGAACGAAATCAAACTGCCACTCTCGCTGGCGAAGCGACGCTCCAATTCAATTAATTTGTGATAAATAAATGAGCAAAAAATAGCGCTAAAATGCCAATGTTCAGCATAAATATTTCAATCGTATTCCCCATCGATATTTATATTTATATTTACGGTGTACACTGTACACATACTCGTGTCATACACTGTGTTCTACAGTGAACGCGTCCAGCTGGCATCACATTTAATTAATTTAATAACCGCTTTTAACAAGCATTAATATCATTAATTTATCTGACAGCCCAGGAACAGAGCCACTTTTCATTTCCTTTTATAAATGTGATGAGCAAACTGTGTGTATATTGTGCATGCACAAATATGTACGTACGCATATACATTTTACAAGCATAGCACTCGAATTTTCATTGGCTTTGTACATATTTGCATTACACATTCCCTTTGTGGCTTCAATTATGGATCATCCTCAATGCACACTCGCTGGAACTTTGCAGCAATGTAACTTTAACTATTCTCTGCCATCGCCCCCTTCTCGAACCTTTCCGCTTTAACTACGAGGATTACCCATCTTACCCCGTCAGCCATCCATCCCATGTCACTCTCCCTTCGTTCGGTTGAGTGAAATTGCTATTCCTAGTGGCACTTAGTCCACAGATCAGAATCTGTTGGCGATTGCATTGTAAAGTGAAGTTGATGCAAGATTGCATTATGCCATCATAATAGTGGCAGTTGACAGATACTTTCACCTGATTGATGCACTTTATCCCGTTGGCACATCAATTACAAACGATTAATTTGACTAATTGGCAGCCTTCGATGGCGCGGAGCACGGATGACAGCTGCAAGCTAAACAAAAGGGATAACTAAATGGCGGCAGCATCTTTTCCATTCCCCATCCACAATCGCCATCTCCATATCCGTCTCCTGCCACTCCCACTGCCACTGCCACTGCCATCACCATTTCGCTTCCGATTTCCATCCACGAGAGCAGAGGACATGTTATGACGTGCCCGTGTAAACGTCAAATGCCAGAACGTCTGTTTGTGCGCCGAGCCGGAGTCCTGGCACTGGAGAGGCGGCAAACAAAGGAGCTGCAGCGGGCTTGGAATGGATTGATAGTGCCGGTGTGTGTGTGTGTCCCATGTCAAGAAATTTACAAGTCAAAGCCAGGACAGGACCCGTTTCTGACAGCCCGTGAGGTCTGCTCCTCTTGCTCCTATTCCTCCACTCCGCCTTGCGACTGCCCTCAATGCTAGTTCCAAGATTTCATCGCCATTGCCTTAATTAATACCAGGAACAACAGGGCCGTGACATCCCTGCGCCTGAGCCTGAAACTGACATGACGCGTGTCGCCATTTGGCCCGGACTCTGTTCATGCCTTGGATAACTTGAGAAAGGAAGGATTTTCCCGTTTATTGGACATTAGACATGTGGCAGTGCGTACAAGTTCTCAGATATGCTTCCCAAGAGCCTGGCTAAAATCGCCGGAGCAATCCGCCTGCCATTGTTGGTTCACCTTGACCACATCGAGTGCTTTCTGCAGCGGTTCCTCGAACTGCTGCAGATCCCTTAATTGCTCTTTGAGCCTGTCCGCATCTTCCGGTCTGTGCAGACTTCCAGCCAGCGTCTGCAGGAGGCTCGTCAGCTGGCGTTTCTTGAACTTTTCGCTGCGGAAAAGTCATCAATTATTCGGGTCGAATTACTTTTGGGGTTAAACTGCCCCCCAACTTACTTGAGTCTCTTGGCGTGGGACAGGACGTGGCTGGCAGCCTCCACGACCAAATGCTCACGTGTCAGTGCAGTCTCCACCGCCAGCAAGTAGCAATCGGTGGTAGCCTTCGTCTCCGACTGCAGCGTGTAGTCCAGGAACTCCCGCAGCAGACTGATGTTGCGGCTGCAGCCGAGCGCCGAGGCCCAGACCTCCTTCTGGGCGACGTTCGTCGTGTTTCTGAACAGCTGCAACAGTTGCTGGAACTCCGCTTCGCCGCCCTGCTCGATGGCGATGCAGTTGGCCACCTCCTGGATGTCGACGGGCAGCTCCAGGGTATTTACATGTCGCATAACCAGCTGCTTGGCCTGATCGATGCAGTCATCCACGCGATAGCGACAGGCTTGGGTGTATGTGAGCCGCATTAAGGACAAGTCCCTGCCGGTCACAGACCTGCTCGTGATGGCTCCCAGCTTGGGCAGGCGCCTGTACAGCACAGCGAGCAGCTTTGCCATGTAAGCCTAGAGGAGATGCCGATGTAATAAAGAGGACTTGAGAGGGCCATGCTGGAACCCACCTTTAACTCTTTGGCCTGCCGCCCACTCAACAACATTCCGATGCGGTTCAAGAGGGCGATACCCCTGTCCCAGGGCAGCTGCTCCTCCTCCCTGTGCAGATACTCGAAGAGGTCGAAGGCCCAGTCATAGCTGCGCAGTTTTACGGCGCCCAGGGCCATAAGGTCATCCATTAGCTGGGCTCTGTTGAACACGTGTATGCCCCCGAAGTTTGGATCGTTCTGCAGACTGCTGATGATCATCCTCCAGTTGTGCTCGTCATAGTTCACCCGGTAAACGGCGCCGACTTGGACATTCATAACGAACCACTCATTGCGCGCTGGCCCCTTGGGTAGCTCCAGTGTCTGTGTCGCGCTGGCGGGACACTCCAGCCAAGACTGGGGACGCGTTTGCTCAAAGTCGGGATGGCTTTGGAGGACAAAGCTGAGCGGCACCCACCAGCAGTGGTCTGTGGCGGCGCCTTGCCTCAGGCCCTTCTCCAGGTAAAACCTCGTTTGATTGAGGCTCACCCAGCCCGTTTCGTAGTCACGCACTGCGGTGACCAATGGATAGCCGCCCTGCAGCGTCCACGTGTCCATGGCTCGACCCAGATCGAAGTCGGACGAAAGCACCTTCTGCTCCACGGCTGCCTGCTGCATGGCCTGCCACAGATCGGCCTGCTCCACAGTCCCAGAGGAGTGTGTGGCGAGATAGGAGCGAATGGCCAGGAAGAAGGCCTCCTCGCCGAGCAGCTTGTGCAGCATGCGCATCATCAGCGCCCCCTTCTCATAGACGTACTTTGTGAACTGGCCGAGGATCTGGGCTGGATCCTGCACCTCACGCGAAATGGCGCGCACCGATCTGGCCGAGTCGCTGTCGAAGAAATGCTCCAAGTCCTTGCCTATGAATCGCTCGCCGCGAGCCAAATCGGGCCGCAGGGCATCCAAGGCCAGATAGGCGAAGTACGTGGATGGACCCTCCTTCAGCCAGAGATCGTTCCACCATTTCATGGTCACGCTGTTGCCGAACCACTGGTGGGCATACTCGTGGGCCAGCGTCTTGGCCTTTCTATCCTTCGCCTCCTCCTGCTCCACGCCCTCGAGGTGCACGAAGTTGCTCTCTCTGAAGGTGACCAGGCCCCAGTTCTCCATGGCTTTGAACCGGTGAGTGGGCGCCGCAAACTGGTCGATCTTCCCCAGGGGAAAGTCCAGCCGAAAGAGTTCCTCAAAGTAGCCGAGCACCTTTGGGGCCATGTCGATGGAGACGTTGCCCTGTGCCAACGCCATGGGCTGCAACCAATTGCGGAAGATCACCCTGTTCCTGGTGTCGCTCTGCACGGTGGCCGCATTGGTCAGGTCGTGAACCGCAAAGGCCACCAGGTACGTGGATGTCCGCAAGAGCTGCTCGTGCTCGCACCAGACATAGTCGGGGAGGCTTTCGCTGAAACGAGCGAAGCGAGCGGATTGGTGGTTGATCGGCTCGGATGAGATCGCATCGATTACTTACTGCTTGCGGCACTTGTGGATCGGCATGTTGCTGAGACCCGTGTAGCTTTTGTGGTAGCCCAGGGTCACATTGACGGTGGCCTTCCACGCGGGTTCATCGAAGCAGGGGAACGCCTGGCGGGCAAACGTGGGCGAGAACTGTGTGACTGCCATGTAACTGATGAAAGGCGGGATGGGGGTCAGTGTCGTCATCGTCTGCCACAATACTCACTGTTTCTCCTTGGTTGCCGCATCCGCGTAGGAGCTGTTGTAGTAGCCCGACTCTGTTGCATTCAGCGCCGACTGAAAGTGCATCGTCAGCTGGTAGCTCTGGCCCAACTGCAGTTCCCGGCACAGGTGCAGGATGTAGTAGTCGAACAGCTCATTCAGCTCGATCTCGATGTCGCTGTCGCTGTCGGAGGGGCAATGCCTCTCGCCTCTGGCCGTAAGTGAAATGCGCGACTTGTCTATCCGTAAATTCCTCGAGTGCAATGTGATGTTTCTGGTCGATCGAAGGACACGCAGATCGATCCGCACCGCACCCTCGAAGCGCAGGTCGGTGGCATTCAGATGGGTGAGAATGCGTATGTCATAGTGCTGTGGTTCCAGCGAGCTGGGCAGCCGATAATGATCGTAGGCAGCCAGGCTGGCCGAAGGCCACAGCAGGATCAGAGCGAGGCAGCAAATGGCACTAGATCCCAACATGCTGAAACAGAGAGAACGTGAGTCAGTCTATCCGCTTGTTTTTTTAAATATAATCTGCGTGCTCCCAGATCCAACATAATTCGCGCTAGGAAGCAGCTGCCACAGGTCCCATGCCCGGGCCACCCGGTAAGGGTGCCGAGGATAAGACTTGGCTCTATAACTCCTTCAAGACGCTCGACAGGGCTCTGGTCGGCGTCTGTCCGAAAAGTCACGAATGCTGTAGCGTGCGGCACTCAAAACCGTATTACAGATTCGATTTGTGTCTCTGCAGTGGATCGATTTGCCCCGGTTACCTGTTTATTGTGTTATTGTTGCTACTAAGCAACTGCAGTCACGTGCCAGTTCAACGATCGCCCGATCACCGTCGTCAGCGCTTTTAAATAATCAACATTAGCCGCTCGAAATTGTACCAGTAATCACGTATATGTATATTCTCCACTCTTCACTCTGAACTGAAATGAATGTGCTCTGTTCTTCGCTCTCAAATGATCTCAACCGAACTAAGCGCACTCGGCGCTAAGCGGCTTTATTTATGGCATTCCGTGAGGTGAAATACTCTCAGACGAGATCAGTAAACAGAACGAAATATTGGAGATTCTTGTTCATTTGTTGATCGTAAAACCACCTGAGCTTAAAAAGATAGGAAAGTATTTATGATATATGATGCCTTAAATGATTTATGGCTGTGGCACTAAGTCCACCGTTGCAGGCGTAGAAATTGTGGAACGAAGTTTGCCTTACATTTTAGATTGATTTTAGTTAAAGATAAAGAACATATATACATACCTAGTAAGTGGGAAACTCAAATCAGACTTGCATGCAAGTTTTATTCGTTAATTGTCTTCGTAGAACACCAAAAAAATATTTAAAAAATATACCGAGAAAGAGGAGAGCCCAGCGAGACTCTCTGAGTTAAGGCCTCCCCTTCAGTGTGCAATTTTGTCAAATTTTGCAAGCTCTCTCCCATTGCACATTAACAGTCCTGATTCTGTTGCACTTTGGAAAAGTAAACCTCCTGCTGCTGCTGCTCCACTGCCTGGAATGGGGAATAGTGGTGGGGAGGCTGCGGAGGAATCACGGCATGTCGCTTTCGAATGGAACATAAAAAATTGAGGGCTTAATTAAAAAGCAAAAATGTGCTGCGATTTTCCGCTTTTTTAACGCCAACAGCAGCAGCAACTTCGCTACGAGTTCATCCTCCAAAAAAGAAAACCCCTCGTTGATGGCCAGGGACGTGACACACACACACACACACACGCGCACTCATATAACATGGGAAAAAGGACACACCAAAAAAAAAAAAAAGGGAAGTGAAACTACTTGGTGGCGACTTTTTGTGCACTCCTTGGAAGCGCCACTGCTTCTCTTTTGTTTCTGCGCTTTCCTTGTCCGCAAATTAAGGTTTTTCCCCAGCAGCTAAGGGCTAAGCTCTCATTTGTGCTCCATGACTTTTGTTGTTAATTAAATTTAGGCTAAAAAGGAGCACGACCTCTCTCGTGTGCTCATTAAAATTGAAATGCGATTGCAGCCGGGGAATGGTGGTCAGGTTCAGATTGGGTTTGCTCCTGCAGATCCTGCCACCAGATGTTGAAAGTTGAACGGACTTTCTATTTGATAGCAATTCGATTGGCAGCGGTGTTTGCTAGGTATACATTTCGAGTCCTTTGTTTCCCTTTGTATTCCCTTGACGAGAAGTTTTTGCCATCAAATTGAATTTATAGTTTGCTTATTTATTATTTATTTATTTTCTCCGGCCAAAGTGTTTCCGCAACATTTCTTTCCAACTTCAATCCCTGCGATTTCCGAACAATTTCAAATTTGAATTTGCAAAACAAACTAAAAGATTCGCACAACAAACTCTTTTCGCAGGGCTGCAGCCGACCTGTTGTCCTGTACAACAGGATTTGTTCTCCCTACTCCCGTCCCGAATCAGGGCAATTGCAGTGCCTGAAAGTGCACCATGGCAGGCCACATAAATAAATGTTTGCACATTTACTTTACCTCTCGCCTGTGTGTTCCTGTGTGTGTGCCTCTGCCAGAGCTCTGCTCTAGCCACCGTCTTCGGACCCCACTCGCCGCCATGTTCCGGGTGTTGTGTACGCTTCGGTTCCTGCTCCCAGCACGTCCATAACTCAACCCTGGCGTGGGAGTTGCTGCTGTTTCTGCTGTTTGCCAGACGCTTTATTTACTTGCAATTTGAAATGGGACTCCACTGCAATCCCAAATACAAATCCCCGGCAACTTCTTCGCTCTGATTCTGCACTGTTCCGCCTGTGATTCCCATCTCTGGAGAGACATTGCCATAACTTTGTATATTGTAATGGCTATGCAATTGGATGAATTTCGACAGGCAGTTCGATGAACTGCACACATCACCGGGGATCGAGAACACTTAGTGGCCCACGACACAGCATTGAGTGGCCCAGACAATGGGGCCAACCGGACGAGCATGGTACACGAAAAATGTAGCCAGAGGACAGACAATTCTGAGTCAAGTCCGAGACTGAATCTCCCGTTCCCACTGCTCACATTATCTCACATCTGCTAGAGATGAGACAAAAGGTATTTAAATTTTAAAAAAAAAAAGCATCGAAATAATCAATACGCTTCGATCAACTATCGCTGCTTGCAAATACCTGATTTACGGAGCGATGGATTAATCGACCGCTGTGTAATCGCGACATTGCCATCCCTGACGAGCAGCCGCAGTCGCAGCTGGCGGGGATTATGCCATGACAATGGTCCGAGTACGCCAAGCAGCGCCATGCAGCGCCATTCGCTCCATTTTCGGGGCAGTTAGCAGAATGTCACGTAGCAAATGCGACAGCGTGGTCAACATAATGAATGGGGCTGCCACCCAGACCCATTGCGATGAGTGCACCAGCAGCAGCAGCAACTGGAGCAGGTGCAAGGGTAGACGCCGTCCTATGCCCCCCTCTGTGATAACCGGGCTATCCGCTCCAACACATGCACCCCGGGAGTTCATGCCTGGCGTCCATTGATTGCTTTGGCGGAGACTATTGCAATAACCTTTCCTCATGTCGGGGTGCGGCCCAAACTGGCGCTGTGCTCGACCGAATGTCACGACATCGCTGCTGCTCGGTCTCCGCTCGGTCTGGCCCGGCACTGGCAGTGGGACAAAAGAACACAAGGAGACAGTAGTTGACTCCAAAAAATGTGTCGATGCACGTGACATTTTCAGCTGCAATTTGCAATTTGATTTTGTTCCCCAAAACGGTCTGCGATGCTCCCCAGTTGTAGGAGCAGCAGTGCAGCAGGATGCCAAGTTTCAGTTTGCTGGCTGCATAAGTTCAAGGATCAAATTGATTCCCTTGGCTGGCAGCAGCTGCGGGTCGGGAACTGGCGTCTGGCTCCACCCTAAGCCCACCCCCATCCCAGTCCGAGGCTGAGGCCGAGTGTGGCCAGGCGAGGCGTCTTTACATTGTTACACTTGACCAATTCGGATTGCAATTACACACCTGACTGTTCCCCCCATTGCCTCCGAACATGACTTTGATAGTGTCTCGGTGTAGCTGTGTAGCTGTGCAACTGGGTGTGCTATCCTGCCAAAGTGCCCCAGCAACTATTTGTGTTGGCTACTCGTCGCTCCTCCAATCTTCTCTCCTAGTGTTCCTCAAGCTCTTGCTCTTGCTCTTGCTCTGGCTGTGGCTCCTTTTCCAAAGAGGGGGGATGTTGGGCAGGTGGATATTCAATAGCATCTTTTCTATCTTCATTAACATCAATCTTCGGCCTGGACTCACTTATATCTTACCTACTTATTCACTTATCTGATACCCTTGCTGTGGCTGTTCCTCCCAAGACCTTCACCGGAGTGTTCAATGCTGTCGAGTGTCAATCCGCTGCTTCACTTAGCCAATCTTCGTTCCTTTACCTGTTCACCCTTCAAGCAGGCTTAGGTAAGCCTGTCTGACAGTGTACAACAGTATTTCATCCATTCGACATTGAGCTAACGTAAAAGTACCAAGATGCCTGCTGATTTGTAAGTGACTAATGGGGGATTAACCATTATTTAGACAACTAATCGCCCGCTCCCTGCACAGTCTCTCGCTGCTCAATAGCCGCGATTCCTCGCTGATCTCATCGAACAATCCCATCATCAATGATCTGGTAAAGCCCATGAGCCTGGAGCTGAGCACCGCCGTGAAGCTGATCGTTAAGACGCGGCGCCAGCGCATGCAGGAGCTGTTCGACCAGGAGCACGAGTGGGAGAAGGAGGAACTGTCGCGGCTCGGACTGAGCCGCATCAATGACACCTACAAGTGCTGCACGCCCGATGGATTGCGCAAGGTTAAGCTCTAGGCTTTTACTGCACAGATTTCCACTCTGAAAATTCCAAATTTGTTTGTCTGATCTCTTTGAGAATCCACTTGCTGAAGTTGCTGCAGCAATTGGCTTCAGTTGGATGCGAAAGTCGGGGAATAAAATTCATTTTACTCGTTATATTTTACTCCCCCTAAGCCTTCCGCTTTTGTTTCAGCTTCCCAGTTTTTCCGGCGGTCAACTGTCGGCCGTATAATAAATTGATTTCGTCGGCTTTGTTTGCGGCCATTAATCTATCTATGTGGAGGCAGCTGCACGACCACGCCCCCAGCTCGGATTTGTTGTTCATTGTTTAATGAATGGCAGGCAAATTTCGCCGCTTTTGTTCCTGCGTCTGTGTCCTGTCCTGTCCTGTGCTGTCCTGTGTCTTTGTCCTGTGTCTGTGGTCGGGTAAAAGCCCTTTAGAATGGTGGAGATCTGTGAACGGTTTTTTCCCAGCTACCCAGATATTTGTCTCTTTTTTTGTGGCATGCTCGCTCCGTTGGACAAAACACAACTGATAATCAGGGGCCTACAAGGCCTAGGCTCAATAAAAGCGCCACTTGCCCGGATTAATTGAAAGCCAAAAGCGAGAGAACTTTCCACCCAAAAGAGCGGAGCATGTCCTCTGGTCCTCTGCTCCATCATCATTTGTCATTGTCAGCCAACGGAGTGTGATGGCCCGCTCCATTTTGCACTGGGCCTCCCTCTTAAGTAGATGAGATAAGGACGGGAATGGTGCCCGATTCTGATTCTGATTCTGTCCCGTGTTCCGCGCTGCACTCATCTCCATCTCGCGTTGAGTGCACTCGGCTGCACTTCCTCCCGTTTGACTTTTGAGCCCGATTCGACGGCACCCACCCGTCCCCTTCTTCGTTTTTGTGTGCATTCAGATGCGCTAATCAAATTATAAATCGCACCCATTGGAAAGTCGTTCGGTGCAGTATCCAACATTGTCATCATCAGCCCAGAGAATCATAATTCTCACAAAAGAAGAGGCAAGCAGCCCTGTCCAGCCCTATGCAGCCCTGTCACTCCTCATTCCCCGCCCTGGCCTGCCTTTTCTTTTTTGTTCCACCAACCCATCTATGCATTTTTTTTCCCCCTGTTTGAGTTGCTGTGGGTCTGCTATAATGGATGTCAGTGGGGCTGCATCTGGGTCGCAGGTCCATTTACCTCTTCGCTTTTGCCAAATTTTTGTTTTTTCCTCGCGAAAAGGCCGAGGGCTGTACTGTGTTCAGGTGTTGGCCCGGAACATGCCACATGGGGCGCATTAAACAATGCCATTTCTTTAATTAACAATTTGCATTTGCTGTTTTTCCCCCTGATACTATACTATGTACGGCCTTTTGTTTCGCTTAATTGATGTTTACTTTGGGCAACTATTCCACATTCACTTGCCAAAATAGAGCTCCACCAACAGGGGAGTAGTGGATAGCATCGTATCCTTGCCTTTGCTCTGTTTTAAACTCTGCCCTGCCTCACGCCCAAGTGGTTAATTTCATTGGATTGCATTCCGGCTGCGGCTATGTGGGCTGCTCCTTTGCTAATGAATCAAAATCCTATCCAATGATGCAAGCTGGATGGAAATCTGTTTGCGGTGGTTCCTTCCTCTTGCTAGCCACTGGCTTCCTTCAGCTACCTCAGATAGTAATTTATTTCTTAAAAAGTGAAATCCATTAACACGAGCTTCTTTTCCCATCTCTCTCTCTCTCTCTATCTATCTCTGGTCCCCGTTGTCCGCCCACTTTGAAAGAGAGAAATTGCAATCACCTTTGTAATTGTGCTCTGCTGCTTTTCAGCTTAATCGCAATGGGAATGCCAACAGCTTTGCTTTGTGCACTAAAAGTATTAAATTTCTTCAAATATTCCGGGCATACATAAGCCAGAAAGCAACGGTGCTACCAGCCTTTTGTGGGGATTCCCCTTTATAGCTTTCGTTTGGTCATCGTCGTCGTCGTCGTCGCGCAGTAAGTCACAACTAAAATGCTCTCCATTCCTTTTGCTGCCATTTTCTGGCTTTATCGTGGCCAGCGCTTAACTTTAAAAATAGTTTTGTATTGTTGCTATTCGCTTTGTTAATGGTTTCGGAAAATAGAATCGCACGAGTGCGCTCCAAGGAATCCCTTTAGTGCTGTAAAGAGGATGTTAGCGACTTGAATGTTGGATAAAAGGCCATTTTAAAGTGGAACGAATCCTGTCCATGCACTCATTCTATGCTGAAGTTATACAATATAAATGTACATACGTATACATATAGCACATACATATGCACATACATATGTATAATACATATGTTTAGAATTCTTGAATATAGCACACAATCGATCGAGAGCACAAATACTCTCTGTAAACTCAAACCTTAAACGCAAAACTGAGCAGTGCACTCTCCCTGCTAGCAGCGATCGGGCTGGATGTACAGAATTTATGTAAATCGCAACTACTGGCGGGTTCGGACAAACTTCGCATTGCTGCTGAGATAAAGTTTTGTAAACATAAACCTTTTTGACGATTGCCGATAAACTTGAGTAAGCTGAAACCAAAATAAACAATAATCTGCTGAATTTCATTTGACTTATCCACTTGCACAGCGGATATACAATGCGACTCAAGCTTTGTATGGTTTTTGCCATCATTCTGTTGATCCCATCCTCACGCAGCGCGATTCACGAGGCCGTGGAGATAATAGAGATGATCAGAAATGTGAGCAGCGCGATCTTGAAAGCCTGGGATGTGATTGAGTCCCTACCAGATAATGGCACCTATGACAAGCAGCGCCAACTGATGAACCGCATCGAGGCGGTGGATGACCACATCCGTAGTTTGGAGCAAATGGAATCTCTTCACACTGCCCTGACCATCGATACCTTGATCCAGGAGTTTCACCAGCAATCCGTACTACTGCACAAGCTGAATCTGGTCAAAGACCTCACCACAATCGTCAAAACCCGGTACGCACAGTTGAGCGACTATGTGCAGCATAAAGATGCTCTGGAGGCCGCCACGCTTCTGAAATTTGCCGAGTGGAACGTGGACCCGGGCTCCAATTCATTGGCTTTCCAGCTGGATCTCCTGCATGCGAGTCTGTTTGGGGATGATGAGCAGGCGGACAGCAAGACCGACTCTGCCAACACCCTGCTGTCCCAGCTTACGATCAACTACGAGGAGTCACCGGTCCAGATGTGCGTGGCAAAACACTCGGCCCAGCAGTTCGCTTTTCAGCTTTTCACAAAGGCAGCCCTCACCGAAGTCAAGGCATACAGCATGATGGAGTTTTCGTGGATGATCCAGCGGGAGCTCGGACAGGGCAACTTCACTCAGGAGATTGATTTGATGCGCCAGAACTACCAACGGCGTATGGACGCCTCCGTGAAGGTTCTCAGCCAGGTGATGTCTCGCAGCGGACGAGTCTACTGGCGCTGTGATCCTGGAAAGAACAAGCACGTGTCCGGAGAGACCTTCGATCGGGTTACGCGTCTCCTACAGGGCTACGTGGAGAACGAGGCCAACTTGGGCGACGACCAGTCATGCTGGGGTACCTGTGGCGACTACCAGGACACTCGCTCCAATGGCTGCTACAAGGGAGCTGAGGAGCTCTGCGGCAAGCAGCCGAAGTGCAACGGAAAACTCTACAACTGCGGTGAAATGGACTCTGAAGTAGTGATCTGCCCGTCCGGGGAAACTCCTCGCGACGCTACGAATACATTCAGCCCGATGGGCCGATTCTCGGCCGGAAGAGCTCCAGCGGAAAATGCGAGTCTCCCACTGTAACGGCCTCATCCTCGTCGCACTATCTTTTCTGGCGATGCTCCAACTGCTTCTGCCTGTGCGACGAGCAGGGTCCGCTCTCTGATCGCTACTTCAACTTGCGTGACTCGCTGTCGGACTTCATGGAGAACAAGGTGGTAACAGGTGTGCGCTTCGTGAAGAGTAATCGTGTCTTCCACTTGCAGCTGCAGCAGGGCGAGCTCTTGCCCCGTGGGGCAATCAATGTGTCCTCTCTGGAGTGGCTGCCCCTGGAAGCGTACCACCCAAGCGATGTGGATGTTCGCAACGACTACGACTATCACACTCTCGCCATCGACAGCCGCGCCATGGACCTGGACGAGATAACTTCCGGCTCAAATCGGTCCCTTGTGGTGACTGGTGCCCGCTTTCGCGTCTGGGGCAAGCATCTCAATCTGGAGGTGCGGTTCACCTATTTCGACTTTCCCACTGGACGCCTGGTGGAGCCGAAGCGCAACAGCGTCTGGCTGGACAACAGCAACACGGAGACAACCGGCGAGAAGCCACGTGAAGAGCTGGTCCTCAAGGAGGCTGATGTGCCCACAGCCTCAGAGCAGTCCTCGATGCCTCTGTCCAAATCGAATCAGTTTATCAAGTTTTTCAGCTCCAGCAAGGTGAAAGACGTATCCCAGAACACTGTACCCTTCATTGATGTGCAGGAGGTTGTGCCCCATCCGGCTGTTCCTCTGGCCGGCCTGGGCATCTATCACAAGGGTCGTCCTGGTTTCGGAGGCTTCTTAGCTCCCAAGGTGGTTACCTATGATTACTCGCAGTATCTGAAGGAAATTCAAAACCCAGTTAAAACAAATTAAACTTTTAACCTACATATATATATTTTCATGTCGTTTCTAGATATGCCAAAAGTGAAAAATATATTATATATAATATATATGTTCAGAAAGTCCATTTTTTGTAGCTTTTCACTTGAAAATTAATTTAATAAGTAAAATCGCGCCTAATTTCGAATCACAACAGCCAACATTACTGTAAAGCGCAATAACAGACCTGCCGCTGTTACGCTGGTTACAGAAATACCCTAATGCGTTTCAAAATCCAGCTCTGCTTTTGACTTGACATTGAAGTTTTTAAACTTTCAACTAGAAGGGACGGGACGGGACGCCACTGTAACCAACACCACCACATGTTATTGGGCCTACTTCGTCGAGGTTTTTCGCGACCACATTTCAATCAGCATCATCTGAACGCGCAGCAGCTTTTCTTGGGTGCAGCTATACTCTGTGCACAGACAAGGAACATGGCCGGCGAGATTTCATTGGAAGAGGCCAAGAAAAAGGCCGCCCGCACCGCCGTAGACGAGTGGGTGACGGAGGACACCAAGATCCTGGGGATTGGCAGCGGCTCGACGGTCGTGTTTGCGGTGCAGCGCATTGCGGAGCGTGTGTGGAAGGAGGGCGAGCTGACCGACCTAATCTGTGTGCCCTCATCCTACCAGGCTCAGCATCTCATTTTGGACTACAATCTTAACTTGGGCTCGCTGGATCGCAATCCCAACATCGATGTGGCCATCGACGGAGCCGATGAGGTGGACACGCACATGGTGTGCATCAAGGGCGGCGGTGGCTGCCTGCTCCAGGAGAAGGTTGTGGCCTCCTGCGCCAAGAAGTTCATTGTGGTGGCCGATTACACGAAGCAATCGGCGCCTTTTGTGGGGATTCCCCTTTATAGCTTTCGTTTGGTCATCGTCGTCGTCGTCGTCGCGCAGTAAGTCACAACTAAAATGCTCTCCATATAATCGCACGAGTGCGCTCCAAGGAATCCCTTTAGTGCTGTAAAGAGGATGTTAGCGACTTGAATGTTGGATAAAAGGCCATTTTAAAGTGGAACGAATCCTGTCCATGCACTCATTCTATGCTGAAGTTATACAATATAAATGTACATACGTATACATATAGAACATACATATGCACATACATATGTATAATACATATGTTTAGAATTCTTGAATATAGCACACAATCGATCGAGAGCACAAATACTCTCTGTAAACTCAAACCTTAAACGCAAAACTGAGCAGTGCACTCTCCCTGCTAGCAGCGATCGGGCTGGATGTACAGAATTTATGTAAATCGCAACTACTGGCGGGTTCGGACAAACTTCGCATTGCTGCTGAGATAAAGTTTTGTAAACATAAACCTTTTTGACGATTGCCGATAAACTTGAGTAAGCTGAAACCAAAATAAACAATAATCTGCTGAATTTCATTTGACTTATCCACTTGCACAGCGGATATACAATGCGACTCAAGCTTTGTATGGTTTTTGCCATCATTCTGTTGATCCCATCCTCACGCAGCGCGATTCACGAGGCCGTGGAGATAATAGAGATGATCAGAAATGTGAGCAGCGCGATCTTGAAAGCCTGGGATGTGATTGAGTCCCTACCAGATAATGGCACCTATGACAAGCAGCGCCAACTGATGAACCGCATCGAGGCGGTGGATGACCACATCCGTAGTTTGGAGCAAATGGAATCTCTTCACACTGCCCTGACCATCGATACCTTGATCCAGGAGTTTCACCAGCAATCCGTACTACTGCACAAGCTGAATCTGGTCAAAGACCTCACCACAATCGTCAAAACCCGGTACGCACAGTTGAGCGACTATGTGCAGCATAAAGATGCTCTGGAGGCCGCCACGCTTCTGAAATTTGCCGAGTGGAACGTGGACCCGGGCTCCAATTCATTGGATTTCCAGCTGGATCTCCTGCATGCGAGTCTGTTTGGGGATGATGAGCAGGCGGACAGCAAGACCGACTCTGCCAACACCCTGCTGTCCCAGCTTACGATCAACTACGAGGAGTCACCGGTCCAGATGTGCGTGGCAAAACACTCGGCCCAGCAGTTCGCTTTTCAGCTTTTCACAAAGGCAGCCCTCACCGAAGTCAAGGCATACAGCATGATGGAGTTTTCGTGGATGATCCAGCGGGAGCTCGGACAGGGCAACTTCACTCAGGAGATTGATTTGATGCGCCAGAACTACCAACGGCGTATGGACGCCTCCGTGAAGGTTCTCAGCCAGGTGATGTCTCGCAGCGGACGAGTCTACTGGCGCTGTGATCCTGGAAAGAACAAGCACGTGTCCGGAGAGACCTTCGATCGGGTTACGCGTCTCCTACAGGGCTACGTGGAGAACGAGGCCAACTTGGGCGACGACCAGTCATGCTGGGGTACCTGTGGCGACTACCAGGACACTCGCTCCAATGGCTGCTACAAGGGAGCTGAGGAGCTCTGCGGCAAGCAGCCGAAGTGCAACGGAAAACTCTACAACTGCGGTGAAATGGACTCTGAAGTAGTGATCTGCCCGTCCGGGGAAACTCCTCGCGACGCTACGAATACATTCAGCCCGATGGGCCGATTCTCGGCCGGAAGAGCTCCAGCGGAAAATGCGAGTCTCCCACTGTAACGGCCTCATCCTCGTCGCACTATCTTTTCTGGCGATGCTCCAACTGCTTCTGCCTGTGCGACGAGCAGGGTCCGCTCTCTGATCGCTACTTCAACTTGCGTGACTCGCTGTCGGACTTCATGGAGAACAAGGTGGTAACAGGTGTGCGCTTCGTGAAGAGTAATCGTGTCTTCCACTTGCAGCTGCAGCAGGGCGAGCTCTTGCCCCGTGGGGCAATCAATGTGTCCTCTCTGGAGTGGCTGCCCCTGGAAGCGTACCACCCAAGCGATGTGGATGTTCGCAACGACTACGACTATCACACTCTCGCCATCGACAGCCGCGCCATGGACCTGGACGAGATAACTTCCGGCTCAAATCGGTCCCTTGTGGTGACTGGTGCCCGCTTTCGCGTCTGGGGCAAGCATCTCAATCTGGAGGTGCGGTTCACCTATTTCGACTTTCCCACTGGACGCCTGGTGGAGCCGAAGCGCAACAGCGTCTGGCTGGACAACAGCAACACGGAGACAACCGGCGAGAAGCCACGTGAAGAGCTGGTCCTCAAGGAGGCTGATGTGCCCACAGCCTCAGAGCAGTCCTCGATGCCTCTGTCCAAATCGAATCAGTTTATCAAGTTTTTCAGCTCCAGCAAGGTGAAAGACGTATCCCAGAACACTGTACCCTTCATTGATGTGCAGGAGGTTGTGCCCCATCCGGCTGTTCCTCTGGCCGGCCTGGGCATCTATCACAAGGGTCGTCCTGGTTTCGGAGGCTTCTTAGCTCCCAAGGTGGTTACCTATGATTACTCGCAGTATCTGAAGGAAATTCAAAACCCAGTTAAAACAAATTAAACTTTTAACCTACATATATATATTTTCATGTCGTTTCTAGATATGCCAAAAGTGAAAAATATATTATATATAATATATATGTTCAGAAAGTCCATTTTTTGTAGCTTTTCACTTGAAAATTAATTTAATAAGTAAAATCGCGCCTAATTTCGAATCACAACAGCCAACATTACTGTAAAGCGCAATAACAGACCTGCCGCTGTTACACTGGTTACAGAAATACCCTAATGCGTTTCAAAATCCAGCTCTGCTTTTGACTTGACATTGAAGTTTTTAAACTTTCAACTAGAAGGGACGGGACGGGACGCCACTGTAACCAACACCACCACATGTTATTGGGCCTACTTCGTCGAGGTTTTTCGCGACCACATTTCAATCAGCATCATCTGAACGCGCAGCAGCTTTTCTTGGGTGCAGCTATACTCTGTGCACAGACAAGGAACATGGCCGGCGAGATTTCATTGGAAGAGGCCAAGAAAAAGGCCGCCCGCACCGCCGTAGACGAGTGGGTGACGGAGGACACCAAGATCCTGGGGATTGGCAGCGGCTCGACGGTCGTGTTTGCGGTGCAGCGCATTGCGGAGCGTGTGTGGAAGGAGGGCGAGCTGACCGACCTAATCTGTGTGCCCTCATCCTACCAGGCTCAGCATCTCATTTTGGACTACAATCTTAACTTGGGCTCGCTGGATCGCAATCCCAACATCGATGTGGCCATCGACGGAGCCGATGAGGTGGACACGCACATGGTGTGCATCAAGGGCGGCGGTGGCTGCCTGCTCCAGGAGAAGGTTGTGGCCTCCTGCGCCAAGAAGTTCATTGTGGTGGCCGATTACACGAAGCAATCGGCGCCTTTTGTGGGGATTCCCCTTTATAGCTTTCGTTTGGTCATCGTCGTCGTCGTCGTCGCGCAGTAAGTCACAACTAAAATGCTCTCCATATAATCGCACGAGTGCGCTCCAAGGAATCCCTTTAGTGCTGTAAAGAGGATGTTAGCGACTTGAATGTTGGATAAAAGGCCATTTTAAAGTGGAACGAATCCTGTCCATGCACTCATTCTATGCTGAAGTTATACAATATAAATGTACATACGTATACATATAGAACATACATATGCACATACATATGTATAATACATATGTTTAGAATTCTTGAATATAGCACACAATCGATCGAGAGCACAAATACTCTCTGTAAACTCAAACCTTAAACGCAAAACTGAGCAGTGCACTCTCCCTGCTAGCAGCGATCGGGCTGGATGTACAGAATTTATGTAAATCGCAACTACTGGCGGGTTCGGACAAACTTCGCATTGCTGCTGAGATAAAGTTTTGTAAACATAAACCTTTTTGACGATTGCCGATAAACTTGAGTAAGCTGAAACCAAAATAAACAATAATCTGCTGAATTTCATTTGACTTATCCACTTGCACAGCGGATATACAATGCGACTCAAGCTTTGTATGGTTTTTGCCATCATTCTGTTGATCCCATCCTCACGCAGCGCGATTCACGAGGCCGTGGAGATAATAGAGATGATCAGAAATGTGAGCAGCGCGATCTTGAAAGCCTGGGATGTGATTGAGTCCCTACCAGATAATGGCACCTATGACAAGCAGCGCCAACTGATGAACCGCATCGAGGCGGTGGATGACCACATCCGTAGTTTGGAGCAAATGGAATCTCTTCACACTGCCCTGACCATCGATACCTTGATCCAGGAGTTTCACCAGCAATCCGTACTACTGCACAAGCTGAATCTGGTCAAAGACCTCACCACAATCGTCAAAACCCGGTACGCACAGTTGAGCGACTATGTGCAGCATAAAGATGCTCTGGAGGCCGCCACGCTTCTGAAATTTGCCGAGTGGAACGTGGACCCGGGCTCCAATTCATTGGCTTTCCAGCTGGATCTCCTGCATGCGAGTCTGTTTGGGGATGATGAGCAGGCGGACAGCAAGACCGACTCTGCCAACACCCTGCTGTCCCAGCTTACGATCAACTACGAGGAGTCACCGGTCCAGATGTGCGTGGCAAAACACTCGGCCCAGCAGTTCGCTTTTCAGCTTTTCACAAAGGCAGCCCTCACCGAAGTCAAGGCATACAGCATGATGGAGTTTTCGTGGATGATCCAGCGGGAGCTCGGACAGGGCAACTTCACTCAGGAGATTGATTTGATGCGCCAGAACTACCAACGGCGTATGGACGCCTCCGTGAAGGTTCTCAGCCAGGTGATGTCTCGCAGCGGACGAGTCTACTGGCGCTGTGATCCTGGAAAGAACAAGCACGTGTCCGGAGAGACCTTCGATCGGGTTACGCGTCTCCTACAGGGCTACGTGGAGAACGAGGCCAACTTGGGCGACGACCAGTCATGCTGGGGTACCTGTGGCGACTACCAGGACACTCGCTCCAATGGCTGCTACAAGGGAGCTGAGGAGCTCTGCGGCAAGCAGCCGAAGTGCAACGGAAAACTCTACAACTGCGGTGAAATGGACTCTGAAGTAGTGATCTGCCCGTCCGGGGGAAACTCCTCGCGACGCTACGAATACATTCAGCCCGATGGGCCGATTCTCGGCCGGAAGAGCTCCAGCGGAAAATGCGAGTCTCCCACTGTAACGGCCTCATCCTCGTCGCACTATCTTTTCTGGCGATGCTCCAACTGCTTCTGCCTGTGCGACGAGCAGGGTCCGCTCTCTGATCGCTACTTCAACTTGCGTGACTCGCTGTCGGACTTCATGGAGAACAAGGTGGTAACAGGTGTGCGCTTCGTGAAGAGTAATCGTGTCTTCCACTTGCAGCTGCAGCAGGGCGAGCTCTTGCCCCGTGGGGCAATCAATGTGTCCTCTCTGGAGTGGCTGCCCCTGGAAGCGTACCACCCAAGCGATGTGGATGTTCGCAACGACTACGACTATCACACTCTCGCCATCGACAGCCGCGCCATGGACCTGGACGAGATAACTTCCGGCTCAAATCGGTCCCTTGTGGTGACTGGTGCCCGCTTTCGCGTCTGGGGCAAGCATCTCAATCTGGAGGTGCGGTTCACCTATTTCGACTTTCCCACTGGACGCCTGGTGGAGCCGAAGCGCAACAGCGTCTGGCTGGACAACAGCAACACGGAGACAACCGGCGAGAAGCCACGTGAAGAGCTGGTCCTCAAGGAGGCTGATGTGCCCACAGCCTCAGAGCAGTCCTCGATGCCTCTGTCCAAATCGAATCAGTTTATCAAGTTTTTCAGCTCCAGCAAGGTGAAAGACGTATCCCAGAACACTGTACCCTTCATTGATGTGCAGGAGGTTGTGCCCCATCCGGCTGTTCCTCTGGCCGGCCTGGGCATCTATCACAAGGGTCGTCCTGGTTTCGGAGGCTTCTTAGCTCCCAAGGTGGTTACCTATGATTACTCGCAGTATCTGAAGGAAATTCAAAACCCAGTTAAAACAAATTAAACTTTTAACCTACATATATATATTTTCATGTCGTTTCTAGATATGCCAAAAGTGAAAAATATATTATATATAATATATATGTTCAGAAAGTCCATTTTTTGTAGCTTTTCACTTGAAAATTAATTTAATAAGTAAAATCGCGCCTAATTTCGAATCACAACAGCCAACATTACTGTAAAGCGCAATAACAGACCTGCCGCTGTTACGCTGGTTACAGAAATACCCTAATGCGTTTCAAAATCCAGCTCTGCTTTTGACTTGACATTGAAGTTTTTAAACTTTCAACTAGAAGGGACGGGACGGGACGCCACTGTAACCAACACCACCACATGTTATTGGGCCTACTTCGTCGAGGTTTTTCGCGACCACATTTCAATCAGCATCATCTGAACGCGCAGCAGCTTTTCTTGGGTGCAGCTATACTCTGTGCACAGACAAGGAACATGGCCGGCGAGATTTCATTGGAAGAGGCCAAGAAAAAGGCCGCCCGCACCGCCGTAGACGAGTGGGTGACGGAGGACACCAAGATCCTGGGGATTGGCAGCGGCTCGACGGTCGTGTTTGCGGTGCAGCGCATTGCGGAGCGTGTGTGGAAGGAGGGCGAGCTGACCGACCTAATCTGTGTGCCCTCATCCTACCAGGCTCAGCATCTCATTTTGGACTACAATCTTAACTTGGGCTCGCTGGATCGCAATCCCAACATCGATGTGGCCATCGACGGAGCCGATGAGGTGGACACGCACATGGTGTGCATCAAGGGCGGCGGTGGCTGCCTGCTCCAGGAGAAGGTTGTGGCCTCCTGCGCCAAGAAGTTCATTGTGGTGGCCGATTACACGAAGCAATCGGCGCGCCTGGGCGAGCAATGGTGTCTGGGCGTACCCATTGAGGTTACTCCTATTGCGTATGTTCCCATCAAGTTGCGGATCGAGGCCATGTTTGGAGGCGAGGTCTCGCTGCGCATGGCTAAGGTAAAGGCTGGACCCATTATAACCGATAATGGAAACTTTCTGCTCGACTGGAAGTTCGTTGCCAAGCGGGAGTACAACTGGGATGAGGTGAATCGCGGCATCACCATGATCCCAGGCGTCCTGGAGACGGGACTCTTCGTGGACATGACCCACAAGTGCTATTTCGGCATGGCCGATGGCAATGTTAAGGCTCAGACCAAGTAAATCTTTGTACACTGCTATGTTCACAGGGATTAGATTAATATTAAGAAGTGTTGGCCATCAATAAAGGAATTTGCATCTTGCATTTATCTACACATGTATACTTGCTCGGTTGTCTGGTTTATAGGTACAACAAATAAATAACCAAAGGAACTACTGTAAATCCTAGACCATTTCACATTCCTACTACTTGCACACGTGTATTTATATATTCTAAAACGCCTTCTTGCTACGCGCTGGGAGCACCTGCTCCTTCATATAGTTGAAAAGGGAGAGCAGCCCCTGCTTCTTGTTCCGCGAGAAGTAATTGCTGACCACGTCCGGACTCCGTCTGCTCTGCTCATTCACCGTGGGCAGGACGCTGTCGTTGGCACTGAGCGAGACGAACAGTGCGAAGGGCACGATCCACATGCAAATGGTGAAGTAGGCAAGCACCTAGCGATACTAATGATTAGTGTTTTAATTCAAACCATATCCAAGGCTTTAAGTCACCTGCGTGAAAGGCACATAAACGGTGGTAAAATGCTGAAATGCCAGCAAATGATTGACCACCAGCATGACTAGGGAGCCCAGAAAGGGCACAGACAGCAGCCGTATGAATGGGAAGCCACCCATTATCGATAGGTGGATGCCCTGCGCCACAAAGCCGCACAGCAGCATGCTCCAGGGGAAATCCTCAAACACCATCAGCATGATGTACACAAAGATGGTGAAGCTGATCATGAACAGAATGCATCGCCGTGCCTGTGTCGTGTACTCTTCCGCGAGTTCCGCCAAGTAATAAAGTCCAGCCACTGGAAGAACATTGCAGACGTAAACAGAAACGAAACAATGGGCGTCACACCCGAACCGAGCAGCTCACCTATGGACAGTGTGAGGAACGTGATCTGTATACCAAGGGATATCCATCCCAGTAGGTACAGGAAACTCATTACATAAACTACACTCTATATACTTTGTTTAATAAATATAATGCCGATGGCACCGCCAAAACAAAACAATAAGATTTGTTGATACTATATCGATACCGACGATATTTATATTTTGGATACAATAGTATACGCTCTCTCTCGATCTGGCAGTGTCGGTCGTAGGTAAAGAGAAAGGTTGGAACAGAATCTACAAGAAGAATATAAGTATGCCTGGGATCCGCGCCTTAAACAAACAAAAACTAACAAATAATTTTATGTTCCGCGGCTTAACTATGTACTCAACTGTTTAGATAGATCGGGGCTAAATGGGTTAAGTTCGTTTTTTTCCTCGGTATATTTACGGTATATTTTGAAAAGGAAAAGGTATATTTTGGTATATTTTTTAGGGTATTTATCGAAAAATCCGCGGTCGAGCGCGTGGTATGCACGCTTTATTTTCGCAAGTAAACTAAATTATTTTGTAAATTTGCCACTGCTGTGAATCTTTGGTGCGCGTTAAACGTAGTTTCACAATTTGTACAGCTTGACTATGTCAGAGGGCCGTGAAAGCGGTAATGATGCGCTGGCTGGGGCGGCGCAAGAGGATGTCGATGCGGAAGCCGAGACGGAGGCTGAGGCCGCTCTGATGGCCGAAGCTGTGGCAATTGCATACCAAAGCGAAGACGATGGTGATGATGGGGCAGCCGCTGAAGAAGTAGGAGCCGAGGAGGAAGTCATGAGCGCAGGTGATGCTGAAGCGGCAGAGGAAAATGACAGCGACAGCAGCCCCGCCGCCGACGAAGCCTTTGCCAATCAAGAGGAAGACACAGCCGCCGATAGGCGCTCGTCCACCAAGAAGGAGCTGACGCAAATCATCGACCGGTGGGAACAGCAGCAGACCCAAAGTGGCTACGATCCGGTGCCCACACTGAAGAGGTAAGGCGAAAGCGAATAAATCTATATATTTATAAGCATAAATATTAATGAACAAATTGAACAGTCTGGCGGAGATATTTGAGCGCGAAAAGGACGCATACATGCGCAAGGATCCAGATCCCCTGGACTCGAGGCATCCATATCGCGCCGATCCCAGCTGCCAGTATGGACTGCTCCTCAAGCTGCTCTTCCGCAGAGATGTGTTCATGGGAAAGGTGAGCAAAGCAATCAATTACTATTTGGCATCAAATTAAATAAGCTTTTTGTACGATACCAGCTGCTAAACGACTATCTGCGCGAGAACTACTTTAGTCGGCAGACCATAAGTCGCAGCTCCCTGGAGCTAAACATCCTGGCGTGCCGTCTTATCCTGGAGATTATGCCAGGTCTGGAGACAACTGCCGTATTTCAAACAGCGAACGACGATGGTACCATCAATCGCATCTACAGCTGGGCCGAGGACAGCATTGAGCCCCTCCAGAGCTATGCCACCGGACTGCTGGCCGAGGCCATGGAGGTCAGTGACATTGCGATCAACTATCGCGATCAGAACATGCGCCTGGTACCCAAGATGATCAAGCGCCTGCACATGCTTCTTGCCATAAGCAAAAGCGCGTCAGGGGACCATCCATCGGCGCTTAACTATTCAGCCGAGAGCAGCGCTTCTGGCGGATTGCTCTGTTGGATGGCCTGCGGGAACGGTGCGTCGGCTCCGCAGTCACCGCAGCACAACGGAAGCGGCATTGCGAGCTCAAACCATGGCGATGCCTCCAACATGTCGATTCTCTTCGAGAACAGCCGCGATGCTTTCTCCCAGTCGCGCTACTACAAGCGGATGTACATACCGCTGCACCCACCAACGGCCGATGCCAGCCAAAAGCTGATTATGCGCTTCCTCACCAGCCTCGGCGAGTATCAGGAGTTCCTGGCCATGGCCTTCGAGAATAATGTGATGCAGCTGATATTCGGCTATCTGGAGAACCTGGATCGCCGCGACACTTGCCTCGCCTACGAGGTGCTCAAGTACTTGGCCTCCCTGCTGTGCCACAAGAAATTTGCTCTGGAGTTTATATCCCACGGCGGCCTGGAGGTAAGTGAATCTGCAGGGCGAAAACTCCTGGAAAATATCTCATAGAATCCTACCCTATCCTATTTAGCTGCTGCTGAAGGTACCCCGCCCTAGTCTGGCCACTACGGGCGTGTCCATTGCCATTTACTATCTGGCGTACTGCGAGGATGCCATGGAGCGCATATGCAGCATGCAACGGCCGCTCATTTCGGAGCTGGTACGCTACGCATTGTGGATATTGGGTCGCTGCCATGACTCCTCCAAGTGCCATGCCACCATGTTCTTCAGTCTGAGCTTCCAGTTCAAGGTGATTCTGGACGAGTTCGATGCCCAGGATGGTCTGCGTAAGCTTTACAATGTTGTAAGTAGCTCTAAACGCTCTCAAATCCAAGCACATTGACTGATTCTGTGGGTATATTGCAGATATCCGTGCTGAAGATACTCGATCCCAGCCAGAATGACAGCGACAACGATTCGGATATCAACGATGATGTGGAGTGCGCCTCTCGCCAGATGGTGCGCCACGTCTGCGTGGCCCTCAAGCGCTATATGGAGGCGCATTTCTTCTTCAAGTACAACAGCTTCCTGTCGCAGCACTATGCGACCTCCTCCTCGCCCTCGTCATCGAACTACTTCAACCAGAATCCCACTGTGGCGGCCAAACTCACCTTCGACCAGTTGCACGAGCAGATTCGCACACTCCAGGAGCACACATCGATCCGCGGCCACTGGCAGCCCGTCGACCAGCTGATGAAGCTGGGCGGGATCTCAATGCTGCTGCGAATTATAGCCTTCAGCTACGACTGGGTGAACAGCGGTCGCTCGGAGACGGTTCGATCTGCCTTAGATGCGCTCAGCGTGTGCTGTGTGATTCCCCGGGTCTATGTGGTGCTCTGCGAGCGCATACAGATGCTGGACAAGACGACCACCTCGGGCTTCTGTTCGGTGCTGGGAGCGGCGGCCGGAGAAATCACCTCTGACGCCGAGGTGCTCAAGTCGGCTCTTGCCGTGCTCTGCCACTGCGTCTGCTCGCCGATCATACGCAAGGACAGCGGCAACAGCCTGATTAAGTTTGGCAACTCCTCCAGGAAGAACAAGGCCAACCACAAATATGCCGAGGAGCTGATCGAGAAGGTGTGGGAGTCTGTATGCTCCAACAATGGGATTGTGGTCCTGCTGTCGCTGATGCAGACCAAGGGTCCCATCACAGACGCTGATTGCATCAGAGGCATGGCCTGCCGAGCTCTGGCCGGTCTGGCCAGATCAGACCGCGTCAGGCAGATCGTCAGCAAGCTGCCCCTGTTCGCCGGCGGGCAGCTGCAGTGCCTGATGCGGGATCCCATTCTGCAGGAGAAGAGAGCCGAGCATGTGATCTTCCAGAAGTATGCCCTGGAGCTGCTTGAGCGAGTGTCTGGCAAGACCAAGGCTCTGAACAATCCGCTGGATCCGTCGCTCTCGAATATGCACAAGGCGAACGTGATTGCCCAGACCCGCATCCAGTACAACGAGCAGCAGCTCTACCAGCTGATCTACGAGCACCTGGAGAGCAAGGGCCTCTCGCAGACGGCCCAGTTGCTGCAGCGCGAGGTGGGACTTCCGCTGCAGACTCCCACCACGAGAAGCTTCCATCAGTCGCCGTTCGACTACAAAGCTCTCTCCAGCGGCAGCTCCATTTCCAGGAGTCGCCTGAGAAGCCGCATGCAGGACGTAAATGCCGCCATCATGTCGAACGGCGAGATGAATCGGAGTTTTGGCGAGGACTCGCCCTACGGCGGGGCCAGCACCTCCACAGCCAGCATACCCAACTTTAGTAGCCTCAACGCCGTCCAGACGCCAATCAAGATACGGCGAACGGAACGCTCCATCAGCTCTGTGAGCCGATCCATACAGAAACAGATTGCCGAGCCCGGCTGTAGCGCTGTGGGTCTGCCGGAAGACTTTGCCTCCACGGTACCACTGCACCCGAAGCGGGTGACCCTAAATACGATCGTGACGGAGTATCTAACTAACCAGCACTCGCTGTGTAACAACCCGGTGACGACCTGCCCCCAGTTCGATCTGTACGAGCCGCACAAGTGCCCCGATCCACGGCCCAGCCGCCTGCTCAGCTCCAACTACAATCTGACGAGTCGTCACTTCCGCACTCAGGCAGGCTTCACCACGGGACGCTTTGACCGTCGGTATGTGCACACGCACTTCTCTCCCTGGCGCACCATACGCTCGGCTGAGTACGAGGATCTGGAGTTCACCTGCTGCGACCTCGTGGGCAAGTACATCATTGTGGGCACCCAGCAGGGCGATGGTCGGGTCTTCAACATGAACGACGGCGTCGAGCAGTTCTACTCCAACTGTCACAACTTCAGCGTGGACGCGATCAAGGCGAATCGAGCTGGCGATCTGGTGATCACATCGAGCTTCTGGCGCACTCCCACCAGCATCCTATGGTCCATTGCGGACAACGAGTTCAAGTCGAAGCTGACCCTGTCCGATGTCACCTACTGCGAGTTCAGTCAGACCGCGCAGGACCGTCTCTTGGGTACACAGAACGAGGTGAGTAAAGTCTCCCCCTCCCCCCATGGATGGTCTTCCAACTCTGACTCGCTTTTTCGTTTCAGTGTGCGACGCTCTTCGACATCAACACGGGCTCCAAGCTGTCCACCTTCACACCCACCATACCCAACCAGTATACCAAGAACCGGGCTACGCTTTGCCGCACCGACGAGCTGGTTTTATCGGGTAAGTGCCAGGCAGCCCTTGCTTGAGCTCATAATTGCATGTTTCCTTCTGTTTCAGATGGTGTGCTCTGGGATGTGCGTTCCGGCAAGGAGATCCACAAGTTTGACAAATTCAATCAGTGCATATCGGGAGTATTCCATCCAAACTGTCTGGAGGTACTGTAACAATACCACCCATCTGGCATTGATGCTGACGATATTCGTTTCCACAGATTATATCCAACACTGAGGTGTGGGACCTGCGCACGTTCCATCTGCTGCAGACGGTGCCAGTTCTGGATCAGCGCAATTGCACCTTCTCGCCGATGCATGTGATTTATGGGGCCAGCCTGGGAACGGACAGGGACCACGACATGGAAACCACCACCTATGATACGAGCTTCAACGTGCTCGACGCCTACGACTACTCGAGCATAGCCACCATCGATGTGAAGCGGAACATCAACGACCTTAGCGTCAGTGCGAACGGGAGCCTGATTGCCGTGGTCGAGGACTACAGTGGCTACGAATCGAAGCAGGAGACTTATGTGAAGATCTATGCGGTTGGCGTGAAAAAGAGCGAGCGATCGGAAGAGGTGCGTGCGGTTAAGGATCTAGCCAACGAGGTGGGCGGACGCAATAGCGCCGAGGCGGAGGCACCTGCACATGCCCCACACGCTCATGGCGATGCTGGCGAAGCTCTACTTCGTGTCTTTGATGATGTGTCGCGCCCACCTGCCGGTGGCGGTGCGCCAGAAAGTGCATTGCTTCGGGCCAACAACGAATTGGAAAACAACCCGCGGCCACGCCGGGACAGTCCCGCCTCGAACGCAAGTCCGAATCTTTCTCGCCAGCATGCACCCAACAGCTCAATTGTTGGCGTGCGACGGCGAGCACGTACACTGGGTGGCAATGTCAATGGCAATGGCAACGGAGTTGGAGTTGGCGGTGGCGGTGGCGGCGTCAACGCTGCCATTGATCTCAGAGCTCTTATGCGGCGTATGGATGATATTGAATTAAATATTATGTCTATGCTTGCAGGAAGATGATGAGGAGGTGCCCGAATCTGATGAGGACGGCTCCGATACGGGTTCCGAAAACAGTGAGTCCCCCAATCATTTATATCGTGTTTTTGCGACTACAAGTCTGTCTCATCGCTTATTTAGCATTTGCTCTAGGTCCGAATTTTATGGAATTTCCGATGCTTCGCAATTTAAACTCTTCGAGCAACGATGAGGATGGGGATGATATGGATGATGGATATGATATAGTCGATCTACTCGACTCTGCCGACTCTGATACCGACGACGATGATGGTGATGGCGATGGCGATGACGATATCGATATGGAGCTCGGCGATATCGCCTTCGACGACGGCAGCAGTGATGGTAATACCTCGTATTCTTTAGATTCTGTTCGTATACGACTTGTCTTTTCTCCATCCTTAGATTGAGTATAAACACCCACCACCCTGCTCCTTCTCCCATTGTCTCGTCCCGTTTCGTGTCGTGTCGTGTCGTCGTTTCTTTCCCCATTATCGCAGCGTGCACGAAATGAGCAGGAACGAACATCCAAATCTTCAATAGTCTAAGTCCTAGTTTGTAGAACGTTAAATTTAAACCATGTTGTGTTTGAAAACTGTACAAAAGCATAAGAAAAGAGCGTTAAAGAAGCCCTCAATTGTAATCGAAAATCAGCTTCACAAAACCGTCTGTGAGAAACCAATCTATAAATTGTAAGCAACCGAATATTGTTCAACAATTTCAACTGTACAAAGCTATAAAAGATGTATACTTTTTCTATTAAACACATGAGTGAGTAATCTTGTTAGCGTTAAGCGTACGTACGCGTATTGTCCATCGTGAATCCCTCTCAGGAGCATACCGATGCCATACATATGTACATAGTAGAATGTGCCACCAGAGACACCTCCTACTAATCAGAAATAGCCACAAATGCCTGCATCGCTTCGCGTTTATCTTATCGGCGACGGTGGGCTCCAAATTTGGGAAATGAACTCCCCTTCGGTCGGGCCGTGGCATATGCCTTACTCATTTCATTGGCATTGGTGTGACGCTAATCAATTGTGTTTCGTTCGACGTTTGCTTCGGCTATGCATTGGCCAGCGCACCGCGTTCAACTCTCGCACCACCAAAAATCGTAATGAATCTCGGGCAAATCCTTCATCAGTAGATAAATATGGTTATATTCGGACGAACGGCTCGTCGTTTATCGTGGCTGCTGATGTTTTGCGGTCAAGTTGAATGCGTTGCGTTCGAATAGTTGTCCATCGCAAAGCTGTCAATTTAAAATTGCAAATTTAGTTACGATTTGCCAGCCACAGTGAGCGTTTCGATCGATTGCGCGACACAGGAGTCCCAAGAGCTCTCGGCAACGGAACAACAGAACCGCGGAAATGTTTATTCAAACAATAATTGGCCTCGTGACCTGGCTGACGCTTTGCACGGCGTTCGAGGAGCACCCTCATTTCTGCATAGAGACGCAGCCCTTGCTGCTCGCCGATATTGATCGACATGTGGTCATGCCCACTGAAAAGGACCTGAAATGCCACATTACGGCCACAACGTTGACGTCCAAAGAAAAGGTGAAACATTTATCCATGGGAGTACCAATTTATAGCTTTAGGTTTAGATATATGTGTAGTCGAGGTTCTGTATGTCGCTCTGAGCCTCACACTTTGTCCCTGCCATAAATGGTTGATCAATCAAACGATCGATGAATTATGGGTAGAAACAGGTTTGACGGAGCCACATCCTTAAACGACTCTTTCAATGCCAATATGAGTAATAGATCATTCGTCGTGTGCCGCGTGTGTCTGCCGTCTGATATTCCAAATTGAATTAGCTTGACGATAGGGAGATAATGGCGAATAGGCCAGATAAGGGCAACTTATTGACGAACACCCAAGTCCAAGTGTTTCCTCTTCACCACTTTATCTTGCCCTGCTAATCCTCAGGAGAGCTTCATCGATACCATGTGCACGGACCACGGCTCCACGACAGTGAAGAGGGACAATCATCACTTCTTCAAGCTGCACAATGGCGAGCTGAGCGGCCGTGGCTCCCAGTCGGAAATATGCAGCAATGATGGCAGCTCCGTTCTCGCCTGGGTGCCCTACCCCATGATGCTCAAGTTCTATGCCGCCGAATTGAATCCCAAGGAGCGGCTCACGTACATCGCCAAGGCTACGAATGTGGAGAGGGAAAAGACGGAGCTGTGCCACTTCCGGCACACGGATCTGGTCAACGCCGTCTCCGATAATCTCTTCACCTGTGTGGTCATGATATTCGGCGATAACTTTGTAAGTTACCCCAGCAGTCGTGCTCAATCCCCTCTCCCAAACAACTTCCTTTCCTATGCATATTGCAGTATGGCCTGGAGGACAACATAAACGTGCTGGTTGAGCTGGAGCCTCTGATGTACCAATTGCGGAACATTACCTACATGCCCTGGCGCAATATCACCAACAGCTACAAGATGCGTCTGGGCGACAGCGTGCTGAGGAATCCCAGCGGCGAGCGCAAGCCCATCTATGGCAGCATCAACTATGCGTTTGTGGAGAAGATCCTCCTGAACACGAGCAGCATTTACCAGGATGAGCACCTCGCGAAGCTCCCCCTGCTGTTCGAGCATCGTGGTTCCGTCCTGGAACTTGATGCTGACGGTGTGGGCGGCCTGGACGTAGACCAGAAGGCATACTTCGGCCGCAGCATGGATCCTAGGAGCGAAGTGAAGCTGCAGGTGATTGGTCAGTGGGTGGATCAGCACCGAGAGTTCAGTGCGGATATCTACGAGTACTATGGAAACGGCTTGCGGCGCTACAGGCAGCCAATAGGCGGAGCCAGGCTCACCTTTGTCAGAATAGACAGCACAGAGCCGGCCTTTGAAGCTCCCGAGTCGAACAATCTTGTTAAAGCTTCGCTATTCCGGGAACAGCATCTGTCGAGACTCAGTCTGAATGGATCTGGAACCAATTTCACCGAATGGGAGAACGCAACAGAGGACAACGAGGATGAGCCGGGCTTCTACAGCTGGTTTGTGGTCACCTGCCTTCTGGTTGCCGTGGCTGGGATCGTCGGCGTGTACGCCATCGTCCGCACCCAAAGCAGAAAGAACAAAAAGAGGCAGAAGTACGATTTGGCCAACACAAGCCCGCCACCAGCCTGAATTAATTAATAGTGATATAAGCACCCCATTCACAGGTTTTTCTAAAATTATATTGCAATGTCACTTGTCAGTTGCCAATTTCTTTGCTTTGCTCTAGATTCCTTCCCAGTCATAATTTAATTAATTATATTTTTTACTTCATTTAAGTACTAATTTTCCTCAATTATTAGGTGCTACCATGGCACGTGAACGTCCCAACATGGTAAATATTAAATTAAGCCCGCAGTAGAAGAACATGGTAAGAGCTAGACTTCATCAATCAATGGGGATGACAGGAACATAATATATGGGACAGGTCTAAATTAAAAGTTGTCATATACCCCGTGTTCCACTAGGGGAGATGTATAGCTGGACGGATACCCGGTGCCCGGCTTTTCCATCTATGTTCGTTATAGTTTATTGGATATATTCTTAAGTATCTTAAGCAATAGGCCCACATCACACCTCTTGGGTGCATTTTACTGGTGCATAAGGTCGGTCCATCGTCCAAACCAGACCAGACCCGGCATGACGAGCATAAACGTAATAGATGAACTTGCACAAGGCAAGGCCCGGGCGATTGGATTGCTTTTGTTTCCATTTCATCTTGTTTATGTTGGTCTTAATAGAGATGGAGGAGCTCCGATAACGATAATTGGTTTCCTGAGTTTCTCCCATCTCCAGATTAAAGTTAGTGCTTTTTTATTTCAGCCAGTTGGCAGCGCCGCAATCAAACACGCCTATCGTCTCACTCACACACAGAGAAAGACAAACAGAGCCATTTACAGCTCCTTCGCGTAGAAAGAAATAGGAAATTCATTCATCAAATTTGTATTAATTCCATACCCCGTCTGGATAGGATCTTGATAAATACTTGATTAACTTGCCCCAGAATAACCCTCTGGTGTGGCATTATTTTGATACGGAGTGCTGTGCATGCAAAACAGAAAAAACAAAATGTGTGAACTTTATGCAGAAATTGTGTGACGCGGCCATATTTGAGGAATTTTTATATTGAATGTCGCGCGAGCTACGTAAATTACATAAATAAAACGCAGGTAAGTGCATAAAAACAACAATTTACGTGTGTGTAAATCTCCAGTGAAGTGTGCATCGAGTACGGGAGCAGGTGAATGAAAGCGCTGCTTAGATATTTCTTGAATTTGGGCCCAAAACCCAAAGATTATGTATTTGTTTCGCTTTTGTGCCTGAAAATAGGATTTTTCGCTCACACCAACACCAAGATGGTAAATTGTGTATAACAGTATGGCTGTCTCTGTCTCGCCCCAGTTGTGGCCGCAGAGCTACCAGACCAGCCATAAACGGAAATTAACAGTGCTGTTGTTTCCTAACAGCTGCTGTCTAACAGCCGCAGGTTTCGCAGCTGACCGTTGATTACATTTTTAATTAATGAAATTTGGCGCGAAAAGTGGGTGACAGACAATAGCAATGACCAGGGACAATACAAAACAGATTGGGCTGCCGCTTGGAAACCCCACACCCGTACTCGGTGCCCATTTTGAAAGATAAACACAGCTTGTAGGCGTTTTTTAACATCGATCTCTTGTTGCAGAATCCCACTGAAGACTCAATCGCTTTATCAATGATGGATCGCAAGAAAGCCCTGGAGTTGGACAAAATATGTCGCCTTTGCATTTCTGAGCGAAAGGAAATGCGTCCTCTGTTTACCGAGAAGGTGCCGGAGATGTTGATGGACTGCACCAGCGTGCGAATAGTGCCCACGGAGGGCTGGCCCGACAAGATCTGTGTGCAGTGCGTCCACTCTGTGAGCCGGAACCACGCCTTCAAGACGCTCGTCGAGCGCAGCGACAAGGAATTGCGTGAGTACATCACAGGGCTCACAGTGCGCATGGCGATGGAGGAGCAGTCGGCGGCCAATGCAAAGCACCAGCAGCAGCAGGAACGCAAGCAGCAGAAACTTATGCAGAAGCAGCTCAAGCAACAGCAGCTGGAGGATCAGTTCCAGCAGCAAATGGCCCAGCAGCAGCAACAACAGCACATCCAAAGCAAGCCCAAGCTGAAGCCATTGTTAAAGAAAGGCTCGCGACAGATGAAGCTGCGGCACCTGGAGGCAGCCGCAGCGTCGCCCCCAGCCCAAATGCAGCTCATGCCAGAGCCGGCACCGGCCCCGCCGCAGCAGCAAGCCACGCTGCAGCAGCAACTTCAGCAAATTCAACTGCCAACACTCCAGCCAGCCCCCACCCACAACCTAATTTCGACCACAACCGCCGGGACGATGCCCCAGCAGATCCTGCTGCCCAACGGTCAATTCATCACAACTGCCCAGATCGTGGCCCCACAGCTGGCGCAGATCATTAGCACTGCGCCGCACGGAGCGGCCAACGGAAATGGGGGCGCCCAGCAAGCACAGTTCCTGCCACATATCCTCCAGGCGCCCAACGGACAGACCCTACAGATAGTCCAGCAGCCGAACGGCACGCAGACGCTGCAGCTCGTCCAGTTGGTGCCGCAGAGGAGTATGGCGCCCACGGGCGTGACAACAGTGACCACAACCACATCCCCGGTGAACATGGGCAACGGGGCCGGCTCCCTGGCAGATGCCGATGTGCATCTCCTGGAAGACGGCTGCGATGTGGAAGACGAGGAATTCGAGGAGGTGTATGAAAGTCTCGATGGCAAGGGGCAATCGTTCGAGACGATCGTCCTGGATGAAGAGCAGCATCAGGAATTCCTGAAGGACCACCAGCATCAGGTATTAATGGAGGACGACCTGACTCAAAGTGAAGGCCAGGAGCCCGAATACTTCGATGATTTGGATCAGCAGCAGCTTGAAGACAGCGACTTGAAGACCGAGGATGATGAGGACAGATTTATCATAGAGGAAATCCAGCTGGAGGAGGAGGACCTGATGGATGAGGCCGACGAGACCATAACCCCCGACTGTGAGTACATCACAGACGAAGCGGACCAGCATAATCTAAGCGGGGATATGGACGATGAGCTGCACTACGCCATCATGGAGCCACCAGACGGCGAAACCAGTGGGGACCTCGAGCAGGCTTTCATGGAACCAACAGATGGCGAGGCCAGTGCAGACATGGAGCAAGCCTTCATGGATGCGGATGACGTAGAGCTGCAGCAGCACCATCAGGATGACATGGAGGGGATGGAGCTGCAAAGCATATCCCTGGAGAATGCCGTGGTCGAGTTCAGCCAGGCGACGACAGACGACAACATGGGAACCCCCACACTGAGCGTCAGTTCCCCCAGTCCCACGCCCAAGCGGGCCAAGCGAGGCAACCAGTCCACATCGACATCCGCCGTCACGCTGGAGCTGTGCAATCATCAGAGCAGTCCGCCTGCCATCAGCAGCAAGCTGGCGGCTGCCAATTCCCGACAGCTGGTCCAGACAGCCAGCGTTATAGCCGCCGCCGGGGCGGACGACAACTACGAGATCGACGCCAATCTGGTGACGGAGTTCATCAAGCAGCACACCTCCCCGTTGGGCTCGGGGCGGTACGTCTGCCACCTGTGCAGCACAGAGTTTCGGCAGTTCAAGGGACTGCAGAACCACATGCATTCGCACACCAACTGGATTCGGGCCAACTGCAAGAAGCAGCCGCAGTGCCAGATCTGCCTGAAGAGCTTCAAGGGTCCAGGCATGCTGCGCATGCACATGAAGACCCACGACGCCGAGACCAACACCCCCGTCTGCACCATCTGCAATCGCACGTTCAAGTCGAAGGCCATCCTCTACCGCCACCGGCAGACGCACCAGCAGAGGGCCTACTGCTGCGGCGTCTCAAACTGCCGCAAGAACTTCTCGTCGGCCGCCAACCTGCGCTGGCACGTGGAGCGCAAGCATCCCGACGTGATCGATCCCTTCTACAAGTGTGGGGAGTGCTCCACCCTCTACGACAGCATTGACGGGCTCCAGCAGCACGTGGAGAACACGGACCACAGCGAAGCGCAGATAAGCGACGCCACCAGCAATAGCAATGCCGCGTTCAGTGGCGCTGTCAGCATCGTTAGCAATGGCACCGACATGTCCAACATGATTGCCGCTGCCCCCGGGGGCCTCGGCACCACCGCCCCCGGGGACACACATGCTGTTGTGGTCGGCTCCTCCGGCGAGGTTTATTTTGTGACGCAGGCGTAGCCCGCGGAGTATGCCGCAGTAGGCATGTCCGAATGTCTGCTCGGCCTCTAGACCATATAGATTATGCATATGCCTATATAGACATATATATATATATATTTTTGTACTATCCACATTAGTTGTCGTACTAGTATATAGCACTCCACACCAAACTCCCCCCTCCCCCAAAACATATTGCAATCCTAGATTTCTATCGTAGAACTTGTTTACATCGTAGCCGTTAAGCACAACTCGAATTTTGTAAGTGGAAACAAAAGTGTAGGTAAGCAGAACGATCCCACAGCCCACACATATCCAAGCCATCCATCCCTATGCCCACATCCTCTAAGGAGATAATTGAATGTATGACCCGATCCATTCGCTTACATTACGTTGTATGGAAACTATTTGAATGTAAAGCTCACTTATGTTAGGCAAATTCTCTTCTCTAACTATCTATCAGCTAACTGAATGTACATATATGACATATAGGGCACGCAGAATGGTCGCAATGCTGCTGTATATGACTTGAGGCAGAGGCACACAGATCCTGTATGAAAACCCAATTGATTTTAAAGGTCATATACGGTAGTCAGATCATATTCCCCACCCCCGTATGAAGATAGCCGCTATATCTATAGGTCTTACAGGGCTGGCAGATTGATCCCTTCCCCTCCAAACCCATCCCACTTATTCCACCCTGCTGCATGAAAGCTAACTGAATGTAAACGTCAATTTGGGGACTGTGCCAGTTGATTTGTTTTTAATTTTATTTTATTTGTATAATTATTATTTTGTTTTCCCGGGAATATCAGACTGGCATTTTAGGCTAGAACTTTGTCGGCTTTTGGTTTTCATTGTTGGGCATTAATCGAACACGGATAAGAAGAAAGTGGTTTTAACAAACCTCATAACAAATAAATTAACAAAAACTTGTGTAAACAAAACATTTTTCATTATCTAATCGGTCGAACTATTGCGAGTCTGTAAGAGTTATTTTAGTTTAAAATTGTAATCCTCTGGTTGTTGTGGTGGGTCTCGTCTTGCTCGATTGTTATTCTATTCCCGGAAGAAAACAGACACAGAAGCAAAACAAAACAAAACAAACCCGATCAAAAGAGAATCACAATCGAGTCAAGGTCCATGGTATATATTGATTCCAAAGTGCCACGTGCCACCCGCCAGTGGCAGCTGATTGTGGCAGGCTGAGCTGGCAGGGCAGTTTATTGTATCGGCAATTAGCACAACGTATAAAGCAAAGCTATGCAAGCTGATAAGACGCAATTGAAACCGAAACCAGGTCTGAATTTGGGGGTTCAGAAACAGAAACCAAGTCGCAGAATGGGCCGCCTCTTGAATGTCTGCGCTTGGGGTTTCTGTGTCATCTAATCCGCAGTAAATACTCCAGTCGGAACTTCAACCACATTATGGAGTTTCTCAACTAATTGGTTATCCCACCGCAATCTCAAGTCCGTGGCTGTCATATAAAATTGATAATTAATTAGCAAATAAGCTTGCGAGTGTCATAAATCGGAATAGCACACGGACACCGAAAATCGCCTTCCAGGCAATTCATTTTGTTCATTCCGATTATTTATGGCAGCCCCGCCGCCGAGTGGCGAGTGATAAGATAGCTTTTTCCAATCATTTTCCACTGGCGGAAAAGCCCGGCCCCCGGCGCGTCCCACGTTTTTGCTTGCACTAATTATAGTAAGGGTAAATATTGATTTTTCGTAGCACATCATTTAAATGTAAACTCATGCCAAAGTTTTTATCTATGCAAATTAGATTTCGTTTCCCCCGAAACTGCTTCCTCCATTATTTGGTTGTTGTGTGATTTGAGCAGCTGCTGCCACCCTCGACTGGAGGCGTCCTTGAACTTTAGAGCGTCTCTGGCAGAGGGAAATCTTGGCGCAGAACCAAAAAAGAAGAGAGGGGAATTATATGGATTCTGGCGGGTATAGCACTCGAATGGTTCTTACATACATATGTGAGTGCATGCACAATCACATATTTTAAATATAATTATAATTTATTTTGAAACCACAAAACAAACAGTTGGCAATTGATATCAAATTTAATTGATTTAACTGCAATAATTGCATACAATGTTGAATCCACACACATTTTTATCTTATTAATAATTCATACACACATATGTACATCCATGGGCGATCCAAGCGAACCATTCTGGGTACCCACGATGTCACGTCACCGGCGACATTAGTCACGCTACGGCTGAAATTTCACAGAAAATAAATTGAATTTTTAGTGATGTGAAATACTTACGGGTTTGGTACCTTATGGGAATGGTTGTTCTTTCCAATCCTTCTGCCGAGAGGCGGGCGAAACTACATAGAACGCAATTGGGAAAATTCTGTAAAGCCAACGCGCAATGAAACACTTGGATCGCCGCGCCCGAGTGAGTGCCTGAGAGAACATTCCACAATTATGGTTCTCAGCTGCGTCGGCTGTTCATAATGCTTTTAATATTCCCGCTGATTGGCAAGAATTCCCATTTCCCAGAACAATCCAAGAAGCAAATCTGAGGCTGGAGAGAAGTTTATTTATGCTGGGACTGCTAATGATCCACTTCAAAGCACATTCCCTCTGCCCTTTCCAAAATTTGTTGCCGTGTTAACAGTTCGCGGTTTGTGTCAATAAACTGACTTAGCATAAACGAACAACAGATACATCAAAAATAATACGTATTCAGCGGCCGTCTACCGGAAGAAACCGAAAGCGAAAAACGCCTGACTTGACGGGGAACCGCTTCTATTCGTTTACAATTTTTGTTTACTGATCCGGTCGCAGATTATGATCGATGCAAGTTGTTGGCCCAAGTGTTGGCAGGGCCCAGACATCAGACCGGACAACGACCACACAGATATAGCCAGACAGAGAGCCAAACAGAGAGCCAGACGGACGGACATGGCCAAGTAAGGCAGGCAAACACTTGTTGTCGACACCCCGCACCTGGCCCAAGATTTGTATCTCCTCTCCATTGACGCAATTGAAAAGAATAACAATATTGTTTATTTTTTGTTGTCTGACTCTCTGCAAATAATACCCATTTTTAGCTTCGAATATTCGTGAATTTCGATTCAAATACTCTTTTTCTAAGGATAGTGTGTGCTTTCGTATCGATATGAAGATAAAGTGAAAATGAAGTCATAATTTCTGGTGATTCTCCTCTAAAATCTGTGCTGGTTAAGAGTGCCTCATAGGCCTTTAACGCTGGGGCTTTCTATACATGAAAAGGGACCGCCCGCCCTCAGATATCCAACTCTTAAATATGTAGGGCATGCAGCATTCTGTTATCCCATGGCCGGGTCGTTGCCGTTCCATTTATTTTGTTTTGGAAACATCACGAATTTTGCAATTCACACGTCGCAGCGTAGTTTGTTGTCATTTCTCAAAGCATTTCTGAAAAGAGTTTTGTTGAACTTAGGGGGTACATGGCCTAGGATAAACCGCTTGGGAGATTAATGTGAATGAGGTTTATCTATCCAGGATAGGGAATTATCACTTCGTCGATTCTGTTCCTTTGGATTTCTGTAGTCGTTTTCGCTTATCTTTGGCATTAAATTAAACTTGATCTACATATCCCCTGGCGAAAAATGCCTATTACATATTTACATACATAAATCCAAGTGTACTTAGTTGTCGGGAGGCATACACATATTGTAAATCCGTGCAAATGCTAATGCTATTCAAATATTTATATAATTCGTACAATTATAGATTGGCTACGGACCGAGGCAATATTTATAGCAGGAGACCGAATTTCTTTTTCTGCTTACGGCGCAATTTCATTTCATTTCCGATACCGAGGCTTGAAAAAAGCGAATTTTATTTAAAAAAATCTTGTGTATACTACTTATATATATTTTAATGTGGGGCACACGATCTCTGAGTGGATTCTTTCTCTTCTTCGACTGCGGCATCTGCCACCATTGACATTGGGCAAACCCGTTCGCTTGGTCATGACTTTCTCTGGCGCGTGCTGGCTGAACGAACGTTTCCAAGGATGCCCAAAAAACCAGGTTAAGGATACGGATAATAAAACACCCTTGCTACATGTTGCACACATGACGGGTTAAACCGATGAGTAAACGGGCGATTCCCAAAGGGTCTTCAATCTTTCCGCTGGGGCAGGCATGAAGGGAGCCACGGCATTTTTCATTTTGCCGGCATTTTTGATTTGGCAACGGCCCAAAATATTTTACCCACCCACATCCCCGCCAGATGGCAACAGCTGGGAACGATGCATTGCACACATTTTGGCGTGGTCAGTGCTGGCCACCGAACCGTTTGGAACATTGATGGCATGTGGGTACGTGGTCAGTGGCCACTAGACATGTTCGTTCCAATTGCCCCTGAAAAGTTCCCAGCAAACTTTGTCTTTGTCAGGGGCAAACATTCCTTGGCTCGCCTTGCGCCAGTCTGTTTGGGCAACGCCTCCTCTTGGGCGACGACCGATTAGAGCCGCCCAGACCCCAGACCAACCCATCAATGCGGAAACGTATTTTAAGATTCGGTCATCAGAGCGCCAGCGATCACGGCGGGGGCTCGTGGCCATTGTTCCGGTAACCGGTGACGTCTCGCTTTTCCCACAAAAAAGAGAAGAGAATCTAGATAAATCGAATGCCCACCGAGTAGCGTAGCGCATGCCTGGCATAGTAGTACGAAAAAGTAAAATTTATAGCATTGGGGGAATTCGGTGCTAAAGAGACGAATGAAATGCTTTTGAGCTGTCTATGTATTTGCGGACTTCAATGTCAGGGTCGCGCTGCCCGCGTCCGATTAAGAATTACCTGCTGCAGATGCCTCGCTTCTCTCGTACCTTCTCTATCCCAAAATATGGTAAATATGCACTTACTTAATTCTTTGACGATGTGTGTCAACGGTTTAGTGCTATAAATAGAAATGTTTGATTCGAAAAGAAATTAAATAAATTCAATTTTTTGGCTTGCCAGAAAATTCAAATAATTCTTTTGGCATGCTTTCGGTTGTATAATGTACTAGAATGATGTTGAATGAATTTAAGTTTTGATTCTGTATTCTTATGAAAGAGAGCAAGTGGAAATTCTCACAGATAGTCACATTTCGTCATCATCTTTTATCGCTCCATGCCCAAATCAAAAAGTGTCCTGAGCCCGCTCCATCCCCAGCCGCTCGTTTTCATCCATTCAGTTCAATTATTTTGATCGCTGAAAAATGAAAATCAGCTGATAAACGTTGTTTATTCATCACTGGTAACTGGGGGAAATGATGAATAACTCATTTGATTGTTATTGTACATTTTCAATTGCCCAACTGCTGTTGCCGCAGCTGGCTGTTGTCTCCGAGTATTTCCAATTAAGCTGGAATCACACGAGCGGCAGGCGCGTGTTTTCAACAATAGTTATCAACAGACAGGCACGGACTGGAACTACTCAATACTTATACATAGGTACGAATAAATTTGCATTCGAATACTCATCGATAATTACTTCAGTGGAGGTGAATTAATGACAAGTTCTTGAAAGCTCTAAGAAAACGTTCTTTTTGCACGCATGGCTTTTCGCTGCAGACTAATTGCGGTGTTGCAGGAGTGGATTCATTATCTAATGCAAGCCCAATGCCAGAGACAGAACAACTACCATGTCCTTGTTAACCTACGCAGGAAAATCGATGATGGGAAAAGATTTTAGGTGCAGCGCATGTCCTTGGCACGTCCATGGCAAAGCGGATGCGACAGCCTCCCACTCAAGGTCGTACACTCTCGTCCATCACTAATCGAGGATACTCACATGTATCTGCTTCCGTTTTTAATGTCGCTGTTGGAAGCTGCCGAGCTTTTTCGGCAACTCTGACTCCACATTTACAATAATTTACTCCGTTGGTTAAGTTTACAAATGTTTTTTATTTTCACGACGGGTTACAAAGGTTTTGAGGCCGTGGCCGTGAACTAAGACTCGATGCGTTCGACGAATATTTGGACTGCCCGAGAACAGGGCGAAGCCATGCACTATAAGCAGTACTGGCATCTGTGCGTGTGTACGGGAGCGTACTGAGAGAGCGATAAGTATAAGCAGTATAAGAGATGATGTATGACTATATGATACTAAGAAGAACTATTATCGGCTGCTGCTCCGAACATACTCCCCCCCGTTGAAAGACAAGGGCTTTTAACAGGATCCTCAACGGGTAGGACGCACAGCTTGTTGACAGCTCGACGAGTGGTTCCAGACGGTGTTCTCAGGACGGCAACTCGCACAGTGCCATCAGCTCCAGCGATGATGTCGATCACCCGTGCTAATGGCCACTTCAACGGCGGCAAGTTTTCGTCCTTTATACAGACGATGTCGTTGACTTGGATCGATGGCTGCGGTGTGCGCCATTTGGCACGTTGTTGTAGCAGAGTCAAATACTCCTCACTCCAACGCTTCCAAAAGATCTGCTGAGCACAGGCGACTCTTTGCCAGCAATCTAGTCTGTTAAAGTTTAGATTTGTAACATCTGGCTCGGGAAACTCCATCAGCGGACGACCAATTAGAAAATGTCCTGGTGTAAGGACGCCAAGATCTTCAGGGTTTTCTGAAATTGCGAGAAGAGGACGAGAATTTATTACAGCCTGGATTTGGCAGACCAAGGTCCGCAGCTCGTCAAAGCCAAAGAGTGACGATCCCAGGGAGCGATATAAATGCTGCTTGGCCATCTTCACTGCTGCCTCCCACAAGCCCCCGAAGTGGGGTGAGCGAGGCGGGATAAACTTCCAATTGAAGCCATTGTTGATGCAATGATTATGAACTGCATCACGATGCTTCTCGCTCATAAACAGCCGCCGAAGGTCCTCCAACTCGTTCCTTGCGCCCACAAAATTGGTGGCATTGTCCGACCAAATGCATCGGGGTATGCCGCGCGTGGCAACGAAGCGTTTGAGGGCACTCAAAAATCCAGCAGTTGTGAGGTCCTTCACTAATTCCAACCAAACGGCCTTTGTTGCAAAACAGATGAAGACGCTGATGTAGCATTTTGTAGGCGTTCGAGTGCGGCCTTCTGGCTTGTAATAGAAGGGACCACAGTAATCGATTCCAGTGACGCTGAATGCAGGCGAATCCTGCACTCGATCCTTCGGTAGGTCAGCCATTATGTGTTCCACAAGACGAGGTCTGGACCTGCAGCAGATGATGCATTTCCGCAACGCTCGAGCAACAGTTTTCATGCCGCCGATGGGCCAGAACTGCAAGCGAATAGATCCCAGTAGAGACTGCGGCCCAGCATGGTGATGCTTCCGATGAAAGTGCATGATGATGGCGAACGTCAATGGATGATCCCTGGGCAAAATTATTGGGTGGCGTGCATCGAAGCCAAGAGTTGAGTGCCGCAAGCGACCACCAACACGAATCAACCCAACGTCATCTATGAAAGGCGAGAGAGATATAATGCTGCTGGAGGACTCCACACAGTTCCCCTTCCGCAGAGCACGGTAGTCGGGATAAAGGTGGGCGCGTTGAACGATGCGACACAACAAGTGCGATCCTTTGCGAAGGTCTTCAGACGAGAGATCAGGTGACCTTTTCTTGCTGACGAACTTATGAACATATCCGAAAATGCGCATCATGACTCCGAATGAGTTAATGTGCTTGAACGAAAGCGAGATGTCGACATGCTCAGACGACAGCAATACTCGATGCCTAATTTCCGGAAGACTGAGTTCGGGCGAACAACGTTCAGGCCAGCTACTTCTTTCGCCTTGCAAGAAAGAAGGTCCATTCATCCACAACCTAGACTGCAAGAGCTCCTGAGGCGCTGCTCCCTTTGAAAGAATGTCAGCCGGGTTCATTTCAGTTGGTACATAGCGCCAATCCATGCCCCTCGTAAGTTGCTGTATTGCGGAAATCTTGTTAGACACAAACACGTTAAATTTGGATGGTTCCTCTCGCAACCAAGACAGTACCACAGTTGAATCCGACCAGCAATGGATCGGGCAGTCGAAGGTATCGATTTTCCTAATTTCGCGAAGTAAATTGGCTAACAGGAACGCTGCACATAGCTCAAGCTTAGGCACCGTGAGGGTTTTCAATGGTGCAACTCTAGCCTTCGAGCAAAGCAAATGTACCTCATCGGCGGTATCCCTAAACGAACGAGCGTAGATACAAGCCCCATAGGCCTGGAGGCTGGCATCACAAAAAGGCATGCAACTCAAACCTTGCCTTAGGTTGAAGTATATAACGCGGAAATGTAGCGTTACCCACAGTAGCGAAGTCCTTGCAAAACTCAGTCCAAGCCGATTCCAGTGGCTGAGGAAGACTTTCATCCCAATGCAGCTTGTCTCTCCACATGCGCTGCATGATGATTTTCGCTCTGGTCAATGTGGGTCCAATTAATCCCATAGGATCATAGCACCGTGCAATGGTTGACAACACCGAACGCTTAGTGTGCTTGCCAACACCGATTTGAGGTGCAAAAGTAAACAGGAACTTGTCCCTCTGGGGTTCCCAGATGAGTCCAAGCGCCTTGGTCACATCGCTGCCATCATCGAGCTTCAGAAAACTTTCCCTTTCTGCCTCAGGGACTTCACGAAGAACATCAGGAGAGTTTGAACACCATTTCCTTAACTGAAAATTGCCACAAGCAAGAAGCTCCGTGGTTTGACGCATAATATCCAGCACTTCCTCGACTGAATTTCCTCCAGAAATCATATCGTCTACGTAGAAGTCCTGTAGAATGGTTTCCGAACCCAATGGATACGAAGACGACTCATCCATGGCCAGCTGATGCATAGCTCGAATAGCTAAAAACGATGCAGGCTTAGTCCCATAGGTGACGGTGTTTAACTTGAACATCTTTATATCGTCGTCAACAGAATCCCTCCACAAGATGCATTGGAGCATGGTGTCGGGCATTGAGACACGCACGCACCTATACATCTTACCGATATCGCCTGTAAGAGCAATGGAAAATGTACGAAATCGAAGGAGAGTGTGAAACAGCTTGGATTGAATGGTGGGACCTGACATAAGCAGATCATTCAACGAGAGACCAGATGTGGTAACTGCAGAGCCGTCGAATACGACTCTCAGCTTTGTCGTGGAGCTATCCTCTTTAATGACGCAATGATGCGGCAAGAAATATCTGCACTTGTGTCTATCTTCATTTGGAACCAGAGACATATGATCAAGGGACAGGTACTCCTTCATAAATGCCGAATATTTCGAATATAAAACTGGATTACGCACGAACTTGCGCTCCAAATTTTCCAACCGCCGCTTTGCTTGCAAGTAGGAATCACCCAAGGACTCCAGACTTCGCTTCATGGGCAAGCTAACAGAATATTCTCCTGAGGGTAATCGAGTGTGATGTTTGACAAAGTGGTCCTCGCAGTGCAGCTCCTCCTTTGTTGCCCTAACGATTGGCTCAAAGATGTGCTCCACTTCCCAAAATTGACGAACCAACTCATCGAGCCGAGTGCTGTGATTGATGTCATCCGAAGATTGGGTTGCGATGAACGACGAGTTATTGAGGGCCGAGTGCCCGCCACCAGAAAGAATCCATCCTAGATGTGTCTTCTGCAGCAACGGTAGTCCAGGCGCCAGCTGAATTTGCCCCACACACAGCAACTCGAAGAAAAGTCCGGCTCCGATGAGCAGGTCAATCCGCTGTGGCTTATGGAACGAAGGGTCAGCAAGCTGGATATTCGACGGTATAGGCCAACTAGCAGTGCTAACTGTGATGCTAGGTTGATGGTCCGTGATCTTCTGGGCAACGACGGCAGTGATGCTAGTGGTGAACTCTGAAATCCGCGATTTCAGAACGAGATCCACCGAGATACCTTCTGTTGGGAAGCTAGCATCTCCTATGCCAGAGACAGCGGTAAGCGATTTGGTTGTTCGAAGTTTTAGATGATTAGCTAGACGACTAGTTATGAAATGCAATTGCGATCCCGAATCCAAAAATGCGCGACAGGGTACGAAAGTTCCAACGCTGTTTTTTACGAGAACGACGGCAGTGGCTAAAAGCACAGCATCAGATTGACTGTGGGACATAAAGGCTTGAGGCAAGGAGGGCGATACTGCAACCATGGCGTTACGACTTGGTTGTGCTGGTGAGGCTTCAATTGGAGGAACAGATTGGGCAGCCTCTGTTGGACGAATGAAATGCAGAAGAGTGTGGTGCTTCGATCGGCAAGTGCGGCAGGGACCTGATCTACAATCTTTCAATTGATGGCCTTTTCGTAGGCAATTTAGGCATAGCAAGAGCCTCTTGGCTTCCAGGCGACGATCATTCGGCGATAGAATTGCAAACCGTTGACAATTGGCAATCATGTGATGAGTACTCTCGCACAGTTCACAAGAAACTGGAGCGTTCGATGCTACAAATGTCTTTCTTTGATGCGTACTCACGGTTTTTCCGGACTTGCCAACCTGACCATCTTGTCCTTGTCCTTGATCCACATTTTCAAGCGTGCGACATCTTTTTTCCAAGAATCCAGACAGTTTCTCCCAAGATGGCAGCTCTTGATTCGACGAAGACTCCTCCCATCTATTTTGAGAGGCTTTGTCCAGCTTCTGAAGAACAGTCTGCACGATAATGCAATCCGCCACTTCTTCCTTGCTTGCAAGCGACTCCATAGCACGAATATGCGATGTAACTCTGTCGGTCAATTCCCTCAATCTGCCCACCGATGCGTCAGCCTTCTCCAACCCAAATATCCCTCTGATGTGTGCCTGCAAAATAAAACGTTTATTATCAAAGCGTCGCTTCAGAATGTCTAATGCTATGATATAATTAGCTTCATTTATTTCCAACGAGCTGATGGTATTCAGGGCGGCGCCACTCAAGCAGGAACGTAGATGCTGCAGCTTTTCGATAGGGCTCAGCTCAGACTCCTTGTCAATAATCGCGGTGAACATTGAGAAGAAATTGGCCCACTCCGTATAAATTCCACTGAATTTGGGCAGCTCCAGATGAGGTAACCGAGATCGATTAGACATTATGACGATTGACTGCGATTCACTAGAGTTGGCGTTGAATGTGGAACAATGCTTATTGCTCGAGCGACTTCCAAGCTCGCGCTGAAGAATGGTCCTCAACGACAATATCGACGAGTCGAATTTGGCAGGAATTTCACTGGACATTGACTCGAAATCCAAATCCTCCAAACTGGTGTGTGCCACAACAAAATTTGACTTAAGCTCCGTCAATGATTCCAACAGCCCTCGCAAGTCGTATTCATCCATTTGACGCAACTTTTCACTATCCATCTCTGTGCGTATGGACTCTAGCCGATCGAAAATAGCTCTAGCCTTCAGTCTCATGAAGGAAATACGAGATACCGGAACAGGGACTTGGGTGCTGGCTGCATCCGCACTAAAACTTTCGCCCGATGGAGCAGCGCCAAATGTCACAGAATCAATTTCATTGTCCATAGCAAACGATCCACTCTTTCTGCTATTCTTTTTCTTGCCCATGGTTTTGGTTATAGAAAACGGTTGACGCGGAGGGTGCTAGTCGATCACAATTAAATATTATTACGCAACGCGCGAGTTCAACCGAGTTCAAAACGAGTTCAACGCCTTTGCGTTCCCTTTTTTGGCACTTATATATGCGATATGTATGCACCGGTAAAAGCAACGAAGCGACGACGGAAAACCAACAATTATGCAAAGAGAGATGTACTCTGCTTTCGAGTTCGAATTTCAGAGAGTTATTACTGCAGCCTCTCACAAGAGCTGGCTGAAGCAAACGATCAAAGAGGAGGCGAAGAAAACTAACGGACCACGCTTAGAACTCTATGCAGCCAGTCTTGACAGTGCGTTGCGCAGGCTGAAGCAGACGGTGAAAGAGAATACGAAAACGAATAGCGGGCCGCTAGAACTGCTAAGATCGGTCACAACGACTTTTGGTTCGCTACTTTTTCACAAATGTCACGTTAAACCTTCAAATTTGGATTGATTGAATGGTTTAAACACTTTTAACGCACTATAAGTCCACGGCGATCACGTCGGGGTCACCAAAATGTTGGAAGCTGCCGAGCTTTTTCGGCAACTCTGACTCCACATTTACAATAATTTACTCCGTTGGTTAAGTTTACAAATGTTTTTTATTTTCACGACGGGTTACAAAGGTTTTGAGGCCGTGGCCGTGAACTAAGACTCGATGCGTTCGACGAATATTTGGACTGCCCGAGAACAGGGCGAAGCCATGCACTATAAGCAGTACTGGCATCTGTGCGTGTGTACGGGAGCGTACTGAGAGAGCGATAAGTATAAGCAGTATAAGAGATGATGTATGACTATATGATACTAAGAAGAACTATTATCGGCTGCTGCTCCGAACAGTCGCCAATTATTCATAGTCCGAATACACAGTATAAGTTCCTTCAAATGATTGATACCCTCATCACCACAGCACCATACATGGGGCTGAGTGACAGCTTCCCTAGCTGGCTTCTTGCTGCCGGCCGCCTGTCATCCAAATTGGCCCACTAGAAGCCCCTGCCGGGTGAGTAATCCGGCATCTCGGGCACCATATAAAAAGTGTATTTACCCCGCCTAACAGCGAAACAGGCCCCGAAACAGACACACAAACAAAATGTGGTAGTCATACATATTTGGCGAGTGGCAAAAACAGATGACATGAACATAGTCGTATATTTATTTGAAAGCGTTCCACAGTCAACTAAATATTTTAATATTCTAATTCAAGAGGCTGTGAGGGGATCACAGTAATCAAGTAATAAATGAGGGAGTGTTTCGGACAGGCATGAGTGCGGCACGTGCAGAAGGTGACCTGCATTCTATATGCCCTATGAAAGGAACTTTAGAATCTGCATGCATATATGCATCCCACAAACTGAAGGTCGGGCCAGGCCTCGCTCGACTGCAGTCAAAGTCAATGTCAAGGATGGCAGCTCGACGAACAATGGAAGCGTCAAGCGGTGTGGCGCCCACTTTATGTCCCAGAGCCTTGACAATGAATAGGCTTGCCTCCACCATACTCATCGTCATCCTCCTCCGGCTGGGCACAGCATAAAGCGCTTTGAATAAATTATTTATGGGGCGCCTCAGGGTCTCTGGAATTGGGCCTGACAACACCACTCCTAGCGTAGTTAGAAAACTGGGTGGGAATGGGTTCTAGGCGGCTCTCAGAGGATGGGGGCCACACTGCTCTTATCGGTTATGAGTGGGGCACGACACAGTACACGAGTATCTCGACAAGGCTGCTCTTTTTGTTGCTATCTATTTTGCTTGTGTTTGATGTAAAAATATCCGGGTGTTGCGTCACTTTTGCCATTTTCCAAGCTAAATGAAACCTTTTGAGTTTTATTTTCGGATGTGCCAAATGGAGACGCCGCCACGGAAGCTCACGCGATGATTTTCCTTTCATTCGCTGCTGTGTGTTCTACGAGTGTTTTTCCTATTCTATAGCTACGACCAGACCCGTACCCGTAAACACTTTCGATAATAGCCCTAGGCAATTGCAATTCCCGTACGAGGTACGGCGACGGTGTAAATATACGAGCATTTCCCGACATTTTGACAGGCGATGGCAATGGGATAGGTTCCGTGGTCAAATGGATGAGAGATTACATAGAAATAATTGATAGCTGATGTCATCGCTCAACTTCTTAATGGTAGCGAGCGATCGAGCGACCGATCGCTCCACTTGAATGGCTGAAAGCCCCATAATCCACAGCTGATTCCTTTTCAAAAGCTTCGAGACAATGAGTATCAATTTATCACCTCGTCGCACTCCTTACCTGCCGCGCCGATCGTGGTATAGATTGCCGATGCCGAATGGAATATTCTGCGATAAGATGTGAACGATAATGGCAAACGTCAAGTCGTTTGTCAACAAGAGCAGCTGTTCCCGTCGTGTTTTTGGTCCCCGTAATTTAATTAGGGCGCTCTGTTCTGCGTTCCGTAAGACCTATCCGGAAACCAGGGAGGTGCCAGAGAGGTGCTGCCCGCCCGGCTCTTGGCCCCCAGTGGCTTCCGTCAACAAATATTTGCGACGGGTTTTTATTGGACAAACAATGGGCTGGAGATTAACGGAAAAAACAGTTTGCCAAAGAGATTTTCTATTGTTTATTGTTTTCTGTCACAATTAGTCCGAAATTGAATTTATTTCTCGGAATCTTGGTCAGCGCTCTGGCTGGCTGGAAAGATTAGGTCTGGATTGGCAATCCTTTGGCCCAGGTTTACCCACTAATTGGGCCCCATTCCCATGTATAGGAATGAATCCTTAGCTCTGGTGCGTGCCCCTGGATGATTTGTCAAAGGAGTCACCACCTCACGTGGCCCGAGAGCGTGTTGGATTCTCAATGGAAAATCTGGTTCGCCTGGATATGACAGGTGATGGGAGGAGGAACCGTTATATGTACATATACCCAGGCCATTCAGTCTCTGTTCTAAAGATACTAAAAAAGTTTTGCAGCTCACGGGTTCCAATAATAGGTATCAGAACTGGGATAAATGTATATATAAAACACAAATATATTCATAAATTGGTTAAAAACATGTCAATCTATGATAAAATCTGTTATAATGGAGCTTGGAACAAAATATTTAACATCAATTAAAAGAAATAAGGTATGGTATACAAAAGTACATGCGCATAACAGAAACTTGGTTTACCAGCAACATGCGACGTCACATTTAGTCAACATTTACGTTTTATGCTTTGGCCGTTTTTGTTTGAACCTTAATATGTAAACAATCCAATCGAAAATAGTTCTGAAAACTAACCCATCCTAAGCAAAATTCATTGAGGAATCGCATAAAATTATATGTTTAGGGCTGAGAGGGCCAGCTAGCTGGTAATATTTCTGGTATATTTCTGGTATATTTTGGTAATGACATGGTATATTTCGGTATATTTCAGAGGGTCAGACTGGGTATATATTTTTTCTGCAAGTCCCTGGTCACACTGCCGCAGCGAGAAACAAAAAGAATTTCAGCTGTTGGACGAGTCGGACGTGTGCGCTTAAATATTGTGGCGGAAAAAGTGTGTGATAAAGTGGAAAATAAGCTAAAACGCGCATGTGAGAAATCAAATTTAATTGAGAAGCATAAAACCGTATACATATCCAGAGCCACAGAAGTGTTGGTGTGCTTGCGTGCGTGTGTGTGTGTGCTTGTGAGAGATTTTCTCCGTGGAAAATGCAAACTGAATGAAAATCAAGCCAGCAATTGGAAAAATATTCTAATACATTGGGGACAACCAGAGTTGTCTCGAAAAAGGTAAATTTGTTACAACGAAACGGAGCCAAGAAAACGATTAGCAATTTTATCCCCGAGTGTGTGTGTGTACGTGTGAATTTTATTTAACTTTTTTTTTTTCGTGTATGTGCACTGTAAAAATAGCTAGAGAGACGACTCTCTCTCTCGCTCTCCCTCTCTCTCTATCTCCCTGCTCGCGACGTCATCGTTCAGGGCAGAGTTTTTGTTAAAGTGGCGTTTCTTTCTTTCCCTGCTTCTTCTCTGTCTCTTGGTTATCTCTTTTGTGTTAATCTTTTGTTTTGAATACGTTTTATCTCTGCGTCTGAATTGGTGTGAGTGTGTGCGTGTGTGTGTGTGCTGGCGAGATCGCCTCTTTCCTCCCCGTCATCGTATATTTTGCACGTAATTCGCTTAGATATCGACTTCACAGCTGCTTTTTGTTTTGATATGCGAAATATTATAATCAACCTGCCCCAAAAACTGGTATAATCGAAAAATACTCGTATGTATATAAAATCCCCGTCCAAAACTGGTAAATTTTTCCATTTCAACTGCTATTGCTCTCCTGTAGATCGTACGGAGCATTGCATGACTAATTGCTGTTTAAATTGTACAAAATCCCCATTGTACTTGTCCACTTTCAAGTGCTCTTTGCCTTTTGTTTTTATCGCCTTTGCTTGTCGCAAGATTTGGCTTTCGTTTCGCCGACGAACGGCCGAGACGAGACGGTCACAAATGATAACTGTTGTTGCTGTTCCCTCTCTCTCTCTCTCTCTGTCCCAACTCTGATTTGTGTCATAGCCGTAGTCACAGTCCCTTGAAGCGCTAATCGCAGGGCTTTCTTTTTGAATTGCTCATTAAATGCTCTTTTGTTGTTGCCAAGTGTTCGCCAACTATCGTTTAATCTGGCTTACGTTGTGTTATCAGTACAGTGGGCCAGAGTTTGGGTCTTTAGCAAGTGAGGGGGACACAGGTCTGGGTAGGCAGGCCTCCTTTTCTGAGCTTATTCCTCTCATTTGCATGCTGGTCAGGTTTACTCTTTCGACTCGTTTCGCAGTTAAATTTACAATCTATTTAACCATCTAGTTTTCCGTTCACCTGGTCTTTGTTTTGTCGCCAATAAATCAAGGGGAAATTCGAGTATGTTCTATATATCATTCAATCGACACTGAATGTCAGTCTCTCGAAGTCTGGTGTCTGAAATTTCAATAAACACATGCATATGTATGTGTGGGAATGTTTTTAAATTGATATCAATACGTGTTTGTTTAGCTTTCAATTTACACTTTTTATTTATTTTTCTGGTGTCGCAGACATTCACATTCATCGAATCAGAGTCCAGGCGTTTTCGAATACCCTAAATTTAGTCGCATTACGTATCGAGAATGTTGCGGATATTCCTCAAAATTAATCTATTCGTATATGGGGTGGGTGAATTGACTGGATTGTTTCGCTTTGTTGTCATGGCTCCATTCTGCTTTTTTCTCTGAGTTGCTAATGAAATTTGCTTTCGGGGAGCAATATCTTCCTATAGAGCGCTGTTCGGAAATAGGTTTTGTCTGGCTGGCCTCCGCGTCGCATTTGCAGCTGTTTTGGGTCTCGCTCTCTGTCTGCGAGGTCTGTGCGTTGACCTACTTTCAGGCACCTTATATATAAATGAACAATCGTTACATATATATGTACATACACTCAGAATGTGGAGAGTACCCAGGGGACTAACTGGGGAAGTTACATGCATAGTTTATACGTCGCAATATTCATATATACATATCTGTGTGTGTATGTATGGATTTCCTCCTCCTTTTCCTTTGTTTATTTCGGTCTCTGTTTGATTGCCATTTTTCCATTCGATTTCATTCCCCCACAAAATCCACAGTTTTTTCCGTTCTCTGATAAGGTCAGATTTCGCTGAATCATCTTGATCTTTAGAGCGCTGCCTCAACTTGATCTTCAATCTTCGATCTTTAATCGCATGCAATTAATTGCCCGCCCGATTAGCCATATAAACAACTCTGTACGAGAGCGAGCGAGAGTGCTGCCTTCCGTGTTGCAATCCATTTTCATGTCTTTAGAGTGACATTTCCCTCCAAACTCTGGGGACATTGCAAATAAAAATACAAGTAAATATATGCTTTATTTTGAGACTTTCGTTAAAAATAACTGGTGCGAATAGCCTTAGCTCTTAGCTCTTGAAGAGCTATAATATTTCTCCGTATTGTTTTCGCGTAGACAAGACAATGCCCGTCGGTCGGCGGTCGGCGGTGGCGGCATGAATCACTCAAGTTAATGAACCTCATCATCGTCACTTGAACCGAACAGAACAGCGTCGTAGTCGTAGTTGTTTTTAATCGCTTTGTGGTTCCTAGAAGTCAGACTACGGGTCGTTCCGCACAGTAGTTACTATCTGGTCTGTGGCCATATCTAAGTTCCATTTATCGCTTAGGTCTGGCCCTATGGGCCCAGGTAAACACGAAGCAGGTAATAATTGCAAGCAAATATGCACTGAAAGACGCATCTGGGGAGATTTTGTTATCTTTATGACGTCTGCAGTTCCATATTTGCATTTCCGATTAGAACTGGAACTGGAGACTGGTGGAACCTGTCTGCAACGCAGTTCCGTCTACCATCCTATTCATGATCTATAGATGCACGTGCCACACGCTTGACTAACCGAATCCCAGTCCTCGTACCCGTACCCGTTCCCCACCAAATTGTATTCCATTATAAATACGCATCATTAAACGATTTGATTGCTATTGTCGGAGAGATAGTAGAGAGGGCGTGCTTCGAATCGACTGATTCAGTCATCCACAAAGCGAGTGTTCTCAGCTGATTTGCAATTCGATCTGTGGCGAGGTGTTCGTGTTCATTAGATCTGGGCTAGTGATCTTCCCTACGGTTTTCCAGTAGATCTCCATGCAACTGTCCCATGCCCCCGCCTAAGCCGGAACAGAATTGCCGTGTCGCATGACTCGCAACGGTATACGTAGCCGTAGCGTGTATGTTCCGTGGCGGAAATGACATTGAACCCGGCTTGCTGCCTGCTGCCAGTCAGAATGCACTTGTTCCGATCACACCGGTGCCCCGAGGGCCCCTCGGGGCATTGTTGGAACCGGTTCAGTGGACGATCAAAGCGATTAACCGATCAAGAGGGTCAGATTGCGGGGATTCCATGGGGGATTACGGCGAACATGGCCTATTTAGTAATGGAATTTATGATCTATCTTTGCAGACAGAAGAACAAAGCCGCATCAGAGTAAACGCCGAGCGTCGTGCGGCAAAACCAGCAAAGGAAACCACAAGGAGGAGATCCGAAGAGCTCGTTACACTGATTCGCGCGGCAGGGAATGGTATATTTCTTGGGGGATTGGGGCATGGGAGATTCTGACTTGTCGTCATATCAGCAGCATGTTCCAAATATACAGCAGCAACAGCGCATCCATGGACGTGATCTACATCAACAGCAGCAGCAGCAGCAACAGCAGCAACAGCAACAGCAGCAGCAGCAACAGCAGCAGCAGGAACTGGTTGCCCAAATCTCCACCAGCCTAAGCCAGTTGCAGTCTCAGCTGCAGTTCGCCAGCGGCTCCAACTTCCTCCAGCAGCCAGGCTCCTCGGCAACGTCGGTCTCTCCCTCAACACCCCATCACCATCATCCCCAGCAGCAGCAGCAGCACCATGTTGCTGGCCCAAGGAGCAGTTGCACCAGCACAAGCAGCAGCCTGGTAACCGCTAATCTCCAGCAGCTGTCGGTGAGCAACAGCAACACCAGCAGTTCCAGCAGCAGTGGCAGTGGCACCAACAATAACATCAACAGACAGCTACAGCAGCCATTGCTGGACGCAGCTGCTGCTCCAGACGTAGTATCTGGCGTATCCAGTGGTCCCAAGGGCCATCCGTCGTGGCTAAGGCAGTGCTCGGAGGCGTCCGTCGACGGCAAGCCAAAGACCTCCTCCCTGCTCGGCAAGGATCTCCTGGAAAACGAAGATGAAGTGGCGCTGCATCCCCTCTCCAATCAGGTTAGTACCTCCCCCAAGCAAACGCAACGAAATTAGGGCTAACAGCAAGTGTATTTATGGGCGACTGTCCGCTCTAATAAGTGGAACCGCTGGCAGGCAACGTTGTGGTCCTCCTTTGATCCTTGACCAGCGCACTGTAGAGGGACTGAAAGAACTCCTCGACTCCGGCGAAGGTGTGCTTTTCGATGAACGACTGGACCACCGCCCACACAGGCTTGATTATCTTGACTTGGGCCAGAACCTGGATTTTGGTGTGCCCCTCGGGGGTACCGAGCAGGCACAGGTGCATTTCGACCATGAACGAGTCCGCATACGGAATTTCCGCATTGACGCTGGTCGCGTCGATGGAGTACAGCTTACCGGGGCGGGTGCAGGCGCGCAGGGTCTGCGTCTCGGTGACTTTCGCTACCTTGGGCCCAACGTTGCCCTTCAGGGCGACAGTGACCGTGATGACGCGCTCGTTTTGCCCTGCGGCATTCTTTCGCCACGCGCCCAACTTCAGATCCGTCGAATTTCGCATTTCGTGAAATTTCTGGAAGAAGGGCGACGTAGCGGAGAACAGCATATTAAAGAGGGTGTCCACATGGACCCGCAGCTTCTCCTGAAGGACCTTGCGGCCCTCGTGTGTCGCGTTACACTTGTATTTACCCTCCAATGAGTCCCTGATTGGCACGATCATCTCCACCACGGTCATGCCGCGTTTCGCGGTGTTATAATCCACGGCCGACGTTCTCGTGGGCGACGTCTTCGCACTCGACATTCTTTTCTTCCCCTTGCCCCCAGCCACCGTGAAATTATTGTGGTCGAATGCCACAGATCTGGCTTTGGTGTGCCTCGTGGTCTTCCGCCGCCTGGTTGTCGAAACTGTCGACATGGTCGTTTGGCGAGAGATGGACCTGCTGCTGGCCGCGGTGGTGGACCTTGATAAGGACCTGCTGGTCGCTCTTGCTCCCCCGGGGCGGGCTGTCTTTTTGCCCCCCCACTTCCCAAAGCGTTGTCGCAGGGCCTCCATGGCGCCAGTGACGGTCTCCCCGAGTCTCTAGCGGAGACTGCCGTCGAGCATTACCCACTATAGGGACGGGACGTATTCCAAATATAATTTTGATGTCAATCAATGACTTTTGAGAAAAGATGACTGATTTCAGAGTCGTTTCCCCCCTTATCTGGAGATAGTGTCTCGACGGCGATATATCGTCTCTTTTTATGTTTCACCGACTTCCCGATAAGCTGTGGCACTCGCTCGGGGCTTTAATGTACTTTTCGCACTTTCCCTGTCCGAGCACTTGAGCTTCCACAGATAAAAACGTAGAAATGACGTAGGAGGCGATAAGGTGTCATCGGTTATGGTTATGGCCACGCGTCTGGGCGGCATAATAGCTCAACAAAATTACCCCTATTCGAATGATAATGAGTATTTAATGAGGGATAACATTACACACTTATTTCGACTTACAGGTCGGAGGACACACTCGCCTGTTGCTGCTCAACCAGTCGACGGTGATCAAGCCCCTGAACTTGCGGGAATTGGACTTTTACCAGAACATTCCGCAGGACATACTGAAGTTTGTGCCCAAATACAAAGGTAAGATACCGGCCTTTATTGCCACCACATCACACCCTTCAAAAATCAGATCACAGCGATCACACGTTCAAGAACTATCAACTTATCGATTCAATCGAAGCGCTTCATTTGATCTTTCGTTTCGAAACAACTAATCGTTCTACTATATATCCATGAAATCGAACCAAAATTGCAAAACAATTAATAATAATAATCAAAGAATCAAAGAAAATGAATGAATGAACAGCGAATCTGAATACAGCTTGAAATTGACAATTTTTTATATACATATATAAACATATGGACCTACATATATATCGTAGAATATATTGAACTTTTGTTTCTTTACTAACTCGCAACAACAAAACAAAACAAACAAACAAATTATGAAAAAAAGAAAACAATATGCGTTTGCTCCTCTTGTATCGTCCTTAGATAAAGCCAAAGTCGCATTTGAATATCATTTATTATTTTAAGTATCTACTTTCTCCTACAAATAAACATCTCAAATATGTGATATATATCCGTAGTCTGTAAGTTTTTTATTGAAATGGAATTACAATAAAACCGAGCACAAAAAAGAAAACAAAAAAAGAAAAAAAAAACAGAAAAAAAGTAAACTGACGAAAAGACTGAACCATTTACATACATTTAAATATGTAGCTAAAATCATAGCTTTAACGATTTGTAATACCAAAAGCGAGATACGAAAATAAAAGAGAAAACAAAAAAGTTGTATCTGCCCCAAACAGAACCAGAACCATCACAGAACCAGAGAATATTATAAAAAACAAACCTTTTAGTTAGTAACCGAAAAACAGACAGCATCGGGTAAGTCGAAAAAGTAAATAAACAAACCAAAACAAAACTCCAAGAGAAACCACTCCAAAATAAAGTAATGTAAAGTAAACCTGCAAACTGTGAAATCCCCTATTCAGATTGTACAATTTTTAATTGCGAAAATTCTACAATCATTGAAATTGAACGAATAACCAGTAGCGCCAGGACACACCCTCGATTCGGTCACTCTATAGACTCTATAGATGCCTGGATCGGGGGACGTGGATCGGCCCCTTGTCACTACATATACGCTCTATGCTCGTATTATCCAAAGGTTCGAGGTGCCTGACTGACAGAACCGCTCTCGTGATCTGCCGCTGGCTGACCCAAGCAATATCCAAGCAGAACCAAACCGAACCGAACTGATCCGAACCGGAGAGAGAGAGAGAGAGTAATATCTTTAAAACAAAAACAAAAAACAAATTGCAATTTTTCCAATTTATTTTCCGAAATGCAACAAACAAAATCGAGTTTTATTTTATGTGTTTGTTCAGAACGCACATCGTACTCGTGCTGCCCCTGTCGCCGTCGTCTCCGTCTTCGTATCGGTCTCCCTAACGATCCAAACCGATCCAATCGGCTCGGCTCTGCTCTGTCTGTCTCCTGACCTCCACGTCTACGAGACTCGACTCTCACAGCCGATTAGAAATGCAAGCGAGCCAAGCCAAAGGCAATGCCAAAGCAAGACAATGGCCGAAAAGGGTTTGTATGAATAAAACTCTCTATCTATCTATTTTACATACTACATATACTATGTTAATTACCAATTTACAATCTACAATACAATTACAATTACAATACGATACGATAGTATACAATCCAATTACAATTCGATTATGTTAGCTAAGATGTTCCATTTCCTTTAAGTTAAATTACACTTAAGTTTAGGGCACCCAAAAACCAAGCTTCCACCGAAGCTTTGTATACATATCTCCACACCTGTTCCTCCTATTCCTCCTGCACCTGTTCTTGTTATTGCGTCGGCTCGTTAAGTCTCTCACTGATTGCACTCACTTGGACATAGCTATAGCTATCATAGGTCTACGATTGGATATTATTTTAATTATTTTTTTTTGTATTAAATCTACGATAAATATCTATACGAATGTCTGTGGGAGCCCCTTTGATTCCGTCTGATGTTTTACAAAAATCATTGCACAATGTCTGGGGATGGTTTCGATTGATTGGAGTTATCCATCGGAAGTGTTTAGTTTGTCTGTCCCGATCTACTCCATTTATCTGTCTGCTAACTTTCGAGCATAAGTCAGGGACCGCTGCCGCTGCATCCGATCCATATAATACATTCGAACGCCTAAACGTAACCCCTAACCCGACCAACCCAATTATCGTGTCGATTCGATGCTAAACTACATACAACTACAACTACAAGATCAAGAGACGCCTGTGCTCAGCAACAAACCACTAATCGCCGTCCCGGTCCCGACTCTATTTCTATTGCAGGCGTCATGCAAGCCACCAGCATGGGAGGCGTCAAGCTGGACAAGCGATACTCGCCCAGTTTCCGGGATGATGCGGCCGCCGTGCCCGTCCGCAAGATGAGCGCCTCCAAGAGGAAGCGGGACGAAGTGCTGAGGTAAGTCAATCAATCAATCAGACCATGAATGAGAACCAGCTACACGTGAATACATTTTCAGAATGAAGGTCCACAAGAATGGCAACGCAGCCGATGTGATCAAGAGCATCTCCCAGCTTGACAACTCCAATAAGCAATGTGAGTATTCCCCTCCTGCCAGTCATGGTAGGCGTTACCCCAACTAAACCTTTTTCCTCACCCTTGCAGACTTCCTTATGCTTGAAAACATCACCTCGCAGTTCCGCAATCCCTGCATTCTCGACCTAAAGATGGGCACCCGCCAGCACGGGGACGATGCCTCGGCGGAGAAGCGCTCCAAGCAGATGGCCAAGTGCGCGGCCAGCACCTCGGGCTCTCTGGGTGTGCGCCTGTGTGGCATGCAGACCTACCAGGCCGATCTCGAGCAGTATGCCAAACGGGACAAGTACTGGGGCCGGGAGCTTAACGAGGACGGCTTCAAGAAGGCCCTTCATGACTTCTTCTACAACGGCTTCCGGCTGAGGATCCGCGTGATCCGCAAGATCCTGCAGCGACTGCTCCAGATGCGCAGAGTTATTGAGAAGCAGTCCAGCTACAGATTCTACTCCTGGTAAGATCGAGGAACTCCTGATGTCGTCTGAGGGTTCTGTGACTTACTTTCCATGTCCCCATCAGCTCCCTGCTCATTGTCTACGAGGGCTTCGAGGAGAATCCGATGGCCTATCCTCCATCGATCAGCCTAGAGGAGTGGCCGGAGGCACCCAAGTCGGCGACCATCTCGACAACAGGCTTCGACTATCATCCGGAGAACAGCATAGATGATGACGACATCGAAGACGAGGAGGACGAGGCGGGACATGAGGCTGGCGACGAGCTGGAGCCCCATGACACGGACGAGGACCTGCAACTGGTGGCTGCTGACAGCGGCAATGCCTCGGCCACCAATAGCAGCACGGGCGGAGATGGCTGCAACTACGATGCGGATGCATCGAACGATTCCAGCTCGCTGCTGAATCTGGCCACGCGTCGCCACCTGCACAAGCGTGGCTTTGGGGAGGCAGCGGCCCGCGGAGTCAAGCATTCGTCGGCCAGTATCACCACCACCGACGAGGAAGAGGATGAGGAGCATGCGCACCCGGCTGCCATGCCACCGCCACGCAGCTGTGGCGTCACGGCTGCCAAATCCGCGGGCGCAAAAGGTCAGAGCACCAGTGCGCAGCCCGCACCCGTATTCATTCCAATTTCCGAAGAGACAGTATTCCTGGATCCAGAGCCAGCTTTGCCCAACGTGACGACCTCATCGCCACATTCCGGTGACTCCTGGATGAACTACAGCAGCAACAGCAGCGACGACTTCTCGGGCCTGTCCGAGCAGATCAAGGCCGTGGCCAGCGGTCGACAGACATGTAAGGATGCGACAATCTTCTCAACTTTCCAGATGTTTTACAGTTGATTTCTTCCACAGGCAATAACAGCTCTGACGATGCCAGTTCCGACTACGAAAGCAGCGTCATTGGACCCACAGAGGCCATGTTCAAGCGCTACAAGTCATTCGATGCGGCATCAGCAGGCACCGGGACTGAGCCAACCTCTCCTCCACACACTGCCGGCAACTCGAGTGTCTCCAACGGCGGCACCGTCAAGTCTCTGGTTTCACCCGCCTCCTCCAGCGCCTCGTCCCTCAAATCGGTCAAGGGAGCTGTCAAGCGTCTGCGCTGCAAAGACGACGACGAACACTATGCTGCCCACGATGACTGTGACTCCAGGGAGGCCAAAAAGTCTACAATCACCTCGACACCCGTCTCCACCGTCGTGTCGCCCGCAAAGACAGCGCCACAGCGCAGCTGTGAGAATATTGCGAACTCCATGCTGGCAGGCATACTCCTGGACACGCTGGAGCGTCGTTCCAGTGGCAGTGCTGAGGGCGAGAACAACAACAGCGGTGGCATGGAGCCGCAACAGCGTAACTCTGCACTGCTGCAGCATGGCTCCAAGTCGCTGGACATGTCGGCGCCAGCCACAGACGACTCGCAATGCTTTGTGGACGTGCGTCTCATTGACTTTGCCCACACGGCCTTTGTGCCACGCAATGGCAGCATGCTACCCACTCCGCCCGTGGCACCCGTTCACCATGGACCCGACGGCGGTTTTCTCACCGGCCTGGACAGCCTCAATCGACTGCTTAACGAGATACTGGCCGAGGACAGGATCTAGGCTGAGCGAGACACGGAAAAGAAGTGAAAAGAAAACAGGGAGTGGAATCTAGAGCGGAGAAAGGAACACAACACAAGTTAAAAGTACAATTTGATTTCAAAATACCTAAATTGTTGTAGCAACATGTGTTAAATTATGAAACAAAATCAACTAATCTTTAGAAATTCGAAATGTGATTCAAAAGAAACCTATTTAGCCCAGATTTAGCCAGCCCAAAATTAATGGAAACCTTTTAACTTTTAACCAACCGTAACCTTAAGTGCAGAGCAGAGAGTGGTGAAGATGGTACCGACCCTTGATGTTCCCCCGAAGCATTTGCAAGCAGAGAACCCAAACACAAAAGTAATGAAAAACAAAACCACAAAAACAAACAATTTTAAAATTTAGTTGAGAAAAATTCGCTTCCAAGAGTAGATAAAATGTTTATAGATTGATGGATTGATTGAATGTTCACGCTTTCCGCATTTCCAAATCCGAATTAAGCTTAAGAGTGGTTCGATGAAACTGTGTATGATTTAACCGTGTGTGAGAATTCTTTATGAATATACACCTATATATGTATTGTATTTTAAGAGTCAGGGGCATGCGGATCATGCGTTTTTGTAACTAGCTTTTACAATACAATGCAAAATGACAAAACAAACCAACAAGAGTGTAAGGAACAGTATTTTGTTATACGAGTATGCTTTAAATCGATTTCCTTTTTCCAATTGTAGTGACAGTGTTTTAGAGTGAAGGAGTTTATATATTATATTTAACCACAAACACACAATATATAAGTTAATTAAAAGAATATCGCTATTAATATATAAATCTTGCAAATATTACTATTACTTATTGTGTAACTAGAGAATTAAATGAAAAGTAATTCATGTATAATTTCACTTAAGCACGTTTACAAATTACAAATGTTCTACGGATTTACGTTTAAATAATAAAGAAATATTCGAAAATTTAATTTAGAAAACATTTGAAATTTCGTTAGACGCCATCTAAACACTGGCTTTTTTGAGCAGTGGGACCCTTTTTTAGGGCTGTTAAAAACAGTATTATATTCCGCGGTTTAACCCAAGGTGTTCAGCGGCTTAAATAGAGAGCGGTTAAGTGGGTTAAGTTCGTTCTTTCCTCGGTATATTCGCAGTATTAGGTATATTTCGGTATATTTCTACAGGTGAAGCGGTATATTTGATCGATAAATCTGCGGTCACACTATCCCTAGGTCAACTGTGTGTATTTTGTCAAATTTTATATTATTATTCTGAAATTTTGCGTAATTTACGTAAACTGAGCGTGCTGTTACAGTTGCAATAGCATTTATGGTGTATTTTAGTTAATAGTTAGTAATTTTGTTTTGCCCAGTAAGCCGAAAAGCTTTCAAAACATAAACATTCTTATGTAATTGTTCAGGGATAGGTTAAACATTGCAACTTACAAGAATAATCGAATTGATTTGTTTTTAATTACAGCAAAGGAATAGCATACAATGGGCGGACATCACGGAGAACCCTACAAGGTGCCACATCCATCGATCTACAAGGTGGAAAATGTGCCACAGCTGGTGGAAGTGAAAGAAGCTCTGGGTCGCCAGGGTTTAAGTGATCCATGGCTGAGGTGATTGCATTCAACTGCGATGTATTTGGTATCATATTTGATTATTGCTTGCATTCTTTCAGGAATGAGGCCTGGCGCTACGAGAAGAAGGCCTTCGGCACCCACAGATCTCGTCTGAACGCCTTCCTCTTCCGCGGTCTCGGCGTTGGCTTCTGCGCCTTTCTGGCGACTATCGCCGTCGAGTACGGTCTGGGTATTGGCAAGGGCCAGGGCGGCCATGGACACGGTCACGACGACAAGGACACGGGCCACCATTAGGGAAATTAAATAAACATGTGTTAAACTCTGAATTAATTTTATTCGCAGTTCATACTGTCGATTAGCTCCAAACTAAAACAAGCCTCCAATCAGTTGATCCGCGGCTTTAATTCCTCGTAGCACGAGCGCAAGAAAATTTGTGGCTTCTTTCCAGGATTGAAATATTCATGGCCCTTTGACCAATCGTATCCGACCGCGTAAGCGAATATTTGGCCATTTGAATTGAATCCGCACTTGGTTATAGACTGATCCATGGCATCGCTTGACTTGAGCTTAGTACGGGCGTCCTTATCCCAGAAGCTGAATGTTCCATCAGAGCCGACAGTGACCAGAGTACCATGCACCGGGTGGAATGCGATGTCGTTTACGGCGTAAATGTCCTGGAAGCCAGAGGTGCCCGTCGAGCGATGACACTTGAACGTAAAGTTATCTTTGGGATTAGCCGGGTTCACATATTGGATGGCCACGCGACCCTCGATACTGCCCAAAGCGTATCCAGTCGGCTCTTTTTTCTTATCCCTAAAAATGGCTATGGTACGATGCTGATATTTCAATGGGCTCTCCTGCCGCTTGTACTCGCTGGGAGTGTTCTGCAGCGAGTATATGATCAGGCCCCGTGATGCAGTGCCCACAACGGCCATGGGATACTCCACATCCGCACAGTAGCAGCGCTCTGGTAGGTTGATTGCCATCATCGGGTTGGGTGACCGGGTATCCCAAAACTATTTAACAAAGGAATTAGGATTTAGTGTATTGGAGCCGAGGAAATGGCAGGGGCTTACCTTTAATGTTTTGTCCCAGGATCCTGTCATAAGGCACGTGTAGTTCGGCCCCTTCACCATGTGACATGTTTTTACTGGCCCATCGTGAGCCGCCACTTGCATCACTTGATCTGATCCCAAGTCCCAGAGCTTCACTTGCTTGTCGCAGGAAGCCATAAACACTTTCGTCCCATCGTCAGACCAGCACACATCGAGCACTGGGCCGCCCATTGATTTTATCGATTTTGGCACTGTTGCTCCATTCTGTTCCACCTCCCAGCAACGTACGCTGCTGTCCCAGCTGCCGGCAATCAGGAAGTTCTTCTGCAATGTGTTTGGGCTGAACTCCAGCGCCGAAACGGAATCGTCGGGCGGCGATGCCACCTCGAAATCGTTCATGCGATTCGATGATTGTGCGGCCCCAAACATGATTTTATTCTTGAAATGTCGCAAAATTTTAAGTTTTTTTTTTTTTGTTGTCGCGCGTTGTTTAGTGTGACCGCGGATTTATAAAAAATATATACCGCCTAACCCTCCGAAATATAACTTGTGACTATCAAAATATACCGTAAATATACTCACGGACACGACAATATGTGTTGATATTCCTCGATTTTCCTATTCGGGTTAATATTACTAGCTAGTTTGCCCTTTTAGCACCACAAAAATAATTTTATCCGAATCATTAATAAATTTTGTACAAGATTGACTAGTTTTCAGAACTCTGTTTCATTGGATTGTTTACATAATAGGGTTCAAACAAAAACGGCCAAAGCATAAAAGCCACTAACCATACAGTATATAACAGTGCCATTTCATAAAACGAAAGTGCCGTAACTGAGGTTTCAGCGTACGGTCCCAGGTCTTCGGCTCTGGGGTCAAATAGATTTTAATATTTAGGAAAAATTAAAAAATTTAGGAAAAATGTAATAATAAAAAAATATAAAAATAAAAGTAAAAATGTAATAAAAATTTAAAAAATCACAAACAAATTTTGTATTGCTCATTGACTAAAGCTGACGAACAGTTCTAATTGCTCACTGACAAAAACTGACTGATATGAAACTTAATTCTGATTGCTCACTGACAAAAGCTGACTGATATGAAACTAAATTCTGATTGCTCACTGACAAAAGCTGATTGATATAAAACGAAATAATTGTAAATTCTCGCTGACAAAAACTGACTGATATGAAACTAAAAATTAGAATTGATCGCTGAAGTAATTTAAAATATATGGAAAATGCAATTAGCCAAAAGCACTGCGTAGCTTTGTTATTGTTTACAAATTGAACAATTCAAACGAAAATTACGCGTTTTAAAGAGTTTTTCCGCTTCCGTTTTTTTCTTCCGTTATAGAGTAGAATTCCGTCTGCTGGCTCACCGAGAAGTGAATACTCTGAATGCTCAAAATCAGAATCCAAGACCACATAACCACAATACCAACTGACGAACGTACTATCGATTCGTCAATATATTTATGTTTTTTAGAACTAAACTATTTTTATATATGTATGTATTTACTATATGTATTTGCATGTATAAATATATATGATCTATGAATATATACCTTGAAACATATGTATATATATGTACATATATATGGGTTACATTACATGTGTATAGAATTGGCTTTTATATTTACATATTCTATATTCTTAAAATATATGAAAATTTATTGACAAAGTTGATAGTACGGCAGCAACAAAGTCGAATGCCGACGGCATTTACACAATTTATATACCAATTCCCTGCAAATATATATAGAAAGATTTACGTTAGTACATAATTTTATCGTAATAAGAAGTTCTCTGAAAATATAAATTTATTGACAGAGTTGCAAAGTTGAAAGCCGACGACATTATTGTGCAATCTAATTTAAAAAAAAAACAAACAAACAAAAAATAAATCGCTGTATATCTCGGGCAAATCGGACCAGATCGGACAAAAGGGCTTAATTTTCCATGATCCCCCCGGATCCAAGAGTCGATCGGCATAAAACTCTCGATTATGAAAGTGAGGTCGATTTTTTGAATATTTAAATTGCGAAAATTACAAAAAAATGTATTTGCTTTTTTATGGTGCTAATCGGTACACAGAAATCACCCGGTCACGAAAGGACATGCCACGCCCAGATCGGCTGCTTTTCAGCCAATAAATAGCGTTTAAAAAAAACCTACATATTACGTTTATTTACACAACCAATATTTCGGGGCGGGACGCCATGCCTATGATAAATATAGCCAGATCGGCAAAGGACCTACTTAACCATGACCGGAAATGCTTGGGCGATACCATATAATACTGAATGATATGACCGCTTTGTCTTTGTATACTGAGCATCGCATCCTACTTACACAGCGGCGTAACACTGGCATATAAATATATAGATCGGATTGTGGTTGTCTGTATGGAAAATTAAAATTTTTTACTGAAAGTTAGGTACAATGTGTAGATTATATTCGTTGGGAACCCCAAAAGATAGTACAAATAAACAGTTGAGTATAATTTTTTTTTTTTTTTGTACTACTTTAGTTTTGTGTATTTCGCTGTCACCAGGGTAGAAAAAATCCCCCAAAATTGTTATTCGGCACTTAAAAGTCCATTTCCAAGGGCAGCTTTTATTAAAAGCGAAATTTGTTTATTTAATCAGCATGTTGGTAATATCGTATACGTACATGTATATACATGTGGTGATTTTTCCACTGAAAATGGAAATAGGTCATTGTGATTAAGGATCGCAGTGAGTAAGAGAGCAATTCTAAGAAGCGATGAATGGGAATAAGTCAACTGAGGGTGGGCAAAGATACTAGAGATACTAAAAGGTTGTGTTGTTATTTGGTCGTTTAGTGTGGTCGGCTGTGGGGATTTTTCCGAGGCAAAACTATCCTTGGCTGCTTCTATAAAGAGTGCGTTGGAATTAAAAATAGAAAGAAGAACTCCTAAAATGATTTCATTTCATAATATTTTGGTTTCTTTAATGAAATTATTCATTCTTGGAATGAAGCACAATCTTTGTTCATCATGGTTTATGCTACGACTATAAATAATGCTCTAATCAATGTGCACATACACATATGTAAATACTTAAACATATGATGGATATTATTGCTTAATGATCATTAACTACATGGCGTATAATACTTTACAATGCTGAATGGTTTGTTTGTAGCAGTCGGAAGTTACATACGCTAAGACTAATGACTACACTCGCTAGGAACAATTCAATACAGAGGCAAGAAAATATTACATTATTAGTCTTTGGCCAGGTTTACTTAGAGAGCTCCCTGTCTGCTCTGCTCCTAGGTTCATATGCTCACATTGATGGCATTCTTGATCACAATATTTCCGGCCACGCCATTCACGATCGTGACATTGTTGTCGATCTCAATGCCCATCGATGGCGTCTGCTTGGGTGTCTGCTTGGATTTGGGGGTGTGTGCACGCTTGCTGGGCTTCTTGCCGCTGCTGTCGAGATCCAGGGATTTCACGACCTTCAAGAGGCCGTTGCAGCCAGTGTAGTCGACGCTCTGCTGCTGGGAATTACTTCCCAAATAGATACGTCCGTCATTCCCCGTGTACTTGAGGGAACCACTATTGCTCTGGATTTTCAATCTAGTGGCATTGCCGATGACCTGAATATGTCCCGAGTTGCTGACAATCCTTATCCGGTTGCCATTGCCTATGATGCGCAGATCGCGGGTATTGTTCTCGATGCGATACTCCTTGCAGTTGCCCACCAGATCCCTGCTGATAAAGCTGGTACCCTCTGGGGGCGAGGGGCTCCTCTTGCCACTGCCAGTCTTGGCCTTATTCGGTGCTTTACTTTGCTCTTTGTTGCACGTCGAACACTCGTCATCGTCATACGAATCACTGGCCGAATCCGCCTCTATCACACGCACTCCCATTTTGTGTGAATTACCTCACGTTTTGCCGTTGCTTTCCACTGCTAATCACTCACAAAAATCACCGCTGCTGTAGTCCGGTCAGCATTGGCTCATTCTCTGTATATCTTTCTCTGCTCTACCTCATATGTAGGTATGTGTAGGTGTTTAGTTCGGGTTCGCTCACGGTCGGCTCTGGGAATGTCTGCTACGGCTATGTGATGAGCAAGCGGACGGTGGTCCCCGGTTTTGGTTTGTTAAGATTATAATATCCAATTGTGTTTGTTGTTGCTAACAGCGATCCGCGATGCGCGTTGTTGATAATGTCTGCTTCCGCAAGGGGAACTCCCGCTGTTCAGTATTTAGAGTTCACTTTCGCGACGCAACTGGTGCCAGATGTTGACTGAATGTTAGCTTGTCGGCTTTTGAACGATATCAGTGCCCGACGACCGCTTTTATACCGGCCCGATCGTTTCTGGCAGCCGTATCGGGGGGCTTTTTTATTTTCACTCCGAAAAAACACTTAGTAGGCATGAGGGAAAATAATTTTTTGTGTGCTTTGTCTTTTGGGGAGCCCTCTGATTAGGTGATAATACCTATTGGGAGTGATTAATACTCACCTGCGGACACCTTGGAATGGGTTCCCTCTGCCTGTTCAGCTTATTCATATTATCTGCACTCAGAGGGGGTGCATAGAAAAAACACCCATAGCTTTGTAATTTGAACGGATATCAGCTGGTAAAAATGTGGTGGGGGTTTTGCCAACTCTTCTTATCGTCTGTTAAGTTTGTTGATTCCAGTATCGGTCGTAAATTTTGTCAGCAACTGTCGCATAATTTTAACACCTCAGCGACAGAAAGGTAATAACCCTAGATAAGACGATAAAGTTGGCCGCAGTAGAAGATTCCGATCTACATTTGGACATCTGCGTATGCATTTGTAGTCTATATAGTAGTGTTAGTTGCCAGGCAAGATAGTGTTACTACAGATGCTCATATGGCATCTAAGGCATTCACTTCCTATTCGCCTCCGATCCAGTTTAGTTATAAACAATGATATTCGCACCTGAAATTAATTAGCATTTCCAGACAAAGTTTGCTTTACCGCTTACGATCGCTGTTTCGTGTGCCAAAAGCTTCCGACTCTGCGTTGCTTCTCCAGATCTCTCTGCTTCGACACCGGCTCTGTACTTGCAATATTCGTTTCAAGTTCAGATTAAAAGTTTCGTTTCGGTTTCAGTCGCTCGTGCGAGCCGGATCGGAGCAGAACCTGAAACTGCGTATCAGACCATAGAATATATGTATGTTTAAGTATATATATGTTAGCGTAAACATTTGTGCGAATGTTTGTTTATTGGGGGGGGAAAGAACCGCAACGCAACGAGCCCATATACAGACATACAAATGTACATAGAAATCCAGCCGAAATGCCCTGCATAATAATCGAAAGGGGCGGACCATAAGAAAACGAGGGAATTGCGTCAGCTGGTATTTTTTTGTGGTGCACTTTTCCGCGTGCAGTTGTTGACAAATCAATTATCTATTTAGACATATTGTTATATGATTTATTTTGCCTGTTCATCAATTTTAAGGCTGTAAACGGGGACTTTTCTGGAGTTATCTCGTTCACACTCGACAAAAGCCAAAGTCGAAATAAAACAATAATAAAACGGAACAATATTAAGTACAAAATTCTCAATACTATATCAGCGCTACTACGTGTACTATAATATCAGATAGGCCGCCGTCCCTGCAGCTCCCTTACATCACAAAACTATCAGAAATAATAATGATATGGTTCGACGGAAAGAAAAACCCCCCACGACCTATCAAAGACACCTGCAGTCGCTATCTAGCACGCGTCTGAGTCTCGGTCCCTCGCTCCCTCACGGGTTGAACGGCGCAAAAAAAAATCACCAATTCCAAACACATTTATCTTTTATTTAGATCATCAACACGAACTTTTGCTGGTTGCTTTTAAACATCCAAAAACATTATATTGAAGGGGTGTGAAAATTCATAACAATGGATCCCTCAAAAATATCTACATATATACACATGCACGTATGGTATAACTGTATGGGAATCAGTAATGGCTCGAATATACATATTTATATGCATATGGATTCTGTTGATGTACAATATTTAATTTCAAATGCCCGCCAAAGTGCGCACAAAACTGCAAATGTTTGCGTGCCATTCAGCTGCTTGCGATAAATGTACCATCCCCATTTCATTTTGTTGTGAGCTTTTTATTGTGAAATTTCATTTGTAAATAAATAGAGAACCTGACCTGTTGCGCCTAATGGATGAAGACATCATTGCAAATCAGCCGGGTAAGCATAGAGATGTCACGCATAAATGGACACTGTTCTCATCGAAATTACTTGCAGATCCCGGTATGGAGTTGAAATCAAGTGTATTGGCAATTGGAGACGAGACTAGCGAAACTTCAGAAAGAGTGTCGGGTCTTACGCACAACGAATATACATTTAAGGAAGAGTTCAGGATCCGTATGCAGAAGTTACTACTTCCGGACGCTCCTCACCTCGCAACTAGACCGGACGAAGATGCAGTCCAAAGTTTTTCCGCAAACGTAATTAAGAAAAATGGGAAACAATACTATGAATTCGGCTCAGAGAAATCTAGACCTGGATGTATCATATCTGGACCAACGTTAGACCCAAAAGGGGTTACATTATTAGTAAAGAACCGGATAAGCAAAGAGCACTGGGTAAATGAAGCAATGATTGAGTCTAAGATGCAGTGGGGAGAAGTACAAGAAATAGTATCGGGTTGTCTAGATGAGCAAAACAATCAAGTATATAATTATTTGTGTTATTTGCAGGAAAATCGTAAATGATAATACATTTTCCCACTGCTATATGAAATTGATGCACCTGAATAAAAATCCATTTCTAGTCTATCAAAACTTTTGGGAGCTTTTGTTGTGAAACTCTCTGAATCATACAATCAGTCGTCATGAACAGTTGAAATTGACAATCAGACGGGTAAGCTTAGGAGTTGTAGAAAGCAGTGCACATCTTCTTACGAAGATTCTTTTCAGATACTACGATGAAAGCGAAAGCTATGGTGTTGTCGAAAAAGCCAACCAAAGCTTCTTGCACTCAACACAAGTATAAATTTGAGGAGAATTTCAAGAATCATTTACAGAAATTACTGCTGCCAGGTGTTCCTCACCTGGCAACTGATGCAAACGAAAAATTGGTGGAAAGATTTTCGGCAAGGGAAGTACAAAAAAATGGCAAACGTTATTATGAGTTCGGTCCAGACAATTTCAAACCGGGATGTATCATCGGAGGATTCACGGTTGACGCCAAAGAAGTTACATTTTTAGTTAAGAATCGGATGAGCACAGAGCACTGGATCAATGTCAACGTGATCGAGTCTGAAATGAAGTTCGAACCAGTACAAGAAATAGTTTCAGGCTGCCTAGAGGAGCAGAACGACAGAATCTATCATTACCTGTGTTACTTGCACGAAAATCGTAAATAAATTTGCATCTATCTGATAAGCCCACATTTTTCCTCTTAAATTTCAAACCAAATGTGGTATGCTGATAAGTATTTGCCATTCGGACGTAAATTTAGTCCGAAAGCACGATGCATGTAGTTCCCATCACTAATATCAATAAAAAGCTTTTCTGTTGTTTTTATGAAAACTTTTTCTGGCGAAATAATTTGTTTGATTTCGAGCTACAACTAAACAATCCGTCCATTTAAGAGGCTGAGTTCAGTGCGTACTCCTTAGTTGTTGCACAGACATTCATACGAAAAGTATAGTTGGAAAGAATAAACCAAAAGCAATGGAAGTCCAAACAAACAGTGGTACCAGTACCTCTACTTCCACCGACAAAATTAAGTCATCCCAAACTCCAGTGCTGATTATTTCTGGACGACGTCGTGACACTCCTCGCATTAGGGGCAAAAAAAAGAAGGCTCCTACTGAGGTTCCTACTCCTACAGATCGAGAGCATCCAAAAATCACCGTTAAAACATTTCCAACGATTCTAAGCAGAATTATGTTAAAGTCCAACGTTCCACCTGCACTTCCCCCAAACGATTATTCGTTCAGAAATAACTTCACACAAATTCTGTGTTTCCTGTGTCTGGAAAAGCCAGCCGAACGGAAGTGCCTATACCATATGTTCCTGTCAACAGATAAGACTCTGGAGAAGGACTCCGAGGCAGTGAGAGCCATGTACAGAAATCGAGCAGACATCAACAGTGTTAACCGAATAATAATAGATACAATCTGTGCACGGTCACTGTACCGCAGCGTTCAAAAACACTTTTCCGATGCAGTGTGGAATAAGCAAGGGAATGTTTTCGAAATGGAAAAGATTGGATCCAGAGACATGTGGGCGGTTCAAGATAAAGTGGGCAAGTTGCACGCTCAGGAAGTGGAAAAACTATTAAATTACATAAAGTACTTGACCATTACAAAGAGCTGAGCAAGTACAAGCTTCAACTATCTGAATTGTGATATCGTATTCTACATATGTATTTAATAAAACACTCCCTTAAACATACTTGTAGTATGGGCAATTTCTTGATTAAAGTAACTTCCTATAACTAATCTTAAATTGTGTGAACCCATAGTGGCTCAAGAGCTGTTCTAGTATGTATCCGTTTGTAACAAAAAACACCGCGCCTTGCAGTCCAATCCAGTTGAAGCTGTTCCACGTTTTGAACTCCAGCAGATACGCGGGTAGCAGCCACAGCGCCTGGGCCAAAAGCCAAAGGACCAACAGAAATATTGAGCGGCTCCACGACAGCAGTTTGAAGTTGTTCAGGCACAGGGGCAGGATCGCCAAGTACCAGATGAAGTATTGTGAGGTCACCACGGAGTTGTAGGTAACAATTACAAAGGCCACGGTGAAGATGCAAAATGGCAGCGTCTGACGAAACTGGCCAAAGCTCAGGCTTAGGTAGAGAATGAGACAAAACTGTGGCGCCACAACCAGGAGCTTCGTCAGCAACGCAGGTTCCTCAACTGTCGCCGCGCTGCCCAGATATTGTAGCAAGAACTGCAGGGAGAAGTTGTGACGCGAGTCCTTGCGCACAAAGTGGTAAAGGTATGCTTCGTAGATGTATTGCCAGCCATAGAGCGAATAGAATGTCCACGTGAAGGCCACAAGACTGAGAAGAGTGCCTAGGACCAGGCAGAGCTGTTGCTTGTTGGGGCGCAGTATTTGGAGTAGAAAGTCTAAAGGCGTTCGCGTCAGACGTGATGACAAAGACAGATAGTAGGCCAGACTGAATAGCAACGGGTATAGGCGTAAATGGATCACCAGTCCATGCGCTAGTCCGGCAGCAAAGATGAGCCAATGCTTGTGCGACGATTTGTGCTCCGACCTTATCAGCAGATATATGGTCAAGATCACGAAGAAACTCGAAAAGCAGTCGCCGCTTCCACGGGTGGATATAACTGCCGTCAGCGGATTATAGAGCCAACAGCATGCGGAGGCGCGCGCTATGTTTTCCGGATGACTGCGTTCGTCCAACGCATCGAGGGACTGGTCTGGTTCCTGGGGCCTGTTGAACTTGCTGAGCAGATGCTGCACAGTCTTTTGGTACTGACTCTTGATCTCCATGTGCACCAGATGATATATAAGAGTGGCAATGAGTAGATCGAACGTTGCGTAGAGTAGTTTTCCGCATGCCGGGTGTACCAATATGTTTAGTATCTGAAGATATGCCATTATAGGGCTGTAACGATAGGTGTGCCTGGCAAACGGAGTATCTCCGGCCAGTACTTGACGAGCTCCATCTGTGACCACTTTGTAGTCGATATCCGTATACGGCACCGCAGACTTACTGTCGTGTATTTGTCCGTAGCAGATCAGAACAAGGCGAAGTAGAGCGGAGATCAGTAGATGGGTTCGAAAGCTAATCTGCAGGATTTGACGGCCAAATCGTTGCCATCCGGTAGTTGCGACTTTTGTTCGTTTCATTTTGTTTATTGTTCTTCGTTTACAACTTTGTTTTCAGTTCCATGGCGCTCTTTCGAATGCAGTTCAAAAATTCCTTAAACTCTGCGTCGCAGATCTTATGCTGCACGTTCAGGTCGCGCGACACACAAACGGCATATGCTGAGGCCTTGTCGGCACACTTGGTAAGCAGAATTGGGTAGTTGCGGAGACGTTGGTTGGCTTTGCGCACCGATTCCATTCCTTAACGTTTGTGCGGCGGCACACGAATCTCACTGGGAGGCAAGGGATCTGCAATGAACGCGTCGTAAATTGGCTTGGAGAAGAATATGAGTAGGGAGCTCGTCAGGAAAGTGATTTGAAACAGTCGCGGGTTTCGCTGTATCCAACTGCGCTTGGGCAGCACGGCTGTACGACGACGCTGACCAGATTGTTGTTGTGGCCGCTGCTGTTCCTTTTCGTCTAACAACTCTTGAATGTCTTTTGGGGGCTTGTACTGCGGTATGGACATTATTTTTCACTGTTGGCAATGAAAGTTAGCGCAACTTACAGCATAAAGTGCATCTCAAACTCACGACTTGCCGGCACCTTTGGATGCTTCTGTTAGGTATGGTTTTTCCAAATCGATTCCACTGCAACAAAGCGATACCTTATGCCACTTTAGACAACATTGGCGCATAGCCTCGAGAACGTCAGCACATTTATTTTCCTGGTAATGGTTTTCTGCAATGCGGATTCTTGATAAGTGGCACAAGCTTACATAATAACGAAAGAAACCATTTTAGGTACGCACCGTTCAAACAGGCTTGTATACGGCAGGCGTTCGCTTTGCAAGGATCCTTATTGCGCTTCGCAGACATGTAATTATATAGCTATTTTCATTGATTTTAAACGCAAATTAAAATTTCGTATAACACGGACTTCTTGTATGCAGTGTGACCGCGGATTTATTTATACCGCCTGACCCTCAGAAATATATACCTTCTGTTTTCAAAATATACCGTAAATATACCGAGGAAAAAACTAACCAAAAAGGTATATTTCTGAGTTATTTCTGTCCGATAAATCCGCGGTCACACTGATTGGGGCCCAAGGAACTGTTCTTGTGTAAAAAACACACACATACACACATTTGTTATATTTCGCTAGGACTTGCTATTTTACTTCACAAGGAGAAATGCCATCGAAAAAGAAAAAATACAACGCGCGCTTCCCAGCGGTGAGTATAGACGAAGCGGAAGTGGCCAATATTTCGGGCTCTGGCGTGCACCGACAAGGGTTATCAGTTTTTATGCATGTGTACATACATACTCACATAATCAGAGGCTGAGGCGCTGTGTTGTGGGCGCAGCGGTAGAGCAGCATGAGCCAGGTGTGATTTGACATTGATTAGATTTTAATGGTTTACTCCACAGGGTCGCATCAAGAAGATCATGCAGAGCGATGAGGAGATCGGTAAGGTTGCACAGGCGGTACCCGTTATCATTTCCCGGACGCTGGAGCTATTCGTGGAGTCGCTGCTAACAAAGACGATGCGCATTACGAACTCGCGCAATGCCAAGACACTGTCCACGTCCCATATGAAGCAGTGCATCATGTCGGAGCAGCGGTTCGATTTCCTCAAGGAGCTCGTCCGGAATATACCAGACATCAGTGTGGCCGAGGAGGCCAGCTCCTACAACGATGACAGCTCACCAGAGCAATATCCGGACTCAGATACGCCATACGATCTTAGCCTGCCATCCACATCTGTGCGGTCATTGCCGAATGGAGGCGGATCCGCTATCGGCCCCTACATGCGCTCAATGAGCTTGAACGGCACCGGCCTGAAGCGGCAGCAGCAGCAGTACCCCCCATCCACACACACCCCATCGGTGATTGTGCCAACTGTGGCGCACACGCACCAGCTACAGATGGGACACGTGCCTGCCAAGTTGGCTCGTTCGGAATCAACTCCGTCCTACACACCGCGGGGCAGACCGCCCAACCCAAACTCCTACCATAAGAAACAGTCGCACGACACTGCCATACCTGCTCAGATCTGCAGCTATGAACTCAATAAACCAATAGTCAAAATCGATTACAGCAACGTGCACATGCCGACCACCAACCTGTGCAGCCCAGAGGCGGAAGCAGACGCCAACGTCGCGTTCAATTTTGACATTGCGGCTCCAGTTATCAATATCGATCTGACGAATATTGTAGCGGCTGGAACGGCTGGAAAGAGCAGCGCTCCCATCATTCCAAAGGCCACTGTGGCAACAACGACCCCAACTGAAACCAATTTCGAATTAGACGAAGACTATGACAATATTTGAATAGTATCTATGTGAATGCGCTTTTAAATTATTGATACATTAATATGTACTCTAGCTCTAAGTAATCACAATACAAATTTTGCAAAATAAAGACCATGCTGGATTTTAAGCTGAACCTCTGTACTCTGTGCTCTGTGCTAGCTTTTCTTATCTAAAATCGAATCAAGAGAGTGAGGATCACTCGAGCTGAAAGCGCTGGTTTCCACTCAACTGGTTCGACGGCTTTGCTGTGCCTAACGATGCGCATCAAGGCGGCCCAGATCAACTTTAAACTATTGCAAATTTGCAAATGTTTATTGAGAGGAAGATTTGTGCAGTTTGCCAATGCGGCTATCAAAGAAGCGCAAATGATCAACACAACAAGCTCTGTTCAACATTTCGTCTCGGAAGCTTCCCCTAAGTATGGGATGTTATTAAACTATTACCAGAAACTACCTTGGGTTAGGCTAAGCCGTCCAAAGGGCCCATGGAATTCCCTGTGGCCTAGTAAACTGTGACCTTTATTTGTTGTGCGTTAAGCTATTTATATGTGTATATACACATAATAATAATTACGAGTATTACTTAATTTCGCCCAAGGTGCGTCCACCGACTGCCACTTAGTCATTGTGTAATCCTCGGTCACAGTCAATTACAATTAAATGCCTTTCAATCCCCAACGGTTGGGGGGACTCGTACATTTGTATATTCGCACACGCAATCTCGGACCAGCAATTGATATTAATTTGGGGCTGCTCTATGTGGATCAATCATTGATGTGTGCCTCTCGCACTGTACTCGTACATAGCACAGGTGTGCAATGGGATAAACTGACAAGCGGAGAAACCAAAGGCAAATATCGCGTGGGAAAATCTTATTGCAGCGCAATTACTAGCCGCTCCTTCTGTTTTGTGCCCAAAGGTGCAGCTTAAAATTATATGAATTATTATGAAAGCACAGTCAAAAGGGATTTTGGCTTTCTCGGTTTGCGTTTGGGTTTGGCATGGCTGATTAGGGTCAGCAGAAGGGAGGGCCGAGATGATTAGTCTTCCCTCCCCACCCTGCCACGACCATGGAGAACCAAGCCCAGATCAGCACTGATGAGCTGCTGCTATGTGGGGAAAAGTCACTCATTTGGGGAGAAGGAAGGAAGTAAGTGGAAGCCCCATCACTGAGGAGACACGATTTCGTGAATTCAATTTCCCCCAAAAAGAAATCCAGATCTGCGCTCCTCCATTGTGTTGTGTGGTGTGTGTTAAGTGTGTTGTGTGTGTTGTGCTGCCCGGGTACTATGGGTGTCCATTTGGCTTGAGTCATGGTAAAAAGTTTGAAACAATAAAAACAACTTGCGGCGCGCCGCCAGTGCCAAGTTTTCATGTCCAAGGCGTATTTATGTCAACCGGAAGTAGGTTTACTGACCCACGTATACCCGTACGTGTGTGTACGTTTGCCCAAACGGCGGCTTCGACAATCGTCGTCCTCGGTCGGCGACTCCTTCGGCGGCCGCCTCGACTGGTCATCCCCAGAGCGCAGGACGACGATAGCCCCACACGTATAAGACGGTATTTGCCTTTAGCGGATTAGTTTTTCTACGAACGGCGAGTGCAGTGCATCGGATCGATGCCAATGCGTGTTGTGATTTTTGGGTATTCCATTTGAGTTTCAATTTCATTTTCAATATTTTTGTCAAAATTCGCTAAGCCACAAATCGCGATTAAATCCAAAATTACTTCGAAACGATCGATACACAGAAAAAGAACTTGACTCGACACCTAAGTTTAAAATATCAGGAAAATGGAACAACGCCGAACCATCAACGGCAAAAAGGCAACTTCATAGATGTCTCCAGGAATTCCTATGACTCTGGACTCTGCTCTGGGGAAACGAACTCAACGTTTTTGCTGGAGTAGTCGGTCGCCCTGGGGTAGTCGGGGACTAACTATCACGACATTAGCCAAGGATTTTCCCTGCCGTCACTGCCACTTAAGAGTCAGCCCCCAGCCCGAGTCAAGTGGGTTTTGTTAGAGGGTTTACGAGTGCAGTCGTTGTTTCTGTTTCTGTTGCTTTTGCTTTTTCTGTTGCTGTTGCTGTTGTCTTGATGTTGCAACAGTGCGCCGTGGGCATAGGAGAGCCGTGGAGCCCCAAGTGTTGTTGACTCTTTGCCGCTGCACAAGGCAAAATGAAATTTGTTGCGGTTTTGACCCTATTCCAAAGCCAAGGAGAAGCCGCACTGTACCCAGCCTGTGCTCGGCTCGGCTATGTCCATGTCCTGGCTGCCACATCCCACCACATCCACATCCTAGCCCCGTGGCTTGGAGTCTCATGCGATGCCATGCCATGCCTCACGTGCGTGCAGATACCCGTCAGTGGGAGCATCCCAAAAATATGATTTAAGACCGGGAAGTGTGTGTATCAAGTGTATCAAAAATATAGGATATTGAGTGTTTTTGTGTGTGTGTGACGGGACATCGCGTGCCAGAGACATGCCAACAGGTGTCACAGTTCAGCGCTGGGAAACAATCAAAAGTTGTCTAAGCAGCAGAAGGCAGAGAAGATGAACCAAACATGCAAACACGGCCAGAGAGAAGCTACGCCTACGGGCAATGCAGCGCCCCGCCGTGCGGCGAAATAGTGCGGCGAATTGGCAGCACTGGCGCCTGCCGATGGCTTTTCTTTTCATTTCTTTTTTGCATACCGGCTACTCGGGGAGTATATTTTGTATTTGTTCGAGTGATTGTGGACAGGAGTGCAGGAGAGTAATGTATATTCAACATTACGCTCTCAGATCAGTCTTCAAGCGATCAAGATCAAAGACTGGCCCCTGCCATTGCAAAGCTGTCCACCAACTGGCACTATAAACTACTACACCAGAGCTGTAGCGGGTATCTAGCAGTCGAGATCTGCAGAGCAGAGTTCTCGGTTGTTTCTTTGGTACGTACTACGTAGCCGTATCTCAGCGTGTCTGCGTGTGTGCACTACATACTATTATTATTATGGTGGCGCTTCCTTTCGCGTTGTGTTGTTGTGATTTGCTTTGCTTTGTTTGAGTTTGAAGTGCTGGCAATATTTCTCTTGAAGGCTTTCTTTGCTCACTTACCGCGCCGTGGCGCCGTCGTCAGTTCTATTCAGGCAGTGCCCAGCCCATCGTGGGCTCACTCGCTATCGTATCGCTCTCGCATCGCCAATTCCAATGTTCGTTTTTCGCGGCTTTTCTGTGTAATGATACTTGATTAGAGTTTACTCTGCTGCACAATTCAAACTCATTTAAATGGCAATTACATAAGGCTGGGACATCATTTAGCCCACCGATCTGCCCGCGGGCTTAAGTCATTAAAAATGTTCCTTAAAGTGTGACCCTCCCCAGGCCGTAATGAGATGCAGGAAAAGTGCCTGTAATCCCGAAGAGTGTTTATAGTAGAGGGAAAATTTGCGCAAAAACCAACTTACAGGCAAAGGCACAGGCACAGGCCCGGCACGCGTCATGGCCATAACACAACACGCCGGTCTAGTCACTTCCTGTGAGCCAAAGTGTGTCACCGAAATTCGAGTAGCGCCACATAAAATGTAGGTTAAATATTAGGCAAAGGAAAATCAATGCGAAGAAAGGCACTCATTCACACCTGCCAGCCCGACCCAGCCTATTCCGAGCCGTCCCTGTCCCTGTCCTCAAGCGGCCTACGTCATGCCACAAAATAAAACTACAAATCGCTTACCGCGCACCCCAGCAAGCAGTCCCATCCAATATTCGCAGTATCTGTAAGAAAATAGAGAGAGGGAGAGCAATTAAAACATCATGTTCAGCTGATAGCTGGTGTCTGGTGTCTGCTGGCAGCTGGCAGCCAGCCCCAACATCTTCGGGCGGTCCCCAAGTGCAGTCACTAATGCGGCAATTTACAACATGCAATCCAATCCAATGCGAAACCATAGCCATTGCCATACCACCACACCATCCATCTGCCAGACATAGGCCTGAAGACTGTTGAGCGCTCATCAAGTTCTGCTCTCGTTAGCGTTGGCTGAACGATGGCCTGTGGAGTTGGATGTGGATGTGGAGTTGGAGTGCTTGATGTGGCGGTGGTGCATTCCGATTGCATGGGGTTTATCAGCGCGGCACACGCAGCTATTTATAGGATGCAAAATGGAGTGAAATGGCATTAGAAAATATACTCGTACACATAATAATAATAATTACTATTTTCGCCATAGTTTTGGCAGTGCAAATCGGAAAGTTGGGAGGCAGTTGCAGGTGGGTTGGCTCTTTCCTTTCAGTTGCCCACGGACGCCCGCGTCGCGTGTACTGACTGACTCGCTCACTGACATTGCAATGGCCGGAAGGTCTGGTCTGTTCCGAGCTTAGCAATATTTATATTGATGCACTGTGTGCGAGTGATTTCTGAATACGAATACGAATACGAGTGTTTCTCTGTTGCTTCTGAATAAACAGTTTCTGGCGTCATTGGTGGTTCTGTTGCACCCAAAACGAAGCGAAGCGAAGGACAAACAAAATATAGCACAGTATCCTGCGTAATCCTTCGACATGGCCAGCAGAATGGACAAGGACTCATAGTAGGCGAGAGAGGGATCGATCGAACGACCGCACCAATGTCAAATCATGCAGCAGACCCTCTCGTACTCATCATCATCGCCATCGCCATCCCCATCCCCGATGCCAACGCCGGCCGGAACACCACATACCCCAGCGACCACCCATGCCCCCACCCACAGCCATCCACGACCGGGCTCAACAGGCAGCGATCCCAACAACAGGTTCCAGCCGGCCATCATTCCGGTTGACTACAGCTACCACACCCACACCCATACCCACCCACACCAGCAGCAGCAACAGCACTCCTACGCCCACTCGACCATGGCCCCCTCGACGTACACATCCGCACAGAGCTTCATGCGCCAGCCGACGGCCAGCAGCGTCCAGGAGCCGGGCTCGGAGCGGGACTCGCAGCCGTACAGCAGTCTCTTTGGGGATCCCGTGCCCCCGCCCACGCAGGCGGAGGACTACTTCGGTGCGGCGGCCTTTGAGACGCTGCGCTCTGCTTCGCTGGAGATGCCCAGCTCGGAGGAGGATGCCCTTGTGGCCGCCGTGGCGCTCAATGCGCTGATGGGCAACGAGGCGCGGGTCAGGCAGAGGATATTCTCGAGCATTCCCTACACGAGAACACCCCGGGCATCGCTCATTCCGCACCTGCAGCCGCCCGACATCCAGATCCTGCCCAACTCCAGCGGCGGCTCGAGCTCCGAACAGCTGGGCTCCCCCAACTATCGACTCCTGGCGCCGGACGACATCCTCAACAAGCCGGACATGTACGACCTGGCCAACCCCAGCGAGGAGTCGCAGTACCTGCCGCGCTCGGACTTCGATCGGGAGGAGGAGCGCGCACAGACGCCCAGCCGTGCGGCGGGCAAGCAGAGTGTCTCCACCATGACCTCGGAGGAGCATCACCATGGGTAAGGGGCCAGCCCATGCCAGCCATCGGTCAATGAATTATCGTCTGTCTCTCTGTCCGTTGCAGTTTGCTGAGCGACTCCTACGCGGGCAGGGACTGGTTCCGACCTGCTGCCCAGCACTTTCCGGAGTTCACGCGCATCCCCAAGCTGCGGCCCAGCTCGAAGAACATCATGTCCATGAAGCAGGAGGAGGTGCCGCTCTCCCCGCTGGCCACGATGATCCAGGACATGAACAGCTCCAGCAGCGGCGGCGAGGAGCGGCTGGCCACCGGGCGCAGCGAGCAGCAGGCAGCGCTGCAGGACATGGACGTCATACTCTCACCGAAGCACTACCTGGAGCAGCAGCTGGACCGGATGAGTGCGGTGAGCGAGCGGCAGCTGCTTGAGGACTACAGCCCGCCGACGCCGCCACCGGCGGACCCGCCTACTTGCCACCACCACCAGAGAAGCTGCAGAGACACGGAGGAGAGTGCCGACTCATGCCCAGCCCCAGCCCCAATGTCCCCGATCATCCTCAAGGACTCCATCTCCGTGGGCGGGGACTATCGGTAAGTGGCAATGCTACCCTCTCCCTCTCCTGGCCAGCTCTAATTTCTGACTACCTCCGTCCAGGGTGGAGCAACCACGGCCACACAAGAAGACTGCATTCACCATCCTCACAGTGCGCTCGCCGCAACCGCAACCGTCGCCAGCGTTCAGCCCCGCCAGGAGAGCCGCCGCCGTCGCTGCCAGGAGGCACGCTTCCATACAGTCGACATCGACTACCTCATCCATGGCCGCCAAGCCGCCGATCCTGCCGCGTCGCAAGACTCCCAGCGACTCCCGGCTGCCTGAGCTGCCAGGATCGCTGGCCTACTCGCCGTATCCGAGCCACCAGCAGCCACAGTCGCAGCCACTCCACACAGCCGATGACTCGCCACGGCCCTCGGTGCAGTTCAACATGAGTGGGCGCCACAGTCGCAGCAAGCTGGCGACACCCTCCAAGGGCATCCTCCAGCAGCGGGACTCGCTCACCTCCTCCATAGACACGTACACGCCGCGGGCTCAGCGACGCGGCTCCATGGGCATCAGTCTGCCGCAGCAGCTGCCGTATGGGCATGGGCAGCGGATCAAGAGCATGGAGAGCCTGCCGCTGATAGCCGATCCCCATCGCAGCGCCATTCCGCGGCTGCACTACTCCGCCATGGACCTGGGCAAGGAGGCGGCCGCCTTTCCGCCGGGCGCACTGCCACGCCCACTGAAGCCAAACCACAACCCCACGCGAAAGCAGCGCGGCCTCCTGAAGGTGATCAACCGGGAGGAGGCGCTCGCCCACATCCCGCCTCGCTCGAACTGGTGCAGCCTGGATGACCTGGCCCTGGCACCGAGTCCACGGTCATCCTTTGACCCCGGCCACGCGCAGGCTCGTCGCCGTTCCAGCTCCACCTCGCCGGAGCGAAGGAGCTCCACCCAAACGGCCTCGGACCGACGCAGCTCCAACCTGAGCAGCATAACCGCCACCACCTCGGACTTTAGCTTCCGCCGCCCATCGCTCGCCACACTGCCGGCGTCGCGGCTGCGTCGCAAGTCGGTGCAGGCGCCACTCCCAGGGCGCAGCCCGCGACGCCAGTCCATCTACCAGAGGGACCCAAAGCCACCGCCGCATGGGAAGCATGCAAAGATCGCGAAGCCCAGCAGCTTGTCCCCGATCCTCGGCACGCCCAACAAGGACAGCAGCTCCGGGCAGAGTCCCAGCCACGGCTCCTCGCTGATTGGGCGCCGTGGATCGCCGCAGATGGGGCGCCATGCAGCCTCGCTGATTGGGCACGCTGGAGACGCTGCCGACACCCAGTCCGAGGTGTCGACGCGTCGGGACTCGCTCTCCCGCATTCCGGTTCGCAGTCGGCCTGGATCCCGTGTGGAATCTCGTTCCAGCTCGCCGTCGAAGGAATTTGTGGCCACGATTCCCACCGCTTCGGGGCGCACCTCACGGGCAAGCACGAGTCGCTCGCCCTCTCGGGCGCTGGTCCACAGCAGGACGCCATCCCGGGAGAGTGCGCGACCCGGGGAGTCGCGATCCGTGTCCAGGGGGCCGCCCTCTAGGCCCAGTTCTCGCATGGAGCAGGCCCGGGAGCAGGCCAACTCCCGCAGCAACTCGCGGGCCAACTCCCGATTGAGCATAAACTCCTCGCTGCGCTCCTCCAGCGTCTCGCCCATCACCATGGCCAGGAACAGGAGCATACGGGGAACCACGCCGCAGCCCGGCCGCAAGAAGTCCCTCTCCTTGAGTCCCACCAGCGGCATGCTGGGGCGTCGAAAGTCCATCAGTCCGGCGGCCATCACGCAGGCCAGGCGGATGTCCGTGTCCATTAGAGGGAAGCCAGAGATGCCGGAGACTTTGTCGCGTCGCAACTCCCGCTCCCGCATCCCCACACGACAGTCGGACAAGATGGGGTCCAAGTCGCCGCCGGCATCATCCAAGCAGCGCTCAAAGTCCCCCAAGAAGACCAAGGGAGCGCCGGCGACGACCCCCAAGGCAGCCAGAGCGGGCAAAGTGCCGCCAAAAGGAAGCCCCAAGGCAAAGGCCACACCCAAGCAACCTGCAAGTGCCAAACCCAAGTCCCGGACAGAATCTGTGAGAGCTGTGAAGGCCGCGGAGCGGACACCAGTTGTCAGAAGGGACCAGGGAACGGGGAAAAAGCCAGCCCCCAAGCCGCCAGCCTCCACGCTCACAGCAGCGAAGGATGCGAAAGCCGAGAAGGGAAAGCAGCCAGCAGCCAAGGGCAGTGGACAGGCACCACCAGTGGCTCCGCCGCGCACCAAATCCCAGCAGGTGAAAGCCAAGCCGCCTGGAGGAGCGGCCACGACGGAGACCAAGGGGCCGCCTGCACCCACGGCCAGCAAGTCCCAGGGGAATGTACACGAAAGAGGTGCCAATGGAGGAGATGCAGCAGCCAACATGACTCCACTGGCTGCCCAGGTGGGCAGCGCGGTGCTGCAGGCAGCCGAAGCCGTTCCGGCGGTGACGAGCGAGGTGACCGTCCCCTCAACGCCAGCAGAGAGGCGCCGAGGCCAAGGCGCGAACATGACCAAGCTGGTGCGGATGAGCTCCCGGCTGAGCATGCTCAGCCAAAGGAGCCGTGCGGACTCGCCGCAGAACCGAAAGGTGGCCACAGTGCCAGAGACCGCGCACGAAACCGAAGGTGAGATTCCCACTAACAGCTCGCCCAGACGCCAGATATGATTATGAATCTCTTGAATGGTTTCCTTGCAGAGGCCACGGGTCACAGTGCTCGGATGACGACCAATGAGGCTGGCAGTCTGCCGGCCGCCATACTGGAAAAGTCACAGAAAACGCTCGAGAACATACAGAAGACCGTCACGGAGGCCACCGATGAGATCCACAAGACCATCAGCGAGAACCTCACCGATCTGAAGACTCTGGAGAACGACATGGGCCTCAGTGGAGATGCCTCTGCCTCGGGCGCTCCCACTCCCACCTCTGGCTCGATGCCGGCCAAGCCAGGCGACTCGGAGTCGCGGACAGGTACAGCGGATGGTGGCAATGCTGCACAGAGCTCGGCGGAACAGGCAAAGTCTCCGTTTCCGCCCACACAGCCCATCGAGGCGGCCGTCTCTGTGGTGCACCCGCCCAATGAGCGGGCAACGATATCCAGTGTGCCCGAGGTGGAGTGCGAGAGCTCCGACCTGCCCACAGTTCTGGACGCGTCCGAGTCGGATCTGGGCGGCCATGTGATGCCCACGCCCGAGAACGGAGCGGACTTCAAGGTGGACGCCAAGCGACGCTCTCCAGACGGACAGGGCGGCTCCGTGGCGGGTAGCGGTGGCGCGGCAAAGTGAGTAACGGGGAAACCCTCTTGCAAAACTGATTAATATTGGGGGAAACACCATGAATATTCATGGGCCTAGCCCCACGAGGATCTGTCCTGCCTTGGGTGCAATTTTTAGGCGGGAAGGCTGACGGAGAGTACTAATTTTTTGCCTCGACCGTAGAGTCTCCACGACAAGGCTTGCAGCGCCTGGCCAGTCGTCGATTTACATACAGGAAACCCCCAACAACGGCCAACAGCCAAAGCCACAGCAACAACATCTTACAGTGCCGTGTGGGCTGGCGCTGGCACAGGCACAAGGCACAGGTCCGTCAAGCCACTCATAAGTGCGTCAATAAATTTTGAATACAACACGAAGTGGGGGTCTACGGAGCGGCCAGGGGTGCGGGAGCCCCGTAGACCACGAACCCACACCAGACGACCACCTTTGAGGAAATCCGTTCTCTACCTTGTCGTCGTCGGTCGGTCGTCAGGTCGGTCGCCGTCGCCGTCGCCGTCGACGAAGGTAACGATGTCCTTCACTGCATTGTTTTTCCAGCCAACCGATATGCCTGGGTCCCTGTGTGTGTGTGCCATGCGAGACCCCAAGAAAACGTGTGACCGACCCATTACAGTGGGCACCCTGACCCAGGGACTCGCTGGCAGAAATGAGCTGCGCTGTCCACTCCAGGGTAGCGCCACCGTACGGGCATGGTATAGCGTGCATATCGCACGGAGGTAAAAGTATTTTCGCAACACGACTTAAGTTTCTTGCCGCAATAACAAATCAGTTTCGGCCGGACAATCGCGCTAACCGCAGCCAAGCTCCCGTGAGGCGACTCCCGACGCTCTACGCTCTACGCTCCACGCTCAAAAGCCCCACAGACCCGTAGACCCCATAGAGAGTGCCTTTGTGAATTTCCAACATTTAATCCGAGAAACAATTCAGTTAATTTGCGAAAATGCTGAACGAAACGAGCAAGAATTCGGTTATATATACGGTGGATCTGACGCAGGACTCGTTCATAGACGGCGATAAGTATTTCTTTAGGTAACGTAAGCTTAACGAGCATTCGCTTCCAGATTCCTATTCCTATTATACTTAATCGTTCGCCATCAGTGGACCTAGCTTTGGCATAGTTCGTCAACGGAACGCACCGACGACGACCTTGCCGATTAATTTAAATACGAAAACTAAATGCGAAGAAAGTTTCTTTCATTCCGATTGTTGTCACTCTGCCACGAGTACTCCAAACTCGAAGTTTGTTGGATTCCATGCCATTCCAGTCCGCTCAGCGCGGGTCAAATAAATTACCGACCTCCAAATTGCGTTTGGTCGTTGGCTCGTGCACAACGGAATTAAAGGCGTTCCAAGCCCCAAAAACATATACTGCATACATATAGTACATGTACTATATACATGGGTGCCCCCCATACAATATAATTTTACGTTCTTTGGGCCTATGCAAATTGTGTAAGCGTCCAGAAGGGATTCTTGTGTTTTGAGTTGACATTTCGGGTGAGCGAATTACCATCACAAAAGGTTCTTTAGGGGAGGATAAAAAGCAGATGAAGGTGCAATAATATATTGGCCTACAAAGTCTTGCATCTGCATAGTCCATCCGTCAGATGTGTTGCTGCTTGCCAAGCGTACGAGTATGAGTAATTTATACACATAAAGTAGTAGGTAATGTTCCGACTGTGATTATATGCACAGCAACGGGCGGAAGTGCTTCCCATAAACTTGAACTTTGGCTCCGCAGCTCTGCTAACAACTTTCCAATCATACAGCACTTCCGGCTCTTGGCACCCTGCCAAGCCCTGAAGCCATTAAAGCTTATATCCGGTCCTAGGTACCAGTCAAGGATAGCATGCGGAGACCGCGGACAAGCGACTAATAAGTATTTGTGAGGCTATTTGAAATCTACTCTTCTCCCACCAGAACCAGCAGCCAAGAGTTCCTGGAAGACAAGGACAATAATGCCAATAAGAAGGGATTGTGTCGCTGCTGTTCCTCATTGTTTATGCCCTGTCGTCGCAGTCGCTGCTCCCGCTGCTGTTTTCGACGAGAACGGAACACCTCGGCCGAGGATCAACCTGTGCTATGGAGTGCTAACAGTAGTGCCACCACCGCCACCAATGTCCAAGTGATTGATGAGACCAAGCCGAAGAAGAAAAAGGTGACGGACTGGCTCAAGTCGAGCTGCTGCCGGAGCTGCCGGAAGAAGCCCCCGCCCGGGGACACAGACACGCCGGAACCGCTGAGCGTGAAGCAGGCGGCCACTATGAGTACGGGACCAAAACGTGGAGGCAAATGCGGCCTCTGTTTGAGCAAGGTGTTCTGCTGTCGCTCGGTGAACAAAGTGGACGACACGGGCAATGAAACCGAGCTGAAGAAGTGCTGCTTCTGCATACCATATCGGAGGAACCGCAGCAAGCCCAAAGGAAGCTCCGTTTCCTGGCGGGATCAAGATCCAGAGCTTGGCATCAAGCCCACTGACACATCGGTTCTGGAAGGTGCTTCGGAGGCGTCCATGACATCTGCAGCTGCGGATGCAACGGCTCCAATAGCGAAAGAGTAAGTCTGCCCGACCATCCATACTTCTATTCTTGATGCCATTTACATTAAAGGGGCTGCTGCAAGCGTTTCTGGCTAATGATGCTCTGCTGTCGCAAGAAGCCGCGTCGCGAATCGAATGCTCGCCGACAGAGCATCAGAGCCCCGCCGCCCAGTGAGGCAAGTGGCTGATACTCTCTGATCTTTGATTACAGCACTCAATAATTCCATTTCCCGCACGCAGGACACACGCCGAAAGCTGCATAACGATCTCGTGGAACACGCATCCAAAATGAAGGGTGCCATTCCTGTGCTGCCGTTGTATTTGGCTTGGTTCTGTGCCTTCTGTAACGTCGTCTTTCCAGGCTTAGGTGGGTTGGCCACAAGTGCATCTTTCTGATCAAATGACTTCTAAGGTCTCCTGCTATATAGGCACGCTGCTGTCGGGACTCCTCTGCCTGTGTGTGGGCATTCCACGATTCTCACAATACGACAGCGCCCGGGCTCGGATCGGATCCTTCATCATCAACATTATTGTGGCAGTGTCGCAGTTCTGCTGTGTACTCTTCTGCTTCGTGGGCTGGGGCTGGTCCATCTGGTGGGGTACTATTATGCTGAAATGTGCAAGTAAGTGTGGTGATGCGCTGTCTAACCATTTGAGAACATACTTCACCAAAGATTCGCTCCGAATTGCAGGGAAACTGAGCAAGATCAAAAAGGTGGAACGGTTGGAACTGGAGGAGGAACAGCGCCAGGCCCAACTGGCGGCCACTGCGGCTGGTGAGACTGAGCCGGCGAAGACATAGTCATTCAGTCCAACAGGACACATTCAAAGGACGTGATTTTTTTATACAATTGTGTACATACATACCTTTGTACAAAACCATAGATTCCACAGACACGTGCACTTCCAAATGTACTTCCATGATAAGTAAAGTGGAACAATACTTCCTTTGAACAGAACTTAACTACATAAATGTATACATATGTATTAAAATCATTAAACTTCCACATAAAATAACAAGAGTTTTTCCGCGTTTTGTTTAAAATTTGCTTAAGATAACTGTAAATATCGGTGGAAAGGCAAAACTATCGCCAATTTCGCCAGGGCTGTAAAGTACCAAACGGCTACCAGCAAAATGACGTCACATAAAAAGGAGTTCTAAAATCTCTCCTGTACAGAATTGATTAAGGAATTGGATCAAATTATTCGTTTATGGCTGAGAGCCGAACCGAACATCAAAATCAAGGAATATCAACGCATCTAGTCGTGTCCGTCAGGTATACTTTGATAATAGCAAGGTATATTTCGGTATATATCTTAGGGTCCGGCGGTATTTTTATCGATAAAGCCGCGGTCACACTGTTTGATTTTCTTTTCGACGGCGTTCATTAAAAAAAAACACGACGTGTTTATTTTAGCTGTATAGAAATGTCGCACCTTGTTAAGATGGAAAATGGCCAGAGCCAGACGATACAGGAGATGCTGGGATGCATTGAACGGTAAGTTTGGGCCTCTGCCACCTACTTTTGTTCAACAAATAAAGACATGCACATAACCTCGCTTTCCTGGCCACAGCTACAACCCAGACCATTTGAAAACTCTGGAGGCGTACATTCAGGACCAGGCGAAAAACAATACCTACGACCTGGAGGCCAACCTGGCCGTTCTCAAGCTGTACCAGTTCAATCCGCACATGCTCAACTTTGAGATCACCTACACGATTCTGTTGAAATCGCTGACAAATCTGCCGCACACGGACTTCGTTATGGCCAAGTGTCTGCTGTTGCCGCAGCAGATGAAGGACGAAAACATTCAGACCATTATCGATCTGGCCGATATACTGGAGCGTGCCGACTTTACCCTGTTCTGGCAACGCGCTGAGGTCAACCGAACCATGTTCCGTCACATCAGCGGCTTCCATGATTCCATTCGCAAGTTTGTCTGCCATGTTGTGGGCATCACCTTCCAGACCATCAAGAAGGATTTGCTGAAGGAGCTTCTGGGCGGCATTGAGGATTCGACACTGGAGAGCTGGATCAAGCGCAATGGATGGAAGCATCAGGGTTCGTCTGGTCTGGTTGTAATCGCCATGCAAGACGACAAAATCAAGACGAAAAATATTACAGAGAAGATCGAGTTCGAGAACGTTGGCGCACTGATGGCACAGTGCCTCTAGGTTTCGCTCTACATTCATAGTTTTGTCTAAATTTCTACGAAAAGTACATAATACAAACGAAAAATAAAACGCCTGGCCCCTAATACAGCTAACTAGTTTGTTTTATTCAGAGATACACGCGAAGTAAACGCTTTAACTTACAAAACTATTTTCCCTAGACGCACACACTTTACAGAACTAATAATTACTTAACCTGTTTATGACTGTTTTTTGAACTTTTTCAATATGGGAAATATCTTGTCGAAGGCGTCGTAGATCTCCTGTCGAACTTTTGCGCCCGTTAACACCACTTTCCCCGAGACGAAGATGAGGAGCACAATGCGCGGACGCACCATACGATAGATCAGACCTGGGAAGAGCTCAGGTTCGTAGCTGCTGAAATTGCAATGCGTCAGCACCAGGCCCTCCAGTCTAATGGGAAACTTAACATCGCACGAGCCAACCATGTTTTGAATCTTGAAATCGAGGAATTTTGCCTGCAAGCAAAGCATTATGAACTGTTCTCTAGATCCAAAATAGATTCGTACTCACCGGAAATCCCAGCTTCTGAATAATGCGCGCGTATTTTCGCGCTGCGAGCCTGGAGTCGTCTTCGCTTTTGGCGCCGGTGCATACCATTTTGCCGGAGCTGAAGATCAGAGCTGTGGTGCGTGGCTCACGGATACGCATGATGACGGCAGCAAAACGTTTTGGGTTGTACTCGGCGTTTCTTGCATGCAGTGCAATCTTTTTCAAATCCAGCTTGCAGCACAAATTCACTGTGGACACAATATTTTGGAGCTGAGGAACTATTCCGGGGTCTGCAGAGCCAGGCGTTGCAGGTGTCATGGGCGTAGCTGGGCCCATGGTCTGGTGTATGTTGCTGAGGGAGTCTCCGCCCGCCCCAGCGCCAGACGCACTGCGCTCACTCATAGGAATCATGTGGGACATCATGCTCTGTGGAGTCTGTGGCTGCATGAGAGACTGCGGTGTACTGCCCCCGGCAGGTTGTCCCTGGTGCTGTTGCTGCTGCTGCTGATATGACGCTGAGGGGGGATAGCTCTGCATTTGTTTGTGGGCCAAGGGCAATGATGGTTCGTGGCCAAATAGTCCACTGCCGCCGGTTGTAGCGATGCTGGCATCTGGTTGCTGTTGTTGTCCAGCCGCCGGTACTGGGGCGGATATTACAGATTCTGGCTGTGGTATTACCGGAGGATGATAAACGGGATTCGCTACAATCTGTTGATCCGCCTCCATCTGATGCATTGGCGTTCCAATGCTCGGAATGGAGAAGTTTGGACTGAGCATTTGATCCATGTTTCTGGCTATTTCTAAGAACGGGAAGATGCGTATTTGATTAACGTGAGGCGTAGAGACACAAATGTGGTTTGCAAGTCAAATTAAATGCTATATTTACACTTCTATCCTGCGTGTTAACAATATAGCCGCGTTCTTCGTCTGAAATAGCCGTCAAGTGTTGATAAAATATACCGCCTGACCCTCATAAATATACCGAAATATACCTTCTCGTTTTAAAAATATACCGTGCATACACCGAGGAAAAAACGAACGTAACCCACTTAACCCCCTTCTATTTAAACACTTGTATTATTTGTATATGCTCCTTGTAGTTTCATCTTTCCTATTTACTTACAAGACATATTGCCACTTGAAATACGTTACAAATCTTTTAAGTTTTATAATATTCGTGCGTAAATTGTAATACCCATTGATCGACAATGGGCTAAGCGTTCTCTGTCCATGATCGGAAATCAAATTCTTCGATTTTGATATTCGCTTTAAAATTAATAGCAAGCTAAGACTCTTAGCCTCTAGCATATAATTTTATACGATTGATGAATCAATTTTCCACAAGATTGGCTTGTTTTTAGCATTAATTTTTATTGGATTGTTTACAAAACAAGGTTTAAATGGTCAACAAAAGATAAACCGTAAGTGGGAATAGAATGTAACGTTTGTTGGAATTGAATGAAATGAACTGGTGTATCGATATCTTTATACCCATATACCAAAATCTATATCTATATTTTTAATTAATATGAACGCAAAAACATGATTGAGATGACTGCCAAGCCGGAGGTGATGGCCCAAGCCAGGCCTTTTGCGGTTGATGCTTCCGACTGGGATGGAGAGTGAGTGTAGGTATTTCCATGCTCATCTGTGTACTCATGTCTTCCACTTGAGGGCGAGTTCTGGAATGTGCCACCCACGCCAGGCACATTGTAGGGTCCTTCGTTCTGGCCGCGTATGTAGATACCATTTTCAGGGCTGCCAAACTGATGCGGTCCATTCCTGCCGTCATAATTCTGCTGCGCACTTGCCGCTGTGTGGGAATCGGAATAATGAAAAAACAATCACGCCAAGCCTGAGGTCACTGGAGCTCACCGGCAAGCAGCACGCTGACAGCAACGATACAAATGGCAACGAAAGATCTCATGGTGGAATGCAGCAGCTTCAGTTACAGCGCCCAGCTTGAACTGAGAGCTGTTTTCGCGAAAATCTATTTATATGGAGCAATTAAATTACTTCGGAAGAGAGCGCGAGAGCCTATCTTGCGGCAATTAGTAGAAGCTGAGAATGGGTGATATCAGATGTCATATGTCTTGTACAGATATACTTACTTACATATGTACATACATCACTTTCAGGTGCATAACACTTTAAAATAACCTTTTCTTTATGCCATCATTATTGAAAAAGAAACGGAGGATCACCCTATTGCATATTCCACATGGGAACCAATATATAAATATCATTTTGCGCATGCTTTTCGAGAGCCAATGTAATTTTTAATTTTAGTACAATACTTTGGGAGAGAAAGCGCATTGTATATACACATATGTACATACTTAGTATATAGCTATTTATGCATATATAGAAATTGGCAACCGTTATATAATAAACACTCAAAATCAAAAGCAAAAGCCATTAGATTTGAGTTTCCCATCAGGCCTGTAACAGCATTATGTTTTAAAAAATTACTATAAATTAAGATAAAAATAAATTTGTGTCCTAATGGAGACGATATTTCAGTTCTTCCGCACCAATTATGTGTTGGCCAACTGCGAGAATGCCATCATCAAGAAGGCTTTCTCGTTGAATCTCTCCCACTACCAAATTTCGGAGGCTCCCGAAATAATTGGCCAATGCGAAAGTTTGATGAAGCTCTTTCTGAATCAGAACAAACTAACAAGGGTAAGTGCCAAGTGCGCTGAACACATTCGGTAGCAATACGTACAGATAATCAAATTTACAGATTCCATCTACCATTACCCATCTGGTGCGCTTGCAAGTTCTCACCTTGGACTACAATAAGCTGGAAGAATTTCCGCAGGCCATCTGTCAGCTGGTGCAACTGAAGTTCCTCAACATCAGCTGCAACAACATCAGCCGCCTGCCCCCGGAATTGGGCTATCTAACCCAGCTGGAGGCCTTCTGGTGCAACAACACGGGGCTGCTGGAGCTACCGTCGGAGATCGGAAGCTGTGAACGCCTCGAGACACTGGGAGTTCGTGGAAATCCCCTGACAAAGCTACCCTCGTCGGTGGGCTCACTCGCCTCACTGCGCTGGTTCACGGCCGAAGGTTGTCAGCTGAGCGAGGTGCCACTCTCATTCGCATTGTTGGGCAGCTTGGTGCACCTCAATCTGAGAGCAAATCGTCTCACGCGGATCCCAGGCGTGCTGGTGGCAATGGAGAAGTTGAGATTCGTGTTCCTCAACGAGAACAGAATCGACAAACTGCCCACACGCTTCCAATTGCAAGAGTTACGTTTTCTGGACATGCTGAACTTGAAAAGGAATCCAATTTGTCTTCATCACGACTTGCAGAATTTCGCAGTGGTACGTTGACAATTGTAAATTTAAACAGAACAGCGAGTAACTCGATTTTACAGCGTCAAAGAAACATTTACATGGACCTGCCGGAACACCTAGTTGATGAAGCCGAGGAGTTAGCTGCTGCATGTCCAAACAGGGATCAGCATCAGGACGAACAGCCCGGGACTGATGACACTGAGACGTCCGACTGGGCTAACAGTGCGCGAACCAGCCAACTGGACACCACGGACGAGAGCTCGTTGGAGAATAAACTAGAAGATGTCGGCATTATGTTGCCGGCGATGTCGCGTTATATCACGTCCTTTTGAAGTTTTGAAGTATGAACTTGTCAGTATTACACAGCACGCATAAATGTGTTATTTATTGTTTAGATTTGTGTGTTTGTACATGCACCTTTAAACAACATATCGTACCGCTCGAAATGCACTTTGGGCTCTAGCCGGTAGGGAAACAGGAAACAATACGATTTGGTTGAGTAGGAAATGGTGCCAATATGACAGGTGTTTTGTATGTAAACGCATTAACTTGACATATTCTTCATGAGCTCCTCGTCCTGCATGGACATGGCCGTCAGCTTCTTGCCAATCTTCTCATGAATGTCCAGATACTTGGCCACACAGCGGTCGATGCAGACCATCTCACCCTTTCCTGCAACAATACGGATCATATTTAGCCAGAGCGCTTACGAATCGCATTTCCTGCCACACTCACCCAATTCTGACTCCGAATAGCGCGGTGGGATACACTTCTTGTGGCATACATTTGTCATGCGGTTATATAAATCGGACATCATTTCAATCTCCATTTCTTGCATGAGTTGTACTTTGGCCTGGTCGGCCGGGCTGATCTGGGACATATCCATGGTGTGTAGTGCTGCTTTTAATTGATGGTTAACTAAATATTTTCGACCTTAGTCAAAACGCCTGTCAGAAGAAGCAGAGTAGTTGTAGTCGCCGTGGTTTGCTTTTCTCATGCGTTCACGCACTCGCATGCTCTCGTAACGCCGGCTATCAACGGATTGCTTGGACAGCACAAAAGCGTACACTCCACCAGCGGTTAGAATTCCCCTAATCGGTCAACACTTCCAGTTAGAATTGAGAAGATGGAAAATTACACAATTTTTTTCTACAAACCAACAAACAGCAATTCGTCCAGCGTTTCCTAACGTCATAACTATACCAATATATCGATATATACTTTTGGTTGATATATTTGTAGGTGATAGTTTTTTTTGACAGCCGATAATATTAAAAATGACTCCTTTTGTGGTATCAACGAGTTTCAATGCATTTGACACAGTTTTTCTATTGTTTTACGTTGTTATAAAGGATATACCGACCTGATTCTACCTATCGATGCACAGGGTAGCTTGCAACAACAATATCGATACGTTGGTGCGACTAGCGAAGAATTCGGTTGGTCACACTGCAACTTTATTTATCTTATTTCGTAATTTAGGCCATATATCAATGAATTAAGATAAGATCAAAGGCACACATCTTCTCAAATGACTTCGCAAATCTACAGCCAGAAGAAGTTCATACCCACGCCGCCGGAGAAGGGCTCCTTTCCACTGGATCACGAGGGCCTCTGCAAGAAGCAATTTCTTCAATACGCGAGCTGTCTGCGGCGTAGCGCCCAGGACACGAGCCAGTGCCGCGAGGACGCCCAAAACTATCTTGCTTGTCGCATGGACAACAATCTTATGGAAAAAACCGAATGGTCAAAGTTGGGCTTTCACGACAAGAAACCGGCGCCGGAGGAAGACAAGCAGCAATGAAACCCGAACGTAATGTGATTATAGCAGCCACAGGTAGCGTAGCTACCATTAAGTTAGCACAAATGATAGCAGAACTCTCCGATGAGCGGCTTCCCTACAAATTCCACCTGAAAGTCCTCATCACCGAGGCAGCCAAACACTTCTTCGAGCTGGAGCAAATACCCGAGAACGGTAGGTGGCCTCTACGATAACTGGTCTGGCGTATGCCTTTAATAATCTGCCATTTAAGTACCTATTCTCCATAATCGCGATGAGTGGTTGGGCTGGAACCACCGCGGCGATCCCGTGCTGCACATTGAACTGGGAAAGTGGGCCGATCTGATGGTGATTGCTCCACTCAGCGCGAATTCTCTATCGAAAATTTCGACCGTAAGATGAAGAATATTCCTTGATAATCTTTTGTGAACATGCCTATCTCCGTGTCTATTGCAGGGGATTTGCGACAACCTTGTGATGTGCGTGGTGCGTGCTTGGAATCTGGAGAAGCCACTGCTCTTTGCGCCGGCCATGAATACGCGCATGTACGATCACCCCATAACGAAGGAGCAGATCGATAAGCTGGTGAGCTGGGGCTACAAGCAGATTCCCTGCATATCCAAGACACTAATGTGCGGCGACACGGGCAATGGGGCCATGGCAGAAGTGCCCACAATTGTTGAAGCGGTGGTGGCTGCCTTTCAGTTGGACAACTAATTGTTAAATATTTATAATTAAGGTCGGGCGATGGGAGCAGAGCAAACACCCGCATTGTTGTGCACACAATGTTAATATATCGCAGAATATTTTGTTACAATAATTAGACAAATACTATAATTGGCTACGCCTTACAGATCCACCACCTGCATGTTCTCCATGGAGTTGTTGGCCGAGTGGTTGATCAGGGCCTTCTCCGAGTCGGTGAGATTAATGAATTTGTGCTTGGTCTTCAGCTCCTGCTGTATGGAGGATAGCAAATCGGGTGAGCAGCGCCCTAACTTTGTGCTCCTAGCCTCTCCGTTCACGCTCTTCTGCTCTGGCAATTCGGGACCGCCCGTCACCTCAAGTTTTGGCTCCACTATGGTTTCCATTTGGAGGGAGTGACCCTTGCGACGCATTCGCTTCGAGCCGCGTGTGATGAGCACCACGGCAGGCGACTCATACGGCAAGGCCTGTATGACTGTCTGCAGCAGTTTTGGGGCTGTCTCTGGAGTCTTGGGATTGCCAATTACCACATCGGCTTGCAGGGCACTGCGGGCACGCTCTCGCTCCTCTTCGCGTTCCCGGGCTGCATTCTTGCGCATCAGTTGACGGGCTCGTTTCTTGAGAATGGCCTGCGCATTGGGATAATAGGCAATCACCTCGTTCAGGTCCGACTTGGACAGCACAAACAGGTTGGAGTAGCCCTTGGATCGCACATCGGCCGTACGACGATCGGCTCCGTTGATGCCCAGCAAGCTGATCTCTCCAAACACCGAGCCTTCGGTGAGGGTGGCCAGAACCACGTCGCTGTTTGGACCGCCCATTACCTGCACCTGGCCCAGCTTCACAATGTACATCTCGCGGCCGACCTCCCCTTTGCGGCACACAAAGTCCTTGGGCAGAAAGGTGACTGCCCGCAGTTTCAAAACCAGATCCCTCAGCAACGCCTCTTCGCAATCCGCAAAGAGCTGTACTTTGGACAGGGTATGGATGTGCACGGAGATGGCGATGTCTGTCTTCAGATTGATGGGCAGCGCATCAAGTATATTGGATTCATCTGAGAGGAAATGGGTGAGTCAGAAAGGAGGATTACGGGCAGGATGATGTATAGTCACCCAAAGTACGCTGCTGCTCCCAGGTGAACTGGAACCACATCTTGACCCTTGACTGCACCTCATGGGAGAGATTCAAGCGTCGCATGTACTCCAGCGTCTCATCCTCCAGTTGACGGTACTCGTGCCTGTTCCTGGTGGCCGTGGATATGATGTCCCTGATCTGTCCGATCAGCAGGGCGAATACGAAGACGCCCATCAGCCAGGCCACCGTCATGAAGACGTACTCCCCCTGTCGTTCCGGCTTCGGATTCTTTCCTATAGATGTGGCCGTCTTGGTGGCAAACGCAAAGCATCGCACATATGGATGTCCCTTGCCACTGAAGACCCAGCGGTTCTTGCCCAAGCCCTGATAGTCACTGTAGGCATAGTACAGGGCAGCCGTGATGTGGATCATATAGAGCATATAGGTGAGTGTCTTGGCCACGCGCACCTACATATACCGATAGACGCAATCCGTAAGATAATTGGATGATAATGGGATTAGGGAAGTGATAACTTACAAAATGCGGCGATGATATCACCCGATCCAGCAGGCGAAACACTTCCCAGAAGCTTTGTATCTTAAAGAAGCGAGGGAAGCGCAACCACACTGCGCCCGTTCCCAGCCTCAGGTAGAACAGCTCCAGGGGCAGCAGAGCCAAAAGATCCAACTGTTGGAGAGTTCTATGAGATTGGGTTTTGTGTGGGTAAAGGGATTATGCCGCACCTTAAACTGCAGCTTCCGCATGTAATTCTTCCTCGTGAGGTTCTTGTTCTTCACCCAGAAGCCCTCGAAGAGGTACATAACTCGGTGCTTGAAGAAGACCACGTCCAGCAGATAGACAATGTCCGCACAGAAGTCGCAGGCCAGCCAGATGTTGGTGTTCTCCTTGGTCTGAAAGGGAAATGAGGCGCGCAGCGGTATGACCCAGGCGTTGTAGAGGAAGGACAGCGACACCACACACAGCCAGGAGATGTAGATCTTCCCCTGTGGATCCAGCGTCCGCTCGTCGTTGTTGGCGCCGCACAGGCTGGAGCAGAGCCACACATTCGAGCGAGGAGTGTCGGCCTCAAAGAGGCGTCCGCGATGTGGCGAAGAGCCCGCCGGCACCAGACGCACCTTGTGCTCCGGCGAGGGATGCAGACTCTTGGTGCTAGCATTCAGGGCCGTGGGCGGTGGCGAGGGCGAGCTGGCGTTGCTGGACGAGGGCGTGGGCGGCAGCTCAATGCGGGACTTGACCTTGTTGGCGCGCGCCGTGAAGCGTCGCACCAGGTATCGGACTTGGTCGCGCAGGAACTGCTGGCCCTGCGAATCCAGGCTGTCGGCGCTGCTCGGCTTGCGATGATGCTCCTGTTCCCGATCCAATTCCGGCTCCACCACGGCCACAATCTCGCTCTCGTTGATGGAGGGCGAACGCAGGCGGCGCACATTGTGATCCTCGTTCTGCAGCTCCGGCGACTCGTTGTAGCAGATCTGCACGTCCTGTTCGTCTTCGTCCTCCTCCTGGATGGGCTGGGATTCGTCTGCCGGTTGGTCGCACGACTCCAGGGGCAACACAACTTGTCCCGTGGCCGCCGCCAGCTCTTCGGCTCGCTGCACTGCCACCGGATCGGGCGCTGGCATGGGCACCATACCAGGCAGGGGCGTCATCTCAAAGTTGTCCGACTGTAGGATGCGTCTCACGCTGTCCGGACTTACCAGCGGCTTCTCGTGCTTCAGTATGTGCTTGACCAGGGCGTGGGTGGCTCCGATATTGCTCTGCTGCTCGGCGGCGTCCACACAGCCAATCCTGCCGTTACGGAAGTACAGCCGGGAGTGATAGAACCGGGGACTGCTCGGGCGCTGGCGACGCTGCGGTGCCTTGTAGGCGTTGATCTTGTACGTGATCCGCTTGACGGGACTCGGGGTCTTGTTCTCCTTGTCGCCGCGCCGGCTCTGCGCTTGGAGCTGCACCTGAACCTGCTCCTTCTCCAGCTCGTTCTCGCGCTGCATCATTTGCTCTGTGGCCGTGACAAACTGTTCGATCTCCTGGATGTCCTTGGAAATCTCCTCCAGGCTGCGCCGCACCTGGGCCTCCTTTTCGCCCGGACTCGAGTAGCGTCGCACGCTCTCCGGCTGCCGGTTGATCACATTCCGCATAAAGGCGTGCCGCTCCAGAGTGTCGCAGAACTTGGGCTCTGGCGGAACCCGCTTGGACCTGCCGGACTCATAGCCGGAGCTGGTGGTGGGCGTCGACGTTGGAGAGGTCGCCATACGCTTGAGCTGCGAGTGTGCCTTCTGTAGTTGGAAGTCGTCGTACGAATAGTTCTCCAAAATGTTGGGCGATGACTTCAGCAGCGATGCATTCGCCTCCAGTTCGAGCTCCTCGCTGTGCTGGTTCAGCTGTGAATGAAGCGAGCACTCGGTTCATTCGATGGCCAACGGCTCGTCTCGAGGCGAACCAGCACGCACATCCAATAAAAACAACTCCCAGTGCTGTGGCTCGAATGTGCCTCGCATGGTAATTGCCCCGAGACGCCCGCACATTTAACGTTTTTTCCCCCTACAATACCTCAATACCTCATCTATCAATGTACTATATATATATGCATTCATATCTAACTGTTGGTTGTTGTTTGTTGGTTGAAGCGCGTGCCATAGGCGGCTGCACGCGGGTTCGCCTCGTCCCTTGCCTTGAACCCTAGTCCCAGTCTTTGGGGTCAAAGTTTAAACGCTCCTTGCTTCTAGAACTAGCACCCAATAAAGAGCAAGTCGCTCTTCATCCTCTTCTACTTGGAGTCCTTCCTTCAACAAATATCTCACAATTAGAAAAGGATTTTACAGCTACATATAAATATATCTCACTGATAGAGTAACGGATATCTGCGTCCAGTTACCTGCACGCATGAATGTATCTTATGGATACATATGCAGCTCTAAGGTGATTTCTTCTATTTGGCAATGAAGCTCCTGAATCCTTTCTCAGTAGAATACTAGCGCCTCCAACCCTTCCCCAATAGAGTTTAATAACTTCTCCCACTTCCCAGTTAACACGCAGTATCTGAACTTGGCCTTTTCGCGCGTTAACTCGGAGTATCTCAACTTGACCTCTTCGCGCGTGTACGAAAATATACACAACATTTAGCTTACCATGCGAAAGCGTCCCATGCTGGACATTATGGTGGATTGCCGCCGAGCAAGTTCAGTGCCAGCGGTGGGAGGGAGGGTTCAGGGTCGTTTGCCTTGCTTCTGAAAGGAGAGAGAGATACGTGCTAAATTGCGTTTGGAACACGGCGTATGATTAATTCGCTGAATAGAGACACGCGAAACGAAGTGCACTGCACCAGGCCCCATCGACTGCTATCTAATGGCCCCCCCACCCACCATCCATATGCTACGCAGTATTGATTTTTCCAGCTGCTGCAACTGTTGGTTTTATTTGCTGATTTGCTTATTCCTTTTGTTGCTCAGCATGTGATTTAAAGGCATCCCAACAGGTGGTTGAAATCTTATTGCAAATTTTAGAGTCAAAGGCTTTTTCTGGTCTGCACTGAACTGTCCTTATAGTTATAACTTCCTTAATTGCATTTGATAACTGCATGGAAACTCACTTGCCGAAAGGCACTGGGCTAAGGATTAGCTGCTGTGGATGCTTCTCGATCTCAGACAGAAAGAGTCGCCTGTCGCCGCTGAAGGAGAAGCTGAACTGGACAACGAAGTGCCCTGCACTGTGCCAAAACAAAATCAGCGCAGGCGCTCTGCTTCCTGCTCCACTCGAAGTACAGTGGAACCACACGTATGTAGAAATTAAGTTTACATTTAAACGTCGATAATATGCGGTGGAATCTTGTGAACTGTAAGCTGGACATCATCAGCAACTAACATTGGGTTCAGTTTATTTTAATATTATTTTTACTATGCGTATATTTTCTTTTTGTTACCAAAAATCTTTTAACCCTTAACAAGTAAAGCTCCAATGAAACTTTCGGTTATTAAAGCTTGCCCCCCAAAGCTCTTCCTTTCGAATAAACAAAACAGACAACCCACCGATTCATGAGCCCTCAAAATAGAAACGAATACTGATTATTTTTTTTACAGTTTTTTTTATATATTTTTGTTTGTTTGAAATAATATTCCATTCAGCTCTACATTTACAATTACATAATTGTAATTATTTTTTTTAATTTTTGTTTTTGTTGGTTTTCTCTTTTAAATTACACAATATATATATTTATTTAAATATATACTCATGTGGGTATTGTATGTATATATAACTTTTTTTTTTGCCATCGAATCTATGGATTCGAAATTCAAATAACTTTGATGCAATCGAAAGGGGCCAACTGGTGCGGGGTCTTTACCCCAAAGATCCGCTGGCGTGGGGGATGTGGATGTTCTTGAAGAAGAATTACATACATATAGGTACATACATATTTATGTATGCACGCACAAACCTAGAATATATATATAGAACAGTTGCTAGTTCTCCGACTGGAAATTATGTTTCATCATCGTTTCTCTTGCTTCGATTTAACTTATTTTGTATGGTTCATGCTGTGTCTGTGTATGTGGATGTTGATGTGTGCTTATGGTTTTTTCTTTTAGTGCATATTTAAAGATGTAAGGTCTTAATTCTTTTTTTTGTGGTTTGTTCATATTTTAAGAGTTTTTTTTTACTTGTTTTCTTTTTTTATGTTTTGTTTTTGTTTTATGTCACTTAAAAAATTACATTAATAAAATGTATTTTAAAACTTATGCAAAATAGCTGCCATTTCGCAATGCGCCTACTCGCTCTCGTCCTCCTCATCCTCCTCGGAGGACTCCTTCTTCTTGATCTTCTTGACGGGCTTGACGGGCATCTTCTTTCGCTTCTTGGGCGCCCCGGAATCAGTGCCGCCATTGGCCTCGTACTCCTTCACCAGCCGATTGTACTCTTCCTTCATTTTGATGGCCTTCTGCTCCCATTCCTAAATTGTGACACATTCGAAATGATAATATAGCTAGAGAAATGTTGCCGCAAAGATAACGCTTCTAGGTCCTTACCGTCTTGTCCTTCAGTCCGCGCCAAAGCTCTCCACCGCGCTTGGCGATGTCTGTAACCTTGCTGCCGGGATTTTCCTTCTTGATGGACTCACGAGTCTCGTTCAGCCATAGCATGTAGGCGGACAGCGGACGCTTCGGGCGATCTCCTGCTGCACTCATATTTGTATTTGGTTTTTTATGGATTTCTCTCAAGGGACACGTTTGAAGCTCTCAAGGAGTTATGAAATCTGCAGTTGAAGAAAGAAATGAGTTAGCTATTAGTATGATAGTATAGATATAGAATTGAGGAAATATTTAAGGAATATTCATATATTTTTTACTATTTCAATTTATATATTATACACCGAAAATTTCCGTTGATTTATTCAGTTTTACTCTGCCCATTAAATATTTAATAATTGCATTTTGACCTGTACACAAGCAGGCTCCAATTAACCAGTAAAGCCACGCACAGATAATATTGTATTACTCCCCTATCAGCCAGCCCACCCACCCATTCCTATCTCTGACACTCACACAGAAAGAGAGAGAGGGAGAGAGCCTATCAGGATGGAATACTTTTGGCACATAATCCTTGTATGTACACATGTATTTACATATGTACATATATCCCAGTATATAATCACTATTTATGACTGGAATATTTCGGGTCAACTCTGGGGGGTGATTAATGCACCTACGACATTATATACTGTATATAATACACGATATATGTACATGATACTTTCCCGTACATACCACAGAGTGCATTGCACTTTTGAGGCTATTGTGCACACAGTTTTTGTTTGTACACCTGCAGAAGCCCTCAACTATTGCCCGTTAATACGCTAATTCCAGTCCAATCCACAGATCAGCTGTTTTGTGGCAGGATGACAATGGTCTAACATCGGAATAGGGTACGTGGCATGCAAATGAAGCGGCGACAACAGGCCCCCCAACGGCCATAAGCCATGCACTTGACCCAAATCCCAAGTGTTGAAGAAGAGAGAAGCAGATGACAACGTGAATTGGGTTAACAAACGACTCGAAAAGCGCTCTGAAGGAAGCTCTGCCTGCAGGCCAACAGGGAGTCGGCCCACCGGGGAGTCAAGTGGGTGGAGGAGTGGAGCGGAGAGTGGCGCATCAATCAGGATGCCGACGCCTCCGCACATTGCACAACATCCTCCATTGGCCAGAGCCCCATAAGTCTGTGTGTGTGTGTGTATCCTGGCACATCGGTGTCCAGGAGCAACAGGAAAACAGCGGCAAAATTCTGGCTAGTTAAACGCGACCACACACAGATACACACTACCACTACCACCCACACTCAAACACAATAACAGACACGAGGGGGGCATGGGGGATGGGGCACTGGTAGATGGATGGCGATGGCGAGGAGGCTTCGCACATTGCCGCAACACGTGATGCAGCCAGGATTTCGACTGCAAAGCAAGGCCGGAAGTGTGGGAGAGAGAACCACCTAGAAAATCGAAAGCGAAAACTGTTCCCCGTCTGCAACTCTGCGTCTGTCTGTTTGTGTGTGTGTGTGTCTGTTTGTGTGGGTTGTGTCACCCCCTTGCCGTGATTTTGCATCTGCTGTGTCCTGTTGCAAATTTCATTTTGTTGCGTCGGTGGCGAGGATAACAAGGAAAACGCTCGTTATGTGGAAAATCATGAATTTCCGCATCCAAAGAGGCATAATTTGATCAGCCAAATAACTCAATCAAGATGCGTCGGAAAATCGTTGGGTTTGCCCAGAGATGGGACAGAGTTAGCGGACTACCAGAGGTGGTAACAAGTTCGCCTAAACTTATCATGAAATGATTTAATTTCCAGCACATCAGATCTGTCCGTTCGTTAAGTGTTTAGACTCGCTTAAAGATACCAATGAAGGCCTGTAAAGTTATGGCTAACAACCTCTGTGGCATATCTTTCGAAACCTCTGGCAGGAAAGCGCCCCGCAACGAGCTCTCTTAATGCCCTTCCACTGCATTACGCATACGCGGCATGGCCAGGGCTGGCAACATTACGCATACGCAACTTGTGCGGCAGGGTGCCCTGCATAATGAATGCCAGACGGAGCGCACACAAAAGGGACACAAAGGACATTAAATGGAATACCAAATAAGGCAAAAGAAACCGGGGCCCAAAGCCCCCACCGAAATTGCCATTTTGTCGATCTAAAATTGAAAAGCAGACGTCGCCGTCGCTGTTACGTCGCTGCTCTGACTCAGTCAGCGTCAGCGTCAACGTCAGCGCCGGAAAAGGCTCTCGGCCTGGCCAAAAGGCATAAAACTGACAACGCTGCCGCTTATCTATCCGAATGGGTGTTTGTGTGTGTTTATGGCGTTTTTTGCCCAGCACCACCCAAAAGCAACCACCTAGAACCAAGCAAAACCACCCGGGCACCACCTAACCACCGACTGCGAGGCTTGTGCGCAGTACCAGCATTTTAGGGTAGATATTTTTACAGGGATTTGCGCACTGGAAGCGAAGCCCAGCAGCAGCAGGCACGAGCCGAGTACGGCATGTGTACGGTTATATGCCAGAGAGCGAACGCACAGTGGTGACTTTTAATGGGGGGAATGAATGCTCGTACATAATGCTGATAATGCCCTCGCTTGAGGGACGTTTTTCCCTACCCGTCGTTTCGCCCAGTGTATGGTACAGTCAGGTCACGAAATCAAAGGGTAAGCGGTCGAAATGTGATTGAAAAACGATAGATGGCGCATTGGTGGTATATTTGGAAAGGTTTTTTATAGTTCCTCAAGGGACTTTGTTATTGAAAGTCCAACAGGAAGTTACAATTAATAACCAAATTCGAATTTCGAACTATTAGAGCAAAAGGGAGAGAGATGATAATCTCTTGAAGAATCACTGAAAAATACCTTGTCACTCAGAGATAATACCAAAACAATATAGGGCTGATCAAAAATATAGGCAACTTTACTAGAGTGCCCCCTTGGGGCTTGTTAGTTGGCTGGGCATATCTTTCCACAGATAAAACCAATATACGATTAGGAAACGGCACAAAAGTGGCGCGAAGAGAGCTTGGTGCGAGTAAATCAAGCAAGCTCTCTCTCAGTACGTACCGTATCTCTCTTCAGTATTATGCTTGCACTTGTGTGTGTGTGTGTGTGTGGGGTATAGTCCCGCTATATGACACAACTTTTGGCGCCATTTTTAGTTTGCACTCGAGAGTGCAGCACGGGAAAGCGCAAAAAAACAAAACCCACGCGCTCGTGAAAAAACCGAAATAACAAACCAAAGGATTACCCCTAGAGGGTGGACGGACGGCGGAATCTGTGCAAAGATCCACAAGGATCCAGCAATATGGTGGCCTTCAGAAAGCGCCTAATGCAGTGCAAACAACGGGAACGTGACCACCGACGCGTAATGCGACTCACGGACACACACAGTCACACACACGTTAGCCATGTGACCATGCGGAAGGTCATCAAGGGGAGGTGAAGGTGCCGACTGGTCTGTCGGGAGTCCACTTGGCCACAGGATTATGCCCCACAGCCTGGAAAGGCTACTAAACAGCCAAGGAGGCCACAGAAGAAGCCGCAGCAGATGTCGACAGGTGGGTGGACAGCAGGCGTGCCGTCTGGGGTCTGTCTGGGGTGTGGGGCGAGAGCCGATCAGAAATCGAAGAGCCCCGCTGCAGCAGATGCAGAACATGCAGTGGGGAATGTACAGTGGAGGGAGGCCATATTGCGGACAGCCAAAGGGGCACATAGTAACAGAAAGTAAAAAGAAATTTAATTTATAATCGGAAATAAAACCTCAGAGACTACTTGGAAAATCTTCGAAACATTAATACTAAATTTTATACTCTATACCAATCGATTTTTTTTACAACAACACTTTTTAGAATCTAATTCAATTTAGGTCGCCCAAAACATTAATAACAGAAAAATAAATAGATACAACATGTATTAAATATACATACATATTTTGATTAATTGGCAACTAAATAAATTTTCCATGTGCTAATTTCCCTCTATCCCACTCGCAATAACACAAATCAATTGTGTTAATCGCGAGCACAATTCATATTTCCATGCACTGTCGAGCATTTCGTTTCAATTAAATGCTGATAAAACCGAAAATAATCGCAAATGCGAGGCGGAACAACTAATTTGACGGCGACTGTGACAGCGCTGGCTAGTCACTTGGGGCAGGCCAGTGTAAGAGTTGAAGCCCCTACTAATGAAAAATACTCGTATTCTCATATCTCTACGTACGTTTCTGCTGCTGTCGCCTGCCTGTGTTTTACACTTCACTCTTGGCCCGGACTGTTTCTGCCTTGTGCTTCTTTCTGCTGGGGAGAGAGACTGAGCAACGAAAAACGTACTGCGAACACTGAACTGAACTGTGAAAATCAACTGAAGCAGCTGTACCAGACCAGGGCCCAGGCAGCCAACAAAACGCAGGCAAAGCAAACGAAACGCAGAGCAGAGGCAGAAGCAGAAGCAAAGCCAAAGCAGAGGCAAACGACGACCAAATGAACGAACGTTGTGCACAGCGAGACCATCAAACGGCACGGCAGGCAGGCAGCAAAGTATCTGAGTATATGAGTATCTGAGAGTAGAGCCAGCCAACCAACACACAGAGTCGTTGGAAGAGCTGTGTATGTACACAGTGGTGGCAAAACGAGAGTGTACAGCACCGCCTGCCGTTGCGTGCGTGCAAAGAGGGAAATAATTTGCGTTTTTGTGGTGGCCGCACAGAGGCGTCTCGCAAAATCGGTCTGGCTCGGCCCTCGAGCGTTCGTACGGCGCATGCACAGTGCAGGCGCTGCATATTGGCGGGGCTGATTTGGCTTACAAAATTATGATTAATAATTAATGATGAAATTAACTTGGGAAAAAGATAATACGATTTGGGAAAGACTATTTTTTCTTTTTTTTTCGTAGACTTTCTGCCTATGCTTTCTACTAATCATGCCTCGAATGAGTGCCTTCTCCCCTACATTCCATACATTTTGTCAAGACGCGCATGTTCCGACTATTTTTGCCGCGACTGTACACGACTGTTAACCATATAAAAGCGTGGAGCGGAGCGGAGCCGTGTAAGCTCTGTGTGGAATGAAAATGCTAGTAGTATTTGACGGCGCCGCCGTCAACGCTTACCTTACCCCTCTGGCGCACACATGCCCCTCTGCTGAGAAAACCCCCCCCTCTACTACATGTTCAACCGAAACGCTGCCCACTGCCGCCCACCTGCCTGCCCCCTCATCGTCCCGCAAAAAAAAACCCCTCCTCATCAAGCTCTTTCCCCACATCACCTCTCCCAGCATTTCTCTCTCTCATAGACAATTTTACAACTTTACAAAAAAAAACAAAAAGCAGAAAAAAAAAGTTTTTCGTTTTATTTCCAAGAAATGAATGCATAAATATTTAACCTACAATATTGATTTGACATTTACAAGCCTAATCGATTGGGTAATCAAAGAATGGGGCATAGATTTTCCATAGTTGCACTTGTGGTTCGATATAAATTTTCAAAAAATAACCGTCAATATTTCGCGCGCGCCCTCCATTCAAAATTTCAATCCCATACAAGCAACAACGATGTCGACGATGGATGACGACGACAACGATGTGGGAACAACGACTACAACGCGGCGGGCCGACCAAGAGCCACAGCACAGCCACCTCCTAACCAAAGGCCCAAGCAAAACCCCAATGTAGAGAGAAATTGGGTCGTTTAGTTTATTTAGCAAATTTTATATAATAAATGGCCACGATGGCGACGCATTTTGGCCAGACCACACAGATGGAATAGTTAGAAATCAATCGTAGTGGAACACTTAGCACTCACCCGTACGAAAATGTCGCGTAATTTGCCTTTTAATTGCACCTCCAACCGAATCTTCTGTATCTTGCACCAACGTTCAGTACTGCTGCTGTTTGTTCACTTTATAAATTTTCTTCTACTAAAAACTCAAGTCTGTTCGGTTTGGTTCGGTTCGGTTTGTTCAGCGTACGTAGTACAGCCTTGCCTTTGGAATATCAAATACACAGAGTGAATGCCAGCCAGCGCCAGCGAGCCACAGCCACAGAGCCAGAGCCAGAGCCATAGAGAGTCACAGGCAGAGCAGAGCAAAGCAAAGCAAAGCAGCACAGCACAGCACAGGCAGTACGTACGGAGCACGGGTACGACGCAAACTCAGGCACTACCGAATGTATCTGTATCTGTGTCTGCAGTATCCGTGTGCACCGTTCGCTGTATCTGTATCTGTGCGGTGCTCAGAGCTGTTTTCGTCGCTCTATGTGCGAGGCAATCGACAAACACACAGATACGGACGCCAGTACGTGTGTATCTGGCCTGGCTGGTCGACTGTCGCTGTATGGGTGTATGGGTTGAAATTCGTTCGTTATATGAACACAGGCGGCGGCAGATGGACGGAAGCCGTGTGCCAGGGACCGAGGCGGCAGATACATCAGCAGCAGCAGCACCACCAACAGAGCCACAGAGCGCAGAGTCAGAGCATCGAATATGGCCGCCTGGTTTTGCTTTGCCTTTGCCTTGCGTTTCGTTTCGTATCGTATCTATGGGTATGGTATGGCATGGCATGGCATGGTCTGCTTTGTACTACAATTTTGGATAGTTTGAGCCCCGGCATAAGGTGTACCAAGTATGAGAATAGATTGATAAATGGGCAGTCTATCAAACCTCATCTAAAATTGGCAGACATTTTGATGGGTTATAATGAAATTTCAGTGAAATAGATGGGATGTCCCCAATTTCCACGATAATAACCATTCAACAATAAATTTGCATCTGCAAATAATAAGCAATATATGATATGGGATCAATTTCAACCTATACCCAATAGAAAACACTCCAAGATGCTTACCAAAAATATTTCATTTTTTTTAGGTGGTAGCAAAACTTTCAATCTAAGCATGAAATCCACTAAAGCTATAACCACAAGTTGTAGATAAAAATACGACTTTTGATTGGGCATCATTCAATCTGTAGCTAATCAAACAAAATCCAGAGATATCTGGAAAAGTAATTGCAACCAAAGGATAGCGCACTTCCAGGTGCGACCAGAATCGCATGTTTCTCGCTGTAGAGGCCACCACCGCAGTACAGCTACAGCTACAGCCAGAGCACAGAAGCAGCGCAGCGAAAATACGAACCGAGAAAAGCACCGAACGAACGAGAGTGTGTATGGAGTGGTTTTTGGATGAGGGTGAGGGTACGGGGTAGCCGGGCTGAGAGGCAAACAGACGGCGGCGACGGCCGGCCGTTGTACGTGTCGACTGCTGTCGTACTATGTACGGGACTGTGTGTATGCCTGTAACTTTGTGTGTGCGACTGTATCTGTATCTACGCGAACAAACAGCCCACAGAGCTCACAGCACAGAGCAAGCATGAAATCAACGTTCCCCACTCGTTCGCCTGTAGGGTATACAAGGCAATGGGATATTGTGGACCTGAATGCGACAGACCAGACCTGGTCTCATATTGCCGGCCTGCCTGCCTGCCTGCCTGCCGGTTGGTGGTGCATTTGTTTGGAGAACTGCCGGCTGAATCGCTCATCGGATTAACCAGATTCCTTGCGCAACTTCAAATGATAAAACCGATCTTAAGTTGAACATAATAATAATGTTGAAATTTGAACTCCATAAAGTTGTATCATCTCACACACATATCTTCCATTTATAAATAGTTTACAAATAAATATCTGTCAGATATTTACCAAGATCTCGCTGTATAATAATATTATTTACCGGTAATTTATCAAAATCGGCTACAGTATTTTTAAATATTTTACCATGAGACTCCTATTACTCCCATTAAATCTTCTTAAATTTAGAATCGAAATTTCGGGATCCATCCATTTAGCATTGCTAATCTGTTGCTTTTGCTTTGGACGTCTATTTTTTTGGACAGTATAAATTTTTGCATGGGGCTCCGGCCCACAGTGCCAGTGGGTCGGTCGATTATTATGGTTGTTTGTCGTCTCATTTTAGCCTTGTCTGTATGGCAGCACACAGAGAGCCTGCCTTCCACTGGCGTAAAGTTAACGATGATATCGCAGGGGGAGGGTTGGGGAGGGCAGTGTGGGATGGTCTGGGGGATGTATGGGTTGGCTTTGGCTCTGGCTCTGTCTCTCTTCCTGTATGGAGCGGAGGTGAGGGATATGGTCGGGTCGCCTGCCGACGCTGCTACTGGCAGCGGGCTTTCGGTGGTGGCAATTGTCGGGCATAGCATAGACGAAACGGAGCGGACGATGGCAGCAGCGACTGGATGTTCGGCGAGGGGTGGCATGAGGTCCCATACGCCTGGAGAGGAGTATGCAAAAACGAACAGCCTAACGAGACCGAGCCATCCAGCCGGAGAGCAGGCGAACGCTTCATCGAAACGGGGACGCATTAGACGTACATACCATACATTTTCCAGGATGTGGATATAACGAGCCTGCCATACGTTCGTATGTATGTACTGCATTGAGTGTGTGCGACAGCGACAGAGAGTGTAGAAACAAAGTGCAAGTGTGTATTGGGGCAACAATCGGATCGAAACTTAAATGCTCTATAGGGACTAAAGATATCAAGCAGATTTGATATCCCTAGATGTCCCTCATATCCTCACATACTCTTCATAAATAATATGTAGCATATACGAATACGCATCCATTCCATTTACAATCACTTGAATTTTAGAGGATAAATTACTATATCGTCCAATCAACTAATCAAAATGTATGCGCTTCACATTCCATCTCCTTGTGGACTTTAGAGTGTAGACAACATCGGTCTAAGCTGGTTTGTTTTTCCTCAAAAATATCCTGTGCCTTTGCATGTCCTTTGTCGCATCCTCTTGCGTACCCAGCTTAGTTTCTGTTTTGCCCGGACCTGGACCTGGACCTGGTCTGAATCTGGCACTTGGGCTTCATTTTGCCTGCAAATACATGGTTGCGTGCGAGTGCGACTACGTGTATGTGTGTGGATGGATGGTCGAGTAGTTTGTGCCCTTCATGGAACTGGAGAACTTGCTTTGGTTGAGAGTGAATGCTGCAGCTTACAGGGACACACACAGGCACAGCTGTGAAGTAGTACTCACAGCAGGATGCAGGCACAGGCGGCACTGGGCACAGACTGTGTAGCCAGGGGCACTTGTTGTTGTCTGTTCCTTAACGTTGCATCTTTGCCGTTTGCCATTTGCCATTGGCGTCGTCTCTACTCGAATCAATATGCTTGCCATATGGATCCAATGTACTTGGTTTTGTGCGCTTACTGTTATATTTTATTGGGTGTATTCCATAGCGTACACACACAGGTACATTGTATATCATTTTATGGAGTCAATCTTTTGGGGTGCCTTTTCCTATTTCCTTCAGCACTTTCTGATCGCTTTGTTCTCCAGCTAGATATGATTTGGGTTTTGTACTTTTTAGAACTCATCATATTATTACAATAAGGTTTCTGGCACTAAAGAAATTGCAAATATACATATGTAGATCCTTTCATCAAAATTTCAAATAGAAACCACAAGGAATTTCCATATATCCAAGAACAGGTGTTGGGAGACGACCATCTACAATGCCAAAAGCTAACGCCTTTACCATCTTACTCAGAATACGTTCCGTTCTGTTTCTGTTTGTGTCTCGCCTCTACCTTTGTGTCGCCCATCCACCTTGTTCGGTGCCCCGAACAGCTGATGCTGAAGCTGATTCAGATGGCAACGGTGATGATGTACACACATATGTACATATGTATTTGGAGGTGTGGAAGAGTTGGTGTGCTCGCTAAATATTGTGGATGGATGTGGACGAATGGTGGGTGTGGGGTGCCGTGTTGACTCTGCTTCGCCGACTGGCCAGCACTCCCGCAGCAGCAGTCGAATTTCCCCCCTTTTGGCTCCACGAAAACCCCACAGAGCCCGCCGCCCTCTCAAAGGCCAAGTTCAGTATCTTAAACACATTTCATGGGACCTATTGTTGTGCAGCATGTGGAGGCGGCTGCCGATGCTGATGCTGGATGCTGACGAGGCGCGATTTGCAACACGAACAGCAAAAGCAACCAAAACACCAGGACTGCCTATGTGACCCAATTCACAAAGGGAGACGCGAAATGAAAGTGATGTCCCGATTTTAAGATGAGATGTGTGTGCGGTACTGCCCATATGATTCTTGCAGATCCCTTGGGGGTATAGGAAAGGTCAGTGCTGCAGAGATGCAATCGGTGGAGGGATCGATCGTATCTGGATATTGATATAGGCGCGCCAACGGTAGGGTATAGTGAATCTCAGTCTCTCTGGTAGGGTATACAAATTTTGCTAAAACCGCAAAAGATGATAAGCATGTGCTGGGCCATAAAATAACAGCTACTACAAAAGCAGCAACAACAACTACAACAACAGCTATGCGTTTCGCAGTCAGCAGTTCGTTGTCGCCTTGTCGTCCGGTTTCCGAGTCTCAGTTTCTCTCTTTTTTGAGAATTTAATGAGCATACACAGAACGAACACACACACACACTCAAACCCACGAGCTGCATATGTGTGTGTTGGGTGTATGTGATTCATGCTTGCTGAAGAATTACAAAAATCTATCATAAACATTGGGAAAACATAAAAACATTGTTTTAGCATGAATTTTGATTAAGTAAATGTACATTTTCTATTACATTCATTCGTGTAATTTAGACATGTAGTTTACGTTCATTTTACATAAGGCACCCACACACGCACACACAGAGAGCGTGAAGCGAGAAAGAGATGGACGACCACCGACTCTCTCTATATTTGCAGGCAGCGACGCCGACAGCGCAGCTGAGCTCTCAGTATTATATGCTTTTGCTTTTTCTGCTGCTGCTGATGTGCTGTCTCTGCTTTTGCTTTCTCCCACTTGATTTGTTTTTGCTTTTTCTGGCGTTGCTGTCTCTGCTTTTTCTGATTTTTGCCCCCGCAGCAGTAATCGCTCGTTAATAAGAACCAGTATAACTGACATGAACGTGGAGCCGAGGAGTAGAGTCCGATTGCAGATTTCCGATTCTCTGGGTCCTCCATATATCGCCATTATCACCCTTCCAAGAATTGTTTTTGTTTAGATTTCGATGCAGCCTAATGTAAACAGCTGTTTATGCGAAGGAGGCTTCCAAAATGGAAAAAGTGCCGCAAGAATCAAATTGCTCGAACGAATTATTGAATTTTATTCAATAAACAAAATAAAACTTCCAAAAGTTTACGGAATTGTATTCTGTGGTACACATAATTGTAAAACCTTCAACGAAATCACAACCTAAGTAGTAAATGATACTTTAAGAGTTCTATAGATAATGATCTAACGATCACTTAATTATTTTGATTAGGTAGTCGGATTAGTTAAAAATATTCATATCGCCCGCGTGTCCGGTGATCTTGCGACGCTCCATCGAGAGTATGTACTGGATCTTAGACTGCATGACCATGGCATTGGGGATTGGCATATTGCGCAGCTGGGCAGCCACGCTCATACCAAAGCATGTGAACTCGTCTTCGCCACGGGTCTCGCTACGGTCCGAGTGCGAGGACGGCATCACGATGACCTCTGGTACCTTCGGAAGAGACGGCGGTGGCGTCGGTGGATGATGTTCAATTGGCATGGTCACGGGAAGAACGGTGAACAGCGGTGGCGCCGTTGGCATAATGTCTGGCTCGGTGGTGACGACCTCCTCAGGCTCCAGCTTTACCCCTTCCTGCAGCTTAATGGGCTTCAGACGGTGGAGACGGACTGACAGTCGCTTTAGTTGCGGCGCTTCACAGGTTTCGTTATCGTGCTCGCTCTAACGGTAACAGAAACAGATTTTGGGGTTAGGATTCGGCTCTGCAGATCGATAGATCCCGGGAGTCAATATCTATAAATGTACCGTGTCTACGAACTCCGCCAGAAACTTGTGCAGTGGTGCGAACCAGGGCATCTTGGGACGATAGCGTCTAGGGTTCGATTTGATCTTCTTGAGCTCCTGATGGTACCCGGTTCTTAGATTCTTGATCTTTATCTTAACCCCCTGAATGGAGAGTTCGTTTTCCCCCCGATCAATATTGGCATTGATCCCGGCCAGGATCCGCCTGTAGGCTGCGTTCCTTGCCCCCCTCAAGTAGGGCCTCTTGTTCCACAAGCAAGGCTCCCGCCCGTAGAGTTCGACAAACTTGACGGTGCGCTCATCGGTGAATCGAAAAGGCAGTCCGCTGCTCATCTCTCTGTGGTTTCACTGTACGCGTCGTCCCAGCGAGCACAAAAGCACAAAGCAAACTTGATAACCTCTCTGTCGAAGCGCACTCTGCGAACTGAACAGCTTTTGTCAATATTTCTCGCTCTCTCTCTCTCTTGCCTTTCTATTGCTCTCGCGAGTCAAGTTTCGTGCTCCGTGCTAGCTTGCTTTTTCGGTTCGGAATGCTACGCTTGGAAATAAAGCAAATTTAACTCACGTGAGGTTCAAAAATGATATTGATCACATGTTTTCAGCTGATATTCGTTAGCACCAAAGTGCTTCATTATTTTGAACATTTTTGTTAAATATCACAGCATGTAAAATACGTTTTATCAAGCTGTTGAATTGCTTTGCTTTTATGCTTTTTGTAGCCGCTGACATTGCTGTCGCTGTAAGAGAGAGGAGAGCATGCGCATGGAGGAAGGAAGCTCTCTCAGAAGACGTCACTGCTGTTGCGGTTTCGGCAAGCCCACTGCACCGTGCACATATTCATATGCATGCATGTACCTATGCCTATGTGTGTGTGTGTGTGTGTGTAACAATGGACTATTATCGAAAAATTGTCTGTCCTAAAAACTTCTGAGAACTACTAAAACCTTTCGTCTCTTATAAGAAAGAGATCGCTGATGTGCGTATATTAGTGGAATAACAGTAGCGGCAAAAAGTTACCAGTTGTATATTTTGCAAGAAAATTGTATTTGCCGCATTCTATTGAATTTATATGCTATTTTTTCGATCCAAAGCCAGCTGCATACACAATTTTCCCCTAATTTGACGTCATGCAATCTGGGTGCATCGGAATGCAGTCGACCATCCTTCCATCCCATCTTATTCCATGCTTTGCCAGGTACATGTACATGCATACATATGTACATATGTATTTTCTTCCCTTGCCACGACCTATTCCATCCCGATCCCGACAGAGGACCCCCGACTATTGTGAACTTTCAACAGCGCGTGACATCGTTATCCTTTGTGCGCGAGGGACACACAAGGAAGAACTGCAGCGACAGTTTCAGCATTCATTTTCCTTCTTGTCTTTTGTTGCGCCTTCTTTATGTTCTTTATGATTTTATGGTGGGAAAATGCCTCACAGCATCTGCGGATGGGCTGGCCGCCGAAATCTGGAGTCAGCCATTGCAGTTGTAAAAGGTTCAATTGATGGCTAAACTGATTTTGTTTCGATCGAGAGCCTCTTCGATCTAGATTTGAAGCTCCTCAAAACTGTTGAAGAGTTTTTCTTCCTTACTTCAAGCTGGCTGCTATGACACGAAAATATAAGAAATAAATGTACCATACGTAGCATAGCTGAGTTTTTAAGTCAAGAAAACTGCATAACTTCAGAGTCCCTTCAGTAATTATGTTGCAGTGTTCCGGAAAGCGGTACATACATAGGTACACAGTTTCAAATTCTATAAACATTTTCAATCAATCTCTTGCTCAGTTAAAAATTTCCATATATTTGTATCTATTTTTTCAATTTTCTATATTGAATACTGCATATAAAATTTTGGCGCCATTTTTAAAAAGCGACCCTCGGCCGTACGTCAACTGTGTGTGTACCAGAGAGAGCGAGCAAAGCGATGCTATATGTATGGGACGACGTCTCATCCAAAGAGCTGGGTGTATGTGTGAAGAAAATTATTGCGAACTGCTATCATTTTGGTATAATTTGATCTGAAAAATGCTTTCTGCCTTGCATATTCACTGGGATTTGCGATATTACGTCTATTATCGCATCCATCGCGTTTTATTTGTTTTTACATTGCCATTTATCATGTTCCCTTTTGCGTTTAAAATTCTCCACTGCGCTCTCACCAATACAAACGCAAACGCACATGCTGCCGCCGAGCAAACGTCGCTGCCGACGTCGCTGCCAGTCGGCACATTTCCTACCTACTCGTCTTCCTTCCAACGACAGACGCTAGAGCCCGTACAGTTTAATTTGCGCAACACACGAATAAGGTTGGTGGAACTCCTGCAATTGTGCATTAATATATATTTATGAGAGCAAACAGTGCAATAGAGAAAAACCAAGACGTAGAGATTTGCCTCTTGTGAAGAAGTGTACTTTTACTAACATTTGTTTTAACCCTGAAGCAACGCTAGTGAGAATTTTAAAGTGGGTGCAGAAAAAACTGAAAAGAAACGCCGTCTCAGACCGACGCTGTACCAGGCCACAGAAAAAAAAGAGTCGTGAACGAGAGAAAGCGTTGCCATTTTGCCTTCAGGCTGGTGGCGAGTCCAAAATGGCTACCGCTGAAATTTGTTCAGAAATGTGTTTTTCTTGTGTGTTATTCCTATTGGAAATGTTCTTGAATTGTTTATTAGAAGAACGCCACGCTGGTGAAATGCGCGCCTTTTCCATATTTCATGCATTTTCCTTTTGTTTTTACTCGGCATTTAGCGTTTCTCTTTTCATTCGCCGGTTCCAGAGAGTGCGAGAGCGGGAGAGCAGCAGCACAAAAATGAGAGCAACGCGTTTCTCTCTCGCAATGTATGATTTCATTGTAAATACATTTGTTTGTTTTGTTTTTCCCAACAAATTCTACAATTATTCAATAGTTTCAAAAGTTTTCAAGAGTTTTAAAACGTCTCTAAACGAATTTTTTTTATTTCAACGCCGTCACAGACAGCGACGCGACGGACGCCATCCGCTCTCTTTGTCTCTCAGACCATCTGCCGCCGCTTATATTTTTGCACCTCTGTCAGCGTCTGCGTCGACTGAGGCAGCGCCTGTACGTGTGTGCTGTGCCGCCTTCGCCCGACCAGCGCGACTCAACCTCGTTCAGTTCGATAGAGGTTGGTAAACGCTTTAAACGCTTTGTCTGAAGAAAAAGTATAAAATAATTTAAAGAGAAACATATCAATAGGTTCGGTTCAACTAAACCCCCAGTGCTTGATACAGTTGTGCATTGAATATTGTGAATATGGCTCTATTCTGCCTGAAATAGCAGAGGCCTCAACAGACTCGCTTTTCAGTCATTTTTCTGCTTTATAATTCCTCTCTGCCTAATGTTAATACTCAATAGAGTTACGTGTACGGTTTGCCAGTCACTTTTGTGGCTCTTTTCCTAGCAAAAATGTGTATTTTCATAAAAAAATGTATCACACTTTGTCCAGGTTTTCCCATTGCCAATCTCTTCGTTGCGTTGCTTTGGAGAGCCTGTACCGGGCCCCTCGCTGTGGCTATAGCATACAGAAAAAGCGAAGTGTTGCCATTCCGTTCCGTTTTGTACTCGCTGCTTCGCAGACTGCTCTCTGGCTATCTTTGCGGGGGGAAAATAATATCAAGTGTCTGAAAATTGCTTAGGTTTGGAAACGTCTTTAATGTTGTAAAACTTCAATTAATATTCGTATTAATTATTAAGTGGCGCGCGCGCTGGAACAGAAACACGCGAGAAGCAGCAAGAGCGCGCGCGCGCATTTTTTCTCAGCGTCAATGTTGACGCGGGCAGAAGCAGCAGCAGCAGCAGTATTGCCGTCTCTTTTGGGTCGCCATTGCTAGGGTCGTACTGGTGGTGGCTTCGCTCTCTGCTCTCGCCTGAGCGTTTTCGTTCAGGAACATGGCGCGCGCTTCTGAAAAATGTGCTGTTTCAAAAAACATTTAAAATTTAATTTGTAGTGCAGTCGTACTTCCTTTTATATCTTTTAAATACTAACATCTCTTTCTCTTCTTTTCAGCTTGAAGCAAGCATAAAATAGTTGTATTACTTTATAAATAGTAACAGACAAATCACAAAATTATTATGGCCGATAAACCAAAACGCCCTCTTTCTGCCTACATGCTGTGGCTGAACAGTGCCCGCGAAGGCATCAAGCGCGAGACTCCCGGCATCAAGGTCACCGAGGTGGCCAAGCGCGGAGGAGAATTATGGAGAGCCATGAAGGACAAGTCGGTGAGTACACGGAAAGCTGAAAGATCCCATTGGAATCGTTTATAATTAATTCTTCTTTGATCTCTGCAGGAGTGGGAGGCAAAGGCTGCCAAGGCCAAGGATGATTACGATCGTGCCGTCAAGGAGTTCGAGGCTAATGGTGGTAGTAATTCCGCCAATGGCAATGCCAAGAAACGCTCGAAGCCCGCGAAAAAACCAGCAAAGAAGACCAAGAAGGACGACTCTGACGATGATGATGATGATGAGAGCGAGTAGGATGGATCTTTCAAGGACCATCTTGCATTCACCATCAGTTATCCATCACCAGTCACACAACAAAATAACACTACAACATCAGTGGATCGAAGATTTTACCTGCAAAGCGAACACCACACACGATGCATACAGTCCCCTTCACCAATCTTATAATAGAGCAAACACACACAAAAATCGATAGATCATCCATGAGAGAAGTAACACCAACTGCATGAACTGTTGTTGTTGCCAGCGACGGCAGGAGGAGAGCCAATCAACCACAAAAAATAAGAAAAATTGTATTTATACATATGAATTTAAGTCTTAGTAGTCGTTTCGTTTATAATGCCCTATACACACCAAGAGAGATAGACACAACCCACAAACAAAAGTTGAACGAAAAAAGTAGAGGGATCAACAGCATGTAAAAATGTGTGTTTTCCCATGCGATCTCTTCTGCGGCGAGGAGATGGAACTTATCTTGCGTATAAAAATTGTAAAGTAAACGATAAAATAATTCCATTAAAAATAAAAATATGAAAACAAGTTCTCCCGGTGGATGTTTTCGATTAGATTGTAGCGTTGTACAAATGCAGGGCCTCCAGAGAGTAAGATTAGAGATCCACATTACACACCCAAACAACACAACACCGCAAATGAAACAAACGAAATATCGCTCAGGTCTTTTCGTCATTTCGTAATTGCATTAAACTTTAATAATGTTTAAACGTCTTGTTATGTAAAAAAGATGTGTAGCCGAAGAAGCAGAAGGTAGAGGATGAGTTTTGATGAGAAAGCGGATGTAATTGCATTTAATCGGTAGATTTAATTGATAATTATACATATAATTTAATGAGAAACCCACAAAATAAAGCGAAAAATACATTTTTTAAATGCGTTAAATATGGGTTCCTTTCCCACGAGTGTTTATTATTTTTGGGCTGGGTCTTGCCTTTCACGTTTTACCCCATCAATGAAACACGAGTATATTATTTGTTTTTAACCTCTTCTTTATTTTAAATATCAATACGAATTCAATGGATTTGCTCCGTTTGTTTGTTGCGTTATGCAAAAATCATCATTCCAACGATTCATGTGGGATTTAGTTCTATATATTTATCTATATATATTTATCGTATGGGTTAGCACCCCAAATACCTTTACGAGTTCTTCTTTTCACTTTGGGATTATCAATGGTTAACAAATCTAGAACATAACACAACCCTACAAAACAATATCTATCGATTCGGTGCAATGGATGATGTTGTTGGGTTTGGTGTGGTTCGATTATGGGTGAAACATACAATGATTAAAGCTTAAATTTATGTTATATGTTGGGTTGGGCGGGTATTCTCCTATTCTTAAATTGATCCAGATCTTGGTAATTAAGTTGACGAGTCCTTTGCTTTTTTTTTTTTTTATCAGTTTTCCACGTTGGACAAACTGAGAAGGTGTTGCGCTTATTTTATTACAGAGCTTAATCTACGAATTATGGCCAACAAAAAAAACAAAGTCTCTCTCAGAGCCAATCCACAAAAAATGAAATGAAAATGGGTATGAAACGAAAGAAGCTGTTCCAAGGGGTGTCCAGTAGGTGAGTCTGTGCCATTATCCACATTTTCCTTGTGGACCGAAGCACCATACGGAGAGCGGCATTTAAGCCCTGCCCGCCTTGTCGATCTAATTGCGATTCAGCCAGAATATTGTCTTCAGCACAAAGTAGGCCAGGCCCAGGCAATAGACGATCTTCTCCCGCTGCATGCGCTGCTCGTTGTTGATCTCAATGTTGAGCACGCGGCGATTCAGCTTGGCCAGCTGGCGGCGCAGATACAAGATCTCCTCGTGGGGCGTCAGTTCGCCCATTGGCGTGCCCTCGCGTTGGGCCAGCATCGAGGCATCCAGATTGTTGTGCTGCTGCTGCTGCAGGTTCAGTTGCGAACGCTTGCTCGCACTGCCCGTGGTTAGCTGTGGGAAGAGATGGATTCGAGCATTAAAGCAGTTTATCACTTGGCCAGACTTCCTGCAGCGCTACCCACAGATATGTTTTGATACACCATTTCAAATTGGAAATTAAAAAATATATAAGATTCAATGTGTTGCCTCTGCTCAACAGACAGTGTCCAGTGACAGTTTCGGTTCTAGCATCACAAACAACTAACGAAAAATTTTCTGTTAAACAAAATTTGTGTAGTAAACCACATTTTTGGCCTCTAAAATGTCACATCAGCCCTTTCCCCACGCCGACGATGAGGAGGAGCCGCCCAAGTTGGAGCCCATCATCAGTGCGATGAAATGCGAGCAGACCGGACACATTATGGAGGCCATCCTGTTGTACGAGGAGAGCATCTACAAGCTCAATCAGATGTGTGATGCGGAGCCCAACAAAATGCAGCTGTGCAGCAAGTACATGAAGATATACGAGGACCGGGCCAAGCAGCTCAGGGAGCAGGTGAAGAGCCACTTGCAAAGCAGTCGCGTACTGGACCACATCAACATCGAGCGCGATTCGCGCGGCAAGAGCTACCAGCGACTGTTCGGTGCCTATCTGGACGACAATGTCAAGGAGGCGCACATCAATGAGCCGCACCTGACGGACCAGAATCACATTCGAAACCTACTGAACTTCCTGGAAGTGCTGGTCAAGAACTGTCGCTATCTGAAGTACATTCGTCTCACCACCCGTCCAGATCCCGTTGTGCCCAGGAACCAGCAGATCATCCTAGAGCAGATACGCTCCGATCTGGCCACCGGCAACATTCAGCTGCACTACCAAATGGACGACACGCTTCACGACCGCAAAATCGTGCTCAGCTCGGGGGTGGTGATCAAGATTGGTCGCGGTCTGCACTACTTTGAAGCCAGTGACAATAGCTACACCCTGGGCTTGTGCGACTTCGATTTTCGCAAGTGCCAGGCCACCGAGGTGGACATTTGGAAGTGTCGGGCCTTTGCCAAGAAGCCGAAGGTCCCGGGCGAGCCACAGATTGACGAGGAAGAAGAGGCGCGCGCCGAATCGGTGCCCAACGGCTACTCCAGTGACTAGGGAGAGGGATACTTATCAACCGAAATAGTACTAGAAATCAATAAAAGCAGCAGTTGTTAATCTCTAGCAAGACAGACGACCTGTGTGTTGAGCGGGGCGGACTATTGCCAAAGGCGTCGATCGCATTTCGTCATGGCTGGCTGCATGTGTTTGCTGATAAGTCGAGTGGCTTAACCCCAATTGCTTACCTGCGAATCGGACTCCACGGAGTTGGCATCGTTGGTGTGGAAGCCCATGCGGGCTGTGCCATTGGCACGCACGTATTGCGTGGCATTTCCTTGCTCGTCCTCGTCATAGTCCTGATCCTGGCCATACACGTGATGGCCGTTGGCCCTGATGGGGGAACTCTCCTCGGAGGCCGACGGGAAGTGATGGTCGGTGAGTGTGATGACGCGCGGCGGTGTCTGGACGCGTGCATAGCTCGCCGAGGGATTCTTGGGTAGAATGGAGTTCTCCAGCTGTATTTCGCGCGGGGCCGAGCGCGTCTCCAGATGCTGATTGTGCCCCAGCACCACAATCCGGTCGGGCACATTCATGTCGATCTTGTCGTGATAGTTCCAAGAGCTGATGAACTGATTCCCGTTCTGGTTGGACAGCAACAGATCCTCGTCAGAGTACTCGCCCGTGGCCTTTATGCGCTTGGGTACGCGCATTTTGTCGTTGATTTCGTGCGCGAATTTGGCCTCGTTATAGAGATCATCGTCCAGGCCATTGAACATGGGTGTGGGCGATTGGGGAGTCGCCATTGTGCTTCCTTCCTGCTTCTTTTCCTTCTGGCGGGGTCACTCGGGGTCTGGTCTGGGCCTCCTCTTTTTGCGGATTAACAGCAATCGATGTTTTTTTTTGATGATGAGTTTTGAGGAGGCGGTGAGAGAGACGTTTTCAGAACAAATTAGGACACGGAATTTTGGTTGTGCAACATTTTGCACTGCGATTCGGTTGCTCCTTCTATCTTGTGTGTGTGTCTACTTACAATTTTTCTCGAATGACAGGAAAATGTCCGCAAATTCCGTATTAATTTAAAATTTTTTCCTGTCTTTTGTTATGTGTGGGAGGGTGGCCAGAATCTTCTGAAAAATACCGAAAATCACTGGAACAGTGCTGTTAAGGAGTGTTCTCAAGCTGCTTGTATCCGTACTATTCGATAGACTTGATAGTTATTTGGCGCGTATTTGAATTATATACTGATATAGCATAGATTAATATTCAATTGACGAAGTTATGCCCTAAATTAAAGTTTAAAAATGGACATGCTACGAACTGATTTAAATTGAACTTATTTATGTGCAATGAACGCGTTGACAAATATTCGATTGTCAAAACTACATTCTGGGCTGTTAGGCGCACACGTTTACCAACACTTCAATATACCAGAACACCAAAAAATACCAAAGCAAGTTGGCCGCGCTCTTTTACAACACAATACAACTTTCGGCGCGCGTCTTTTTTTTACGAGTGGGTTTTGCTCAAATAATTATTAAAAAACCATTGTCGATTTGTCTACAAATGTGTCTTCGTATTTTATAGCAGCCAATCCAAACATAGCAAAAGCGCAACGACTATAACTCATTATAGTCGCAAAACCGTCGATAGTGGAGGCTAGCAGTAAAATATCGATACTATCGATAGTGCCCTCGATGGTTTGACACCTCTATTCGGCAGACGCGCGTCTTTTTTACGAGTGGGTTTTGCAGCATTCCAAGTGAACGTACCCCAAAATCAATTATAAATTCAAGAAAAAAGTAAGTTGATCACGTTTTGGAAGGTTTAAAGCAGGACGATCAGTGTGTGTATGAAAATTCTAACGAGAAAGAGAACTTGCACTCTTTGCACTGCTCTGCCGCTGTTGCCGGGTACAGTCGCTCAGAGATGAAACTTGCGTTCAGCGCGCGAAACTGCAGACACAAATAAATAGTTTTCTCCGCCCTCTACGGCCGTGTGTGTGCGTGTGTATGATAACTATAAATAAAATATAGCACTCGCCTTTGTACATATTTTAATGCATACACAAATATCCTCACTTTGTTACAGCACGTTTTTGAGCAGACATCATAGAAATCTGACATGGAGCGACGCCTGAGACGCCCGCGTCGCGATGAGACTGCAGCAGCCCCTATCGCCACCACACAGCCCAGCCTTTTGCCCGTTACCAGGCGGGCTGGCTCATTGGCAGCTGCAGCTGCTAGTGGCCCGGCGACACGGACACGTGTCTCGCCCTCGCGCAACAAGGCCGCACAACCGACCCCAGAAGTGGACGTGGGTCCGCGCACAAGGCGCTCCAGCCGTCCTCGCTCCTCGATCGGACCGATCACTTCATCTCTGCCCGTCAAGACGTCGGTTAAAGCGCCAACTCCCATCAGAGAGGTCCCTGAGGTGAGTGAAAATCCATTTTCTTAGCCAGTTAAGTCGCTATCGAGGGTGGGCCCTTATCTGTGCGAGGGTCAGCCCTGCTTGGAATTCTGAGAACTATCAGTAGAAGAATGTGCTGCTTTAGCTTCGATAAGCGGTGTAATCCATGAGAACCTTTACTCAATGCCCATTCATTGCAGGTATCAACGCCCGTGCGGCAAGCGACCAGCAATTTGCCCATGACCCTCACCACCAACACCACCAGCCGGGCACCCAACAAATCCTTCAACACCAGCTCCGTGAATAGCAGCGCGGTAAACACATACAGCAGCAGCAGCACAGTCACTGAACACATTGAGATACGCACCGAAGGCGAGGGCCAAGTGGATATCGATGCTATACGCAAACGGATCACAGACAGATTAAGGCGATCCGTGTCGAAGACCTTTTCGAATTTGGGCGGAACCAAAGCGACCAACACAGAGGATGGCAGTCGCTACAGCCGAAGTTTGTCGCGATCGGTGTACGAGGATGAAAAGTCGTCGAAGCGAAGCTACTCAACGGGCGAGGAGGACCTGTACGAGGAGGATGAACTGGAGGAGGATGAGTTCCGCAGCTTCAATGCCACACTTCAGTCGTCCAATCTGGGCGAGACCTCGTGTCGCCAGATGAAGTCCCCTGAGGAGTTTGGCGGCAGGCTGGGAGCCCTCCTTCTGTTGCTTTTGGTGCCCTTTTGTGTCTACTATCTCACCTGGAGCTGCGCGGTGCGCAACAGTTGCCAATTCAAGAGTGTGAATCTAGCGGTTCTGTTCGACTGGAACTATCTGGCAAGCCAGGTGTTCCAAATCCGAGTAGTGGGATCCTTTGTGGCATACCAAGTGGCTGTCTTCCTGCTGGTGGCTCTGCTGCCGGGACGCCGCGTACATCTCACCCGGGAAACCTACACATTCAACTCTTTGGCCGTGGCTATGGTTCTGATCGTGGCCGGTGGCTATGCCGAGTATAAGAAGTATCTCGTCGTCAGCTATATATTGCGTCACTATCTGCGCTTCTGCATCTTTGGGATTGTGAGTGCTTTCGTTGCGGCTGCCTGGAGCTATTGGCGCGTGGATACCGCCAAGTACAATGTGCTCAGGCACAATGTGTCGAACGAATACGGCCGCACCGGGAGCTTTGTGGTGGATTTTGCCCTCGGCAGGCAGCTGAACCCCAAGTGGATGGGAGAAGTGGACTGGAAGCAATTCTACTATCGTCTCTCCTTGATCAGCACCCTTCTGTATGCGACATGCTACATCTACCAGACCCTGCAGTGGCCCAAGCCTCATCCCATGTCGGACGGAATAACCCTGGCGCGCTATTACATAAAAAATACCCACTACGATCCGGGAACACTGCTCTCGGCTAGCTGCCTGTTGCTCTACGTACTCGACGCGATTGTCTTCGAGCATCATATGAGTTCGTCCTTCGAGCTGCAGTACGAGGGTTACGGTGCTCTCCTGCTGCTGCGTTATGCGGCCACTCCCTACCTGTTGACCGCCGTGACGAAATACTTCTACGATCAGCGTGTGCCCATCACCTGCTGGTATGCCCCCATCGGAGTGGTCGCCCTGCTGCTGCTTGGCCTCTGTGTGAAGCGCTTCAGCAGTGCCTACAAGTACAAGTACAGGCTCAACCCGCAGAGCCCCATCTTTGCCAATATCGAGACGATTCACACCTTCCAGGGCAACCGCATCCTGCTGACCGGCCTCTGGGGTCATGTGCGTCAGCCCAACTACTTGGGCGACATCATTGCATTAGTGGCTCTGGCAACACCAATGGCACTGCGACTAGCCTGGCCCCCAGTGCTGGGGCTGGGACTTCTCGTCCTTGTGCTGCTGCATCGAACCACGCGCTCGAATGCCCGCAACCATGCGCGCTACCACTCCGCATGGAATCGCTACTGCGCCCGGGTGCGGTACTCCATTCTGCCGAGGGTCTTCTAAGAGATCACTCATAATATAGTTTATTTTCAGTTTGTTTTTTAATTTCTCTGACCATTTCGTCTTTAGTTCAGTTTTTTTTTGTGTTTCGAATTGTATATATCAATACTCGTGTATCCATTACTCACAACACCATCATCTCTCATTGATTTTAGTACAAAATTTGATTTCTATTCTCACCAACGCACAACCAACGGACATTTACACAACTACTTTTAATCTAAACTTAATTAAGCTCAGTTAAACCCACATAGTTGTGGCTATAGGAACCTCTATCTGTATGATAGGCTGTACGCTTAAGATTAAGACACCACAAATATTGATTACACTCTGTATAATACATACTTACAGCTATAGCAATTACTTTATATATTTAAATATCAATTAAATAAATGCTTAGTTTCTGTACTATAAAGAAACGCACAAGGAAGGGTGTAATTACTGTATGTCTGAATGAAATCCCAAGGATATTTTTCCAAGAGTAAAAGGATGACAAGTGGTTCTATAGACATTGCTTATTAGAAATATCTCGATAATGGATAGGAGAAAGTAAATACGAGACTAAAGTGGAAATCAATCGTGTAGGATGTTCAGAGTTATAGCTATTAAATTAAATGAATTATTAGCAAATGAGTAGGTCGGGTTGTACATCCCTAAATAATCCGAAACTATTTTTGTTATGTTTTTGTGGGAGATTAAAAGTCTAGTTTAGTTGCAGACTTTTTATGTCTTTAAGGTCAAGTCCGCCCTTAACTTGATTTCAAGTTGAATCCAAATGTAAAATATGATGGAGCATATTTCATGCCTTTTGCCACAAACTGTGGTTGATGATGATGATGAATGCCAGCCAACGAATAAAAGAAGTAATTTTGTGTAAAAATGCCCCAGCTACCCTCCGTGCACGATTCCTTACCCTGCCCCTCACCGCACAAAGTTCTGTGGTGTGGGCGTGCCCCAAAGCCGTTACAACTGTTAATGACATTTACGAATGTTTGCGAGAGACCAAACTTGCTGGAAGCCCACCGTCTCTCCCTTCCATACGCCCGCCCATCCACCACACACATAATGCCAAAATAATGACGAAGTCTGGCTTGCACCTCCGTCCCCCAATGGCAACCGGCTTCGGCATGATTCCCCGCTCTGCCGTGGAATAGAAAAATGACGCGGAAACTGTCAAAAAAGAAAGCAACAGAAAATATAGAAAGAGGCATGGAAACCTCAGCGCCGGTCCGACATTTGCGGTTTGCTATACAAATGACCGACCACTGCCGCTGCCGCTGCCGTCGCCGTTGCCGACTTTCCCGCCCACTTGACGAAAATTATACAATAATGGCGTCAACATTAGCAAATTGTGGAGCTAGCTTGTTGGGGCCAGTCGCCATTCGGGAAGGAAAACAGCTCCCTACTCCCCATTCGGTAGGTTATCCTTTAATAAGCGTTTAAATTGGAGGATCCTGGTCCTGCAACTGTGCATGGCGTGGCATTTTGCTTTATTTGATTGATTGACCCTCGCGGGGGTTGCGAGGAATAAAGCGCATAAATGATTTCGACAAGTATGCAAATTTAACAATTTAAACCGAAAGTCATGGGAATATATATTGGAAATTTATGGCGTTGGCTGTACTTTCTCACATGATTTTGGAAGGTGTTAAGTATCGAAGGTGAATATACTTCCTCAAAGATCTTGTCACTTATTAACTCAATGCAATAATCCTTCGAGATAACCTCTCACGAGTCACCGATTGTATTAAATAACTATTTTGCTCCTATTAAAAGATTGTTTCCACTGGAACTGCAATTAAGCCTGGAATTAAGCTTGCTTAAAAACTCTAGCAAGAGAAAAACATGCGATCGAGAGAGGAGAAAAAAGTCAACTCTCTCACATAGTACACGCACACACACAACCACATACTCTCGCATAAATCACGCCTTTTGTCAGCATCAGATAACGTTTGGCATAAATTTAGTTTTAATTGACTTAATGCTTGTACTTTTATCAAATAATTAATTACAAAGCATGGTGTAGGCAACACCCAACTGTCAGAGAGAGGAAGAGAGCGAGAGAGAGCCAGTCGAGACAGTTTAAGGAGCTTCGTGTGGGAGCAAAGTTGGGTCAAGCAGGGATCTCCCGTTCCCGTTTCATTTACACATTCTGTGGGCGGCACTCTGCAGTCTCTGCTGTGAGTTGGCGAGCCACTTGGTTAGCAACTGCAGTGTTTGCTTTGCGTGGGCAACCACTCGCTTTCAATTATCTATGTAGTTTTCTATAAATTTTCTTGGTGCGCAGTGGACGTTGTCAATGCATTTTGTTGGTCTGTAATTGCCCCTTGTCAACAAGTTGGGGAACAACCAGTCCAGAGATCGATATCGCGGTCGTTTGCCACAATTTTTGTTCTGTTGGCAGAGCAATAAAACTGTTATTGAATGTAATTAGCTTTGTAATGGGGTTATTTATGTATGCCACTGCTTGTTTATGTAGTGCACTGCACTGCACTGCAGTTTGTCAACGCTCTATTTTGATTGATTGATTGATTGATGGATGGATGTAATTTGTAGAGAGTGACTGGAGTGGAATTCGAAAATTGAAACTAGAAAGTTTAATTGGACTTTTCTTGGGAGGGTTTCAAGAACTCCGCTAACCTTGAACCAACTTCAATGGCAAACCTATTGAAAAACGAGCAGAATGAATATTAGCCATTCAAGGACCTAACCACCCATCACGGGGGTCCAACTTAGGAAGGGACCTTGAAAAAAAAACGTCAAGCAGAAAGCTCTTGACAAGTTTTGTCAGCCAACATTGGGACGGACACGTCGCCTTTGTTCGCCAGTGTCAGGACCTGCACATTCATCTTCATCAGGAAGCGGGCTAAGTTTGCATTTAAATTGGTAATTAACACAGAATGAAAGCGAAAGCCAGAAGGAATAAAAAATGCGATACGAAATAAACAGGAATACAAAAGAACTAAGCGAAGGAGTGTAGAAACAGAGAAACGGAAACAATCAGCTAACCAAAAGATAACAAATGTGGGGCAGTCACACACACACAGTCACAGAACAGTCACACATTGAAGAAATGGTGAGGCCAAAGGGCAGGATATAATTTTCGATTGCAAAATTGATTGTCAAAGCGAGAGCGCAATGGCTACACTGTAAGAAATGGGAAAGCAATCATACAAAAATGAGCTTACATATGTACATATGTATATATGTATACTTAATTTCAAGGTTGGGTTTAAGTAAATGTTCCTAATGTTTATACAATTTAGATTATCAGATCAGTCGCAAAGTTGTGCGGGAATTAGTCAATTCAGAATTAATTCCCAGTGTAAATGTCTGTAAAATCTCACCCAATGTAATAATCCCGTTGCTTTTGCCCGCTGCACTTGCTGCTGCTGCTTCTGGTTCTGCTGATTCTTCTGCTTCTGTGACGTTATCATTTCATTAAATCAGAGAAAGGGAACAAAACAATAAAACGGTACAACAACAAAGAGAGCGAACGATTGCCAAAAGACAAAGCGACAAAATTGTTCCGTTCCGAGCACGACTCTCGCTCCACCATTGAGCGCTGCCAATTGAATGTAAATGAGAGAGAGTGGGTAGTGGGTGGGCGCTGTCAGACAAACGGAGAGGAATGGATTGGGATTGAGAGTGGACAAAGCAGAGGTAGAGGCAGCGGCAGAAGCTGACTTTTGTTGAGCAGGTCATCAATGACAATCAAGGAACCTGACGACTGACGACTTACTCGACGGAAATTGTGAATGGAGAAATTGATCACTTATTAGCCAACAATAGGGAACGGAGTACCCATTGTCAGGTGCCATGCTAGTCATCCATCGAGTGAGCGAAACAGAGAGTGAGAACTATTTGATTGGTTAATTACTCCCATGGTACATGAGCGAATAACGGAGTGCGTCAAAAGCTCTTAGGTTTAAACTTCTTTATGGGGCTATGTGGCAATTATCTGTTAATCGAAAGCATTATTGAATATCGATCTGGGTGTTAGCAGACCCCCGAAACAACATCCAATCTAACCAAAATTAAGTTTACCACCCAGGAAAAAGTCATTGGCATGCATATCCTGGAACAGCAATTAGTAAAATTTCTTGCCCTGAACCAGAGCAAAGCATACCCGACCAAAACCCATTACCTGCTCGACTTGGCCATAACCGTAACGTAGAATTGGATTGTGGGCAGGTAATGGGGGAGGTGGAGGTGGAACGGGGGACATAGTGTGGAATGATGAAAAAAAAAGAATGAGCCCAGGGAAAACAAACTTAATTGTCTGCACAGTTTTATTTACTCCATCTAGAGACGGACAGGACTTACCATGTGCTTGTCCTGCCGGAGACAGATGGATATGCCCCATAGAGGATGAGATGAGGCTGTGTCTGCTTGTAATTACTGTGCTACGACGAGTACTGGGCGCAGTCCTTCGCCTCCTGCACCCACTTAACGGACATGACCAGGACTGGCCAAACAATAGGCCTCTGTCTCTGTCCCTGGGTCTGGGTCTGACTCTGAGCTCTGAGCACTGAACACTGGACACTCTGAGCATTGGGCTGTGGCTTCAACATGCACGGCTCGTTGCATGGATAAGTGATGCAAAGGCCCCTGCCTTGCCATCCATTCTGCCCCTTGGTCTTGTTTAATGCCAACACAATAATCTTGGGCAAAAGGTTGCTGTCGATGCTGCTGTTGCTGGTGCTCTGAGCGCATCTGAGGGGCTGCGATTCCTGTCTATGGTTGGCCAAGCACCGGGTACAAGTCTGTGGTCATGTAGTAGGTGTTGTTATCAGCATTTGCATCGTCCTGACCCTGGTACTGGTACTGGTCCAGTCCCCGTACCTGCCCCCCCACCTTCCGCCTGCCAATAACTCAATCAGTGACGCACTGCAGTTGCCCGGGACCCATTCATCATCGGCAGACAAAATATTAATCGCTCCTGCCCTTGCACTTGCACTTGCACGTGGCTAAATTGGATTCGAGCGCGATTATGTCACGGCAGCAAGGTTACAATTTATAATTGTCAAACGTACGAGCGATGTGCGCATATACGGGGATATGCGGATGCATGCCACGACTGCCCAGACAAATGGTACATATACGAGCAGCATGGGCAGCCGGAGCCCCATTCGCCAGGTAACCCTCGAGCAAATTTTCACTTCTATGGCCGTGATTTATGGCCAGAGGAAATTGACTTGTGATATATGATTCTCGATGCAGCCACGAGACCTTGAAAAAGCTGCAGTCAGTTTTATGGAATGGAAAGTGTTTCCCAATGCACGTGGATGTGGATCTACGATAGTAGCTTTGATTTGTTTCCTAAACGTGGTCTACGAGTATTACAGAGGTTAGATAGACAAGCAAAAAGGTAAATGCCTATCTTATCGGCTGGAACACTAATCGATGGGTTTCTGCATGACGGAGATGGATTTATCCCAAAATGATCTACTCAAGTACTACTCAGCTCATTCAACATGAATAAAGTACAACTATAATCAGATATTTTGGCACCACAAAAGGACATATTAGCCCTAAGTGCTCGGACCAAGTAAGGAGTCCCTGATTTTATTGAAAGAGCAAAAGTCAAAGGCATTAACCGTTTTCCATTTCAATTATGAAATTGCTCTATATAGTCGGCGCTTTAATAAAAAGCTTCAGAAGTTCAGCGACAGGCACAGCTATGGGGGGTAAGCAGCTCTTAACAAGCCTTTGCCAGCGACCCTTAAGCCACCTCACCTTTTAATGAGGCAAAAAGTTGATGCCACATAACGATGTCATAATGGGCAAGACAGACTGGGAGAGGATAGCGGCACATAATAGCGGACGATGGAGTCGCGGTTTAGCGCTTGACGCTTTTCGCTCTTTACTCTTCACTCTTCACTTTTCAGTGTTCCCAAGGCAACGTCGGGGGGTCAGTCAGCAGCCAGGACAATGGCAAAGACTGGAAAGAAGCTCTATTGTGATTTTAATTAGAAAAACTTTTGCTGCACACCTCAATTAGTGGGCTTGGGGGATCAGGCCACAGACCCACAGAGCCACAGAGCCACAACCTACAGCATGCAACAATTTCTGGTCCAAAAACGAAAACTATTCCTTAGCTTAGCATAATATTTACCAGAAGCCAAAAGTGTTGAATATCGGAGGGAGAGCTTTGGGGAAAAAAATGTCCGAAAATATTGGAAGAAAAACTAGTTGAAAAAGCAGTGGACAGAGGAAGAAGGAATAGACAGAGAGCCGCAACAATTCCGGATGCAGAGCGGAGAAGAGTTTCAGACCGAGTCTGGTTCGAGGGAGAAGTATGCAACACTCCCCAAAAAGTTACCTGAGCACAACAAAGGCGCTTACCAGGTGTTGGTGCATGCCAGGAGTATCAAAGGGATTGCGGAGGGAAGTGGATAGACCGCAAGCCCTGCCCCAGGCACAGGCACAGGCACAGGACCAGAGTAGCAAGTTTGCTGAAGGAGCGCAGGAGCTTGGGCTTGGGGAGCCATATGCGAAATTGTTTTATAGCTGCCCAGGAATGGTCAGTCCAAAGTCCAGAGTCCGTAGCGTGGCGAGGCGAGTAGAGCAGAGCAGAGCGTTGAGTTTGTTTATGGCCAGCCAGGCAGCTTGTGCCAGAACGGATGTTGCCTTTAACGTGTACATCCGCAAGTCCAAGCCCCTCCATCTACCCGCTGCTCTCTACAGTATGAATGTGGATATCTGTGCGAGGAAACTTTCTGAGCATTCAGTTTCATGTTGAAGCGTTTAACAAAGCGCCGTAAATTGCATCAGGCGTGCAACCACAATCTAGGAGTAACCCCACCTCGATACGCCCTCCGTGTATACCGCGTCCGGTAGGTTTTCCAGGGTTTCTTATTCCCAGTTAGGAGCGTATCCCTTTTGCGGTGCAGGTAAACTTTTATTACCCCGAAAAAACAATTTAAACATCGAAGGATGGCTTAGGGCACGGCATGGAGCATGGAGCAGGGAGCAGGCTTTTAGCCAGACCAGGAATTAGATTATTGGCTTTGAGGTAAATGTTTCTTGGCCTGAACTGATGCTAATGGAATGTGGTCCAACTCGGCAGACGACAGCTTCAATTTGTTGCCGTTACGCATTTAAAATTCAATCGAATCGAATTTCCCTGCCCCCAAATGCCAAGTATAATTAAAACATTTGCAGAATTCCCGGTTCCAGTTGGCTCCTCATTTGCCTGTGGCCCGGGGACACACACATCTGCGACCGAACAATTATTAGTCGCTGTAATCAAAGCCCCAGCTGCGGACACAATTGGTATATTGCCAATGTTTATTAGAGTTTGGGCCCGAAAGCCTCTCTGAATTGCCAAACACATCCCCGGGGAGGTGGGTTCCAGTCTCAGTCGCAACATGCGACAGCCGAGGGCAGCGGTGGCAGCAACGACGGTGGCAAGTGCAGCAAGGCGTTGCTTTTTTAATAGAGTCATAACTTGCTGCCAACTAATGGGCTTGCAACCAAAACACGCTGCACTGAAAGAAATGCATAGCACTGCTTCTTAAAGTTTTAGAGGTTCGTGGTGAGTATTTGTTCCGTTATCGAGAGGTAAATCAGACTCATTATTACTCTTAGTTCGGGCAGTCATTGATCTTTTATACAATTAAATCTTTATTGAGGCAATAGAGGTCTGGCCAGGGCAAGGAATGCCCAAGAGCGAATATTGGCATCGTTTTTCTGTACAACTCTTCCAGTATTTCCATACAACATCTTTATTTTAGGAGATAATGAATGGGAACTCCAAAAGAAATTGATTTCTCAATAGATTTTACCAGCTATAAGCATATGTAATTTTTTTGTTATCTCAGTGTACTTTTGGTCAGTCCCTGCTTAGCCATAACCCAAGCCCCTCGAGTTTTCATACACCACTTCTATATACATATATATATGTATGCTACGTTCGTTACATTCTGTGTCCTCTCTCGTGGCTCGACTTTGGTTACAATTCAATTTGCAGTGGGCGCTTTTTTCCTGGACATATTTCCTTTTTTTTTCTTGTTTTTTTTTGGTGTGCGGTCGCCTGGCGCTCTGGAAATTTGTGTCCGTACTCTGCCGTACCTGGGCAGTGTCGTAAATGTGTGGAAATTGTTGGGTGTTATGCCTCGTAGGTATGACTGCAAGTTAAGCAACGGGCGGTCCCAGGCCAAGAACTCTTCTGCAAGTCCAGCTTCTGCCCCCATCTCCTTTGCGCAACCCGCCCCCCGAGTGTGTGGCATGTGGCCAACAAATCTCCACCTCTCCCTGGCGGCACTCGCTGTCGTTTTATTGTCTTGGCATAATGTTGACGTTGGACTTGTTCTAGATGGTTGCTGGGCTCGTTACTTCTCCCGGCTCTCCCGGGTGGTGCTCTTGCTGCTCTTGGGCCATGTGGTCCTAATAATTGTCTTGCGCAAATGGTCGTGTAAAATTTTAATTGCTTTTTAGTGCAAACTCTTGGAAAATTTGTAGTTTCCGAAGAGGCCAAGACCGGGCCTAAGCTCAAATGTCCCACGCTCACATTTGAAGGCTCAAAACTTGTGGACTGGTGAGCTGATTAGGAAAATGTTTATGACGTGGGTGATTTTGCTCATCTCCTGAATGGCTTTATTTACTGTGGAGTATTGAGGTATGGAAGAGCTTTCCGAGATTTCCATATGGCCATCTGCTACCGTTTGCTAGCTGGACACACTAGCCGCACACTGAAACATATCTAAAAGTCGCCAAAGCCAAGCAACAGCCGCATCTTAAGCGGCATCAACAGACACTCATTAAAATCCAAAGCAATTTTCCACACCATATCACCGTGCATGACACATATATCAAAAATTTATGTGCGAAACGTCAAAAAGTTTAAACACGGCCGCCATAAAAACAATTTGAATACATTTTTGATTACATTCATGGAGTGGGGGTCGTGGGGCCACAAGGAAACCAAGTCAAGCTGAAAACAACTTTCGAACAACACTTGACATAGAAATTTGAGTGTGTGTGCGTGTGTGTGTGTGCCCCCCCCAGCACACACGCACAAACGCCATATGCAAACCATGAACCAGAACCCAACCCCAATCACAATTTGCAGTCTTGTCATGGGTGGAAGTGATATGGGATGTGCGTCCAAATATTTGTACTTTTACTTGTCTATGCCACAACTAAACCGAATCGTTTCCTAACTTTAAGAGGTCTCCCCATCATTTCTGTTATATGCTTCTTCCGGTTTTCCGGCTTTTTTCTTTAACTGTTGGACGATATTTTCTATTACGAGAATTTCTCATTCTGCTCGTTAGCATTTTTGCCGGTTATCTCGCTTTAGATTTATAGTGCTCATTGGCCCGGCCCAATGGCTGGGGCCCGTCATTTATGGTCACCGTTTTTGACATTCATTGGCCTTTTTTTTCCTACTCTGTTTTCCGCTCGTCCTTGGTCCTGGCCCAGGGTGGACTCTGCTCGACACGACACTCCACTCAAACTTAAATAGAAATGAGCGCATGAAGCGTGAAATTAAATTTGATAAATTCTATTTACGTAAAGAGATGGAAGATTTGTGGGGACACTTTTTGGGGTCATCGTCAAGGGGCGGGATGTGCGCGGTAAGGGTAGCTGGTCCTAGGTCATAATTTAAGTGTATCGAATGGGTTTTTTAACGCTCGGTTGTGCAGTGTAAGCATGATGGCGGTCAAGGTTGGGAGTCATCAGGGGTAATGAAGATTTCTGTGCAGATATGGAAACTTTTTACGATCCCATAAAGTGCATGTTCTAGATAACCATTAAAGGTGGATAACTAGGGGGTGGCTTGTTGATCATATAGTAAATCAGCAGGAAAAGCTTCAAAGCTTGAGTTCAGATCGGGGGGCTATGAAGTTCATCCTCCAGCAACGGCCAACATTCATTATACCAACCAAAAGAGCCCCGGTAAATTACTGTATGGAAAAGAATAACGTAATCATCCGAAAGGCAGGGAGCGGGGAGCGCCCACACAAAAACAGAACCGCTGTGGAATCATGAGGCTGCAGAAACAACCGCAGGAGCGGTAGGCCGCCCCCCCTCGAAAGGTACAGGCTACAGGCCGGAGAAAACATTGAGAACTTTTAATATTCACTCTTGTCGGCTGCATAAATTAAGGCGGCCCTCAAAGGGCTGCGCGCGCGGCGAAGTGCAAAAGGGCAGAGGAGTCGAAAATGCAATAGCGAAACAACAAAAGTAGCGCGAAACAGGGCAAATGAGGGGAAAGAGGCAGAGAGGGGCTGCTGATGGAGCAGATAACATGCAAACCAATGGCACAGGCACAGGCAAAGGCACTCAACTGAAGAGCGCAGAGACAAAGAGCGAGGAAAGTGGAGAGCGGCTTGCCGAATGAGACCAGCAAAAAGAGAGCACCGAATGCTGATGGTCGAAGCGTTGATACCCTTAAAAGGGCATCAATGGTTATTTTTTCTTTTAGGTAAATTATTTAAATTCTATTCGAGCTGCAGATATATTTATGTATTCGTAGACACTCCTTGCAAGGGTATATCAAGTGATTCGCGGACAAGGTTGGTGCTGGGCGGACAGTGAAAGGAAGAAGCACTACAGCCAGAAAATGTACAAAGCGAATGAAGTATGAAAGCGGAAGGACAGGGGAGGGCGAAGGGCTGCCAACTTGTGGCGCCTTTTGTTGGGGTTGCCACTGCCACTGCCACTGCTGCTGCTGCTGCTGGTTCCTGTTTGTTATTGCACTTTTGCGTGCCGCTCTGCCCCCAATGCACCAGAGACCGCGGAGCAGACCAAAATCCTGGCTCAGACCCCAGTAAAAGAACCCCGAACCCCGAACTCCGAACGATAGCCAGAAGCAGAACCCAGCCCCAGATACAGTTGGGCCACTCAAACTCACTTCAATGAATACTTTATGGGTTAATAATCGTAAAACCATTCAGCGCAAGAGTCTCGCCAGCCCTTTGGGCCTTTTGGCCTGCTCTTCTCTGCACTTTCCCCTTTCCATCATCGCTTGGGCAAAGTTTTTGTGCGCGAGAATTCATAAACAATGTGCATAAAGCGCAAAATGTAGCGCTTCTGTTCGTTGGTGGCGAGGAGCTACGTGATGTTGGAGCCACGCCAGGGGAAACGGCGTCCCACTGCAGTGGCAAATTGTTGCTGTTTCTGTTGCCTGTTGGCTGTTATTGTTGCGAGCGGCAAGGCACTGCCTTTTGGGGTTTGCCAGCTGGTGCGGCTGGCTGGTGGGGGACATCGTTTATGCAAGTTTTCCCGCTTAGCCGTTGATTTCCTGTGTGTTCTGAAGGTGTTGCCAGAGTTTTGCGTTATTGTCAGGGCTGTCGCTGTTGTTTTCGTTCCTGTCATTGTTGTTGAAGATGTTTATTACTATGCAGCTGCTCATGGGATGGACAGAGGTTGAAGGTTGAAATATTTAATCAGCCATGAAACGGAAGCGGTTATTAATATATGGTGCATTTATGGGTTTTGCAACAGATCTGAAACGGTCATTCATTTTTAATGAATCGCTGATGGTTGCGTTGCCAACGAACACCCTGCAAACCATTAATCTCTTTGCCCAATTTTAAATACACTCCCCTCCCCGCCAATAATGGGAATCATTTATCAAACATTGGTGTGGCGACCATCTTTTTCCCTTACCTTACTGCCAAGCTCAACACAGACACCAAACACGGAGAGCACGCACGTTCATTCCCCGCCGCTGGTTGAGCCTCTTACAAAGTTTCAAATGCCAATAATTCAAAAATAAATAACTCATACGCAGCGAGGGCCGCTACAAGGAGCGAGTGACTGGAAATAACGAAACAAAAAAAAAGGCAGAGTGAACGAAAACAATGAAACCAAGGCAAAGTCACGCCCTGCCAAACGGTGGAAAATGTTTCAGAGTCAATTGTAAATATTTTTCCCATTGAGTTTTATTTGAAAAGTTCTTTGGGGGGCTGTAAAAATGCCGCCACCTAATGAAAAGCAACCCCCAAAAACGCCGCTTGCCACTGGGGCAAGCTGAGGTGTAAGCTATCCACCTACCTGTGGGTGGGGGTACGGCGGCTCCGTCAGGTTTTACACGCTCGTTACGTTTGATTTATAAAAGTTGATGTTTCTTCGTGTTGTTGCCGGCGCTGTAATGCGAACGCACAAATTAATTGCCGTTGTTATGTGTTGATAAATTGCGTATACGCCGCACAGTACGCCAAGCCGGAGAGAGTTCTTTAACAATTTGTGAGTAGGGAGCTGTAAAATATTTAAGCAATAAATAAAATACCAAAGTGAAGTTTAGTTTTCTTTCTGCTGCAAATATCATTCTGTGCGAAGCTCGGAATTGATAAACGCGTTCGAGGGGCGGCCTGTAGAGTAGGGCCAAAAGTTTTCCGGCAATTTAGCAGATGAAAAGATATTTTAACAGGGATTCTTTACATTTAATTAATTGCCACGGATACCCACTCAGGTGGGGTCTAGCAATGGCAGTTTAAGCGTCCTGTAGATCATGTTGGGCTAAGGCTTTGGGGGTTAAATGAATAACTTTGCAAATTAGTTTGAAAGTGGTGCCACGATAATTTCGTTGGAGTTTTTTATGTTGTGACTATTTGCGTTGATCAAAAGATAATTTCGTTATGGGTGTACTTTTATGTACATTTATGTATATAGCGTGGGAGCAGTCGCGTGGATGTTTGGATGGCAGGTTATTAAGCACTTCCTATCATTATGTGCCACCACTCACCTGATCCATAAGTATTCCCGCTGTCTTCATAATTCATTTTCACTAATGTTTCCCTTTCTTGGGGTCTTTTCCTTGTATTTTCTTTCCGGCTGGACGACCCCTTGCCGCTAAATCCACATTGAGCCCGACTTTGGAGCCCCTGTCGGCACTTTGTTTTAGCATTTCTCTTAATTTGTTTTGGCAATAGCTGAGGAGCAACCCCTTCTACGCCCACGCTCCGCCTTGTCCGAGGCTAAGCCAAGACTCTTTCGCCAGAGGAAGTGCAGAAAAAAAGAAACAATATTTCTTTTCCAGCTTCATTTTTGCGTGGATATTTCACTCGGACACGGACACGGACACGGGCACGGAGCTACAGCCATAGACATGGCCATGGCCGTAGCCGAGTGCGGCGCCAGCGGAAATGAAAACTTAACGCTTATTTGAACCTTCAACAGTGCACATAAATCACCAGACTGATGTTGCCACCGCTGGGGCCACTGCGCCTCCGTCCCCCCCACCCGCCATATTCCCACTGGCGCTTAGCTGAAAGCTGCTTAAACGCCATTCTGGTAGTCAGCTTTTGTGGCCTTTAGCAATCGCATTTTGGACTCTGTTTGCTCTGCACTTTGTTCTGTCTGCGTTTTGTCTTTTGGGCCCCGTCATAATTCTGTCTCTAAATATTTTTTTGGGGCCGCATTATGCTGATGACTCTGACGATGATGATGATTGGGGGCATATGTGCGTGAAAAGCGTTCCGTTCCGTTCCGTTTCTGTGTCTGCGCCACGCAACGTTCCACGCTTTGCGGCGTGTGCAACTTCCGTTTCCGCTTTGACGCAGCGGAAACGACAGGCGCCTGTGGCAGGCACTTTCACTGATTGCTCTACCGCCCCAAAAACCAACCCCCAAAAGCATATTCCTCCCCCCCACCGGCTCATTTGGATGTTCAGTTATTAGCTGAACCGAATGCAACCCTCCTTCGGATCGGCCCCCCCAAAACATCAGTCAGCAATAAAAAGAATTTCATTGAGGGGTGTGGGGGGTACGGCGGCAGGACTGCATTTGATTGCCTTCTGCCAAATGAGTTTCGTCTCCGGGCGTACATTTTGAAGTAATCTCAAAATTTTTGCCCATTTGATTCAATTACACCTTTGGGTGTTGTAATTTTATTTTTGCTTCAACGTTGGGGAAACAAATGGCGCGAGGCAGGAACAGCAACGGGGAGGAGCGATAGCAGGAGAACGCGTGTGGGCGGAGAAAGGAAATTAGGGACACAACAAATAAGTGCAGCAGGCTGGAAGTGGCAGTGGGCAGTGGGTGTGGTTCGGAGAGGCGTATCATTCAGTACACCAAGAGAAATCGGTGCGTGGATGATACCACCAGGGAGATCAAATCTATAGTGCCAAGCAAAACAATTTCTGTTCGGACTGACGAAGGGAAAAATCATTTCCCCGCATTTAATTTCTTCATGGCTTCTTCTTTACTTTCCATCAACTTTTGCGAACCCCCTGCCAGTGCATCCAACTTGAGGTCATTTGAGCTCTTTTTCGCATCTTTGACCAAACAACAATGGGCGAAAAATGAGATTTTCGCGCTACTTTTTATTCAACTTGGCTGCTAATTTGCGGCAACAACAACGCAGGCTTGCCACACCCGGGATCCCAGCACCCCAGCACCAAGCCCTACGCTGACAAAGAGCCCCAACCACACACTTTTGGAAGCCACGCGCTTTCATTGGAGCTGCAAGTGGAGCTCTGTTCGGTTGGGCTTTAATTTCATGCTTACTTTAATGCGAACAAGAGTGAACGGGGTGGGATCTCTCCCCTTATCCTATCGTTGACTTTGTGCTGTAGTTAACGGCTTTCGGGGTGGCAGCTGCGGCTGGGGCTAGGGGCAGCGGCCAAAGGGATGCCCTGGCTCTGTGGCCGGGGGTTGGCTTTCGAGGTTAACTACTTTTCATGAGCTTAATTTTAAATTGAGGCTGCAGCGCATCGGTGGCAATGGCGGCGGCGGCGGCGTCGGTGGCTTCATTTACTTTGTGCCTCGCCAACTTTGTTGCAAGCAAACTTTTACGCGGACTGTTTAGCAAAAGGCAAAGTTAACTTGATGCTGCACCACACTCACACTCTGCCTCCCCCCCACCCTGGACCGTAGCTGTTGGAAGAATTCTATTAGGAAATGCCAACCGGTTGCAGGCCCATTGAGTTATTAAGCCAACTAATTGCTTATTTGCACTGGAAATAGGAAAAGCTGCTTTGCTGAACCGATCCGCACACCGAGCCTCTCCCTCCCTCTGGCAGGCAGGCAATCGCAATTTGCACTCAACGCGAAAAATTGCCGCAAACGCCTCTCGATTGCGATGGGCGTGGTCGCACTGATAGCAAATCTCGCCGCTCCATTCGCTGCTATTCACACAGACACGCCTCCAAATGTCTCGCTGTCGCTCCATCTCGCCACGGAGAAGAAGTGATGTTTCCAGGCTTGATTTTTATTCTTTTTAATTGCGCACAAAATTGCTCATGATCGTGAGTTTAATTAAAGTCTGGCTGTGGACACTGTCCGTTGCTTGCGTGTTGATGACTCTATTGAGTGGGGCCAGCCATTAGATCTATTATCTATTATGAATAGGCCATCGTTAGAATGTAATCTAATTTCTAATTTGCAGCACAATATTCTATTAGAGGGATGAGAAATGTTTACCCACTGAATGCGCCAGTGGGGAAATTATCTGTGCAGCTACTTGGAAGGAATCTTCTGCATTGTAGTTCAAATTTCTACGTAGCATTTTGCTACCCATTTTATATCTGGTAATTCACTGCTAGTCCTGCTTACTTCTTTTCCACTTCTTCAACCATTCGTTTTTCTTTTAATTGGAGCCCAAACAATTGCGGATTCCCATTGTATCCGCGTAATTAATAACGCGTTGCAACTTTTCAGACAATTTTGTGGTAAATATGAATTTAAGTTGTCTCCTCCGTCTACCACTGAGCATTATGCACGCTTTCCTTGCTCGTTGCTCTGCCTTCAGATGTGCAAACATCCGAGCATACCAGTATGTAGATGTATGTGCGAGTGTGTATGGAGAAAGGGCACAACTTTGGCCAAGAGCAAACCACTTAAATTCATTTTAATTCAAGCGGCAAGCAAACGTTGCTCCCAGAACCCGAGCCCGAACCCGAAACCCACACCAGAACTGCATCCCCCTATATGAGTATGCACAGCCAGACGACCGACTAACTCATAATATTTTCACATTGCACACACTTGCCGTAAAGCAATTTTCATGCATTTTTGCTTTACCCATTTCTTTTGCTCTTCCCGCTGTATCACATACCTCGGTCTACCATTCTTTCTCGTCTATGCCCTAGCAAAAAGGGTTCTATGGCTATTGACAGATATTTTAAATTAATAAAGAGAACCGAATCTGAGCTTACTGCTAGTAATGCGGGATGTGGACTAGTCGGAGACGCCAAGACTCTTGCTGGCCTTCCAAACACTCATCTCATGCAGACATGTATCGCCAAAAGAAACGCTTGATTTCGAAGGGTATCAACGGCATCGCTATCCCAATGCTTTGCGTTATTCCGCTCTTCTTTCTCTTGTTTGTTCTTTGGGAGGGTTTTTTTGTTTAATGTTTTTTCGGGAATGGAATGTCTAGTGCGTCTCAAAGGGTTTCACACTTTGTGTGTTTGCACCGGAAGCCAAAGCATGCACATGAAAATAATTGTTAAGCCTTTTGCAATGTGGCGCCACTTTATGGATCTGCGATGTCTGAACTCAGAGCGGAGACGGCGACGCACATGTAAATATTTAAAGCTCATTTTACTTGATAAAAATTTGAGTGCACTGCTTTAAGCAAGGAATTTCCTTTGCATTTAACTTAAAATAATTGCATTAAATGGAAAGGAAAGGAAGGAAGGAAAAGGATAGCAGAGCTGACAACGCAATGACAATATCTTCGTCTCAATCTGTCTCACGTTTTAGTCCTTGGATCGAGCTAACCGTCTCACTCTCTCGGCTTTCCTTTGTGCATTCCATTTTAATTGCCAGTGGAATGGATGGCCATCAATTTGGTGCAAGTGCACTTGTGCATCACACACACCTTAAAATGCCATAAATTCTCAAAAACTATTTATCGTTTTTATAAAATGACCCAAATCTGCAGGCAGAACCGAATCGAATCGTATATCGTATATCGAGCCACACAAAACTGAAGAGAGAGCTAGGGCCGAAAGCCCTGGTGGAAAATGGATGACCCTGCACATCATTCATTGCCATATCTTTCCATGCCCTAAGCCATTGTTTTTTGGCCATTGGCAAATAATACGACAAATTGGTATTGCATTGTATCGTATCCGTTCATTTCATTCCTCTCCCAGTCTAGTGTTTCGGTTTTGTGCAATTTTCGCAGATTGTTTTTATGCAAAATATTTTCGTTTAACGGCTGTTTCGAGTGCAATTATACATATGTATGTACATATGTGCATGTATATTTAGGCATGGGTGTATGTCTGCCGTTTATGTAGGCCATTAATATTGCATTTTGGTTGTCGGCCGAATCGATGCAAACGCTCTCCGCCCCCCCCCTCTGTGGGTTTTTGTCAGCTCTTTTGCGCCGCTGCCATAGTTGAAATTCTGCGCATTCCCTATACCGATTCTGATTTGGTTGCTGTTTGCATTTTCGCAGCGAAATTAATTTGCGTAAATTGTATTAAATGCATTGCAGTGCCCAGCAAACTGTGCAAATTTTAATTGAATGCCTTTTGTTTGCCTCTGAATTATTTTTCGATGTTTTCCTTGGCCATTCCCACTCCCATTACCATTGCCAATGCTGCTGTTGGTGTTTTTGTTGTCGGTCTTGTTAAATCGTTTGCCAATGCAATTTGATTGGCAATCCACAAAAAAAACGCAGCGCGGATTGCTCTCAAAATGATAACCGGATAGAGCGGAAAAACTAGCAAAAGCCCAGACACATTGAATGCCATTGAATGCTAATTGGTTTATGGATTGTATTATGTTTTAATTATAGCATCGCCCCCAAAACGAATTGATATATGTTTTTGTTATTCTGTGAATTGTGTGTCGTAAGGGGAAATTAGTTTTCAGCTAATCAGGGCTACACAGGGCTCCCTGGCTTGATTCTCCTTGAACTCTCTTCACAGTTCACCCATCAACTCCCAGGGTATTCCCGTCAATCAATAGGCGCGGAAGCATAGCCAGCAGCCATAACTAAACAAGTTATGGGATAAATTACCATTTAGCCAGTGGCCAGAGGAGGTGGCCTTAATTAAAAGCCAGGCCAGCCAAAGCAGGCGGGACTGTTGCATTTGCAATTTCGCAAATAAATCTTTTCGCACAACCGCAAGACCCGAGACGCGTTCAAAGTGCTAAATTAGTAAAATGTCACTTTCGCTTTCAAGTCGCGAGCGAAAATTCCTGGGGGACGGGGGGACTGGCTGGGCGCATTGTTGTCGGCACGGATCAAAGTGTCGCAGCGGCTGCGACGATGGGGACGGAGATGCGGCAGCCACATAAATTATCACGGCCTAAGCAGGCGCAGACACTTGCCAAAAGTGGCGGCCCTACGGGGGGAGGGCACCGAGGCTACGGAATTGGAGCTGGTGTCGTGCGAAATGTTCCACATGTGGCAGGCAATGCATTGACATACTTCAAAGGCTTCTTCTGTGGTGCAACCAAATGGAGAGACAGAGAGAGAGTAAGTGTCTGCTTTATATTTTGGCTTTAGCTTATAAATACTTTCCAGGGATTACATTTGGGGACAATGTACGCCTTCCCACTCCCACTCAAGCGACTTTCCCCACCGTCCACACTCTATGGCGAGTCTGCTGGAGTTTCAGGGATTTATATGCCTGGCCCACTTATCGAATCACTTTCAATAAAAACAAATGCAATTTATAGATCCTTAAAGCCATGCGAAGCGCTGCACTTTACAACAACACAAGGCCTCAGGGCCTAAAGACTGACTAACCAGCAACGTTCATATCTTTGTTGGCACACATTTGTGAGAACTGGATTCTTTTAGTGCTCTCCGATTCCGACGCCGATTCCCAATGCCGTTTCGAATGGTCTGTGTGTGTGTTTGCCGATAAATACTGCAGTTTGGGGCCCCCGGACATGGCTGGCAACTGGATTTGGGCCAATAAAACGCTTGCATGCATAAATCTTGAGCTGTTTATTGGGCAGTCGTCCCATACGAATGTCTCATGAAACGTTTTGTATGTCCAAGCCGCTGGGCTTCCTGTGGAATCGCCTGCTAATGTTTGTCAATTATGCTTATGCGTGAATGGCCGTTCCAGGCAGTGGATCAGGGGACAGCAAATTAGTCAAATGTGATGTACGGGGAAGTGGGAATTTCCCAACCAATGGAAAAGCAAATCTAATAAAGATCTAGAGCTCCGATGTCATATCGTTTCTGATTGAATTTCATGGCATCTCCTGGGGGTCATCGGGCCAACGACATCTTTATTCCATCGTTTGTGAACGTGACCTACCCACTTTGCGATGTCCGATGCCAGACAAAGTTGGAGGCCGAGCAGTAACTTGCAACATTTCCATATGTTAACTGCCGTTCTGCCACTTTCCAACACATGTCACGCACTTCTCGAACAACTTGGAAGAGCTGGAAAAGCCCACGCCGTAGCAATTTCAAACTGCACTTCACAGCTGGCCGGAGCAGAGCTGAACAGAACAGAACAGACCATGCCAAAGCCCACGCTGACGAGCGTCCGTTCCCCGAGCGCATTCTGTAAGTGGAGCGAACAAAATAATCAAAATGAGAATAAAATCAAAACATTGCGGCTCGGGCAATTTGCATGCGGAGAACCAGCAGCGCAGCTAATGCCGCACCAGGGATGAGCAATCTTTGCATACAAAAGAAACAGCAAAACTCTCTAGGGGGAATCGAAAGACTGCCCAAGCTATTTCTCCGAAAAGATAGCCAAATTTATACGGAAAATGCCTGCCAAAATGGTAAACTTTCCGAATGGTAAATGCAAATGTCTGGATTTAGCTAGTTCAGCTAGTTTTATTGGCTAAGAGGTGCAGCTAGATGCTCATCACAGTTATGCAAGCCAGCCACTTGAAGACAACGCCGGCGGCGCCTATGCAGCTGGCAAGAAGTGTGTTTGAAGACACTTGTTGGCTGCCTGCCAGGGGGCACGGGACTCGCTGGGGCTGTGGCTGGATGGCTGCAGTCTGCAGATGATGATTATGGCAGCGATGATGATGATCATGGCCGACGACAGCATAACAAATGAACATTTAGATGAAGTTGCAGGCAATGCCAGCGGCCTCCACAGACGCCTCTTTTAATTCTTTCTCTCTCCCACTTCTCCGGCGACAGGCAAGAGGGAGTACAAGTACGAGTGCCAGTGCCAGTGCGAGTTGGAGTTGGAGTGGGAGTGAGGGGAGGAGACGAACAGAGTTTGCATGAAGCTTTAATCAAGCATCAAGAGCGTGTGTACGCGTCGTGTCGCTGTGAAAAGTTTGTCTTTGACTTGAGCATTGGACGGACTCGGTTAACTGGTCGACAACGTCATCGTGTTATTCATCATACAGAAGCGACTACGACTACGACTGCGGCCTCAACTGTGAGTCCTCCACGAGCTCCATGTTCAGCTACCACTCTTCCTCCAGCAGCAGCTCCAGCCTGCATTGCCTTCATTAAACGTTTGCCTGTCAGGCTCAGATTGGGCTTTTTTTTGTGCCCGCTAGTCGTAGAGTTCTTAGGGTATATGTACTGTGGAAAACGCTAGGCTTTTCCGATCCAGTATAATCTAGATACGATCCTCGTGGATTTGCCAAGATAGTCTAGGAACTAAAGCCAGAGCCAGCAGCTGCTTGGCTACACTTTGACTGGACTTACCGCTCATAAGCAAAGGATACCCGAGAGCGTTCTCTAACAGCGGGTATTCTTTAGTCCTTAGTCGACATATCGACTATATAGTATATTATTATTTTTTGTGTGCTTTTGTTGTTGTTGTTGGTTGGCTACGGCAGCTGCTGTCGGCTGTCGGCGGCCGGCAGTCGCTGCTGCACTGCGATGAGTTGTTGAAAAGTTAAAATGGATTTTACGCAAAAGTTTTTAATTTGCTGCTGTTATCCCACAAATCGTTGACCGTTGAAGAAAATTTCTATTCTCTTCGGCTCTTCCCACCCCGCTTGTAATTATAATCTTGAGCTGCCGCTCTTCCCCCCTGCTTGGCGAGCGTGAAACTTATTAATGGGGGGCATGGGGCGAGAGGGGGCCTGGCTTAAGAAATTCTGCCATTCCGTTTTAGTGTGACCAAATGACAATCATCGATAGTGCGAAGGAAATTTGAATTGCAATGGGAATATGAGAACAAACTCATTATAAACTTTGGCGATTCTTTCGTATAAGTTTCCGCTCGTACAACTCTCAGTGCATTGTTCCTGGAACTTTTGTTTTGTTTGGAAGTGCTGTCATAAAACAGTTTCAAAAACCAATTCCCTGCGAACCAGTTATCAGAGTCGAACACACAATTTTTGCATTAAAAGTTACACAATGCGTTTAAAGGACCAACCCACGCAGTGGCTGTCTCAGTGTCTCAGTCTCTTAGTGCCTCAGTCTATCTGGGTTTTGAGCCAAGTCACCATCAACGTCTAGACATTGGTAAACAGAGCACAAAAGACTGTGTTTTTGCCACTATTGAAGCGGAACAAAAGATCTCAGGCGAAAGAAAAGTGCGTTGGAAGTTTTTCGGTTTTTTCTTATGGCACTTCGAAGTACATAATTGTGGGCTCTAGATATGAAGAGTTCCTCTGGAGTAACCGAATATTTGGAACGTTAAGTAAACTCTGGGCGGGAAACCAGTCGTCTCTACATGGGATATAGGCAATCTTCTTCCAGCCATTCCAGCTGCCAACTGTGCTGCTTGTCTTGGCTGCATCTCTCCGGCATCTCTCAAGTATGCACCAAGGCAATTTGCAATTTATATTTGGTTGGCCAAGTTGTCAAGGAAGCGGCTGCACTTGCAACGTGAGACAATTGCAACAGGCTGTACACACACACTCACACACAGAGACACACAGATGCGAACAGGCATACACAAATTAGTTAAATTACAGGCGCTTCTCTTTTGGCTTAGTTGATTAGAAAAAGTGGCATCCAGGCGAGTTGGCTCCGGCAACATCTTGGCATCTTAAGCACTCGATTCGATGTCTCTCCCTCTCTCCATCGCTCTCTCTTTGCTTCTTTATTTCTTTCCCTGCGTGGCTCCTATCTCTGGGGCTCGTTTTCTTTGGCAGCTTTTGCCGCTAACGAAGCTCAATTCGAGCGCCAAATTGAAATTGATTGTGACATTTGATCATGCGTTTGCCTCCGACTCTGCCTCTGCCTCTGCCCTGGCCTTTTCTTTGGTAAGAGGCACGAACGTCGACTGTGACTGGAGACAGCGGTTTGTTGCTGCTGGTTGTTGTCTCTGGAATTTGTGCGGAAAATTGCTAAAACGGTAGGCGCGCAGGTGTGCCTCTGCCTCTGCCATTTGCCATTTCCCTCTTCGTTTTCCCACATGCGTGGCACTCCACCTCCGGCAGATACGCACTGGATTAATTGGACGGATGTGCATTGGGCTGATGAGTTGAGCCCCAACTGGAGAAGGCTGAAATGCAGCAAGCTGGTGGGCCGCTCTGTCAGAGATTAACTCGGGTTTCATTTAAAGGCACACAACAGAAGAGCAAAAAGTTTAAATTGCTTGGATGAATTGCGAAATATGCGACTGCCACGAAAAGGGTGGATGAAGGAAATGAAAAAAAAGTGAGTGGATTTGAACTATGCACATGGATTACCGGTTCAGATGGAGCTATCCATCCATACCCATTGTGTAATCCATACACCGAAAGATGACCCATACGTCTCCTTTCACTGAAAACTTTGTGGCAACTGTACCTCAACAATTTACCCGCCGTTACCAAGCATGGAGAGGATGCAGACAATTTTCATTATTTACCTGAACAACTATTTATGCAGCATCAGAGAGTTCAAGAACTATGCAAAGCGACTCGAGACCTGCTGGGGAGGGGGTTCGCCACGCTACGCCTAAGCTCATCTCAGCGAGCATTTCGCTGGTAAATGGCTCGCAATCCCCACATGAATAATTACCGCGCACGCAGTTTATTTAATTTCACTTCCGGCGGGTGGTGGGTGCTGGGTGCTGGCTGAGCGGAAGAACCCTTTTCGCTGGGAGCTCAGCGAAATGCGGCAGCCACGGCACGGCACGGCACGGCACGGCACATGAATGGAAATATTTAATGAAGAAATTTATAACAAAGTTTTACAAATGGCAGACGGCAGACTGTACGAAATGGCTGCAGATGCGTAGGGGCTGGGCGGGTGAAAAACAGAGGGTTGGGCCATTAAAAAAAATTATGAACATTAAATGGAAATTAAGCTAATCAATTAAGTCGAAATTGTGCTGAAGATTGGCGACGCCTTCGAGTATGCAATGGCTTTAAGTTACCAGTACGCAGAGAGGCAGAGAGAGTGAGCCAACTTCTGGCCTATTTGCTGCCTAACCCAATTAGGCATTAGGAAGGGGGCCCCCCGACAAATGACCGACATTGAAATGAGGCTGGAGAGGAGATAGGGCAACGATCAATTGAGGAGTCTCTCACTGCCACGCATAACCCTTTGTTGTGCTGTGTAGTGTGGTGTAGTGTAGTGTGGTGCGTAGCCGAGTTAATGATTGGAAATGAATTTATCAGTGGGGGCAATGGCATGGGGATAGGGCAGGCAATCGGGATTAGGCCATTGCGTAGACAAATTGCTGGCAATTAGCAGGGAGAACAACGACCGACGTCAGTGGAAGGACAGGGACAACGCCACTTCCCGGGTGATTCCTTAGGTGCGTGGGGTCAGGTGCAGGCGGACAGCTCCACTTAACGAACAATGGCTATCGATGTGAGTGGAGTTGAGTTATTGATAAGAATTATCGGGGCATCGAGTTCGTGTATCGAGAGAGAGAGAGAGAGAGCTACCAATGAGAATTACAATAGGGGTATTAAGGGAAACTAAGAGGATGCCAATTCATGCATAGAAAGGCTTCCTATTGGCAATTACAATAGGGAGATTAAGGGAAACTGGGAATAAACTGTAGCTGGGAGAAGTTCGCAGCGGTAATGCCACTACACCAGAGGAATCCATCCAAAGCTTCATGAGAACTGAGTGGGAGGAGGTACATATGCTTATTAGTGTTCCACGTTCCTCTATGTATTACCCACCAGTCGCCCGACCGACCGACCCACTGTGGCAAGCACTGCGGCTACCCCTTTCAATGCAAATCTTTAACGACCGCCGCCAACGAACCGAAAGAATTCAAGCCAAACAATGAAAAGGCGTCACCGGAGCCGGGAGGGAACCGACCGAACCAACTGCCGGCTTGAATGGGCCTAATCAAATTAAGTACTAATCCTTGGGAAAAACCGCGAACAATTTAAAATGATTGTTAAGTAAATTTCCCAAAACAATTACGACGCTGCGAGCGGCGAGCGGCGATTCTCGCAGAGCGACGAGTCCCAGGCGCAGGCGCCAGAGAGAGAGGATTTTTGTATAGCATGCGAGAGTGTTATTTATAGCATGCGAGCTGTACATGCAGAAGGACTTTGGGCTTTCGGCGAAGGACGTGCCTTGCTCTTTACATATGTGCAGATTGTTAGCGAGCAGATGGCCATTGAGCAAGACAAGACGACAATAATGAGTTTGCTTTTTCGGCTGGAAGTGGGGGCAAAGAGGTGCCCCAACTTTTTGGAGCAACTGATGGAAGGATAATCCACTTAGGAGCGACTCGCTGCAATGGCGAAGGGTGTCCTAGGGGCGACAACGCCCCTACATATGTCGGTGGGGGGGAAATTGTTTTATTACCCATGCGAAGCCGTTGAGTGTGTGTTGACTGAAAACAAAGGTGCGCACAATAAATTACATTGTTACACGGAAACTTACGACCAGGACCAGGACACGGACACACACATGGAACCAGAGACAGACACGGACATGCTTAGACACAGACAGAGGGTGGTCCGGAGCCGGGGTCGTCCTGGCAGGAAGTCAGCAACAAGCGTCGCGTTAATGAAAAGGATTTCTCTGCCATCTCCACATGTCTGCAGTTGGTTCCCCTGCTCGCTCCAGCCGTTCCCCTGCACTTGAAGTGACTTTCCGCTTTTGGGTTATTTAATATTTAAGCGCTGGCCAGACTGTAGTTGCCCTGAAGACGGTGGGCCCTTTTCTTTGATGTGCTCGACCCATTAGTTGAGGTCTGAAACTGCTGCATAAATGAGCGCCGCAGTTCATTACTGAGTCTCCGCCTCAGCATCTCCGCTCGATTCTCAATTCGCAAAAGGGTTTTACGGGTCTCTGCGGTTCTCTAGCCCAACAGTTGCTGCGGTCGCCTTTGAGGCATGAAAGTGTCATAAGCCAGGAGCAGAGACAGTGACGAAAGCGGAGGGAACGGGTGGATTTTATGACAGACCACAGTAGTGGGGCTTTAGCAACGACTGCACTTACATTTGGGGCAAACGGCAGTCCGTTTGTGGGTTGTCCTTACAAATTAATGATATATTAATCGAAGGCACTGTGGGGTAGCAAAATTTTGAAGAGACTCCCTAGAGAAGCAGGGGATAATGAACTGAAAAGTAACCTTTGGAAACTTCCCCAAACACCATAACGAATCCCAGCAACCCCCTGGCCCCATAGCAGCTGACAACAGTTTCACTTCCATCAAAATCAGTCAGAAATCATAGATCAAAATTCCACAAGCGCCTTTTCCGTTTGCAATATTTGTGCCCTAGTGCCATCCAGTTAGCTTAATGGGTTCAGTGGTCAGCCAACTGCAGACCCCTGCTCTGTACGTGAACATGAACAGTCCGCATGCGCAGTTTGTGCGCGACACGATCAGCAGTCACAAGGTGGTGATATTCAGCAAGAGCTTTTGCCCCTACTGCAGCATGGCCAAGGAGCAGTTCCGCAAGCTGAATGTGAACGCGACGGTGATCGAGCTGGACCAGCGCGACGATGGCAACGAGATCCAGGCAGTGCTGGGCGAGATGACGGGGGCACGCACTGTGCCGCGCTGCTTCATCGATGGCAAGTTCGTGGGCGGCGGCACCGATGTGAAGCGCCTCTACGATCAGGGCATACTACAGAAGTACTTCCAGTGATCCACTCTTGACAGAATTGCTGCATTTTTCGCCCACCCCTTGAATTACGTTTGATTAAACAAATACTTTCAGTTTTTCGCTTGCTCAAATGCACACAGTACATTTATCTCCTTGAAGAGTATCTTCACTACAAACAAAAAGAACAATAAGACAATGGGGGGTAGGCAGCAGCAGTTTCAATGCTTTTTATCGGCTCTATATGGCGCTCAACGGGGGATCAGAACGAATCGAGGGAGTGAACAATTATGCAGGCAGTGCTGACAGGCAGAGAAGGACTCGTGGCTCGGGTTGACTGCGCTTTCTTTTGCAGCTGCACACCTGCCAGCAGTCGGGGCGCATTCTTGTGTGCCCCATTGTTGTGCCGGTTGAGTTTTACTGCCCATTTGCATATGAAAAATAAGTCGAAAAATTCAACAGGCGGCAGCCAAAGGTAAAGGCTTTGAGCGATATACTGCGAAACAATAATTCCCCAAGAACCATCGGCTGATGGCTGAGTCAAATCAAAGAACTTTTGTTTCCCCAAGAGTGAATCAAAAGCAAATGGAAATCCCTCAATTGATTGCACTCTTATATTCTGACTTGCTTAAGCCCCGACATAAAATTGCTTGCAATTTGTTTTGTTCTTTTCGTAAATTGTTTTCCCCTACATTTTCCATTGGAAAATCAATTTAACAATGTTAAATTACTGACACACAGAACTGCAAATTGCTCGGTAATATCGCCTCGGCAGGTGCAGCTAAAACGGGTAAAAAATGTTCGTGCATACGTGTCGTATGCGTAATTTGGCTTATCGATTGTTTTTTTTTTTTGGGGTTAAACTGCGCGTACAGGCTGTACGAAGAAGGATTGACTGTGGAAATTGGTGAGCAATCAGGTCTTATTTTTTAGCCATGCCGTTGAATGGGTAAACAGAAAATTCTTTTGGAATTGTTAGTGGCATAAGATGGTCGGACAGGTACTAATGGAAGCATCGGGTATATAGTTTATTCCCCGGTAAAGGGCTTACCGCTCTTATGCATCATTCTTGTATTTTCTAGCCACTTCCCGAAAGTTTTCTGTCTCCTTTCTGGTTTTGACACACCCTCGAAAGTGTTCACTCTCCCTCTCGAGCACCGTAAACTTTATATGCAACCAAGTGCCAAACTAACCTTCGACAGGGCCAAAAGTCCCCACAATGTTGCTTGCATATATTCTTGTTACATTTCCTTGTGATGTCCCTCAACTTTACTCAGCAGTAAAGCTAACACATTTTCCGTTCAACTAAGTACAGAATTTATTCTTTATTCATTTCGAATGATCCCATGACTTTTTTCAACTATTAAAAGATTGTTGTCAGCAGCTACATTTCAGGTTTCATGCAAGCTTTTGCTTGCTTTTAAAGTACTTTTGCACTTCTAACAATCGCTCTAATCCAACATAGAGTATTCAACTCGCCGGCAAGCCTGCTTTAACCATTTAAAAGTTTGTAGTTGCTGGACTTAGCCAGCGTGAAAACTTGTTATGGCTACCATCACGAAGAGCATTTACAACTGCAATGGAATGGAAATTTTTTTATGATCCCCAGGCGCTTGGCCATAATTTGGTTCCTTTTTTTTTTTGCTGTTGGGAAACACACCAACAAACAAAAAATGGTGTGTTGCAGTGGCATATAACTTTGTTTTAATTTGTTGAAGGATGAGTGCAATTGCCACTGACTGACTGGCGAAGCGAGCGCACGGGGCATGGGGCATCTCTTCCGTATCTGTGTGCCTTAATAAAAAATGCATTTGGCAATTTGATTGCGATATTATCTTCTTGGCAGATCCGTCCAAGCCGCAGCAACATTGTCGCGCCACCTTTAATGGCCAGAGATTTAATGCACAGACATTTTTTAATGGCTAATTTAACAGGGCGTGGTCGAACAATGTATTTGCCCCCTCAATCTCCGGTGGAGAGACCATTCAATCTCCCAATTATTAGCCCGTTAGGTTTTCTACTGTACAAAGAAAATTTGCTAAAAATTTATTAGAATTCCCTCCCGGCAGACAAGTTGGCCGTTTGGATAGTTTTCGTGGGCATCGCATCTATCTACTCCTCGCCGCCGCCGCCCAAAATTGTGGCAGCCAGACCCTGGCTAGACCAGCCATATATCATATAGTTGCCCCCAGAACCTCTCTCTGCTGCCACGATGCATGTGCATGCATCTGTGTCTGTGTGTGTGTGTGCTGTGCAGCTTCTTCTTTGCTTGTGATAGACGATTTATTAAGCGTTTTATTATTAGTTTTCTCGCTTGGTGGCTTTTGTGGCATTTTTGATTACAAATTCCGGGCATCAAGTGTTGTAATTACCAAAAAAAAAAAAGACCATACGAGAGGAGGAGCATCAGATTAGAGATTCTTTTTGCGGTTTCCAAAATAGATGGGAAATTGTTGGATTACATAAATTTTCGTTACTTCTGGTTAAAGTTGTTCATTGCAGATGATATTGGGGAAAAGTTCGGGGGGACTTAAAGAGTATTAGGAATATTTATAGAATATATGTGGACAGCTTCTTCAATCATTCAACTAATGACAGGACAGCCCATCAAGCTGAACGACATTGCCCTGTAAGAGCGGCTGGAAAACGACACTCGCACGTAACATGTCATGCCAACATGTAATTATATTAGTGCCTGTATTTCTTTGTTTTACACATGCCATCCCCATGCTCCACCCCACCCATACAGTCCTCTCTCTGTGCCGCTGCTCCAGCCAGCGCTGACTTTGAGCTTGTCCAGGCTTTGGCCATGGCCATGCAACGAAGATCTTTTCAGGTTGATAAAATACAGCGGGCGGGTCACCCACCAACAAGAATCGGGGGGAGGCAACGCACGTGTTAACAAGGGATGCGATAAAAAAAATTAAAAGGGAAAAGGGAAAAGTAGAGCCAAGTGAGGAAATAAACCCTCGAATGACAGGAAATATGTGTGCGTGACATTGTTACTGTGGGTCTGGCACCGGAAGCAGCAGTGGGCGGCTCCTCCTATTGTTGCTATTTCTGTGAACACGAAAGCAACAGGATATACAGAATGAAATTATTGTACCTGGTTAAGGAATGCATGGCAGCAGTGCTACGAAAAACAAAAAACCCCCAAAGAATGAACAGACAAAGAGAAAGCGTGAGAGAGAGAGGAGATTTCGAGCTGCAGCTGTACTGACAACTGAGATTCCTTGACGCTGAAATAATTGTATTTGGGGGAATATTAATAAATGGATAAAGATATATCACTTTTTATCTGGCTGGGCAGGATTCTCACACCACAACCTAAGCCATAAATTTTGTATTAAAATCATAGAATGTGGTCGGGTGCGGGGGAGTGGGGGGCTGGGTGTTGCCACAAAACTTTGGTCTCAACTTTCAGCCCCCTGAACAATTGGCAGCGGCAATTCCCCTTGGCATGATCACACCCGTAATTTGATACCTTGCGATGGCGTTATAGCTAAACTTTCAACTTTTCGGGCCATTAATCAATTAATTAGGTATTTTATGAATATTTTAGCATGGAGATGGGGATGCTGATGGTGATGGGGAGTGGGGATACTTTGCCATCATCAGCGTGCGATTTCAGGGGAAATTCAGCGTTCCGAGCGGAGTTTACCTTAACGCGACCGCATGAATATTTTAGCTAAATGTTTGAGCAAGCAGTTTTCCCTGCCTCGGAGTTCGAGCTGCCGTTGACGTAGATAATACGTTGGGACGAGGGCCTTGCCTTTTCCCAGAGCAAAAGGGATAATGAGTTGGCTTCCAGTGGGAGTTGTTCATCAACTTTCTAAGGAATAAGCAATAAGAGCATAAAGCAGAGGAAGGGAAAAAAGCAACCAACTTTCCGACTAATTAATTAAATGCGCTATAAAAATGGTTTGCTGTTGTTAGTGCCGGAAAAAGTTTTCAGCGCATTTACGGGACTTGCCAGCCAACAATGTGCCAGCAGCAAAGAGTGCACGACGGCCAAGTGCTCAAGTTATTCGAAAATATTTTACCAAAAAATTATGCAGGTGTTTTAGCCGGATGGGTGGCAGCGGATCCACGGTGAAAAAGAAATTCCTCTCCCCACTGTATTGACAATTTAATTTTTTGTCCTCTCAGGATAAGGAAAAAGTTTTTAATGAGTTTGCCAAAATGCCGCGCAATGCCGCGGATAATTGGAGATGATTTGTCGGCAGTCAAAAGTTTCGACTCAGGCGAACGTTAGTCACGATTAATTTATTGGCATTCGAGTATTTTATTTAAGTGAAAAGAACTGGCTCGGTATAACAGATAACAACAATCAAAGTTTATGCAAAATTTGCGACCGAAAAATGAATGTTTTCTTATTAAATTACTCTGGGAGAAGCTCTCAAAAAGATTTGGATAAAGCCCCCCAGACGCAGCAGCAGCTGCATTGGGCTTCCATTTTATTCTTTTCGGAATGAAGTCATCTAGCCAAGGCATACAGTCATCTAAGTAGTTCCTGCAACTGACAACGTTTCTGTTGATGTCGGATTGGATCAGGTTGCAAACATGCTTCAACTGAGTCAAGTGTCCAGTGCAGTTCCCGTTCCAGTTTCAGACCCAGCAGCTGCTTCCTCAGCGCTCATTTGTCCGCATCATTCGCAATAGCTGTCATGGCAATGGACAGAAACTCTGAGCCTGGAAATGCTCGCCACGTTATTCAATGCGTTGCCCGTTGCGAATACTCCACACATCCGACTCCCCATCCGACTCCCCGAAGTTACACTCACTCCATCACATACATCTGTACCTGCCCCACACATTAATGGTCAATTTCATTTCGATTTGATTGTGTGCTTCTGGGCTGGTCGGACGAACCAAGACCCTTGCAAATTACCGCCGCCTCCTGCGGAGAGCGTTCGTAGCGCTCATTGAATTCCCTCGCCAAACCCCATGCGAAGGACCTCATGTGGGTTTGTCAAATTAGCGCATCGTTTGTTGTGTGCTCCTTTCGGCGCAGAAGTAATGGCAAAAACGGAATTCCAGGAGAGAAAACTTGTTAACTTTAAAGCGAGTGCCTCAACTGGCCATTTCCTTGCCACTTGTAAGTCGCAGCGGGTGCGGAGTGTCTCACATAGCGAGCCACGAATATTTACCATATTTCGAAGATTGCTATGCAAATTAAATCATAAAAAATGTATTGTGTCAAGGTCTAACTCAACCATAAGCCTGCAATTACAAATGCCTCTGAACAGGCTGAATGCCATTCCAATTCCGTTTGGCCAAGCAATCTTCTATCCCATCCAAACTGCTATCCCTGCTCCCTGGGCACACATCCATGGCATCCACTTTGGTATCGTTATTTGATGGCATCGCACAGCCGTTGCCATTCATCAAACAAGCGAATGGATATTACTTCATCGAGTACAATATTAAATACTTGAGCGGAGCGAACATCGAAATTGTCAACGAACAACAATCGAAACGACCTCAAAGTGTGGGCCAGGCGCAGGCTAGGGAGGGGGGGGAGGCGGGAGGTTGAGAGCTTGAAACAAAAGTAAATTGCAATAAAAGTTTTGTAATTGACAAACGGACAACAAACAAAACTCCACTTCAGTTGTCGTTGGGCTGGACAGCAGGAACAGCAGGCAGTGGGAGCATCGGGGGTGGAAGGAACAGCAGTGCCCCTGCTTCAGGCACAGCAGGAACACCAGAGCTCAGCGACGGATGGCATGTGGTTAGGCATGTAGGAGGATGTTAGTCTGTTTTTGTCCCCAAACAACTGGCGCTCGGAATCAACAAAAACCGATTTTGCCCCCGAAAAACAGGAAGCGGCAACAGCAGCGACAGCGTTGACAAAAACTGTAGGAGGCCCAGTTCAGGTCCGGGGAATCCTGAATCTCCCCTACCCATTCCCGTTCCCTAATCGAGTGGCCTGGCCTGGCCTGGCCTGGTTGTCTCATCATTTCGTACATTTGCGCCCGCATATTGACTTTGAGCGGGGTATGGGGCGCACAAACGATTCACAGGTTTAAGAAATAAAAGTTTAGTGCCCCAACGAGCAAGTCTGCCACCAATGCCAAGCGGCTAACCCACACACACAGACAGACAGACATACGTATACATAGACCCTGAACACAACAGGGAGCTGTACCCTCTGTCAAAGCAAACAAAAGACGCGTCTGTGGTTGCACCTCACCCCCTTCCTGCCCGCTGGCTGTCGAACGCAAAATGTCGGCGGTGGTTAGGACTTTGACTTGTTCGGTGCCAGCGACAGGATAGAATCAGAATCAGAATCCAGAACCCAGATCGGGCTGGTAGAATGGCTGTTGGATGGTTGGACGCTTGACTGGGCTGCAGGGCTCATTGGGTACGAGTAAATAGACTCACTCGATTCGTGCACAAGGGGCGGGGCGGAGGGAAGTGCAAGTTAAAACCCATGGCAAAACAAGTGCAATCTGCTTAAGGTGTTGACTAAAGTTAGCCCTCAACTAAGTTACGCTAAGAGACTTACATACATACGTACGTACGTACGTACATATATATATGTGGCATGCCACTTCCTATACGTTTTGCTCGCTCCACTGTTCTGTACGTAAAATGCAATTTAAAACAATTTGTCAAAGAGAGAGGAAAAACCGAAAAAGAAAGAGAAACTCGAACCGAAAATGTGAAAATGAAAATAATAATGAAAAAATGAATTATGAACTTATATACGCGACAGACGTCCCCGAAGGACCTTACCACTTCCGCTCAACCCCCAACCACACCCCGCAGCACCACAGCACCACAGCACTCTCTTACAATGTGGGTACGTGAGTGGAAAGCGCAAAATTGTGTGGCATAAAAATGTGATTGTGTGTATGTTAAGTTTGGCACGCGCCACGCCTACAATAAACCGCAAAAGTCATAGGAGTGGGTGATGGCGATAGAGATAGAGACACACAGATAGTTGCCCGCCCCGTTGCCCGCAAAAGCATGCAACATATTTCACAGTTCGAGGCAGATGGCAGCAGAAATAAGAAAAGGACAAAACAGACCCCAGGGACGACAGTGTGCTGCTGCTGGTGCTGCTGCTGCTCTCTGTGCCATGGTGCCATGGTGTGCCCCCAACTGTCAGCACACGCCTACACTCATAGCGTGACTGTTGGCCACAGTACGCTCCCAGCTAACGGCAGCCAGCTACCATTCCCCTCCCACACCTTTCAAATTGGCAGAGAATTTTGACTTATGAGCGCCCTGGGCGTAAGTTATACTTAACTACATGCCGCAAAAGTTGCCGCAACTTTATTGCCATTTCATGTGCCATTAAACACAGCTGAGCGAAAGAGATGGCATGCCTGTGTATGCATGTGTATGTGCAAGTGAGAGGGAGATGACAGGCGACACCGAAACGGCCTGCTAATCTGTTGATAAATAAACAAAATGCACAACTTGATGGCTTCATTCCGCCACGTCCCGCAAAAACAAACAGGCATACGAGTACGCGTGAGGAGTGGAGTGTAAGAGTCGTTGATAAATGTCATGGCATTTTTACCTGTGCCAACAATGGCCACACTTTTTCACCATCCACCTACTCCTACTCCTGCTCCGGCTGCCTTCCCCTCTTCAGACATGCTGCTCACGTCGCTGGCACGCAAATGTGACCAGAGAGCCATTGAGAACGCGCTCAGTGTTTGTAGCTTTTGTTGCCGTCATTCATCACAGTCAGCCAGAGATAGTGGGAGAGAGAGAATGTGCATAAGGGAGAGAGAGAGAGAGAGGGGGGTAATATTTGAATAAAGAATTGTCACTTTGACACGTCTGATGCGTGCCCAAATGGTTACCAATTTTCCCACACTCCATCCTCAACGCACTTTTGACACCAATATCTATTCGAATATTCGATAGCTTATTTATTCATTGGGCCAATATCAACCTCAGTCATCGAACGACTTGGGAAGATATAATATATGCATTGATCTTTAGATTATACACTCAATGCACTTCGGTGTATGAGCAGAGGACTAAGAAGCACAACTGTAGCTTTTTAGTCGCTCTAGAGAGGGCATTAAATTGCTCTAAAGCTTTGGAATTAGTCACGGCCTGCCACATCCAATTGCCATTGATTAGCCGTAATCGGAAATTGCATTGCCATATAAGAGAGAGGGATATACTGAACTGAAATAGATTCAAGCCTTTGGATAGAATGGTTCGTGTGTGGATCTTGAGGGTGTCGCTCCTGTGCGTCTCTGTGGATGTGCTATGTGGATCTGTGCTGCGGATGCCGAACTTCCTTTGTATTCCGCCATATGTTGCCGCACAGGGACGTTGTGTTCTGCCCACTTTAACCCAGAAAACTCAGACTATGCAGCCAAATCAATATCCATGCTTAACCAATGTCCCAGCATGGGACCAACCAATGTTCACGACGATATCCCAGCTTAGCACCGCATATATGCCTACCACCCAATTATCAACGCACAATGTAAGGATTGCTCATTATATTAATATTTCTCTTTGAGCTACTTCCGCAAAAGTTTCCACAGCCCACCACAGCCGCCACAACGAGCACTTTTAGCATAACAATGGTACGTAAATTGTATATTTTAATCATATTTATATTGTTTTACCACCGATATATACATATGTATAAACCTTACACAGGCTCCGCAACCGACATCCCCCACCATGCAGAATATTCCTCGGCCAGGTATTCCTGGTATAAATCACCCGAAAATACCAAATTTACCACCAGTCAACGGTCCTAAAATAGAGGTTCCAAAAATAGTACTCCCTCAAATTAATATGCCAAATATTCCCAGTATAAGCAATCCAAATGTACCACCAATTGGAACACCAAAACAGAAGATTCCCGGGGCTGGTATCCCGACTATTCAAAAGCCAGGTACTTCTGATATAAATCATACAAAAATACCACCAGTTAACGGCCCTAAAATAGGGGTTCCAAAAATAGTAGTCCCTCAAATTAATATGCCAAATATTCCTAGTATAAGCAATCCAAATGTACCACCAATTGGAACACCAAAACAGAAGATTCCCGGGGCTGGTATCCCGACTATTCAAAAGCCAGGTACTTCTGATATAAATCATACAAAAATACCACCAGTTAGCGGCCCTAAAATAGGGGTTCCAAAAATAGTAGTCCCACAAATGAACATCCCAACCATTCCTTGGCCAGGTATTCCTGGTATTCCACCAATTAATCGGCCTTAAATAAACACACCAAAACCAGTCAGTCCAAATATTAATATGCAAGATATTCTTACATTAGAGTTCTTTGTTTAGTAAAAAACGATCAATAAATGTTATGTTCGTTGTTCCACCGGTAATCCTCAACTGTAGCCCTTACACACGGATATATATATCGCGTGTTTCTCTATGTCGGGGAGGATCTGATGTGATTTGGTTATGCAAATTCATGTGTTAATTTTATGCAAATTATACACTGATTATGCTGTCAGCATCGCTCGAGGTTCCCACGCGAACATTTTAAAATGTGTCGCACACTCGATTGTTGTGTTGGTTGTTGGCTACCGCTTAATCATTTTAGATTTCACATTTTATATGGTAATTGTTGTTCGGCTGCCTTTGCCATGCAAATGTTTGCTCAATCGCATGTTGGCCATTTGTTGTTTGCAAAACAGTTGACAATGCGATTGGATTTGCCTACCAGTACGACTTTCAGCATTTCATGTGCCACAAGCTAATCGAATCGATTTTCTTTGATTTGTAATTATTTTAGCAAATTACGTTGCATACTTCCAACATATTTTGGTGGTCGGGAGCAGCTAATGCTGCTATTCAATGTGCATTTCAATGTTAATCCTGCAGTGAAATCCTTCAAAATATTCAGATATTCCTTCTGTCAATCTGAATATAAACTTCATTAAAAAATATCCCAATAGTTGAGATCTATCTATCCATGTAGATTTAGCTGATTTACATTCAGCAGCAGCAGCAGCCCGAAATTCAATTAATTAAACAAACTTAAATGAAACCCCATGCAGACACAGCCATGATGGCGTCATTATCAGGCAGTGGCAGCAACAGCAGGCCCTGCCACATCCGACAAATGCAATGCGGGAACATGCTGCTGCAACAGCAACAACAACTATGCAACAGCAATGCTGCGGGGCATAGTCAAAATATCTAACATACAACAGCTGGAAGACAATGCGAAGGCGGCAAACCCAAATCAACGGCAACATCCGTGCGGAATGGGATGCGAGAATGTTTATGCACATTATGAACAAGCATCGGCTGTACGCGACCCGTAGAGTTGGCTGATATATGTATGTAGGCACATATACGCACATAAACATACATATGTATGTATGCATATAAAGGGGCATACCTATCACATAAACATTTTGTGCATTGCAAATCTGTTTTCCTGCTGCTGCCGCTAATGCTGCTCTGCTGGTGGCAGGCAGCGCTTAGCCCAGGATGCGGATGCGACCCTATTTGAAATCCTTCCAAATTATGCACGAAAATTATGTGTGCGAAAGCGAAAATTTCCACAGACAAAATGCTGGCTTTCCCACGTTTGTCTCCGACTGCGACTGGCATTGTATAGCGAATATTGCGCATACGACATGTGTTTGGCATATTTAAATGGGCCACCAGCCCAGAGGCGGAAAGATGTGGAGGGGCAGCAGAGTGGTGCACTGCCATTAGCCAAATTTGGGCATCACTTTAAGAGAGCGAGAGACAGAGAGAGAGGGAGAGAGAGACACCATTTCAATTGTTTGCCTTTCGACCAATCATTTGTCAAATGAGTTTTCAGAAAATGTCACGCAATGCAATTTTCTTTTCGCAGTGAAAGCAGGGGAAAAGCCCCTCGAAATAAATGATGCCAGTGCTTGCAGTGCAGGGCTCCTGCTGGGAGTTTTAGTGTCATATAAGTAAATCCCAGTGGGAGATAGAAAAATGACTGAGAAGCGACTGTGAAAGTTAAAGTCCTGCAGAGGATATAGACTGCATGGTCTCCCTGGCATTATTACATTGTTACATGGGACAGCCATCAGGGGGCAAGGGGACTCCGTGAGGCAGATGCATGTGCGTCCTGCAGCCAATAAGTTGCAAGCAGCCGCTGCCACTGCCACTGCAGCACAAATATCCCCTGTCGCAGGACATTTATGCACATTCGTGGGCGTGTGTGTGTGTGTGTTTGTCCCTGCTACTGCTGCACGTTGGCTGCGACTACAACTTAAAGCTTTTAATAAAAATGTCAAGTGCATTGAAGTGCATAGGGGCGGGGGCCAACGCCAAAGAATTCGCAGAAGCGAACGAGCGAACAAAGGTCAGCTGTGGCACCATTTAATGCATGTATGGGCGACAATGTCAGACCCTTATGGTGTTCCCCCAATAGTAAGCATGTAGTACCAATATCATCCACGTTCTACTTAACGCCGTTGAGCTTCCCTTTCCAACTTTATTGTATTGCACTTCAGAGTCCAAGGAGGAATAACTTATTATAATGCCATCGGCGTTAATAATTTACCTGCGAAATAGATGTTGCTTTGATCCTTGATTAAGAACACAAAAGGCTGATTAACGATGAACGCCAGAGCCGTCTCATAGCCCTTTTCGACATATTCTGAAACCAAAGGACTGTTTCATTATCAATTTCACATACAATTCGTGTCGCTTTTCTTACTCGGCGCCAGGGGACATTCGCGGTCGCAGCGGCCGTGCATCTCAATGCTTCCCTTGTGCTTGAAAGCTCCCAATCGGAGGTCATGCTTCTCACTGAGACCGGAGAAATCGGGAGCCTGCAGGAGGGTATTCAGGCCCAGTCCGTGCTCCAGCAGCCCATGCAGGCTGGTCTCGTAGTCAATGCTGAATTGCGGCATTTGTAGCATAACATGCGTATAAGTGAAATTGTTCGTGAGTGTGAGGAGGTCATGTTTCTGGAAGAGCGCCGCTTGAAACTCCGTACAGCAGTTGATCATCGGCGACATTACAATGACGAGGCTTAGATTTGCCTCCTTGTAGGGTATCTCGATGCCAAGGCCCCCCAATTCAGGCAGTTCCCCGAACCGCAGCACATCGTATTTCATGTACATGGTGGTGAGCACAATGCGACCTTGCACATCGTAGGGCTGCCGTTCGCTCATCCGTAGGAAGGGCTTCTCGAATTCCCCCCGGAAATAGAAGCCGCTGGTCAGAGCCATGTTGGACCAAGAGGTAATGTCGGAGTCCCTCACAATATCGTGTACCTTGGAGCCCGACTCCCAGTAAGTGTGCATGCTGATCGCCTTGGCCGCTGTCGTTGTGTGCTGAAAGCTCTTGTGCACTGCCCGCGTATTCAGAGTGCTGTGCGCCAAGTGCTGATAGTCGGACATCAGCGGGTAGCTGGAGTCCACGAAGATTTCGAAGGGTATCCGCATGGTCGTGTCCTTCTTGACAATCTTATATGTTATGTCTTTGAAATCCTTCAGAGCCTCTTGCTTGGTCTCCCCCACCAGCTCCAAGGCGAGCTTCAGTTCATCCGCCGTCGCCCCCCTGGCACCGGCATAGAGCAGCGCCAGGGCGCTCCTAACGCCCACCGGGGAGATGACAAAATTTTGCCGATTATTCTGTCCGTAAATGAGCGCAAAGAGTTGACTCGAAAAATAATCGGCATGGACCAAGGCCATTACGCACAGCACAACTGAAATATAATGAAATATAATTGGATATACTTATAGAAGAAAATACATGATAATTTACTTGAAAATTGACGGAGTAACATCTTGAGTCAACGAAAGTCACACTGAAAGTGGTACGGATTCATCGGATTCGCCTATTATTCAGCCATAGAGCCGCAACGAATGGCTTTAAAGCCTGACACTTATATAATCAATTGAAATGTTTGGGGTTTTTTTTTGGTTACAAAATCAAGCTTCCAGTTGGTTTCTGGTTTGGGTCTCTTTGGCATGTCCCGGCCTTTGTTTCACACGACTTGCTCGGGGTTTTGCCACAAGTTTTCCATGGCCCTAAAGTTTGTTCAGCTGGAAAAAGGTATGCAAACGTGTTATGCTTCTTCCTGCAGTTGAATGAGGTCTGACCCCCGGACTCCTGACAGCCTGACTGCGAAGGATGCAGTGCCTCCTGGCTGACAATATTATTGAAAGCCCGACATTTAGATTGATTGCAGTTGCAGTTACAGTTGCTCCGCAATCCTCATTCGATAACAATACGTGGTGCAGCAGCGCTATTCACTTCGCTCTTCCATCTATTCGTTTTTTCTTCGTTTTTCTATTTTCCTTAATTAAAAGTTTGGCCAAAAATTGTTGACTTTGGCAAGGCGAAGAAGAAGATATTGTTGAATAGCTGGATCGCAAAATGTACGAAGTATCTTGGGTGTGCAGTTTACTTTTCTTTTAGGTTGCTTTCTACCTCTGTTTTCTTTTGCTACTTGCGAGGGTGTGCTTCCTCTCCGCCCAGTGGCAGGCAATCGTGCACAACTATTTCAATTTGGCAACACCGTACTTGAAGGTTTCTTTTATGCAAAAGTTTCCCTTTTTTTGTTTTGCTTTGGTGTAAAATTTTGCAAGATTCATGAACTTAAATAGCAGCAGATGGATGTCGTTTAAGATTATTAAACTGAACTGTCGTCTTCCTTTAATTGTGCACTTCACTTGAAGTGTTAGAGCTTCTATCAATGCAATCAATGAAAAATTCCTTTTCTCAGGTATTCCTTGGGCATCTGCTCTATCAGTTCATAGCATGACTACCCCGCCGAACCGACACTGGAAGGCTTATTGACAATTGCAAACTTCCCACTCCCACTCCCACTCTATGTATAGCGCCCCTCTGCCAACCATCATCACGGCATCTCTACTGTTCTTCGGAGTCGAACTGTAAATTATGCATACAAATTAGAGACTACCGTTCGTTGTAGAGGGGATGACGTAAACATACTCGTAGAAATGTTGAATAATAACATTAATGAAAACAATGCACAAGAACAAGCAGAGACAGAGTTGGACAGAGAGAGAGTGAGCAAGAGAGAGGGTGGGGTGGGGTGGGGTGGGTGTGTGTTGAAGTAAAATGTGTGACAAGAGGATAGAGAGGGACAAACAGCTGCCGGATGCAAAGGCAAGCAGAAAATTAAACAGAACAAAGCAAAATGAACAGAGAGGCAAAAGCATGATGGCAGATGGCGACAAGATAAACACCCACACACACACACCCACACACACTACAGTCTTCCGCACAGTCACTCATATATGTACGTGTACATGCACGGAAACTGCACAAGCAGCTTTGACAACAATCACAGTGAGCGCCAAAAGAAAACAACAACAGTGTAGCAACAATCCCTATCAATTCCATGCTTAGCAACGTCACATTCAAGAAAAACAGCAAAAGTACAGAGAAGGAGACTTGCGAAGGCCTAAATACACTTCAACAGCCAGCACATAGTTCCCATGACAGATATACTATAGCTTCGTTCTAGAATCCAGATCGATCTGTTCCATCATATCAACTAAACCTGTATTATATATTTGAGCTGCAAACACATTAAATGAATTATAGTACCCTCTTTAAAGGGTACCATAAGGAAAAAAGCATCACAAAAGGACTAAATCTCATCAGCTTTCACATCTGATGTTACATCTGTCTGTTAAGTAAGCAACAAAATAAATACAACAAAATAAGTAAATACTATGCTGCTGGAAAAAGCACCAGAACAAATGAAACATTTTTGCATCCTCGCAAGTTGAAAGAGAAATAAACGACAACAGACACCAACAAGAGTTTGCCTCAAATGTGTCTGTGTGTGTGCTGGCCGAAAAGGATCTGTTACCATGTGTGCGGGCAGTGATTATTTTATCATGTTAACTAATACCATCTTTTGTGCTTGCCACAAAAGATACACATGCTGTAAACTGTAAACCTTTCCAAGTGATGCACCAGGAGGAAGGGAAAGAGATTAAAGTACACAATTTTGTTTAAAATCAGACTAAATTCAGAATAAATGTGGAGTATGTTTATATTTCGTTACTCGTAGAAAGAACCTTCAGATTTTTCGCACCACTAAAGCTTTTCGAAATTCTTAGTTTATATTCAAAACATAAGGACATTGAAACCGCACAAAACTCTTTCATCATTCGCCTGTTACGTGTATGAAAGAGTCTCCCCATTCCTGCCATCATTCATTCCATTCACTCTTAGCAGCAACTCTTTCATTTTGCAGCCCTGCGGTTTGGTTAGCCGCATTTTTGACTGTCCTACAAATGAGACATGAAATCCACTTTCCCCCTCAGCACATAGCTCCCATTTTGTGCCCAATCAAAGTCACCTTTGTGGCTGGGTTAGGCAGGCAAAAGCCGCTTCACTTATTCATTGGCAACCGCAAATCTTTTATTTGACTTCTGGCAACTCCAACGTGGCATGACTTTTACTTTGGGACACACTTTTTGCCACCAAAAATCAAGGATAGAAGGGGTTCTCTTTCCAAGGGGGCTGCTGGGTGAGATGGCATTTCGGTTTGGCAAACTTTTTTAATTAATTAGGGGAAAAGTCTAAGTCGAAAGTTGCGGCAATTAAATGTGAGTTAAAGTCACCAAAGAAAATTGTCAAAATAAAGAAAATTTCACAGAAAAAGGTGGAGAAAAAAACAGAGAGAGAGAGAGAGAGAATAATATTTAATAATGGATGACGCAGTCACGTTTTTTCAGCTGGCGGTTCGGAAAGGGAAAAGCAGGAGCCGGAGCATATGACGGCCTCAGAGGCGCACACATGTCGCTACAAAAGTATGCACACATGTGTATTGTTTGTGAGAGATATGGGGATACACTCACATATGTTTATGTGCTATGCTTACACTGTGCTCAACAAATATGCGCCTAATAATGCCTCAAGGATGGGTATGGAGATGGAGATCTGCCCCATGTGCTCCACCAAAGGCTTAAAATATTTGCACGTAAAAATGTTTGGCGCAAAATCTCAACGGAGACGCGTGCAGAGAGACAGAGGGAGACAGCACTCAAAGACAGAGAGATATCCACACACACACACACACACACACACATACTCGTACATGGATGGCTCTTGTCAGAACGCAGCTGTTGCGTTGCGTTGCGTCTGCGTCCGCGTCCGTTGTTCCACATGGCGTATTCGTAATGCCTTTTGAAAATGCCACAAGCATGTGCCTTTAATGACATCATTTTGCCTTTTGGCGAAACGTAAATGCCTGCAAAGTGTCAAAAGTTGATGGTTTTATTGCTTTCTTATTGCATTTAAAGATATATGAAAATGCAAATTATTTTAAGGCAATGGCGCTGTGGAAAATACATTGTGAATGTTCAGAATATTTTTAGTAGGATGAGTATACAGATTTCTTCTGGCTTAACGACCCAAGCACCTTTACTGAATTAATCAGCATGATTATGCTGGCAACGGCAGAAACCCACTTAGACCGAGTACTAATTTATTAATTAGTGATTCGTTAGTGTTACGCACTTTGGGTTTTCCCAAGAAGAAATAATCCCACACACAAAAAAAGGCAACAAAGTGTCGCAGGTAAAACAGAAAGAGAAACACAAACACATGCCACGGAATGCAAACATGTGAGATTCCCAGGTGGAGGAGCGTTTACCTGGGGCTTAATTAAAATAAATAGACACATGCTACTGCTGGCACCGCATCCGCATCCGCCTCCGCCAGCGTCCTACGTCGTTCCGCATCCTTGATGTGCTGCTGGTGCCGCCTCGTTATTATGCAGCGAGCGTGTTTGGCATTAACCAATATAAGTAGTCGGTTCTGCCAATTTCCATAAGTCAACAGGGGAGGCCGGCCGCAAGCGGAGCGGGAGACCAAAACGAAGTCAGCAATTAAAAGCGTTGTTCATCATGCGGACAGAGCGGACGCTGCGGACACTGCGGACACACTCTTGCGGTTAGTTTGCGGTTAGCACTGGCTAAATATTTCCCCCTCCATCCGAGATCCTCTCTTTTCTTTGCTGCCGGATTACCCGTATTCAAATCAGTTGCAACGCCCAATTAATGTAAGCGGACACAATGTTGCATACTAATGAGACAGGAGACGATTCCGCCGCCGCGACGACTCCCAACCAAATGAACATGGAAATAAAGATGTGCAGAACGTTGTTTGATACATTCTCCTAGGCTGCTCCTCTGGCTTTGACTTTGTTCGCCGCAGAGCTTGGGGCTTTTGATTATTTAATTGAGAATTAAAGGAGTGTGCACTGAAAAATCATGCAAATTTAAAACGGCAAACAATAGAATGTGCGGAATTTTAGATATAGTTTGAAAGGACTAAGATGTTTTCTGAGATTAAAAGTTGGTTGATTTTGCATGACAATTTAATCAAGAGGTCAAGCTTTACTTATTCAGTGGTAGAACTCAGGTATTTTGTCCGTGGCCATGCCCTAAAAACATATCAAAATAACATTTGTCCGACCATCGCACTGTATTTAAGACCCGTTGTAATATCCAATTAGAAAGCTCGTCATGTAATTAAAGTGGAATTATTTAAGCAGCGTAGCAACATTTATCTGTACTCCGTGCCCTCAGAAGTTATGTTCTTCGCATAAGTTTTTTTGTTGGCTGACAAATGATAATGTAATGTCATCATATATTACGCATACGCCAGGGGTCTCCTCTCGCCCTCTCGCAGCTCAATTACAAAAACTTATAACTTTCAGTTTGGCAAAAAGCAAAAAGAAATAAAGCAAAGTGGAGCGATGACTGCAGAACAGAGTCTGTCCCACACTCGTTGCTAATGAAACTTAAAGATGGCGCCGCCGGATGAGAGAAAAGAACCGAGAGAAAGGAGCAGGAGGGCAACGTTATGGAACGGGGATATGTCTATGTGTATGTGTATGTGTATGTAGTGCAAATGAAAGTTTTTCCGAAACAAGCAAAGATTATGCCATGTTAAGGAACAGCCAAAGTACTTGGGAGTGGATTCGTGAGGTAGAGAAGAGGCAGCGGCGAGCGGCAAACAAAAGATTAGTGTCTCTGGGGTTGCAATCGCTTTCTAGTGCTCCTCCCACACATTTGTCGAAATTAAACAATGTAAAGTTTTGGTTTGTGCCACCAAACCCGGACAAAAAGAAACTTTGCCAGAACTATCCTCAAGCTCTGCGTCTGCTTCTCCTCCTGCCCTGCTGTCCTGCCCACCGCATGTCAGCACCAAAATATGTAACTCAATTAGTTTTTCCACCCCCTCATACTTACTCGTGTACACACGCAGTAACCAAATCCTCTGGCAAAAACTTTATATGTAACACAATGTTGTTGTTCTTGCTACCAAGTTGTCCATTCATCCAGGCATCCATCCGAGCATCCAGCCCCCACTCAATGCCAGTCAGTCGCCAATCGAGTTCTCTTGAGCGTTTCAATTATGTGATTCGAGTGGTTCCGCCAGAGTTGGGGCTCAAACTGTTGGAGCCAGTGGAGTGGCCCTTCAGGAGTCGCCACCGCAGTCACATATAAATTTCAAGTAATTGCTTTCGCCCTTCAACAAAAGTCGAGTCAAAGTTGTTGCAAGTAATTGCCATCTAATTGCTTATTGAAATTTTGTTCCCTCTTGTGGCTGGTTGGCTGTTGCTGGATCTTCTGAATAGTACAAAAAAGATAAAAAAAGAATTAGGAGTGATTGGAGATGATTCAAGTGAAATCAAGCAGGTTCATCGGAGAAAGAGATTGAAAGTAGAAATGTTAAGCAAGTTATGATGGGGAGTACAAGTTGGGAGCTACAATTTCGATTTCTCAATCTTAAAATTAAATTTTAATTGAAACTATATAATTATCATATATTTTTGTAACAGGCTAATGGATTAATGTACAACTTATGCACCGTTCATTCAGGTTACTGCCGCATTTTTCACATATAATAAAAGATATATGTACGTTTTTCTTCAGAAATTCGCAGCGTGCGCTCTTTATCTTTACGGTTATCTAAAGACACTGACTCATGTGCCCATCGATCTCCTCTGGCAGCAGCTCTAACCCCAAAAAGGATAGAGGAAATCGAAAGCTCTTCACTTTATTGAATCCATTTCTGTTGTTACTTTCAATTGATTGATTTTATTTGGCTTTGGCTTTGGCCACGAGGTCTTTAAGTAGCCAAATAACAAGTTAAAGTCCAGGCTAAGCGAAAGATTGATGGACACATTAAGTGGGGGCCTGGGAATGGGCATTGGGATGGGGATGGGGATGATAGCGCCCCCGCTCCCTTTGGCGCCAGAAAGCTTTCGCCAGTGAAGCGGAAATCACACAAAGATTTGCCCATATAAATGTCTACTTTGGCTTTGGCCTGATCCATTTCCTGATTTCCTTATTTGTTTGTTCGTCTGTGGGTTTTCCAGAGATGGCTGCTACAGTGGGGCGGCACACACTTACAGTGGGGCGCTGCTGCTGTTGTGTCGACCGCATTAACCGGAAGCGCCAGGCAGGCGCAAACTTATGCAAACTAAGGCGGAACAAAAACTTGGCCAAAGAAAGAGGCGACTAAGAAGCAATCTTCCCGGCTGGACCAAGACGATGTCTGATAGCCGATGTCCAATGTCCAAAGTTTTTATGCCAGCGGCTGAGACACAACAAAAAAAAAAATGTGGCAAAGATGCCAGTGCAGTGGGCGGCAGGCGTTGAAAATGTCCAAAGCCTTTGGTGGCAAGCCCCCCACTTGGATGGATGGCCGCCTTATTGTACAAAGTGTTGACTTTATATCCTTCATTTAGTGGACATAAAAAGGATATTATTAAAAGCTTAGAAAAGTAGCCATTTCCTTCGCTTCGCTTTGCCGGTCCTCTTTTCATCTCCTGCTCTCCCTATTTCCTGGTCATTGCATTGCACAAAATACATAAAATATTAGATGCCTTGAAAAGGAATACAATACAAACTGATTTGGTGCCGCCTAGAGGCTATCTTCCTTGACCAAAAAGGAGACAATGAGAGTGGTTCCTCCTATGCTAGCATCCCCTATTCTCTTCCCTTGTCGCCTCCTGCCTTTGTTTTTTGGGCTGCTTTTTGGCTGCGGCTCATTTGTCTTTTATGATGTTGGCCCCGTTCTCCGGAAGAGAGCGACGAAAAAAGTGGTTGCCAAAAGAGAAAAAAGCGTTCGTAAAAGGTCCATTATAATTATAAATGAGTTTAGCGCCCATAATACTTTTTATTCCCTTTGTCAATGCCTGCCCCTGATACCACCTCATCCCCTATGGGAATCTCTCTGTCAAATTGACTGCCACATTTTAATGAGTCAGTAAAAATTGTTGGCCCAGTTATGAGAGGACAAACGAGGCAAATGGCCAGAAATTGACAAATAAATGTTAATTTTTGTATTCAGATTGCTTTCTGGTAAATATTTATGGTTCCTTTTTGACTTCGGATTGGGTTTTGTTCTTTTTCTTTTTATTTGGCTTTTAATGTTATATGGGGCTAAGGATAGCTAAGGACAATGTAGATTTTTTTCGGAATAAAAACAATGGATTACGGAACGGTGGGGCTGGTATTTCGGTTTATCTCACGCTAAGACTATTTCGGGTTAGCGAAATAAAAGATGTTCTTGATTAGTAGAGGTTTGGGCCAATTAAATCTCACATTTAAATTGTTCGATTCTGATTTATGAGATATAGAAAAACACTTGGAATTCGAACCCCTTCAGTTTTTCACAGATGCTCTCCCAATAATGTTGATCAATAAATTATATATTCATCTTCGCCAGAAGCCCGACATTTGCATTTCGTTTCATTTTCATTGCGATTGCAACTCCCATTTGGTCCATTTATAGTAGTGTGAGTAGTCTCCTCTTTCAGATGATCCACATATGTGCCGCAAAAGGAAGGAAGGAAGTCGCGTCTGCTTCTGTTTCTGTGTCTGTCTCTTTTTGTGTGTGCAATATCCTTTTCAAGTGGCATTCTGGTGGACGGGAGAAGTCCCTTTATTTGGGGCTGCAGCAATGCGTGTATAATTGCTCAGACAATGAGCAATTGTTTTTCATTTTCCATTTTCCATTTGCCATTTTTCCCCCCGTTGTTTGCTTGTTGATTGCTGCGGCTCCCTGTTTGAAGCTGCTGGCGTTCATTCCCCCATTTGTTTGCGACCCTCCCCCTCCCAATTCTTTGTGTTCCTTTTTGTTTTTTGAATTTTTTACATTGTTTGCATACATTTTGCAGTCAGTGTTCGAGCTGGTGTCCGTGTATTTGTTATGCAAAGAGGCCTCAAAGCGTTATTTTTTCGATATGGGATGGGTTTCCACTGCCACCCCAAAAATATATTGTACGAGTATCCACGAGCTTGCCATTTTTCCAAGCAAATTAGTTTACAAAGGACTGTCGTTCGGGACTACCCATCTGATGTCCACCCTGGACCCTGCTCCCTGCTCACTGCTCCCTTCAGTCCTTGCCCCTTGTGTGTTGGGCCTTTCGAACCAAATTGAAAATGCATTTTAAAGCAGACGCCGCCGGTTAGCCGCTGGCTAGAAATTATTTCATACACGATATTGCAAGTTTATTTACGCTTATTGTTTGGCCAGACATTCAGGGAATGAGGCAGGGATCCGCATAGGTTATTCGCAGAGGTAGCGGGACGGGTTTGTCCATAATTAAGTGCCAAAATTGGCCACACTTTTGTGTGGCATGGTGTGGCTTGGTGTGGCATGGTGTGGTGATTGTGTGACCTCGCCGTCAGAGGAGGATGTCTGCTATGCTACCCACAGATGCCCGCAATTAGTTGGCCATTAAAACAGTCCGCCAGATAAACTACAGAAGGATACGACATCGGGGCATATCTCAAATTAGCTGCACTTATCCTTCACTCGTCTCGCCCACGTCTCGTTCCAATCAAGCCCCGTTTTATGACTCAATAGGCCTCGATGCCCTCCCTCCCTCGCCCTTTCCGTTACCACCACAGCCACAACGGTAGTCGCATGGAGTAGTGTGCAGCAGACAAACTTGCCACCAAGCCACCAAGCCACAATCCACAATTCTTCACTAATTTCAACGCCATAAAAGTTCAGTTTGTCGGCCATAAATGTCAAAGACAGAAGAAGCCAACCGGTCCGGTGAGTGGCACGAGGGGGGAATAGGCAATGAAGTCTCGCGTGTTTCATTAGTTGCGAATTATGACGATCTGGCCGAGAGGTATGGGTCTGGGCATGGGCCTTGCCCCATCGTAAGCCCCACACTCCACTCCTGTCTGGGCGTTGTGACAAATTTGGTTTTATTTTCGTACTGGCACAGACAAACACACATACATACGGTACCAGGAAAAAGCGCTGCAACATTCATACAAATACAAATGCAGATGCAGATGCAGGAGAGAGACGAGATACGTCTGAGATACGAGTTCTTTAATAGCAAAATGGTCATGTGGCAACTTTAATTATGTTTGCGTTTTGTACTCAACTGAAAATTAATTCTTTTCCGTGTTTTTGGGAAGCGGCATACACTGAGAGCATTTTAGCGAATGTCTTGAATACCCAAAGAGTTGAGAACTGCAGCTAAAAGAACTGAAGATATTAATTACGAATATTCACACGAGCTATTAAATTTCTAAGAATTTTAATTTTAAGAAGATTGAACAAAATTGTACATACATTAAAAGATGTTATTAAACTGAGTACCAAATTGAATTTCCCATTGAATTCACAGTGCTTTCAACAAAGACATTGCTGACAAGAGACCAAAGAAATTACTTCTCTTGCTCGTAGTTGCCATCAGCATCGCCAGCATCGCCTTCACCATGAACAGCAGCAGAGTGCCTTCGCCTTCGTCTTCGTCTTGGTCCTGGTCTTGTTTCGTTCCCCCCATCAGCATCACACAGCTCAGGGGCGTATCAAATGTGACAGCTTGGAAAGAAGTCAGAGCTATAGACATGGACGCAGACATACTTTGTGCACAGTTCCTAGGTGTGCGAGTGTATGCGGGGGGCGTTCACAGACAATCAGAATTCAAATGGAATAACGTACGACGAGCGGGCTGCTCGCTAGGATGATGACGAGACAGTTGAACATTTTTCCCGTTCAAGTTGCATTTGATGGGAGTCTGGGAGACTCTGCCTCCTCCTCCTCACCAGGGGCTGCCGCTCGCTGTCTCCACATTGCCTTTTGTGTATTTTGAGTTGCTTAAAACGACGACAACTATATCCACACATGCCACATGACGGAGTGATGCCTGAAGTAGAAGTATAGGCTTGCTGCAATGCACTACGGACAAATGCTGATGTTTCTTTGTTAATTTCCATGCTGATGCCTAAATGTTTTGTGCGTGTGACAAATGTTGAGCTTGTACAATTGTCTGTGCCGCCTGCCGTCTGCATAAGCCCCTGCTAAAGGTGTTGCATCAGAACGTTTGTCTTCAAGTTACATACGACAATTTTTGTTTTTGTTGTTGGGGGGGCCTTTGAGCCTTTGACAGTCGACAGAGAAACACAAAGGCAGCTGAAGGCTGCAGAGCTACAGGAATTTCAATAAATATAATATCGCATGGCAAAAGATTTGCTGCTATCTGTATCCATTTACAGATATTGCCTCTTGCCTGCAGCACATTGGCTTCTATTTAAAGATGGTCTGAGCTCCTCTCCGTATACCGAATGCCCCCATTCCCCATCAAGTGTCATTCAAGGCACGGCGCAGCACAGCACGCCCTACACTTAATTACAAAACAACGTGGGTGGGTGGGTTTCCCGGTAAAAGCGAGATTTGGGAAAATCGGAATATCTGCGCTCTTCCAGGATGGCGGGGTCACATCTTTTTTCGATTAAAAAGTTTCGAGAGTCGCAAGGCAATTGTCAGTTACATCCACTTAACCTGCTGGCTGCTGTCTTTGGCGAACGAACGGAAAATTTTACGACAGATTAACGAACGATTAACGGTGTAACGTGGCACTTGCCACCCGGCACGTGCTCAGCTTTGAAACACCATGCTCTCCCCAGGGTGTCGGCGACGCAGACGGCAACGTTTGCTAGGAATTTATATTTCACAGGTGATTTGTCGCATAAAATTCGAATAATTCATAAGAGCGCAAAAATAACAAGGCGGGAAGGGCACCACCACCTCTGGTGACAGTACTCCTCTCCTCTGCAGAACCGCACTGCCAGAACGCCAGAAAGTATGCAACGAAATGCCGCAAAGTTGGCGTCGACGGCAACGCGGCGTATGCGTGTTAAAAACTTTTTGTCAACGGAACGGCGAGCTTCCCGCTGAGAGGAAGGTCGGGCATCGGGTGTGGTAAGGCAGAGAGTTTGTCATTTCATTTGTTTGACTCTCTTTCTGTACCCCTTCCAGCTCGCTGGTTTCCGTGTGGCCCCTTTTTAACATTTTGGTCACATTCTACCCGCATTTTTAAGGGTTTCCCAGTTGATTTTTTGTTATTGTTGTTGGCAGACTCTTGGTTTTGTCGTGTATCTCTAACAATGCGAAAATTGTATCTTAAGCGGGCGTAACTTGTGTGCGGATGGATTTGTATCTGCTATCCGTTTTGGCGGCTGACTTTTGATGGCTTTCTTATGCGGGCTAGCGGGTGAGGTTAGAGGTTAGAGATTAAAACCTATACAGGAGTTTTACTTAGCAGTGTAGGGTGACATTTCATTTGCGAATCTATTGCACTCATTTTATAATTATTTGCTTACCTTTAATCTCTTTCGGGCATGCTTTGAACAGTGCCATAAAGTGTGCCTGCGGTGGAATCGCTACCATTTTTTATTTGCCTTTTTATATCTCAATTTCCATTTTTCGATGTTCTTTCTTCCCATGTGGTTTTTTTTTTCCTTTGTTCGCTGTCTCTTTGAACTGCAATTAAGATTGCTTCCACGCATATGGCAGCTGTTCTCCTGGTTGCTGTGCTTGTAATGCCTGCGGCTACAATCAAGGTGTTGCAACGAAAAGGTGAGTCACTCACTATTTTCGGGTCACACAATTACTGGGCCACTCTTTCTATCGTGTCACCACACAAACTGGAAATAAAATGAAAAAATAATCTTAGTTTTGCAATGAAATGAAATTGAAAGTCTCGAACAACGGAAATGTTCCACCTCATGCAAATATACCTTGGGCTTTCTTTGCCCTGCCTCTGCTGCCTACTCTGGGTTTTGCTGCTGTCCGCTCTCGCTCTCGCACGCTTACTCTCTTCTTGCACTGTCTTTGCATCTGCTGACTGCGCTGTCGCTGCCCGTGCGGACTGCTCTGCTGTCGTTTCATTTGCATTCTTATCGCCTTCTCTCTGCCGCGCTTAAATGTCGCCAGCATGAAACATTTTTCTTTCCCTATATGTACGTACTACGCGTACCTCCCCTCCCTCCCACACTCAAAAGCTCTGCCAATTTTTTGTTGTTGATTTTAGAATGTTTCTTCTCGTGTTTATCTTCCGTCACATGTGCGTATCAATGCCCTTTCTCTTTCTACCCGCAACTTATTTTTTTTTCGTTTCTCTAGCTGTTGATTTTGCTTTATATGAAGGGTCCCTGCGGTGTTGTTTGCCTTGGTGGGAGGCGATTTGCAGGCTGGTGGGGAACTGTGAAAGGTGACTGCGTATGCGACTGCGATTGTGACTCTGCTCCCTCTCTTGTGGTTCCAGCATTTCAAATTTCTGTGAATTTTAATATCCCGTGTGTGAAGAGGACAAAGGTATATTGGATATGGGATTACTTTAGCCATCCATGGGCATACAAATATGTGACACACACGCTACAGACCCGAGGGACTACTCTGGGATGATGCGTCTCCGCAGATACTCCGTGGGACTAAGGAACGTCACCATACATACCAACAAATATTCTCATTAATCCATTTCTGGGTATGCGAATGTCGACCATAGCTGCGTTAACGTCTTTGGTATAAGTCTACGTATGTGGGTGGGTGGGTGGCTGGTGTGAAATATGTCAAGCGCGTCGGATATCTTGGGTGCTGCTGTGTAATCAAGAGTCAAGGCAGGAAACATGCCCCGCGGCCAGGAATCAGAGGCGGAAAGTCTTTCCCCCAGCCTTCGGATGAAGGATTTGATAAGGGAATGTCAGAATGACATACGAATTAGATGCTAATGACGGGCGACTGCCGGGGATAACGCCTGATGGAGAGTCATTTGTGGAATTTAAAGTTTACACAGATACAAATGATGCTGTCCCCGCAAAATTGCTTTACTTTCACTTGCTGCAAATTGCACACAGCACGTGGAGAAAGTGGGGTTTCCCCAGCTCCGTTCCGTCTGGGGCTGGGAAATGTTTACAGAATGTTGGTGCAATGAAAATTCTGCCCGAGCCGAAAGTCAATTCATTTCGAGCAAATTGTTATTTCAATTGTCAGCACCTCCCCCCCCCCTGTGACACACTCTCTCTGACTTCGCCTCTGTGCCCCACTGGCTGCACTGCTCCTGCTGTGTGCCACATACCAGTACCAGTACCAGCACCAGTACCATATGCAGTTAATTTTGTGCTTGTGACTGCAATAAATTTTAAAAGCACATTTCCAATGAAAGAAGCGAACTGAAAATCAAATGAAACGAAACGAAACGGAAAACAATTTTCTGCAATTTCACTAAAACGACATACCAATTGTAGTGTCGGGTGGGGTGGGGTGGTGGAGGGGGAGGGGGAGGACAGTGGAGCTCGGGGAGTGGACACGGTGACACACATTTGTGTGTTTGTATGTTTGTATGTGCAGCTCCTGGACAACAATCGAGAATCGATGCAAGCTTCGACTCTCGGGGCCAGCGACAGCCACAATTGACGACAAATGCAATTGTTGTGGGCCAAAGTGCAGCGTTTAAGGAAGACACATGCTCAAATATGCCGTAATAGGATCCTGCACTTACTAAGCTTTGTCCTTTTTCCAGATTCTATTCCACATTCAGTTTTGTGTCACTTTTTAAAGTCATTTTTAAATGTGCGTAAATATGGTTTAATTTTGTGCACTGAGCTGGGTAGTTAGCAGAGTCTTGGCATTATATAATTTTAATCTCAGCAGAAATTCTAAAGGGCAAATCAAAATTTCATTATTTTAAATTTTGAGACAAAAGTTTTGCAGCTCTTTTAGGTCAAGTGGAAACTTGCATATAATTTTCATGTCAGATTGGCAAATAATTGTGCTAATTGGCCATAAGCCGATTAGATGGCATAAGTTCAACCCTAAACAACCTCTATCCGGTAAAATTATTGGCAATATATGTTTATTAATTTCCTTTTTACAAATCTACCTTTGAGACACCAAAACCAAAACCTCATTGCCAATGGATTTATGTCCGCAATGCAAGGCAGAACGATAGAGAGAGAGAGAGTCAAGGCTGGGAGAGAGTTGGGTGGATTGTTGACTCATTTGTGTGTGGGTGGTATGGGGAGCATTGCTTTTGTGTGTGTTCGGGAGAGGCGCAACGAGGCAAACATTTGTTTTAATTATTATGAAATGCAAATTGCATAATTAAAAATGTTTATTCATTTTAATTTTTAATTACAATTAATTTGAGGTCTCCTGCTGCAGAGAGTAAAAATGATTTCCGATCAAATGAACGAGGTAATGCGGGGGAAGTGTTGACATCAATTTAAAATATACAGGAATCCCTGACCCTACCCTATACACATTGAAATCATTGCTTAAATTGGAGTTTCCCTTGGTAAATCTTCTTATCAAAGTGATTTTTCGCAGCACTGGCCAGAGCTTGATGATGGATGGGGCATGTGAAGCAATCAAATGGTCGTAATGTCATCCACACACAGGAAAGTGGATAGTGGGACCTCCTATACACACAAACACACACAGTCACACGTACTCACACATCACAGGAAGCGAGCGGAGGGACGAAGGACGAGGGATGATGATGATGATGAGTCACTTTGGTCACGAAGCTATTTTTACGCTTGATTACACGATAAATGAAAATCAAACGTTTGATTGCTTAATGCCATGGACTAAGGGTCATCTGCAACACCAAAACACCCAAAGCCACCGACCCACCCACCCACACCAAAAGTGCTGCAATTTTGCAAAAAGATAAGTCTCCACAGGGATAGAGACAGAGTAGGAGAGAGAGAGAGAGACTTGGGGGTCGTATGGCAGCGGCAACATTTCAATTATTTATATGCTCGTTTGTCTCCTCGCTGTGCACCATCCCCTGACCCATGAGGGGCTGAGACCCAGTGTGTGCGTCTATGCACGTGTCTGATAGCCCGATGGACGCTTCAACACTTGACTGCTTTCTCTCACTGCTATTTCCACATCCACTTGCACTTCCACTTCCACTGCCCCTTCCACATCCATCTCCAGTTATCATTTATTTCCTTTGGACTTTGACTGATTTTCTGATAGTTGAGTGCGTTCTCTGGCCGTTCTCAGTGGACGGTAAAAGTTATTGCCCAGTTCCCAGTTCCACTCGAACACCTCTTTGAAGGAGCGTTGAGGCTTCGGGCGGCTGCTTTCGTACTTTGATTGATTTGTTAATCCCCAAACGAAATACAAATTAAAAGCTTTTTGTTTTGCCATCAGCCCAACAGCATCCCAGTGGCATTTCTATGCTGGAAACGACCCCGCTAAACCGCTTATGTTAATTACATTTTTGGGGTTATTCAATGTACAAAGCTACGAGCTTCCTTCTGCCGCAATCAATCAAACAGAACAAGCGTCCTAGGGAGCGTCTTCCAAGTCGTATCTTTGGGTTTGCTTTTGCAACTAAGTTCTCGATGGAATTCTGTTTACATTCTTGACTCATTTCGTTGGCTGGGCTAAGTAGGGCACGCAAAGGGGTTCAATTTTAGGGTCGAGAGTGGGGTGCGGTGTATTTCTATCCTACTTATTGATGAGTTGGGTAAGTCGCTTGCCAGAGCAATCAATAACAAAATGCTGACTGCGATAAATTAAAATTTATCTTAGAAGATGTAGAATTCCCTCTACTCTTGGAGTTAACCCTCCTAAACCGTTTCACTGCTGCCTAAAGCCATAGTTTGAGCCGTATTTGAGCCATGGTCTTAACCATTCCTCCTTACATTTTGTCAATCAGAAGTTCCTTCACTTGTCTCACTTTTAGTTCCACTTCAACGCCCTTGCAACGCCCCGAGGCGACACTGATAGCTTAACTCGGCGGCAGACTCGACGATTGACACTTGATGAATGGTTCGCTGCCTTTGAAGATCTCAATGTCCCAATGTCTCAATGCCTGCGACATATTCACACGCCACTGACTTTCAAGTTCAAGCGAACGACCTTAGAAATGTGCACTTTTAATTTCGGATAGAGATATAGATTAAGATATGTAGAGTGTAGATGTACAACCTCCCCTTTGGTTAATGGTAATATTTGGCACAATTTGTTTTTGGTTGCAGTCCATCTGCGATTTCCCGATTTCCCGCTTCAGGGTCTCGCCAGCTGGCAGTTCTGAACTCTCGCATAGTTTTCCGTGTAAATCAGATCGCAGATGGCAGCGTTGTTGTCGAAGCTCATCTCCGAGACCTTGAACTCCGGATTGATGGCTATTTTGAGGATGTAGGAGCCAGGACTCAGGTCCGTAACGTCCACCCACTGGCAGTCCAGATTATACAGATACACATCAGAGCAGTTGATGGAGATGCCTTCAAAAAAAACACGCTGTAGATCTTGGTCAATCTTGGCGGATTAGTGGCTTTCCGCTCACCCTGATCTCCATAGTTGGCGCAATTGTATTTCTTGGCGACTCCCGGCAGACAGCTGCTGTCCTCCAGACAGAAGGAGGCCTTGTGGCCCTGCGCCACCTTCCGACCGCTCAAATCGAAGATGTCAAAGGTGGCGAACACCTCCATGCTGTGAAAGTGCCTGCAAAGAGAGGAGCGCAGAAAAGGGAAAGTGGTCTTGAGCTGGCCACGGAGCTGCCAGAGCGGAGCTATCTACTCACATGTGGCACATGTGCCACTCCCACTGACTCTTCTGCTTGAAGGGGCGGAAGTCCGCATTGCCGGCATTGATGGCGGCCGCCGTGAACTTCAGGAGCCGCCTTGTGCGATAACGCCAGTGGGGATCGTCGCGCTGTATCTGATAGGCTTCGCTGGCCACGCAGTTCTCCTCCATGGCGCACTGCATCAGCAGCATGGGTCGGTCCTCCAGATGCGCCGTCTGCTCGATCTCCAGGTAGTCGATCACCAGATCGGGCGAGGAGTAGTCACAGATCACAGCCGCCACATGCTGCCTGCTGCCGTGGCAGCTGACGATCCCGCGGATCGGATCGTGGTGCAGGCAGTCGGCCAGCTCCGTTTCGTTGCCGTAGCACTCGCTGCCACTGAGGACGGGCCGGGAGACGTTGGCGCCCCCAAAGTAGTCGGTCTGGAAGGCCTCCCGTGCGTAGCCGAGCCCCAGCTGGCGGCAAACGACATTTGCCTCGAGCAGGGACCAGCCATCGGCGCAGATGCTGCCCCAGCGTCCGCCATCCAGTCGCACCTCCACGCGGCCCTCGTGCCGCTCCCTACCGCCCCGCAGCTGCACGTACAAGCGGGAGCGCGAGTGAATGGGGAACTTGGGTATGTCCTCATCCCTGAGGAGGGGCTCTGGTAGCGGTGCATCTGCCGGGGGATTGCACACCACGCCCGCTGCCTCGCCCGGCTCGCAGTCGTTCTCGCCCCAGCCCTCGAAGTGGCACTCGACCAGCTCCTGCTCGTGGCCCTCACAGAAGAGATTGTCCATCCAGAAGCGACGACGGGCGGGGCCGAAGTAGCCGCTGTGCGTGTAGCGCCGCATACCGGGGAATCCCAGCTGCCGGCACACGATATGTCCCTCGGTGGCATCCCACTCATCGTCGCAGATGGCGCCCCACTTGCCATTGTGCAGCACCTCAATGTTGCCTGAAAGACGAGCGTCACGTCAGTCCATGCGGATCCTTTGCCGATCTGCGCTCACCTTCGTATTCGTTGTCGCCTCCGACCAATCGAATGGCTCCCTCCTCCTTGTTGAGGGCTTTGATGTACTTGTGCACCAGCCTCTGCCGCTCCAGGCGTGCATCCTCCAAGGAACGATGCTGCACTATGCCCGCAGCCAGCTGACACCAAAGTATGGCCACGCACAAGACTCTAGGACCCATGTTGAAGCTGAAAGCAAGCTGCGATCCTTGCGCACATTCAACCGCCTCGACGTTCGCTCGAGAACTGAACGCGGCTTGAAAATCTGAACGGCGAACAGAATCATTTAACTATGAACTTGCCAGCTCCATAGATACAAAGATACATAGACAGATGATAGGTAGGTGGGTTGCTAGGTAGCAGCTAGAGATACGGTTCAGCTCGCTCGCTCATCTGACGTCAGCAACAGACGAGGGCGCAGATCGAGACGCGATCCAAATCCAAAACCAAAGCTGAATCCGAATCGGAATCGGAATCTATTTTCCGCACGTAGCGCATACGAGCATGTGGCATGTCACTTAATGACTTTTTCAGACAACATTTTGAGGCAACTCTGACATTGCTGCACTGCACTTTGTGGGATCTTTCAACGGGGCGGGCTACAAACGGCACCGAATCAGAGCACACTGACAGAAATTTATAGAGACGGATAAGAAAATATGAAGACAATATTTTCAGCAGCAGAAACACCTTTTTCTGGTTTATATATTTTCCAGATTAATTTTGCATTCATTCAAATGGTACCCAACCATTTCTCTGTGTGGATTTTCGCCTGAGGCCTTGCAAATATTGCTCCATAAACAAATACGAACAGGAAGCAGAAGCCCATGTCTCATAAAACAACAGACAATAAAGCATTTTAATATATATTTCTCACAGACATTACCAACATTTAATGAGGGCTTTGGTTGAACCCTTAACCTCCACACAGACCTTCCCCGCCATAAAACCATTGCATTGCGAGATTCCGAATCCAAAAATGCGAATGCGAATGAAAATGAAAATATGGAAGCCGACGCTATAATTTAGTGACTGAACACGACCCACATATGAATCTGTTGTGTGTTGTGTGTTTTGAATGGCAAAGTCATCGTATCGTCATCATCATCCAACCATCCATCGGAATCCGGCGCGGGTGTCCAGGGGGCGGGGGTGAAGTCCATTAGTTTTGGCATGCGGCCATTTGAAACATTGCATGCAACTTGGCCAACATGAACTTGACACTGAAACAACAGCAAACAACAAGCGGAAAACACACACACAAACACATGGAAAACTGCGCGATGTATGTAGGTACAATGAAAGCGAAGCCACGCCAAGCTGTAATGAGGTTTATTCCGTTTTGGTGCGGATCGTTGCATGTCGGGTGGGGGGGCTGTGTGTGGCAGTGTGGGTGCCTCATTAGCAAAAGTGCCAGCAGCCCCAATCGTAATTGGAAATCTAACTCGTTTAGGTCAGCCCTGGGGCAGAGAGAGTGAGAGATAGATAGATAAAGAGGAAGCGCACAGCAGATGCTCGTAGAATGGGCGATAGTGAGCTGAAATCCATTGAAGCGTGATTTCCACACATTTGCTGGATAGATTTTCAAGATCAATGTAGATCATAGAACGCAACAATTGCCTAATCATGGACCGCTGACGGATGAATGACAGTTCGCTGTCATGCAGCGCAAAAGTGTGGCATGTACAGCAAATGGGGCAAGGAGTGCCACAGCACTCAATCTTGGGCTAGGTGAAGGGCTATACTTTTTATGGCACAGCACTTTTAATTATTCCCATAAGTAATAGAAATGTCAGCTCTGTAAAAACTAATTTCCGACAGCTGTTGGGAATATTCCACACAAACCCATGAATATCCGGAACTATATTAAAATAAATGCCCATCAATATAGACGTTCGTACTATAACCCAACACATACACACACATCATACGTATGTATATCATATGTATGTAAATATCCGTACGAATGCCCGCACGAACGGATCATAAATATTAGCCGGAGAAATTAATTGGATAAACGTTTTATGATATTGAATTATGAGAACGGAAAGGGAGCAAACAGAGAGGACTCTAACGTTTGATCGGAAATATTCCCACACAAGTCACAAAGGAGTGGGGGGAACAATTTTATGAGTGCGTAAATTCCATTTGGATGGCCGCAAGGGCTAAGGGCAGTGGCAGCAAGGACATGCCGCAATCCTGGCGCAACGTCATGCACAAAGGTAATAAAATTCGATAGAAAATCGTGTAATAAAATCATTACACACCAGAAGCAGCATCCGGGGTAGCAGGGGGTGCAACCCAGAAGCAGGACAATGTCTGCTCTTTGGCTTTGGCATGCCGATCCGGGCACTAAAATCAAACTGGTCTGGCAACGCCACAGGCGTCGAACCAATCTGCTCCTCCAGATCCACTCCCTGCACTGCTGCTCCCCTACATCCACTCCCTGGGCGGCGGCTCCTCCAGATCCACTCCCTGCACTGCCGCTCCTTCAGAGCCACTCCCTCTCCTGCTGTGCCTCCTCCCAAGACATAAAAATGGCAACGTGTGCTGCTGGCCAAGTCGGAAAAACGGCGACAGCGATAGCAGCAGCAGCAGCAGCAGCAGCCTCCTCTTTGGACCAACAATAAAACGAAAGAAAAGTGGCACAAAAAGAGGAGGACAAAGTGGAAACCAGCGGGAAAATAATTTGTGTGGGAGTTGCCCACTCTCAAGGGATCCCCACAATGGGGCGGGGGGCACCGAGAGGCAAGAGCCCAAGAACGGATAAAAAGATAAAAAGTGGTTAAAGGATATTGAAAGGCGGTAAATTGCTTTATTACTTAAGTGAGCCCGAGATGATTAGGTTCGCGTTCAGCCGTTCTGCGGTTGTGCCTTGTGGCTGCCTCATTAAAACGACGCGTCCTCCGGACACTGGGCGCTGTAAATGGAAAATGCAGGAGAATACTTGCAGCAGTGGAAGGGCGGGCGAACCCATTAACTGAGTGTTAACATGGTCCAAACGACGTGGAACACAATGGGTAAGCCGGGCCATTAACAGAGCGAGAACAGGGCTCAACAGATCAGAATCGTGGGAGGGGAGAGGAGATTGGTAACGGAGCCTTAGGCTATGCATGTCTGCAGGACAGATTTACACTGCGATTCGGATTTAAGCTGGATGGGATATCACGTTGGCATGATTAGATATGTATACTGAATCAGAATATATAAAGCAACAGAATAAACAATAATTAAAGTGCATTTACAAGTACTTTAAAGGCCTCGCCGCAAGTTCCCTCAAAAGCTACTCACTCCTTTGCCCTCCATTGTGAACAGAAGCCCATAACTTTATTAAGCGCGCAAAGACAAGAAAAGACAAGCGATGGCATTAAATCTCTTCATAATGATATCATACAGTCCTGTCATAAGTACCAGTATATGGCGCAGCTCATTTGGACATTAATAAAATTGGATGACGCGCTGACAGCATAAATGTCACAGAAAATGCTATTAAAACTAAATTATAGCCGGCATAACCATGATTCACGAGCGGGGCAAGGCCTCCCATCTGCGAAAAGAAATCATAAAAAAAATACAAAATACCAAATTTGTAGCTAGCTTATGGCTAAAAAAAACAAACAAAAAAAAAGATTATTAATTCTTAATAAGAAGGCGAAGAATGCAAAAAGAGAAACAAAACAAAAGTTCTATAAAAATGTGGCAAGTGGGGCGTGTGTCTGTGGATCTGCCTTGAAAATGTGCCAAAAAAAAAAACAATTTACTGCCCACAGAGTCGAAGCAAAACAAACCATAGAAAAAAAGTTCACAGTCAGTGAATGCCCTGCCTTTAATACCCTTTTTTTACGCGAATTTCAATAGAATTGGTTCAGAGGGTAATAAAATTAAAATGCGCCTTTTGCTGTGGACCGGACCGGACCGGACTGATGGTACGAAATTCAGTCAGTCGGACAGCCAAAAGTACGACGAAGCAATAAAAATAATAATGAAATCAAAGGAATAAGCCCCACAGGGAGATAGGGACACACAAGGCTCTCCATGGGGAGGGACATGGGAAGGAAAATGGTTCGTTGGTTGGTCCGTTTCTCGTTTGGAATTATAATGAGCTTTCGCCAGTTGAAGGAAGAACATTTCAATTGCCGAATTAGAAATTATTGCAGTCTAGTAACCTTAAAGTTGAAACACATAAAAAAAGCGTAGTAATGTGGAATAGAGATAGATATACATATACATATGTACATTAAAGACTCGTGACCTCCCTTGAGCAGCAGACTTTAAAAAGTACCACCCCAATTGCTGGTTAGTATTCTTATTTCTGATTTACCGAAGCGTTCAGATGCGATTGAACTTCCTGGCAAGCTGTCGACAGTTTATCGCAATTCAATGGCATTCGGGGCATGCCATGCCATGCACTCAGCATCGTTGTAAATATGTACTGGACAGACTCGTACTGTGTATGGATAACAGGTGGCTTTTCCGGTCTTCAATTTCTGTTTCCTTCATTCATTTCTCTTGCATCGCTTGATACAGATTTTTCCAGGCATAATGGAATGATTTTCATTCGAAATTGTTTGAAAGAATGTGCACGAGTTTGTGTATTTACAGGAAATGCCAATACATCTTCCGCATTCACATTCACACTCCTCACATAACAATAAATATCCAAAAAGTAAGTACTGTATATTGCCAGTCATACATTTTTAGTCAGCCTTTGTAAGAAGTAGCTACAGCTACATACATTGTATTTTATTTGATTTTATTTCATTTTAATTTCGGCTTTGGCCTTTGCCCCTGGCTTAGGCCGAGGCATGCCCCAGGGCCAGAGACAGCTCTCTGTGGGGGACTTGCGACAAAAAGATTTTGCTTATGCTACTGTCTGCCTGTCTGGCCAGACAACGTGTGCAAATATTTATTCTGGCAGTTTTATGAAGTCAAAGCCCAAAAGGCAAGCAGCAAAAATCAAAAGAAAATAGAAAAATATCTTTATAGAAACTGCAGCAGAGTCAATAAAATATAATATACATATGAGTACAATATTGTTTGCCCATGGTATCAATTAATTTTTTTTGTTTGACCGAGTTGCTGGATGTTTGACGAGTTTGTGGGCTGCTAATTGAATTTGCCATATCATAATATACCATAGCAAAATAATAAATAAGTCCAGTGAACAATGCCGCGATGAGTTTGAAAGAGAAAAGAGACATGGGGGAGAGACATACGCTCCATATCATGGAATTTGTTCCTGCGCTGACTAAATGAATTATGTCACATGTCTAGCCATTTAGTGCCATAATTCAGAGCAATCTATGGCGGCACAGACAACAGACAACAGGCAACAGCCATCACCAATGCAAAAGAAGGGAAAGGCGGTGCAGGGAACGGAACCTAAATTGCACGCAGTCCAGACAAATTGCATTTGCATAGCGTAATTGGAAAATGTCGCGTGTGGAAAAAAAATATAGATAGAGCTAAAGGATTGAAAAACTATAATGACAAAGCTGCAACAAAAGAGATATCCAAATGGGAGCGAATCATAGCAAAATGAGTTGGATTTGCCCATAGCCGGTAGCATATTGAAACTGCCCACATATGGCGGGAATATATTATAAATGAATTATAAATGTGCTCTAGAGCTTAATCACATTTCCTGCATTTACAACTACTTTAATCGACTCCCATTTCATTACACTGCACTACACAGCACTCAATTCTCGGGCGAGCACACAAGAATCTCTCAGAATGATTGAGTTATTGCAAGAGCTTCACTTTGAGCTTCTGGAAACCATTCCGCTCGATGAGTTGCATTATTTGATGCTTTGCACTCTGCTGCTATTATTTAAATCTCTCGAATTTTTCCCATCCAATGATCTCTAGAGTTTTCCGTCACGGTGTGTGTTCATTCAAGATAATTCACTTGAAAACTAAAAGTTTGAATTTACAAAAAAAATTATAGATATATTTAAATTGCGAGCCGACGCCTATTCGACATTATGGCCGTGGCAGTGCGACTGGTGGAAGCCCTGACCCTGATCACCATAATGGGGCTGATAACGTGTCTGAGCCTCGGCGTGAGTCTGGCCGAGCGTGCTATCAGTGTGGCCATGGCGTTTCTTCAGGTAAGAACTGGCCTGCTCCTCCATTCGAGGCATTTTGCACTCCTGCTCTAATGATTCTACAGCCAGCGGCGTATATCGTGCAGTTTGGATTGCTTTTTGTTGAGAAAATTCTGGTGTATGCTTTGCTCTGCATTCTGAATTTCGTCAATACGGTGGCCAAAACTCTGCGTGCGACGGGTCTGGCCTGAGCCTGGCCTGATCAATGTCGAAGTTTCAATAAATTATTGTTTATATATTTTTTTAAATTTGTTTCACCTCCGTAAAACCCCCGATTGGGCATCGAAAGCGAAGCCGCAGCACTAATATTCAATCAAACAATTTTACGCCCCAATAAACTTTTCTAACCTGCGGCGGTCTCGGCAAAAGTGCAAACAAAAAAATCAAATAAAACAAAACAAAACTTTGCTCAATTGCAGCAAATTTGCGCCTGGCCACAGGAGCAAGAGGAGGAGAAAACGTCGGTACAACAAAATGTTTTTACCACAAAAGCCAATTTGGCCGCACATTTCCACTGCGCTCGAGGATGAACATAATTTTTGGTGCCTTTGCCATACCCTCAACCAGAAGGGTGTGGTAATGCCGGGCAGCAGTTTGTCCGGCAACTCGCACTTCCGTGATCTGTATACAAGATTACAAGATATATGGGTGGATTTACATAGGTCTCATGTGGGATGCAAGGCGGCATCTAGATAATCGAGGCGGCCCCCTCTTGGTTCTGCGCTCGTTTTTTTCATAGGGCATCTGCGAAAACGGTTTTAATTTGTTCGCCTTTAAAGTCTTGGCACCTTTTTTCAGCTGCCTATTCTATTATTTAGTTGTTTATCAATGTTGGGTAGGACAGGACCGATGGGACAGGCACGCACTGCTCCGAACTGCTCCGATCCGAGTGTAGGTGTCTGTCTGCAGCGGTTGCCGGGGCTGGGCCCATCGGAGTGTGGGTATTTTTTTTGTTTTTGTTTTTGATTTAGTGGCAATTTCGTGAAGCAAAAATTGTGGAATGCCTCGAGGGTAGAACTGGAAACCAGCACTTTTGCAGGCGGAAATTGAAGCGAGAGTGGAGCTAACAAGCAATAACTGGAACCAATAACCAGGAGGCTCCATTGAAGTGAGTCGAAGGCTACGAGGATTAAGCGAACCAATTACCAGAGACGCCGAAGAAAGCTAACGAATCGAATGCATTCAACGCAGATATTCTCTGCAGATGGAGCAATGTATTCTGCATGTGAATAGTCTAAAGTTGGAGTCTGCGTGGAACTCGATTGAAACATCCAAGTGGAAATCAAAATTCAATCATAGTCTGAGAGGGCAAATGGCCTTTATTACTTGTATTACGTACGCTGCCTGCTAGGCATATGTGGAAAGTGTGCAAACTTAGATCAATTTATTAGCTTCCTCCACTTCAGGAGCTTCGCTGGCTTGGCCCACCGGTGTGGTGTTTTGCGATTCAGGCACCGCCTGCTCGGTGGTGCTGGTGGCTGGCTCCTGGTTCTCAGTGTGGGAACAGGCACAGGCATCGCGGGTATTGGACTCGATCCATTCGTTGAAGTTGCTCACGCGAGTGTAAACGCCGGGGGAATTGGGCTTAGCACAGCCCTCGCCCCAGGACACAACGCCCGCCAGTTGATAGGCCTGTCCGTCGCCGAGGACATGCATGGGTCCACCGCTGTCGCCCTGGCACGAGTCCTTGCCGCCCTCTCCCACCAAGCCAGCACAGATCATGTTGTCGGTGATCTTGTCGCCGTAGTTGCTGTCCCGGCACTCCTGCTGCGTCAATATGGGCACCTCCACCTCCTGCAGGGTGTCCGAGACGGGTCCGCCCTCGCTGAGGGCCCCCCAGCCGGTGACGACGGCCGTCTGGCCGGCATAGCTCTCGCTGGCCATGGGTAGGCAGACGGGATGCATGTCGATGCCCAGGCGCACGGGCTCGCTGAAGCGAATCAGGGCAATGTCGCTGTCGAAGGTGCGGGTGCTGTAGCCGGGATGGATGAGCACGCGCGCCACCCGCCTGTCCACGATCTTCACATTGCTGTCCATGCGATTGTGCTCCAGCAGGCGGACCGTGATCAGGCGATGGTAGAACCCGTTGACGCAGTGGGCCGCGGTCACGGCGTACTGGTCGTTCACCAGCGATGCGCCACAGTAGAAGCTGCCGAACCACATCAGCATCGCCATCCAGGGATACTCGTGCACCTCCGTCTCCTGGCCGCCGACGATGCGGTGGCGCGTGTTGATGTTGCCGCAGGCGCAGGCCGCGCACTCCCGCTTGGCCGGCACACTGGAGTCGGAGTACTCCGGCCCCAGGATCGAGGTGATCCAGTCGAGGAAGCTGTTCTGCCTGATATTGCTCAGCGACTCCAAAATCTTGGCTGGCTCGGCGGCGCCACGCAGCCGGGGCGTGGCCAAGCCCACATCTCCCAGAGCCACCGCAACGATGAACAGCAGACAAATGTATCTCATGGCGAACTTTGCTGGCCAACTGGCAGCTGGCAACTAACCGAAAGCATCCTGGCCACGGTCAGAAACTAGAACCCAGAGCTATGCAGAACCGGCCGAAGAACCAGTAGAACCGGCTCCAGGAAAGGTGAATGCCTCGCCCAAGAGAGATTTCTATGTGGCGAATTTTCTTTTAATCAATAAATATAAAACAGCTTGCGAATGTGATCTTCGACAGAGCCGAAGCCGGAATACTCTGGCAGAGGAGGCAGACGGACTCTGGCGGGGAATGAATGAATATCTCAAGAAAGTCTTGGGCTTTTTTCTTTGCCAAAAAGCTCTGCTTTCCTTGGATATAGGTTTTGTTGGGTGTTGTAAAAGAAACAATGGGTTTTTGCCTGGGGAAAACCCATCTTTCCAGCGACAGCAGGGTGGTACTGTGCAACTGCACTTGGCTCTCTGCTGTGCCCATGCTCGCCGGCCAGAGTATTTGAGGGCAGCGACTACTGAGCCCACAGAGAACTACTTGATCTTCTTGGTCTCCTGCTGGCAGAGGCAAGCCTGTTTGGTGAGATTCTTGATCCAGGTGCCGTAGCGATTCACGCGGGCATAGACACCAGGATAACCGGACTTGGCACAGCCCTCGCCCCAAGAGACAACACCGGCGATCTGATGCTCTCGCGTGCCGCTGGCCACAATGTGCAGCGGGCCGCCGCTGTCGCCCTGGCAGGAGTCCTTGCCACCCTCGTCGTAGCCGCCGCACAGCATGTTATCCGTTATTTTGTTGCCATAGCGACTCTTGCGGCACGCGTCCTGCGACAGGATGGGCACCTGCACCTCCTAGTGGACATCAAAGATGCAGATTTCAGTGTCAGGGGAAGTCAGTCGCCGATCGGCAATCAAGCGCGCTCACCTGCAGTGTGTCCGAGGTGGGACCGCCAACCTTGAGGGCGCCCCAGCCAGTGACGATGCCCGTCTCCCCCTTGAAGCTTCTGCCCGGCGTGGGCATGCACACGGGATGCAGCACCTCATTGAACTGCACGGGCTCGTCCAGCTTGATGATGGCTATGTCGTTGTCGTAGTTGCGGGCATTGTACTTGGGATGCGTGATCACCTCCGCCACGTTCCGGTCGATCTTCTGCGTGTGGGACATCTTGCGATTGTGGTCCAGCAGCCGCACGCTGATCCGCTCCCGCCGGAAGCCGTACACACAGTGGGAGGCGGTGAGCAGGAACTGGTCGTTCAGCAGCGAGGCGGCGCAGTAGAAGCGACCGCCGTAGAGGAGCATCGCCACCCAGGGGTACTGGTGCACCTCCGTCTCCTGGCCGCCGACAATCCGCTTCTGGATGTTGGCTATCCCGCAGACACAGTCCGTGCAGTTGCGCGGCGGACTCAGAGTGGGCGGCGCCGGGGTCGTGGCTCGCCTGGTGGTTGTGGTGCTGCTGGAGGAGGGCGCTGGCGTCGTCGAGGTGGTGGTGCTGCTGCTCGCCGGCTCTGGCTTCGTGGAGCTGCTGCTCAGGGTGGCCAGCGTAACGTTTTCGCCATCAGCACTGCCCGGGCGTTGGGGCAGCAGCGAGAGAACCCATTGGATGAAGGTGTTCTGGGACTGCTTCAGCAGCGGCGACACCGGTGTGGCCTCCGAAGGACGGGCTGGGGATGGCTGCTCCGCGGCAAAGGTTTGGGCCAGGCCAAAGCCGAGGCCCAGCACCAGGCAGATCACTAGTCCGATCGAAGCTCTACTCATTTCACTGGAACTCTTTTCTTGCGGCTGTGGCTGTGACTGTGGCTGTGGCTTTGCTTTGCTTTCTCCAGAGCGACACCACCGACTGCCGTGGCTAGTGGCGAACTGAACAGGCCGAAACGATATTTGAAAGCCAGCCAGCCCCATTTCACCCAAATTCCCATGGCCGAGCAACAAAAGTGGTTCTGGCCGGTGGCACGTCCACTTTGCCAATCCGCCACAAAGCTCAGTCGATCGATCGGCTTGGCCGACTCGCACACTCGACCAGACAACGGGACAGACAACGAGACGGAGACGGAGGCAGAGACAGAGCAAGCGAGATGGAGACACTCTCCGTTCCATGCGGATTTGCATTTGTATTCTGCGCATGCGTGGGCGCCGCGGGGCAGCCGCTTGACCAGCACCACCAGACTCTCAGCCTCAGCCACTCGTCACAAAGCTCTACTTTTGGATTTTGTTTTGTTTTTTGCGCCACTGAAGTAGCGAAAGTTTTTATTTGCCGCTTCAAAATTTATTGAAATTAATTTTTTTTGTTTTGCCCATGAGAGCCCATGAGTGTGTGTGTGTGTGTGCGTGTGTGTGTGTGTGTGATCCGATCGACGCATCGTAGTTTTACTTTCTTTTGATTTATATTATTGGGGCTATTCTACGTTGTTGTCTTTATTGGGTTATCGTTTGTTGCTGCTTTTCCTTAGTGTGTCGCCAACAGACAACACAGCCGAGGCATTTACACCATTTACGTGGCTTGCGTAGCAGATTCAGCGATTCAACGCTTCATCGATTGTGGCATGCCCGTACGTACCATATACAGGGTGATCTACCCATTCTTCAGATACTTTACGATCAGGCAGCGCAATAGTTTCGTACTACTTTGGAATATTTTTGTATATTTTTCTACGCTGCCAATTCGGTTGAGACTTGAAGGCAAGAGCAAGAGAACTGCAATCGCCATAAAAGTGCACGCCCTGCAGAGACATGAACCTGTCTGGGAAGACTTTCCTTAGCCGGCAGTTGTGTGGGGAGATTAACGATGCAAGCGAGATGGCATCCGCACGTGTCCGGTCGCGTCATGAGTCATATTGGTCATGGCCCTAAGTAGCCGTAGCCCCCACACATGCGAGCCTGTGGAGGCGGCGCCGCCACTCATGATGCTTCCGCTGCTGCTGCTGCTGCTGCTGCTGCTGCTGCGCCTGCGCTCCACAGTTGAACAGCAATTGATGGATGAGTGGCTGGACTCCAGAGCGAGCAGAGTGCAGGAGTGCACTCTGGATGGGCAATCTCTTCATGGAGCATGGAGCGTGGAGCGTGGAGAGTCATTAGTATGCGCACACATAACACTTGGCATATTAATTGTTCGCGTAATGCTGTAGGCAGATGCATCAAGTGAGGAGCGGAGAGTAGCTGCAGTTGGAGATGGAGATGGAGTTGATGATGATGACGAACTAATGTCAGCTCGAGGACTGGTCATCGGGCACCGGGCACCGGCACTCATCATAGCCAGGCGGGCCATGCCCGACCGCAGTGCACGCAGTTAAAACAAAGTGCCATTTGCATAATGCCGGGGACTAGACAAAACCGAAGCGAAAAAAAAAAAACCAAACAGCTTTCATACCCCACTGCATGAACACTCCACTCGTACATTTAAATGGGAGTGGACCAGAGTGTGTGTGTGTGGGTTATTTACGGGGATTTGCGATGAGGTAGAGGCAAGAGCAGACGCCGCAGACCCAGACCTACCTGTCTGCCTGGTTGCCTGGTTGCCTGCCTGCCTGCACTTGGCGACGCAATTATGCAAGGCCCAGCCGGGGTCTGTACTGTGGCAACGTGACCACCAACAAAGTTTTGCCTGCGACTGATTGGAGCTCTGCACTGGACACTACACACTGGACACAGCACACTGGACACAGCCTGGGTCGTTGGCTTTGTTAAACACGATGGCAAAATATGTTAATTGGCATTGTAATATGCACATTAGATGTTGCCAACTACTAAGCGCTCATTAAACATGCCTCCTGCTCGGCCAATTACCACAGGAAGGTCCATCAAAATAGCAGCGCGCAAAAAGGGTTCATAAGTGATAAATATGTATATTCGAATCGGTAAGGTAATCGGCTCTCCAGTAGGCCTTGGAATCCACAGTCACAGTCTGAATAGAGTACAGAGCTCATTCCCTAGACAAACATCGGGCACAACAGATCTAAAAGTGGGGGGGGGAACACACATTAGTTTTCTCACTTAACAACAAAAAATATATACACATTTGGCAGCCGAACAAAACGAAATTTCATTGGGTAACTATTTGGATTTGGATTTGTATTTGCGCATTACCAAATCGAATTTAACCGTTGAGCAGAGTCCACAGTAGCCATGCAGCCGTCCAACTCGAAGGGTAACTCCGACCAAATACCTTGCTGTGGCAGCAATTCCAGGCTGGAGACTCTGGATGGAGCTGCGAAGTCTGGGACGTGCCCCTGCCCTGGCGGCCAAGACGGATGCATCTGCTCCAATGGCATTTGCATGAAGGGCAAGTGCCCGAATGGCATCTGCCAGAGGAACCATCAGGGACCGCCGCCTTCTGACTGAGCGCAGAGGGAAACGCATGCCGAACCAGAAACCCTTCCTGCCGCTCCACAACCTTCATGCTCAGAACAATTCCTTGCAATTCAGATTCAGATATAGTGCAAATTAGAGATGCAAATAAAATTCCCGTTTTAAATCCGAGTTTTTGGGTTAATTTTGTAGCTTTAAGGATCAACCCACAGCGGGGCAAACCACAAAAAAAACAATTATGTACGAACTGGCAGAGGGTCGGGCGCGACACGACGTGACCTCTACTTTCGACCAGAACATGGCGCGGCGCATGTAAATGGAAAATTTTTCGAACAGACAGTTGGGTGCGTGTAAAAAAAAAATTTCACTTTTGATTTATGCGCACACAGAGTGGAAAGGTGTTGCTGCAGAGGAGTGGAAATGTTGAAGAGACTGGACCTCCAGAGCCACCAGAGTACCCGCGCAATAAATGACGAAAGCCATTGAGGCGAACAGGGCACATATTGCAACATATTTGCATAGACAACCCCATTACGGGAATGAGGACCATTCAAACATTCAGACATTCAGACACCATGGGCCATAACAGCGAATAGATTATGTTTTGCTATCCGCAGTGCTACGACTTGCCATAAAATTTTATCTGCCAAGTTAATTAAACCGACAGTTAGCTGGCTGGAGGCAAACTATCAGAGGGCCGTGGCCGTGGCTCCTGAAACAGCTCCTGTTCATTGGAAGCTGAAAATTTAATTAGTAATTCCATTTGCGCGTTCCGTTTGCTTTTCATTTCGAATGGACTACCCACCTCTATGCGGACTACAAAGTTTCGTTTGCAGCTGGTTAACCCGAAAAGGATTCGTGGGCAAAAAGCGAAACCAAAAAGAACTTTTGTCCGTCCCGTGAATGGGCGAAGAAGCAGAGCTGGCTAAGGTGGATACCACAGGACACGAATGTCTGGTTCCGTTTTGATCAAGAATTTCCGCACCTTTGACAGGGAACAGCGAAAAGCACAGAACTCTGGAAAATGGCATTAAAAGCGCAACTCCATCGAAGGTCAAAACGAAGAAAAATTGTCGATGCTAAAAACTTTGCCCAACATGCAACAGTCATCATCATCCCCATCCCCATCGTCGCCGTCTTGCAAAAGTTTCAAGTTGCAACCTACTGTTGGTAGGACTTTCAGCACCAGCACGCGATTTCAGTTTTTGTTTCTTACACATACCGATTATGACTTGTACTTGTTGCAAGAGTCGGTGAAAAAATGTAAATGTTTTTTTGGGCCTGCTCAACATACTTGCAATAATTTGCATGCGATTCTCGAGTGGCATGCAATGGAAGCGCCTCACGCAAGCCTCTCGCTACATGGCACATAATGGATTAATTACAGGGCTGGTGCGAAGCCAGAGCCAGCACACAGCTACGGGATGAAATTGATCATCACAAAATAAATTTCGGTTTTTATAGCTGGCACTTGAATGTCCAATGAAACCAATTAGCCACCAGACTTTACTTACTTGCTAAAATTATCACGGGCAGGGCAACAGAGGCAGCCAGTCCCACGTTTAGGCACTTTAAGTGTTTTGGCTTTGAACAACCTGAAGAACAAACAAAAAGGTCCCAGCGAGAGGTGAGGTAAGCACTTGAAATCAGAAGAGGAAATGTGCATGGAAATGTGAACATTGAAAGGCATTTTTTAATGCTCTTGTAACCCTCATTCCCGTTCCCATTCCCATTCCCATTCCCAGACTCCAATTGACACGCATCTTGATAACAAAAATCAATTCCAATGCTAGCGGCAGGTGATTCAGATTTTGGATGGTAACTTGCCCTCTTTCCTCTCTATCGTTTGCATATTTTATGCTCCCCTAACGACTCGTTAATTCGATGGGAATGGCATCGTAAAGAAGCCATCAAAACTGATCCAATATTACACATAATGGAAAAGAAATATAAATAAATTGGTGCCATAAAAATCTTGCTTGTTGACATATTTAAATAACGCAAAAATTGAATAATCAAATGACCATTAAAGCCGGGCCATTGATGGTAGCCAGTATGGGTTCATGGATGAGCTTTATGGGCTGAGATATTCTAATTAGCTTAATTGACAATTCCGATTTGTCAGGTCTAAAATGGATAGACAATTGGAATTGTCTCATGTCAGCCGCAGAAGTTTGCTAATAATTTGAAGAGATTTATTCGAATAAATATAATTTTGAGTAGCTTATCAAAATGTGGGTAAAATATTAGCATTTTGGCCTAATTAACAAGAATATTATTGGCCTGACTGAAGCTCTTGTTTGGATTTGATTTCCACCCGATTGCAAATTGCCAAAGGCTCCTGCACCGCTGTCTGTGGCTCCACTGATGCTACTACTCATTTGTCCACATACTAATTGAAATAATCATGCGAAAATGTATCTAATTTGTGGTCTTGTCCATTGTATACAATGAAGAATATATGCCGCCCGATTCTGTAATGGAATTTGGTCCATCAGCATCCAGATGTGTGCACTGGCATTCGGTTGGGAATTTGCTGGTTCCGTGCGCATTTTCTTCATCAATGATTAATTGTTTTGACAATGTTGCAGCCATGTATTCGTACGCGTACCTCTGCCGCCGCAGCCCCCGCCCCACTGCTGTCTGGCTCACCCCGGTGGCTTGGCATGGAACTCTGCCTCTGGTCCATGTCACATTTGTGGCCTGGCACTGACGAATGTCCCCAAATTGATGTATGATTTTGGCAGCATGGCCAAAATCCTTGACGGAAGAGCAGTTGCTGCTCACTCCCCCTCTCTGTACGTTGTGTGGAAGATTTAGTGCAGAGCTTTGTGGGCGTTGTGGGGGAATATTTTTGAAAATATATGAAAAATCTCTCACCAAAGTTGTTGCACTTCGAAAAAGGAATTTGTGGTGCTTGTGATTGGATGAGTCGCATGAATTGATTGAAGTTTTTGAAGGTTCGCTGGTTGTTCTAGTTAGGAGTGAAATACATGCAAGTTTTTGAACACAAAAATGTTATAAAGTATTTGGTACAACACGAAGGAAGAACCCTCAATATTAAGGGTCCAAACTGTGGTCTCTCTCCTTAAACAAAGAAGAGCAAATCCCCTGGACAAGATCCATTTCTAAACCAGTTCTGTCATCCTCAGGCGCTGTCAGGGTACTTCGATTCGCTTTCGCTACCAGCTCACACCTATTTTTTGTACTAGATAAATCTGTTGTGTCCGACCCACTTGGAGGTGTTTTCTCTGTTCGTGCTTTTCCCATTGGCGACGGGAAAACAAATTAAACTTAAAAATAAATAGATGAGGCAGAGACTGAAGATGGGAGCATTGCGGGTGGGTGGTGGTTGGGTGTTGGTTGGTGGGTGTGGGCAACAGTTTAGCTTTAGTTGCTCGTAAAACTTTCACTTGACCCTTGTCAAGCAACTGGGGGGTAGGTGGGTGGTGTGGGAGTGTTGTAATCAACAGAAAATTGGCACCAGTCAACACAGTCCCACCCGCTCCGAAAGGACCAGCTATCTGTGTCAGTGTCAGCATCGTTTACTCTGAACATCCTTGGGGATCTGGGGGGTGGCTGGCTGGCTCCATTGACCAACTGACTTAGTCAGAGTCCCGAGGGTTGTTCTACTCTGCTTCCGTTTTGTTCTGTTTGGGCTGATAAGTGTGCGAGTTCAATAAATCGTCGCCTTACCCCCAAAAATATAGTTAGTAGATAGTTCAAGTCGTTTAGAGTGACTTAGAGCCGCCCTCGGCAGTTCAGACGTGGCAAAATCCAAACATATGACCCCATGTAATCGTTTGCCATTTACTTTATCATTTACCAAACATAAATTAGGACCAGGGGCAGTGCCTGGCGCGTGTTTTGCATTGCATTAAGTTGTAGAAGAGATTAATATATGTAGCACAAATGCTAATTAAGTGCAGTGCAGTGCTGGGAGCGAGAGGCGCCACCTGCCAAATATTTGCCGCACCTGACACCAAAGCTGGAAGGAGCCAGCGGCACGTGAGGGTTAATTAAGCGGCAATCCAAATGCATTACATGTCCTAGGGCCCAGGTGCCGCATTCGCGAGAGTGGCCCATTCCGTCTGGAACGGATTACGTGACTTTCTGAAAGATCTTAAATCTAAAATCAAAACTTTGAGAAGTTCCCTTTGACCCGCTGTCAGGGCATTCAACCAGCTCACCTCTAAGCTACGCTCCCTTGGGACGCCTGTCCAACTAACACACTTTTCCGCACCCCTTTCCAGACCATTTTTCAAACGTTTTTCGCACTGACCGGTTTTGGGTCAGTCACCCAAAAAAAATTGAGACATTTTCTTTGGAGCAAGTCATGCATTCCATTTCCTATTTACATTTATCTAACTCTCGCCAAAAAAAATATATATATATATAAAGCGTGGCCAAAGAAATGAATTTAATAGAAAACCATGAAGCGACAGGGTTGTTGCCCCCTTTGGACAGGGCCAGGGCCGTCATTGTGGCGCCTGGCAGCCCTATTGGCGCCACACAAAATTCCTCTCCGCATTGCGTTCTGTCCGTTTTTACAGCATGTGATTGCTTAATTTATTTGTATATATTTTTAAAGTTGCATACCACATTTTCAAGGCATAAGCGGCACTATCAGATACTAATACTTGTATAGATATGTACTTGTATCAGTGTCAGTAAACAAATGTAATTAGTGTTCGTATTCGCTTTTCAGTTCACTTTGCTAATTAATTAGCGATGTGTCCGAATTAATAAAAGACTGATCCATATTGCTTTAAACACACAAGAAAAGCTATTCCAGGGTAGCCAATGCTTCGACCCTGAGTTTCGCTCCAACGTTGCTCGTTTTTGTTAGGTTTTATATCTCTTCTGGGGCTGACCAAATGGTGCCAAGTAGTCGCTATGCGCCAGAAATAGTTAAACGTTTGCCAACTGCAATGAAAATTGGTTGCATTTCCGGACTAGCGCTGCGTGTGCATTAATAGAGCGGAAATAAAGATAGATACAATGGAAATGTATAAACGAGTAGATACAATTAATGCAGGAATATGCCATAGCTATCCTATTACATAGATTAGCTTATGTATAAGTAAATTAAAAGTATTTCTCGAGTTCTGCGGCCTCCAATTAAGTTTGGTTACGGCGCAAAAAATAAGGGAGTAAAACTATTATCAAATCCACGTAACCATAAATCACTCGGCTTAAATCCCTGTAACAAATTTGTGTGTGCAAGCAAATCAATTGTGCAATTGTTTCTATGGGAAAATAAAATAAAAAATAAGCTTCATATACGGACAGTATGGGTTCCGCGACTGGCGGGCTAGGATCCAGGGCGTAGGGCCGGCAAACAAGTTGCAGGCCATAAATAAATATCGCTTAAGCCCAGAGACCAACATAGAATATAAATTTCCTCGGCCCCACCCACTACTGTTTGTAAAACAATCAACTTGATTTTGTAAAAAATTCAATTTAAATAATGCCGCGGCTCCATAAAAAGTATATAAAGTATCTGTGTCGCTATCCCAATGTTTTGTATGTTTTGTGGCTGAACAAATTCGATTGTCGGGGGGTTTAGTCGAGTGCCAGCTGTTTGTTTTTATTTTGCAGGTACTCGTATTTGGTTGAATTATTTGATTGCGCACACATCAATGTTTCTTCCAACTTGAACTCGTGTATGAGAGATCTCTACCCAACTTTGAACCTCTTAACCGCTAACAACATGCAGAACTTAAAAGTACTCTCATTATTTGTTCTTTAAACAACTTTTGCATATTATTTGTATATAAATAAACAAATAAATGCAGAAGTTCCTCAATGTTTTGCTTTTGTTCTGTTTGCTGGCTAAAATTAAATTGAATTTGCTGCTTGAATTAATTTAATTTCCTTTGGACACGATGCGAGTCCAGCATACATATATATACGTACATATGTATATATAAATACATACATCAGAAGAACTAATAAAACGACAAAGACACGTACGCACCTCACACAGATACAGCCGATACTGATGATGATGACGAAGAGGTCTCCGTTGGTTGCTCCTCAGCTGCACTCTGCCCGGTCCATGCCACATGTGCTGCAATTTCGCAGTGTTGCCATCTTCTGTCGAGGCTGCAGAGCAAATTGAAGTGACAGTTGGCTGAGTGGGAAAGATGCAAACTGAGGCGGAAATTACATCGATTCCCCTGGAAAAACAAAAGCGGAAAAACTACCTTCGAGCAGCGAGTTGAGTCTTTAAATGTAAACGGCATGCATTTATTCCTTAACAATGATGTTGATGCTGCTGTTGGTTCAAGCACTTCCAGATGCCTTAAATATCGATATTATTATTCAGTGTAGGGCTGCTTGGCGGCCGAAGGTTTAATGCTTGTTTTAATCCGGTTCATGGCTGCTTTGAAGACATTTCCACTCTCGCGCGGACCCAGCTGAATCGATTTGGTGGCTCGCACCTGTGGCGCGGGCCTTTTTCGGTTTTTTGGCAGATAGATGTCGAATGTGATGGCCAGATTGTCAGCGACCATCATGGTGGCGCCGGCATTTTCGAAGAGCCCGCAGTAGTTGGGCGCCGAGAAGATGGTGACCAGCTGGCGCTTGGCAAAGAACTCGTAGCCATCCTCGACCACCTGATGGGCACGACAGATCAGATCGAAGTCGTTGCGGATGAGAAACCGCTCGACCATGTCCCTGCCAAAGGACACGCTCACGCCCCGCTTGTTGCACTTCCAGCCGTAGGACGTCAGGTGGGGATCGGACCACAGCAGGTCGCAGAGCAGGCCCTGGTTCGGTACTTCCGTGGGCCGTGGCAGCAAGTTGATCTGCTCGATGGAGCGGAGGTGGGGACTCAGGCCGCCGTGGCAGCAGAAGATCCGCCCCGAGACGATCGCCGCCACGGGCATGCAGTTGTAGCAGTCGACGAACGTCTTCCACAGCTTGGTCGTGTAGCGGCGCTTGCACTCGTCGAAGAAGCCGTAGACCCGGTTGAGCACCGCGCTCTCGTGGTTGCCGCGCAGCATGTAGACGTTGTCCGGGTAGCGCAGCTTGTAGCAGAGCAGCAGCGTGATGGTCTCCACGGAACTGTGGCCGCGGTCCACGTAGTCGCCGAGGAAGAGGTAGCGCTGCAGCGGCGGATGGCCAGAGTTGTTCAGGATGCGCAGCAAATCCTCGAACTGGCCGTGCAGATCGCCCACAATGCACAGGGGCGCATCCACCCGCAGGCACATCTCCTCCCGCAGGAAGACACTGCGGCCCATCAGGCAGACGCTCTCTATGTCCCGCTGGCTGATCAGCCGACCCGCCTGCATTCGTCCCGACACGAGCACTCGTATCATCTCCTCGATGTTGGGCTTGTAGAAATAGAAGCTCATAGTCAGCTCACAGGCTCAATGGCTCACAGGCTGAAAGGCTCACAGGTGTGTCGAAGGTATTTGTGGGTATATATATTGAAGTATCGAAGTACAATCCAGAGATTGAAGTGTAACAAAGAGAGAACTGGGTGTCTGTCAGCCCGTTAACATGGTCGGCGGTGCGCCCTCCACCATGGGCTTCTTCCGTTGATCAAGGTCGTGCTTCTTGGGCTTCATCACCACCAGCGTGATGTTGAGATCGGGATCGACGCACATCATGGCGCCGGCATTGTCGTACTCGCCGCAGTAGTTGACCGCCGAGAAGACGGTGATGAGCTGCCGCTTGGCAAAGAACTCGTAGCCATCCTCGACCACCTGATGGGCACGGCAGACCAGATCGAAGTTGAATCGCGTGAGGAACGCCTCCACCTGCTCCACGCCAAAGGTGAAGCTCACGCCGCGCGAGTTCTTCGACCAGGTTGTGACGGTCGGGTCCGGATCGGCCCAGAGCAGGTCGCACAGCAGCCCATTCTGCTTGACCTCCACCGGCCGCTCCAGCTGGTATATGTCGGTCAGCTCGTGCAGCGAGGGACTCAGTCCGCCGTGGCAGCAAAATATCTTCGAGTCAATGACAGCCGCCACTGGCAGGCAGTTGTAGCAGTCGACGAAGTTCTTCCACAGACGCACCGTGAAGCGGCGCTTGCACTCGTCGTAGAAGCCGTAGTAGTGATTGATGCTGGCCGACTCGTGGTTGCCGCGCAGCAGGTGAACGCTGGTCGGATAGCGCACCTTGTAGGCCAGCAGGAGGGTCAGGGTCTCCACCGAGTGCTGGCCCCGGTCCACGTAATCGCCCAGCAGCAGGTAGCGCTTGCTCGGCGGATGGCCCGATGTCTCAAAGTAGCGCAAGAGATCCCGAAACTGGCCGTGTATGTCCCCCAGAACATTGACGGGCGGCTGCACCGACAGCAGCATGGGCTCCGACAGCAGCACCTGGCGGGCCACATTCAGCATGGCCGCCATATCCGGCTCCGGTATCGCCAGCCGCTTGTCCGACTTCCAGTTCACCAGCGCAGTAATCATGTCGTCCAGCTTCTTGTGCAGCACTGATCGTTCCATGGGCACCTGTGCGCTCCCCTCGATCCAGGACTGCGTTTGTTCTTTGTTCTCAAAGGGCCGTGTACCTCTACAGTGTTCATTAAAATATAACAAAACGTAAACGTTGCCCTCAGCTGACACTGCTTTCGTCACATACATGATATATTCTTGGCTGTGCCTTAGCCTTATCCGAAAACTGTCCGTACAGCACGGAGAAAGAGCGACTGAGCAGAGACTCCGAGACGTGTGGCAGACGTCTAGCAAATGAATCTGTCACTGTTATTATTCACTGGTGTGCTGTGGCATCTGGAACTGCAACTGCTTGCGGCGGATCTGCGCACATTGCTTCACCTCCGACTGTCAAATGGTTGGCTGCTGTTTGCCTTCAAATAAATAGTCAATTTTTAGGCGACTGTTCGTTTTCACTCACACAAAGTACACATCTGAATGGGCCACCAAATGCCGAATGGCAGTAACGTTTTGCCCAGTGCCAAAATCAGCTTCTCGGGACTGCCGCCGATGATGGTGGCGAGCGAAAAGAGGTACACCATACAGTCACTGGGCAGCCAGGTGCGCAGCTCAGCATCCGAAGGAGACGGCCTGAATCTGAGCGATCTGATCAACAGACTCAAGAATTTCCGCAAAAGCAAGCAGGGACGCGTCAGTATGCTCGAGGATGAGCTCTACAAGCTGACCAGCACGGCGCGCGAGATGTTCCTGGACGAGCCGATGCTCCTGACTGTCCAGGCACCGGTGCGCATTGTGGGCGACATTCACGGACAATTTGTGGACCTGCTGCGCATCTTCGATCACATCGGCTATCCGCCGGGGGTCAACTATCTGTTTCTCGGCGACTACGTGGACCGGGGCCAGAACTCGATCGAGACGATCACCCTGCTGCTGGCTCTGCGGGTCAAGTATCCCGAGAATGTCTTCCTGCTGCGCGGCAACCACGAGGCGCATGCGGTGAATCGCGTCTACGGCTTCTTCGACGAGTGCAAGCGACGCTTTACGGTCAAGCTGTGGAAGAGCTTCGTCGACTGCTACAACTGCATGCCAGTGGCGGCGGTCGTCTCGGGTCGGATCTTCTGCTGCCACGGCGGCCTCAGCCCACAGCTCAAGGACCTGAGCAACATCAAGGCGATACCACGGCCCTGCGATGTGCCCGACCAGGGTCTGCTCTGCGATCTGCTGTGGAGCGACCCGGATCGGTACGGCTTCGGCTGGTCGCCGAGTGATCGCGGTGTGAGCTATCTCTTTGGCCGGGATGTGCTCGAGAAGTTCCTGCAGAAGTACGACTTCGATCTGATCTGTCGGGCGCATCAGGTGGTCGAGGATGGCTACGAGTTCTTCGCCAAGCGCCAGCTGGTCACCGTCTTCTCGGCGCCCAACTACTGTGGGCAGTACGACAATGCGGGCGCCTCGATGGGGGTGGACAAGGATCTGATGATCTCGTTCGATGTGCAGCGGCCCGGTTCGGGTCGCAAGGTTCTAATAAAGACTGTGATTGCCTCGGCCATCAAGTGACTTTGTCTCAGGCCGGGGCAGGCTTCGATGGGATTGTCATATTAAATGTTTCCGTCCGAAAACCGTTCGACTTCTAGAGCAGCAAAATTAACTTTGAGTTGTGCGCTTGATCGACGCCAGAGCAACAGAGCAACAGGAAATGTCAGCGTCTGCCGTTACGGCTGTGGCTGTGGCTGCGGCGGATGTGGGCAACATTGATCAGCTGATACTGCGGATAATCGATGTGCGACGCATCAAGCAGCTCAATCTGTCGGAGTCCGATATTCGGGGCATCTGCCTGCGATCGCGGGACGTGTTCCTCTCGCAGCCCATGCTGCTGGAGCTGTCCGCCCCCGTGAAGATCTGCGGCGACATTCACGGCCAGTTCACGGACCTGCTGCGTCTGTTCGACTACGGCGGCTATCCGCCGTCCTCCAACTATCTGTTTCTCGGCGACTACGTGGATCGCGGCAAGCAGTCCATCGAAACGCTCTGTCTGCTGCTGGCCTACAAGATCAAGTTCCCGGAGAACTTCTTCCTGCTGCGCGGCAACCACGAGAGCGCCGGCATCAATCGCATCTACGGCTTCTTCGACGAGTGCAAGCGCCGCTACACGATCAAGCTGTGGCGCACCTTCGTCGACTGCTACAACTGCATGCCCGTGGCGGCGATCGTGGACGAGAAGATATTCTGCTGCCACGGCGGCCTCAGTCCCGACCTGCTCAACATGAACCAGGTCTCGCAGCTCAGCCGGCCCTGCGATGTGCCCGACAAGGGCCTGCTCTGCGATCTGCTGTGGTCCGATCCGGATCCCAAGATCATGGGCTGGAGCGACAACGATCGCGGCGTCAGTGTCACCTTTGGCGCTGATATTGTTGGCAAGTTTGTGCATCGCCACAAATTCGATCTGATCTGTCGCGCCCATCAGGTGGTCGAGGATGGCTACGAGTTCTTTGCCAAGCGCCAGCTGATCACCATCTTCTCGGCGCCCAACTACTGCGGGGAGTTCGACAATGCCGGCGCCATGATGTCTGTCGATGAGACGCTCATGTGCTCCTTCTATGTGCTCAAGCCCTCCAAGAAGGCGGGCATGCGTAAGGTTCATTCCAAGGGATGAACGGGTGAACTCACAACTAAACGTACTCCCAGCTATCGAATATTGTGGCCTGCTGTGTTGTGCCGTTGTGTCGCTTTGCACCGTGTTGTATACAAATTGGTTGTTATAAATACCTTTGTTCCTTTGTTGTTTGTTACTTGTAGCTGATTCGGCACAGACGCAGATTGAAGGGTACCGCGCCCGCACACTGCGATATTGCAATTAATTTCTCATTGGTCTGGCACTCAAACATTTTAATCAAATGACAAAAGCCCCGAAAATAATTTATTTTGTGGCACATAATTTACAGCGCACGAGTAGCTCGCTCCCCGCCCTGGAATGGTTTATTAAATTTCGTTTGCTCGGCCAGCGACAGGCCCGAAAACCAGAAACAGGCCCCGGCTTTGTGGTGCAGTTGTCGTTGTCGTTGGTGCTGGTAGCTGGTTGCAAGACCCAACCAATCCAATCCACTCCAATCCAGTTGGCAGTTGCCAGTCGGCAGTTGGCGAACTAATAGATTTTAAATGTGGCTGTCGCTGTCAGCAACAAGAGTTGCGGATGTGTGGGACGGTGGGGCAAAGGACCGGTGGGGCAAAGGCGACGTGATAAATGCAGCTAAATAAATTGGTCAACGGGCAGGCAGTTGGGCTAACAGACAGTTTGTTGTGACAGCTGCATGGAGATATCAACCAAAACAACAGCAGCAGCAGAGGCAGATTCAGATGCAGGAAAGTTATCAATGCGAGGGCCAGAGGTGAATTTCCAAACATTGAAGGTACAAAATGTATCGAATCCACGTATCAATGTGTGGAATCGTTTTTGGCATTATTAAATCAAGCAAATAAATAAATACTTGGCACAAAAAAAGGCCATCCAAACTAAAGCTGATATATGTATCTTTAATCCCGTATATATGTTTGAAATAAAAGTAATTTAAACGTTACGATTTGAAGGACCTCATGGCCAATAGATTCTTTATACTAGTTTATATGGGTAATGGAATGGTAGAAATGGAACAAATCTACTGATCTGTGCAATGCATGTAATGCCTGCATGCCATCTAATCAGGCATTGGGATATACATATGTGAAGCAGTATCATTCCCAAGCAGTCTGGCTCTGGCTCTTGCTGTCCGCTTCAAATCTGATCTCTGCTCTGCTCTGAGCACTCAATCACTCAATCAATTGCTGGCAGAGCGCTACCCATAAGTTCATTTATTTGCCATTACATTTGAGATGCCCAAGCGAGGCCGAGCCTCGCTCCCTACAGCTCCCGCCCACATGCGTGGCTTGGTATTGTGTAATTTGCCATTAAATCGTTGTCAGCCATTTAATTGCTGGCCATAAATCTAAAACGCAATTGTTTATCGCTGGCTCTGGCACAGAGCTCCCGCTCCACACAGAGTGACCGGCCAAATGCCAGCAATTAAGACCAAATCAAATTGCCCTGCGACAAGTCTTTCGGCCGCAGAAAGTTGTTTCAGTCTTCGCCATCAACCGATGGAGCAGTCCAACCGATGGAGTCCGTGTCCAACCGATGGACTTTGTGGTGAGCGGAGGGAGACCTAATCTCGATGGCAATTTCAAATGACAAAACTGTACGGCAGGCGATTAGCCACACGGACAAATCTGCCCGAATGAGTGGGAGCCACGACTACTCCTTGCTGGATTCATTTTGTATTTGGGCAACTTAGCAGATTTCAATTTGCTTTAAGCTACGCACCGAAGAAAGGCCATGTCAAAGGAACGCATTTTGCATTTGCATTTTATTTCCAATGGCTGCCTTTTGCAATTTCTTGGAAACTTTTTTCTTCTGTGTGTAAGTTTTTTGTTTTTGTTTTTGCGTGGCATTGTTTCTGGGATTTTGCAACTTTATTCGAGCGAAAAATTGACGTGGAAAACGTTGGCAAAGCTGGTAGCTGGTAGCCGGTAGCCAGTAGGTGATAGGTGGGGAGAGAAATCTGCCCTGTCTGTCTGTGTGTCTAAAGAGTTCGAAACTAGACAGGCGCTAAGGCCAACCAAAGCACTGGAGTGCAAACATGGGCAACAAATGCAGCCAGACAGCTGGAGATGAGTGTAAGAATGCCAGACAAAACCCCACGATACTCAAGATACTCTAAAACGCAGATCTAAAGATGCCCCAAGCCGTTCTGCTTAAATCAAAAATCCCCAGGCGAGAGTGCAGCCAAAGAAAATGATCCCCAAACGCAGTGTAGCTTGAACTTTCTTGAGCCACACATTCGCTCACTTTAACGTGCTCATTTCTATTAAAAATTGTTGTGTAATTTTCGTTTGGTTTATTTACAAATCGGTTGGTTGATCGATCGAAGATCTGTGCGCGGCGGGGCTGGGGCACAGCCATCTAATTATGTAAGCATATTCTAGTGTATAAAGCTAACTAAATGTACATGCAGTGGGGCGTTGACATCGCTCGGGGCGTGGCAGGCTAGCGCAGCAGGCTGATGGCCCATGCAAGGATGAGGGTCAGACCCAGGCCCATGCCCGAGAGATGGCCCGCTGCGCCGGGCAGATTGGCCGTGTTGCAGCCATCTGTCTGGCAGACCTCGCAGTAGTCGTCGTTGCTGATCACGCACTGCACTTCACTGGCACATCCGCGGACGAGATAGCCGTCAAAGTCCTTGGCCGAGACACAGCTATCGCCGGCGTCGTAGATGGGACAAACGGCCAGGTAGTTGGGATTCGCGGAGCAGTCCAATTGTGCGGCAGAGTTGCAGATGTGGCAGCGGCGACGGCTGGCGGGGAAGATGCCGGTGTTGCACTTGTTGCCGGAGCAGACGGAGCAGCTGCCGTTGGCCTCACAGGCGGCGCCCTCGGTGCTGCTCAGAGCGCTGTGGCAGCCCCTGATCGTGTGTCCGTTCTCCAGACGGGCGACGCACTTCGAGTTGGGCGCGTGGCACGTGAGGGTGGTGTTCACAGCTTCCGGGTCTTGGGCACACTGCAGCGTCTTGCTGGAGTCGCAGGACACGCACTCATCGTCCTCGGGCAGGCGGCTCAGGTCGTTGCACTCCTTGCCGGTGCAGGTCCACAGCTGGTTGGCCTCCTGCCACTCCTCGAGGCTGGTGCTGTTCTGGCTGCTGGCGCAGCCCATCAGCTCCACGGCCCCAGCGTTGTACTTGGCGAAGCAGTAGTCCCCATTGTCGTAGGCCACACAGAACTCGGCGCGGCTGCTCGTGCAGGCGGCGTCCACGCAGACGTGGCAGCTGAGCCGATCCGCGGGATAGGCGAAGCTGTTGCAGCTCTCCGCCGCGCAGACGGCACAGTTGGTGCCGCTCTCATCGCTGCTGCAGTCATCGCGATCGTACAGCTCCTTGTCGTCCAGACAACTGCGGAGCAGGTGCTCGCCGTGCAGTGCCACCAGGCACTGGCCCTTGCACTGTCGCCGGGCCAAGTCGCTGTCCGTGGGACCCGTGATGCAAGTCGCATTCGTCTCCGAGTTGCAGTAAACGCAGCTGACCAACTCCTCGGTGTGCCAGGCATCGTTGCACTCGTTGGACTTGCAGATGGGGCACAGTGCGGGATTGTGGCGACAGTAGCGATCCTCGTAGTCGTCCACATCATCCGAGCAGCCGCGTCGACGGACGGTCACGCCATCCGCCTCGAATACGGTCTTGCAGTCCTGCTCGATGTTCCGGCTGCACGTCACAGCCGGTCCCAGCGAGCTGAGGCAGTGCTCGCCCGCGCACGTGTGACACTTGAGCGGCAGCTCCTGGTAGTAGCCGTGCTGGCCATCGTCCTGCCAATTGGCCAGATCGATGGCGTTGCACTCGCTGCCCACACAGCTGCGGCAGTTGCGGAAGTCGTTCAGGTCACAGTCTAGGGTGCTGCTGCAGCCGCGCGTGGTCACAGTTCCGTTGGTGAGGGAGGTCTTGCACGTCTCCGCATCGCTGACCCAGGCACAGGCCAGGGCGTAGGTGGGGTTCGACTCGCAGTAGGAGTCGTCCTCGGAGCTGCATGTGTAGCACACTTGCCGATCGGCCGGGAACACCTGAAAGATTCCAATGATCCGCGATTAGTACTTTCTGCCAGGATTTATGCGGCTAGGCGGGTTACTTCTCGGTTGCAGCCATCCGTTGCGCAGACCGAGCAGTTGGCATCGCTGCCCAGCAGACAAGCGGCAAAGTCCGACTGCGACAGATCGTAGAGACATCCTCTGGAGGTGGAACCATCTGCCAGAGGAGGAGGAGAACAACGATTAGCATGGAAACTTCATTTATATGCGGGCTATACTTGCCACTCAGCAGCCGTGTGGCACAGCCCGTGTGGGGCAGCTGGCTGCAGGTGTCAAAGCTGCCGATGGCCTGGGCGTTGGTGGCACAGGTGGGATCCTCGCGGGAGTCGCACACGGCACATTGCACGGGCACCGGCAGCTGGGGGGCATTGCAGTTGGCGCCCTCGCAGACGGCAATGCGCTTCGTCTTGATGACACTTTCCAGATCTTGGTTGCGGAAAGAGCTCAGACAGCCCAGCTGCTGGATGCTGTTGTCCTCGTCCATCCACAGGAAGCAGCTGTCGTCGGGCTTGTAGATGGCGCACAGCTTGGGCGAGGGATCCTCGCAGTCGTCGCCGGTGCAGGTGTAGCAGCTGAGGCGGTCCTCGGGCAGGGTCTGCACATTGCACGAGGCTCCGCTGCAGGCGGCGCAGGCGGAGTCCGCGCCCGCCGAGCAGCTCAGCCGATCGGCCTCTTCCTTGTCATCCAAACAGGTGCGGATGAGGTCGAGTCCGGAGTCGGAGCTGCCGTACAGGGCACTCATGCAGCCGCCCTGGCACTGGCGCGTCCTGTGGCCCGCACTGAGCGGCTCCCACAGGCAGCTGGCATCCTTGAACGAGTCGCAGTAGATGCACGTATCGTATTGGCTCAGGGCGGTGGCATTGTTGCAGTTGTTGGACTTGCAGGAGGGGCAGCTGGCCGCGCTGGCGGCACAGGCGGTGGCGACGCTGGCCTCCGCTTCGAGCGCGTCCTGGCAGCCGCGTTGGCTGACCACGCCGTCGGCGCCAAAGACCGTGAGGCAGTCCTGCTCGTTGTTGCCCTGGCACTTGACACTCGGAATGCTCTGCTCCTGGCAGGCGGCGCCCGCGCAGCTCAGACAGCTCAGCGGCAGATCCTGCCACTTGCCATGGTTGTCGTCCGCCTTGGCGGCCAGATCCGCCTGATTGCAGCCATCGCCATCGCAGTAGACGCACGACTTGGCGTCCGCCTCGCAGCTGAGCGAGGTGGCGCAGTCCCTGTAGGTCACGCCGTTGCGCAGATTGGTCACACACTGGTCCTCCGGCTCGTACAGGTAGCAGACGGTCAGGCTGCTCGGCGCAGAGGCGCAGTTGGCGTCAGTTTCCGAGTTGCACACGTGGCAGGAGCGGCGACCGACGGGATACACCGCCTTGTTGCATGCGTCGCCCTGGCACGAGCCGCAGCTGGCGGAGGTGCCGTTGTAGCAGGCCAGGAACTCATCCTCCTCCAGGCTGGACAGGCAGCCACGCTCGGTGCTGCCGTCGGCCAGGACACGCGAGTAGCACTCGGGCAGACCCGTCACCTCGCAGCTGACGACACTGTCCACGCTGCCGGGCGCAATGGCACAGCTGGGGTCCGTGCGGGAGCTGCAGAGAGCACAGCTCTGGGCCTCCGGCAGAGACTCGAAGCTGTTGCAATCCTCGGCGCTGCACGTGAGCAGCCGCTTGGCGCGCTGCAGCTGGTAGATGTCCGCGTGGCTGAACTCGCTCAGGCAGCCGAGGGCGTGGATGGAGCGCTGCTCATCGAACTGGATGTAGCACTGGTCGTTCTCCCTGTAGTTGGCGCAGCTGGCGGACTGCGGCGCCTGACAAGCGTCGCCCTGGCAGACCAGGCAGCTCTGCCGCGAGGCCACCAGATCCTCCGTGTTGCACTTGGCCCCATCGCAGGTGGCGCAGAACTGCTTGTTGCCGGTCTTGCACGCGTCGCGGTCCTCCTGCTCCAGGTCGTCGTAGCAGTTGCGCACCAGAGCGTAGCTGGGATCCGTCGTCTCGCCGAACAGCGGCAGGAAGGCGGACACACAGCTCTCGTGGCACTGGCGCGTCCTGCCGCTGGCGGCGGGCGTCGCCAGGCACGCGGAATTCTGGCTGGAGTCACAGACCAGGCACTCGACATACGAGTCCTGGCTGCTGGCCACGTTGCAGCCGTTGGAGTTGCAGCGCGGACACTTGGCGGGCTGCTCCTGGCAGTAGTCGGATGCCTCGAACACCTTCTCGGAGCAGCCACGCTCCGTGACGGCTCCGCTGGCGTCGAACACCGTCACACAGTTGTCGTAGCTGGTGCAGGTCTCGAGGCTCGAGGCGGCGGTGGCGGCGCACTCTGTGGCGCCGGAGCAGGTCAGACAGCTGATGGGCACCTCCTGCCAGGTGCCGGGGAAGCCATCCTGATTGATGAGCTCCAGGTCGATGGTGTTGCACCCGTTGGCGCCGCTGCAGATGCGGCACGTGCGCGAGTCACTGGGATCCGTGCAGCTCACGCTGGACGAGCAGCCCCTGTGCGTGACGCCATCGAGCAGGGCCGTCACGCAGGTATCCCCAGCCGCGTAGACGGGGCAGACGGTGCTGCTGCTGCTGCTGCCGGGAGAGGCGGCGCAGCTGGGATCGCTGGCGGAGTCGCACTGGTAGCAGCTGCGGCGATCCGCGGGGAAGACGGACAGCCCGTTGCAGTTGGTGCCGGTGCAGGTGGCGCAGAGTCCGCCGTGGGTGCCGGTGAGGCAGCCGTAGAAGTCCTCGCTGGCGAGGCTGGAGAGGCAGCCGCGGACGGTGGTGCCCTGGGCATCGATGTGGGTGACGCACTCCGTGTAGGGCTGCTCGGCGCACACGTCCGTGTCCAGCAGCTGGTTGGGATTGGTGGCGCAGCGCGGGTCCTCCAGGGAGTTGCAATGCAGGCAGCTGTTCGGGTCGGGCAGGATGTCGTAGAAGTTGCAGTTGCTGCCGGAGCACAGGAACATGAGCTTCTGGGCCACCAGCTCCTGGACGACCTGCGTCTCGAAGTCGCTGGCACAGCCCATGGCCACCACGTCGCCCGCGTTGAAGGCGAGGTAGCACTGGTCGTCGGGCCGGTAGGCCAGGCACTTGCTCGTGATCGGATCCTCGCAGTAGGAGTCGGCGCAGATGTAGCACTCCTGGGGGCTCGCGATGATGTCGCCGCCGTTGCAGAGGGCTCCCGCACAGGCCTTGCAGTTGTCGTGGCTGCCCGCGGCGCAGCTGGTGCGCTCCGCTTCGTTCAGATCGTCCAGACAGCCGCGGGTCGGCAGCAGAGCCGAGTCGGCGGCGGAGCTGCGCGGATACAGGCCCGTCATGCACTGCCCCTGGCACTTCCTGGTGCTCGTGGGCGGCTCCCAGGCGCACGAGGAGTCCTCATCCGCGTCGCAGAAGTAGCAGTCCACGTAAGAGTCCAGGCTGACGGCATTGTTGCAGCCGTCCGACTTGCACTGCGGACAGCTGTCCCTGTTCAGGTCGCAGTAGTCCGCATTGGCGGACAGCACCGAGTCGCTGCAGCCCCTGGCCGCCACCTCACCCTGCGCATTGAACACCGTGGCGCAGGTCTGCTTGTTGTTGCCCTGGCACTGGCTGGGCGCCGCGCCCACCGCAGCACAGCTGGCGGTGTCGTTGCACGCGTGGCAGCTCAGTGGCAGATCCTGCCACTTGCCGGGCTCGCCCACATACCCGGCCTGCAGGTCCACATCGTTGCAGTTCGGCTCGGCGCAGATGCGACAGCTGCCCGCCTGACTCTCCTCGCATCTGATCTCCGACTGGCAGCCGCGTCGCGTGCGACCCTTGGCCAGGCTGGTGACGCAGGCGTCCTCCCTGTCGTAGGTGCGACAGTAGCTGCCGTAGCCGGCGGGTGCCGCGGCACAGTTGGCGTCGCTGCTGGAGTCGCAGCGCAGGCACTGCAGCCAGTCCGCGGGATACACCTCCGAGTTGCAGCCGTTGGTGCTGCAGATCTGGCAGCTGCTGCTGCTGCCGCTGGCGCACTCGTCGAAGAGCTCGTCATCCGTGTCCATCAGGCAGCCGCGGTTCAGTACGCCGTCTGGGGGATACAACAGAGTTTAACGCGACGTTTAACCAGAGGTTGGGCACTAATTACCTTCGTTGATGTGGCTGTAACATTCGGGATTGATGTAATGCTGGCAGACAGCCGCCGGTAAGGTGGCATCGCCGGCCACACAGCCAGCGTCGCCGGTGGAGTTGCAAATGTTGCAGGCCACACCGACGGTGTTGAGCTTGTCCTTGGTGTTGCAGTTGTCGCCGGCGCACAGCAGCAGATCGCGGCGATTGGCCAGCAGGAAGGCGTCCTCCAGATCCGAGGCACAGCCCATACTCTCGATGCTGAGGTCGCCCACATGAATGTAGCACTGGTCCGCGTCCCGATAGCCGAGGCACTGCTGACTGACGGTCTCCGCGCAGTCGCTTCCCACACAGAAATTGCAGCTGAGGCGGTCGGCGGGCACATCGGCACTGTTGCAATTGGCGTCCGAGCAGGCCACACAGTGCTCCAGGGTGCCGGCGGTGCAGGCCAAGCGGTCGTCGTACTCCAGATCGTCCAGGCAGCCGCGGGCCAGGTCGCGGATGGCATTGGCCTCCGAGCTGCGCGGATAGAGGCCGGTGAAGCAGCTGCCCTGGCAGGAGATGCTCCGCGTCACGTCGCTCACCTGGCGCACGCAGGCCGCCTGATCGGCGCCGTCGCAGAGGAGGCAGTCCACGTAGGTGTCCAGCTGCCTGGCATCGTTGCAGGCCGTCGACTTGCAGAACTTGCACTGGCCGGGCTGCTCGTCGCAGTACTGGGTGAGGGCCGCGTCCGCGTACAGCTCGTCCGTGCAGCCGCGATGCACCACCAGACCCGCACTGTCGAAGACCGTGTCGCAGTTCTGGGCGACGTTGTCGACGCACTTCTTGAGGGCTCCCAGGCTGGTGCCCTGGCACTCGGTGCCGTTGCACGTGTAGCAGTTGACGGGCGGCGTCGCCCACTTGCCGGGATAGCCAATGAAGGCGCTCTGCAGATCCACCACGTTGCAGTTGTCCTTGCCGGCGCAGAGGCGGCAGTGCTGCTTGTCCGAGTCGTCGCAGGTGAACTCCCGCTGGCAGCCGCGATAGGTCTCCCCGTTCACCAGCTTGGCGCTGCAGCCCTCATCCGCGAGATAGTAGGGACAGACGCTGGCTGCATTGGGTGCGGCCGAGCAGCTGGGATCCGTGACAGAGTCGCAGCGCTGGCACCGGCGACGATCGGCGGGATAGATGGCCGCGTTGCAGAGATCGCCCTCGCAGACTTCGCAGGTGCCGTTGCCCGCCAGGCAGGCGGTCAGCTGCTCGCGGGGCAGGCTGCTCACACAGCCGCGTTGTGTGATGCCATCTAGAAGGAAGGGTGGGGAAGGGAATGCTTTCATTTCTCTGGGCTCTGAACTGGACTGGCGCCCACTCACTTGTCACTCGCTTCATGCAGCTGGTGTAGGGCAGGACGCCGCAGGTGCCGATCTGTGTGACCTTGCTGGGCTCCACGGCGCAGTTGGCATCCTCCGAGGAGTCGCACGACAAGCACCTGGTGGCCGTGGGCAGATTGTCGAAGAAGTTGCAGTTGGTCTCGTTGCACAGGAGCAGCGAGTAGAAGTTCTCGTCCACGAATGCCTCCTCCTGGTCGGACACACAGCCCATGGACGTGATGTCGCCATTGTCCTGGTCGAACAGGATGTAGCACTGCTCCTCGGCATCGTATTGACTGCACTGCGCGGCACTGGGATCGGCGCACTCATCGCTGCTGGCACACTGGTAGCAGCTGAGAGACTCCTCGGCCAGCTGCGCCACGTTGCAGTCGGCTGTGTCGCAGGCCACACAGTCACTGTCCTCGCCGCTGATGCACCGCTGCTGATCCGCCTCGTCCTTGTCGTCCAGGCAGCCGCGCACAGTGTCGTAGACGGTGTTCTGGCTGGCGCGCGGTCTCAGGGCAGTCATGCAATGGCCGTTGCAGGCGCGTCTGGCCACAACGGCCGCTGGATTGCGGGCACAGTCGTCGTTCTCGGCATCGCAGTAGAGGCACTCAGTGTAGCTGTCCAGGGATCGGGCCTTGTTGCAGCCGTTGGAGTTGCAGTTGTGGCAGCTGCCGCCATTGGCATCGCAGTACGCGCTGAAGGACTCCTCCAGCAGCTGGCTGCAGCCCCGGGCGGTGACCACGCCCGTCGCATCGAAGATGGTCATGCAGTACTCCGCCTCGCTGGCGCAGGATACCTCCTCGATGGTGCTGGCCGCACAGGCAGCGCTGTCCGGGCAGCTCTGGCAGCTGAGCGGCAGCTCCTGCTGCCAGGGCCCCGGATTGCCGTCTGCCAGGCGCTTCAGATTGGCCCTGTTGCAATCGGAGCCGGAGCAGAGCTGGCACCTCTGCGGGTTCTTCGAGTCGCACTCGAGCGAGGCACTGCAGCCGCGCTGGGTGTTGCCCGCCCGATCCAGGCTGCTCACGCACTGCTGGCTGTCGGTGTGCAGCAGGCAGAGGGCAGCGGAGGCTGGCGAGGCCTCGCACTCGGCGTCCTTGCTGGAGTCGCAGGTCTGACAGCTCAGGCGCTCGCTGGGCTGCAGCTGTTGGGGACAGGCATAACGCGGTTAGAAGGATATTCCCAGGCAAGAGGCGCTCTTGCTATATTCACCTGCAGGTTGCAGTTCTCGCCGGAGCACTTGGCGCACTGCGTGGTGTTGCCCTCGCGCAGGCAGTCCAGATAGTCGGCCCCCTCGAGACTCGCCAGGCAGCCGCGTTCCGTGTGTCCGCTAGCCAGAATCCTGGCGTAGCAGTCCGTGTTCACCGCATTCGCGCACTCCGCCTGGGACTCGACCTGGTCCGGATCGACGGCACAGTCGGCGTCAGTGAGTGAGCTGCAGAGTTTGCAGCTCTGGGGCGTGGGCAGGGCGCTGGCCACATTGCAGTTGTCCGCCCCGCTGCAGTACCAGAGGCGTTTGCTCTCATCGAGCAGCAGCACATCGCTGACATTGAACTGGCTGAGGCAGCCCTGGGCCGTGCGCGTTCCCGTCTCGTCAAACTCGATGAAGCAGTGCTCCACGTCATCGTCGGCGGGAACGGCGCGGCAGGTCTGGGGCTGGGGATTGGAGCAGTCGCCGCGGCAGGAGTTGCAGCTGTCGCGGACGCCCAGCTCCACCTGGTTGCAGCTGGCGCCCGTGCAGGCAACACAATTCGGAAAGGCTCCCTCGGCACAGGCCTCGCGATCATCGTAGTCCAGATCGTCCAGGCAGCTCCGCACAAGCTCCAGTGGCGCCTTGGCATCGCTGGTGGTGGGATACAGGGCCGTGATGCACTGCTGGTTGCATCGTCGCCGATTCGTCACCAGCTCAATGTCAAAGACGCAGTTATCGTCGCTCTGGGCGTCACAGTACACGCAATCGACCAGCTGCGCGTCGGTCTTGAGGCTGTTGCAGCCGCTGGAGCGGCACTGGTAGCACTTGTCCTGATCCGCCGAGCAACTCGCCACCAGGTCGTCGCTGCAGCCGCGCTGCACCACAGCGCCGTCGCTGTCGAAGATCGCCACACAGCTCTGGGCATCGTTGTCGAGGCACTTGCGCAGTGCGCCCGAACTGGCGGCGCATTCCGCCAGGCTGTCGCATTCGTAGCAGTTTATGGGGCCCGTGTGCCAGTTGTGGATGAAGGGATCTGCAAAATGGCCTTGGTTAAAACTTTCGGATGCAAGGCTTTGGGCTGGCCCCAAACTAATCGAATTCCAGCGAAAATCAATGCAATGAAATGCCAAAAATGCTATCACCACGCGGTCTGTTACGTATTCGCAGTGTTTATGGCCCCTCCGGCAATCGAATTAGTTGCTTATTTATGGGTACGAGTATATGGGATGTTGCCGCTGCTCCGGCACGAGCGTGGCTTCCTTATCGCCACTATAAATTAGTAATTGCCTTCGGAGGCCCATAAACTGTCAATTGAATGCCGATCGTCGGTTAATCTATATGGCACCCGTATTTAGATGCAACGAAACAGTCGAATGTCCTCCACATAATGTGTGCAAAAGTGAAAATGTGGAGTTTCGGTTGCCCTCTATATTAATGGGGCGCTACATTATGCATTATGTAACTGCTGAGTGCAAATAGAACGTAACCAAGGAGCGCTTTAATAGCTGACAGACTCAACTAAATGCATAGCATGGGAGTGTTCCCATGTGCCGTTTGACGGTCTCTAATCATGCTGGAAATACTAGTGAAAAGTTGCGTTTAATTTACAGAAAATTAAAGCTAACACAAGCTTATTGGGAGTACAATTTTCGCCAGTGGTTTCCACGTAACAAGTGAAGTTAAAAGTTAATTCTTCCAGCTATTAAGTTGCGTTGAACTTTCATTTTAAATTCCCATTTAAAAGGGGAATTTATTTGAAGCAGCTTCAACGAACCCTTTAAAGTTGTGCTTGGTTTGAGATATTTTCAAGAGCTGTAAGCCACATTATCCGCACATGAAAAAGTTCGCACACTTCAAGATTTATACTCGTAGAAATTTCTGTTCAAAGTCCACGGCAATTTTAATCGTTCACAAAATCCACTTAATCCATTTAAATCAAGAGCACTCGAGCCTTCGAGTGCTACAACACAACAGATATGGCAGCCATCCTCTAATGAGGAAATGAAAGGGTTCGAATACATGCGAAAGCTTTTCCCCACATGTTATCACAATTGGACATACATATGTATGTATGTCGGCGTGAATTGGTTTAGTTTATTGCAGAGATAAAGCCTTAATAGAGCCATATAGAGCACATGACGCATAAATGTCAGTGTCGGTTTCCTTTTAGTTTCTGTTTTAGTAGGGGAATAACACACAAGCAGATAAGATAGGGCGAACACTTTGGACACTTTTAGTTAGGACTTCAGGACACTGATGATTCGTCTCTCGTTGATCCATAAATTTATTTATGCAGTTTTTGCATGATTTATCCAGTTTATTTTCATTCATCTTTGGGCACACACTTGGGCACTGTCATTTCACTTTCACTTTGGGCTTATCCTTTGTCCCTTAAGGGGGGCTGTCGTACACCTACCATTGGCACTTGATTGATTTGCACTTAGTACAAGAAGCAGCAAGGCTGCTCCTGCAGCGATTACTTTCATGATCGATGCGAGGGCTCTTTTTCAAAAACCCTTTTCTTGACCGTGGGCACTCGCGTATTACCAACAAAAATGGATTCGGGCAACTAATTTCGTGCTGGTTGCGGCGAGGCTTTTTATAGATTCCACAACGACAAGTGAAAAGCGCCAACGATCGATCGGACGGACCGTCCTATCGCGGCTGTTTGATTATTGCTGTATATTATTGGCCACAGCGATTATATGGGGGTTTTCTGTTGCTATAGCTCTATGGCCGATAGAGCGATTTCGCAGTCCACCCCCCGATTATTTATAGCCGAGTGCGAGGGGTGGGAATTAACATAAAAAAAAGCAAAAACAACTGCACCGATAAGCCCATCATAATCGAACGAAATGCGAGTCTAGAACACGTTCGATAAGGCTCGCGATGGACATGGCCCATGTACACATTTGCAGGTATATTTGCTGATTAGACGGGCTTAGCCCAAGAGCTCCGGCAAACTCCTCTGCTCTCCAACTAAATGCTGTGCAAACTGCATTTGATTTTGTCCGTAGTTACGTACCAAATAAATGCACTTCAAAGGCACTACGCGTATCAGCCAAAGAGGAGCACTCCATCGGGTTCGATACCGATAGTTCCATGCATCCCACAGCTGGCTCTTTCCCAGAGCTACATATGACCTATTGAGTCGTAAATCTTTTTGGCGTGGAATGGAAAACCCCAGATATAGGTTTCCTGGAAATCTTCTGTAATCTTTAAAGGCCTATTCATTTTAAAAATATGTTCAGTCATCTGTTGAAAAGTGATGGCGACTCTTTGTGAAGGGAATTAATTAATTAATTGGTGAATTTATTTAATAATATATACGTACATATGTATGTATGTATGCATTCTTTTTATCAAATAATATAGCGACTAAAGCCAGTTGAATGCACTCGTCGTTCGGGTGTATTTAAAGCTCTGAGTCATATCCAGATTATTCATTGAACACAATTCCCCATAAATATAATACCAATTTAAAACCCATTTCGGGAATACCCTTATGGCACTGAAACATAGATTAATCCCAGTGATTACCAAGCGGTTACCAAGCACTGAAATCAAAAATAGGAAATATGGGAATTTCCCAATCAATTTGATAATCTTTCATAATCGAAGATAACTTGAAATTCGTGTTAAGAACAAGTGAAAATAAATTAAATCGGCTTTGATTTCTGGATGATCTAATTGAACAATTTCACAATTAATTTTAAGATTATGTTATGTATGTATGTATGTTTGTAGTACCATAATATTATATTCCCTATCGAATTGAATAGCAGATTTAACGTCATAACTTTGGGGGTAATCTTGAGCCCAAATAGATTCCAAATATTACACAAGCAAACAGCCAACAACGAACTTTGGGTAGTTGGCTCTATTAAGTCATATACAAGCTATGTCACATATTCGTGTAGATTGCGGACACAATTTATTGGATGCCATAAAAATTAGTTTAACAATACAATAAGTAGATTAGGTTACGGAGAAGGCCGTGGGAATTAAAGCTAAAAGCATAAACGAATTTTGGCATTATTTATGAAGGGTGTAAACAAATACTGCCAATGGCACTATGATCACCCGAATGGCGGAGGAGTGCAAACTGTAAGCAGCATTGGGCTTGGCTGTCGTTGGTGGGGCTGTGGGTGCTGTGGGTGTTGCGGTTGAGGGCTGTGGCGAAGCTGTTGTTGGTTCTTGTGTGGTTGGTGTTGTCTGTGGTGAAGCGGTGCTTGGCGTCGCTGTGGATTGTGTTGTTGGTGTACTCGTTGGTGTACTCGTTGTGGAAGTAGATTCTGTTGTGGGCGCCGGAGCTGACTCGAAGTCGATTATTTCATCGTTGCAATGTGGTCGCTCGAGTGGATCGCACAGCTGGCAGCTGCCATTGGACAGGCAAGCCAGTTGATCCGAAAGGCTTAGAGAACAGCCCCGTTCCAGGCGCTCATCGACCAATTTCGAAAAGCAAAAACTTCTACCGGTTCGTGCGATGGGACAGCGTTGGGGTATCAGCACCTGAGGGGCATCCGCACATTGCTCATCCTGTAGGACATTATTATTATAAGTGAATCAACCTTTGCACTATTGAAAACTTCACCTCGCTCTCCGCACACTGAAGACAGGCGGCTCTCTCAGGTGCCACAGTGTTGCACTGGTCGGACACACAGATTTCACAATCGACTTCCTTCGAGGGGCCCTCACACTGTTCCCTCCAGCTGTCCTCGAGACCCTCCAGACAGCCCTGGGCCTGGACTATGCCACCCTCGAAGACACTCGCACAGGCGTCCAGTCGATCGGAGCACTGCTCCTCCGCCTGGTAGCTGCTTCTCTGGCAGTTGATGCCGCGACAGTAAACACATTTCTCCAGCGCCAACGCCGAGTTGCTCGCCAGGAGCAGCCCCACGAGAAGACCAGCGAGAGCGGTACACTGGGGGTTTGACATTGCAGAAGACGAATCAGGCATTGGAAGGCCCTTCACTGGCGCCCATCGCTTTATATAAATTCTGGCTATTCGAGAGTCTTCTGTTGTTTCAGCTCAAGTGGGCAAACAAGCCGCAATCTACAAGTCGGTGACATCTCTTCAGATTTGCAAAAACAAGCCTGTTGTCTTCGCGGGGTTGCCTAAGCACCCCCCACCCGACACTCGAGTGGGCGATTCCTCGATTAGGCATGAGTATAGGTATAAGAAGTTCCTTAGTCACGAGCACATAAACAAGTTAACAATGGTAATGGAATTTTTTCCATTCCATTAGCCCGTTATCTAAGTTCTTTAGATTAAATGCAATGGATCGAATAGGTCTTCGGGCGCAACTCTAATTGAAGGTTAATTGCGAACAGATGACGTGGAAATGACCACAAAGGGCATTGGAGAATGTCACAGCTGACTTTTACAGGGAGTTCACATGCCACAGTTGATTTGTGATGGTGATGTGTGACTTACAACTCTTCCATTTTCCATTCAGATAGATAGCTAACAGCAAATATTTAACGACATTTGATCAACAGTAATTTTCCCACAAGTAAATAAATCAATATATATTCGTATAGCATCTACCATGTATATAACAAGTAAATTAATCAATATACAATTCGTTTAGCATCTATCAGTCTTGCCAAAACTAGTAGGCAATGCTTTATATTCCCTTTTCTATTCGCGATTCGAAAAAAGAACATTTTCAATGGCTACCAAATGTTTTGCCTCCCCTGTTTCTATGCCATCATCGATCGAGCTTAAATAATTATAATTATATATAATATATAAATCTCCAGGCTGTGAATATATTTATATAATATATATATATAATATAATATATAATATAATTATAATTATCTGTTGTAAGAGATCATTTTTATGCCAATTAATTTTGCATTCCTTGAATAGTTTCGTATGCCCGAATCAACAGCATTTGCTTGCTTGGCTGGAAAACTGCTAACCGATTTATGTGCTTTATTTATATTTATCCCAAGCTCAAAATGTCTTTAATTTTATTATTTTATGTTATCCCAAACGTTCGTATTTAATCAAGAAATTATCTGAGAAAGCGAGTGAAACGATTGCCGAGGGTCGAAGCTCCGGCAATATTGACGGCATTGCAGTTGCGGATGTCACCCGGTGAGCACAGCAGGCAGTTGGCATCCCCCAGGCAGCTCTGCTGGTCGGTCTCCGTGGTGGCACAGCCTCGCTGGGTCGTGCTGCCCGATGACTTCACATAGCAGTACGAGTTGGGGGCAGTGGGAGCGGCACAGCGAGCGGCCTCCAATGCAGCGGCATTCTCAGCACAATTGGCGTCCTTTACAGAGAGCAGAGATTAACGAAATGTATGGAGAGACGTTGTGCCCTGCCTTTACCTTGCTGGAGTCGCACTGGATGCAGGCATACTTAGCCGAGCCCACAGTGTTGCAGCGATTGGTGTTGCACTTGTGCGAGGAGTGGGGATCGTTGCTGCGTGCACGCAACGCGTTGGGGATCTCCAGAGAACAGCCCTTGAACAGGACCTCGGCTGTAATGGTTCGTGGGTTCAGGGGTTATCTTGTGCTCCGATTGGCCCTTGCCACTCACCTTCATCGAAGACGGTCACACAGTAGTCCAGGGAGTCCACGCATGCCTGCTCCTTATGAAGCGAGCTGCGCTGGCACTCGGCGCCCTCGCAGCTGTGGCAGGTGAGTATGGTGTTGCCTGCCGCGTGTGCCGCCAGGCAGCAAACCGCCAGCGTAATCAGGATTGCTGTGTCTTTCATTCTGTTGCCTCAAATGTCGAGCAATTGGCCAATGTGCTCGGCTTTTATACCGCCAGCCACTCCAAATGGCCAGCTGGAGGGCACTCAAGTGCGGTCTCCTCCCCACTTCCCACTCCCCACTCTGCGAGTGTGCAAATGTGTGTAAATGGCCAAGCACTCGAGTGGGCTGTGTGAAGAGCCGACAGCACGGGACAGTGGCATAGGCACAGCACATGATATAGTCACACTATCGCGGGCCTCGCGATTGTCGGATTCAAGGAATTGCAAATGATTTAAGCGACAGAGAAGGCGATAGATAATCAATGTTAGACAGCTGTGGAACTAGTCGTACCCCGTCTGCCGACAAGAGAAGATCTTAGAACTGGACAGGCGAATTCTTTAATCCTAGAGCATATATAAGCTCCTTCTGCCAACTCTATTGGTAGCCAGGAGAGAGATTACAGCTGTCTGTCCGTATTTATATCCTCTTTTATGTGTTAGTGAGATTTCTCAGAAAAATACCTGACTAAACACAATCAAACGGGCTAACGAAGCGTCGCTATTCGATTGACCATCACTGTATATACAGCCGTTTCTTTCTTTTGGAGTGCTCTCTACAGAACTCCCTACGATTCCATTCCCCACAATCACATGCTACTCAACTGACAGACTAATCGAGTATTTGGTCAAATAGAAATAGGGAAAAGCATTCGTTGGGTGGGGGCGATTGATTAATTCGCATTTATTTGGATTTGATTCTGTCACAAAAGATGGCAAATAACTAATTGACCAAGAGCAGGGTCAGCAGGCTAAGGAGAGCCAAGCTCAGGCCTATTACCTTTTGGCCTTGTGCTGCGGCCGATTTGGCGTAGGCCAAGTTGAAAGTGTTGCAGGCCACGGATTCGCCAGAGTTATCGGGCAGGCAGAGCGAGCAATCTTTGCTCTCCAGGCAGCTCTTCTGCTCCTTCAGGGACAGGGCACAGCCGCGCTGAATGTGCTCGTCCACGACCTTGACGTAGCAGTAGGAATTGCTGGAAGTCGGCAGGCCGCACTGCGATGCCTTCAATGTGGTGGTGCCGCCCTCGTTGCAGGCCACTGACTAGAGTAGGTGGAGAGAGTATATCAGTAGAGCATTGCACTGGGAAAGGTATGCGAGGAGAAACCCACATCAGATCCGCTGCATTGAATGCACTGGAAGTCGCTGCGTCCCTGATTGTTGCACAGTTCGCCGCTACATTTGTGGCACTCCGGACTCTTAGCCTGGCACTTGGCCTGGCCTGCCAGGGAGATCTGCGACAGACAGCCCCTCTCGCTGACAGCAACTATGGACGAGACGATATTAGGCCTTGAATGGCTAGGGACTGGGACTGTGCCCAACAAAACTCACAGTCCTCGTAGATGGTCACACAAATGTCCAGTCGATCGGCGCAGCCGATGGTCACATTCTGTTTGGTTGTCCTCAGACAGTTGATGCCCTCGCAGCTGTAGCACTGCGGCGGCTCTGCCGTATTCTGCAGCTCTGGCGACTCCCAGGCAAGGGCCTGAGGGGCGACCAGAAGAGCCAGCAGACAGGCAATCAATCCAGACCAAATTGGCAGCATATTTCTTCTAGGGGATAGTGGTACAACCAGCTGCTTTGCTAAACCGAAAAGAACTGATACTGAACTGCAATTGGATTTTGAAAACACCACACTAAAATTCACAATTATTTTGCGCCACTTGAGACCGTGTTCCCTGCCCCCCAGCCCAATCCACTCAATCACACAGCCATTGATAACGAAAAAACTACGAATTTTATGGTTGATTTATTTTGACTAAGGGTTACCGCAACCTCGGAAGAACACCCTCAATATGGGTGGTACAGAGAGGTGCTATTAAAAAGGATTAGTGGAAACAATTGGGTCCTTTAAATTGTCCCTACTAATTATGTTCCCAAAGCTCTTCGCGTACCAAAGATCTAGGAGGCAAAAAACCGACAGAAAAAGTGCTCTTCGAATTATTTTTTGAAACGAATTCAGTATACCCTGGGCATACACAATTACCAGGAATAATGATATGGTTCTGGGGCATACAATTTCAAGATGTTTCCTTCGATTAGTACCGATTTGAAGTATCACGAAACGCTTTGTGTTTGCATGACCATTGAAGTGGATTCGCAGCTGGGATTGTTGGAAATCTTATCTGTCTTTGGGGCATGGAAAAAATGGAGCAAACGTTAACTGGATGATAGCTGGATGACCATGACTAATACGCATGACTGCCCAACGATTTCATTGAATCAAATATGATTTATAAACATTTGTTTTGATTTTAATAAATATTAAACTTTTCCACGTTCTTTTGTGTTTTTATTATCAACTTTTTGTCGATTCCTTAACTAAAATGAACAATTTCTTTCAATTGCCCATCGCCGGCCAATGGGTATTTTATTTTCCACGGGGTTATCTTTGACTTATCGCCGCGGATCGGTGTGTGTGTGTGTGTTGAGCTGTGTTGTTGCAATCAATTTTTATGACACACAAACAAAAAATATAATCGATAGATATGGCTGAGTAAGACATTTGTGCTTTTAATTGATTGAAGTGCGCCTCTACATAAGCTCTGACGAACGTTGCTTCCATGTACAGTGTACACAGATTGTACATGGTGATGGGTACATGTTCTGTTGATAAAACTGCCTCAAGCGGAGTAGAAGCGGCAGAATAGTTTCGGCTTACGGGCCAACCACATTCAATTATATAAGATTTTCCTTTGGTTTTGCATGCCGCAATTGAAAACTTTTTGCGGAAAAACTTTAAGGGTAGGGTCACACCCGGCCAAAAGTTTTTGTTGGACTCGCGCACAAATTAAAGCACAACTGTACTTATTTGCATACATTTACAGCAGATTTTGGAAGGAAACCAACACGAGGGGATTACGTTACACAATCGCAAAAGCAGGGACGGGCGGACGGACGCTAAACCCCCGAAATGGAAAAAAGAAGCGAAAATAATACGGAAAAATAACAAAGAAATATGCAAAGCAGATGAATTGGGGGGATACGAATGCGTAAAGGAAAACGAAAGGAGCAGAAACGAAAACGTAAAACGTGAAACTGGAAAAACTGAAATCGTTGTAAAAATTGCGAGCTGCAGAGGGCGAAGGTGGGCCGGGACAAAAAGTTGCACTGGGGAAGGGCAAACGACACAAATGAAAATGAGTGTGGGACAGATTGGACAGACAGTACAATGGGATGGGGATGGGGATCCACTCAACGGTATATAAAAGGAAAACGGAATGGAAACGGAGGGGCAAGACCAAGCTGATGGAGCAACAGATGTCCGGAAGATCCGTCTAAGATGGTTTGCCCTTTTGCCTTCTCCTCCTGCACCTTCTGCGCTGTCTGCTCACTCAGCTCTATTTCCATATCGTTATCTTCTGTGTACTCCTCTGAAAACTCTTGGGAATCGATCTCTTCCTTGAGATTTACTTTCTCCCCTCTTTGCCCCGCAACGTCCTCCCTGCCCGCCTGCACTAACTTCTTGGGAGTGATGTAGAATTTTCCCCTGGGTCCACCCAGTACGATTTCATTGCGATCCAAGCATTTGATTGTCTCCACTCGAGGCATGTGCCTGCTGCTCCCATCACCGCTGACCACAAACTGGAACTCATCCAGTCCGGCACAGACGGCCGAGTAGATGCCCCATCGGCTGACCACCACCAGGCCGCCATTAAATTCCGTGTGGTGCCTGAGCAGGCGTCGCATCACCCCCTCGGCAGCCTTGGCCGGCGACTGTCCGGCACGGAGAGCCTCGACGGACAGCAGGGCGGGCAAAAAGCGCATCAGGACATCGCCATCTCCGGTGGCCAGGGCGCCGCCCACTTTGTTGTCGGCATAGATGCCAGCTCCGGGCACAGCCGCATCGCCCACGCGGCCGGGGATGCGGAAGCGTGCACCGCTGGAAAGGCTGGCCGCATGGATGTAGCCCTTAATGTCCAGGGCCAGGAAGCCCACCTGATCGTAGTGGCCCTGCTCGATGGGATACTCCTGACGCAGCTGACGCTGGTGCTGCTCCTGGGGCAGCGGCGAGTACGCACCGCAACTGGCACTGGCCCGCGGCCGCACATTCCGCCAGAAATTGGGCTGACAATTAGCCAGTCGCCAGGCGAGCAGAAGCCCTTTGGCGGTCGAAGTGGAGATGTTCTCTTTCTTGTGCCCCATGGCCTCGGCAAACCCGGCAGCTGCCTCACCCACCAGCAGGGAGTGGTTCGTGTACCTCAGCACATCGTGCGCCACTCCGATAGCATTGCGTATGCCGGCCAATGCGGCCACAGCGCCGTAACGCATGTCGCTGCCATCGATGAGGGCCGCTTCCAGGGTGATTCCGCCAGAGGTGTCGGGCGCGGATGCACCGCTGAGTAGGCGGCCACAGTTGTCCGCATCCTGGCAGTGCATACAGCCTCGAATCACAGACTGGCGCGTCTGCTGGGCGCCCGTCCGGAGCACGAGCCATGCCTCGCGATTCGCATCCGTGTAGTTCCCAGTGCTGATCATCAGCGGAAGAAAGCGCTTCAATGGGTTCGAGTGCTGCGATTCGTTCAGCAGCAGCAGCAGCAACAGCAAAATAATCAGAAGCTGTGCGCAACAGAAGTAACTCATGACTGAAACCAAGAGCAGGGCTGGCAATCCTTTTAACAGCTCTGATTCTGATTCTCGACTCGATTAGTAATCCCCAAATGAACCAAACAAACCGAAAACTGTTCCACGAGGGCAGAAACTGCCCAAGAAGTTGCCAACTTTTCAAATTAAAGGCAAATCAATACGAAATCAGTACGAGTAGTGCGCCAGAACAAGCGTCAACACAACTCACCAAAGACCAATTAAGATTCATGAATAAGTCAGACATGGATTTTACACCTCCTCGGATACATTTCGTGCGTATAGCTCAGCCACTGGATTTATTTGCCACAGAGCAGTAAACAATTTGCAAGTAATTATCATATTGTCATCGGGCGTTGTCAGCGGTAGGCCAGATACTCGAAATGTCAGACAAACTCATAAGATACAAGTATTTGTTATGCATCGAACTTTTGTCTTTCTAGCTGCCTGTGTGCGTATCTGTGTGGGGTGGGGTGGAGTTTGTGCACACACATACATATATGTATACGTATTTATGCATATCTGATGGAAACAAAACTTTTATTTGGAAATCGCATAGAGAGGGAGAGAAAGAGACTGAGAATGGAGTGGAAAATTGCCAATTGGTTCACCCACTCGACCTACCTCCTGTGACTACAGTGTACAAATCTCGGCAAAGGTGCGTTTCAGCACTATAAGTTGCTTGTGGGCTCACTAAGAATCAGTTAACGAATAATCGCAAATATCGCCAAGCGGTGTTTTACCTTTTAGTGTTATTTTGGTTTAGTTATCGAATATAAATTACAGTTCATTACAGCCATATAGTTACGTTGCGCACTGTAGCTACTCTTCATAGTTTTTGGTGTCAATAATTTAATGCTGATTGGAAATTTTGCCCACCGTTTGCTAGATTTGTGTCCCAAGGGTGCCATCTCCCCAGCTGGCTCCCCATCCCTGCTGGCCCGCCGCCTCTTTCCTCCCCATCCACTTATCAAAAATGCTATTTTCTCACAATTGGCTTCAATCATGCTGGCCATATGCATTGACTATTGATTGATTGATGAAGGACCGAGCAGCAGCACCAGTCGTGGTTGGGGGGCGTTTGCTAGTTTCATAAATCCTTTTGCGTTCAGTCTTTCGATTTCCTTTAGGCCGGCCACCGCCCACCCATGTTTTTGGGGCGGCCTGTGGTTTCTGTGCCTGTGTCCCTCCATCTAGTTCTCTCTCTCTCTAGTGAACTGTATGGGGCGGCCTCTTCTCTTCACGCTTGTAATTGCGTTTATTGTGCGTTTGAGATTTGTAATTCGCTCGATGCGTGTCAGTTCATCAGTGCCTAGTGCTGGTGCTGGGGCTGGGGCTGGTGCTGGTGCTGGTGTATGCTTGTGGTCCTCGTTTGCCGTGTTGATTGAAAATAGCTCAAGTAATTGACACTTTATTGGCTGTTGCTGGCGTTGTTGGCGCTGTTGGCGTTGTAGCTGGCTTGTTACTGGATGACGTTTGGTGTTTGGATTGAGTTTTGAAGCCGAAATTGCAAACTGTGGTCATAATGAATGACTACGAAATGCGGTTAGATGCTGTCAATGTGTCGGCAATGGGAGAGCGGAATGTAATTATGAAGAGAACTAGGTCGAATGCAAAACTAGAATGCAAGTCGACCATGGAACGAATTATCATTCGAACAAATTGATGAATATAGACGCTGGAAGAGATGTACTGCTTCAGCATTGAGATCCTTTCAGTTTAGTTTTGAGTAATTTGAATATTAGATGCAGTGGTTTAACTCAAAATATACAAGTGTCTGTGGCAGCCACTAAGGCGGAGTGAAGAACAGAGTGAGAGCTCGGCTTGAGTGTGTTTCGCACCACTTTTCAGGTCAACTAATGGTGGCATTTTGGCAAAGGCAAAGGCAAAGGCAACATCCAACAACAACAACAACAACAATAATCATGTGAAGAACTTTCGACTGGAAAAGTGAATTTGCTTTGGGGGCCATTTTGCGGCATTTTCCGTTTCTTTGGTGGCGCCTTTTGCCGGGCTTGCTATGCGGTCTGTGCTTTGGCGTTTTATTCACTTTTTGCTACACACACAGAAAGAAACACACAAAACTCAACCCATTCCGAAAGCTTCCATCCGGGCCAACTGCTGCCGCGTTTACCTTTTGCCGTGTGCCCCTCGAAACCGCTCGACACAAAGTGGTGCTCGTGGTTGCGTCCAGGCGTAAAAGTGTTTGTAGCCGCCAGAGCAGCCATCAGGCTTATTTTGCCACTGAAGAGCCCCAGCGGACGTGCCCTCAAGGGAGGGCGGGAGCAGTAGGGGCAGGCGGTGGGGGCTCCAGGTGTGCTCTTGTGTGTGTGCCGCATTTGGGTCAGGGTGCGGGCGGAGGAGCAGACTCAAAGATTGTGGCTGACATAGAAATGTCGCGAGAAGTGGGTGAAGGCTGTACGGCAGGCACAGGCACAGGCACAGTTGGCACTTTCAGAGAAGAGAAAGTGAAAGGCTTGTGGACTCTACTTAAAATATCAGCGTCTTCGGAAGGATGTCCGTAAATTATTAACCAACTGGAATCTAAAATGCAATTAAAACTGGCAAGCCAATCCAACTATAGCAGCATTCCAGCTGGAACTCAGCCATCCGCTGCCATAATCTTTGGAAATAGACAACTTGGTTAATCATCAGAGATCCCCCCAAAGGCCAGACCAGTTTCGATGGACACCCAACGCGATACACAGCGGAGCGGATAGAGAGTTGGTCTGGGATTTGGCTAGTTGTCAGTGCCTTGGGTGGGCAATTTTAAGCAGAGCAGCGACATCCAACAATCAAAACTGCCATGATTAATGTCAACACAATTGACATAAAGCATTGGCCATGGCCAACAGTGGAAAGCCCCCGGGCAGGCAACTGGAAAAACTCGAATTTGACAGGGGCAGGGACAGAGCTGGCACAGGCAAGTGCTGGATGCAATTATTGATGGATTATTTACTGTCAGCACTGTCCGTTATGACAATGAGATATGGCCACAGGGCGGGCTAGCCGGACTGGCCGGGCTGGTCGGATGCGATGTCTGGAGAATGTCTGCAGCCAATGACATCGACTAGACGATGGAGCGAACTTGCCAGCAGCCCTCCCCCCGAGCATTCGCCAGCGCCAAGTCATTGAATTTAGCTTTGGCATCTCTCATCTCTGACTTTGCAATTTATGGCCCGCAATTATCCCGTGCGGCATGTGCAGCATACTCGTAAGTATTCAATGTATTCAATATTCCCCATCACTGCATTGATGCATTAATTGCGCGTAATCACCTTTCATATAAATAACCAAACAATAACCGGCAAGACCGCCCAAGAACCTCAAACGGAGGTGGCAGCAATATGGCGAGGAAACTCTGAGTCTGAGGAAATCCAAAGTCAAAGTCAATGATGGGCGACGCCTTCGCTCATTTACATATTTCGTGTAATTATGCGTGGAAATTACAACGGGAGCGAAGAGATTATAATCGGGAATGCTATGGCCATCGTCATCCATCGCATAACTTCTTGTCATGGGCCCTGAGCCTGTGGGGCTGGGGCCGCGCCAGTCAGGCCCAGACATTTGCCGTTAATTATGTTGACAGCATTGACAGCAGCGATGGGAATGCTATTGAGGGGTTTGTGGAGTGGAAATGGGACAACGACTGGGAAGCGGTTGTTGGGGAGGGGGGGGGACCACCAGCCATGTCGTGTCAATCGATAAACGTTTAATCGCCTTGAATTGATAATAACCAAACTGTACATTGTGAGGATGATGATGACAGGGAATGGACATTCCGTCTAATGGATAATTTGTGTTTTGGCTCAGCTTTTGATTTGGCCGCTCAATCACATTTCAAATGCAAAACATCAAACCGAAACGGAAATGAAGGCGAATAATAAAGAAGAACAGTTGGTTTTTGTTTTTTTTTTTTTTTTTTTATTTTTCATTTCTTATGCAAGAAATTTGTAAAAATTATAAACGCTTAAGTGGGAGTGGTGACAGGCATATGCTCTATAGCTTATGGTAATGGTGGGTCATCCTAATACGGATTTAGCTTTGTTTTGGGTGTACCGAGAGCCCCTTTCGGGTTTAATTTATTTGATGCAGAATGTTACAAAATTATAGCGATAGATTATCTTATTTAATTATTTCCAAATAACACAGCTAAAATATAGCAATCAGATAATAAATACATATGTATATAATAATATATATTTATATGTATATAATATATATGTATATAATATATAATAAAAATCTATAAAAAGTGTACTCACCAATAATAACACAGGCAAATAAGTCCATGCTGAAAATAGAAAATGGCTTGATGAACAAATGCAACAATAAAATATAGACAAACAAAATTAAGAAAAAATAAAAAAAAATAATAAAAATTTAGGTGTGCGTCGGCCGGGAATCGAACCCGGATCAACTGCTTGGAAGGCAACTATGCTGACCATTACACCACCGACGCCACTTGGCATCGATCGGAAATGTACCCCATATCAAGCAGCTGATATCAGAGCGCCACAAGAGCGCTGCAGTAGCAAGGGTGATGGATGTAAGGGTAAGTGGTAAGGAAAGGGCTGTCATTGATATCATAATTACTGTATAAACTGTAATTTGTGCAACTGCCAGACATGTTAAGGGCAATAAATCAACAAATATGAATCATTCATGATTATCAATCGTACGATAGTAAATAATTTAGTGAAAATCATGGCTAAGCAAATTTGCTTTGCAGTTGAACTTTGAAGTAAGAGACAGAGTTGGAGTCGGAGTCGGAGTCTGAGGGCACATGCTTCCGCTTACAAATTGCAGAAATGTGCAGAATTTATGAGCAGCCGCAAGATAAATAAAATGATATTTATGTTGATTGCTTATTTGCTTTGAGAGTAATTGGTTAAATTTGTTTGCTCTTTCCACTGGTTGCTGGCGAAAACCTCTCTATGGTTAGTGGCTGACCGAGTAGGTGTTGCGTAGGTGTCAAAGGTCAATGGGTGGCTGCCGAGCCATGACTGCCTGCAGCTAAAACATGCTCAGCGGCTCAAATGCCAAATGTCTTGAGCGCGGAAGAAGGAGCTGGTGGAACAGACAAGTTTTGCGCCAGGCATCTGCCAGACTTTGCTTTTGACAAACTTATTAAAAAAGTTTTTGCCAGTCGGCAAATATCATAATCATCTGCATTTCAGCGCTAGTACATAGTACTTACATACATATATACATCTCTCACTCACTCTTCTTCCGCAGCAGATTTGGAGTGTACGCTCTCCGTTTGGCCTGCTCGCCCCCCCGAGTGGAACTAGTCAGTGCCAGACACTTGCTCTGAAAGTAAACTAGTCTTATGATGCTCTATCCAAGAGCAAAGTATAATCCATCTGGGCAGCAAGAGGAATAGCAATTAAATAAATTAATTAAATTAAATACAATTCCCTTTACTGGAAGAGTGTTTATACCTGTGTGTTCCTCGACAACATTTCACACTCACTTAATTATCAAGTAATGTGTGAATATGTGCCCGAGGGGAGTGCCTCCAATGATAGTGGATTTGCAAATAGTTTGTTAAACTTTTTCTTCATAAAGGGAACAATTCTGCATTCGGAATTAATTTCTGCATGAAACTTCCATTGTTGGTTTGTTGGCTTAATCAAAAATTTTAATTAAAAAAATTCTCTGAAATGTATTATGCATGTAGATATGTAGATATATTGTAGATATATATTGTTTTTTTTTTCTTTATGTACACGTATTTATATTATGAAAGTTTCAGCACTATAATTTCAGCATGCAGATTTTTGCATAGTAATTTGATTATTTTTAGTAATTTTGCGGCTAGGGGTATATAGGGCTATGGGAAATGCTCTTGCAGCAGTAAATTCTGTGGCATAATTTTGGGTGTTGACATGTAAAAGTTTGGTCCAAGGAATATTGCCATTATCCTAAACATTATTGATTCTTTGCATAGACATTCCTGAAGAAGGGGTATCAAATGGGCCACATCTACTTATATGCACTGTTTATCCACATTTTTCATTTATTTATATGCGCGTAAGCCAAACTTTTACTGCGGTCTGTGGGCTGGAATGGGAGGGAAGGGGGTCTTTTGGAGAGTAAATAAAAAAATTAAATCTGACCGCGTTGGATAGTGGCAGCCGACTGGTGGAGCGCTGCTGCTCTCCTGCCTCCCAGTGTGCGTGCGCAAATTGAAGGCAACGGACAACCCGTAACGGCATCCACTGTGTCTCATAATTGCCTTGCGGTGCTTTGGCTAATAGAATTAGAATGTGCACCACATGAGCAATTTTCAGCAAATTTGTCGCTCAGTGTGTACGAGTATCTGCAGCTGTTGCAGCATCGTGCGACAAGATCGTAGCGCTTGCCTTGCGCTCTGGCCCTGGCTAATTAGTTGGCCATGAAGAAGCTGAAAAAAAGGCGGCACCAAAGAGCGAAAACTCTACGCTTTGTGGCGGGCTGCATGCTGCATGTTGCATGAGGATGTGGATGTGGATGCCGCCGCCAGTGTCACCAAAGGTTGATTGGGATCAAGGTGAGAACGGAGTTGCATGTTGCTTGTCCGTTGTCCGCTGTTCGCTGTCCGCTGTTGTCGCCGCCGCGGAGCCATGAATTGTGCACTTTATGGCCGGTGAATGGGAATGGAGGAATGGGGAATGCCCCGGCTTGTTGCAACTTGTTCGCGGATCGTGTCTGGGTATTGTTCGACAATATGTATGAGAAGTACCAATGGAGGTGGCGATTCTACGCAGCAGTAGAAGATGGGACCAGATTTGTATTCACTATTTTTCCTGGCCGATCGGTAGGTATTAGTTTTTACCTATTTCTTCAGATTTCAATAGCAATCTTTTACCCCTTAACCACATTTAATTTGTGGGCAGCAATTCCCACTCCCAACCCGATGACTGGATCCATTATTTGCAAATGAAATGCTAATGCTTCCTTTTAGCTAACGGTTTAACTATAGAATTACAGTATACAACAACAACAACAACAACAACAACAACAGAATGCAATTAACTTGGCCATCGTCGTGGTCGTCGGCTGTGACCAGTCGGAAAAAAGAAAATCGCCATGCTTTGAGCCCAAATAACGTAAAATATTTTCCTTTTCGCATGACAACGGAAATTAAATTGCATGAAATTGGAAAATTATTACACGCAGGCCACTCCGCACAGAGCGGGCAGGGGTGGGTGGGGTGGTGTGGTTAGAGGAGGGGGAGCAAAAAGCATTTGCATAGTGTTGAGGTGGCCATGCAATTTGGTTAGCCATTTAAGCCAAATTAAGGCTCTGTTGGTAGCAGTGCCTGGCCACGGCCACGGCGACGGCAGTCCGTTCCCCCCCCCCCATCCCATTACTCGATGGTGGTGTGGTGTGGTGTGTGCGTGCTGCGGCTGGTCAGATGCAATCAAGGTTGCAATTTTCTTAACCAGTTTCCCCTTTAACCAGTTGACAATTCGTGTGCGTAACGCGGTCCACACTGCCTCTTCGCTTGGCTCTGGCCATTTTTCTAACGATGACACGCCACCGAGATGAGAGCCCAATCTTGGCCAAGTTTGGTTCTGGCTCCGGCTCTGGCTCTGACTCTGGCATCGGCATGCATTGGCAATCAGTTGGCAGTTTGTTTGGCTTAATCGTCTACGTAATTGATATGCGTGGCTGGGAGGCTGGCGGGGCCGAGATCCTTTTTAATTAAACTCCACACAGCTCGTTGGCCGGCAAATGGAACAGAGACATTAATACGGGGCGAGACCCGAGACCGAGATTGGGCTGGAGCTGAAGCTGAAGCTGGAGATGGAGATGGCAAGAGGCAGATACTCCGTACAGCTGCCAACTGCAATCTCGAATGCTAAATGGATATGAAAATCATTCCACAAGATTGACAAAGATGCCATCCGATGGCGCTGCATGTGGGGTCCAAAGCAGATTGAGCTGCTAATTGGGTTAGCGCACCGATAAATATGTATGCACAGATAATGTGGTTCGATTTGGCTTTTCGGATTGTGTCTCTTCAATCGCATGGAGGTGGATAGGTTGTGGAATTATCAGCACGGCCAATGATGGACCAGTGCACAGTGTCGGCCCAATGAAATAACATTTGTTTGTATCTTTTCCAGCTGTTGAGTTGCCATCGAGTTTTCCCTCGTCCACACTGATGACCTTTTCTGTGGCTTTGCGAATTTCATTTAAAAACCCCTTTTACGTGGAAAACTCATTTATGCGTATGTGCCAAAAATTACAATTACAAATAGTCTCGATTCGTTTTGTTCGTCCGCAGCACTGTCCTGTCCCTCGCCGGATACAGCAGAACACAGCGAGGGCCAGTGGCACTACGGCGGACAAAGACAAATATTGGGCCGCAATCACTCAGCTGTGAAGATGCCGCAGAGCAAACACAAACACAAACAGAAACAGAAACAGCAGCCGCAACTGCAGGAAAAAGCTGAAACAGTGAGCAGCAATAGCAATACAACAGCATTGGTCATCATAATACACAGCCAGACAGTAACTGCTATAAATATGCGAATGCGAATTCGAATGGACCAAAACGAACCCAAACGAATCGAACTGAACCGATGGGAGTCCCAAATCAACAAAATGAAACGTGCTGCTGGGGAGCTGGCATCCAAATGAGCGTATATATATGTGTGTGTGTGTGTGTGTGTGTGTGGGGGGCGTGACAGCCATTGAAATGCCAAAAGCGTAAAATACAACTGAGAGACCCAAGCCGAATATTATTATTGCCGGGTAGGTCGTATATGGCATTCGTTTTCACTCAGAAGAACCCTTTCCGAACCCCAAATATATATTTTCACGATCAGCATTAGTGTATACTTGCTGTATATCCGCCTGTCTATCTTCGCTATTTGAAACTCATTATTTAAAATTAAATGTATTCCAAGTAGCGGGTATCGTGAAGTCGGAATGTGGACTAAACTTCTTTGAAAAATAGAGATACAAAATTGAGAGAGAAATTAACAAGTGAAATGAGGTTACGTTGACGGGTTCTTCATTTACCAATTTGGCTGGTCACAACTTAAATCAAATTAAGGACAGAGATGCAAATTACTCAGTCAGTGGCAAAGGCAGGGCGTGGTTGAGCAGCGCAGCGCAGGGCAGGGAAGATTTCTGGTTTTAGGTTGACCAAAATTTAATCGCACACCCGCTTCTCGTACGAGCAGCTGTGGGCTGTCTGCTTGCTAGTTGCTGAATAGTGCTCAAAGTAATTACAGATGCAGGGAAGCGTGCTTTACACATATGCATACCCAGTAGTAATTGTGTTCCACACTATTCCACATTCTACTTGATTGTTGCAGCCATGGAAATTACAGGGAACGGGAAAGTGAATCTGGCTTTTGGTGCTGAAGCTTCTCATACCCTCTCAGAGTGATGGTTTATGTGGCAGATGTTTGATAAGTTTTCCCATCTTACTGATTTTGGATTTTTATTTATTTTTATTTTTGATTGAGAAACATAAGACAAAGGCTGAATTTATTTGTTTAAATGCAGTCCGAAAAGAGGTTTCATATCTCTAGAATACACTGAGAGAGGGTATTTAATCAAGGTAGGGCATTTAATGCTCAAATCTATGCGGCGTGACAAACTTTTGCCCAAAATCATAATACTCCATGGACAAAGGGTACAAGAAAGCTCATGGAGCTCATGAACAATATTTGAGGGCACTCTGAGGGCAGCTGCAAATCGTCTCGATTGTGTGCGTGCATGACTTTGACCCTTTTCCCTCTCCACCCATCCTCCTCCCACACACCGTGAGCACCTTACCTTGGAGTGGTCTCCTCTCTGGCAGACACATAAATCGAGCAGCAAATCAATTATGTTAACCGTCTGCGAGCTCTTATCTCCGGCCCCACTCTGCATGTGGCTGCTTGATTATAATCCAAGGTCAGTGCGGGTCCAGTGCAGGACCCCCAATACCCCCAATGGGGAGACGTTGAAAAAGAGTGGAGTGGGAGAGAAAGATCAGCTTGAATATTTCACGCACGTTCTGTGCATTAATTGATATTTGCAGTAATACGCATAAGTCAAGAGACAGAGAGAGGGAGAGAGAGAGGAACAGCAACGAAATGAATAGCAAATGAACTTGTGGTGGGTGAGACACAATGGGAGCCGAGGAAGGGAGAGACAAGTATAGCCTGTGTCGACTGCACAGCCAAGCGAAAATGTTTGTTTTTGTTGTGATCGGATTAATACCCAAAGCCAAAGCCCAAACTTTCTGGAAGCCTGCAAACATTTCACTGTGGCTGTACACCACACCACGAAATCTGTTTTAGAGAATTTAGTGCAAACAAAACGCTTTGCTGGTATGGTAATGGAATACTAATTAGTCCTCACCCTGCCCTGCATTGACCTTGGTCCTGGGTGAACAAATTCCATCTTAAATGCCAGAACTAAATTATTGGCTTAAATATTTACTCCTTGAGGGACTGTGCAAAGTCAGCATAATGAAATTTTCCATGCAAATATTTGATGACAAACCCAACAAAATTGGGGGGATGGTGGAACATACACATGTGTTAGGGGAGGGAGTAGTTTTAATAATTTAAATTTAATTGAGAGCTTTAAATCGATGTGAAACAGATGTTGCACTAAAATAATGGCCAAATAAAATTATATTAAAATATTCTTCTATGAAAAAGTGCTTAAAAAAGATGAAAAATATTAAAAATAATTGTACAAAAAATGTACTTGTGCGTCGGCCGGGAATCGAACCCGGATCAACTGCTTGGAAGGCAACTATGCTGACCATTACACCACCGACGCCACTTGAAAGATCGCAGAATTTCTACCCCCAGGAACCGCACGACTATGGAACGTTGGAATCGGACTGAAACTAAACCCATTCTATAAATAGATGAAACGGCACATTAGCCACGCTTGAGACACTCGAACGAAATGTCGGAAATCTCCGGCTTCTCGCTTATCAAATTGGGTCGGTGGTTCGAGGCGAAGCTACACTATGGAGCAATCCAGAACCAATTCGACTTGGAATGGAATGAGAATTAATATTTAAAATAATAAGACAATGAACAGAATATGTATGTATAGAATATGGTATTATTTGCCAACAAAAATCAATAGAATAAAGATTTATTAGAGCACAGATTAACTCTGCCTCGGTGAATTATAAAATATTTATACAAAATCCCATGGAAAATAACCAGTAGGAGTGGCATATAATAGCTCCCACCTATGGCTATAAGAAGGTTACCCAAAAACATGCCCAGCCCGTGACAAATGTTTGAACGCTTTCAATTGGTCAGCCCAGTACGAGGCCCATTCATATTCAAAAAGCTTTTCTATGCAAAGACACGGCCTGGTGGGTCACATAACCCACCCACACTCGGACCAGGCACCACACAAAAGGCTAGAGAAGCAGAAGTAGTAGAGGTATCCACAGGCGGTCCACGAGCCAAACTTATTTATTACACACCATTTTCAGATGTTTGATTTACCAACAAGCGAACCGAACACAAATGAGCCGTAAAGCGAGAAGGAAACCCAAGCGGCAGTTTGAGGCCTAAACAACCGAATCGTGTTTAGTTTTGATCTTTGACATGGACTCCCTAAAGTTTTTGTGTGCCGATCGCTCTCTGTATTTAATTAATTTGTATGATCCGCTCACAGCGTGTCGGTAATGTCCCGCATCCGAGAGAGTATTCTTCGAGCCCTAACAAATTGCTGGCAATACATCAAAATCTATCAAATGAATGCCCATTTTATTTTTGGCTACCTTTTTCGACCATTCCACATGGCTGGCACACACATAATTGATGGGACTCGGCACTCTGCTGGGGTCGGCCGGGCCAGTGGTAGCTTCGATTGGGTCTTGGCCAGAACAATGAGGTTGACACTGGGCTGCCAAATGATGTCATTGTCGGAGCTGGCACCAAAGTTTGAAGCTGGAACAAAAAGCTTCGGCCCTGGTACCTGTTGCTCTCAAAAGAGTTTCTCTCTTTTATAATTTATTTATTCAGATTTTTCATTTCTTTTGGTTTATTTGGGGTCCCCAAAACTTTTTTGGGGTTACCTATTGAGACGTCTACTTTGCTTAATTGAGTCCATTATTTGGGGTTAATCGCCCGACATGGTTCAGCTTTTACGAAAAGAGTTTTTGTGTAGTCATGGCGGATTATTAAAGAAAGGAAAATGCGTTTCGGATATCGGCAGATAATTGAGTTAATCATTATTTTTTTTGGGACTAATCTCTGGTGGGTTGTGTTCTGCGTTTACGAATAGATGCGATGCTTTATGGAGTTCTGTTTTGAATCTGTTATGGAACTATTTATACCATTAAATAGTTTCATTATTTGAGTTTAGTATCTGACACGGCTATTAAACGGTTATAGCAAGTTTATTTGCCAACCAACTAATTATGGATTTCGCAGAGACCGAAGTTTAATATACCTTGAACTGCCTTTTGCCCACAAAATTACATATGCAAAAAGGAGGAGGATGGGATGAATGAATAAGCGAAAGAAAAAACCAGTAAAAACGAAACGGAAACTGCATAATCAAAAATCACAGCAAGCGGTAATCAACGGACCATATATTTTCAAGATGCCCCAGCCCCCAGTCCGCCGCCGCCCCCCGTGGACAAGCGGAGAACCCTCGTCCTCCTCCTCCTCCGTGACCAGCCGCCGCCAATCTTGAGGAGCCCACACACAGCAACTAAGTAAGGCATGCGGCATGGGCCATGGACCAAGGAATGGTCAAAACAAGTCCCAAGATCCAAAGGATGCTTATGTGTATGGTATGTACTACGTACGTACGACGAGTATAAGCGAAAATTTGTGCGCTGTGCCACCACATGTGGCGTTCTGTTGAAAGCAAACATAGAAAGAGGAGAGGTTGCGTCTAAGTTTCCAGACATTGAACTTGAATATGAATTTTTAATTGCATGCGGCATGCGGCATGCGAAACTTGCTCAAGCCAATTAATTACGCATCGATTTGTGACTCGGCAGGTTTCGTGGCCCATCCACATTCGAGGCGGATGAAGGAGTTTGATGATGAGAAGAAGCCCGAGCCGGAGCTGAATACGAGTTCAGCATGTGGGGAGTCACATTTGCATTTGACAAGGGGGACTGAGAGCCGCCACTTAATTGTTGCCAGTGCCAGCGCCAGCGTCAGCCCCAGTCCCAGCTTTGGTCTCTGACTTGGCAACTTTCGGAAATTGTATGCTCAAGGAATGGTTGGGGATTTAATGGAATATTGTAGATGGTGTAGGGCTAAAATCAAAGCCATTAGTTTTGTCTTCATCATGCATTGTGAATTGTGTGAGCCTGGGGGCCAGAAAGGCTCATTTATCAATCATTTCTGGGTAAATCGATGCAAGCTGCAGTCCCAGTGATTGACATCTGAGTCGGGGCCCACTTCTGACCTGATTCTGAGGATTGTCGATGCTCCTCCACCTCGTTCACCTTCCGCATCATCTTGTGAGTGCATGATTCATGATGCATGATTCCATGGCCTGTGGCTGAAATTTGCCGGGTTTGCAAAATAATTTTCAATTAACTACAGGCCCGAGAAGGTGCAGGTACAGGCACAGGTACACCACAGCAAGCGGTGAATAATAATTTCATTTAAGTGAAACCCTCACCCGTTCGAGGAGAAATAACAAGCTAATGCGTCGTCTGGTGACTGCGTTCCATTAAAATGTCCAATAAAAAAGCAGTGCAAATGGAAAGGGAACAGCGCACCGCACCGCGCCGCGCCGCACCGACCGCAATCCATAAAAGCAGACCGAGCCAACTAATCATACAATAAATGAATCCTCATCAATTCATAGACAGCCGCCGCAGCAGCAGCTGGAGAAGGAGGAGGAGCAGCAGCAGCAGCAGCAGAAAGCATCGCATCCTGGCATCATCCATAGGCAAGGCATCATCGTTGTCGTCTCGGTGAGTAAGCCTGGCCAAAAGCCCCGGCCTAGCCCCCAAATGAGCCAACAAGCAAAGGCACAAGCAAAAGCAATAAAATTTATGTTAAGTAGCGCGGCCATAAATAGCCAAAACGCAGGAGATGGTAAGAGAGTGGCTATCGGACAACGTCGTCATCTACCCTAACCTTGACAAAGGAACTAGAAAGAAATCAAGTAAGCTTCAATCGATATTAGGACTATATGATACCCGCTAATCGGATCCGATTTGGAATACATTCTATAGATAGAGATCGATAAATGTGCACTGAGTGCCCTTTGAATTTGTGAATTATAACCAAATACTATCATTTGGGGTGACTGGAGTGCACCTTTCGTCCACCTGTCATGCACATATACCCAAAAGTACAATTAAAGGGTACATCAAGAACCACAGCGCGAAAAGGGAGAAAAAAAATCGTGAAATCGTGGAATGATAAATGTCAAAGCAAATGACATAAATAATCGAATCGAGCGCAAACTCAGTCAACCATGAAAGCGATGTGCCTAGCGGGCAGGCAGCCTATCAGCGACATTGGCGTCGAGGCTCCCATAAAGAGAATAATCAGGAGACGAGGATGTGGGGGGGGGGGCAGGCAGGCTGAAGCGAGTGGCAACGAAATCCTTTAACGTCATCAAGTGTGGTCCGAGGTTCCATTGCGTGCCCCATTCCATTCCTTTCCATACCACTCCATCCATCCATTCGCCACGAGCACGAGCCTCGTTCTCTCAGTGGACTGGACTGGGGATGATGCCAATGCCAATGCCAGGCAAAAGAGGCGACTTCAATTATTGATAGATTATTTACTGTCAGTCAGTCAGTCAGTCGAGCTGGCAGGCAGAGCCAGGCAGGGATGCCTTCGGCCAGGCAATGACATTGCCCATTGGGCCAATAGCCATTGTGCTTCGGTTCCAAGAACGCAAAGCCCCGTCACCGTCCCATCGACATCGTCATCTCCGACTCTTGTACGCGACTTACATTAATCATTAACTGAGCCACTTGTACCCCCACTTACCCCCACTCCATAACCCTTTATCATTCTCTTTCTCTCTCTCTCTCTCCCTCCCTCTCTGTGTCTGTGTGCAATTTGTAATTCTGTATAAAGCATCAAAGGTAGACTTCATATATCATAGATTTCAACTGGAAGAACGAGAATTTGCATTAACACATCATCAGTGGATAATGAGGGAGTGGCATGGGCACATGTTTGTGGAAAGTATTGATTACAAAAGGGTTTAAAGCAAAGAGAGATGCAAGTTTAGAGTTATTCATTAAGTAAATATAATAAAGGTTTTTATTAATGCAAGTGTCGCCACAATATCCAAGTTTAATCACTTCCCAAACAGTTCCTGAGCCCAGGAATCCCGTAACTATTTCTAAGAACAAATTACTCGAAACTCCCCACATACATAAATCAAGTGGCAGATCAAAATAAGCAACTTCTTCGAACATAAAGCACCACAAGAGCAAATCGAGAAACACTTTCAATGGCGATTATTCCATTTCCCAGCACAACCTCTTGAAGGGCCTCGGGCGACTCGGGTCCCTTCCTGGTCGGCGCACAACACACCTTTATGGCTCATTAACGACATGTCGTGGCGACCAAGACGATGACGACGACGACTAGTCAATGGCTTTTGCATCCAAGCATCCAAGCTACACCAAAATCTTTGGGCGCTTGAGGCCGCGGCATCCAAGTAACCAACAAAACGAGCTCAATAAAAATAAAAACTGTCTGTTGGGGACTGTGCGGGACTGTGGAGGACGACAATAAAACAAAATGGCAATTTACGATTTTATTTACGAGCTGCCGCACAACGGAACATGAACTGGGAATGGGAATAGGGTGTGGGGGGGTAGGGACAGAGATCCATCTAAAAAGGTGGAAAGACTTGATGCGGAGTTTCGCACTACATCTATGAAGCGAGGAACGAACTTCAAAAGAAGGCGCATCGCACCGCACACAAAAATTTGTCATGCTCATTGCGTTCTCTTCACTCCACCTACTCCTCGACAAACAAAACAAAACAAACAGAGAGAGAGAGAAGGAGTGCTCGTATTGAGATGGTTGTCTAAACTTGTGGAAATGCATAAATTATACCACAAATAGTACGATATACGAGTATGCCCCCCACTTTATATGTATGCCATAGCAGCTGTCAACGCCCGTCCGCCCCTTGCAGCCGCCCACAATTGTGGAACAAAACAACTGGAGCAAATTGTTTTTCGCTGTGACTTCAAAAATGACCGACACCCCGCACCGCACCGCACCGCACCGCACCCCTTCCTTATGCAGTTTTATGGGCGTTTCACACTCTCAGACACGCACCGCACACACCCGCAAACGGTCCCCTATTTTTGGTCGAGTATTTCGGTGGTTTTGGGAATTTCTTCTCTTAATTGAAAGTTTATTAGAGGCATTTGTTAGGCCTGGGCCGATAATTTAATGCACTCTGTAATGGGTTTCAGGTGAGAGCAAAGAAGAGGGTTCTGTTCGGGAAACCGCGATGAATTGGGGTTAACAATTTCTGGTTTCAATTAGGCAAATGGGCGTGATAAAGTCAATGGGGGTGTCAGCTGTGTGGAAAAACTAGGGGATAGAATGTCAATATATATATTTGATATTTTCTATCTTTAGTCTGTTGCCATCCCAACTGTCTACATGTGTAATTTCGGCTAAACAATCTCTAGTAAACCATGCATAGTTCACAATCCATCCAACCCTACTCCCTGTGCTCTCTTTTAGCTGAATCTTCCTGCAAGTTAATTAGTACAAAGTATCGCTGGCTAATGCATTCCAGAATTATCATGCCAATACCTTTTTCCAACAGCCCATCAAGTTCTTAATTGTATATTCAAACTCTTTCATCTCCTGGCACTCTCGCTCGCCCTCGCTTCCATCATCCCAGACTTTTTCATTTCAAATTTCCTACATAAAAACTACCGAAAAATCGTAAAAACTTGCCCAAATCTGTTTTTCATTACGCTACTAGAAAAATCTTCTAGATAGAAGCCAAGACGCAGAATAATCCCCACACTGCACTCAGCCAGACGATGAGGAGCGGGAGAATAGATCTCACTTTCTCGCTCTCTCCAGTGGAGATGGCGCGTAATGCATCATAAATTCACATTAACACTTTGCAGACATGTGCGCGGTGGTCTCCTCCCTTTGGGGCTGGCTGCACTCCACACTCCACACTCCACTTTGGTCGCCTCCTATTCTATTCCACATTGTTGTTGTCTGCCACACACATTTATGGGTCTCATTTTGCGTTTTAAAAGATACATTTTGTGTGCCATTTGTGTCAGCCACGGGTATGTGTGTTGTCTGCGGCGCGACGGGGAGAATTTGTGCATCTGTTTTGTTAGAATTTCGATGCTGGTACAACCACGAATGGGATACCCTATAGATTTGGGATACCATGAATGTGAGTAAAAATTAAGCGTGCAAATAATGAAAGATGATTGCGAGAGTTGAAATCTTTTTAAATCCAGTTCAAACCCTTTGTATTGGGGTATTTCAAAATCGAAGTACAAACAGATATTTCCATTAGATTTTATAATTTTTTTTAAGCCCCAAACTACCCAAGGGTATTCGGAATTCTTTGCAAAGAAGCCCAGACATTTATCCGTTTTTGCTGCTGCTAAAGATGCAATAAAAATTTCTTTTTCCTTCAGTTTAGTGGCCTGACGATGGCAGCCGTCGCTTCAATATATTTACTTTTTAATTTTTTATTGCCCCATTTGAGTGTGTGGAAGCTTTTGTGTATTTGTCAAAATTTTCACGATTTACGATCGACATCATCATCATCCACAACATCAGGAGGAGTTTCAGCAGCAGCAGCAACAGAAGCATCACCAGTGAGTGGCAGCCATATCCAACGAGGAGGAGGAGGTTGGGCTGCCTTCACTCCAGTCCACTCCACAAATCCCCAATCCCCCCAATCCATAGCTGAAAAGCCTTGCGACGACAGAACAAGATTTATGTTAATTTGTTGTGATTTATTGAATGATTTTTTATGGGAGTTTCACGCATTTTCTTCTCTCGGATACTTGAACCGCCAGTTGTCCTACATTTTTGTACCAAAGCAAAGCACAAACATTGTGCTTGCCACAAAACCAAATGACATTTTGAGTGCGCCGCATGTTTGGTTAATTGAATAGAAAAACCGCATTGAAACCGAAAGAAACAGGCTGGTTCTCCATTTAAATTTCGCTCAAATTTTAATGGGGTGTGACTCCGAATCCGATATTCGTAATGGTTGGATATTATAAAGAATTTCATAGAGAAATATAAATTTTAATTTTATTATTAATATAAATATAAATTTTAGCTTCAAACCATTTGGCGAATGTGCAACTGGGAATGAGTCTACGAGACACCATTTCGCACAGTTGGAGATCCGTTTGTTGAATGTACTCCCATATATGTATACCCTTCACCGATGCGAGTATGATCAATGTGCGTCTGTCATGCAAATTTAAATTTGTCCGAAATGAAAAAAGAAAATCCCAATCCGAGACCCCAATCCAACAAAGCTGGGCACGCAGGCATGCCTCAGCCAGGAGACGGGGCACAGAGGTTGGTTGATGTTGCTGCCGGGCCTAGACAAGCGGCAAGTTAATTTATGCAACACTGCAACACAACGCAACAACAACAACGGTCGCTGTGGCAGCAACACAATGCCAATAAAGGCTTTGGGGCAGACACAACAGCCACAGCCACAGCAACAGCAACAACAATTTGGAAATTGTTTATGCGTCTGCGCAGCCGCACAGCCGTCGTCTCTGTCTCGCCTCACGCTGCTGCAACTTGTGGCGCGTTTAGTGTTAAACGCTTGATTAAAATTCTTGTAACTGCAACACTTTTGTGGCATGTGTTGTACGAGTATACGTAGAGAAAGAGAAAGAGCGAGGGAGAGGGAGATGTGATGGTGGTTGTCTGGGATCTTTATGGAGCGTGTTGTTTCCTTTGTGGAGGTTTTCTTTTCTTTTCCATGCATCACTGGGAAGATCGTTGTTTCTTTACCTTGCGGCTGTGGCATTGAGGCATGTGCCTCAATGTGCCTCTACGTCCTGGCCATTGTTGCTGTTGTCGCTTGTTGCTCTTGTTCTTTTTTAATTGAATTGATTTGCATTTTTCACGCAGGCGTTGCTCATTGAGTTTGCTTTTTCAGACTTTTTGGATCGCTGTTTGCATTGTCGTTGGATAAGAGTGTGAGCGCGGGAATGGCAACTCAAGGCGCTGGTAGAGGGGGCACATGTGAGAAAGCAGATAGAAAGCAGGAAATGTTTGCCATTTTTGGGGCTGGGGCAAGTTAAATTAACCCAAATTAAGACGAGCGGGACTTTCAATCGAAGCAAACGAGTGGAAATGCAATAACCGGTTCGCAACCGTTTCGTTTGGAACCAGAAGAATATTCTGTTTTGATTTGCTGGCCTATATCATTTAAATTTAAGCCATTACCATTTGGCATCCCTTATTTTCCAGGGGAAATCTTTTAAAGAAAAAGGAAGACACCTCTTCCGTCTCACATCCTTTCGATTTTTCGACACTTGCCGTAAGAAAAACCTCCCATGATTATTCATCTTGGCAGCCAGTAATCGTATGAAATCGTATGTTAATTATAATTTTAACATGAGTCAACAGCCGCCTCCGCCACCATGCAAGTGCCAGAAAGAAAATTGTTATTAATTAATATGTAATTGTTATGGGCAGGCGACATGACAGAGGCCCACATATGTATGTACATAAATACATACATATATACGTATGTATATGTATGCATCGAATCGTACATCGCAGCGCATGTGGGAGGCACCGGAGGCAAATCGAGTGCTGTGTTGGGGTGTTGCTCGCTGTCAAATCGCTGCCGGCTTTAACAAATTAATAAACTTGACCAGACACGATAAAACCGCATAAATCAATTTGAGTACAACTGCGCTAAACATTCATAAATAATAATTAAATGCCTGTTTAAACTACTTTTCGGGGGGCAGTCTCACTCGCCATCACACATCCATTCCATCCATTCCACTGTTTATTGGATAATTCAAAACTGTCGGTAATTATTGAAATTTGTGGCCAGCGGCAGACATTGGTTAACCGAATGGCGGCTTAAATTACAACCCGAAAAAAGGCTCACAAAATTGAATTCAATTGACGAGATGTACCGCGACTAAGAGGAGTGGAATAGAGACAGCCATGCTCTAGCTCTCTCTTTTCTGATATTTATATATGCCTCGTAAGTTCAATCCTGTATATGTTCCTGTTCCTGTTCCGGTTCCTTTTCCGATTCCTGTCATCTATACAATCATTTGTGACGCCTAATTGGGCAAAGGGTAGCCGCCACTCAACCACATAGCACTACAGTGGACACTTGAGTATCTATTCGTACACATACATATGCACATATATCCATTGGGAGAGATGATATAGATAGAAAAAAATGGTACACTTTTCCACTTCTAATTGCGCAGTTGTACGCCTAATCGATCTGTCCGATTCGATTTGTTTTTCATGTCTTTCATGGAATTTGTGGGCCATGCAGTGGACTCTTCTCTGCTCTCCTCCTCTTTTCCATTTGCATTTCCCTTTTTTTTTTTTTTAGTTTGGCTTTGGTCAGGTGTCCGTTTGAACTGCTAAAGCAAATGAAGCGTGACATTTTTCACATTTTCATTCGTTTTCGTTTTTTTTCTTTCCTTCTTTTGTTTCGGGTTTTGAGGCAGGAAGTGTAGGTGGAGCGACGTGCTGCTCTATGTAAATTGGTTGAATGACAAAGGATTTTGTGTGTCCGTGTCTCTATTGTCTGAGCAATCAATTGCTCTTTAACTGTTTGATGATAGCCATGGACTTCTGTCTATGTGCAGAAGGGGTATATGAGAATCGATGGTTGCCATGGAAGGGCTAGAGAGGTGCGAGAACGTTTAACTTACAGATAATGCCAGCTACCAAGTATTATTATTATTTTTTATTTCATCAATAGATTACAGGGTATCCCCGTAGTCTCCTTGTCATATTTTATGTAGCTTTCATTCCCCATAATACCAGCCAAAGTCCCCCCAATTGAGTAAAATGCCAAACCAATATCTCTTCTCAGTTTCGTTTCGTTTTGCCAGAACCATAGAAAAAGTTCCCACTGTATTTTCCCTTCTCTTTTAACTAATCTCTGCCTGATGCCCACTGTGCCTGGACCGATGTCTTATGCCCACTGTCACTGTACCTGTACCTGTCATAAGCGGCTTAAACAAAAGTGGATTATTTGCCCAGAGAGTCTGGTTAAAGTTGTTCCCTTGCCTCTAACCAACGAACCATCGAGCCATCGATTGCGTGTTGCTACAAACGCTGATCATGTAAATCCTAAGCAGCATGCAGTCTATATATAAATGCTGTACGAGTGCATGAATATATGCACATAGATATACGTACTATGTACAAATAATGTGAGCCAGACAGAGAGCCAGACCACAAAACCCACATGCAATTCCATTTCGATGTTGCACGCAATTAAAATCTTCATTAGCCGCGTTTAATTTCCACTTTTGATTAAAATAAGAAATAAAACATATAAAATGAGAAAACAGCGCAGTAAAAATAAAACACAAAAAAACAGAAAAACGGCTGAAAATAAAAAAAATCTTGTGACATGTGTCGTGGCTTATCGCCATCAGCCGGCAGCAACAAGTGGAGTTGCAGTTGGGATCTGGGGCGGTAGAGATGGAGCTTGGAGTCGGCACTGGGGCGGCAGATGGAATGGAGTTGGAACTGGGCACTGGCACTGGGTGGAGGCGCAGCAGGATTCGATTGGACTCCTCTGCGGACACTTTGGCTGATTAACGATACGTCCTCGTCCTCGTGCTCCACCTCCTCGTAGTCGTCGTCGTCGCTATCAATGTTGGGCCTAAGTGACAGTTGACTTGTTTATCAATTGACAGTTGTTTTTTTTTTTGTTGCTCCGCCGAAGCGGAGATTTAGTTTGGCCGGGGGGAGGCAAAGAGTAAAGAAGGAACGGACTCTCTGGGTAACGTAACTGTTAATAAGCTTGTTCCGTGGCCTGTGAAAATGTTGCTTTTAATTAAAAGTTGCTGCAAATGCTGCGGTTGCCTCTGTCTCTCCACAGCTCCAGCGCCAGCTCCATCTGCATCCCCAACCAATCCCCTCCCCATCTCTCTACGCTGACGGAATGTTTGCCTGGTGTTTTGTACGTTGTATTTTAAAGCCCGATGCTGTCAGGATAGCAGCCAAGAGCTCATGTCGAACAACTAAGTAGTGGCTTTGGGTATGCTGCGAGTCAAGATATTTTATATATGCATAAATATTTGCATTTGCCCCAACCCACCACCAGACGCATATTTTCGGGCGTGGCAACCTACGTGGCAGCGGGGCAAAACATTCGCTGCAGATAAAGATACATTCTATAAAATAATATATGTTACGCAATTGTAGCGCTTGAATTGATTATAAATTAAAGTATTTTTTATCTTACAATATTGTCTAAGTATATTGCAAGTTTCTCACTCCATTTCTATGTGTTCTATCCACTATAAAGTCCAGTGGCCAGTCCAGTTCTCTGTTCATCCTCGAATGTACGATTTCTTTATGCTGAAGCATTTTAATTGGTTTTCTTTTGTGGCTGCTGCCGCATGCCACAAAACAGCAAAACAAAACTTGTGGATAACCAAAACTTTTGCCCCACTTTGGACATGTTTATTGCTTTGGCCACAATTAAGCGATATTTCTTAGACACAAAAGCTTCTCCAGTTGCAGCTCCAAATCCAGCTCCAGTAGGGGTTCCCAGCATCTGCCTGCAGCTGTGGGTCAGTCGATTACTTTTTCAGGCTTTTCGCAATTTGCTTTTTGTTTCACTTCTTGACAAAAGTTTGAATGCAGTCCACAGTCCAGTCCAGCGCAGTGTCTCTCTCCTTCTCGCTGTTTGTCTCTCCCACTCTCTAATGAGCCGTCGCCGAATGAAGTTCAATGTTGTGGCTTGTAAATCTCCCCACATGCTCCACTTTTCCCGGACAGAAATCCCATTTCCATAAATATCAATTAAGCGGAGGAGAATATTAAGAGTGACAGGGAACATGGAGAGTTCCCTCAAGTTGCTCTCCGCGACGACTCTTGGCTACTGGTTGGGCCGCTCCGAATGGCTGCTACCTGGCCTACGCAGTTTTATAATTGGACAATTTACTGGGCCGCTACTACCATGCCCCAGCACACTGCAGCAACACTGCAACTATGGCCCCCCCCACCGCCGCCGCATACCGCACTTTGAGAGCGCTCATCAAGTTTTGTTCTGGAGTCCATAAAATGGAACTGAGGAAATGCTACGATTTGGGCGTTGAAGCATGAAACTTGTGTCCAAATGTGGGCGTGGCAATGGACATTGCAGTCGTGTGCTAACGAAGGCGGAAAGGGGGAAAGTTCTGCTCGAATGGATATACCCAAAAAAAAAACAAAAATTCAATTAGTCAAAGTCGAATCGCCCTTGCACCCACTCCCCGGAAAATGCTTTCCTCGTAAGCGGCTTACACACACACACACACACACACACACACGGGGGAAATTGTTATGAAAATGCTTTCACTAATTTTCAGAGCTCCTCAAGCCTCTGCGCTCCCTCTCCCAAATCTCTCACTCTCTTCTAATTACTTGTAGCAGAATGGTGGACAGAATTTTCCAGAGGCTGCAAGGCGACAAGAGTTTTCCACAGGGATGATGTTACTTAGTCATTTGGCATCCACTAAGCGGTCACTAAGCGTCAATATTTCAGGCCTAAGCCTATTACACATTATTATTGTGCCAGCTTACACCACAGAGGCGGCAGCTGACATGCCGGCCAGCAGTTTGGGGCAGAGACTATGCGGCAGGCAGGCGATGGCATAGTTGGCTGAGTGTCAAGTCAACTCTCTTGATTGGGCAGCTTATTGGGGCCTTTGATTTGCATAATATTTCGTTAAATAGTCGATAAAGTTGCTGTGGAAATTATGTCAACTGTCAATTGGGGAGAGTTCTTTGGGCAAAACGAAGGCAAAGGGAGCAGGCAAATGTGGCATGGAATGTGTAATAAAGGGACGACAGGGAACAGTATGCAGATCAAAGAGGCAGAAAATCCCAAAATTTCTTTCCGTAGAAATCTCACTAAAATTAATTGAAACTCGTTAGCTCATTAAAGGTTTTACTCGTATTCCAACAATTACCGATTCACGAAAACGGCAACCACCAACCCACCAAAAATATTCCCCCTACTTGCGCATGCACACACACACTAACGTTGGGGCTCTGCCTGGGGGCCTTTACACTTTGATGGCAAACATTTCATGAATTCATTTGTGCGACAGCATGGAAAATGTGTTTGGCAAATAGAAAAGTTGCCCGGACCAGGCCTCTCTCCCTGTGTGAAACGAGATTAGATTGGCGGTGGGGGGGCGTGTGTATGCAACGAGTATATGTGGGATTTCTGCTTAAAACGGATCATCACTCGAGGCCGTGAGTTTAGTTGCCACAAGTCCAGGCAAGATGCAGCTACAGTGGATCATCTTCTGCTGCTTTGTGGGCTGGACGATTGCACGGGAGGCAGGGCACATCCTGCCGAGGCAGGGTAACTTTTTCGAGTGGCTTACCGGGATATTTTTTCCGCCACCAGTAACGACTACAACATCGGCTCCCACCACTAGCAGAACCACAACGAGAAGAAGCACCATCCCAAGTACGAGTAGCAGCACTTTCACCAGCTCGGTAGCCAGCTTTCCCATCGAAAGAGAATGCGGCACGTGTCGCTGTGGCCTGATCAACACACTCCACAAGATCGTGGGGGGACAGGAGACGCGGATCCATCAGTATCCGTGGATGGCCGTCGTGCTGATCCATGAACGCTTCTACTGTGCGGGATCCCTGATCAATGATCTGTACGTGCTAACAGCAGCCCACTGTGTGGAGGGCGTGCCCGTGGAGCTGCTCTCCCTGCGCTTGCTCGAACACAATCGCAGTCATCCGAACGTGGATCTGCTGGTTCAGAGATCTGTCTCGCAGGTCAGGGTCCATGAGCTGTACAATTCGCGCACTTTCGACCATGATATCGCCCTGCTGCGTCTCAATCGACCCGTGGATGTGGTGGGCCTGCACCTGAGACCCATTTGCCTACCCATCAAGGGCCACAGCTTTGATCACGAGCTGGCCATTGTCACCGGCTGGGGGGCACAGACAGAGGCAGGATTTGCCAGTGAAACTTTGCAGGTAACAGGCTCAAGGGGGGACCAACACAACAGCCTCTCGTTGATTTTGAGCTGATTTTTTTTTAGGAGGTGGATGTACTTGTCATCCCACAAAGCGACTGCCGCAACGCCACTGCGTACAAGCCCGGACAGATCACGGACAATATGCTCTGTGCCGGACAGCTGGACGAGGGCGGTAAGGATGCCTGCGGCGGCGATAGCGGCGGGCCCCTGCAGGTGACCTTCGCCCAGATGCCGGGCCAGTATCAGCTAGCGGGGATCGTGTCCTGGGGCGTGGGCTGTGCCCGACCCCATGCACCCGGCGTCTATACGAGAGTCAGTCAGTATCTACGCTGGCTAAGTGCGAATACTCCCGGGGCCTGCCACTGCAAGCCCCATGCCGAGGAGTATTAATAACTGCACTAACTGTTGTGGCAGCATCAAAAGTTTGGCAAATGTTGCACAAAGTACTTGCCGGAAACATCCATATCCATATCCATATCCATAAGCATATCTGTAGTGGCATTCCCCAAAGCTATTGGGCAAATAAAAAAGCAATTTGAAACTAGGTTACTACTCTCCTCTCGAAAGGTGGACGCAGAGGCTTCTCCTCCTTCTGTTCCGCCTCCTCCTTCTTCTATGGGTAAAAGTTTTCGCAAGGAACGAGGCCATATCTCATACACATAAATCCCAATTTGCTGGCGAAATATTTTGTGCAATTGTGATTGTTATGCATTTTGCATTTGTGCAATCATAAAATTCCTCTACCTTCCCAAAATCCACTCCCCGCATCCCAACAAAACCACAAAAAAAAAACACAGAAGGAAAGCCCAAGGACACGCGCCAAACTCAGAGGAGCAACTTCTCCACTCCAACAATAAATTGCTCGGAATATTTGCCACAGTTCCATATACATACATACATACATACATATCTGCTGTACTGCCGTAGAGGCAAAGCGTTTACGGAAAGTTGAAATTTGGCCAAAAGCATAAGCATAAAGATAAGGCATAAAGTTCTTAACAAATGCGCAACAAATTATTTACTCAGGGGGAAATGGCAAATTGAGTTTCGATTTGCTGGTAATCGAGAGTTACCGCAATGAATTTTCTTTCTATTTGAAAGCGAAGTTACGGATTATGATTTATATACTAAAAGATCCATGCAAATGTCCATTGGATGGTTAGAAAAGTTGTGCAGATCTTTGGAACAGTATCACAATAGTTTACCCCGGGTGAAAACTGTTGTAGGGGCAACTATTTCGAATGCTAATTGCCTCTTTCTATGAGATTCCCACATCATGTTTTATGCTGCAAGGCCACGTCCATCGCTGGTATGCAGTTCCGCTTCTAGGAGTTAAAGCTCTCTCACACCTTTAGTTCTAGACTCTAGATTCATGTTCCAAGTTCCAGCCCACATTTTCTTTTATTTACCCATCAGTTTTTCTAGCGCAAATCACTGGTCCAATCAGCAAAGACAAGCTACTCCAACGGCACTCAACCAAAACGTAAAACTGGTCTCTTCACCATTAAAATTCTATCTATTAATGTGCCTCTCTCTGTCACTCTGCCCTGGCACTCTCTCCCCAAAACGCCACACTCCGTTCGCCTGTAAGATTTTTCCCATCAAAAGACAAATTGCCAAACCTTGAAGAAAAGCACGCCCCGCGTCTTTTGGCTTTGCCGTTGGAGTTTGAGTGGAGTTTGGCTCCATAAAGCATACCTACACATGTACATATTTATGTAGATGCATATGTAAATAGTTTTACAAACGCTATGCATCATTAAAAAACATTTTACGACTTCATATTAAAGCCAAAACAAAATAGGGGTGGGGGGGTATACAAAAAGTGGGAAAATAAAAAGGGAAACGGACAGAAATGAACAGTAAAGAAACCATTTATACTTTGCCAATAAATTTGTCTCACCCGAGAAACTCGTAAAGATTTCCTACTCAAAGTCATAAAGAAGTCTCAAAAACACAAGAAACCGAAACCAAAACCGAAACGAAAAACCAAACCAAAAGTAAAGGAAAAAAAAACGAAGCTTAAGTACTGCCGCCGACCTGCATGGATTTCCAGCTAAACGACAAATAACTTGGCATTTAATAACTCTCCGCTCTGCAGTCTCCTTCTCTCGAGACAACCCCCCCTGCCCACCAATCCCCGCACTCTTGCATTTGGCGGCTTCATTATAATGCAGCAAAAGTCTCGACTTTATTTCTGGTTCCATAATTTCTGTGGCAAAGCGAATTTATGCGTTGAAACTAAAGCTCCGATTGCGGGCTTTTTGGCCAGGTCTGTTCGTGTCAAAGCCTGTGTGTGTGTGAGGTGAGTAGCGGTTGAGGGGTAAAAGATATTAGAAGTAAAGAGTTGCAATGTGTGCGTGAGAGATGAAGGAGTTACAGGAAGGGCTCTATAGATTAATGCCAACAACCCATCAACTTATTAACTATAATTCTGCACATTTCTGACTCAACTCACTCTATTCCTTCTACCCTTGTAGGTACCCAAAATCGATGTCATCTCAAGTTCAGAGTCCCCTAAAAGGACATCATTTGAACATGAAATTTAATAATCGACCTGTCATGTTCATAATTGAGGCTCTTGGGGGTCGGGGCCATCTGAGTTCTCCTGCCGCCTACTCGAATCGGCCCAAAAACAAACGAAACGGAGAGCAGAGCAAGAAACACATTTCTCGGAAGGCAAAACATGACACATCTCATTATGATGACTCCCAAAAGATCTCAACCGCAGCAAGCAGCATTCACGCGGCTCCAAACTCTCCTCTCCACTCCTCTGCTGTGTGTGGCGTGTGTGCTGATGCTGTCAGAGCATTTTGTTTATGATTTTGTAGCTGTCATAAAGTTATTAAAAGTATGTGACATTTTTATGGCATTATGACGTCTTGAGTCAAGGTTCTGCTCCAACCGAAAATACAGCCACAGATGGGACCCAGCAGAGGGAGTGCTTGTGCCTGGGCCTCCTACCTTTTGTTTTCAACGCTCTTGAAGTTCTTGGAGGTACTACATGCTCTATGTCCCTGAAATATGATATCAAATAAAAAGCAAATTAAAGACGATAAAAATCGTGTCTCGCCTCACGCTGTGATAAATGCAAAAAAAAAAAAAAAAAAGGAATAATTCTTTTTGCGAATCTCTAAACGAAACCCCTTTGAAATCAACTCTCGATTGGCCTCTGGGTCTTGTTGGGGCCTCGGATTTTCGGTTGCCTCTCCTGTCTGGCTGGTCGGTTGGCCTGCTGCCTGTTGCCTGCTTCTGCCGCCTGTTGTTCATCTTGTTATTTGGTGGCTCATAAAACTTGTAAACATCCGACTGATTGTGCCCCTGTCTGGGTATTGGCTTTGCCTTCATTCTCTCGCTCCCTCTCCCTGTTCGGTGTCTGAGAGTGGGTGCTGTGCTTGTTTCGTTTCGAATTGGTAAGATATTTCCAGATGATATTACACTTTTGATTGGCCCCTCGTAATGGGGCACTGAGGGCGTGAGAGATCAAAAGTCGATAAGCGGCTTTAATTGCCTGCTTGTGCTTGTGCCTTCCCTGACCATATGCCCAAAGTTATGGCTCCCCTCAAGAAATATTTCAAATAATGGATAATAGTCTGCCATATGCTGATGACCACAGAGACGGTGAGAGCTGTGGTTTTTAGAGGTGTTCGCAGTTGGAAGAGAATAGATAACAGCTGAGAGGCTGCTGGCTGAGAACTTATGTAGATATTTTACAACTATTGTAAAGAGTTTGATGAGCGAAAGTTGAAGAAACTCATATATCCAACTGCTGGCATGGCCGAGTTACAGCTTTAAACTTTAATACGCACTTTTCTGTAAGTGATTCATAGTTTATTATAATTTTTTGAGACCCGTTTCATTCTTGTTAGCTTTGAAAGCCAGTCACATAGTGTTCCGCCAGTGCTTTAATTTAATTTTATTATTATTTTATTTTATTTATTGTTTATTTTTGGTGCTAAGCTTGGCTTTGCGCAAATCGTAGCTGCGGCGTTTGGTCGCCGATAGTGTCGCAGTGCGGCGCAGCACCTTCTGGTCGATGTACTCCTCGTCGTCGTCATCGCCAGCGAAATCCATGAGCCCGTCCTCCTCCTCACCCCCATTCTGAAGGAAAGGCTTCAAATTCTTCTGCACTGTTTCCTCCAAAGTTTTTTCATTATCGTTGGGCAAGACCTCGAGTTCTTCTGGTGTTTGGAGCTTCTTGGACTTCTTGGTCAAGGGTTCCTTTCGCTTTTCCTGATCATCCGCATTCTGGCGTTTCTTTGACCCTTTCTGCTCTTCAGTCGCCTTGAGAGGCTTCTCTTGTGCTTTAGTTTTCTTTATAAACTTGTAGGTGCCGTTGTTCTCATTTAGCACTATCTCCAGCGCGGCGGAATCTTCATCCAGCTCATCATCGTCATCGTCATCGCTGGAAGTGGAACTGGAGGTGGAGCTGGAGGACTCCAGGAGCGCGGTCAGTTTCGAGTTTGGCTTCAACTTTTGCTTGGACTTGTTCGGCTTCGGATTTGGCTTTTCCTTGGGCTTGACTGTGCTGCTGCTGCTGCTGCTGTTGGGGGTGTTGCAGGCGATGGCATCGCCATCTTCGTCGCACAGCTGCTGCATAACCTGCTCCAGATCAAAGGTCTCCTTCTTGGCTGGATCATCGTTCTCCTCGTCGGAGTAGTCGATGCCAATCGGTAGATTCTGATTGAAGTCGCTCGACTTGTTGTGGCCATCAATCACGATCTGCTTGTAGCCGCTGATCTTGATGCCATAGCGGGGCATGTACTCCTGAAAGAAATCCTGCAGCTTCGGTAGCGGCACGTTGCCATAGTAGCCGGCGTACGAGGGCACCTGCTTCGTGAGTATCTTGGCCACCGATTCGTACGGATTGACAAACTTGTCCGTCTTGCCCACGAGCTGTTGCTCCACGGTGCTCTCCACGATTTGTGCGGGACGACCGGCTCGTTTGGCCACCGGCTTGTTGGACGCATTGGCGTACTCCTGGAGCAGCGCCATGTCGTAATGGTAGCTCAGCTCCGTGTGTAGGCGGCAGCGGGCCGCCTGCAGGGGCGACAGGTACGAGTGAAAGGCGGCGCAGATGTCCTTGTCATTTTGCTTCTGCAGCAGCTCATTCGCCTGTGCCTCTTGAATGTTAAGGTTGCTTATCTGACGGAGCTTTTGCGGCATACCCATCACAAAGTTGGGGTGCTGAAAGACCAGGACTATAGTGCCCTTGGCCGGATCCTTCCAGTCGTAGTCGAGCACACGCATAAAGCCATGGTGCGCCAGCTCCTCCGCGAACTGGAGGACACTGCGACAACGGAAAATGGAACGAGGGCTGGTCAAATGCTCCTGCAGCGCCACATATTGCACAATCAGATGCTTGCCCCGCTTCGACCAGTGGACAAAGTCAATGCTGTGACTGTTGGTGGCCAGATAAAGTTTCTGCACAAACGAGTATTCGTCGAGTCGACGGCGTAGAATCCGTTTCTTCACTTTTGGCTTTTGCTGCGGCGTTCCTGCTGCCTTCTTCTGGTGCAGCTTTCCAGCTGCCTTCTTTTTCGACAGCTTCTTTTTCATCTTCTTGCTGATTCCAATGGCTTCTTCCCCTTTATCGTCAATCGTTTCAGTCTTGATGAGAACCTGCAGCTCCTGGACGTCGTCAAAGGTATTCGCCTCATCTGCAGCATCGAGCGTCTCCATAAATGTCTGCAGCTCCTGCTCGATGTGGACACGTTCATCGGGTACGATGCCGATGGTGGATTCCTCTTCATGAAATATCTTACGCCAATCGTCCATATTGAATTTGGTTCCTGCTGCATCAGACGGACGCCCTTTAACTTCATCGGACTCTTCGGATTGTAGAGTAGATTTATAGCCAGACATTCTGTTTGCTCTATTCACACAATTCACTCAAACGTTGTGATTGCCTTTTTTCGATTAGAATTTAATTTATTTTTGGCAGGAAAATAAATTTCGTCGCGTGACACGTCAAATGAAAGGAAGAGGGTTGCCTGCCTTCTCGAAGAAAGTAAAACGAAAGTAGAAAAAGGGGCTGCCATACTTTTCAAAATGAAAGCATCAGTGTTGCCAAAGGTTTCTGGTATTTTATTTTCTTTTTCAGTGTTGGAGAATTAATCATGGTATTTATTAGTCATTAAGTTTCATAGAAATAAAGTTTAACCTTGCAGAACATTGTGGCGGGGAAGTGGGAGGGGGCGCTCAAATAAATGCAAATTTCCAACGACACAAAGAAAAAAATCAAATACCAAACAAAACTCACATTTCATTCCATTTGAATGCATTTCATGTATTGTTTGCAATAAATCTATTGTTATTTATTCCAGTGCCACAACCCCCCATAGCCCCACATATTCAACCCTCCTTCCTGTAGACCCCTCACCCCACCTACTACTACTCTACCCCTCTGTCACGCACCAGGGGCGGTCGAGTTCAAAGAGGAGAAGGGGCAAAGGGAAACCTTTCAATTGTGGAATCCACGCGCTATATCAATAATAATACAACAAGAAAAAACGCCGCCAACATTGACACTCCACTGGTCTGCCCAATCGAAGGGGTACGGTGGGGTAAGGGGAGATATAGTGGGTGATATTCAAGGGAAGAGAGTAGTAAACGGGAGGTAGAGAGCGTGAGCCCCATAGCAGTAGCTTTAAATTGACATTTACATGAATATTTAATAAACATCCTTTAATCATGAGGCGTCCATTGTGTGCACCAACGACAGGACTGAATGTTGATGATGGAAACGGGTTGAACGGATGGGATCGACGGACGGTCGGACGGACGGACGTGGGGCTTCATGCACAACGTGCATGTCCCGAAATGTCCCTTTTTTTCCTTGCGTAGTAGATGGAGCTGCAAAATAACGGGGGAAAAAACACACTGACTAGCAGGATATTGTATACAATAATTTCATGTGTCGCCAAAGAGTAGCATGAAATAAAAACTGAACATGTGCATGAAATGAATACTCTTTCTTTCTATTGTTCCTGCAATGCCTTGCATTGGTTCATCAAGGTTCGTGAAAAAGTTGATAATATCCATTGTATGATACGAACGATAGAGAAGAACGCACTGCAACACGTAAAACAAGTGAGAAATGCTGCTGGAATGGAATATGACGAATAAATTTACAAGTCCAACACACAGCTGGGGGAAAAAAAGTGTTCCATCAGGCGCGTGATTTTGACAATGTTTCAGGCTCTACTAGTCCCACTGTTACCTCTGTTTTTTATGGAGCACATACATGTAGGTTAACTGTAGTTGAGTTCGATGTAGGAGTAAAAAATGTACGACACAAACAACCAGTTTCTGCTCTTGCTGGAAAATGGGTACATTTTTTGTAGTCATAAGCAAATCTGATCAACGGGTATCCCTTAGTCGAAACATGACCCTGCCTTTTTTCGATGACTTTTTTGGGCGAAACAAACTTTTTACAATTTGATGTGTGTTTTTTTGTTTTATGATTTAAGTGAGTCGTGTGACGGAAGCCCCGGCCAGTTTTCGTCGAGTTTCGGTTTCAGTTTCACTTTTTTTTTGTCTTTGTTTTTGTATTTGAATGGAACGAGGCTTTTGGGAGCAGGCCCGCTGCTCCTGTGCGTGTTATCTGGACAAATGATAACCGCTGATCGACTGGACGGGGGCCTATGACAGCTGCTTTGGCAAGATCGTTTTGATACATTCAAAATATGGATCATTAAAAAAGAAACTGTTTAGATTCCACCGCCGCCGACGATGTCGGCACTTTTTGTGGTTGTTGTTTCGGTTTAATGCGTGTCAAGTGGTCGTAGATTATGCATTTTTTTATGGTTTATGTGGCGCTACCCCAGCGGTTGATTCCCTTTGAGACAGAATATTGTTTTCAAAGCAATAAAACTAAAAAGAAGAACCAGAACATGAATACCCCCCCACACCCGTCCTTCGGCCAGCTGTGTGTCTGTCTTGTCTGACTTCTTCCTGTCAATTGTAAATTTTACGACCCTAATGCTGATTCCAATTTCGATTCCGGATTTTCGATTATTATGAGTCACCCTTGAATGTGTTATATGTAGTACTCTACATACTCGCGTATGTATAAGCTTCTCTTACGCGTATGACTCATGGGCAGACAATGCTCGTTCTGGAGAGATCCCATCCATCCATCCATCCATCAATCATTTTCCACATGCCAAACCGAACCTTGGGGCTGCTGCTGTCTGTGCTTTATCTTTTTTTCTTCACCGAGTAAATTAATATAAATGAATAATTTCTCATAATTTTGTAAGTGCATATTAAGGGCAGCATAGCTGTGCTCTGACAATTAGTGGGGTATATATGTACGTAAGTATGTATCATGCGACTAAGCATTCGACTGCCAGGGCATGTTGAAAAATCATTACTCAAACTTGTTGCTTGCATGCATAAAATATATATTAATGATCTGTGCTTTGCGATCTTCTGCTGAAATATAGTAATTATTTCAAAAGAGTTTACACAATACACTTAATTAATGAAAGGATTTCTGGGAACAACTAAAGAGAAACGAATAATATGGGCATATGTTGCACCGATATTCAGATGGAATCGTGTAATGAATTTCTTACAAAAAATTCTTTAAAATTTAAGACTTGACTCTCTATCTTGCCTAGCGCTGGAACCCATGTTCAAATTCTGACTAATTGAATGCCTAATTCATGTTCTCTTTCAATCCCTTTTGCCCTAGAATAGCCATGCCCCTGAACTCCCGTATTTGGTAATTTGATATTTTCCTTCACTACAAATTTTTCACTAAATGTGTTTAAAACTCCACTCACTCCACCACAGACCGCTCGCTCTGTTGTGTATCGCTTTCACCCCTCGTCTGCGGCTGTTCTTCAATCAGGTCTGAGCATGTCGCCTGGTCTTTCTGCTCTTTGTTTTTTCTCTAATGAAGCGTTAAAACTCCCGTTCTCTCGTGGGAGAGAGGGAGATGATGATAATTAACACAACTCCAACTCCATATCCAATAGCATCGAACCGAACAGAACATTTGGGGGAAAAAAAGAAATCATTAACCCTTGGCATTTGTCAGACGAATTTTGAAGTAACTTTTGAGTAGTCGCTGGTTGGTTCTCTGCTCTCTACTTGGGTTGGGACGAGTCTTTCCTTCTGTTTAGAAGTTAAGAGTTCCTTTTGTCTGCTTTGTTGAACAAGTCAATCTACGTGACATCCTCCTTTGGCTTACTCCTTTCGGTGCCACCAAATGGATTGGATTGTTGGAGTGGGGAAACTCCTTCCTTGGGCCACGAATTTTGTTGAAACAGATGTCAAATTGTTGTACATTTTTTTGTATTTTTCTTTCCCTTTCGTTTCTTACTACTTTTGTTTTAGTATTTGTTTTTTTTTTGTTCCTTTCTCCGTTCTATCGCTGTGGTGGCCCCTTTTGTTTTCTTTCTGTTTTGGTTCATTGACTGTTTGCGCGGTTTCAAATTTCTGTGAAATGTAGTCCTCTCCTTCCCCAACCACATTTTACCGTTCCGAACCATCTACGAACCATCTACCTCGCATGTGCGAGGGGGTTGCCCTATTCCTCCATCGATTTGTTCGAGTAGTCCTCGATTAGGACACTTGATATATGTGTGTGTGTTTCAGTGAATTTTCAAACAGTAGGGAATTATTTTTTGTGTCCTTAAGTAAACTGCCAATAGTTGTAGATTGTGTATAATTGATATGGTTTGGGTTGAAGAGTCCCAAATAATTCCATAAAGTTATGGAATGCTAACCAGTTCTTTATAGATCATTGGCAATGGAATTAATGTGTGGATATGGATCCTAAACCTGGGAAGAGGTAGATAAATTGATTGGACAAGATAGATAATGCAATCCTCCAGTCTTCTAAATATTCTCCACTTTTATTGTGCCTCTTTCCTCCAGCAGAAGAATACGAAAAAACACGAACCAGAATCAGCGACAGAAAGTGCGAAAACAGAAATCATTTTACGATAAATAATACAACTTCATCAGCGAACGAACGAAACGAACCCCCTAAAGCGGGTTCCCTAGTCACAGCCCCTTTTGCCCACCCCCCTCGGACTCTCCAGTGATCCACCAAAGCGTGAGGCGTGCATAAGTGAAATGTGCACAAGATACCAGATACAAAGATACATCCAAAAACAACAGCAACAACAAGGCAGAAGGCATCCAAAAAGGTAATTAATCATCGTCATGGGGCGTGTGCACGATTCGCTTAACGTGCGCCTTTGGCGGTGGCCTCTTCATTCAGCAGAGAGGGGGAAATGGGGCTCTGCAGAGCTTGGGGGTACATACTACAGGGAACGACAGACGGTTGCGGGGTCAGAGTTTGGTTTGTGCACAGCACTCCAGACATATTACTCAAGGCATTTCCATATGCTCCACTTGGACCCGTGGCTTCCACTGGTTCTTCTCCAGTCAGCAGATCGGGGAGCCAGTGGAATGGGCACATGGGTTGGGGTGAGGGGTGGTTGGGTCTAGGGGCATGGGTTGCGTCTGGGTCTGCGGCAGCGAGGCAGAGACACAGAGGCGTGGCATGGCGTGGCGTGGCAATAATCATAACGAGCCAAATTAATGCGTTTCTTTCTACATCAAGCAGAATTCCCGTGCAGTTTTTTTGCTCGTTCATTTTTGGTGACACATTTGCTGATTTTTCCCGAGAGGAGAAACAGACACTCCCCCCACCACCGTAGTAACCACATAAAGTTTATAATATTTTTCTTAGTGGCGCCTCCTATGACGAGAATATTTTGTATGAATTTTGAAATATTTTTAATTGATTGCGCGGCAGATTTCAGCAATTCTGTGTGCCATTTGATTTGGTCAACGGGGCGTGGCAGCACACTAATCAGAAAAAAGAAGGAACATATTAAGGGCTGAGGTCGATTAAAAAGATACAACTGAAAGATACCCTTTACACGTGTTAAATAATATTTTTTCTCTTATGATTATAATGCAAAGATCTAGATGCCCCTGCAAAAGGATATTGATACTGATTAAGCGTAGCTTTCCTTCTGCACGAATACAATATACCCTATTGTATTTAGGGTATTGGACATGCATACATATGTACGGGAACATCTTTTCGAGCTAATTGGATGCTCTGCCAATTAGTTGGTTCGTTGCCAAAATCATATCTCAGGTGGAAACAGAAATGAAACGGAAAATTTTAAATATGTCACTCGACAAGCGGGGGGACTCCCCTTTAAAACTCTCCCGAAGAGCTCGGTTCCTGCTAACTTGTATGTTAACATTCAGTTCATTTAACATTAACATTACCGCTACCTGTGGCCGCATAAAATTGTCTTTGGTATTGGAAAAAATACACGTGCTTATCAGACGCACACACAGATGCATGCACACATAGACAACAGCGTCAGAGAATTTATTCGAAATAAACAAAAAACAGCTGTTGACGAGAGAGCACCAAAACATAAAGAGAGCTAAATACGCAGAGAGGGAGAGAGAGTTGCTATAAAGACACGACGCTAGACGTCGGATATTTATAGGAAATCTTAAGGAAATAAGTAGACTGTAAGTAAATCAAATTTAAATTGTATTTTATTTAGTGCACAAAAAAACATGGAAAAATTTTAAGAAAAATCGCATAATAATGCTTTTAATTCGGTTTTTGGCTAAAAAATTATATATGCCAACAAAACAGTGAAAATTCCCATAGTTATATGAAAATTCCCACACACTGGGAACCGGCTTTTAACGCGCTCCCTTCTCTCAAGAGAGCTCTCTCGCACAACAACGCGCTCTCTCTCCCTCATACAACAATACAGTGCTTCTCGCATGCGATTTGTGCAACAACTCGCACGAGAGTCCAGCCATCGCTATAAACCGACGGCAAGCCAAGCCGAAGCGAAAACCGAGCACGCACTCGCATGTGGCATCGGGAATATCGCAGGGTGTTTTTATACAGTAAACCTATCTATAACCATGGTACCATGGGGCATGGGGCATTGGATCGTTGAGCAGAGTCCGCATCCGACAGTTTCAAAGATACTCTCGTAGCGTGCGGTACTCTCAAAGCTCGCGTTATCCGCTGCATTTGGGTGAGAGAATTTACGTAAAAGTTCCCAATGTAAAGGCCTTTAAAAAGGAGCACAATATTTCGAATAAAACATACTTGGAAAGTGTTTGGAAACTCAAAATAAATAATTAATAAAACAGAGAAGCATTGCCAGAGGAAAGCAAAAACGAGAAGCCTTGCTAGGACCACGAAATAATCCCAATAACCGTATGCTGTGTTCGCGAGTGTGTGTCATTCCGTTACGGGCCTTCTAATTGCATTGATTGATAACCGTTACGACTGTCGTCTAGCTGTTTATGGCCCAAGGAATTCCTCCATTTCCATTGAAATCTGGGGGAAAAGCAGTGCGCAAAGTGTGACCAAAGTGCTAACGAATTCAATAAGTGAAGGCCGCAGTGGGGCATCTGCCCACCCACCCCAATATTACTGTGCGTGTGTCAGCGTGTGAATTCAAGGAATTTTCAATTAATTTTGATCAATCACACGCACACACAAAATTCCAATCAACTGAAATCGACTAAAATCATAATGAAGGATTAATTGAAACTCTTGAAAATATATTTTGGAGAGGCACTTGTAACAGCACTTCAGGGAAGCAGCACGATATATGCACTCATATTTATTGCAATTATTTGGCTTGGATAAAGGTGAGTGTGGGGGGTCACATTCTTTGGCATTGGAACACTTTGGGCTGGTTGGGTCTATCGGGGAATTTACTTGCTTGAAGGGGTTGCAATTTGAATGTGGTATGTTGGGTATTTACGCTGTAAGCTAATTATTAATTGATGTTACCACAAAGAATTTGCATGCAAAAGTGCGGTATGAAATGTCAGGAAGATTAATCATAGATTTCTATAAGCATAGGAAATTGCTTTAATTTTTGCATAGAATTTTTCCATATTCTTGGATTACGTTGGATTTGTTCTGGTTCATGGATAGATATTATCTTTCAATTTATTTCTAAATATTTGTTGGCTATTTTTCTTAGTGCGGCAACCTACTAGAACTTCCTATTTTGTGCACCTCTTCAAACTATTAATTATAATTTTAGTTTACCAAATATGTTCGGTTCTTTGAAACCATTGAAGGTGTCAAACTGTTTGACAGCCTTTTCCCTTTGCTTCCTCCCCTGGCACCAGGCACTTCCTCAACTTTATGGTCAATTTCAAATGGGTCACAGATGCATTTTGATAATGCCAGGCAGGTCTACAAAGTTCAATCGCTTTTGGGTAACGTTCTATGACACAAAAACCCAACCCTCGATCGCAATTAGCATAAATTTACTATAAAGGTGTATTTTGGCATCTAATTATAGAGTTTTTGTTGTAGTTTGCTTTGAAATGTTTTCAAACTGCTGTTGGCTATTGCATTCGATGGTTTTTTGTTGTTCCACAGAATGTTGGCTGCATTGAATTTTAATTGAAGTTGGCGGCGGCGGCGTCGGCGGTTTCGTTGTAGGCCTGATTGTTGATTGTTTCTGGTGTTATTTCGTTGTCTAATTATGCGGCGTGAAAATGCAATGCATGTACAAATATTGACGCGTCACAGCCTTTCGTATTTTGTTGTTATTGTTGCTGTGGCTGTTTGTTAACAGTAATTCTCGATGTTGTGCTGTTGGTTCTGTTTGTTTTCTGTTTTTTTTTTGTTGCTTCGTGTTTCTTTTGGGGGAACGTGTGTCTATTTAAAGTGGAACTCAAATCGAAAACTACAATATTGAAACAGTTTGAAGTGGGGCCCACCAAGGCAATTGTTTAAACAATCAAACGATGGAAAGGGGCGCTTGGAAGGGGTAAACATGATGATGATCGAGCAAGGAAAATGGTTAATAATATTGAAGATAATTAAGTAATGGAAAAGTGTATGGACACACTCTTTCAAATGGAATAGAACTCGAAATGGAAATGCTTAACAATATTTATTGTTCGATTTATTGAGTGGAGAATTCATTCAGTTGGCATTCATTTATTGGAATTTCTGATCCACTCAATCTTGCAGGTAATTGAAATGCCTTTCTCAAAGGGAATTTATTAGTTCTTTTTATTACCTTCACCTTTCACCTGCTTTCTTTTGTACTGATTTTCATTGTAGTTCCACTCTCTGTAGTTATTTGTGCCCTCTCTAATTAACTCTAAGTTCGGACTATTGTCCTTTCATTGCATTCCAATTGAAATCTAAGGCAAGGTCTTGCTCTTAACCCAAAGCTGTCATCCATCCTCCAAGCTCAAGCAACAAAAAGACAGACAGACAGAGATAGCGCATTCCGTAGCGCTGCTCTCGGCTCTGCTCTCCTCCGGTGGGAGGGTAAAAAATCTAGTTCAAGTATAGAGTAATTAGTGACTGTACGTGTGTCAAGTTCTGTTGGGAAAAACTACAGCAAATATTTAAAAATAAAGCGAAAGCAGATGAGAAGGAGGTAGAGGTGGGGGAGGAGGAGGAGGAAATGCACGCTGAGCAAGAGTTTACCTCAAGTGGACACTCAAGTGGGGGACCAGAGCAGAGACCAGAGCGGAGAAATGTAAGAGATGGAGATGAAAGTGGTGGGAGAACAAGTCGACTCGAGCCAGAGGGGGGAGCAGAAGCGAGGTTAATTAAAAACCTAAACAATGCCAAAGGAATTGAAATTGCTTTTTAATATTTTCAACAGAAAAGAGGAGGGGGGAAAACGTTGAGAAAAGATTTCCACTTAGAGATTAGCTCACATGTGCATGTGCAGTGCATCCATTTCCACCTACGCATTTCCATCACAGCCAGGGGTTAAGAAGTACAGCAACGAACACAAGTGACAGGCGACCAAACATGTCAAGTGAGAGTGTAAGCTATAAAGAGAGACAACAACAGAGCGTCAGAGAGTGAGAGAGAGAGGGGGATACAGCCCTGGATGACAGGCGACTGTCACACGTTACGCATTAGACTCTCATCCGAGCGATCTCCGAAGAGCGTGTCCGTCCGACCAGCAGGCACACTGACTGCCTCCTCTCTCACTCTTTCGCCTTCTCATATTCCAGCTCTCTCTCTGCATCGCCTTTTGTCTTTTATATTTAGCGGCCTCCGGGGCGGTGTCTGTTGGTGCAATGTTTGTCCAAGTGCTTGGATCGCACACAGCTGGCTCAACCTCTCTTATAGGGGAGGGGAAGTGGGGGGATCACCACGTAGTGTGAATGAGATGTGAACTGCATTAGTAAATGGAGTTAAGTACGGTTGTGCAAGTACTGTTGCCCCCAAAGCACTTCCGTTTCGGGATGGGCGCTAAAGAAAAGTGTCAAAGGTGTGAGAGAACTGTCGCAGCACCTTCCGGGAAATGTGGGCACCACAGCTGTCTTTTGTCTTAGAGATATTTGAAGAGTCATATGGGTATGAGGGTCATATATTTACGAGTAAAATCTTGACGGGCGTGCTGGCAAATACAGGCAACTGTAGTCCATCGCTTTGAGCTTGATTTCTAACATTCGAAGTGTTTGAATTTGGTGGATTTCTTTGCGGACTAAAAAAAGGAATGCCTAAGTTTCGCAAGCGATTTCCCATAACATTTTGTTCAACCATTAGAGAACAGTGAAGAGTTCCAGTCTCTTCAGTACAAAGTCTCCTTTTAATGTTAAAAATTAGCCAGTTTTCAATCGAATATAACCCCCCATCAATATTTGTTTGGCTTTCTGGACCCCAAAAACATCTGCGCTTAGACTGAGGCCAAGCCAAGCCAAGCCCCTTTCGAGCCATTCGAATGAGAGGTCCAGCAGGCCAGCAGTTTCTGATGTGAATAATTCCACCACATTACACACACCTGCATCTCCAGAGAGCCCCACCCCACACCCCCTCCACTCACCACGCTCTGTCGCTGCCTTTGTGGCTCTCCTCCCCCTTCTATGTCAATGATTTTCATGCATTTGCGGTGGATATTTAGCTGTGGTCGTCCCTGGCCAAGTGGTTGCATTTCGGTGGTTTGCATGGAATGGCGGTGGTTTCGGCGGTTTCGTTTGCTCCGTTTGGGAAAGTTGATTTGTTTGAACTGATTATGGGCATGTTCGTTCGTTGCGCTGCGCTGCGGTTTCGCTTTGAGCTTGCTGCACGGATAATAGTTTTAAATAAGTTCAAGTCGAATTTAATTGGCCAAACTAATGTCCGAATGTGTATCTGGTGTTTGGTGTTTGGCTGGCGCATATCTGCGCCCACTCCAATTAGGTTAAACTCTGTGACAAATAGGCGACGACATGAGAGACGTGACTTATCAACGAAACACACACAACGAAATGAAGGGGGACTATCATCATCCTCATCATCAGGTTTTGGCTGTCTGTCTGTCTGTCCATCTTGGCCTGTCTGTCATTGTGCATTAAAAACTAAAAAAATTTGTTCTCCCCACACACACACACATACACAGCTGCTCTCCTCTACTTCTCATGCTGGGCAAAACTATCAAGTTTGTCCCCCCGTCCCAACATTCTGTCTGCTGTTGCCCAACAAGCTTCACAGATGCCTACACCTGTCGCCTGACTAATTTATATCTTGTAGATAAAGCATCGCAGCCCAAAGCATGCCATGGCATTGCATGACATGTGGTCCATCTCTTTGGATATTTTATACACCACCCAAAGTTATGGACCGAGTTGACCAATATGAAACCATTAAACAACAGACGAAAACAGACACTCGAAAAGATGACGACAGGCGAACAAATTTGTTTAGAGTTTCTTTAATTTGCATAATTGAGTTTGGAGCTTTGGAATCGAGTTGAGCGTGGAGAGTCTTGGGTTACAGATCCCAAATAAGAGATAAATAACAAGATGATGCTTCGACAAGGTTGCTGAAGTGAAGTTTTCCCCGGAAATTGAATAGATCTGAGCGTATGATTGAGTTATGGTTGGAGATTTGTACAGATTTTTGGGTATTATAAAACTGCATTTTTATTTCGATTTATGAAAAAGATTTTATTTTTGGAGTGGACTTTGGATGAGCGTAGGGATATGATATGATCAAAGCCATATTCGAAGCTCGAGCGTATTTTGTGTGTTTTATTCTATGGGATTTCCTTATAAATTTAAATAGACATTTCCCAAAAGATTTTTTCTCATTCTTTTATCCATCGAAACATTGCCAATACCTAGAAACCATCTGTTATTTCCTTTAACCATCAAAATGATCCATTCAACGCCCATTCCACAGACATTCCGCCGTCAGAGTGTTGCCTTTTGCAGATTCAAAGAAACTGAGAACCTTCCATCAAAGTTAACTGCATTTTTATGATACGAGCAGGGAGAGCCTCTACTCTACTCAGCAATCAGGCATTGATTCTCTACTGCTCGTATGCCCCTAACCGTTCTGCTGCCAGCCCATCAAGCGATGATTACGCAATTTGCATGCAGCTCACGTCCAAGCAGCAGTCCTACCTAGAGTGTTGTGATCTATCCAGAGTGCGGCGCTACTGGACACAGAGAAAGAGAGAGAGAAAGAGAACTTAAACCAAACTAACCGAAACCGAAACCAAATGCGAAAACTGGAGTCCAAAGTGCGTGGAATTATGATAAAGCAAAGTCCACAAAGTGCTGGTTTCTTTGGTTTTGTTATGGTACACCCTTGCAGAGGCATATGGGTATTCGTTTAATAATGGTGGATAAGCTTTTTCCCAGAATAAAGGGCATTTGCTTGTAGGATCTGCCATCAATAGAAGATTTTACATATGACAATCCCATTAAACTTGAACGGCTGTACAATCGTATTTCTAGCATATTGCTGAAAATTTGCATTCAAATTAGAGACAATTAGAGATATCTGTTAGTGTATCTGTATGTTCGGTTTGCATTCTGGTTCGTTTCTTTTGGTTGTAACCACAAAATGAACTGACCAAATGGCTCAAACGCAGACGGAGATGCAGACGGAGAGAAAACATTTTGCTAAATGCAGTTTGGCTTGAGATTAGTGCGAGTTGATTATTTACTTTGGCTTCAAATTGTGCAATGCAAATAAACGGAGAGATGGAGATGGAAATGGACATGGAGAAGGAGAGCCGTTCGGGACGGGTGGACGGGACAAAAGACACAGGAGGTTAACCCAGCCAGCCAGCCAGGCAGCCGCAGCAGCATTATTATGTTAATGGCAACGAAATGCAGTTGCATTTTGCAGTTTATTCAGCGCTGAACGTGTTGCCCATGCGGGTCGTAAATCCCCAACTCCAACTCCATCTCTGACTTCGACTTCGCCTCTGACTGGAGGCAAACAACAGTCCAGAGACCCGGCGATGCATGTTGATTATTTTTATTGCAATTGACAAAACTCCAAGGAAATGGTAATGCAAAAAAACTCTAGCGGCGGCAGCGGCGGGTAATTCTTTTGTAATTGACCAGCTGCCGTTTGGTTTTTCCTTCGATTCTGGCTTTTTGTAGGCCATTTGCTTTGGGCCAGCTGAACTTTCGAGTTGGCCATAAAATGAATGTTACAAATTATTGTGAGTTAAGTGAAATTTGAATGTGGGATTGATTTTTGGGATTTTATGGAATTGATATTGGTCAAGAAAGATTTCGAGCGAGTCTAAGAGTAGTGATAGGACTCCTACATACAGATAAGCAATTCCTTACCATTCGTTTTTCTATGATAATATTTAATATATTATGTTATATATATTATATATTATATTATATATTATATTCTGTTATAATAGATTGGCGATCTATTCCCATTCCACTCCCTCAGAAACCTTCTTCATTAATTTCCACGTTTGTCTCCATACATTTTTGCCCATACATAAATCTCCCGTCAACGTGGGTGATCTATGTATAGTATGTATTCCCCAAGTTAAATCCACGCACAAAAGCGCATTTCATGATTGATTACATTTTCATAATTTATTAATTTGGCACCCACGCAACTCAACAAAAAAATATAGAGAAGAATCCCCATAAATAGATGAAATTTGTGAATATTTTACATAATCAATAAATTATAAAAAATAGGAAGAGACATAAAGAGAGAATGAAATAGCTGCCAAATGACAAGAATGAGAATGAGTGACACAGAGAGGGAGAGGGAGTGAGAGAAAGAGAGCTGCATTGAGAGGCGGCACCCGCATTCGCTTGCATAAAAAGTCAGCGCAAGAGAGGGGCATAGAGTGGCAGAGCGAGAAGAAAAATGATTTCTGCTGAGTCAAGATAACGCACACAACGCAGGCGAATGAGCGAAAGAGCGGGGGGACGGGGGGACGGCAGTTGGAGAGTTGGAGAGCATGAGAGGGACGAGTACGAGAGTCCCGTGGACTTTATCTTGTCTGAACCATCGTTCGATTCGATTATTAACCCTCATAAATAATACCCCCGGCCAGTAGCCTCAGCCGTCTGTTCCTCTGCGCCTGTACCCACTCCTGCCACTGGCTTAACCCTCAGACTTATGTAATCGAGGCGGCCTGGGTTTAGACCTGGCTCAGACGCCTCATTGTACCCCAGCAGAGGGTATCATGGCTTTGGGAAGATTAGTTAGCTACATGCATATATAAGATAAAATTCCTTAGACCCTTATTATTGCTGATCAAAATAATGCACCATGGACTATTCAAATGATAACTAGGTTGATTTAATCACTCACTAAAAAAATAACAAATTGTTTTGTTTCTGTTAAAATTATCCAATGAAACTTCATCAAGCTTTCTTTACAAAACATATTTTGCCAAAGGGTATTGAAGCATTCTGTTCTCATTTGTATTAGCATCTGCGTGTGCAACCCATTCCGCTCCCATCCCCCTGTGACCCATCATCTAATAAATGTTTTTCAATTTTCATTGTGGTTAGCATTATATTTTCTTCTCTCTTTTTTTTTGCTCTTTATCATGCAAGTCCATTCTTGTTGTTGTTTGCGGCTTTTCGTTCGAAAATACAGAAAGAAGCTGAAAAAATGCTTTATCATCGGCTCGAGGCACGAGGTCGGAGTCGAGGCTGAAAGAGGCTCGCCTTTTGTTGGCTTATTGAGCCATAACTGCAACATTGTTTGTTCTTTCATTCGCTTTTCCTGCTTTAGAGCCCCCGCTTGTGGCTTTTCTTCATTTTCCTCATCTCATTTGTTTTTGTTGCTGATTAATCATGATATTTTGTGGGTTGCCATGCAGCTGTTCGTATGACAGCGGTGAAAGTTACTCGAGTTTTCGTCTTTTTTTTTTGGTTTATATTTTGATAACTGAATTAGGCTTCTTTTTTTTTGATTAATTATTAGTAATTTAAAGGGGTTTCTTTTGATCAGAATTATGCATTCCCATAATTGATATCTATTCAAATGAACAGCATTGTGTTTGCTTTGGTTGCTGGAAATATCTTCAGCAATTATGGTTGGAAATTCTGAAAAAAGGGTCAGCAAACGAAAAGTTAAGAGTGAATGCAGCGCGATTGCAGCAGGGAGAGTCCTAAGACTTCCCATAGGCAGTACATCGCCGAAAAATGAATGTTCATGAGAGAGCTTTGCAAGAAAGCGTCACATTTAGTTATCTAACTGCATTACAGGGAATACGATTTAAAATTTCCAACGGCCGGGATACACAATTTTTCAATTCAAAGTAAAATAAAATGTAATAAGGCATTTCAAATGTTACCAAATTGGTTTTTCCTGGCTCAATAATTCCGTGGAACTCTTTCATATAACTTTCCCATGTACTATGTATTTTAAACACCGTTTGCCCATCTGTTCCCCATCTCTTCGGCAACATAATACAGACGACTCATCATCATCTGGCAGCCGTATCCTATATAAATACTCCTGCCAGCCACCTAACCAATTGCCTACTCATCATTTTTCACAACATGCCAAAGGCGCCCGCTTATTCTGTAAATAAAAAAAATGTATTTTTTTAAAGGAACAAAAAGGTGACCAGGCTAATGTCCTTGCCCCGTACTACCATTATATATTTTTCTGCCTTCTCACTGACTGGAAAAAAAATGTTATAAATCATTCGGTTGGACCATATTTTTGATAGAGATGTTGCTTGTGTTTTTTCGCTCTCATTTAGGGGTCGATTGTGGTTGATTTTTTAGCTGGTTTCTCGCTTAATTAGATGTCAGAGCTAGTTGGTAATTTTGAGAAGGGTTATGCCCAAAATGTTTACTCTTTTGTAATCTTTTAATTAGCAAACATAACTCTTTTGGCTAACCCTGTCTCCGTTTTGCCTTTTTTTTTTTTGCAGGTGAGTGAACTTTTTGAAGGGATAACAAGGCTCGCGTGTACAGCTTTATAATCAAGGATGAACAAGGAGAAGATACATTTATCGAGTCAAATCAACTGAAAATCTTTTCACACCCAGAGATACAATAGAAGCGGCACCCGGATAGGGAGGGATTTCGTTTTCCTTTCACTTCGCTTCGGGGCAAACAAAGCGGTTTTTGTGTATTTGAGTGACAAAACCGCAAAAGACATTGACTCACTCCCACACACACCCATCCCCATTGAATGCCAATCCGCCATGAAAAACTTTAAAGAACCGAAACCAAGAACATTGTCATCATCATCGTCATCATCAGGCATCTGGCATCCCGACATTTCCTTCCGCTTGTTAGAAGATTTTTATTTTTTTTTGTGGGCTAAGGATGGGCTTTCTTTTCTTTTGTGGGCAAAGGGTGGGTTTTTGGGATATACTGTAACTAGCTCAAGCATATGCTTGGGTTGGTTATTTGGCTTTTGAAGCCCCCATGATTGATGGATGGCTCTTCTGTGGTCCAAAAACCCATCCCCTTCTAGACGTTTCATTTGCACCTGTTGTCGCACCAGTAAGCTGGAAAAGTTGTTAAAAACTCTGAAAAAGAAAGTTTCCCATTCGTTGGGGGAGAACTCTATAAAAGTAGAATAGCCCTAAGGGAAATATCCTTTATAGGGTTTTTTATTAGCTTTTCCTGTTGGGATTATATCTGGCAAAAAGAGACCCCAAGGAAATTGGTGTATTTCTTATAAGAGAGAAAGAGAGAGCGACCTATGAATCTGAGACTATAATTATAGCTTTGAGTAACGTTTTTCCGTAATTTTTCGTAGTATTCCCTAAATCTTTTCTAAGCTAAAAAATTATTATTACATCAGAACCGTGGCACACAGTCCACTTTCTTTGAACAAATTCAAAACCCAAATTCATTGACATTTTTAAAACACTTTTTTGTGTAAAGTAAACGTTGAAAATGTCAGTCAAATCAGAAGTGCAGCAATTCCTATAGAATGCATCACTGAAGGTTTGCTTTTGCGTTCTACTTTCACTTTCACTTGGCTCCATCCTTCACTGCCATGCTTGAAACAGTACCGGAGGAGCATGAAGAACTCTCGACATGGAAAACATCTCTAAGCCCCTAAACAAGTTGCGTCACAGAGTACGTCAATGTCAAAGTTTGACAGATGCCAGTGCCACAACAACGAAGAGTGGAGGTAGCAGAGACCAGGAGAAAGGAATGGAGATGGGGAGCAAGAGCGGATCAGAGCGGCGAAAAGGAGTGGAAAGGAAAAAACCAAAGCATGGATTTACTTTTATTTTATTACCGTCATTGTTGCGCTGCTCCTCCCTCTCACCGCTACGTAGAATCTTTTGCTGTGTGTGTGTGTGTGTGTGTGTGAGGGGGTGAAAGTGGGTGAGTGTGGGTGGGGACTGGTTGCCGTTATGTGGCTTTAGCGTAAGGATACATTTCCAGGACATGGCGTTATCCTTTTTTGCTTGTGACTGTGGTGCCTTTATCATCCATCTATGTTCGTCTCTGTCTTCGCAGTTCTCTCCTCCTACTCCTCAGCATCCTACCCATCACCATCCCCACTCCCCTTCTCGCTCTTAAGTTCGTTATCTACTGTTTAGTCAGGCGATGAGGCAGGCGGAAGGGTGTTGGTGTTGGTGTAGGGGTTGGACTTTTGGGTGACAGAATGCTGCTGGCGGGTGGAGGGGGACGAAGGGGAAAGTCTTCGACTTGAGCTTTTTGGCAAGTCGTAAATTAAAAATGGCTTAATATGTAAATCCTTGTCTCTCTTCCTCATTCTGTCTCCATCTATCTCTCTCTGTCTCTGCCTCTGTCTGACTTCAGATTAGTTTTGTGGATATTTCAGCTTATGCTTGTCCCTGTCTTCGCATCGCTTCTCTATCTATCTCTATGCATCTGCCCTCGTCCTGTAGTATGCCGTACTCCTTTTCGGACAGGACATGCTGCTGCAAAATTTATGCACCCATTGTGGGGTTAATGCCGGTCTCTGGTCTCCTTTCAGCCACACATATGTTTATTCTGGTTTGTTTTTGCTGTTATCCAGGGACTCTGCCTGGACAATGATATCCTTTAGATACATGTACATATGTGTGCGTGTGTGTGTGTGTGTGTAACTTTGTGCCTGTGTGTTGCCATAAGTCAACACTCCTGAAGGCGTGGATAACTCTCCGCCTTGTTGTCGTCATGTCTTGTGGCAGAGTCAAACGTTGGGCAACTTTATGGCAAAAGTTTCGCCAGCTTTTTGCATAGATTATTAAATTGGATTTTTTAAAGACATTTTTTAAAAGAAATATATTGTTTAAGAATATAGCTGCAGCGTGGTATGATTATAAAAGATAGGAAGTGGCTACTTTATGCGCACCTCAGCAAACATCAGGGAAAATCCACATTGATGAGGGACTTACCTCCTTTAGTTTAAGGTTTCCTTGCACTCCGTCACTCTCATTTTATAGTTCAAGGTCCTTGACTTTATCTATGGGCGGTCGTCACCATCGTCACCAGCCAGCCCCCCTCCATTGCTCAACCACGCCACACTACTTGCCACATAAATTAGCATTAATGGCCATTTTGCATCATTCCAATTTACCGAAATGGATTGCCATTAATTTATTCTCTCTGCAAATTGCAGTGTCATTTAATTTATACTTTTTTTTTTTTTTTTGCTATCCAATTTGCATGTCTCTCTCTCTTTCGCTCTTAGTGTATTTGGCCCTCTCTTTCACTCTCTCCAATTTGCAAGAGTGTGCGCGTGTTGTAATGCATTTTAGTAATTATTTTAGCTGGGTTTTTTTTTATTTTTTAAGAGAGTTTCCCCCTGTCATTACCATTTGGTTGTGCGGCAGAGGGGTTTGTTGTGAGAGCGGTTCTGGGGTAAAATTTCTTTGCCAACTTGGACGTAATTTAATTGCCTTTATGGCTTTCCTAGATTGAAATTAACGATTGTAATTTATCAAATTAAAATGCATACATTATATTCTCACACTTTAAAAGTGTTTTTTTCTGCATTTATTTGAGCTTCGAATATTTGCATTGTAAACCTAATTATATAATCGTGATTGTGGTCCAATTAAAGGGTTTTATTTATATAATTCATCTCTTATTGCGTTCACTGATAATCATGTGGTCTACTTGCCCAATTCCTCACTAACGTAACTCCCATCGATTGAAAATTCTTGGAAATGTATTAAGAGAATTATTTATCCACTGGAAAAATGGTTCGTCGGATGGGCATCGGCTTTTGGATGCGAAATGTGCATAGCAGATCCTTATCGATTGACATCATGGCCCCCGCATTGTCGAACTCCCCGCAGTAGTTTGGGGCCGAGAAGATGGTGATGAGCTGCCGCTTGGCAAAGAACTCGTAGCCATCCTCGACCACCTGATGGCCGCGGCAAATGAGGGTCAAGTGGAAGCGCAGCATAAAGGCGGTCACCACATCCGCGCCGAAGGTGTGGCTCACGCCGCGCTCGTTCGGATTCCAACCGTAGTTGACAAAGTCCGGATCGGACCAGAGCAGGTCGCACAGCATACCCGACTCGGGGATCTCGCAGGGACGCGCTATGGTGCGGATCTGGTCGAGGCTGAAGAGGTCGGGACTGAGGCCGCCATGGCAGCAGAATATGCTTTTCTCGATCACCGCCGCGATGGGCAGACAGTTGTAGCAGTCGACGAAGGTGCGCCACATCTTGACCGTGAAGCGTCGCTTGCACTCATCGAAGAAGCCGTAGACGCGGTTTAGGCTGGCGGACTCGTGGTTGCCTCGCAGGAGGAAGAAGTGGCTCGGGTAGCGCACCTTCAGGGCCAGCAGCAGAGTGAGCGTCTCGATCGAGTTCCTGCCGCGGTCCACGTAGTCGCCCAGCAACAGGTACCGTCCCTCTGGCGGATATCCACCAGCCGCCAAGTACTTCAGCAGGTTGCCATACTGTCCGTGGATGTCACCCAGAACGTTCACGGGAGCTTGGATCTCCAGCAGCGCCGGCTCCTGGAGCAGCACTCCACGGGCTCTCAGACACAGGGCCTCGAGGTCCATTGCCGACAGCTGGACACCGCCCGCACCATCACCCATCTGCGTGAGCTTCGCTATGAGCTGGTCCAGTTGCTCCATTCCGTTCCGTTGATAAGAGGAACGCCTAGACGGTATGAACGGATTGTGCGCGGTGCCCACGGTTCCATGGGCCAACGGACTGCTCTGGCCAGACCTCCGCTTCACCCTGATCAGTGCGGATTCTGGCGTGTTTTTGACGTTGAAGGGCTCGTACATTTCAAACTCAAAATATTGGCATTCGGTGGGTGGCCGATGTGGAGGGTACCTTCGCTTTTTATGTCCGTGTCCTTGTGTTTGGTTGTGGTTTAAAAAAAAATTTTTTTTTTATCCTTTTTGACAAAGGAGTCAATGAGCAATTGTTGAATAAAAAGTTCCCCTTTAAGCTGCGTTTTTTATTATGGAAGTATGTACTACACTCACCCTCCCCAATCTCGTGCGAGTTCCTTTGACAAATTTCTGCTTAAATAAAATATTTTCTAAATAAAACAAACGCGGAGGCACCAGCAACCACAAGAAGTGTCACCAAGTACATAGCTGATAACTGTCTTTCAATCAACTATATTTAACTCATCACACCACAGCCCCTTTCCGTGTGAACCCCCCAGCTCGTTTGCAGTCACCACCATCTTTGGGGGAAGCCATCAAATCCGTTGCTTTTATTTTTCAAATCAACATAATGGACACTTTGCCCCACGGCATCATCATCAACATCATCATCATCAGAAGCAGCACAGAACAACTTCCCTTAACCACTCTCTCTCTCTCTCTCTCTCACACTCACTCACTTGCCTAAAGCTTCTTCACGCCGAAAACCCCTTTCTAAAGCCGCCCTCCTCCGTCTCCTCCCCTAAACCTTTCTAAAGCCTTTCCCCTCTGGCCAGGAACTTGTCTGCACATACTGTACATACATATATCCCGTAAAAATACAAAGGCAACTCCAGTTTTTGGTTTTGACAGCAGCGGGAGGGAGAGCTGAAATTTTGGGTGGCCCTCTCACAGCTGCAGTCGTCCCCTCCGCCCAGCCACCAGTGGATGGTTCTTAAGCCCAAAAACCGACCGCAGATGCAAAATTTCTCTCTGCCGTTCTCTCTCCCCCTCGCTCTCACCGTCACCAGAGCTTTGTCTGTCAGTCATTCTGTCGCTCTGTCACTCATTAAACATTTTGCTAAATGCAACTCCGAGTGTTGTTGTTGTTATTTGGGTGCGTTGTTGTAATTGTTGTTGTCATGGCAAGTGTCACAACATCACCCTGCGCATTTTGTTGATTTTACGAGCATGTGACGGACTGAGATTCTGCGAATGCAACAAACCCTGGGTAACCAAGAGACGAGACCCACAAGAATGAGATGGGTATGGTAATGAGGGCGGAGAGCGGGCGTGGGCATGGGTATGCGTTGGAATGGGAGCGGGAATGGTCATGGAAATGGGCGACAACTGCTGCAAGTCGGGTGATTAGTACCGCCAGAGGCGTACCGAGAGCGGGGGGCAGAGAGAGGGATTCCAATGGACTAAGCCCCATCTCTGATTCCAACAAGTTGACAGGAAACATTTCCGACATTGCCCACATATGTACATCTGTATGATATTTCCACGCACCCTGCCCTCCTCCCAGAGACCACCCCTACAGACACCCGCTACGGATTTTTGTTATTCTTTAATCTGCACTTCTCCTCATCAGCCGACGCCCGCAACTTTGATTTTATTTCTCTCTATTCTTTCTTCTTATCGTTTGTGTGTGTGTGTGTGCAAGTAAGCAAATATTTCACACGAAATATTAACTGCACTCTGCCTTGGACAGAGTGAGCGACATGGGGATGGATGTTTATTTATAGCTATAGCTGCGCTGCTACTGCTTCTGTTTATGGCCAAGAGAGAGAGAGAGAGAGAGAGAGAGAGAGCGTGTGGCTGCACGAGAGCATACACAGCTGGGACTCAACTCTACTTCTCGGTCGGATCGGCTTCCAGCTGAGTTTTGCTTATCTAATGCACTTTCTCACTCCATACTCCCCCCCCGCTCGATCGCTGCTGCACTATCCCTCTTATCCCTCTTCTTTGCTTGCGCACTGATCTCCCTCTTCCCCTTTGCTGGTGGACTGGCTCTTATCTTTCGTGTTGTGGCTGCCCGCACACATCGACTCAGCAGTAGCCAAAGCCTTCACTCTCCATCTGCATCTGCATCTCCCTCTCACTCGTTTTGTTTGTCGTTGTAGTTGTTAATTGCTTGCCGCTATTTTCTTGCATTCTCTTGGCTCCCCCCTCTTCGCACTGCGATATTTGCCCCTCCCGTGGTTTTTGCTGTTGTTGGTTTTTGCTTAATGGGTTTTTATTTGTTTTTGTATGCGAATGAGTGAGAGAGTATGAATGACTATTGCAGATGAGGGATATGCCCCCTGCTGATGCTGACCACCGCTCTCCTTCACGACCCACACCCAATGTCATATTTGGCTATTTTCGCTGTCTTCTCTCCCTTCTTCTTCTTCTTCGTGGTCCCATGGGAATTTTTACAAATGTTTTCAATGACAAGTGCTCTCTCATTCGGGCAGAGATTGACGTCCGCGAAGGAGTGGGGCTGAGAGCGCAAGTGGGTGGTTCCGTGGGGGGTGTGGCACACTGCTGATGTATGATTATAGTTCCACAATTGTTTGTATTTAAATGGGCGTAGCACATGATGACTTTTTGCCTTTTAGCTTTGGTTATTAATTATATTTTTTTGTTTTGTTTTGGCTTTTTGAAGTTTTTGATGTTTGATCGGGAAATGGGAAATGTTTGATTGGGAAATGCCAGAAAATGGCAGAGAAATGTTAGGAGTACAGCACTTCTAAGTATTCTTGAATATTCCGAGTGATCAAAATTATACAAATTATAATTTTTCATTTCTCATTTCATCTGAGCTTCCCCACGCAATCTTCGCTTGGTTTCGGACCCTTTAAATTTTTGTCAGTACAATACAGGGAATACTTAACAAATTCCTTTAGTTTCATAGAACTATACCCTCTCCCTCTTTCTGTTGACATTTCAATTGTTATTCGTTCTTCTTAGCTTCATAATCCAAATGAATACAATCTCCCCTTGGCCATCATAACAGGCCATCCATCAATCAAGAGTCTTTGACCAAAATATCATCTGTCAAACGGGAAATCAATTAAACATTTATTGACACAAAAAATCTGGACATAAATATAGAATTTCTCTGGCAATTTGATTCTACGCCACCACACCCCTAACACATCCGCCATGCGATAACATCGACACAAAACATTAGAAACATCTGTATACAATCCAAAAACTTAATTAACATCGAATACGGATAGATGATGGGTGGATAGGGCCGGGTGGATTACGATGTGTAGGGGATGTCATTTCATAATTTAGTAAATTCAATTTTTGACATTTGACATTTGTCATGAAATGCATATGGAATAGATGAATGCAATTTTTGCGGGCTTCGACTAATTAACACTTTTATGAAGTGAAGTGACGACGAACATGACATCTAAACGGGGGAAACTACATGCTGGAGCTGTAATTATGCGTAAACCGAAAGGGACAACTGTTGACATTTTCAATTATGTTCATTTATGGAACACGACCCCAAAAAATGTTTGCTAATTAAGCAATGAATGTGGTTATGAATGTTCTTAAAAGGGGTAGAGATACATACATAGATGGAGAGGATTTAAAAATTAAAGATACATAAGAGAAACTGAATGAACTCGTGCTTGGTGCGATTTAAAATGAAGCATGGAATAATGCAACTCCTAGAGATGGAAAACTAGATGAATAATGGCAAACTACTGAACTACGGATACATTGGCTGACAGTGTCAGATGATCAAAGGTGTAGAAAAAAGAAGCAAAGTGCAATCATCAGATTCACGGACACTTATCCGGGGAATAAGGAATATGTAGGCATATTGAGACCCAACCCGAACATGTGCCAGTGGGACATGGATCAGACAGAAGAACCAGAGAAAGAAACAGCTTCCACCGCAGTGATACGGAGGAGAGTTGCGACCTGCTGGGCGGACAGAGACACGGGCCGGCAGACGTGTGCCGCCAAAGCTTTTATAGCTGTCTGCGTTCACACAATGCGGCCCACCCAATCCAAAATAAATATAAATCAACCCCAGGCAGGGGGATCTGCTCAGAAACAAAAGCCACCGCCGCTGTCAAAAAGTGAGACACACCGCGAGAGAGAGACAGAGAGAAAGTGATGGGGAGAGGGAGTTGGGATTTTGGGTTTTGAGATTTTTGTTTATTTATTCATTGATTTTAATACACTGCCGCGGACAGAGCGGAGAGTGAAAAACTTCTTGTAAATGGAAATGCATTTTCCGATAAGGCATTGGAAATTGATTTTACTTCTCGCCCCACCCCACCCTAGACACCTCTGCCCAATCGCCCCACCAACAATATCACTCTCTTCTGACTAATTGCGTGTGTGTGTGAGGTTCCGTTCCCCTCTCTGTCCGCTGACGGTGGGTGGGCTTTTCTTCGTATTTGAAGTCGTTCCTTTTGTTTAGACTTTTCCATATTGCTTTCCATTGATTTCCAGCTGTTTTGCCTATTGCTTGTGAAATTAATTCCCCCCTCACAACAGCATTTTCATTGTATTTTTCCTATGGCCTTTTCTGGTTCTCTGTTTTTTCGTTGTGTGCTTTTTTTTATGGATATTTTTAATGTTTTAATATTTATGGTTTTTAATGTTCCATATTTAGTGGCTGCCTACACGGGTCTCCTATTTCTTCAGTTTTATGGATGGGGGGGAGAACTCTATATTTTATAGGCTTGTTCCACAGCGGAAATTGATCGTAAAATCCACACACTGGCTACTAAAAAAGTTCACACGATGCCCGGGGTAAGAGGAAGAGCAGAAGGGGTAGAATGGGAAAACGTCAACCCCAAAACAAGTTTTTTTCGGAATGAATGAGGAAGTAAAGTGAACATTGGTGGTACATCAGTTGCATGCAAATGAAAAGGATGGAATAGATTTAATTCCTGTGCTGCCCTGCGCTATACCAAAAACTGTCAGAGAGAAATCGCTGCAAAGAGGCGCATGGACCTAACAGATTTGGTAGAGGGGAAATGATAGTTCTCTTCTACATTCCATACAGATGGCACATACACTGACCACTTAAAAGTCTGGCAAAGAAAACATTATTCTTTCATTTCTTTGCTTAAAAAATATTTCCTGAGCTTCACAAAAGTTGCTTTCCTTTTATTTCCGTGGTTGATCCCATCAAACAGTGTGGCGGAGCAGTATACTCCCTTAGAGCTGCCGCCTGCACTTAACACAATTGAAGTGCAAACAATAGAAACAGAAGGATGAGAGCTAAGAACTAAGAGAGAAGGCAGGAGCAGGAGCAGGAGCCAGTGGTAGTGGCTGTGGCAGAAATGTTAGCCATAAAAGCAAGTGCAACACTTGATCAGCTTAAATCAAACAAAATGGGGAATAACATTTGAAGGAGAGCCATGCTCTCGAGTCGCAGGAAACTCAACACGTCTCCAGTGGCGAGTGGGGCGTTGGGTGGTGCTTTAGAAGTCATCTGAAAACGTCTCCCCAGGGTTGTGGTTCTGGGGGGTTAGAACGTCCAAGAGTGTGCATGAATGGGTGGCAAACCTCGTACTTATTTTTTAAACATTATAGCAGCACTTTACACTTTTCACACGCTAAAATAATATTTTCACAGGCCCCGGACTGGAGGCAGAAGAAGGCAGTGTTTACACTGCTCCATTTGGTTGCGTCCGCTCTCCCATTTCCCCACTCTTATCCGCTCTCTTTTGCGGAGTGTGCAAACAGGCAGCGAGAGAAAACAAAACCTCAGAGCAGCGAGTAGTGGGCGGGGCGGGGCGGCAGGCACTGCAGCAGCAGCAGCAGCAGCGCCAAATGTCAAGTAGCCGTCAATTGGGCAAATAGCGACATAGGCAGGAGCAACGACTGCAAGGGGAAGTGAATGAAGCAGGGGTTAAAAGAGGTTACAGGATAGGGGCCTTGTGGGATCCAACCACAAAACAGGAACAGGGATAGGGTAGAGATAGTCCCAAAGTGGGGACTGCTTCAAGTGTTTGCATTTTTATCCTTGTCTTCCAGAACTCTCCGTCTCTTTTTTCTCAATCTTTTCCTTACTTTTTGGGTTTGCGCAAACACTTTTACGGTTGACTTTGGTTGCCAAGAGGTGGAGTCCCTCCTTCCTCCCATGTTTCTATTCTTCTTTTTGAGAGAGAGAGAGAGAGAGAGAGTTGAAAGGCTGGCATAAAAACCGCTTAGCATGTTTACCGTTATGTACGGCTCGCCACTTGAATTCGCCGCGTTGCATTAGTTCGCCGCATTTGCAGTACAGTAACCGGTGGGTTGGGTTGGGTTCGGTTCGGTTGGGTTGGGTACTGTGTTTGTAGGACTATTACTCACGCCTAAGTGCAGGGCAACGCCGCGTCAGGTGCGATACCAAGGGGCAGTAGTTTAAAACTCTGCTGCCGCACCAGCGCTGCTAATGTTTGCTGTGTTTAGCCCATAAACGCGCGCCTTAACAGTTCCCCTTCTGCCATCTACTCCGCTTTTCCACGCGTTCGCTCAATAAAGTTGAGCATTGGCAAACATTTTGTGCACTGTCAAAGAATCAGGCACAGACACTGCAGGCAAACAGTGGAAATGGGGCAACACTGGATACCATAGGGCTGTCAAGTGTTTGTACACACCGTTGAGGCAAAGGGAAAATGAATGGACGCCCTCTAAACTGTGAGCTAGGAGTTTAATTAAAGCCCGAAAAAAGATTGTTCGGCTAAGCGCCGGCCCATGGCAGCACAAAGATCAGTTGACCATATGTAACGTCTCACTTTATCACCGTTTTGTTTGCCTTTGCTAATGCTCTATTTGGGGCTTTGCTCTCTGTCGGCGTTCGTCCGCCGCTGTGGGGGAGGCTGGTCAGAGAAAGCACAAGTACAATAAACGGTGAAAATAGGAACTGAATACTCATCGTCTCTTTAATACGGCGCAAAACAACGCTACTGAAAAATCTCAGTAGCCCCACAAAGATCTACACAGGATATTCACCGAAATCCTCAAGAAATTACTGTAACTTTGAGGCACTGCCTTAAACATTAATTTTCAAATACGCTCATTCTTCTTTCACCTTCGACCTGTACTCAACTTGCAACTAATTAGTTGATTATCTACACAAATCCCAACAATTAATTGAGTCTTACACGCTCCAATAATCCCTCACAAATGATGACGGGCAATGAGTAAGATGTAATTAATACACTACAAAACAACAAAAAAATAAGCAGAAAAAACAGTAAAGAATGGTTGAAGAGACAGCATCATTTTCTAAGCATGGAGGAGACGAGGAGACGTGTTGATGTCCATTTAAGTTAATACTGATTAATGCTGACAAATTAACTACGAAATTAATCAATGTCCGAGTATGTAGAGCAAGTGGCACGAACAGTGGAACAACAAAGAGCCTACAAACATTGATAGCACCACACCGTCACATCGCACTGTGGTGTGGCATTGTGGCGACATCTAGCGGGTGGAGAAGGAGGGCAAAAGGGCAGTACTTTTGTTGTTTGTCACTTGTGACGATTTATCAATGCCAGCATAAATAAAGAGCGCCCCCACCCAACAGAATAGAGAGAGGGAGAGAGTGGGAGAGAGCATTTCATCAAAGTGTCAGGGAGATTATCAACTCAACAGAGAGACAGACTGAGATGGTGATAGCAAGACAGGCACAGACAGACTCCACACACTTGACTTGAAATGAACTATATAAATATATACATAAAATATATATATAGATAGACAGAGAGAGAGAGAGGAAGAGACACAAGCATTGTGCGTGTTTGCAGTCCATCAAACAACATGTGATAATTTCAGGTTCATCAGCATTATAATCAACATAAAAAGTCAACTTTTGTGCACAAACTAAAGTATTTACTTATTTATAAGGCGAGACACACAAAGAGCACAGAGACAGACATACAGACTCACTCACATGTCAGTGGGCAGCATTTACCATGCAAAAGTGGGCATAAAAGTTCCCATCATCATCATCCCCAAGATGCCCCCCCTCGCATCTTTCTCTTTACTACTGCATGATGGTCCCCTCCGCCCCTCGCAATCACTGGATGCTGCTCTTGTCTGTTGATGATGATGATTGAGCAATGGCACGCAACGACTTTATCTTCACTTTTTTTGGCATCCCAAATTGCATAATTTATTGCGTGTGACAGATCGTGAAAGCAGTAGAACTGGACAACCGTTTGCATAGCTAATTAAATGTAATGAAGAGATGAACACATCATGATTCAATGTTTAATATTCTTTAGCGATATGTTCAGGTGTTGAAGGGATTTATTTATACATCGAAGGTTGCTTAGCTTTCAAGTATGGAAAAGAGATGTCTTGGAAGATCTCTGAATACCATTCCCTGCATTCCCTGCGGGTTTCTAAAGCATTTCTCTTTATTTAACAGAACCCTTTTAGTTCCAAAAGTAACAAAGAAACACTCAACAAACTATCAGTCCTTTCAGCACATCCCATTCCAAACATTTACCCAGAACACTTCGGATATTCATGCATATAATGAAAACATTATCTGGTCACAAGGCGGCGACCCTCACGCAATCTCTATGGGGATATACAAATGCGTCAGCAAGTGATTGGAAAGCTCATTGCATAAATTAGCGACTAAAACACAAGTCCGATATAATGATAATGATGATGGTATTAGTGTTGGTGTTGGGGGTCAGGCTCTTTAAACAAGAACCCATCAATTGAAAGACCACAAAGTTGTGGCCGATCCACTTAAGCGATGTCACAACACAAGAAAGAGGAGGATCGTGCCATCGATATATACAGAATGTTAGTTAATTGTGACCATTGGATATCAAAATTTATGGTAGCATTCGGTGAGCGTTGAGCGAGATGCCCAGACGTGCAATAAAGAAGCCAAATTATGGCTGCTGCGGCAGCAATCGTAGTGGGCCCCCAAAGATTTCCAGTTGGCATTCGGTTGCATGCATAAATTTTGCAAATTATGTGCCCGATTCGCTTTTGAAAATCGGTATATCCACCATAGCCCTGGGGCAATGGGGCAGCAGGGGCAAGGCAACAGCCTCAGCCTCTCCGCGAGCTAATTGAACCAGTAAATCGCAGTCACATTGCGCCCAGCTCTCTGCTGGCTGCAACTTGTCCCCGAGACAAAACCTTTCTTTCTTTCTTTGCTTCATTTCTTTCGTTGTTTCTTTACAATCTTTGGCTTTGCTTCTTGAGGTTTTTCTCTAATTTTCCATTGCCTAGGGGATATCCCACTCTGGACACGACTTTGTCGCTGATTCCGTTTCCATTTCCCCATTTGAAAGTTCAAGATTTTCTTTGCCTTCTGGCGGTTTGCTGTCATATTTTATTGTTGGGCGTGTCATAGAGGAAACCAAGGGGGACGGGGGAAGAACCAGCGAGGTTTTCGAGGTGGCTGAAAGTACAACTTGAGAGTGAATCGGATTTGATTCAAGTTTGCTGGCAGTGAGAATGCTACATCACGGCATAGATAGCTTATGCTTCATTGTACTCCCTCCTTACTCCGCTAGAATTATGTTCATCATCAATCAACGGCTTTTAAAAGCATATGTGTAACTAAAGAATTGCCCAACTAATTTGGGCACTGAACCTTTAAAGATATGCCACATTTCAACATTTTGGAAAACAGACAATATGAATTCAAATGAGATTTGCATATATCAAACGACCAAACCCCAAAGAGGGAAAGTCAGTTGTGGAGATAGAACGAGTGTATCCTGCGGCACACAACAAGCATGGAAGATAATTAATAATACTTAAAAAAAGGGCAAGAGCGATGGAGTGTATGTGTGTGTGTGTGTCTAGGGGTTATCCTTATGCTTTTCCCGTCATATACGAGTATGTATGAAATGGTTATTACCACGCCTAGACGGATGCCTCTTGGGGCTGTACAAGAGGGTGTGTGGGTCTGGTAATGAATAATGTGCACTCACCTGGAAGCATTATTTCTGTAGCTCCTTCCGACAAACGAGGGAGAGTTTCGGTTTTGAGCCTCTTTCGTTGAGTTATTTGCACATTACTGGAAAAAAAAGACCGGAAAATATATTACAAATTAAGGCTATTCATAAATTTTGACTTTAATTGAAATTAGGTGCGATAATTAAATGCATTTTTGTCAGACAGACGAGGCATGTGGAGAGCGTGTTTCACCATGTTTAAGGGTGCCCTTTGACACGGCACAGATGGTGATCCCGACATACGAATAATCGTATTAGGGGTGTGTGTGTGAGTTTGCTTTTTTGTTGTTGTTGTTGAATCAAGTGTTGGTCACTTATGTGGTGTTACATGTGTGTGTGTGTGTGTGTTTCAAGTTGATTTATGACAGCGAACGAGTATGTGGGTGCCCAGTGAGGAAGGTAGTTTAGAGTTTCTAAAATTTATGAAAGTTAGTCACGAGTTTTACAGCTGCTCAAAGTGGTTTCAACAAAAGCAATGGTTAGCATTGAGGGAATTATTTCCAATTCGATTAGTTTTCGATTTGTAATCAATGGATAATTATAATTAGTGGAAAGTATTTAGTATAAACCTAGGCAAACCATGCTTAAGCTGTCAATCCATTTTATATTTTGAACCATATATTCATCCATTTACGTACGTTCTTTGGATGAATCCATTATCGATTTATAAACCTTGGCCATTAATATCTTTACCCCCTCTCTCATTCATTTCAGGTAAGCCCCATTTTTGGATGCTTCTGTTGGCCCAAGAATGAGAATTCAAACCCATTTGAAACGTGAGTAAAGGCCAAATAAATAGCGGATTTCACTGATTCGCCAAAAACCACAGAAACGAATAACAACAAAAATAGGAACCCTGCAATCAATATCGAATGCATTCCCTGCGTGCAGTGGGGGGGTTGGGGGAATGGGAGAAAGGCTTTTTCCAATTTCCAATTCATTGCCATGCAATTTTCAAATAAGTTTCCGATTTTAAATGCGCCTTTGATGTCAGTGTGTGTATGTGTGTGGGCGCCTGCACTCTCCCCGATCTCTCACACATGGGAGTGGCAGCATATGCAAACGGCATTTTGTGGCTGCATCATTAACAGCCAGGCACAAAGCCAGAGGCGCACGTGCAACGCGGAGGGGTTAGGGCGAAAACAATTACATTTCAATTTGGATGATGTCAAAATCAGTCTCGAAATCCCTGCCCCCACCGCCAAAAGCACAAGCCCCTGCCACAAAATAATTGTTAATTGAAAATGGTTGCCACAAACAGATGAAGGGGTGGCAAATGTTGCATGTAGACAAAATATTTATGCATACAAACAATGGCAAATCAAAAAACATGAGGCAGAACTTGGCTTAGTTGCTCCCTCCGAAGGGGTTCGAAAATTCCATAAATTATGCAAAAAGCATATGTATGGGTAGGAGAGAAATATTCGATTAATTTTCTGAATTTTAATTGAAAATTTCACACAATTAAATGTCAAAAAGACTTCCAAATATGGAATACATTTCCTTTGTGGTCTGCCCTTCGATGTGTGCGATTCATAATTCGCATTTTGATGCTTTTTGTGTCAAATATTTCCAGGCCATTTACCTCGCCTTTTACATTCGTTTTAATTCAATTATGAAATGTTTAATGCAAAATATTTGTACTATAGCTAAGAATATTTATCTATATAAACTATTTAAAATATAATTTCTATGGGAATTCCCTTAAGCGTTGGATATTAAAGATAACAGCTAATGATTGTACATATAATCATTTTGCATTGCTCTCTAGAGGCAAACTCAACTGGAAGGCAACTGGAAGAAACCAGTCTTTCTCTTTCCTAATTATCCAAATCATCAATAAAACATCAAACAGCCAAATGCCGTGAAGCAAAAGCCAACTTAATTTGTTTGAAAAAAGAAAAGAAAATGTTGCTGTTGCTGCTGCCACATATTATGGGTCATCAAAATCGCATCAAATGAATGGAATGGCATATGCTACTCGCATTGTATCCATGTGTAATGTTAATGGTCTCTAGGAGCGAATTTAAAACGCGTTTGCTAGATGCGTGTGGCACTAATTTGTAGTTGCCACTGCCTCAGTCTCAGCCACTACCACCCTACCGTTTTTTTTTTCCTGGCCACCTCATCAACATCAAATGTACGTAAAGTAGTTTTCTGATTTCCGCAAATGTTCAGAAAAGAAAAGACCTTTGTTTTCAACCCAAGCAATGTACCTTAATGGAAATTTATCGAAGATTGAAAGGCACTCATGCCTCAAAAAGGATATGCATAAAAGGTAGGTTCTCTTAATTGAAAATTCCAATTTGATGCGAGAATTAAGTAGTTGAAATTTCATATTCATGGAAAAACGTGTGGAATGGGTGGGCGATAGTTTTTCCCATTAAAACTAAGAATGAAGAAGGATAAGAGTGAGGCAGGTTTAAAATGGCATTAGCTGAAATGCATAGAACATCAAATATTTATGGAAAACCCTTAGCAAAAGCTGGCTTTATTTCGGTTTGTTACAGATTAATAAAGGATGAATGAAAATGAAAGTGCTAGGAAAATCGAAATAGAATTTAAAATTTTATAGAATTTTTGTATTTAAGCCAAAGCCTGTAAAATATGCTGTATGTGGTTAGGGTAATCAGCAGAAAAACGGATTTGAAAGTTCTTATGAAAGTATGTAATACGATCTATTGAGTAGTTTAATTTAATACCTTATGAGTCCAATGAACGTTACTTATAGAAAATATTTGTGTATTTTTGGGTTATACTTTCCTACGATTCCTTTGCCACATACCACAACCTGTTGTTTGTTCTCCTTCTTCCTCTTCTTTGAACACCCAGGATCCGATGATAATAATTCTCCATGGGCATATTGGCAAGCTCTGTATTTTGGCTTCGCTCATTAGCCGCCACAAAAGCTTTCAATGATGTTTGCTTCTCCTTCCATTCTTACCATCCTGAGCAACGTTCATGCACACGTACAGTGAAGCTTTAATTAAATTATGACTACGTTAATGTACCGTTACAACGGCACATTACTCCCCTCCCCCCTCTCCCCAGGCAACCACTGGTGTGCTTTGCATGTGACTTCCCTCCATTTCTGGTGCTTTGCATGTCGCTGCTCATCAGCGAGCTCTCTCACACATTCACACACATAAATACCCGCACGCACACACACACACACACACACACACACATCCACTGGGGAAATTTTCTACACTTTCATGGGGAGGAAATTCCATCCACTCTCCATTCAACGTGCCCATGAAACTGGTGTAATTTTCGTTTCCTTTGGTTCTTTTGTCCCTGCCCTTAGGTTGACTTCCGCAACTTTTTTTTCTGGCATGTCATGTCGTGTCACAGGACTCTGACTCTGCTTCCTGTCTACCATTTGGCGTAAATGTAAATAAAGTAATTAAAGTAATAAAATTTGTTTTAATGCTCCTAAAGCAAATGTTGAAAAAAGAGTAGGAAAAGCGTACAGATAGTGTGTGTGGGAGAAGATCCCTGTACAGTGGCAAGGTGATAATTACGCTTATTTAATCATTTATTATGGCCATTTTCTACTGTACGATTTTTGTGCCATCACTGTCTCCCTTTTCCAGTAGCTCCACCTTTATCTACCACTCTAACTTCCCTATTGCACTCCCTCTTTCATTCTGGTTTTTATGCAATTGTCAATTAATTTGCTTATATCACGAAATTGTCGCGTTTATCACGTACATAGCTCGCTCTTTCTCGTTCCTCACATGCTTTTGCCTTACTTATTGTTTGTTTTTGCCATATTCTTCATTTTTTTTTTCTTTTCTTTGTTTGCCTTTGTGCTATGCTATTTTTTTGTATCCTTTTTGAAATACCATTGGAAGAAGATATAATACAAGATGTTGTCTAGACGTTTGTCATCATTGCTCTCCTACCAGGGATATTTTCGTATTCTCCATTTCACTCTCTATGCTTCCTATTCCTTAGTATACAAAATGTATTTTTGATTTCGTATAAAAGTTTTAAAAAGGGTATTTCAAACCTCTGCCTTAATTTCACTTCCCATGTGGTTTCCTATGCACCTTCATATGCAATTTCAGCTAACTGCGTATTCCTGTCCCTATTCCTGTTCGTGTTCTGTGGCTTTGAACTTGCTCTTTGGATTCCAGAACAGAAGATATAATAAAACACGACAAATCAATTAGTTGCGCATTGTATGCTTATATGCATTTCATTTATGTTCATACATACACATACATATGTACATATGCACATATCTTTACGAGAATGTTTCCATTGTAATTAAAATATAACACAATACAAAAAAAATAAAACTCCACACAAAATTGCCATAGAAACTATGAAAATGTGGAAACTCTGATGCAAAAAAAAAAGCCAAAAAAACAATGAGAACAATTTTAAATGAAATACCAGACACAGCAGACAGCACAAATAGAAAAAAAACGAACTCTGAGGGACCCATGACTCATTGTACACTCTATCTCTGAGTGCCTCTTCTGCAGGGTATCATCTAACCAGAAATAACCAAAAGGAGCAACAATAAAAAGAGTACCAAAAAAGCAGAAAATAGCTTCATTTATATGGCACGCAAGGGCGCCACTTGTAGCCTCCTATCCTCTCTCACTTTAAACCTATCTCCCTCGCTTGCGCCCATCAGACATTGTAATGAAAAAACTTCACAGATGCAATAAATGGAGATAAAAGTGGTCCACCCAAAACAAAACTGTGATAGAGGGAGTGCAACATGAAACACAAGTCTGGAGCGCGTGTTAAATAGTTTCCTTTTTTTCTCGGAGTTTAGCGCCCATCGTTAGCTGCTCCTCCTGCTCACATCTGTATTTTGCCGTCTTTTTGCCCGTCCGGTTTCTCTCGCTCTCGCTCTCTCTCTCTCTCTCTCTCTTTCTTTATGGCCAGGAGTAAATAATTTTCAGGTTCAAGTGCCACATAATTCCCTTTACTCTCGCTATTTTCCTCCCAAATTCAACAAATTACACGGTCTCAACACCCCCGCCCACAAGCCCACTCCATCTCCCTTAGAGCCCGCATAAATAACGCCATTAAACATGTTCGAACACGAAACAGGGAGAAATCAGTGGGTGGGTGGATGGGTGGAAGGCCATGCTGTGTTCCTCCTGTGCGATTTCCTCGGCTACATTTTTATCTGCCGCCCATTTCAAGTCTTCTCCAAACATCGTTCGGCTTGTGCTGCTGCTTTTTTCAGCTCTTGGCCTGGCCAAAAAGGACGTGGATGGCTGGGGAGGGGGGATGAGAAGTCGTCTCTGGTTCAGGTTCAGTTACAGTGTGCCCGGGCGCCCCATGCATTTGGGGGTCTCTTCTGCCATTTATCAAACGTTCCCGCTCATGTGTCTGAGCCCTGTCGTGTGGTTGCGCCATCCAGGCAGCCTGTTCAATGTCCCGGCCGCACTCCTGATACCATTCCTGTTCCCATTCCTCCTTCATCTCGTGCTCTCATTCGTGCTTTTGTTCCTGCTGCTGCTACTGGTTCTGGTTCTGCTTCTGCTTCTATTCCTGTTCCCATTTCCCTTTCCAGGCTTTGGCTTAATTGCCAAATGTGTTTAGGTGCGGTTTCGGCTTTCCATTGTCCTCTCTCTTCCCTACGGTTTCCCTGCTGCAAAATTAAAAATGTGGCAATGGGAAAAACCTCCGGTGGGGAGAGGAGTGACTGGTGGAGGAGGAACGGGCGCTGCTCCGTTCAACAGCTGAGGCCTTTTATTCGATACATCGCACAAATTTGCATGTTTTGGGCCAGGCCCAATTCGAGTTGAGCCGAGAAGCTTTTGAAGTTTTATGGTTGCCATTTTGATAAGTTGGCACGAAGAGAAAGGCGGTCTGGTGTGGGGTGGGGTGTGGTGTGGGTTGATTGTAGTAATGGTAAGGGGGGTGGCTGGTATAGAGGTAGATCTGAACAATGGTAATGCATTTCCTTTTGTTCGTGATTTCTCTATTGAATTCGCAGGTCAGTTAGCGGAAGTTAATGTGTTTTATGTTCCCCCCCCCTTCGATTGTTTTCAAAGCTGTTCGCAAAGTTGTTGTTGTTTCAATGTTGTTTGGGAAACATTTTACTGTTTTTCGAAATAGGCTTGGGAATTATTTCGGTGTTGTACATGCACTTTGTACAGGATTTTATGGTTTAAAGTACCTTTCTGAATTCTATTAGCAGTTAAGGGAAAACATTTCCGAGTGATTTGGAAATTTTCTGATTTTTTTTATGTTTAAATTTTAAGTTGGCTTTAAATTAATTTCCCGAGTGCTTTTTACTTAGATTTTATAATAAATCGACAGAGTTCAGTGAAATATGGAATCCAGCACATTTTTTTGTTGTATATTCCTTGTTATTTACGCCCAGCAAGTACACCCCTTAATAATTCCTTCGTTGAAACGCTAATTACACTGGCCACTGGCACGCCCACACAATGGCAAGACGCCCACAACTATCTGTACTATTCAACCATTTTCCATTCGACTGTCTTGTGACTTCCTCACTTTGACACAGTTCGCGACATGATATCCTCAACACAGTCTACACATTTGAGCCATGAAACACATCTCCACCCAACACGATTGGGATCTATCATTGTGGTCAATCATAGGCCATGTTCTGTGTCCTTCATGGGCCAAATTCCGTGTCCTTTGTGTGGTCATTGAGATCAAAGTCTGTAGACAAGCGTATCACCACCGCTTAGTGTTCGTGGCTTTGTTTGATTTCTGCTTAAATGGATATACTTCAAAGACCCGCAAGTTAAGGAAACATAAATGCAAATTTTTCCCCTACTTTTCAAATCTCATTCGTGATTTTCGTGTGGCGCTTGTCGCTCTGGCTGGCAGGCTGGCTGGCTGGCCAAGGGGGGGATCCATTTCGATATGTGCCGCGTTGAGGGTAAATTATGAAACTCAGGGCGTTTCACTTGTTAAAACAAATTATAGGCTTCGCTTTTTGATTATTTTGAGCTGGATTTTTTGTATGTTTTTCTTTTTTTTTTTTAGGATGAAGGTAGGTAGGAAGGTAGGTAGGTAGGCCTTGCTGTATAAGTAATATGAATTCATTTGCATATTTTACAACTTCGTGGAGTGACTGCAGAGTGATGGAAGGAACCATTTGTCAGCTGCAAGCAATGAAAAACTGAGGAAATGAATGTGCCCGAGGGAACTTCCATTCCGAAATTATTGATTCTTCGTTTGAGTTTCTGATGGTTAAAGTGCTTTAAAATGGGTCACAAGTGGAAGTAACTTTGGGGAGTATCTTGATTTCGTGCACAATGAACTCTGCTTGTGTGTTTCCTGTTGGATCTGTTCGTAAAACTGGAAATAATTTGTCCCCATATTGAATCCATAAATTGCCTTTTGCTCATTTCTGATTGACACTCCAGCATCGATCTGTCTGTCACTCGTACAGCCTACAAATGTGTCCATCCTTCCGTCCGTTCGTCCGTCTGTCTGTCTGTCACTCGCCTGCACACCACACAGCCTACAAATGTGTCAAAGCGCAGTCAGAGATCAACAGCATTAAGCGGCATATTAAATGCCATCCCATTGAAGAGGAGAGCACTCTCCAATCCCCAATCCGCAGCCAACGACTCATTTAAACTCCAAATGTCAGATTATTAAACTTTGATAAGACACTGCAGATATACATATACATCTATGTATATGTTTATGTGTATTTGTGCCTATAAGAAAGAGAGCGTCAGACTGGAACCGTGGGCAGCATGTTTGAGGATGATTTCTGAGTTGGAGTTGGCTTGGAGCTTCGCTTCGCCTCCTTCTCTCTACAAGATGTGTCGATTACAATGCCAATTTCAAGCCGTCTGACGTCTGATGAGGATCATCGCAAAGACTGCGCGCACACACATGAGGCATGAAAAATTATAGCACGTACAGAGAGCCAGCCCAGAGCCTCGGCAGATTTCCTGAAATGATAATCAAAGAAATCATATACCGAGTAAGCCCCACACTCGCTTTCCCCTCGTATATATGGAAATAAATATTATGCATTAATGATGATGAGCCGTGGCAAAAACTCCTTAAAATTTGAGCTCTGTTGCCTGCATCACTGATAAGCCATTCGGTTCGCAGTTGATTCGGAAGAGTTGCGCTGCATCTTTGATTGAGATTTCGCTATGGGAACTTTCTAGACGATAATTTTAAGGCGCAGACTACTAAGGCTACTATAGATGGTAGATGGTAGATGGTTCTTCGTTGATTGGGATATACGGGTATTTGTATGATTTCTATTGGTTTTTGACGATTTTAAAAGTGAATTTTGCCATGAATATGTTTGTTATTTCGAATTCTTTTGAACAATTTCTATAGATAACACACACACACCTATGGAGTCGCCTAATCAACGATAAGGTTTTGCTTCATAATTATTCATTCTATTGATTCACTGCTGGGCAAACATGCTTCCTTATATCCATAACACTAGTCAACACGATTTTTCCTCAAGGAACAAAACTAACTTTTTATTAAAGATTTGGGGCTTAGAAATGGTTTGATGATATTTTTTTTTTTCTATGGCAGAACTTTTTTGGAGAATTTTTGAAAACTGGTATTTTTTTAAAGCTTTTTCAGAGGTAGCGCTTGTTTTTCACATAACTCTAGTATCTTTCATCTGGTTGTTAAGAACTTTAATATTTTGAAAAGATAATTAAAACAGCTAGAAGATAAGTCCAAACACTTGTGAGTTCAGCTTACCGTCTGGGAAATATAAAGCATTGAAATGCAAAAATAATGATTTTGTGCGGTATTATTTACGAAATTTTGACTTTAAAAACTCAGGAAAAGTCGAAAAAATTATATCCTGTGTTCTCTATTTTTTGTGTAGATGTGCATTAATTTGGCGTCGTTTAAGGTATCGCTCATTAAAATCTATGGAGAGACTTTGGAGCTAAAATTCGTTAACCAAACCTAAAAATGGAAAAAATGAACAAAAAATACCTTTTGAATGTAGCGGGCCCAACTGCCCATCGGGAATTGCGATCGCGATTAGGTACCAAATGTACAACCCTTTTTCGTTTGCTTTGTTCCCAATTGGCAGTTGGGCCCGCAGCCTTCAAAAATGTATTTTTGTCCATTTTTTCAATTTTTAGGTTTGGTTAACGAATTTTAGCTCCAAAGTCTCTCCATAGATTTTAATGAGCGATACCTTAAACGACGCCAAATTAATGCACATCTACACAAAAATAGAGAACACAGGATATAATTTTTTCGACTTTTCCTGAGTTTTTAAAGTCAAAATTTCGTAAATAATACCGCACAAAAATCATTATTTTTGCATTTCAATGCTTTATATTTCCCAGACGGTAAGCTGAACTCACAAAGTGTTTGGACTTATCTTCTAGCTGTTTTAATTATCTTTCAAAATATTAAAGTTCTTAACAACCAGATGAAAGATACTAGAGTTATGTGAAAAAAACAAGCGCTACCTCTGAAAAAGCTTACAAAAAAATACCAGACTTCAAAAATTCTTCAAAAAAAGTTCTGCCATAGAAAAAAAACCATAATTCTTTAAAAAATTTTAAATCCGCATATCTATCAGAAAAAGTCGGTTTGGATCCTTGAGGAAAAAAAAAGTTCGATTTTGTCGAGTAGTGTAATCAAATCAATCAAAACACGCCTATCCCATCCACTATAGCCTTTTTCTCCTGTCCAAAAACTTAATATAAATGCAAATTCAAATCAGAGAAAATAAAGTGAATCGAAGAGTCTGAGTCTGAGCCTGGGAGTCCAAATGCGTATCAAATTCAAAATGAAATGAAACGAATCGCTTGGTCCCCCGGCTTGGACTTTTTCCATAGAAATGCATTCAAGTTGTGGTGCAGCGGGGCAGGAAAAATAATAAAAAAAGAGCGGCGAAGGAGATGAAATATGCGCACAAATCACTTGGTTAGGCTGCGGCTCTTCTGCGGCAGTATCTGGCCGTCGTAGTTTTCTCTCTCTTTTGCCTGCTGGCCAGGCCAACAGGTAGACAGATGAAGGCTTCAGCTAAGGCCGAATGGCAAAAGCAGCTCAATGCATCGATTCTGCTCATTCTTTTTTCCTTTAAAGTAGTACAGTGGATATTTGTTTGGGCGAAAATGTTGTTAATATTAAAACAGGATTCAAAAGCAATGAAAACATTTATTTTGTGTGCCAATTGCAAAGAAGTTTCTTATTTTTCAATCACATTCGGTTCTTCCCAGGGAGTATCCACTGTAGAAGCTTCAGTTTTTGTGGCTTATGCAGAGTTGGCTTTATCTGATTAGGCCTACACCCCCGTCACGGCTTCAGAAACCTCTCCCAACGATTTGTGCTTAAGATTCAGCTTCAGCATCAAGATTGAGCTACGAATTCGGTTTCGGCTTTATGAATTTCATCTTTGTTGAGCTTTGGTTACGCTTTTCGGCTTCGGTTTTGGTTTTGGTTTTACGGTATGAATTTCGGGGTTTGGCTATGGCTATGGACCGGATCTGTGTGCGTTGAGTATTTTCTTTTGCTTACGATTTCATAAGCCACAAACAACATAAAAAAAAAAACAACCAGACACAAGCGCATCGTTAGCCTTATTTTTGTTGTTGCTGTCGATCAAAATGCAATCAAAAATTGTGCGGGTTCCACCAGGTTCCCTTCCAAAATCCATCACTCTCCATCTCTCGTCTCTCTGTCTGGTTCTCAGAGACGCTTGTGTCCGTTGGGCTACTTTGTTTGATTGTGTGGACTGTGGACCACAAAATAGTATGTTGGCTCGTAAAGATTTCTATCGGGAGGCAGACAGTGAGCCTCTTTTCGGTTTGTGGCTTATTATTTATGGTAAGCGTCTGTTTGGGTTTGTAATTGATTTTTACAGTTCTTTCTGCTATGCTCTGTGGTTTGCCCTGAGTTATGTTTGCATAAAACCCTACCATAGATCCCTATCAAGAGTGCCACAAAATGGGATCGTAAATAAACTTTGGAAAAGGCTTTTGTTTCCACCAGATGGAAATGGTTTTTTTCAGGTTCAAATGAATGTCTTGGCAGATATTTGGTGGCTCGTTATAAGGCATAGAGAGAATCATTAGGAACGGATCTCCGGGCTGTTTTGATATTGTCAATTGAAACTCAATAATGGAGATTTCATTTAATCTTTATATTTAAAAATATTTGAAAGAACTCTGAATATTTCCAACGTCAATGCGTCGCTCTTTCCAGCTTTATATAATCTTCAAGACTCTTATAAATCATGTAGAACATTAAAGAATCGAAACCCTTTTAGATATAAATTGATCTTTCAATCTCTTATCTTTGGGATCCCAAAAGGTCGTACAAAATGTTGCACCATTAAATGCCTTTAAGTTCCCCAATACATATACCCTTTCGTTCCATGGTTTGGCATCCAAATAAAATACATTCAAAATACATTAAAATGGGAACGAAAGTGAAGGAAACAAACAACAACAAAAAAGCAAAAAACGATATAATCCAATTAATCCTTAAACGTTTTTTAAAAGCATATAATTTAAAACACACGCCGACGCGGTTGCCGGCTGATGCCGAATGCCGACGCCAAACAAGCGACAAAAGAAAACTAAAAGCAGACCCAAAAAAAAAAAAAAACCTTAAAGAAACACACACCCAAAACGACATCGGTAGACAACGTGTTGTGGAGCACACGAGAAGGGAGGGACAACAACAGCAACAACCACAACAACAATGCCAAATCGTTGATCGTCTGGGCTCCCGATCCCTCTCACCATCAGTTTCTCCTCTCCCTCTTCTATTCCGCTCTGACTCACTGCGCTGATTGCGATCGCGAGCGGAAGGTGCGTGAACAATGGAAACAATCGAACATAATTAGGCTAAAGTGCTGGGGATAAAAACTGCAGAGCGTCAGAAGGAGAGGAGTGGAGTGGAGTGGCTGCAGCAGCCATAGACTGAGAGCCTGAGATGGATCGAGGGGCAAAGAGAGCTAGGGGGTGTTCGACTCCTTCCTTCGTTGGTTGGTTCGTTCGTTCATAAATAAAAACGACAACGCAAATAAATTGTAGCGAATTTTTATAATTAATTGTATTGTCGTCGGCGGGTTTCGTTTATGCAGCAGCAGCTCCATCGCATCCAGATCCAGGCGTTCCTCGGTGCGGGAGGGCGTCTGCAGAGAGAGGGGCGGCTTCAGCTCCCAGTAGTTTGCCGATTTACCGATAATAATGATGGCAGCAACAGTAGGCGGAGAGCAGGAAGGGTCTGGCATCTGGGCTCTGTGCGGTCTCCGTGTATTAAAAGCGCATTAACAAATCTCCTAATCAGTGATGGCAAATCGCCTTCTGTGGGTGTTTCTCACTGGCTCTGTCTCCTGTCTCTATGTGTTTCAGAGCTTGGTTGTGCGTCTCTTATTTTTTTTATGTGCGATCGGTGGATCAATAGGGATCTAACTCTTTGAATCTTCTGCTCGTTTGTGAATACAGCTTTATTCCAATGAAAAATCTATAGAAGCAGCGCTTCCCATTCACCTTGGGTGTTCGTTGCACAGAATTCTCTCCTCTCAGTTGTCCGCCCAAAGGCAGCTTACACTGTGCACGCTTTGTGGACTGATTATGAATCGATTAAATAGGGAAAGCATAAAGAACGAAGTAACCACAGAATGAGTTCATCAACAGATTATATCCAATTAGGCCGCAAATAATAAAACCTAATACTATATTTCTCGCATATTTCAATCATTTAATTTCCACATACACCATTCACAGCATAGTACAATCCATAATCCCATAATCCTTTCACATTTCCCTACCTCGGGAACTGTAGTCAGTGGGAGGCTTTATCATCTGTCTATTAATAAACCATAATAATTTATTGATTGCCTTTTAAAGGGGGCCTGCTATTGACCCCAAAAGCTAATCTGCACAGTATTATCGCATTCACCGAGAGCAAGAGAAGAGCAGAGTGGAGAAGAGCAGAAGAAATAGCAGAGCAGAGCAGAGTAGAGCAGGGGGCATAACTATTGTTTGGATTGCAGGTAGCAGAGGTAGCCGCCGCTATTCTGACCAGACCTATGCCTCTCATTATGGGGCTTCCATTCTCCTTCTTGTGGGGGTTTTTTTTTCCTTCCTCCACATGTATTGCTTCTGCCTCGTTGCATTAATTCGTTCACTTTTTTTGTTTGTTTGTGTGTGTGTTGTGTTCGTGTGGAAGGAGCTACCCTTCGGCTTCTCGTTTGGTGGCTTACTTTCCTGCTTGAGCGCGCATTTTCCGCCGTCAAAGGCAGCCTTTGATGTTAATCCCATGGAACATGCTCTCCGTACTCTATCGTACATACAGACATACATATGTGACCTGCCTAGAATCGTATATGTATATATGTACATATAATTGTGTGTTTTAGCATTTAACTTTGGCTCCTTTCTTTACCAATTTTGGTATGCTTCTGTGGCTGGTAGCTCTACTTTGGCTCCGCGTTTGACTTCCATTTCGACTTGTTTTGGGCCACTTCCATTTCGACTTGTTAAAGCTACTTTTTTTTGTTTGCTACTTCCATTTCGATTTGTTTTGGACCATTGTTTGCCTAATTTTCCACTGCTGCTACTGCTGCCACTGCTGAATCGGGGGGAGAGTATGGTTAGGTTAAGTAATTCCAAATTGGGTGATGGATGATTAGAGCTGAAGAATGGGTTCGAATTGCTGTGAATTGAATGGGGGATTTTCTCCTTAAATTAGCTCAAAGAGATTCGAGTAGCTCCTAGGGCTTAATTTTAAGCAAAATGTTGTCCTTTTGATTCCCACTTTACTTTGAATATCTTCACAGCCTTCTATGCGCAAAATTCTCTCCCTCTCTCCCTGAATATAAATCTTTCCTAAAGTAATGCCATATGGATATGTATATCATTGGCATACCCACCTCTTAAGACAGGAGACGACAACCACAGCAGCAGTAGCAGCAGCAGCTGTTACAAACACATGGAAAATAAATTTGGCAGGCGTCTCCACTGCCTGCAGGTAATTTATCTAATAAAATTATTATTACCATATATTACAATAAATGAGGCTTAATAAGTGGGCTAACACACATATGTAGTACCAACAAAGCCAGAGAGAGATTTGTCTTTGCCATGGCAATACTTTCCACGCAGAAAGTTCCCTCCCTACGCCGTCTTGGTCTTGCTTCGGTCACGTGCAGCAGCGCACGCAATTTGTGGCGGCGTCTCGACCGACAACTACCGGGAACCCCACAGATGTCTATCCTCCGCCTATGCGTCGCAGTAACGCAAATGCCTCTTTGTCTCCTTCGCGTCGCACCGCAAATGTCGCTGCGACTACACCGCCGCGTGCCACCACACCACAAACTCGGGCACCGAAAATAGCTAAACAATTTGAAAAGATGCCGCACAATTTGACGACGAAACACAGAAGCAGCAGCAGCAGCAGCCTCCAAGCTGGGGGACGCATCCGAAGATGGAGCAGGATGGCAGCAGGGTGCTGGAAGGCTGTGAGGAGACAACGACAACGATGTAGACGAGACAAACGACAAGACGACGGCACATTTGAAATGCAAAGTAGGCAACACACCAAGGGACACGCCCACTTGGCTGATGAAGTCCCATTTGTAGGCAAATCGATGTTGAGGAGGAACTCTCTCGCAAGCCCAACTTAAGGTACAATGAAAAAGTCAAAATTGCACGAATTTTAAATGGAACATTTGAAATTTAAAGGCAGCTGAACCGTGTTGCGGTTAAAACCGTTTTCAAGTTGAGATTCCTAAAATACGGAAAAACGCTGACGATTTGTTTCTACCTTTTACCTTTTGGCCTGCAAGCTTTTCCGCCAAATCGTAATGATTATATTACAACCTTTCAACTTTCCCCTCATTCGCAGCCAGCCAACACTCAGCCAACGATAACGAAAAGGTGGCCGACAAATTACTTTATTTGCCCCCACCAGCGCAACACCGCAACGGGGGCGGGTGTTGGCTTGGTGGTAGATGGATTACTGGGTGGAAAAGAAAGGGGGGAAAAACTAAAGCCAACAAATATTTATGTTAAATTTCACGTTGTACAACAACTAGACGGTGGGCAAACAATTGAAATGGCGCTTAATTTTTGATGGCCAGCGCAAACACTCAAGTCGAAAGCCGGACGGACCGCAGGACCTCCGCCATGGAGTATCGTATCCTTGACACAGAGTGAAACAAATTTCTGCCTTCTATTTCGGTTTTTGGGAGTGTGGGAGTGGGAAATTCTTTTCCAACCGCCACAATTTTGCGGTTTGTAAAAACTTTTCCTCGTTCATTCCATTTCTTGTTGTTTTGTTTTGTTTTTGGGTTTCCTTTTTGGGTTTTTTGTTTGTTTGCCTTTTTCCTGTGTCCTGTACGGGGCGCTCTCTCTCTCTCTCGCCGCTGTCCCCTCTGGTGCCTTTTTCACTTTTATTCCATTATTTTGTTTGCATTTGAATTGAAAATTAGTATTTTTTGGGGCACTTTATCCAACTCCTGCTAATTTATCATGCAACGTTTTTTTTTTTTGTTTGTGTACAATACTCCCCCTCGAACATTGAGCATTTTCCACTTTCTTTTTCGCTTTACAAGGGTTTTCCTGACTCTGCATGTCGCTTCTCAAGGGTGTTCTTCGGTGTTCAAAGGTTTTTCCTGGCCTTTTGGCAAGTGTTTGTTTAGGTATTTCTTCTACATAATTTTATTTAGGACATGTTTGATTGGGTTCTTCCAAGAATCTTTATAAATTGTGCCCCATCCTCGTGGAATTTATGCCAGGACATGACTCAATTGAAGTCATGTCGTCGCGTCGCATACTCAATTTGCCAAAAAAAAAAAATAATAAATAAAGAAACAATGTAATAAAGTCCGAGAGGACACTCGCCAAACAGCAATAAACAGGAAACAGAAGCTCTACCTTTGGTCCCTCGTATATGGGCAAACACCCCCTGCGTAGTCCCCTCTTTCGTGGACAAAAGGTAGACCAGACTCTGCGGACGGTGGCGAGAGTCTGGTGCCAGACAACGTCGACAGAGGGACAACTAATGAGTTCCTAATTTAAATAAATTTCCACTCATAAATTAAAAACTAGCAGACAAACAGGAGTGTACTTTAGAGACAGAGGGAGAAATTCAGAAATGGTATTTTAGGGAGACAGACATATGAACTGGGAGATGGAATGGTGTGTGCAAAGAGAAGAACTTAGTCTGCCTGTACATGCGCTTGGGTGTAGGAGAGAACTAAATGAGATATAAACACTTTTTAAAGTAGAATCACATGTCTATGCAGGTCACATTTCCCTTACTTAAAAGTGAAAAACACTAGACTTAAATACATGAAAAAAAAGAGCTTCCCTTTAGCGAAGCTTTCCCTTTATTTACTGCCTGAAAGCCACAACTCTCTTTCAAGGCTACGCAACTTGCCTGAGAGTTTGATTAAAGACCTCGTTGAAAAAAGTTCTTTAAAGAGGAAAGCAAATACAATTTAAGATACAGAGCTGCCTCCTGTCTTGCTTCATAGTGATTTCTGTGCCCTAAAATACCACATCTTGCCGGTTTTCTCAAAGAAGACTTCTTCCCCCCTCCAACTAACTCGGATTCCTCGCTGCGATCCAGCCAAACTCCATTATAAAGTCAATCGTCAGTCAATGCGTTTGCTTTTGGTGTTCTCCCATCATCAATTCATTATCCTGCAATGACCAAAACTATTTACAAATTTTTTGCTAACGGCTGACCATCTTTATGAGTTGGTCAAGAGAGAGGCAACAAACCACAGCACATAACCACATAAATCAGTTTCTAGCTTCGGAAACTGTGCGCTAAATGCCGTGACAGGCGGCAGAGGAGGCGGCAACCAGAAGAGCCAGAGCCACAGACATACTTAGAACCAAATCCCACTCTCAAAACCAAAGCCACAGCCAAACCGAAGCGAAACCGAAACCGAAGTCGCAACAATCCAAGAAGAGACGCGTTGTGGCTATACTACGTGAGGCAGCAGCAGCAGCCGCAGCCTCAAATGAAGCAGGGAAAAACTTTGGCGCATACCAAAAAGTCAATGAGCCATTGAACGATCGATCCGCGGAGTCCGTGAGATAGGGAAAAAGCAGGAGTAGGAGGAGAAGGAATATATACCCCCAAAGATGGTCATCTGTTGTGGGGCTCGCGCCTCTCCTGCTGTGCGCCTCCTCCCGCATCCTCAATACAATTCACATTTTTGCTACGCCGCATTTTTAGCCAATTTAAAGTCTAATTTAAGCAGGCGCATTTGTAACGCACGTAAAAACTGGCCAAAACCGAGGGTACTACAGAGCGGGGTAGGGTTGGGGGTTGGGCTCGGTCGCGGTCTCGTCGTTCCGTACCAAAGGATTGATCTGGTCTGGCTAATTTTGAGCACGTACGCATATAAATTTCATCAAAATTCCAATGAAATAAACGCACAAACGTTTAAAACTCGCGATTCTTGGGGAATATGCTCGCTGTCTCTGGTGCTCCCTGTGTCTGCTGTTGCCTTCCCCCACAACCACCAAAAAGGACACAAAAATTTCATATTAAATTATGGAAAAAAGGAATTTTATTTTTCGTAGATGGAATAAAAGGAATCTTCTGCTGGTTTGCTGCCGTCTGTGTTGCCTTTTTGTCACTGAACGCATAATAAACATGTTTATTAACATTTCTCGTTTGCCGGCAGACAATAAATTAAGAGCGGTGCAGCAGGGCAGGACAGGGCAGAAAGTGTACGCCAGTGCATGCAACATGTTGCACGCAACATTCATCAGCGGCCCGCAGGAAAAAAAAAAAAAAGCTTGGCGCGAAATAATTATTTTTGTTCAACGAAAATTAAAGAATTTCAGCAAGAAGAGGCAAAAACGGAATGGGAAAAGAGCAAAGAAATGCCTGTGGTTATGGTTTCGTTTAAAAAGGAAATTAAAGTCCATATTCTTTTTAAGAAATTTAATTTTTAATTGAAATAAAAATTTGAAGAATTTTTGTATATTTATTTCTGTTGAAATGTTTTCAAGGGCTTTCTGTATTTAGCACTAGTTCAAAATGTTGTACCTTTTCCTGTTTCGTAACTTTTCGCCCACAAAACTTCCATAAAATTTCTTTAGGGAAGTACACAAAGAAAATGTAATTAAAATTTGAGCAAATTTCTTCATGAAATGTAAATTAAAATGGTAATTTCTTTGGTTTTGATTTTTGTTTTTGGTGATGCGACTGGCAGGCAATAAATTAACAGCATACATATATCGTTGAATGATATGAGCCCCAGGCAATTCCCGACTTGGAGATCATTAAATGCACATGGTAAATGAGTGCGAAGAAGGGGGGCGAGAGAGCGAGGCAGAGTGCGAAATCGAATGCAAAAGGAGTGCCAGAGGGAGAGTGGCAAAGAGAGTCACTGAAGCGATCGTTGCTTTTGCATTAATTTCACATGCAATTTACGCTGATTTATTTGATCTGCAAGCCCATGGCCTGGTCATGTCGATGGCTCTCATGGTCCCTGTCTATATATCTGACTCTCTCTCTGTCTCCTGTCCCCTGGCTGTCTGTTTGTCACTCAGCCGCAGCGATCGGTAGATCTCAGAAAGACCTCTTCCTAAATTGGCTGCAACCACAAAAGAGGTCTGTGGCTCCTGCTCCCTGTCTGCTGTTGCTGCTGCTGCTGCTGCCTGTTGATTTGATCGATTTGTGTTGATTGCCTGTCAGAGTGGCAGGGCAATACAATGGCTTCTGGATGCAAGAGGGGAGGGAGCAGCAGCAGCAGCACCGATGGGGCACAAGGACAGGGCTCTGGGACTGGCTCTCTTGTTAGGTGTCAGTCGGGGCAGTCAAGTGTTAAATATATACGTATAGAAATATATGCATGGAGCCACAGAGTTTATGTTAACTAAAAGTGCATAAAATGCGCTCGAAAAGGCACACAGATTCAAAGTCAAGAGTCGCTTCTGTCGGTTGTGTCAGTCACTCAGTCACTCAGTCAGTCGTTCAATTCATTCACTTGGCTTTTTATGCTGAATTCTTCGTCTCCATTCGCCTTTGTTTGGCAAGTGTGTTGCCTTGGATTCTTGGCTTCCTCACCCTCTGTTAACTCTTTTGGGGTTATATGAGATTTCTATGGCGATTGTGTGTGGAGGGGCGTGATATGGCTTGACTCATTTGGTTATCTTTCACATGTAAATCAGGGCAACAGAAAAATGGATTCTGCCCTCGTAATGTGTCCTTTTGCCTTAATTTATTTAAATATTAAATCCTTTTCAAGCTACTCTTATTAATGAAGTTCTCCCCAAAGACTACATCAAAGACTGCTCGCTGAGGCATGTCCAGCCTAACCTCCTCCCCCTCGTGGAGTCTTGCCCATCTCTTTTTAAATGCAATTTCATTGCCCTTTCCCTCAGTTTCTTTAGTATTTTTTCCGCTCATTGCTTCAGCGCACTGCAATTTATTGTGTATATATTTGAGAGAGAATCGTAGTTCTATCTGCGTTATCATTCTAACGTAATCTTAATCACTTTGCCCAATGTTCATTCATCCACATCATCAATTTCCTTCTTCGGGTTCTCTGCTGTTGCTGGCCATTCGCTGCTGCAGTGGCTGCAGTTCGCTGCAGTAAAAAATAAATGAAGCGAAATCCTCTTGAAGAGATGTCTTCAGTTCGCATTTTGAGTGTCCGTCTATTGCCATTTCCCTTGCTTCGCCTCTATATGTTTCGTTCTGTGTTTCTGTATTTGCTTCAAGGGAACTTTTTGCCGCCTTTATCAGAGTTTCAAGTTCTTTTCTGAGGAGTGTGGAGTACCTTCCACCAACTCCTTCAATCTATTTCTATATTCTCGACTCATCCCAACATTTGCTGCTTCAATTTCTCTTTCATTTTTCCATGCTCGTGCCTTTCCTGGTTTCGCCTTTTTTTGTTGTTGGTGCTGCTGCTGCTGCTGCTGTTACCAATGCATCAGTCAACTGACAACGCCCTGAACTTTACCTCTGGCCCCAACCCCTGCTGCTCACTCTCTCTTCGCCACTGGCCAAAAAACAGCATTTGCTACTTAATAGTTGTTGGTCTTATCGCTTACCAATCTGCCCATATCGACCCCGTCTATGGGCCGAGTTAGTTAGCCAGACAACAGAGCCAAGAGAGAGCGCAGAGGGAGATAGAGAGAGCAAGGGGCATATCCCCTCCATTTGGCCATATTAAAAATGTATATAGAAACTCTTAAACAAACCTTCCTTTGGCCAGGAATCAAGCAGAGATGGTCAATGGTCAATGGTGACTCCTACTCCTCATTCTACTCCTCGTGCTGCTGCTGCTGCTGCTGGTTCTGCTGCTTCTGGCCTGGTCGAATCGGATCGGGTCTGGGGTCCGGTCTTGGTCTTGGTCTTGGTCTCCGCCTCGGTCCCGGTCCCTGCTGCTGCTTCTTTTATAGATTTCAATAATAGATTTTTCGAGCTGGTTTCCTTTCGCTACCCGTTTCCCGCCATCCGCCCGACTGTCTGCAATTTTCGTTCATTCGGCGTGCAAAATTGTTTTTCTTTTGGCCATGAACCCGCGTGCTGACACTGACGGCTTCTGGGGCTCTTTACTCTCCGGCTCCTGGCCCTCTGGCTGGGATCGGCTCTTCTCTTGGCCCTGCCACTGGCTTTGGCTCTACTTCTAATGTGTTTCTTTTGTTTCGTTTTTGGCCTTTTTTTGGTCGCAATGCAGCTGTGCGTTGAACCTTTCGCAACCAATTGCAATTGTTTCGTAGTGTTGCTGTTGCAACGTTGCTGCTGCTGCTGCTGCCACAATTCGTTGCCTGCTTGTTGTCCACTTAAAGTGCCACATTTGGTATACGGAAAATTGTACATGGAATGCTGCTGCATGCTTGGGGTCAAGCACAGAGTGGAGTGGCAGCAGCAGGGGGATAACCCCCAGCGTACGTAACCCTCATTTGTTGAAAAGCTGTTCGTGGCAATGACTTCTCCAAGTTGTCTCCTTGTCTTTAATGGTTATTTAGGGGAATTTATATAGCTATCGATTGGGTAATCGATAAATGATGGCCCAATGAAAACAGATGGTTGCATAATGATGCATATTGAGGGGAGAATCTCATGGCTACTTATGGGACTACTATGGCTGGTAATCATACAGGAATTTCACTTATCGACGTTTAGAGCTTGGCTAACGATTGATCCATTGATATTTGAACAGGAAACGGATGCATTCGCATGGTTTTCTTTGATAATCTTAAGCTAGAGGGAATTCCATTCCAGATTTCCCTGTTCCTTGCCTCATTTCGACCACAGAATGTCCTTGAATTGCCTTATAATCGTTGTAATTTTTCTAGTATGCTTTAAATAAAATTAATCGCTTGGATAATTGCTAATAAACTGCCAGAGAGCGAGTGAAAGGATGCGGGGCAGTGTGCGAGAGAGAACATAAAAAAGCGACTAACTAGAGATTAAGATAGTTGCACAAGGGACTACGTGTGGGATGTGACTTCCTCCTGCTCCTTCTACTTCCCACAAAGTTACGTTCCCATTCCCTTAGAGCAAAGTTATACCCCCACCCAGCCAACTGCCGCTTGGGGGCAAAGATTGAGATTAGCAAGTGCCACGAGCAGCGGAAAGATGCGTGGCAAGGTGAGGCCTTGCCTTGTAATCAGAGAGGTACACAAACAGCGAGGAATCTCAAGAGATGCGAAAGGGAAGCAACTTGTCCCGGGGTTACGTTTAGTAAGTGTGAATTTGGTGTCATCAGTGTGCGGAGAGCATGGCTGTGGCAGAGAGATTGCCGGGGGGGAGCGAGCTCCAAAGAGGGTCAAAGACAAAAGTCAACGGAAATGTGCGAGAGCTTCGCTTGGGGCGCAACTAAAATTGGCAATGAAAATAAGCGTAGATTACGAACGAACCTTGCAGAAGAACCCTGGTCGGTCGCTTGGCCATTCCCATTCCCATTCGCCATTGCCATTTGCCATCAAGCGAAACCCATCAAAGTGTAATGAGAAAAAGTTAACTTCGCTTCCAGGCATTCCCATTCCCTTTCCCTTTCCGATTCTCCGCTTTCAGGCGGCCCTCTTCTTATTGTTGTTGTTATTGTTGTTGCTGTTGTTGGTTTGTGGCGGCGTGTGTCTCTGATTATATCACCAGCATCCATCTATGGAGCTGGAAACTTCCTCGTACCCCCTCCCAGCCACATGGCTGGCGGGGGCGCGGAGTCATTATCTGCTTCGAAACTGAAACCGAAGATCCCGTGGACACATGCTGGTCAATCTTAGGGCTAACTGCTTCTATTTAAGTTGTAAAATTTAAAAGCAACTCATAAACATGACCCAAGTGGCATTTGAACGGACCCGGTGAGGGGGGATCTCTCTCCGTTGGAGTCATTCCAAGTGTTTGGATAAAGTCATTTCGGGAATGACCCCCATTGGGTTCCCTAGAAATTGAAAACTTTAACGCGGTTTTAAAGTGGTTTTTTTTTTTTTGGTTGGAGCTGCAGTGTCAGCGGAGGAAACAGAACTACCGAGAATCAATGGAACATTCCTTGAGACTGTTGCTTAGCCCCTAATTAAACTAACATTTAAGGCTTTTAAATTTAAAGTTTAAATATTGGCAAATACGAACCCGAAAGCAATTCCTTAACTCCATTTTCTATGCTTCAAAAACTCCTTTAAAAATCTTGGTAATTCTTTGTATCTATTCGACAACAAAAGCTTTAGATCTTTTCCTACTTTTCTCTGTTTCATTTCACATTCCATGCTCCAATTCTGGTGTTCTTCTTTCTGCCTTCTTCACTTTCCATTTCGTACTTCAAACATTGACCCAAAATTATTGTATCTTATGCAACGCCAAAGTACCCAAACGAGTCAACCATTAACCAAGTAAAAGAGGCGAAATCTATTAGGTACAGTTTGGGGGCTCAACAGCAGATCATTAATTTTGATTTTGAAGCTGGAAAGAGCACAGGCCAGAGACACTCCATTCACGTAAGCGTGTAACATCATAAAATAAATCCATGTCAAAGTTCGGGACGACATTAGTGGATAATTAACACGCCCATTTTTAGGGTGAGTCTCTACCCCGCCCACCCTCATTTTTTTTTTTTGGCCAACTTTTGTAATGCAAATGAGTTTCGGATTTTTTTTGGGGCATGTGTGAAACGTATGGTATCGCTTCGCGGTTGGTGGTCCACCCACATGGCCATGTTTCAGGCTGTTTTGTACACGTTTCCATTTCGTTGGAAAATATCATGCAGTGTTGAACCAACTGCATCACTCATGGGCCTCCTTCTATCAGTGATACTACTATACACTATACACTACCATACATATAACACACATACTCGAACATCTCTACACTGATGGCATGCAAATTATTACTGAAATTAGGCTCAGATTTGTATACATCGATTAATTGGTACATAATTCATTTTCTTATCATCTTTCCCGCTCTCTTTCGTTGCAGGTATGTGTGGCTGTTTCACAAAGTTATCTAACTGGAAAATATACATTACGAATGCGTTGATTTTGAAGTGAGTTTTGATTGCATTTTCCATCCATCCATTCCATCGTGTGGGCAGAGGCGTGGCTCATGTGTGTTGTGACAGCCACACGCTATGATATGTGCACAATCCGATTGGCGTTCGATTCTGGCCATAAATCAGTTTGTGGCCGAAGTCGGGATGGGCGATTTGAGGCAGAAATGCAAAGTAATTTGAGCAAATAATGGTTAAGGATATGGAACTACGTTACTCGTGTGCTATTGTTATTGAGGGTATGAATTCCCTCGTTTTTGGGGCTGGGAGAAATGGGGAACAATAACAAATTTAATGAAAGAGCGTAACAATGAGCGTTATTCATTTAAGTTTAAATATGCAATGCAACAATGCAACTCTTAGAGTTTGAACCATCTTCTCTGCCTGCATATCGTACGGCGATATAGTGGCCATCCTGTCACTCGTGTATCTTCTCGAGTAAAGAATTCCATTAACCAGAGATTAACCAGACAATCAGCCGCTGGGTTGAAGCCCACACAAAAACCGCTTCATATCGCTTCACACGCCTCTATCAAATGTCTGGAACTGCTGTCTGCTGGCCAACTTAGACAAACTGTTGGCTCTCAAGTCGTCTTAATGATGCACAGATTAATGTTTGGCCACACAACAAAATGCACAAGGAAAAGCAAACCAACACAACCACCACAGCCGCCCTGCCAACCAACTACGATACACAGAGATTGAGAGAGGCGGCGGCGGAAGAACGGGGTAAACGAAACCAAATCAACCGCAAAAGCAACGCCTTTTGTGCCAAAAACTGAAACTTTAACTATTTATTACTCGCAACAAATGCCCCCAAGGAGGGGTCCGTCCCAGCCGCAGTCTGAATGACTGGATATCTACGAGTATTCAAATGCATTAGCTCCAAATGTCCGATATGACAGCAGTCTCTCGTCTCTACCTCACTCCGCTCTATCCACCCCTTCAGCACTATCGGAGTTGTAGAAACGAAAACGACTTGAACTCCTTCTTCTCTGCGTCAAAAAGCTGCCCATTGAGTGCAGTCGGAGTGAAACTGGCTTCTTTTTTTCTTGTTTTGTTGTTGTGGCTAAATGATTGAGTAGCAGTCAGGGGCGAGGAGCAGCTTGCGGAGGGAGAAAGGCCGCAGTCAAATTAGCGCCTCTGGCTGCTCCTCAAATCTATCTGCCGTGCCGTGCCGCAGCCACCCTCCATTCAGTGGACACCCCTGACATTGAAAAGGGTCTAATGGGTCGGTCGTCTGGTTGTCTGAAACTTTTGCCTCTCACTGTTTTGCTGTTACTGTTAATGATCCCAACAACAGCAGCGGCAGCAGCAGCAAGGTTTGTTAATCGATTTATGATGTTTGAGAAAATTAAATGTGTCTGCCCCCGAGTGAGGCAAATGATAAGACAGACCTCAACCTCTGCTGCAACAGTAGCGGACGCAAAGCTCGAGCGACACAAAAGTCAACTTTAAAATGCCACCCAAGGAGGCATTCGATAAGGAGGCGCAACAGTCAAAAAGTCAAATTCTCAAGAAAATAAGTTGGAGAGAATTAAGCGACAGCTGGACAAAAAGATACCCATTAATCGGCATCCATCTGAAGATGAGAAATTAAATTGATTTTGTGGAAAATATACAAGTTAATTTTGGCTACAAAATTGCTACAATTATGATGAATACTGGTACATAGGTAGATACATTGCGGATATATCATCTTCTACGTTGCATGTTTTGAAAATTGTGGCTTAGAAATTTTTTCTTGATTTTTCTTGATGGCGAAATTAAAGTTCCTGCTCTATACACTTCCTTTTGCGAATATTGGCTCTTTAGTTTTCACTAAAAACTCCCGGTATTACAACTTTAAAAACTATTTCCCCGCAGAGAGCAATCTAAAGAGGCAGAAAAAGAATGAAGAGAGAGGGCTGTGTGGTGGGGTGGGGGGGGAAAGTCACAAAGTAGCGTAAAATAACAATAAACAAGAAATAATCATGTTGCTCGTCCAAGTAGAAGGCGAAGTTCTTTCGCTCCACTCAACTCTTTACTCTCAACAACACTCCCACACCGACTCCCGCTCCCTGGAGAAGCCAATCATGTGTAAGATTGCTGCATGTGGCACGAGGCGGAGGCAGCAAGATGATGATGGTGTCTGTATGTCTGCCTGTCTGCCTCTTTGCCAACTATTTGCCCCAAAAGGAGCATCAGAGCAACAGCAGCAGCAGCAACTAGAGAGAAACAGGCAATGAAGTTGTCGATGCTGAGGCGCTTTCAAAATGTCAACGAAAGTGAAGGAAACGACGAGCAACAAAAGCCGTTTGCAGCTGAAGAAAAGCGAAAGCAGTTGCTTCGTGTTTTAAAGTTTTTTCATTAAATTGTCTGTTCTATGAGTTTACTGCAAGCAAACACCCTTTGGCTGTTATTTCTGATAAGTTCCATTATAAATTCAGTGCTGACAAAATTTTATTAATGATTCTCATCTTAGTTTTGGTTTTACCTTTTTTTTTAGACTTAGCTACACAATTTCTCAATGGCAATCCTCTTTTTTAGGGTTAATTTTTCTCACCAATTCTAGCCAAAAATGTCTTCCAAGGATAGTCTAGATTTTCATTCATTAGCTCCAGGCTACATTCTTTTCCATCCAATCTATTGGTTGCTCCATTCTGTACAGTAAGCCCTATATGTGCACGCCCAACATCAGAAACCATGAAAAGGCAGCAGCAGCAACAGCAACATCAAAGTTAAGTAACGTAAGGCGGTTGTCGCATTAGTTGTGATTATTATCCACAGACCTTTCGCGCATATGGAGACATAATGCCGCCCCACCACTCCACTCCACTCCACTCCTCTCTCGCTTGCAACCAGAGATTTTCAGTGTTGTGTAGGTGTTGATTTGTGTTGTCTGCAGCCTCCTCTCTCTCCCTAGACACTACTACTCCACTCGCCTCGTGCTCTTGTTGCTCTGAAGCCAATTGAATGTTGAGCAACAGGCGACACTTGAGTGTCGAGTGTCGGAGTGTGGAAGTGGAAGTGGGGATTAAACTCCGGCAGACTTCGAGATTGGCATTGAAGTGTAATCAGTGTAAGCTGTCGAAAATTGGTTCCAACTTTAACAAACAAACAAACAAAAGTCACACAAGATATACTCGCAGATTCATTCATTAAATTTAATGCCCCGACGCAGGGCAGAAGGAAAAAATCAAACAAACAAAAAACTGCCCACAGGTTCGCTGCCATCTATTGACACACATAATCGGGGCGGAACACAATTGGTCCACGAAGGAAACTATCCTCAGTAGCGGTAAAATAGGTCCCCCAGCGAGGGATGTATGGGATAGCAATCCGAATCCTCTATCAATTGGCCTCCACAAACTTACCTAAAAAATTAGAAAAAAAAAAGAAAACAATGGAAAAGCAAAAAAAATGCAGAAAATCTTTTAAGAAATGTGGCGGCACCTAGATACCCTTGCAGTTGTGGAAACATATATTAAAGAGGTATTTTCTATTTGTTTAGAATTGTTGAAGAGTCTATTATGTGGATAAATGTAAACTTTCATTGCAATAGCTTTGAAAACATTTCATAGGAATGTTGAACATTTCGTTTCGATAACAAAATAAATCAATAATTCAATCTTTCTAATTTGAAAATACAAATAAATTGGAGAGTTTGATCGTGATAGGAGGAACAAACAAATCTAGATAAAATATGACTGCATCCATATAGTTGGTGGGATCACAAGATACCATTTTCAGTGGCTTACCCATATCTAATCGCAACTGGAGCACCGCCTGTTCGCTATGAAGGGTATACGTTAAAAAAGTGGCGGCGACTAAAGTTGCTGCAATTGAATTTGCATAAATTGTGGCCAGAGTCGAGTCGTTGAGTCGTTGAGTTCCCTCTGGTTGCTGGTTAGCGTCTGCGGTTATGCAAATGCTCCACACACACACACACACATACAGCCACCCCCATCTATGCCCCTCGTGTGCATTTGAAAATGCATAAGATTTATCCAAAGATTGCTGTCCATTAATTCAACTTGGATTTACTTTTAGCATATTTTACTGCTGCATGCATGAAACCGGACCAAAGAGAGAGAAAGAGAGACTCTTTTTTCCTTTCCGATTTTTTTTCTTGTTGCATTCACATTCGTATTCACAGTTCGATTCCGATTCCGATTCCGATTTGGCGTACGCAAATATTTCTGCTTGGGTTTTTTTTTTTTTGCATACCTCTGCCTTACCACCGTATCCCCCCCCAATAAATTTGCATTTACCCACAAAATGTTTTGAACTATGGGGTTTCCCATTGATTCGCAGTTTGAGAGGGTTTGGTTTACCTTGTGTTTCGATTTATTTGCGGCTGAATTTATTCAAATCGTTGTCCGAACTTTGCTGCATCCATTCGTACGAGTACTCGCATTTCGCTTTGTATATGGGAGTTGCAACTGGCATTTTATTCAGTCATATCGATTAGTTTTTGATTGGTCGGCATTTAGATCCAAAGATGACCTTTTGGAGCTATCATTTGAGTTGCTAATTCATTCGGCACTTGAAGGAGTTTCCAATTGCAAAAATGCAAACTGAATGCGAAATGAGAATGAAATTCAACAAAAGAGGGCATGTTCCCAGATGTGAAGCTGCATCCCAACTGGAACTTTATGGAAATCCAAGGCTGCAGCAAGCAACGAACCCCTTATGCACTTAACTAATTTTCAAACAAAGTGCAACTAATTTAAAGTAAAAACCTTTTATATTTTTCCATATTCTGGTACTACAGACAAATTCAGCCCAAGACACTTATGGTTTTGAGAATCAAATTTAGCAACTTTAAATCTAATTAAGAGCTTTTCTTCGCTTGTGGTTTTTCTTTAGATGCTACCAATGGATTTTTTATTAAATTTGTGTCAAAATCATCAAAAATGGAAGCAAACCACTTACTCGACTGAACTCGGTGGTGTCTGTCAGTAAAGAAATTTTGCAAAAATATATTTTTGGGGAATAAAACCAAGAATACAAACACACAAACACACACACACAGAATTGAAAACTAAATAACTATTTGGGTGGACGAAATATGAGAAGCATTTAACTGAAGTGTAAAAGAGAAACCGCAGCCGGCACACGGCAACCGCATCTGATGGTGAAATTTGTGTGTTAGTTTTCCCCGCAGAGCAAAAACCAACAAACAAACAAACACACACATGCAAATTTAAATCCATTAACTGGTCAGAATTTCATACACAATTTATGAGGCGCATTGACAGGAGTAAAAGGACCTGGTTCTGGCCAGTGTGTCCTTCTATGTCAGTGGATACATAGATACATTTGTATGTATATATTGTGGGTGTTTTTTGAGGATTTAATGGTAGCCGCAGACCCCGGACCGGACCGACTTTAGGCTTGTTTGAATGAACAAAACACACTGCTGGCAATAAAACCCACAGTCCAACAACAAAAACAACACCCAAAACTGACCAATAAACCCGGAATAAACCCAAAATATCTATAGTTAGATAGAGAGAGAGAGAGAGTTTGGTGTTCCACCACAAGCGTTTTAAATATTCGAATGAACAACGAAAATAAAGGACTGGGACTGCTGACATTCTCCTACATTTGGGGCCAAAGTCCTGGAATAAAGTTGAAACTTTACACACGATTGGGCCGCACCGCCTCCATGTGCGACAAAGAATGTTTTAAATATTTCATGATGTGAACTGTGGCGGCAGTCAATTCTCAGAAATGTTTCTTGTCAACATTTCGAGACAGATTTTCCGTTTCGGCCCAAGACCTAGGGTATATTTCGATATTTGAGTTGGTTAAGTTGAAATCTTCTGGTATCCATTTGCCTTTACCTCTACAAATTCTCGCTAAAGGGTGTTTCCTAGTCGTTTCCCAAATTGTTTGTGGCTGCTTTTCCCTTTATAGAGTTGTCAAAAGTTTGTATAGGCCTCTTTTGAGATATTTTGTCAAAGAAATTATGTACATTTTGTAGTAGCTATAAAATTGCTGGCTTTCATGGCTGCCATGAGAGAGGATATCCTTGAATTGAGGAAGGGAGCAGGGCTAGGCGGGACAACGGACATTGTTTAAAGGTTGTAAATATTGAACCATAGACAACAAAGAGTCGATGATGTGGCAGATTTATTGATTACGAAAAGTGGTGGCAATTATTTACGGGGATTATTTGTTGTGAAATCAATAGAAAATTATAACGTATAACCCATATTTAGAGGAGTAGATTGCTGAAATCCTAGAATATTCAATGAGTTAGTGCCTATATTATAATTGGGCTGTCCTGCGGTTCTTCGCAGTGTTCTTCAAGGCCTAAAATAACTATATTTCATTCTAGAGCACCGCTACACCTTAACTGCCAGTACAGTTCCTGATTGGAGTTTAAACCCGCTTAAAACTTAATTAAGTTCAATCAAAAGTAGTCGAAAGTTTAGCTAAAAACTTTAAGCCGCAGACAGGTCCACCCACAACCCGACGCACCCGCAATTGGCAAGCAAATTAGCGACGCTGTACCACTCTGCCCCACGCTCTCTGCTACATTGGGGGGCAGCGAAATCAGTCAACCCAAACTAATGCGATTCATTTTGGTGTAAACTAGCGAAACGCAAAACTTTTTACGGCACCTTGTGGAACACCAACAAAAAAACGGAACCCATACTCGTAGAAGCGCATCTTACCATTATAGGGTCAAGAAGATTTAAAAAAATACCAAAACTATTCAGCAAATTTAATTCCCCCTTCCCATTCCGTTATGTGTCACACGAGGGTCAGTATTTGCTGGGAGCCAGGCCTGAGATTCGCACAATTGTTGAGAGCGCGATCAAAGAAATTTCTGAGTGAGCATTTCGAAGCTTGTACAGACATCCAGAAATAAGACAATTACCAGCGACTGAACTGCACTCCAGAAATACTCGTCTAAACATATTAAAACAACAAAAATTAAGTAACAAAGGCATTTCGTATGTATGGCTACATATTTATTAGAACTCAGCCATCTATCAATGTGTGCACATATTTTTTGGTAAACTTTTTAGCACCATTTGTTTTATGTCGTTTGATATTTGTCAATTGGAATGAATTTCCATTTGATTTGATACACATTTTTTTTGGGGGGGGAATCGAGAAAACATTTTTGTACAGTTTGTGGGGTAGTCGATGATGATGTAACCTGATATCCCCTGATTTATTGAGGCTGTTTTCGGATTTATTTGTATTCTGATTGCATCACAAACGGAAGCTTAACTTTTTTATGGTGAAACGAAACATTTCCATCAATTTTCGTTGGTTTAAAAATTGTTAATTAAGAGCATTGCAAACTTAAACGTTTTTGTTTTAATTTAATGTTAAATATGTAATAAATGCAAAGCGATAAAAAATTTAGTTTTTTTATGCAATTTCCATTACTTGTCTTCCATTTCCTTTGATGTCATTAAACCTTTTTCAACTCTAGACTTTTCCCATAGCGCCTTTATTCCATTTTATTAATTTTACTATATTATGCACAGAACTCGCAGGACTCAGACTCCCCAGTATCATTGCTTTTTTCACATTTAATCAATTAAAAGAATGGTGTGTACGTGCACATTTGTTGGCGAACCCCTAAAAAATGTAACAGGGGATGCACATGTGCAGCGCACAATGGAGCGGTTCGTGGAGTGGAATTTCGAGTGCAGAATTTTAATTTCAAAATAATAAAACCCCCCAACCAAAAGCTCCAACAGAACCTCCAGCTCCAACCTTTAGTCCTGTCTGCTGTCTCCCACCCTGTCCGCCTGACAATGACATGGAATTGAGTCCAACAGAGGACTGTGCTCTGTGTCTGAGTGTGTCCCCAGCTTTTGTCTAATTGTCGCTCTAGCAGCAGACCACCGCCGACCTCCCCAGCCAGCTGGCCAGCCACACAGTCCACCATCATCATAATGCAGTCCCAGTGGCCTCATCCCTCCCCAAAGTCTCTCACTCTCTCTCTCGCTCTTTGGAGTGCACGGAAAATGTTCGCATATGTTGCGCGCGCCTTTTTTAGGAGTGAATGATGGGGGTGGACCTGCCAGGACTCTCCTTCTACTACTCCTTCAGCTATACCGTGCGTGTCTGTGTGTTGGCAAACAAATTACAGCTGCTATTTTCAAATCATTTGGGGCCATAATTTACGTCCGTGTGTTGGCGGCTCATGCATGCGAGTATCTGTGTGCGTGTTTGTGCCCCCCACAAAATGGTCAAATGCTCGTTGGCTAACCTCCAAAGGGTAGGGTAGCAGGAGGTTGTGCCTGTGGTCCGCATGATCCAGCGTTAAATTATTTGGGTGCGTCTGCTGTCAAAAATAATTTGCTCCCTGAATGTTGCAACAGCAATAAAATGTCAATGACAACAACAACAAAGAAAAGGTGAGAAAATTAAGACAAAATATGGCCTGTGCGTGGTAGAAGGGGGAAATTACACTACTCGACAAAATCGAACTTTTTTTTTCCTCAAGGATCCAAACCGACTTTTTCTCATAGATATGGGGATTTAAAATTTTTTAAAGAATTATGGTTTTTTTTCTATGGCAGAACTTTTTTTGAAGAATTTTTGAAAACTGGTATTTTTTTTGAAGCTTTTTCAGAGGTAGCGCTTGTTTTTTTCACATAACTCTAGTATCTTTCATCTGGTTGTTAAGAACTTTAATATTTTAAAAAGATAATTAAAACAGCTAGAAGATAAGCCCAAACACTTTGTGATTTCAGCTTACCGTCTGGGAAATATAAAGCATTGAAATGCAAAAATGATGATTTTTGTGCGGTATTATTTACGAAATTTTGACTTTAAAAACTCAGGAAAAGTCGAAAAAAATTATATCCTGTGTTCTCTATTTTTTGGTGTAGAGGTGCATTAATTTGGCGTCGTTTAAGGTATCGCTCATTAAAATCTATGGAGAGACTTTGGAGCTAAAATTCGTTAACAAAACCTAAAAAATGGAAAAAATGAACAAAAAATACCTTTTGAAGGCTGCGGGCCCAACTGCCAATTGGGAACAAAGCAAACGAAAAAGGGTTGTACATTTGGTACCTGATCGCGATCGCAATTCCCGATGGGCAGTTGGGCTCCAAAGTCTCTCCATAGATTTTAATGAGCAATACCTTAAACGACGCCAAACTAATGCACTTCTGCACACAAAATAGAGAACACAGGATATAATTTTTTTTCGACTTTTCCTGAGTTTTTAAAGTCAAAATTTCGTAAATAATACCGCACAAAAATCATCATTTTTGCATTTCAATGCTTTATATTTCCCAGACGGTAAGCTGAAATCACAAAGTGTTTGGGCTTATCTTCTAGCTGTTTTAATTATCTTTTTAAAATATTAAAGTTCTTAACAACCAGATGAAAGATACTAGAGTTATGTGAAAAAAACAAGCGCTACCTCTGAAAAAGCTTACAAAAAAATACCAGTTTTCAAAAATTCTTCAAAAAAAGTTCTGCCATAGAAAAAAAAAAATATCATCAAACCATTTCTAAGCTCCAAATCTTTAATAAAAAGTTAGTTTTGTTTCTTGAGGAAAAATCGTGTTGACTAGTGTTATTGAAAAAGTGATTATAGGGAAAATTTAGGGATTTTCATTGATGTTTAAAGTAGCTTTCCAGCAACTCTTTAATTAAAGACTACATAGTTGTAGCGCTCATTGGACACAGTTTTGTCATACAGGAGGAACCATTCTATATCTCTGAACAACTCCGCACTGTGTGCATACATATTTATGGTACTTTTATGGTACTTTGCATCGCAAAGTCCATTCAACGTTTTTGTTCTCGAATAAATCCCAAACGGTTTTTGCATATTTGTTAATTCACGCTATAAAACATAAACGTGCAACAAAACAATAACAACGAGAGAGGCAGAGACAGAAAGAGAGAGCATGTGTTAAATTGTGGCGCACATACTCGTAAATCAAATATGTGACGCGGCCTCTGCACTTGCCACCTCTCGCATCGGTGGCATGAATACTTCTCCTTGTATGTATTGTATTTGTGAGTGCCACCACATCAGGTAGGAAAAATGGCGAGTGAAATTTTCGCTTTTCCGTGTTTGGCATTTCAATTGGAAAATGTGCGCACATTTGCAATGAACGAATGAACGAAGAGCGGAGACGATTTATGCTATACTTTTCGTTTTTATTTTGTTTTGTTTTGTTTTATGTGCGTTTTGTTGCCGGGCGTGGCCCCTGCCCAAAGGATCTTCATACATACATACGTATACATATTGGCATACATCGGACACACCCTCAGGCCGCCCTTTTTTCCGCCAGCCACCAAACGAAGATAACAATCATTTTAAGTGTTTGCTTTTGTTTTTGCGCTCTTTTTTATTATGGAGGAGCCAAAAAAAATGCATTAACATTAATGCTTCCGCTGCTTGTTCGCTCACGCTTGATACCCTGCACTAAAAGGGTATTACTACGGTACGTGCAGAGAGAAGACAGCTTCTGCAGAGCATAATTTGAGAAGTTTCGGAACTCCGTTTTGGCTCACTAAATATTAGATATATTGAAAATATTGCAGCCAGAATGAAGGAAGGCTGTTGGCAGTTAAAACCCATTTACAGGGTATCTCACAGTCGATTACTCTAATCGAGCACTCTTACTGGTATTTTGGTGTGTGTCTGTTTTTTTTTTTCATTACACAAAATTATTTAATTTCCTGCAGGCGGCACGCAATTTGATGAGCAGCTGACAGACGTCCCACCCACAGAGAGAGAGAGTGAGAGAGGGGGCATAAAATGGGGCGGAGAGTGAAGGGAAGAGCAAAAGAGTGGGTGTTGAATGGGCGTGGAGACAGGATGTGGAGGCGTTTGTCTGCTGGCTGATGATGATGATGATGTCCTGTTGCCCTCCGCTTGGCTCTGAAGAAAAAGTTATGATGCTGCCAAGCATTCTACTCCCTCCCTCTCACTCTCACCATTTCTTTCTTTCTATCCCTCTCTCTCCTTGAGGAACTTTCTTTCCCGAATGTGAAAATTCTTTGCCTTCGTTTGTTTAACGTTTATCGGGGCCCAAGTTAATGACTTATGTGGGTCATTAGCATTTTTATGCTGCGAAAATGGTGAAAATCTTCCCTAAGAACTTAAAGCTTTTGCAGGAAAGTAGGGAGCATGGCAGTATCCTCCACGAATACCAAATGGGATTAAGGAAATGAGATGCTTATAAAACGAAAAAACTTCTACTTATATTCTTAGATATACATATACAAAAGAAAAATACCTTTAAAAACACTTTAAGACCACATACTAAGTATTTTCCAACATAAATCCCCGGAGGGGGCAAAAACAAATATTTATCCAATAGAGATACATAGTATATCCGCAGGGCTCTCCCTCCGGTCTTGTTTGACATTCGAAAAGTGCATTCACTTAGCAGAAACAAAATCTGTTTGTAATAATAATCATCAGCAGCAATACCCTCAACTGGTGGCAGTTTCATGTCGTATATTCCCCCTCTGAGTATTCCACTTGACTCGAGATTGATATGATATACAAAATTGCATTTATAAGCAATCATGTCAACGCCCAGAGAAATATGAAAAGACATGGCAGGCGACCCTTTTCTGAGGAGCATCGTGCTATTTTCCATATATGCATACAGAAGACAGTGGTAGACACGGGAGGAGGTGCTGTACGGTAGGAAGGGGAGTATCTGGGGTGTAGTATTTTCGCCAAAAGGCAAAATTTCACTTCACACCTACGCAACAAAACATGAAATCGAAACGGAAGCAGAAACGGAGCGAGACTTTCGGAAGACAGGGCTCCAGCTCCATGCCACACAGGAAATGCATTTGTTGCCGGGGACTCTCACTTCACTTTTGGTGTCAACTTCTGCACCTTGCCACACACACACACATACCCTACGTCTGGTGGCACATCTTAGCTTACAAGTATTTGGCGCCATTAAAGAATATTTCTCCTTTTTCGAGTGAAATGAGAGGAGACACGTTTTATGCTTGTTTTTGTCGGCGTCAGCCCGAGGGCGGGAAGCATTTGAGTTGGAAAATAAATTCCCCCTTAAGGTGACACATGGGTGATGTGTCTCTCCCCTAATATACATATAGAGTGTGAATGGGAGATGGAAGGGTACAAAGTGAGGGGACAAGTATAGTCAAGGCAAGGCAGACAGCAGCAAAAGGTCGATAAGTTACATTTTATTTTGAAATTTTTGTGTGTTCAGCATTTAAGGAAGAAATTTTAAAGCAAGAAACAAACTATAGAAATCGACATACCTGAATTAATTTTCATTTAATTCGTATCAAATTAGATTTCGACGTATTCGACGTATTTATAGAGTCTTATTGCTCAGTGTAAACGATACAATCAGTTGCATTTAACTAAAGATCCACGAACCAGCGTGTATTAGTGCTGTATTGTATGATTTCTGGAAAGATTTATAAGATCAAAGATTAGAACAAGTAAAATTCAACATTGAAATTGTATGTTTTATGAATCAAATTCTTGTAATAAAAAATTTCGTTAAAAAGGTGGCGAAGATATGCATACAAAGAGGAGCTAATTTATATTCTATTTTAATGATTCTTTGCCAGTCAACTTCTAATTATTGCTCAAAATAAAATAAACCTGTCTCAATAGCACTAATTACTATACGAGCAGAGCCGTTCCCATAAACTTGAAATTCAATCAGAAAATTGCATTTATGATGCCCCATTGACTGTTGCTAATGAAACTACTATATATAGCACTCCAGAGATATGCACAGAGTGATAGAGAGAGAGACCTTTCAGGAAGAAGTTTCTTTTCTTTTAGTTTCCCATGGAAAAATCTTAATTCCTGTCTTGTTTTAACAGCTCATTAGCAAAGCGCCGCGGGGCAAGATAAAGAAAGAGAGAGAGAGAGAGACCAGGGGAAAGGAATGGGAATGGAAATGGGGATGGGTGACCCACGACTGCATCTTTCAGAAGCTGCTTAAAAGCCAATCCGAAAATAAGTGGATTCCTGTCCGGGAAGAGCATTTAAAAGCCCAAAGTGTCAGTCTGTCAGTCAGCGAGGCACTTGTGCTCAATCAGCGGGGCGACGAGACACGGCTCTCCGACAGAGCAGGGAGAGCGCTGTGTGGGCGTCCCGCCATAACTCAAATCATCTGAAGAGAAGCATCAGCAGCAGCAGCAACAGCAACAGTGGCAATGGCAGAAGCAGGGCCTAATGAAGTGTCTCAAAGTATCTGTTAATAGGTGAGAGACAGTGACAGAAAGGAGAGCCAGAGCACGGAGAAGGAGAAGGAGGAGCAGAGAGTGTGCTGAGAGTTTGGGGAAGGCTGAACCCAAAAGTTCACCTCACTTTTATGGTCAGCATTAAAGGGAAATCTTTTTCCTCTGTTTTTATGACTTTTAAACGAAAAACGGTAGACAAAATGCCAAAAGCTTGTTAGGAGAAAAAACTCTTCATTCGGATGAAAAGCATTTACATTTTGACTGCTGTTGCTGCTGCTGTTGCCGCACTGATGGGACTCCTGCGCCAGCCCCCTCCCCCATGCCACAGCAACCCCACATCAGCAACATCGGCATCAGCATCATGCCACATCAATCAGCGGCAGTGGGCAACATTAAAATGGTTATTTAAAACCGCGAGTGTAGCCCCAGGACCAAGAGCGCGCGAGAGAACTCATCATGCCGACGTTTTAATGATTGGCCGTTGGCTTCCTACTTCCGTGGGTCCAGGGTACATGGTACAGGGTCCAGGCGCTCTATGCAAATGGTATCCTCTGGAAAACTCCCTCGTAAATCAAGGCTGCAACACCTTAAACATCCACCAAATGATGGCCAAAAGGTGCCTGTCGGACTGACGGGCTGACTGGCTGGCTGGCTGCAGTCGTAAAGTGTTTTGAGAAATGTCACCCGTGGGGCGTTTTTGTCATTCCTCAAGGCAAACAAAAAATATGTTCAATCAACTGTCAGCATTCATCTATCCCTTCTTACGCTCTTCAGTTTGCTGCTGTCCTCAGATTGAATATATCTTTACACAATATACATACATACGTCTATATGTATGTATCATTTAAGGCAACAAGAAAACCTTTTAGCGGCCACTGGGTGGGAGAAATGTCTGCCAGAACGGTTGGATTGTTACGCAAAGTGAAGACTGTGTGTACATTATTTATGGATGTCTTGAAACCATTTAGTGCATAAATCTTTGAAAATATAGTACACATATTTGACACTTTAGTTTAGATCAAAGATTAGGTTTAAACGGAAGTTCCAGCTCTGCTAAATGCATCATAATGCTCTTTTAAAATCTCTTTTAGCTACGCTCTGCATGCACCCTCTGCTTTCATAGTTCAAGCACTTAAAATGACCCTTTCCGTTTAACCTGTCCATCCGCATGACCCAAATCGCATCCTTCAACGAGAGCCAATTAGGCATTCCATAACTGCGTGTAAATCAGGGACAATGCACAGAGCCCCTTGAGAAGCATTTAAAATCCGCTTAGCATCAGCTTTGACTCAACAATCCGTAGGAAAGCCGTAGCAAGTGACCCGCAAACGAAGCTCAAATAACGAGTCGGTTGCCTTCTGTGCGTACGTACGTCCGCCCACGCCACAAGTTGAAAGTTTCCCATCGGTAGGAGCAACAGCAACAGCAGCAAATTCTTTCTCAAGTGTCTCACATGACAGACCTCGATCCGGAGCGCCCGCCCGAGACCTTCTCGAACCAGTTAGCCGCAACATTGAACTGTTGTTTGCATTTACTTTAAGCGGGGCTTCTGTCATAACAAGCACTTACGAGTGTACTCACTGCACGAGCAGTACTCCCCCGTCAGATTCCTGCCACTCGGTAACCAAATACTTAGCTGAAGAGTGCGAAACAGTGGCTCATGTTCATGAACCACCCCCCACCAAGGGGCACAGGGGATTCTGATTTACTTGCCAGAGCTCCTCCACGGCGCGTTCAATTAGTTTGAATATGTCTGGAGAAATGAGTGGGTGAGACAGCGACAGAGATGGGGGAATAAGAGAACTTTTTGGAGAGACAAATGTAAAAGAAAAAGTTAACTGGCTTTGGGACCTGCATGGCGTTCCCCAAACAATTTCTTAGGTTGGGCAATTATTTGTCTAAAATAATTGCCAATTGGTCGCTGAATTCCAGACAATAAAAAAAAAAAAAAAAACCCATGGAGAGACAATGCAGACGAGACATCAAACAATCACAGCCAGAGAAACAGAGAATCGGAGAGAGGGGACCGAGCGAACATTTATTTGTCTGCTGGCTTTAGAGGAGAACTTTTTAGCTCTGACTTTTGTGGGAGAAGGAGGGAAATGGAGGCCGCCATTCTCTTGTCAGTCGCGACGACTGCTGCTTGTTAGTTGTCCAGCGATTTCCGTTTCCGCTTTCCCAACCAGCTTTTCACGAATGGAAAACCTGTAGCAACTGTAACAACTCCTTTGGGCTCGGACCGTGTCTGGCATTGAAATGGGAACAAAAGCCAATGCCAAAGTCAAAGTGAAAGCCAAATCGTGGCGCGAAATTGCTAGAAAAGCATAATAGCCAGAAAAGGAGACAGAAGAATGGACTGAAAAGGAGGTGAGAATGGAGATACGAAGAATGGAGACTGGAGAATGGACTAAAACCGAGGTGAGAATGGAGACAGGAGCAAAGCAGAGCCAGACAGAGGTAAATGGTGAAGGAAAAGGATTTGCCGGGTTTAAGCGCCATCATTGGTATTTTATTAATAACTAGGGGAAGCTCTCCAACTTTTACACACGTATCTCAACCGAAAAAAAAAGGAGGTAACGCTCTCCCATTCTGTAGTGGGTCCTGGTTACCTCTACCCTTGCTCTGGGATCAATATTTTTGCTGCGTGGCTGTTTTTGGCATTCATTTCGTGGTCTGTTGAGGTTCGGGTCTGGCTCTGACTCTGACTTTGGCCACGGCTTTCGATCCTGTCGCCGAAGCCAGAAGCCCTTTGTCTGGGACCGGCCCCCCACCCCGAAACAATAACCACAAAGCAATGAAATCGAAAAACGTGCTACAGGCGGCTGCTCATCGCCCATCCCCCCCAGGGAACATTTTTATTTGCCGTCTATCGGCATTATTGACTCTGGTTCTCCCTCACTCTCTCTCGTTGGTTTCTCCATCAGCTGTGACCAGCAGCAGAGCTCTTTTCACCCGCAGCAGACATTGGTCTGCTTGGAAATAAATATTAAGAATGGACAAAAAAAGGTTACATAAAAATAATATTTCTCGCTTACGGCTTTCCATTTTAACCTTCGCTCTACCCTCTCTGCTCGTCCGCCCCTCAGCTGTTTGCCCTACAACTTTCGTTTTCAATTTTCTCGGATTTCTCTCATCTTGGCTTTTGTGGTTGGCCTTTTCATTGCGTGGGATGGTGGTGGTAGTAGTCGGCATCCGCCGCACCATAAACAGGGTGTAAAATGCACCTGAACTGCTGCAGACAATGGGGGCCAGGCGACGGTGGCAGGTGGGCTATGAATGTAAAAAATAGATTGGGAGGGGCTTTAAAAAGAAGAATTGTTACGCTAAAGAGATGAAAAAGTTGATTTCCATTTGATTGACATTTTTCTTTGAATATTTTTCAGATTTCAGGAGAAAATACAACACCGAAAGATATATGAAATGCAGTCTGATGCATTTAGTTCTTAGTTATCTGTCCATTTCAAAGTTCTGCTTTGACTGCTGGTATGCATTTAATGCAATTGAATTGCATTGAAAATTTAATGATCAATATGATTCTACAAATATTTGTCTGATATTTAAATCAAATTAAATATTAAATATATATTATATATAAATATATTAACTATTAATGTGAGTGCTGTTTTCCATACCAAAACTGTTTCAATGGCAAAGCCACAGCCTTAAAATGTAATATGTAATTATTTGTGTAATTAGAATAAATGATGATTAAAATCATTAATAAGCTTCCCTCAAGCGCATCAATTTCCAGCATAATTCGATTGCCAACGTTGAGTTTTAATCAAATTGCCAATAGAGAGAGAAAGAGAGAGAGAGGAAGTGAACAGGCGAGTCGGGTGGCATTCAGCTGTGAGTCCTTCAGTCAAGCCACCAGCACCAGTGCTGCTCATCGATTACATATCATCAGACAGACAAGACAAACAGGCAGACAAACAGACAGAAGAGCGAAGCAAGCATGTGGCTGCCACGCGTTGATGCGAAGAACTGATGACGGCTGAGCAGACCGAGACTGAGACGACGTCGGCTTAGTGCCTTGGAGTGTGGCAAATAAATTGACATTTAGCTGCGCGTGTAACAAGATCAAGCATACGCTACGTTGCCTCTGATTTGGCAGCAAACACACAGAGGGAAAGCAAGAGGATATGCTGCTCATTAATGTTGCATAGAGTTTTTCCCACCCACCCCTCGCCAACCAAACTCCACACTTTCCGTAAACAAATTTTCCAACATTTTCCAGAACGGAAACCCAACTGACAGCCAAGCAAACTGGCTCCGCCAACGGTGTAGCACGGCCTGGCAACCTGCCCCGCTTACGTGCAGAAAAAATGTCGAGTGTACACTACTCAACGAAATCTATAACAAGTCGCCTGACAGTTTGATGTGCCGATTAGTGCGTGTCCTGGTTTTTGTCCTGTTTTGCTGTTCGGTATAACATGGTGCATGGTGCATTCAAATTTCACCTCTTATGGCAAGAGTTTTGTGGCAACAGAAACAAAACAAAAACCAGGGGCGGAACATTCCAGCAAAATTTGATGAGCTTTTTCTATATGTATATTGGAGTGATGTTTCTCAGTCAAAATTGTACTTTCGCGTGTATTTTCTCTTTCTTTCTCTTTTGAATCTGCAGTTTTTAAATCTTGAAAACTCTTGTAGGCACTGCCCAAGTGTCGAAGAGCTAGCTCCACAGCTAGAGTGCTATCTCCAAGGAGTATTTTTTGCTGTTCACTCTGTACGCGAACTTCATGTCTTGGCAGCCCTGTCTGTGCTTATCCATGCGTGCATTCTTTGTGTGCGCAACAGCATGTTGCACATGCAACTCCTAGTCTTTCCTCGCCACCTCCCTGGAAGAATGTAGTTGAGTTGTTAGACCCGCTGACAGTGATGAAAACTTTGTTGACAGGCCAAAAGTTGCTAGCAAATTGGTTGCTGGCTGAGGGTGAGGGGTGAGCGGTGAGGATAGTGCGACAGACAGACGTCATGCTTCAGCGAACAATCGATAAAGTTATCGCTTATCGTTGGCTCACAATTAAAGACTTATTTGGGTGTGGAATGAGTGGCAGCTGCGCCCAACACTCAAAAGCTTCGGGACACTCAACCCGGGATGTGCATCACTCAATCGTAGACAAGTCTAAGCTACATGCACCATATTCACACACACACACACACCAATGCATTAACTGACCCAGATTCTTTCTTCTTTTCAGAGCTATGATATAATTGGCATCAAGCAGACATCCTGCTGGAGGACAGGACACTTCTCAGAACTCCCATCCAGGAAGGTGAGCTCCAATTACACAACTCCCTCGCAGCATTGCTGCTCCAACACCTCTTCATCAACTGGAACTCTGCGGAAATGCCACATAAAACCAATTTGTTGCCTCGTTCCACCTGTTAGAGACTTTTTCCTGTGGGAGTTCTGTCTGTGGGCAGATTTAAAGAAGTTTCTATCAAATTTCCTGGCCAGGAATGTGCTTTGGGGGGAATGGACTTTAATGCAAGACGGAAATGCTGAAGCGAAGAGCTCTCACTCTCTCTCTCCTGTGCCATTTGCTAAAAGCTCTTTTCATTTCCGTAAAAATGAAAAATCTGAGCAGGGGGAGAGTGAAAAGTGCAAAGAAAGAGGACGTAAGAGAGACAGGTAGCTTAAGGTAAATAGGGAAATGGGTCAAAGAGAGAGAGAGAGAGAGAATAAGAGAGAAAATTCAAAATCCAAACACCAACAATGTGGAATCTGCTTAACCGCTTTGGGGCAAGTCCCAAATGCAGACAGCAGTCAACAGTTTGTTGCCTCTTTCTCTCTAAGTCTCCTCTCAGAGTCTCACCCCTCTCAAGTTCTTAGGCGAAACTTTTGGGCAAAGCGCAAAAATGTAATTAAGTCCATGTCAAAGCCAGGACACACTGATGAAAAAACGTACAGATTTGAGGGGATAAAAGGGAAACAGGGAATGCGTACTTCAATGCCATCTCGAAAATGGAATCAACTCTGCTCCAAATTCTACCATCAGCTAACAACTCTGTTTTTTTTGTTACTCCCACATCCGGATTGAATTTAATTTCTGTGGAATATGAGGAATAATCACTATTTCATTATCACCTGAAACGGAAGAGCTCTGAGTAGTTCCATCAGGTGGTGGCTCTGTTTGCTTTTAGCAGTAAACTCCGGCACATAATCCGATTTATGTTTAGATAGGAATTTTCTACTGAAAATAACTCTAGGATATGTTGTTTTGCTTTCTGGTTGTGTTTTGTTCTTTCCCATTAGTCTTATTCGGAAATCATTTACATTGCCCTGGCAACCCTGGCTTCCTTTGTACTAAATGAATTTAAATTACACGTACGTGCTCTCCAGCTTGAGCTTCCTTTTCTCAGGATCACACACATGCAGGAATCATGAATAAATAAATTTCATGCGTAAATATAATTCAATTATAGGAATACCCCCACATACATATGTACGTACGTAACCTACATCCCCTACGCACATCCTACGGGAAACCGCGCTGCGGTTCCCTCTTTTCCTTTTTTCGGTTATAAATAAAATGGTAAAGCAATTTTTCGTGTGGAGGCCGCCCGTGTGTGGCGGAGTTCGGCCACTTCATTGAATTTCATTGATTTTGTTTTTGATTTATTTTTACCCCGAAAAGGTTTTCCTTTTTTTCTGTTCATGGGTAATATTTATGGCTGCTACCAGGAGTGGATATTAATCAAATAAATATAAAAATAAGGCTCTAGAGGCAACTTCAAAGTTAAAATCAGTCCATCTATGGCAAAATTTGTCTTTAAATTGGGTCTATATATGTAAATATATTACCGAATTCTGATATTTAATTGGGAGTAAATTGTCGCTCCCGTTGGCTCTTCATTTTGGCCTGAATTTCCGTTTTATTCGAGTCACAGTTCTTAACCATAAATCACTCAAGCGGCAGCAGAATCAACAGGTTGTCGTCGGGAGAGTCAAACCCATTTTTCAAGTTGGCCTTCATTCAATTAACAATTGTGTCTATATATATATATATATATATGTTATATATATATATACGTGTGTGTATGTAAGAGAGAAGGGAAATGACACAGAAAGAGGGAGCGAATCGAAGGACAAGCCCAAAAATGCTTCATCGACTTCTGCCTTCATTCCTCTCTCTCTCTTGCGCTCCCTATCCCTTTCCGTTCGCACTGCCAACTGCAATTAAAAGGCCATGAATTTCAGCTCGTTTTCTCCTCCTCTTTGATTCCGCCCCTGCTTTCACAATGTGTGGGCGTTACCAGCTGCTGCCTCTGGATCTGGCCCTCTCTCTCTCACCCTTTCTGTAAAGTGAGAAGCACTTAAACGAAATGGCGCTCAACAGCTGGCCGTAAGCGCTGTCTGTCTGTCGTTGGCTTCTGCTGGCGATGGGCATTGGCCCACCCACGAAAGGAAATATTACGTATATTCCATTTCATTTTGGTTATTTATTAATTTGCTTAAATTTGGTATATCTGACATACGAATTCTTGACCTATTCCGTCTGCTCCTTTTTTTTTTGGAAGAATTTTCTGTATATACACTCCGAAACCCCGAGCAAACGTTTGTAGTAGAACTATTTATGGGAGAATCTTTATTTAACACATTCGAAGCACTACATATATCATCTAGCTGTCATATGGAATGATTAATCTTCAAGGGTATCTAATTCTTCGAAGCCGGCAGCTATCTTTTCTTTGGGTTTCATATATTCTCCGACCTCTATCCCCCTTTGATTTTCCATTGTTTTTCCAAAGATTTCCACATATTTTGGTGTCGTTTCTATTGCCAAACAAACCCCCTCCCCCGTCATTCCCTTCCCAACTTTTCTTCACCCTTTTTCTTTTGGCCAATAAAAATTATGAACATGTTAATGCTTGCAGCTTATTTAGCTGCCAATTAATAAATTTTCTAAAATTCCATGTCCCCCAAAATGCTTTTCGTTTTCTTTTCCATTTTCTTTGTTATTTTCCGGCCCCTCCCCTTCCTCACCAGCGCTGCTCTGCTCCAAATGTGTCTCGCATATTAATGAACATTTGTTTCTCCCCCCTTAGCAATGGGGTTCTTTGGCGTTTCCTCCACTGAAAAGGGGGAGTAGTGGCGGGGGAGGAAAATAAAATTTATGTTCTCAGGTTAAATTCCTGGGATTCTTTCGTGTCGTTTTTCTCGCTGCGTTTGTTTAGTTCATTTGTTAAATTAATTTATGTTTGCTGACTGTTAAATTTTTACAACATATTTTGCATACGAAAACGGATGGAATGGGGACCCCGGCCCCTTAACCCTTTTGATATATTCGGAATTTATGGTTGTGTGACAAGCACATTAGGAGGGTTGAGAAAAGTGAAAAGTTGTGAAAGATTTGAATATTTCGTTGAGTAGAAATTTCACTTTCAGTCTGTGTATTTTGTAATGTCTTTTTCCCTTTAAAAATTTAATTTTCTGCTACATTAGGTGCCACATTTTCCCCAGTTGAGGTAGTACCAGACCCCACCACATTATCTGGAGCCTTGGGGCGGGTATTCATATGGTGGAGCCCCATAAATATTCACACAGGCAGACACACCCACATCCTGAACTTTGACCCAAATTTTCCGGCGCTCATTTGCATAGTAGTCTTTAAACAGAGTACTGACAAAATACAAAAAAAAAACCTCACTGCCCTTAAAGTGAATTAAATATGAAATCTACTCAAATATTTAGCAGGGGACCAGGGGCCCAGTGCGCAGTCTTGTGTGTGTGTGCGTGAATCTCATATGTGCGGCATGACCTCCTCTAATAACACTATCCTGCCCGAAACATTTCCCAAGTGGACAATCCAACAAAACAAAGCAACGAGACAAAGAGAAATGGAGCTGGGCATCGGGTTCCTCTAATTGTTATATGTTTATCCGCAAAGCAAACTATGACCGCAGCATAAGAGAGAAATAGAGAGAGAGAAATAGAGATTAAGAGAGGAAGACAGTGCAGAGGACCTGCCCCAAATCTAGATTCTACCCCTACTCCAGGCTACACTTTTGGTTGTGTGTGTGTGCGTGGAGTCCAGTCCCTCTAGTGCCTTTCAGGAGTTGACTTTTTGGCAATTTTTTAATGTTCTATGGTCGGGGCTCTGGCTCCTTTTATCTCCTTCTCTGGTACCGAAAAACGTATTTCACTTCATTTTTTATGCATGTACCCCCCTAACACTAACCTCTCTTGGGGTGTGGGGCTGGGAAAAAAAGGTTTGCGTGCCAAATTATTGTGCCACTGGCCCAAAATTCTTTTATTCCGACTGCCTGCCTGCTTGGCTCATTTATTTCCTGCCTTTTTTTGCTGTGGAACTTTTGCTGAGGCAGCAGCCAAAACGCCAAAAGTGCGTTGGACTCTGTTTCTATATGTATTTTTTGGGGCAACTGCCATGAAATATATCGATTTTTGGTGGTTGCATATGACCAACGTGAAGTATCAGCAATTTTTCAACTAAAATGTGGACTTAAACGGAATAATATCAATTTAAATTTTGAGTTAAAATTAAATATTTGTTATAATTAATAAATCATTTATATTGAATATTGATCTCGTTTGTATCTATCTATTACTTCCCATTTTCTATATTCCTGTTAAGGTTGAAACTTTAAAGTTACATTGCTTCAGGGGTAGCCCTCGCATTTTCTTTGAACTTTTATAACATTTTCAGGTTTTGTTTCTTCCTCCTCTCCCTGTTTTAAAGTATTTAGCCAACCATAAAGTGCTTAAGTTTTAAGGGTTTCAACATCTTCTATATCATCTGAAGCTTAAGCGGAAGGATACACACAGCACACGCGCTCTTCCAAAAAAAAGTTTCTTATTCTCTTTCTCTGATTCTCTCTCTCACTCTGTATTTGTTCTACTATCTCCCTTTTCCACCACTTTATTTTAGCCATAACATGGGGCACAATAAAAACGAGTTAGGGATCTCTAAACCATTTGAAACATTTAGTGCACCGCAGCGCGAGACTCACCAAAAAAAAAAAAAAAAGATGGAAGTAAAGTAAAGGAGGATGAACGATATAAACGGGGAAACTGCATATAAAGATAAAATATTTCATTTGCTAGTCCGCTGCGTCCCCTCGTTCTTTACTAGATGTATCTCTCCACCTCCCCAACCCTCCTCGCCTTCCCTGACATTTGTGGACTTAATGCAATTGTCGCATTATTTCCTTTACTTCTACGGCAAAACACTTGGCGAAACAGTCCACGAAATTATATATACCCAGAGACAGGCACAGCTTTGGATGGATAGAATATATATATGTACACATGTATTTATTTGTACGTATAAACGGCTAGCATGAAGGCTATAGTTTCCCAGACCGAATCTCCCAATACTCTGGCAGATGAGAGCAATAACAGCAAACGAATCCATTTTGAAGTTTATATGTAAGAAAGTTACTAGTTTATGGTGGTCTCTATTGTTGATATATCTTTTAAATTGCTCTGTATTCATTTGAGATTGTTAGACTTCGGCAGAGATATGATTTCACTTTTAGTTGGAATATTTTTGGAAATTATAGAGTTCTTCGCCAAAATACTTGATTTCCAACAGCTGTACGTTCTGTACTATGGTACATCCAGTTTCGGGGGTGTCTATTTTCAAGTATCGAAGATATCCGAAATAGCTTATAGAGACAATAATTGCCCCATCGTTTAACCTTTTCCCAAAAAGCATTTGATTTTTTTGTGGCAAATATTTAACACAAAACCATAATACCCTCGCCATTAAAGTGTATTAAAATACTCATATATATATATATATATTTATATATGTATTTTTTTTAAATACCTCACTTGTGTTGGGCTCTTTTTTGTTGTTGTTATATTTTGGTTTTTATTTTGCCGCATGGCGTCTCGTCTGGCGTCTGCCACGGCGTCTGCAATTGCGAGGAGTCTGTGTGCTCCCCTCTCTCTCTGTCTCTCTCTCTCTCAGTTTTTCTGTGTGAATGTGCCACATGCCCCATGCCTCGCGGTTCTTGGTTATTAAGCCATTTTCCTCTCTGCCACTCGTCTTCTTTTTCTGTGGCAAATCAAGCAAAGTGTTGGACAAAAAAAATATATATATATATTTATATATACACATACATATATATAAATTAAATAAAAATTCCTGGCCAGCGTAAAGTCTGAAACACATGTGCGCAAAGTTTTTCATTTTCCCAGGCCACCATTTTTGGGTTCTGCACTTTATTTGCAGAGTTTTCACTCCGGATCGGAGTTGGGGTTTGTTTTCTTTTAATGAGTGGAGTTTTTGCTGAGAACTGGGCTTAAAGGGCGCTTATTGTATTAAATTTAAGAGCTTAGGTTTTCATTTCTGAATAGAGTTGTGGAAGTGTTTTTTTTTTTCTAAGGCTTTGCTGGGCTTTCTATGGATTATACGTTGGCAATGGAATGCATTCCATTAGATAAATGTAGATTCAGTGTGTGTTAATGTTCAAGCTACTTTTATTGCTACAAAAAACTCTGAACTAGAAGCTGAAAGTCTCACGACAAACTATCACAAACTAATGGCACAAACTGAGAGTCCGACAGTCCTGGAATAGGGAATAGAGACAGACTGACTGAGGATGCATCTCTAGCTTTGGGTCAAAATCATGAGACACCCTGCCAGGAAATATATTTTGGAACTGCCAAACGGAAAACAATTGCATTAATTATAAATGTCGACAAATCACGCCGCGCAGACAAATTCTATGAAAGGGGTTTTGGGCAAAATCCGTTGCAAACGTTGAAAAGTTGCTGCCAAAAAGGGAATGAAGAGGGGGTGGGAGCTGCCATGCCACTGCACTGTGGTGACAAAAACAATTCATCTTTGAAGGCAGCTCTGCCCCCTTACCCATCCCAGCCGAGGAGACAATTTGTGCGTGCAAACTCTGGGAATTCTCTCTGCTCTCCTCTGCAGTTTCTGTTTTCTTTTTTTCTTCGCTTTGTATTGTGTTTGCCTATCCAATAACAGACCCCAGATCCACAGACCATGCCCCAGACCATGCCGTGATGAGGAGCAAATGCTAATCTTGATAAAAATAAACGCACTCGGGCACGTTGCTCAAGAAGTGGATGTGTTAGGCAAAGCGGGAGGAGCAGCAGGAGGAGGAGGAGGAGAGACCCAAGTGCGAGACGGCATCTCACGTTTTTCGTCGCATTTTCAATTTGCTTGGCATTTGCCTGCCGTTTTTCCTGCCTGGTTTTCCACAGTTGTAGCTCTATGTCTGGTTCGGCTTCTGCTTCTGGTTCTGGTTCCCTCGTTCTGGCCATTGTCAGTCAGAGTGTTACACTAGCCCCCCTGCAGCCACTCCTCGACTAAGTGAATATTAATATTGACTTTGTGTGCTCTTCGCATAGTTCACAAAAGTTTTTCACCTTTGATTGCTTGACTTGACTTGGGCATGGGGCATGGGACAAGACTGGGGGGACTGCTGCTCCGCTGCTGCTGCTGATGCTGAACCCTGACCTCGCCACGACTTTCCCCCCATTTGTGGCCTTTAAAGTCAATGGCATGCTCAACGGTTCGCTTTTTCCGGAGAAAATTTATGTGGAAACTTTATGCGTGGCATTGGAGGGGAAGGTCCTTTTCCATAGATATATCCCCTCGTGCTCTTTTCTATTATCAGCATTTGTTGCTGCTCTCCCCGCCACTCTCCTGTCCCACCGTCTCTGCGTCTGACATTATTTTTCCATTTTTATGGCATTTAAGTTCAAATGAGGAACGTGGGATAAGGACTCGCACTCGTTTCGGGTGTCACACTCCTTGAGCTTGATTTTCTCTTGCTATTCCACGTAGAACAAGAATCAGAAGTCTGGGGACTTACCTGCAAAGAGAAAGCAAAAAAGAAAAGCTCAAACAATGTCAATATAATTAAATGAAGCTTATAAAAACTGAAGTGGAAGGAGGAGCCCAGAGACCATGGCAGTGGCAGATCTGATGCTGGTGTCTGGAGGAATCTGGGTGTGTATGTGTGTGTATGTTGATTGGATTTTTTTGGTTTGGTCATAAAGCGAATAAATATGATGGCATGGGAGGGAAAAGCTCGAAAAGGAAGCAGGAAATAGGAGCGAAATGTGCCTAAATGAAATGAGCAAGTTCCAAAGAAATCCAAGATTAAAATAGGCTTAAAGCTGTAATCTTATTAAAGATTTTCTCAAGATTAAGATAGACGAAGATCTGGTCTGGTGGGGAATATCGAGAGATATTCTGAAAAAGTTGAAGCGATGAAAACATCTGTCAAATTTATTCGGATCTATGAAAAGGCCAGAGCCAAAGCTCAAAGCTCTATTTAAGGGTTAATAAATGACAATCCTCAATAGTTCTGTCTTGGATAGTGTGCTCGATTTTTGCTACCAATCACCGATCCTACCCACATCGCCTCTTTTGATGGCAATTAAAGTTTTGCTTTCATTGAATTAACCCATTAGGCGCAGCCACTCCCACTCGCCTACCCACCACCACTTTATGAGTGAAAGAGAGCATCCAAAAGTGCAGGCAACAACTTTCAACTTGTTGGCCTTTGACATAGGACCAGACCCCAGACCTAGAACCCCACCACACCCCCACCCTATGAGCCAACAATCAACTGGCTTCAGTCTGCACTACCCCCACCCACCAGCCCCTCACCACTCTTCGGGTTGCAAGTTTGCTTTCAAAATATTTGCCACAATGAAATCATATTTGTGTGTGTGTGTGTGTGTGCCACAGCCCCCCGCCCATACCGCCTCCGTTCCACTTATAGGCCGCTCTCTGCCGTTTCGGTCACAGCCGACAAACAATTTGGTGGAAGACGCGGCAGCGGCTGTCGGTGGGGTGGGGTGGGCTTGCACAAAACGAACCAAAGTTGAGTTTGCTTTCCGTGCGAAAGTTTATTAAAAACTTTCCTTTTGCTTTTTGCACAAACAAACACAAGCACACACACACACATACAGAGCCATATATCCTTTTGTGGGTGCAAAAATAAAGCGTAAAACACTTTTCGTATACCCTTGAACATTGATCGAACAATAAAATATAGCTGATTCCCATCCAAGGTCATTGATCTATCGCTGATGGCCTAAAAAATGAGAGAAACTAGAGAGAGAGTTGAACTGTATCTTAATCAAAATCCCTATATTCCCTTAGCAGAAAAGGGTATCAAAGAGAGAGAGAGAGAGAGAGAGAGAACTGCCATGTGAAACTTAATAATTCACACGGGAGTGAATTTTTCACAATTTTCACTTTTTTTTCTGCTTTGCCAAAAGAGAAGCAGCAAAGGGGCAGAAAGAAAGAGCGAGAGCGAGGGAGAATCCTTTTTAACAATTTTATTCAAGCGTAAAATTTGAACCACAATCACAACCTGAATGAAAGAGAGGGGTACAGCAGGAGAGAGAGAGCGAGAGAGAGAGAGATGGTAGCGATGGAGTGCCTTTCTCTGTGTGAGCTTTCAACTTTTGTTGACATTATGAAACCTCTAAAGTTAGCGTTTTGCTCTTTATTATTTGTTTTACAGCTAGTTAAGGCCATTGTTCAGTGGCCACACATACACCACACACACACACACACATACATACAGGCATGTTTGAATAGAGGCGGGGCAGCAATCGTGGGTAGATTAGGGGACTTCTTGTGGCACGCCCCATTGTTTGTGTGCCTTTGTATGCAAATCAGTAGTCCAACAGCCACTGAAGAGACAAAACAGAATTGAATGGTGCGCACACACACACACATGCCCCATGCCACATGCCACATACCAAACTCCACAAGTAATCAGTTAATTACTTAATTGAGTGTTTACCGCTGGCTAAAGACATATTTAAGTGCGAGTCAAAAGTTCAAAAAACTGTGTGCAGGATTTTCCTTATTTGCATTCAAATTTTTGGAATAGGCTTCGGTCATTTTTTATTGGCTTCATGAATATGCATTTGAAATTGTATGCGAGAAAGCCTCTGCCTTCAACTTCCATTGGGTGGGCACTGCGGACAGAGCTCATCATGGCCATAACTATTAGACGGTCTGGATGGACGGCATTATGCAAAACTTATAAACCATAAAATGCAGCAGACTGGGCCTAGATGCCACCCCTCCAGTCCGCTCCGCTGCGCACCGCCGACTGGCTGGCAACTCAGCAACTTTCAAAATGCAAAGTTGTCAGCATTCAAAATACAAAAAACAAAAAAGGAAATGCAGAAAACGAAGAAGTTATCCCGACCTAAACTGAACCGACATTCTCGCTTTTTCCTCTGTGGTGGCTCCAGTTCGCTCTACACTTCTCGACAGGCTCCAATTCTCGCACTCTCTCCCACTCTCAGCTCAGTTCTCTTCGCAGTTTTCTGGCTCTGTCTGCGTCTCGACTTTTATGAAATATTAGCCACCAACTTATGCACATAAATCTTGGCAATGTCGTAGCGGCGGGGCCACTGTCTCTGCCTCTACCTCTACCTCTACGCCTCTACTTGCTGGACGTTATTTGCCGCAAAAGTTTTTTCCGAATTCAACAATGAAGACCCAAAAAAAAGGTGTGAAAAGTGCGAGCGGTTGTCGGTTGTCGAGTCTGTTAAATATCTAGATAATATCCTGCTGGAGCACAGGAGTATCTTCATTAAAATTTACGTTAATTTCCAAGAGAATGCAGAAACTATTCTGTGTGTCAGGGAGAAGAATATGAAAGTTTTTAAGAGTTTAATCTGCTGTGAAAACTTAAGTATAATTAAAGTCACTAACCACAACGCCCTTTGTGCGTTTTCCTTTCGTTGCAGAAACCCCCAAAGTAGCCAAGATGTGCAATAATTGGTGGTAACTCCGCACTCGCCGCACACAGGACAACAAATAATTATTGAACCCAAGAACCGGAAGCAGCAGCAGCAGCAACTGATAGCAGCCGCACACAAAATGGCTGGCCACACACAAACCACCGCAGCAACAGCAACCGCAGCAGCCACAGCAACACGAAGGAGTAGACCCTGGCTGAGTGGGATCCCTGGGCCGCTTGGGCTGCTACTTGTTGTAGTGCTGCTCCTGCCACAACCCATACGGGCGTTCTGCCCCTCCAAATGCCAGTGTTTGGGCGGTGAGGCCAACAGCAGGGCCCTGTGCGTGGATGCCGCCCTCGAGGATGTGCCCATCCAGCTGAATCCCGAGACAAAGTATATCAATCTGACGCTGAATCGGATACGCAACCTTGAGTTCTCGCTGCCGTTCTACATGAAGCTGGAGATACTCGATCTATCGCAGAACATAATCGAGACGCTGGGCTCCAAGAACTTCGAATACCAATCGGAGCTGCGTACGCTTAACCTCAGCAGCAATCTTGTTAGCTCCCTGCACAAGCACGCCTTCAAGGGATTGACCAATCTGCTGTTGCTCGATCTCAGCTACAATCGCATCGAGACGGTGCATCCGACAGCCCTCAGCGATCTGGCGTCTCTGGTGGAGCTGGATCTGACCAACAATAATATTGTGAGTCTCGAGGACAACTGCTTCAAGGGCATGTCCACGCTGGAGGTGCTTGTGTTTCGCAACAATCGCCTGCTTGACGTGCCGGCCAGCAATCTGTGGCATCTGCATGCCCTCAAGAGCCTGGACATGTCCGACAATCTGGTGGAGTTTGTGCGCAATGACAGCTTCGAAGGACTGAAAGAGCTGCTGGCCCTCAGCCTCAGGGGGAATGTGATGAGCGAGCTGGATGCGAGCGCCTTCGAGGGACTCATCTCGCTGAAGCATTTGGATCTGGCCGATAATAATCTCACGGTGAGTGAACTTGATACATGCAACACAAAACATGCCGCAAAAGCTGTTGGCGGGGGAGGATGCCTCATAAATTTAGACACTCTGTCAGGACCAAATCCTGTGACCAACACTTTGCCAAAGCGGATTTAATGTGGGGTATGGGGATATCCTCCTCTTTCGCTTAAGTTTGTCCTCCGTGGAGTTTTGCTGCATTTTGCATACGCACAATTAATAACCATAACTTGTTGTTGCCGCCTTCCCATACACACACTCACACACACACACACACACATCGGATACGCACTTCTTTCGCAGAGCGTCCTTTCTGGCCCTATAGCCATGTCCTTTCCTGCTATTTATGCATGCAAACATGTCCGTGCTGATGCCAGATTTCTTGCCTTGCTTCATGCCTCTTCTTTGCTTAGGCCCTCGGCCCTTGGCCTCCGGATTTTCTGTTGAATGTTGCCTTTACTTTGAAGCTGCCTTTCTCCTCCTTCTAGCTGCGCCTCTGCAAGAGTTATGCATGTCTATCACTGCCACAGGGCAGACTTAAAGCTGCTTCAATCAACCGAACAGGCAGACAATTTTCTACATTAAGAAGTTCACATAAAGCCAATGGGAAATTTCAAAGAAAACCCTTAATTCGTATGGCTTATGGCAGCTCCTTAAAGGGCCAGCTGAAGCTGATTTCTAATTCTAGGCTCAAATTAAAGACCACTGAAAGTGTTACCAATAGAATGATGATCCTATATCCGCACATAATCAATGTCAAAGCTCAGCCCAAGGCGGGTTTTCAGGCGTGGCATTCGTCTTAAAATTGGCACAAGCCAGCCAAATCATTAGGGCACATGTTACGCTACGGGCAGGACTTTCCCGGATTTGCAGTTGAGTTTTGTAAATCCTTTGCTCAAAGTCGAAATGCCATGAAATGTCCAGCAGAGACAGAGAGAGATGGGGAAAGGGGAACGCAGACTGGCAAGAAATGCGTTTTGTGCAATCACAGACTGTGTCTACGGCCAGGATGTAGTTGCAACAGCAGCAGCAACAGCATTGGCAACAGCCTCGTTCACGTTCATGTCCTGTTTTTGCAAACTGATGGATGCAACCCCTGGCCGTATCCACTGCCCCTCTCCTCACTGACGTGAGTATCCTAGTTATGGTCGTTAGAATGGGATAGGAGTGGTCGTAGGAGTGTAGTCCTGTGTGTAGTCCTGCTGCTTACTGTCTGTATCCTAAGCAGGTGCAACAGCAGAAGCAGGACCAGAAACCAGGAGCAGCCGCGCGTAGTCAACGTAGCTGGAATTTATGGCGCTCGGAATCAGTTCGAAACTACTTAAAATACCTTTTGGCATTTTGTAGCTGAAAGATGGTATGGTTCCAGCCCCCCAGCTCCATATCCTTGAGGAAGAGAGTACGCCTCTGCAGGAGACTCTGGTTAGAGCTCTTTGGCAAACCCGTTTCGGTATTCTCGAATGGCATTCTTTTTCCTATTGGACAGATTGTTGTTTTATTATGCACATGGCTACCCACTCTCCCACCCTCTGCTTCAGTGAGCTCCTGCTGCTACACCACCTCCGAAGTTCCGTTGGCATGTGGCTAGTGCATGAAATTGTTGTCTGCATCTGCATAGTTTCCTTCTGGCCAACGTGGCAAGGGATTCCGGGATTCGGGGCGGCAGCACGATGCTCCAATGGCATTATGTCTGCGTCTGCAACCACACACAGGGCATGCGGCAGGCATGAATATGATTTATGAAGTGCTGGCTTGAATTTACAGCAGCTTCAATCGAAGGTATTTTCATCAGAAATTATATTTTTATTTTATTTTTCTACCGATACATTAGTTGGTATTTAACTAATTAACAATGGGTTGAAATTGGGCTTACAATAATGAAATTGAAACGGAAATCGAAGTGGGAAACATTTATTCATCGATTTCTATCGATTCTAAATCGCTATAATATTTTCTCTGTTTTTAGTCCCAATTAAATCATCAAGCAATCAACTTTATTGCGCAGTCCGTTTTATTTAACTCGATTTTACATTTTAGAGAGTAGGAAAAACTCGGAATATATATAAAAAGTAAATAATTCGCCCAATTGCCTGATTATTTCGTTGAGTTGAATACATCCTTCAAACAATTGCTGCAACATGCACAATTTTGCATTTTCCATAATTCAACACAAATATTTACTCTCCACATGGGAGTGGCAGGGCTAGAGAGTGAAATTCCTATTTGTACTATTTATTGAGTGTGCTTTAAATTTCCATCAAAGTGCACAAATGCATATACATACATATTTATGAATGAACGTAAACATTAGGGCACTCAACTTTTGGATCAGAAATAATTGCTAAAATACGAATAGTAGTTGTTGCAAAATTCATATGCGGGGAAAGGAACGTTTTTATAGAAACCAATTTACTGTTTTTACTGTGCATCTGCATATTAGTTATTTATTTACTTGCAGTTTATATACCTGCCCTTTTTTTTGACTATAGTTATATGTTTCATGTTGTTGCATAAATTTTGCATATCGCTGCACAACAGCAAAATCACTTTACTGGAAAATTTATTACATACATTTGATGCAGGATTCTATTCTCTTAGTGCTGCTGAGATTTTTGCCATGTGGCATTGATGTCCATCAAACGGATGAAGAGTAGAATTGCAACTGGTACCGTGTTTACTCAACGAATGCTCACAGAGGATTATGTTTTTCTAGCAAAGGAAACTCCCTTGAACGATATTTGTGAATTATTCCCTTTAAACACGAATAAATTATCACTCATTCAATAGGCTTCATTCATTTCCATTCAGAAATATCTTTAAAGACATTTATTTCCCAGCAATTAGCTTTAATTTTCACATTTTTCACACTCTTTCTTTCGTTCGTTTCCTCGTAATTCAGCCATTCGGAAAGCAGAGAGAGAAAACAGAGGGTTGGCCATAAAAATGGAAATTAATGCGAAAAATCAAAGTCAATATAATTTTCACTTTCGTTGCTGGCACTTGGACTTGTGGGTGCCTCCCTGGACTCCTCTACTTACTGCCCCAACCGCCACCCACCCATAAGTTTTTTTTTCACGCTGCGCTGCCTTCAGCAGAGGGGAAACAGGGGGAAAATGAAAAAAACGGACAAGGGTCTAAAGGCTTTTAATTAGTCGTCGCTTTTCCTTTGAGTGCAGCACAAACATCAACATAGGGACAGAGAGAAGGAGTAAGAAAGGAAAAGGGAAAGCGAAAATGGTGGAAATTGTGGGGTTGCAGGGAAAATGTGTTGCCATTTGGTTAAACAATTGCCCCGCTTGGCCTACATCGCGTATGGGTAATGCCTTTTAATTTTCAACCGTTTTCATTGCCTTATGAGAGAGACCTTTGTTGGCCAACGCAGCATTTGAATTCATTTGCCACACACACACACACACTCACGTGCACACACAGACACATTTGGGGCAGAACTCCCTGCTCCAACTCTCCTCCTACCCGACCGTCTCTGTGCTATTCCCCTTCCCCACGATGTTCATTACGTTATCGCGTAGTGTATTCGTGTCCGGACGCCTGGCACGTAGCTTCCGACACGCCAACAGAGTGCGACAGAGAGGGGGCGAGTGTTAGAGATGGAGCAAGGGGGCAGCAAGCAGAGGAAAGGTTGAACCCAACTCGGTTGGCCAAAATTACAGCCAAAAGCTTTTGCACCCCTTCCGCTCCACCAGAGGGGAGCCTTTTCTTTTATGCATGCCACACTCGAAGCTGTCTTAGTTGTTGTAACAAATTCGTTGCAAGATTGATTTTATTGCCTGCCCTAAAAAAAAAAACGCGAGACGAATTCGTTGGTCAAAAAGAAAGAAAAAAAAGGAAAACAGCGAGTGATTGGTAAGCGGGGTTGGGGGGAGGGTCCGCAATCTGGCAAATATGGTGGCCGGGGGTAAGTACATGACGTACGTTTCCGTTTCCGCTGCAGTCGCTTAAGCAACGCTTTCGTATTGATTGTCTGCTTGTTATACCCTGGCCAAGGGTATTACGAGTGTTTGTAGGTTTGTTGGAGATCACAGAACTTTCTTGTTGATGCCTGGATACTATTACAAAATTATGACAATATCTCAAATATAGCACAAAATGTTTGAAGATATTCCCCAACGAGCTGCAGTTCCTTGTGTATCAAATCATTCAACAGCTTAAGGGTATCAACTATTTCAGCTCTACAATAAAGCCCTCTCTTCTCTTGCTTTTCGTTGTTACTGTACACTTTGCTCTCTTGTTTTGTGGATGGACATAAAGGACCTCCCACCACTCTAAACCATCTGTAAAGTGCAGAACCACAAAACGTTTTTAGAGCAGAGTGGCCGGCATTAATATTTGATGGACCCTTCGCCAAAACGAAGAAGTTTCTTTTTCATTTTTTAACTCTTTTTTTTTTTTAAATGCTCTCTAAATAAAACACTCGCTCTGTTCTCTATCTCTATCTCTGTTTTTTATTTTTCATTGCAGATGGTGCCCACCCAGCAGCTGGCGAAACTTTCGAATCTCACCTATTTGAATCTGGGAGGCAATCGCTTTGCCCAACTGCCCGCCGTTGCATTCCTCAACCTGTTTCATTTACGCGAATTGCACTTGAGCCGCCTCGACTATTTGCAGCGCATCGATTCGAGGTAAGTTCTACAAAAAAAGTTTACCCTGACCAGGGCTCTTAAAAAGAGTCCATAGTCGGTCCAACCATAGTACAGCACAATTGAAAGTGGGTCAGCGGAAAATGAAACTATTTGTTTTCGTCCAGAGTAGCCATAAACAAGACCAGCGAATAAAAAGTTTAGAAGAACGTTCGTTCAACACTTGCGATTGTTCTGGGGTGCATTACAAATTTAAGATGTTTTTGGGGGCATGGAAAACTCAGTTTAAGAAGGAACAGCAGGGAATTCGGACAGGCTGAAGGATTAAGTTTGCATAATACAATCCATAAACCCTTAAACACTCCAACACGAAACCATAAAAGGCGAAATTTAAATTTAATTTTAAGCAGCTTTTGTTAATCGATTTACTCAAAATAAATGGCGTTATTCATGCTGTTCATCATCATTCAATTGGATTTGTAAAGCCTTTTTGTTCCTCGCAAACGACTTGTTAATCACTAAAACTTATAGTAGCCTCACATGTGTGCAAAATTTCAGCAAGCTTCAATTCAAAGCAATTGGTAATTGCTCGGTAAAAGACCCTTTAGAATTGAGGGACTAATCAGGGAATGGAAATTCACTTTCACACACACGAACGTGACCTCCACGCCCCCACACAGACACACACGCACACACACACACATACTGAAACCTTGCCTCAGATGCAGAACAAGGACAACAACAAGTCATTATAGCTGAATGCAATCAATCATGGCTAATACGCTTTTGGTAATAAGATGCCACCACACACACACAGCAGACACACAGCACACACAGCAGACAGACACGTCAGAGAGGGGGGGAGCAGGGTTGGGTGGCTGTTGGGGGAAAATGCTTCAACTCCATTCGAGCATATGTTAATTCAATAATTCCAGGCAATTTTCATATCAAATCATTCAACGATTCCATCACACCTCCACCTTCTTGTGCCCCTTCTTGTGGCATGTCAATCAGCCAGCACCAGCACGAACAACTGAGGCAGTGGCAGTGGCAGAGGCAGGCAGCATCGAGACTGCCACGCCTACTGTGCGACATGCCGCTTTACAATGACATTAACATGGCTTACATGAAACATGAGGGAAGAGGAAGGCACGAGTGTATAAAACAGAGAGAAAGAGACAGTGAGAGACAAGAAAGTGCCGTCTATATTCATATGCCAGTTAAATCATTTTAATTTGAAAATTTCGTTTGATTTTCTTGGAACAAGTTTCTCTAAAGCTAATCCCAGACACACACACACACACACACACAAAATACACTGCGTGTCTCTGCACACCCCCCACATTAAACAAGCAACAACCCTCTCTGTTAGCCAGCCTTTGTAATTGCTTTTGCCTTTTGTTTGGCTTTTGTTTGGTCTCTGTCTCAGAATTGTGTAAACTTTTGCCTACCATGCTCCTCCTTGCTCCACATTGTTGCCGCCAGACTGTTGAAATTGTTGCTCAATCTACTCAGTCATTTACATATGTAAGGACACACAGATACTGCACACACACGCAAACTCACGCACACATGAGTCTGCATTTCTGTTTTGATGGATTTGCAAACTAAATTCTGTGTATTTTTGTCCTCCAACGAAATGCTCTAAATGGAACTCAAATCTGTTGGATTTTTCCGCTTTATGCTAATTTTGTGTGGCAATTTAGAATTTGTATCCTTTGGTAGAGAAATTTCATAAATAGATATTTCTGTTCACAATTTTATTGCATATTTTTGGGTGTTTCAAAATATCTAAACTTTATGGCTACAAATAATGTAGTTTTTTGTTGTTTCTAGAGCGAAGTACCCTGGAAAATGCCTACGTGCCAAAGTATTTCATTCATTGGAATTCCTTTAAATACTCTCTTTAGAGGGTACTAAAACTGAAAGTATGGAAAATAATAGGGGTTGCCAAACAAATTGTTACCTTGGTCCATACTGCCTCCCATTACTCTCCCCGGAAATAGCAAAACACTTTAAAGTTGAGATTTAGAAAGGGAGAAAAACACCCCTCCAACAGACAGAGAGTTAGAGGTAGACAGCGGGAAGAACCCCCAAAGAGAGAGACATGTAAATATTTATGCAAATGCGTTAATGGAAATCTGAAAGGTGGAAAGGTTGCAGTGGGTTCCAAGAGGAGAAAAAGGAAGAGGAGTAGGAGTAGGAGGATCAGAAGGGAAGGGTACACGCATGTACACGCGATGGGGACACGTTGATAGTCATACGCTTATGGGGCGCAAGGATACATTTCGCTCAGACACACACATGTGCTCCTGCCACCAGTGGCTGCTCATTATGAAATCCTTACACCTAAACAATCAGCGCGAGTCCATTGCAAAATTCATTAGGCAGCAGCACGTTGCCAGCCGCCACTCACCCCCCACCAACCACGCTGTGGGTGTGGTAAACAAACAACCCTTCACCGCAACAGAGAAGGGAACAGGAAAGTCATGGCCATGGTATTATTCCGATTTTTGGAGTGAAAAAGGAGGTGTCATATCAAAGGGAATATCAAGTGAACATGACTTAATGGCGGAAAGTCATTCCGGCAAAAGGATTCCCCCATGGCCAACGCATGGGCCATGCCTGCTACCGCTGCCTGTACCACCGATCCTTCCTCACATGTGGCACGTGTAGGTGTTGCCCGGTTTATTTGGTTGCGGATTTACAAAATTGAAACTAATTGTTTGAAAATTTATGCACAACGGAAGGACACGGAAGTCAACGGCAGAGAGGGACAGAGAGAGACAGAGAGAGAGTGAAAGTGAGGCATGTGTGACATCATTTGTTTTGTGGCTGCTTTTTGGGGTGGACTTGGCCATGAATTCAAATGGAGCCCAGAGAACCCACTCCACCGTGAAGGCGGGAGGCGAGAGGCTGGAGCCATGGTGGGTTTGCGGCACAGAGTTGAATGCGACAATTGAGAATTGAATTCATGTCCAATGGACTGTGTGTGTGTGTGCTCCGGTAATGGGTGGAATATGAAGTGATTGAAGGGTTTATATTTGGAGAAGAACAACATGATGATTGGACTACAGCGTTAGTATGAAGTCAAGCCAGCTTATGCAGTTTTTTTCCACGTCAATCCACATATCATTCTAATAAGCCTTTCAAGAAAAAGGTAAGCCCCTGTACCATTGCTCTGGTACTTCACATTCATCTCATGGATTCACTTAAATGAAAATGAAAATAAACATAACCCGAGACCTAATTAGGAGGCAACAGGGTCCCACCATTCATATATTTCCACCACGAGCCCTCTCTTTGGCTTTTCCTTGGATTCTTTGCTGCTTCTGCTGCAGCCTCAAAGTTGGGCTTTACTTAAATTCCACTCTCATTAACTCTACTACTACCTACTGCGAGGTACCTCTCCCACCCACCCAGGGTCTTATTTCTGGGCAAATTCAAGTGCATTGCAGGAGCTTACAGTGTGAGGGTGGGCGGAAGGGGGACTCTGTATACATGCATATGCATAAATAGACAGATTAAGACTTGCACCGAGCACCAGTGCCTGTTGCGTAGCTCCTTCTGGTAAATACGGCTAATGGCTACTCCACCACTCAGGCTACTCAGGACCCTTCCTTCACTTCCCTAAAGTCATGTATTCCTGCTCCTGCTGCTGCTCTGCTTGAAATATTTCCCAGCTCATAATTTATGGAAAAATATGGCAACAGTCGACACTGTTGTTGATGAGAAGGGGGGACTGGGCCAGAGCCAGGGCCAACATGTTTATGTTTTCCTGTTTCCGTAATTTCTTCCTGCTTACGTTTATTTATATATATTGTGTTTCGTGCTGCCTGCATTGTTTATACCCTTTTACAGAAGGGTTTGAAATGCAGTGCAAGCAGCCTTATAACGTCTCAAGTCGACGAGTGCCATAGAAAGAAGTATAATTAAATATAAAAATAAAACCTAAACCATTTCAGCTGACAAATGTGGCTTCAGGCTGTAAATAATCCAAATCGGAACACTTTATCATAGAGCTATATTGAAATTATTCAACTGGAATTCAGCTGTAAGGGTATCCAATGGCTTTCCATCCGAATATTACGCTTCTTTTGTTATTTTTCCAAGGCACCTCACATTCTCTCGCTTGGAATATTCTGCATTGCAGCTGAAGAATAAGTAAAAATAATGCCAAGAAAGGGTTTCCACAAGGTTTGTTGGACTCCTAAGGTCTTCTAACCTTTGGACTCTGGGCCTTTTGTTTAATGTGAATTAAACTGTTGTTTATTAAGACCCCAGCAACGCTTTTGTTGTTCATTAAGCAGACACACTTTCTTGTCAACATTTTTATTTAATTAGAGCAGAAAAAAACATACACACAATGGCGAAAAACTTTGCACTGGTCCCTCCTGTAAATGACAGTCATTGACTCGACTCCGTGGAGAGTCTCAGCCGGCATTCAATGGCTGTGTACTCTCCCGCAGCCATTCAATGCGAGCGGCCAAGAGCCATTATACTGTCCTGTTTATGTGACAGAAAGGATGCCATATGTACGTATGTATACATGTATAATTAGCTCACCACACCATATATTACTTGTAGTTGTGTTTATGTCAACATAATTAGATACAAATAAAAAATGGTTAAAAACAAGCAAGCGAATTGCCAGCATTAACAGCCAGATATACACTTGAAGCAGCAGCAAATGTTTTTAAATTTACAAATTTACAATTAAAATGATGTTACATTTTCCCTAGTTTTAACGGAACGAAAAACGTTGAACTAAATAAATTCCATTGAAAAGCTATAATTTTCTGCAAGTATTTCCCATGCAATTTTCAATCGATTTTCCATGATCTTTCCTTTCATAACATTTGCCATATTTCCCTATTGCCTCTTCTATTGTTATTTGTCCATGTTAAATCTATAATTATGTGAAATTAAATGGGCGAAGGGCAAATGGCATGCCAGGAAAACTTACGTACATTTCTATGCATTCGCCTAGTCGTCGTTCTCGTGGTAACGCCCACCCGACTATCGTATAGTTGTAAAATTAATGGTTTAATGGGGCGTATGCGTAATTTTAAAACGTTTAAAATATCATTAACAAATTGTAGAGGCCACAACACCTGATAATTTGTCGATTGCCGGCCAATCCGACATGGAGAATGCGTTCTGGTCCCCCAGAGGTTGAGTATTAGGCCAGGAGCACATTGAACTCTGGCACCAGAGTCCACTGTAGAGCTTAAACACACAGCCGAGGACCAATTTCATAGATAAAACACAGACACAGAGAAATTTTCGAAACTGAATTCCAGCACCAGAATTTATTTCAGAAGTAAAGCCTTGCTCTACAGCCCAGTTTAAGAGGTAAATCCCATCCACTCAGAGCTGAGTGGAGACTGGGATCCCGTTAACCCATCTGCATGGAGGATATCCCATCATATTTTGTTGTGGTTAAAATGTCAATCAAATGAATAGAGAGCGCAGTATAGAGGGAGAGACGCACAGCGGTTTAAAGCGGCGGGTGGGCGGTAGGAGACAGCGAGGATACAGACAGACAGGATTGACTGGCATTCAAAACTATATCAAATAGCGACTGACAAACTGTTTGACAGTCTGACTGATTGACTGTCCAAGCAGCCAGACATTCAGACAGCACAACCATCCATCCATCCATCCATCCATCCAACCTTCCTGTTGATGATGTGAGTGAACTCTGATGGTTTCTGGAGTCCTGAAAAATCGTGACTCTGCCACCCAACAGGAGAGAGTGCACACGGACAGCAAACATTTCAATCGGATTTCGAGCAATTCCAATTCAGATTCACCCACAGAGTAGGAGGAATAAGCAAAAGGCGGGGGGAGGTGAACAATTTGCATATGAGTAGCCCCCACACTCGAGCTGGCCAAAAAAAAAACCAGCCGAACTGAAAGAGAAGGCAAACATTTATGCCTCGCACACACACACACACATACACACATACACACACACACACACACACACACACATGACAGCCATTTCCGTTTCCGCACGTTTGACGTTGGCAAACGCAAACAAAAAAGGGAGTTAAAAAGAAAAGGCAGAATAAAAGAATAAAAAATCAAAAAAAAGGGTACCATCAGACTGCCGATATCCTGGGAAATACTCTAACAGGAAGCTTCGGTGCAAGGTTTCCCTGCTCTTCTTCATTGTCATAATACGCGCTGCAAAAGGGTACACACAAGTAGGCAGAGCCCAAAAACGCGAGGCAGAAACATGAAACATGCTAAATGAAGTCTGAATGATGGCTGAAAGCACAGCCCAAAAACAGCAGAAAGGTTGGTGCCCAAAATGCAACCCCGTCCCCCTCCGTCTGTTGACTGTTTGTTTGCCTTGTCACGTGCTTTTGCCAGGCAGTTGCATTTTAAAGCAAAAAAGAAAAGCCGCCACCCAACAACAGGTCCATGGGGGTAGGTAAATCAACCTGTAGAGCGATTGCCACCCACCACCACCACCAAGAAAAACTTTTTCTTCGAGGTGTCTGGAGGAATCCATTCCCGTGGTGCTGCCCTCAGTGTCACGTTTTTCTGTTGATTTTTGCCCCTCTCCTCTGCGCCAAAGATATTTGCATAATATTTGCACAAATAATTGAATTTATTTTTTTGCCTTTTTTTTGGTTTGGTTCGGCTTAACCGCTAAATTGTTTTGGGATATACTCACACACTCGTATGTCGCATGCAGACACGACTTTTGTGTGCTTTTTTGTGCGGTAATAGAAAGTTTTCCTTACGGTTTTTTTATTGTGTGTGTTGTTTGTGGCCTGCAATTGAAGTTTTTCCCGTATTTAGGATAAATGTTAAACTTGCCATGAAATTGAATGTTCGAAAGGTGGAAAACTAGAAGGAATAGAGGTGGAAAACTAGGGCTGTTCGAGTTAAGTAGTCGGTGAATCATGTGTGGACTCGTCTTATGCTAGAAATAGAGACAAGAATCCAGCCTAAGGGTGGATATAAAACAGTGAAAATATAAATTTAAACTCCACGTTTGGTTTTTAGAGTGATTGAAATATAAATAGCAATCATTTGAGCGAAAAAAGCGCTCCTTTGAGTCTTCGGGAAAACTTCTTTCCACTGAAAGCTCTTTCCATCTATTTGTTACACAAATGAATTGCACAAAAATTACTTCTGGGAGTTGTTCCCGCCCCGCAGAGTCCACCGTTCCCTTCCTCATCATTCAACCTAATGAATGACAAACAGTTTTCATGCATGAAGCCAGCTCTCGTTGCCATTTCAATTCAAATTCATCACAAGATTCGCTCGACTGAATGCCTGGCCCTTTGCGCTTTGCTGGAAGGGGAGAGGAGAGGGGGGGGTTCCAAAGGGGTTCCACAAAATGCAGCCACTTATCAAATCAATGCAAGGCGCCCCCTGCCTTGCTGGGTATCCTTTAGCAACTGGCTCTGGGTTCTGGATTCTGGATTCTTGGTTCTTGGTTCTGGGAATAAATGCGTTCATTTAACATGGAATGCAACTCTCGAGTATTGAAATGAAATGTTGCCTGTAGAGCAGGGAACGCTTAAGAGCGACAAATTCGCTTTGTGTCAGCAGTGGATGAAGTCAGAGTCGCCGTCCGACCCAGCCCGACCCGAGCCGATCCATCCTGCCTCACAGTATTGCTCATACGCCACGTTGCACTTATTTCTTTCCACATCTGAGACTGTCTGAAGCGATGGTTGCGATTGGGATGGCAGAGTGCGAGTCGTGCGGTAATGCACTGTACTCCGCACACACACACACACATGCATGCATCCCCTCCTGCTCTTTGTGCCCCCCCAAGTCAGCGACTTAGCGCGTTGACTTAACTTGGCAGGGATTTACGACAACGCTCTATGGAGCTCCGAATAACATGGAGAAAACTGCAGACTTTTCTCCTGCCCTCGTCTTCGTCTTCGTATTCGTTTTTTATGCCCTTTCATTCATTCTTGGGCTCCTTGGGATGTTGGATATGGCATGCTGCTCGCTCCTCTCTTGTGCTGCTGCCTCTTTTTATTAAGTTGAAAATACATAGACGCTGGCTAAATAAATCCATGTCGCTTAGCTCGTAAGTCGAAAGCTGACGTTGTCATGTGTGCAACAAGGCCAGAGCTGCTGCTGTTCCAAGTATATTTATATATATATATATGTGTGTGTGTGTCTGTAGTTTTAAGCTTAAACGTTGAATGCATAATTAATTCCCCCCACCAAAGACCCTGGTAGAAAAACTAGACAAATATTCCCTTGGAGGGCTTAGAAAACAGTCTCTAATTAATGCGCCCATTCTCCGTCTCTTGCAGAGCCTTCGTGGACAACACCCACCTACAGACGCTGCACCTGAACTACAATCCGCAGCTGAGCGACATACCGATGCGCCTGTTCCAGGGTAATCCCAACATTCTGGAGGTCTACATGCAGAGCAACAGCCTGCAGACGCTGTTCTCCGCCCAGTTTCCGGTGGATCAGCTGCAGAAGCTCTATTTGGGTGACAATCCGCTGCAGTGCAACTGCTCGCTGCTGTGGCTCTGGCGCCTTGTTACCGGAAACTTTGAGGGCATCGATCCACCGCTAGAGCATGCTGCTGGCGGTGCTGTGGCCGCCTTGGCCAAGGAGGCCAACGAGGGGGGGGAGCAGGAGGCGGATGATGCCACCACTGCGGCCGTGGCAGAGGATGGAGTGGCCGTTTTGGCCGCCTACATAGCCGAACAGCACATTGCCAATGCGCTGCACACCACCGAACCGAGTGCCTACGAGCTGGCCACCTCCTCCGCGTCGTCATCGAACCGCAACTCTGGGTATCTGCGGATGGACCGGCAGCAGATCGGCTGCGACATCTGGCGCGACACGGTGCGCACGCGACGGCAGCTGCTGTCCATGAGCGAGGGCGAGATCACCTGCCCCGCCCACATTGTGACGGTGGTGTGTGCCGTCATCACGTGCCTCCTGGTGGCCATGATCGGTGTGAGCGTCCTCTACTATCTGCGCTTCGTAAAGCGTCGCAGGAAGCTGCTGCACGAGCGCGGACCCATGCGCACCAGCAAGAGCATCATCAATGTGCATGACCGCATCCTGCAGGGCCACCAGCCGCTGGGTGGCAACGGACTCGGCATGGGCATGGGCATGGGCATGAGCATGACCCTGGGCGGCAGCAACGGTGGCATGGGCATGGCCATGAATTATCCACACAATGCCCAGACGTTGCAGGCGCACCATCACTACCACCAGGCGATGCCGCTGCAGCCACACAACGCCGGGGGGCATGGGGTTGGTCATGAGTATCAACAGACGACGCTGCCGCAGCTGGACAAACTAGAGCTGGAGCGCTACCTGGCAGCCCAGACAATTGCCAACGAGTACAGGGCCCTGAAGCCCTGGGAGCTGCCCGTCAAGGAGGCGGATGACGAGCCGGAGCATCTGTACGAGCGCTTCGATCACTACGAGTATCCCGATACTCAGACCATGAGCAAGCTCAAGCAGGCGGCGTCTCTGTCCAAATCATCGGCCGGGGGATCGCCTGTGCCACCAGCTGTGGCATCGTCTGGGAAGCCGCATGTCGTCTACGTATGACGTGGACGTGGTGGCCAGGTCGAGACGGGCATGGAAATGGAAATGGTGGGCCACAATCTCACCAACAACAACTACAGGAGCTATGTGCAGAGCCAGTTCTGAAAGGAGGATGGATCGCTAGGATCCAAAGATGATGATGATGATGATGCCATTGAAACAGGGAATGTGAGGTTATGGTTTGTTTAAGGTTCCGTTCTAATATTTCATAAAAAAAAAACAAACAAAAAAAAAAGGCAACAAAGTTTAACAAGCGTCAAATGAAACAAGGGATATGATATGTCTATGAATACGAGTACTCAAACGACTAAACAGATACAAGATATACATACTAATCGATAAGCTATAAGGAATACTCGTACTAAGGAATACGAATACTATTCAAATCTCTCACACACACTTTAGCTCTCTATCTCTCTAGCTCTAACCCTCTCTCATAGTTAATGGCATTTAGCATTCGCATACTCTAGATAGCATTTTAGTGGATAAGCTGGATAAACTCCTAAAAGTGAATTTAAACCAATATATATATAATGATATATAGATGTAAAACGATAAATGAACAAGCTGAAGAAGGATATTCTGATGTTGCAGTTGTGCCAGCAGCGCCCAACGGTCGGCAGACTTAACATTAAAATATATTTTGGGGAATAATACCTTGAAATACCTGCTGGAATAGGGAAATAAGGAAGAGCGTAACACAACTGTACCACTCTGAGGGATGCATGGATCTGAATGACAGAGCATTGAGAAATACACACATATAACATCTCGCTGTGGCATTGAAAATAACCCAAATGGGGACCAAATAGTCCAGTCCTTTCCATTTTAGAACTAACTGATAGTGAAACCAATTTGCCAGATCAACTCTCGCACACTCTCTCCATGTGTCTTTCCCAACAGTTTCCTTCAGCAAAAAAAAAAAAGAAACATCTAAAGTGACAATATACAAATACATAAAGCATAAAACAAATGAAATTATGATTATTCTAGATGTATTTTATGTATAACTATATGGAATAAATGTAATCTTAGTGAGACAGAACTCAAAGTTGAAAGAATTTGTAAATATCTACCACTACCAGATACCCTCTGATCGCCCAGATACCGCCCCATATTATTGTAAATAATTTATGGATGTTTTCCCAAAAAAAACGACAACAAAACAGCAATAAATTGCCAATAAATTCGCTATATATTTTTTGTTCAAATCAAAACTCTCATTCGTTTGATGTTTTTTGCATATAATAATTTAATTAAATAGCAAATATGTAGACGGCAAATTCGGTACAAAATTTGCATAAAAAGAGACACACACACACACACAAAAATGGGGGAAAAGCAAGTGTATAAATAAATATAAATATTTATCAAATAAAATAGTACATACATATACCAAATAAGCAGAATCAAAAGGCATATATGCAGACACAAGCTAAATGCACTCCAAAATGCATTTTCGGAAATAAAATGGAATACACATAAATATAAACTAAAAATCACTCTGTGAACAGAACGGGGAGGGGAAACTGGAGCCTAACATTAAATACTATACATATAAATATACGAGTATATGCAAAAATATTTAATTAAATAATAGACACACCCACAACAACAAACAGCAACAAACAGAAACAAAATGTTATTTCTTATACGAAGACTGAAGAAAATGATGATGCAAATAAAAATGAAATGAAAAATTACCATGAATTTTACTCGACTCAGAAGAAACTGAAGGGGACAGAAAAACCATGTGACAACCAGGCAATTTTTGTGTAATAAATCTAGAATTTTGACCAAAATTAACTCTCGCTTCCTTCTGGGACACTGCTCACTCCCCATGCTGTTTCTGGTTTAGCTCTCCTTTTTCGGTTTATCCTCTCCGTTTTGTAGCAGAAAATACGACAAATCTACCGCACAAATCCATGTAAAACAAATAAAATACTCGTATATGGCCCCCATGCACTAGGGAGTGTCCGCACAAGAAATGGCATAAATCTAGTGCCGAAACAAGTGCTCTGCACACAACCTTCTTCTTCTCCTTCCCGCCCATACAACATTCAACATCCACTCCATAAGTAACCCGAAACGCCTACAGCAGGACAAAAGGCACACACACACACAAAAAGGAGAAGGCAGAGGAGCGTAAGGTAGCCATTTTTAGATGGGAGAAATAAACCAAAGTAAGTAAAATATTTGCCAGTTTGTCAATTGTCGGTGAATGGTTGCAAGAACAGAATTCAAATAAAGGCTGGACAACATCGGAAGTTCTAGTGCTGTGACTACTCACATCTCACAGCTTAAAACATTTACACATCGACAACTTAGATTTAAAACAATTAACAGGAAAAGAGTAAGATTTTTGGGAATAAAACTTACATTGCCGGCCGTTTGTTGCCATGAAAGTTATATGCAAATAAATATATGTAAATAATATAATCAAATTTCCGATGAACGTGGAACTTAAAAGACGAATGGGTGTTGGTTATCTGGGAGGTATCCATGTACTTTCTTGCCGCTCTCTGACAATGAGTGGCAGAGTGAGAGAAAGACTGAAGAATTAAGCAAATAAATCTGAATGCTTTCTAAATAATTAATATGCCTGAAAGCTCAGTTTCCTGGAAAACTGGGTCTCTGGCTCTACCGCTGCTGCCCGTGTGCCACTCATTGAGTTGTTCAACTCTCAACGCGACGCGTCGCGGCTTATATGTGCCACAAATCTCCCCCTGCCCGCTATATATACAGAATATACATTTATATGCGTGTGTGTGTGTGGGTTTGAATAATTGTGGGGCATTTGTTGTGGAGCTATGTGGCAGAGTGGAATAACAGGAGCACCTGAGTCCCAGTCTCAGAGGGCTGGGTGTTAGCCGTGTGAATGACGGCCAGCAATTAATATTTTCACATAAAAAAATCACGAATCCACAGTGCTGTACATTTAATTAGCTCGAGAAAATGTTGAGCCGTGCGCGTAAGTAATCAGGCAAGTACAAGGAGTAGCAATAAGTCATAAAGTGCAGGAAATTGCTTGACGAAATCTAAGGGTGGACAAGTGGCCGACCATTAAATGCAGCTACATACGACGAGTATATGTACATACATACATCCACCCCAATGCGGAATATCCATCCCCCCCCATCTACCAACCATCTGAATAACGATTTCTGCAGCATTTTAATTGCCACGAAAACCAAATAAAATTCTGTTATGGATGGCCGTTAAATAGATACAGATACGGATGGCAGAGAGATATATGTACATATATATGCTGGAACATAAAAACTTAATGTCTTGCAATTTGTTAAAAGATGCGCAAACTGCCAAATAAAAGATGGCCAAGTGGCAGGAATATCTTTAATAGAAGCAGAGTAGAAGAAGATGCAGAACCCCTGCCACAAATCCACGGCTAATTGTTTGCCTTAGCATCCGAAGAAGACGCACATATATGCATACATATATGCGGGTCCAAACAGCTGTGTCCACAAATTGTTCAAATAATGGTCAAGACACACAGAAGACACAGACACAGCGTGTAAGCTTGTGTGTGAGTTTTATGATAAATCAAAGTCACTTAGTCTTGATGGCGATTTAAAATTCACTTACATTACCATGTAGCCATGGAGTTCTACTGTCAGAGCAAAGCAAAGCAGCGCAACGCAAAGTCAAGGAAAACTTCAGCCAAAGACCAAACAAAACGCAAGGACATATCATTTATATCAATTTAAATAACGACCTTTCAATGGATTTGAAGCTTCAAGATATAAAACTCCCGTAGTAAGCTTAACAAACCCAAGAGTGAGAGTGAGGCGGCTCCCTGTTTGGATGGACCAACCATCCAGGCATTGACAGTCCGTAAGCCATAAACCACAGAAAATTGGGCATTATATTAGTTAAGATGCTGTCAAGCTGAAAGATATCCACATGGCCAGAGGGGTAAAGGACAGCAGACAGCGGACACAAACCAACAATGTGCAGACATATCGCTTTCAACACCCTGCAGGCTAAAGAGAGAGAGAGAGCGAGAGCGAGAGAGTGGTCTGCGTTAGAGGAAAAATGTAATCGGACAGACAACAGTACCCCATATCCCACCCGCCGTAGATGTTGCCGTAACCACACCCACAGCCTTGTCCGGCACTAAAACACCGTTTGACAGGGTAACGAAAGCCAGAAACCAGAAGCGTCACTGGCCACTGGACCAGGACTCCCTCAGCCGATAAGCAAACGCATTCATCTTACAGCCAGCCAAAGGGATAAGGGATAACGAATAGAGAGGAGCCGTTAGCTTAAACAAAAGTTAAACATATTAAGGGCTTAAAGTGTATCCGAAACTTAGCATTTAACCAGGGGTACGGTAAGTTATCTTGACAGCCGGACCGGTGGTGCACTTAACCAGGTTATGGTTACGGTTAGCCGCTCCACCATGCAAAAACCCAGACATATAGCTTATATATCTTGATCAATTTGGATAACGGTAGAAAAATAAACTTAAATCATAGCCAGAGCTTTTGTTTGTCGTTTTGTTTTCCAGCTATTTACCTTTTGTCTTTTTTTTCTGGGATTTTTTTTGTTTTTTTGCGCCACTTTGCTTATCTTGGCCTCACTTTTTATTGGTCTTCTTTTATGTGGCAGGACCAACCCCACTTCCATGGTGTTCTTTTATTTGGCAGGACACGCCCCATAAGTCACGGAATAACAGAAGGATAACTGCAGATAAGTGGCTCACGGAAGGACACACGAATTAGTTGCGGTTTTGGTTTTGAACTTGAGAGGATGGGAAATTTTCAAAAAAGTAAGAGCTCAAAATCAGTTAAAATTAAAGCCAAAGGATGTATCTGACAATGGAATAATATATTTCTTTTTTCCTTTAGGATTGTTGTGTTGCAAGATGTTTTTTTAAGACCTTACCAATCACCGCCCGCCCAATCATCGAAAAGTGTTTTTTCAATTTACAACCCACCCACCTCAAAAATGAACGCTATCACTTTTCACTCCCACTGAAAATTGTTTTATTGCCAACTCAAAAATCAGATATATGTACGTATGTATATCTGGAAAACTCTCAAAGTGCCAGAGTGAGTTTCATTGGTAAATTGGTTCGTGTTTTCCAGCATGACACCCTGAAGCCTTTGGCATATAAATTTATGAAAATATTTGCACATCAATTTTGTCTGTTGCAGCAGCAGAATGCCAAGGAGGCAGAAGCGAGGAACACACACCTTTTGGCTTCATTGAACTTGCGCTGAAAACGCCCCTGTAAATACGTATATAAACTGAATCAATTTCTACCGCGATAAACTTCAGATACACCTTCGAGCAATGGGATGAGGAGTTACGTTGAGGTAACTGCAAAATGTTGTGTAAAATTTGCAAATGCAATAAATAACTCGTTTCGGTGAAAAAGGGTTTTCTGCTGCTGCTGCTGCTGCTGCTGTTTACACCCTCCTGAAAAGCATGTAAAGTTTCCTTCTGTACATTTTTGTTGGCTCTCTAAAGGAATAGAGTTAGAGGTATCCTTTGCCGTTCAGGTTTTAGGTATTCTGGATTTTTTATCCCGCCCCTCTCCCTGCTATAACCAAAAGCGCGCCACATGTGCGAGTCTGCTTGTAGTTCCTGTGGGTTTGAATATACTTTAACCTTCTTGGGAGTTTAACATCGGGACTATAGCTTAAGTCTTGGAACAGCTTTAGTTGAGGCCACAATTAAAGCATTTCTCTCAGTAAAAATATATTTCTCAAGTGCTTTTCATAGAAAATTAGAATGGCCACAATGGAATTACTCTCAAGCTAAAAATTGAATAATTTCGGTGTTAAAAATTCTTCTGCTTTCGAATATAAATGAATGAAAATTTAAAAGTTCTTACATTTGAGCATTGTAACCATTCATAGAGTATTTAATGCTTCGATTCTCAAAAGAGAACGATTTAATTTTTTTTTGTTCGGTTTCGTTTCGTTTTTTTTTTTTGTTTTTTTGCTTTGCGTGTTGTTTCGGTGGCAAGCATCCCCAAAAGTATGCAAATAATTTTTGGCTCCGGCTCCGAATCATATTTGATATTCAGTGTCAGAGTTTGCCTCAAAAAAAGGGAAGGCAAGCACGATGGAACGACGGAAGGGTTGCCGCCAAAGAGAGTGTCAGAAGGGATGGCGGCGTTATTGAAATTTGCATGCAACGGGAAGGATACTTGGGTATAGGACGATATATAGTGGAGGCGGCAGCAGAACACAACAGAACAGAACAGCAGGCGCTGTTCTGGCAATTTATAGCACTTGTGTCTTGGGCCGAGGCTTCATTCGTGCGTCCCCCCGGGCAGAGTTTGGTTATTGTTTTGCCATATACATGCTATATATATATGTATACCACTCGTACAGGAATCCCGTGGCCAGGAATCTGTAAAAGGCAAAGATTTCTTTCTAGCCCTTTGTCCCCATGGACGTAATTATTTCGCAGTCGATGGGGTTTTCATTATGTTCGCAAAATCTCTTTGAAATGGCGCCTCGAACGCATTTTCCTGTCCTTCGCAATCCTCACATATGAATCGCTAATTAAGCCATTGCCCCGTCGGAATTCCGCTCTCAAAAGTTGCCATGGAAAATGCTCAACAAAAAAAAAACTCCAACATGTGATGAAAATCCCTGAAAATCGCCACAACTCTGGCAAACAAAAACTATGCCAATAAACATTGTCATATGGGTAGGAAGGCAGGGATTTCGTTTCGTTTTTTCTGTGTTGGTTTCCTCTCAAAACGCCACTAAACTTCGCTTATCAAAAGTTGAAATTGCAGCGCGCTTTGGAGATTTCCGTGGGGGGGGGAGGTGGCCACTCAAAAGCTCCATTTACAGAGTCCCCAAAAGGGTAGTAGGGGGAGTTGCGTGGGGAAATTCACTGTAAAACTCTGATACGAGGCAATCGGCAGTTTTTATTTCCTGGTTTGCAGTCGTCATCATCGTATGCCACTGACCCATTTCTGACATTTATCACACACACACACATACACACACACACACATACTCATCATACATACATATATCCTGCAATTGTCCCGAGGGTCTAAGCACAGTAGGAATGAATGACCGACCGAGAGACCGACCAGCTGTAGTCCTCTGCTCCTGCTACATTCCGACTGCTGACTAAGTGGACTTTTATTTCGCTATTATTATTTCCAGCCAGATAAAGCGGCGTATACGCAATGAATAGTTTTTCTTTTCTCTCTTGTTCGCGAGCGCTCTTCCTGATGGTTACGTTCGTCATTTCCATCTCCCAAGCGTTTCAGATTAGTTGCAAGGGCAACTACGAGGTCCACACATTTCCCTCTTGGCATTTGATGGGCGATTGCTTTTGATGCCCGGGAGGGTTTCTCCATCCCGCCCCCTTGGTGGTTTCTTTTTCCTAGATTGGGGCAGCAGAAGAATGGGTTATATATCTTTGTAGAGGTCCCCCCCCCCACAGGCAAGTGTCCATTCATGGATTTTAAGCCACAGAAATGGTCTTATCTCTTATCTGTGGGAGTGTGTGTCTGCTCCATGGGTTCTTCACCCAAGAAACGTCATTGACATGGCAGCCTCATGTGTCATCTTTATATAATATACATGCATATACATATATACATTTATTGATTCACGCAGACGAGGGGCCCAATCCAAAATGGAAACTTCGCAGAGATAAGACTATCTATCTTCAAGTTGGCTCTGCTTCCAACTCTGCTTTTGTGGCAAGCGCTCACTCTCTCTCACGTTCAGTAGATTCGGAATCGTCGGGCGGGCAAGATGATCAAGAGCAGACAGGATTCCTGCATTTTGGGTGTGTTCCTTCTGTGTTTTGTAAGTGGAAGAGATCTGCGCTCTCTATGATCTTTGGCTAATAATTTTTGTACTGCACTGCAGCTGGTTGTACCCCCAGCGATACGCTGCTCCGGCGACCTGAATCGCCATCGATTGTTCGTCCAGGCCGATCGCACCCTCTCCTCCATCAGCAATCAGATCATCGCCCAGGCCACGGAACTGGTGGACAATGTGGTCGAGGATCTGCTCGTCCTGGACTCACAGAACACCATTCTGATGGGCTACCTGGACAGCTTCGATGCCTTCACGGCGGTGAGCGGCAACCGAACGCAGGAGAAGCTCAACAACTTCTACGACGTGGTGGGGGACTACCTCGACTCGGACACCACCGGTGATCCCCTGCGCTCGTCCACCATCGAGACGCAGCTGATTGCCCTGTGCCTGCAGCGCAACGGCTTCGATCGCTGGAAGCGCACCGTCCAACAGCGAACGAACCAGCTGCAGAAATTCCTCAACAAAAAGCTGCGCAAGCACCTGGACACCCTGGACAATGAGGATCGCGTGGCTATAGAGCGACGCTGGAAGCGTACCCTGGCACGCGGCGGCACCCGACGACTCGAGAAGCTGCGGGAATTCATCCAATGGTTGGGAAAGTTGAGAGATTAGCGTTTGATGTGACGTTGCGTAGGTTATGGGGGTTACGGGCGAGGGACTGCCATAAATTATTTCGTATTTTATCTACTGATAAGGAAATTTATATGTTTATTGTACAACATATAATCGTGTATAATCGTATGTGAGCAGTGCTATGTATATCATGCTCAAACATCTGCGACAGCGGCGTGTGCAGATATTTCTAATAAAGTTTTTGATAATTGTATGCAAAAGATAGCAGATAAACGATCTTTATTAAAGGGTTTCTCCCAAGGCTTCCCTTGGCAACAGGGTAACTGTAGAGATAGAGTTCCTACTGGCTCTTTGCTCTCGATTTTCCTAGATTTATTGAAGTGTTTCGCCAGTCGTTCAGTCTGAATGGAAACTAGACTGGTCTATCGAATATAACTTCTTTGCTATTGGAAACTCTCTTCCCCATGGCATACAGATCATATTTCAATAAGTCTAAGGAAACACAAGTCCTCTAGGTTTTACCCACCCAAGGCGGGGGACTTAATACTCTTAAAAAGGACATCTCCCAAATGCAATTTCTGTTGACACTCCGCGCTCCTTAATGCACTCGACAGTGGGGAAACTTTTTTTGTGTGTGTTGCAGCCCGTACGTGTGTGCTGACGATGGCAATGAAAACTTTTTCAGGTCTTCTCCTACACGTCCAAAAAAAAAAATAAAAAAAAAAATGGGAGAACTTGGATAAAAATTATGAAACTGAATATGGAAGCGTTGCACAAAAATTGAGACAACAAAACAAAACAACAAACTCAAAGAGACAGATATGAAATCGGAGAGAGAGAAAGGGAGAGAGAGTTAGAAGGAAAAAGAGACACGAGAGGACATGCAAAGACTTGTAGTCATGTGAGAACTAAAACTGAAACTAAAACTGATGCATTTTATGGTGGGGAAGGGGGGAGAAATGCAGACTGCTGGGAGTAGGTGCAGGTGGAGAGAGGGAGGTGGCCACTAAGGCAAGCAAAAGGATAAAAGAAAAATTGCAACTGCATTTCCTGTCTGAAAGCTGACAAAGTGCTGAGTGCATTTACGACTTGAACTTTCGAGTGTACGAATATTTTGTGTCTCTATCTCTTTATCTATCTCTCTTTCTCGCTCTTTTTGCTTTGTGTAGCAGCTGCAGAAAATTCCCAGAAATTTCTGCACTGAATACAAGACTATGTAGTCGTAGGTGCGGGTGTGCGCTGGTGCGGGAGTGCGGGGCAAGCACTGTGTATAATCTGATAATCAACTGGAACTATCGATAATTGGCTTTACATTTGTCACACACATTTTGGCTCGAATCTTTGCTCCAGTTACAGCACAAACTTCTCGTTTGGTAAACATGAATTTTCCACTGAATTTTGGTGAGTTATGAGGGGAATCTTTATCGAAAATACATAATCATCATTTGTAGCTTCTACAGCTGCCCTTTTGGGGATTTTCCTGCTCCTGGCGGGACCCACACATTCGAATCACTTTGCCAGTCAGCTGTATAGCCAGGCATCCCATGGGAACCATCATAGGAACATTGTTCTGTCGCCAGCCACCACAAATTTGGCCCTGGGTCTGGTCTTCTTTGGGATGAGGGACTGCCCGGAGCTGACGCAGGTGCTGGATACGATGCGACGCGGCGATCTGGCCACGGATGTCATCAAGATGGTGAATCGTTTGTATGTGGACCGGAATATCCAGCTGATGCCCGCCTACCAGGAGGCCATCTTCGACGATCGCATGGGCAAGCCGGCCAAGACGGTGGATTTCAGTGATCCGCAAGTCGCGAGCGAAGAGATCAACTCGTTTGTCCGCATCCTCACGGACAACAAGATCCAGCGGTTCATACATCCAGGCATCCTGGACAAGGACACCAAAATGGCCATTGCGAATGCCGCGTACTTCCATGGCGAATGGGCCAGGACCAAGTATACCAAGCGCCTTCCCTTCTATACCTTGAATGGCACAGAGCTGCTGGTCGACACCCTGGAGGCGCACGATGTCCTGCGCTATGGCAGGGTCGATTCTCTGGACGCCCATGTCGTAGAGTTGCCCTACCAGGGCGAGCGACTCTCCATGCTCATCATTCTGCCCCGCCATCCCGGGCAGAGTCTGGCCAGGCTCAGTAGCCTCATACGAGATGTTGATCTCGTGCCGCTCACAGAGAATCTCACCAAAGAGTTTGTCCATTTGCAGCTGCCAAAGTTCCAAGTGGAGACACGACTGCCCCTGGAGACGATACTGCGACCCCTGGGCGTTAAGACCATATTCCATGCCCCCGTTTTGAACAAAATTATCGCCAGTCGCGATAAAAACCATAAAATTGGCACCATTATGCATTTCAGCTCCATTGAGGTGAGTGAATCGGGCCGCGGATATTCTCCTCTGATGATGGTTAACCAGCAAATGGACAGACGACAACCGCTCCAATTCTGGGCCAATCATCCGTTCATCTTTGCCATCAAGGATGCAGATCATATCTATTTCATGGGACATGTGGTGGCACCCGCATAGAAGCCCAGGGGATCATACAAAATAGCTTTTTATTAAACAGAATGATAATAAATCGCTTTGGAACCTTTACGTTTGCATTCATTCATCGTCGCCGTCTCCACAGTCGCCGCAACACTCGCCGCATTCAGCACAGCCCATGCACAAGGAGCCGAGACAGCCATAGAGGCAAAGGGCTGGCAGGCAAACGATGCACACCAGCAGGAAGCATATGGATGCCATGACTATGAACATAATGCCCATAATGCCAATGCCACCAGTGCCATGTCTCTTTGTAGTCGCCTCCACCAAGTTGCCCGCCACCGTGGCAACAACTTGCTCATAATTATCCCCAGACGCCGACATCTTGGCCCGATTTTATGTGCAAGTAATTTTGGAATTTGTTAGAATCGATAAAATTTTAGAGTTGTATCTCGGGTTTACGGAATGTTTTTAGTTGTCTGAAACTTGGGGCAACCTTCAAAATATCATTCGAATATTTCGATCTACTTCAGCAAGGTGTTCGCCATCCAGTCCGTCGAGTAGAAACAGCACACAGAATAATCAACAAATTCACGGTAAAATGGCCGCTTTGGGCATCCTTTGAAAGGCTTTGGCTTTTAAGTTATTTTTCGGTTTAATTTCAAAGAAAAAAAGTTGTCAGCAGTTTAATGGAAAAGAAAGAGCATTTTAAGGGGAATTTTAAAATTTAATTTGAGGATACATTTCGGCATTAATTCTACCGAAAAAATCTTTATTTTTCCCTTATTTTATCCCTTGCCTCATTCACTGAGCATTGTGTCCGTTCCAGGAAAACTGAATGCCCACTTGAATACTTAAAATTAAGTCGCTCAAAGTCAAGAGTGCGCTCGCAACTCTTTCATGGGCGGGTGGGATTGAGGTTGGGTGGTAATGCTGCTGCCACATCAAGTGACTTCTAACGATCCTCCCTGTGCATTCGGAATCCCTCAACAAAAGTGCTCATTAAACACCCACACACACACACAAACACACACACATAAATAATCCCCATTCGAATTGTATAAAAATTAATGAAATGCATTAATGTAAGCGATGCTCCTGAAGTGGACGGTGGCGGGGCGAACGTTGGTCGACCCTCGAGCGGGGATCTGGGGACCTGTCTCTCTCACTGGGTCGCTAGCAGCAGGCTGTACCTGCGCTCGTTAGCGCTCCATATCCACGCCCACATAAGCATTCAACCAACCCACTGCCCCCTGCATATTCACACACTCATTCAACCACTCGTTCAACGCATATATGCGAGCAAAAAGAAAAAAACACTCACCTTTCCTCATCATTATCATAATTTGAATGCGCTGAGAGTTTTAAAATATTCATGCGAGTAGAAAGATTCCCTTTTTCAAGTGTGCGCACGTGGGGGTGCATTATTTGGGGGTGTTTACTGTGCCAAAACGTGGCACAGGATGGTTTCAAGTATAATGACTGTATTTTGTGCCCTGATTACTCCACAGAGAGAGAGAGAGAGAGAGAGAGTACCTGAAGGCAAACAATCAACTGGTAATGGTAAGCGCGATAAATGGAAGGGAACCGCGACGATACGATAAATGAAAATTTATTTTACAATAATTCATTTCTAAAGGGTATTTTTCTTTGAACTATTCATCGAACTCCATGCTAATTAATAATCGTCTTCTATGAGAAATTTTCTAACAAATTGTTAATAAATTTCATCTAATTTCATTTAAATTGTATTTCAATCATATTAATTTCAATAAATGATCTTTATTAATCTCCCAAAATGCTAAGTACTCAATTTCTATAATTTTCCCCATCCATAACTAAGTGACAGGGATTACTTGACTGAGAATTCCTTTTTTGGACCAATCACATTCCATTATTGATTGACAATTGTCAGCTATGAAACACGTTTGTCAGCCAATTCCCCTCCCCAGGGACGGCAACACTGAATGCTCATTCAATTCACTTCGCACACTCACAACAAACTCACTTACACACGCACACAACATTCATGCATATACACCTACACATGCACACCTTTTGCTCATGCACTTTGCGGCATCATCGCACACACGTGGCTGCATGTCAAAGTGCAAAGTTTTGTTCCACCAAGCAGGGGGCGGACTCCCCTCTGATACAGGCAAAAATGGAAAAGGGCAAAGGTGGCAGAGTGGGCAGGCAGCTGAAAAAGTGGAAGGTGAAACGCAATGGGAGGTCAAAAGAGCTGCCTGTCGATGTTTTCCACACAAAAAAAATAAGACAGAAAAACGGGGAAAATAAAATGCACTTTTCGCTGTTGTTGGTGGCAACCCTTTTAGCTCTGGCAATTTAAGCCTCGCCTGCTCCAGAGTTGCCATACCAACCCACTCCCTCGTACTTCTGCCTGCATCCTGTCGATGTTGCCGTTGTTGTTGCGGTTACTCCTGCTATTGCTGTTGCACTGCTTGGATGCGCGGATGCACAAAGTCAACATGCACATTAGGTTATGGCGTGAGGCTGACTGCAGGATGGATGGATTGTGGGCAAACAAGTAAGCGGTGCCAAAGGATGAGCCGCCTGCTGCGGAGGCCACAACGACAGGATGCCCCTGAGCAGGATGTCCCAGAGCAGGATGTCCTGGGTACAATTTTGAGTGGCTGTCTGTCTGTGTGGCCTGGACGGGTAATCTTTGCCAATAAAATGCCGCACAAATCTTTATCTATAGCTTAACGATAAAAAATCTAAGCAAAAGACTTTTTACATTGCATGTCCATCATCTTTATGGTCGCGCCCAGAGATCTACATAGATATCTGTATCTGAAAGATACTTCCCCCTGGGATACTTCCAAGGACTGCGCTCAATGAGCGTTAAATGTTGTCAAATTTGTAAACCAAACAAATAAAAAACATTTCCAGACAAAAATCACAAAAACAATAAAAAGGGAAAACCAACCAAAAAGCGATGCAGAAAGCAACTAAGGAAAAGAAAAAAGATATATTGAATGTCTTGGTGGAATTTATGTGTCTGCCTTTGGCTGCCTGTGTGGAGAGAACGCATCCTTTGGATTCTACATTTAAAGAGGTCCTTACAGCAAAAAGAAACAGTTGGGCAACTTTCTCTAGGAAGTTCTTTCTTAGAAAACTAGAAACCTCATCACCTTCATTCTCCCGCTATTCCATATCATTCCCCACCCCCACATCAATATTTCCCTCTAGTTTATGTCCATCCCCAACCAATCATCATCATCAACCAAAAGAGGAGCATCCTCCAAGGGAACAATGATCATGTTCCATCATCGCATTCATTGCCACTCAACGAACGAATGGTGGAGGGTGGTGGGAGGAGGTAGGCGGAGACAGAGGCTACACCAGTAGGCGAGAATTGCACTCGTAAACTTGATTGTAATAGTATAATTTTTGGCATAAAAGCCAAACAAATAAAGCGAACAAGGAATGGGTACCTAAAGTCCGGCACTGAACCCATGGCTTATCCCTCCCTTAGACACACATACATGTATGGGGATGAAAATTCTTCCCTCAATTTCATGCAATTTTTATGAGTTCAATGCGGAGGCCGCCGCCCGCCTCCATTTACACACACGCAAAAATCTCTCACTCATAATCCGACCCAATGGACCTTCTTCTTGGCATTTGCTCCTCCTTTGGCCGTCACGCATCCTGGGTGGCAAGTTATTGTTATCCTTTTGTTTTAGTGCGCCCATCTTTTATACGCGTTTCATTTTTCTGCCGGTGCTGCTCTTACTGCCTCCAGGACTCCTCTCTCTGGCTTTCGCTATTCGCATTGATTCATAAAACATAAATATAAATACACATTGCGTATACGCAGCGCAGCATTTGCCTTGCCCTCGATTTCCCATAAATTCTGATAAACGTGGCAAAGAGGGAAAGAGAATGAGAGCAAACCCCAGCGCCAAAAGTCATCAATCTTTTAGCATTTCACTTAGATATAGCACTCCTCCAACGCCCCTGCCCTGCCCCCATCCACACATCCCCCCCCCACCCCACCCCCCATTCACCATGTACGGATGCCGTCCCTAGTTTATTGTTTGTTCGGCTTCGATATTTGTGCATAAATATTAATATTGCATGACCATTTTTATTTGTGTGCCCAGAAGTATGACCAGACAAGATCCAACAATACTTCGCCTCCTGGCCACTAGGAATACATCTTCCAGAAAGCAAAATCAATATTGAGAGTACCTTCTAAATGACCGACCCCCTTTAGGCTTGTTTTCTCACTGAAAATTCTTGAACAAAAATGTTCCAGGGAAATTTGGGATTTAATTTACTGTCCACAGATATTCAACATTCTCTCCAAATTGTAGCATCTTCCAATGCCTTAAGCGTTCACTATTACAATTAATTTTGATGCCAATCTTCAATCAATTGCCGCTGGCTGTCGTCGTAGAAGAGGATTTAGTTCCAGTCATCACGATCGGCACAACACCACCAGCCCCATCCGAGGTATACGAACAGGAGGACACACAAACAGAAGATTAACACGAATACGGCAATACCAAGAGCCACCCAGATGGCCAGCAAGGAGCTCTCACGATGATAGTATTCCGTCGATGAGTACACCCATCCCACTGTGCTGGCGAATGTGGTCTCATCCGCATGCAGGTCTACGTATCCTTCAGGCATTATAGAACGTAATTTTGATACTAGATACTTTCAATGTATTTGTCTGTACTTTTAAGACTAAACCGAACCGATTGATGTGTTTTCCAAGGGTAAAACTGAACCACATTTCGGATTCCCTCTTTAAATGTCATTGCTGGTTTTTCTTTTTGTTTTTAATATCATTTAATTATCCATTTGTTGCCCCCCACTGATTTATGTGGCTAAATAATTAACGGCTTTTTAGCAGGCATTAAAGGGATGCCCAGCCCAACAGCCTTTTATGAGCCTTGCATGAGAGAGCCCATTAATCCAAAATTCCCTACGAAATAACCAATCACCATTCGATTACCGATGGCTGGGAATGGCAATGGCAATGGCTATAAATTGGAATGTTTCAATATTTAAATATTTCCAATTACATTTAAATGTTTGGCCATGTGTGTGGATGGGTTCCTGGATGAGAGAGAATGAGAGCGGTGCGCGGCTGTCTGCCAAAATATCTTTATATTTGGCTTTTTCTGGCTCCTCGCACATGCCAATAAATTGCTAGACACAAAGTGTCAACCAATGGGACAAAGGACAGCCAACCTTATTTGCATACGGATGCCCTGCCTGCCAGCCTGCCTGCCTGCCTACCATTCCCCGCTATTTACAACCATATTATAATGGAATCCACACTTGAAAATAGAGCAATATCCACTTGCATATGTTGCCGCGGACATTCCACCAGCTATAAATATTATTGAATTGTTCTGCCACGCCCCTGTGTATCCCACTCTCTCGCTCTCTGCTGGAGTGTGTGTTCTTGCCCCTCATTGTTGCAACAATGATTGCGGCAAGCGGATGTAAAAACCTTGGCAATGACAGTTTTTGGGCCCCGGGTCTACGTCGTCTACATCTCCGTCTGTTATGCAAATGTCTATACATCTGATGTGTATGTGTGTGTGTGTGTGAATAACTGTTTATATGCAAATCTTTTATTTCGCTGTTGCCTCCGTTTCATTTCTTATTTCCGTTGCAGGGCCGAGACACCCGACACCGACATAGCCGTCGCCATTGGTTTTTTTTTACGTGTTTGCATGTATATATTCTGCATTAAATTAACATCAATAAAATGTTGCCTCTGTTCGGACTGGACCTCCCCTTGTGTTCCGGAGGGTGTCCTTCACTTGCCAGAGTCCTTTTCAGTGTCCTTTCTTTTCCGAAAACGTTGTTGCACTTGTGCGTAATTTGAAGCTAATGCCAACATGTGCTGCGATTTGTCCCAACTCCCACACTCCACACACACACACACACACACCTCTTTTCTCTGTCGCTGTCTCTGCCTCTGTTTCTCCTTCTCCATGCTGTCGTCTCTTCCTCTAGCTGTCTCTGTCTCCGCCTTCTGCTGCTGCCTTTTGTCTGCACCTTCGACAGTATTACAGTCAGTTTCATACCGGTATTATTCATTTCCTTACTCCGCATGACATTTGCATTTGACAGTTTTTGGCACTTTCCTTGAATTTGGCTGAAAGTGAAGATTCTTTTGGCAAAAGTTTCGCGACGAAAAAAGTGTTTCGAGTGGAAGAAAGTGACAGAGAAAGACAGAGAGACAGAGAGAGTGTGCAAAAGGTGTAGAAACTAAATGAAAGCGAGAATGATAAATGGATATTCACGAATCTATGACTCAAGATGTCACCGTTCTCTCACCTCACCTCGTGGCAGTGCACAACTTCTCTTCTCTCCTCTCATTTCATTTCAACTCCCAAAACTGGAATTTAATCTTCAATCGGCAGCCATTTTTTCCACTCGGTAATCCCTTAAAATTATTGAATCTTCATTCATCTATGCTCTCTCCCGTGATGAAGCACCATGGCACCCACAAATAAAGCTCAATGTATGTAGCCCACAGGCACAACTTATGTACTTGTAAGGCATTTCCCACACTCCCTGCTGGAGGCAAATCCCTCATGATGCCCATTCATGAAGGCTATGATAGATTTCCAGGCGCATTCGGCGCATGTAAACATCGGCTTTTGTTAATCAAATTAAGTGCAAGTTAATGTTGGGGCAAAATCTCGCGACCCACACCCTCTATAAATCCCAACTTTTCACAGGAACAAGAATTATTAGATCCCATCAGTGGGTAGCATGGGTGGAGGCGCTCTCTCTCTCTCTCTCTCTCTCTTATCCTGCACTTTCGTATCCGGTCTTGTTTGCCCACTCGAAAAATGATGAATAATAAATTGCTAATCATAAATATTGCGAAATCAGGCGAATGAAAAGAGAGAAATGGCCAAGAGAAAACCGAATGAAAAGGAGGGCAAATGGCTAACAAGAGTTTCCGCCCCCATGGATAGAATTCCGTTCACTTTTTTTTTTACACGCTAAAAAGCAAAACAATACCAAAAGTACACATTGTTAAATTGAAAGGAAACAAATGTAAAATTTATACAGCTGCAGTGCCCTTTCTTTTTGGATTTCTGCTATGGAAAATACATGGAAAAGCCCCAACTTGAATGCAAAATCAAGGCAGGAGGTCGGAGGCGGCGAGTGTCTAGCAGTAGTCAAGTTTGTTTGCCCCATTATCGAACCCAAATGTTGTAACTGTGGGCGCTGTCGAGTGGGTGGGATTTTCCTTTTTGCAGCACAAAATTATGGGAGAGTGGGGAAGCCTTCGCTGCCTGCTGGTATATGATTAATTTAGCGTTATTAAATTGATTGGATTATCGCCAAGGGAAGGGAAAGTGTAAGAGAACGGGCTGTGATTTCTAGGGAAAAGTATGTATATTAAATGCGGTGCGCATACGTGTTTCCAAGTATTAAAGTTACATTTATAACAGTTCAGAGTATAACAATTACGATGTATAACAGTGACGATGTATAACAGTTTCAATATTAACGAGAAGGAACGTGTGAGTCGCTTCTGGGGACGCGACTCTACTTATACCCGTACTCAGTCAGTATATACATTTTTAAGCATGATTTTAAAAATTTTGGAATTAAAAAAATTAAAATTTTCATTTATTGCAACATCTGTTATCTACATCTAAAATGTATATTTGACATATAAAATGTAGAATATACATGTACTATTTAGATTCTACATCTCCCCGCTAGGGGTTGCTCGCAGAACGCGGCAAAGTGTGCGAGCGAGAAAGAAATAGAGTTGTGTTTCCATGCAGGAGGGGCGGGGGAAGCAACTGTAAATTAATTTCTTGATTCTGGCTATAATTATGATCCGATCTGATTCAGAATCGGCAGTCTGGTAGATATGGTCATTTTAGTTTTATCGTATCTTTAAAAATGTGCCTGCCACAGATTTTCGTCCTTTGTGGGGGCGGAAGGGGGCGGGGCGAAATTTTGAAATACACTTGTAGTAGTGGGATATCACATGAGTCTGAAAACAAATTTGGTTGCCCTATCTTATAGTCTCTGAGATCTAGGCGCTCATCGAGACACAGACAACAGACAGACAGACAGACAACAGACAGACAGACAGCAGACAGACAGACGGACAGACAGACATGGCTCTATCGACTCGGCTATTGATGCTGATCAAGAATATATATACTTTATGGGGTCGGAAAATTTTCCTTCTCTGTGTTACACACATCCACTTTTACCACAAATCTAATATACCCCTTAACTCTTTTTTGAGTACGGGTATAAAAAGTTACAACAATTAACACCCAAATTATATAAAATTTATAATGTATAACACTTTTAGAACACCAAATTTCCCACTTCCCTACTTATTTCACAGACTAATTTCTTTTTGGACTTGGTAAACCTCTGGAAACTTTAAAGAACTTCCTCCATTCATGTGAATTCATTTCTACAGTAGAAGTTCCTCACCGACTCCACAGGGGCTTATGGCATGTTCCCTCAACGCAGCCGTTAAATCCGGACATTTGTCACTACCATCGAGTCCCCAAAATGTTATCCCGACCACAACAACTCCACCCCCCACCTCCCTACTCATTGCATCGCGTAATTAGCGTACCCCCAAAACGGAAGAAATCAATACAATCTGAGAGCCAGCATCGTCAGCAATCAGGAATCAAAATCAGAGCCAGAGCCAGAGTCAGATTCCGATTGCGAGTTACGTGTCGTGCTGGCCAGGCCCAAATGCCAAGCCAAAAATTGCCCAAAAAGGGCAATCAGTGCCCGTAGAAGGAGTGACCAAATCGAGACCGAAAATCCTGTGCCCGGCGAGCAGCTGCCAAGTTTCTCAGGGGCGGTAAATCGGTGGAACAAAAGTCAAGTGCAGGCCGTCGACTGGTTACAGTTCGTTAGCGGTCACTAAACAGTTAGCAGTCAGCAGTAAACGGTAATTCAGTGGTAGACAACATTTTCGTAGTGCATTTAATTAAATTTCCTGTTCGATGGGAGACGGCCATTGCCTAGTTTTGTGCGGCGCCACAAAAGGAACTGTTGCACTTGCAACCGCAAAATATTGGCTGCTGGTGACAACCGCCCATCCATCCTACCAGCTCCCAAAAGGGCCACTGCTCTGTGAATAGAGCAAATAACACTAACCTCTCCTACTGCAGATGCCACAACAACAACAACAGCACGTAAACCCAAACTATTTGCAGCAGCATCTTGTTGCAAGAAACATCTGGGTGCACAATCCCAGACAAGACCCAAGCCAACATCCTTATGGAATCAGAGCAAAGCAGAACGAAGCGAAGATACGCTTGCCGCAGGGGGAGAATATTTTTGTTAGTCTTCTAAAAAAATCCTTAGATATTTCATCTTTTATTTCCCCTAGCATACCCATTTATTCATATCCATATCGATAGGGTTTCCTAGATCAATTCTATGGGGCATTTATTGTACCTCTCGATGGGTTAGGGTATCTATAGACGAGGCTGCTGGTGGACGGCAAAATGGTTCTGCAAATTGTTGCCGCATTCAGCGGAAATGCAAGCCGAGTTAGCTATATGCTGTTATTGTTGCTGTTGTGTTCGTGTTGTGTGTCTGGTGGCATGCCCCATGAATATTCATGGCGTTTGCCGGGGGCAGTCATTCGTTCATTCGTGATTTCACGCAACCAGCCAACGCAGGGGCAAAGTGGCTGTCGCTACATCGGAGAACGGAGAAGATGCCGCAGCATCGGGGACTGGGACGAAGTTGCACAAAACAATGAAGAGGAATGGCAAAAGACAAAACATGAAACCAAATAAATAAACAAATGTCAAGCAAAAGAGTGGCAGAGGCGAAGGCGGAATCGAAATCGGAATCTGAGGCAACAGCAAAGGCAAAGGCGGACACGAAAGCCAAGAAATTGGCGTGAAAATAGATCAAGAAATAAATTGGAAAATTTGTTATTTCAACGAGTGAATCAGGGGAAAACCAGCAGAAAACCCCGTAGTAGAAGGCAAATGTTTGTTCATGCATGTTTTACGTCGGAGAGCAATCAATGGTTTCGTTTATGAATGAAATGATTGGGTGGCTGCATTGAGGCTGGTCGGTGGGGAATACGTGCGGTTGCTCCATTAAATTATCGATAGATTAACGTGACAATATCGACTAGGGAGCAGAAATAAATTAATGATCTTGCATAGAATTCCAAATAACTATTTTTGGTGCTACTGATCCCTTTTTTTAACTTTCAATCTGTTTACTTATATTTAATCGATCAATTCGACTTATTTTTGAATTACTTTTCTTGAACATAATGACACTCCGACACACAACTTTATAAGCAACATGTTCAGCTTTGGTTGCTTGCCTCAATGTCTTCCATCTCCTCTTCTATTGCATCTAAACTGTTCCTATACAATTGATAATTATCGATAAATGCACAATTGCGTTATTCTGTATGCCTCCACACTTATTCTCTTCCTTGCTTATCTGTTGAACAGTGAGTTAAATGCATTTCAATGCCCTCCAGACAGCTTTTTCAACTCTGCCTTTCCTGCAATAACAATTCGTTTGGCCCACAAAGTGAAGGCCTTTGGGCGCTCTTCTTTTTCGAATATTAATTAACACAAAAAAGGCAGAAAGTATAAGCATATCGGTGGCAAGGGATTGCCATGGACTTTCGTCGAAATGAGGTCGCGCAAGCAGGGAAATCTGGCGGCGACCAGCAAGAGGCGGCCAAATACCTTCATTTAATTGTAAAATATTACATTTTAAGCAATATCCATTAAATTCCAGTAGCGGTAGCAACAACAGAATTGCATGCTTAAGCCACTGGCCACTGCCACTCGATCCACTCAATCTGCCCCGCTCTGCCCCCCTACCGTGTTTCGAGTGCATACTCGCATCAACTGCCAAAGGTAATCAACTGCTGGGAAAACGCTGTAAAATGCAAAAAAGGAAAGCTTTTAATGTTACCCATGTGCACCGGGCGGTGGGCGGACGTATGTCTGGGCGTCTGCAACTGAAGCAAGTTCGCGTCTGGACCTTTGTCCTGGACCCCGCGAAACCCACACGGCAACTACTTTGGGAATGGAGTGGATTCCATAGCCGACTACAGCGACCCCGACCGTTTACTGCGAGACGGGACGGGACGGGGACGGGAAGAGTGGTTTCCCGAGGGCCGCTCATTTAAATGCAAATTTAAATGAAATTTTAATCCTGTTTAAGGACGCAGTTGGACACTCTCCGAGGCAAGCCTTTGATGTGCCTCTGCCTGCGGCACTCCGATCGCCATACCCCATCAACAAACAAAATGCAGATTCCGGGATCAGTCCCCATCGAGAACATGGGGTTTATTCAATCACTCAAATTGACATCATCCAAAAGACCAGCCGCACACTGGATTTCCCTCCAACGCTCAGTGACAGAGGCGACACGCCGTGTCGATTGCTCCTCCTGTGTCTGCGGCAATTCGCTTTTCTTTGGAATCGGTGGCGGCTTGACGGCAGCGTGCTGCATCAGAAAGTAGTCGCAGCGCTTGCAGTACATGTGCTCCCGATTCGACGGCTCGAATGATTTGTCACAGATGGCGCAATTCTTTTCTGGAAGGCGGCAGCGACGGCAACAAAGCTGCCGCGGCGAGAGGTCGACCCACAGGAAGCGTTGAAAGCATTTGGTGCACAGATACCAACGGTCGTCGGGTAGATTATCATTATCGATGAGAGTTAAAACGAAGGGATCCATTTCTGCTTTTAAAAAACTAATCAGAATGCAAACCAAGTAGAGAATCAATATAATTTCAACGTAAAATTGTCAATTGGCAATGACATTTAAGTGGCAGCCCTGTCAATGCAACCCTTAAAAATTAGTTGGGCAACCCTACTTCGTGTGAAGCTGCTTTAAATAAATACATTTATACAAATACAAATCATCTCAGTCTGAGAACCCATCCAATTACCATTTAATCGAAAGCTCTTCAGCCTTTAACAAAGTTATAGTCAACCGACAATTGTGAATACTGAATGCCTGAATTGTGACGATGATGAGGGATTCATCTACATACATATATAGTAGTGCCAGGCACATATAGTCCCTCCCTGGGTCATCAGGCTCCCTTTCAAGCACTGATTGCATTCTGCTTGCGCTGCCGCTGCTGCTGCTGCCGCCATGTCCTGTGTGTGTCACTCAATGGATTTACTCGACTGGAGCATCGGACATTGGGCATAATTTACAGCGCATTAAAAACTCCAATAATGATTTATTGTTGTCCTGGTTGTCCCTGGGACCTGCTGCCGCACCGCAAAAATATATTTAAAGCAACATATTTATATTTAATGAACAGCAAACTGATGCACGAGGCAGCAAAGAGACCTGAGAATTGAACCGCAATGCGAAAAATCAGGGCTTAAACATGTCACAATGGTCACGCCGGCTGGGCCTCTTCGCTGGCCATATAAACAGTGTTGGAAAGTGGCCGTTTCGCCATATAGGCCATTTCGCCGCCCATTGACTGGGAATAAATGAGATTCAGCATGCACTTTCTTTCAGGTTAATCGAAATTAATAATCAATTGATAAATGTTCTTATGTATTTTACAATCAAGAGTTGCCCCTTTTATTTCTATAATCTATCGAAGCTATTTCCAACACTTACACTCATTCCCTACCTAAAATTAAATTTTGCAGCGCTGACAAAAGACATGCGAAACCAAATAGCAGACAGTTCGCCATCGCCAGGGGCCACATCGATGATGGGGAGCAACAGCACTGAAAGCTGGGATGGCAAATATGAATCCACATCCACATCCGACTCGGTGCAGACATCCTCGACGGCTTCATTGCAGCCACAGCAGCAGGCACAGGCACACCTGGCTGAAACAGGTACAGACATGACCAAGGGCAGGCTGGGACCCGGTCTGCTCCTATTCCCCGGCACCGCTGAAAGACATCAGCATAATCCGGGCACCAATTGCACGGCCAGAGAGCAGGACGCTATTGGAGGGACAAAAACAATTTCAAATGCTAATGACGACCACGTTGCCATTAATCAGCAGCAACAGCGGAGCATTCGCTGCATTCGACGACCGCCATTGTGGCAGCCGACGCCGCCCTTGACCAGGACATCAAAGGAGGATCCAGAGGAGCGGGAGCAAGTCCCAGAGCAAATTCCGGACGAAAATCAGGGCTCAAAAGTGGGGGCCAAAGTGCATTCATTCATAATCGAGTTCCTGCAGGGCTCCTCCATACATGGCTTCATCTATTTGGCCAAACTCGGTTTGAATTTTGTCGAACGGTGAGTCCAGCTATTATGATTTAAGGGAGAATTCGGTTTCTCAATGGTCAGCTCGTTTGCACAATTGAATGGATGAATGAAAATGGGCAAAAAAAATGTCATTCCACGGCCCATTCAATGGGAGGATCCTTTGTTGAATTGAATGTGCAATAGACTTAGATCTTTGGAGACGCAAACAGCGAAAGATTTTTAAAGCAGATGATGCAGGTTTATGTCCCATAGAGGAACAAATAACAGACGGGAGTTTTCTTAAACGAACATTTCAGATTAGAGCTTCAGAACTGTTCCAGATAGCATCCCCTGTCCGTCCCACCCACCATCCACCCTTCTCATTCAACCCTTAACTTATTAATCAAATATTTGGCTAACATTTCCACTCAATTAATTTACAAGTGAAATTACAGTTAAGCCTCATTACGGACCCAAAAACGCGGCCACAAACCGCAAGTAGAACTTTGCCATGGGTTTATTTTAGTTCTGGTTTACCGCTAACCCCTTTCATATCCCTTACCGTCCATAAAGTGGAAAACTAAAGCGACACAAAACTATAAGTCGAGGACTTATAAGGGAACTTCCCCGCCCCCAGAGGCAGGGCCACGTGCGGGCTGAAGATTTCGATCTGCCGCAGAACAGAACTCCCCACAAACAGGAGGAGGAGCGTGGCTAAGGGAACTGCGTGTCAAGGTCCTGTGCCGCGCTCTCTCTCTCTCTCCATGGAAATGTCTGCTATATTTTTCTACACATCTTCCGTTTTGTGAGTGTGTGGTCCGGGGGGCGAGGAATTTGTATTTTTGTGCGGTGCAATAAATCCTTAAAAACTGACATGACATGACAAACAGGATTACACACAACCAGAGAGAGAGCCAGAGAGAGTGGGGGAGTCTTGGTCGTGGTCCTGGCCCTCGTCCGGTGGCAAGGCTTAAATTGGCAACACACTCGCAAGTGGCAGAACGGAAGGGCAGCCCGGATGCAGGGAGCGGAGTGGAGCAGAGAGTAACGGAGGTGGGAAATCTGTCAGAACAGCAGGCTGAGGGCTAATTAGTGGATAACAGCCAGGCCAAGCGTCCACTGAAAGAAATTAATGGAAAACTTGAGAGATGAATTTCTTCCTATGAATATTCTACCTATAAGTATTTTTTGTATATTCAAAGAAACAGAAAGATTACTTTAAAATATTCCCATAAGACAAATAATTGCGTGGGGAAAAATAATTACGAATTATCTGAAATATTGCATTTAAGCGCCAACGATTCTGTGGGAGTCTACACTGTTTCTTACAGTTTAATCTCCACTTTGTTCTATCTTAATTCAGTTCAATTACAATTATTGTTAGTTTTTTTGGACGTGGGCTAGCTCCCCCAAGCACCACTGACAGGTGCAGCCAACGACCAAAGAGGGTGAGCAGCAAAGGTGAAATTCAAGAAGAGAGGAGGAGGTCACGACAAAACTAAGCTTTAATTAACACGCTTTTCTCTCGCTCCAACTATAATGCCAATGATTTGTGAGGGCAAAATTTGTCTTGTGAAATTTATACCCCAAACCGGAATTTGTATTTATTTATTTCCGGCCGTACAAAAATAAAACAGTGGTGGAATATGCTTTGCCATGACAAAAAATCAGCTTGTGACGTACAAATTTCTGGATTATACACAACATTCAACTCAGGACTTAAGCCCAACCTGCACTTCGCTTGGAAAACTAGCAGGTTTCCCACAAAAATATACGAGTACATAGGTATATCTGATGAAAATAACCCACACAGAAAACAAACTGAAAAGCAAAAAAAAATAAAAAAGAAGACAAGTGGAAATGCATAAACCTGAGGGAAAGAGTCTGTGTCGCTGACATGTGATAACCTCAATTTCACAAGCGTTGATATGGCAACTACCTTATATGAGGGCTTTACCGTCAGGACAGGTGGCTGTGGCTGTGGCTGTGCCAGGGGTGGCAGGAGGTGCATAATCCGGATCCAAAAACTCCAAATGCAAATGCAAAACACGCACAGGATTAGGGTCGTCGTGTCTATGGGAGTGCAACAGCATCGAGCAGTTGAGTTTCAGCCCGAACTCTGTCGAAACTCAAGCGATTTATTTCACAGAAAAAAAAGGGTGAAATAAAGACATCAATGAAGGTACAAAAAAAAGATAAGAATGGAAGGATTTGGCAGATTTAAACTACCATTTGAGCCTCATCAATGCTGCCCAGACTTAGTAAGTCTTTTTAGTCATGCTTCTCTTTGATTCTACCAAGGATATGTCGTTTAAGGAATGAACAAGCACCTGTCTCTCCCAATTAATAGCAGATCTTTTTGATTCAAACTCTTAAAAACTAATATGAAAATAATCAAACATCGCAAAATATAGAAAATTCTCAGTTTCAGTTGGCATCTGGGGAATTTCTTGAGGAATCTCATCCAAAAATCCAAATTTGGATATGTCTGATTCGCATAACTCCGCTGAGGCAACTCCGCATGAATTATAAAATCCGAATACTCACAGTCAGCGCCGCAGAACAACCCTTCCAGAGTGCCATGCTCCATGCAGATGGATTCCACCCGTGCACGTCCTTACAAAACGAGTATTACGGCATCAAATATGCATCACTGGGCCTCATTCACGCACAAATTTCATGCATATGAGTGGCGAGATGATGAAACAAAGCAAATGAATTGCACACACCAGACAGACAGTGGAGGAAAATGTCAGTACAAAAGTGGGGGGGATACGACACTGCGTCTGTCATATATGATGTCCAAATGGAATTTTGTGGCGTTAGACAAAGTACAGCAGCAAAGTACTCAACAGTCCCAGAGACGCAAGGAACATACAAAAAAAAAACCACATATAAAATAATAAAACAAAAGAAAAACAAAAAAATTTGGAAAATGTTTGGAAAATTAAAAGCCAAGCCAGGAATGGCTGTGTGTATGCGCTGTTGAAAGCTTTATGAGCCATTGCTGGCATCAAACTGTCATTGTGGACGATTGTCATACGCCAGAAATGTGAAATTCTCCAAGGATTTTTGGCGACTTGTGTCTCAGTTCACAGTGCTGTGTCTTTGCCAGAGTGTTCGTTTTTCTCCATCTCCGAAAATGGCAAAGAAGAAGTAGGAAATGGCAAAGAAAAAGGGTTGGAAAAGCATTGACGCGTTCATTGACTCCGGCTCCGGGCCTGCTTCGCATTTGGTCATAATTCTTTTGTCGCGAATATTCCCGCATAATGCTCACAGAAAAGTTTACACGCAATAGATTTTTATGTCCTTTGGGCGAGTGCACACACCCAACAGCAGTGCGAATTATTCCAATGATTGCCATACATCAGTTTTGATTGCTGCTACATTCGGTAGGAATACTTTTCCACTTGCATAAAATTCCACAAGCATTTAATAGAAATAAACGGCAGACTCTCTCTGTGACTCCCTTAACGTTGCTAAGCGATTCCCTCTCCTACGAAAATATTCAGCAAAAGCCCAGAGCTACGCAATTATTCTCCTCTTTTTCCAGAATGATCTGGTTCGCATTCATCTGCGTGGCCCTGTTTAGCATCATCTCTTTGAGCAAGCGGACATGGCAGCGCTTCCAAACCTCCCCTATGGTCATATCCATGGATCGGAACAAGTTGGTGTGGAACACGAGCTTCCCCTCGCTGACCGTGTGCCCCCACAAGCGTATCGATGAGCTCAAAGTGGAGGAGTATATAATGTAAGCGAATCCCTAAATCTTACAACACTAAAACCGTCGGCAATCACTTTTTTCTCTCTCTTTCTCCCTGATGGGACACAGCTCCCATGGGGAGGACTTTGAGACCGAGGAGGATCAAGAGGATTTCCGTGATTTTATTGTGAAACTTGCGAGCCTCACATACGACAACTTGGAGTCGCTACCACTGAACAAGTCGTTCGGGATTTCGGGCGAAAAGTACTTGGATTTGCTTTATGAATTGAAATGGGCCTTCGAGCCGGAAATCAGCAGCGGCGCCGCCGTCAAAATGTTCATCTATGAGACCCAAACGGAGTTTGGCATTTGCCATGCCGTCAACTCGTTGGTCGCCCGTTACAATTCCTTTGAGTGAGTGGCGGATGGGGCGCTGGGACATATCCGGATATGATTTTATGACTTTGTGCATCGCATATCCATTCGCATTCTTTGCAGATATTGGCGCTCCAATGACTGGAGTATCTTGGACCATGGGGATCGTGTGACAGTGCATCCGTTGGATGGTGAAATCTACGCTCAGATTATCAACCTGTCGACGGCCTACGATGTCTACTTCCATGGAGCTGGGGATGTGCCCAGCATATCCAAGCAGCGCTACACATTCCCGGAGAGCGACTACACCACCGTGGAGTTGATTGCCCTGGAAATCTATACGAATGAGGAGGCCAGAGCGTGAGCTATGCAATTTTCTCTCTCTCTCTCCCTAGAGAACTCTTTAATCGCTGAATCTTTGTGTGACAGTTTCACCACCAAACAGAGGAGCTGTCGCTTTAACTATGAGGCCGAGGACATGCAGTCGGTGCCCATCTATAGCTTTGGTCTCTGCCTCTCCGAATGTCGCATGTTCTTCGCTCTGCGTGCCTGCGGTTGCATTCCCCACTTTTACAGGAACCGCCGTGAGCATAATCATATTCCATTCATCCATTCATCCATCCAGCCTTCTCATCCACATAGTAGTTGCCCCACTTAATTGTCTCCATTAAAGTTAACTTTTATGTGCCGGACGATGCGGCATTAATGCTGCTACCCGTTTTATGGCGCCAAATTTGGTCATAAAATGCTTAAATTCTCGTAGTTTAAGTTGAAACTTCTCGTCATCTGGGACCCACCCCACCGATTATGTATCTGTCTCTCACTCACACATTTTCTCCACTCCATCTCTTTTTTGTACCGTTTCCCAACTTCCGCCAGTACGGAATGGACGCCGACTCCCTGTTTGCGGCCTGGAGGGCATCGGCTGCTTGGTCAGAATTAAACGTGAGTAATTTTTAACCCCCCCACCCCTTGGTACATGCAAATATTTAACCTGCCCGGGAAATTCGATTTAAATTTTTCGATGGAAAAAATATTTTACAGAAATTTCCTAGAACGTGACCATAATTTTATAGAGGCAGAGGTTGGGGTAGCACAGCCTGTTGCTTCAAGGGCATGGGATGACATTCATTGGCAGGAGTCAACATCTTGGACATAGACATGACTTGGGCATCATTCCAAATTAGAATATTGAATAAACAAAAGTGGGAGACTGGTGGATACTTAATCTGTTGGATACTTTGATCTATTGACTATTTATACAAAATATTTTATATGAGAAAGTAGTTGTGGAGCAGCAATCATAAGGAATGACTTATCCCATTTAATTTTCCTCTTCAGGCGAGATAATCTCATTGAAATCGGATAAATACAAAATCAATTGCAATTGTTTGGCCAACTGTGACGATTCCAACTTCTTTGTGCAGTCCCATGTAAGTAGAATTTTCCTCCAGCTAAAGTGAAACTAAAATGTTTACGGCAAACAGAAGCGCCATCGAGCGGTCGTTAAGCCCCCCGCCATACCGCATTTGAAGTGGAAAAATTACAGAATATTTTTGGGAGCATTCTGTTCGCCTTAAACAAACCTCAAAATTGTAGTCCGGGCTATAAAAAATAATAAGCACAAAAGTTGCACGGAACCGGGACGCCTTGAAATATGCAATTATTGTATTTCAGGGTCTTCATGGAAGGAGCAGCGCGATTCGAAGCAAAAAGTTTTCTTCAACTTTTTTCGCGCTCTGTGCAGCGAAAGTTTTGTACATTTAATAATAATTTTTGCTTACTTGCCTTATTATGTTGATGATGTTGTTTTTGTTTTTGTTGCTGTTCTTGTTCTGCTTCTTATTCCGCTTAATACTGATACTATCTTTGTTCTCTTTCACACACTTTATATTCCTCTCTACTCGGTCCTGTTGTGGATAGCGCTCGCGTGTCTGGTTTTTGGGCGCTAATCTACAGTGGGGCATAATCGATTATCCCAAAATGCAGCTGCGCCGCGATGTACTCTTCTCCTTTGCAGATGTGCTGGGTGAGTATATCGGGCTTATACTATAGAAACTCTTGGAGAACCGCTCACTTTGCGCTCTTTTTCTTTCCCAGTTTATATTGGCGGCCTGGTGGGTTTCTTTCTGGGCTGCAGCGCTTTGAGCTTCACCGAGATCATATATTACTTCACTGCTCGATTTGTGCGGCGCATGTTCTTCAATTAAATGAATCAAAAATACACAAATTAATTGTTATTTAATCACTCACGAGAAATATAAGACAACTTTTAACTCACCTTTACACGAACTGGCTAATAAACTTAAATTATAGACATCCTTTGACGCATCGACTTATCTTTATAGGCTACATCAAACGTGTGTACATCTATATAGGGATGATACATATGTCAGGTTTAGTATCGAGTGCTGATCATTGGGCAATAAACAAATGATCTGCCTGCCCCTCACATGTGGGGTTATGAGGCGCTGACGTCCTAAAATCACTCCCAACTATTTATTGGCCAAACATAAACACAGACGCGCCTCTAATCAATAATAAAATAAAATTGTTGCAAAGTTGGCAAAAATCATACCATTCGACCGTACCCTCTGCTCGAGAACTACATAGATGAACCTTCAATTTTGTCCATCTCGTGCATCGTCGCTGTCATTTCAATGAATCGTTTACTTTAGCAAGGGTGTGTTGTGGAGGGGACCAGAGTGGGGTAGCGGGTGAAGCCGCTCAGTCATTCAGTCAGACAGGCATCTTACGACGACAAATTGCCTTCGCCCCGTTGTTGGCTTTTGTATTTTTGCCAACCTTGTCGATTTCTATTAGGGTCGTGTGTCTGTTTCCCTCCGCCTTTTCTGCATTGAAATGAACTCTTGTCTTGTGCTCCTATGTACAAATATATCTGTCTGTGCCTTTGTGTGCGTTTAATATTTGCTGTTCGTTTATGCCAAATAATTTGTAGCGTTATTTTGCTTCAGCAATTGTTTATTTGTGTGGAAATATGTCTATTCTGCTCACCCGCTCTATTTTCCTCGCTTACTGTAGTTATTTTCTGATCGACTACTCGCTGTTCTCACTTTTTCCTTTCCAATTGATTGCAAGTATAGTTGACCTCCTCACTAATTCGCTGTATGGCTGATCATCACACATTTTTTGCTTAATATACCCTTGGAAAGAGTTGTACTATTTTCACGAAGTGTTTGTAACTTATCTGTAAGGTATGCATATATTTATAAAACCTGGATACGCTTCAGTCGATATTTATCTGGCCTTCTGTCTTGGTAGTTAACAGCAATCTGTCTGTAAGAGTATCAAACTATTCGACCCCTTCCTTGTCTTCGCTTGAATTTGGCTTTACACACACACCCACCCATACATTCGCACATTTACAGTTTCCACAACCGAATGAATTGTAACTGCAGACAAATGCGTAAAACTACAGTATGTCTCCCTCATGAATAAATTCCTCCTGCTCTTCGTATTGTTTGTACTTTTTTTCTTATTGTCATGTCATCAATAAATGAGTGGAGAAATAAGTTCGAATTGGTAGAATAACTGGGTCAGTGGCCGGCTCTGTGTAGCAGAATTGTAACGGGGGAAAGCAGAAGAAAAAGAGAGGGAGAGTGAGATAGACTCTAGAATCTGCAAAGCAAGCCCAACAGAGGAGTCAATGAGAGGAATGTATATGCTGGATTAGAGAATTTCATACATACATTTGTATGTACACACATTTATGTATGCGTACCTCACCCACGCCACGCATCAGTTTCATACCCCCGCAAAACGCACTGTTGATTTCTATAGCCTCTCATATTTTTTAATGCAAAACCACAACCACACCACACAATAAAACCTCAAAGGAATGGACAGCTTCCAGAAGTGTAATCTTTGCACCTTTTCAATAGCAGGGCAGACGAGATGGTGGCTTCAATCCACGTGAGAATTGTCCGCAAGCGCCCCTCTCACCCACACATGTTGCATTTATGTAAGAATAAAAGTGACTGCGGGGGCAGGCTGTCCCCTGCATTGAGGTTAGGGTGAAGGCCCGTGGGTGCGACGCAAAGGACTTTGATGTTGAAAGAGACCCCAAAGGGGTTGCAGCGATTATTTTATCGCATAAATTTTGGAATTATTGAAATATATTGTAGAAAAGTTCATTGTTGCAAAAGAAAAAGGATGCGGCCATTGGGGAGCCGGCCATGTGCACGCGCCGACCCTTCATTGTTCGGTAGCCGATTATTAGAGCAGTATTTTAGTGTATTCTTACGTTAATATCAATAAACGGATAATATATTACCTGTATAATCCTTTTATTATATGCCATCTATCACTTTTTTATGAAATCAGGCTTTGCCTTGGAAGTTGCACTTTCGCGATCTATTTAGGCAGCTATTGTGCCACAGGTGTGTTGGTGAGAGCTGCGCGGACATAGGATACGACCATTGGAGAGCCGACGCACATTCCTCCACAATCTCATTGAATATATTCGCTTGTGAATATCAATAAATTACATCTCTACAATGCATTTACTTTTTATTATACGTTTTTCTAACTTTTTTTGCTGTCCTTTTTCCCGCTCTTCACACGCCATTGATGGCGACCTCTGTCGTAATTTCTGGCAATCACAAGCACTCTGATCTGGTATTTTAATACCGCTTATAGCCTACGCACACTGGACACATCTCGGGGTAACGGTTTTTCATATGTAAAACGACCTACTCACACTAGCACCATCTAGCATATAACACAAAAAAAAAACTAAAAACATACAAAGTGGTACAAAATAAAATAAACTTAATGATCTATACCAATTGGTAACGAAAGATTCAGGGAAACTAGAAAGCTTGATCTGGTACCAGGTGATGGTATTTGTATGGCATATTAATGGTATATTTAATAACTTTGTTGGTATATTTCATCCAAATTGTGGTATATTGTGATAACACGCTTTAAGGCATTTTTAGAATATTTTCAATGCTGAATCATTGCCGCAAAATTTAATTAACTGCACAAAACGGTTGTTATTGCACTGTCGGTGGAAGTGTGCAGCTTAAAAGACCGATTTCATATTTATATTCGTGGCAGCCGAAATGCAGAAGGTTCTACTGCTGCTGGCCACTTGCCTGGCCTTGGCCTTGGCCGAATCCAACTCGCGTTTGCTGCGAGTGCCGCTAAATAGATTCCAGTCGGCCCGCAGACATTTTGCCGATGTTGGCACAGAGCTGAAACAATTGCGCATTAGATATGGAGGAGGCGATGTGCCCGAACCCCTGTCCAACTATATGGATGCCCAATACTACGGACCCATATCGATCGGATCTCCGCCGCAAAGCTTCAGGGTGGTCTTCGACACCGGCTCATCGAATCTGTGGGTGCCGTCCAAGAAGTGCCATCTGACGAACATTGCCTGCCTGATGCACAACAAATATGATGCCAGTAAGTCGTCGACGTACGCCAAGAACGGAACCACCTTTGCCATCCAGTACGGCTCGGGCAGTCTTTCCGGCTACCTATCCACCGACACACTCTCGATGGGTGGCCTGGACATCAAGGGTCAGACATTTGCTGAGGCACTGAGCGAGCCCGGCCTGGTGTTTGTCGCTGCCAAGTTCGACGGCATTCTGGGACTCGGCTACAGCTCCATCTCTGTGGATGGAGTCAAGCCCCCATTCTACGAAATGTACGAACAGGGCCTGATCTCGTCGCCAGTGTTCTCCTTCTACTTGAATCGAGATCCGGCTAGCCCTGAGGGTGGTGAAATCATTTTCGGTGGCTCCGATCCCAAGCACTACACCGGAGACTTCACCTACTTGCCCGTCACCCGCAAGGCCTACTGGCAAATCAAAATGGACTCGGCGGCCATTGGCGATCTGGAGCTGTGCAAAGGTGGCTGCCAAGTAATTGCCGACACTGGCACCTCTCTCATCGCCGCTCCCATGGCTGAGGCGACCTCGATCAATCAGAAGATTGGTGGCACACCCATTATTGGTGGCGAGGTAAGCTTTCAACTTGAAGTGCCCAACGCAAATGCATTCTAGTCTGTGTTTTGCTTCTAGTATATCGTTTCCTGCGACTTGATCCCCAAACTGCCGGTCATCAAGTTCGTGCTGGGTGGCAAAACCTTTGAGCTGGAGGGCAAGGACTATATTCTCCGTGTGGCCCAAATGGGCAAAACCATTTGTCTGTCTGGTTTCATGGGCATTGACATCCCCCCACCAAATGGACCGCTCTGGATTCTGGGTGATGTCTTCATTGGCAAATACTACACCGAGTTTGACATGGGCAATGACCGTGTGGGCTTTGCAGATGCTAAGTGAACAATTAAATACATTATACTCGAACACTAAAGTGTACTTTATAGCGCCCTCAATTGGGACTTTTCCTCGATTGAACTCGTGAAATAAATATTACCTTATGTATACAATTTCTTTGTTTGCTCCGGAGTTGTTATTGTCGCAACGGGTGATCAGCTTTTTGCAAAATTATCAGCACATCTTTTTCTTTTCCTTTGTTGCGATTTGATAAGGTTTGAGAATGGTTTACTACATTATGTATATACATTGTACATATGTATGTGAATATACGATTTTTCTGTGGTTGTTTGTTTTAATGGCATTTGTCATGAAAATTACGGAGGTTGGCACAACGCATCACGATGCGCTGACTATTAATTAAATCTATATAATATATATTTTTTTATACATATGTATGTATGTATAATGGGATGGGAAGCTTATAAGGCTGATAAGACATTTACTGGTACTCAGCAGTACCAACACTCGTCCATAAAGTTTGCAGTATCTTCGTGTCATCGAGGTGCAGACTGAGTCAACTTCAATATCAATATCAATCAGCAATATAATCGCCCAGTATTAAAGAGCCATGATATACAGAAATGACTTAAATAATTTTGGCTTGCAAGTTGACTGCTATGAAACGATTATGCTGGCTGCTATGAAATCTCCAAGAGCTTTTCACATTTTCAACTGGTAATCTTAATTTGTGTATAATTTAACAATACCAACTGAAAGGGGCATTTAATATGGAGAGCATTTTCCTTAAGCTTTTGCTAAATTAAATTTTAAATTTTTGCTATTTACTTCACGTAGATAGATCCGCTCCTGTTTCACCTACATATTTCTAGTTTGTTATCAGATAGGCTCTTGGCTTGGCTACGAGATAGCCTATAGACCTATAGCACGATCTGAAAACAATTGACGCGTGTGAGCTCTGCTCTTCCGGATTAGGCTTAACTCTGACGTCCAACGTTCAGCATAAAACTCTATAGAGAGCTTTTTGGCGAACCTCTTATACATATATGCACATATTTACGTTTACATCGCTTTGGGATTGTCAATGAAAGTTCTCATGTGCGGTCATAGTGCCCATGGAGCGTACTTTGTACCCTTGACTGAATCAGCACTAAGCACGAATGGCCAACGCGGAGAACCCTGTACTTACGCTCGGACATAGTAATGAGTTTATTACACAATGAAAATAGAATTTGGATAGATAGGGCGTTAGGTGACCGTTTAATACTAGGCAAAGACACTAAACTAGTAGATACAGGGTAGCGTGCTTCTGGGACTTGAACTTGTTATTTCGACTTGACATTGGTCGCCAGATCGTCATCGGACGTCGTTGTGGCGTCCGTTGGGGCCGTCAAATTCTCACTGGAGGGAACGGCCACTATTTCGGGTTGGATCTCAACGGTCTTGGCGGTGCTCAGGCTTGGCTCACGCTCCTCATCAGACTCTGTCGACTCACGGATTAGCTGGAGCGGGGTGATTAGGTTGCTGTCTGGCACCTTGTACATATCACAGGTTTCGTTCACATAGCGGTTGAATACGTCCGGCTTGTCGGCGTACACATGGTGGCCGGCGCCAGTTACGATCTTGATGTCCACCATTTTGTTGCCCCGCTGGGACTTGATCTTCTCGCCCGAGGAGGAGTCGATCCAGGAGCGGGAGCCGTATATGAAAGTGATGGGTATGTCGCTGCGCACGTCCTTGATGCGGTTGATCATCGGATGCTTGGCCCAGCCGAAGGACTGCATCATGGTGTGGAAGGCCGACTCTCCGCTGGGATGCTGCGCGTTGCACTGATGTATGTACTGGGGCAGCAGGTTGATGTCCTCCTCTATTGTGGTTTGGAACTTGCGCATTATGTCTGGTCGCGTCTTCTGCACCACCCACTGGCCAAAGGGTCCAGCTGCGCGCAGGGCCCACAGCGGATTCAACGGGGTCAGCACTCTGGCTATGGCCCTGACCCACAGGGGAATCTGTTTGGTGTTGTTGGGGTCTGTGGGCTTCTCGGGGAATCCCCATGGGTCGGCCAGCACCAGATGCTTGACGCGCTCTGGATAGCTCAAGGCGTAGCTGGAGGCTATGAAGCCACCCATCGAGTGGCCCAGCAGGATCATGTCGTTGATGTTCATCTCGCGTCGCCACTCCTCGACAGATTTGACGAACTGCTTCTCACACACCAGTGCATCCTTGGCGAAGAGGGGCCGAGAGCTGCGGCCAAAGCCGAGGATGTCCATGGCATAAACTGGTCGTCCTTTGGCAAAGGCATCCAGGTTCATCACCCATAGGGCTATGCCCGCACCTAAGCCATGCAGCAGGACCAACGGCACCTCCTTGGACTCTGTGTTCATGCTTATTGTCCATATCTTGTCGGCATCGCCCACAGCCGGACCAATGTCCACGAAAAATCCACGATACGGCAGCTTCAGGTACGAGAGAATCTTCTTTTCGACGGTGCGCAACATGATCGGTGAGCTGGATGTCCAGTTACATATCCATTTCCATAGCCAAAAACCGTTGTTTTTCGGATCCTGTAAGTGAAACAAAAATCACATTAAAATGTTGGCCAATCGAACAGCAATTTATGTACATAAATGTAAGTGTCATGCTAACTGAGCGCTGGCCTAGCCCCCTGTCCAGTCCATCCCCCCAGCACAGGCGCCGCGGTAGACTAATTACTTAACCAACGAGAGTCTATTGCGCAGTTGGACCGAAATCGATACCCAAGCTCATGGATTTTCCTGTTTTGTTTGGTTTCCGCTTCGCTCCTCCTTACCTCTAGATCCATTCCCGAATTATATTTCTGCCCGACTGTGGATGTAGCATTTTTGGCAATGTTGGCATCACTTCCCAATGTCAGCTCGCTCATTCTGCTCTTAATTTAGATTTTAGTCACTCTTAAGTTTGTTGCGTCAGCGCGGGGGAAATTGCACAAATTTAGAAAGGGACAAAGCGAAGCAAAAGCGCACAAATACTGAAAATTAATGTCTCTCCTCCACCATACGCGTGTTTTATGTGTGCTTCCGCCTAGAGCTCAGAAATTTAAATGTATTGACACGAAAGTAAAGTTTAGTTGTACCCTTTCCTCGCCAGCTGTTTGTCGAGTTGTGATGACTTTGAACTTTTGTTTGGCTGGACTGTAATGCCTCGGGCTAATGGATTCTTATCAATTATAATGGTGAAATAGATTTGTTGTGATTCAGTGCTTGTAGGGGCAGGGGCGGCATTAACAAAACAAAAAACCAAAAACAATTGCACCTCTGGTCACACAACCAGCTGGAAGATTGTCAGCTGTTTAAACCAGCGTTTGCCAGCACTGCATTTAAACAGAGTTTATCGGAAAAATAATAGTTAGGTTTTTTGCCGCCATGGAAGATATATACTGGAAATTGTGTTTAATATATGCATGTAAGAAAAATATATGATTTATATGGCAGGTGGCAGCAAATAAACAACAAATGCGGCTCCGGTGGAACAACAGAATACCAGTGCTGGTAACCGTGCACATGCTCGATGGTAGCCGAAAACAACAAACTTTGATAACATAACTGCTTCTTGTCGATCGAATCCAATCGATTTGAAAAACTGGTTATCACAGAACCGCTTAGACCAAACTTCGCCATATGGATCACCTCTGGAAGGATAACCCTATTCCAGACGAGTTGTGAGGAAGAAGCAGAAACACTTATACTACGGTTACTCTAAACGGGACTCTGATTCACATTCATCTAATCCCACGCGGCGGCATGGATGGCATTAACAAATACAATGAATTTGTGGCTCTCCACAAGTCCCAATTGGACTCTTTGTCTGTCCCAGTGCACCTTTGGCCAGCGCTCTATCGGAAGTTGACCACAGAAACCTTTGATGCCGGCGAGGCTCTGCAACTGATGTTGATTGACTACGACGAGGATGTGGACGAAGAGCAGGCCGACGATGACGAGAGCACCAACCCAGTATTCGCCTTGGGAGTGGCCCGTGAACAGGGAATTAAAGCCAGCGATCCCCTTGCCGTTTACTTGATAGACCATTGCTGGACCTTTCGGCTGAACAACGCCCGCCAGACACTGGAGCAGAACCCCCCACTGGCAGATCGATTGTCTGCCATGACCGGCGTGGACCTGGAGCACGAGCAACGCGTTGACAAGATACTAAAACGTCTGTGGAGGTACTGTCATGCTTATTCCATTCTCCAGGGGGATAACTCCGATGAGGAACGCATACCCATTTGGTATGTGATGGACGAAATAGGATCGGCCGTGAACCACTCAGATGATCCGAACTTCCGCGTTGTGCCATTGCTCTACCTAGATACCCACACCACGTATAGTATTATGTTCCCAATCAGAGATTGCGAGCAAAATGAGCTATTGACGCGCGATGTGATCGAGTATGTGGCCAAGGATGCGCCACAAAGAGCTGCCCTGCTGTTGCCCTGGCGCGACGACAATCTAACTGGCGAGAGCTTCTTGCAGGTGGAGCCCAGTGCTGACTACTTTACCAGCGGACACATACCAGAAACGTATCCGAAGAGGAACACCAATCCCTTGCCAGCACCGAATCGTTGCGATGCGTTAAAGGTCTATGTCGAATACGAAGTGGTCCGGCAGCATTTGACAGATGAAAAGTTCGTTTTGGTCAACGCTGAAGACGAAGCCGATGTGTTGTGGCTGACCCGTCACTTCAAAGCATTTGAGGAATTCTCCGAGCAGACGCCCAGCAAGTTTGTCAATCAGTTTCCCTTTGAATACGTGATCACCATAAAAGATTTGCTCAGCATTGTGGGTCGTCGGGCAGCCAAAGAGCATCACGATGTAGTCACCCTGGAGACATATCCCGCCTGGCTGCCCACGACCTACAATCTGTCGACAGAGCTGACTGAGTTTGTCGCTTATTACCAGTCGAGGTCAGTCCAAGGTCTGGACAACCATTGGATCATCAAGCCCTGGAACCTGGCTCGCGGTCTGGACACTTACATAACCGACAATATAAAGCAAATTGTGCGTCTGCCCACCACTGGCCCCAAGATTGCCCAGAAGTATATCGAGAGACCGGTTCTGTTTCGTCGCACAGAGCTGGATTGTCGGGTGAAGTTCGATATTCGGTATGTGATACTGCTGAAGAGCGTTCAGCCGCTGGAGGCCTATGTCCATCGGAAGTTCTTCTTGCGCTTTGCCAATCATCCCTTCTCGCTGGACCACTTCGACGACTACGAGAAGCACTACACGGTGATGAACTACCAGGACGAGGCGGAATTACATCATGTCAAATGCGATGACTTCCTGGCTCTCTGGCAGGAGCAGTATCCCGGCAATGATTGGACGGCCATTGAGCAGCAAATCTGTGATATGCTGCTGGAGGTTTTGCAGTGTGCTTGCCAGGAGCCACCACCTTGCGGACTGGCTCCTTGCCGCCAGTCCCGGGCACTCTATGCCGCCGACATCATGCTGCGATGGATAGACGAGGAAAAGAAAGTCATGCAGCCACAGCTGTTGGAAATCAATTGGACACCCGACTGCAAGCGAGCCTGCGACTACTATCCAAACTTCTTCAACGACATTTTCAAATTGCTTTTCCTGGACGAGAACAATGACGAGATCTTTAGACCGTTGACGCCGCTCAACTAATATATCGCTTATACGTGTATTTCATTTCATTTAAACTATACAAAACTTAATTAATTTGCATTTTGTACAATATACAAATAGGTGTATGCTTCTATGCGTGGGATTGGGATGATAACTAAATATGGTTATGCTTATGCTTAGGGCGTAATCTAGGACAGACAGCAAGTCAGTAGTCAGTGGGTGGTGGTGTCTATATAACTTATGGTCTATCATAGCTTGGATAAGGTAGGACAAATTCAAGTGTGAACAAAGTCTGTCTCTGCCTCTGTCTGTGTCTGTGTGAAGTTCAAAGAGTGAGAGGGCTTAATGCTAAAATGTTGTACAATTCTCAATTGCAAATGGCACTTGATGAACGATGTAGTAAATGTAGCTAAAGTTATTCCCATGAATATACAAGTGTAAGGCAATTTATAAGGCACCCAAGAAGTCAAGGGAAATTAAAAATGAAATAAATACGTTCCAATGCGTACCAAGAAGGTTCATTCGTAGAATAGCATAAGCAATGAAATCCATTCTTCGTTCATTCGTCTTGGCTTAACTCTGAATAATACAATTACCAGCTAATAGTGTGTGAAAATGCAAAGGGGAAATCCTCAATGAAATGAATGAATCTTACACTAGTCCGCTAACATCTAAGTGAATGCAACTAATGTATCTCTTACACAACTAACTATCGACTACAAACAGACCAGAGCTAAACGCAGGCCTCGTCAAAGTCCAAGCGTATCTTCTCGTCTGCGGAAGCTAGCTTATGTATAGTCTTTTTGATGCGCAGGGCTGGCAGACGAACATTTGGATTCTGGTGCCAGCACTCCTTCATTAGCTTGGACATTCCGGCCAGCAGCTGCAAAGCAAAACGGATTAGACTTCAAATTCAGACAATTACAAAGATTTACATACAGGATCTGAGCTCCAGCGATTGGGAATGGAGGGTCTGTAGTTGTCAGTGCAGACCACTTTGCGCATATCCTCGAAGCTGGGATCCATGGGCACCACATCATAGAAGGGCACTTTGTATTCCTCAGCAATGCCGCACGAAATGGTGCGGCGACAAACCTCCCACAGGACCAAACCAAAGGCGTAAATATCCGTTCGGCGCAAGGCCTCAAAGCATTCCATGTCAATGCTCTCATCCAGCACTTCGGGTGCCATATAGCGCTTTGTGCCGACCTTCGGATTGTGGCCAAAGTCCAGCTGTCCCGTGACATGCGAGTGGGTGACAGCCAAGCCAAAGTCGGCGATCACACAGGTCCCATTCGAAGTGACCAATATGTTCTTGGACTTCAAGTCTCTGTGGGCCATGGCTGGCTTTCCCTCAGTGCCGAAAATTTCTGTGTGCAGGTGCACCAAGCCGTTGGCTATCGACAGGCAAATCCAAATCATATCGTTATGACTCAGGGCATTGCGGTTCAGGTGATCGAACAGCGATCCCAGCGGATAGTAGTGTGTCATCAGCCAGAGCTGGGTGCACGAGTTCCGCGACGTCATATCGGAGCCAATGAAGCCGAGTATATTCTCGTGGCGCAGCAAAACAGTGCTGCAAGAAAGCAAGACCAACGATTAGCTATTACTTGAAAATTCTAGCAACAAATGGCAGCTCTCACCTGTAGATTTCCGTCTCCCGCTTCCAGGACTCCTCGTCACGACTGAAGAATATTTTGACGGCTATGCTCTCGCCATGCCAATGACCGCGCCACACCTCGCCGTATTTTCCCCGCCCTATGCACTCGATCAGGGTCACCTGTTTGGCCAGGGTGCGCTGCACCAGCAAGGGCAGCCCACTGCCCGATCCGGACGTCACCGAATGCTGCAGGTATTCACGCAGGGTGCTGTCTCCGGCGCTGGTGGCGCGCAACAGCTCATCATTGACCAAATACGACTCGGGATCCTGCTTGGTGCGCGAGGCAGCCAAGCGCTTGCGGTGGCTCCGCCGTATATAATAAATGGCCACAGCGCCCAGCAATGTTATGACCAAAAAGGGTCCCAGAATGGCGGCGGACATCTTGCTGATGTTGCTGGTGTCCGCTGTTATGACTGTCACATCGCTGCTGACGATCGGCGGCAGCTCAGGGAAATCTCCGCTGTTGCAGAAGTCCCCAGTGCAGCAGGCAACGTTATACTTGGCAGCGTTCCGCTTGGTCGGTCCGTTAAGCTTGTTCAGAGAGTTCTGGTTGCAGATCAGTGGCAATTGATCCGGTGAGGTTGTGCAGCCCCGCCTCACGTTCTCCTGGCCATCGGCATCCCGTGTGCGCGATTTCCAGCACTGGAGAAAATATAAAAAGACCGTCGTCAATGTCATGGATTCGTGGCTTTAATAACATCTCTCACCTGAATGGCATTCTGGCATGTGTGGGACAGCTCTAAGGGATCGAGACATGGCGGATCGCACGAATAGCACTTGTATCTGTTTATAGACAAATGGTAATTAACAAAATGCGAAAGTAGGTAAATAATATTGCGAGTATGATTTCAAGCTACAAATAATCCCTCAAGCGTGGATTTTACCTTCTTTTCATGCGTCGCTTACTCTTAATGTGTCTCCTATTCAGAGACAAGCAGCGTGAGAAATGGGATTAGATTAAAATGGATTAGCGATAGGAACTTCTAGCCAATGATGAATATAACCAATATAACCAATGAATGCAAATCTTAATTAAATATGTATTTGTTTATGAAAGTCACCTGGGATGCGTTTGCACCGAGTTCTGTGGCACGGCTGGAAACTCCTTTCCATTCATATGAGCGGGCAGTTCCATGTCTATTTCCTGATTCTCTTCCAGCAAGCGCTCACTGATTTCAGCTGCAAGACAACAGGAAGATGTTACACATACACGGAAACACTCTCTCTATCTCACTCTCTCGCGTACACACACCACACACAAAGTTCTGTATACGCAAGGCGCATCTGTGTGAGTTCGTGCGGATGTGTGCGCGAGTAAATCATTAAGTAAATGCACTTTTATGCTTCGTACGCCCACGAAAGCATACAATCCCGTTTATATAATGCCATTTCCCAGACGGAGTATGTTAATTTTTCGCTCATTTGAATGCAACCAACATATTTTCAGCTGCCGCATAGACATATACGCAGCACAATCGGTCGGAACAGTAGCATATGAAAACAAATCAGGGCTGTCCAAAAACACACAATAGCCATCGCCGTAGGCACTTTTTCAAACACTTTGTAGGAGCTGCAGAAGCGCCCGTATGGGCGGTCTATGATATGCTCCCGATAGCTGACACATCCAGCTAATACGCGAAACCGAATTCAACGTACCTCGTGCATTTTTGCATATCAAAACCGACAATAGAAAAATGAAAAATAAATTGGACTCCATTGCTCCATTCCGTTTTTGGGGTGGTGTGACCAAAGGTTGCCGAAAAGTGTGACCACACAATTATCGAATACATCAACAAGGTTCTAATGCTGGTTTTGTTTAAATTTACCTCTGAGAATATGATGCATTGGAAACTGTCAATTTTCTGATCATTTCATGCCAATACACCAATAATATAGTTTTAATATTTTGATTCAAAATATACCAAAGCTACCAGAAATTCCGTTGGTCAAATATACCAAACAGGGATTTTTTTGCGCCAAACAAATACTGCATTCAAAAATATTCCAAAGAGCCACAGCACAGTGTGCTGGTATTTAAATGGTATTTCTCTAAACTGAAACGGATGGTATTTTTATCGTTATCGTCACGGTCACGCTGGAAAGAGACCACACACACACACACACATACACGTGAGCCGGGTCCAGCCGAATCGAAATAGTTTCTAGAACGTCAGCCAAACTATTGAAAAAAGGGATTGAGCGTAGCAAAATTGTGTTTAATTTTGATCAACTAAACGCATATTGGATTAACTGCAAGGTAAGTTCTGTTTCTTATTCAAGAGGTTGTCCAGAGAGAAAGAACCTAAAGTGGGTCTGCAATGGTCGATGCAGATTTGTTGTTGCACATCCAATACATTGGAAGGCCTGGCACCTACCTATGGTTGTAGGCCTATGTATGTACATATATTCAGGACCGTCGATGGCTCCTTACATACATATGATTTCTTCGCCGACTAGTATAGGCAGGCGCTTCTTCAATATCAAGTTTAGTCTGACCGGTTTCACATTACTACTTTCATTAGAGAAAATCAATTAGTTTTACTGTTTATCGATCAAACAAGAGTTTTCATTTCATCCCACTCCACTCCGAACATGTGTTTGGTCACGTAACTGCTATAATTTTCCTAGTTTTCCTCGGGGGCTGGAAAGATATACACGAACATGTGTAATTGTTCATGTGAGAAGATTCTCCTATTTCCTTAGCTCCCTTCCAGACTGGTGTCTATATATGGATACATGTTACATTATTATCATTGGTACATATGTATGTAGCTACGGGTGTGGGTGCATTTAGTATGGCTGCGCAACAAATCACACTATGTATATGGGATACATAAAGAACCTCGCCAACAGTAAAGGCAAATACAAACAATTGGGGGCAAGTGGTTTTTTCGCTTATCAAGAACAGAGCCCCTCTCTGCGCAGCTCCTCCACGATGCTATTCTCTCTGTGCCGACCGACCCCAACAGCCGGCATTTCGTGTAGCTCTCGTCTCATTCCTAAATTCTCGCTCGCCGCGCAAGCACCGTAATAAACACACACACACTAGTGAGCGCGTAGAGGTGCAGAGGGAGAGGGATTTAAGAATTGAAACTACGCAGTTTGTTTATTTATTGCTTAGCAAATAAATTACGCGTGGGCCAGCACGCTGCTTACATAATTCGATTCTGTGTTTCGCCGCCGACTACTACCACTACTGTAAAAGTTACCAATACACAGTAGGGCCGGCAAAATTTGGCAAAACGACCTTACTGCGTCATTAAATTAAAATTTCTATGATTAACTTTAGCTGCTGATTAGAATTTCGTGATACCTATATTTATATGGGTGAGATTTAATTTTGTTGAAAGGGGGGCAGGTTAAGACCTAGGACAATTGTAGGTGAAAATCTTAAGAGCCTGAAATACATACATATGCACCGCTAACCGCTAGTTTCCGTTATCAGTGTGGAAAGTTTTCACTACCTTCCAATACTTCCACTGGCATTGCATCAGCCGTTCTTAATTGTTTTCGTTCCCCTTATTCTCTTTCCAGAAGCACAGCTTGACTTGACGCTCTTTCAAACGCATTTTCAACGGAAAAACAAAGTGTCAAGTGTTTTAAGTAATAATATATCCTAAAAAATACAGCCCACCCCCAAAATCAAATTTTATAAAATACCCAGAAATTAATATTTGTGTAAAAAATAATCAAGTGCAAGTGAGAAGGGAGCGATCATAGATCCAAGAGAGCCGTTGTGTAGTGATTGTCAGACCAGAGCGCTATGGCGACTGCCGCCGGCTCACGTAATAAACACTCAAAGCGCCATAATGAAGAGCGTGCCGACATAACCAAGGACGAGTTCGAGGCCATTCGCGAGGCGCTCAGCAAGGAGGAGTTCCGCAAACTGTTCTTCGAATATGTCGAGGAGATCCAGGACCCGGAAAACCGCAAGATCTACGAGCAGGAAATCACCCAGCTGGAAAAGGAGCGGGGCGTTGATGTTAAATTCGTACACCCCAAGCCGGGATTTGTCGTGAAGACGTCCATTGACGGTGAGTTGAAATGCTTCATCAACATTGCCAGTTCGCCGGAAGTCGCCCGGCCCAACAGCGTGGCGGACACGAATCCGGAGACGGGAAGTCGTGGCCTAAGCTGGTCCATACCCATGGCGCAGACGGGGGGACGGGACGACTGCGATGCAAAGAACAACCACTGCAAGGTCTTTGATGTGGTCTTCCATCCGGATGCCCTGCATCTGGCCACCCGCGACTCTCAGTTTCGAAAAGCTTTGATCGACACAGCGCTGGACGCAGTGGAGCGCGAGTTCGAGGTCGCCCTGGACCGTGCCAATCTGAAGTATCCCAAGCTGGACTACAAGGGCATAGCCCGACCAACTGTGATACGCAAGCTGGCCGCCGATCCCACACTGGAGGAGCAGGAACCGCATCCCCTCGAGCACATGTACCCCACGAAGCCACCCGCCTCCAATTCAGAGCCGAAAATTATACCCATGAAAACAAAGGCGACACCTGTGCCAGAGTTCACTGTGCCCAAGTATTCCATCATGCAGAGCCACGACGTGGACCTGTCCGAGTACACCGATGAGCTCGATGCCAAGCTGCATGTGACTATGCCGCGCTCCCTTGTCGTGGAGATTGAGCTGCCCCTGCTCCGATCCACCGCCGACTGCCAGCTGGATGTCACCGCCAAGTCCGTCTACCTGTTGAGCGAACGACTGGGCGCCAAGTATCGACTCAAGGTGGATCTGCCCTTTACTGTTGACGACAAGGCTGGCAATGCCCGTTTCGATACGGAGAAGCGTCGCCTCAGCATCACCTTGCCCGTGGTGCGCAAGAGTGTTAATCAGCAGCGCCAGATGCACGATACACTGCGCTACCTCAGCCGCGAGGACAGCGGCGTGGAGCTGCATTCCAACAGTGAGTCCCCCGTGGAGGAGGATGATGGGGCCGATGGGGACATGCCGGATACCCTCGAAATAGGTAGGTTAAACGCTCGAGCAGCTCTCTACCCGATCCGTCGCTCATCCAATCTCATCTCCAATCATTCACAGCAACAGCCACGCCCCCTGATCCGCCTGCCCTGGCACAGAGTACGTTCTTAGATGATTCCGTGTACTATCAACTGCCCAAATTCGTCTGCAATGTGCTGGACAATGCCATGGCCTTTGTTCTGGACGTGCCCCACGTCCAGCCGGATTCCATCGTGACATTGAAAACGCAGCGGAGCGTATCCTTGAAGTTTGCCACCATCGGCAGTGGCTACTATCCCACACACTATGGCTTCTACATGGAGCTGCCGTCCCCGGATATGGAGGAGTACGTGGAGGATCACAGCATCGAAAGCATCGAAGCGGAGGCCTGGGACAACAATGTGATAATGAAGCTGTTCCTGGGTGCCGAGAGCAAGGCCCCACCGAGCTATCTGGCCGGTCTGCATGCCAACGATCTCAAAGAGTATCAGGTCTATGGACACTACAAGCCAAAGACCGATCAAAATAATGATTGCGAGCCCAATCCACCCAGGGACATTCAGGTCGTGCGCACGGATGATGCTGTGGTGATCACCGTACGCCCACCACAGGGCATCAACACCACGGAGGAGGATGAGGAGCAGCAGCAGCAGAAAAAGCCAAGCAAAAAACAACGCAAGCGAAACAAGAAGCAGCGCTCCTACTCGGAGTCGGCATGTGAGGACATGCTCGTACAGCAGAACGATCCGCTGGGTGGCAAGAAGGATGCCACCACACCCATTATGCCGCAGCGCAAGCAGCGCAGCTACTCGGAGTGCAACGACAGCACCATGGGCAGCGGGAATGCCAATAGGGGCATTCTCAAGCGGTTCAGTCGCTACGGTCCGAGGCCCTCAATGTCGGACAGCTGTTCCTCCATAGATGACTGTGGCTTCTCCTCCCACTCGTGCTCTGTGGATGCCTCGGGCTCTCTGTTTTCGCAATCCTTCAGTGGCATTCCCGAGGAGGATCAGGCCGAGGCAGGCCTATCGGAGAGCTGCAAGAAGACTGTTAGATTTAATGACCAAATCATGAAGCAAGTGTTCAGGTGAGTTCTAACAATAAATAACTATGTACAATAATTTGCAATAATTTATGTGTGTTTTTCCACAGACACGACTCCAGCATTCTCGGTCAGCGCAAGAAGAACCAGAAGCGTCGCAATTGCAAATTGCGTGCCGAGCAGCGTCGCCTCAGCGAGGGCGATTCGGCGGATTACGAGGAAACCCGTGGCACTGCCCTCAAGGTAAGATTAACGCAGACTGGTCTGATCCCATCTCGTTAATTAGAGCTTGTTACGGCTGTTAATTCAATTAGTGTCCATCAGCGAAATGTCGCTGTTTGTCCAGACGCCAAATATTTATTCAGCTCGATTTGTGGATTGAAATGGAGCCAAAGTTCAAACGGATTTCACACTCAAATTTCATCTGGCCGAACTAATTATTGTCTTTCTTTTTTGTTGTTTAACCAGCAGCAAGGGGAACCATCATCATGCAACGGTAGCAACAAACTGCACGATAGCGGACTGGATCTGACTGGAACTGCAGCTGCCACCCACCGCAACGAAAGCAACTCAAAACCCTATGCCACTCGTCAGGAGGAAGTCGATGCTGATGCCAAGAATGATGCCATGATGTTTGAAATGGATGATGAAGACGATGATGAGATGTAAAGAAAGAGACGAAAGAGGCGTATTTTTTTTTTTTTGAGTTTTTACGATGCATCATAATAATTGAAAGACATTTTATTTTCAATTTCATATTTATTATTCTAATTTGTTGGATATTTCTGCCCAAACTGCTCAAAGTCAGAAATCCAAAAATAACGAAAATACCTTAAAACATACACAAATTGTTATAAATTTGGTTAACTATTGAAATGAAATTGTTTAATTGTAGCATTAAATCATAATCAAAAGTGAAGCACACACAGTTGAATAATTATAAACATTTACTATACCTATTACATGCACATATTCATGGCCTAGAAGGAACGATGGAGTGAACTTGTTTAAAAAATGATCTTTCTTTGATTTCCGCAGCAGGTTGAGGCATTATTTAATCACATTACATACATACATACTATTTCAACATTTATTCAAGAACACAACAAAACAATCACAAAAAATTATGCTTAAATATCAATAGTTAACAAATTCCTCTAGTATTATAGACACACACACACAAGAGCAACACGACCCCACAAGTAGTGTCTAAGCCATTTTAAATGTGTAGGAAATCTGGCTAAAAAAGAATTAATGTAATTTTAACTTTTTTAAGCGTGCAAAAAGTTACAAAATATACGAGTACTGTATGTGTCGGATCGTAAGATTATTCTCAGTGTATTTCGGTCAATTAAATGTGCATGAAGAACTGTGTGCTGGCTGCTTTCTGTGTATGTCCGTTATTCGTGTCGCTTACCTATTCTATTGCTGTGCCGCTGTTGGTTGAGACTCGCTCAGAAAATGATCGTAGTAGCGATATTTATATCCCTGCAAGGGAACCAGAAAGAGAGCCAGTGAAGGGTAAACCACACCGTCAAATATATGTACAAGCAACTCGATAATTGCGTGAATTGGCTTTGATGAAATGTCTGATAAAACCCGTGAAATTCATACAATTAATAAAATATGACGACATATAAATTTCTCAGAAATTCTCCTCGAGCAGCCTGCGAATGTGTCCAATCTGCTGGACATCGCGTCGCTTCACCTCCAGCACAAAACGCACGGGGCAGTCGAGGGAGTCGCACTGTAGGTTGCCCGCACGCCCGCAGCAGGACTGGCAGATCTGCTGCGTCAGCTGGTAGCCACGCTCCAGGCGAGCCACCTTGTCGGACAGCGTGACAACGCATTTGGTGGCGTTCCTCAGGCAGTCGGGACAAATGCCGGCCTTGGTCTGGCGGCCGCAATCGATCACACAGCTGGTGGTGGAGAAATACTGGGAGATGGTGGACTTGGCGCCCCCACCGCTGGCCAACTCATTGGCCGTGGCCAGGGCGGGCATCATGAGGAGCTTGCGCGGCAGACTGGTAAACCAATCGTTGACATCGGCTCCCACCAGCAGCAGGCAGCGGTTCAGGGGCGGAATAATGGCCTTGGTGATGTAATAGATGGCATTGATCTTGTGTCCCTCGTTGGCCAGAATTTCATGGGGACTGCGCACTAGTCTGATGAGCTGCACGCCCGGCGGCCCGTTGATAATGATGAAGGGCACGCGCTCGCCGCGTCGCGGTATGCGCCTGGGATCCTTCTGCATCCACTTTCTGTGTTTGTGATTGGTTTAGGAAATTGTTTCATGCAGCAATAAAAGCAGCAGCTTCTACTCACCGCGTTAGCTGCAGGGCGGGCACACAGGCCGTGGGCTTGTAGCCATTGAGACCGCGGAACTCCTTGGCGAAGATGAGGTCCTGCAGGTTGGCCCGTCCGGAGAGCAGTTTGGTGAACTGACGGCAGACGTACTGCTTCACCTGGCTAACGTCCGCCGTCTCGAAGAGCAGCCGGAGCACTTTCTCCAGCATCTTGGCCACTGCCGGACAGCCGTCTCTACGCACCGTCTCAATGCCCTTGGCCTCGTAGACGGGCTGCGCCTGATCGGCCGTCTCGTACATGTAGCCGACGTAGCGCTTCTTGGTCTGGAGCAGGCAGGGCTGGTAGACCTTCTCCAGCTTCAGCTTCACGGGCTGGGGACTCATCTCGGTGACGGCCTGGGCTATCTCCTCGCCTATCCGGAATGCCTCTGCCCGATTGCGGCCTGGCACCAGGACAAACATCGAATCCGTGTCGCCGTACACCACGCGCACCTTCCACTCCTCGTTGGCCTCCACCAGCTTAATGGCACGCTCCAGAGTCTCGCGGCCCTTGGAAACGACCGAGTCGCCCACCTCCACGGCCGGCATGCGGCCGCTGAAGTTGGCCGCCGTGTAGCCGTAGGTGACATTGGCCATCAGCTTGAGACCCAGCTGGCGGGAGTGCAGAATCCGCTGGAGGGCAGAGTTATCCTTGTGAAGCTTCATCGACTGCTTGACCATCAGGCGTGTGTCCAGGATCTCGCTTAGCATGCGCGGCAGAATGCCCTCCCTCACCTCACGCTTCACAAACACCACGCCGCAAGGCGACACCGTGACCAGATCGTGCTCCAGCAGTTTCTGCAGCATTTGGCGGGACACGCGTAGCTGGGAGGCTCCAAACTCGAAGGGCGAGCTGCCACCTAGATGCTCCACCCGGCCCAGGCAGGTGGAGAAGCAGTAGTTGTAGGCAATAATCATGCTGGGGTAGAGACTCTGAAAGTCGAGCACAATCAGCGGATCGGCGTAGAAGCGGGACTGCGGCTCCAGGATCAGCGCCAGATACTCGGGCGCCCGCATGTGCGCCCGCTGCTGGACGCTCGGCGAGAGCGGCACCACGTTCTTGGGCTTGGCAATTCTGAAAAGAGGCCGATAGGAAGATTCCCAAAGGACACTTAACTCCGCGTTGACTCACCTGAGCATCATGCTCTCGACTCGAAACTGGGATCCTCGCGACAGAACCTCGTAGAACTGGATGCCAATGAGCTTGGCCATTTCGCTGGTGCGTCCCAGCAGATCCAACTGATCGAGCAGCGCCAGAGTACCTCTGACGCGCTCCAGATGGTACTCCAGCACGATCCAGCGGGTGCAGGGTGAGGCGAACCACTCGGTGAGCGTCCTGGGGCAGTGCCAGGGACAGCGCTTGTGCAGGATGTGGTACATTACGTTCTCGAAGGTGTACGAGGTGAGGGCAATCTCGGAGCGCATCAGCCGCCACACGTCCAGCAGTATGCGGCCGCAGAGCTTCATCTCCACGTCCAGGTCGGTGAACTGCTCGCGATCCTCGTCGACAAAGTCGCGCACCTTCTGTGTGGGCACGCGCGACAGCAGGGGGGCTATGTTAAAGCACAGATGCTTTGCCCGATCGATCACGTAGCCCCAGGAGGCCATTTCGATCTCGTAGCCGGCATAGATGTCGGCGTCCCAGCGGGCGCACAGGGCCAACAGAGCCTCCATGGCCTCTGCCTCATTGGATACCACCTGAACATCAATGTCCTTGTCCAGGCCGTGTATTAGTCCCTCGCTGAGCAGATCCTGGGCATGGTTAACCATAATGTAGCCACAGGACTTGCTGGGCAGCGACCCCTCCGCATCCGCATCCGGCAGGCTGTGCTCGATGGCATAGAACAGGCAGCGGATCTCGTCGTGCATCGGATCGGGCTGCAGCTCCCCGCGCGTCGCCACAAACACCTCCAGCGTCATTATGGTCAAATAGTTGCACTCAATGTCCGCCTTGGCTTGCTGCAGGTTCTCCAGATTCACCTTGAAGCCAAACGTGTTGTCCAGCGTGGCGTGGCTCAAGCCGAAGCTGAGCTCGTGGTGCCCCTCCTGCTGGGGGGCGTCCAGCTGCCGCAGGAAGGAGGTACGATCCAGTTCCGCCTGTGCGGCACTGCTAGACACGCTGCTCTGACTGCTGCCTCCAGCGCCCTGCTGGGGCTCCTCTGTTTCGTCCAAGGATGCCTTAAAGTTGAGTTTGGTTCGGCGTGTGGAACGCGAGGCCTTCTGGGCCTTGCTGCTTATGGGCGTTGCTTTTGCGTTTGCCTGGGACATTGGTGTGAGGCTGAGGCTACAATCCACATCCTCCTCGCTGTCAGCGTCGCCTCCATCGTTCTGCAGCATCATGGTGATCTTCTGGCGCTTCACCTTGATCGGACTGTCGACATCGTTACCTCTCTCTGGCTCTTCCCGCTGCCGCAGCAGCTCCCTGGCCTTCAGCCAGATCTTGGCCTCCTGACGACTGGGCGCACGTTGTGCCGGCTCAATGGCAATCGTCTGGCCACTGCTGAAGTACTCCCGGATGCGCTGCTCGCCTCGATGACGCTGCAGCATGGCCGGGCCGCCGATGGCAATGAGCTGCTGACGACGCCAGGCAGCCAAGCCCTTGTCGTTGCCCAGGACGCTTTGGAAGGGATCACAGTCGTTGAGCTTATTGCCGGGAATGTGGAGGACCAGGAATCCCACCTCGGTTACCTTGCTCACATCGGCCGGATTGCTGTAGAAGGGCTGCTGGAACTCGTGTTCGAGTATGTCCAGCTTACGGCAGCCGCGTACCACTTCATCGTAGGTGGGTGGCAGCTCCAAGGGAGCAATGACGAAGGCATCATCAGCCTTTGGCGTGGCAGGTGCAAGAGCAGGAGCAGGCTGGGGACTGTCGATGAGATCACTAAACACCGACGGACTGTTGACGATCAGTGAGTGCTCATAGAAGCTCCTCATTAGCTCCGGTGTGTGGCTCTCGTTGCTCCTGGGACTCAGCTGTGGAGTGGTCTGGCCCTCGACTCGTTCGGCAGGCAGAGGAGTTCCTGTGGTTGGCGTCGCCTGGTGCTGTTTGGTCAACACCTCCGAGCGGAAACTCCTTCGCAAACGCCTCAGATTCGGTGTCTTTCGCAGTTTGGTGAACATTTGATCGCCTTCAGTATCGGATTCGATCGCCTCATCATCGCTAACTGGCAGATTGGTCGCCTCGCTGGGTTTCGCTTCTTGATCTGGCATTTCTTCAGGAACAGCCTCCGCCTCCTTAATTTGCTGAAGATTCACATTTTGGGCTTCTGAATTGATTTCTTTTCGAATACTTTTACGTATTATCCGACTGGGCGTAACTAAATCTGTACAGGATTCAGCTTGGACTTTCTTCGACTTTTGGGATCTCCCCCTGCTGGCCTCCGGTCCCAAAGGACTCTCCTTCTCAGCCTGATGGCGCGCACTACGACGTGGCATTTTCAGCACTTCCTCAGCATCGACAGCTGTTTCGAACAGATCCGTGAGCCTGGGAATTTTCACTCGCGGCGTCAGGGAGCAGATGAGGTGAGTCTTGTCCAGATTGCGGCTGAGTCTCCTGGTACTGCGCCGTGGAGTGGAGCTAACAAAGAAAACGTAAAACTTAATTGACCGCCCAAAGGGAAGAAGGCAACTGGTTTCCCTACTCGTTCTGCAACAGGACGAAACTGTTTGACGACTCCTCGACACTTTTGCGGCGCAGCTCCGTCATGGCCAGCTTCTTGCGCAGCGACAGCTCAGCCCTAAAAGAGAAAGAATAAGGAACAGACTGTCCAAAAGTATCTGGCTGTTGGCATACCCTTGTGTGCCCGGATGTTGGTCGAGCTGCAGACTAAGTCGAGGGTTCATGGCTGTCCCTGTCCCTGTCGCTTCCACATCTTGTGCTGCTAGATATGTGGGGCAAATTAGAGGCACATACCATCTACCCAGCTGTACTCACTCTTTGTGGAGCTTTTGCTGCCGATGGTGAGAGGCAGCGGGGCATATTTCTTGGCCGCACTGGATTTGGGTGTGCGTGGAGACCTCAACAGGCTGTCGCTTTTAGGTGTCGTGGGTGTCTTGGGTGGACTTCCGTTCGCCTTCGCCTTGCCTCTCAACTTTTTCGGTGTGCGCTGGTGATCATCCGAGCCATCGATCTGCGGCAGCTTTGATTTGGGATCTAGTTCCTCCTGTCCTTTCGCTGCAGGTTGACTTTGAGTTAGCTTGAGCAACAGCTCATCGATGTCGTCCAGGGCGGTGGAGAAGTCGTGCCTGCTCCCTGGGTTCGTTTCCTCCTCAGAGTCACAGTCTTCATCGGATGCCAAGTGCGGACCGACAGCAGCTGCGGCCGTCTCCTTGTCCAACAGCTCTGGAGTTAGTTCAACTAAACGAACAGCATGAAATAAAATTATTCTGTGACAGTGACCAACTGGCGCATTTACAGTGTTTGTGTTGCTGCGACAGGGGCGCCAACGAACTGTCCAAATCAATGCGCGATTCATTCGCACTCTGCTCCTCCAGCTGTTGCAGGACGTCAAGCAGTTCCAGGTCTTCTTCCCTCACTGAAGCAGAGGTAAGAAAATGATAGCTTGCTAAGAGATTGATAGTTTCTGGTTTACCTACAGGTGGCATCGTGTGGCACAGCTCCATGGGGTTGGGTCAGGCTCAAGACAAGCTCCTCATCCACCAGCGTTTCATCCATGTAGGCAGACTCGTCCTTTTCTGCAAAGGAAGCGCCAGCAAGGCTGACATTGCTGCTGCTCGCTATATGATTCTGGATAAACGATGCGTTGACCAGCAGCTGCTGCTGATCCTGCGAGCATTCCTCTGGATAAACGGCATTGGCCATCAGTTTTTGCAGGTTGAATGTGCGTCGCTGCTCCTTGCTGCTGGGCGGCAAAGTGGTCTGTATGGTGGCATTGCCGAGATGCGTCTGATCCGACAGTGTTTGGTCGGAGGACGTCGACTGCTCCAGGGTGAGCAGTTTGCTCTCGAGAGCCGTGCGGTAGAAAACATCACTCTCGGCGACTTCCACATGATGTCGTGGCTGCGTGGGCGGCAATTGCAGGACTGGAATCTAAAGCAGCACATGCCAGATAAATCATTTTCATACATTAACGAGGAGCAGTAACCAAGATCCTACCGCATTGAGTTTCTGCTCATCGGCTGCTGCAGCGTAGCTTTGGGCCAGCTTTTGCCGTCGGATATTCTCGTCATTCCAGATGGCCTCAATGCCGGGATTTGTGTGACTGCCCTTGCCCTTGGCGACCAGTTGGAAGCGATTCAGTATAAAGTTCGAACTGACGTCAACTTCCAAGGAGCTGCAGGCCATCTTCTTAACGCTGCAGGTCTCCAGCAGCTGTTCGGGCTTCACATTCGGATATGGAATCACTGAAAATGTATTCGAATTTGGCTAAAGGGCCTACGAAAACAGTCTGGCTAGCACTAGCTTGCCTTCATCCTCATGGCTACGACGGAACTTGAGCACCTCCATGGGTACATGCAGATAGCTCATCCCATACAGATTGTAGTCGATCATGAACTGTAGTATGTAGGGCACATGGGACTCGTGTGGATTGAAGTTCTTGCTGAGTATGGCCCCGCTCTGGAGAAGGTTGGCGGCGCGTCGCACGAAGCGTGGATTGAACATATATATTTTGAGAAACTGATGTTCCACACGGTGGTAGCCATAGAACGGTCTGAAAAGTAAGACATGAGTAAGATTTGTTCCGTGAATGGATGATCCGATCCGCTTCACTCACATGCCCTTCACCAACTGGATCTTGAATACGTGCTGCGCATTGGCGCTGCCCTGTCCTAGTGATATATTAAGTGCCTTGTCCAGGTGCATGGCAATCTGTAGGATGCCCCGTTCCAAGGATTCAAAGTCCTTCTTATCGTATGGTATGTAGAAATAGGGAAACACGCCGTGCACATGCATGCAGGTTTTCTGTCCACTGGAATTAGCCCCAAATATGCGAATTATCGGCACCTGTTTACAAACAATTCAGTAGCAGTCAGAAGGAATCATAATATAATGAATACATTCAAGTTAAGGGACACCGACTCGTTTGATTTCCTTCCCGCGCAATTCCGAGTAGCAGGGATCCTGGCCAAACTGCGGCTTCTCCATATAAAAGTCGGCTATGACCAAGCGAATGGAATACACTCCGTCGATTCCGGGTGCTGCTGCCATTGCCGCGAGGATGAAATACGGAATTCAAGAAATAATATCCCGGCTCTTGTTTGTTGTGAAATTCTACGATAAGAAATACCATCTGACCCTCAGAAATATACCGTTCTATACCAAAAAATGTATTAAATATACCAAAATACCAAAAGTTAATAATGAGCTTAATACCCTTTTTACACTTCCGCATCATTGTGGGAGGTGCGGAAAAATGATGCGAGGCTTTTACATCAAAGCCGCATCTTTGTCGAAGCATCTGTCAGCTGGTCTGCCTACTATTAATGTAAACAAACTCGGTATGCAAGAAGAAATGAATATGAAATTTAAAGAAATTACCAATTGCCATCCTTCCGCTCCGCCAAGAAGACTTCAGAAAACAAATGTACGCACGAACAATTTCCTAAACATTTTCAAATCTACACTCGAGCAAATAGCATTCGCCAAAATGCAGCAGCCATTTGTGTTTATTTGTGGTATCTTATCTTCGGGGAATATTATAATGATCGGGGCTGATCTGTAAGTAAAGATACATACACATAAGTATTATATGTGGCTAATAAAATCCTTCTTTCCATCAAGATTTGTGTACGATGGCGGACTATCCTTTCTCATTCTTTCCAATGCCATTTTAACCGACAGCAGTGCACAACTTAGATAGGCTGCAATTAGCAGGGGGGTAGATGATTGAATTAATATCATTAGCAGGTGTTCCTGCGATGACCGCATACCTGTAAATGGCACCACCATGACCGGAACAAAGAGCCAGTCGCCATTGATCATCAACACAACGCCCAGGTACACCATGAGGTACAAGAAGAATCCACAGGTTATCATCCATGGCACGAAGAGCTTATACTTTTCCTTCATTACGAAAAACCCCCAGAAATGTTATCAATGGAAGATAAGGACAAATTTTACGTACATTTATGGCACCAATTACTAGGCATATGCTTCCCATTATTTGCAGAGCCGATGCATGTAGACCCAGCTCGTTCGATCCATCTGCAAAGTGTATTTGATATGAGATAGCTCGTTTGAATTCGATTCGATTTTAATACATTGCCAGAAATAGTCATCCGCTAGAACCAAGTAGACAATTGCAAAGACCACCGACAGCACTCCAGTGAGGATAATGCCGTTTTTGCTGTCCAATTGAAACATTATTTGATTTTAGTTTTCTTTCTTGCGTGGGCTACCCTTTTGGTTGAACGACTATGTCACAATTAAATGTGAAATATTTTGACAAGCGGAGCTTTTTCTTCATTATCTTATCAAATACCTGAAACGGCACTCTTTCCCTGTCTGAAATATAACATACATATGTATTACATGTACATATAGATACAAAGAGATAGAGAAACCGCACTTTGTATGGCCAATATTTCTATTTTATTGCATTACACATGTACATACATATATATGAACAAAATTGCAGTTAATATAGAATTTTCTGAGTAAAGCTACAATCGTCTCAGCTAGGGCATAAAGTTAAAAATATATGTGTACAGATAGAGTTCAGTTTGCTCAGCCGCACCATTTATTTGCGTTCGATTCCAAGACATAATCTAGTGACGACACGTTCAGCGCTGCCGATTAGATTTATATTTACGATTGATATGTACATATGTACAAACATATTCTTATAGGCATTATATGTGGCTCATAACATCCTTCTTTCCCTCAATATTTGTGTACGATGGCGGACTATCCTTTCTCATTCTTTCCAATGCCTTTTGAACCGAAAACAGGGCATAACTTAGATAGGCTGCAAATAACAGGGGGATAAATAGACGATTGAATTGAAATCTGTAGCAGGTTTTTGTATAACCACATACCTGTAAATGGCACCACCATTACCGGAACAAAGAGCCACCAGGCATCATGGACCATCAACACAATCGCCAGGTACACCATGAGGTACAAGAAGAATACACAGGTTATCATCCATGGCACGAAGAGCATATACTTTTCCTTCATTTAGAAAAACACACAGGGAGATTATCAATTGAAGCCTGCAGCTGTAGGCATACTTTTACGTACCTTAATGGCACCAATTACTAGGCATATGCTTGCCAGTATTTGTAGAGCCGAGACATGGATACCCAGCTCAAACGATCCATCTGCAAAGTGTATTTGATATGAGATAGCTCGGTTGAATTCGATTCGATTTTAATACATCGCCAGAAATAGTCATCCGCTAGAACCAAGTAGGTAATTGCAAAGGCCACCGACAGCACTCCTGTGAGGATAATGCCGTTTTTGCTATCCAATTGAATCATTCTGTCGATTTCAGTGCGTGGGTTCCTACTACCTTTTGGTAGAAAGACTATTTCACAAATAAATGTGAATGTGATATTTCGACCAGGGGAGCTTTTTCCCCATTATCTTATCAGCTAGCTACCTACGTCACTTATATGTATATAACATACATATATATGTACATAGGTGCATACATTTATACAGATATACTCCCTGAGTAATAAAGAGAACCCGCATTTTGTAGGGCCAATATTTTGATTTTATTGCATTACAATGGCTTGGAGATTGCGCATTGAATATAGGGAGGTGGAAGGAGGCATCTAGAATCCTATAGAGAATTATACCAAAATATAAATACAAAATTTGATAGATATTGTTTGAGCATCCATCTACCTTTGTGGCACCAAATAGCAGGCATATGTAACTCAGGATGTGCAGAGTGATAATACTCCTGAAAGGATAGTTCCGATTTTTGCGTCCCGTTTCCACATATTCCGGGCTCGATATGCCACTCAGTTTGTATTGTAACAAAGTTCGAAAGTCGTACAAGTCGTAACTTATATTTCAATGAGAAACCAGCGCCCTTGATGAATTGGTGTATAAATAATTTTTATTGAAAGTTTTTCTTCTTATTGCTTCAGCGTCATTAAGCCAGCAAGCCGACCCCATTATCCTCATCTTCCTTTCAGCAGGCGGGCAATGGCGGCAGGCTTATAAAAATGTTTCGGCTCTTTGGTTTGACCTTACAATGGATTTAGGTTTAGGTTTAATATAGATTTGATTATTGTTGAATAATGCAATGGAATTGATTAGCTAACAAATCGATTGGTGGCGAATGGTGCGAAAAGTTTGTTAATTGTAAAATTTGTAACATGCATTTTATTCGTTTTGATTCTTTTTTTTTTTTAACTAGAGTTACTTTTAAGTATAAAATTGTAATGCAATATCGCATCGCATCGCATTGCATGGCATTGCTTTCATATGTATTGATGTATGTATAATTATTCGATCTTCAGTTAACTCTTGATACTCAATAAACTTTAGCATATTTAATTTCATTTCACTTCGTTAAGTTAATTTCGAGCAGCCGTAATTCGTAATATCCGATTGATTTGAGTAAAGTTAGGCTTGATTAGGTTGGGTTTGGGGTTTTTTTTTTTGGATTAAGAAGTTAAGAACATTGTTGCCTTCTTTTCAAGTTAGTCAAGAGATATAAAAAATACGTAGATTATAACATTCGATTAGTACAATTTGGTATGTATAAATATATAAAAAGTACACAATGTGTAAATAAGACTAAGCTAAGTCGATAGAGGAGCACACGCACTCCCTTCCCTCGCATGCTCTTGTTCTGCACTGCTCTGCTCTTCCGAGCTCTTTTTATAATTTTTTCATTTTAATTTTTGTTTGTTTTTTTTTTTTTTTGGCAAAATCACAGGAGAATTAGAAATAATTAACATAAACTATGACACATGGCCGGGCTCAGGCGGCGGCTCAGCTGTGTCTGTGTGGGTGCATGTGTGGAAAGCCGGAAAAACGACGAGTTGGCGAGGCGCACCAACCTCTCTATCTCTCTTTACCGATTGGAAAGATCCTTTGGATGGGTTCAACCTTGCTTGCTTGCTTTATTTGCCTTCACTTTGAATGGAGTTTGTTTTTGTAATTGGTTTAAGTTTTAGTTTTGATTTGTTGAGGATTTTTAAGTTCATTAAGTGTATATTTGTATAATAAATTATGACTATATATATGCATGTATATGTATGTATGTATATAGATGTATACATTAGAGAAGTAAGTAGGAGGCGCATTATTTCACTTTCACTTTTCAACTTAAGAGTAACTGCTTGCTCGACTGACTGATTGATTAATTCGATTTACCGACTGACTTACTGAACTGGTTCATTAACAGCTTTATAACAATGCGAATCCCTGATCGCTGATCAACAACAAAAATTACATTATCATGGGAGTAATTGTGAAAAAAGGATGCATATATGCATGTACAAAAGAATAAATAAAACTGCATATAAAAATAATGATTCTCAGTAAGCCTATTAAACGTCAACAACCATCTTCTTGTGTATGTCCGTGTTTCCAACCACCGAGCAGAACTCGTCGAACGAGATCTTGCCATCGTCATCCTTGTCCGCGAAACCGATTGTCTTGTCCACGATCTGTTGCAGTTGCGTGTCCTTCAGATTGTTGCCCACCATCATTTTTAAAACCTGCAAAATTACAATATTTTGATTAAATTTATCATTTTAGTCTTGTTCTCGTTTCGTTTTTTTCTTCTTTCATTTAATGTAGAGATCGGTAATTGCTTGCCTGAAAAAGTTCACCGTTCGAAATGTATCCATCGTTGTCCATGTCGTAGATGCGGAAGGCGAAGCGCAGCTTCGACAGTTTATCACCCTTAACGCTGAACTGTGAGACGCCCTGGATGAACTCCTTAAAGTCCACCTCCCCGTTGCCATCAGCATCGAAAATGTCAATCACGCGCTGAACAAGCGGATTCTGTTGCAGCTCCGGCAGCGACATGAACTCATCCACACTTAATGCTCCCGAATTGTCCAGATCCAGTTTGCGGAAACGTTTGCCCAAACGTCGTATCTCATCGGCATCGACTGGCAAAAAGAAGAATTTTAAAAGTTATGGTCAGAGGTGATAATCTCCAAGGTGCATCCACTGCATGAGCACGAAGAATGCACATAATTCAACGTCTGAAAAGTGTTATTTTTAGATGCAGATTGTCTGTCTGAACATCATCAGAGATGAAACAATGTGTGACAAGAACAAGAACAACATGTAAGAACGCTTATAGACGATCCATTATGATTTCTTTTTACAGAAATGAGTAGAAAATTAACCAACTATATAAAAAAGAGATTCTTTATTATCATGCAAAAACTAAATCATGAAGAGATGGATCTGTGAGACAGGCTCCCTCTCTCAGGACACTGCGAAGGCTACGCAGACTTTTGCTGGATTTCTATTGTAAATTCAACTACGTTGCTCCACGTTTCGTTTGCATTCCACATAAGTATTCGATATATATACAGTGCCTATGCATACCTATATGCCATTCATATGTATGTATGTACGTATGTGCTGTTATTTGCATATTCGTAAACAGCTGCCATTCCGTTCAAATGACATTGACTGAAAAATCGTACTTACAATTGGAACACATTTCCATGGGCAGTGATGTTTCGTTTCCCTGCGAATAAAATTGTGGAGATTATTACAGAGAGCCATTTGGTTTGGGAAAGAACGCACTAAAATTCACAACTTTATTACAGCCGAAAGTGGGATGGTGGGGAGGGGGTGCCAAGAGAGTTGGTTTCTTTTTCTTTATTTTCCTTTAATTTAAGGAAGGAAAGCGGGACACTGCCTGCGGGGCTCGCAGTCTCCTTCTCACACTCCTCTGCCTCTTTATCATCGTTTCACTATGCCACCCCTCCATTCCATTCCCTTTTCGCCACTTGCTCTTGAACATGTATTTCGGTTGGTTGGCCGTTTTTATTACCATTTTGGTTTTGCCTTTTGTGGATTTCCTTGGGTGCTATGCTATCTATAGTACAACTAATTTTGAGATTTTGCACTGCTCTGCTTTCACTTGGTCCGCTATTATTTCGCTGTTTTCTATTATAATTCAATTCCTTGAAGTTGCCTGCACATTCTTGTGGGGTTTATTTGGCGCAGTATTATTATTTTGTTGTTGAATATTCAATTTTTTCTATTATTTGCAACGCAACACGACTCGTGTGATGGCGGATTTATCGAAAAAAAAATACCGTTCGGCCCTCAGAAACATACCGAAATATACCTTCTCATTTTCAGAACATTACGAGAATATACTGATGAAATTCATATATCTCGATTTCGATTTTCGGTTTAATATTACTGTCCGGCTCGGACTCTCAGCCCTGAACACATAATTTTAGCCGATTGAAAAATCAATTCTCTACAAGATTGGATAATTTTATTGACTTATTTTACTGAATTTCTTATAAAATATCTTAAAAGCCCGAAACATTTGCAAGGCGAACGGCCCGCCTATCGATGTATCGCAAAGCTATCATAACTTTAAATCGACTTTGGGTGTTTCGGTGCCGCCAGTTTGCAAATTGAAAATTTCTTCAAATTCCAATATTATATTTTATATAACCTACGCAAATCAGATGCTTACTACATCTTACCCGGCTTGTATTTTTACATATAAATAATTGACTTCCGCGAACTTGTTTAAAATTATGCTAAGCCCAAGTCATCAGAATTTGAATGGCTTTTGCGGTCAAACAGTTGCTAGGCTTCTCTTAGACGCGCTAGTGGGAGAGATGCACTGTGTACTGTGTATTTATCCAGCATAATCGTTAGACTAACCATTTTCCCACCCACTTTGCTGGTTTCCATTTCATTCCAGAGGCAGCAGCCCTAGCGAACAGTCCCGTCACGAGAAGAAGAAATCATGGCACAAGGCACCGGCATCATCTGCACAGAGGTTAACGGCCGCGGGGCGGTGGTCGAGGCGGAGCGACAGCGGCGGAGAGTGGCCATTGTCGGGGCGGGTCTGGTAAGTGTGATATGTACCTAAGATAAGATCTCTAGATGCTGTAAATGGGGCCACTTATCAGTGTCAGACCTCATCATAATCCCATTTTTGGAGAGCAAACTCTCTTATCAGGCTATAATTTTCGGCAGGTGGGTTCTTTGGCGGCACTAAACTTTGCCCGGATGGGCAACCACGTGGAATTGTACGAGTATCGCGAGGACATTCGGCGCGCTGCTCTCGTGCAAGGACGCAGCATTAATCTGGCCCTCTCCCAGCGGGGACGCAAGGCCCTGGCTGCTGTGGGCCTAGAGGAGCAGGTCCTGGCCACCGCCATACCCATGCGGGGACGAATGCTTCACGATGTGACCGGACGGACCAGTGTGGTGTTGTACGACCCGTGCACCCAGCAGTGTCTCTACTCCGTGGGTCGCAAGCAGCTCAACGAGGTGCTACTCAACGCCTGCGACAAGCTACCGAACATTCGGTGCCACTTTGAGCACAAGTTAACCAAAGCCAACATCAACGAGGGCGTCATGGAGTTCAAGCAGCCGCATCGCGAGGAGGTTGTCTCGGCCACAGCGGATCTCATTGTCGGCTGCGACGGAGCCTTTAGCAGCGTGCGGCAGCAGCTGGTCAAGCTGCCGGGCTTCAACTACTCGCAGGAGTACATCGAAACTGGCTACCTGGAGCTGTGCATCCCCGCCAAGGCGGGAGAGTTCCAGATGCCGGCCAACTATCTGCACATCTGGCCGCGCAACTCTTTCATGATGATTGCCCTGCCCAACCAGGACAAGTCGTTCACGGTGACACTGTCGATGCCGTTCAAGATCTTCGCCAGCATCCAGAGCCGGGAGCAGCTGTTGGCCTTCTTCAGGCAGCACTACAGAGACGCTCTACCTCTGATTGGCGAGGAACAGCTAATCAAGGACTTCTTCAAGATGCGGCCCCAGCACCTGGTGTCCATCAAGTGCAAGCCGTATCATTATGAAGACAAAGCGCTGATCCTCGGCGACGCGGCCCATGCAATGGTACCGTACTACGGCCAGGGAATGAACGCCGGCATGGAAGATGTCACCCTGCTGACCTCCATTCTGGGCCAGCAGCTGCCGCTGGACGAGGCCCTGGCCCAGTTCACCGAGAAACGCTGGAACGATGCCTTTGCCATTTGCGATCTGGCGATGTACAACTATGTGGAGGTGGGTTAAATGCTTACCTTGGCCTTTCGTGGGTATACATGTATATAAGCTCTTCCATTTGTTCCGCTTGCAGATGCGAGATCTCACCAAGCGCTGGTCATTCCGCTGCCGAAAGTGGCTGGACACACTGCTGTTCCGACTGTTCCCTGGCTGGATTCCACTCTACAACAGTGTCTCCTTCTCGAGCATGCCGTATAGTCAGTGCATTGCCAATCGCAAGTGGCAGGATCAGTTGCTAAAGCGCATTTTCGGCGGCACCTTCCTTGCCGCTATCCTGGCTGGCTCTGCGTTTCTGGTACAGCGTTTTCTTTGACCTTGGACAATAATGCAATAAACAAAATTGATTTTGTTAATATTTTATATTTATATTTACCCTCATAAGTATGCTCTGAGAACACTCGAAAAGAAGCTGCTTCAAATACATACATACATACATACAATTTGCGTTTGCATCGAATTGATTTCCTAACCGGTTTCAAAGGAAAATATTTTTTAGATTCTCTCGGTTCTTTACCATCACCGTCAGTTACAGTTAAAAGTCTTATAATTCGATGTTAAACCTCATTCAAATTAAGCATTAAAACTATATATGTAAATGATTAGAAGAGTTTTGGTTTTATTATCTATACGAACATAAAGCTATATCCATATTGTGCCGACTGACAGACATCAGGACATGGACAGATTGTCTTGCTTTTCATTCATTCCTTTCTTTATCAATCAATTTTTATGGGATAATCCATACGTTTCTAAAAGGAATTAAATCCGAAAAAGATAGGGTAAAATAACACCGTTGAAACCTCAGAATTCCAAGGAAACCGTTTTCAGATCCCTAAAACCTTAAAGTATGCGTCAGAGTATGATAAAGTGCTTTATTTAATCGACTACTTAGTTCTAAATTACTTAAACATTTACATACATACATATGTATGTACACGCATATTTATATTTATTTATTTACAAAAATCTTAAGACGGGTGGTAAATATTTGTGTGTTGGGAAAATAATTGAAATTTCTAGTTGGCCGCGTGGCCACGGCTACTACGCATCGCATTTGGGACTATCTACTTATAGATATTTTTGTGGTTTTGTTCTGTTGGTTGGTTGCTTGTTGTTGAGGCGGCGACAGGCCAAAAATACGACCCGACAATGTGATTCGGTATTTCTGCGGCTATTCCCGTTCTAACGGCTATTTGTGGCCCATCGGTGCAGCCTTCGTCACGTGATCAGTGCATCTGCAAAGAGTGTGTCCGCTTAAAGGATGGGCGGGCATACATGGGACGCCCTCTTCGCTGGTGCTCATAAATCATCATACTCATACATGGTCATAATTAATCCGCCGCTGCAAGCTTTTGAGAGTGACACAGTGGCAGTGAGAGAGAGAGCGAGCAATCTTCCAATAAATTAGCATGTCGTTTGTTTCCTTCGCATTGCCGTCTCCCTCTATCACGCTGCCCGAGAGGAACAAGGTCGGCGCTTTCTCAATCGCACGCCAAGCAACGCCGGCCGGTATTTCATTACAGCAATCTTCGTCTTACTCTCTCTATCTTTGTGCCTCTTGGACCTGTTGGAGCGCCGAAGGGCAACCGACAAATGATAGATTCGATAGAAAGGGGGCTTGAAAAGTGAAAACAATCGAACAATGGCCAGCATTAAGCCAGCACATCACATCTCTCTTGACCTACTACCCAAAGCCGCCAATACATTCAGTTGCTCATGAAGCTTTCGCGAGAGGAAGAGAGCAGCACCGCGCCGTTTGCTTCGCTTCTCATTTCCGACTCAATTTTTGGTTGCTAATTTCCGATTCGCTCTCTCTCTCTAGAACGCCACCAACGCCAACTGGTCTCTACCCAGCCAGCGTGCCAGCGCCGTTTGTTGCCTTCCCCGTCACATGTTCGTTGCTCTTCAAGTAGACTAGACCGATTGTGCCCAGCGATCCCCCGACCAGCGGACAAAATCTTCCACAGCATTGTGCAACCGTTAATCGAAAAGGCATTTGCAACTGTAACTCGTTTGTGTCCATAGAACAGTTGTATGTGAGTGTGTGCCAGTGCAGGCATTATCGAGTATCGCGCCCTTGCCCTTTCCACGCGCCGCCCGCAATCCGATCTAATCCGGCCGACCGTAACGTTCTCGAAGCTTTCGACAAGCGATCGGGGTAACCAAAAAAAAATGCGTGGTCTCCGCCAAACCATATGAAATAATCAGCAGCAAAAATTATAGCGAGGCGTAAAAAAGGTAACACAAAAAAAAGTGAAATTGAAATTCAAAGTCAAAATCAAAAGTTTCTGGAGTTTTCTCTCTGTACTCTGTGTGTTTGTGTGCATGTGTGAGACTGCAACGGTAATCAGAGAGAGGAAGCAGAGAATCGGCACAAAGTGATTGGGGGATTTACTTTTCAGTAGCTTTTTAAGAAACGTTTACGTTTCGGCTTGGTTTACTTACGTTCACGTAATCTTCTAAGAAAAATAAAATAAAAAAATGTATGCATATTAGTAGATACAATATTGGTGGCACCAATTAATCATTATCGCCACCGCCATGTCATCCTGTTGTTGGGATCACTACCAACTATCCACTGCCACTCGATAGTATTCAATTCGATATCTGATTCAAATGTTCCCCCACCATTTCATGCCGATCAGTTTTGCTGTTTTACTTTTAATAGAAGTTGTTTCGCCTGTGTGTGATCAAATCGTTTCGTCTATATACAAAATAGACACTACATACATATATACATACATAAACATTTTTAAGCTAAATAGACGCCATAGACGGCCATGATTGCACTGATTGGCTTCGTTCTTTTCTTCTGTGCCCATCCACCCCCAACGTGAGTGTGTAGACCATGCAGTGAAAATTGCGTGGATTTTTGAGAATGACCACCCAGCACGATCTGTCCGAATTTTACAGGTAAATATGGTCGAAATGATAGATCATACATAGTATTTTCGGTGGGCCCTATACATGCATTTACATACATACATGCATATGTATTTATATGGATACGTGACTGTTTTGCAATCTGGTGATCTGGCGCATCGTCTCGTGTTTTGGGTGTCGTATGGGTTGCTTGTCTAAATGAAAAGCAAAACCAGAAATGCGGATAAGGTCTACACGCAGATGTATGTACCTCCCTCCCTCTCACTCTTTCCCACTCACACGGTCATTTAGCTTTGGCATTTGGCATTTCCGGTTTTTGTTTACGGTCGGGTTTATGGGGAATACTGCAGATAGCAAAACCTTCAAATACTTTATTCCTTGGCGCAACAGATTTCGTACCAGATTTCATCAGCTTCCTTTTGATCGATCCTAGGCACAGTTGCTCTTTAAAGTGTAACATATTCTATTGCTCCATTATGTCAGTCACCTATCTTTTGCCAAACTAATAGACTTGCTCATTAGGATCATTACCATATGCGGTTCAAGATCGGTTAGTATTTGACAAATTTGGAACAGTAATTAGCTTTTAAAACGTTGCTTCAAAGGAAGAGTGGATCGTTCAACAGTTTCTGCTAATGTTTTTCAGTTAAAAAATGTTCGTACATTTATATTCCGTTCCAGAAAAATAGTTTTCAGAGAGAGACAGTAAATACATAACAAAGATTTATTTTATAAGCTTTAAGTGATTTAAAAGAGAAATGTAGTATCCAGGGAGTCCTGAAACAAAATTACCCCCAACGAAATATATAAATGGAATGTTTCTGAATTTGAAATTAGCTGAGGTTCTCCCTAACTTGTTTTACGTTTTTATTCTCAAATGTACTAAATCGTGTGATATAATAAAAAAAAAGAGACTAATGAACAAATTAACGAAGGCATTTTACGAGATCTCCTCAACGAGATCAATAACAGTTTGTGTTCGCGCACACAGTCGAATATGTATATAAGTTTATATAAGTATGTACATCAGTATGTAGGATAAGATGGAAAAAAAGTGTATAAAATAATAAAAAAAAACATTCCTATACAAAAACTTACATCATCGTATTGTGCAAAGAGAGACGAAGGAGAGAGAAAAGCGCCCGCCAAACGGCAAGCATTTACCCACACATACATATGTATGTATATAATGTATGTGCAAATATGTTGCTATAATGTTCTTGTTGTATTTGGGTAAACGCAAAAAGAAGTAACGTAAATTGCGCGTTTGAAAACGGTACTATTTTTTGCAGTTCCTTCAAACGCACCACAGAGGAGAAATAGAAAGAAAAAATAGCAACAACACAAAGTGCAAAACGAAAAGTGATAAAAACTAAACAAAGATCAAGGTGGATGAATTTAAGGTGAGGTCTTTCTGCACGCATCGAAACAGCTCTCTCTCTAGCTAAATTTGCATACATAGATTGAGGGCTTTCAGAGCGAGAGAGAGCGAAAGACGGATCGATTGTGATCGAAAGGGAGGGATAGGGATAGCGCGGCGTTTAAAAACGTGTTCATATTTTTGACAAAATGATAGCCAATTTTCTTACAAAAATAACAAATAACTAATTCGGTTTCCTCTCGTTTCTTTTCTTTTTACATGTGTGCGGCATCTCATCTCTGTTGTCTCCGTTGCGGTAAATAAAAAGAAAGGGGTAACACCAGCAACAACAACAACAAAAACAAGAACAGCTTTACCAAAAGGAAGACGCAGTTGAACAAAAGGTGTACAGTGTTTGTGTCCGCGAGTGAAGTGTGTTTGTGTGCCAGTGCCAGTGCGCAAAGAAAGCAAAACAACAGCAATAACACATTAATGAATTTCGTGATTAAAAACATTTCAAAGGTACAACAAAAGCTCATTTAGTATAAAAATAAGAAGGAGGCAAAAAGCAAGGAAAAAAGAACCGAACAGAAAACAGAAATTAAATCAAATCGCTGCGGGCGCCAACAACAAACGTGGCAAAAAACTAAACACAAACAGAAAAGCTCTACAAGCAAAACGAAAACGAAAACGAGAGCGCGAGCGAACGCTAATGAGTGGGAGAGATAGTGTGGGAGAGCAAAAGAGCGCGGGAAAGAGCACCAACAGCAGCAACTGAGCAACGGTTAAACAAAAACAAAAACGAAGCCAGAACCCAAAACCAAAGCCAATTGCGCACGGAACCCGACGAACCATACAACCAGCTGGCAATACGGAAGAAGTTAACTAACAATAAATATACAATCAATACGATATATAGCCAACGTCGGCACTAGTGCAACGGTTATTTGGTAGAACTACCAGAAAATGGTCAACAAATCCAGTGCGAAGGTAGTGGGGCAGCAGAAGGCGGACAAGGAAAAGGAAAGGCAGCCAGAGACAATGCTGCTGCCGGCGGCTGGCACCAACAGCAACAATCAGACGACACAAATCAACAGCAACAAAAGCAAAAATCCAAATGTCAAGACCAACAACAATAACAGCAAAAAGAATCCTGGCAACAACAAGGGACAACAGCAGCCGCAGCAACAGCAACAGCAGAGAAGCAACAAAAAGGGAAAACCCCAGAGGCAACAGATCTTCCTGCAGTCGCTGCCACGCGACACCAGCAACTACAGAAGCTACAACCACAGCAACAGCAACAATAGCAACACCAAAAGTAGCAACATTCTGGTCACATCTGCAACATCCTCAAATGGGGTGACCAAAGTGAATCCCGCCGACCTTCTGACCGCCGCTCTGGCCGTGCCCTGTGCCAAGTGCTCGAAACCATCGATGATCACCCCCCTAACGACCACCTCCACCTCCACCACCACCTCTGCCGTTTCCACCGCCTCCATTGCCTCCTCGTCGGCCTCGACCACATCTAATTCGGAGACCGCGAGCAATCACAGCGAACTAAGCTTTCCCGAGCCGATGGTCTACTCGGCCAAGCAGTACCGCAAATCCAAATCCTACATGGGCGTCTCACAGTACAACAGCTCAGGCTATGGTTCCTATCAGAATTCTTCGGGACGGGGATCGAATGGGTCCGGAAATCATACAACCTACAGACGCTCACATAGCGATCGACGAAACTCATTTGATCGCACATTTGCTGAAAGGAATCGCGACTTTGTCCCCATTGTGCCACCGCCGCGACCCGTCCTCTCATCCTCGAACATTGCCGGAGTCATGGCCAGTTCCACCAAGCTGACGCTCATCGAACGTTTCGGCAAAGGACGAATCGCGTATCCCATAATGCAGGTGAGTTTCCAAGTCTTTGCCTTGCTGTAGTTCTTCGCCTGAGATCTGGTTCAGGGTCAATAGAGTTTTTTCTTTAAAGTTGAGAACTTTCCATTAGTTCTTTTGTCATATTCGAGAAGTTCTTTCTAATCAGCCGCACGCCGCCAGCTACCGCGGGAAGCAGTTATAATTAATGGCACAAACAAGAACGGCTGATAAAGAAAAAGGAAAAGAGAGTGGGTGAGGCACAGGGGCGCAGAGGGTGGTAGTTTCTTAGTCATCTATTTATTTTCGATAAGCTGATTTCATTTTCAGAGTCGTAGAAAGCAAAATGAAGTTGAAGTTCTTCCAGAAACTCGAAACAATCTCAAAGATTTGCTCCTCCTTGAATGATTGCTATTTCCAATTTCTTATCTCTTATTCCCAGTTGTTGTTGCAAATTATTTGTTATTTACGGCTATGCACTGGCATGTGCGCATATTACGTATACGCCCTGTCCTGACAGGGGGAATTTGTCATCTTTTGTGAATTTTTGGCGTGCAATCGAGAGACGAGATAAATGCGATGCTAATATACGGAAATAGGGTCTCGTTTTCAGTCTCTGCGTCACTTTTAATATGCAGAAATTCTGTGTATAACCCCCCTGCCCTCTACGCAATCAAAAAACGAAACAAACGACACCAAAAACTCGGCCCAGAAGTTTTAATCAAAAGTATTTATGCAAATTCGGGGCTTCGTCTTTGATTCGATTGTGGAAAAATATATAAAATAGCAACCGAAAGTGGTTTGATTAGCATGTGCCACTTAGTTAGTTGCCAAAACTAGTTCTAAAAGATGTAGACACGAAAAAAAATGATTTTGCATTTAGAAAAAAAAACAAGCGACATCGATGTATCGATATATAAAGTTAAACTTGTTTTGGGGGCTTCAAACTCCACTGACTACTGTGGCTGGAATCCCTGCCTAAAAACGGAAATAAAACCCTCCATCTAAGCCGGTCGGTCACAACATCTTGCATTACCGAAACAACTTCTTGGCCAATAATTACCTTCGTTTTGGGCAATGATTGAACAACTGTTTCCCCTAAATTTGTTTAGCCTTAGCATTGCTTTTGTTAGCCTTCAAAAAAGAACAACAAATAGTAAAACGAAAACATTGAAATGTTTTGAAAAACAATCCCAGCACACATTTTTAAATGAATCATAAGTCTGCCACATCGTACGCTCAGCATCTCTCTCTCTCAGTCACTCTCTCACTTGCTCTTTTGTTGCATGAAAGATTCTCACCACGTGAAATTGTACTGTTTCTGCTGATGCTGCTGCTGGCACAGTGGCCTGAGGTCTCGCATGACATCCGTGAAATCTGTTCACTTGGAAACAAATCTCGCTCCACACGTGGCCAACACTCTGGCGAACGGAAACGAGCCAATTTTGATAAGATAGTGGAGCGGGTGGTCATCAACAAAGCTCTGTTTCGGCAAATACTATATGCATATTTCTATATCTCTTGAGGGGTACAGTACCTCTTGGAACAGTAGAACACTTGAAGATTCGGTATTTGTGAGCTAAATTCGAAATTCGACAAACTATTAACTAAATACGATTTTCCTTTCGTTTTTCTCAGAGTTTGTAAGATTTATAATTTTTATAATATAAATTATAGATAATTAATTTTATCGGTTAATTTATCTATCCAAAAAATTATTTAAAAAACAGTAGATATATCCGCTGTACATTTCTTATTAAATAATATAAGAAATTCTGGAATGTTTTTAATCAATTTTTTTAGATGACGATAGCTGTATTACGAAACGAACTGTATATGTATATGTACATATATGTTTTCATAAAATATTTCCAATTTATAAATATAGGACCCTGGGGGACAGGGGAGTTTGTAGGAATGATTAAAATTTAGAAAAAGATTTCCACTTATCAGTGGCTGCGATTCATACGAGTATAAATATATTTATAAATGAGCAAACAAATACTTGTATACTAATCGTATAAAATATATGGTTATACTCGTATGTTCAATACTCTTTCGCTTACTTCAAAAAGAACAATGGAAACAGAATGCATATCAATATGGACAGGTGGAACGGTTGACAATAGAACCGTTTGCATTACGAACACAGGGCAGGCAGGGAAACACCTGATCTAACTTTTCTTTTATTTTCTTGTGGGATTATATGAATGGGTAAATACATACATATCGTAGTATACCCCTCCCCTCTACGTTCTCCTAATTATTATATGTTTTATTGTTTTATTATACGTATGTATGCCAAATTGCATATTGTTCTTCTGAAATTGTCACAGCTGCTCTGTGTGTGGGCCAAAGTTTTGTCCAATTTCAAACTGCGGTTAACTGCGTAGTAGGAAAATGTATATTCGAATTTCAACGAGTATTTTCGCTGACAGCAGAAGTGAAAGAAACTGCAACTGTGTGCGCAATTCTTTGATTATGGAAATCAGTGGCAGAACTAGAGAAAAATTAAAAATGAAACAAAAATAAATCAATTGTCAAGTGTACTAGAGGAGTAGGAGAAGTGCCAAGATAATGCTATTCGGATAAGAGGAGGAGTTTAAGGGGGCTTCTGTCACGTGTGCTTATCGGTAACGGAGCTGACAGAAAGCGTGCAAAATATAATAAATTTGCAGGCCACAAAAAAGCCCCCGCAGGAACATGACTAGAAAGTTTTTAATGACTATTCAAATTTCAGATTTATCAGTCCATAAACAGAGCAAAAACCTGCCACAAGTGCTTAGACAAATAGTCGTGCGCCTAGAGAATGGCAACCGTAAATGCGGCCGAAAGGTTCCTGAGCCAAGCCTAAAACTAGGCAACGAAAGTCAGATCTTAAAACGTTTAATCATGTAGAAAATACAGTTTAAAAAGTGGCTCAGCTCTGTCTTATACTACGAAACGCTGTAAATCTTACGCCCAAAAAAACCGAAATTATTAAAAGAAAATTAAAGATTTAATTCTATAAAATAATCTCTTGCTTACTCTCTGGCAGAGAAATGCTCGAGACTTTAATTTTACTCTCGCATTCGCTTCGTTAGATTGCTTTCGCACTCTTAGCTTTGATAAAACTCATATGAAAATTTTAATTTCAATCAAACAAACCCAAAAACACTTATTTAATCATTCTTTGTGCTTTGAGTCTTATTTAATAAATAATTTAAGCTGAAACAGCTGACCACATCACCCTACTTATTGAATAAAATGTACGCTAATCGATGTGTCTGTATACGAAAATAACATACAAAATAGCATTAAGCTGGTGATTGAATTGGGAAAACCTATTTGCTTTCCCTTTTCTATAATTAAATACACACGTCTGCATGTCCTTCATACTCCTGTCGATTTCCTTTGTGTGTTAAGTCCACTAATTAGGTCAGACACAGGGGCTTTCAATTTGAGAAATTTCGTCTACCACAGTCATAGGAACAAAGTCGCCTTTTTATTGAAATAAAACCCTCACACGTGTGGGCAACAAAAGCTACAGTGAACACTCTCTTTGGCGACAGAGTGTCTGCATTATCTCTGAAACAAGCCTGTGTCCGTCCAGCGATCTTTCACTGTACTTCTGCATACATAAATCACACGAATAATAATAAATGAAATTAAATTAAAGCAAAAACAAAAACAAAACCCTCAAAATGCTGAGCTCTCGCACTGCCCCCCGATAAGAGGTGAAGAAAGCAAAGGAACTTTGTAAATGTTTGCGGTCTCCCACATGTACAAATACATATATTTATTTATTTGTTGCTTTTTGCCTCTGTGGCGATTGCGATAACAATATGGTAAAGAGAGTGGCGGTACACATAGAGATAGAAAGAGAGGTGAGGAGTACTGGCGAGAATTGTAGAAAATACAAGTTCAATTTTGTTGTTGTTGATAAGAAGCCAGCAACAGCAAACAGCCGACCACAGACGCAGACGTAGACGTAGACGCAGGGGCATTCCAATCAAATAAATTGTATTTATTTTTAAGGCACTTTGTAGATTTGAGATTGAAGTGATTTCTGATAACAAACATACAAACAAAGAGAGAGAGAGAGAGAGTGAGGGGGACAAGTCAGAGTACTTGCACGATTTAGTAGACAGTATTGAGAGACGTAGTCCAAAGTAGACGCAATGGAAAGCCAGCTGATCTGTCAGTATTACAACTCGTATTGCTGGAATCGCTCGAAAAATAAAAACGTTTAAATTGTAAACCAAAGCAGAATCCAGAGTTGTAAAACAATTGCAGTGTAATCGCATTGCAGTTGATTGAACTCTCTGCGCTCGTTGGAAGAGATACAGCTGAGGAAAGTGGTTCTCCAAGTGCTTTGGTAATGGCTTACCTTTATCTAGGGAATTCACACATCATTTCATAACAATCAGCCCAGAAGGTACATCAAAGCGGAAATATTTTACTATAAATAGCCCCAGGCAAATATTGTTAAATGTATTCTAGAAAAAGTGAAATATGTGGCTGTCTGGCATTTATGATCCAACTATTTATATCTTTCGTGCGCTCTTTAATTTCATTTGTAGATTTAATATTGTCATCATAGTTAATCAAAGCAAAACCTTTTGCTACTTTTCTTATCTGTGGCGCTCTCTACTCTTGTAGGTTGTTCTATTCGCTTAATTTCAAGGCTGTTGTAGATTCTCCTGTTGCTTCTCCTGTAGCTTGAGTTTCAATCAATTTTTATATCTTCACACTACTGCTGTGGGTTCCCTGAGGCTTTTCGGCATGGGTACTCCTATACCAATTGATTTTTGACTTATTTCTTAAACGTACAACAAATGCATTCATACATGTGTACATATCTTTGGGGCAGTATTTGTGTGTATCTGTGTGTATGGTAAATTACTTGTTAGACGTTGCCACTTGCATTCCTTTGTGGCAAATGCAACAAAATGCTTTGCAATGCACATTCGCGTGCACCTTTCAAATTTTGGTTGTTTTTGTTGTGCAGTTTCGCCTAATCTCTGCGTTTGACTTGCAATCGCTATTTTGTTGTTGTTTTTTTTCTTCTTTTTGTTGTAGTTTTTTTTCTGGTATTTGTTGTTGCCTCTTGGCTCGTGTTGTTGTTGCGAGAAGGCCACATTTGTTGTTGCTTCTTGTTAGGCAAAAAGAATTCATATTTTGTTTAAAGCATACGATTGTCTCATTCTGTTTTTTGTTGTTGTATTTTTTCGTTTATTGCAATTGTCCCTCCCTCTCTTTCTCTCTCACTTTATCTCTCTCTCTCTCTGTTTCTGTGATGTGTATGTCGGTGGCCGGTGGCCTCCTCAATTTGGTATTTAAAAGACATTTAACATTTATGCTTGACTAACGCTTGCTTTACAGCCGGATCGCCGGATTCGCTGACATTTAAATCAGCGCTTCTGTCGGGTCGGGTCGTACAGCGAGGGAGTGTGTGCAAATGAAACAAAAGATCATTTCAAGCAAATCAAAGCTCATTGGAACGTTTTCTTTAAAACAAAAATGTACTGAAAATATTCCGTGGGGGAAGTTCCCCAAACTCCATATCCCTACAGTGGCGGAATTCCCTTACTTTTGATGGATTGTGTTTTCTGTCTAACACGTTTCGCACTTTCCAATGAAAAAATTGTTCCTGGGCTGCTGATAAGCAAATACTTTTGTAAGTACTGAAGTATTTCCTGGAATTTGTACACCCTGAAAATAGACTCTAATGTGTTACCAAATTGCTGTCTGATAAAACAAAAATACAAAGTATCGACTGTCTACTATATGTATATCACTTAATGTGAATGCAAGTGTATGCGTGTGTGTGTGTGTGTATCTGTGCGTGACACAAGTTACTTCCGGTAATTATCAACATTTTTGGTAGGCTGTCTTCGCGGTTTTTCTTTTTGGGCCTTTTTTTTTTGCTCTTTTGTTGCTGTCAACAACAACAAAATTTGTACTAAGGTTAGATGAAATATTTCAACAATAATAAGTGGGTTGATTCGCGTTTGCTGGGATTTTCGTAAAATGTTGTTTGTTGTTTACGCTTCACTCTCTGACTTGCACAAAAAAGCCGTAGCCAAAACGGTTGGGAGGGGAAACCAAAATAGCAAACAGAGGAATAATTCAAGCCAATTTTCCTATAATTATGACAAGGCAAAATAAATTGCGTTTTGCAAAAATTGTGGCATACGAAATCAAATGAAACCAAAATGGGTCTAAAGTGTAACAGATAGATGACCAATGGGAGATGCTGCCACTGCTAAGCTCACTTTAAAATGGAAAACGAAAGTTCAACTGTCATCGTAGATGTTCTATGGAATTATCACCCCACATAGCGAGACCAAGCCGAAGCTTCCAACTCCCGCGGATGCAATTGCAGGATACAACATGAAAACAGATGCCAATGATCATTTCTATAATTATTTGCCATGCAAAAAGTTGTTGTGGCAGAACGTTTATTTCGATCAACTTACACTCGGAATCTGTAATGGAATATCTCTCTGGCCCTGCCTGCTGGCAGTACAACTGCAATTCATGTTATATCGGATTTATAATTACTCGGAATCGCTCGTCAGTTGTCATGCTAACAATTGAATATTCAGCTGTGATCTGTTCCGAACTGTGTGTCTCGAGTGAGTCAGCGTCACGTGCGGTGCGGCTATTCTACCCTGACTACCACCATTAGCATTGAAATCAAAACTAACGTTTTCTTCCCTCTTTCATATTAATTATAAAATTATGAAGTTTTATTTGTGTCGATTGGGAGCGTATGGTATATAGAATGCGGATGTGTTTTGATGAAACGGACGTTATACGAGTATTCTGTTGAAATCTATTTATGACTCCTAATCCACTTTACTCTCAATCGTTTATTGTTCCGCTATTGTTATAAAAGAAGAAACGCAGAAAAAGAATACATAAGAGATCATTTTTTGTATGTTGCTGCCAATTTTTCAGTTACGCTTGAAGCATCGCTTGAGCTGCTAATTCTTTTATTGCCACAGTCTTGTTTTCTGTGGCCTGAAGATTGCCTTTGGGCAAGGTCGTTCGAACCAGACACAACTGTACATATTTACACACACACAAACACACTGTGTTTTTGTGAGAGCATAGTGCAAGAAACCGTTTTGGGTATGCATTTGGCTTTTAGTGTTTTTTTTCATTGGATGATTTCTTGGAATTTTTTGTTAAAAACTGAGCTTTTATTCAACAGGTGCTGGAATGCCCAAAGCCCATACGAATACATAGTCATTTGTGTTGTTTGATTTATTTATTGTTTATATACAAATGTATGTATTATATACATATTTATTTCACATATTTTTTTTTGCCTTACGGCTATTCGTTAACTTTATTTCGCTGCTAATGCGCAAAATTACTCGTTAAATAAAACTCAAGAAGAGCCAAACACTTTTGTTTCTGTTTTTGAAGGGTTTCCACACTTGATGTGGTGAGGTGGTAGTTTGTATGGTGCGGGTGCGGGTGCGGAGAGACCTTATACCAGTTGCTGGAGTTGCTGTCGAAGCAATTAAAGCGCGAATTAATTACATATTTCGCATTTGCTTGACGTTGGAATTTGGAGGCTCTTTATAATTGTATTTTGTAATCGCATATTTGTGGAAATCGAACAAATTTGATAAATATTTTATTTTATATGAAGTATTTACAGAATATATTTAACTAATCTTATTATGTATCGTCATTTCCGATCAATCGGTTATTGTAATTATCGATTAAACAATGCATAGTAATGTTTTGATTTATTTTTGTATAATTTGTTAAGCGAATTTTCTTAGGTTATTTGTAAAGATCTTTTGTGCCTGCCCTGGCCTGCCTATGTTTTATTCACCTATGAATTATATAAAGTTTAGACTGAGATTTAACATCATTATACTTTAGCGAATTCTTCGTTTTTATGTGATTACTTTGCGTTGAATTAGTTGTTAACTTTTTGAAATTAGATTACCTTGAAAATGGACGCTGTTCTGTTTCGTTATCTTTTAGCTTTAATTTAAATATTTGATATTCATTTAAAACAAGACCCAGCCAAGATTCCTTTCTAAGTTTTTTGTTTTCATTAAACCGATTGCTTAGCACCTGATCCGATTCCATTTAATAATTGGTTTTAGTTGATGTCAAAATTGAAACTTAAACTTAAACGGATCATTTTAATTGAGGCGGGACGGGGTTGTCCGTCCGTACATGGAGTGTATATATATGTATATAGTTTATAATCTTATTGTATAAGCTTTATATGATTTTCTTTGGCATGCATATTCATTGTGAGCCATGTTGTTTCTGTTTATTTTTTTTTTTTAGCTGGTTGATGTGGTTAAGCAGGCAAATTAAAACGCCAATTGCAAGAAATGAAAGGCGAAACAACAACAACAACAATATGAAATGAACGCATAACAGCAACAAACATTTGTAGGTTTGGCCTGGTCTCTTGGTCTTTGCCGGGCCACAATCAGCAACAAGAACAACAACCTTCAATGTCAATTCCATGCAGGTGGCTACTACGACTGCGCCCCAGCTTAAGCGTCAGAGTCAGCGTCTGTTTCAGCCTCAGCCTCAGCCCCAGCTTCAGTTTCAGTTTCATTATACCTGCTTCACCGTTGAGCAAAAGGAGGGTATACGTATTTCTATCCTTTTCAGTCACAAGGAACTCTGCAGAAAAAGAGCTAGAGAGACCCGCCTATAGTAGCCATAAAAGACATGATAATAAAAGACATAAACATTATCTATAGGTATTACAGGAAGTATAAAGCAAAACCTTAAGGGTAGTCGTGCTTCTATAGTCCCATGGCTCCCAACTGCTTCGATCTCGCCTTTCCCAAATAACGACAGCACTAGCGGCAAAAGAGAATTTTATTCTTGTTGCTGTTGTTGGAATGCTCCTGCTACCAAAATACAAAGAGCCTGCCCATCGCTACTCCAATAGGGTATCGACTAGTCGCAAGATCTAGTACAGCTTTCCATACTGGTTTTCTGTTTCATTTTGAGTTTTAAGCTTTCGGTTTTGGTCAAAATTGTTGGCGCTTTGATTTATCTGTAACGCTCACACACATATACATATACACACACACACACACAGACACACAATAAACAGATAGAGAGGAAGGAGGGAGAGACCCAACTGCGATTGTGGATGCTGTGGCCGCCGCCGCCGCTTAATTGTTTTTTTCTTTGCTCGCAACAGTTATGTAATCGCATTACGGAGCTTATGGCACGGCTGGTCCAAGGGGATGAGGGGTCCTGCCCTGTGTGTGTGTGTGTCTGTATTTCGGTTCTACTGGAAGTCCATTAAGTTTATATATGTATGCACTTTTATAAACCTTTTTGTCAGGGTTTTGCCACACTTTACGGACATCCGCTTCAATGGCCGTTTTGCAGTTATCGGTTAATCGAATAACCAATTAGCCTTTTACCACCCACATATGAATGTATTAACATTGTTTTCGAGCAAGCAATAGCTTATCGACTCTATAGAGTATACATACAAATATATAGAGTATATTGTATAGTGTCTATTCGATAAATGATCCATCTACAAGGGTATCTAAGTATTCGGGTATCTGTCTGTTGTTTATTTTTTTTCTTGTTTGTTTTATTGTACTTTTGATTTATCTGCACTCGAACCGCACCCATTCGGCGCAACCCAAATATTTGTTGGCCAAGTAAGTGGCCCTCTCTCCATGTCCGATCAGGTGAATGATGAAGGATTACCACCAATTCAGATTGAGACTTGAGACTGGCAGAGCTTGGTCCGACTGGTCTACGGCCGATGCTGAAAGCTAAGCAAGTGGCTGAAAGACCTGCTGCAGTAACAGCCAGAGTCAACAGCAACAGCAACAGCAGCAGAAACAGCAGTGCGGTTCACAGTGTCTCTGTTCGCCAAACTGGAAAGATCGGTTTCAGGTTTCAAGGACTTTTCGGTGGACATTCACTTTTGTCTATATGCATGCATCTGTATATATGTATATAGTCTCAAAAATATATGTATGTACACGCAAAATAAAGATAAAGAAACAAAGCTGAAAAGCTGAGCTAAACTGCATTTTTGTGACTCCGATCTCCCGTTGCATTTGTAACTGGAGTTGCCTCTTATACCTCTCTCTCTCCACAAGAAAGAAGTTCCACAAATTAGCAGGCAGACCTAACCTAACCTCACCCTCAACCCACCCAAAAAGCTTTCAATTTTGACTTTCAATTATTTCGTGTGCTGGCGCTGCCGCTGCCGCTGCTCATGTCTGCTGCTGTTCAATAAAGCAGCGGCACAACGGTACATTGTATTTGAATTGCTGTTTCATTTTGTTTGTTTGTGTTGCTTTCTTATCTGTATTGAATATTAAATATGCATATGTGCACACGTTTATATGCGAGAATCGAAGAGAGATAGAGACAGATATGGAGAGAAAGAGAGACAGACACACACACACACATTTGTCTTTGTCTATACCCTTGCCGAGGATCATAATGTTCTGCAATATTTGTCTTTCAATTTAAGTAATTACTTAATATTGAAAAAATAAATGGATACAGCTACAGGTTCTTTATTTCGGCTGGACTTTTGCGCTTCTTTCATCGAAAATAAAACCTGTGTTTGCTGATTTGTTGAAATAGCAGGCAACAAACAATATAAACGCAATCAAATATTTTTTTTTTCTTTTGCAAGCGTTTGAAATCGAGCCATTAAATAAATATTCCTGTTGATCCCATTATAAAAGTGCCATAAAAGCTGCCTTATTCTTTAGTGTAGTAGGGTAAGCCTATAGTCGGCTGTAGATTGAATTCTGCTCCAAACATTTGTTGGATTCATTACACAATAAATTATAATACGGGTTTTTCGTTGTGGAATCCAAAAAGGTTTTGCCCGCTGTTCCCCCTACCCCTACGCCTATCCCCATCCATTATCATCATCATCATTATCATTATCGTTATCTTCATCATGTTTGGCGATTATCATGCACATCATTAGTATTATTGTGCTCTAATGCTCATGCTCTTTGCGGGTATAACTTGTTTCGATCCGGAGCCAAGTGCAAACTTGATTTGAAGACGTCGCATCTGCAATTTGACATTTCGAATCCAACCTTGAAATCGGAATAAGCAAAATGTGCACCAGCCCCCTGCCTCCTGGCTATGCCACCACTCCACTTCATTCCATTCCGATCCAATCCAATCCAATCAAATCAAATCCTCTTTTCAGCAGCTGCTCTTCGCCCGGCTCATAACTTGATCACTTGATGGCGTTGACAATTCCACAATCTGCTCGAGGGTTGGCTCGAGTGTAATTCTGGCCATATGCTTGCACTGCAGCTCAGCCGGCTTACAAAGTTTTTGTTTTGTTAGTTCGGCAGGGCGGAAAATGAAACGGGCTTGGAAGAAGGGAAGGCCGCAGGCTGCACAAAGGTCAAGAAGGTATTAGCTTTCACTCCAAGTCTCAAAGCTCAATAGCGCTGCGTTTCACTCAACGCCTGCGCACTGGCGAAGGTCAACGAAGGACTCGGCTCTGGCAGTTTGCAGCAACAGCTATCTTAGAGCTATACGCCGCTATCGCTCTCTGTCACTCTTTTAACACCCACTCGACGAACATTTTATGAATGAAATGCAAAGGTTTCGCCTCATTACAGCCACCCCCCAACGTTGTCTCTCCCTCTATCTCTTCCTTGCTCTCTCTCTCGCTTGCTCTCTCTGACTGTAGCAGCCGGTGTGTGTGCCGTGCCCAACCTACGACATAGCGCAGGGACCCCATGAATGAATGACGCAGTTTGTGTCTGCTCTGGAGCAGCATTGGGGGGTGTAGGAGCTTTTCAATTTCGGCCATTCAATATGACGTCAGCATGCGTAATATTGTAGCGTGGGTGTAGCTGTCGCCGTAGGGCAGGCAGCTGCAGGGTGGTGGAGGTGGGCGTGGGCGTGCATCACGGAACTTACACACAGCGGCAAATAACCTGATTCCAAATAATCGTAATTCGCGTATGTTCGTGGCCATAATATAGATAGCAGCCCCCACTGCCACCCAACCCCCTGCAGCTGCCTGCCTGCCAGCCTCTGGGCGCGTGTGGGCGTTCTCAATTGGCGGGAAATGGAGCGTGGGTGAAATGTGGATTTTCCAACGCATGTTCCATGAGATAAATGTCACATAAAGAAAAGTGCATTTCACATTTTGGTAATTTTTGGCCACCTAGTCAAAGCAGCCAAAACGGCCCGCTTTCAAATAATTCGCACATGTTTGGGGGGCTGTATTACAGATAACAGCCGTCTGCCTGCGTGTGGGCTGTGTGGGCGTCAGAGAGAGAGAGAGAGAGAGAGAGAGGTTGTGGGTTAAATTGGGTTTCCAACCGGATGTACTATGAGATAAACCTCACACTAGGATTCTGTTTGCAAATCACTTCAGTTGACTTATGGGGTATATAGCATAAGGCGGGGGATTATCCATTAAAAACCAAGAAACAACAACTGATATGCAAGATATACTTTGCAGTATAAATGCTAGATAAATTGTTTCGTTGGAAAAACTACTGCAAAGGTTGCATTCGAAACCAGTTCCAAGTTTAAAAGTTTCTCACTCCGTGATTTTAATTATCATTAATTTATTTGGCAGCCATAAGAACTTTTCCATCATCAGGGCAGCATCGACTGAAATGAACCAGAACCTACTAGAAAGAGTTGAAACCTACACGGGGAACCAATGAACTTTACAAAATAAATCCGTCTTTCATTCAATCGTGCCCATTTATGGGCACATCAGTGCTGGTTACATCAGGACTCATATTCCCCTTTTGGGGGCAGCAGCCGCCACGATAAATAATTATATGGTCTGGCCAGGCCCCTTCTGCCGATTCCAGTTCCAATCCAATCCTGACAGAACTTACGTAATGCACTAGTTAAGGTTAAATTGCACTTAATTGAATGTTGTACTGGTATTGTTGGTTATGCGCACGCCCGCCGCCCACTGCCACTGCCAGTGCCAGTGCCGATACCGTTGCTGAAGCTGATGCCGATGCCGCCACATGGGCGCGCCAAACACGACCAATGGCCACGCCCCCGCCTGTCCTGGCTCCTGTTCATGCTGGGGCAGCAGGCGCCACCAGCCATCGGGTGTCCAACATGCAACCCATTCTCCATGGCCAACCACAAGAGCCAATGGGCGCCTGTCGGCTGCCAACCTCCTGTTGACTAGGGACTCCACACTCCCAATCCCAATCCCCCTCTCTCTCACCCGCTCTTTCTCCATGTAATGGCCTTTTGTTTCCCGTATGGACGACAGCTGAGGCCCGGCTCATCGATTTTTCATTACTTACTCTATTTGTCGTTGGCGTCATTCGGTGTTGTGCGCTGCGGTGGGGAGGGGGATCTGTTGCGAATTGCCCTGACTGACGACCGGCGAGGGCGGTATGCGGAATGTTTTGGCGTCCTGCTCAATTTCCCCCGCCTCTTTGGGGCATATCCTTCAGCGCAATTTCCCTTGGCTTTTCCTGCTCGAGAGTGTTTATCCCTCGAGCTGACTGAGACTGAAGGTGAAAAGTTTTGGCCGAGTGGGCGGCTAAATGAAGGTGAAAGTTGAAAATGCAAAGGAGATAACTTTTTCGATTATTTAGCTGTGGAAATTGGATTCTCGATTGGGTGGGGGAGAACTCTGGTTTGTAATGACTTTTTTAAAGGCAATTCTGCAGGAAGCTAGTTTCTGGAATTGCCTCAATATTTAATAAGAGTATTCATCTGCCGTTCCTGCTCAAGCGATAAGTGCATACGGGAGATTCCCTTTGCCCTGCTTTGCTCTGCTCTGTGTCGTGTCACTTTGCTTCGTCCATTTCTTTGCTTCTCTCTTCTCTTGCTACTTTATGCTGACTATTTTCGATGGGGGCTGCCCACGCTTAAGTAAATGCTGCTTCTATTTTTAGCCCAAAGTAAATTGCAAATAAGTCGAGTCACTCAGTCGAGTATAACGCAAATACGAAACGAGCCCCAAAAGGGCACAAGGGAATGGGAGCAGCAGCAACAGATTGAGCTTCAGCTGGAAGGACCCTTGCCCTTGAATCTATCCGTGTGTGTGTCTGTGTGTGTGTGTGCCGTCATGATAAAACCTGTAAATGCTTATCAGCAATTTAGGAGTATTTTGCACTTGACACCCACACAACACGCATTTTTGGAGTGGGGATTTTCGGGCTGCGAGCGAGGGAAGAAAGAAGAAGTGCCGCGTGGAGTGAGTGGGAGAGAGGAAATTGTTTGGGGCCTGTGATTTGCAGCTGGCAGATTGCTTTTGTCTGCATCCCTCTTCTAAGCGGCGCCACCAAGGCGACAGGATATCCATTTTGTTGCTGTTGTTGCTAGGTGCCACCACAGAAGGATGCCAGCAGACCCCAGCAGACTCGACAGCCAACTTTCAATTTCCCCCCAAAAAGGAGGCTTCAAATAATACAAGAAAGAACACAAGAGTCGAGTGTCTCGACCCATGGAATACCCAAAAAAACACCAGACAGACATTACAATACCCGAAAAAGAAATATTAGAGGAAATTGGAGAAATATCGAATTTAAACTATTTTAATTTATACTATTTAGTTTCTGTGGTATTTTGTTTTTTAAATCGTTAGCTCGTTAGCGGAGGCTGCTGCTGCCGCTGCTGCTGCTGCTGTTGCTGCTGATATTGCCTCTATGGAGGCGTTGTGGGTTACTTGAGGCTGAGGCTGCAGTGGCTGTTAGGACACCACAGTCGAGCAGTGAGGCAGTGGTGTATGGTGGTGCAGCAGCTGCTGCAACCAGTTCCAACTGAAAGCCATTCTAATGTGTCTGCGTCCGCAAAGTGAGCGTTGCCACAGTGAAGTCTCGATTGCAAGTTCTTCAATAGAGCAGAATCTTGAATCGACTGGTCCCGCCAATCTTTCCTTGTGCCTACGGGCTTCTACGGTTTTTCGTCTGCCAGCCACAGTCATTATTCAAGTGTGAAACGTTTAAGTTGAACCCCTTCTTGGGTTTTGCTCTTTGTACACGAGTCTTTACTGTTTTGCAATTTATGTATGTTGAGTGCATGCGTTGCACTGCTGCTGCTGGTGCTGCTGCTGAAGCGGCGGCGTCTGTTACTGCCCTTGGAGCCGTTTCTAGACGTGCCACACAAACAAGCGAACACGGACAGAGAGACTATCAAAGAAACAGCCAGAATTAAGGTCGTTTCTGCGTAGGTGTGTGGGGTGAGGAGATCGTAAATCTGTGTCCACGCCGCCACCTCCATGGGGACGGTGCAAGAACGTGTCTGGAATACAGACAGGATGCAGGCTGGAGGCAGCAAGCCTCCGCTCCGCCGCTTACTTCCCCTTCCATCTGTGTTCAAGTGATCTCCGTCAGGCGGAGCAGCCAGCTGCTCTTCTCTGCTCAGCCCGATGCAGCCACATTGATCCACACTGCGTATACGTAATGTAGCCCCCGACTGCTGTTTGACTTTCACTTTTTGTTTGTTGGCTGTGTGCTGTTGGCTGTTGGCTGTCTGCTGTTGTCTGTGGCTTGGGCCTTTTGCAATTTGAAATTCTTGCATAAAAAGCGAATGCAATTAACTGTTAAATAATGAACTGCGAGGCAAAAATTGTTCACAATCGCAGATAAGGTTGAGGACTGTGGTCTAGAATATGATATGCGCAATGGAATGCCCAGGGAAAGGAATCTGCATGTCTTGCAGTGCTAACTAATCATAGAGGTCATTCATTTCATTATCCTACAAGCTACTGTGACTATCTGACGTTAATTTAGCCAAAGGATGCACAAAAAGCTGCCCCACACATTGCTCAGGAGAATATGCGCCTGGGGCCGGTCACTGTGGGTTGTCTGCCCCCTCAGCAGAGACTTGGCCAGATCTTGGCCATAGGCCAATTTACTTTGCATTCTCTTAGTCTCTCTCTCTCGTTCTCTGTCGCTCTCACTCTATCTGGCAGTCGCCTTTAATCAAACGACATTTTTTCTATGGCCAACAACAACTAACTATAATAGCGACTAAAGAACGGCCACAACAGCTGCTGGCCAACACCCAATATGGCCAAGACACAAACACACAGACACAGAGACACATATTGGATTGCATTGGCACTGTGCGGTGCGGTGCAGCGAAGACAAAGAGAGCAATAGAGATACTAAAGGAGCGGAGCGAGAGCGTGCAACAGAAGCGAATAACTAAACCAGTCTTGAAAGGTGTATTACTTTGTTTTTGTTGCCATCTATCTACACATATGTAGGTATGTATTATCTATTTAGCTGTACAGACACGTACAGACAGACAGAGCCACGCACACGAACACAAACACTGATTAAAAGTAAAGCAAAACATTTTGGTCGCAACGACGGACCAGGCCATACCTGACCCGACCAGACCAGACCAGACCGGACCGTACCGTACCCTCCGACCGAAGGCCCAGGCACCCCCTACAACAGCCGCAAAAGCAAAAACAAAAATAGTCGTCCTACGAGTTCCAATAAGAACGTGTGTGGTTGTTGTTGCTCCTTTTGTGTGTTTTCTTTTTGTGGGTTGCTTTTTGATTTCGGCTGTTGTGGGTCGAAGCCTGCAATGCTTGATATTTCCATCAAGAAGGGTCCAAGAAGCAGTAGGAGTGGGATTTCGTGGGTGGATAGCGAGTGAGTTGAAGATTACCTAAAAGGGGGAGTAGGTATGGAGTGAGAAGACGCAGCCCAGAAGCAGCTACATATAAACGGAGAGAGATGAAGGTGTGAAGAGTAAAGATGCAGCATGGGGCAAAGTATGAAGACAGAGGGAAGATATGAAGGGAGAGAGTCTCTTCAATTGATTATCCAAGGAATAAACAGGAGAGATGTTCAGGGAAAGGCTGTGGGCCTCTAAGAGGAAAAGAGATGTGGGAGTTGCAAAGTCTGAGAGCATCATAGAACAGAAGTACATACATATTGCGAAAGAACCGTTAGATACAAATAAATAAGAAGATTCGACAGTTCTAGGAGTTGGCGCTTAAAAGGAGAAGAATCATTATATATATACAAAAAAAAAAAAGGTAATAAAACGACAGGGGGCAACGCCAAAGCAGACGATATAAAGGAGAGAGGCAGACCAACCTTAATACAATTTACAGTATAGTATAAATGTTTTGTTGTTGTTGTTGTTGGTTTCTATCAAAAGTTTCAAACTTTGTTTTTGTTGGTAATTTATTTGCTTCTTTTTTTCGAATATTAATTTTTTTGATTTTTACTGTTTTTGTTGTTGTTTCTTCTTTGTTTTTGTTTTTGCGATTTTGTTATTCATAGTCGGGTTTCAGTGAATAAAGTAGCAATTTGAACGTTTCTTGTTTTGCGACTCACAATCGGAGTGTGTGAGCGCGAGTGGTGTACTCATAGGTGTGTGTGTGTGTGTGTGTGAGTGTGTGTGAGTGCCACTGTGAGTGGAGTAAACACATTTTAAAAATCGAAAGCAAGGTCTTTTCTGCAGACAACGTTGTTTTTGTTTGCTGCTATTCTTGCTGTTTCTGCTGCTGTTTTCGTTGTTGTTTCGTACCTTCAAGCTTGGAATTTTAGTTTAGAACGTAATTTAAAAATTAATTATTGGCCGCACAAGTCACATGTTTGGCCCACGAATTCGATCGCTCTGCCCCATCTACAGAAACTAAATATTTCTTGTATTTGTTTGTTTTGTTCTTTCGTTTCGGTTGCTGTGTCTTTAAGCCTTTAAGTCGAAACTATTTTTATATGAACAAACAAACGAATCACTCAGAAAACAAGAATGAAAGAAAGTTCAGCTTGTGGACTTCTAAATACCCTTGGAAATTGGTTCTTTAGATTCGGTTGCTATAACATTTTGAGGTAATGCAAAGTACAAATGTTCTCCAAGTAGTTTCGCTCTAATGTGGCAAATTCTGCTGCCCCACTGCTGTGAAAATGTATTGATTACCCACTGCAAAGGTGCACAAACAACGGGAAATGCATTTGTTTGAGATAACAATGAACCCGCTGAGGGTAGAACTGTGCTCGCCTCTGTGGCACGTGTCGGATCTCGTCTCTCACCTCATTGGTAACTAATTGCACTTAGCACTGCCAGCAGCAGAAAGAGCAGCTGCAGCAACAGCAGCAGCAGAAACAAGCAATAACAAATGTTAGCGTTGTCAAGGGGACATGCCCACTGAAGCTCGATAATCTCATAAGCCCTCCTCGCTTTCTTTCTCATTCTCTACGAACAATACTCCCCTCGATCTACACTTCTCCCCCGCTGCTGCCTTTACAGCTGATAGCAGGAGGGGCATAAACAGCAGCAACAGTAACAAATAGGCATGTTAAATATATAAAATACAATAAAAGATTATTATCTGTTTTCATAAGTACATGAATGCATACATATGTACAAATATACAATATAAAAATGATAATATTTAAATTATATTTTATACTTTATTCATTCATTCCAACCTTCACGAAACTCCTAATTTTGTTTCAACGTATACCCTGCGTATACTTAATATTATGCTGTGTATTTGAAAAGAAAAAAATTCTTACTCTTTGTGGAGCAGACAAGTGTGATTTTAGCTCAAATATAATTGAAATTGTTCTGCTTCAGTTAAATGGATTCCATTCATCGCTTCTTCTAATTTGAAGCCCACAAATCCTATAAATAATCTCAAGTAATTGCCGAAATGGTAGCAACTTTATGAAGAGCAAAATAAATAACGAAAATTGAAACAAAAATAAACTGATTGTGTCTAAAAATAAAACTTAGACAAAAATCAAGTTGAATAATTTACCAAACAAAGACAGAAAACATACCATACAAAACATTTAAATGGTTTGGCTGGCTGAAGCTTTTGAAACCGTTTTTGCTTTTGGCTGGGCTTTCGCAAGAGAAAATGCACTGCGTCGATCAGCACTCAACGCACAAACAATGCATAATGTGAATATTTTTAGATAATTTTATATTTAATTAATTTTCTTTGGGTCGAAATTTAAATGCAAAGAAAATGAAATTTTTTAAGTGCCGCAAAAGCTTTGCCCGCTCTCTCAATCTCATTCTTCGTCTCTACAAGCTTCTGACGTAATTGTGTCGTTGGTTTGTTTGTTGTTATTGTCTTCTGATCGAAGCTTGCTGGCTGCTGCCCTGCTGCTCTGCTGTTGCTTTGCTGCTGCCTTGCCGGTTTCGACAAGAGCCAGTGGCAGTGGCAGTGGCAGCGGCGGTGGCGGCGGCAGAGGCAGAGGCAACAACAACACAGCATAGCAACTAGTGTCGGTGGGGTAAATATAATTAAACTTTCGAATGGGATCAGTAAGCAAACCGAGCAAACGAACAACAAGCAGAGCCAGCAGAAGCAGCAGCGGCAGCAGCAGCGCCGTGCAGTTTCGTATCATTTTAGTTTCACTCAAATGAGCGAGCGTGTGTGAAGCTTTTGTGGGGCCCCCGAAGCTTTTCGCCACTCAATTGGGGAATGGCCGCGTAGTCAAGTTTCATGCCAGCGCCAAATGCCGTTGAATTCAGTCATTCAAAGAGAGTGACCGCGTGCGAAAGTCAGAGTCAAGAGGCACACCACATACAGAATCATACAGAAAGATATATAGTACATAAATTAAAATAAATTTCAAGCAAAACCTTAGAAGCAAAGCCATACCGCAGTCATTCTCGAAAAGAAATCCAGAGCCAAAACAGAGCAGAAAACCCAAAGTGTTTGCCACAAAATAAAAAGCGAAAGGGATAACCCCAAAACAGGAGACGACACAGACACAGACACATCCGAGAGTAGCTCAAAAGGAACATTCTGGCAACAGGCTGACGACAGGCTTCTCGTCTAACTAGCGGTTAATCTCCACTCTCTCCCACGCCACGCCACGCCACTCTCGCTCTTTGCACTCACTCTGTTGCCTGCCTGCCTGTCAAGTGGGACACGCAACATATGTTTGGCAGGCTACACCCCAGGCGGCGATACCGTTGAACCATATGCTGGCGCCGTTCTAGGACAGGAACGTGTGTGGATTCTCGAGAGATTCTCCAACAGAAGAGAACAAGTGTTTGTCATTGTGTGCAAAGAAACAACAAAAATAATATAGAAAACAGAGTGTGCATTTACTGTGCGCGTGTGTATGTGTGCGTATCGTTCTAACGGTGCTCTATCAGTGTGCAAAAAGTGCAATTGAAAGAAGTCAAGCGAAAGAAACAGAAGTGCACTCACTCCACAACATCAACAACAAACAAACAAAAAGGTCGAGAATTAATTGCGTGTTTCGTAGCGTACTGTACTCCAAGGTACTCCAAACCACTCGACTCCGGGACATCTGAAGAGCGTGCTGCTCCTGTCGAGAGTTTGCATTTGATTGCCGTTGCTACGAGCATCTGTTGTTGTTGTTGTTGTCTTTGTGGTTCTTCTTCTGCATATCCTGTCGCATCCGCATCCATCCAGCATTCTTATGAAACCGGAAAATTGGCTGAAAACGAACAATGCTAAGGTAAATGTCAAGACCACGCCCATATGCCCACTCATCCGTTTTATCCGTTTCATCCTTTCCCCCGCTGCAACATATGGCATATGCTGCAAAAATTTAATGCGCAAATATACATCGGTATCTCGTATATCGTTCTCCCCCCTCTCTCTCTCTCCCTCTCTCTCTCGCGCTTTGACGCTGTATCTATCAATGGCAAAATTTCGTTAAAGTATCTTTTATTTATGTATCTTTAAATGCGTTTATGGCATTCGACAGAGTCTCTCAACTGTTTTATTGATGTATTTCGGTTGTGGATCATTAGGTTTGAAGAATTTGCATTGATTGTATTTGTATTGCTCCTGTTGTATTGAATTTCACAAAGAAGTGTGGAGGGGAGGAGAAAAAGTAACGAAGAATCTACAGATGTTGAGAATCGGAGAACGATACGACGATGAAGATATATTGTACAGACCAGTCATTAGATATTTCACATTATCTGATGGATCCGAACTGAATTTGGAGAGCTTTTTGCATGGAAAATTGATTCAATTAATGGCCATTTTTACTTTGGAGACTTCAATTTGAATCTAAATACTCTAGGGATCAATGGAGCTCTCCTTATAGCTACGAACTCTACTCATGAATAGAACGCAACAATAGAATACATTTCCACAGAATAATTAATAAATAAATTCGTTGAAATACGTCATGTGTTTCGCTTCTTTTTAACGAATTTGTAGAAATCTCTGGATAAGCCAAAGTCTCTTTTGCGAACCTTTGCCCATGAATAATTTTCCAAAACAAATAGGCATAAAAGCAACCTTATGATTATTGTAATTTCAAGAACTCAAAACAATGCAAGTTTTCGAGCCAAAAGTAACTTCGAATCGGTTTCATCATTTTTGAATTTACGTACATACGAGTATAAAAAATCATTTACAAAACTCTTCGAGCAAAAAACTGCGTTGTGTGTGTACATACATACATTTGTACATACATACGTGTGCTCTTGTAAGTTTAGTTGTTGTTTCTTGTTCGGATAGTTGTTTTTTCCATTGTAAAAAAAGAAAAATAAATAAAAAACTAAAACTAAAGTTCGGGTGCGACATTCAAATGAATGCAATGCATATTGTTGCTTTGGTTTTGGCTTGGAATTTTAAATTGGAATTGGAATTCAAAACTGAAATTGAAATTCAAAATCGATTTCAAATACATAATGTCTGCGCGCACACACACACAACAGACAGTGTGTCAGTGTATCTGTGTGTATCTTTCAAGCCACGGCAGAGGCACATATCCGGGTTCAGGTGCGAATGCGAACCTACGTCAGTTGTTTCAGTAGTTTTTTCAGGCAGTGAAACCTCTCGACTTGTGTCTTGGTCAGTCTGGGGCGCCCTGTCTGGTCACGTGTAAGCGTAGGCCGTAGGCCTCACAACTGTCGTTGCACACAACCAATGAGGGGGAACAACTGAAGCAGGCCCAAAACCCCCACTAATTACATTACATTACATTATATATAACACTTGGCGCAACGATTGTCTGTTGTCTGTTTGTCTATTTGTAGTTTGTTCACGTTGTCTCCAACTCAATTGGAATTTAAATTTTTCATCCAAAGTCTCGGATGTCGCTGCAAGAAATAATGCAAACATAGACGGACAGACAATAAAGCATACATACATAAATATGAATATAAATAAAGTGAAAGATACAGATACAGATACAGAAACAGAGATAATGAGATACTTTTGAAAGACAGTTGTCTTTTGTATGGCTTAGAACTTGTGCGCTCTCACCTCATTGGAAATTGTTTAAACAGTTTGCCCATTTGTTTGTTTGCGTTGTTTACTCGCATTTGTCTGCTTTCCACATTCTACTAGTCCGCATGCCACACAAACTCGTGAAGAAATTCCACCACTAAGCCATCGATCCACTGCCGCTGGCTGCACTTGTTACGCGGCAAATCTATCTGTATACATATACATATATATATATATCTGCAAAATGTTGTGCGCACATGCAAATGTCCCACTGGGTCGTGTGGACTCTGTCTTTGGCACATATTTGACCACGCGGTCGGTCGGTCTTCGTGCTCTGTGAAAGGTTAATAACCTGACTTTAAATTAGCCAAGCCAAGCCACAGTCCCAGTCGCCAGTCAGCAGTCGCCAGTACCCAGTCCCCAGTCCCCAGCCGGTCCCCAAAAACTACCTGAGCCTGATGTATCTGTATCTCTGCCATGATGTTTGCTGCTGGCTTATGACCCCATTCAACCGTGGGCAGGCTAGGCTCTCCACAGAATACTGTCCGCATACATAATAATAATTCCCCAGGGTAGACGCAGACCCGTGAAATGTGTTTATACCTCTTGAGGTACGAGTATTAATGGCCCCAGGGCGGGGCTGGATCCACGAAGAACGTGCCACGCAGAGAGGTTCGGTAACCTAAGCTGATTAGGAGTTGAATCTATCCTATCCCCAGATCCGACATGTAATTATGCAATTTCAAAACCATTTTTCGGCTTCTTTTTTTTTGTCTTCTATATTCTGTCTGAGCGGAGGCGTATGATTTATTTCTTTGGCTGTATCTATAAAATTGTCTTAGGATCAGAGAGGAACATACTATGGACACATCTTGAGTGCGAAAGCAGGTCTCTGGCTCTCTTGCCTCAAGACTAATTGCAGCTTGCGTGGCCCAACTTCGTGACTTGTAAATAACAGAAATAATAGCGAAAGAAACTACAAATAACAAAAAAAAAAAACACTGAAAACGTTTCGGCCTAATGATGGTTGGACACCAGACACATACAAAGTGTACAGATGCTGCAGATACAAATGCAGATAGAGCAGCTACAGAAACAGATACATGGAAATTGCGTGTTGAATAATTCTCCTTTGATTGCGCTGCTAAGGGGGAGACGCAACACTCGCTTTGAGACTCCTCCAGTGGGGCAGTTGTGCAACGCACAACTTTGTATCTCGCACTCGTACATCTAATTGACATCTGTCGTTAACTGACTTTGGGCAATCTATCTAGATCAATATCAATTTTATTTTATTTATTTATATATTTTAGTTAAACAAAGTTTTACTTTCTTGTACCCCTTGGTTTGTTTTTCAACCGATTTATCTGTACATCTTTTGTCGCTTTACATTATTGAAACAACGAATATCTTCCAGCCATCTGTTTTGTGTCTGTTTTTCTTTCTGTATTTGCATTGGATCCATCTTCCCATCGGATCATCTGTAAATGGATCTTACTGACTCTGCACACCAACCTCATTCCTGCTGGCCCCTACATCATATGTGCATATATTTGGGTTACTTTGCATTTGCATATCAACTATTGCTCTGGAGGGGCACTACTTCCACTCGTGTATTTGTCGTTTCGAATTTTAGCATATTCTGCATTATTCATGAGCGCCTCTACTATCTCCCATCACAACCCTACGAACCCCAAAGTAACTCCACGGCCAAAAAAAAAGGAAAACCCTTTGAAATGCAATCAAGTTTGATAAGTTTTGTGTGTGGCTTGTGCTGTGCTCTAGTTAATGTTGCAGTTGTTGTGGCAGTTGCTGTTGCTATTGTTGTTGCTGCTGCTGCTGCTGTTGTTGTTGTTATTGATTGTCAACCTTCAGCGCACAACGACGTTGTATGCCGCACACGGCGAAGGTCGGCCACTGCGTTCGTTCATTGTCCGTCGGCCTATCGGCATTTATTTAATGCACACAAAAAAAAACAAAAACAAAAACAAAAACAAAAAGAAAACTAAAACTGAACAAGCTTGAAGATACATACATATGTATGAATGTATGTAAGTACATACATATGTATACATATGCATTTACATACAGATACATATGTATCTTTGACTTTGATTATTGCTGCCTGTGTATCTGTGCAGTTCTAATTAAAAATGGATACGTTCAAGTTAAGGACAGAGGCGGCAGCTAATTGAATTAAGCCCAGGTCCAACTCACACACAGTCAGTAGCAGCAGATACAAAATGATCTGTGTGTGCGTGATGGTGGGTGGCAAGTCGGGATTGCCGCCTACTATCTACCTGTTGGCGCTATTTCGGTTTCCAGATGGGCCATAAATAAGTGCCATACCCATTCCCATACCCAAAAACAGGCCTACACCACCCCTCCAATGTTTTTCAGCTATTTAAAAAAATATATTTCTCGCTTTTGTCCCACTGTTTGCTTAAAAGACAATGGGGAACACAGAGCAAATGGGGAACACAACACAACTTTCAGCTGTTTAAATAGCACTTAAAAACCTAAAATACAAAAATATCTAAGAGACTAAATAAACTATATGGGGATACAGCAGATACAGACAGACACACAGATACAATATGTAGAGCACAAATGCTGCCTGTCCCAGATCGGATTGGAAAGAATGCGACAATTTCTACAGAGGACAGTGGCAGCTCAAAGGAAAGGCAGCCCCCCATTCAGTCTCTCTCTCATGGTGGACGCCTTTGTTAGGTATCACTGTTCACGAAAACAAAATTAATTAATTGAAAGAAAATTTCTGCCTTGGCTGAAGCTCATTCAAGTGTTGCTCTCGATCTAGATCTCATTTTTTTGGTGTTCCTCTTTCTTTCTATTTATTTATTTTATTCTTTCTTTCTTTTTACTGCGGTTGCCAGGCGCCGGCGACGCTGATTTCCTCCTCGGGTATTTTCTGAATATTTTAAAATACATTTTTCTACACGTTTTTCCTGTCGTATACTTAATAAATTCTTTCGAATTCTGTTCATTTATTTACCTTTTCTGTTATTTTTGTCTTGCTCATTTCAGGTAAGCCTCCTCTCCATCCAAATCGGTATCGATGGTCGCACTTGCTATCGCCATCAACTGGCTATCGCGTGAGTATCGATTGTTTTTTTCCCCATCAACATACCACACGAAGACAAAAGTTCAGTGACCAAAAAAACAGTCAGCCAGAAGAAGCGCCAAAACGTCAGAAAATCAAAGAAAAGCGCGTTTGTTGAAATGGAAATGCGAGAAAAGATTTCACTTTCGCGCTTTAAACGGCCACAAAACAGAGACACAGAGTTGTGGATACTTTGTTGCAGGTGTTGTTGCGGCAGTTGCACATAGAAGTTCCCCTCCAGTCACACACACACACACACACACACACACGCGCACACAAAATGAAGATGATTTTTAATCTGTTGTGGTGGTACTTTCGGTTGAGGCTTTCACAAACAAAATTAATAGGAAAAAAAAGGTCTGGTAGAATCAATTGACGAATATATTATCCTTTGATTAAGTAACAAAATGAAACATTTTCAAGTTCTGATTATCCGATGGCCGATGTTAAGCAATCGATTCATCCACTTATTGATTCCATTTTCGATTCCAGTTTGACAGTCGCGTATTCCGTTGCCCTTTTGCACAAAGTTCTTTGACTTTTGTAATCTCGTTTTTTTCTTCTTCTCTGCTTACTTTCCACACATCTATGGACTTTTCTCTACGTCAGCATTTTTTGCATGCCTTTTCTGTGTGAGTGAGATTTTTTCTTAGTTAGTTTGCATATTTTATAGTTAGCCAAGAGATCTCGAGAGATCTCACAATTCATCTGTTGGATCTCTCGAATGCAGTTTCGGTTTCAGTTGCCTCAATCGGAGTCGCAGACACAGACACAGAGCCGTCTCGCCTCTCAGGTGCTTCGCTGTGGTTGCTTTAGTTACTGTTGTTTCTGTTGTTTCTGGTGGTGGTGCAGGCGGTGGCGCAATGCTTTGGCATGTGCATGTGCATGACTCTCGGGTGCATTGTACAACACAACACAACCCACAAAAGCACAGAGAAACAAACTCAAACATACAAAAACAATTGCCACAACAGCAGCAACAGCAGCCAAGTGGCAGGGGCAAGCAGCAGCAGCCAGCAGTTTGTGGCTTGTTTGGCTTGGGTTGGGCTCTCGGCTTGCTCTTGCTTTTGCCTTTTGTTTCTGCTGTTTTTTTTTCCTAAGTGAAAAGCAGTGTTTTCCCGTAATTTTCACCATTAGAAAAGCTGTGGCTGTGGCCTGTTGCTGCCAAGAAGCCACATAAAATTACCAGTAAACGCTGAATGCATTTGTTTTAATCCTTTGATGAATGAATAAGTTATTCTATGGATTATCCACTGAATCCATAATCCATTGTTGTCCATTCACTGGGAAAGGAAGTTTCCCTTAAGCAAATGTCAGATTAAATTAAGATTTTTGTCTTATATTTAATAATAATAATAATAATAATAATAAGTATACGAAATGTTTGAAAACTCCTTTCACTTTTTATTTGAAAAGTTGAAACCAATCCGTCGCCGTCGCCGTCGCCGTCGTCGTGCAACGAAGCATTGCCTGAAGCTGCAGCCGAATGTTTGCCACATTGCCACAGATATATATGTATGTACGTGGCATGGCATGGGGCGAATGCTTGGTGAATGCTGTGGCAAGGCAGTGCGGCAAGGTGGCATTTCAGAGCTCCACTGACACAGAGACCAACTAAAGCGCAACGCAACAAAACGCAGCACAAAAGCAAAACACTGAAAAGCAGACAAAACGAAATCGTAAAAAAAAAACAAGCCAAGACGAAGCAGCCCCCAAAATGTGGCACGAACTCTGCCACTGCCACTCCAACGACTAACCTTTCGAGATGAGAGAAGTATATTAGGCCACGATGATGTGGGCATTCCTAGGGATCGAAATGTTTAGCGAAGCGTATCTGTGTACCTTATCTGTAGTTACAGATACATCACATCGTACGAGTATATTATATGTACATTGATATGGATAGATGGAACCCCCAGCGGGCGTCGAGAGAGAACTATAATTGAAATCGGATTTCTATTTTTATGCCATGATTACTGCGATGTGGTGCGGTGTGTTGTGTGGTTTGTGGAGTGTGTGTGTGTGTGTGTGTGTGTGTATCTGCTCCACTCGAGTGTGGAGCTCTGAGCAAACTGAAGCGCCGAAGGCATCGGCTCATGTCTAATAAGCAGCAGATTACGCAGCTCGCACTTGAATGCTCACCGAAATCGGCGGCAGGGGTGGCCGGCCAATCCTCCTCCATCGCCAGTCAACTGCGTTTCAACAGCTACCACGTACAATGTGGCTCTTCAGCAGATTGGCAGATTCAAGTGTGTCTGTGTGTGTGTGTGCTAGTGGATGGCATCTGAATGCCAAATACGTGGGGGCCATCCAGAATAAGATTTCGATTTCGATTTAGAGCATACTTTAAACCATCAACGCCGCAGATCGGTCTTAGATCGCCTTAGATACGCGTATTTGAATGACGTAATCTATAAGTCAACGAAATCAGATTGCATAACGATTTGTACTCTTTTCTGTTCACAGTAATATTTACAATTTTAAACACGTAGCTCTGCCTGTTTGACCCGCATCGAAAGAAAGTGAAATTACGCAAAATTGTGCTATAATTTCAAATTCAAATGAAAAAAGAGTTATGCACCAGGCCACGATCTGGCATGACAGTTAGAGTCTATAGCGTTGGCCACGGCACGGCCTTGCTACCAAGGCACATTGAATAAGATAGAGTAAAGGTTCGCTGACAAGGGTTTTCTGTGGTTGTTGAACTGCTCCCCAACTGAAAAAGCTTGCCGACTGCTGATTTACAGTTTTAGATCCAATTTACAGATTAGTTTCAGTTGAATACCAATTGCTTAGCCTGAATGAATGAAACTTATAATCAATAGATTGTAGATTAAGGATTAAAGATGATTATAGTTGGTGTATGATCGTGTGATTTGTGATTTGTGTGTTGGGGGGGGCCATTAACCGATACGACCTGCACGTGCAGGCGGACCTCATCTTGAAACATCATCTGAACGTCTGAGAGCGTTGGTTGATTGATGATAAGTCCGTATATATACCTATGTATGTTTTAATGGCATTAAACGAGTATATATACATATGTATATACTATATATAGACCGCCGACTCGTACCGATGTAATAAGCAATAATTTGTTGAACTTTTGTGTTTGTGTAAGCAATTTTATTTTATTTAATTTTAATTTCAGCTGTTGCCGAGTGTCTCGGTTAGTCTCTTCTCCGCCATCTTATGACAATTTTAATATTATTTTTATATACATCTTTCGGGGCCAATAAACCCTCGACGACTTTTGCTGGCTATGGGAAAAGAAAGGGAAAGGAAAGGGATGGGGTGGGGAGGGGCATTAATCAACATTTCAACAAATACAACAACACAAAATCGTATTAAATTATCAAGTACTTGAATGCATTTAAAGATGGCCCAAATTTCGGGCACTTATGGCAGAGCCAGACACTCAACGGAAGCATAAAACCCATCAGCGAGATGAGCTTAATTGCTGACAAAACAATGAATCAACAACTTGATCTGGGGCCCAGCCATAATTTCCAGGCGATTTAGTCATCTGTTGAATCAATCAGGTAGCTCAATCCGCGCCACAGCCACACCCCCCAATCGACCCACAACAGTTGGATGCATATTTCATGAATGTTTTCTCAAGTTTTGTGGGTGTGCATCTCTTTATCACAGAGTGAACAAAACAAAACAAAAAACAACAAAATAAACATCTTTCGAATGACTTTTTATTCGTGCTCTTTCGTTGCTAAAGAAACACTTGGCTAATCCACAAACTGAATCTGGCACAACATTCACCGAGCCGAGCCGAGCCGACTGTTTATACAACTGTTTTTTTTTTTGTGTAGATACATATATTATCTATGTACAAACATACATATGAACATATAGCTGACGAATATTTTCAGTTTACCTGGCAGCAAGTGTTCCACTTTGTTTTGTCAACTTGTTGTTTGTCTAGTATCTATATGCCGTAAGTATTTACCATTCTGCCAGCGGAAATAATTCTTGCAATATATTGAGGAGATTGCCTTTTGGCTTTCACTGCCGCACAGCGGAAGTCGAAGAAAGGTTCGCCACAAAATAGAGCCAGAGCAGCAACGGATATTATGGGGAGAATACTCGAATTACGAATTGCATTTTGCAACGATTGCTTTTTCACATTTATTTTAGCAACAAAATAGGGAAAAGCGTGGAAATGAGCACACAAAACCATTGCAAATTGGATTATCATAATAATAATCTTCGTTTGCATCTTTTCAATTTTGAAATAAAATTTGATCCTCTTGAATGGAATCGGGGAGATCTTGGAGAGCCTACTCTACCTTCCAGTGCTTTATCTCAATATTCGCCTGCCAATATTTCTTCTAGAACCTCTCCCCTGCAATGCATTCACGTATCTGCCTTTTTTCAGCCACCTGCTTACTTTCTGAGTAGAATGATTTGCTCAAATCGATTAAAATGCATCTCCGGCAATCCCATAGATACTCGCACTCAATAAATTCATATACATATGTATCGCAACTGAGGCTTTCTAGGAAGTCCATCTACGAGTATTTGATAGTCGCGCTGAAGTGCCGTTTCTGTGTGTGGCACAAAATCATTTATCAATTTTAATTACAAACTTTGTTGGTAACGAAATTTTTGAGTTTGTGTTTTTTGTTTTCTTCGTTTTTGGTATCGGTTCTGCCTTTTGAAATGTTTTGCGGGGAATGTGGGGGCTGGCTTCAAGGTCTGCCGCATTCGGGGCAAACGCATGCCGCCGCCTCGAAAGTGTATCTCGAAGTTTGTTTTTTTTGTTGCTGTAAGCGATTTTAATTGATTCCGAGTCAAATTGCCATTAACTGATAGAAACACGAGTGGTAGGCAGAAACACACACACACACACACCTCTAGAGCCCCAGCCCATGCCCAAGCCCCACTCTCTGGCTGATTCTCTGAATCCGCATGCCGAAACATCATTACAGTCTTCACTTGGTATGTGTGTGTGTGTGTGTGTGTGTCTATCCTACAGATACGTAGTACGAGTAGATACTCATCGTCACATTGCTGTAATTACAAGCTGCATGATTCTGAAAAGTCACGCCACAAAACAATGAACGACATCGACGAAAGAACAACACTCCCCGTGCTAGTAAAACACACAAAACCCCATCAGAATGATATACAAAAGCAACAAGAACAACAACAAAAACTATAACTAGACAGAACAGCAATACGCCATTTCTAAAAGCCACAAAAAGCACTGAAGAAGAATCGAATACGAAAACAATGAGATAGAGAGAGAGAGAGAGAGAGAGCACAGCAATTGAAAGTTTGTTTATCTAGTGGGTACCTGGGATTAAAAAATCACTTAATTGAAATCAAATCATGATACGCGAAATCAAATTAAATTTAACTGGAATGAAGCTGCAATAACAGTGAAAAAAACTAAGTATCATAAGAATCGCAATTGGGCGATTTAAGTCCGTAGGTTTATAGAATACAAAGCCATCTAAAATGCACTTTTCATTTGTTAAATTAAAGACTATTTGCGGGTGATTTCATTAGATAAGACTAAAGACCATAGCCTTATTTTAAGGCGCTGAAATACCTTTCGCTTTTTAAGATCTAACGAGATTTAATTGTTCTTTATATTACGCGAGAATATAGAAAGGAAATGGAAAGTTTATGGGATCGTTAACGCCATCTGCAAGAGTTTACAAATAAACAAATAATAGTTTGAAATCTCATTTAAATTGAATAGGGTACTAGGCAGCGATTTAAGAATCATTTTATCTTGGTATAATCAGCACCCCAAGACAGCAATTATCTTCTTGGTCAAAAATAAATTTCAACACACGACTGTTTATCGTAAATTAAAGGTTTAATCAAAATGTTAATCAGCTAAAATATATAACAATGATTTATGCCCGAATTTATTCAAATAAAATTTTAAATAATTCAATTAATTTGAATATTTATAAAACATCTGGTACTGATATTTGATGCTTAAATATTTGTTTGTCTCTGTTTTTCATTGCAGGTAAATGTTTTTCCCTTACTTCAACCATTTCTCGAGTGGTAAAGTAGCAGTCAGTGGGTGTTATTGGGTATTATGACATCGAAGGAAAAGCAATGAAAAGCAAACACAATATTTTTTGGTATTTATTGTTCAGAATAATATTTGCACAAATGCCAAAAGCCAAAGACCATTTCGCTGTGTGTGTGTGTGTGTCTGGTGGAATCCATTGTATCCGTATTCTGTTTGATCAGAATCTGTTTGAGTTGACAGCTGAAATGGTTTTGGGTATCCAGTGGGATACCCACCACCTGCCCCTTAATGCTGTATCCATTAAGCCTAATCACAGGCAATTTTCTCACTTATTTTATTTTTATTTTGAGAGGTGAACTTTCTATTTTTATTTGTCTTTTTAATGAACTTTAATTAAATTGCTTAATTTATAATATTGCTGCAATGCAATCAGCGGACAATCAGACAGACAATCGGCAATTTACTTTTGTGTTAATAAAATTATTTAAACCAGAATCGTTTTTGCCCATCATTCGATTAAAACACGAGCCACAAATCGACCCAAAAGGTTGCATAACCCACAATAGAGTGAGTAGGAGGGGTGGGGGTTCATTGAAAATTCAGTTGTGGAAACCCAAAACCAAATTAATTGAATGACTGAATATAACTGAATCTTTGTTCGTCACGTTTTCCTTTGGCTTTAATTTTGACACACAAAAAGTAACAATTAAAACCCGATTCCCCTCCTCCGGAAAGTAGAGAGCTAGAGCCAGCCATCAAAAGCAGCAAAACCGAAAGTCAAAGGCACGAGACGCCAAAACCAGAAAAGAAAGAGAGAAGCAATAGGAGAGGAAGAAATGTAAAAACTAAAAGAAATTCAATTTCCGGTTGAAATATCATCTACGAGTATATACGAATCAGCTGTTTTCACTATTAATACAAAGATAAATATCACCAACATGCATACATATGTATGTATTTGTGCATTAATATTGTAGAATTGGCGTTAAAAGAACCGATAAAATGTCTAAAAAAATCTTTTTGGAATAGAAGGAATATTCTTTGCATTTCCATGGGAACAATCGTTTCCAACTGAACTCTGAACTGAACTCTCGGTGTAGGGTACAGTTTTATGGGTTATTCAAAACACCTGTTGGCTTAGTCTTGCTTTGATTCTGGGGTGTGTCGGAACTTTCGCTTTCAGTGTCTGCTTGGAAGTGCTACGCTACAAGGTACCGGTACCTCGTATTGTATGTGAAGTTATGCCAAAAAAAAAAACGCAAGTGAATCTGAATCTGATTTCGTCGGTCTCTGTGTCTGGCAATCATGGAATCAATGTTGATTTTGTTGAGTCGAATCGAATCGAATGGTATATGGTATATGGAATTGAATGCGTATTTGAAATGTCGGTCGAACCGGTTCGGGGTTTGGGGTTTGAGGTTGCTGGATGATCGGCATAACAATTAGCCGCGATTTGCATTTGCATATAGTAGTAGTAGGGTTGGAGCTGGAGCTGGAGGGTGGGGTCTGCCCAAGAATTCCAGATATCATACTTTCGTTTCGACCTTTGCGGAACTGAAGTCTCTCTCGCTGGCTCCTTCTTTCTCGTTTCTCGTTCGGTCCGACTAGCTGCACCGTGTGCGCTTGGCCACAGAGACTTGGCTAGATACAGATATATTTGCAATGGACACGGCTTATTGGGTCAGGGTCGCCCTGAATGAGTCTGTGTCTTGCCAAACAGTCAAACAGCGAAGCGGAGCCAGCCAAGACACATCAGCTACAGCTACAGATACAGATACTGATACAACTAACACACAACAGACAGATACAGCAACGGCAACAGGTCCCCCCTACCCCCACCCCAACAATAGCAGTAATAATGGCAACAAGCTTGGCCCGACTGCGACCTCAGAGCTGAGCTATACACCGCTCGGTCGCTCCTCCTCCTTCTCCACCGCCGTTTTGTATTATATTTCTCGTATGGTGGGGCGGCGGCCTGCTGCTGCCGCCAGCCGTAGTAATGCAGTGCAAGATGGTTTTGGTATCTGCAAGATACATTAACGCTCTTGCCTCAATGTTACCCGAGAGTTGTATTTCTGCTGCTGCTGCTGCTGTTGGGTTTCTTTTTTTGGCATCCATCATGCGCAAATAAACATTAATCAAGCAATCAAAACAGCCAAGCAATTCGAAAACCAGAAAATACAAAAACGTTGCAAAATGTTTCGTTAAATATTTGGCTAAATTGTAGCATTGAACGAACCGTTATTCTGCTGTGCACCGAAATAACGGTAAAGCTAATGAAGCAAAATTATAATAATCATGTGTCTGTACGTCTGGCTGCTGTCTCTGTCTCTATATAATGGCATCGCAGTCTTGTTCATCTCGTTATTATTGATATTGTTGGGGCTCCGAATATAAAGGCCAACGGAATCCCATCCGAAGCGGTCGAAACAAGTATAACACATAATACGCCAAACAGTATAACAGTATATACTACACATGCATATGTACGTATATACAATATACATACATATGTTTAGTAGAGGAAGAGATTATTGTTGCTATGCTTTTGTTGTTCTTGTAGTTGCTACCGATAATAATTTACATAATTTTTATTTATTTTTGGCTTTCGTTGTGTCGTTGTGCCCCGGCTTCTCCTAATTAACATCAAAATCTATGGGAACAAGACAGAGAGAGAGAGAGAGAGAAGTCCGATTCTTATCGGCCGCTTCTTCTCCCTCCTTCTTTCCATCACCTTCTCAAAATATTATGTACATATTTCTTCGACTCTTATCAGAATACATATGTTTCGTATTTTTTGGTTTTATTTGATTTCGTTTTGTTGTTCCCGTCTGCATTGCAGTGCCACTTTGGAACTTGTAATTAGTGTCGAAGAAAATAGAAGTAATAAAAGGGAAAAATAAATGAGAGATATGGCAAAAGATCGTTTGGCTAGAAACAAAAGAGCCCATCCTATAAATAGACATTTCCGATATGACTAGAAACCTTTTTCTGTCAGTGCATAAAGCAGTAGCAGCCAGACAGAGCCACAGCCACAGGCACAGCAAGTGAAGTGCGAGTGCGAGGTGCATACAAAATAATGAAATCGAAAACGAACGGCCTGCAAAAATGCAACACACAAATGGCATTAATGCAGCTTACACTAACACATGCACACCACTCTTCTATGCACACGCATTTACAGACACCCAGAAAGAGAGAGACAGAGACAGAGACGAGACCGACCGACCGACCGACCCGTTTGATCGCTTTATCAGCTGAGCTTGAGCAGAGCAGCACCCGCATTGCATTGCAATGCAAGTATCAAGAAGTGGATAAAGAGAGAGACAGACAGAGAGAGAGAGAGAGAGTGTGAGAGCGAGGTGGGAGCGGTGGGAGAGAGACTAGTTCGATCGACATCGACCGACTAACCCAGCAGAGTGTGTGCATGTTTGTATGTGTGTGTGTTTTCTGTGCCCTTCTAAAAAAGCTCCAAAGCACGAAACTCACTCAAAAACAATCCCACTCGGCTCAAGAGCAGCTGCGCCACTGTGACGTCAGAAAAGCTTTTATCAATTGGGTTGTGGGGAGAGTGGTGGGGGGCCAAGCCCGTACCGAACCACTCACTCGCGAATATTCTAAGCAGACCGCAGCGGCAGCGACCAGCGACAGCGACAGAGCCATGGCCGAGCAGAGTCGTCAATTCATTTTATTATTTTATTCCATTCCGAACGCGCAACCCAACGGACGCCTCTCGGCTAGTGTGCGGCGCCCCAATCAAGAAATATTCATAGAAAAGAGAGATATACCATATACGAGTAGAGCGACAGAGATACCAAAAAGTCAAATATTCGAATGAAATAAACAGTGTACAAAGAGTGCGTGTGTGTGCCAAAAGTGAAGTGAAGAAGTGAACGACGACTATTTCCAATTGTGATTCCGAAATAAACGATTTGCGAAACGAAATTTACATCCAAAGTCGAGGCAGACCGCACCAAAGGCAGCCCGCTGTCATCCCAGCCATACGTTCGTTGTACGTAGGGCTACGCAGATACCGTTAGTCCGAGGCGAAGACGTAGTCGCGTTTTGTAGGCGCCAATCGGGCACCCGTTTCACACCGCCACCCCCCCGGGTCGCCTTTGTCAGCACTTTTCCGCCGCCAAGAAGCGCCTGTTCTCCTCCTCAATGGTTAGGCCGATGCCGATGCTGTTACTGTGCTAAAACAGAATCCACACGGAATCCAAATTCGTTTTTGCGTTACATTTTTCTGCACTGTCGGTACGTAGAAAAATAAAACACACACACACACACACTTGTAAATAAAGCCCCCAAAACATGTGTATTACTTGTAAGAAGATCTGTGAGTGTATTGAGGCTTTGAGTAGACTTCGGGTAGAGTCTGCAGAGACTTTCTTTCAAATGAGGCAGGAGGCGAGAAAGATAGAGAGAAATGGAAGAAAAATAACGATTTTCACTTTTATTTGAGACCAGTCCCTCACCGCCCTCCCCGCCCGTCTAGGCCAACTAGACACACAGCTACCGCAACCCATACACAGATACAATACACACATACATGCATATATATGTGTTGCACCTGTTTGCATGTTGCTGTTGAGGTTTTTGGCCAACCGTTGCGGCCAACAGAAATACAGTTATGATAGTAATGAACGCAGCAAGAAATTGTTTATAATTACAGAGATAATTAATCTGTCGTTAGCCCTCATCCTTCTGTAACTTATATTCAATTATATATTTAAACGATAGATAGTTCTAGTACAAAGAGACCATAACATGCATGATTGAAAAAAAAACCCAAAGAAAGTGACTGACTAGCAAAGCAATAAACAACATTTTTCCGAAATTTGTTTAAACAATTTGATGGCCGAAAAAGAGTGTTAATTCAATTTCGAGCGAATTATCAGATTAAAGAGAAAGTAAATCCACAGGTAGGGCAAAATCAACTAGAAAAAAACCCCTCAAGGGCAAATTCTTTGCAAGCCTTTCTTGATTGCTTCATGAAAATATGCAGTAGACAATTACAATAAGTACACGACAGGCTCAATTTGTGTTGTGTGGCGACGACGTCAATGGCAATTAATAAATAAATAATTGCCAAAGAAAAGTACAACAAAAAACAACAAAAACAATCAAAATACAGATCGATATTCCCCGACTAGCAGATACCCGCTACTTGAATGTAATTTCTTATGCATAGAAAATAAATAGATTTACATAAATATGTATGTACTTATACATATGTCCCAAATTGGAATGGAAAATTTGTAAATTATCCTTCTGCTAACTATCTGCACAGACATATGTACATATGTACATTGACCTTCTCGAATGCAGCATACCCTTGCTCCCCACAAATACCCCGTATAATAAAAACAAATACGACAGAACCAAAAGAGTTAACTGGAACTGAGTGAATAATAATGCTCTCAACTCGACCCATCAGCGGGTGCACCGAATGTGAACCCAGCCACGCGGCAGTTCTCATATGCAGATGCAAAGCAAGCAGAACGAACACCTCCCACCCACTCCACACCATAGCACACCATAGCACACCACACCACACCACACTGTACTGAACCGAACCCGGACCCAGAAAGACAATTTTAGTTGGTTACATTACTAAATTCACACGAAAACTAAGCACAAATTAATGGCACCCGTAGTCGCAGTCGCTGTCGCTGTCGTTGTCGTTGTCCCAGTGGTGCGGTGCGGTCTTGGATCGCGGCTTCAAGTCTGAGCTTTGCTGCTATTTTGTTCTCCGTTTGCCTGTGAATGATATTTTTCTGTGCAAAAGCTTTTTTGCAAATAAATTTGCATGCGATTTGTGCAAATTGTCCGGCCGGGTCGAGCTACGACGCACACCGCGCACCACACACCGCACACCGCACACCAGGTCCGGTCCGGGCTTAACTGAGTTATTTAGACTGTGAATCATGCGATAGGACGACGCAAAGAATCTATTTGAATTGTATTATGGCACTCTGGTCCAAGTGCCTCATTGGCCTGCCTGCCTCAATCTCAACCCGTTGTCACCCGCTGCCTCTAACTGCTCTATCCCTCCCCTACTGAATGTGTGTGTGTTGTGTATAGTATATATACGAGTACGGTCGGGTCGGAAGCCAGTTATGCCAGAAAATTAAATTTTTACAGTGAACGGCACAAACAAAATGATAAAAAAAAAGAGAAGAAGAAAGAACCTAAAGCAGATAAAACTTATACAAGAGATAGAGCTAAACGATATAATAGCCCCACAAATACTCGCACACACACATACACATATGTATAACAGTCGCACAAAAACAGAAGGCGAAAATTATAGAAGTGGCTAGTCGGGGAAAGAGGCATTAGGAATGAATACCCTCCCTCTACTCTCTGCTACAATCCCTTCATTCTGGCGCTGCTCTTCGATATTCGGCCACGATAACAACGCGGAACTTTCGAGTCGATCTGATCCGAACCGATACGAACAGAGCCAAAAACAAAAACAAAAAATGATTGTTGTTTTTTTTTCGATTAAAATAAGCAATAAATAGAACAGAATTTAATGTTTAGCGCAGCGCGTAGGCTGCACTCATGCACACTCACACACACGCACATGACAGAGTACAACAACGACACTGAAAACGAATTTAACAAATTTAAAGCAAATTAATTAATTAAAAGAAGCCCCCAGGCGGCACATTTGGCATTGGCTAGATAATGTACATATGTATATAAAATGGCAGAAAACAAAAAATAAAGAAATAAAACAGCAGTGACAAAAAAATAAAAATAAAATAGTCATCGGCAATGGGATGATGATGATGATGATAATGATATTGAAAGAAGCAGACCATTCATAGAGGGATAAATATATGCACACTGTATGCGTATGTATGTATATTTATTGTATGGGCGAGCTGCTAGGCAACGGTAGTTGATAGATAAAAGCTTTAGCTCAGCAAAGAGCGAACACAATAAATGATCGACTCGACCAAAAGAATTCACAAAATGATTTCATTTGGAAAACTCCAGAAAGCCTTTGGGACACAGTCAAGCATGAGTTTAGTTTCAGGTTTCAGACACAAATCGAACTGATAGATAGATTCCGTCTCCTAATACTATAATTGGCTGTGAGTTTAAGGCGTCAATCGAAAGCAAATATAAAATATAAAATAGAATATCGAATCTAGAATCTAGAATACGAGTATATGCCATATTTGATACAGTCCATTCTAAATATTTATTCTGTTTCGATCTGTAATTGACATTCTGCTGCGTTTATTTGTCTTTCGTTTGCAGTGCGGGACACTAGACGGAGCCGAACAGGTATATCATCAGCAGCGCAGCAACAGAATGGACGTCTACCAGATTGACGATGGATTCCACTCAGATGGCGGCACCGAGACACCGCCTCCGTCGCCCAGCTCGGGCTCTTCGATAGCCTCGACCTCGGATCATGGGTCGCTGGAGAGCGTGGACACCGGGGGAACACAGCGCCTGGCCGTCCTCTCGTTCGAGCAGGTGAGCAAGCTGCACGACGTGATGGACGAGAAGGTGGCCATACATGGACGCGGCAACTTTCCCACTCTGGAGGTGACGCTCAAGGACCTGGTCAACCTCGTGCGCCGCAAGCTGGAGGCGGAGGTGAACGCCGGCGGTGCCGGAGTCTTAGTTAAGGACATCCGCCTGAACGGTGGGGCAGCTAGTCATGTTTTAGCCAGCGAGGATCAGCCATACAATGACCTGGACCTGATATTTGCCATCGAGCTGAGTACGCCGCGCATCTTCGACCGGGTGAAGGTGGCCGTGCTCAACACACTGCTCGACCTGATGCCCGAGGGCGTCTGCAAGCGGCGCATCTACACGTGCTCCCTCAAGGAGGCCTATGTCGGCAAGATGGTCAAGGTTAACAACAACAATGACGGCGACCGCTGGTCCCTCATCTCGCTGGGCAACTCGCCGGGCCACAAAAATGTGGAGCTGAAGTTCGTCGATTCGATGCGGCGCCAGTTCGAGTTCTCCGTGGACTCGTTCCAGATCGTGCTCGACTCGCTGCTCCTGTTCTACGACTGTGCCGCCCTACCCATCTCCGAGAACTTCTACCCGACGGTGGTGGGCGAGTCCGTGTATGGGGACTTCCAGGAGGCGCTCTACCACTTGCAGAAGAAACTGATCTCAACGCGCCAGCCAGAGGAGATCCGCGGCGGCGGCCTGCTCAAATACTGCAACCTTTTGGTGCGCAACTACAAGGCCGTCGACTCGCAGCTGATCAAGACATTGGAGCGGTACATGTGCTCGCGCTTCTTCATCGATTTCCCGGACATCAACACGCAGACCACAAAGCTGGAGGCCTACTTGCGCAATCACTTCTGGGGCGTCGACGAGGAGCCCCTCCAGTATCAGTACCTGATGCATTTACGCGAGGTGGTCGAGATGTCGACGGTCTGCCTGATGAGCCACGAGCGGCGACAGACGCTGCACCTCATCCAGTCGCTGGCCGCCCAGGTTCTCTACAACAAGCAGGAGAAGCAGCAACAGCAGGCCCAGGAGCAGTACCAGCAGCACCAACAGCGGCAGCAACAGTTCCTGGACTCTGCGCAGCAGCAGCAGCAGCAGCAACAACAACAGACACAAGCGGCACAGCAGGGCACAACGCTCACCCTGGTCTCACAGTCGCCGCAGTCGGCACAGGGACAGACCATCTACGTGCAGCAGGCGGCACCGCCCACGGTCTGCTGCACAAGCAGCAGCGATCAGTCCGCGGCAGCGGGCCCACAGACCATCCAGATACAGGCGGGCCCGCCGGGCCTCATCTATGCCAACGGCGTCTACTATGCACCTGTGATTCCCAGCACCATTTGCACGTGCAACTCCACCTGGCTGAGCACGTGATTGGGGCAGCAAACCCAACAACATCAGCACCAGAAGCAGCAACAAAAGCATCATTGGTCAGAGAATGCATCGGGATCAACAACATCGCTCTTGGCTGAAACTAAACTAATACCTAACGCACCGTCACCAACCCCAACCCCATCTTCATCGTCCCCGGTCCCACCAAGCATCCAGATCCAGATCCCGACTAACAACATCAAGGGGAACAACTCAACTATAGATAAAGAGGGAATCCTGAACACATCAGCCACAACCATGACAGGGATGGAGAAGCCCTTCAACAAGCCGGAGCCGGATAATACAGCAGGAGCAGCAGCAACAACAGAAGCAGTAGGAGGAGGCGGAATAACAGGCATCTTGGTAGTCACCGCGGAGCAGATTGAAGGTGTACCCGTCTACAGCCGGGAGGATAGCAAGGAGGCGGGCACCTACAGCGGACAGTTTGCCTTCTTCTATCCCCACGATGGATCGCCGCCCAGTATGCTGCTGCTTGGCGAGAACTCCTATCTGAATGTAACCGAACATCAGGACTAGGAGCACGATCTTCCTTCTTCTCTCTGCCCTTATACCTATATCTGTACGACCCACTGTTCCCTTCCTATTCACACTCACCACAAAGCAAAACAAAAAAAGATCCTTTTTCAGACTGAAGTCTAGCCGCTGTTAGATGTTAATCAGGGCCACAAAAAACTATTACAAAAAAAAAAAAAAAAAAAAAAAGGCTATAATATCGTAAAAAAAAAACCAAACAAAAATATATGTTTGGATCTATGTAGAAAAATTTCGTAACTCTTTTTTCTATTTACCCGCTTTCATTCATTTTCTTTACTTTTTTCTCTTTTTTTTTTTTAATAAAACAATAGAAAACCCCGAATTTGAATTGGAATTTCTATGTACGGCCCACATCATGCCCCTCCCCCACACGCCCATAAATTTTGAATAGACAAACACTTACAGACATAGAGTACATACACATATATATAGCCAGTTAATTTTACGATTAAATTGAATGACTTTTTGTATGACAAGTGCAGGAGTGCAGGAGGAGTGTCGTCGGTTCCAGTCCAGTAGAAATTCCAAGCAAAAGGTCCAAGTGCAGGCAAAACAACGATGATATGATGAAACAAGTGATGAGATAATATGTAAATATTAGTCAAATTGAACTGTCGATGTCAGAGAAGGAGAATGATAATGATAGTGATGAGAATGATGACTGGGATGAGATATAGGAGAAGGAGATGATGTATTTAACTGAGGGATGCTCATCAGCATCAGAAGAATTTGCTCAATGAAATTCAATTCACAAATATTAATCAATAACCAATACTGTTATCAAAAATCAAACGTAAATCAACAAAAAGAAAATCTCTTAACGGATGAGAATGGGAAAAGAAATATAGAATGCCTGGAAAGAATGTCATATTTTGTAGTATATTTTTTGCAGTGTGTGTCAGGCAGCAGCAGCAGCATATGTGAGTGAGGTGAGTGATTGATTGATTGATTGATTGAAGTATGCTATGAGAGAAGCAGTTAATTTCAGATGGGTGATAATTTATGAATGATTAACTGATATTCATACATACATATATAAAATATATATATATATACATATATATATATATACAAAAATATGCTGTCAAAAGGCAACTATTTATAACTTTTGAATGCTAAAAACAACAACCTTTCTGATCTATGTGTATTGTATTCTTTTGCAATTGCAAACCATATAAATCATATGACTAAAATATGTAGAAGCAAGCATGCATATGTTTATCTATATTATTGTGTATATTAATATCCACAACAAATGAAAGACAACAAATGGTCCACAAAACAATATGAATCGATATTCGAGTATGCTCGATTGTTCGGATTCGATGACGATTACGATGTTTCCTCTCTGTGTGCATTCTTCGATTAACTCTGAGAATTGCTACCACTTACGCACTTTTTGTATAATGTTAACCCTGAACTTGTGTTTTGAATTTATGTATTAACTTTAGTTTAGACATTGTGACATGATGTACGATGTCCGCTGTATGTATGTGTATATATCCGGATTATCTATATGCATATTCGACAAGGTCCAAAGCCAACGTATTCCAATTTGCATGCTGTTCGATCTGCATCGGAGGGGACTGAATCGTCGTCTCCTTTGCCAGCGAACAGCCTGCAAGACATTTTACTTAGTGCAAACTTTAAAGCAAGAATAACTGAAACTAAAACTTTAACTGAATGCAAAAACTAAACCAAAAAAAAACTCAACAAAAAAAGAAAATGCAACATGAAAATGATGACAAATTTATCAGCTGCAAATGAAAAAGTTTTATTATTTTTTTTTATTTCGGGTCCCATAGCTAATGCTGCCTGGGCTAGGCGGATTGTGTCTTTACATAAAATACCATACAATATATAGATATATACACATATATATTATTTAGATATATGTTAGTTGGATAAGCCTGTAGAGAAGTGGAAATTTTTGAAATATCTCTAGCGCGTAATCTTACATTTATACATCTACAATACAGATAAAGATCCAGATACAGAGACCAGATATAATTGTAAATTCAAGCAAATCAATCCATTGAGATTTGTATATAATATATACTTAATTACGTATATCTAATTATTATACCAACCTACACACACCACCCCCCAAAACACTCACACACCACACATACACACAATATATATACATATATATATATATTACTTACATATTACATTAAATATATAAATAATAATAATAATGTATCTATATCTATACCATATACAACAATTACCATACATATTACTTCTGTGCGCTTCTTGCGATCTAAGGAATTTCAATAAAAACAATCAAAAATACCTAAAAAGTATAAAAACCGCGAAAATTACCACAAAAAAATAAGCAAAAAAAAAACAAAAAATATAAATCTATTCCGGCATTTCTTAATCCAGGGTTTGGAATGGGGATGGGGATGGAAATGGGGAAGCGCCATCGTAGAAGGCTCCAAACGTATAGTAGTGGCCACATCACATCTATAACCAGTTGGCCATTCCATCGGGCAAGCCAACTGTTTCCTCCTTTCCAATTTCATGGCGGCAAACAGAAACAGCTGCAGATTATGAGAGTGGACATGGACAGAAAGGCATCTTCGGGAACAGACCCAGGCACAGGCACAGTCAGTCCTCTCGCACTGAGACTGAGACTCAGACCCAGCCTCAACCTCGACTTTAGCTGCATCTTCATCTCCAGCTGTTTCGCTTTCGCCGTGTGCTGCTGGCTTCACGTTCGTTTTACAATTTAATTCGCAAGTGGTTTTTTTTGTTTGGATTTTGTTTCAGGTAATTGTATAATGTCGTAGCATCGTCCAGTCTCCGTGTTACGACCCGCACCAGTCTATGGAGTTGTTGATAAGTGGAAAATATGACAAACACACAAAGCCGCAGGGGAATGATATCGAATGCTATGCGGCAGCGTCTTTTTGTGTTTGTATCTTGTATCATTGATGATTTATGCATTTTGATTAAGTTGTTTATGGCCAAAAGAGTTTTTCGCGTGCCTCGAAAGATACTTAGCACTCCGAAAATAGATAGCGAGTCTATGCCGCGGATATGGGTGGAGACAACGCCAAGTCGGTGTTTGCTGAAAATATTTAAGCAACCGGATTTAAAGTGCACAAGTCATATCATAGAATAATGTACTATAATTTATGCAGAGAATAAATGCATTTATAGTATTCAAATCCAAATTGAGTACGGCAGCCTCGCGCATTCGAGATTTTTAGAGTTTCATGGCAGCAAGCTTGTGTCAGAAACATATGTGTCACTAACTCAGTGCTGCCATACCGATAAATTAATGAGAGTCAATGGATAAGATTTGCCAATAGATAATGTAACTAAATAGTAAAAACGTTGGAATGCAAGGTAGTCATTATTAATCAAGCAGCTTTATAACAGAAATGTAGCATAATTTAAAGGAAATAGGGTATACAAATGTCGATACTACCGCTTGACAAGCAACAAGTGTTCAAATGACGTAACACTCCAAAAACACTAATTAATCACTTATTTTCTGAATAATAATAAAAACGGGTGTTCTTAAAAATAGACAATATTATAGGAAACTGATTCATCTATCGGATAAAATAATATGTTAAGAGATGAGAGTCCTAACTAGCTAGAAATATTAAAACGAATATCGAAATCGAGGAATATGATTTCCGAGTATGGACAGAGAACGATTAACCCATTGTCGACCAGTTCAGGAAAAAGATATCCGGTCATTTGTTTTTGTAAGCGAAAAGAACGAATGGATCAACAATGTGGAGCCTAGAGATTCTACATGAAGAATGTATAAATAGTATTATTTTTCACGGTTTAACTTAAGTTGTACAGCTTTTTAAGTTCGTTGACTCAAAAATTTATTAAATATTAATTTGTTTTTTTGTTGATATTTACTGGTTACTAACCTGATTAAATAGAGCGGAGTTAAGCTATTTTTTTCTCGGTTTCTGAGGTTCCAGTCACACTCGACAAAACAAATCAAGTGAAATATTTATTTTTCCATATATGTACATTTGAAAATGTCCGCCAAACTCCTCTTATCGTACAAAAATATCGATATTTTTCGCTCTCAATTCGTGGAGAGTTTGCAAAATTTGCTCTCAATGGAACCCGTGAGTGCTCTCTTTTCAGTGGAGAATAGAGTGTTTTTGTTGAGACTTTCCCCTCATTTTCGTGGTGTGGCAACATGTTGCTGTAATTTTTCCCATACAAAATCAAATGTATCTTACGGGAACGCGTATGGAATAAAGATTCATTGTTGCGTCATTCCATACGCGTTCCCGTAAGATACATTTGATTTGTATGGGAAAAATTACAGCAACATGGGGAAACGAATTAGCAGCATTGTTGTGCAACTTTGGCACGAATTAGCAACAATCTGCATACCTTGGGAGAATGGATATTATGGACTTGAGATATTGTTGGAATTTTCAGGCTCCAATTAATGCAAAAACTATTCAGTCTCTGCTCTAAAGATATTAACAAAGTTTTGCATCTCACGGGTTCCAATAATAGGTATCAGAACCGGGATAAATGTATATATATAAAACAAAACTTATGCATTAATAGGTAAACAACATGTCAATCTATGATAAAATCATGAATAATGTTTCAATGGGGCTTGGAACAAAACATTTAACATCAATTAAAAGAAATTAGGTATACAAAGATCCATACGCATAGAAGAAATTTGGTTGACCAGCAACATGTGACGTCACATTTAGTCATTTACGTTTTATGCTTTGGCCGTTTTTGTTTGAACCTTAATATGTAAATAGTCCAATAAAACGGACTTCTGAAAACTTGCCAATCTTGTAAAAAATTTATGTATCTATCGGATAAAATTATTTGTTTAGTGTTGAGAGGGCCAGCTAGCTAGTAATATTAAACGGAATATCAAAATCGAGGAATATCAACGTTGAATGTTTTGAAAAAACAATCGATACTATCGTGATAGCTCTAATAATTATTAAAAAACCATTGAAACCTGTTAGGAACTTGTTCATTGTAACAATTAGATGCCACCTGTCGATTTGTTTACTAATGTGTCTTCGTTTTTATAGCAGACAATCCAAACATATTGCGCAACGACTGTGGCTCGATACTATCATGATAGTCTCAAAACCATCGATAGTAGAGGCTAACAGCAAAATATCGATACTATCGATAGTGCCCCCTTTGGTCTTACACCTCTAGTTGTGGGGCTCGAATCCCCGTTGCAAAACTTGCAAAACTTGCAAACACAGACTACGCGAAGTGCGCGAAGTGGATGGTGTGTGTGGCAAAGTGAAAGAGAAAATCAAAAGCACGGCAAACGTAACGCAACAAAGCAGTAAAAGAGTGTGCTGAGTGCCCCGTATCTGCTATTGGAGCTCGAGTTTTATTCATTGATCAACAAAAAGAGTGCGTAAATGTAAATCCGCTTTTGACTGTAAATACTCACAGAGGCACACACACTCACACAGAGCCACAGACACACGCTCAGCGTTACTTGTGCATACATACAGACAGAGTTACCTGAAGCACCGCCGCGCCTACCACCAACTACCGCGTTTTCTTTTATCTCTTACTCCCCGCCACCCCCTGTGTCAGCTCACCCGTTTACACACGCGAGTTAGTGGGTGTCCATGTGTGTATGGGAGCGTGTGTGTGTGTGTGTGTGCATTACTTACGGTGTTTTCATTTCGAAAAAGTTGTGTGTGCATTTTTGAAAACGAGGCCAATAACGGTACTACAGGCCACCTTTCGATTCTTGAGAAGTTATACAAAGGTACCAGCCGGATTATACAATGCCCTCAGTATTTTGACTCTTATTCGAAATGGGCCAAATGCGTCGGCGGAACAGGGGGTTTACTATATAAATACACAAACCCCCGCGCACACACAGACACAGCCACGCGCACACACTCTCAATTCCATGGATGCGGAGGGTATTCGTAGCCGAAAGAGGGGGAAAAAAAAGATACAATAACCTTCAAGAGCGGAGCTTGTGCAACTTCCAGTTGTGCCACCAGAGCCAGAAACGGCAACAGCAGAAGATGGGATAGCTCGGGGGGATGCGGAGACAGAGCAGTACTAATTATTTATGATTTCGGTTGATTAGTGAGTTGTCTCTCAGCAGTGAGCTCCCCAAGCAGACATTTTCCGCCATGTCTGTTCGGTGGTGGCAGGTTTATTCACGAACTCCGGTTACGGGGAAAAGTGTGGATACCCCTTTCTGTGCCCCTGTCCCCCCGCTGACAACACCATGTGTACGTGCTGCATCATGGGCATCGAATGCATTAGAAATTTATACGAAAATACATAAATAAGCGAGTGGCAAACCATTTGAATGAACAAACCCCAGCTCAGAATCGAGCCGAACCGTAACCATACCCCACCCAGCCTTGATTCAGCTGGTATTTAGCTTTCTCTAAGCCCGTGAGTTTTCCTTGGAATTCTCTGTTCTGAATATCAAATATGACTGCAGTAAAGCACACACACACCCACACTCCCACCCTCCCTGCCATCATTCAGCCAACGATTGCCTGACCTTTGGACTGACCCATGCCTTGCAGCCATCAATCCGGTTAGCTCAGATTCACCTTCGATACAAAACTGCAGCTGTGGCAAGGAGACGGTGAATCCAATCCCCACAGGTCTGACGGTTAATTGCAGCCACAGCCAATCAGCCGTAGCCCCCCACACATGTCCTTCCACCTGTTCCGGCTCTGAAACTCTGTAGCTCAATTATCAAATTGTTTTGAAATTGCTTGCAGACCAACGCAATTACTGTGGGCCAAAACGATAGTGGACGGTACGCAATTATAATGCCAGGGTTTGCATGAATATTTTGTTGGAATTGGTGATTAACACTTTGAATAAATATTTATTCGATTACCATTACAGTAAATATCAAAAGCAGATTACAGTTGTGCTCTTGCCAGATCTACTGAGAAGGTGGAAATAGTGGAAAACATTCAACACACTCTGACGGTTAGGTGGTACAGCAAAGAAGTAATAAAGACCAGGAATTGCACATATGTATCTGTCCCACTGTGCCCTTTGGTCTTTCCCCTACCAACTGTTATTCATTATACGAAACGTTTTAGCATTGGCCTGTGCATAGAATACGAGTGTGTGGCATTTCCTTAATAGAATTCCGAGTAATATCGGATCTATTGTAGCGGCAGGCAGTTAGGCAGCTTATTGGGGTCATTGGAGTTGGCCAAGCAGAGCAGAAAGTTACTGGTTTATTCCTACCACATTCATTTAATGCTTCGGCAGTGACATTATATAAATGCACTCGCCCGGTGGGTGCTTAGGGGTACTTTACCAAATTATAATTAACATTTGCCTGTGACAATTTGACACAATTTAGTGGGAGATAATGCCTAGAAAATGGCAGCAATTTAACGTTAACAATGGCTAGGGAAATGAATCTCAAATTGGTTTCAGTGCGAGCAAGTATTGCAGTCGTTAGAGTACGACTATCTGCTAGAACAAAGCCACTCAGGTGACGTCAGGTTTTTTGTCTCTGTTGTTGTTTTTGTTGTTTTTCTTGTTGTTGTTGGGCTTGAGAATCGCTTGGGCTAATGATTGGAACGCGCTGCGAAGAGCATTACAAAGCCAAACATGGGCCTCGTCGAGGCCATGCCCCGCCTATGACGCATCCGAAATAAATATAAACAACAAATATTTGGCTGGCGCTGACTTTCCGTTGCTGAATTTCAAAGATACACAAATCGTTGGCGGACCGCTTCCCGGCTGGTACTGCGCTGCTAGTATGCGACTTGGCTTTGGGTTTGTCCCCGGGCCAGAGATCACAGAAGGCAAAGGACAATGACAATGCCAACAACCTGCCCATACATGGCGTATACTTAATTTGTCAGAGACTAGTCTCTTGCTCCGTTTCGGTTCGTGCCAAGCGCAGCCCCATTGGATTGTTGTCACTTCCACTGCCACTGCTACGGGTGCCGTTACTGCCACAGTCCCTGTCCCAGTCCTGCCCCTCTGCTGTAGTTTTACATGCCCCACGACGGCAACAAAAGCCAAGTTTTTTCTTTTTCTGTACTCGTTGTTATTTTGGAACATATCCAGCCAGAACAGGTCGGCTCGGCGCGGGCCTTGGCATGTGGGCGACAATTTCGCATTTATTATGCAACAGTTTGGCGGATTGAGCGTGTAGCGTAAACAAAGTTTGTGCCAGCTTTTCTTTCCCAAATAAGAACGGAACGGAACGGGACGAAGGGAGCAAGGGTAGAGAGTACGAAGAATGCATATACAGATCATGATCGACAGGGGAATACTCTCGCAAAAGCCGTTTCATTTATTGGGTCTCTTAAAATTGATCTCTTTGATAGTCATACTTCAACATAATGGACATTAATATGGTTCGATCCATCCCTGTCCAATATTTATTTGTTTGCCACAATTTGTTGCACATTTGCAGTGATTTTCATTCCCCTGCATCGACATTTACATTTGACTTGACTTCCGCCTGCAACTTTTTCCAACAGTTTCAAAATCTACTTATCTTTCTCTCTCCCTCTCTCTCTCCCTTGGGAGTGATGGGCAGTATCACCATAGGGAGGGGGAAGGAGTAAGTCAGCAATCATGTCATGCAGCACAGTTGAGCAAATGTAATTGACTCGGGCACGCCAACTGGAAAGACGAATCAGAGCCAAGGAAACACATGCCACCCTTTGGACTCCAGCCAGAGCCACAGTCCAGCGACGAAGGGAGGTGGGCTGGTGGCGGCACTGGCAGTGGCAGTGGCAGGTCCCGCTGTGATTGCTCACATTGAATGCAATCAAAGAAGTAACTGCGAATCAAGTTATCGGTCAGGGAGGCAGGAAGTCAAGCGTGGTCCCGGTTACCGTACTCGTCCTCGGCTTGCCGCAGCAGCAGCCACAAGCTGCAGCTTAACTGGAATCGCATTGCAGCAGCAAATGTCAACTTTTAGCCTGTTTGTGTGCTGCTTCCTGATAAACCAAAGAGAGAGAGAGAGAGAGCACGGAGCGTGGGGCACTGTGACTGTGACTGTGGTATGCGCGCTAATCAAACCAGTCCAACCCAGTGAAGGCGTCATTTGCCTTTCGTTTGGCTTCAGGCACAACAACCATATCATCATCATTATCAACAGCTGCTCGCAACGTAGTTAACGGCTACGTAAACAATCTGGACATTATTTGTCAATTTTGATTGCCGGTTAGACCTGTTGGACCCGTATACAGGGTGCCTGTACGTGTTCCTAAACCTATACCAGTGTCTGTATGCCGCCCCCACTTGCAATGCCTATTAAATGAATGAATAACCGATCACGTAAGCCTCCTCAAGGGGAGTCACTAGTGGGGGAACGCTATTTACTACTATGTATTTACGCTTACCGATAATGGAATACGAGTAGAACATTCCATTTAAATGATCTCCTACCACAGTAATTACTTCCAATCTCGTAGATTACAACTGTTTGTATATTTGATCAATGCGAACCCACAAAGATCTCAAGATATAGCATGTGTGCATGCAGACCCGTTGTTCGGGAAAGACTATATTTAGACTTGGGTGATACTTACGCTGATTACACATTGTTTCCACGCCACTTGCCGCACCCACAATTAAATAGATGTAATTATGCATTTACTCAATTATATTTTTAAGCATTATCCGATACATGATTGCGTCTGCTGCAGTGGCTTGTTTTCCCTGATCAACTGTCATCACTTGCCCCACTTACTCACGTTGTAATCCGTCGGGTTCGTATCTGCGAATATCGGGCATTCCCTTGAAATCTTTAATGTTTAAACAAGTGCGAACAGCCTCAGTTTGGGATGTGGAAAGTTTTTCATTGTGTTTGTGCCCTGTGCGAGGCCCGACACCGCCTCTTATCACACAGAGCCACTCGACACAAATCCGTAACAATGACTGGCACTGACACCTGCCATTCTACCGTTCCCACCCAGCCAGCCAGCCACTCTCTACAGAATGTCATGTCCCCTCTTGTGCATATGGGAGTGGATTGAAAGGATGTTTGGTTGCCCATGCACATGCACATGCACATGCACCACGCCTCTGCAGTTGGTTTCACTTTTGGCCACCTCTGTGGCTGTTTGCCTGGCCAAAAAGGGCAAAGGTAGGCGATGCTGCACGCCCCCAGACCCAGCATCCGATATGGCAATTAAGAGCGCAGCTGCAGTCCAGCAGTTTGCACTTTGCAACATCTCTGGTAGCTGAGTTTGGTTTTCACCTTTCACTACTCTCGGCTCGTGACGCACATGAAGCAGGTGGGACCAATGGCTGAAGAGGCTGTGGTGGGGAATGGAAGGAAACACTGCTGCAGGCAGCCCTTATTTTTTAGTATGTGAGCTGTGAAAACGACTAACATCTAACAAAAACTGGCTACACAATGGCAATTGGGCGTTTCTCTCCGGCGGAATAATTTTAGACATTGTTTGTCGTGTTTACTCGCGAATTAAGATCTTCCGACTACGTGATGACATCTAACGATGACAATAAGAAAGAAAATATTTATACAATTCATTCACTGCTCATCCAGACCGAGCCACTAAATTGGACGAGGGGGGCTATCAGATGTGAGTCATACGAGGAGCTGAAAATACACACACACACACACTAGATTCCACAGGCAGGAACTGGCTTTGGCCGGACAAAGAGTTGACTTTATCGTTAGCAAATTGATTAGCCAAAATGGAAGTGGCCAAAAAGAAAACCGAAAGAACCACAAACTGGGACATTCGAACAGGTTTTGTTTGGTGCTTACTGAACTTGACCAGAATTACACACCGATCAGCAGATGACTAAAATAGACTTAAACTGATATTCACAGTCTTTCTCATTTTACCCCCCTCCCATTCCAGAGAGAGCAATGCGTCTCGACACGAACTCAAATGTGGACTTCAAAGCATTCGAATCCAGCTCCAGCTCCAGTTCATGTGTGAGTAAAGTGGCTGGAACTAAACGCACAAGCGATGCTCATACCGATTCCTCTGCTTTTAGCTTATCAAGTTGGACAACTTGGCCACCTGGGGAGGCTCACAGAAAACAGACACTCGGCTGCCAATCACGGACTACTCGACGCTGGGCGGACCCCGGCACAATCGCAGTCCCTTTCCCCTGTCCAAAGATGTCAATAATCGGCTGGTGATCTGGTAAGTGAAAGTGCAATAGCCCTCCCTCTACCTATGGGATTAATGTCTGTTCGTCTGATGCTTCGCAGGGATGGCGATATGACCACACTGGATGTGGACGCCATCACAAACACCAGCGATGAAACTCTGACTGAAAGCAATATCATATCGGAGCGCATACTCGCCGTCGCTGGCAATCAGCTGAGGAACGAGTTGAGCACAAATGTTAAAGGTGAAGTCAGGGCTATAGACACACCCACTCTCCCCTCTATAACTGCAGCTCTGGTTCTCCCCTTTCAGAATGCCGCACTGGTGATGTGCGCATCACGCGTGGATACAATCTGCCAGCCAAGTATGTGCTGCATACGGTGGCGCCTACATACAGGGAAAAGTTTAAGACGGCCGCCGAGAATACGCTGCATTGTTGCTACAGGTAAGATGATCCCATTTATTAACTTTTGGCGCTCTCCCCCTCTAATGCTGTGCTGCCCTTCTATCTGTAGAAACGTTCTGTGTAAGGCCAAGGAGCTGAACCTGCACACAATCGCCCTGTGCAACATCAGTGTACACCAGAAGAGCTTTCCAGCGGATGTGGCCGCCCACATTGCCCTGCGTGAGTAGTGGAATGTAATCTGGCACAGCTTGAGAGTTTGCTAATGAGATCTCATCAACCCACAGGCACCATCCGACGTTACCTGGACAAGTGCACCCTTCAGGTTGTGATATTGTGCGTGAACAGCAACGAACGCGGTACCTACGAGGTGCTGGCCCCGCTCTACTTCCCCCGCGATCAGCTGGAGGAGCGCAGCGCCCTTTGGCAACTGCCCAAGGACATCGGCGGTGAATTCGGCGAGCCGCAGCACCCCGATCCTGACCGCCAGATCCGCATCATTCGCAATCCCCAGCACAGTGTCCACATGCGTCACCGCCAAAGTGAGTATCTCCTAATATCTGTTTGTCGTCATTGATACTCGTATCTCGTCCGGCTATCGACTGTCGAATATGATAAACCCTGTGCTTATCTGCCAGAGACTAAAGATTGTCGGGGTTCGGCCCTGTTGTATTCTGGGGCTGTCGATAAGATTACAGCCAAAAAAAAAGAAACGGCAGAAAGTACACGAAACACAACGCAATTATATGCAAACGCTGCTCGTCAGCTATGTTGACTGACTAACTGGCTTCTATGGCTTCAGTTACGTTGCAAAGTCGGTCGTGTGCGGGTCACTGGTGGCAGTTGCATTCAATTGTCCAGTCCAAGTCGTTAAATATCCAATTGTTCCACCAACCGTTCGAAACGTACAACTACTTTTTCAGTGTTTCAGTTACCGAATCGAGTAGGAAAATCCATTTAAAGTGAGCAAGAAATTTTCAGTTTCAAAGATTTATATTCGCAGTCGCTGCTGCGCTTCGTGCTGGCCGACAGCAGGCTGACTGCTATACATTATTTGTGTGAAATTTTAAAGGTGCATACTTTTAGGCTGCGTACCTTACATGCTACACATGTGGCGTAACTTGCGTGTATACTTGACATTTGACATGTAAATTTACATTACAGGTCGTTGGAGCAGAAATATTTAAAAAATATTGAAATCGAGCATTATCGGGTGATAGCATATATAAGACAATGTGGATAAACCTAATTTATCTGTTAACACAACTCTTTAACTCTGATCAACCTTGAAAAATTCACAAAATTTATTTTGGCTACCGCTCGTAAATGAATCTTGTAATGTGTAACTAGAAAACTTATTCGAATTTGCATTACGTTAGTTTGTCAACAAAAGTTTGTTAATTTACCTGAAGAACCACTTATCAGGACAGCGGCGACGAGTGGCAGTCGGTCGGAATCTGTGCGGGACACCAAGCCTAAATCATGTCAGCACTGGGGAGCAGTACGCAGTCGCCTTATCGGGCAATTGCAGGGGGAGAGAGCAAAGGCAGGCAGACAGCATCCAGTTTTTGTTTGCCGTTCGCTCATCTGCTCGCGCGCTCCGACAGCGCAGTCGAGAAAAAGCCATGCCAGAGAAGGCATTCAGTTCAACTCAAATTCCGCATCGCTGAAGTTCGGCTGATAATAATTTTGTAGCTGTACTTAGATACATAGTAGCAGACCCAAAATGATAAACAATTCGTTTGAGTTCTCATGTAATGGAATACCCGCAGAGTGACCATGGAAATGCATTCAGAATCTTTATAATCAACCTAATCTCTCTCTCTGCATATTGCAGCCGACGACGAGTCCGACGTTAGTCCACACGATATGGAGGGCAACAGTTCGGATCTGGAGTACGGAGCCAAGGACATGAACGGCCTCAGTCTGAACTCCTACAGCAGTGGACTTCAGACCCAGCTTCAGGTGAGTCTTGATTGGATTTTCGGAAGCTTATCGGATTACTTATGAGACACACACATTCCCCCTTCCCACAGTGCGATCTGGACAGACAGCATCTGCTCAGTGATCGTCCGCGAGCCGGTGTCTATGAGAATGTCATCTCCGAGGGCGTCGAGGGGATCGAGCACCAGGAAAGGTGAGTGAGCCGCCACAGATGCAGTACAGCACTATTTTTCTGCCCCCCGCCCCCCATATCGTGTTACGCATTGCGTCACTCGTTCTGGGGCGTACCTTACACCTGACAAGTGCTACGCGGGGGACATCTGCAGTTCATAAAACTGACAGCAAGACACGCAGCCCCCGACTTGGCACCCTCTCATTCCCCCCATAAACACATTGTAGTGGAACTCTTGGCTCAGCGCATATTTATTACAAAAGCATGCCGGAAATATCTTAAGCGTCTAACAAACGAGCCACCTCCGCGTGCTCCTTATGGAAATTCCGATTCCGCTGCCGCTTCTCGAAATTTTACAGAGCATTGGCACGCAAGCGGCCACCGGGCGAGCAAGTGGAAATTGAATTGAATTGGAGTGTGCGGGAAACGGAGAGGAGTAGAGTTGAGTGGTTGGTCCTGCTCAACAGTAATCGGAGAATGCCAAGTGCCCGGTTTTTCACTTGTGACGACAGCTGTGACGTACAAGTGACCATTGCGGCGTCACTGTTTGCATGACATCTCCTTCACCCGGCCCGAAAACAAATCTAATTTAATGCCAGCTAAAAATATTTGTTTTTGCTGTTCAAGTCACAAAAGTGAAGCTTTGAGCTAAATATTTATGAATATTTACAATGGAATCATGAGATAGATAATTACTGTGACAAAGCCATGCCAAAAAGGCCATTTTAAAAGATAGATAATGGGTTTGAGGGTAACCTTTTCTATGGAGACTGCTTAATTAAAATGAGTAATGAGTACGATGCTATTTGTCGTTTTTGCTCCACCTTCCCGCTCATCAAATAATAACTGTCTCTTTTGATTTTGCATCGCATTCATTTAATGCACATTTTCGCCAAATATTGTCAATTACCTAATTAATATGACAAGTGGGCATGCTTCAGTGGGAATGGAACTGGGAATCCACACGTAACCGGATCAGATCAGGTTGTACATGCACAACCTGTGCGCATACATACATAGGTACTTATACATACATATAAGAGAATATCGAACCGTTGCAGTTCATTGAATGAAACCGCACAACCGTCGCGCACATTTTGTAGACGTTTAATCGAACATCTCCTCGTGTAACGTAATTTATTCAAGCGGTTTTCAGTGCGGATGACGCGGGAGGAGGAACGGGAGGGAGACAAGCAGGCGCCGCCGCTTCCTGACCGAGCCACATCGTGTGCGTGCGAGGGGAATGCACCTCGCGCAGCTTCATCTTCTCATCAGCTTTAATTAGAGTCTCCCCCACAAACACACGTGCATGAGTCAGTGTCAGTGCCAGTGATGGTGAGGTGGATGTTGATGTTTACGGTAATGTGTTCGCATTTCGTTTCTCCTTGATGGAACTGTTACACACTGCGTGGGCGAAAGACAAACGGAAGGCGCACTAGAAGACGGGAAGCACCGAAATAGAACCTTTGCCATTTCTGTTTCTGTTTCGTTTTCGTTGCTTTTTGCGCATTTAGCTGCCACTGACGAATGCAAACATTTGGACTGATTTCATTTTTTTTGGACGTTTTCTCTTGAAGTGACTGACATTAGCGCAAATAAAGCGGTTAGCATGTCCTTGGGCCATAGCCTGGTGCCGCTGATTTTTGTTGCTGCTGTTTGTTGTAACTGATGTCATTGAACAGTCGGCGATAGGGCGCACGCTCAAAGAGTGGGAGGTGCGAGAGCAAGAGTCGAAGAAAGAGAGAGAGTTCTGTGCTTTCATGCTGTCAAGGTATATAAATTTGAGGTAAGAAATGCCCACAGACCACTCCCTTTTGCGAAACAATGTACAGAAATGAAATTGTGAAGCAGGCTGATAGAATAACAAGAGAGAGAGACTAGACAACCTGTTCAAATACACCTTGTGCCATGTGCTCTGCTTTGCCTGCTGCGCGCTGCTCTCCACTGACCCGCTGGTGGGGTACATAATATAGATGCGAATGATGGGGGGGCGAAAAAAGCATTCAAGAGCAGCGCAGCACGCCGCTCCATCGCTCAGTCGAAAGGCGCCACTCACAGCGAACACTCGTGAATTGAAATACTCAAAGTGCTGCCACCGTCGGCGCCAGTTTTTATATAAACTAAACATAAATTCAATAATTTTACTGTGAACCGAATCGCGAATCGCATAGCAAAAGCAAAAAGCTTTTATTAGTTTTGCATTTTCACGCACCGCTTCCGTTAACGAACCAAAAGTCTGGCCAACAAGCTGCCCACACATACACATAGTTTATTCGAGACTTCTTCAACTATTTATACACTCTTAAAACTACAAAGCATCAGACAATATACTGCGTCAATTGAATACGAAATTGAGTTGAAAAGGAAACGACAATAAGAGAGCAAAGGAAATCAAATCAGATCGGCGAGCCCGTAAAACGAAATTTTCTATTTTGACTTAAAATCGATAAACCGTAATTGTGCGAGAAGAGAAAGGCGAATAGCGAAAGGCGAAAGGAGGAGACACGCGAACTAGTGCCACCCACCGACAATAACACCCGCACCAACACCAACAACCACTTACAACTGTAAACTATGACAATGCTGGAAGGCATGACGTCGATTGACTTGGGCTCGAGTCCCATGCAGGAGACGACGGGCGACATGAACGATGTCCTGCCCGATGAGCTCATGGAGTCGCCGGAGGAAAGGTAACAGTGGGCGGTCTTTCAATCACTGTAACGAGTTCTTTCACAATTGAAAAGACGTGGGCTCTTTTATATACAAGTTATGACGTCAGAACAAAAAGGACACCCCATTCTCAGTTCTATATCTGGAATCAAATGTATTAATATCCTTCAGTTCGAGATGCATTTCCACTATTTTCCGTTGCTGGCCTTGGCCCCACCCGCTACATTATTAATAAACAAACAGGCGAAGATAGCTCTCTCTCTCACTCGGCCTTGCCTGCGAGTACGTGCCAGTGAACAATAACATGCAATCCGTGATTGCAGGAAATGTGATCTAATAATAACATTAGTACCTTTCCCTGCGCTCCTGCAAGTTGTTAATCTGTGAGATTTATTCCATGGATTAGCATTTTGGTTTAATATTCATTGTGCTTTTCACACGATAACCATATTCGTGGGGCACCAACCAAAACCAACCAACACCAGCCACAACCCCAACCCCATCTGAACCCACTACTCGTGCATCCGCATCTGTATCAGTAGCTGGGCAAACACTACGACTCAGATGGCGATTGTGTTGGGCTAAGACTGCGTCACAATGCGTCACATTTGGGTGTTTTTGTTGGCCAGAATTATCTTGATCTTTATCTAGGTGCTTCCTCTGCAGTCGTTTACTGCTCTGCATTGTATTGCGGCTTATCTATCAGTTGGTGGCTACCAGAGTTAACTGCGGCACGAGTCGGCGCTCTCGCCTGGAATTAGTCAGAACATCCAACGTTTTAATTGGGCGTGTGTCAGTCGAAAGTTGTTAATTACTCTAACACAATTTCGCACACCCGGACAGCTCCCGAACATGTTCGGATGTGTAAATATAGGCATGTGCATCGATTACCTTGACCAATGACCAATTCATATGTGACTCATATAGCACATACTTAGAGCAATGTGCGCACTGCATTGCCAATCCAATTGCTGTTCAAATTAGAAATATTTTTCTCAGCCTCACTCACTCAGCACCCTACCCTTCCCTACCCCTCTATATCATGCGCTCTTTTGATCTAATTTTGAGTTTTTATCTGACAAATATTTGCCCAAGAGAAGCTAAGGCAAGGCACACACACACAGACTGAGCACTCAGCACGCATCTCAAATTTATAATTCCCCAGCTGGGTCAGAGCCCCAACAGATAAACATAGTTTTTAACGCTTTTGCGAAATGAATTTCAAATATATGGCCAATGCGAAATACAGCCGCTTCTGCTCTTGACGAATAGACAGACAGACTGTCATGTCAGGCACTAGCGACAGCCGTCATTATTTCCTCGTATATGGCCTGGAATTGCGTGCCGGCATAATAATCGGTCGCACGACACCCCCTTAGCCTTCTATCCATGGTCTGTAGTCAAGTGATTTCACATAATTGCTTGGGCAATACTCACTCGTAGCTATGGGCTTAGCTACTCCTCGCGCTTTCCTAAGAAAAGTACACAAAAGATATGAGTATGTACATATGTATTTACATATATACTGAATGAATAGAGTTAGTCATGCGTGTAATCCATTCTCTAATCGATCGTGTTTCGAATATTATCTACTCACCTCACCAAGAGGTGAATGCTTATCCTTTGTGATTGCTTACTGCCTTTTCCCATGTGTATCGTTAATTAATAATTGTTTTATCTGTTCATCTTCAGATACGAACGTCTTCTGCGTCGCGCTCAAGTCGAGGACCTGACGGAGGTCTCGGGCATTGGCTGTCTGTATCAGAGCGGTGTAGATCGCTTGGGTCGCCCTGTGATTGTGTTCTGTGGCAAGTGGTTCCCCGCCCATAACATTGACCTGGAGAAGGTAGGCAATCCGTTGCACGAATCACTGTTGAATCAGTGTTAAGTAAATTCTGTTTTCTTGCAGGCACTGCTGTATCTGATAAAGCTACTGGATCCCATCGTTAAAGGAGACTATGTTATTTCCTACTTCCACACACTGACCTCCACGAATAACTATCCATCGCTGCACTGGCTGCGCGAGGTCTACAGTGTGTTGCCCTACAAGTAAGTCCCCATCATCCTGACAGATTTCGCAACAATCTCTGATCCCTGTTCCTTCCAGGTACAAGAAGAACCTGAAGGCCTTCTACATAGTGCATCCGACTTTCTGGACCAAAATGATGACCTGGTGGTTCACCACTTTCATGGCGCCCGCCATTAAGGCCAAAGTACACTCGCTGCCTGGAGTCGAGCATCTATACTCGGCCATCACAAAGGATCAGCTGGAAATACCCGCCTACATAACCGAATACGACATGGCGGTAAGACAGATGGGACACTATGGGCCAACAATTGCTTGATTCTAATGTGGGTGATTTCTTTAACTTACAGACCAATGGCCTGCATTACTTCAATCCCGTGCCGACTGCCTCGTAGATGGCGGCCATTGTGGCTGTCTAAGGACAGCGCAGCCGCCATAGCATATACATATATATACACCCACACATGTGAAGTTTTTATAGATTTTATAGAACGTATTTTGTTTTCTTGATAAGTAATAATTGTTTACTTGCGCATAACTATCGATGTTGTTGTTTACCGATTGATCTGACGCAAGTTTTGTTGAGCATTGTGTAGCATACGTTTGTGGAAGGGCAAACAGCCGCCCCCCACGCATGCCCCCCCCCAACCAATTAGCTAAATGATAAATCTACATTCAGATATATAAGTCCCAAATCCCCCAAAAGCGAGAATTATGTAAAACATTCTTATGAAAGGCATGGAAATTAGTTAATTAGTTGATTGAGAAGATTTATTGATTGACAGCTGGCGAAGGACATAAGCATACACTCGTTGAACTATTAGTAGGATGAGGATTAGTGGGAGGATGTGGATTAGGATGATGCTATTAGATGATGATGATGATGATACCAAAAGAAACCAAAAAAATGTTAGCAGTGCTGAACAAAATGAAATTTGATTAGATGACGGGCATATATACACAACATATATAAAAACAAATGATTATATGTTCTGCGGAATTCGGAATGGAATATAGATATTATATATATATATATTGTATTGTTAGTTATCTTTGCAATTACAAATTGTATTATTAATACTAGAGCCTAACGCGTATGCAGTTTGATCCCCCGATATATACACATACATACTACATACATACAATACATACGTACTATAAATTCAATTGTATTTATACATAAATAAATATACTAAATATACACAAAACTAACGATTAACAAATTACAAATACATTACTCTCGTAAATGTATAAACCAAAGGGGAGGAAGCAACACTCGGAACGCATACCTTTTGTAGATACAATACTTACTAGAGCTAACTCACCGCGTGGCGGCCCCTTCCGCCCAGGAATCGAAACACCAATAAAGAACCTAACGAATAGTTAATGTTAATTGTTCAACTTTGATATGAATTATGTTTAGGCGGAATACACACACGTCCCTCTTTATCTTCCAAGCACCGTTTGCGCTCAAAAGAAAGTATCCCAAGTCCCAATTCCAAGCCAAGAGCACGCCGTCGCCATATACAACCAAGTATATGTATGCATAAATATAGTATTATATTTATATAGATATACGTACTGTAATTACATTGTCGAATCAATTATGGCACTCGCTCTCGCTGGCAGCAATCTGACAACAAAACACGCACACACAGACACACACAATAATCGATTTGAGCCGACTCAAGTGATAAGCAAATGCCGCCAGATAGAAACATCTACGAGTACTAGCAGATACATATTATGTAGATCCACAGCCAAAAAACACACAACAGTTGATTATTATAGCAATTATGTACATGCAAAGCAAAATGCACTCAGGGATTGATTTAAAGAAACCAAAACACCAAAGTTTAACCAAGACAAGGTACTTCTGATGAAGGCCTAATGCAATGCAATGCAATGCGCTTTCCTGGTACCGCAGCACATTGGCAGCAGCAGCAGCACCAGCAGCAGCCTGGCTAGTACCTATTGTAAAACGATAAACCAAGTAGAGACATAGTTTTTGGAAATATTCTTATATGTATATGTATCACCGTCAAGGATCATCAACATAGAAAACATACATACATATATACAATTATGCCAAATACATATGTATGTATTTTGTATCGACAGCAATTAATCGGAATGCGATAGTGAAAGCAGAATTCAGATTTTAACAATCATCAGCGTGTTACGGTAAATACTTATTCAATTAGCTAAAAGTACAGTCTACTCAAAAGTTACGCTTGAAATGAGCTTAGGAGATCGTTGGGATCTACGGCCTCGCCTCCTATTCAGCTCAACAGGAGAATCCCAAACGACAAAAAAAACCCAAGTTATGCCAAGTGTTCCTTTCTCAAAGAGTATACATAAATACAAACAATATATAGGCGAATACTTTTCGAAATACATATTTGAATATTTGTAAGTCAACGAGTACATTGAACAAAATTAAACCAACTGCAAGTACTTAAAACTAGTGTCCCAATTGCAATCTCTATATATTCCATCAAATTTCAAATATTGCCATGGCTTTAGAGTTGCAAAACAAATACATTAAAAAGACAAAGCATAAGAAAACTAGCAAGAAATTGGATATATGTTGCTAAATTAAATTGTACCTTAATAAAATTCTGCGATTGAATCTTTCCTAGCGTAGCACTTAATCTTACCAAAATCAAATTCCTTATAGTTGTTAATGCATATACAAGGCGGACGATGGAAGGAAGATGATAATTGAATTAAAGAATGATCAGAACATGGCATCGTGGCACAAAATGCGCAATTAAGTTAAGCTTTTCCAAATACGAATTACAAAATTACGATCCAGCTCCTTGTTCTTTTTTTGTATATATAAGATGTACGAGGTAACACATTTAATTGGTAATAATTAATAAAAGAAAACAAAAACAACAAAACATGCTTTCGTTAGAAATGATCCCTTAACTCGATTTTGTTTGTGTGTGTGTGTGTGTGTGTGTGTGTTGTGTGCTTAAAAAATCTTATACACTGAAGATCACTTTTGGCCAAAGAATATCTGAGGCTGTTACTGTATAACCAGTTTACTATTCTTTGCGTTCGGTATATATTTCTTCTTATACAGATCGAACATCCTCTCGAGTTGCTCTACCACTTGTCCGTGCACTTTATCCACATAGGCGGCATCCGGCTGATCACTCTTTACCACATCAATGGGTGAGCCAACTGGGGAAAACCGTAGAGATATTCAGTAGAGATCATTTCTCATGGATTGCTTTGAGACTCACCAACTTGGACGATACGACGTCGTTGGGGCAGGATACCAATGGAATAGTTGAAGATGCCACGACCCATCGGAATAAGCGGGGATATCCCGGTCAGTTTCTTCACCACAGACTGCACGCGACGGAGCAGGGAGTCCGGCGGATTGGCCACCTGACTGAATATATCCACTTCTCCAAAGGAAAACGTGGGCACTATAGGTGAACTGGATGGAGGAGGAGGTTGCTTTTTTAATTATTTAAGCAACACATTTCCAGCCTTAACTTACCCCGTTCGAATGGCCATTTTGACGAATCCCTTGCGGTTCTTCAGGGTCAGAATATATTTCCCTGGATGCGAGTCCATGGCCTCTTGGGCTCCACCGACAAGTATGGCCACCGCATTGGATGTGAAGCCATCGCGATTGTTCGCATGCTTCGGATCATTCGATTTGGTTAGCAATCGGACGAGGGACTCTTTGGACACCGACACCATTCCCCACCAGCGCACAATTTCTCGGAGAAGAGGTGTTCGGAAATGTTGATCCAAGGTAGCTACCTTGGGCCGGATCTGAGGAAACAACTCCAGCCATTTGCTTATGTCCAGTCCCATGTTGACGCAAGTTCCAGTTCTATTTCAGGGATCGTTTTAAATGCAATATTTGTTCAGTATTAGGTTTCTTCCCGTAAGTGGCCCGATAAGATTGGCTATCTGTTGGCATTTACCCGAGTATGCCATGCGGAAAGCTGGCCAAGATGTAGTTTCTGTTTGGTGGCAGCTCGGCTGTCTTCACCAGCTCCACGGGAAAGTAGTCTCGATAGTTCCGATACATGCAATTAGAGCGGGCTAGTATCCAGCTAGGGGAGGGAGATTTTGAATATTTATATCCACATTAAATTGTAGTTATAGACTTACCCATTGCCTTCCAAGATGGAGTATGTTCTCTTGTGATCCACATACATGTAAACCAAATAAATGAGCATCAGGGTGCGGAGTATGATGCCGCCATAAAACTGTGAATGGTAAACCAATGAAAGAAGCTGACTTGTTTCGGATGTCCTTACTTTACCATCAGGACGGCAACAACTAGGCAGGCTAAAAGGGGCAGCGTGAAGAATGTGAGCGTGAGAACCGCTGTGACCAGGGTCTGGACACGTCGCGCCAGTGGCACGCGTAGGGGAGCCCACTCGATTTTCATGTCAGCTATTGTCTAATACAAGCACTGATCTAATTAAAAAGTACCGGGTACTAGCGACTCTTTCGGCGGCTCTGCAGCAACTAAATGACAGCGAAATAATGACAAATGAATTTCAATATACAATGCTGATACTCTACTTATCCTTATCAACGAAGCGGGCCGTATACGTCTACTCGTGCAACAATCCTATATTGTTCTCAACAAACCTCACTTCAGTGAGATAAAGATAAGTATTGATAATTGCCCAAGTGTCGACGCACTTGACCGACCATCAGATATTGCAGTAAGAATTAGCGATAACACTAGGATACCCTGGTTCCCGCGACCCACTCCACACCGATTTATGTGCACAAATTATAGTCAAATTATTGTTTCATTAGCCAAACAGTTAATAGTTATTTCCCTGGGCCGGTTGTATATTTTGATTAGAAACGACGATACCGGTTGACTTTTAATCGGCGCATGGCAAATCATATGTCTAGGAATATATACGATTACAAAAAAAACTTTTGGCATGCCCGTAGTCATCTCTATCGCTTCTCACTCGCGACCTTTAGGACCAACACTTTCGGGCTCTGGTTCGCAACAGACATTCCTCGAATTATGCGTAGCTACAATGTTGGTTCCTTGATAAGACGTTCTGTTTAATTTCGTGCAGTCTCACTCGGCTACGCATTTGTGGCGGTCTTATCAGGCAACTGCCTCCTCGGCTGGGCATGTGCTGATTCATGCAGCCAGCAGCTGTTACAGTTGTCTCCGATGGAAAAAACTATTGTAACTGACGTAAGCACGCATAGACGTTGTGTCAATTGAAACTGGTTCTCCAACCTCTAATCACTGGTAATCAACAACAATGGCAAACGTATGGCAATGTACCACTTGAAATATGCACATTAGGATATTCAGTATCGCTCATGTTTAGGGTGACATATTCTCACAATTTGGAGGCAGTGCTCAACGCTTTGCTTATTGACCCCGTCCCGAGAACGTTATCGCATAGCACCGATGTCGCTGGCCTGGTGAACAATTTAAAACTGACCAAGCGCGACGCGTTTAAGGTAAGGTATTATATCTAAAGTAATTATAATGTATTTATCGTATACCCATATTAATTGCATGCAAGGGCATCGTGAACCTTAACCTTTAATAATGTAGGTGAAGAACTCAATTTCATATATATATTAATAGCAATTACAATTACAGATCGTTGTTAACAAAAATAATTTCTGACACGATAATTTTAATTTTAAAAACAGCTTAAATAAGCCTTCCAGTTCAATCCGAACACTTGAACTTCGCGCCTATTTTCTGCTTAAATGACAGTTTTATGGCGGGGAGCTTATGAGAGAGTGTGTTTTTTATATCGGGGCATCGACACTTTCATTGTATCGATACTGTAGTTACTAGAGCTGTCAAACGATTGATAGTTGAGCCATCGATAGTTTTGAATATTTTGAAAAAAACAGTCGATACTATGGTGATAATATCGGGCTCAAATAATTATTAATTTTTGTTGTTGTTGATATTTACTGGTTTTTACCTGTTTAATAGAGCGGGATTAAGCTATTTTTTTTCTCGGTTTCTGAGGTTCCAGTCGCACTCGACAAAGCAAATCAAGTGAAATATTTATTTTTCCATATATTAAGACACATTTCAAAATGACCGCCAAACTCCATTTATCGTTTCCAATAATAGGTATCAGAACCGGGATAAATTTATATATAAAACACAAAACATATGCATTAAGAGGTAAAAAACATGTCAATCTATTATAAAATCATAAATAATGTTTCAATAGAACTCGGATAAAATTATTTTTTGAGGGCTGAGAGGGCCAACTAGCTAGTAATATTAGGCCGAATATTAAAATCGAGAAATATGATTTCCGTCCACGGTCAGAGAACGCTTAACCCATGGTCGACCAGTGGGTATTTAGATTTTCGCACTAAAATTATGAAACTTAACGAGCTTAAAGAGGAAAGATTTCGTCGAAATATTGTTTGTTGGGAAGGAGAACGGATGGATCTACTAAGATAATTAAGCAAAAGTAGTATTTCCCGCAGTTTAGCTCAAATTGTTTACATGTTTTAGTGGACTTTTTTAAAGGTGGCTTAAGTGGGTTAAGTTGAACTTGTTCAGTTCGTTCATGCCGCCAGAATTTCAGAGTCAAATGAGATGCGAAAAAAAGTGCTAAAGCTGAAAATAAATAAGCTCAAAACTAAAGGTTAGTACTGCAGCGATAGAATCCAGAAGAGATGCAACATATATTTAAAGCTTGATCTGATTTAAAAAATGTTTAATTGGTATGGTATAAGCATTTGGAAGATGTATAAGCAATTGCACTTTTAAAAAGGCTAGATTTAGCCATAAAAAGACTAAAACAGCATAGCTGGTGAATCTATTTCTGTGTTCGTTCATGAACCACCAGCACCAGTATAAATATCAGTGCACTTCTTGAGCTCCTCACAATTTTTTCGTCGCCGTGTGAAGTGTTTTCCGTGCTCGACAAGGCTCTAAGCAGAAGATAATTTAAGTTAAAAGTTCAAAAATCTATACAAATACAATATGAGGGAAATCGTACACATCCAAGCTGGTCAGTGCGGCAACCAGATCGGAGCCAAGGTATGTTAACTGCCACAGATTGTGGGCTTATAGATCTTAGAAGATGGGCCAATTAAGTACAGTTGCCAAAATGGCGTCAATTTTTGCACTGATGCCCATGTGGCAAAAATTATTGAGGCCGCCGCCGGCATTTACCTACAACCACACACACACACAACAGAGAATTATGTATACATGAAAATGTATCGTGTGTACCGGCATCTGTGTCCGCTGCTCCCCGCAATGATGCTCGCTCCCCGCTTGCAATTTCTCGTTGATCTGTGTGAGTGTGTGCCTCTAAAAAACTCTGACACGCCCAATATTTCTGAAAGCCTGTCTTTTATATATCTGGAATTATAGTTTTGGGTGTGTCTGCAGTTACATTCATCTGCACATACACAAAACTATGCATGACTCATTTTCACTCCAACAAATACTTTCTCAATTTTCCTCTTGAATGTGAAAGCAACTCCGCTCACAGATGGTGAAGGGTTTCATTTCATAGACACACAGCTCTCATATATGATATGTATGTATGTATACATTTTCTACGAGTTTAGCTGCCGGTTTTTGTCGCTATGCTTCTAAAGAGAAAACATGACGTCATTTTAACCTAAAATGGCTGAACCGGTTGTCGGTGACCGGTCGTATAAGAGAGACCTATACATATTTTTGTGTACAAGTATATACTCATTCTATCGATCAGGCTATGTGTTGTGTGTACATACATTTGTATGCTCATAAAAATCGCTATTTTTGCACTCTTGGAGCGGCTTGGCTTCTATCTTATCTTCCATGAAAACATTTTCTATTTTTTATTTCATGACGGTGCATGTCCACACAAACACAGTTGCACCTTCCTTCATCTGTATAAGTGTTTGTAAGGGGAAAATCTGCATTTGCTTGTGGTGGAGAGGCAGAAATGCAACTTTGGTTTATTTTTATGAGCGAGAAATTGTTCAGTTGCAGAGGCGGCGAAAATGGGGGTGACCATATAGAGGAATTTGCCGCATACTTCGCGAACTCTCTTGTCTCTCCTTCCATGTCTCCATATTTTCTTCTGCACACACAGACACACCCATGCATAAAAACAAGGGCGGTGCTGCACATGCGTGCGAAAAGGACTGGAACGACGAAAATTGATGACGAATCCGCTGTGTCATCGTCTGCTTCGAGTCCTTTCCGGGAAAATCAATAGCCATGTCCTGAAAACAACCCCTGAAAAAGCCTAAAACTTCTGGCAGCTGCAACATAACAATTGTTGTGCTAAATGTAAGACTATGTGTGTGTGTATTACGGACGCGGCTTAAAGAGGGTCGGAGAACGCTGTATGTATGTACGTGTATGTAGAAGAGCTACCACGCAGTTTTCGGTGTATGTTTGTATGCATGTACATCTTGTCCTCGCCTTTCTATCGACTTATTTTAGTTAATTATTTTATTTGTTTACTCGACATAAACAACGAAAAACTTTTTTTTGTCATTTCGCGGTGACGCAATGCCCTGAAAATAGTCAATTTATGCGCCATATGGTCGTCGGTACGCTGAGCCAGAGTTGCAGCTTAACCTCAACCACCCGCCAACGCCATTGCCGCTCGCCGTCTGGCCTAAATGTGTGTGTGGGTTGTGTGTGTTTGTGGTTGCCCCCGCGATGGTGATGTAAGCGCTCTGGGGAAATGTATGACGAGGAGTAAGGGGGCAGAAGGAAAGCCAAGCCAAACCTGAGGTCGCCCTGAATGGTGCGTGTGGTGTCAGGGAAACGGAGAATACTGGGCGGGGTTGATATTTCCGCTGCCAGCCCACACTGACAATTGCAGAGTCCAATGCCAGACACGACAGCTGCGCTCCAAGCTGGGCCCACGCCAGATGACGTTATCGTAGTTGACGCCGGTTTCTGTGTCGGCGGTGTCTCATGAGCCAAGCAACGCACCAAAAATGGCATCGCCTGAGATATGTTAATCAGAGCTCGGCCCATACATAGGTACCCAGGCATATACATACTCATTGTACATTGAATTTAGCGCAGATATCTCGAATGTCCCCATGATCAGTCAGACCAGACCATCAATCAAATACTCATAAATTTGATGAACTAAATTGTTAATTATGCATTTTCTTTTTGGTTTCTTTTCTGAATAGTTCTGGGAAATTATCTCCGACGAGCATGGCATTGACGCCACTGGTGCCTACCACGGCGACAGCGACTTGCAGCTGGAACGCATCAACGTGTACTACAATGAGGCGTCCGGAGGCAAATATGTGCCCCGCGCCGTACTTGTCGACTTGGAGCCCGGCACCATGGACTCTGTTCGGTCCGGCCCCTTCGGCCAGATCTTCAGGCCCGACAACTTCGTTTTCGGACAGTCCGGCGCCGGCAACAACTGGGCCAAGGGTCATTACACAGAAGGCGCTGAGCTGGTCGATTCCGTGCTCGATGTCGTGCGCAAGGAGGCTGAATCCTGCGACTGCCTGCAAGGCTTCCAGCTCACACACTCCCTTGGTGGCGGCACCGGCTCCGGCATGGGTACCCTGCTGATTTCCAAGATCCGCGAGGAATACCCCGACAGAATCATGAACACATACTCGGTTGTGCCCTCGCCCAAGGTGTCGGACACCGTGGTGGAGCCCTACAACGCCACTCTGTCCGTGCACCAGCTGGTCGAGAACACAGACGAGACCTACTGCATCGACAATGAGGCTCTCTATGACATCTGCTTCCGCACCCTCAAACTGACGACCCCCACATACGGCGACTTGAACCATCTGGTGTCGTTGACTATGTCCGGCGTTACCACCTGCCTCCGCTTCCCCGGCCAACTGAATGCTGATCTCCGTAAACTCGCCGTGAACATGGTTCCATTCCCCCGTCTCCACTTCTTCATGCCCGGATTCGCCCCGCTCACATCCCGCGGCTCCCAGCAGTACCGCGCCCTCACCGTGCCTGAGCTGACCCAACAGATGTTCGATGCCAAGAACATGATGGCTGCCTGCGATCCTCGTCATGGTCGCTACCTGACTGTTGCTGCCATCTTCCGTGGCCGCATGTCCATGAAGGAGGTTGACGAGCAGATGCTGAACATCCAGAACAAGAACAGCTCCTACTTTGTCGAATGGATCCCCAACAACGTGAAGACTGCCGTGTGTGACATCCCGCCCCGTGGCCTGAAAATGTCTGCCACCTTCATTGGCAACTCCACCGCCATCCAGGAGCTCTTCAAGCGCATCTCCGAACAATTCACTGCTATGTTCCGTCGCAAGGCTTTCTTGCATTGGTACACCGGCGAGGGCATGGACGAGATGGAGTTCACTGAGGCCGAGAGCAACATGAACGATCTGGTCTCTGAGTACCAGCAGTACCAGGAAGCCACTGCCGACGAGGATGCCGAATTCGAGGAAGAGCAAGAGGCTGAGGTCGATGAAAACTAACTCCCCAATTCGAAGTTTTGCGAAAAATAAAACCAGGACAAAAGTTCAGTTGTAAAATGTTTCTTTTAACAACGTAATCAATAAAGTCAGATCCATTTTGTTCACAAGTATAATTTGCATTGACAATATTTTTGTGGGTATTTGAATCGTCATATCACATCATACTCAGTGGGTGAATATGGTCTGGTTGCGTTAAGCTCCACAAAAGACGAAGCTTGACGAATCGTAGCAGGAGTGTACTTTCGACTAGACTATGTATGCCTATGTATAGATTCGGCAAAGTAAGGGCGTGCTGAGAACCCGGCCGGTCATTGATTTCCCAATTAATCAATATCCATTAGCAGATTCCAACCTGCCCCAACATTATTATTATATTGTGAAGTTGTCTATACCCAGACAATGCCCATTATTCAAGAATCGGATGGAAGATGATTAGTTTCTGGCCATCCTTCAGTTTGTGCACGTCATACCATCAGATATATTGAGATATATTCGAGTAGTAGTGACGTCACAAATATTTGTGGCGAAATTTCTTCACTTTCCAACACTTTTCATTCCAGCGATACGATGTTATCGGTATCAAGTGTTGCGATACTATCATGATAGTCGCAAAACCATCGATAGTAGAGGCTACAAGTAAACTATCGATACTATCGATAGTGCCCTCGATTGTTTGACACCTCTATTTGACAAGTAAGATAAAAAAAATAAATAAGTAGAATTTTGCGATTGCTTTTGACCGAATCCTGTTCTCCGAAAGATGATAGCAATGGACGAGCAGCGCAGTGACAAAATCTATGGCGGATGCGAGGGGCCGGACGCCATGTATGTCAAACTGATTTCCTCGGACGGCCATGAATTCATTGTAAAACGGGAGCACGCTCTCACCTCTGGAACCATCAAGGCGATGTTATCCGGCCCAGGACAATTCGCCGAGAACGAGGCTAATGAAGTGCACTTTCGGGAGATTCCGTAAGTTCAATCTAAACTGCAGTTCCGTTCCCGCTAGCAACTGGGCGCTATCTAAGGCCGTATAACTCTGACCTATTGACCGGCCGCGATTTTTCACAATACATACATACATACATAAGTACATATAAACATGCATACATTGTATGTATGTACATAAGTGCTGAAACACACACCAGACTTCAAGAAAATGCATCCGGCAATCAATTGTTGATCTATGAAATTAAAATGTGTGCCGATTAACCACCGGCTGTGCTGATACTCATGTTGTTTATTTGCAGGTCGCACGTCTTACAAAAGGTCTGCATGTACTTCACTTACAAAGTACGCTACACCAATAGTTCCACTGAAATACCCGAGTTTCCAATTGCACCAGAGATCGCATTAGAACTTTTGATGGCGGCTAACTTCCTAGACTGCTAAATTATTGGTTAACTTTATATACTTTATTATCAATTAAACAAGGAGAAAGCAAACTTGAAGGAAGCCTAATTTTTGCCTGTGTTAATTTGTAACGAATCAAGATGATTGTCTCTGTAGGCGAGAAAAAAAATAAAATTCTGTTAATTTCCTAAACGACAATTTTTTGTTTAAAAATAATGATTTTATTTAACTCAAGAACTTGAGTTTCATTTTTCACGGCCTGAGAGTCATTTGGTGTGCTTGGACTTGGCTTTGGAGGCGTCCTTATTGCTTAGCATAGCGAAACGCATTTGCTGGACCAGCCACTGGACACCTTCGCCGAGGCCCTCGCCGGATATGGCATTGCTGGAGCAGATGTGCCAGGGTTTCTCCTTGATATTCTCCAAACTGAGTGCTAAAATTTAATAATAGTTATTTATTTACTGACACAAAGTTATAAGTAGAACTGCTGGGAGCACCTGCTGCTATTTTGACGCTGGATAGGGAATCCTCTGCGTCCGATTTGTTGCCATAAAAGAGAATGGGCACAATTCGATTGCACAAATGGGGATGCTGTAACACCAGGTCCAACTCATCTTTGACCACAACTAAAATTGAAAAAGCATATCTGAGCAACTGGAGGGCGGAATCAATGTGAAGTCATGGTCAGCTACCGAATCTCATGCGATCACTGGAATCAATGACGTATATTATTCCCTGGCAGTTCTTGAACTGATGCTCCCAAAGGTTTCTGTAGCGTGTGGCACCCGACATATCGATCGCCTTTATGCTAACTCCTGCCATGCCTGTGCAAGAATAAAATATGTTGATGGATGAAACACCTTGGTAATGCCATCGCACTGGAACAAGAAACTTACTATAAAACTGTTCCACCATAAAGCCCACTGTGGGCACCATGATGGCCGACTGGTCACCAGGTTTCTTGAAGTGGTTGATTATCGTGGACTTGCCACTGTTGTTCAAGCCCAGGACTAGAATCGTCATTTTGTCCTTTTTGATCTTTATCAAATCGGCCAAATTGTGCAACATTCCCATTTTTTCTGATTTACTGGCATCCGCCGCAATTGTTTATAAGCTCCACTGCAATGGTTTTGACATGTTTGGCCCCGCAAAGGACTTTGAATTGCCATGGCAACATATCCTCAATGTGAAGGCATCGATTTATTGAAAGTTTCGGTTGCCTTCAACTTTATCACCTACTACTACTACTTACCGTGTTCCCCCTATGGCCAAAACAATTTCAAGTTCACCTCCTGCCTGACTTTGGCCAACTCATCCTCGCTCTGACCCACACCCACACCCAACCCACAAACGGTGCAGATTTAACATTGCTTTATTACAGTATGTACTTGCAGATTATCAAGGTTTGTAGGCTATTGCCTCATCTCGATCTGAATCATAATTTATATAAAAAATTAATTACGTTTTGACAGAATCCAAGGTTTATTGTAGAATTCATCTTAAAAAAACATTGTTACGATTAGAGCTTCTACTGTTTCTTGCTGTTCAGAATAATGCCATCGTATTTCTGCTGGAACCATTTCATGGCATCCTCCTTTGTCAGGCGGTGAGGGAAGCCCACAGTGCCGGACTTGCGCTTCCTGTGGTTCACATTGTAGCCTGAAACGGAAAGAGAGAAAGTAAGTAATATGCCTACAAGGTTTTGGACAAATTCAGTTGATGTGGAAATTGTACCGTGTGGATTCGCATTTGGGCAAATCCCTTTGAGCACATCTTCATTTCTTTGCGCACATTTACTGAGTATCAATGCCTAGTCTGGCAGAGATACCTAATTAAGTGCACATTCGCCTAATGGCGAAGCCTTTCTTTTGCTTACCTGGACGGCCCAGGACGACGTAGAAGTCCAGACCATAGATACCGATAGAGGGATCGTACTTGATGCCCAAATCGATGTGTTCCTGGATGCCGAAACCGAAGTTGCCGGTGGAGGAGAAGTTGTCGCGTCTCAGCTCGTACTCGCGCACCTTCAGACCACGCTCCAAAATCTCTTCAGCCTTGGCACCGCGCACCGTGCAGTGGACAGCGATCTTCTCATTACGACGAATACCGAAAGAACGCACTGTGTAGCGGGCCTTGGAGAACACTGGCTGCTGGCCAGTCAACTGCTCCAGCACCTATGTTTGAAGACAGCTTTTAGTTTATTTGAACAGACAACAACAGTCTTGTGTGCACAAAATAATAGTTACCTTAGCGGCGCGGGTCAGCCTATCACCGGATTCACCAACGCAGATGTTCAAGCACAGCTTCCTGATGTGCAAATCCCGCATCGGGTTCTTCGCCGGGTCGCGCTTAATTTTAGGTTCCTTCTTAGCAACGGCCTGAAACAATCAATTAATTCTGTTACTTGGGAGCCATATTCGCGTTAAATACAGCTTCGGGTGGCCTATCGCAGATGTCCACATAGTTTTAACAGTTATACTTTTCACAAATATAGCCAAATAATACCCGATGCGGGCCAATTTACATTCCACCAAAAATTTGTATAAACCTACCGCCATTATGGTGTATCGGAAAGAAAGGAAGGAAGTTACGGTTCAGTGTCATCTAGAGACAATACAGAGCTGCAAAACCATCGATATTACAATCGATAAGAAAGTTGGACACTATCGATGTCTTTGCACAAAAAAATTTGTTTAAAATGCGGACGATTCGTTGACTTTGGCGCTTACTTGCGGAATCGTTAAATGTTTAAATTAGTTCTGCAATAATCTGCAATTGGTGGAAATGGATATATTTTCAGAAAGTATATGTCGCATATATTCGTCGACCGAATCAGATATGATATTCGTGAGATGTTACGGTTCAGTGTCATCTGGACATATCGATAAGATATACCGTCTGACGCCTAGAAATATACCGAAATATATCATACCATTTTGAAAATATACCGAAACCGTACCGGGAGAAATTAGGTTCCTCAATTTTGATTTTCGATTTAATATAACAAGCTAGTTAAGACTCTGGACTCTTACTTCAAGATTTTTTGATACTAGGCACATCCTTTTATTGGATGACTTATATAATAAGGTTTAAACAAAGAAGGTAAACAAAAAATGTCCCTTTTTTAATTGGTAACTACACATTTGAAATATCAACGACTTATTTGAGTATGGCGCTTTGTATACCCAATTTCCTTTCAACAATGTTAAATTTTTTTAGTTCTGTCTGCTTACGGTTACTGTCAGAGTGACCATACCATCCGGCCAAAAAATAAATACCATTGAATACCATTTCAGTGTCGAGAAATACCATTTAAATACCATAACCACTAACCATACAGTATATAGATGTGCCAGTTCATACAACGAAAGGGGCGCAGCTGAGTTTTCTGTCCCAGGTCCCCAGGTCTTCGGCTGTTGGACCTGGGACGTTCGGGTCGGGGATCTGGGACGTTCGGCATTTTTTCGACATGTTCGATTCATGACGAGATGCGAAAACAAGGCGAGAATTGCAAATGTATGTGTGTACACATGCACGACAAAATATCAGTTCTTATTTTCCGAAAGCGTTTCAAATCTGAGGCTCACAGGCGAACAGAAATCAGCAGAAGGTCGCTGCATTTTTTGATATCTCTTTTTTTCTTGTTTCTCTTTGTCTTTCGTTCCTCTCCTTATTCGCTATTATTTTCCTGATTTTCTGTCCCCACTTTCAGCCGGTCCGTTAAATTCAAATCTCAATTACCAGGCGAACTGATTTCTGTTAACGGTGTTAAATGCAGCGACTTTCTGCTGATTTCTGTTCGCCTGGTATCTCAGATTTGAATTTAACGGTTTTCTGCCATTTGAGCGGCGGAAAGTGGAGGCAGAAAATCAGGAAAATAATAGCGAATAAGGGGAGGAACGAAAGACAAAGAGAAACAAGAAAAAAAGAGATATCAAAAAAAGCAGCGACCTTCTGCTGATTTCTGTTTGCCTGGTATCTCAGATTTGAATTTAACGGTTTTCTGCCATTTGAGAAATTATATCGAAAAAAGACAGCAACGAAATACAAAGAGAAACACGAAAAAAGAGAAATTAAAACAAAACAACGACCTTCTGATGATTTCATTGTTTCATTTCTAAAGTGAAGGTTTTGTTTGTCCAATAGGAAAAATGTAACAATTGCACAGCAGCCAACTGGAAGTTGGCTATTTCATACCAGCCAGTTTGGTGGATTAACAGAAGTAAATTCCTACTTGAAATCTTTGCAATAAATACTAAATATTTAATTGGACACACACAAACATAAATATTAGTAAATCTCAGCAGGGCTTTGGCCCACACATAAGCACCACAATGAATAAAATGCAAGTAGAATTACTCTAGAGTAGATAAATTAACACATAAATAATACCCCCATACCCAAAAGTTAGTACTTCGCGGCTTTAGGCTAAAAATGTATAGTTGAAGGCTACGGCTACGCCTCGCTCTTTTGTCGATTCTGCATGACCTGTCGCAATTGCGGGAACGTGCTCTTCGTCTGTGCTGGATGAAGACGAGCACACAGAGATGTGAACGGCTCGTACAGTGAAGGACGCTCCATACCATTGACTGTGTAGTGCTTGATCCGCTCCCGCTGGCACCAGATGTTTGCCCGGTCCATAATCTTTTCGACGGGATTGGGCATTGCTGGTGGCGTGTCCCTTTTACCCCGGGCCCGCACATTGGCTAGTACAATGACGGGGATTTCCTTCTTTTCCTTATGCTTGTCAATGTCTGTCTTAATGTCCGCCAGCATATCTAAGCTTCGTGGATCGATGGGGTCATAGACCAATACGAATGCGTCAGGGAATTGTAAGTAGTGCCGAGGCAATTGGGCCGCCTGCTCGCCTTGCAGTCCAGCCGTGTCGTAGATGCGCAGCGTCTCCCTAGCGCCTCCACGACCAGTGTCGACACTGGCAACATAGATGTCCTCAATGGTAGGATGGAGTTCCTGAAGCGAACAAAATGAATGCTTAAATGAACTCCTTCAAATGTAAATATGTATGTGATTTAGGTCTACAGCGGGGCAGGGGGTGTTCGCTGGTGTTTTTGTGGCAGCCGTAAATGGTTTCTATGCTGCCCCACTTAGGCTGTGATAAATCTTGTTTTGTTTACTCACTGTGTCCGGATTCAGGTTGCCGTAAACCAACTGCTCAATTACTGTCGTCTTCCCCACGCCTTTCATGCCACATACCAACACTTTGCCAACTTTACCAATTTTCGCATTGAGCATTTTAGTTTTTTCTCTTGTTTTGGATTGTTGTCGTCGTCTTGTTTATATCAAATATCGATATATATTGTTTTGATGACAATATATTTGAAGGTGATAGTTTTGCGGAAGCTATCGGCGTTTCATTTCGAAAATAACAATATTATAGCCGAGCAATGCTTGGAACATTGGATCCGTTTTAGCAATGAAAGCGCAAAAGCATTGAGCTTTTGTACCAATGTGTACGTTTCTAAAAATTATTTGTGCTGCAGCCCTGACATAAATCACGAATACTTTTATTTATAGTAAAGTCGCGTTCATCGTACCATCAGTAATATCGATACACCTAGTTGGATGTACATTGTACAAAGGTAAATAAATATTTATTACAGCCTGAATTTGCTGTATTTGCGAATTATAAGACTTAAACGTGAGTTTCTGGGGCAGTCGGCCCTGCAGAGCGAAAAACCATGCATGAGGATGACTTGAAAAATCAATTAACGATTGCGCGGAATGAGATTAACAATTTAAGGTGCGTGCAAGTCTTCCTATTGTTGTTAAAAATCGAGTTTATCAGTGACTGATTAACTTGAATACGCAGGCAGCAAGTGCGGAATCTACAGCATGTGCAGCGCAAGGACATCGAAACAATAACCCGCCTGCTAGAGGACTTTCGATGCGAAGGCTGTTCGAGCAAGCAGAATGCCAAGGCCAAGGACGTCACTGCCACTGACAAGACGGAGGCGGCACCCGGGCTTCAGGGTCAGGTGCGTCTGACCATCAAACACATAATACACACACAATTTAAACCAATGCTAAACCGTAGGACGTGAATGGCAGTGGCACTAGCAACAGCAACGAGGAGTCTGCCCACTTTCGTCCGATTGGCGTAATACGAACAGCCTTTCCGGAGAAGCGCGCCGTGCCGAGGCAATCGATTGTGGGCAGCCGCCTACGTAGCCTTATCCAGCTAAACGATGGAGTCTTCACCAACCCGGAGCACTCGCTGGAGGGACTGTCTGACTTCTCACACCTGTGGCTGATTTACCACTTCCATCGGAACAATGCCCATCCAAAGGCCAAAGTGGCTCCCCCGCGACTAGGCGGGGAACGAGTTGGAGTTTTCTCCACCCGCTCGCCCCATCGGCCGTGTCCCATCGGCCTGTCGTTGGTGGAAATTGAGAAAATTGAAAATGCTACCATCAGTTTCTTTGGCACGGACATGGTGGACGGAACACCTGTGCTGGACATCAAGCCGTACATTCCATACTACGATGCGCCAGCCTTGAGCACCGACTCAGGTATGTTTGGCGCATGCGAACCTGTGCAGTCAATCAAAGATTTTGGCCTCGTGGCAGGTCGAGCCTCTGCTGGTCCCAATGAAACCAGCCTGGATTTTTACGATTCCCGTCAGGAGCCCGACGGAGAGGAGTCCGATCTGGAACTATACGGTGCCGCCGGCTATGCGGTCAACAACATCAGCGCCGATGCGATTTTGCCACCACCAGGCGCCGTACGCGTCCCCAACTGGGTGGTGGCCAGCCATCGGCTGAGCGTTTGTTTTAACGAGAACGCCGAGGCCCAGCTAAAAGAGTTGCAGGTGGAAAAACAGTGCATCGTGGAGATCTTGGAGGCGGATCCGCGTTCAGTGTACCTGCGCACAAAATACGGCTCTCAGATCTTCACTTTCCAGCTAAGTGAGGTCACCGTGACGTGCAAGTTCGACGACAAGGCCGCCACGGTGACTGTTGTGCAGGTTCGACGCAATGAGAATGTGCAAGTGGTCGCACTGGACGGCGATCAGCGCAGTGCTTAATATATAGTTGTTTTCCCGGATGGCTTTGCAGGGCAGGAGATATGTGTTTAGCTTAAGTATTCCGCGTTTAGGAGCTTTGACGTTTCGATTATGCTGTAGGACTCAAGACATTCTAAAATATATTTATGCTGCTTGTTTCTGAAGAAAAACATTTGGTTTTTAATATTATTCATTAAGTGCGGAGGCAATCTACTGTACTTTTGAGTATTATGCATAATTAAAAATTACTTTCTTTCAGCACTAAAATGAGCGAAATGTCCTGGAAGGACTTCTTGAGCCAGGCCCAAGAGTTTCTCAAAATGTCCGAGCAGTTGGGTGATGGCTGGGTGCTATATGAGAAGGTATGTGAAAATCTTACATTATTGTATCATTAAATATTCAAAATAATCTCCCTTTTAGGACGCCAATGAGCCCAACACATTCCTCAAGTACAGCCAGAAGATTAAATGCAAAGAGTCCAAAGATGGGGATTTGACTCTCATCAATGTGGAGTATCACATAGTCTATAGTGTGTCGTACCAAGTGCCCATGTTATTCTTCCAGGCACATCGATCAGGTAATATGATCAAATAATCAAATGATGAATCTACTTCAAGACCTAATTCCAGATGGAAGTCTCCTGGACTTGGAGGCCACTTGGCGTGTCTTTATGCCAGAGACGGCTTCCAAAGATCTCTATCAGATGCTCACCCAAGCGGACCATCCTGTGCTGTCTCGTCCGTTCATGGCCCTGCATCCGTGTCGCACAGCGCAAGTGCTCGACCAGTTTGGACAGCCGAGTGCCAACCGTGTGCTCACCTTCATCAGCCTCTACGGACCGCACGTGCAGCTGCCACTGGCGAATGCCTATGGACTGAACAAATGAAAAGAATGCCCGGAACTAGATACATATGTGGATAATTCGTATTTATTTGTGGTTGTTTTAAACATTGATTACAGGAGTATACATATGTGGATAATAAGATGCTTTGGGGAGCGGGACTCCCACTTTGTTACAGTTTTACATTCGATTCGCTACCTTTTATGCGGTTTGACCTTTTCATTGAATATGCTACATATATTAGAGGGCATTACAGTGCCGCTCCTCTACTAGAACTTGGCACAAGTGAACATCCAAATTGTAAAGTAAATAAGGGAACAACTAACTATATCTCGGGTTAAAGTTGTACCTATACATATGTATGTATGTTGCACGGATAAAACTACATTTGTCAAGCTTAAATCAAGCACTGCAAAACGGAACAAAGATAATATGTAGCGTAATATGTACTTCACAAGTTCCACTTGTCCATTTGGTTATTTTCATTCGTAATATCAGATAAATGTTACATATTTTCGATCATTTCGATCTGTATGTATATTTAGAGCTAAGCATAGATAGGTATGTGTATATGTATGTATGTATATATCCTTAGGTCTAATTGTACTGTACACTAGCTAGACCATACTCGCTGTGGAGAGGCTATGCTTCGGTTCACTAATGTTAGGTTCTTCATTTATAATTAATGTTAACTGGCTACTGTGTGGCATTTGCTGATCCTCGACGCCAAAGCACGAGAGGCCATGTCTTTCGACGCGACATCGGCTCCATAGGCGCGAGGGCATCGCATTGAAAATGTTTTTTTGCAAAATTAAATAGATTTATATGCATATATTTACTTTATTTCTGCACTTGTAATCCAACGAAATACATGCAATACACGTACACGTACACATACATACATTGATAAGAGTATAACTGCTATTGACTGATTGCGGGTCTGTTTAGTGGCGGCACTTGCAACAAAAGATTCGAAGACACTTGGTAGCTGTGGGCAGGCATGTTTCTGAGCCAATAGTTTTCTTACCACTGTCAACGCTACACAATTCTCGTCACGGTATCAGAATTTAGCTAGTTGAAAAAGAGAAACAGAAATATTAGATATAGTATTGAAAAGTATTTACACATATGTTACATACTTTTTAAGGGCCTATTGGACTGCTGATCCTCTCTCGCCGAGTTCCTTAAATTGATCCCCAGCGCCTAAATCTATGGAATATAGAGTATCTATTTCGTGCCGCATCAAATATTTTTACAACATAAATTTTCAGTTTCTAATCTGGGCTTGCAATATTTACTGAGGTGCTGCTATATCCATTTACTACGGGTACATGTGTATATTCGTATATTTCTGCGATAACTATGCATACTTGGAATGTTTGCTGTTCTGAATTTATTGGGGTACAATTGTGGATGTGGTTGGCCTGTTGCTGACTTATCTAAGAGTATTGTATTTAGCATTAGCATATGTAGTATATATGTATGATTATATGAAGTATTATATCTCATCTGTTCTTTGTTCTCATCTCGATATATGTACTCTTATATAAAAATTCATTTAAAGCTTCACCATTTAATTGATATTTGTATATCAAATTACATTTCTTTAATATGTACAGTAAAACAAGATAAAGTAAAATTCAGAAATTTGCCCCACAGTGGTGGATGCGGAAATACGCGACAGATCATGATATGTTTCATTTTGCGGATCGTAATCCGATCCAACACCCACCCTCTGCAGGGGCAGTCCACTAATGATGACGGAATAAATTACTTAAGTCTAGGTATACGATATATATATATGTATATGTATCTCCCTAGTCTAGGCTTAAAATTCGCACTACACTGCTGCTTCGTGCTGTTTCTCTTTGTTCTACTTGCAGTTTGTTTTGTTTTGTTCTGTTTTGTTGTTGGTTGTTTGGTCTCATTTCAGTTGCGTTATTGGACAAGTTTTCGTAATCGTTTTTTAAAGTGGTCTTAAAATACAAGTGTAATAAATATGTATATGTAAAGTATATGTATGTGTGTAAAGCATGTGTATGCATTGTACATCTAAAGCCTTCACATGGTTAACACTGACGCGTATGTATGTATATTGGGATTTTGGGGTTTTGGGGTTGGGGGTTCTTCCGATCCCCGTCTGGTATTTACACGGATCCCATCGGAGTGGAATGGATTCGACTCGTTTTGTATATTTGGCTACACTAAGACTAGTTGTAAAGCTCTGCAACTCACTCGACATATAAATACAATACATCATAAGCACATCTATGTATATACATACGAGTATGTATATAGAATCTGTATATACTATATAGAATGAAACAAAATTCAAGTAAACCTCATCGAGACGAGCCGTTGCTATCTGGGGACTAAAGCTATGTTTGCTAGGCTATGTTATGGACGGTGGTGCTCCTAGAAACGATCCGAAATTCATCCTCATCCAGCTCATCGGCTGACTCGGTGGCCTGTCGGCCCATAAAGTCGGTCGATGCGCTGCGCCTGAATCAGCTGCACAGCATATTGAAGAAGCCACGTCCTTTCTCCGACCTGGGGGCCATCAGCATGGGCACCTGGTTCTTGTGGGTCACCTTGATCTACCAGGAAAGAAAGTTCAATATCGTTGGGATCTTGGCTCAACGTACGCTCTTACCGTGCAGGGCATCTGCATCCAGGGCTCGCCGTCGATCTGCATGGGAAAGGTCTTTTTCGTCTTGATTATGACCTCACTGCACTGCGCCAGACGGCGACCGGAGGCGCGCAGACCCGTCCGCACCTGGCCCATGTGCAGGCAGTTCTCCAGGCCAATCACTTCGATCAGGCGATCGCCGATATCTGCAGTAGACACCCGCTAGAGATACTCGAAACATTGGTATCGAAAAGGCCCACTCACCCTGAATAGCCACCGAGAGATCCACGGAGTTGAAGCTGGTGGCAGAGAACTCTTTGTCGCTGGACTTGAGCTTCTTGCTTTTGCCAAAGGGACCGGCGCTCTTGCGCATCCGCTTCTGGGACAGGTGCTCTCCCCACAGGTTGGAGCCACCATGGGTGTAGGGGATATTGAGCAGGGCCACTCCCTGCAGGTGGGGGCCGTTGGCAAGGTCCAAGGCCACACCGTCGCACTGTAAATATCGAGTGAATGTTGAGCACTTCCTTTTCACTGGTAATCCATTTATAATTCAGAAGGAGGGAAATTCAATCGAATAACCCTTCAGATATCCCCTGCCAGTGCTCCCCGCCACTCACCACAATTTCGATGCTTTCGTGGAGATTCTTGCAGGATGCTGCGAACGTTTCGGACGTTGCATATTCGAAGTACCAAAGTTTGTTCTTCATCCGGCTGTTGAATTTGTGCGGATTCTTCTCCCGCTCCAAATGAAACTTGACGCAGATGGCGGCATCCTGTGGAAATACAATCAGCATTGGAATGTGCACAGCCAAAAGGTCAGCATCGAATCGACATTCGTGGTCACGTTCTGCGATTGCATAGGCAAAGTTTGCAATCTCTGCCGCAGAACCAATTAGATGGACGCATCTTGAACGACAACCAAGTGCAGGGGCCATCTATTCAATAAAATATAAATATTTCCTCCCCAAAAAAGTAGCAAAATGTACTTCGATGCATCGACCTCTAGGTATTAGAAATTAGATATCTGGCGAATTTCAGCTCAAGGCAACAAGCTGACCAGAAAAATGCTAATAATTTCTCCCGTAGAAAAACAAACAATTTATGGGAAAAGGGATAGAAATATAAGGGCCAGATCAGAATATATATGTATTTGAGAAGCTTAAGGCTCGTACAAAGATGGTTGAAGGGATGTTTGCTCAAGGCATCACCAGCGACAGCAGAGCGTGTACTTCATGCTGAGCCACGTGAAGGGGTGCGAAAGGTGGATGGATGTTTACTTTACGCAACAGCAGGTGGCATGCTCCAAACGGGAGCTTCATGGAGATGCAGGTCCGCCTCTTATCGGACAGCATCCCCAAAGGGTTTCAGCATTTTAATTGCATATATTCCGTTGCATGTCCGACTTACGCCCGGTTACGCATACGTCACGTTGCACCTTCGGTAGGCTCATTTTTTATGCATGTCAAAGTACGAGTGCGAGTGGGAGTACGAGTACACAGGGCTCTCTGTTCAGGGCCTTGGTGGAGCCTGGCTTTCAATTAAGGTCTGTTGCTTTCACAGCAAATAAGATTTATTACCGCTCCAGTGCAAATTAAATTGTCAACATGAGCGGGCACGCGTCTGCCTGCCCGGACACGCTGCAAACTGAAAAATCGACGAAAACTTTTTAATTAGCTCGCACAGCCTCCTCACCCCCACCCATCCAAAACTGTCACTTTCCGCTTCATGCACGGCCAGCGTGGTAAACTAATTTAGTGACAGCCCCAGCTTATTAGCATGCCTCGACCGCACTATACCTATTAGTCAGGCAAGGGCCAAGGCAAGAGGAGAAGGCGGCGGACGCAACGAGCAGGCAATGACAGCTTGTTTGCATTTGGGGGTCGCCTTCGGCAAAGTTTGGCACAAATTTTGATTGGCTCTAAGTGAGATGAGTTGGTGGGCGGGCTGGCGTGTGATAATGAAATAATTTGTAAACTCAAACTGGAATATCTTGCAGCTAAGGCAGGGGACCTAAAATCTCCCCAGAAGCCTTGGGGTGGTGCCTCTACTTAAAAGATATACAGGCAGGTGAGCATAGTGCCCCATAAAATGCACATCAAGCCCGTTATCTCAAACCGGGATACATAAAACTTGGGCTCAAGTCAAAGTCACAGCTCTCACAATTACATACGCTGTGTTGTATTCTGCATGCTGCCTGCCTTGGGGACTGTTCCAGGAGGCTTCTGCAGCGCTGTCAGCTTCATTTCGTTCCCATTCCACACCATCCTTCGACGTTCTTTTGCCCGCTTTTATCATCAACTGAACGCACAAGCTTGCGCTCAACGTCAATTGTTTGACGTTAATCCAAAGAGTCAGCGTGAAATACTTTTCATTCTGTATTACCCCATGGCAGGAAGTAAGAGGATGATGTATGGGAGGGATTCCACTCCCCCAAGGAAGCTCTCCCTGTGCGCCTTTGGCCACTGGAGTGTGGCCCACTACACTCCTCCTAGACGAGACAGACACATGTACCCGCACAGATACATAAGTGTTAAATGGATTTCGTGATGGGAGCGGGCTGACTATCTGGTCGGGTCTGACAAGTGAGATGCCAACAGGCACTACAGCACCAGCACCAGCACCAGCAATAACATCATTGCCGACAGTTTGCTGTAGACGCCTACTGTTTAAACAGACGCACATCAAGTCATAAATAAACTAACACCCACACTTTGATGGGGTTTTTATTTCGGTTTTTGGTGCGGATTTTGTGGGATCTTCACGACATGGCACGGCACAGCACGGAGACAGTCAGGACAGGACAGGACAGGACAAGGCACGCAATTGTGGGGGAGCATTAGGCTGATTTCAGTTGCGCAAGGGAGCGCAAAATGTTTGCACAAAAAGGTTTCAGCCTTAGCCGCCACTTGACAAATGGTGTGACCTTACTGAGCATACATACACACACACACACACACACATACAGAAAAGACAGGACCCACCGAACCATATGGGGATTGTGCGTATTTACACTCTCGCCAAATACGGGTACACAGGCGGGACCACGTCTTGGCCGATTTGTACAAACATTTCCGCCTTATTTGCCGTTCATTTCATTTCATTTCATTTTTGCCGTCGTTTTGCGGACAGCCTTCTCCGGCTCTAAATTTGTCACTTAACGCTGCTTTATGGCCGCCTTAAATCCTTCCCTGATAAACGAACTGCAGGCGAGTATCTCTGATTTGCTGGAATGCTCTTTCCTGCTCTTATATCTGCCCTTTCATTTCTCGTATCATACTAAATTATTCAAAGACCTGCCCCTGATGTGAAACTTTGCAAACTTTTATCCTTTTTTCTTTCCTCTCATTTCTATTTATTGCCTTCCCGGAGCGTATCTGCGAGTGTGTGTGCGTGTGGGCGTGCGGTAGAGCGGGAGGGCGGGCATGTTTGTCCCTGGGGCACAGTCTGTTACTTTTTGCCGACTTTGCGGTGCCTGCCGTTGACTTGGGCAGTCACTAATTTAACACTTGCTGGAAATTATAATGAGACAAGTTTCTTCCGGCTGTGACCAGGTCGCAGCTTGGCTACCTATTAATTTAAACGTTTTTCGTCAGTTGGGGAACAGTTAGGAAAATCTAATATCGGAACATAGCTTAGCATCCTTTTGGGAGTCGGAATTTTCAATTGGCAAAGCTCGCCAAATGAATCTTGCCATGGAGCAAGCAAACAGCACAAATTGCACCTCATCCGGGTCCGCACCTGCCGCCACCTTTGCTCACTCCGCTATCAGGGCAACTGGCAATCGAACACAGCGATGCATCAATGATGCAAATGCGCAGCTGATGATTGTGTGCTTAACTCTTGCCACCTCGTTTGCATACGCTGATGCTGCTGCTGCTGCCTCTGCTACTGACTCTACTCCCTGCCTCCGCTCCATTTCTATGTCTGTCTCTGACTCTGCCTCTGCCTTTGCCTCTGACTGTTCTCATCTGGGTCTCTGTTCGTACCAGAATCCGTATCTGTAGCTGCCACCTGCCTCTGGGCCTGGCAACTAAAATTGCACCGGCACCTGGCCACTTTGCATGCAAAATGTGTTGCAATGTGGCACTGGCACACTCTCCTTGACTAATCGCCGGGCATAGCTCTAACTCTGGCGCTCTGGGGTATATGGTAATCGTTATTCAGCCTTGTTCAATTCATTCGCACCCTGTGCCGCCTTCTAGCCATAGCCCCATTCCCATCACCATCACTATCACCATCCCCATCCCCTCTTTGCGTACGCTTTATTGAAACGCCATTGTTTGAGTTGATTTTCCTTTGGCTCGTTTCTGGCCGTTGGATATGAATGGAACTGAAACGTATTCCCAGGAAATTTACATGCCAAAGAGCTTTTGCCTTTTCTTTATGGTTTCATTTTTCTGCCTTTTAGGTCTGTGGTTTGATTTCACAATTTTCCCAGTCCCACTACCACTACCACTCCCACCCCACCCACATCGCTGGAACGGACGGTCGCCCCGGGTAAGCCGGAAATATGCGGTCTCTTGGCCAGAATGCTGAATAAATGATTAAGTCAATTTATATGAATTATTGAGCAGCGCCGAGTCGTATGTTCCCTCTTTTGCGTTCCGCGAGCCGGCGGTAGATTTTCGGTTAATCTTATTGCAGGGACCGCGATGTTTGAGACCTTTTCTAGCCCATTTAGATAAAATCTCCACTAATTATTTCAACACCTCATTGACAAATATGAAGGGGGGTTCCAAGCCCCCTTCTACATTTTACTTCTACATTTTCTGCTTTGAAACATATTCCTTGTGCCTATAGTTAGAGAGTTTTAACTATGGGCCTAGTTGCACAATAATTGACACTTTAATGGACAACCCTCTAATCTAATCTGCCGCCAAATGGAACATGTGAACGGAAAATGTGAATGGAAGCGCTCGGCGAAGCATCTGAAATGTGACCCAAATAGAGCTGACACTAACTGACACAATGACAGCGACATTGTCCACGCATGTACGTAGGCATAATTCGAAGCGGGATATCGGACTCGCAGCTCTCATATGTCCCCCGACTGCGAGTGCAATTCATTCAAACGCAAAATGGAACTTACCACGCCGACGGAGAAGTAATTGTTGATAATATTATACGGCACTGTGCAGTCCTTGTCCGACTGAACTTTGATGGGCTTCTGTGGCATGCTGCATGGGGCGTTCGGTGTTGTTGGTGTGATGGGTGTGATGGGTGTTTGCGGTGTGCTGGGCACTCTGGCATTGCTATTGCCATTGCTGTTGCTGTTGCTCGATAGCGGCTTCTGCTGCACATCTTCCCCGTCCCCATCCTCCTCTTCTTCGTTGTTGTCGTCATGGTCGGACAAATCCAATGACAATGTAATTTGCTGTTTAAGGATGTTGTTTTGCTTATTGCGCTGACTGTTATTATCGCTTTGATTATTCCCAAACGATGGTGCTGCTGTTGCAACTTCCTCTCCAGCATCCGCTGCGAATTCCTGTTGAAGTGGTTGTTGCAGCTGCTGCTGCTGCTTCTGTTGTTGCTGCTTGTGTTGCAACAGCAACGTCTCGAGTGATTGCTTTTCTGTTTCAGCTGTCCTTCTGGATGGTATTTGCAGGGCTTCCGCTTCATCTCCAGCCCCAGGCATCACCTCTCCATCTTTACCTCCATCTCTATCCGCATCCCCCTCAGCATCCGACTCCTCCCCTTCCATCGATGGCTGTGGCTGTGTATTTCCAGCGCTGCTGGTGTTGCTGCTGCTGCTCCTGCTGCTCAACGTGCCCCTCAATGTTGTCCTCATGCGCTTCGATTCGAACGTGGACATTGAAATGCTCTTGGTGGTTGTCGTTTTCGTTGTGGTTGTGGTGCTGTCTCCACCTGCATCCTGCTCCTGCTGAAGGTACTTCTGCTCCTCCTCCTCCAGCCGGAACTCGGTCGCTGTTGCCATCATAATCGATGTGGCAGATGTGGCCGCCGTTGGCTGCTTGCCAGCGATGTCGCTGGTGCTGCTGCTCTGGCGCTGAGTCTCCTGAATCTCCTCAAAGCGTTCGATCAGCGATTTGTCAACCACAACACTTTGCGACAGCTCAATCACCTTCTGCATGTTGGAGTGCAGCGTCACCTGCGGAAAATCGGAGGGTGGAAACTTCAGTTAGCAGTCGGCAGACCATATCACGAAACATCCCATTGCCCCAGCACCCAAATGGTTTCCCAGCCCACCCCCATGCTCACAACACATGTTTGGGGCCGCCAGCGTCAGCATTTGACCAGGGACAGGACCAGTACCAGGTTCACGCCCACTCCACGCCCTTTAATCAGGACGAAATTAGTTTGCGTAATCGCTTTGGGGATTGCAAACCCAATCGAATTCTTGCGGTTAGGTGTGCGTGGTAAGCGCTTTGTGGTTGATAATTGGATTCTCTGCCGCCTGCCACATGTGCGCTATAGGGGGGGCATACTTCTGGGAATTCGCGGATCGATTTACAACCATGCTTGCCGCTGCGGAAAGAGCACTTCCTCTGGCTGTGGATGGCAGACCTGAGCTTACCTTGGGTCGGAGCTCATCCGTGGCCGGTGTGTTGGTCACCTCGATGCTCCAGCGATCCAGCATCACGGTGGAGGCACGCTTGATCTTCTCCATCAGCTTGGGGATGTTCTCGCCCTCGTAGCCACCGCCCCAGCGCAGGCAGCGGGCCAAATCGTTGCCCGTTCCCAGCGGAATGACGCCGATGGCGGGTTGAGTGGCCAGCTCGATGGAATCTGCAGGAGATTGTGGCCCATATATACCCATGCAAGACGCGCCCAGATGTATCCACTACTCACCCATGGCCTCGAGAACCCAGCCAACGGTGCCATCGCCGCCGCAGCAGATCACCTTGAAGTTGGGCAGATCCTTGAAGAGCGTGAGGCCTGGCAACGAGAAATGGCGAAAAGTCAGCATCAGATGGCTCACTTCCGACCGGATACGCACCCTCTTTGGGTCCCCCCTTGGACAGGTCGTACACCTGGCGGGGATTGAGCATGTACTGGAACTTCCGCAAGATGCGATCCCCCTGGCGACCGCCGCTCTTGGGATTGACGAATACCAGAAGAGGGCAGCTCAGCTCGTCCGGCGGCGTTATTTGGAAATGCGTGGCCTGGTGATGATGCATTTGGGATTTCTGGTTACGATTGCAATTTAACAAGCAACAGAAGGCGGGAAAGGGACAAGGGTCGAGGCAGCAGTTCCAATAAGTTTGTGCAATTTTAGCGGGGGGGAATGCAAATTTGTATGTTTTATGGATTATTAGTAGCCAATTTTTGGGATTTCAACGACAGCCAATTTTTCTGTATGATTTCTAATGGGGTAATCAATCAGCTTACCTTGTGCGCTTGATTGACCGAGCGCTGACGATCAAGGACGGCCGGACAGATGGCCGTGGGGGGTACAACCAGCTCCGCGTTCTCCCCCAGTGTGCATTCCTTCTTCACCGACGAGGCGCAGCGGTTGTGGAGCTGCCGTTGACAGAATGAGAGAGAGAGAGAGAGAGAGAGAGAGCGACCAAGGTGTCAGAGTGGATGGACAAAAATCAAATTAGCCAAAGTGCAAAAAAGCCTGAAAATGGCGAAAAAATCCAGAGCCTAGCAGGGAAGACTGTCGCGGCCAGAAATGGTAAGCTCTAATTCAATTTCCACTTCATTGCTGGCCAAGGGCTCTTGCGAGCAGAATGGCGTGGAGTGTGGCTGCTCTTAAGTGTTCATTTTCCCCCCTAATGAATGCAATTAAAAGTTTGTTAGCGCCAACCAACGCAAAAATGGTTAATTTCGTCTCGAATGAGATTTAGCGCGGATTTCCATTTAAATGCCAATTTTCTGGCAGCAATTTGGGACCATTGGGCGCCCCTCTGCATTCAGGGACCTTTTCAAATGAATTAATTCGAGTTATTCATTTACATACAATCAAATCATCCATACAGAAGATGGATTTGGAATGTCCATTGAAACTTTTCCCACAAAATTCAGTCCTTGGACTCATCTCACTCGTTTGCACTAAATTGTAGACAAACTTCTGAAGTCTTTAAGCCCATCACACGTACTATCTCCACTCCTGAATCCCTATAACATTCTTGGATATTGACTGTCAAAAGGTTTGGCAACTGTTTGGCTTACGACGAATTTGCAGATGCAGCAGCATCTGAGGATGAAGTTTTCCGGCATTCGTTTGGGTTTCTGTTCTTGCTTGTCCTGCTTCCGTCGCTGTGGAGCCAACAAATTGTGCATTTTCTCCGCTGTAGTTGTCAAAGACACAAAATATAGTTGGCAGAACACCGCTCGCATAGAGCGTATGGCAAGAGTGTGGCATGCAGCAGAGGCAGTAGAAGAATTTGCTCGATACGTGACAATTTGCCAGCCATAACGAAGCTAGCAGCTCATGTGTGTGCGGCTCTCTGGATGTGGTTCCGGCTCTGGATACGGTCTGCAGTCTGCAGTCTGTGTGTGTATGGCTCTTTCGTGTAGCTGGAATCACAGCTCCCATAATGAAAGACAGAGTGCTGTGGCAAAGGCTGCCTTGTTGATCGAAATAAGTGGAATTTCTAGTTTTTACAATCCCGGAATCCTAAAATAATGCAGGCACTCTCGTGTTCAGGCAACGGTAACTCGTTTAGCTCTGATTTACTCTTGTTCTGACCCACACAAATCCGATTAGCACGCACTCTGAATGCAATATCTCTATCGTGTGCACCAAAGTCAAAGGCCAGCTGAAAGCTGAAAGCAAACTCAATCTACGTGGCACCATACTCACCATCATGTGGCACCAGCGGCAGGTGAGGCCCGTGATGCCGTGGTAGGCCTTAATTCGCTTGCGGCACTTAGAGCAGCGTCCGTAGCAGTTGCCCTCCACCCAGTGGTGCAGCAGGTCTCCGCCGCACTTGGGCTTTTTCGACTTCACGTATGTGTTGATGCAGGAAGCTGGTGCATGCTGCACGCATCGCTCGTGGACCGTGTACTTGCACACTGTGGAGAGAGAGGGTATAAATTCCATCAACGGCAATAAATAGCTATGCGTAAATACAATTTCTGGCAGTCACCCGGAGACTGACGACACCAGCATTTTCATATCAGAAATAAGGTCCTGGCTGTTGCTACCAATAGGCGGACTCTGTTCTAAGTTACCATGAAGATAGCTATCTATTTATCTTTAGCATTTATCTGTAGCAATTAACTGTAGCATTTATCTGTAGCATTTATCTGTAGCAATGCTAGAATGACTTGCGGCAACACTCAGACCATCGGACAGTCGCGGACTGGCGGGGTCAGTCGGAGGACTTGGCTGAATCACATGTATGCAAACATGTTTCTGAACTTTAAATGGCCGAGTGCCATTTGAAATGAACAAGCTATCAGATGGAACCAACCGAGGTATGTTGTCGTTGGAGATTTTGCACTGCACTGGAGTAGACAATTTCCTGTTGGCAGATGCAGAACAGGCGCGGTGTAGGAAGGGGGGGATACTTACACACACAGCAGAGACCCTTCTTTCCCAGGCCCACCAGCATGTTGAGGCACAGGTTGCAGTAAGCCGGCTTGCTGAAGTGCTTCAAGCGCCACACGTGGATGCCATCCTCCTTGAGTGTGGTGCTGTCGACACCTACATCGGGAAGGAGACACATAGAAGGAGAGGTAGAAATGTTGTCACTTTGCATGGGCGTGTGTAGCAACGCAGTACGAGGCACGAGTGCCAGAGGATGGTTTTTATCTTCTCGTTTCTTTTTTTCGTTTTCGTTTTGGTTGGGCTGTTAGCTCTGCAAATGACTTGATTATTACGGCAGCAGTGGCAGCAGCCAACCAGTCACAGATCACAGGAGGAGAGAAGGAGGAGGAGAATGACACTTGGGAGTAGCAACTGGCAGATTACCCACCTAAGAGCACGAGGAGTGGAATGGTTGTCATGCCACCGCGCTGCCACTCATCCAGGGACACTGTGCCATCGGCGTCGTAGTCAATTTCAACCATCATATCTTGCAGTATCTGTAAGTAGAGACAAGAGGATGTTCCGGATTGCAGTGACTCGTAAAGTGGAGAGAGAAGCTATGCTGTAGAAGCTAATTTGTAAGTAAAATATAAAAGATCTCAAGTGGGACAGAAGGAACGAAAACATTCCGTTTGGAGGGAGTATGCTCTTTCAAGGCGAAAGAAAAGGATACGAGTGCTTGTGGAAAAGGATTCGCCATCAAATTTCTTATCTTCATCAACTAATGCACATACTCGCACATACATATGTACATATGTATGTATACTCGTACGGAAGAGCCTTGTCAGATCGATTTACTAGCCTTTTACCATTTATGATTCTGGGTAGGGGTGGGAAGGGGCGATGAAGGTTGGCCGACTTTGACACAGAATGGTATTCCAGCTCCGAGTCCATTTGCTGCTTCTTGGGGAATTTCATATTCAGCCCGGAAATGAATTTCAGAATTATGCAACTCATTAAGTGCTTTGATTATTTTGTGGCCCAGGCGAATGAAAGTCCCTCCGATTATGGGGAAATGGGGAAAGGGCTCAACTTGCTCAGCCCGACTTGCCCTTTAGCCGGACGCAGGCAAAAATATTTTGATTAAAATATTTTCTGTGTCTGCTTAGAATTTAAAGTATGCGTCGGCAGCCCAGTCGTGAAGTCATGATGGAAACGAGACTGGAACTTCAACGGGGCCACGGGGCCACGAGGACGAGTACCCCAAGGAACGCCAAGAAACAGCAAGTGGAAAGTGGACAGGGGGAATGGGAATTGGAATTGTGCTGGAATCATTCGGCCATAGCCAGGGGTAGTTTGTTAATTGAGTTTTGTGGCGCTTTGACTTTATTTGCGGTCGCAGTTCTCCCTTTCATTTTTTTTGTTTCTTCCTATATATTCTTGCTGTGTTTCCTGGCTTTGCCGGCTTAGAGCGTGTTCCCTTTGCCGTTGTTCGGGGCAAAACTATTAAGTCGCCTATGTGTGCTGTCAGTTGTGGCAGCTCCACAAATTTGCGGTTGAAATGGAATCCGAGTCGGGAGCAACACAAAGTTAACTGTCCAACAATAAAACGAAATTAATTTCAAGAGGTTTGATGCTTCTGCTTCGGTTCTGTTGCAGCTAAATATGTTGGTAAGTAATTGAAAAAGTTTTATGGGAATGGATTGGGCGGCCATTGAGCAGTGGGTTTTGGAAATCGTGACCACAAAAGAGCTTATCGCATTGGTGAATAGTGGCGAGCAAGGAGCGGTGTGGGTGATGTTCGTGTAAGTGGATTTTGCACTGCATTGATTGCAGTTGTCTGCAGGTAATGCATTTTTAATGTAAAGCGGCTTTAAAGGCTCCCCAGTGCGGAAACGGATGACAGGGATTCGAAATACGTCTGGGAAATGAGAGTCAACTTACCGGCCGCAGCTCGCTGACATCCCAGCCGAGGTATTCGGCCACGGCCATCATCTGATTGACAATGGCGTCCATTTCGGCGGTGTCCAGGACGCCGTTGCTGTCCGTATCGTAAAGCCGGAACATGACTGAAATGAAATGCAATGCAACGCAATGAATAAATGAGTATCGGGTCGAAGGGCAGTGTCCAAGGTCTCACTCACATTCCAGCTTGTCCTCCGGCCGTCCAGCTTCGAGCAGTGATAAATAGCAGACGACATCCTTGAGCGCAACCTTAAGGGTCAGTGGATCAAAATGGGAAAGTTTGCGCGCCAAGAGCTTTACGTCCGCTGCAAAAGTAGGGGAGAATCGAATGAGTGTCGCATACAGTGTGCGGCAAAAGTGTGCGCAAAGTGCATTCATTAAGCACTGAGTGATGAAGTGCCTGTTCTGTCCTGTCCTTTCCTGTAGTGTACTGTAGTCCCGCCCGTCCCTTGTGCAATTGACAGCTGACAATAAGCTGATGCCGGACCTCATTATGCTAAATGTTAATTGCCAGCACTTGACCAGAGGAATAACAATAATGGGAATAGTAATGGCAAAGGCCATGGGTTGTGGGGCCAGGCCAGCTCTTAATGCAATTTGCGAGCAGATTCCATTGTTTCAATTTGTTTTGCAACATAATGCGGAAAGTTTCTCCCTAATATTTTAAGCCTGGTATCCAAAAAGTTTTCCCATCTCATGCCCCAAATACTTTCGCAGCGCTGAACTTTGTTTCTCAATCATCATTAGCGCGAATTTACTATTTTTCTAATCAAAGTTCAATATCGATTTTGTTGTTATAAAATTAAAGACTTTACAATTTCAAAATGTATGAAAATCAAAGTGAAATTACTTGGAAACTCGGTAAGGCAGGAAGTTCCGACTCTCTCTCTCTCTCTCTCTATTTCTGTCTTTGTTTGAGTCTGCAAACGAATGGCTTCCATCTTTTATGATTTTGACAGGCTATTTGTGAGAGTGTGTGCTGCTGCTGCTGCTGCTGCTGTTGATGTTGTAATATATATGATAATGCTAATGGAGGAAGGCGGAAAGACGACGAAATGCTCCATAATTCCTCATAAGCTAGACAAACACCCAAGCAGATCCGAGTGCGAATAAGCGAATACGACGAGTATCTTTAGCTAATTATGTTTGCTTAATGGCGAAACGTTTGCTGGCAATAAATTAAAATATTGGGCTCCACATGCATACACAGCAACAATGCTAATATTTGTCTTCGATATTAATAACTAACTGTGGCCCGAGATGAGAATTTCTCTTGGCCAGAACGAGGGCTGTGCGAGCGGCTGGATCAATGTCAACTTATTTGCCGGGATACATTCGAACTAATAAATTTAATTCCCTGGCACACAGACGCGAGAACAAACACACTGACAGACAAAAAGCTAAGCAAAACTAATCCAATTAGCGCTTTAGGCTGACCCACATACACACATACAGACAGAGCGGCGAAGTGAAGCCCATGTTGTACTTAATATATAATGCTAATAGGAAATTCCTGCCGCTGCTCCAATTATTTGGGCTGGCGTTTGCCTTCTGCCCCAAACCCAATATTCGGTCCGTACAATGCCAGCCAAAATGCCTGGAAAAATGCGTGAAACTGTTGGCCAACAGCGACAAAAGGACAAAAATAAAAGAGGAAGGCAAAAAGAAAAAAGAGAGGCAAAAAAAAAATAAAATTTACGTTCATTAATCATTCCTGTGCACATTTCAAACGAAGCGAAATGAATGAAAGCAAAAAGGGAAACAAAACGAGGCCAGACACCAAACTGAACAAGTGAGGAGAAGCCTGACTGTGAAGACCGAAGTCTAAGATACCCTCAAAGATATAGACTTTCTATGGCAACTATATGATTTATGAAGTCTTCTGATTTGAATTAACTCTGCCAGCAGTTTGTGCATCCAAATACTCGTACATGTAGTATTCAGATAGTAATAATGGCATTGGATATTCTTCGTTGCAAGCCGTTAGTTAAAATTATAATACCCCTCTGCGGCAAGGTTGCAAAATGCCAAAAGAAAAACGAAAAATTCCGCTGCATACTTTCAGGCCGCAATTGCGCCCAAAGAGCCCGCGCTCTGTCTTTGTGTGTGTGTGTGTGTGTGTGTGTGTGTCCGTTGTGTGAGTGTGTGTTGGAGTGGTAGTGTGGGTGCAAGTGTCTCGCAATAAATGTTAATTTAACGCAGGCCCGCGCTTTGAATTTTACGAGTCGCGCCAGCTACAGCGCCAGTTCGTGAAATGCAAAAATGTTTCTAATTGGGCGTTGATTTACGACACGATCCCTGAGACAAGAGAAGTTCCTTGGCTTCATTGTATTGGGCAGAAGCTGAAACCGGATGAGGGTCTGACTTCCGCCAAGTTCTGTGCTCCGTTCGGCCCCTCGCTCTCTGCTCGCTGCGCCATAATTTATGAACTCCTGAATTAGCGAAAAGTCCGCGCGCTGGCTTCCTTTCGCGCGGATGTCTGCTCTTAGGGTCCCTCCCTCGCTCGCCTAATTAGCAAGTTCACGAAAAAGTTAACTAGGCAAACGTACAGCAACGTGACTACAGTCGCTGACTGACCAATGTTTCTGCACTTTAATTCAAGCAATCAAGCGGCAAAGTGTCGCTGCCATTGCATCCACACATCACATGCTGATTGCACAATGAGCGTCCTAATTGGAAAGCGACTCACATCGCCCGCCTGCACATGGTAATCAAAATATCGGTGGACAAAAGGAGCGGCATTCGGGAGGGGAGAAACCTAATTAATACTCACTATCAATTTTGCAATTAACTGAATTGCTGCTCTTCTTCGAGGAATTGCGCGACATTTGCGAGTGGTTCGTCTGGGAGTGCGAGGGACTCGAGTCCACGGAGCGGCGGGACGGATTGCTCGCCTGGAACATGCTGGGCCCGCTGGCCAAGGGGCTGGGCGTCACCGTGAGCATCGGATGAACGCTGCCTGTTGGACGAGTCAACACAACGGAGAGTCACTCACATCGTAGTCGCCCAAAGGCCAGGCCCTACTCACCCGTCTTGCTGGGATCGTGCGAGAGATGTCCGCCCAGTGAGTGCTGTAATTTGTCCGTGATGCCGTGAATTTTATCCACGAAGCTGATGCGTGCCTGGGTCTGGACATCGGCTCCACCACCACCTCCACTCCCGCCTGGTCCACCGCTGCACTGCGGCATCAGCTCCGCAATGCTATTGATGTTCGGAATGGAGCCTAATTACGACCAGGATATGCCAGAGACGGGAAGAATGGGAAGCCGAGAGAAATGTTGCGCAATTATTCACAGACACACATGAGACTGAAGATGGCATGGGGATGGCAATGCGAATGGGAATGGATGTGGATGTGAATGCGGATGTGGATATGGGGTAGAATCTCTTACCCTTCGTGTGGGACGTGACGGGTGCACAGGCAGCCGTACTGCTGATGGCGGCCATTTGATTGAGGGCCTTCCCATGCAGCTGGGCCTGGGTGACAGTCGGTTTGAGAAAGGAAACAAACAAATGCTTGGCCAGGTCCAGCGGTGCCTCGCAGTCGAGGAATGCGTCCAGGAAGCGCCGGAACCCATCGAAATCAATGTCCTGCGAAAGAGTTGAAAAATAAGTTTCGCTCATCCATTGATTTATGGCGATTCCTGCTAAGTCCCACTCTCTCTCTGCTTTGTTTTGGCAGCTTTAATAAGCCATTATAGTGCACGATTTTTCGATTTTTTATAGGAGTTTCCCCACCCACTCTACCAGCACCCCTTCTCCAACAACAGCAACGTTAAACCCGTATATGTGTGCACGTATATATATATATATATATATCTTCGCCAAGCCATTCACAAGTGACAAGCTAAAGTGTGTGCAAAACCCTCCAGCCAGGGATAGTTCTTCATCGCTCTTCCTTACTCCCTGGCAAATGCTTGCCAGCATCTTCTTTAAGCCAACTTTTACGAGCGGTATCGGGTTGAAAATGTGGGGGAGTGATTGCTGGTGAGAGTGTCAGGGTGATAGGGAGGAGGCGTCGCTGCTTATGCAACATAATATGTTGACGTTGTTAAGGCGAGGAACACTTTGCAGTTGGCTCCAATGAAAGCCTTCCATTTCTCATCTTATTTTATTGTCATGAGAAGGAGGTGGAGGAGCAGCAGGAGCGCAAGGCTGTTGCTGGTAACGGAGCGTATGATTAATATTCCCTTTCTGACTGATTCACTGGGAGGATCTTCTCGGTCATTTAGCAGATTTCTCTTCAGAAAATATTGAAATTTGATGCCAGTTACCACTCTATTATCTTTCCTTTGATGCCCATAATAATCTTTAATTTGAACAGTAATAATTTCCCTACAACGTGTAAAAAAATATCCCAATTTATGCACTTGGAATTCATAATTCTTGGGCAACCATTTTATGTACATTTGTCCGGCACGCCTTCGAACACACTGAAAAAGAAAAGTTCCCATAAATCCGAGCTCCATCTGTCTGTTGCGGCCGTACGTGCCGACGAATGTCCCCAAAGGATCTGTCGCCTCTTCTTTATTTGCCATCCGGCGAAGGGTGGGGACAGTCTCCAGTTCCAGTCCCCAGACTCTGGGCATGGGGCCAGTTTTTATGAATGCAGAACGGAACCTGGCCAAATGTGGGGATCGGGGCAAATTACGTGTCAACACCACGTGTAATGTCAATGCATTGACAGCAGCGCCGCGATGCTGGATTCAACGATGCCATTGGAATGGGCTTGGACATAGGGATGACATTGATAGACGCAGACTGGCACTGACATTGATAGACGTTTCATTAGCAGCTTGCACACGCACACGCACAAAGACGCTTGCCGGATTTTACAGTTTACAGTCTGTTCCGGGGATAAGAGCTTATCAAGAGAAGACCCACAGGGGAATTAATTGCGTAATACTATAATCAGGTTGGGGAATAGCAGCAGCAGCAGCAGTAGTAGTAGCTATCCACTAAATTTATCCAGCTATGGTTTCGTGTTTGCATCGTTTTAAATTAAGAAACATAAAAAACATCAACGACGGCTGAGAGAGGCCACACAAAAAAGTGTGAGTCGAGGTTTTGGTTTACTCAAGCAATCTGTTGTCCTGCTGCTGCTGCTGTGCTAGGCCATAATGAGGCAGAATACAAGAAAATGGAAATTTATACTCATGTCGGTTGTGGCGTACAGCAGGAGCAGCACTAGCTGCTATGGCAATAGCCACAATACGTCCAACAGCAAACTGCTTAAAGCAGTCGAGCGCAAATAGGAACGACATGCCCGAGTGAAGTTACATCGGCATCTTGTAGTACACACATACATATGTAAGTATGTATGTTCGTAGCCCCACACACACACACACACACACACACACAGATACACATAAATTACAACACTCTCGCATACAAGCACTATAATAATGGCGCGAATTGCGTTAGCAAAATTATTTAGCCAGCGAACAGGGCTCCCTATTCCTCTCTCTCTCTCTCTCTCACGCTGTCTTTGTCTTATTCTCTCTCTCGCTCGCTCCCACGCTATTCCCATCGCTGCTATCTCCATGGATGCGATTGTGCGTCGCTATGCGTGAGCGCGTGGCCTAATGAATAAATATTCAAGACCATTTTGGGGCGTTCGGTGCGAATGCGTGATATTCATTACATTCCCTAATCGCACATACGCACACACGGGCACATGTACTACATGGGAGATGTTCGGATGTTCAGGCCATTTGGCACACTCAACACCAGTGGATGGGGGCGGGCAGAGAATCTAATCTGTGCTCTGCATTCATTATGCATTGCACACTTTCGAGCATAAATGATGTATACGCCCCATGGGACGAAGAGAAGCTCCCCCATTCTAGGTATTAAGTTACATTTTTGTAGAAAGCATTTTTATGGGAAAAGAACTAATGACAGAGTGCAGGAGCAATCGCTTCAACCTGAGAAAGTACGTACTCTTAATTAACTTAATTGAAGGCCACCGTCCGCCGTTCGATACCCAACACCGACACCGACTTTGACCTAAGCCCAAAGTTGGGGGCGAAAAAATGCTGGGACACATACTCGTGAGCTGCTTTTCCTGTACCGTACTGACAGCTCAATTCATTTCATTCGCTGAAATATTTACAGAAATTCATGGCAAGAGAACAAACAGTGAGCGATGAGCGTACATGTACAGCTGCAGTAGCACCAGCAATGTGAAGTGAATTCAATTGCACCGCCAAGCAAAACTATTCCTTCCGCTTCAATGACAGCATTCGATGTGAATCGGATGGGGGCTTTAGGGGGATGCAAACTTAATTATACTTTTTCCAATTCGTTACGCTTCCGAATGGGAAAACAAAAACAGCGATAAACCAGAGGAGATAGCGCAGCTGGAATAGCACCAATTTGTGATTTCAATTGCCGTTCGAGTTTGCATATGCTTTGTTTTAAAATGGAACAAATCGGATTCCGTAGCTTATTTAAAGCTTTTGAATAATTAAATAGTGTTCCCCTTCGCACTGAATGCAAATATCACAAGTATCAAGTACCCCAGGGGCCTTCCTGAAGATTCAAAATTGAATTTTCAATAAGGGTTTCAGGAATCTAGTCAAGTTGGTGCCCAGTTGAAGCCGCAGCTCTTTTTATAGTCTTGAGTAGCATAAGGGTATCGGGTATCTGGCCATTCTCGTTCCCAGACAAAACTACAATGGAAATCGAGGATGTCTGTCTTTACGTCTCCTCCTACTCAGGCTGCTCTACCTCTGCAAATTGATGGACTTGCATGCATTTTCAAATTAATTTAGTATGTATGTACAAATGCTTCTGGATATTCAGTCACTGGTGGTCCTGGTGCAGGTAGGAGCTGAAGTCCAGCTCAGCTGGGATTCAATTTCCAGTCGGCATTCAGCCGTAAACTTGAAAAGTCTGTGATTTATTGTACGTATGAGGAGATTTACTTTCAATCTTTCACTCTGCCAGCCCCTACCTTGGCCCGTGTCCCTGTCGAACCATCCCCAACCCCAAATCCTCCCCATACCCGACACTCAATTGGATGTGCTCCTTGGCAGTCTGTCCGTCTGTCCGTCTGTCTTTCTGTCTCTCTGTGCGTGTGTGCTTCGGTTGATTCGCCTCTCATCGGTCTCCGTATTCTCCGTACGTGGGCCGTTGGAGTGGCTCCTCAGGTTGGGGATTATAATGTAACCCGAGCTAAATCCCTGACTTGTGCTGCCTTGAGAATGGGTATGCGCACCTCATCGGTGTGGAATTAATTTCAGTTTTGGGGTACGCCACTTACCCCATCTGGTATGCACTTGGGCGTGCCCGAGGGCCCACTGGGCGCGCAAAACTCTCGGAGCACATCCTGCAGCTTGCGTGTGGAATCTGCAAGAGAAACAAACAAGAGAAAACTGTGTAAAGTGTAAGCCAAGGATTATGCAAAGTTCCAGTCTCAGTCGCAGTCCCAGTCCCCGCTCAAGTGCAACTGCAACTGAAACTGAGCGAGTGGCAAGTGACATATTCCATGGCCGCATAGACTCACGTCAATTGGTCAACTGGCGCCAGTGGAATCGACGTCTTAAGTGGGTTGGGTTGCCTTCCAATGGCGGGACAGAGGCGATGGGAGTGTAGCGCGTGGCAAGTATAATTAACTAATGGAAAACAAGGTGGGTGTAGGAGGCGTGCTGCTGTATGCATGTAAGAGTGGGTGTACATGTGGTCGGATGGCTGAATGCGTTTGAGTTGCCTGAGAAGCCGCAGCCACGGGGCGGCCCAAATGTTGCACGCAGGGTTTTATTAACTCAATGAGGGAGAGTTGTGCTGCGGATAGCCGCAAAATGTGTCTACACCGGAGAACTACACTAACCGGCCTCCAAGCTGCCAGCTGCCAGCTGCCTGATACCTGCCTCCCAGCAACACCAGCTGCTGCTGACACTTTTGATGACCTCCACCTGGCTCATTCCTTGAACCGCACACCAATGTGCACCTGCAGCTAAACCCAGCGGTACGCGCTGTTAACGCTGCCAACGCCCACTCGCACTTGCACGTGGCATCCACTTCGGTCTTTCCTCGAAATGGGTTTTTCCAAGATGCTTATTACTGTCAGTGGTCTGACGGAGCTTCCTGCAGCGGACAGGGATTACTGTGCGCCAGGACTACCACTAAGAGATTGCCGTACCAAGAACGCCAGCGAACAGCACATGTACAAACAATGCAATGCATTTCCCAGAACCCTAACCACCCCTCCCCCTCCCTAACCGTCACGCCACTGTGTCCGTGTGTTCTTTGTGTAATATTCTATAATCTATAAGCTCAACGCTCGCATTTGCCATTTCGTTTAATTCCCCCAGACGGACAGCGCAGGCAAGCGCATCCCCCAGAGGTAAACTACTTTGCCATGTCAAACAGCTCTGATGCGGTCCTTTCGGGCGGGCATCAAACACTGACAGCCATAACTCAGTGAACTGAAGGTGGGCTGCGAATGAGAGAGTGGGGAGGTATGTGCAGCAGAAAACATACATGAATGAGTGAGAATGATATATGCAGCAAGCATAAGCACACTGTGTGGCTTCCTCTTTTCCTGTACTATGCTTATCCACAGGTAAGCACTACTTTGCCCTCTCTTCGAATAGGTGCTCAAGGATTTCACTACAGCCCGAAGCTAAGTAATCGTTGTTTAATGTTCGCATTAAATTGTTGTTTCCTGAGTTTTAAATCTTCTTCTGCAAATTGTAATGATTGTTTAATAGAAGAAATTAACTAAATAAATGATTGCTAAATTGCGAAAAAACGTAAAGTAAAACTTGTTTTTACGCCTATAAATTAAAAGTCAATGCCACAAACAACAAATTGTCATGCAATCAAGGCAATTGTATGAATTGCGATCTGCTGTTTGCCAGCGGCGAAATAAATTAAATTTTGTAGGGAATGGCTTATGGCTTCCAATTAAAAACGGGTCAAAGCTATCGAGATGTGCACTGATGAGGGGCCGTTTCGCCGGAAGGAAATGCATTTTAATTGGTATTGTGTCCGGGTCGGGCATATGGTGGGGTGGATGGTGAATGTGGCATGGCCAATTGATTGGCTGCCGGCACTTACATGAGGCTAACTCCTGCAGCTGCAGAAACTCGCGCGGCGACAGCTTATCCCATCTTGTTGGTACCACGCCAATATTCATGTTGCCTGAAAGTATGCGAATAAATAACAAGTGGTGACAAATTGTAATTTCCATCATAAAATGTCCCGGCAATCAGCCAGAGCACACGCATTATTTATTGCATTTGCATTTCGCATTTGCATTTACATTCAAAACTATATATTCATACACACTCGCTTAAATCATACACTAGAGCTCTCACACGACTGCAAATGACTGTTTGTGTGTGTGTCTGTGTGTGTGTATGTGTGCGGTCACGTCGCTCGCTTTGACTGCGAACGTGCCTGTGGGAATCGGTTGGAATCAATACATTTTGTGTGCGTTGAAAACCAAATTGCTGAAAAATGTTATCTTCCCATCCCATTCCCCCCATCACGCCTTTCCGCCATTCTCTACCAACCGCAGCTCCACAACGCTTTTCCACACTTTCACTTGGCCTGGCAGCATCCACGCATTGTTAGTTTTAGCCACAACATGGTGTGGCCTTGTCGCCGAGAGCCATTTGATGTTTAACCAATACCCCAAAGAGCATGGCACAGTGCATTAAATCGTTCTACAAATCTATATTAATAATTATCACTGGGTGGATTATCGTCGACAGTGTAATAGTGTGATATTTCCATCCGATCCTGCAGTTTGGGAATAGTGGGGACACTCTTTTCATTGTTTCACAAATGGGATGATATTGGCCCACTGTGCCGACTACATGGAATCTGAAATGTCCATTGGACAATTTTAGCCAGATGTTTGTTTGTCTATCTGCCTCTCTCTCTCTCTCTTTCTCTCTCCCTGTGAGGGGGTGTGTCATTTGCCACACATGACACGTCACTATTTGCCCCATCATTATCTTCATTATCATCATCCGTGGGAGCGGGAGCTTCGTCATGATTAGCAGAGCAATTATCATGTTTTGGCTTGATCTGCCCCAATGCCCCTCCCTTCACTTCACTTCACTCACCCATCCAACGCTCTGTCATAATTGTGACGTCACAAAATTGGCGAATGTCGCTTGTCGTCCACCATTTGATGGGATTTTGTAGCTGTCTGAAGCAAATCCACATGTAGGACAATCAAACGCCCACATATAAGCACTCAGGAATGGAACAGACAGGTATAGGTATGGCTATAGGTCATCCATACACACGTAACATATATGTATGGGGGTGTAGGGAATATCTAGAGGTAGAGGTAGAGGTACAGGGCATGGATACAGGAATAGGAATAATATAAGAGCCAAGTGATGGACAGAAATAACAGAGGTGGAACTGACGGGAATCGTATTTGATATATGCAGCTGTACAATATGTACATACATACATACATATGTATGTGTATTTGTTGGATTTTGCTTTTGTTTTTTGGCCTTCCCAATTTGCGGAGCGTTTATTTTTACTTTCTTGCCATTTAACGATTTTATTTATTCATTTCACATGGAATCTTTGTGCAAAGCTTTTGTCTGATGCTATTGCTGTTATATTTAGATTGCTATAATCAACTGATTGGACTAGCTTATCATTTTATCCACTCAATGCTTCACAGTGTGATGCCCATGCCATGCTCCATGCTTCAAGCGGAAAATTTCTGTACATGCCCCCCAGAAAAGTCATAATTTACGAGCGATTTCCCGCTCATTGCAGAAATAGTTTGAATCTTCAAATGGAACAGTTAACAGATACTTAAGCAGGAAGCAATACACAATAGTTGCCACCCCAGCATCATCCCCATTCCGATCCGAAGCATTCCCTGCGCCCGCCCCAGGCCATTATTCACAGCTCATTTGCCATTTATGCCTGGAGCACGTTAAAAGTTTTTACAATGCTGGGATAATAAACTAATGAAAATGCAAATGAAAAAAATTCAAATGAAAATACCAATGGATATACATTCTACATATGTACGTACGAATGTTCATACATACATACGAGGGTACAGGGTACACAAAATCAAGAGTGCACACAGCTTACATGGCGTATGCGCAATCTGAATGTTAATTTCCTTGTTAATGGCGGAGCATGGGGCAATGGATGTGTGCGTTTATTTTTGAAGTCATCATCATAAAATCCCCCTCGGATGTGGCTCGCTTTCTGCTCTTAATGGTCCTTGGACAACGGACAAGAGAACTTCAATAAATTGCCATGGATTTTTGGTCCGTCTTTTGTTGGTCAATGGATATGTTCTTTCCTTTTCTTTTCTTTTCTTTCATTCTTTCCTTTCCTTTCATCCATCCATCCATCGTTGGCTACTTAGGGAGAGAATGGAGGAGAATCATTCCGACAGGGACCAAGTTCAACGGACTCTCAAGTGGCATGCTGTGATTTTTATGCTCTCCACATAAAATATTATTAGATTATGCGACCGCTGCTCTCCTCTCACTTCGGGCCATGTAAATCGCATACAATGGGCATCAGATCCAGCTCCGATTCAGTTTGTCCTTTTATGAGATTGAATATATACGAATATACATTTATATGGTTTGCTGCTCTCATTGTTTTAGCCGAAACAAAATGGCCATAAAATCTAGCACATAAATGTCCAACGCAGAGCCATTTTCCTTTCTTTTTATGCTTAAAATTTGCTCGCCAAATGATTATACTTGAGGAGGGATGCTCCCTTGTCTTTGTGGCATAGCAATAATAAAAGTAAATCAAATAAAACAGCAGCATATTGTGATTTTTTATGGCCTTTGGCCTTGTGGTTTCCCCTGTTTAATGGGCCCTCTCCCTACTGCCGCCCACTGATGGCTGACCAGCAAAAAAAAAGAAATTAATTTTATCCCAGCACATCAATAACGAATTTTTGTTTTTCAAAATCCCCCCTTAAATTGTAATTAGTTGTTAAAACATGATTTATGATTTCATGTAGTGTCCCATATGCAGCAGACCATCCATTCATATCCGCAAAGTACGATTGCGCGTTTGTATGCATATTAATCGGGAAAATATTGCCACTGAAATCCATGAATATTAAACAAATGTAAGCTGAAATTTGTTTACTCAGTGAATGATTTTCGCTTATCAAAATGGATCCATGAGGGCCTGTTGGAGGCCTCTTATAATTATTAACACTTCATTTGGCCAAATATTGCAAGCAAGTACTACCAACATTTAACAATGAAATTCCCCCTCGAAGTGTGCTCTTTTTAAATATAAATGATTGAAGAGCTTTGCGAGAGGCATTGTATGAATGATTGCAAATCAATTGCTGTCAAAAAGGACACAGAAGGCGCATAAATAAATTATTTGTCTGCAGAGCCAGCTCAATTGCCTTTTCAGTTCAGTTTCTGTATGTTCAGGGAGGGGATACGGGGATGCGCGTATTGTGCGAGAAAAAAATGTATGTAAACATGTACATATGCATATCGACAAACGAAAAGAGTTCACGTCGAACCCGGCTTTTATTAACAAAGTTTTTGTCATGCCGCAGTTTTGTTTGGCAAACAGAAAATCAGAATCCATGCATAAATTCCAATAAGCGTATCGGGTGCGCTCGCACCTTTGTGATTCATCCCGCTGAATCAACATCTGTAAATGGAAATGTGCATATATGTGTACATACATATGTACATATAGTGTTTGTCTTCACTGAAAATAAGAAATGTGCAAACGACAAAGAGTTGGGATTGGAGTAGAAGTCCGAGTGTCAAAAGGAATGCTTGCCTCTGGCATTATTGCTTTTCAGATGTGAGAATACACTGGTACACGGCCAGGACCCGGGAGCAGTTGCTATGGCGACGCACTACTCTATGCCCGGAACAAACTGCTGAACAAAAAAAGGCAGTCTTGTCCATAGGTTTTCACTACAATGCTTATTAAAAAGACGCGGTAGGCAACCAGGGGATATTTTTCATAAGCAGGATTCGATTTTCAGTATATATTTGCATTGCACTCAGTGTCCAGCTATCAGTCAATCTACAGCTCTCAAGCCTTTCGGACGTTCTCCATCTAACGCGATGTCCCATAATCTGTGCATCAAATGTTCTTTGAGAGTATTCGAAGCCCAGCTCCAGAACGGAGGCGCGTTTCGCTGCGCTTCTGTGTGCCGGCGGGCGTTTCATGTGGCTTGCGTCGGCTTGCGACCCGCCGACGTTAAGCTATTAACGGAGATTCCAAACGTAAAATGGCAGTGCGATGATTGTGTTAATTCTCCTTCGAAAATGTACGACCTTTACAAGAAAATTCTTTGTCTTGAAAGTCTGTGCAATGAGATTAAGTTGGTCTTCGATGCTTGGGATACTGCTGCTGGAGGAGCTGCCTCTGGGGGCATGGAATTGGAACTTTATGAAACGCCCAGTGACGGGCCCTCTACATCAACAGTGGACACAACAAAATATCTCCATGTCGGTAAATTCTCAGCAACTACGAATAAGAAGGCGTTGCTGAAATATGTCTCCCACAAGCTGAATATGTCGCCCAAGGATTTTTATTGCAAGAAACTCCGAAGGCGGTCTGCTAATCGTTCAAATTTTGGGCATGTCAACTTTAAGCTTGGAGTTCCTTCTTATGTATATGATGCCGTTTCCCACCGTGAGTTCTGGCCATTTTGGGTGACTGTTTCCGAGTTCGTCACAGGGCGAAAGTACAGACCGGCTCGAGCAACTTAAAGATGATCAAATAAACCCGCATGAAATTTCCCGTTGTATCAATTGAACATTAAATCGGGACTTTGCATGGATACATAATCGCAAAAATATCAAACCATAATAAACATATAAGGAAAGAATCAATTAACTGTACTCAAAAGTAGTTTAATATATTTAATCAAGACTTGTAATTCTTTATCCTTAATTTAATTCTTTTCTTTTTAGCCACATCCTTTATCAATATTCCAATTATATAAGGCACCTACTTCGAGACTACTTTGCACAAAGCATTAGAAATATTCAAATACATATCCTCTAGCTAATATCAAATATGAATACCAATTATATAATCAAGAATAAAATTTCAGATTAAATCAAATAAATTTTGTGTATGAAAACGCTTACAGTGGTTATGAAACTCTGCTCTTCAGGATACAAGTCGTATAAGAGTGCAACTGCCATTTTTGGGGCATGAAATGTGGTTACATGCCAACTGGGGGTTGAGGGCATGTTGCATGTTGCATATGGGACTGGGCTTGGGACTGGGCATGGGCATGGGAGACAGCCTGTGGTAAGCTACGGCTTAAACTCTGTCATAAAGTGTCAGCTTAGTACGCCCACGCCCACGCCCACATCGTCGTCGATGACCATGGCAGCAAATGTCACAACAGGCACCAAGACAGGACACGATTGGACAGGACGCAACTGGACACAGCCCCAGAGCAATTAAAAGTGTGCATCGACTCGGTGTGGGCGTGGCACCGACCGGAATAAAATGCAATTGTATTTTCCCTCACTTTGACAGAACTGGCGACGAGGCCTCCTCCCGCACAGGAAACGCTTCTTAAGCGTCGCCTCTGCTCCTATCGCTGGTCGTTTTGTGCGGCCCACTTCCGCCTGTCAGTTGCAAAGGGAAAGGCGAGACACGGAACAGGAGTGGGAAAGTGACATGGCACAAAGGCGGAGACCAAAGCGTAGAAAAGCTCTCTGTCATTGTTATTTCGCTTGAGTTCTTTAGCAAGCGCTGCAGCTGTACGAGTGTGTATAGAGCTCCTTTATCAAATACTGGTCATGCACAATCAGCTGCCGCAAACGGTGGGGGCGACACGGTCTCGAAGACACATAAAGACATGATGGAAATGGCAATGGCGACCGCGTCAGCGACGGCGACGGCAACTGGGGGCTCTGACAAAGGAACATGACAACTATTTTTGAAAAAGAAAGGACCCCAACGCATTGCTTTCACTTGCCGTCTCCGACAGCCTCCTGCCGTCCACTTGACAGCAATTGAATCAAATTTATTGTCTGCATCCGACGCCATGCAGTTTCCACCCATCCTCGGAATCCGGCGCCCTGTGCGGGCTCCCATCTCTTTTGTGGCCTGGCATGTAATGTCACGTCCTGTCTTTACGAGGATCAAGTGCACACTCTATGACGGCCAATCGCTTCCAAATGGAAAAATGGCCAAATTAAATACCAATGAGATTTGCGCGTGGATTCCGCTACAAGTTTGGGACCCACGCACCAAAGATACAAACATTCAATTGTCGGAAATGGCAGTCTCGGAAATAGAAATAATGCAGCTCAGAGTAAAATCTGAAGCGTATATGATTGCCCACTCAAATGATGAAAGACTGCCACTGAATTAACAGAAAATGGCCCCGGAGTGGATGAGTTTACCGGGAGTGTTCGAAGAATGAAAGTGAGTTCCTCTCGCTGGATACCCTTCTGGAAGAGATGCCCAGTTGCAGCCCCTACCAGAGACACGTACATATGTACCTCTGAAAGTGGATGGCCTTGAGTGGGGGCAAGCGTTTCGCTCAATTTGCTTTTGTTTGCTTTCAGCTTTCCATGAGGCTGGCCATGAGAAATGGTTTTTCACTTGGCCCCACTTCAAACGGGGATATCCAGAGCGGGAGCGGGAGCACCAGCAACTGATTCAGACAGTTTCTTTATATTATCTGGAATTCTTTTTTGCTGTATTTAATTGTTGTTAATTGGGCGACTAAACAGTTGAACTTGCTTTGTTACGTATGCTGGAGGAGGAGAAGGGGGATGGGGAATCGGAGCGAAGTGCCGACAGGAACATGGTGCAGGCCATGGGGCGAACTTTTAATTTGATTTACGCTCAGACCGCGCCGAGAACGTGCCATGAATGCGTAATTAATGCTTGCAAAACGCTTTTATGCCAAAAATAAACCTCGCTACAAAGTCCTCACTCAACAGCGTTGCCACGGGCCAAAGGGAAAGCGAAGCTCGCTTTTGTGGAAAAGTCCCCTGTAATGTCGGCCCAGGCCCATAACCATAAACGTGGACCACGTAACCCAGGTCTGGAACCCTCCTCCTGAGCGATCCATGCAGGAACCGGTTCTTCATCTGTTTTTGATAGAGGCCCTGTGCGAAAATATATTTCCGCTTGGGGTTTCTTTAGAGATTTCTGTGATTTCTGCCCCTCCTTTCGCCTTTCGGCTTTCGCCATTTGACTTTTCACTTTGATCGACGGCAGACAGCTTTCAAATTGAAATTGATGACGACTGCCCACACTTCCTAGGAGTATGCACGGGGAGGTGGGTGGGTTCCATCTTCATGTTCATGTTCATGGGGTGCCGAAAATAATTTTTAAAACAATAAAAACGGTTTTGTCTTCAATAAACAGAAAGCGTGGCCGGGTCCGCATATGCCGTATGCCGAATGCCGTATGCTGGAGGCCCACGAATATAAAAATAGGCAGACGGACAAAAACAAACAAATAGTTGGGTTGGCCGAATGGACAGACAGATGGATGGGCCACGGAGAGGCGTCCGCATCTTTCGGCGCATATAAAAATACGAAATGATCTTATGGCTAACCTTAGACATTGGCAACACCTGCCAGACCGGCACTGCCACCGTAGCTCCAAGCACCATGCAGCCTGAAGGTGGAAGTGCTGGGGCAGGGAAGGAAGGCGCATCGCCAATCGGAGGCAGGCAACTTGATTGAATTGCCACAATTAGAAAGATTTCCTCAAGATTTGTTTGGCTTTGTTTCTGTTACGATTTCCTCAGTGGCTGTCATGTCCACATGTTTCCTCCTTCCTGCACGGATGTTCCTCCTTTCGAATGCCACATATTCGATTAATTTCATTGCGGGCAAACTAAAGAGTAGTTGTGTTTTTATCCTTAAAGCGGCTTCTTAAGGCATGACTTAAGCATCCCTCTGCATCCGCCGCCAGGCACTGAGATATAGAATCATTTCCCATCGATTAGGATTCGTGCTTGGGTTTGGGTTTGGATTTGGGCTGTGGCCTGCAGCTACGACTACAACTAACAAATTGAAATAGCAAAAGCTTTTTGGCTGCCCCAAATTACAGACGCACACAGAGAGAGGGATATACTCACAGCAAAGGCGTATAAATCTGTGTGCCACAAGTATCTCGTAACCGGGTGTGGAGTGTATAGCACTCATCACCCCCCGGTCTGGGGTTCCGTACGGGGTCTGGTCGCTCTCTGACGTCAGAGCCAGTTTCGACCGCATCGAAAATGGCCATTGAAATGTTACGTCGCCGCTGACGTTGACGTCGATTTGTCTCCTGTATGTACATACATACATTTGTATGTATGTGAGTATGTGAATGAGTGCTGAGAATGTACGAGAGAGTGGTTTGGTGTGAGTGGGAGTGTGAGTGTGAGTGTGTGGTGTAAATGTGAGTAATGTTTGGCTAGTGGTTCAGTTTATTGACATTCAACGGCGGGTTTGCGTATTTGCTTTTGGGCAGGCGGGAGGCCGAGTGGAATAAATGAACAATTGATGGTTCTTCACATCAATATTTTCGGAAGCCTGGAAAAACTCTCGGCTCATCATTCATACATACGTATGCATACGTGCCAATAAAATACCCTTAAGGACTGCACATTGCACCACACACTCGTAGCATCATCATCATTGGCAACGCCCAAAAGAATGCAAGTATATTTTTCACTTGCTTTTCGTTTTGGGTGATGGTGGTATCAAATGAGAGCGAAATGAATGAATGGCAGAGGCATATGTAAGCAAGTACATATGTATGTAACATATTTCGACAGCACTCGAAAGTCAAATAAATCGAATACATGACAAAATATTGAAGGTATTTTGTCGCCTAATTGGAGTGCCACGCGCCGTCAGATATAGAACCGAATCCAAACCGAAACCAGAACGAGGGGAAAGGGAACCAAACCTTGACTGGCACATTTGACACACAACCGACAGGCCATATGTATACGATTGGGGCGTGTATGTACCGCGTATATACTTATGTGTGTGGATGAATCGGCATTTGTTCTGGGAAGCAAAGAAAAGCAAAGACTGCTCGGTTCCTGGCCACAGGATCCAATACAGTGAATGTTTACGATTTCAATAGAATATTAAAGGGGCAGCCAAAAGCCTGTAACATTGTTCTTTTTATATAATAGCATTAACAAAGATATCCCCAACATAATAAGACGTAATCTCAGTCGAGCGTTCATATTATATTGAGAATCGATTCTGAATGATTCTTCCCCCAGTATGATATGTCGTAGGATACACTGCTAAAAGGGAACGTGGAGCAGTCAAACATTCTGGAATCTACTCTAAAAATCTTCAACTGAGATTGCATCTCAGTAATCTGACTCTTTTTCTTCTTTTTCAGCGTCTATTCGTATTGCCAGATTATTTTCTCAGTGCAAGAACCGATAGAAACGAAGCAGATATGTGAATGTTATTGCCACACACAAAGGACAACCATTCGCTCCACTCGCACCCGGCTCGTTCCCTGCTCTTTGGCTGTCAGGCGCCATTATCACATGTTCCCGTCACTTTGCGAGCGCCGTTGTCGTTGTCGTTGTTGATGTCGATGTCGTGGTTGTTGTGTTCGCAATGCAAAGATATGCCAAAGGTCCCCTTTGCCGAGTTCCTATTCGTATATTTATATATATGTACACACGCATATCCGCATCCTATACGGACATATGCAAATGTCCCAATGTCCCAATGGCCAAATGGCAAATGGCGAAAAGCAAATGCCAAGGCGGTCAAATCGTTTTCGCACATGAGCCTTATTTGCATCTCATTAACATGGTGGGGGCCGGGCCGGGACTCTGAAAAGCGGACAGCAAATAATAGACACTTTTGCCACGCGGACACACACACAAACACTCACGCACTCACACAAAATGGCGTCACCAGTACAGGTCAGCTCCTTCTGTGTGTCCGTGTCCGTGTCATTTGTATTTACGTTTTTCAATATGCCAGCAGGAAGATAATTATTGCACTAAAAATTCGATGCTTCTGCGTGGGAGAGTGGGTGTGGGCTGCCACGCCCCAGGGCACGGCTAATGAGCATGTCCATACGATGATTGACACATGACTGTGTTCGTGTGTGTGTGCTTGTATTGGGCAGTAAATGTCACAAAAATTTGATAAATTGTTTTACGACCATAATTTGTGCAACTTTTATCGCCATTTTTGTGATGGCTTTCCTATTAGTGTTTTATTTGCCATAAAAGTAGCCAAACACATGCACTCAGAGAAAAGTTGACCACACCGAAAAAGTGTTTCGCAAGCTACCTTAAGAATTAATACAAATCCGACCCAATGATGAACAAGGCGAACGGTTCCGAGTTTCCCTATAATATAAAGTTAATTACTTTATATTACTCAAAAATAATACCATAAGTTGTTGCTTCTTTTGAGGGACCCCTGTGGTAGATATGCACTCGGCATTTAACAAGTTTTTCTCAGTGCAGATACAACATTCATCATTATAATGCTGATAGTTGATAGAAGTGGCAACAAAATTGAATTAAATTATTTAGACGGCATATTCCTGAGAGCCTTACGTTTTACGACAGCGCAAACAAGCCCCGCACTCGTATTTATTCAACATTCAACATTCAGCATTCAGTATTCAGTGTTCTGTTGTACAGCAAATAATTTATGTTCTGTGCGTAACCTCTTGGGGCCCGCGGCAAACAGGCACTGGGGTTCGAGCGGGTTAGGCCCGTCCCAGACAGACTGGGGGACTGTTTACACTGCCGTGATGAGCCCCAAATATATTCCCCGAAAGACCAGAAAAATTATTTGGCTATTTATACGAGTACGAGTTTGTGTACATACCTTTCGGTTGCTTCTTCTGCTTGGCTCCGTGGTAGAGTAAGGATAGAGGCCAGAGGAGCAGAAGAGGAGCTCCTCCGAGTCAGTTGGGGGGATCAGCAGGGTCCACTCGTCGGCCGGGTCTAGTGCATTCTGCAAAGAGATTAAATCGGAGAAACTCTTTCACTATGAACGGAAGTCGTGGGGAAATCTACTTAGCAAATACGCGTACATATTTATGTACATACATACATATGTATGTGCTCGGAAGATAATGCTCCGACCTTCTTGGGGCTGGCCAAATATTGTGCCCTATCTGTTTGTGCAGCAAACAAAAGCCCGTAAATATTGTTCTTCAAACTCTTGACTTTTGCTGCTGGAATTAGACGTAAGCCACTTATGAAATGAGGCTTAAAATTGAGGTAAACAATGCATTTAATTTTGAAAACGAATGGATTAACACAATCGGTTTACATGAGGTACAATCTACAAAACATACTCAATAATTTAAGCCATCTCCTTGCATTTGTACGATGTCCTTTTTGTTAGTTCTGATTCCCCATTTGTCCAATATATTTATCTTAATATCTGGTTCCTCGTAGAGCTTCCGCCTCATCGCATTTCACACTGTAATGGAGTGACTTCCACAATGGGAAAGAAAAACTTTTTCTCCGGCAAAGGGAAACAATATCAGCCGCATTGTGCATTGTGAATAGGTAAAATAGGAAGGGGCACTCGCAAAAATGGGATGCAAGGCTTGCAGGAAAAATAAACAATAAAAGTATTTCCCATAGAAGGGAAATGAATGAAACTTTTATTCTCGATTCATGGGTAATAATTATAAATTTTATGCCTTTATGCCTCTCAGATCATAAATGTTGGTCCCACTTTTATTTCAGTGTACAACTTTCTGGTCTGCACGTACATCAGTATGTGCCGTAGTTGAAGGATCAACTTTTGTGGCTTGTCCACCCTTGGAGAACATATGTTTTAGCATAGGAAAAACTGTCCAGCAAACTATGCACATGCATACCTACATATGCATGTACATACAAAAATATACATGTGTGTGCATAAATACAAGTTTGTGGAAATGATAACTTAAGTTGCTCGTTCTTTAAAGTCTGAAATGGAAATCAGTTTGGGTTTCCGTTTTCCCCCAACAAAGCGAACTTTTTATTAAATTAAACAAGAAGTTCATTTGCAGCACGGGGCGTTCCAATTTGTGGTGGGGAGGGGGTAGCGTGTAGCACTTGGTCGAGTGGAGCTGCGAAACATGCTTTTCCTGAAACATAAATATTGATCGATGGTGGAACCCTCCACATTCACATTCACATCCAGTTCCACTTGCACCACGAGCAGCAGATAAGTCACTCCCATTAAATGCTCGTTAGTACTCGTACATAGTCCCACACTCTACCCATCCGTATCACCACCATGGCTATCCCCATCTCTATCTGTGGTCGCTCTGAGCAATGCAAATTATCAGACGGCGCTCCTCTAATCAACACACGGCAAACAAAAAACTGACATGAATGAAATTTACAGGGAACGAAAACGACAGAAGCAGTGGCGTTTTCTTGATTTTTCTTGTTTATTGGAGGGTTTTTCGTGACATTTTCGCATATCTTTCCACACCGCAGGCAAAGCAAAGCAAAGCACGATACACTGCCACGCCCCTGGGCAAAGTTTTTGCCTCACTTACTGATTTGCGTGCCACGCACACAAACTCGCACGCACCCTCTTTTGAATACAGTGAAGGTTCTGTTCTGCCCGTTTGGATATTCGGGATTCTTGGGATCTGTGTCACATTTTTTCCGTCGAGCTCTTCGTGCGGCTATTTTCGTTGCCGCTTTGTTTGCTTAGCGGGCTGCGCTGCGGCTTATCACATAATTTGAATAAAGTAGCTGCAATCTTGTGTCAGTTTATCGCAAATTAGACCGACAACGAACAGCGATCCAGATAAACACATCAAAATCAGTAGCAGCCGCAGCAGCAGCAGCAACCGCACTAGCAAAGTGCCCCAAAGGGGGAGGCATACTGTGTGTGTAGCTGGAGATTTCGTGGAATGTAATTGGATTTGCCAAGAGAGTAAAAATTTGTAGTGCTCTCTAACCGAAATACAACTTTTAATGTTGCATATCAAGTATATATCAAGCATACGCGATGGTGTCTGCAGTTTTAGCTGAGATGTATGTCAATTTAATTTGATTTTCCCAAAAAAGGTTAAACGAAACTAAACCTCTGTTTTATGCTGTATTTACCCTTGTGTCTTCGATGCAGTTTTACCTGTGTTTTGATTAAAATATTCGATTTTCCATGGAAAAGTTCACCGAAATCGAAAGCAAACTATGAAAACTAAGCAAATGAAAAGCTGAGATTTAGCTGAGTGTAGTGGGCCAAAAGCGAACGTAAACAAACCATTACCTGACATATGTTTGCTGTGAACATTAAGGTAATAACTAAGCAATGTAACTGGATTTCCCACGGAAAAGTGCCCATAAGCCAAAAGCAAACTTTAAACTTTGAAATCGAGCATACCATGGCGGTAGCCTTTTTTTTATATTTCCATCACAGTGAATACGCCGTCGAGTCTGCAGTTCTTTTTTTGCTTTTACCTTTTAATGCCGGAAAATCGAATTATGCATGTGTGTGAAAAGTGGAGTGGCAAGGTGGCAAGGGGGGCAAAGGTGCCAACGATGGATGGGCAAATATAATTGAATCATTCGCAAATTGCTGGACGTGCATCCTGTTCCGCCTCCCGGCACTTGTCTGGTCCAATTTTCCTTTTCCCTTTGTTCTCCAATCCCTTCCCGTCTAGCCCGACCGTTAACAGGCGTTGGGGAAATTGCTTGACACTTTTAATTATGCACATTGACTAACACTCTTACAAAGACTACCTTCGCCCTCATCACAAACGAACCGATCACAATGGAAATATATTTTTGAGCAGATTTCCATCCATCATTTTCCCATCAAAAAATGTGAATAATTAGCCAAATGAAACTGTTCACTAGGGTAAATAAACACATCTAAAACGATTTAAGGCGTATAGAAAACGAATATAAGCCCGACAGGGGAGCGAGCATCATAAATTTACTGGGAATGGGAATGGGCATCTGGCCGGGACGGAACGGAACGGGTGCTGGTGATTTGGGATGGACAAAACCCAAAGACGCAATCGGAATTTCCACGAAAGGCGTTTAATTGGAAAGCAGTTTTTCCCGCTGGCCACCGAAAATGAACAGCAACATCAAATCAAATATTCGGCGGCACACGAATCTGTTGCCGTCTCTCCGACTGATTGACTATCCGGCGGACTGACTGTCGGCTGTCTGTGTGTTTTCGGAAAATTGTTGAGAATTTCGCCGCACTCGTACCACAGAGATCTGCATGGGACTGTGGAAATTTATTTGCTGCTTAACGGAATGCACTGGCCAGGTTAATAAAATGGCTTGCCGCGGCCCCTTAATATTTATTGAAATTTCCCCCATTCCCCTGCACCAATCATTTCTGTTTTGCTTTTCCTCTGTTGTGCTGTACTTTATGTCATAATTTTCCTGGCTTTTCCAATGGCTTTTCTGGCCCAATGTTTACTCTGTTGCTTAATGCTCTTTTGGCTGTTCACAGTCTGAAGAAATGGGGATACGTGTTGGGTATTGCTACGGCACAAAATTTACATATTCGGGGTCCACCCCCTCTGCCAGGGGGTTAATTTGCTTACCTCTGGCTGTTGGCTTTTCGTCTTGTTGCTGCCGCTGTTATTGGTGTTTTTATTTAAATTATTATTGCAGCATGCTGCTTACACTTATGGCTGCTACTGTAGCTCTTTTCATACGTTTCTCTAGCATATTTTGCTGCGCAGTTCCTTTCGTGTAAGAGCAATTTATTCACGCTAATTTATGGCACATGGCAAATGTTTAACCGATTTCGCTTAAACTAATTTCTGGCCCGTAATTTATGGCACTACTTTTAAACGTTTAAATCAGTTGTTCTTTATCAAGCACTCGCGCACTTTTTATTACATTTGTTACATTTCATTTTCTCTGTTTTTTTTTTACATTTCTACATTTACTACAAAAATATATATGTTTTTTGTGTGTTATTAATGTTTTATTAACTCTTTTGTTGGTGTGCTTGTTGTTGGCTCGGGGGAGAAATGAGGCTGTTTGGGGCGGGAGCTTTCCCTGGGTTGCTTTCGCCGGCAGTTCCACTTACGAACCGAGCGTGTGGATGCCAGCGCGGCCCCTTTTATAGTGAGGCGAGGTCTCGCTCGTGCTTTATGCTCTCTTTGGCGCTCTTTTACTTTGTGGATTTCGTTTTGGGTGTGCGGGAGAGCAGGCGTCCCACCATTATCAGGTTGCTGTTTGCTGTCTCCCACTCGCTCTCTTTCGCTGCCCCAGCTGCGTAGATAGCTGCGACTCTCTTTGTGGATGCTGTCTGTGGGGTGTCGTGCATTGAAATGGACTGCAGTTTTCTTATCACCAGCTCCGGCTGCTTATGACGTCACTGAGGAGGCATCGGACTTGAATCCCCATTTTGGTCAAATTGCACGTGTTAAATTCTGTCACTGTGTGTGTGTGTTTGTTTGGGTTTCTTTGTGTGAGTTGTGGCCATAAATTAGCCATTAAACAGTTTGTGCTTTTCCAGATTTCGTCTTGAACTTTTGTCCTCCCGCTTCTTTCCCACTTTCCGCTCTATGTTTATTTTCACATTGCTCTCAGAAACGCTTTTTGCTTTGGGAATGGGTTCCACCTTTGTCGGCCGCTGCCGCTACCATTGCCATTGCCGCTGCTTGTTCCTGCTGATTGTCTTTGTTATTGTTATACCCTTCACGCAGAGAGTCACCCACTTGCACTTATAACATGAACATCGAGCTGATGTATCCATAGAGTATCAACCGTTAGTTGTCCATCTGCCGATTTGGAAGAAAAATAGTCCGTATAAATATATTCGAGACACCAGATAGAATTTTACTGTAGCTTTAATAGGAAGCATGGATCCGCGAGTGTATCAAATACCTCGCTCAGCGATGATATCCCTTTTTCTAGTTTCGCATTGTTACTTTTTGTTGCTGTTCATTTTACTGCTGCCTTTCCTATTGTTTTTTGTAACTTTATATATATTTGTTCCATTATCTGTGTTGGTGTTGGTCTTGCACACTTTTGCATTTAGCTTTGTGTTGATTTATCTGAAATGGCGCATAACTTGGACTCCAACCGGGTTGCGGCTCAGCTCTGCTTTTCAGAACAACTTTCTACGCATTCAGCAATATTCTTTACTGTGGCTTTAAAGCGTATTTCTTTTTGTTAACTATTTGCACCATGAATATTAGTTTATTATGATGCTGCGAAGCCGATCATCTAGTATGGACGACACAACCCACGGCAATTAAAGGAAATCTGTGAATAAAAAACAAACGCCTTGTAGAAATGATGATGATTCTGATTATATTTTTCTGTGTGTTTCGCTTAAAATTAATTTCATCAGAAATATATATTCAGTGCTTTTTTTAGCTTTAGCGTTTCGTCAACTGACGGATTATATTAAAATAAGACAACATCAAATCAAAAACGTTTGTTTAAAGCTCTGCAGAGCTATGGTTACCATCTTGACTTTATAAGAAATCACTAATCGAATTTACATTTAATCGAAGTACGCACCTATAGAAGGAAGCTGCTTCTCAGTATTCATTTATTTCCAACATTTTGCAGCATAAAAATGTATGGCGTTGTGAAGGAGGTGGGGAGCATAGATTAAGGCAGAACAACCATAGCGCTTTTATACCCAGTACTCGCAGACTTGGGGGGTATGTTAGAAGCACATGAAAGTATGTTCGACCTCATACATACATACACATATGTATATATGTACATATGTACATTTAATTACATTTTATAAAGAGTTGCACCATTGTACATATTTAATCATAATGGAAATAACTAATACATCAATTTCCTCTATTTTATAAGTACCTACTGCTGTGGCAAACATTGCCATCGAACTTTTCTTTGGTATTTTGGCATTTGCTAGCCTTTGAGATGGAAGCTTAACTTTTCTACTTTAAAATTTTTGGAAGCGGGTATTCTATAGTCGGATTATCTTATCAGCTATAGTGTTCTCCCTTGTTTTATGTACTTACATATACACTCGGTTTCTTCTACTCTCCATTCCCATAGTACGCCTTAAATTTGCGGCAATTTTTCAGCGTTTTACAGCAGATTGCCACTTCAGCCCGAGCCTCTTTTCACCATTCTCTCACTCTTTCTCTCTTCTACCATGGAGATATTCACACTGTGAATCTACTCACACACACACACACACTTCTACAAGCAAACGCACACTCGCACAGCAACAGCCATGCAGGAGTCGTTGCCATTTTATCGTTTCCTACTTTAGGCAGCCGCCATCTTCCTGCTGGGCCAGAAATTGGATCTCAACTCATCCGAAACCCGGCTCTACTGCTGTTCCTCCGTCTGTTTTGGCTCGGCCGTGGGTCTGCTCTGGTTTTGCTTTTATTTTTAGCAGTAGCATAATTTTTTATTGATTGGATTTCAGCGAAAATCACTTCCGGCCATAAATTTGTTATGCAGCCATCGGCTTTTCGTTGCCTCTCCCTTTGACTTTCGCCAACTTCCCCATGCAGAAGGAAACTTTTCATGTTTTTACAAGAATACTTTTGTGTTTTGATTTATTTTACGTTTGCGTCAATGTCAATCGAGTTTCAGCTTGAGGATGGAGCGGAAGAGTGGCATACCGGAATAGCGGAACAGCGGAACAGCGGGGCGCATGAAGTGCTTGTTTGACTCGAATTTGTTTGTTTGGCTTTCGTTGTGCCTCTGCACTAATGGCTTAAAAGGGGGTGCGCATAGGGGGGAAAGCGGCAAATGGCTACAAGTATTGACAAAGAAAATTTGCACACTGTTTGCATTACATTACATCCGTATTCGTATTCGTATTTGTGCGTGCAGCCTTTGGGCTAAATCAAATACAAATACAAACACACGAGTATCCATCCCAACAAATTACTGGAAAATGTTATCAAAAATGAAAGCTCTGCTGCTCCGTAATTTAATATTTCAATCAGGGTGCCTTGAGGTTAACGTCCTGCCCCATCAATGTCCTGTCAGCCAAGCCACGCGGCTTTAGGGATAAGAAAAGCGTTCATAGTGGGGCAGCAGGCAGCCCAAATTAACAGGCAAAGACGACATGTCCATAACAACAGCTGCTGAACTCACACCAACACCCGAATAGAGACACACACACACATTAAAGAGAGGACACTCTGCTAAGAGAACCATGACGTCACAAGCCAAGGCAAAGAGAGATGGAAAGATTAGGCGGAAGTGCGCCTGCGTTGGCCAGGACTCGCCGGACTTCCGGCCAGAGCAGCGACCATATGACATCATTGAAAACAAACCTCGAGCTTTGGTAATGAAATTATGCGTTTTTTCTGCAGCTACTCTGTGTTGGTGTGTGTGAGGGTGGAATGGGTGAATAGTTTTTGGCTACTGCTGTGGCGCCTAGCCCTTGTGCTGACGTCACCAAACCGACCCGACACGACACGACTGTGCACTCGAATGTAAAATTGGCAAATAAATAGGATTTCACTTGAAGTGTTTGTTGCACGCCGCACGCCACACGCCACACCCTCCCTCCTACTCTTTGTTGTAGCATGAAAGGAAGCCTTGCGCAAACCAGGATGACATAAGACGAGCAACACTCCCAGCGAAATCCTGCAGAGGTGCGGGGTCTAGGTCTAGGGCTGCTAGGATCACCGTCACCGCCACCGCCACCAAAGACAATGACATTTCGATGGTTGGGGCGGCAGCCTAATTGAATCATAAGCCCGTGCAGCACCACCCTCCCATTGCCGACAGCTGCAGCGGTTTTTTCAATAATCTCCATTAAAAATAAGCGGAGAAGGAGATGAAACCTTAATGTTTGCCCATTTTTTGTGCTATTGTTTTACGCGCCATTACGCTCGCTTTAATGTTGGAAACTGGGCGAATGTTGCAGCTACTCTCTGCGTATTCCCCCAGGAGCGAAAGAGACCCCCCACCCAACCAAGCCATAACTGTGTGACGTCAATGACTGAGTGGCAATGCTCTGGCTTGATGGAACACTTTTTATAATTTTCACAGTCTGTGTGCGTTAAATAATTCAAGGTCAATCTAAGGGCTAACGGTTGCCAAAATTCATCCAAAAGTACAAAAACATTTCCTTTGGCTGGGAATCAATACCAAGTGGCCGGTGATGCTCATCACAAAAAGGTACGACACCTTTAGATCAGCCTAGATTTGATCAGGAAAATAATTGGGTAGGACTATCTGTAAACAATTTCTTGTGCGTACAGTATGTACAATGCATGTACATACATATGTAATATTCGATTTTACATTAATATAATTAATTATAATATAATGTAATTTAATATTTGCACATACATATGTACACACTTGTACGTATGTTCTGGTTTTTCAACACATCCAGCCAAAAAGTATGCTGCAAATAATATATATAAAACTCATGTAAGATTCAAGTAAAATATCGAATTTGGTTTTATCTTCGACATCATAGGGAGTACTTAGCCCTGACCTACATACATTACGGAAATATTTACAAAGTATTTTAATAGAATTTGAATAAGTTTCGAGAGTTTCCATTTAATATTGTGCATTTAGTCGTGGTCTTTTGATCAACGGTTTGGTGTGAGTTCAATAATTTATCCGGGAAATTTGACAGGAATATTCTTAGACCATTCAAGAAAGAGTAAAATAAAATTTGACCACTGCACGATTGATGTCGTAGGCCAACCAGTACATCTCGAACATGTAATCGCCCTCGGGAAACTGCAGAACATTCCCAAATCGATCATTTATATGCGCGGTGGTAACCTTTTCCAGGACTATATCATGCTATAAAAATAATGCAATGCAATATATAATTATACTCAAAATGTAAATATTAACTGTTCACTCACATTGTAGGGACATGAGTGATTCATGTTGGAATAGTCGTTAACAATATCATGAAAATATCGTACGATGGGTAGCGATTTTTTATTTTTTTAAAATTTGCAGCAATCCACAGTAAAATTGTAAAGGAATGGCCTGTATCCACTGAATCGTTTGTACAGTCCGAAACGCAACTGAAATTTCAAAATTGACAAAACAAATTCACCGAAAGTCATTTCACATACGCACCGAGATCTTGGTAATGGGGATTTGAAATAGTTTGACTTTCAGCGATGCGTATTTGTAGCTTCGGTTTACAGACTTTAGATAACAATATTCAAAATCAGAGAAATCCAAATCCGTAGAATTGCACTTTATGTTGGTGAACTCCACTCGACACGCGTTCTTCAAGGTGTTGTAAGTGTTAGTACAAATAGTTGACACTTAGTTGCCCTTACCTCTGCAACAAAATACGATATGACCATTAGGTACACGAACAAATTGAGAGTAGACCACATCATGCAGATTCAACAAACCCATTTCATAATTTTAAAATTTAATTGTAGCATTTAGTTGAGGTCTATTGGTCAAGTGTTATCTCTGGATATAAGCTTTGCATAAAGAACTACCCGTAATACCTTTTGGACCTGTTCATTTCATGGTCCATTTGCATTCTACATTAACATCAAACTAATTTATCTTTATCAGAGGTAAAAGATTATTTCGGATGGAAGATCAAGTGGTTTTTTTTTATCATCAATTTGTTTTTACTGAAGTAAAATCGAAAGTGTAACTTTAATATCTTTTTTTTTTGTAAAATGATATTTGTTTGCTTCCCGCTTAGCAAACTTCTCTGAAAAGTGACGCCACCCATCGATCCGATTAGGGTATATCGTAAGATCAGCGGCAACAGCAGCAGAAACAGCAGCGGCGAATGAACATCAACCAAGTGACCGACTCCGCCGAGTCTTGTCTTTGCGCTGGCAGCCAGCTAGCGTTGCCAGTTTCTTTTAACTCGTTCACGTCGTTGGTTGTCGGTCGGCTGTCGCTTGTGCTTTTTGTATGTGGTGTTCCACGCAGCCGCGCATCGTCGCTATAAGAAGGTGGTGCGCTCGGTCCCACATTGGGGCATTGGGAGATAATATAGGAATAACAGAGCAACCCAAATGAAATTCTGACACGATTTCGTGCAGATCTCCAGAGCTGCAAAACTGCCATGTTGTGTGTGTGTGTGTGAATAAAAGTGCATTAAATAGCAATAACAAAAGGCGAAGCCAGAAAGATTGTGTGAGAGCCGAGCCGCACGAAGAAAGAGAGAAGCGAGAAAAGGCGGGGAGGGAGAAGTGCAGAAGCAGAAATTGGAAATACATAAACAAAAAGAAATTGCATAAGTTTACTTTTTGGCGTGCGCTTTGCTCATCTTCTGCTGCAATATTGTATTTGTGAGCTTTTCGTTTCGTTTCATTTTCGTTTTATTTTGTCTGGTGTGGGTTTTTGGTTTTGTTTTACCCTCCCAAAAAAAGGCCAGAGATGATAAAACAAAACGCTTCCGAAGAAGAGACTGAAATTAAACAACTTTAAACCAACTTTTGTCCGGGGCCTGGCGCGACGACACGTCGTCTGGCGGTATTTTACACAATTTTTTAATCAACTCCAATCGACGGCGGCGGCTGCTTGACCATTTGACTTTTTTCGAACAAGTTGTCGCCGCCGCCGCCGCTTGTTTTGCATTCAAGTTTTCTCCTTGTGTCCGTCCAGTGTGGTACAATATGTGTGTGTGTGTGTGTGTGTGTGTGTGTTCTCTCTGTGTATTTGGCAATTAAAACCCAAGTACTAATGCAATTGTTGCTTACCAATTTCTGTCTCTCTGATTGTTAGCTTTTTATGTGCAAAGCCGCCAAACATTTATGCAACGCCAGCAGAAACAATATCATCGCGAAAGGAATCAACTTTTGTCACACTTTAAAGTGCTCGGGCGAGGTAAGTTGTATTTAATGTACATACATATATATGTACATATGCATGAACGGAGGGACGGTCGAACGGACGCAAAGCAATTAACATAAACCAATTACAACTAATTACAATCAAACGAATTAGTCGCCGCAAATCGTGCGCCCCACGGCGTCCATTGTGTCATTAAACCGATACGGAATTTGCATAAATTAGATAAGGATTACCAGCAAATAGAACAGAGAACACAGAACACAGAACAGAGACCCAAAACCAGACACATACCGAAATCACCAACCAATTTTATATTGTCCTGGCCTTTAATGGCACTCGTAAATGGAGAGAAGACCAACGGAGTGCGACTTAACCGCAGCTCTAGAATACCCTACGAATCTGCATAGGCTCTACAAAAGTATGGTTAATCTTTTCTAGGGTACAGCATCCATGTTAATCTACAGGCACATCAGCTCTACGAAATCTCAATTTTTAGGGCGCCAAGCCACTTTAATTTCTTAATTGCAAAGCATTTCAACAAACAAAATACATACGCAACAATTTCAACAATTTCAATGGCAAATTAATTGAATTTAAATTGGTCTGAATTACATGCTCGTAGACTTAATTTTTCACAGGAAACCCGATGCGAACATCCGTACCAAACATTCGCTGATGACTTAATTTCGCGAAGCCTTCAATTTGTATTTTGGTCTGGTTTGTTTCGGGTTTTCGCCAAATCACAAATAGAAATTCCTGTCACACCAAACATTCAAGCAAATTCAGCTGGCCAGCGACCAAATTGGGGATCTCTCTGAAGAGACATCTAACCCAATTGGTAGTGGCACGTCAGGTGGCAGTAATTCATTAGCTCAAAACCAAATTGGCTGTAAATTGATTCAGCGCATGGCTCTGTTAGGCCAGGTTTATTCTTTGGCCTGCCCTCCCACTAAGTTTTCTGTATTAATTGTTCGGTTTAGCGTCATCGAAAGCCCCTAACAAGTCTGTCTCTTTAGCGACCCCTGCGGAGGGAAGGGGGAAAAAGAAGAGAAATAAATGAAAAATTGACTAAAAGTTAATTTTAACAAATAATGCTAAATACATACGTAAATACAGCTGCGCTGTCTCATCTTATTCTTGCAGCTATTTATAGATAGATCTTCGAGTGTAGAGGGTGGGTAACAGATGCACCATTTACAACTTTCGTTGGAAATTTGTTTGGCTGTTTGTTAAATGGTTTTCCAACTGTTCCATATACGGCTGAGCCTCCTCCAAACGATGGCTGACAATCAATCATCGCATTTCATGTTGAATGCATGAATATTATGACACAATGCGCATCTCTGGCAATTATAAGCATCTATAAATAGAAAAGAGAGACGAAGATAGAGAGAGAGAGACATATAGAGAGTGAGAGAGAGTGAGAGAGAGCGAAACCAGATGGCTTACAGCAAGCTGGCAACAGTTGTGGGTGGGTGTTACTTTGGCCAAATTAATGAGGCAACAAACTCAAATAATTAATATACAAATGCGGTCATTGACAATGCACAGACACAGACACCCAACCCATCCGCCACCTCCGCTCGTTGTCTGTTTGAAAATCTGTAATTAATATTTTATTCAAAACCGACCATCACACATTATTAACTGTAGGCAAATAAACATTTCAATTCCATGATGCGGTTTAAGTATTTTATTGCTCAATGGAAACCGCAAATAAATGAGATGTGCCATGAGTTGACCAATTGTCGGGTACCACGGACATCACTTGACTACTGCTGCTGCAGCTGCTCCTGTTGTTGTTGCTGTAGACAATTGATTAGATCTAGACTCGAACTCATCTTCGTCACGATGTCAAGATTATTTAACAGTTTGTGGAATTCGCCGAGCATCCATAAGTGAAAGGTTCGACGAACCGGAATTGCGAGCGGGCCAATTTTGTATTTTAATAAACCACACACTTGGCTACAACAGAGTGATAAACCAGTCAGAGTCAGGAGAGGAGTGATAAGCATGGATAGAACCTGGTTCCAAAAACATGTTTCACAACAAATTTCAAACATGAAAGAAATATTTTAAATACAAACAAAAATAAGATAAATAAACATCCGTGCGGATTCTTGTCTCCAGCCAATTAATGCCTTAAATCCGGCAAATATATCAGCCCAAGTACGCGCCTGAGTAGCTGATGATACTGTGAATGATCGCGTTTATAGCATGTCTGATCATGTATTTAAATGTGTAATCTGCGACTCTCTTTGCCTCTTTGGAGATTGTAAAACTTTATAAAGAATTTAGCAGGGAAGGACAGCTATGCGCCAGGCCTAATTAATTAGTGTTTTTTTGTTTCCTTTTACTTTTTGTGTAGCTTTCAAGCAATTAAGAAAAAAGAATGCCAGAATTGAAACCAAGCACTCGCACAGCCATCCAGCTACTATTAGCATTCATATAATCGAGTTTGGATTGAAGTCTGGAACCCAGACGGGGAGCTATTAAAATCGTATCAATAATACTCGCACAAGAGAAAGAAATAAAAACCAAACGCATTGAGCTGGCAAATTAAATGGTAATTTTTCAAGTTCATGGCATCCGGTGACATCGATATACATCTATATATATCAGCTTTCAATTGACTTAAATTGTCTTAATTGTTTCAATTTGGACCACGGCGCCGCACAATGGACGAACAATGAACAGCGGACAGACTTGAACCCAAAACCCACTATTACGATTATGGGTCTAATTTCCATCATAATGGCGCTCTCTGGCCAAGTGCCATAAACCCGTTTTTGAGCACATGTTAATGCCACAAGCCCAACGAACGAATACGAATACACGAACTGCAAAAGTAAATCATGCAAATGCCAATGGAAATGGAAATGTAAATGAAAATGAATATTTTGAGGCATTTGCTTTGCTGTTAATTGTTGCAAGATTTACACTTGTGGCGGGGCGCCGCATCAACATGCAGGCGGAACAAATGCAACACTAATTGGCAGCCGACTGATTTTCTCTTGTCCAATATTCGGGTTTCCCGATTTCCATTGTCTGCATTTAATATGTAATTTCTCGCTTGCCCACCCCCTTCCCCCAAAAAGTCACGGATGTCCGGCCTCACCGCCATCGCCCACACCACACACCGATGGATTGCCTTGCACAACATTTCAAGTTCAGAGTCAACGAATTGCACTTGTTGCTGCCACACTTGTTGCTGCCGCTGTTTCTCTCTGCCACTGACTGCCTCTACCTCCAGCTCTGGCTCTGACTCTGCTGTGATTCCGTTTTGACAGCTTATTTGTGTCAAAATGTCAAACGGTCAGTCTGCCACGAATCACCATTGACCTTGACTGCTGACGAGAGATGGATGCGAGCACGAATGGGATTATGCATATGAGTGTATTCAAATGGATAATGCTGGCACTGGCACATCTTCAAGCGTCTTTGTTTTGCCTTCAACAGCAGCAGCAGCGGCAGCGGCAACGTCAGCAGCTTCTTTGATTCAGCGCTGGACAATGCCAACAGATTTATGGGAGGCACGTTCTAGAGGGTATTGTAATAGTTGGGGTGAAGATAAAAGCATTTTAGACCAAATAAATATATAAAGTATCCACAGCCTTCAGTTGTAACAGTTCAGCAGAAAGTTCCAATAGCTAATACAAAGAGGGAACGAAAAACAGATACTAGACCATGCGTTTTGGGAGGCACTCAGCTAAGTCTTCGCTCCCAAAGCAAGACAACTTAAGACCAAGAAATTATGATTAATATCAAGCTGTAATATCAAGAAGCTATCAAGAAACGATGGGAACTAATCTGTTATACTTGGGGCTTAACAGCCCCAAGTTCTTTAAGCCCCAAGCCATGATTGCATGTCTGGCTTGAGCTTTTGTGCACGGAGATGAGGTCTCAACATGTTTTGGCAGTTTTGTTCGTTCTGTTTGCACACTTGCCACAATCCTCACCTCTACCCCTTCGCCAGCTCACTCCGCTTTACAATTGCCATGTGTCAAGTGGCGTGGGCGGCATGTGCGGCATGTACATGTGGAAGCATACTCGTATGAATTTATCAGAGTACACATGCCGCAAAGTCCCCTCAACAGGCAACATTCATCCCGGGACGAATTTGGGCTGCTGAACATCCGTTTCAATGGCACTTGGAGGCAAAACCTAGAGGAAAAACTAGTTTAAGCTGCCACTACAAGTCCTCTATTTTCCTCAGAAATTCATTTTTTGCACAGCAATAAGGATAAAGCTGTAAATGTTTCTCATTTTAGAGTACAGTACTCGTCTTAGTACTATCCTACTTAAGGCTTAGAACATTTTAAACAGATAATTTTTGATTTAAACTAAAAGAAAATGTACCAGAAAGATGACGAGAGAAAGGAGAGCTCGAAGAGGGCGAAATGTGATAGAAATGTGATATTTAGTAAACAAGGGGAGGAAGCATGTACTTTTTGTGGAGAGGAATCCGTAACCATAGCAGAAGAGCTGGCATAGAAGAGCTTTCTAAAAATACTCGAAAAAATGCGAAATAAATACTTTGTCGCTGTAGTTTTTTCTGTTGATCCTCAAATATGAATATGGATTGACAATTTAAGCCGAAATAATTTGGGATGCAAGCGAAAAGCTCTCCGCAGAGAGTCGCCTGAAAAGAGCAAAAGTTGTGAAATTGGAAAAGCTGAAAAAAACGGCAGCAGACAGGAAAAAAAACCAAACAGATTAACTATAGCTCTGCTTTAAATAAGTCAAAGGAAAAGTGCAGAGGAAAACAGTGGGCAAAAGGGGGGGAAATGTGAAAAAGTGTGAGTGCATGGATGGATGTGTGGTTTAGTGGGAGTATGAGAGCGAGAGCAAGAGCGAGAGTGGGTGGGGCGGGAGTGGGAGTGGGTAAGTCAAGTGTTTGCCGCTTGACTGCACCGCATGGCGGGATTAACTAAGGCTGGAACTGGAGCTAAAGCTGGCAGTGGAGCACTCGAAAAGCGGAGTTCCTCTTCATGTGCATCCGTAATTACACCGCACACACACACCACACAATCAGGCACTCTCATATATACACATGTATTTATGTTGTATCTCTGTGTGAATTTTAGTTTGTTTCTTGGGCAACTGCTCAATGCCCTGACCATTCCATTCCATTCCAATCTATTTTTGGAGCCAGAGCGCTTCTGCTTGTTACTCGACGTATTTTAGAGCGTCTCGCCGCTTGACGGTCGCTGATGTTCAATGTGGCAAGAGCCAGACAAGGTTAATCGACATCTAACGTTCTCCTCCGAATAATCAAACAAACGAACAAACAAACAAAAAGCAGCAAAACAGCCAACGGACAACCCATGGCTGATTACTGTAATCAATGAGGGAATACTGAGAAGAAGAACAAAACTCAAGTGTTGTCTCTGGGGCGCAAGGTCAGAGTTCGGCTTAGCATAAATTTACACCTCTCAGCGTTATCTATTGTCAACAGGAAAGAGACCATTCTAATAAGCAGAGTTCAGTTCCCAGAGCTGGGCCAAGAAATATCCACAGACAGTGGACGGTGTGCTCCAATGTTCCATGAGTTTGGGCCATTTACATAATCTCTGACTGCTTCGACCGCCACTCGCCAGTGCTCGCCAGCTGTGATTTATTGGCCAAAAGAGTGGGTAACGCCTCCCACCTGCCCCCCCACCTCCTGTGGCCTGCACTTAATTATGCTCGTTAAATTTTACAACTTATTCGAGCTGGACAGGAGGTGTGGAGGTGGGAGCTGGACTGTTCGCCTCGCTCATGCTCACCGGCTGCCCTCCTGCTCACTGGTTACCTAATTTATGCGCATTCATTTGATGGCTCACACTCGGCTAAATCACAATTTAATAGTACTCGCAGTACTCGCAGCACTCGGCTGCTGTGGAGAGTCGTTGAATGGCTGGGGAGGCTGGTGGATTTATTTATCAATCAGCACGTGCCGTTGCATAAGAGATGTGTAGATGTTCTATAGGCAAAGCCACTCTCCGCGAGAAGAAGAACCTTTCGATGCAATTAGCAGCGACATTTGCAACTGTAAGAAAGAAAGATTAAACATCCATGCTCGGACAGGTATGACCAGAAAGCTTCTCCCTCCCCTCTCAAGAGACAGCTAGCGTGATTGGCTCTCAACAGATTGGAAATTACACCAACAAAGTCTCGCTTTTTGCACTGATTTTAGTTCCAGTTGAGTGCTTTCTGCGTATACAAGGCCGCGAGCGGCAAAGACCTTAATTAGATAGCCCGCGTGGGCACAGGGCACGGGAGTAGCACTGGGCCTAATGCGTCTGCAATTAGCATTAGCCCAGTGCGTTTTTTCACTGCCCTGAATTGCAATTATGACGTGACTTTAGTGGAGCTCGGTGCAGCGGCCAGAGCAGGCATTAATTGCATTAATTGCTGCCAACCCGTCGTAATCTTTGTTGCAAAATGACTCTTTGAGAGTGACTACCAACTAATTAGAGACTTTGCGACAGCGACCGCCACAGACGAGGGGCAGCAGCAGCAGCCTCAATGGAATGGATTTGTGGCAGGTAGCGTGGATGCAACGAGCCGTGAACTCTCCAAAAGCAACCCATTCCCTGGCCATGGAGGGCCCAAACACTTCACAACCTCTCATTTAATGAAGAGTTAAGGGAAAAACGCGTTAAAACAAACTATAACTGGGGTGTGGGGATGCCACTCTAAAAGCGAGAGGAACTCAACTCTTGCATCAACATCTCGACCTGTGGCCTCTATGACATGACCTTTTGCACAAGTCACAGCTACTTAAACTACTCTAGGATTTTGGATGTACAATAAGCAGGCTCTTTGTTCAGGTTTTCCAAGAGGCTGGGGCTCGTCTTCTTGGGCTAGATCACTCAGATATCCAGAGACTCTTTTGTTGGGCAATCGATTGAAAGAAAACCCGAACAGTAAGGAAAAGTATTGTTTGCTTTATTTTGTTTTTTCTACCCTCACTGCTAGAGATGTTGCGCGGTTTATACCCTGCCTGAGAGTATACTGACAGAAAGGCGGAGAAGGAGGAATCTCTTTACTGCACTCAGGCTGATTTGAAGTCATTCCCCAAAGGGTATGCAAAGCTTCGGCGGGGCGGGGGCAAGCCTCGCTTATTTTCAGCAAAACTTGCGGCTTAAAGATGCAGCTTCAGCCAGCTGCAGCCACATTTTGGCCAAGTCATTGTGTTAGGGCCATATTTTTCAGCCTTCTGCCTGTTGTTTTCCACTTACGTGGCACACCGCAAATGCAGTTTGAAGTTGCCGCATGCCGCATGTCGGGCGGAGGCGTCGCCCGCCTCCGACAATGGTGGTTTTTATACCCGTACTCAAAAAAGAGTTAAGGGGTATATTAGATTTGTGGTAAAAGTGGATGTGTGTAACGCAGAGAAGGAAAATTTTCCGACCCCATAAAGTATATATATTCTTGATCAGCATCAATAGCCGAGTCGATATAGCCATGTCTGTCTGTCCGTCTGTCTGTCTGTCTGTCTGTCTGTCTCGATGAGCGCCTAGATCTCAGAGACTATAAGAGCTAGGGCAACCAAATTTGGTTTCCAGACTCATGTGATATCCCACTGCTACAAGTGTATTTCAAAATTTTGCCCCGCCCCCTTCCGCCCCCACAAAGGACGAAAATCTGTGTCAGGCACAATTTTAAAGATACGATAAAACTAAAAACACAGTATCGTAGAGATTGCCCATATCTACCAGACTGCTGAATCTGAATCAGATCGTATCATAATTATAGCCAGAATTAAGAAATTAATTTTCAGTTGCTTCCCCCGCCCCCTCTAACCAACAACCCCGCTACTCATTCTCTTTCTCGCTCGCACACTCTGCTGCGTTCAGTGCGCGAGCAACCCCTAGCGGAGGAGATGTAGAATCTAAATGGTACATCTATAATCTACATGTTAGATGTAAAATATACATTGTAGATGTAGATAACAGATGTAGCAAAAAAATGTAACATGTAAAATTTTTTTTTTTCTAAAATTTTAAAATATCATGCTTAAAAATGTATATACTGACTGAGTACGGGTATAAGTAGAGTCGCGTCCCCAGAAGCGACTCACACGTTCCTTCTCGTTTTTTGTATGGTAGTGTGGCAGCGTAGGGCAGTGTAAATTAGCATCATGCAGTCGGTTGGCAGACGTGATTTCGCCATGCGGCTGCAAAACAATGCAGATTCGCGATTTCTGCGGTTGCTGCTGCGGCTGCCGCAGCGCTGCTTCATTTATGAAGATTTCTTTTCGGATCTGCTGGCCACCGCCTTGGGCAATCCGCGTTTGTCGCTCGAGTCTTTTGTCCGGCCATCGGCGATGATGTATTCATGGCAAATCCGTCAAGGCAGACCTGGCACATGGCAACGCGCCAAGAGCGGCATATAAATTCAGACACCAGCACCAGACTCAGATTCCGATTCCCCTTGCGATTCCCATTCCGATTCCGATTCACATTCCAATTCTGATCCCAATTCGTCTTCAGCATTTAGTGCCAGGCAATTGACTCATTAAAATATCAAAAGCCACCGCAGGCATTCTGATTGAAGAGCTGAAACTATAAATAAAACCCTCACGTCTCCGAGTCTCCAAGTCCGCATTGTCTACACTATACTCGTATTTTTATTCGTATTTCCATAACTCAAGTGCTGCGGGCCACTCGAGCACTAAATTGTTTTTGGCCAGCAGCCGGCCATCGATTTCCAGTCAACAGCCACAGCATCAGCATCTCTGCGCCTCCATATACATAACCAAATATATTCTTTGTACAAATGTATGCAGCATTTGCATTTATTATCGTGGTATCATCTGAAGCCCGATGAAATGGAAATCGAATCTGTGGCCTCAGCAACGACTTTGCTCGTGCTCGTATTTTGATTGCTGTACGTACGAGAGATGGATCATTGTTTGTGTGGCAGTCATCGCACTTGTGCCCCCGCCCTGCCACCAATCGGACTTGATGACGGAATGCTCCAATTTGATATTCTGTGTCTGTGGCTGCAATCAGCAGACCTTTCATGCTGCCTGCCGATTGGTGGCAACGGCAACGGAAACCATCTGAAACCAAGCATTTGATGTTTGCCAACTGTCATTAATGGTTTTACACTGCAATTCTTCACTGCCTTGCTTCTCCGTTTCACTCTGACAGACGGCAGAGGACAGAAGACGACAAATATAGCTTCGAGTTGTCACTGTGGCCAACAGAACTAGAAAAACTCAATGCTCGTTTGTCGGTTTGACCATGGCACACATGTGCACAGCACGGCCTGGTCTGGCCTGGCCTGGCATGTCATCAGCAGGCAGCAGGCAGCACCAGTACCAGCACCAGCATATGGTAACACGATCAGCGAATAATCCGACATTACTACGTTTGAGTATTATGAGTATGATTAAGGCTGCAGCTGCCACAGAAATCCATCAAATGAGGCGCCTCATTTGTGGGACCGCTAACCGCAGAGCCGAAAAGAAAACTCCTCCGATATGTTGTGCAAGCAAATGCCAGTTTAAAATGCGAACTGACCTCAGGAAATTGCATCTACAATATGAAGGGATGATGGGGTAAACAACTGGGAGCTGGGGGAACTTATGCAAGTGTAGGTGGATTATTGCAGGCAGGCTAATGGGAATATAACTCGTACTTCTGCTGGAGGAGGAGGCTCCAGGGATTACTCGTGGGAGTCTGAGCCAGGTATTATTTTCTCCATCAGCTGCTATCCGTGAGTAGCATGCTTGCCACTCAAACAACTGCAATCCCACTCCAATGTGCAGCCTGCACTTTGGCGCTATTTGGCGATAACGCGGAACATTATGCACGGCGATGAGCTAACACTAGAGTAGAGTCCCAGTACCAGTACCAGCAGTACCAGTGCCCACCTCCACCCCCGTGGATGATGAAGCTTTCAGCGCAACAACACTCATCGATCGATCATGGACATAACGACCCCAGCGACCATCCAGTGCCAGTGCCCAGCCTTTCTGTGCGAAACTCTGGGAGAGAGTGCGAAATCCGATGGTTATTCATTGGGAGGGGGGGATGAGACCGGCATTTGTTGGCATTTGGAAATGTTGCCTCATAAATTATTATTAGACGAGACCCGGCACTCCCCCGGGACTCTGGCAAGCTGCTTTGCACTACGCTGGAAAATTATGCAATTGCGAAAACCCTTTTCGACTAATTAATGCATAGTCATGAGTCGGGCAGAAACACTTTTGCATCCATCCAAAAGGCAACAAAATCAAATGGATTCTGTGCCCACAGGAAACCAGTTTCAGTCTCAGTCTCAGTCTCCGTCCCAGGCCCACCCCCAGCTCCAGTTGCAGTGCCAGCTTTGGTGGTGCCGAGCGGATGCATTCGAGTCGCTAATAGTAAAAAGTCATAAACATAAAATTGTGCAAGCTGGTGGAATGGTGGAGCGTACATAAATGATAATTGAATTCGTTTGCTTACTCCCATTTCTGTTGCAGCCAGGGCTGGGACTCTGAGAGGCAGCCACAGCCACAGCTACAGCTACAGCCATGCCCATCTGCAAGAGTTCGGGGGCGACGGCTAGCAAGAAGGCCCCCACAGACATATCCGCCGACCATGTGACGGAGGCGGCCCAGGTGAAGCGCACCCGGGAGCAGGCATACTTCAACTCCTACGACTTTGATGCAATCGAGGTGCTGCCCTACGACGAGGACGATGGCGAGACGGCTGGCAGGAGTAGGAGCAGAAGCAGAAGCAGCAGCAGCAGCGGCCGCTACTCGGTGCCCCATGATCCCCTTGGAGCAACCAAGTTTGCCTATCTGCACCGCCTGGGGGCATTCTTTGGACGGCCCGGCGCTGCAGCGACAGTCGGAGGAGCAGCTGCAGCAGTAGCCGAGGGACCGACTGTAGCCGCTGGCGGAGTGGCCGCCGGACTAGTGGTGTCCGCCAGCAACGATAACTTTCTCCTGCCGCGCGCCATGCTCAAGTATCAGAGGTGAGTACTGCAAAAAACAAGAATAAATCTTGGAGTAATGGGATTATTTACGCGCAAAGATAGCAAAGATAGCTGTCTGGTTTCCCAGACTGAAACCACCCAACAAGTTCCTGAAATAATAGCTATAGATATTTTTCAAGAACTTCTCTAGAGCTGCGCAAGTTCCATAATTGCTCCTGTTTTTTAGGGAATAACTCTACAGAGTCTGCTATAATGAATTGGTTCTCCTCAAGAACAGCTCAGTCCATAACTTATCTCTGTGTATGCTCAATTAGCCCCGAATATGCTGCATAATGCAGCGACCTTCAGCATTCCGACAACGACCTTGTGAGGAGGCACGGAGAGACCCAGAGAAAAGCCAAGACCCGTCAAGAGCGTATCCCAAATCGTATTTGTTGTGCATGCAACAGCTCAGCTCGGACTTCAAGCAACACTTCAGTGAAGTGCAATGAAGCTGCAACAGCAGCAGAAGCAGCAGCCACAGATATTTTGTAATGATGTTTTTCCACGGCAATTAGCAGGGCATTAAGGCGGCGATTACAATCAGCGGCCGAGTGTGGCCCTAAATGGGGATTATGATTGCCAGAGATGGTTCTCGGACAAATGAGGCAACCAGCAGATGCCGCAGAGGCAGTCCGCAGCGGCAGCAGCAGCAGCTATGTAAATTATGTCTGAAGTTCAAGTGGTTGCTGCTGCTGCTGCTACTGCTGCAGTAGCATCGAGCAATGCGGTTTTTGGCGCCTGTTGTCAGCCTTCACCTCTTTTCTCTCTCCCTCTGCACGAGCATGCAATGTGGATTTTGTTGTTTTTGGAGAAGCTGCCACTTGATGGCGGTCAGCCGCATCAGCAGCAGCAACGCCACAACGTGGGCAACAACTGCAGACAGCTGCAACAATTACGTTTATTAATTGAAACTAAAGAAGCCACTGGCTCAAGATCTTCGATTCGCTGAAGGTCAGCGCTTGAAATATCTCTCAAAAATATACAATAAATACTTGAGCTTATATGTACAGGCCTACCTACCCACAGTATATAGAAATCTGTGCAGGCATCGATATCGATGCCTAGAGTCGTGCCGCGCATTGACAGCAATTTCCATTAATTGGCAGATATTCGCATTTGCGACTGGTTGGCTTGTGGCCATTTCGGTCAGTGGCTGTCTCAGAATATGGTAATCATGGCAAGATGCTCGCAGTCCAGCAAGTCAAGAAAAGAGCTAGGCAAATGCCAAGAGTGTTTCCACCAAGTTCAATGCAATTATAAGCTGGCCGACATGTGTCGGGGTTAACCCAAATTCGTCACTCGCTGAGCCCTTTGCCAATCCGAAATTCGAATCGAGTAGCCAATTGACAGGCAGGCCACGTTAGTGGTGCTATAACTATTTTGATCAACAACTCACGTAGTATGAAGGCAGGCCACAGGCCTAGGGAGGGGCAAGGCCCGAGTTTCGCACAGTAGCTCTTCCCATCTGACCTTCTCCAAATGCGATTCCATTGTGCGATCGGCCATCATCGGTGCAGTTAGATCATAGTTAGCCATCAATTGTGGCTACGCTGATCGTCGCTAATTTGTATTCAATATTTGAGCCATAGACCGTCTAGGCCATAATTATATCTGTAGTTTATGGCCCTAGCACCAGCACCAGCACCAGCACTAGCTATGCCAAGGTCAGCGTTTAGCCAATCCATCCAATCCAATCCAACCATTCATCCATCCACTCGCACAGCAAACATCCATCTCAACCAATCAGCTATTAAATTGCTTTGATTGATGTGCAATTGATAACCAGATATATATGTGTATATGCGATATACTCGCATAAGAAGTGGTTGGATGGTCAGATTCGGGCACTGCATTGAAGCCAGCTCGGGCCCCAAACTGGAGGCAAGTGTAATTTGTCTTGGCAACAAGTCAACAACAATTAGCGGCCACACAAAATTATTTACTAACGGCTGCTCCGTATGTATCTGTCTGTCTGTCTGTCTGTCCGTCCAGTGGGTTCCGTGCATGCAAACGAGGCTGAACATTTTAATTAACACAGTTCGAACAAACAAAATAAACATATACGAACCGTAGTATCCAAAGATTGCGAAATATTTCATGCTCTTGCCGGGCCCGATTCGATGGAACCCAAGTTAAGGCTAACCTTGCGCCTGCTGCCTGCCGCCTTCTGCTGCTGCTGTTGCCTGCAAATTTGCAACGCATCGGTTAACATGCAACCAAATATCAGACGAATGCATAAAGAAAAACCCAAAAAAGAGCAACTGACCGACGGACGAAACCTATCAGTGTTTTGGGTGCGTAACGCACCGAGACCAAAATCATTCAAGAACAAACACCAATAGCCAGCAGCGGCACGGCAACACGCCAAAGCCAAAAACCGTTATTACGCAACGCTTGAGCATGGCCAAAAGCCAGCCACTGACCTAGTGCCGATCGCACAATGTATGCATGTTCATATGTATGTGTGCAGAACCGATACTGGGGGGCGGGGGAGGGCTTGTTAGCGATTGTAAGTGAGTTATTAAAGCATTGCCACTGGCGCCAGGCCAGGCCACCATTCGAGCATATGCAAATGCCCCAAGAGAAAATGCAAATGCAGTGCGATCAGTATCTACGATCTGTATACACTATATGGAGAACAGAGCTACAGAAAAGATGAGGTTAATCTATTACCATTTGCAGATCTGTCCAGGCTAAAACTGATCCATCCAAAGCAAACGAAGGGAGATGATGTTGAGCTCTCAGTGAACTAAATTTTTCTACGCATTTCAGATCTCTGCAATGTGTCTGCTTTTGCATTTGTATATGTATGCCAGACCTAACCAAATAAGTGCCTTCCAGTCGCGCCATTCAGTTCGAGCTTCCGCTTATTCTCGCTGCATTTTTCTCTGTTTTTCCACTACTCCTGTCGCGGTGCCACCACGTCATCAGCCGCATTTCATGGTGCACCGAAAAGTTTGTTCAAAAACTTAGACACACACTCACACACACACGCATATAGGTTTCAGAAGAAACTCTTGAACAATCCGAGAAGTAGTTCGAAGCAGTAACTTTACAGTTAGGCAGACACGAAAAAAAAGAGCGAACGCGAATGCGAATGCGATTTGCAACAGCAACTGAAGCCGAAATCCTGTTTAGAACGAGTTTATTTGAATTGAAATCGAATTTGTATGTTGAATTTCTAAATTTAATGGCAAATGTTTGTTTTTCGGTGCTGTGTGTCGCGCTGCTGTTGCTGGGTAGACCGCGTAGAACTTGCAGCGACTGCCTGCGATATCGCTGAATTTTCGGTAGATCTCTGGCCAATGAAACTCCAGGGGTTCCTTGGGTCACGCTGATTCTCTTTCAATTTAACCCAGTATATGTGAATTTTCATCAGTTACTTCTTATCGCGCTCGAGCAAACTCTTCGCTGATTATTCTAGGGTATTTTTATGGTAGATTTTCGTTCGTTTCCCGCTTTCGATCTGCCACTCGTCATTTGCATGGCCCCAAAACCAGAAACGACAGCTGAAAAACTGCCAGAAAATGCACAACTTAGGCAGAGCCACTAACCTAGTTAACCAGTTTTCGCTTTCTGTTTGGCAGCTTTGGCCAAACGTAAACAAAACTCCAATTACGAAAAACCAACAGCGAGCGAAACCACTTTCCAACGCGAGTTTTCCCTTTCATTGAAGCATTTTACTGATTTTCTTTTCCTGCCTCTCTCTCTGTGTCTCTCTTTGCAGTGCGGCGACAACTTCAATGCCATTGGCGACGCTCTCGAAGAATGGGAATGGCAGCGGAATGGCCCATGGAATGGGAAAAGGAATCGGCCACGACAACTCCCACGACATGGCAGTGTCCGCGGCGGGAGTGGAGCGTAGCAAGAAGTGCTCGATTGCGTCCAATGTCAGCAGCACGCATTCCACGGCCTCTGGACTCCCAGCCTCTGCAGCAGCAGCTGCAGCGACATCTGCAAAATCCACAGCAGCCACAGCACCAGCCACAGCTGTTGGGAGTGGAGTCGGTGCAGGAGGAGGAGGCGGCGGCGGTGGCTCACATTATTCGACGGACAAAAGCGGCTCATCCGGTTATTACAGCTCCAATGTGTGCTCCACTTACTCGCTGGACGAGCACATCTATTGCGAACCGGTCATAGACATCCTAGGCGCCACCGGAGAGGAGCAGGAGAAGATCAAGTCGGTGGCGGCCAGGCAGCGGCTGCGGCCGCAGCTCCAGCTGCCGAGGAAAGTGGCCGCCAAAGATACAGCAGCAGCCCCATTGCCACTGCCACTGCCACCAGTTGCTGCTGCTGCTGCCTCTGCAGCGTTGGACAAGTTGGCCACAGTGGAGAGTCAGCGCTTGGACATGCAAGATGCAGCCACCGGAGCTGCCATCGAAGAGTTTCATTCAGTCAACGGAGTCAATGACCTGCAGGAGACGGAGGCGGAGGGACACAAGCTGGAGCATGTGCTGCCGCAGTACAGCGATAAGTTGCGTATCCTGGAGACGAGCATCGAGAACCTGGATCGCCACCTGAAGACCTTTCCCCGCCTGTTCGCACAGGAGCAGATGGCGTCCTTCATGCAGGCGCCCGATGCGCCACCCCTAGCTCTGCCACCACTCCCCATGGACATTAGCGAAAAGCTGAGGGTCTACAACCAGCTGCCGACCATCATGGAGCAGCAGCAGCAGCAGCAACTGGTGGACGACTCTCTGCTGGACATCGATCTGGACGCCTTTCTGCTCGATCCGAAGCCCCAGTCGCAGTCCCAATCCAAGGCCAAGGCCAAGTCGGGGAGGGGAATCGACAATCCGAGCTTCCTCAGCGACGAGCAGCTGGAGGAGAACAACTACAAGTGTGCCAAATACATCAACTCGTGCCCGGAGGACGCCTACCGCGTGGAGAGCGAGGCAGCGGCTGGCCAGGCCCCCGCCAACGAGGAGCGCTTTGTGAAGCGCTACGAGGACCAGCTCCACTTCCAGAGCACCCGGGAACTCCTCGAAGACGTGCGCGACAAGATACGCCTCCTGTCCCGGGCCACGCCCTCGCCGACGGCCACGCCGGCACCCAGCCGCACACCCCCGCCGGACATACCCAAGGAGCTGGAGGGCATGATCCACACGCTGAAGCAGGAGCTGGAGTCCTACCTGCAGCGCATGAACCAGCACAGCGAGCAGGATCTGCGCCAGCTGTGCAGCGGCCTGGGCCGGCAGCAGCACGTCGTCCGCCTACAGAACGCTTTGGAGCGGAGGCGCAGCTGCGCGGACCTGCTGCACCTGAACACCTACGAGGCCGTGCACGACGGGGTCCTGCTCTCGACCAGCGGCCGGCCGCTCAGCGTCCGCGAGCAGATCATGACCATCCGCTGTGCCAGCGACCCCAACTTCAAAATGAAGCGAAAGTCCATCACCGAGATCTTTCCCGCAGCCGAGTGCTACATCGCGACCGCATCCCTCTCTCGCAGTGCCACGCCCACGCCCGCCACGACGCCGCAGCTGGAGCTGGAGTCCCTGCATCCGCCGTCGCTGCCAGGCACCATGGTGATTACCCAGATGCAGCGCAATCTGACCTTCCACAAGCCCATCCTATCCGGAGCCGGTTCCAGCGGAGGTGCCAGTCAGGAGGACGCCCTGGGCGGTGGCTCTGGCGCCGGCAAGGGCGAGCGGGACAGTTTCGCTGAGTGGCACCGCAAGAAGCCGAGCATCTGGGAGATGTACTACGGCACCAACCGCCTGCATCAGTCGCTGCTCGGCAAACAGCGGAGCGGCAGCGAACTAGTCATCAGCAGTCCCCAGCCCACGCTCTCCTACGTGAGTATCTCACTCCATCCAAGAATTTCCCACGAATATTTTAGTGGTCTCCCAACTAATGCTAATGCTTAAAGAGTAGATGAGTAGCTCCAATCAGCGATCTAATCAAAGCTCCACGAATATTTCATAGCAAATTTCATTCGAAAGAAAACAAACACTTTGAACTGAAGGTTGCAGCAATTAAGTAAAGATCTAACAGCTACATCTGCAGTCGCCCCAATCAATCTTATTTGATCATGAGATCTCATTACAATTCCACGAAGAATTCACTCCACTCCGAATCGTGGGAAATAATTAATAAGAATTTAATTTGAATTGGTTTGAATTTGATTGAAATTGAATTTGATTCCAACTCCGCTTCACTGAATTATTCATAAGGAGACGGACGATCTACTTTTACTTTGTAAAAGGTACGATATACTTCTTTCTATAGCAAATTTTTGGGTATTGCTCCCTATGCCTTTCGCTGAATGAGTTTTGTTTCCGTTTCTTCATCATGCAGACTCGTTTATCATTGGAGTCGACTTGGGTCAAGTGCGTTTCGAAATAATAGGCAAATGTAGATAGCCCGACCGACGCCCCGACCGACTGGATTGCAGAGATAATTATGAGCTGGTCGGCCAACAGGGCGTATGATTAATGCCCTAACTAATTGCAGCCAAGCGGAGCTGCAGCGCAAGGTCGGCCAGCCGCATGAAAATTGGACAAACTATCACAATAATTCATAGCCGATCGACCAGCGATTTGCATGAGCCAAGATGCGTTGCTCATTAAGCCCCCAATTCCTATGCCGATTCCGATTCCAATTCTGAGCCAAGTGCAATTCAGCTGGGGAGCCCCGGCTGCCGCCGTTCGTGCAAACAGTTGTTCAACCTCATCCTTGGCCGCGATCCGAGCCATTTTGGTAGTGCTTCGTGAGCGTCTCGAGCTCTCAACACCCCCGCACTTGCCGGTGGCGGTGCCAGGCAGCAAGAACATCAGCGGCGGCCCCCGGCGGATGTCGTAGCATTGACGCCACTCGCATACTCATCACCAGCACCAGCACTGGCACTGGCACTCGCTGGGGGCTTTATTATGCGGCAGGCGACATGCGCGATAAGATCACCATAGTCGGGTGTCCCCTTCCATATGGCAATATGATTAATTGTGTTGCGTGCCACGGAGGCTACTGTTCCACAGAGCGAGCGGAGGGGTGCGGCGGAGGGGTTCTGGCTGTTCTGATAGCTCCATAATTACATCTAATATTGGATGCACCACTCGAAGCTAAACTGTTGCCTTGCTTCTGATTCTATGGCTCTTCAGTTAATGCGCGATTAAGTCGTAAATCTCGATGATGCTCAGTCAAAGCTGAATGAAAATCGAAAGCAAAGATCTAGCTTGGCATAATGCCAAGTCTTGTACACTGTAAATAAAAGCCAAGTAACTAGATTTGGAACACCATCAAAGCGATCCCAAGAGGTTCCTTCCGTCAGCAAAATTATTCATGCACGCTTAGGGGAAAATCGAGAGAAGAAACTAAAGTTTCTTGTGATCAAGTCAATAAACAGACCCCCCGAAAATACCGCTACCGATTTTGGTTTCCGTTCTACGGCCAAGTGAATGATGCAATATCAGTAGCCGTGAATCGAATGAATCTCTGGCCAGTTCAGCTTTTGTGCGCCATTCAAACGCATTTGAAACGCGAAATGCGCGACGCGAATCCAAATGAGTTTTCACTTTCAATAGCTTGGCCGCTCGGGGCAGGGCTGCTGGCGAATCGACCACTCAACTAGGGTTTATTCACCTGAACAGCGTTTTTGCATTCACTGATCGATGCGATCTATAATGTGAGTGCAGGCAGCGCACGGCCGATTTGAACTTGGGGCCATATTACTCGTATTATTGGGCCATAGTGCGAATCAAACAGTTAAGCGACTCGGCCACTGTACCAGTTAACCTTTAAATTCCGTTAAGCGGCCGCATCTTGCCAACTGACTGGCCACTTAATTGGCCATCGATTGTGTCCGCGATAACCAGAAAAAGGCATGCAACAAGTTGCAAGAGGCGGCGGCCGCGGCCGCGACAGCAGCCACGTATCGCATCAGCATAGCCAGGCCCAAACTGGAAACCGGTGCCGTGCCAGTCGCACAGTTGCCCTACAACTCCGGTGACCTTTAAGGACGTTTGCTTGACTTAATGGAGCAGGGAAGGAAGATGCCGAAACGAGCTTCTCGCAAACAGAAGCAGCTGCCCCTCCGCTTGCGGACACCCCAAACACTCCCTCCCTGCCCCGCTGGGGTGGCAGCGCGAAACTCGTCCCACGGCAAATGGCCGGCAGCGAAAACGAAAACAAGTTTACAGCCATGAATGCCAAAATGAAAATGAAACTGCAAAACGAAAACCGAAAGCCGAAAACAAACCAGAGCAAAATGTAAGGCGACTGCGTCCCAAAGTGGACGCTGCACGCGTTTATGCGAGCATAGAAGTGCCTGCCACAAAGTGTTGCAATCGCCATCGGCATCGAATTTGCTGCTGTTGCTGCTGCTGTTGCTGCACAGCCCCTGGCCGGTGGGCGGCAGCCTGCCCCAAACTGGGTTATGGCAATTTCCATTTGTTGCCAGCCTGCGAACGCAGCCTGGCGCTGGTCTCAAGAGCAGGCCAAAACGTTTGGTCATGGATTTTGCCAACCTTCTTTGGCCGGGTGCGACGCCTTGCTCCGATTGCCATTTGCATTTGTCCACGGGCAGCCTTTTGGCCAGAAATTCGAGCTGACTATTTTCATTGGCAGCCACGGGGGGCCGAGGCTTATATAAACGTAAGTGGGGGCTATCATGGCCCCGGCAGGGCATTACTTCCACGGAAGCTGAAGCTGTAGCTGTAGCCGAGGCTGTGGCAGCACCAATTATGTGATCAAATTTCCTCCCATTACTCATACGCCGTGTTCAACCATTGAGAAAAGGCAGACATTAGTGACTGCCATCGAAGTGACTGCCACAAATGTCTGAGATAATTAGGCAGCCACTGGAATTTTGCAATTCTGCCACGCCCCAAACAATAGTTACAGCAGCAGCAACAGCAGCCGCAGCTCCAGCCGCAGCCCCTGTGGAGTGACTCAACTGGCGGACAACTATCCACCAGGCAATTCCACTGCAACGCTTTTCCAATGCACTCCAAAGCAGAATGGCAGAAGAAAATTCATTTGCAATTGCATAAATGTTCCGCTCATGCTCTGCATAAAAACAAATTGAATTAAATCCCGTCTCGTGGACGTATTGCCACACTTAAGCCGAGTTAGCGTAGATCTGCTAAGTGGGGGAAACAAAACAAAACCCGTACAGAAATACCCACTATGGAGACATTCACCTGTGGATGGATCTCCGATTCGATCAGATCAGTTCAGTTCGGTTCGGTTCGCTGCTAGCAGCATAAGGCGTGGATCAGTGAGACGTTGGCTGAAAGATGGTGAGCAGGCTCTGGAAGGGGAAACTATTATCACTTCCAAATATCCTTTTACATGATGGAATGATATACAGTGAATATTATGAACACCCAAACAAGAACACTAAAGTGTTCAAAAATACAATTGTGATCTGTGGAATCATCAATGGAGTTATATTTATTCTGAAAAAAAAAACCCTGTGAATTGGGATTTATAGGGAGAGACATTTCGTCATACAACTGTTGAGTTTTTCTAGTGCAAGATCCCATAAGTATTCTTGGAGAATGCTGGTAAAAGTGAGAGAAATGTCTTTTGTAGTGTCTTTCAGAGTTGATAACACCAGATAGCATCGGCATCGAAGATCTCTTCATGGTAGAGACGTGAGCAGCAATATGGATTCCCCCACATTCGCCCTCATTGAAAGACAGAGTGCAGGGGCGATCTGTTTGCGGACGTGTCAAAATGTTGTTTTCTCTCGGAGTAATTTGTCAAACCTGATGTACTCTATCTGTATCGCGTCGTGTGGTAGCACAACATGAAACTTGGCCAACTTCCAGCCAGAGACGAAGCCACAGCCTGAGACAGCAAATGGGCGAAATGAGTTTGTAGGGGCAAGACGGGCGTTTTCAATGTCAGTGAAAAACGTGTGCGGCACATTAAACGATGAATTTTCTTTTCGAAATTAGCGCACACCCAAAATCTTGGCCCCAAACATGGGGCGGCCCCATATTTCAAGGCCGGGCTAAGCGGGAATTTACACCTAGTAGCCATCAGCGTAAGATTTCTCATCGCTTTGCATATGTTAAGCGAATTTTGAGTTTGGCATTTTTTATTTATTTTATTATTTAATTTATTATTTATTGCGTGTGCATTTGCCTGCGTGTGTGTGTGTGTGTGTGCGTCTGGCATCATTTGCAAATTAGCTTCATCTGTGTTTTGATCTGGGGCGGGTGTAAAAATCAATCAATTTATTCAATATTCATTCAAATTCATTCATCCAAATCAACCTTCTCTCCCCACTCTTCTCCTTCTTCATCACTCTTTCTTCGTCGTAACAATTGCACTTCATAAAGCCGTTACACACGAACACGCACACAGAGCAACAGAGAGAGAGAGAGAGAGAGAGAGAGAGAGAGAGAGAGTGGGAGGGAGAGAGATGCAAATGCTGGAATGCGGTAACATCCACCGACACTTCATCAGCGTCTATAATGGCACGAGGGATATTATGATTTTGAGCAGACATATGTATATGTACATATGTATGGATTTGCAGGGAACGAACTGTGTAGACAATGGCTCTAATTGCCATCAGTCCATACGTCTCTCTTGTTTTTGGTTTTGCAAATTGTAGATTGACATTCTTTGCAAATCCGTAAACCAAACTTCAGCTGCCATGGGAACGATGGAATAGCAAGGGTATTAAATGCTTCGGTCTTTGCAGCTTGTCTGTCCCTCTTGTTTACCGATTACGTCTGTGCCTTTTCAAAGTACTTTGCCCGATAAACAGCAGGGGCAACAATAACTGCGTATGTGTGGGTGAGTTTGTGTGTGTGTGTGTGTGTATCAGCAACAAAACGACTTTGAACAGCATCACTAACCTCAGACAAGCATCAAAAGGGAGAGCAAAGAAGCCGGAAGGCAGCCAAATTTACCGCAAAGTTTTTTCATTTAAATTTCTCCTTTCCAACCGCCTGCCGTGTGTGTATGTGTGTGTGTGTGTTCGCTCGAAAAAGAAATGATCACCCGAAACCGAAAACAATGCAGCCGTGTAGTGAAGCACAAAAAAACCAGTCGCAATCACAATCAAATGCAAACAACACACAGAAAAAAAAAGTTTGCAAAAATTTTGCAGGCAAGCTACGGCTCAATTACACACACACACACACACAGGCAGGCCCTGAGTGTGAATGGTGTTAGTGTCGAAAGCACTTTAAACACACACAAAATTACACTTGAATGCCCTTTTAATGACCGCATTGCGTATGCGCAGCTTTCACTCAGAGGCGGAATATCTTCGGCATTCGATATGCGGCTCAAAACCAAGGTGTAAATGTACTGCTGTGTGAATATATTTGGTATGTAAATGAAGGATGCTGCATGGAAACTTCTGATGTAACTTTTAAAGTACATACAGTGGAAAATCCTCCGGAAGTTTCTTAATACCAGAAACTCCCACCACAAGTGACGCACATCTTGCGGGCTTTTATCCTGCTATACAGTTCACAGTGGAAGTTGCCATGTGCCGTGGAAAAGGATACCGGATTCTCATTCCCCTCCCTCCACCAATTATGATTGCACCTGACTAAGTGAAATTTCCGAAAGTGTTTCGTAACTTTTAACGGGTTTAGCGAGAATCAGCAACGAGAAACAAAAACGACGACAGCAACAAAAACTGTTAACGCAGTGTTTCATCAGTGCTTTGCTCTTTTTGTTTTGCTGATACTGAAAAGATTTCAAGGTTGTGTCGCTAAAAGTAAGATGCAAGACGGCGGCAATACAGAGAGGGAGCGAGAAAATGGAGATGCGAAGAAAACAAAAACCTCAGTGGGTCAGAGTTTTGTGCGCTGAAGCCCTTTTTGTTGTACGACTCTGTGTGTTGTTGGCTTTGGGGGGGACCACGCCTTGTTCCACTGCAAATATTTGCGAGCGGAGATGCTTATGCCATGATTTATGGCTAAGCGTTTTGCGGCCATACTTATCCAATGACCTGAAAAATCACACAAATAAATCAGATGAGCCCCCATTCCCATTTACATACGCACATATGTACATACATACATAAATGTAGGATCCAATGCAGTCAACGAATATGATCATGATCAATGTCAAAGCAATCATTCAGGGCCCTGTGATGGTGATGGTCGATGATTTACATAAATATACATACATATAGCAAAACCCGAAACGCTCATAACGTCAAAAACTAATGATCTTAATTAAAAGCAAAACTAAATTTTTACATAATTAAATGAGAAAAAAAGGAGAGGATGTGAGGAATGCGGAAAAGGCAACGGGAATGTCAAAGGGCAGAGAGTGACACGGCCTGATCTACTTTTAATATGACTCCACCAAATATTCAACAAAAACATATTTCTTTTGTATTTACAGCCATCCTCACGACCCGAATCGGACTTTACGCTCGATCTGCCGCGCGCTGAGCAACTGCGATTGAAAATGGAAAAGGAGAAGAAATTCCGCCAAAGATGTCGCTTCATCACCACATTTTTAAGTCTGGTCTTCTTTTTTTTGACCGTTATGGTAGTCAGCTTGGTGTTGACCCGCGGCAAACGCATGTTTGGTAGCATGATCTGAAGATGATGTACATATGTATATTGTAAACGAACTAATTACAGTGCCAACAAAACAAAACATAAACAAATGTAACAAATGTTAGCGAAACTCAAATTTAATGTTAGTAATAAGCTTCCTTCCTGGTCTGGCCAGGACAGCCGCAGTATTGTTAATAAATTATTTATGTGATCTTAGTTGTTTAAGCCGCGCGTGCATTTCTTTCTGTAAGTAAACAGAGCTGTCAACTGCGTGTATGTGTTAATGTACTATCCCAACCTAGCATTTGTCAAATTTACCATTAAGCTTATAGAAATCGTAAAAGTTTTAAGTCTTATTGTGCGTCCACGAGTCTTATGAGAGCATCGAGAATAAACAGAATACCGCAACCGATCTTTGTGCAGTAAATTTAATATAACATTTATTGTGAAAGCATCCGTAGACCGAGATTGGCATGCCTTCTACAATATATTCTTACAGACATATTCATATATCGTTAAAGTTATCACAAATGGTTTTGTTTTGTTTTGATTCGTTAAACGGGAACCAACTGTGGGAGAAAGTAACACAGAACTCAGTTACCAAGTAGGGAATCAGGCAATTCGCATAGTTAGCTAGCGACTAAGACGTAATTATACATGGATTAGATAGTTACGGGACTAAGCAGGCAAGTTGCTGAGAAGTGTTGAGAATGGTGTGGCGACCAAATATTTCTTTGGCGTGCTGTTGTGTTAGCTGTTTCATAATATGCGTATATTCTGGCGATTGACCTCGAACACGGTGTGGTCCTCCTCGTCGCTGTTGACGTCCTCGATGGCCATGGGCAGCGGTGTTAGCTCCTGATTGGCCCTGTCGCCTTGCACCCCATATTTGCGCTCTGCCCGTGTTAATCGCATTCTATATAGGGAAGATTTCAGTTCAGTTTAATACTATCATTTGCGCTGATAAGCCCTCTTTTCTCACAGTCCCACTGCTTACCGATAGACACGCAAGACAAGCAGCAAAATGGCGGAACTTGTTATTGCCACCAGAACGTAGACGACGGCTTGTCCCGGAAAGTCCACTTCATTGCCCATGCTAGAGTGCTCGATGCGAACATCCTCCACAGGCAGACTGGAGGGTGGCGATGCTGACTCCTGGGCTTGTTCCTTTAACGCTAGCGCCGGCTTTTCAGCAATGACAACATCGACATCCTTTTGACTGGGCACTGCATCTATGGATAAAGCCTTCTTAACGGTTTTACGATCATCCGACTTTACCGCTTCCAGGATTGCAGCCGGTGCACTAAGCACCGACGTTTCAATGGCCTTTGTGCCATTCGTGGATGCTGCCGACACTGCTGCGTCACTCTGCTGTTGCTCCAACACCATCACAAACAGCCAGATGGCTGTGACCGCGATGGAAGATCCCCGGAAGTACATTTGTTCTTATCTTGTTTATTATATCCAATATAAAAACAACTATGACGTTTTAAAAATTCTGATGTTTTGATTTGCTTTGCTGTAACTTGTCAGTGCTACCAGACACGCACAAAAAAAGTACCTCCCAATCTGGCAGCTCAAGGTATATTAATAAAAGGTGTATAACAGTACTTTTAAATGACCGCCAAACACAATTTTGAGCACGAAAATTCAAGAATTGTTTGTTTGTTTGTTTTTATAAATTTTTTTTCGTATTTTATAGCAGCCAATCCAAACATATCAAAAGCGCAACGACTGTAGCTCGATACTATCATGATAGACTAAAAACCATCGATAGTAGAGGCTAGCAGCAAAATATCGATACTATCGATAGTGCCCTCTTTGGTTTGACACCTCTAGTAGTTCAGGAAACAAAAAAAACTTACTTTTTAGCTGAAATCCGTATTTTTTGGATATAAAGTGTACAGAATAATTTAGTTTTACTTAGAATTACTCGATATCTGGCGACAGGTAAATATATTCCCAAATTGATGCTTTTGGGGTCTAGCGCAATCCGTATTGTGAAATGCGAAAATGGCGAACAAGTGAAAAAGTGTGTGCTCCAAGGGAAATCACGACGTCACAGAAAGAAAACGAAAAACGGGCAATGCCCAAGTCTTTCTACTCAAATTTACAGTTACCATTAGGTTCTACAATACTTGTTGGTGGTTTCAGTGCTTGTTTTTTTGTTTTTTGGGTGCATTGTTCGTTAAATGCCAATATTGGTTATGTGCATTCGCTTGCTTTTCGTGAGTGTGTGTGAGGTGGTGGCGCGCGTACATTCATGTACTTACATATATGTGTGCGAGTGTTTTTTAACCAGGAAGTTTACTGAATTTTAAGACGCGTGAACGTGAACGCTACCCTATTGCAATAGGTAGAGTTGTGTTCGCCGCCCACTTGTTTAACCGATAGTAGATACTCTACCGCACTGTGACTCAAGGTCGGTCATGTATGCTTTTCAGGGAATGCTTTTCTTTGTGTCGCATTACACCTTGAACATAATGTATGCGGGGGCAACACATGCACAAACGCACGCACGCACAAATACACTTGAACGTATGTACACGCCAAGTCTCTCTTTCGGCTACATTTTTTTGTGGCTTTATGAATGTGACATTGGATCAAAACGGTCGACCTTCGGCTTGATTTATTTACGTGGCTTGAATGGTGGAGCGAGGTCTACTACAGTACATGTTTGTTTTGTTTCCTTTCAGATCACATTTCTTGAATATCTAAATTACGATCACACAATTTGTCAAAATTCCGACCAAAGAACCGAGGACGAGAGCCGCCAAACGACGCCATCAGGATAGCAATCCCTCGCCCCCGCTGTTGTCGTTGTCGTCGTCCGCGTCCTCTACAACAACAGCAGCCAGAGCAAATCCTCCAAAGCCGCAAGAACAACAGCGGCAGTCTCCACAGAAAGAGTCCTTGCCACCTGCCACAGCAATGAACCGTTCAGGCGCACAGACCACACAGAAGCCAGTCAATCTGGATGACATCTGGAGTGAGCTGGTCGAAGGCATACGCCAGGTCTTCGAGCAGGAAAAGTCGCTGACCCGCATCCAGTACATGCGCTTCTACACACACGTCTATGACTATTGCACCAGTGTGAACGCAGCTCCTAGCGGCCGCAGCATTGGAAAGACTGGCGGAGCCCAGCTGGTGGGCAAAAAGCTGTACGATAGGCTGGAGCAGTTCCTCAAGACCTATCTGAGCGAGCTGCTGACCAAGTTCAGGGCAATTAGCGGCGAGGAAGTGCTTCTGTCGCGCTACACCAAGCAGTGGAACTCGTATCAATTCTCCAGTGTTGTATTGGATGGCATCTGCAACTACTTGAACCGCAACTGGGTGAAGCGCGAGTGCGAGGAGGGCCAGAAGGGTATCTACAAGATCTACCGTCTGGCTCTGGTCGCCTGGAAGGGGCACCTGTTCCTGGTGCTAAACGAGCCCGTCACCAAGGCCGTCCTTAAGTCCATTGAAGAGGAGCGTCAGGGCAAGCTGATCAACCGTTCGCTGGTTCGTGATGTGATCGAGTCCTATGTGGAATTAAGCTTTAATGAGGACGACTCCAACTCGGATCAACAGAAGCTCTCCGTATACAAGGATAACTTTGAGAGCAAATTCATAGCCGACACAGCCGCTTTCTACGAGAAAGAGTCCGATGCGTTCCTATCAACCAACACGGTGACTGAATATCTCAAGCATGTTGAGAATCGCCTGGAGGAGGAGAAACAACGTGTCCGTGGCCTGAACTCGAAGAACGGCCTTTCGTACCTGCACGAGACCACAGCAGAGACTCTTAAGTCAACATGCGAGCAGGTATGACTGCCGTCAGTCGTTTTTTCCTTTTGATTGAATTTACTAAATAATATCCCCCTTGTGTCACTGTTCTCTCAGGTTCTCATTGAAAAGCATCTTAAAATACTTCACGCCGAGTTCCAAAATCTGTTGAATGCAGATCGAAATGAAGACCTTAAGCGCATGTACTCTTTGGTTGCTCTTTCACCGAAAAACCTGACGGATCTGAAGACCATCCTCGAGCAGCACATTCTGCATCAGGGCACCGAAGCCATTGTTAAGTGTTGCACCACCGATGCGGCAAACGATCCCAAGACATATGTCCAAACCATACTAGATGTACATAAAAAATATAATGCCCTCGTGCTGACGGCATTTAACAATGACAACGGATTTGTGGCCGCATTGGACAAGGCATGCGGCAAGTTTATCAATTCGAACGTGGTAACGGCTGCGAACAGTGCCAGCAAATCGCCCGAACTGCTTGCCAAGTACTGCGATCTCTTGCTTAAGAAATCCTCCAAGAATCCCGAGGATAAGGAGCTCGAAGACAACCTGAACCAGGTGATGGTCGTATTTAAGTACATAGAGGATAAGGACGTCTTCCAGAAATACTATTCTAAAATGCTCGCAAAGCGTTTGGTAAACCACACATCAGCATCCGACGATGCCGAGGCCATGATGATCTCGAAGCTGAAGCAGACCTGTGGCTATGAGTACACGGTCAAGCTTCAGCGCATGTTCCAGGACATTGGCGTCTCCAAAGACCTCAACACATATTTCAAGGAGCACCTGCTCACGAATAATGTTGTATCCGAAATTGATTTCGGCATTGAGGTCCTCTCCTCTGGATCGTGGCCATTCCAGCTGAACAACAACTTCCTGCTGCCGTCAGAGCTGGAGCGCTCCGTTCGTCAGTTCAACGAGTTCTATGCGGCCCGTCATTCCGGCCGCAAGCTGAACTGGCTGTATCAAATGTGCAAGGGAGAGCTAATCATGAACGTGACTCGGAACAACACGTCGACTGTGTACACCCTGCAAGCCAGTACCTTTCAGATGTCGGTGCTCTTACAGTTCAACGACCAGCTCAGCTTTACAGTCCAACAGCTGCTGGAAAACACCCAGACACAGCTGGAAAGCTTGATACAGGTAAACGTATAAATATATAATACTGACGAATATAACCAACTAAATGCATTTCATGCCTCCACTCTCAGGTTTTGCAAATACTGCTCAAGGCAAAGGTTTTGACGTCCAGCGACAATGAGAACTCATTGACAACCGAGTCGTCTGTGGAGCTGTTCCTGGACTACAAGAACAAGAAGCGGCGCATTAACATCAATCAACCGCTGAAGACTGAGCTTAAAGTGGAGCAGGAGACTGTACATAAACACATTGAGGAGGACCGTAAGCTGTTGATACAGGCTGCTATTGTTCGCATTATGAAGATGCGCAAGCGCCTCAATCACACTAATCTAATCTCTGAGGTGATCAATCAGCTGTCGACGCGCTTCAAGCCCAACGTGCCCGTCATTAAGAAGTGCATCGACATTCTGATTGAGAAGGAGTATTTGGAGCGCATGGAGGGACACAAAGACACATATAGTTATCTTGCCTAAGGTTATTTTAAATTTAAAACTGTACGCTGTTTCATCAACGTCAATCATAAAAAAATATAATTATGCTGTAGTACCCGCTCCGATCCCTCCCACCCTAATGAACACCCAAATAAACTGCCGCCTCAATAATCAAACTACTAGCGAGATGAAAAATACTCTATCGAATCGACTTGGATTTGCGGCTAGTGTCTGATCAACGGGCTTCCTGGAGGCGTTTTCCTTTCTTAAGCATATCGTTTTGTTTTAATTTACGTTTACGTTACTCATAGTTCGATGTATTCATATTTTCATTCATTAATTATAATACTTCGATGCAAACCAGTGTTTACCTTTGTTCTGAGTGCTCGGAGGCTCACGGAGAGGCAACATCAGAGTCCTGCTGCTGCAGCCTCTGATCCAGGTTCATTCCGCTCGCTATAGCGTACACGGTGAACGCAAACTTGGCCACCTGCAAAAGAATCACAGTTGGGTTCAGTTTTCTCCCCGCAGTCGACGCGCATTTACTCACATTGATGTTGGTGGCCAGATTGATTGTGAATATGTTCATGGCCGAGAACGTTATGGGCTGCTGCAGCTTCTGTAGAAACTGAAGGGCCGTGCTTCGGTAGCGCCTGTCCTGCATCCACCAGGCCGAGTGGAACAGGGCATCGGCCAGTTCATTGCAGTCGTCCACAATGGCGTTGCAATAGAAACAGAGTGGAAAGGTCTGCAGAAGCACAGCCATCACGTAGGTAACGATTCCAAAGCGGGTCGATTGATCAGCGAATAGCACCATGTTTATCATGACAATGCCCAGAATGGAGCCGCAGATGATGAACTGGGCAAATATTGTGCCCGAGATGATGGGTCGAATGGTGTCGCAGAAGCTTAAGAAGACATGTCACATCTATCTCACTTCAAAACCCCAGAGGATACTTACTTCAGCATCGTCCTGTGAGCCTTGATGCACTCGACCAGCGACTTGAAGAGGCTATCTGGATCAGCACTGCCCTCGTTGTTTGCCTCGCCCAGGCGAACGACGCGTTCCTTCAGCAACAGAATGTGAGTTCGCAAAGCCGCTATGTAGATCACGGGGTACGAGTCCGTGGCTGTAGCCACGAATATGGCGTAGCCCACGGTAAAGTACTCTACAAAACTCTGTATGTACAACTGGCGTCTGTCGAGACGCCAGTCAATGAACGGATAATAGGTGTTATACGGTACGCGATCGTGGAAAAGTCCATCCATAAGAGTGGAGGTGGCGTAGAGAAAGTAGACAATCCCAAAGATCAGGTAGAGTTTGTTGATGGTGGCCACTGCAACGCGGACCTTTCGCTTCTCCTCCGGGGTGACACAGTACACGTCCAACTCATCGAAGCATTTGTTTGCCATTTCCAAGCGTTCCGTAAAGATGGCCAGGGTGAAGAACTTGATCGAAAAGCACCAGCAGTTTAGGCATAGTTGAAGCGACTGCAGCAGCAGATCGGGTGGAAACTGGGAAAAGTGTATCTTGTAGTTAATCGGAAAGCTAAGCGGCAGGTACAGAATGTTGTAGCTGAAGGAGATCACCCGACAAATCTTGCGACCAATTCCAAAATCGTTGTAAAAATCTAAGCCAGAAATATGAAGTGTTTTAAGCAAGTAAATGTTAGAGTCCCGCGTCCCGATTGGCTCCGACAACGGAGCCGGCTTAACGAATTTGAAAAGCATATTCGAACGTTTGAACTGTTTCTGGATCACCTAGAGTACCACGAGCCCTTTATAGCCTGCCAATTGTTGACCATATTGCGTTTCCTCCGTCGCAACTTTTAATTAATGGTTATACAACTACGACTGGGGCGTTGCCCGAAATATTCCACAAGTATTTTCGCACATGAAAATAAGCGACTTCGCTTCTTCGCCTCAGATATGATTTATTATTTATGTATATTTACATCAAACTTGAATTCTTTTTTGGACGTTACGTGCAATATAATACTTAATATATTATTTGCAATTTTGCAAACATTCTTTCGATGGGAACCAAACCATATGTGACATGGGAATAATTTAAGCAAACAAAATCAGTTGCAGATCCCGATTTAAACATTTATAGCTTGAGACTTCTTTGGCCGACAACAGAGTGTAAAAGTACTTACAAACATATACTCAAGCCTCCTACTTCGGTACACACATTTTTCCCAGCCTATTAATTCATTTGGATCAAGGGCTATATCATATTCTACATATTGTATATGTATGTACAAGTTACTTTAAATATGGCGTCACTTAACTAAACATACATTAAATACTACCTAAAATAGGTTTCAGTTATACACAAAGTTATTAACAAGGAGATCCAGTGGAAGCAACCGACAGTGTTCAATCCTCGTCCTCAAGTGTGAGGACCTTTGTATGAAAGCGCATCCTCTTTGTGTTCTTCACCACACCGTTGTTAAGCAAATTGACTCCTGGATTTGGATTGGGCAGATTATTCCACAAGCGCTTAACACCTTTCTCGACAATCGAGTTAAAGTCATACTTCTCTGGTGCGGAAGGCGGTTCAGGTACAAGTTCGCGTGGCAGTTTGCGAAGCTTGACGACCGCCTGCTTGAGACGCAAGCTGTTGTTGCTGCTTACGCTAGCCTTCTCGTCGCCATCATCTGCTCCATTTGTGTCTACGTTGGTGGCCATCGAACAGCCTCGCTTCTGCGGCGAGGAGCCCTTGGACTTGGCCAAAGCCAGACTTTAACAGTGAAATAAATTATTATAGCTATCAGGAGTAGAATATCCCATTTAATTACCTTCCTTTCTTGTCGTACACATTGATTGTTGGCGGATTAGCAGGACATAACTTGCCTGGCTCCTCAGGATGATACCCAAAGTCCTTTCCCTCCAACCAGTTATCATAGCGGTCCGGCTGAAAGTGGCGCACAAATGTCTCCATTGAGATTTTAACCATATCGCTACGGCACCTGCATATGCTTGCGCGCTTGCCATACTCTATCCAGCGCTTCGACGCAAAGTTGGTCGACTCAGCCCCATTGAAGCCATGGTTGAAGCCAGAATGGTAGCCAAACGGAAAGGTTATCATAATTTCACCCGCCTCTTGGGTAATCTTGTTGTATGGTATATTATGATGGCGCAAAACTTTGGGACTTATCATGGTCATCTTGTGACGGAGGTACGCATTGCATTCTTGATAGGTTTCAGGGAATAATTCATTGGCCAACTTCTCCAAGCGCCTTCCGTAGGCCGGTGGGATGGCGTACCATGTTTTGGGAGCACCAAAATGAAGATAGTTTATGGAATACAGATCCATATCTTCTGTGTGCCAAGCAAAGGAACTCTTCCACATACCGAAGTAGAGGTAAGCTGTATTCACCCCGTCTATGGTGATGTTATAATCGGTGTTAACCAGGTTCAGTACGGTGTCTAGCCTCCCGATGTTCCACACATCCAGATCGTCGTCGCTAAGCGTGCCCTGGACATCAGCTGCATACAGCGGAGATACATATGTAACATTCTTCCAATATTTCCGCTCTAGATCGTCGTAGTCGGTGTGGCGCGGTGTGCTGTGCAGCTCGGAGTTGGCCTTCTCCATGAACTGGCGCAGTGTCATCTGCTTGCGCTGTTGCACGTTGAATTGCTGGTAAACTCCTTGTGCCCTAAAAACAAAGTCCAAAAAAGTTTTAACTGTAATATTTCCATTTACTGCAAAACAACAATTCCTTACCCCTGGACCAACTGAGAAATGGGTGGAGGAATCGTCATGTTGATGTTCTCAATGTCGTATCCCGACTTCCTGGGGACCCACTCTGGCGGCGGCTGCATTAATTGAGGAGCATGTTGTCAACAAACATATCCAATTCCATGTTTTTTTCGATTTACCTGAATTTTTACCAGGCCAGCACTGTGGGCTCCGCGACTCTCCATATACTCGACGTAGGACGAAAAGTTTTTGAACTCTTCGTAGCTGGGACGAAAGGTCATGATGCGAGGAACTTTATTTTGTTCCCCATCTAGAAATGAAGACTGTGCAGACATTTTTAGCCGCGTTAGTTATTAATTATTATTTCTTAGCCGCAAAACACAGAAGTGAATTAGGTGGCAGCCCAAGGCAAAACAGCTTTACGTTTGTACTCTGTCAATGATCGGAAATCGTTTTTCTCGATTTTAATATTCGGTTTGATATTACTGGCTAGCTAGAACCTACAGCGCTGCCTATTTAATTTTATTTGATAAACTAATATATTTTCTTCAAGATTGTTAAGCTTTAGGTACTCTTTATTATTGGATTGTTTAGAAAATATGATTTAAACAAGGAAGTTCATCAACAATTTACACGAAATACATGTTTTTCATGGTAACTACACAGTTGCTACATATACTGTAAAATACTAGAAAATATTGAACCTTCTAAAAAATACAAAAAACTGTATTTGTAGGGTGTGTGACCCAAACAGGAAACAATTTGAAAACGTTTGAAATCGGACAAACAATAAATAAAACTCTACTGATTGCAGCAGCCACTACTGCCACTGACACTGCAAAGAAAAGCGAAAAGTCATTAAAAGCAACTCGAAATTTGGTGTGGTTTGGCCACTCTTCGCAAAATACAACCGTGATGCCCGCGAACCTTGCGCGCTTGATTCAAATTTTCGCAAAATTTACAGGGTTTTTGTTTTCAAATATTATTAATCGCACCTGATCTGATTTTACAAAAAAAAAACGTATCTGTCCTTTATGGTACATAATTTCAATCATTTTCAATTCGGATAAACGCAAATAAATTTAAGCCACCGTTCAAACAATAATTATGAGCACCTGATATATCTTATATCTCAATTCGCGGAATTCGCAGTACCGACGAATCGTGTCGGTGTCATATAACAATTATCCCTTGGGTAAACAACCGGCGAAATTCTGTGAAAAGTGCACAAAACAAGAGATTACACTTTTGCCAACGAAATTAAAAGGGCTTTTAAATGCAGCCCAGCAACACTGCAGATGTGCGATAATCCATTGTCTAAGATAACATTCTGGAAAAGACGAGGCGGATCAGCAGTAGGAATTGACTGTGATAAGGAATCGTAAGCATACAGATTGATCGAATGAATAACAATTTCTTCGTGAAAGTGTGTCAAAACCGATGGGCATCATAATTCATACAATATGTGATTTGCATTGAGCCTGGAGAAAAGCCGAGAGTTCGTTTTCGCCTGTGTTTATTGTTATTTTATGATTATGGTCGAGATAATCACGAACAATCTGCTTAGAGTCATTCGCAGGCACTTCGAAACTGGCCCAGCTGTTATCAGGAAAAATGGGTTCTGTTCTTTGTGGTATCAGTATAAAAGCAAAAGGTGCACTCAAACCCAGAAACAGTCGTCGTCGCGTCGTCTATCCGTATTGCGCCCAAGAAGGCCGACCAATTTTAAATCAAGGTGTTATCCCGAGTGTAATTAATATACGAGAATCAAATAGATATGGGTTTCGATACCTCTTTGGATATGGCAAAGCGTGAGTAAATCCAAACACAGTTTCACTTTTACGAATAACCGAATATAAAGAAACATATACATTATATGTTTGCTGTATTGATCGAAAGATACCATCTGAAGTGTTTCCGTGTACTCGTATTCAATCGTTGTGGCCGAACTAGGAATTGTTTTTCCCAGTCAACTATTAATAGGTTATTGATACGAGTTTGTCGGTTGAGAACCCGACGGAATTGAAGTCGGTAATCTCAGTGATGCAGTGATCGACTCGCTCTTATACCCGTAATACATGGTGCTTTTCCAGTCTGTTTTCCAGACCTACCCTATAATCCTCGTCGTTGCTTTTCTAGATGTCTGGTTGTATTTGCAAATCATATCGGGATCGCATATCAGACATTTTCTGTCACATATCATGCCGTATCTTATATGTACATATGTACATATATCTTTATACAAATCAACAGAAGATAATATCGTTTGGGACAATAAAAATATTTACATTATTCTTAAGGTCACCTCCCATCTGCAGGGTAAACAACTTTTCGGGGAATAAAAGTAAATCTCGAGATCTATTGAGAGCAATTAAGAATTATGACTTGAGTCACACTTTTCGGGGCGGCACCCTCCCTTGACTAATCCCCCCCTGTGGTGGGTCGGCAGCAACTTTTCCATTGAGTACGCGACGGGTTTTGTTTTGTTTTGTTTTTCCTCATTTGCATGCGGTAATGATAATGAAAATAATAAAAGACAAAGCATTCAGTCGGAGTCGTTAATTAATGGCATCAGCACGCACTATCAGAACATTGTTAAACGGTCATAAAACGTAAATTGAATAAAAAAGGTCCTAGAAATAATCATGCAATTGACAAACAAATCCCACAGTCAATTTATATAATGGGGCAATCGGCTGATTACTTTGCCAGACGACGATCCGCTCCAACATGGTCTACTTAGTGAACGGGAACGGGAACGGGGAGAGGACACCTCTGCTGCTCCGTGTGGTGCCAAACAATCTCAAGGCATTAGCCTGTAAAAAAATGATCATTGCTAATTAAAAATGTTCATGGTTTTAATCAATTATTTTCTTTTGTTCTACCGATAGCAAGTGGCTTTGGAGCCCGCCACTGGCAAGCGATCCTCCTGTTCGTCGGCATGATGATCAATTACTTTCAGCGCGTCGACATCTCGGCCGCCATCGTACCGATGACCCAATCCACTGCCGGGGCGCCCTCCTACAGCTGGGACGTGTCGGATAAGTCCCTGATACTGAGCAGCTTCTTCTGGGGCTATGTCGTCTCCCAGGTGCCATCAGGTCTGTTAGCCAAACGTTTCGGGGCCAAGATAGTTCTGGGCACAGCTACCGCCATCGGCGGAGTCTTGTCGTTCTTCCATCCCATGGCGGCGGCCAATGGCTGGGAGAGTGTCTGTGTATTGCGGGTCCTCACCGGTCTGGTTCAAGGCACTGTCTACCCCTGTGTTCACACCCTGCTGGCCAAATGGGTGCCTCGCACCGAGAGAGGCTTCCTCACCACCGGCATCTATTCGGGCGCCCAGTTCGGGACGGCTGTTATTCTGGTCACGAGTGGATTCATTTTCGAGTCGAGTCTGGGCTGGCCCGGCCTGTTCTACTTGTCTGGTGTCCTAAGCTTGTCCTGGGCGCTCCTATTCTTCTGGCAGGCTGCCAACGAGCCAGCTACAGCACGCAAAATCACGAAAACGGAACGAGAGTACATCGAGAGCCTCACAGGCAGCAATAGTAGCAGTCAGGTATGTACCACACACCCGTTGATTTTATTCCTGAGTAAGCCAGTAGTCTGATTTCGTTGCTCCCTCCACCCACTCCAGTCCATGCCAGTGCCCTGGATTTCGATCTTTAAATCGCCAGCCTTTTACGGTCTTTTGGCCGCTCATTGCGGCTTCACCTGGGGATTCTACACGCTGCTGACCGAAATGCCCACGTATATGAGCAAGGTTCTGCAGTTGGATGTCAAGTCGAATGCATTCCTCTCCTCCCTGCCGTACTTTGCCATGGGAGTGCTCTGCCTGGTGGTCAGTCCCATATCGGATCTCCTCATCAACCGAGGAACCATTTCGATTACAACTGCTCGCAAGCTCTTCAACTCGATAGGACAGTGGGGACCGATGGCCTGCCTGATTGGACTGGGCTACATGTCCGCCGACGAGAAGACCTGGGCCATTGTGCTGCTGACGCTTGCAGTTGGCATCAATGCGGGCTGCTCTTGTGGTTACCTCATTAACCACATTGATTTGTCGCCCAACTTTGCTGGTCCCATGATGGGCGTCACCAATGGAATTGCCGGTGTGACATCCATTGTGGCTCCATTGGTGGTGGGGGCCATTCTAACCGACGAGGAGGATCCGAGCCAATGGCGTTTGGTCTTCTTCATCACCGGAGCAGTTTACTTAGTATGCAACACCTTGTTTGTGATATTCGGCAAGGCCACTGTGCAGTCCTGGAACGAGCCAACGAATATGTCCAGCACGATAGCCCTGCGCAACAATATTGAAACCGATTCCAGAACCATTGCGCCCACGACAGACAAGGACAATCGCTTCTGATCTGCTATACCTCGAACCTCGTCCACAATCTCGTTTATACAACCATGGCTCTATGAGTTACGTTACCTATTATATACATTTGTTCATAGCTCCTCTGAATATATACCTCGGCGCCCGAGTGTCCCAAATCAGCGATACATATTTGAAATATGCTTAGGTATAATTAAATAAATTATTTTATGTTTTATTGTAAGCTTAATGGGCCGTCAATTTGTGATAAGCTTAATATAAGTTTATGATGTGTGGCACGTTTCATATGTATTAAGTCCGGGAATATGTTTAAATATTTGAATTGTCTTATCAACGTCTGCCTCTGCTTGCTCTGAGAGTACTAATAAATATTTACAATACTAAATTCTTTGTGCGTCTGACGAGAGTTAAAGGAACCTAGTTACATTTATGGATCGTTCGTTTGATTATCATTATCCACGGTTTTCTGCATCGTTCAGAACCGTCTCGATATTGGAATGGAATCGTACCGATTTCGTTGCATGTTACTTGACCTTTCGCTGCAGCTGCCGTTGCTCGTTCAGTCGCTGGTTGATGCGGCGCGATGATGATAGTGTGCGTAGCATTGTCCAAATGGCCATCGTCCAGGTGAGTATAATTGTGCCATACAGAACGGGAGCATAGGCATTCGTATTGCCAATGGGTATTTCGGCTCTCAGAGGCGCCCTCAGCTGATAGTCCACATGTATTTGCTTCCAGTTGCAACGCTCCAGATTATGGATGGTTGTCGGCTCCCTATCCGTGACGATGTTTTCGTCAAATCTGCTTTTGTGCGCATTCAGGCAGTACAGCTTATCGGGTCGAGCAACCAATTCATTGTCAACCAGCTCATTATCGGCGATCGGACAGTTCAGATAGAGTTCTGGCGTAGCTATAGCTACAATGCTAGTGGATCTGTAAGGTGTATGCGGTTAATATATACATAATCGCGTCTGGTTGCCAATAGTCAAGAACACTCAAACCTCTTATCGCTGGGTGAATGATAGCGAAAATGAATTGGAAGCGTTACAACTTCCATCAGTTTCGGCACGCCACGCAACAATACAGAGAACGGCTGGGCCCTCTCAGTGGCCTCTTCAATGTTCACAAAATTCGGATAGACGGCACTTAGCTAGAAAGTCAATGTAATAAGCCTATTTAAGTCCATTTGAATTAACTGCATACGAACATACTCTTTTCAGTCGCTGCAAATCATCTAGCTCGTCGGTGCTTATGTAAACGGCCGCTGGCAGCGGTTGCAGCAGCATATAGTCACAATCCTTGCCCGCCAGCGGGTAATCGAACTGCACTCTGTACGTTAGTGTTCTGTCTCATATATAGAATACAATTTATAATATTTATTGGATAGACAAAGGTGATTTCTTGTACCGACCTGTGCATGCCGGCCTTTTCCATTTCCACATGAACTACAGGCTGTTGCAGAAGATAGCTGCGTGCCGCACTTGCCAGTAGGGTAAGCACACATATTGCACTTGTGTAATTACGCTTTGAAATCATTTTTAGCTAATTAAACACAAAACTCTCCAACAAATTTGTAAATAAAAACATTCCTCCTAGGGTTTTCACTGTCTGTAATTTTATTCGGGGTTGCCATATCGGTGGAATTCCACACTTTGCTTTGAGCGCGGAATTCAAAAACTAATGTCTAATTAAAGATTATTTTAAATTCAGTTCTTTGTACAAAGCGGATCCTTCTCGCGCCAATTTATCGGCCATTTCGTTGCCTTTAATGCCCTTGTGGGCCTCCACATAGTTCTAACGGAAGCAGTAAATAGTAAACAAAAGAAAGATAAGTTGAAACTAAATACAAACCCATTTTACTTTGATGTCCCCTTTTTGGAGTAGTTCGTCCAGCTCCTTGAAATCGACTACATTCTTCACCGGCTGATTGTTTGCCAACATCCAGCCCTTTCTCTTCCAGCCTTGCACCCACAAGGTTATAGAGTTGATCAGGAACTGAGAGTCTGTGTAAATGCAAAGTTTTCCAATGCCCAAATCCAGCGCTGTCTTGATAGCATGAATAGCTGCCTGTATCTCACCCACATTATTTGTGACGCGTCCGCTCACTGGCTTGGCTGCATTTCTACACGTGCATTTAACAAACAATTAAAAAGCTATCCGAAAGTGGCTTGCACGCACTTCCTTACAGCAAGTGATTGTCGCCAAAATAGACTCCATAGCCGGCACATGCTCCTTTGCGACCATTTCCTATGCAAGAGCCATCTGTGTACACAATGACATAGCCGTCGGTGTCGATTTCAAACTCCAATTCGCCGATGTGCTTGATACCAGCTGCTTCCGCAACTCGGGACACATGCCGAGGTACTTTCTTTTGCCGATCGTCGCTGGCGTCCACTTTGCGTTTTTTTGTCGTCCCATACATCTAAAAAGAGAGTCCTGTACATTAAGGACATCATTACAAACCAGTTTTCTTGGTTACCAGACTACTACTGCTGGTTGGTTTCGGATCTCCCTCCACTTCGTTCATGGCTGCATTCTGGAAGGTATACAGAGAACATGAAGCCTCAATCGCAGCCGAACAATTATTTTTTCTTACCAGCACGTCCTCCACCAGGTCGTGATCTTCGTCTGGCCATGCTTCTGTATATTGAGGCTCCTCTTGCTTGACGGTGCCCCAGTTTGCTGGCGGAGGCTGCCTTTGTCCAAGCGGCACTGCTACTTCATGGGGTGCGTAGGAACTTTTAATGTTGATGAATTGCTCAGCCTCCTGGCGTGTGTTGAATTTCTTGTAGACTGCATTCTTGAAGCCCTTCACTTGTTGCTCACATTGGGCCCAAGTGTCGTAGATTCCCGCCTTTCGCCCACTCGCAACAGCATAATACGCCATTGTCCGCTGGATACGCAAAGAACGGAGTAAAAACATGTTAATTAGGGAGAAGAAAGTATCGATAGTTTTGTCAAGGCCTTGCCAGATCTGCCAACACAACATAAACAAACAGGCAGAGTGCCCAGGTGCCCTCAAGCATTGTGCAGACAGATTGGATTGAAAAAAATATTTCTTGATTGGAAATGTATCAGCCTCCGCCTGCAGCACCGCAGCAAGTGCCACTTCTACCGCCGCCCGCTGATGACCCACCGCCACCTGGGGTGAAGGATCTCAGCTCATCCTCCTACAACTACAGCCAGAATGCTACACCCCCGGTGAACGAGTATACTCAGGGGGGCTCCACACCTTATTATAGGTATCCGGACGCCTCTTTTAACGCTTCTGCAGCACCAACTTATGATGCCTACCATCAAGGAGCGTACGGGTATGAGGGTTATCAGTACCAAGTGCCATTATACGCCCAATACGACCAAGGCGCGTATTCATATGAAGGCTACAAATACCAGGATCGGTACTCATACACGCCAAACTTTCGCCCGGCTAACCCCAGACCCCATTCGTACAATGTGAATCCAGCCTACAGCAACCACTCGGGATACAACTACTCCAAGCGATATGATCCACGACATGCGTACTACCCGCAGAGGGAACCGCGCCCATCGCAGCATACCTATTACACACCAAGGGGGGCCTCTGGCGAGGAGTACGCCCCGCGAAGCTATCGAGAAAGATGTGAGCCTGCTGATGGGAAAGCGACGCAATCCAAGGCCAAGCCCAAAGTGGAAACGGAGCGAGATCGTTTGCTCCGCCAATGGTGCTCCAACTATTGCGAGAAGCCAGAGGATTACATTGAGAAAATGAACGCCCTCAACGAGACGGCAGCCACAGTCGAGTCTTGGGTACGATCCTCGCCCGCGGAGCCATATTACGAACGCACCAATAACGAGAACGAAGTGAGGAGCAAAAAGCGTTTGCAGAAGCTCTGCGATCTCTTTGAGGACGAGCTACTTAAGCGAGCAGATCGAGTGCGCAAGACATTGCCTGCCTATGCGCCGCCTCCGAGGAAGGCGCGACGTCGCATCTGCAAGCACAAACACAAGTCGGAGGCCTGCTCCTCGTCGTCCGATGACGACTCGGACGATGACGGCTTCAAGGTAGAGCAGGACTGCTGCATGGAGGAGCTGTCACGCAAGGTGCAGCATCCGCAGCGTGTACATGCCGATCTCTGGCACAACGATGCGGGCGAGATGAACGACGGTCCCCTATGCCGCTGCTCTGCAAAGTCGCGCCGCAGTGGCATCCGGCATGGCATCTATCCCGGAGAGACCGGCTACAAGTTGTGCGACAAGGCCACAAACAATGCCAACCGTCTATTCCATTATCGCATAACCATTTCGCCGCCCACAAACTTTCTGACCAAGACGCCAACTATTATCAAGCACGATGAGCACGAGTTTCTCTTCGAGGGATTCTCGCTACTGTCCCATGTGCGCCTCACCGATCTACCGGTCTGCAAGGTGATTCGCTTCAACATTGAGTACACCATTGAGTACGATGAGGAGAAGATGCCGGACAACTTCACCATTCACGAGTTGGACCTTTTCTGTAAGAATGCATGAGCCATATTTTTATAATCTTTATTGACTGTTCTCTCCCCCTTGCATCTCAGTCAAATACCTGTTCCACGAGCTGCTGGAGCTGGTTGACTTTAACCTGGAGCCCAATGCTGGAGCTGATGGTGTTGAGTCCTGCCCAGCGTTTCATTTCCTGCCCCGGTTCGTGCGTGACCTGCCCGACAATGGCAAAGAGGTTCTGGCGATGTGTGAGGTACTCAAGTATCTGCTGGACAACTCGGCCGAACTGGTGGAGCGGCAGCAGTTGCTGCACTTGAACCAGATCAGTCAGAACGAATGGCAGAACTATGTAGACTTTATAAAGGGCATGCTGGTGACCAAGCCGGGCCACAAGCCGTGCTCGTTGCGTGTGGACCAGTTGGACAGGAACAACTCGGACTTGCCCGAGTGCGTGCACCAGGAATCGGGTATCTCGCATCCGGCCATTGTCCACTTTGGCATACGTCCACCCCAGTTGAGCTATGCGGGCAATCCGGAGTACCAGAAGGCCTGGCGTGATTACGTCAAGTTCCGGCATTTAATGGCGAACATGTCAAAGCCCTCGTTCAAGGACAAACGCAAGCTGGAGGACAAGGAGCAGCGGCTGCAGGAGATGCGCACCCAGGGACGGATGAAGCGCAACATCACGGTGGCCATCAGCTCGGAGGGTTTCTATCGTACTGGCATCATGTGCGACATTGTGCAGCATGCCATGTTGATACCCGTGCTGACGTGTCATTTGCGCTTCCACAAGTCGCTGGACCTGCTCGAGGAGAGCATTGGCTACCAGTTCAAGAATCGCTATCTTCTGCAGCTGGCGCTGACGCATCCCTCGTACAAGGAGAACTACGGCACCAATCCGGACCATGCTCGCAACTCGCTCACCAACTGTGGCATCCGGCAGCCGGAGTACGGGGACCGCAAGATCCACTACATGAACACAAGGAAGCGTGGCATCAACACCCTGGTCAGCATTATGTCGCGCTTTGGCAAGGATCAGGAGACCGTTTCAAATATCACCCACAACGAACGCCTGGAGTTCCTGGGCGATGCTGTCGTCGAATTCCTCAGCTCGATTCATTTGTTCTTCATGTTCCCAGAGCTGGAGGAGGGCGGCCTGGCCACCTACCGGGCTGCCATTGTGCAGAATCAACATTTGGCTCTGCTGGCGAAGAAGCTGCAGCTCGAGGAGTTTATGCTGTATGCCCATGGTTCCGATTTGTGCCACGAACTAGAGCTGCGTCATGCCATGGCCAATTGCTTTGAGGCTCTGATGGGTGCCCTCTTGCTGGACGGCGGCATCAAGGTGGCTGACGAAGTCTTCACGGAGGCATTGTTCAGGAAGGAGGGCAAACTTTTAAACATTTGGAAGAACCTGCCGGAGCATCCGCTGCAGGAACAGGAACCTTTGGGCGATCGACGTTGCATTGACTCATATCGCGTGCTGAAGGATCTCACTAGGTTCGAGGACTCGATTGGGCTGAAGTTCAAGCACATCCGCCTTTTGGCCCGCGCCTTCACCGACCGCTCTATCGGCTTCACCCATCTGACGCTGGGCTCCAATCAGCGCTTAGAGTTCCTGGGCGACACTGTCCTGCAGTTGATCAGCTCGGAGTACCTCTATCGTCACTTCCCCGAGCATCACGAGGGTCATTTGTCGCTTCTACGCTCTTCCCTGGTGAATAATCGCACTCAGGCCGTGGTTTGCGATGACCTGGGCATGACCAAGTTTGCCGTCTACGCTAACCCCAAAGCGGACCTGAAGACCAAAGACCGCGCTGATCTGCTGGAGGCATTTCTGGGCTCGCTTTATGTCGACAAGGGTCTCCTGTTCTGCGAGCAGTTCTGCCATGTATGTCTGTTTCCGCGCCTCCAGTTGTTTATCATGAATCAGGACTGGAACGATCCAAAGTCCAAGCTGCAGCAATGTTGCCTCACACTCCGCACCATGGATGGCGGGGAGCCGGACATACCCTACTACAAGGTGGTCGAGGCCAGCGGTCCGACCAACACGCGTGTCTACAAGGTGGCCGTGTACTTCCGATCAAAGCGTTTGGCCACCTCTAGTGGCGCCTCCATTCAGCAGGCCGAGATGAACGCAGCAAAACAGGCATTGGAGAACTCGCGGGACCTCTTTCCGCAGTTGGATCACCAGAAGCGGGTGATTGCCAAAAGCATTAAGAAGCAGACGGGCAGCGAGGTGGACAACGATGCCGACAAGCAGCAGGACGAGGACAGGGCCAAGAAGCCCAAATACACGGCGCTCCTGCAGGACGAATCTCACTTGCCCAAGCAGTATCGCATGCACGAAAACATCTCCAGCGACGAGTTACCGGAGGATGATGAACTTGACAATGGCACTGCCAAGAGTCCGACTGGTAAGTACTCACAATCATTTCCGGTTGCTGCAACAGTTGGTAATCGCCTATTTAAAGCAGCCCATCGCTTGCCACAGAGTGGTGTCGACAGCGACAGCAGCAGCAGCAGTGCCAGCGACAGCGACGACTCCAAAATAACTCCCAAGCGGCGGCGGCGCATGCGAAAGAGCTTGTCAGCGTCATCATCCCTGTCCTCGCCATCGTCCTCATCGCCATTATCTTAGAAGGGAAGTCGACTGAATGTGTACTTAACTTCTTTCAAAGTCGCTTGCATTTCCAAAATGTACTTTAACTAAAATGTAGCTCTGCCAAAATAAAGTAAAATTAAACGAAGTCAAATTGAATTTTGGTAAATATTATAGCCAATTCAAACAAAACATGAATGCTCTTCGAATTACGAGCCCAACAATGTGAAATGATTTCTCATTTCATGGAAGTCTCAAGTCCAGTGCTATTTGAAGAGGGACAATCGTCGCCCCAGACCGGAGCGTCCAGCACCTCCAAGGGCGTTCGTTACATGGCTCATTTCGGGCAGGCCGGTGATGTCCCCGCGCGCGGCCAATGATGGTGGGGAGCTGAGCAGTCGTGTGGCCACGCGTTGAATATCAGCGGCGGACACTTTCTCTGTAAATGATATTAGTTACGAAGACAGTTTAACTTTCTCAGGGCACCGATCTTCTTACCGATCTCCTTAATGAAATGCTCTGGCCGCTTACGATGTCCCGTCACGAGCACCTGACGCCCAACGTCTTCGAACACAACAGGTCGTGATTCCAGGTTCATCAGTAGCATCGATTGCAGCTGTATTTTTGAGCGCATCAATTCCTCGCGGCCCGGTTCGGCTGCCATGCTCAACATTTCACGGATTATCACCTCGACCATGTCGTTCAAGTGCTGCGGCGGCGCACTGCCGTGTATGCAGAACAGGCCGGTGTCGGTATAGGCATGATTGTATGCCGTGGCACTGTACATCCAATGATAGCGATTTAGGACTTTTGTGTAGAGCCGCGAGTACATGCCCTTGCCAGGACCGCCGGCAGAGAAGGAGCCCCCGCCGCCCATCATGATGTTGAGTACGCATAAAGCTACAAAGTCCGGATCCTGGTGGGAGCATCCCTCAAAGCCAAGAACGACATGAGCCAGCTCTGGCAGACCAGCCGCCGCATAAATGGGAATTTCGCAATGCTCCTAGAAATCATATAAATAGTTTTTTGTTGGGTAATTATTTTATTTCAACTCTTACCTTCACAATTCCGCCAGTGTACTGGGCGATAGATGTGTCTACTTGCTTAGGTCCTACTTTGCTCTCTGGCTCGTTCTCCCAGATGGCCTCCTCTTCAACAAAATACTTCCTAACGTGCTCCACCAATTCGTCGTGATCCACCTGCAGCGATCCACGATCGTTATGTAACGATGAAAAACTAATGAGAAAATCAACTTACACCAACGCCTGCAATAACCATGCGGCTGGGAGAGTGATGATGCTTCAGGTAGTTCATTAGCACAGACCGATCTATGCTTTCCAGAGTCTCTGGCGGGCAGAGCTTGGGCAGGCCCAGAGTATTGTCCCTGTAGGCAGCCGCGTGTATCATGTCCATAAGTATCGGTTCCTGCTCGGGGCGCATGCCCAGCGTCTCCAGCTCAAAGTTTACGGCACGCGCTGCTTGATTCACCTCCTGCTCGCTTATCGTGGGCCGCAGCGTGACATCCGCCAAGAGACGCGTAACAGAGTCAATGGCCCTGCTGTCAATGCTGGCAGCATAGATGAGGGTATCGCGCGAGCTCTGACAGTCGCAGATGCCACCGTTCTTCTCCAGCTCTTTCAGTATGGCATCTCGGTTAGGAAAATTAACTGTGGACTTTGGAATATAACGAAAATTAAGGATTATCCAACATACATATGTTCATATTTCAAACCAGACTTACATTGAAGGCTAGTTTTTCGAGAAAATGCGATACACCGCCGGGGTAGGCCACCTCATAGCGTGGGCCCGAGTCTATAACCAAGCCGACAGTACAGAATTGTCCGTAGCGCGGCTCCGAGGCAATGCGCAATCCATTAACAAGGGTCGTCACCTTTGTGATGGCACTCTCCGCCAATGGCGCCGCGTATACAGCCTCCGGCATGTTGGGCAGTGGTTCTGTTAGTGGCGGCAGATGCGTAACGATTTCCCTCGACGGCGTATTAACCTTGTTGTGGCCATCGTTGTCTCGCACTCCGCCGGTGATTTTCCCTATGCCTGTACCACTGCCTATTTCATCGCTCCCAATTTGCGTTACCTTGGTGGCGAAACGACGTGGAAATCTGCGAAATAATCGTGAAATGATTATGATTACATTCACCGGGTCTGACATGCACACCCACACCCCCGCCCCCCCAGAACCACAACCAAAAACCATCCCACACGGTTCTTACGTGCGCCAGGAGTGCTTGAGCGTTTTCAGCATGCCGATGCCACGCGCGTTCATGTTGCTGCAGGTTTGGTGTTGTTGCCGATATTTACAAATTTGTTTGATTTATAGTTGAATTTGATTCAAAAACATATTCTATTTTTTCGGAACCGAAACAAAAAAAACTTCGATGGAAAAAGAAATGTAGTCAGTGTGACCATACCAAAATCAGGGCAATCCGGCGATTGACGAGATTTAACCCACTTAACACTCCTCTATTTAAATAGTTGTGAAACCGCGGAATATAATACTGTTTGTAAAGTCTCCTTGTTGCTCCATACTCCCCTTTACTTACAAAACCAAAATGACCGCCGACATCTTTCACCTGTAATGGGTAAAATATGTTGAGGTTACATAAATTTCCCATAATTTTCGACAAGTTTGGCTAGTTTTCAGAACTACATAGAAAGAGGTACGGTTGGTTTGGTAAATTTCATTTGTAATGCTGTAATGCTATGGTAAGAAAATTTGAATAATTGTTCTGAAAACATCGTAAATACCAATGTTTTACATGTGCTAGAGTTGCACAAACAAACAGCGCTGCCAACCCCGTGCGAAGTCCCGAGCGTTTTTCCGTTAAATTTATTTTTTTATTTCAAAAATTTTTTTAATTTTTTCTCTTAATATTCTAATCGAAATTGAATCGGCGCTTTCCATCGAAACGATACCCATAGGCTGCTGCATTTTTCGTGTCCACCAGCGCAGGATTGCGATGTTTAAAGAAGCTGCCATGGCCATGAGCGGGGCGAGAGGCGCTGTTCGGAACTCCTTCAACTTCCCGCGGATAGAAAGCCTCGAACATGCCCTCAGGTGGAAGGCAGCACTCTGCTATCTTAGGATCGTTGGGATCATAAGCTTTGGCATTCATGAGAGGCATTCGGGCCAACAAGAAAACGGCCAATATTTTGAATAGTTTCGTAATAACACTCATTATTATTTATCAATTACACACGCACGCGAGCTTTTTGTTGACTTTTACTTTTCGGCTACAAGACAAGGCAGAACCACCGAACTCGTTTAAGCCTGACCGCTGCCAGCTGTGGACCAAGTAAAAATGTTAGCCAACTCGAATTATTGCGTTGCGTTGCCTGTGTGTATTTTGTTATTGTTGGTACAGACAGCTGTTGAATGCTGTGTGATTTAACCGGGTTGGCATGGCTGCCCAAATAAGCTTTTTTTCCCCGTCTTTCAAACTTTGAATCCGGCTAATTCCATCCAGCCTCCTCCATAATATTGCTTCGTATTGTAAAGGCCGGTCACAGACACGACACAAAGTTCTCTAAGAAAATTGATAAAGAGAATTCCTTTTAATAAAAATAATAATAAGTAACCAACAATGAACGGTAAGTTTTCTGTTTCGTCCGGAGTCAGAAATATTCAAAAGTGTGAAGAATTATGCCGACGCAGCAAACGAATATATATTTCCAGGAAACGAGTATGATTATATGTACATGTATGTATGGATCAGTGCATATGTAAGCAAAATAAAGATTGGCAACAAGCGCTTTCAAGTAGAGATAAACCATTGATGGCAATTCCCAGAATTTTGTATGCATACACACATACATACTCGCTTGTACATTTGCATAGGGATATCCAATTTTGTTCTGATAATCGCTAATTCCAGTGCCCCTTAATAATGAACGCTACCCACCTATTCCCTTGCCGCCGCCTGAGAATCCGTCAACATCTCGGGCGTTTGAGGCTGCGGATAGGTTGGAGTCTGGAATAATCATAATACGAGCATCTACCCATGTTTATGAGGAAGTCTATGTGGAGGTGAAGAACGTCCTCTTCAATGACCAGACCATACGCAAAGGCTTCATTCGTAAGGTTTATTCCATTCTGCTGGTAAGTATTATCCAATGCCAAAAGTTATCCATAATGGGACTAACGTTAGTTTACAAATTGGCAGGTACAATTGCTTTTCACTTTTGCTATTATTGCACTTTTTTTGTATCACGAGCCCACAAAATTCTTTGTGCAGAAGAATCCCGTTGTGATCGTTGTGGCCGCAGTCGTTAATATCGTAGTTCTGATAATGATAGGCTGTATAGAATGCGTCCGACGCGCTCATCCCACTAACCTTGTTTTCCTTGGCATCTTCACCGTCACCATGTCCCTGATGCTGGGCAGTATTTCCAGCGTGATGGATGAATACTTGGTGCTTATCGCTATTGGAGTAACAGCGCTGCTGGTCACAGCCCTCTCCGTGTATGCCATTCAAACTAAAGTTGATTACACTGCCATAGGCGGAGTCCTGGTCACATTTGTGATGTTTTTTATCGTCGCTGGCGTGAGCGTTATGGTCGTGCCGAGCCTCAACGAAAACATAGTCGTTTCCTCCTTAATCGCCATATTTTTCTGCTTTTTCCTCATCTACGATACACAACAGATCGTCGGCGGCCATCACGAATACCAGATCAATCCGGAAGAATACGTATTTGCGGCTCTTACACTGTACGTCGATGTGATTCGCATTTTCCTTTATACGCTACGGATTCTTAGGATGCTTGGTGTAAGATGATAAACATTACCATTTGATGGTTCGCCAAAGCGAAAAGCAGTGCCATATACCGGAATAGACTCTGGAGAGCTACCAACTAATGTGCTTCTGCCCCTGGTAGCACTTACGATATGCAAAATGTTGTATCCAAAAATGAAATAAATTCTTGCGTTATTGGTAATTCAATATTTTATAAACTTAATTGTTTTTGGCTCATCCTGTCCTACGATAGTTACAATAAGTTTATTATTAAATATATATATATATATATACTGGATATCTGTGTGTACGTGTACGAGTACGTGTATAGTTATGGTTATTGGTATGGATGTAACTATAAAATACAATCACAAAATGTATGCCATTTGATATACTTATGTATTTACAGGGTATTTACGCGGTAGAAAATCACTAAACAGGGTATTTCAACGATCCGCGAAGCGATAAACGAGTAAGTTAAACAAGTATAGTAAGTAACTAGGGCTTGACTAAGGGGTTGGTTGGTTGTATCGATAAGCTACACGTATTAGTCTGCTGCTTTGATCTGGTCCTGATCTTGGTCTCCGTCATCTCATCATCTCAAGCGTTGGAGCTTCCATGTAAACGCCACTCCGGATCACGATGATCCCATCATCGGCAAGCTGAGAATAGCATGCGTGCTGGCTAAACTAGATTAAAGACTTTTATTCGGTTTCAAGTTGTTGCAAATTGGCATCAAGCTTGCTTTGATCTGCCGGCTCCTGAGTGTGTCGTGTGTGTCTGTGTGCGGATGCTCGTATAAAATGTTATATCAAATGCTCATTCCACTGATCCTGCCTGCGCTCAGTCCTCCGTGAATGGATGATCGGATGTCTCGCTGCTGTTGCGTCGTCGACTCTCCAGTATTCGGGTTGCCTGCTCCAGTGTCTCCTTGTAGAACATGTTCTTGGCATCGTCGCTGGGCAGCGAGTACTTTGAGTTGTCCCAGCGCCAAGTCAGACCCAGGACAATATTGAAGGCGGATGCATCGTAGCCATGGCAGCCAGAGTACCGATACAGCGGCTTCTTGTTGAATTTGCAGCCGTTCGATTGGGCACCTGCGGACAGATACCGGACACATACAAATTAGATAAACGATTAACTGAAAAAAGCTGTGCTTATCAACTATCAACGAATTATCATCTACCACAGCGCCAATTAGCCAAATATCAGATATCAAATATTATTCGTTCGTCGAATGTTAAAATGGACACGGCCATAATAGCGGAAAAATCAGCCATCCAGGAGACGGCTATCCAATGCGAGCTGCTTCTCCCACAAGGACACCGCAGGAGGACCTACGTATTCGACATAGCAGACATTTGCCTCAGACGCCGTCTAGTGCGCCGCTTCTATGGACTGCTAGTCGTAGGCCACACACTCAGCCGCATCCGAATAACTGCAACGTAACAACATTCCCATTCCCATTGCAGCTTCAGGTGGCCTGCACCCTGCCCTGTCTGAGGGTGATGTTGGACTACCCACCGCCCTATCCCGGGGCGATGGTTTCGTTTTTCTATCTGATGACCCTTTTCCTGTACACGTGCCTCTACGTGTGGCGCGATTGGCGCCGACCGGCACCCTACAACTACCTCGTCCTGCTCCTCTGCACGGCGATTAGTTCGCTGAACCGCAGCTTCTATCTGATATACATGGCCAAGTCGCATTGGGTGAGTGGCTACCGCTGTGCCAAGGCAGCGATTAAATGGTTTACTTTCAGATCTACGCCTACCCCATCATTCTGATGGCGGAGCTTTTGGCCCTGATGCTGTACTCGGCACAGGAGCGCTTCAGATTCACCCAGGCACGGGGCATTCTCATCATATTTCTTGTCTTTGGTATGTTTTCCCTGATGGCCTACAGGCTGAACCTGCTGTTTCAGATAGTCTACAGCATGGCTTGCACATTCGAGGCCTGGTATGTGGTCTACGATACCCACTGCATGCTCTGCGGACGACATGGCTACAATATTGGCGCTGGGGAATATGTCTATGCCGCCGGCAGCATTCACTTCGATCTGCCCAGGTGCATATGGAGGTTGCTGAAGATGATGATCCTGAGCAAGTTCGTCGAGGCTTTCCGCTGGATACAGGAGTGCTTCAAAACGGAGGTCTGCTAATCTGGCAGCTACCCCGAAAGCTTTCCCCGAAATAAATGTAATTTTTTAATTCAATTGCGGCTTTCAAAATTTCGGAATAAAGTGTAGCTGTGCCATTTGGGAAATGCCCGCCACTGATTAAATAAAAGCTGGAACAAATAATCTTGCAGCAAAAACAAATACTATAGAAATAATCTACAAAATAAGAGATTCAGGGTCAAACGGAATGGTAAAGCCGACCCGTGCTGCGATACAAATACCCAGAAATGGCATTATTATTCTCATACGCGAGTCATCAATGAGGAGGGAAATGGGCACATGATGGATCCCAAAACTCTTTCCAATACGGAGGAAAATTCGAAGTGTACAAAGATAACGAAGCTCCCGATGTATCGTGCATTCGCTCGCAGAAGTGCTTTTGCTTGGCTTCCGATCGGATTGATTTACAACTGATCAAACTGAACCCGAATCAAACGATCCCCAGTGCTCTGAACTGGTCTTCTTCGGGTGAATGCATATGCATTCACTTTGCGGGCTCCCTTGGTGAATGTGAATGTGTTTACTCGGTTATGGCATTATGTTTGTACATATTATATTGTCAATGGCATGTCCGGACGGCTGGCAATATGTTTGAATTGCCTGAATTAAGCAGCGGAATTATTCTAAGAAATGAAATACATGTCATCATTTGGCCATAAATCCCTAATCAGGTGGAAGTAATCACACAAATTAACCCCGATATGAGGGCCATCAAGCAAATGTCGTGCAAATGGCGGTCATTAGTCCGCCAGGGGGGCGGTGGACGGATGGATGGTATTGTAGTTTGGGGCGGGGTATGTGATATGAAGGTAATTTTGATTGATTCCCCCATTCGGCTGGGGCCAAGGATAGGGCAGTGAAGGCGGCAGTCCCTAATGACTGTCTTCCATATCGCTGCGCTGTCTATTCCACTCACCAATTGGATCGATGCACTCCTGGGTGAGGCAGCACTTGAGCCACGGCAGCAGGATCTTCTCGGTGACAAACAGATTGTCCACGAAGAAGACCACATCGAGATCGACCATCCGGAGGAATATGAAGTCCTCGGCATTCGACTCGAAGAAGTCGAACATCTTGGGATGGGTGAGCGAGGATACCGCCGTGGGCGTACTCCAGCCGAGGACACCGGCCACCATGCCGCGACTCTGCAGCTCCTGCAGCTCGTGGTAGCCGCCACGCATCCGCATGTAGTTCTCCACGAACAGCACCGACCGGGCCCGCAGCAGGGCGTCCTTTATCACAATGGGCCGATAGGCGTGCGTCCGCTGGTCGCCGACGAACGAGGGGAACTCGGACAGGTCGTAGGTGATGACGGCGCAACGACTAATGTTGCAGTAGGCGCTGAGGGCCTTCAGTTGCTCCTCCGACACGCCCAGGTCGTAGATGAGCAGGTGCTCGCCGGGCAGTTTGACGGCGATGTTCTGGGCCAGCAGTATGGCCGATGGTGCCTGACCCTCCTGCACGTACGTGACAATGGTGAAGTTGCTCTTGGTGCCATTGTACGGCGTGGTGATCCGCTTGCGCTGCCCCACCTCCTTCTCCTGCTCCCCAGCGTTGGCGCCCGCTTCCTGTGCTTGCTGGCGACGCAGATCGCCAAGCTCCAGCTCCGCCTTGGTAGCAGGTCCTGGGTCTGTCTGTGGCAGCTGCTGATGGTCCTGCTGCAGCTCCTTTTGCTGCTGCTGCTGCTGCTGCAGCTGCTGTTGCGAGCCATCCTTGGGTGTGGTGAAACCGAGCAGCACCAGATACTTGGCATCTATTTCGAGCTTCTTCCGCTCCAGCCCCACGCGCAGATTCTCCTGCAAGAAGAGCAGAGCAAATGAGATTATGTAAATGAGATTGCTTCGCACAAATTAAGTTTCAATCAAGGACAGAGCGCTGACCCAGATAGCGTCCGTATAGGACTCCTTTCAGGCTGCTACCCCACGGTGCAGGCCCCAGTGCAGTGCAATCAATGCCAGAAACAGAAACAGTGGCAGGAAGAGACGCAGAGCCAGAGGCAGTAGCAGCGGAATCCGCCTCGTCATGGGAGCAATGTAGAAAGGACACATTCGCCACTGCCGGTAACTTGTGTGGGAAATCTTTTTATTGGGCCCCTCAGAGCGGCCAACCCACAAACTCCCCAAAAAAACAAATAACTCAAACTCGGCCGCGTGTGCCGCACAATGGAAAATTTTTTGTGTTGATGTCAAATTCTTGTCTATTATGGCCACGGCTGAGCGTGCCACAATGCCCTTAAAAGCGATTCCCGTCGTCGCTGCTTTGCTGGTGTCAGGTGTTCGGTTTGTGGCCTAATAAAAGCCAGAAGAAATTCCACAGTCCGATAGTCGTACAACAAGATACCCCCGAAGACACGGAAATAAACTGCACACAAGGATATGCCAATTATCTGGTTTTATAGTAATTCTAATTGGATTCCTGTGTAACTTTAATGGGTGTAAATGTTTGACTGAAGAACTGCTTTTTCCTGTTTCCGAATGTAACATAGTAGATATGCCATATATACCCTTTTCCACCAGCAGTTCGACTTTATGTACATAGGCAGGGTATTTAATTAACCCGCGCCAAAAGCCAACTGACAAAGGGCCAGGCCAGGCCGGGCCGGGCCGGGCCAGGCTTGTCGTCGCCAGGCACAAATCGCATGACACCCTGTCGCCTGTCGCCCATGTCGCCAATGGCGGCCCGCGTGTCAAGGACCTTGATTGAACAGAGCAAAAGCCTACGCCTTTATTCAAAGCACCTGCCCTGCCCAAAATGATGGAAATAAAAGCCGGATAGAAAATGATCGTAAGCCTCCCCCCCCTCTTGGCTATTCCTTGGGGTTCTTCGACACATGTCCGCCCTTCCCCTCCTCCAACACTCCTTGCATAACTAGTTTATTGATTTTATAGGAACTGGCTAGAAACGGCCGCCCTGGCCGTTGTTATGGGATGTTCCCTGGCGGAATCGAATTTTATTTTTCATTTCATTTGCCACTGTTTGTGTCCATTTGCTGTGTGGCGCCGCAAGAAGGCGGCAATCGTGTGGAATCGATTTCAACAACATGGCAAAATTGTTTGGGGCAACAACCAAGTGAGCATTGGGGTAAACGTTCCCCCCACTCACTCAATCGAGAATATTGTTAGTCCGCACGGGAGAGTAATTTGTCGAACTACAGCTGCAAGCAGCTGCGGCCACAATGGAGGATCTGCCGGATGACGAACGCAAATACATCGAGGATGCTTTCGCTATTATGGACAGGGAGCAAGATGGCTCCGTCACCGCCAAAGAATTGGCACTCGTAATGCGTGCCCTGGGCCGCACACCCACCGACAACGAGCTGCAGTCAATGATCAATGAGGTGGATGCGGATGGCAACGGCTCCATCGAGCTGGAAGAGTTCTCCAGCATGATTCTACGCAAGATGCACGACACCAACCACGAGGACGAGCTGCGTGACGCCTTTCGCGTCTTCGACAAGGAGAACAATGGCTACATCACGTCGGCGGAGCTGAAGGTGGTCCTAACAGCCCTGGGCGAGAAGTTGCCCGACGACGAGATCGAGGAGATGATACGCGAGTATGACATTGACCAGGATGGCCATCTCGACTTTGAGGAGTTCGTCAACATGATGACGACCCGCTAGCGTCGTCCTTATGTGAGTGCTGGGTTGGGTGTACCTTCTCTCATCATCATCCTGTTCATATTCCCGCTTTGTGCTGTGCTTTGCAGGACGAGCCTCTATCGTTGACATAGCTGTCACCAAGTTTAGTTTAAGATTTACTCAGACCTACTTACACTTTGACAAACAAAAAGCAAACATAGTGAAAGACAAAAAAACACACACAAAGAATAAACCACACATTTTGGCAAGCCAGTAGACAGAACAACCAACCAATCTGCATCATGTCCTCAAACTTGACAGCAGATCAGATCGAAGAGATTCGCGAGGCCTTCCAGGTGTTTGATCGCGAGAACAAAGGATGCATCACCTGCAAGGAGCTGGGCACTGTGATGCGTTCGCTGGGCCAGAATCCCACCGAAGCGGAGCTCTACGACTTGATTGACGAGATCGATCTGGATGGGGATGGCACGATTGACTTCTCCGAGTTTCTGTATATGATGTCGCATCGAATGCAGGATCTCGGCAGCGAGGAGTCCCTGCTGCAGGGCTTCAAAATCTTCGATCGTGACGGCAACGGCTATATATCCACACTCGAACTGAAGACCACAATGATGATGCTGGGCGAGAAGGTGACGGACGAGGAGGTGCGCGAAATTATGGCCGAAATCGATCAAGATCGCGATGGCAGGATCAGCTACGCTGAGTTTCTCAGTGCCATGCGCAGCTAAGCAAGGAACATAACCCCATATACTCTACAAAATTCGAAGCAACAAATACAATCACATGAAGGAATTATCAACCCCATTCCGAGGTACTCTTTTTTTTTTGTAGTTTTTCTGGGGTCCACTTAAAGTTTGGAAGGCATTCTTGCTGGTCAGCGCCTGAGAGTCGGCCACACGCGGCACGTGAAGAAGGCTGGAGGACCCTTGCTTTGGGGCTGGGGGGCGCGTGACTCCGAAATGGTTGCATGTGCCTAATGGCCCTTTTTGGGGGAGTGCCCCTTGGACTAGGACTGGACCTAGGAGCAGCGTAAACAGCCAGAGCCAAGAACGAGCCACATTCTGATTACGAGGCAATTTAAATATTTGACCAAGCACCAGGCAGCCAGTCGGCTGGCTGTTTACCCCTTTGTCTGGCCCCAGTGTTGGGCATTAATGGGAGAGCATAGTTCAATACTCGAAGGTGATGTGTCACCGTCTGTAGTATGTACATAAGTATTCTCACATATTCCACAAGCTCAGTGGTCAGTGGTCAGGCCATTTCATGTGTGAATCATAAAGAAGTCTTGTTCGATGCTCAGTGCTCCCCTTAGCTCGGGTTTTTGGTAGACAGCAGGCCTTGGATCTATGTTTAAAAAGGCTCGAAACCGATTGTAGCAAACTATTCATTCATTCATTCATTCAGTAACACACAAAAGCTGAAACCGAGTAGACAAAAATAAATAATTTTCTTTTTGGGGAAATTCGCAGCAGCAAAAAAGGAATTATACATTTGCTAGATCTAAAATACATGAAGCTACAATAAGAATAATGGATGGCAATCTGACCCCCGAGCAAATCAAGGAGATTCGGGACGCCTTTTCCGTTTACGACAGAGACAACACTGGCTCGATCACCTGCCAGGAACTGGGCGTCGTGCTGCGCTCCCTGGGACAGACGCCCACCGAGGCCGAGCTGTACGACATGATCGAGGAGATCGATGCGGATAGCAGCGGTACAATTGAGTTTATCGAGTTCCTTCAGATGATGGCCAAGAACTATCAGGTGCTCAACAAGGACGAGTCTGTGAAGGCCGCCTTCGAGGTGTTCGATCGCGATGCCGATGGGTTTATCTCAGCGCAGGAGATGCGCATCGTTATAGCCAGTCTGGGGGAAAAGCTCAGCGATCAGGAGTTCGATGAGATGTTCCGCGAGGCCGATTTGGATAATGATGGGCAACTGAGCTACGACGAGTTCCTTCATGCCTATCGAACCTAGTCCCTGTTGGAATTAAATATTTTGTTTCACTTTATATTTGACTTTTGCTTCTGCCGCAGTTATGGGAAGGCTTGCGACAGGGACGCCAGCCTTGAAATGGAGCCCAAGGATGCCGGGGACATTGCTCATTTGCTTCCCATTCAATTATTAAAGACTATCGAGTGAATTCGCGACACAACTGTCAACTGTCAACTGGCTCCGACTCTGCCTTTCCCTCTCCTCTCTGGGAGAACTATTTCATTCTGCCACTAGAAGTGCAAGTAAATTAGTCGAATTACAGCAACAACTCTGCAATTTATTCATGTTAATCAAATGTCACGGGGTCAGACGGTCTCCATCATTGGTCAGGCCATGAGACCTACGCCCCACGCCCACCCCTTTCCAAATGCAATTTAAATAGATTATCTACCAGGCACCCCCCAGCCGTCTAATTGTGCTTCAGTGGGTGGACAACACAGCAGAGGACTGACATTGATCTGATGATGATGGCTGTCAGAGTGTTCTCGATAAGTCATCCAGAGGTCGGGTCGGTGCTATCCATGGATAGGGCAGGCGCCATACGTTCATATTTAAGTTACATTTTTGATTAGCTCAAAAGCTTTATAAATAGCTGGGGATATCAATATTTCATGCTGCCTCAAAATAAAATTCTCCGAGCCGTCATGCCGGGCTCTACAGTTATTAAAAGCTATTCCCTCGCCTGCTTCGGGGGCTAATATCTCCTTTCCAAGTGCTAGCAACTGTTTCAGTACTTTGGAGAGTCTTTTGGTAGCTTTTGCATTGAGTGGCGCGGTCTTTAAATGCGGTCAGCGCTTGGCGAAAGGCTTAAGGCCCCCGCTATCAGCTGCCAAGCACTCAGTCAGCACTCGAAAAGGGGATATACATACAACATACATACATATGTGCATACCATCGAGTTGGTAAAACTCTTGCTATGATACTAGTTATCATATGCAGTGCAGTGTATCTATCCGATAGTCGTAAACTGAAATAAACCTTATATGCACATACGGGCGGCAGAACAGCTGGGCGTATTCCCACTCAACGAGCACTTAACAATATGAAAATTGTAGAATTAATGCTAAGGTACAATTCATAGCTGTAGAGCGCTCAGCAATAAAAACAAGGCAAAAGCCATGGCAGCTTGGAAGCCGAAGCCTTGGATACCCTTGCAAGCACCAAGAATTCTTGCACGCTGCAGCAACTTCTGTAACCGTTGATCTCAACAAACTCTTTACCAATCGATCTGATCGCAATACCCTACTCGAGCTTGTCGAGGGAGGGCTTGATGGTGCACAAGAGAGGCACTAGAAACTGAACACTGACACCACCCGCCGTTCTGCCCTTGCGAAATTGATGGAAGCCGTCGTCAGGCGTCAGATGTGTCATGTATTGCAGCTTACATCGCATTATAATGAACATTGAATTGAACGCATAGCTGTAAGTAGCGTTATAAACTGTCTGTACTTGTGCCAAACCAGTTTAGTGGATTGCCACTCGTGGAATACAATCAGCTTGTTGCTACGAGTCGCTTTTATTGTTCCTATTGATTGCGGCTGCGAGAACGGGTTTAAGTAGCGGCTGCAAAACCAATCCAAATTACAAAATCAGTCGGCTATAATTTGTTCAGACTGCACTGCAGTTGTAGGGAATTCGCGTACATTTTCCGCAAGAGCGAGGAACTGCGCCTTGCCATAGATAGTTGGATGATCCATGGCATGTGAGTGCGCCACAGAAAATCCATTTATGCTTTCGCTATCTTTATTTGCACTGATACCGGCATATCCAAATCGCACAGAAAAAACGTTCTTGTTTTCCGGGCAAGGCCGGGACGGGCCGGGCCGGGTCCAGAGATAACAGAAAATGTTGTAAACTTTCTGCCAAAAAGACTCTTTTTTTTACGACCCAATTATATTTTATATTTCATGCGCGAACGTGTCGAGCAAAGAACCGAAATACGGCCGCACAAATCGGCGCTTTGAAACACCATAATTCAGCCGTGCAATCTGCTGTGTAATGATGTGGAGACCTGCCCGATATCGGATCTCAGGATGACTTACTCGCCCCTTAAATTCGCTGCCATTGGTGGCCTCCAGAGTGTCTAGCCTGGCTGTGGCAGCCGTGGCCGGAATTTAATTAATGTAAACACACAAATTGGGTAAACAACGTGCCGTGCGGTTGCCTGAATTTGTGCTCCAAAATGAGTTCCATATGTGGGTCGGTAGGCAAACAAAAAATGGCCGGTCAGAGCCCACACACTGGAGATAACTTCCAGCGGTAGCTGACCTCACACAATGACACACAACAGTCCAGTCTGTGGGATACTACCACATACATCATGATGATGACTTTTGGGTTGTTTGCTCACTTGGCAGACAGCCTGGCAGCCGGGCAGCGTGGCGTGTCTTGGAGTGACTCTCTGTGAGTGCCGCCCACCCAATAGGACGTGCTTCAATTTGGCTAAAAGCATAAACTGAGCGGAAAATAAGCTTAGTGTAGGCGACAACGTGGCATGTGTGAGCACAGTTCAAGGGCATGTCTGTTGCCAAAATGTTGGCAAACATCTAACGTTTCCCTGCCAAAAGTGATGATTGCCAGCCAATCTCAGCCAAGTATCCCTACCAGAATTATCTTTAATATTTCTCTATCAACATTAAAGTATCTGCACTGTATGCAAAGTTGAAGTACGTTCCATGTTCCATCTGATACGATGAGCAGGTGTGAATCATCAAAAGGTCGCGGGGGTAAAATATCAATTTGATTTGTCGTGTGACACGTTCAGAACTTCAGGCATGCCAACTCAGAGACACATATTTGTTTCTTGAGTTACATTTTGGGGAGCAAAAACTAAACCTCATTTGGGGGAAACCCAAACCGTCATTTATTAAGACAAATTATGGACGCAAATTTCATTGGTAGCGAGCCCCTTGGGGGGGTGGGGACTTGCGCTTTTGCTTATCGACGACAGTAAAGCCGTCAGATATAGATATATAATTGTTATTTAATACTCTTATCGGGGCCATTGGTGCGAGTGTTGGGGCTAGTGTGGTGCCGTGCTTCAATTGCTATCTGTTCAGCTGACTTAAGAGCCCCAATGCCGCCATGGTGGTTCCCTGACTCACCTGAAACTCTTTCAACTGCTGGTGCGTCTGGACGACAATGTTCTTGAATGAATCGTTCGGCTCGCCGGCTGGCCCAACGGCGATGAACACAATCGTTGCGAATATCACCCCGATTAGTATCAGGATCAAGTGTTTTGTGCGCATGGCCGCTAAAATTGACTTTGATTTCGTGTTGTAGCCAATTTTGCGGGCAAAAATGCGCTTCAAAGTAAGTGAGGCCTCCAGTATGATGGTTTTTCCTATGGCCGTTGTCCTATTTGAGTATTGTCACGGCAATCCTGTTCAATTTCTCCCTCTAGGTGTCTTTTTGCATGGCGAATTATCCAATTATTTGAGCATATATTTGCCTAATTGGTTTTCTTCATTATACATAATCGTCGCTGAAGCAGCTTCTTTTATTCTCTTGTAGTGGGTGTTGTCTGTAGTGTCTGTAGTTTATTTGCGGGCCTGTTAATAAAAAACGAAAGCAAAGAACAAATATTATACTCATTTCCAAGCAGATTTGTTTCCGCGAATAGCTTTAGCCCAGAGACTTTTGGATTGCAGATTGTGCCATAAATTGTACACAGAATGCGAATAAATTTAAATTTTGTTCATGTGTTTTTCTGAAAAAATCAATTTTTATTTCATCGTTTTTTTTTTTGGGGAAATATTTGCGCTATAGTCGACCATAGAGTGCCCACTACATGAAATCATTTATGTAAACTAATCAGAAACAGAATTACTAGTACATCGTTTTGTAGCTTGCAATATGAATATTTACGCATATCTGTACACACACTTATCTATCAGATGAGATGCCTCGATCGATTCGGATGTTGATGTTGGTCAGGAATATCTGTAGCGTAATGATTCTGTTTCTGGCTACCAATAAAACGCCACACTGATCTAATCTATTGCACTGCATCTGTTAACGCCCTGAATCGCATTCGTACATACATATGTATGTACATATGATGCGTGGCGGCCGCCCTGGTGGGCGTCCATGGCGGCGAGCCAAAGACAAAGCAATATGTGCACAAGGTGAGGGCAATGGCTCAATGAGCAGAAGATGATTGAGGCGATGACAATGATGGGCATTGACTGGCGCTCAACTTACAATGCGAGTGGCGCTCAACAAGGGGCTCCGGCTATTTTAAGTTTCTGCTTGATGTGCCGCTGTCGTTGTCTGTCGCGCTTCTGCTGCTGCTGCTGTTGTGAGTGAAGGAGGTTTAGCACTGATTGCGGCAGGTAGCACATTTTGCCGGCGCAGCTTCCATTAAATGGGCAGACACTCTGATAAGCGAATGCCACACCTACGCACACAAAAAGGCAGAGACTTGGTGTTGCTATTGTCTTTACATAATTTTATTGTGTGTTCACCGACATTCACTTTCGTTCCGCGTTTGAAATTGTGAAGTATGAATTATTCGAAGCACGTTGAAAGGCTAAATAACAAAACACTTGAATCCGATTCAATACGACGCGACGCGATGCGATTGGGCTGCAGCTCAGCTCTGCTGCTGTAGTTGTCGTTATCAACAATTATACATATATGAATGCATCAAAATGCACAGGGCAGGGCGTGTGTGTGCGCATCTGTGGCAGTAGTGCAGCCAGTGAAGGGAAATCAATCAACACGCTGAAGTTAAAACTGCACAGCCCGTCGTATCGTTGAACATTTTCCGGCTCGGCTCGGTCGTTTGTGAAATTACTTTTTTTCCGCGAAAGCACACAGCGGACGCGGTGAACAGCTGGAGTAGGGATGTAAGTATATTGATACATCAGCATATCGATATCTATTTTTGCAAAACAGTACCGATATTTCTGTGCGATATTTAGATCTTCCTCTTCCGCTTTTTGTAAATGATTGCTGCGAAACTTTTTAAAATGTTGCTGTCAAAATCGACGACAGTGGCGTTCTGTGTCCATCATTGCCCTTGATAGAGCCCGTTTTGATAGACTTCCCTTGGCAAAAGGACCGATATATTTAAAAAAAAAAAAATGGACGCCTAAAATAGTTTACTATGAAATGTTACTTTATTTCTTGACTTTCGTCATTTTATTTTGTTTTTCTTTAGCCCATTATGTGCTTTACATGTTTGTGATTTGTATTTTGTTTTTTTTTTTTTGTATTTCGTTTACGTTTCTTTATATGCGTTTATAAGTCGAATACTCAATTTCCATTTACTAATGATATGCGCACAAAACTAATTTTCCACTCCGCGCCATTAACAGAAAATAGAAAACCGAAAACGTATAAGAATACAACTCAAAAGATAGATTTGTTTGCTACAACATTTTTATTTAAGTAAATTATAATGATGAAAAGAAGGCAATTCATTGGAATTCTAAATGCTATTCAGCACTCATGCCCGCATTAAACATAATTTATAATAAAGATCAATTCGTCTTCCCCAATTTCTCTTCTTATCTTCCAAACCTTTTCGCTTGGTTTTCGTCTCATTCTTGTGCTTAATATAACGCTAATATAAGATTTATATTTTATATAATGCATCTTTTTACTTTGTATGGAATAACACTTAATTATACATTCACTTTATATAGTTTGATTTCAGTTGTAATCATAACGAAACAGAAGAATGTCTGTGCGGGCAGCTGTTTTCAACAAAAATTGAATCGTTAAGTCACAATTAAATTTAAAAAAATGACTGATAAATGCAATTTGTAATTGTCTGAAGGGGATTTCGTAGTAGTAGTTCTTTCTTTCCTATGATTTGTGTGTGTTTAAGTGTGTGCCTTGTGGTTCATTTGTTGCCTCTGCTGTAGTATATAGTATCAAACCACTAAATACTTGCCATATAAATGTTTTCGTTTAAATATTTATTTATATATCGATTTATATATATTTATATATTTTACGCTAGATATTAACTATGCAAGGTCTGCATATATGCATGTTGCGCTTGTTTTATCGTTCCGTCTAGATATATCCATTATTTCGTTTTTGTTAACAACATTCATAGAAAGGGGAAAGTACAAAAGTATACATATCTCATCCAAAAGTTTTAGTTTTTCTTATTCCCCGCCACACAAAGGGGTACGATCCTTCTTCATACGCAGATTTGTATAAAAAAAAAACAATGGAAATTGTGTAAAACAATTTAAACTTAAAGTACATAAAACACATCAAAGGGACACAACACGTCACAAGTTCTACCCAAAAATTCAGCTACACTACGATTTGTTGTTTGATTGGAGTGTTTGTTAATAGTGTTGAATCATAAGGAAACTGCTAATTATATTTATTCGCTCCGCTCATTCACTGTCAATGTTGAGGCCCACACGCTTCTCCTCCTCGAGCATGGCGTCCAGCTCGTCCGTGAGATTGGCCAGCATGTTGCCAATATCGTTCAGAACATTCACCGACACCTTCGGCGGCACACTCGTCACTGGGGCAGCTGTCTCGGGTGATGCCATTGCATCGCCGCCGCACGCTGGCATTGACGCTGACGACCCCCCTCCTACGCCTGCGTCCAGGGTGGGGGAGCGCAGATGCAGGGCACTGCCTCCGCTGGCCGTGCTGCCCATGCTCTCGCTCCGCGCCAGAGTAGCGTCGTGTAGCGAACTCGAAGATTTGAGCGAGTGGAACGAGTGCGCAATGTTGGCAATAGTGTTGGTTGAGGAGGAGCTCGAACTGGAGCTGGAGGAGTGCAGGTGGGGTGGATGGCTGCCGGGAAGGGTTGTGGCGCCTGCACTGGCCTGTCCCAACTCCTGCCGGTTCAACAGCCGCTGCTTGATCGTGCCCGTGTTCTCATTGGCAAACGGTATCGTGTCAATCGAATCGATACTGGAAGTGGACTTATTGTCGTGGTATTTCTCGCAGTGTATCTCCGCCGTGGTCTGCTGTATGGTGGCATAGTTCGCATAGATCGGCTGTTGGCTGCCCGCTGCCGCGGCTGCTGCGGCCGCTGCCTGCTGTTGCTGCCAGTAGAACATTTGTTGCGCCTGCTGTTGCTGCTGCTGCTGTTGGGAGCCCACTGCCTGTTGCTGGGGCTGTTGGGCTGAGCCGGCTGCACCTCCCTCTCCGCTCAGCGTGCGGGAGTTGCGTATGCTGCAGTGCCGCCGGGGCGGCTCTGGTGCAATCTTCTTTCCACTCAACGGGCTGCCACTTAGATAGTTCTGCAAGAAACGACATGTAACAATCATATGGTGGGGATGTTGCAATGCCCACTTACCGCTCCTCCTTCGCCACCGCTGGCTGCCCCGTACTCGGCTGCCGCCGCCGCATTCATATAGTGATGATGCTCCAAGGGTGGCATCGTGTTCAGCACGGCTCTCTGCAGGATTCCACGCTGCTGCCGCGGCAATGTGCCACCGCCCTCCTCGTACAGCAGCTCCCGTGTGGCATCATTGGTGGGTGTAATGTCGCCGTCGTCGTAGGAGCGCCGCCAGGCCATGGCTGCCGCATTACTCCCCAGTAAACGGGCTGCCGCCGCCTGCTGCTGTTGCAATAGTTGCTGGTGGTGGTGCTGCTGCTGGAGCGTGGCTGCAGCGGCCATGGCTGCGGCAGCCGCTGCCGTTGTGGGTGGCCCAAAGTGGCCGTAGTCCGTGGTCGTGTAATGGCTAAAGGTCAAATGGCTGCGGGTGCTGTTGTCGTGTATGTCCTCCAGCGATTCCAGGCTCTTGCCACGTGGCTGACGTACCTGCAGAAGGACACAAGGAGATGAAGGGGAATTAGTTTCACGTTGCACTCGAAAGGTCAAGGCCAAGCGTTTGTCAAAAGAAACCCTAGTCGGTCCCACCTTAATGAGCACCACATCGTTGCCCGAGCAACACTCGTGATTGCTGCCCGTGCAGTAGTAGGCGTCTCCGTTGTTGCTGCTGCTGCTGCAGCTGCTGCTGCTACTGCTGATCCCCTGCCCCATGCACAGGCTGCCCGCGGGGGCAGTGGCATTCAGCACATTGCTGGTGGCATAGATTTTCGTGTCGTCCCAGGAGACGCGAGTGGTTGGCACATAAGATGGCGTACTTGGTATGGGCACATTAAATTGCCATGGCTTTCGCTGGTACTCCTGATCGTCGGATACCCAGGGCAAAATCATACGAAAAGGAAAATCAAATTAGGCAAAATTATAAATGAATAATTAAATTAAGCAATAATCAAATTAAATACTGAAAAGGACGTGACAGCTCTGCCTTTAAGGTGGAACCCCCCTCTCCCTTCCATTCACTCTTTACGCGTCTCACCTGCTGTTGGTATGCATTGGCACCGCCTGGATTCCATTTGCCGCTAATGATGTCCTTGACCCGCTTGATGGCCAGCAGGATCTTCTTCTGGTGGCCCAGCTTGACGATGCCAATATCCTCGAGATCCTCCCAAGTCACTTGGGTCACATCGCGCACCGTCTTGTAGTTCTGCTCCAACAGGGGCTGTATGTACTCCTCCAGCCGCAACAGCTGCAGCCATTCCTCAATAGAACCCTGAAAGGGGGGATAGGAGGAGATGGGTGGATCATAATCATTATGGTTTATGAATTTTCCAAATCAAACGCGCCTCTGTCAGAGCTAATCACATTTGATTCATGTCAGGAAAGGGAACACAGATCAGCCCGGCTACAAATTGTCCATGAACTAGTTCAGACCCCACTGATACGATGCGGGGATTGGATGGGTTATGTGTTTTGCTGCTGTCTCCCATGATGTGTTCCCCATCGCGTTCGTCGTCGTCGTCGGCGTCGTCGTTGCCGTTCCAGCTCTAATCAGTTGTAATTGATAAGATATGACATAAATCGAGTCAAAGCACAAGCATAAAAAAATGAATTAAAGCCAAAACTCGTTGCTGTCGTCATTAAACGGTAGCCAGGCGAGTAGGAGAGCCCAGCTCCAATGGACGAGACGGGTCGCGACTCGTAGCCACACGCACACACATGCCCCAAGAAACAGAAATGCAGCAGTCGAAAATCATCAGCATTGAGGCGTGGAAAGCTATGATATTTTTGTTGCTTTATATGACGATATACGATATGTACACGAACGTTATGATGTGTTAATAACTTTTTCAAGCTCTCTGCTCTTTTGGTCTTTCGGCTAAATTGCTGTTGATTTCGATTTAATTAAATGTCGTCTTGTTTCTCTGTGATGCTGCTGCTGCTGCTGCTCTCGTATGGTGTGATTTTGTGCTGACTCGGTGGGGTCTAGGGTAGGGTTCTGGGGAAGTTTCCATTGAAAGAATTTTGCGAGTCGCCGTTTGGTTGTGGAAATTTTAAGAGACAAATTTTTGGAAACAGTTTTGGAAATATAAAAGAAACCTAAACCGTTTTATGGGACGATATAGCAATTTTAATTGAGTTGTGCACTAAACTGTACTGCTCTCTGTAGCCCTAAAGAAACCATAGAAAACCCTGGGCATAGTAAAGCAACATATCAATGCTTGTATGTATTGTATGTATCAACCAAAACATCACCAGAAATATGCATGTGTGCATGTTTATTCATATGCTAATCGAAATCCCCTATCCCCATTCCAATTGAGTGAAGATCTCCCAACAAATATTTTCATAAGACTTTAACAAAATATTTATCTAAATTACAATTTTGGTTTTTGGGATTTTTTTCGGTTGGTTCGGTGGTGGCGGGGCTTCTTCGAAATCCATTAGCAGGTAGCATATGGTATGACACTAAACAGACACACACAGAGACCCGCAGCACAGCACAGCAACACCGGAGCGTCACCAGCGTTAATACCAGAAAGCAGCAACACCAACAACAACAACAGCCGACCGACTGTCGGCCATCATTAGCGCAGGCGAAAAACAGGTTTTCCAACAACAACAACAAACTGTACGTACCGGAGCGAAAAAAAAAAGAAGCAAAGTTAAGGCAAAGAGTACGTCAGACCGAAAACTAAATACCATTTTGAGTGTCTAATAACGGACCCCAGACCCCAAAGAGAAACGAGAGAGCCCCTCTATGACCCTCAAGGTCGTTCGTTGATTGCGGTTTCTGTTTTTTCTGAACAAAACGGAGATTGGGCGACCGTTTAATAACCTTGTTCCTTCCCGCTGCTATGTATATCTCTCAGGTATTCCGTTTTATTTCCTTTTTCGCCAACAGATAAATATAAGTGTGTGTGTGAAAAGAAAGCGAAGAAGCTGGTAGAATGGTGGCTAATGAGGGGCAGTCACAAATCGAGGGTAAGTAGTGACTTTTTGCAAAAAAAAAAAATACAAAAATGTGACGACTTTCATTTCCATTGCGCCGTCGTTATAGGATGATGATGTAAGTACAGGCACAGGTACAGGTACTCGCACCTCACTCCCCAACCAACCACACCCCAAAGACAAAGAGAGTCGAGCACCGAGCACCGAGCACCGGAGCACCGAGCTTCGAGATCAGCAAATAACGAATATCGGAATGGGGCGATAAAGTATCTACAACAACGTCAACAGGGGACGCAGACACAGACTCAGACGACGACGCCAGTTGGTAACTCGACCAGAAACTTGGCAAACTTGCGAAAACAGTCACGGCGCGTTATATAAACAGCCGTGCCAGAGAGCCACAGCGAGAAAAAAAAAAACAAAACAGAAAAAACAGCGCAAAATTCTACATGGATAGTAAAATATTATGGCATGGAGCATTTTTCACCTGAAATACAAAAAACGGTCATAAAAGAAACACAGAGAACACAGCGAGTTAACAAAACAAAAGCTGAGGTCATTTCGATTTGAAAATTGCATCATGTGGCGGGTGTTAGGCCGGCCTCAAAATGTAGCATATCATTTTCCCCCGAAGATTGGAGGCACTGCTGCGACAATGAAAAACCATGCTGGAGGTTATTGTATAGCAGAAACGAGTAATTAGTTGGAAGCGAATGGAATGCGGCTCAAGTTTGAGCTCGATAAAGGATCGATAAATGCGATAAATGGTAATTGTAACAGTTTTTCGGTTGCAGGTGGGCTGCTGCAAGTGGGCAGGGGCAGCATTGCATGCAATCTGATGAAATCTGTGAATCAGTCGAGGCTGCACACCCAACGCAACCAACTATATGCAGTTGCAGTGGCAGTGGTTGAAGTTGAAGATTATGGCCGATGGGTGTTAATCACGCTTGGAATGCATCGTGTGAATGTGGAACTCAGGCAAACTCACGTGGATGCCATGTGGAGTGCATTGTTAATGAATGGCAACCTTCTTCAGAGAGACTCAACATTGACTTGGATCTGTTTGAATAGCTGTTTCGGATCTAGTATTGAGGAGCGCTGTTAACACGGTTATATTTTGTGCATTTAGGGTTTGCAAATAGACTTGATACCCGTGCTATGTGGAATGCATACTGATAAGACTCCATGGCTTGCCCTTACTCAAGTCACGTACGAACTTTTTTATTAGTACATCTATTATTGTGTTAAAGTGAGTGGTGTGGTTGTTATTTTGCTGTGGAACTACAGGTATCGCATAGGAAAAAAATGGGATTCCAAAGTTCTAACATGCAAATTGGACCAGATACATCATGCCAATTTTATCTGGACACTCTGGTGCACTTGAAAGTGTGTTAACCCCCTGGCATTGGCATTCAGATTGTATTATTTCTACATACATTTAGCTCAGATTCAACTCTGAATGGAAATGGGCTTTGTGGGCAATTATTGTAGCCGCTCGAATGGAACCTTGATCTGTCAGATCTATGGGCTAATGATCAGCTTCGATCCGTCGAACAATTATCCACAACCTGCTGCGGCTTCAAGTTCACCTTAATGTCAACCCGGTATATGGGCGCCAGATTCCACAATGAAATCCACACGAGCGGATTAGACAATTTGTATATTTATCTACTTCGCTCGCCGTGTTTTTAATGAATTGTTGATGTGAATTAATGTGCGCATAATAAATGAAATTCTTTCATTAACAATAAAACTACAAAAAAAAAAAACGCTGACGGTGCTTTTTCATCTCTTTTTCGCTCTCCGTCTCTACCTCACTTTATCGCAGAGGTGAGGTGTGTGGACCGCATGTGGGAAACAAGTTTCTTTCGCTTTTTGCAAATGCTTTTTTAATGAAATATTTCAGATAAGCCGGCAACTAAACAAGCAATCAGCGGAAGGGGAGCCCGTCTGGAGCGGAGTGGCGGGCACGCCAGATTATGGCAGGGCAGGGCGTAGCTATCCACAATTAGTGCCAATAGTGGCAAAAATTACCATATGACTAAGACAGTGGCTCCACTCTAGGTGACTGGTATAGACCTTTACCAGAACGTTTTATATTCAGATATTGCTGATGTTGATAAGTGGTCAGTTCCCTCTGTCTTCTATGGAAATGGTTAAAGCACGTATCCACATAATCTTCCATCCATATTTCCCGTGCCTATCGCCATGATTCAACCCCACCCATTACTTTCAGAGTATCTCTCTACTCTCTCCAGGCATCACGAGTCCAGGGACTGGTTCCAACGATTAGATAGGCGTATTTTATGTATTTCCCTCCTACTCACCGGCACAAAGTGGGGCAGATTGTCGAGCACTTGCAGCTTGTCGATGCGCTGCTTGATGCGTTCGCGATGGTGCGGATTCTTGATACCGATGGCGGTGAGATCCTCCGGGGTCATGCGGGCGATCGTGGGCAAGTCGTAGCCGGCGGCAATGAACAGCTGGGCGTACTCCTCGTGCTTCATCTCCATCAGCCAGTCGATGATCAGCTCATCGTTGCGCTGCCGGTCCACGCTGCCGATGGAGCAGGAGCTGACGGAGCTGCAACGGGGTGAGGAGAGTGGGGCCCGGATGGAGGCGCCCGACGAGGAGACCCCCGTCAGGTAGGAAGAGGCACGACCGGAGTCCAGGCTGGCGGTGCTGTGCCGCGAACCGGAGCCCGCCGAGCCCGACGAGGAGCCGGGCGAGTCGCGTCCCGGAGACTGGGTCAGATCGATGCCCTGATCCTCCTGCAGAGCTAGCTGCTGGTGGTAGTAGACCGCCGCCTTGTGGGTCAGCGGTTCTCGCAACGTGGCACAAAAAACGGGCGGCGGGCATGGCACAATGCTGGGCAGCGGGGCGGAGGTTTTTCCGGCGGCCGGTGGAGCCGGAGTCACGGCCGCTGTGGGCGCACCACCCGCCTCATCCTTCATACGCAGGGCCACGCTCGTCTCGCGCGGCAGATTGAAGCCGCCCTCTTCCAGCGAGGGCGACGAGACAATGCTGCTGCCACTCATGCTGATCCCATCGTCCGTCTGCTGCTGCTGTTGGTGGTGGTGGCGTAGTGGTCCGCTTAGCCGGTACAGCGGTATAAGCGGCTGGTGGTGACCTCCAGTGGGCGATGAAGGCAACTGCTGGAGTGGGTGGTAGTGCTGGTGATGCTGCTGCTGCAGCGGATCTCCAGGAATCGTTGGCGGTTGAACCTTTTTAGCTTGTGCCGTGGACGCATGCGGCTTGAGGGAACGATGCATGATGGGCCTCTACTGGCCCCCGGGGCCGTACTTTGTCCGACTCCTGTGGAAAAAGCGAGAGAGAGGGAGACTGGAGTTAGAAAATGTGTCCGCCAGATGTGTGTGCCAGAAATGAGGAAATCTGCATAATTGGTCATAGAAATTTTGATGTGCTGGCAGCATCTCTAAAAATAGGGCTCACACTGTGTTTACGCGATGCGGCGCAAGTCAATAAACTGCTCTCGTCGGGACGGCGATGGGGATGAGGCAGGGTCTGCGTATGAGACTGGGGCAGTCTCCAGTTTCTACTCCCCCCGCCACATTTATCGACTCTGTGCCCCACGAGGGGGGAAAGTAGCAGACGCCGCAGCATCGTATTACCAGTTTCATTCACAAAAAAATGTCAACAAAGCTGGTATTCGACTGCAGAGTACCCTGTCTAGGTCAGATTTTTAACAATTAATACTAAATAACTGTTAATTTATCTTAGAGAGAGAAAGACGTATTGTTCTTCCCGCCACTCTCTTTTGGCAAGCTGTTCTAACACTGCTTAATAGACTCGGGATCTTAGAGCACTGCACTGCTTGCTATCTTGCCGTAAAATCTCTTCTCTCTTACTGCAAGCAGCTAATACGCCCTTGATACCACCAAAAACAAACACACACACAAACCCACAGCCGAGGAAATAAGCAGTAAAGATGAAGTGAGAGAGAGCGACTGAGAGAGAAATGCACCTAGGGAGACAGAGAAAGAGAGGCTGATGGCGAGGGTAAGGGCTCGGGCTCGGGCAGGCGGCCGGCACGAGCTGTGTCAAAGTTCGTTGACTGCGCTTTGCGGTTTGGGGCAGGGCGGGTATGGTATGGTACAGACATGGCAGCTGCTTGTCTAGTCGGCAACGTCATAATACACTTGAAAAATGCACGGGCACGGGCCGGGCCGCCTCCGTCCGTAAAATCTGGCAAAAAGTCACGAACAATCTCTCCTCCTCAGCATGTCATTAACAGCAAGAGCGAGACATAAAGCCACAATACTTCCAATACTTGGAAATAATAAACAACAGCAGCAGAACACAAGCCTTCCTGTAGCAGCAATTTCCTGCGAAACAATGAAACAACTACAAAGTAATCAGAAGTGCACTGGAACACACACATTCCGAGCCGATAACAGCAGCAGCCACCTGTTCGATCTCGTGCCGCCTGATGAACGGCCCGGCCCTGCTTGGTACGGAAAGCAGTGCACAAAAGCAGGTGTCATAATCCGCTCTTTTTGCGTGGGAGTGTGTGGGAGGCGAAATGCAGGCAGAAAACGTAGCGGATAAAACAAATAACGGTGGCAGTAGTAAATCTCATTTACAAGCTTTACCTCTGCTCCGCCGCAGCCGGTGGCACCGCCTTTTAATGAATTTTTATGTATGCGACGTGCCGAAAAAAAAACTGCAGTCAGAGTAGAGCCGAAACCCCAGCGAGGACACGCGAAGAGAGCAAGTGAGAGCGCGCACAGGAGAGAGAGAGAGAGAGAGAGAGAGGAGGCAGTGGCAGTGGCAGTGCAGAGTGCCGCTTGCATTGGAGTGCTTGTTGTTGCTGTTGTTGGCGTAGTAGGGTAGTATATCAACGAATGTGGGTTGCATGCGGTTTCTGTTGTTACCACCCACACTCCATGCCCGCACCAATCGTTCCACACTCCCCTGCCAGATGTTGTTGAACCGTTTCATGTGGCCGGCTTTCCTGCATTTTTCTTTCAAATGTTGTCTTTAGCCCCCCTCCTGTAACCACATTTTTATGAGTTGCCATTGTTGTGTCGTTTGGATTGTAAGTTTAATTGCGAACATGGCCCACTGTACACACAGCAGGGTTGTCGCTCCCCACATTGCCATTCTTGTGGGTGGGTGAGTAATCCTGTAATGAGCATAACACTTGCTCACAAATACTACAGTGAATGGTCGCTATTGAAATCGATTCCATTTGAACAGATTCCCTTTAGCGAATGCACCCATCGTACATGGTACACAATTTGTCTGTGTGCAGCATAAAAACTGATTGGAAATGCAATTGGAGGCTTGGGACCTTTTTGGGTGTTGGGAAATACATGCATACATATGTATGTACATAAATACTCGTACAGAAAGGGAAATATTAAGTGAACGGGGGAGGAGAGGGAGTAAGGGAGCGGTAGAGGATTGGGCACCGCGGCTGAAAGATTTATTGATTGTCGTTGTCGTCACACTCGCTCCCACACATAGATACATAAATATGTATGTATGCATGTATTGATAAATGTACAATGAAGCGGAGTTGCGGTTTTGAAGTTGGCAGCAAAAAACGCTGAGCAACTAAAAATAATTATGGCTGCCAATGCTCTCCACTTAGAGAGAGCGTGATAGAGATAGATATAGATATAGAGAGAGCAAGCGAGCGGTGGGAGGTTGTAAAAGGGATAGATAAATTGATAGAGCAGAGTGACAGCAATTTGTATACACTTACATTGGAGCAGATCATATACATAAATCTATTATCTATCTATAGTGATTCCAAATGCGCTATTTAAAATTATTTGTACTCTAATATCATCGATTTTATTCTGGACGCAGAGTAAAAGCGGTCCACAATATGTATACTATATCTTCCAAGTGCTGAGCTAAAGAGAAAACGTAATCTTATATTTCACCAAAGTATTAATCTACATAGCTTTACATAAATTGAGTATAACTTAGGCATCCACGTACTGTGTTGTGTATCGATAAAATTGACCACTAAGCAGCGAGAGAGTGATATCATTGTACGCATCAACGCAATATTCACACACTCATCAATACATCACACACACTAAAAATAACTGCTATACACAGCTGACGAAAGCGTATTTAATCTTCGTTAATTTTCCCATTTAGTTGCTCATTCTCCCCCTTTTTCACCCTCTATTGTATCAGGGAGAACCGTTAAAGTTTACTGGCATGAGTAATCGGCCAAATGGAGCGCAATAAAATGGCAAACGGTAACACGGCCAATCTATCACAAGAGGCGGACCGGCACCAGCACCAGCACTACCACACCATCACCATCACCAGAGGGGGGGGGGGGGCACCCACCATATCATCATCGACTTGGTTTCGTTGCCCAGTCAACGACCACCCAACCTCCCTCCCACCGGATGGGACACAGGCTGGAATCAAATGAGGCGCATCTCAATCTCATGTTTATTAACGGTGCTCAACTGTCTGTGGTAGATACATGCATGCATGTGTATGGGTGGGTGGGAAAATGTGAGTGTGTATTGGTGCTGGTGTCATTCAGCCAGTTAGATAAAGGAGGGCTCTTTCATCCTACACCCCATACTTCCCCCCGCCCTTTGGGCCAACACTTCATTATCGACAACAAAAGCTGGTTCGACTCTGTGCCTCTTCTTCTTTATCATCTGCTGCGGGTGCTTTGCATATGACATGTTCATGCTGAAGCCTTTTGTTTCTCTCACTCGCACTCTCTATCCCTATCTCTGTTTCCCATATTTCCCTCTTCATTTTCTTCATTTTGTCCCAAAAATGCAATGGACAAAGTTTTTTCGTGTCTACCACGCCCCAGTCTGTGGGAAAGCAGAGGCAGTGTACTTAGTAGAATATTTTGTCAAATAAAAAAAAAACCGAAGAAAAAGCAGAACTGCACAAAAGATGGTGTCGATGATGCTGCTTACTTGCCCCTTCCTCTGTCTCTTTCCCTGTGCTGTGCCCCCTGTGCCTCTTGCTGCCACAGTCTGTCGATAGCTCTCGAGAGATGTTGATCTTGCAACTGCAACAACAACAGCAACAATACATGGCCAGAGGCAGCCCAAACTTGTTTTGCCTGTAAAAGGGAGTTGTCGTTGCTGCTGCTGTTGTCGGCTGTGCATTGTCTCTGTCTCTGCGTTTTGTTTCAGGTTTCAGAAAACGCCAAGAACAGGCAAAAACAGTACCATGACAGCTACATACATATATGAGGCAAAATGCATTAACAGCACGAGGTCCTGCACCGAGAATACCCTGCAATAATCTATTCTGCATTCTGAAGGACTCGCAAAAAATATTATTTTTGGTTTGTCGTGGCCTTTTAATAGAGCGCTGCCTCCACGCTAGTTGCTAACGAATATAGTCAAAGAAGCTTAAGAGAAGCTCATTCTGAATATTGAAAATATTATTTTTTGCAATATTTTCTTCTTGAATATAACTCTCCCATATGAACCTCATCCATCTCCTTCCCCAGTAATCACATTCTGCATTCCACACATATAAAATATACCCCTGCTTACCCTGCTATGTCTGTTTGGGCATGAAAGAAACAGCAACACACAAGAAAAAGCTCGTAGGAGTAAAATGCAGCGCTGAAGATGTGTCGAAGGTGTGGGCGGACGGGCGGAGGGGTGCACGGATAACTTACGTGCAGTTTAACGGTTAATGCAAACGAAGACGACAAACGAATGCGTTGCGCATATGGCACAGCCCCACCAGTCGGACTGTCCGGCTGTCCCGAGTCCCCGGACAGCAGAGACGAGACGGACCAAATAAGGCTGACAGCACGTACACAAGAGAAAAAGAAATACGAGTATAACCAAAGAAAGAGAGACACCAAGCCAAAAGCGGCCATCAATTCCTTCTTTTTTTTTTTTGGTCAAAGAAGGCGCAAACGGAACGCGAACAAGTTGTAAGGCGAGCAATGAGTGCAGACAAAAGCAGTTACAAGACATTGACGGAGAAGAAGCAGTGCCATAAGAAGATAAGGAAAGTGGGGGGAAAGAGGAGGAGTAGGAGTAGGTGGAGGAGAAATGAATAATGGAGGGCAGTCGCTGAGCGTTTACAGCTACATTGAACTTTAGAGACTTTTGAAGCACTTGCCTCGCCTTGGCCCCCCGCTCACCATCACTAAGTCCATACCATTACTATGCCGAAAAACCGAATGCGGCTACTACGCACACACACACTTTTACGCCATTGCACATACATACATGCATACACATGCGTGGGTTCGTTCGCAAAAACAACTGTGCAAAAAACAGGGAAATTACCATTGTTAAAAGCTGAATTTGCTGAAAATTTTTATTGATTAACACAAAAGACACTGGAAATGCACATTAAACATCAAATTCAATTAAATTGCAATTGATTTTCCGCTAGAAAATTCTGTGCAAAAATCTCTTTTACGCCAACACGAAAACGTATATGTACACACACACACACATACACAACCACACGCGCGAACGAGAGCTGCGAGCGTATACCGACGTGTGGCCAAAAAGCAGTAGCATCAAACAGCGGCAGGCAGCAGGAAAATATTTAGCTGGCTTTTAGTTTTTAGGTTCCGAGGAGGCGACACGGCACGGCACCGACGACGACCGCAAGCCAAAGCGTATTGAAACGCGGCTCCACCAGCATTCAAAGCCAGGCCAAAAGCCAAGTTGGAGCTAGAGTCCTCGAAGTTGCACCGGAGCGGGAGAGCGCCAGGTTGTGCGCAACTTCTCTCTCTCTCTCTCTGTCTCCGGCTATGGACTCTCTGATGTGCGGCTTGACGGGGCAATTTGTTGCAATTGAAACAATAACAATTCCACAAGGCAATTTGTTGTTGCCTGGCAAATTAGTTTGTTAATAAATGAATGAAAGATATCAGCGAAGAAGGAGAGAAAGAAGGGCAAGGGAAGCAAAGAGTTTTATTCCCTAAAGTACGAGCTACAAAGCGGTTTTGTGGTTGCCATTGGAAACGGTGAAAATGCATTCATTCGGTGGATACAGTGGGACAAGTTGAGTCAAAATGAGGAAAATAATTTAGAGAGGTTAAAAAAGACCATTATATATTTTCTCGAACTTAACAAGACAAGAAATTCCAGTTGAAGTTGGTATTACCAATCCATAATATTCGAAATGTGTCCCACTGTGCCACACGAAGCAACAAAAAGGCAAACAAAACTCAACACACAGACATAGGACCGAACACACACACACACACACCGACTGCTCGTCAACCACTTTTCATGCTGCATAAGCCAATAAGAGAAAGAGAGAACCATAACCAGAGAGCCAGAGCGAGTGAGAGTTATGCTAAGCTCCAAGCTGAAAAAAGGCTCCAGCGGCAACTTTATTCATTTGACGTGCGCGTAGTGCCCTCTCTAGCTCTCTTTCTGGTATTCTCTCTCTCTGGATAATCTGTTACTAGCGCTGCCCCTCTCCCAACAACAGTTCTAACACTTCATTGGAGCTCGTTGCGACAACGACATCAAGTCATTTGATTCCCACACAAATCTCTGCATGTTGAGCGCGACTCTCCTCCTATCCCTCGCTTTTTCTCGCTCTCACTCGTTTCATTATGGCAAGTGAGTTATGGGATCTGGTATGTGTCTCTGTGTGAGTGTGAGTGGACTGCGCTTTCTATTGATTTATATGAGTTTTATGGCGCAATCTGAGCCATACAAAAAGACTTCAAGTGCGACGACCGCTTAGAAGACATCGAAAACGCGCTCTGCATTTTACATTTAATTGCGCTTTGTTCCAAAACTAACATAAATTATGCAAATTTAAATGAAAACTTTACAAATCAGTCAAGTTCTACTCCTCCCCCGCTTCCATTGTTAACCAGAGTTGTCACGCGCCAGACGACGGCGGCGCTCGAGCATGACGCTGAAGAGCTCTACCCCAACCCCTCCCAGCAGACACGTGTTGGTTTATTAATTACATAAGCCACACACCAGCTGCAGCTGCAGTTTTTGTGTTTTATTCGTTCCCTTTCTTTTCGGAAACCCAATTTCCTGCAGATGCTGGAAGATGCAGCACAATCGAACGGTGAGAACAGCTGGCAACCCCTAAAACTGGAAATGACAGATGGCGGCGTCGACGCAGACGCTGGCAGCGCAGGACGAGGGTGTCCCGGCTTCAAAACGTAAACACTGCCAAAGTTGCCGACGCACAGTTATGGTTAATGGGGCTTTAAATACTAGTACTTACTTTTAACAAATCAAACGCAGAGTAGACTCTTTTCCAGCTTTTAATTATCTCTTTTGTCATAAATTACAGGCGCAGCGAAAATGTAAACAATTGTTGTTGCTTTTGTTTGTCGCCTGATGAATTTCACGTTTTTATGACATTTTCTACAAACACAAACCGGGTGAAATAGGGAGAGAGGGGGTCAAACAAACACTCGCGCTCACACACACATGCACATACACTGATACGGTCCGACGTCTGTTATTTTATGTCTGCGACGCGCGCGCCACAAAGTAAAACATAAAAACCAGATTAATTTCGAGCAGCCGAAAATGTTTCTTCTTTTTGGTTTTAAGCTGCGCGCTGCTTACGTTGTAGCTTTTGTAGTTGTTTACTCCGCCATTTTCTTTCCCACCATTTGGGCTTCACTTTTCGTGGCTTTGAAAGAGCCCGTCCATCACTTTACACTTAAACTCAGTAGTGCTGTAGTTTAAATAACTTCTAGATAATTTTTGTGCTAAGCATTTTCAAATTTCAATCGCTTTTCAAACATTGCACAGCGGAGCGTCGGTTCGCTTCCGTTCCGCGTAAAAACAAAAACAAAAGTGGTTGGCAGTGTGACCGTGGATGTATCGATCAAATATACCGCCTGACCCACAAAAATGTATCATAATATACCATCTCATATTCCAAAAATACCGTAAATATACAGAGGAAAATTATATTAAAGATTTTGATATGATTTACATCGTAACTACATATTTACTACATATCAACGACCTATGTGTGGAGGCACTTTGAATACCTAATTTGCTATAATTAAACATTAGTACTAAAGACTTTTTTTCGTACTGACATACATCTAAAGCCTAGTACTCAGATCCAAAAACTTTTTGCTAGCAAACAAATGTCATATATTCTTCTAGCGTGGTGTGACCAGAGGTGTTCACTGCATTCCGTAGGGTTACACTTCTCATTCATATAATACTGCACTAATTAGATTATTCATCTTCATTATTCAAATATTTCCTTTGGTTTTTGGTTCTCTTATTGCAATATTTGCTTCTTGTTTGCTGGCAAAATATATCAAATTGATATTACTTTCGAGGGGGGTCGAAACATACCAGCAATACATGCATATACTTCGATCTGAGTACAGAGCCTAGAAAACAGTTTTTGCCCGAATAAATTGCTTATCGGTTTCATACGAATATCAACTCTGATTCTGTTCGCGAGGTCTTTTTTCGGCTCTGAGTATTAGGCTTATGCAAAAATACCTTTGGGATATTTTGAAGTATATTTACGGTATATTTCGAATATGAGATGGTATATTTTAGTATATTTCGTGGTCACACTGTTGGTCTCCGTCCCGTCCTCACTAACGAGCGATGTTAGAATTAATTTATTTTTGTATTTAAACAAATTAAACTGCATGCCAAAGCCTGCGAAGAGACTTTAAATTAAACTCATTCGAGTGCCTTCAATTGAAATGTGTGTGACATTCTAATTGGCTTTCGTTTCTGTTCTCGGGTGTGTGTGCGTGTTTCGTTTTGTGTTTGATTTGTCATTCCTTTGCGGCGTTTGTTCGTTCGTCGCTTATTTTTGGTTAAACAAATTGCGTTTTCTGTGTGTGGTGTAAGCATTTGATCTAATGAAATTTGCTTAGAATTAAGTATGGTATTAAATGAGCATTTTGTAGTCGCAAATAGACATCGGCACAATTGAAAAATGCAAATTTATAAAAACAGGTTGTCGAGACTCTTTCTCCTTCTCACTCCCTCCTCACTCCTATTATACCTCTCCTATCTCACTCTCTCTTCGCCTGCTAATCGTACGCTTTGGTATTTGTTGCGGCATTTGTTGCCAACTGTGTGTGAGAGAGAGAAGGAGAGCTTGTGCAAGTCAATGCACGGCATTAATTATACCCCAAGTAAAAGATACCAAGTAAAACAACAAAAAAAGACAACTAAACTTATTTGCCTCTATTATGCTTGCTGCTTCCTCTGCTTCTGCCCTGCTTTTGAGGGGCGGTTTGTTCTTCTTCTTTGGGGCATGATTCATTTTGGTTTGTTTTGGATTTGTCTCCATTTTGTGCAACAGCAGCAACAATAGCTACCTGTGGAATGCCTTCCAAATGTCAAAGTTGACAACAGCTGTTTTGGCGCCAGTTCAAACTAGAAGTGAACTAGTATGTAGTATGTGGACGCTATCATGATTAATCTTTTATCTTATTCTTTTGCAGTTTTGCTGTTATCTTTTCGTGTTTTCGTTTGTGCGTTTTCGCGTGTGTGGTGTGTGTGTGAGTACGTGCGTGTTTTAGCGAAAACAAATCTATTAACGAACGGTAAAGCAAATGCAGAAAATGCCATCGCAAATCTTAAACGACGGCAGCAGTGGCGCCGGCAGCCTGAACAGCGCCAATCCGCTGGCCAGCACTCCCAACAGCATTACGGTGAAGACCGCCTACAATGGCCAGGTCATCATCACGACCATCAACAAGAATGTCTCCTACGAGGAGCTCTGCTATGAAATACGCAACATATGCCGATTTCCCATAGATCAGGTAAGTTTTGCAGATTGACCTTTAGTGCATAAAGAAAGTTTAATTCCCTTCCACTTGCAGCCCTTTACCATCAAGTGGGTGGACGAGGAAAACGATCCATGTACGATATCCACCAAAATGGAACTGGACGAAGCCATACGATTGTACGAGATGAACTACGATTCCCAATTGGTCATTCACGGTGAGTTCTGAAGCCATTTAATGTGAGACATAGGATCTGAAAGATTCCCATGATATGAATTTAGTACGTAAGTCCCCATAAAGTCAACTGTGGTTGGATGTGGAACAAGTACGTATACTTATACTTATCAAATGAGGTTACTTCACTTATCGTTTGAAAACTACTCACTTAACTGAGTCATAGTATATGTACACATATCTATATTTATATACAACGCAAAACCAATATATTTACGTAAGGTAGTAGAAAATTTGTGCAATTTTTATTATAGTTATTTTTAAATGCTTTACATGTCTTTATATTCGTAATCTTCCATCTTGGGACCTCTTCTGCATTTGGCGGAACTTTTCTTTGATAATTACTCAACCCAAAGTTTTATCCCTCAATTTTGATTGAATAATCTCCGAAAAGTAGACTGCAATAAATCTATTAGCCAATAAGCAACACCATCAAGTGTCCTGTTTAAGCCAGCTTAAAAACATTAAGCTTGATTAGACGGGATGAGAGCACAGAGGGCTTTATTAATCCAATAAACTTGGGCATTTTCCGGCTCGCATGCAGCCCTCACCCCTCTGAACACAGTCATTGCCGAAAGGCAAGAGCATCCTCTCCGACTTAATAACATAAAATATTAATTAACTTTTATACACATACACACAGAGAGTCACACACGCTCAATTGCCAGAGAACATGTCTTGTGGCATGGCCTAAAGCATACAACGTTTTTCTCCATTTTTCCATACAAATTCTGTTGGCTCTTGGCTTGTCGGCCTCGTTTATAATTCATTATAATTAAATTGTTTGCTCAGTGTGGGTTTCGGTTTTTTTCTCTCCTCTTTTTTGGGGAGATTTTAATTTGCACTACGATATGAGAACTCACATATGAGAGAACTCACTTTTTGTGAAACGTTTTGTTCTTTATTTGGTTTGCCACAAAAAGAAGTGTCTTCGTTTGGCAAATGACAACCAGAGATAGAACCCTTTTCTGGAAAACAAAAACAAAAATTACTAAACTAATAAAATAGGTAGACCAAGAAGAATAATTACACTTCAAATACTTTTCAAAAATAATATTTAGTTAATATTAAGTAACAATATTAATTACATTATATGAAAGTCGCAAGAAGTTCATTACCTAAGGTAAATTAACTCGATATATGGCATTTTCTGTAGAGTGTTCACTACTCAGCTTGACTAGATTACTCCGACCATCCCATATGTTCCCCATCGCAGCGTACCTTTGGCCATTCCGTATTCCGAGCATATACCCGGAAAAAGGAGAACTAACTGCAGGACAGATATGATAACTACCAGCATCACTAAACAAAGTTGGGAAAGGGTCGCACAGGATGGGAAGGAGCTTCCTTTTTCTGCCATTGTTTTTGTGTGCTGGTGCGCCCAGGCTTCCTGATATGTTGTGGCCATTTGCATGGACTACTCTCCTCCTCAAAAAAGGAAATTATGGACCCCATTGGTATACCCTTGCAAAGGGTATTCGGACGTAAGGAATTTCCATCGTTATGAGATAGCAACGATCGCACTGTTGTTATCGAGTTGGTGGATAACAGTGAAAAAGTTGCTACTGCCTAGGACCTAGGTCTTACGCTTGAGAATTGCATAGAGAGAACTTGGTAGACATAATTCATAATTTAGACATAATTCATTTCTGTCAGTTGGTTAGTGGTGTGTAGCCATTGAATCACAATAAACTATCTATCTGTAAGGGTATAAGAAGCTTTGGCCTTCGCAGTTAGCTTCCTTCCATGTTTTTTTGTTTTGTTTTCTGGCCACGTGTGAAAAAGAAGCGGATTAAAAGCATTCTGCCTGTGCGTGTGTGTGCGTATTGTGTGGGTATTATGTTACCGTTACATCAACTAGAACGGGCCGGCACACACACACACACACACACATATGTACTTGTACCTGTACCTGTACATGTGCCGTAAAAGCATTACACGACAAGACTTGCTGCTTCCCCTGCTAATCCCTGCTACTCCCTGGTGGCCCTGCCTGGTCTGTTGTTGGTGTGGTTACACTGTCCCTGAGCCAGTGTTGATTAGTAAATGGCAGTGTTGGTATGCAAGCGTGCTGGCGCTTGTGCGTGTGTATGGGTATTATAAGCCCTTGTTTCGGCTCCAGTGTGTGTGTGTGTGGGGGGGGGAGGGTTATTTTTGTATGTTACCGGCTTACCTTCCGGCTTCATCTCCGGCCAAACAACAATGCTGGGACCACCCTCCTGTCCCCCCCAAAACGGAACAGAGAAACAGAAAGTACCGTTATTTATACGCCTGCAATATGGCAACGCTGTCCCAGCCACACACAGGGACACAAATACACCACACACAGGCGCGTCGAGTCAGAGAAAAACTTTATCCAGGTCCAAATAACTTTGGAGCACATAAGGTCGGTCGGTCGGTCGATACACAAGATGCCGTTACACCAGAGCGAGACAGGATACGGCTATGGAGATAGCCAGAAAGTGTGTGAGAGAGGGAGAGCATTTCCCCAAACGTAACAAAAAACAGCTGAGCCGATGCTGAGGCCCGGCATTGCCAGCTCGGAGTGTTTCAAGCTGGCTGGCAATGCCCAAAGCGCCGGTTTGCGGCTTTTATTTGTCCTGCAAAAACAACTCCGCAACGGAGGAGCCCAGGCGCGGGAGAGCAGCCCGTCCGCATCACCTGACATTGAACTCTCTCTTCAGCTAATGCTCTCTGGCAACTTTAGTCCTCACCCGATGCGAGAAAAATATCCCCAGCATAACTGAACAGGATTGCTTCGGCATTCACTCGCGCGTTGGCTGTTTGCCTGTGTGGAAGTGCCGTGCGGATCCAACCGACTCCGGGCCCCCAAATCGTTTTTAACCTCGCGTCTCGCACACACACACACACCCGTTACCGCAGTACATACATATATAATTGTATATATACATTTATACGTACATATATTGTATGTATATAAGTATGTACAAGTATTTGTGCACATATTAAGGCGATAAAGAGTTTGCGGTGTAAAGTCGAAACTAAATCATAGACGAAACCGAAAAAGTAACACACACAAAAAGTGCCAAACAACATAATTTTATATAATTATAAGAACTTCTGCAAGTCCCATCCCCCTGCACCCACTAGCCCGTCCCTGTCTTCTCGCATACACTGGTAATCCTGAAAATCGTACGAAAAAATCAATTGCCCCTGGGCAACATTTTTTGACGGCTCTGCCGGCGTGGTAGTCGTCGTATTCCTGATTAGCTGCCATACAATTTCCGTTTTTGGTAACGAATGCGTCGGAGGAAAAAGGGCTGAAACGAGAATGATTAACATAAATTCATGTATATTTTTGAGTTGCTAATGAAGTGGAAACTTTCGGAATTTGTTAACTCAGAGAAGGAAATCGGACAAGGGAGAGGTGAATTTGTGACTTGAATTTATGGAAATTTGCAGCTTTAGTTATTCTACAGTGCGAGAAATAACTTGGAAGAATTTCAGGGTATTTTGTTTTTAAACTCCTAAAAAGTATAGCATACATTGAGGCGTTAAGTCCAGGGCATTTTTGGAATTCATAAAATTAGTTTCTTTAAATTTGTAAGGTACTGTATACGCAGGACCGCGCTCCTTCCTTAAATTCATTGGACCATAAGCAAAGTGTTCAGGTAAAAGTTGTTGGACCATTAGATTTGTGACTCTGACTGCCTACGATTTTATGGGTAAACTTAGAATCGTTTCCGAAACGAAGAAGAAGCGGTAAATACCAAGAGAAACAGGACCTACTGAAAAGGAACCATTGATTTCCATGTTGTTTTTAGTTTTTATTCGCATTTTTCCTTTAGCATACTTTTGGTGCCAGACACACACATAGACAGGCGACACATAAGACTGGTCGAGTGTGTGTGTGCGAGAATCCCCACCCTAAACTTGACCCCAGGCATTTGCACTTCATCAAGCGTTTCTTGCACCACCGAACGTGTCTCTGTGCCACACCAGAATCGCCAGAAACTTGTTCGAACAAATGGATATATCATGCCAGTATAGGCATGCATATACAAATGATATACATATGTACAACAGAGTGTTGGTGTGTCAGCCAGAAGCTGCAGGGCAAAGGCATTTTCCATTTTGGCAAGACATTTTGTTGGCCAGGCTGTCGCAATGCCATTTAAACTTTTTCGCTTCTTTTTCTCGTTTCGCTTGGCTTCGTCCTTCGTCCCTGAAGGCTTTTGTTTAGCGGCCACCCCCGCAACCAGGTGTTCTGCTTGCTCCACAAAAAGTTAAATCAGCAAATTTCCACTTCTCTCTGAATTGGTTTTCGGAATCCACATTTTTTTTTTTTGTTTCTGTAACCTTTTGGGATATTCATTTGGCTTGCCGGCACTGCACGGCCCGTCCTCGTCTGAGCTGGCCTGCGCCCCATTATGATTGTTTGGCAAATTTTAATGATGCCATTGGGCTTAATGAAATTATTGTTAGTTCAGCAAACAAGAAGTCCACTTTGATGCAAAAGTAGGGAGAGGGAGAGGGTTTTATAGGGTCCTCCATTCAATATGGACACGTCGTCCCTTTGGTTCGCCCACGCCATAACGCCCGGTATTTTTCGTGGAAACTTTATACTGCCACACAGCATCCATCCTCCTTCGTATAACCATTTTCCATGCTCCATCCTTGCCCCGTGTTGGGTGTGAAATTTTATAACTGTGTAGGAGCCGAAGTGGGAGCAGGTGGCCCGGCTTAGTCCTTGGACGTGGCCTCTTGACGTCACTCGGCCCAACCAAATTGATGTTTAACTATTGATGCCCGACGCGGCTTGTAGCTGCCATCCAGGAGATTGTTTCGCATCTCTCCAGATGGCCATTGCCTGCTTATGTTTATCGTTGCATGGCACGGCATGGCCTGGCCGAGCTGGAACTGAACTGCTTTCAAACATTTGTTTGCCGTGCGGATGAGTGGGAGCTACATATATATTGGGGCGTGTGTAGCTAAATATGAAAGAATATTGGTTCAGTGATGTAAGCAGCTGCGCTTGGCTGGTTGTTATAGTTCATTTAGGGCTGACATTGAAATATGTTTTGGGAATATTTAAATGGTAATTAAATGCCAAGAACAAACATCAGAAACATCATAAATAATGGGATTAATAGGCAGTCGATATAGCTCTATAATTAAATTTGATTAACTATAAAATGATATGCATAAATAACATTCAGTTTAACTTAATTGCATGGAAAATGTCCAAATTAGATTAGAATTAAATAATATTTATTGAGTGGCTAGGAAAGTCGAATAAAATTTTTATAATTTCTGAATTATTCGATACGATACCGATGAAAAGAATAACTGTATTAAATGGCCATCGTTTCGAAATATCCATCAGAGAGCTTGCTGATAATATAATTATCATCTTAAAGGCTACCCAGTCAATTCTCTGGGTCTCTGGAGATGTGCCCATCCTCCTGGTAGTGGTCGGAGAAGGGTAACTAGCGGAGGTCTCCTCTGTTGGGTGCTTTTGTGTGGGATGTTTTCCCCTACTGGGCAAACAAGCAGGCAACCAATATTCATGCTCCAATAACAGGAAAAACAATGCCGGCCGGGGCCAGGACCCAAGTGTTTATATTTAGCAAACGAAGGAGGAGAGTGGGTGAGCGATAGATACATATATATACTCAGATTGCTTTGGAAGGAGAGAAGAGTAAGCCAAGTTGTGAAATGCATCACTTTGGGGTCTTGCCTGCCCCTCGAGACTGCATCATCAGCAGATAAACCAGAAGAAGGCTGGGGGGTAGCAGGACGATGTGAAATGAGGACCAAACAAAAGGATCAGCTTGCCTTGTCACGAGAAAGCTCTTGAGTCAAGTGGCGGTTGTCCGTCCACCTAAACAGCCCTTGGATTTCGGTGCCAGCCTTCGTATCGGTCCTGGCATCAGCGCTAGTTGCTTCCCCAGTTCACAGCATCAGCTTTCGACCCACTTGGACCCTCGTTAATGATGCGAATTATGCATGAAAGTGGAGTACTTAATTTCAATTGTCTAAACAACAACGTCAGCGACAAGCGATTTCGATGTGACCTACCAATACACTTGAAGAAAATTTTCTATTTACACTTGACTGCATTGGTGGGTGTAAAGCGGATTGCATACTTATGAGGGCCACTGAGCAAATTTCCCTGCGCGCGTCTTACAGGGAGAGAATCCAGGCGCCCCAGAGAGAGAGACACAGAGAAAACGGTACTTTTGTGCAAGGTGTATTTATTACGAGGTGGAACCATTGGCAGCGATTTCCCTGCCACTCTCTCTTCTCTTTCGCCGTCTGTCTAGGAACAAAACACAATATAAGACTTTGGTATATTTAATAAGTGCAAATAAGCGAACTGCATTGTTCTTTCATGTCAGTTAAAACTGCATTTCAGACGGTAGAGTGAGACACAGCAAAAGAAAGTGAACAGCGCGATATTTGGGAGCGCAAGTCCGGGCAGTACTCCGCACCCTCTAAGAATACACCTTGCTCCTGCTCTCTCCGGGTCTCTCCGTCTTTCGGCTGCTGCTTGACTGCTTGGCTGCCTGGCTGCTGCTCTGCCTTTGCTTCTCCTTCTGCTTCTGTCTCTGCCTCTTTCACGCCTTTGTCAATTTGCAGCAACTTGTGCGCTCGTTTGACTTGGGTTAAATTGTTTGTGATTGTCGTCCCAGCAACTGTCGCTGCAAAAGTTTGTGCCAGCAGGCCACTGTGTGTGTGTGTGTGTGTGAGTGTGCCTTGACAGAGTTGTCAGCTGTTTCACTTGCATTTCTTCCCGCTCGCATTTTCTCTTGCCCAGCCTCTCTCTTTCGCTCTGTGGCCCATTATTACACAATTTATATTTTTTTTTTTAGGTGTGGTTTCTGCGGCAACGGCGTCTGCATGTGACGCCCACACACCGGCCACGCCCTTAGCACGCTCATGGTCGGGTATCCTTGCAAAGGAAAAAATAGTTTTTGTTGTTTTTGTTTTAATCAATCATTTTTTACAAAACTGTACGCTGTTTGTGGTAGTTGATCGGCGTGGAAAGGGCTGGGCCCCCGAGCAAAAACGGGTGGGGTGGTGGCTCCCCCGAGGAGATGGGTGGTGTGTGGTGGGTGGGCTTCAAAGTTTGCATAGTTTCTAGTCGGCCTGTGGCGCTTTTGCCATGTAACTGTAATTGCAGCTGGGACCTTGTTCCGCTTTGCTACGGCACCACGTCTCCATCCTCTGCCGCCGAAGCTTGTTCTTCGTTATTTTGTTATGCGCTCCATTTGTGGAATATGTGTAGAAAGAGGGGGCACAGTGGGCCCCTGATGGACAAGGCGGGAGTGTGACTCGAGAATGTAAAACCTCTAGAGCAGCGTGTAATATCCCCAAAGAGATTTGCATGTGTGCTTGATTTTGTCTCGTCTTGAATCTTTAGCTCACGTTGAAAGAACTTCTGACACTTTGACACTTTCTGAGATTTGGACCAAGTGCAGAAAGAGCAACTTTCAAATTGAGCTACGATTTTTGTGTGTACAACAAGTTGTTGCCCACTTTCAGGCCACCGTGCATGAGCCTCACAGGCATATTACATGCCCCCGTCATCGACTTGTTGTTGTGTGCGTGCCCCCAACTCGAACGTCCTTTGAGGACGCTGCCGCTGCCAGCATATGCAAATTTGTGCGGAAATTAATCGTGATTCCAAGTCAAGTGTAAAAAGCGATTAAAGCGATTACCGTAAGCAAATCGTAATTCGTCGGAAATACGACTATCCGAGGATCAAGCAACCAATTAGAAGATGGCCTGGGGATACTGGTCTGCCACGACTGTGGATCGCGGACGCTCGCCGCGCCGCCTCACGCAGTGCACCCCGCTGCCCGTGAACATAGTGCAGCAGGAGGAGGAAGAGGAGCAGCAGCAGCAGCAGCAGCCGTTGCCGGCATCATGCATACCCCAGCAGCAGCAGCAGCCGCAACCGCATCAGCACCAGCACCAGCAACAACAACAGCAATCGCAAACCTGCCCCAACACGCCGTCAGCCAATCAACAGGGAAGCGGCAATCTCTGCTACAGTCCATCGTGTCGCTCCCGCTGCTCGAGTCCGTGTCCGGGCTCCCCCTGCGGTTCCATAACACCGCCGCCACCGCCACTGCTGACGTCCTCGCAGCAGCATCTCCACTCGAACAAGAACTGTCCCGCTGCCCAGCAGCTGATGACACACCTGGACTATGCGGCCAGAAGGCAGTCGTTGGATCAGCTGGATAGTCCGCAGGTACTACAGCAGAGACAAGATATTCCCTTGCCAAGAGCTCTGCTTGAAGGGTGGCTTCGTCATTCGATGATGATTGAATTAATTCCATCCACTGGTTTATAAGAAACAGCAGTGCTTGCCACTTACCACACACTGATACTCAGACTCTCTCACTTATCATTGCTGAGTCAGTTGCCTCGTTAGATTCATCTGAATCATATAGCGGAATAATGAGGCCCTTGCCCAATTTCCATCGCAAGCAGAGCTCTACAAAGCGAGTCAAAATCTATACCACTCTGACCAACCCTGATCTCTGTTTCTACCATATCTCTCTCCCCCCACAAAGTCCAAGTACTTCGACATCCAGGCCAATCAGCTGTCGGACATCATGTGCCGCGGTGCAGTGGTCAGCTCCATACAATCGGCCAACAATACGCTAACCCGAGGCGTCTCGCTGCACAGTCGCAGCGGCAGTGCGCATGGAAGCCACCATGGAAGTCACCATGGGAGCCACCACAGCCACAGCCATCACGGGAGCGCCCACGGATCGTTGGGCTGCCTCCAGGGGGGCGTAAGTGTGGGTGTGGGCGTCGGAACTGGCAGCACTGGCAGCATTGGAATGATGTCGGCGGGTCACATCGATACGGGCGACTATGATGTGCCGCATCCGCACCCGTACACGCACCACTATATGCAGACAACGGCATCGGTGACACCGCCACGTGGCAGCCTGAGCCGGCCGGGATCGGCGGGAGCCGTCTGTGCTGGCCACGACTCCGGATCGGACTCGAGTCAGGGCTGTGGCGGCTCCATTATGGGAGGCATGCTCGTCATGGGCCATCCCGGCCACATGGGCAGCCTGGGACACCACAGTGCGGGCAGCGGCTCCCTGGGACGGTGCTCCAGCCGCTGCCACAATACGAACACCACAACCACCGATGACTCGGGCGGCGGCAGCAGTGGTGGCGGCGGTGGAGGCGTCGGCGGTGGCAATGCCTCCATCGCCGTCGGTATGCCGGGCATGCTGATTGACTACCATCATGGCCATCACAGTGGCAGCGCCGGCAGCGGCCTCAACGGCTGTGGAGCGGGCAGCATCGCCGGCGGCAGCATTGGAGGACGCAGCAGTGTCCTGGGCACCATTCACAACGGCCACGGCCATCATCATCAGCAATATCATCACGAGTGCATTCACTATGAGCGTCTGCCCATTCCTGTGCCCATACCCACAGTGCCCATGGGCGTGGCCCTGCCACAGCAGCAGCAGCAGATGCCGCCTCAGATGCCGCCGCAGCATCAACTGCAGTCGGAGGAGGAGATCGAGCCGGCCTATGCGACAGGTAAATGGAACTCAGAAAGTTTCGTTTTCCGTTCTTGACACTGCGAATATAAATTAAACCATAATTTTAGTTTGAGTTTCTGTTTCTGTTATGTCTAGTACTGAATATTTTGTTTGCTAATAAATATTTTAATTTTAAATTTTTCACAATTTGCATGTATTAGTATTTTCTTTTGTATTGAATTGTCTGATTGCTTGATTATTTTATGTGCGGATATTTCGATTTATTATTGGTACAAACAGTAGCCCTGGTTTCACTTCACTTGATACAGTTTCCCCCCTCCCTGAGCTTATCGTGGAAGCCCCCCATTTGTTGCGCTCTCACTTGCTCCCAATTAGAGGGACGGTCTGGCTGGCGTTCGCTTCTTGTGACAATTCAATCGACCACTTGAGCACTTGAGGCTGATTCTGTTTTGTTTCGCACTTGAGTTTATTGTTCTTTTGTTATGCTTTTGGGTTCTCTCTGCCGCTGCCGCTGTCGCTGCCATTCCTTCTGTTCCGTTGTGGGGCGCTCAGTTTACTGTTGAAAGTCGCGCGGTGATGACGCCCTGCGCGTGCCAAAAGCGCCTTAACATCTTTTAACTGGAACATCACCCAATTCTCTCTATAGCCAGCCAATTGGTCACTGTGTTTTCTCGGCTCCAGTGACCTATGAACCGGCCACAGCCCCGAACTGAGCAGACACACACATACCCGAACCGAACCGAATCGACCGCAATGATCATCTGGAGCGGCTTCTGCGAGGCGGCTCAAATATATAGCACTCAGACGGCGACGTTTATGAGTGGTGGCCCATCGTGTTAGTATTGAAAGTGTGTTAGTTGGGTGGTCACCCATCCACCGTACAGAATGTTTAATGAAGTTAAAACAGAAACAATGGCAATCACAGAATGTGGAATGTATGTGGAACGTACATAGATTGGGTATTTTTCTAGTAACTTTTAATCGAAGAAAGTGCTTGCTGCCCTTCCTTTCGTGACTCCGACCTTCAGGCTGATTAGCTCTAGTCCGTTATGAGTAATATGATTGCATATCGCACCTTTTTAGCCGCACAGCGCGTCTAACTGTTTTTCAATGTGTATTTCCCCAGGCGGCCTCCTAGTCATAAACATTGCTTACTCGCACGTTATCTCCTGGGGCCAAGCATTTGCGAGGTATGAAAAAAATATAAATACAGTAACCGGCAGAAACAGCAAAAAATAAAGAGGAAAAACAACAACAGAGACCAAACAAATTTTGTCGCTCATATCAGAATTGATAAGACCACCCCACACATGTAGCCATGTACATATATACATATGTACATAGCAGTGTTTGTGAAATATTTAATTCTAGGTCAATGCAAGGCATGGGGATGGGGCAATATGTAGAATCTATCACTATTATAACCTTGTAGACAGGCAGAATTATTGAACCCGGGCAGTCCATACACTTGGGACACTTTAATTGAATTATGAATGAATGATGAGCACAAGCAGAATCCCTGACAGCCGAACAAGTGGTCTCAATTGATGGACAAGTCCCCCGGAAAAGCTTAATTAATATTACTTGGAAAAGGGAGAGACTGAGAGAGAGAGACCGAGACAGAGGAGTGTGCGAGAGCACTCCTATCTATCGCACATACTCCCCCACTCCATGGCTCGTTCTGTATCTGTATCTCGCTCTCCGTCTGTATTCTCCACATGGTGCGTAGCACAGAGATAAGGAGCGCTTGGTTGGCAAATGGATTGTCTGGGCAGCTCAGTCGTGGAACGGTTGCTGGCTGGTTAACAAGCCGCCGACAGACAGCAATACATGTGGCTGGGACGGAATCCGTTTATAAGTAAAAATCGCTGAATAAAATCCCATTAAATTGATAAGCGACCACCCCAGGGAGTGGTAATAAAAGACCCACCCACAGAATGGGCAAACTAGCTTTCCGTAAGCATGCCCCCAGCCATAACAAAAATCAGTGACGTGACCAGCCCGCTATATACACACGAATGCTCACCAAACAAACATTTCCTTTATTCTTGCAGTATTTCCCAATGTTCCTCAAGCGCCGGGGTTGTCCTGCGATGGCGAAGATCGTAAGTAAAATGTCTGGATAGAAGAAATCAAATTTAATTTCAAACGAAATCTCTGTTCACAGGCAGCATCTATCGACGTGGTGCTCGACGCTGGCGTAAGCTGTATCGCGTCAACGGACACATTTTCCAGGCCAAGCGTTTCAATCGCGTGAGTATCCACCACAGAGGAGACGCTTCACCCGAAATACCCATCTAAACGTTATTTCGTTTGCAGCGTGCTTTCTGTGCCTATTGCCAGGATCGTATCTGGGGCCTGGGGCGACAGGGTTTCAAGTGCATACAATGCAAGCTGCTGGTGCACAAAAAGTGCCACAAGCTGGTGCAGAAGCACTGCACCGACCAGCCAGAGCCATTGGTCAAGGAGCGGGCCGAGGAGTCGAGCGACCCGATGCCGGTGCCATTGCCCCCGCTGCCATATGAGGCCATGGGCGGCAGCTCGGATGCCTGCGAGACGCACGATCATGCGCACATCGTGGCCCCGCCACCGCCCGATGATCCCCTGGAGCCGGGCACCCAGCGCCAGTACTCGCTGAACGACTTTGAGCTGATACGCGTTATCGGTCGCGGCAGCTATGCCAAGGTGCTAATGGTGGAGTTGCGGCGCACGCGTCGCATCTACGCCATGAAGGTGATCAAGAAGGCGCTGGTCACCGACGACGAGGATATCGACTGGGTGCAGACGGAGAAGCATGTGTTCGAGACGGCGTCCAACCACCCGTTCTTGGTGGGACTGCATTCGTGCTTCCAGACGCCGTCGCGTCTCTTCTTTGTCATTGAGTTCGTGCGGGGCGGCGATCTGATGTACCACATGCAGCGCCAGCGGCGGCTGCCCGAAGAGCACGCCCGCTTCTATGCGGCGGAGATAAGTCTGGCGCTGAACTTCCTCCACGAAAAGGGCATCATCTATCGCGATCTGAAGCTGGACAACGTGCTGCTCGACCACGAGGGGCACATCAAGCTCACCGACTACGGCATGTGCAAGGAAGGCATTCGCTCGGGCGACACAACCTCCACGTTCTGCGGCACACCCAACTACATTGCCCCAGAGATCCTGCGGGGCGAGGACTACGGCTTCTCCGTGGACTGGTGGGCATTGGGCGTCTTGCTCTACGAGATGCTGGCCGGACGCAGTCCGTTCGACTTGGCCGGTGCCTCTGAGAATCCCGATCAGGTGAGTGTTGCTGCAACAACAATTAAACTGAAACTAACTGCAATATGACAAATGTTTGTTTATTGTTTAGAACACGGAGGATTATCTGTTCCAAGTGATTCTGGAGAAGACCATTCGTATACCGCGCTCCCTGAGCGTTCGGGCCGCCTCAGTCCTGAAAGGTTTCCTCAACAAGAATCCCGCTGATCGCTTGGGCTGCCATCGGGAGTCCGCCTTCATGGATATCGTCAGCCATCCGTTCTTCAAGAACATGGACTGGGAATTGGTAAGTGCAACGAAGTGCATTCCTTTCTCTTTCTTGCTGTGTCTGTTGGAACTGTTTATGATGATGATGATAATGTCTGGAGGGAATGGTTTAAATGAGATTTTTAGAGGACCAGCATATAGACCTACTGGAGGCAGATGGTGGGAATAATTACGAAAAAACGCCAAGAATAACAATCTCTTGCCACACGAACGATTTCCAACTGTAATAGACTTCTAGATTGACGCTGGACGGTAGGTCTAGGCCAAGTAACACGCAACCCTGTCGATCCTATGACTCCACCTCCTGGCTGGCATTGAATCAATGGCCAAATCAAGTTGGAGATAAGCCTGGCTATCGGCAGATAGCCAACAAACGCGAATGCAATCATTATAGAGCTTTTTTCTTTTGTGTTATCTTCGGTTCACTGATGATAGATATCTCTGTATGTACAAGCATTTCTTTATTTATTACACACGCTTTGAATGGCGTGTATGAAGATTGCACAGAAGGAGGTGCAACCGCCTTATATACCAAATCTGGATCCGGGTGATCCCTATGTGACAACCAATTTTGATGATCAATTTACGCGAGAACCGCCCGAACTAACGCCCGACGATCCGTAAGTGAAACCCCGAGAAACCCCAAAAAGACAAGATGGTATAGTTCTTCAGCGTTTTGTTAGTTTTTGTTTGTCCTTTGCATGAGATACTGTCCCTGAAAGATCGTTTTTAGCATCCAGACTAACACAGCAGGTAATTGTGCGTCAATCAATCAGCCACATTTCGACCATGTCCCTGCCATCGACCCCGCCTGCCCGCTGCCCGCTATTACTTCTAATAACAGACGAACATACTTATTTGTCATCGTCATGATCATGCTCAAACGACACGGACATGAATGAGAAAAAACTCGGTTTTATGTTTTGCCAATTGGCTGAGGATTTTTCTGCATGGTTTTACCAAACAAACATTCATTATGATTTTCTACTATCCTCATGCGAACCATCCTCCATCATGCAGCTTGAGCGCAAACAGGTCACGCCACCATTCAAGCCACGCTTAGACTCAGATCGCGACTTGGCCAACTTCCCGCCCGAGTTCACTGGCGAGGCCGTGCAGCTAACCCCGGATGATGAGTAAGTTCATTTATAATATCTCCACCTCCTCTTTGGTTACTTCATTAGCTTATTGCCCCATTCTTTTGGATGATTATGTCTAATGTGTAATATATATTCAACCCATATCACAGTCATGTCATTGACAACATTGATCAGTCGGAGTTCGAGGGCTTTGAGTATGTGAATCCGCTGCTAATGTCCTTGGAGGATTGCGTCTGACACCACGAAACGTGTGACTTACATCCGTATAATGTAAGGGTGAGTATCATTGACTAAACATTTACTCAATTTGAATTTAAATAATGAATGATGTTACTCCACTTGTAGCTATATGGCGAAGACTCCAGTGATTACGATTCTGTGGCAGATGATTTGAGTCTCTTGCATTTGAACAGCGCAGGAGGGGCAGTGGCTGTGACTGGCTCTGGGCCAGTCAATGCCAATAACAATCTAAGCCAGCAGCAACATTATCGCCAGCAACAGCAACAGAAACAACAGCAATATCATCCTCATTCAGTATACTCACAGCAGCAGCAGCAACAGCAGCAGCAGCAGCAGATGCTGCAACTTCAACAGCAGCAGCAACAGCAACAACATCATCATCATAATGGTAATAATATCAATCATAATAATCAAATGCAAGCAAATAATAATAAAAGTCTACTGCAGCACATGTTTTGCCTTCCATTGAACTAATTAAAATAACGAATTAGATAAAGCAACATGCAACAACAATAAGCAGCACCGCAACAACAACTAGCAGAGCAACTAAAAAGAAAACAAACAAAAAAACAAAAACAAAAACAAATTTAAAGTTAATACAAATTAAACGAAAATGGCACAACTACCAAAATTATATAATCTTCTTAAAAGCAGATACCATTTTTCGTAAAAACCTCTATATTATATACATGAAACGAAGCAAAATCAAAGCAAAGCAAAGCAAAAGAAAGTCACAAGTTGCGAGTATTAACACTAAACAACATTAAGTATGAAAGAAACGATTACTTTACTACTTAAGCACCTAGGCAGCCCCGCCCCGACTCTATGCAAAAAAAGAAAAACAAAACAAAAAAAAAAAAAAAACACTTTCATAACTCAATGCAAGACTTTTCAGCCAGAAACACTGTGGAGGAGACTCCTAAGAGTATCCCAAGAAACCATTTTTAAGCTACATCAAACATATATATATATAATATAATTTTTAAACGTTTAACAGCAACAAAAGACATTTCAATGTTAATTTTTACTAGGAAGTGTGCGGGGAGGAGGGTGATGCACACACTTCAAATGAATCAATCTATGTATAACGTATAAGAAATATATAACTCTAATGTAAAATGTGTGTGTGTCTAGCCTTAGAGAGCAGAGCATGGTTTTTAAAAGCGACATAAATATGTACGAGTATTGTGAACAGAAATAGTTAACCGAAAGCAGAAAGAACATTTTGATTCCGCACAGAGAATGCGCTCGCCCAATATCCCAAGCCCATGGGGTGGTAGGTAGTATTCTCATACCACACGAACAAAATATATTTATTTATTGTATTCCTTGTATTATTTATTTTTATAACAAACAAAACAAAATCCGTCTACTGGCAATATTTCTTTGTTAGGTATTAAAAAAATTCTTTTATGTTTTTTCAATGCATTCCACTGTACTTACAACAACAACAAAAGCCAATATATATGTATATATATATATACATATGTGTATTTTTGTTAATCTATTGAGCCACTTAAGAGGTGACATTTTTTTAAGGTGGCGATCAAATTTACCGCGAAACAAAATCCAAATGCAAATACTTTTTGTTCAATCTGTTGCGTCAATCATTGCGTACGTTTTTTAAAACTTAAGCCTAAATATATACATTAGTAGATATTAAATAAAAATTGTATATTATGTTTTGATAAACCACATAAATATTGAGAAATTTATTCAAATTAATACGTATCCAAAACAAACAAATATCATTGTGTTGCATGAGTAAAAACTGAGTTTTTAAATGGCAAGAAATTAAATAAATTTCAATGTTACTTGTTAATGTATGGAAAAGTAAAGATATTACACATATATTGTTATATTTCCAGATACAATGCAATCTAAAGCAAATAATATCGATCAAACCAAGTTTTTGATTCAGCAATTATCCATAATAGCAAGCAATGCAATCCACTCAAATGCAACAAATCGACAACAAACACTAAACCAAACACTTACAAATTGCACTTTAATGTTAACGAAACCAACCCCCCCTTTAAAAAAGTGAGAGAGCCCTTCCATCAGGTATCCCTTTAATTTCGCTGTTGTGTTTAATAACCAAGTTCTACGCGTAAGTTGACTTAGGTTTAAATCTTTTTTAATTGCGCTTATAGTATATGTATTTGTGTATCTCATTTAACTGATGTTTTCTGACTAGTTTTCGTTTTATTTACGTACATACTTGATGCACTTTTGGCATTCAATATTGATGCTAGCAAAATGTCAAAACGAAATTGAGAACGTAAGCATTATTTGCGTAACAATTATCCATATAAACACAAAACGAATAAAGTATTGTATAAGAAACCGAAATTGTCTTGATTCCTAATCGTTTCAGCTGTACATTCACACATATTGTCTGGTTTAAATGGAGGGTATATGTATGTAAACACGTATATTCAAGGTTCCTTTTTTTCCCATACCCTTGGTTTAGCAACAAATCTGTTTTTAATATTCAAATTTTATTAACAATTGACAGTGGGACAACAAATGCAAAAAAAATTATCGTATCGTATCGATTCGCTGGTTAATAAGTCTGCAGTATGGAGACGGGCTCTTGCATAATCTCTTGAATCTTTGCCTCTGGCACGGGCACACCGTTGGCCAGCAGAGTGTGAACAATGCCATCATGTTTATTGCCACTTGAGCGTGCCTGTAGCACGAATTCCGTGTCCTGCAGCATGAACTTGGTGTCCGTGCCGCCGTGAACGAAAACAGACTGCAAAATGGTGGATGGTGGGTGGGGGGGATTGTGAAATGCTAAGCGGAACGCCTTTTATTTTGCCACATGTTTTACTTGCCTCCTCCTGGCGCAGGTCATCGTTGACGTAGAGACTCAGCGTGTCCAGCTTGAGCATTATTCGATACTCCTGGGAAGGTGTTTCGCAGCTGCTCGCAGAATGACAGGTGCTAAGCCAGAGCCGGTACTGCCGTGCCACGTCCTCTGTGTACTGGTCATGTGACTTTCCGTCGATGTACAGCGAGTACTCGTATTTGAAGCCAGGTGCCGGATCAACGCGTATAATGCAGCGGGACTGATCGATGTGAAAGGTGTCCTCACCGACAAGCTTAAACATCCAGTCGCGCCGCAGGACCTCCTGCAATGAGTTATGTCAGTGCTCGGTGGGGGTTTCAAATGTAATCCACTTAAAAATAATGAAAATAGCAAGTTTAATTCCATTTTCCGAGATACAAATACGCGTACAACAGTAATTACATGGCCGTACACTATGCAAATGCTTCAACCCGCTTCCCACTCCCATTTCCCTCAGTATGGCGTGGGAAAACTTACCCGACCATTGACCCAAATCATACGCCGCCCACTAGTTGTGCCATGTTCCAGCTCAATGCGGTACATCTACGGAAAAATACAATACCATTTAGTCTTTATACGTTTAAGTTGGTGGTAGTTTTGGGTAGTACCTTTCCATTGATGGGCACACACCATTGGGCCACTATATTCTGTTTGTTGTAGCGCTGGTCCTCGGGCACATGATCCTGCGTCATGATGGGCTCCGTTGACAGATTTTCCAGGCGCAGTGTGGGCGAAAGAAAAGACATTGACTCGATCCAACTCTGTCCCCCCCTACTCTAAGCCGCCGAACAAGTAAAAGAATCAATAGTACCCATTAAAATGCAAGTAAATATTGCATTAAAAATGCAACAAATCAAAATGGGGGGGTTATACAACAGCTAGGTACTTTGGGTATTTTTTGTCGAAAGTTCAAAGAACTTTAAGGTGCAAAGTGCGGAATTTAGCTCCCAAAATCTAGATCTAGCTGGTTTCACTTTACGGGTCAACAGCAATTGCTCCTTGCCTTCTTCTGTGGTCGACGAAGCAGACGCGATTTGGTTAGCTTTTGAATAAAGCCCCCAAACTGCCGCAAATACCGCAAGAACGAACCGCACGTTGTTAGCGCCAATGGCACACTAAACAACATACAATATAAACCAGAAGGAGGAACTGAGAAAAAACTAGTTGGCCGCCTGCCTTTTGGCTTTTGGTCGAGTCGAATCGCGACGCGTCGCGGTCGCGTTTGTCGGCCTTTGCTGCTTCTGCTGCTGGAAAAGCAAAAGAAAAGTGCAGAGAGCAGAGAGTACAGTAGAGTCAGCAGACGACGCCGCATGGCGCCAAAACAGAGTTGATTTGTTGCCACTAGCCCTGGGTGTGTGTGTGTGTGCGTGTATCCACTCCCTTATACCCCCCACTTGCGACGTTGTTCGCATAAAAATAAACTTTGCGCCAAGTATGCAATGGTTTTTGCATTGCAATTGCCATGCCCATGCCGATGCCCGTGTTGGCGCTTTTGGAGCAGCTCCAATTGAGCGAATATACCCTTATGTATGTACATATTTTATTCTAGATGACAATTATATGGCCCATGGGGATACATATCCCACTAAGCCTTCCTCCTGCCCTACAACAGCCCTGGGCTGGGGGCAATCGTCGCAAATTTGTCGCATTTTGTTTTGTTCTCATGTTTATGGCGCAACATTTTCTGGCCATAAATACACGCCGGAAATGCTAATGACCGTTGGGATGGGATGGGGTAGGTAGGATCAGGGCACGGGCCACATTCCGTGGCAACAGCAGCAGCTGCACAAGAATGGAAGGAAGAGTTGCTGCCTCAATCGATCAGATCCGATATTGATAAATGGATTTTGGGCCAGATTGGGTAAGGAACCGAACAAGAAGCAGGCAGCATATCATATGTCAAATCGAGTTGCTCGGAAATCCTTGGGTGAGAGTGGGGTAACAAGAATATATGCCATCTCTCCGTCCGAGTCGCAACACGCGAAGGTCACTGGCAAAGCGCCGTTTGGAGTCGCTCGCAGTGTTGTAGGTGGGGTACAGAGAGACACCCACCCACACAGATAACGAAACATTTGACAAGGACAAGGCCTGACACCCACCCGCGCTCAAAGTGTCCGTGTGTGCCAGTGCCTCTCTCTGTGTGTGTGTAATTATTATTATTAGTGCTATATAAAAAAGAAATGTGTTTGTGTGCACACAGTCATCCTTTTTCCTGACGCCCGCTAGCGGCTTCTTCGACTCGATGCACAGTGGGTGCTTACAGAGTTTTACGGGGATAAAACGTCCATATATTGGATATATTCAATAATAGGCTGAAGAGTTTGTAAATAGTTTTCGTATAAAGATTTGCTTTATTATTAGATTTTCGTTAACTCCTAGATGAGATTTTGAAAGCATCTTCCATGGAAAGTATTTCTTACAGGCTGAAATATCCAGAGGGGCATACAGAACCATTCGATAAGGTTTGCTTAATGCTTTCCTTGAAAAAAAAGCAACAGCAACGGCTGCTAAATTTTCACTCATTTATTCATCTGCTCGATCACACACACTGTATTCGGTTGCGCTTTTTCGTTGCCTACTTTCCAGTTGAATTTACCAGCGAGCGCTGTTTATACACTTTTTATGCAAATATATTTGCCGAAAGTGCCGCCGCAGACAACATTCGTTGACGCTGATGATGTTGTTGTGGGCATGTGGAGAGCTGTGGTCTCCATACCCCCCATACAGCCAGAGTCCACTGCCGGATTGCGTGCCTCGCTGGGTGTCGGCTGGCTGGCACACTACAAATGTCGCCGACAATTAATTTCCATAGATAATTGCCTGTCGATAACGACAGCGACAGCGGCAGCCCCAGGGACATTAATCATTAAGCCCGTCTGTTGAGTAGCTGGCTGTGCTCTTTGTCTTTTCCGTCTCTTTTGTCTGCTGGTGGCTCGATAAGATTTAATCAAAACTATGGCGAAATGACAAAGTGAATGTTGTATTTCAGTGATTTGTTGTAACGCTCTTAAATCAAATTGAATTGGCAAAATGTGTGCGCTGGCTTAAGTTAGCTAGATTTGTATGCATGTATGTATGTCTGTATGTATGTATGTATGTGTGTGTGTGTGTGGTGTTCTATATACTAGATAAAGTGAATGGATATAGCAGTGCTCAACTTTGAAAAACCAGCTAAAATAGAACATAATACTGATCACAACGCCAATAGAATAGAACAAGAAAGAATTCTCTCCCTCTCCTACATACGTTTCGTTAACAATTTTCCAGGGAAAATAATGATTGGATACATTCCTCAATTGGACATAATAAATATGGAGTATGCGTAAGTATGTGTAAATATATATATATAGAATTTATATTGCTGCACCATAACAACTAACATAAACAGCAACTATCCTTTGTAATCGAGTAATTCGTCTATACATATCCTTAATTTTGGGGCACAAATTTGAACAACGCTGGGCGTAAAGTAGGCGCTAGTTGTAGGTATTCTTTTTGTCTGATTATCGTGTCTATATATACTTGTTAGTGTGCGTATATATTTATACTTATAACCAACGCTAATTGCACTATTTAAATAAATACGAGTACGAGTACATCTTGCCGTCAGAATGAGTGCCTCCCAACTTGAGATACAAATGCGTTATACATTTAAGCTAATTATTTCCATTATGGGATCGAAGAAGTTCTACATGTCTATAATTCATAATCGACACAACTAAATATTGCCATTGCTGATCGCTTACAAAACTATGTACAAAGAATACTGAGTAAGCAAATTAATTTTGGATAAGTCTAACCGAATACAGTCATTTAAGGTAAGAAATACAATAGAAACACATTCGGAATCAAGCATAAAAATAAAAGAAAAAAAACTGAATATAATGTTACAGACTATAAATATAAATATCATCCATATCATGAGGTTGTTCATCTATTTAGCGAGTAGAGTTACTTCATCTAGGTATATGGAAAATGGCAGTTTGGATGCACCTATGTATACATCAAATATGAGAAGCATAGGCTCTGTTAGCTGGCAATAGGTTTCTATGACTGATCTATGGATCGCCAGGGCGGAAGAGGGCGCGATTTATCAACTAACATTATGGGTAAATCCAAGCGGTTTGATCCGATATTGGCTATAGGCTATAGCTCATTTGAAAAATGCTGTAGAAAAATGCACAAAAAGTCTTCGGTCTCGTGATGGGAATCGGTTTGGGCTTAGAAACAAATGGTCCATCATTTTCTTGAGAACATTATGGTCATGACAGTGCCACAGTTAAGCAGCACCCGTTTGGCATCCTTTAGATTGGCATTGGTCAGGTCGTAGCCATCTATCTCAAGCAGCTTGTCGTTGAGGCTCAGCAGGCGAGCGGCGTTTGTATTGGGCGTAATGGCACTCACAAAGATGCCCACCTAAACAGCAAACAATTAGGAGTCCATTTTGACGTTTAAATATGATAAGCAAAAATACTCACGTGATTGAGCAGCTCGGCAACGTCAAAGCCCATGCTGTGCTCCCATTTGAGGGTAACCTGCTTGACTGTAGGATTCTTGTGGACGCCAAAGATCCAGGTGGACTTTTTGTGACTTGCCCTGGAAGTGTTATTGGTGGCCGTGGAGTTCATCGAGTGCTGCGACAAGCTATCATCTAGCTCTTCTTCCTCATCCTCAGGACTTTGCTCCAGGTTGTTGATGTTGTTTTGGTAGTCCAGCTGTTCGATGGACTCCTCCTCCTGAGCACCAATAGCCGTGGTCTTAAAGTTGCTATTCAGAGCATCCTGATAGATAGTTTGCTCCAACTGCTGCTGCTGCTGTTGCTTGCGCTGTCTCATGGACTCGTACAGATTAAGGTCCTCCGGCGTTTTCTTGGTATATACTCTAGCTATGTGGTAGGGTGGCGGCTCTAATCGAGATGGCGGCACGGCCTGCTGCTGATGCTGAGGCAGCTGCTGCTCCTGGTGCTGCAAGGGCTGCAATTCATAGTCCTGCTCACCGTTCAGATGTGTGGTGGGTAAGGTATTGGCCTCGACATACAGCTGCTGATAGTGCGCCTCGTAGTTGACCAGGGGCAGGCCGTAGTACTCTTGTGGAGGAACCGGTAGCTGCTGCGTCGTCGCCGGCTGCTGGTAGACACCGTAGATGTGAGCGTTCTCTGGCGCAACGCCGTATATTGCACTTGCTGCGGCCTGATCCACAACATCTTGGTCGGCATTGCTGCTATCACAGTGAACTTGGCCATTGGGCACCACGCGGGCCTCCCTCACTTCGTTGGCGTTTGCCGACGTCGCTGCTGCCTGGGCTTGCCGAACGTATTTCGCCATTTGGCGCAACTCCTTGGGATACGGCGTGGGTGACCGCATCAACCGAACGGATCCTGCCATCTGGTCCGGCGTTGGTGTCGGCGGTGCAGCCACATAGTTGGGATAGCTGGGAGCCGGCTGCGTTTTGGCATTGCTCAAGATGGTGGCCTCCTCGGCAAAGCAGATGCGCCGCGAGGGACTCGCATGCGGATGCTGCTGATTGGCGTACACAAACTCATACTGCTCTTGGGCCTGCTGCTGGGCCTGCATGCTGTTCATCTTGAAGGTGACCTGGGGCAGCATGAAGCAGGTCAACTGTGTCTTTGTACTGGCATCCAAGTATTGCAGCGGCACCAGGGGCTGCGACTGATTGTCGCTTAGCCACAGTGAGGTGAGATTCACTAGGTTCAGCATGGAGACGGGCAGCGCATTGATATAGTTGTTGACCACGTTGATGACCTTCAGCTTGCCCAGGTTTCCAATGTTGTGGGGCAGCGCGGACAACTGATTGTTGGCCACACTCAACACACTAAGCTGCTGGCAGCTGCAAAGCTCGTCGGGCAACTGGCGGAGCTGATTCTCATCGGCGAAGAGAAACCGCAGGCTTCGCAGCATTCCAATGGTGCTGGGCAGGCGGATCAACTTGTTGTGGCTGAGGACCAGCTCCTCCAGCTGCTCCAGGTAGCTGATGCTATCGGGAAGCTCTGTCAGCCCGTTCGACTCGCACTTAAAAGTCACCAGAGACTTAAGCATGCCCACGCTGAAGGGGAATGCTTCCAAGTTGTTGGAGCAAATGGATAGAACCTCCACATTCCGCCAGTTGCTCAGCTCGCTGGGCAGTGTATCCAGAAGATTGCCATTGGCCTCAAAGTGCTGCAGTTCGCGCAGTTTACCAATGTTGGCGGACACGCGGCGTATTTGATTGAAGTCGATCCACAGCTCTCGCAAAGATTTCAGCTCTCCAACTACTTCGGGCTGCAAATGAATGGAAATTTATGTATTTCTTAATGATGTGGCTCTTGATATATCACTCACAAGCTCTGTGAACTCATTGCCACCAATGTCCAGACGCTGTAGATTCACCAGCCGCACCATCGACTTGGGCAGCGTGATAAGATTGTTGAGACGCAGCTCGAGTATTCTCAAATTGACCAGCCGTCCAAAGTTGGCTGGGAGAAACTCCAGGTAGGTTTCGTTCAACAGCAGCTCCTGCAGGGATATGAGCGAGGTAATTGCATCTGGAAGACGTTGTAGGCTGTTGCAACTCAGATCCAGACGGGTTAAATGCTTGCAGGCTTTGATTTCATCGGGCACATTGACAATAACTGAAAGAAAAAACAAATCTGTATGAGAATCTATAGGGGTATAGAAAGTCATTATTCTCACTCACGATTCCGATTGAGATCCAAATTCTGTAGCTGGCGCAGACTGCCAATGGCCTGGGGTATGCTCTCCAGATTGTTGCTGTTCACGTGGAGCACACGCAGGCCCTGGCAGTAAAACAACTGCGGGGGCAACGATTGCAGCTGAAGGAGACAAAGGGATGTTAGCAGGAAACTCCAACAAACGGGCTGCGGCGGACTTACCCTTGTGGTGCTCAGGTAAAGCTCCTCCAGCGTCCGCTCGTGCTGCCAGACCTCGGGGAAGTCGGTGAGCGGTGTATTGCTATAGTCCAGCTTGTCAACCACCTCCTCGTGCTTAAATTTGAAGCAGGGAAAGCATTTGCTCAGGAGCGGCATCTTTAGTTATATGTACATATACTGCTAGTCGTTCGATATTAAGGCACGGTTCGGGTTGCTGCAAAAGAAAGAAGAGCACACAACTGTCAGCCATATACATATACATACCGCATGCATATATGGTGCGGTGCGGTAAAGCAGGCTGGCTTAATGGGGTCGAGCCGAGGGCTTGCCGCATAGCTCACCTATGATTCATCGCCGAAGTTGGAGCATTACTGTGGGTCCTGCTCCATTACATTCCAAAGCCATTGACATTCTTCTCTTTTATTTTTTGGCTTGTTATTGTTCTGTCCACCAACACTAACAAGCATGTATGCACACACACCCACACTGGCATACACAAAAGAGACTTCTTAAGCCTCTCTTCGTTGCTCTTGTGCAGGCACTTGGTAATGCTTGTGTTTTCCCATTAACTCTTATTCTAATTAATATTATTAATATTAATATTGATATTATTTAAACCATTTAATGATATATTATATATTTGGATGTATTTTATCTGGTCACACTGTTCACACAATTTGGTGGATGTGTGTTTTATCTGGTCACACTTTTGAAAATATACTGAAAATACCATATCAAAAACGAACTTAACCCACGTAACCCGCGTTTGTTTAAACAGTTGAACATCTCGAGTTCAACCGCTAAAAATATTAATTTTTGTATTGGATGTGGACCCATCGAAAAATATAAAGCGCAAGTGAAAATGGAATTTTAAGTAATTTGATCGCTAGAGCTAAGGATGGCCAATGATAACAGTGATTTGATAATAATTATTCTATCGATAAATTCGCTGGCTTAGTTCAGCAAGTGACAAACAGATGGAGCTAAAAAGTAGCCGTTTGAATTCAAAATAAAAACAAGAAAAAAACCAGTACAAAATTTGTTTAAAAATGCAGGGTTTTTGCTGATTTAATATTTGTTTTCCATTTCCAGGCGACGTGCGCGCGTGCTCACTGTTGATAACGAAGGTGTGTAAACTTTGCAATAAAGTAAGCAACCAATCAAGGAAATAAGTCGTTTTCGAAGTTTCAAAGTTCAAATGGGTTAATGCGAATATCCGAACGGCCACCAATTAAAGCCCTGCTAGATGCCCCAACCCAACCTATACTTTGACCGGTCAGTGTCGTCAGGTTTTCGTGTGTCGTCGTGTGAAAATTATACAAATAACGGCCACTTTTGTTGTTAATTTTTGTGTGTTTTTTTTGTGTCAGCCAGCATTGACGAATTTACACTTCAAACAATTGTTAAACTATACAGCATAGTGCAAATAAGTACGTAATAAACCACTGGCAGCTATTTGCAAGAGAAAACTTTGTGCGAGACGGTGTGGGTCGGTAAACGAAGGTGGAGATCTCAGTTTCGGTTTAAATGCTGTACGCTGCAGTTGGTTCCCTTTCCGCCGGATAACTTGTGAATGGATTATGATACCGTAAAGTGCGTCCCACTAAGATTTCTAAATATATCTGCTGTAATAATGCTTTATTGCTTCATTTGAGCCCTCTGTCGACTGCTGTCTTTTCCCACAGTTTACTTAGGGGATTCGCCCCGATAGCTGACCCCCAATTGGGTTCGATTTACATTAAAAATTAACAAACATCTGTTATGGCTTTCACAACCAATTATCACCAGTGCACGGCATTCCGTATAAATAAGTAGACTCGAATCTATGTCTAACATAGTTCTCGTTCGACGACACCTATGTACAATTATAACCACCTGTCGGACTAATTTTCATTGAAGAAACTACTCCATGAACCACACTGGCACACGCACCAACTGGGCAGAGAGAGATATGGAAGCGGGTAGCACAACCCTCAGGCCGAACCCACCCCTACTTGGGCATATATCACGCTCTCGCTTATCGGGCAGGTTCGTTCCCAGTAAAAAAAAAGAGAGCAGTGAGTGGAAGCGAATCGGTTTTATTGAATGCTAACTGTAATTCTAATGAGTTCTTGGAGTCATCTTCTTCGAGGACTTCTTGTTGGAAAGTGTTCAATTAATTTAGATTTGTTGCAAGATTTTGAATATTTGGAACAACGTTACTTCTTCTTGCCCTTGCCCTTCTTGGCGCCCTTGGCCGCCTTCACTGTTGCCGGCTCTGCTGTTGATGCAGTGGAGGCTGCTCCTGCCGGCTCGGTAGTGGGGGCCTTCTCTGCGGCACCCTTTTTGGAGGCTTTGCCCGAATCCTTCTTCTTGGCCGGCATGCTGTAGTGGATAGATCTTAAAACGGAAGATAATTCACATATTATATTTTGTAGCTGTCACACAATATTTTTCCATGATTTTCTATACCTTGATTAAATTTGGAAAAATGCAAAGCAACTTTTTTTCTACGAAAGCCGATAGCACAAAAAATTGGATGCGTAGCTCTCGAAATTTAGGCAAGAACTGATTTTTACAAGTGTTGGCGTACGCCTCTTCAAAACACATGAAGTCCAGGCTTGCTTTATGTTTTTGAAATGGATTTTGTTTTGAATTGAATTTTGAACCGTTTCGTGAATCGGTTCAATTTCAATTTCAACCGCCGCCGCCCTTATTTTGTGGCTGCTACTCAACCGCCCTGCGCAGTGGAACTTTGGCTCTCGCTCTCTCTGTGTGCGTTTCCGGGTCCCAGCAACTCAATGCTCCCATTTCCCTGCATTTGTGAAAACGAAGCCAAAGAGCGCGCACCCAGACCCAAGGGCCGCCAAAGTTCTCTAGTGCAATTTCGTTTTAAGTAATTTTAGTTATTAGCGCCAAAGTACAAACAATTTGGTTAGCTAAGGAACCCCAAATTAAGCAACCGCACACAATCCCATAATAGATAAAGAATTTTACAAAGGTGCAAGCAGGCGACGCTTTTCCCAACAGCAAGCAACATACGTCAAATAAAACAAATTATCGATTTTGAGATTCCCGGAAAGTGTTTTCAAAAAACTCCGACGTGCTGTGCAATTTGTGTCTGAAAGTATTATAAATAAACCCAAAAAGGGAAGGGAAGAATGGCAGCCAAACGGAATACTGTAACCACAGACGTGCCGGAATCATTTGCGGCGCCGGCCGAAGGAACCGCCCTCACCCTGGACACGCGCCTGTCGCTTCGCGTGGATAGTGTCATACCCAAAAAGCGGTGAGTGCTTGCTCTCGGCACTGTGTATACTTAATATCCACTTTTTTTTGTTCTTCCTATAACAGCCATGAGGCATTGAAGTGGTTCGGCTGGGGCTACAACGACTCCCAGTTCTATGGCCAGGACGGCATCATCTGTTTCCGTGGTGACAGGTGAGTATCCCATGGCAAAGAGGTAGCACATTCGATTGTAGACCGCATTTTTGGCTCTCTCCAATAGATACCCCTTGGGTGGATGCGAACTGCCGAGCTTTACTAAATGGGTGGAGAAAAAATTCGAGCTTACCGTGGACCCCAGAAAGCCGTTTCCCCAGCTGCCGCAGACGTATCCAAGGCCCGTGGAGAATGCGCCCTTTCTGAGCGAGTTGCGGGACAGCACCAAAGTGGAGCACTCGCTGGAGGGGATCGACCGACTGATTCGTTGCCACGGGCAGACACTGAACGACATCTACAGCCTGTGGCACAACAAATTTCAGCGCATACCCGACGTGGTGGTGTGGCCGCGCAGCCACGACGATGTCGTCCAGCTGGTGCGGCTGGCCCACAAGCACAATGTGATGATGGTGCCCTACGGCGGCGGCACGAGTGTCTCTGGGGCAATCACCTGTCCGCAAGCGGAGAAGCGAACGATTTGTGCGCTGGATACGTCCCAGATGAATCGGCTGCTGTGGCTCAACCGGGAAAATCTTACCGTCTGCTTTGAGGCGGGCATTGTGGGGCAGGATCTGGAGCGGGTGCTGCGCGAGCAGGGACTCACGGTTGGCCACGAGCCCGACTCCTACGAGTTCAGCACCCTCGGCGGCTGGGTGGCCACCCGGGCCTCGGGCATGAAGAAGAACGTCTACGGCAACATCGAAGATCTCGTGGTGCGGGTGCGCATGGTGACCCCGACCGGCACGCTGGAGCGTGAGTGCAGTGCTCCGCGCGTGAGTTGCGGGCCGGACTTTAATCACGTCATCCTCGGCTCGGAGGGAACGCTGGGCGTGATCACGGAGGTGGTGTTGAAGGTGCGTCCCCTGCCAGCGGTCAAGCGCTACGGCTCCCTCGCCTTTCCCAACTTCGAGCAGGGAGTGCTCTTCATGCGCGAGGTGGCCCGTCGTCGCTGCCAGCCCGCCTCCGTTCGTTTGATGGACAACGAACAGTTCATGTTCGGCCAGGCCCTCAAGCCGGAGAAGAGCTGGTGGGCCAGTCTGGTGGATGGCCTGAAGCAGCGCTATGTCACCGCCTGGAAGGGCATCGACCTCAGCGAGATCTGTGCCGCCACCCTGCTCTTCGAGGGCGACCTCAAGGATGTGCAGCGGCAGGAGTCCATCATTTACGAGATCGCAGCCAAGTTCAAGGGCTTTCCTGCCGGCGGACAGAATGGCGAACGTGGCTACATACTGACCTTTGTGATTGCCTATATCAGGGTGAGTCTCAGCCTCAGTCAGTCCCCATTTAATCTTGGTTCGCAAAAGACTAAAACAGTTGCCCGTTTCTGTCTAGGATTTCGGACTGCATCAGGGCATTGTGGCGGAATCATTTGAGACGTCGGTGCCCTGGGATCGTTGCAGTCTGCTCTGTCGATCTGTCAAGCAGCGTGTGGTATCGGTAAGTACCTCAGATATCCGTCATATCTCATATCTCATCACTCCTCTCTTCATTCCCGTGCAGGAATGCTACAAGCGTCGCATTACGTTCTACACGATATCGTGTCGGGTGACCCAGACCTACGATGCCGGTGCCTGCATCTACTTCTACTTTGGCTTTCGCTGCATCGACGTGGCCAATCCCGTGGAGCTGTTCGAGGCCATCGAGCACAGTGCCCGCGATGAGATCCTCTCCTGTGGCGGCTCGCTGTCCCACCATCACGGTGTGGGCAAGATTCGCAGTAATTGGTATCGCAACGCGGTCACCGAGACGGGCAGCTCGCTGTACGCGGCGACCAAGCGTCATCTAGATCCGAAGAACATCTTTGCTCTGGGCAATCTCCTGCCGCTGCAGGAGGATATACCTCAGACAGCAGCAGCACCACCGAAAGCCAAACTTTAGAGGATTGTCCGTAGCGATTGTCCGTTGTGTATTCTAAATCCCATTACTGAGATTTCCTATTAGCTTTTGTGGTTTGTGTTATTTTTGTAAGGGGCTCATGTTTTCAATGGGTTTTTATAAATAAATGGAATATTTGTAACTCTACATGTAGATCGGAATGCACTGAGAGAAACCACGCAATCTGTTTGCATAAGAGATTGCCATTTCCCCCGTTGCAGGCGCTCAGCAGAGGCTCACTTAAGCCAGTTCCAGACATGGCCCATCTCCATGTGAGTGCTCGTGTGCGTGTTGGAGCTTCAGACCAAATTCAAATTGTCGATCATTGTCTTCTCATCTGCTCATCGAAGTCATTTGCGGCTGACGGAGCAGCGTCCGCGCCAGGAGATCAAATGTCATCAAGTTGTCAACTTCGTTAGCATGCCACAAGGCAGCAGGCAAGCCAGCAGCAAGCAGCGTGCTGTATCTCTCTCTTGGCCCACTCCTTGGAATCTGGCTAATGGGAATGTGGCAGGCAGGAGGCAGCAGGCAGGCAGCTGCTTATTGATGGTCGGAGAGGAGTCGTCGTCGTCGTTGACTGTCTTGGCTTGTTACTCTGGCCAGTGGGTATCCATGTCCATGTGCATGCCCCCTAAGCGCCTTTTGGACACGCAAACACACAAACACACATACACACACACACATGTGAGGACTATAAATAAAGATTACAATCAACCAAAAGTTGGGCAAAAGGAGTCCCGTCTAAGCCACGGGACTGCCGCCTGGAAATTGTCAGCAATTAACCCGCGGGTCAGTCGCCGTCGCAGTTGCAGTCGCAGTCGCATTCGCAGTCCTTCCCGCCGTGATTTATGCCCCCAAAACAGCCTTAAAGTCACACACAATCAAGGCAGAGGCCAAAAGAGAGTAGGATAGAGCGAGAGTGGGAGAGAGAAGATAAATGCCATCCTGACACGTTCGCAGAGAATAAAACAAAGTCGAATGCGGCTTGATGGATCTGCTACCTTAGAGCAAGAGGAGAGGAGATGTGCATAGCTCATTTGCGTGCAGAGAGAGAGAGAGAGAGAGAAAAAGAGAGTTCAGTTCTGGCAGCAGAATCATGTTGCAGCCAAGGTGTATTTATGACAGGTGAGACTTTCCAGGCCTTGTGCAAAATTAATTTCTTCTCTCCCTCGCACACACACAAATACAGCCACACTCAAAGCAAAAACAGAAACAACATAACAGACTTAGAAATATTTTAGAACAGAAATTTCAATTCGTGAGAGCAGTCGCCAGGCATGCCGCACCTAATATTTACACACTTCGCTTGCAATGAAGAGAACGAAATGTTCCCCTATTTGATTTGCTCTTACCAACAACAACAGCAACAACAGCATTTAAGCCCAGTTAGCCCATTGAAGCCGTCTGCCCACGCTCGGCTGACGTCGCCGTCGCTGTTGCTGCTGCTGCTGCCTTGTTTTGCGTTGCCTCGGCAGCGCACCGAGTCGTCGCACCTGGCGCTCAGTCGCAACTTTGGCGACCAAGTAGCAACATCGCAGCAAACGAAACACTCGCGCGACAACACCACAGAAATTGTAGTTTTTATTAGAACTCTTCTGCGGCAACACACAAACAAAGCTGAGAGAGCGTGCAGTAAGTGGTAGAGCAGCAACTCCGAAGGAAAGAGATCTCTCCTCGCAGCTTCAGCTTGGCGGCACAATCTCTCTTATTCGTGCTGCATTTGCTCTTCGTTCGTGTTGCCTGCCACATCGTGTCGCGGCGTTCGATTTCCTATTACTGTTTCTGCTGTTGCATTCGTTTCTAAACGTGCGTACGTGTTTGTGTGTGTGTGTGTTTTTTTTTTTTTTTTTTTTTTTTTTTTATTTGGGAAATAACTTAGGGTTTTAATCAACAAAAAGATGGTATAACAAAGGTGAGAAGTGGGGGGGGGGGGGGTTTGGTAAGGAGAACATAGATAGGGTGTGGATGGGTGGCACCGCAACCGCGGGACTGCCGCTAGGCATTACTTCGCGGTGCGGGCTGTGGGGTCTTCTTTTGGATTTAGCCGGACTGGCTTCGCTCCAGCCTGCGCAGCTCCTTGAGTGTTGTTGCTGCCATGTTGGCAACTGTGCTCCATGCCTGCTCATCGGCTAGCATCTTCTCGATCAGGGTGTCCGCATTGACTCCTGCAAGTGTCTCCCCTAGCCTCTCTCGCTCTTGCGAGAAGCGGGGGCATACAAAGAAGATATGCTCCGCATCCTCTTGAACTCCAGGCCCGCAGTAGCTGCAGTATGGATCGTCTGCATGCTTGAAGCGGTGCAGGTACTGCTTGAAGCAGCCATGCCCCGTCAGCAGTTGTGCCAAGTAATGGTCCACCTGGCCTTGCCGTCTTTGCAACCACGGTTTGAGCTGGGGGATGAGCCGTCTGGTCCACCTCCCTTTTTCTGCTTGGTCCCATCGCCTTTGCCACCGGGCTATGGTGCCCTCTCGCCGCTCGCTGGCTACTTCCAGCCCGCTCTGTCGTTCATCCGCCAGGAGGTCCAGCGGGACCATGCCTGCCACAACCAGTGCGGCGTCTTCCGACACCGTCCGGAAACAGCATGTAGCCCTTAGAGCGCAGCGCCGGTAGGCGCTTCTGCAGTCTCTGCTGTACGTGGTCACCCTCATTGCTGGTGCCCACACCGCTGATCCATATAATATTATGGATGTGACCACACCGACGATGAGCTGCCTGCTGCGCTGCCGTGGTCCTCCTGTATTGGCCATCATCCTGCTGATGGCCGCCGTTGCTGTGGCTGCTTTGGCGCTGGCGTGTTCCAGATGGGCCTTGAATGTCATCCTCTGGTCCAGCATTACCCCTAGGTACTTCAGTGCCGGCTTGGTCACGATGACCGTATTGCCGATTCTCACGCATGCCTGCTCTACCTTCTTCCTGCTGCTCATTAGCACAGCCTCCGTTTTATTCTCCGCTAGGGACAGCCCGTTCGTTGCAAGCCAGGATCTTATCTTCCCGACTGCTGCGCTGCACATCTCTTCCGCATCTCGAATTTGTTTCGCCACTGTCACCAGTGCGATGTCGTCGGCGAAACCCACCAGGGTGCACCCTTCTGGTAATGTGAGCCGCAGGATGTCGTCATACATTACATTCCACAATATCGGCCCTAGGACCGAGCCCTGTGGAACGCCTCCAGTAATGTGATGTTGCTTTGCTCCTTCTTTCGTGTCGTAGATCAGGACGCGGTCTGTGAAATAGCTTCGCAGCGTCCGTATGAGCTGCTCTGATATGCCCCTCCTGCTCAGGGCCTCCAGAATGCTCCTCCAGCTGGCCGAGTTAAAGGCGTTTCGCACGTCAAGTGTGCATACTAGGCAGTATTTTTTGTCCCCTCCTGCCCATCGCGTTCCCGCCATGGCTTCCCTAGCTAGGTGTGTTACCATCAGAATGGCGTCGGTGGTGCTCCTCTGCTTCCGAAAGCCGAATTGTAGGTCGGAGAGGCCGTTGCGCTCTGCCAGTTCCGCCTCCAGCCGATTGCAGATCATCCTCTCCAAAATCTTACCCATGGCGTCCAGCATGCATAGCGGCCGGTACGCGGATGGGTCGCTGAGCTCTTTGCCTGGCTTGGGTATCAGGACGAGCCTCTGCTGTTTCCATGCTCTTGGTACAGTCCGCTCCGCTAGACACTGGGTGTACATAGCAGCGAATGCGTCAGGATGGGCTCTGATTATGCATTTTAGAGCTGCATTTGGGACTCCATCGGGCCCTGGCGCTTTTCCCGTCTTCAGCTTGCTCGTGACCTCCAGTACCTCTCTGGCGGTGATGGTGGTGGTGGTGTCGGTCTGGCTCGCATCTTCCACACTGGCTCCCTCTTGTAGGGGAGGTTGCCAAGGGAAGAGGGTGTCGACAATTCCTCTTAGCTGCTCGGGGCACTTGGGCATAGGTTGTCTGTTTAGCCTCCCCATGACCAGCTTGTATGCCCCGCCGAAAGGTTCAGCATCGGCTGCATCGCAGAGTTCTTTGAAGCACTTGCTCTTGCTGCTTCTGATGGCATCTTTCAATGATTTCCTTTTGGCCTTGAATACTACCCCATTGCTGCCGAATTGGGCTGTTCCTCTTGAGCGCTGGTAAGCTCGTCGAGCTGCGCAGCACTCCCTCCTAGCCTTGGCAATGTGCTCATTCCACCATGGTACGGGGCGGTGCCTGCTTCCTCCGATCTTCTTCTCGTCCATGGCTGCATCACAAGCCGCTTTGACGGTCCTGGTGATGGCGATCGCGGACGCTTCGGCATCCCCGGCGGCGCTCAGCCCTTCGGCTGCCGAGAGGAGCGTGGATCTGTTGAGGCTTTCCTCCTTGTACCCAGTCCAGAGCGCATTTTGTGTTATTGCGGTGTTCCTTGGTGCGGTGAAGTCCGTCACCACAGCGAGATGGTCGCTATGAGTATATGTACTCAGCACATTCCACTTCGAGTGACGTGCGAGCTCCGGGCTTGCAAAGGTGAGGTCAATGATGGACTCTCTTCCTGCTTTGCTGTACGTTGGTGTGCTGCCTTTGTTGAGGAGGCAGATGTTCAGGCTGGCAAACTCGTCTAGAAGCGATGTCCCGCGAGGTGTGTTTTTCGTGCTGCCCCAAGTCGTTGCCCAGGCGTTGAAGTCGCCCGCTATCAGGACCGGCGATTTGTCTCGGGCGTCGTTGGCGATGCTGCTAATGATCTCCTCGAACTCCTGTTGAGAGAATCGTGGTGCTATGTAGCAACTATATACAAACATACCATTATATTTAGCCCTCACATAGCCCACTCTGGACAATCTGTGCGTGAGCTGGCCTGGTTGTGGGCCACAGTTCCAGATTGCCGCTCCTCCGTCTGAGCTTTGCTGCCAGACTCCTTCGTGTTTTCCCGAGTAGGGCTCGCTGAGTAGCGCTATGTCTATCTTCTGCTCCAGGACTGTTTGCGCCAAAAGGTCCTGCGCAGCTCGGCAGTGGTTAAGGTTAAGCTGGAGGAGCTTACCCATTAGCCAGTTTAAGCAGGGCCTTCTTGAACTCCGGGCAGCTGCGGCTAAGGACTGAGTGGGCTGCCGAGCGGGTGTCTCCTGGCTTGCCAACGCACAGTATGCACTTTGGCGGGTTGTTGCATATGTTGTGCATGTGGCCCTCCCCTCCGCACCTAAAACAGGCATCTCTTGCCACTGGGCGCTTGGATCTGCACCTGGCTGCAGTGTGTCCAAAGCCCATGCAGTTGTAACATCGTGTTGGCGCAATGCGGCGTCGTATGCGACACACCACCCATCCAATTCGCACCTTGCCAAGTTCTAGGAGCCTATGGGCGAGGTCGGGCTGGAGGTTTAGTGTGGCTCTTTGCGTCGCTCCATACGCTTTCCGCATGTACGGCGCTACTGCGTGTGGTAGTGCGCTTTCCAGCGCTGCGGATATCGCCTCCGATACCTCCTCGCTGGTCGTTACCTCGTCTATATCGAGGACTTCAACCGCAGTCGTCTCCTGTATGGTCTTCACTGCTGCCTTACCGCCAAGCGCTTCTTGAATGGCCACCTGCAGCTCCTGGGTGGCAGGGTCAGAGGGTTGTTGCATCCTGAGTAGCAGCTCCCCCGAGGCAGTCTTCCGGATGCCCTGAACCTTGTTTTTCAGGGTCTGGAGAGTTGGTGCTGTCTTCACCAGCTTGAGGATGTCGGCGTATGATGCCTCCTCGGTGCATTTGACCAGCACTGCGTCTGGCCGGGCTGTCTTCTTCTGTTTGGCACGCCTGCCTCTGACCTCACTCCACTTCTGGGTTGGGTCAGCGCTTTCTGCCTTGCTAATCTGGTTCTTGCTCGCCCCTTGCCGGATGGTGTCAGGTTGGCCTTGCCTGGGCTTGGCGCGAGCACTCTTCTCCTCAGTTTGCGTCGCCTTAGTCGCACTGGGCTTCGTGGGGTGTGGATCACAGTGGTCCAGCCTGGGTAGGGGGCCTGCAGGTTGGCAGTGGCACTGGCAGTCTCCTGGCTCTGTCCTTTCCTCCGCTGGCGCCTTCAGCTGGGACCTGACTTCCATTTGCAGCTCCTTCATTCGCCCGATCATCTTCTTGATGGCCATGTTGATAGACCTCTGGCCCTTTTCATTCATTTGATGTAGGAGATCATCCAGTATTGCTCCCATCTCGTCGATGTCTTGGGCGCTGGTCCTGCTCCTCTTAGGGGGGGTTTTCCTCACGCTACTCGATGGAGAAGGGGGGTCCCGCGGCCTCTTTGGGGTATCGGCGTCCTTTAATTCGTCCTGTGGCGGCCCGCTGGCAAAGCCGCGCATCGAGCTTTGCTTCATGGGCGGCGCTGAGGCTGCTAGTTGGTGTGGCGGTGTTCGGGCCACTTTTGAAGCTTTTTGGAAAGCCATTGCTCCGTTGCTGCTTGTCATGCTACTTGCTTCGTCGGCCAAGTGTGCCACCGGCAAAGCAAGGTTGGGGGGAATGGTTGTTGGGGGCTCCAGAGTTCCACCAGCGGGTGGGAAGTTTTACAGTTCGGATAGAGCGTGAGCCGTATAGATGTTCCCGCCTAGGAGGTAGGCAGTGCTTCCCTTGGAGCAGGTCGCTGGCAGAAGCTATCTGCTGTGGGGGCCACTGTCTCTCCGCAGCGGACGCTGTCAAGGGCTGGCTGCTTTGGCACCCAGTGCCCCTTCACAGCACTGCTGTCGATCAGCTGGTTAGTGGCCTGCACTCTCCAGCCCTGGTATACCAGTCGATCAGCTGCGATGCCTGGAGTGGAATGTGTGCAACCCCAAAGTAGAGAGGAAAAGGAGGAAAAGGAAAAAAAGAGGAAAAAAGGCGGGAGCCTCCGGGCGTTGAGTGACAATGCAACGCACTCAGGGTGGGGCCTGGCACCCCTTGCCCCCTTTGGGTGCCCGTGGAGGAACGACGAGCAGTCCGGATCCGGGGCCAACAGGTGTGTGGCTCGGCTCTCCCAGGTGAGCACGCGGTGTCGACAACGCTTTGGCTGATGTGTGGTTTTTTTTTTTTCCGCAGGTGTATTTCGGGATTTCGGTCCCTGTTTGCAGAGCAGCTGTTTGTCGCGTCCGCACTCGAAAAAATTCGCGAACTATGTATCCTGTGTGTGTGTGTGTGTGTGTGTGTGTTTGTGGGAAAAATGCAACAAATTATACGACTGCTGGTTTTTGTGTTTTTTGTTAATTAAAAACGTTTTGTCGCTTGTAATTGAGCCTCTAATGGGCCGCAAAAACAGTGTAACAGGTGCGTGAGCATCAACCAAAACGGGTCTACGCTAAAGCGACTCACCAAAACAAAACTAAACGAGAAGGAACGTGTGAGTCGCTTCTGGGGACGCGACTCTACTTATACCCGTACTCAGTCAGTATATACATTTTTGCGCATGATTTTTTATAATTAAAGAAAAAAAAAAAAAATTTTACATTTTACATTTTTTTGCTACATCTGTTATCTACATCTACATCTACAATGTATATTTTACATCTAACACGTAGATTATAGATGTACCATTCATATTCTACATCTCTTTCGCTAGGGGTTGCTCGCGCACTGAACGCAGCAGAGTGTGCGAGCGAGAAGGAGATAGAGTAACGTTTCTCTTGCAGGAGGAGGCGGGGGAACCAACAGAAAATTAATTTCTTAATTCTGGCTATAATTATGATCCGATCTGATTCAGACTCGGCAATCTGGTAGATATGGTCATTCTTTACGATACTGCGTTTTTAGTTTTATCGTATCTTTAAAATTGTGCCTGCCACAGATTTTCGTCCTTTGCGGGGGCGGAAGGGGGCGGGGCGAAATTTTGAAATACACTTGTAGCAGTGTGATATCACATGAGTCTGGAAACCAAATTTGGTTTCCCTAGCTCTTATAGTCTCTGAGATCCAGGCGCTCATGAAGACGGACAGACGGACAGACGGACAGACGGACAGACGGACGGACAGACGGACATGGCTTAATCGACTCGGCTATTGATGCTGATCAAGAATATATATACTTTATGGGGTCGGAAACGTTTCCTTCTCTGCGTTGCACACATCCACTTTTACCACAAATCTAATATACCCCTTAACTCTTTTTTGAGTACGGGTATAACAACACAATAAAAACACAACCAACAATCATGGCAAATAAATCCATTAAAAGTGCATTAGAAACATGATCAACCTTTTCACCAAAGTCCATCTCCAAAGAGACAGAGAGAGAGAGAGGGAGAGAGACAGCCATTCTGGCGGCCTTTCATCAGTCAACCCATCAGACAGTCACTCATTCACTTTGTCAGTTTTAATGCACCTGCCATGACTCGCTGAAAAAAAAATTGGTACCCCGTCATAAGCCAGAGATGCCCCTTAATGCGTCTCGAACTCTCGAGCGAACCGGCCTTTGCAGTCGAATTAAGAAAATAAACAATTTCGCATTCAAAAAATCAACCCACATCGGGTCTCTCGTCTCGAGTGTTTTATAAGAGCAGCTAACCATAAACCGTTCTCAAAAAGAGCATACATACTCGACGTATACATAATAATAATAAAATCAGGCAAAAGGCATTTGGCTGTGGCTGTGGCTTGGCTTTTGACCAATTTAAGTTTTCGTGGCTGCAACGCCAACGCAAAATTCTCAGTTGCGATATTTGGTTTATGAGTTCTGTCGGTTTGTGTGGGTCTATTGGGTATGGCTTTCAATTTGGCGTTAGCGTGGCCTTGGAATGCCTTGGAGGAAGTCACCTTTCTTTGCTGGAGTTTTATTCGTAGATTGAGGAATTTTGAATGCTAATTTTAGCTGTATTTAAAATATTCCACACAGCAGAATTCCCATACTCAGAGAAGAGCATGCTACACCTTCGTATTTATGTGCACACTCTCGTATAACCCCCAACTGCTTTGTAACTCTAGAAATTCCAAGAATACTCGTACCCATCCGTGAGCGGGCAGTGTCGGGCGATAATTCATCAAATCTGCTCATTCCACTCACCTTTTTTTTGCATACTTGTACGCGTCATGACAACTCTGGACAGGGACTATAAAAACGTGCCTTTAATTTATCCAATAGATGTTTGAACTGCTCATCAGTTTGACGTTAAACAAATGTTAGCCAGAAGCCTGCACGTTCAGCATAAATGAGGCATTAAGCCGCAATTGCCAATGAACCCCAACAGCAGAAGCAGCAACCAACAACAATAACAAACAACAAACAACAACAATCAGAGGCAAGTGCAGTCAAGGCGGGTTTAATTAATATGCAACTGGCAACGTTCCCGTCAACAGCAACATAACGACAACAACACGTTGGAAAAAAGTGCAATTCCAAGCTATCAAAAAGCGAAAAAAGGTTTCCCTTTTGGTTTTTTGTTGGTGCTGCGTTTTGGCTAGAAGGTGTCGAAGCCGTCGAGCAGTCTAAGTTTCGCCCATCACAAGACTAATGATGCTGGGGCTGCCGCTGACGCTGCCGCATGCAAGGCCTGCGCCCTGCAGCTGTTAATTAAACTGCAACGGCAAAACAGAGGGGAAGACAGGGAGGAGGAAGATCTGCAGCAGCCTAAAGCAATTACGGGAGCAGAGCCAGAGACAGTAGAAACAACAAGCAGCATAAACGGCAGACGCAACAGAAACAGCAAACAGCAACAAATAAAACAAAATGTAAGTACACGCAAAATAAATTATGAGAGCTATGATTCCTAGATCAGCTAGAAATTTGTTTCCATTTTCGAAATCCTCTCTTAATTCGGCTTAGAAATGGAGCTCCCAATCAAATCTTCCCTTTTCTTCTTCAACTGCACGGAATATGTTTGGCCACCCCCTTTTTCTGAGTGCCTCGGAGTGCTGGTGCCTCTGGACTTTCTTTCAGGCTGCTGCCATAGCAGGAGGCTGTGACAAAAGCAGCAGCAGCCTCAGCAGCAACAGTAGCAGCCTCCCCATCGACTTTCTAAGCCAGTTGCCAATTTGGTGCATTTTGCCGTTTTGGCAAGAGCCAGGAAAACTGGCCAAAACTAAAACAGGCAACAGGCAACTGGCAACTGGCGGTGCAAACAGCCGGTGACAGTGGCTGTCGTCAATTGTTTACCGTGTCCCCGCCACTGGGAAGACGACTGCAGACCAAAGATTGCAGACGGCAGACAAAGACGCAGTCCCAGTCGCAGTCACAGTACCCGGGTCCACGTCGAAGTCGAAGACTGGGTCGCGTGTTTGACACAAATGCCGCGAATAGTTTTGAAGGCGGTTTGGCCTCACTGCGACTTATGGTCAAAACCAGCGCTGACTTGTGCAAACAAGAAGTGTCTGACTGGTGGTCTGGTGGTGTGTATCCGTGTGCCGGCTGCTTCCTGTGACTCTGCTTATTGCGTTTTAATAAGCCGCGGCGGCGTGTAGCCGCGAGATAGTTTCCAGCGATTGCGTTGCATGTTTGCTTAAAGTAGCCGCTCAGCAGCCCCCCGCAGAACCAATAATCAGGCAGCGGCAAGAGCACGCAAACTATGCCACGGGTCTGGGGCTCAGTATTTAGCTCGCGTGCCATTGTAGGCAAACAAACGGTGGGTCACCACGGGTTAAAGTGGCTCATGTTGGCCCCCAGGCCATCAAAGATATCTGCCCCCAAAAATCTCTTTTCGATTGTCTTTTCTTCTTTCCATTGACTCGAGGCGAACTTCATGAATACTTCCAATCGCTTGTGCAATGATCTTGAAGGTACCCAGAATGGTTATCGTTGATTCTTTCAGATCTAACTATCTGTGAGGAATGCTTTTGTTCTCTATTCTTTGAACGGCTATAACATTCCAGCTATGAATCAATTACACAAATAAAAGTAATTACGATTGCGCAATTAATAATAATAATACAAAATATTAATATTAATAGCTTTGAATAATAATTCTACAAAATCGAGTGTCCATAAATAATTTGCTGATGGATTAATGAAGCCTTTTTAGGCGGCCATCATTAGGTCTGCATCATACAATAATCGCTGTATCCGTAGATCGATCAGCCAAGTCCAATGGGCAGCAATGGGAAAACTTTTATTGTCCAGCAGCAACAATTTCCATTTCCATTTTTCTGGCCATTGTGCGGCGGCAGCCTTTGAAGTTAAGATCCATGGAATAAAGCTGGTGGTTGTTCCGACTGCCGCTCGGGGCATTCGTATTTGCTATTTGGCAATTTGTCGTTGAGATACGGCAAGTGTTCGTTGGAGTGTCGGACGGACGGACTGAGATGCCAGGCATACTCGTAAGTGGCCAAGTATCTTTTATCCGTAGGCCGGGCTACAGTTGCAGCGCGGCACATTGCCTAAGATCGATTGAATGCGGCTCGTAATAGGCTTAAAGTGGTTGGGAAATGCAGCCGCTTGACGTCCATTCATAAGCCGTTGGCCACGCCTCGTTTTTTGGTGACCCTCAGACACATGAACTTGGTTAATAAAATAAGCAAACAAATTAAACCGAGTCGGAAAAAAACAACACGCACTCAACAAGACAGCCAATAAATGTCCGACAGTGCAAAAAGGCCATAATAACCAACTTAAATAGACACACAAAAAAGCAACCGACTTAATGCTAACAAATTTGAGGCAACAACAACAGCAGCAGCAGCAACAAGTTGGCCAAGTTTTTGCTTTGTTTTAGTGGCACTCATTAGCCAAGTTATGAACACCAGCGGCAGCGGCTACACAGTAGCTGCAAAAACAAACAAACAACTAAAGATACGAGCACAGCGAAATATGGTTAAAGCGTTTTAAGCCGACTGCAGCTGGCACACTGCCGGCCAGCAGTACTCGCATGTCTGCCTGCGTACAGTTCTCCTCATTCCTTCGTAAGACAACTTTTCGCACGCAGTGTAACTGAAATTGGATGCGTTTCTATAGTGTTTGTTTTTTGCAGCCCTGCCCAGCCCCGTTCCCATGGCCCACCCCGCCCAATCGAGTGTATCCCGTAACGCACAAACACACGTTCTCCCCAAATCAATTAAATGAAATCCAATCCAATCTGATCTCGGCTCGCTGTGGGGTTTTGGGGTTTTCTAATACCCCAACCAACACCAATTGTTAGACCACAAAGTTGCACGAGTCGTGTCACAGGCGAAAGAGAATTGGTTTCTCATTTTCCTTGTGTTTTTCGTGTTGTTGTGTTTTTTGGTTTCTCATTTTTGTGGCATTGTTTGAGCGATTTGTTTGAATTTCGCCGCCCGACAAAGTCTGTCTGGAAGGCTTGCAGAAGATGCCTCGCCAGCTTTTTGGGTAATTTTTTTCCAACATTTTTTGTTCGAGCTGTGTGTGGCTTGGCATTTTATCCCAGTCACGCTGCAAGTTATTTGCGCCGTCTCTGGTCTCAGGTCGTGCAGGGACCAAGTTCTGTCTTCTCTGTTATTATGCCAGCCGGTTTCATCGTCATAAAGAGGCTCCAAAGAAGGGGGGAAACAAAAAGGAACGACTAGCTGCAGGGGTCCGAAGCGCCACATACCCTCAAAGATCCATTGTTTCTAAGGAAGCTTTCTGTTGGATATATGTAGAAGATCTAGAACTCTAAGTTGTAATAATACTAACAACAATTTTTAAAGTTGACTTAAATCGCAACTAGATATCTAGTTAAAATCTTTATACCCTCAGCAAGGGTATACAAAACTAAGACGAAAAGGAAAGAATCCGAAATGAAAACGTCTTGGGTCTGCAGTTTTTGTTTGGTAATCCGAGCTCTGAGCCTTTTGATTTATGCAGTTGGCTACGTAAACTGTGGCAGTCCCAGTACGAGTGTTTTTGAGATGCTACTCTTTTGAGAGCGGGTATTGCACAGGCGAGCGAAGAATGTTCCATCGGTTTGGCAGGTGAAACTGCAGGTCATGCGAGCTACAGGAATAGTTTTAGCTGTTCAAACTTTCAGAATAAATATTCATTTATCGAAATTAAAGATTGAAGAGCATTTGAGATTCTCCTTTCGATCCGTTGCCCTACCTTACTCGTTCTTACCTTGAGGATTTCTTCCAAGTACTGAATGCAGTTTTTTTTTTGTTTGGTTTTTGGCTCCACACAATGCCCGGCACTTGTTGAATTCTGATATTTTTGTTGTGGGAAAACTTTGCTAAATTGGTTGGCCAAAGAATCTTCTGGCAGCTGCTTTGGGGCGACTCTCCCCAGTATCGAATTATTCATCGCTCGTTTTGTTTTGACTAAAATGTAAGTCAAAAGCTCGTTATGCATGCAGCCAACGTCACGGAGATTTGTGTGTGCCAGCAATTGGCAAGTAATCCAAGCCGCGTCGAGTGGCCTTTTGTGTGTGTTCGTATTTTCGGCCAGGCGATGAATGAAATCAGCTCGCAACTGAGCGCCAACCTTGCGAATACACCGCAGAGCTTCCGCTCTGTGGTAGACAATTGACGGAGTCTGTGTCTATTATGTGTCTCTGTCCGTTGTCCAATTATACAATAATTTGTACAACAGCAAAACGAAGGCACTTCGATGGAGCAAGCCCCTCCGAAGGCTGAACTTTGTGCGAATCATTTGGCTCCAGGGGCAATTGAACTGGACTTCAAGTGTTAAAATACATAAAAATTACTTCATTTCCATTGTGGATGATGTTTGATGTGGTTGCCCATTGTGGCGGCGGTCAAGTGGGCTAATGACTGCCAGTAACTCGAGACACTTGGAGATCACAGATCTATGATTTGTGGTCACACAATTAATTTCTTTCTATCCCTTGGACAGCCAACGGGGATGGGACTGTCAACAGCATGGCTTGTCTTTTTTAACACCCCAGGCATTTTCTATGCTATTTTTTCGGGGCTATCGGATTACAGTTTCTCAATATTTCTGCTTCGTTTGCATATGACACACACATATACATTAAACAAAGGCAACTTCTAACGACGCTGTTTTGAAAATGTTGTCACCATTTCGCGTTGCGTTGTTGATCCGTTTTGGCCTCCAAATATTTGCATAATTTTCGTAGAATCGTTACTCCTCCACCTGCGCGCCAAACTAGGGGCCAAATGCGCAGTTCGAACCGGGCCGAAAAGCTATTCTCAACTTTTGTCTATATGCTCACGATTTGGCCATAAAGTGGTTGCCCGAATGGCCATTTGCTCGTACTTTCACCGCCGCACACATTTCAAATTGAAATTCAATTATGAAACCCAATGCCCCCAGCTCCACTCCAAGTGGAAGTCAAACCCATCGCTTAAGGGGGAAATCAATGCGAAAAGCGTTATTTATTAATTGAAGGAGTGGCAAAGCTAACCTTAGGGTTAGCTATCCGCTATCCGATATCCAATATCCGATATTTGAATGCTCTTCGTGGGAATCAGTTTCGTCTTTAATAGTTTTCTCTCCCTCGCTTCGATTTGGTTTTTAGCCAATTAATTACACATTTCTTATCAGCAGACCATGATAAATATCCCCATGATCGGCATCTCTAAAGCCAAGTAAATTAATAAGCTGGAATCAACCGATATCAGATAATAGCTAGCCATATGTCCTCGTGTACAACAATGTGTTTAAGCCAATTAAGCGGCGGGGGGGCTAGTTCATTTATCTGTGGCATCGTTAGCGTCATCGTTTTGAGCTGTTCTGTAGATTGTCGTATGCAAATGACGTATACGCCTCGATGTCTGGGGAGGGGCGAAAAACACTCACTATTGCCAGCCAAATGTCAAGCGAAATCTGTGAATCTGTCACTGCCTTGTCGCTTATATGTATCTGTCTTCTCTTTCTTTCTCTCTGCGTGTGTCTCTATCTCTCTCTCTCTGTCTCTGTCTCTCTTTCCTTCATTTATAGCTGGCCGCTTAACGAGCGCTGTCCGGTGTGGAAATATTTTTGTAGTGATGCAATGCTGCGACTTGGCTCTGATTTACAGTCAAGATCCGTGCGATAACCTCACATTGAAATTGCATTAGGAGCGCTGTGAATAGTGTGAGGCATGATCTCTGAGTCGTGTGGATGTGGGTGGGTGTTGGCTGGAGCCCGGCGCGGCCAGGCCCGGCCAGGGAGATGTGATCGTCAAAGTCGATCACCTTTTCTCTTAACGATTACAAACGCTAGCAATTAACTCAAGTACTATATTTACAGGCAGAAAACAGCCCCGATCCGTGGCCATAACATAACATGCTATATCATAATTTACAACTTTGACGTTTCTGCCGGCGTCAGAGTCAGAGTCAGGCTTCAGCGCACGCGTTCACCGCAATTCTGTTTGCCTCTGCCTCTACCTCGCCACCTCCTAGTGCTGCTCTATCTCCCCAGCCCGACTCCGACTTCGACTCCAACTCCAACTCCATCTCTGGCCTTGATGGCTTGCCCCTGGCGGCGTTTTGTATCTTGCGCTTGCATCTTGTATCTGTTCCTGCCGCACCACGACCACATGGGGCGGTTGCAACAAAATTTGTTAGCCTGCCATAAACTGCGCCAAATCTCATAAATTACGGCCGCCATAGACCGTTTATCGATATGCAAAAAGAAAAAAAAAAAGAATGATATCCAATTTTTACCGACTTGCGCGGAGCGAAAGTGTCGATGCCTGAGAACCGTTTCGTGTGCCTTCTGGCTAAGCAATTTCTTTTAATTGATTTTCAACAGCCGTGTGAGGTTTTCTACCCCACTTGCAACCTCTTGTCTAGACAGAGAGTCAACGCCAACGCACGAGATGCGGCGTCCCGGGTGACAGGTGTTGATTGAAATGACCCAAAAACAAAAAGAAAAACAAAACAAAACAAGAAGGAGGAACAAATACAATACGTTGAAGATGGAGACATGCGTCTCACACTTTTGCTATGTTTATAAACAGCTGGGTAGAACATTGCCGGGAAAAAGAACTCAATCAAGTTGAAGGGATACGCGCTCGGAAGAAAACAAAAATATCAAATAACTGGCAAGGGGAAAACAAATGGCACATGTAGCATTTGATTTAAAACATTTAGTGGAGAGAATACTTTAAGGGAGAGCTTCCGAAAGTCAACAAGAATAGACCGAGAGTAGAGTGAGTGCACTCAAGGACTATAGCCCAATCAATTTCGCCCACTTAGAGGTGGTGGTGGTGGTACTCGTAGACCCAATTGGAACAAGTAAACTAGAAAAAGCCCACAAGCAACAGCGCCGACAGACAGGTTAACAATGTCAGTGCTCGAATGTATTAACAGCAAATTTGTAAGTGAATGAACATGCTGACGCACTCGCACACATTGACAGATCTAGCGATTAGATAAGTCACGCAGTCACACACATTCATGCAGGTGAGAGTCATTGCAACGCATGTCAAACTGCGTGTCATGCAAGTCTGTGGATGTACGACACTTCAGATCTATTTACCGACACTCATCGGACACACAATATCGAGCAGCTGAGAGAGCAATGCTGCAAAGTGTGGATACTCTCGAGTGCTCAAGATGCAAGGGCAATCAATGAACTCTAGAAATAATAAAAAGAGCCAAATGCATTGGCATGAAACTAGAGTAGAGCGTAGAGATCGGCAGCACTGAGTGGAATAAGCACCAAGAAAGTTCTGTCATCATTACATGAACTGCTGCATCGCACATATATACATATAAATACATATGCACACGCATACTAATGATGAGGCACCGATGATGCCTTTCCTATTCCATAATCAAATTGTTTATTCAAATTGTAAGCTTAATTAAATGTTTATTCCGCTGAAAACAATTATCAACTGATTATTATTTACACAATTGCCGCCATATGGGGTAGGCAATCGATGTCAAGCTGGCCTGCCTGCCTCTGGCTGCCTATCAGGCGGTCGGTCGTCTATTGAACTCCGAGTGCCAGTCCATGAAATGATATTTTTATTTCATAATTAGTATTCGCTCTGAGCATCTCTGGGCATTGATTTTGTAATTTATGTTAATTCGTCTGTCTTTTTTTTTCTATGGAATTATGAATATTGTGCCTAAGTTTTTTGTGTCAGTAATGAGCGGGGAACGCTAACAAAAATTTCATGCTCTATGAATGACCCGAGAAGTTCTATAAAACTGTCACGGACCTCAGGGGCAGAGGCGTCTTCGTTTTGGGGGCTTTTCAAACAAACGTTAAGTGAGCCGGTTTCGGTTTCTGGCGAACTCTTCTTTTTTTTGTTTTTCGTTTTTTTGCCATTCATACTCGCATCTACGAATTCATAAACAAGTTTTCTGTTTTAGCCAGCGGATGAAGCCAGTGGTCTTCACGGCTTTTAATTAAGCGTTAGTCGATTCTCTCATTGCTAAAATGTCGAAATAAATTGCTGCAATTATTTATGCGTCACACCCAATAGATTTCTACTTGCCGGAGGGTCTACACGGCCCACGCTTCTCTCTCAATGGAATTTATCAGCTAATGCTGTATTGATGGGCTCTCTAGCGAATGGTGTTTTCCCGCGACAAGCCCAAGGGCTTGTTGGGCTGCCCGTTGAGTGATCAACTACTGGTTTTGTTTCGGCATTCGGCATTCATTTGAGTATCTTAGAGTTTGTGTCCTGCCTATTACGCACCATTATTCTGTCCACAATTTCCTGCCTAATGGCTGACATGTCACAGAGATGTCTTTCTCAGTTGCTCAGCTACAGCTTTCTCAGCTGTGCAGCATAATGATGCCATCGCTAGAAGATCAAAAAGATCCGGAGTCAGTCCGGCAGGCAGGCGGGCGGACAGGCAGCAGGCGACACTGAGGCGACACCTTTCGAACTTCATCAATCATTGCAAATGCTTCCGCTGCCAGAATCTGAGCCCCAGCCACCCCCCCTCCATACGAGAGATACAAGTGGGTTCGGCTCGCTTATCGGGCATGTGTGAAATCGGGTTTGTTTGGGTGTTGTAGCGAACTCGTTGCGATACTCGGCCGAACTGGTTTCGGGGGGGCTGGCTGCTAAGCAGTCACTTACTTATATTTATTAATTATCGTATCGATAGCTCGAGCTCGAGCTTAGCCCCCAGGCCAGAGTCTAGCAGCAGCTGAAATCCACTTGGCATTGTGCTTTTTGGGTATCGGTTCGCTGGGGTTCTGTGACTGCCAGTGCGCCGCTCTTTTATGGTCGACAACCAAAACAAATACAAAAGATACGGCAACACACACACACACATTCACACACACGCCCATGCAACGAGAGACCTACACACAACAATGTGATACACAAACACACGGACAGGCACGGTTACAGAGCATAAAGTTCAGGCGGCAACGTGAAGTTTTTTTTCTCCCGGCGCATTCAGTTCGATTCGGGCGATTTTCGAGCGCGGAGCGCCCAACTCGCACAGAAACCAAACAAAAAACTAAAAAACCAAAAAGAAATCTGTAAAAACTACGAGTAACTAAAAATGACCAGCTCTGAGTCAGCCGAAAAGCTGATTTGAACTGAACTGAACTGAACTGAACTAAAGCGGTGCGGTGCGGTGCGGTGCAGCGTTGTGCAAAGTTCTTCGAGTGTGTGTCGTGTCGTTTTTGTCGCCTTCAAAGTTAATTAATTTCGGCATAGAATCTCCATTAGTTAAAAATAGGTGCATAAAAAACGCGAAGCGCGAAGCCAAATGCTAATTAAATGCCAGCCCAGAAAGCCCAGAAAGCCATCCGATAAATACCATTAGTATATTACGTATGCGGTGGCCGCCGCTCCGCCGATATGATTCTCTCCAGCCAGCCGCAATACAATGAGTCAGAGTTTGCCGCAAAGATAAGACACCTGACGCCCACCGAGCAGGAAGCAGTCAAGCGCTTCTGGAGGTAATGATAATGCGGCCTGATCCGCTCAGATTAATATCCGCAGAGCTCCGAAAAAGGAAGCAACTCACACGCAGTGTATGTGGAGGGCGGGGGAATTATGGTAGCGATGTCTGAAAAAGGTTTAACGATTATGGCTTTGGCTTTTGGCGGTGTGTGTGGGGTGTGATCTTTGGTGCGAGTTATGTTTGGTTGACGAGGCAATGCGACTAATGCGAGAGCTATATGTGCTATATGCTATAGCTATATTTTATTATTTGGCAGCCAACCCCACAACTTTGTCTGGCCACAAAACCGAAGCCAATTATCATAATTTCTAATTATGACAACGCGCCACGCTCAACCAGGAACAGTCACAACAAATTGTGGCTAGACAGCAGCACACACACATCCAGGGAGGGGATTGGAATACTACAACCAAAACCAACAAGATGATGGGTGTATCATAATCATAAACACGCATATTAATTTGGTCTGCAATCCAAAAATACGCGATGCCGCAACGCGTTCCACATGAATGCAGCAGGGCACCCCATTTGGGGGTGTGGGGGCTCTGGAGTTGGGGGAGTGTGTCCATGTCAGGCCTTTTCCATTCATGCAACGACATACAAGCCGCATAAATCAGTTGACGCATAAATTTTCATTTTACATAAATTTTCAAATCGGCCAAAAGATGGAAACATGAAAAATGACTCAAAAATATGGCAGCAAATTGCAAGACGGCTTTCCATTCGATATTCTTCATTGACAATATTGCATACGAACACGAGTATATATCCGCATATATTTATAGTTGCATTATTTTTGTATTAGCACTACATGACAGGCAATTAATTTAATATTCGGCACATGAGTACTAAAGGCAATGCATTTGCCATTCTCCTGTTTTTGCGTGGATTGGCTAATTGCATTCGGATTTTTGGATTGGATCCCCATTCCGTGTGGACCCCCAAACAAATTATAAATAATTGCAGTTTCCGTTTCCAACAAAGTGGAAAAATGAAAAATGCAGCACGCATGTTACATTTTCCAGGAAAGAATGAGCCAGCAGCGGCAGCAGCAGCAGCAGCAGCGGCAATGTTCACTAATGAGTTCTGTGGAGTCGTCGTTGGTGTCTCTCCTCTCCACCGATGGCATGGCAAACAGATTATTGTGGATTTTGTGGCGCGCGCATATTTCCAAAGAGATGTTTCCAAATACCGAACAAAGGGGGCGACAACAAGAACTCAAAATGCTGACAGCTTGATATATTTTATTATAATTTCCTCCCTCCGGCAAGTGTGGCTCCTGTCCATCCATCTGCTCGGGTATTTTTGTCTATATCTGTTCGTGTATCTCTGGTATCTCTCTGCATTGGCCACATTCTGTGTCGTGCATGTGTGCTGCACTGTATTATTTTTAAATGTGATAGCCAAAAGAAATACTGACTATTGTCTCGGCCAAAGCCCTGGGACTGGGACTCGAGGCGAACCGCCTCCCTAGAGTTTCGCAAGCGACTTTACTCGTCGCTGGTTGCTGAGCTATAAGCTCAATCGCTTCCATGTGTATGCGTTTTCTTTGGCTCTAGATATTACTATTTGTTTTTCCATTTGCCAATTTCCTAACAAGAATTTCTTTTGTCCGATTTGTGTCTTTCCAGGTCGCTGGTTTTGCGAAGTCAACGCGCCTTCATTGAGGAAAATGGTAAGTTAAGACCTGGCGTGGGCCCCGGCTATAAAACTCGAAACGTGTCTCAGACCCCCACATGGCTGATATGCTGCAGGCAACAATAACAACCACATCGGATGTGGGTCAACGTGACGCCCGCACGGAGCCGCCAGTCCGGGCCGGGCCGGGCCAACACCCACAATTGTGCTCTGTGTCGCAGATGCAGTGTTAACGATACACTTAACTTGGCCGAAAAGGCAAATTTGTCACTCGGACGCACTTTTGCAGCGTCCACAGCCCACAGGCCCACGCCCGCTGTTAGGCAAATATCTGCTCGACTCCTTTATGGAAATCACTTTTGGCAAGACCCACGCTCCACCACCCGATCGATCGATCGCTCGATCGAACCTCCTGCCAGTGCAGCAGCCTCAACTATGCGAGTGTTAATTAAGCCAAAAAGCCAGAAGGCAAGACCCAAACTGGTTTCGGGCTTAAACTGAAATATTTACCGCGATAGCAAATAATTTTGGTCTCTTTCTCGTTGGCCAATTTATGACAGGCGGATGTGAGGTGACAGCTTACGCTGTGGGCGTGGCACGTCATGATAGGCTCATGTTTCACTCGCCCATTCGGCTCTGGCGTTAATTGCGGCAATTAAAATGGGAAATGTAAATGTCACCTGGTCACCGAAATCCACTCATTAGCCACACACGAAGTGCCAGCCCTGATTCTGAGTTTAGCAACGGGAAACTTTATGACAAGTTCAAAAATCATTAAAAAAATAGGAAAAGGCCCGAAAGTGCCGCTACAATAGCCACAGGAGGCAGTCGGTCGGGCAGGGCCAACATTAATTGGATAATTAAAAATCAGGAAATGCATATGCGGCAGCCAAGCGTCTGGGGAGCACTCTAAAGAAATTCAAAAGAAAAACTTTATGTCTGAAAATCCTCAAAATAAAACGAAGTAATGGGGCAACGCAAGTTCAAAAAGTCTTGGCCACATAAACTATTGTCTTAATTGACAAATATTGAATTACAAACAAATGGCGCGCTTATTGGAGAATAATTAATATAAGTACAGCCCTGTTCACTTAGTCGCTTGCCTAAAGGTATCTATTAGCTTGATTGTGAATATAGCCATTATTCATTTATTTTACAATATTTCTGGTTATGTTTGCGGTTTGGTCATGCAATTAGATCGAACAGCGTGGCGCGTGTTTTGCATAATTAAATTTTTGCGCTTTACGGTAATTTGTGTGGCTGCTGCAACTCTGGAACCGTTAGCTTCATTAGCTGCTGCAGCTGCGCCTGCCACTGCAACTTACACTGGCACTGCCGCCCACCTCAGCCCCCAGACCCAGAGCCAGAGCCAGCCCCAGCCCCCATATGAGCAAATTGTAAACATGTCAGTCGGACAACCAGTTTCGGTTTCGGTGTTTTCATACCCTTTGACCCAAAGGGTATGCCTGCTTGGGACAAAAGCTTGCGAACTTTATGGAAATGTATATAAGATTTGAGATCGAAATTAGGCACGTGGGCAGGAAATGAGGGTAGGGGGATAAATAAATTTGTAACCTTTCTTTTGGCAGTGTATTCCCACTTCGATAGACACATTTTTGTTTGTTGGTTTTGTGGGCTTTTTACGAATTTCATTCACAAGTCGAGTTCATTTTGTATGCCGGACAGCATCCGTGCATCATTCAGCAGCACGCCTACGCGAAAATGTAGTCATTACAGAAGACAGACCGATCCGCATGAGAGCGATCACGATAATGATGATTGGAACGGGGGCAGAGACTGCGACTGCTACTGGGACTGGGACATGTAGAGCCAACATCGGCTACGTGCTACGCCTGAGCATGATCGTAATTCGACTGCTGGGCTAATTTCTTAATTTATATGTGTGTCGGGTGCCGGAATACGATTTATGTAGGCGCCCTTACATGGACAGCGATTGTGTGCGAATAAAGTTGTTAACTTGAACGTTAAATGATTGCGGATTGAGTTCAAAGACTTGCAGTTGCAATTACACGCGGCAAGTGAAAGTTAAGCTTTGCGTTAAGCAAATGTTTAAGCCAAATCAATGGTAGCAGTAGTACCCACTGAATATGGAAACATTAGGCAAACTGCATTCTCGGCACACGCCCACCCAGGCCCAAAAACGCGTCGCTGATTGAGTGATTGAGTGGGTGGATGTGGATGTTTGAGTGCCTCAAACAATTATAATTAAGCTTTGGCCATGGCCCTGTAGCTGCGAGCTAATTGCGGCTGCTGAAGCTCATCAATATGCGGCCTCTTAACGTGGTCCAACACGTCTACGTCGTGCGGTGCAGCAGCCACAGCAAACACTTTCACAAGACACGCCCACACCCACACCCACACCCACGTTCATCCACGTCTAACGTTCCACACCGTACTCTGGTTTATGTTTTTATCAATGAAAAGTGAAAAGTGGCAGAGAGATGCGATCGGAACTATTTTTAGTTCACCAAGAGATGGCGCTGCCGCTAAACTTCGTGCTGGTGGGCGCTCTCTCCGACCTGATAAGCAATGCTAAATGGCCGCGTATCTTATCGGGTCTAATTTGCTGCATGATGATGAATAGAGTGGGACTGTGACACCACCTAAACGTCCAGTTGGGCGTGGACGTGCAGTGGGAGTAGTACGAATTTTTGTAATATTTCTTGGCCCGCTATCGTTGGTTGATCGGAATCGGAATTGGTCTCCGGAGGTCAGCCGCTGTGTGCTGTGCAAGAATTTCAAATGTTTTAAGTGCAAACCCGAGTAACCATTAACATGTTGTGGAATCTATTCTGGTGTGGGTTCATGTGGCTGTGGTATGAGGCTAAAAGTCCGCAGCCTCCACCACAGCCAGCGGCGGTTGTTGACCAAGAAAGTGAGTGAAAAGTGGGAGAGGAGCGACCTAATGGGAAACACCTTGTAGATAAAATTATATAAATATGTCGTGGCGAACTTATGTAGCGGTGAAACGATTCACTCAACGTATCGGAAACATATAAATCACAGCGACTGATTGCATCTCAATTACCTGCAGGCTGCAGCATATAATTGTACCTTCAACTTGTGCTAGATGCAATCAGCGAATGCTTGAATCATTATTTAATTATTGTTTGCCTTGATTGCTAAATTGTTTCCAGCAGTGCCAGAGTAGATGCACACATCTGTATGTGTGGCATGGGCCATTAAAAGTGATTCGGCTGGCCAAATGTGGTTTATCTAAATTAACCAAAATTAGTTATTATATGCCGCAATTAAGCATAAATAAGGCGCGCATTTATCTGACGGATACACAGCCGAGACGACTGCGTTCCGAGAAGAGAGCAGAGTTCCGAGCGCCTCTTGCCAAAGCCAAAACATGTTTGCCGCGCGGAGCGGCAGGTGCGGGGCTCAGCTACACCTTTTGTTCGAATGTAGCCGGCAAATGCCGAGCAACGACTCTTTGCGGACTTGACCTTGATAGTGACATTTGGATACATCTTGAATGCCTCTGATTCTCATCTCTCTCGCTCCCTCTCCTTCTGTATGTCTGCTGCAGCTCGTCAAGTGCCTGGCGGCAGCACCAACAGTTCCGTCTCCAGCCCGGCGGAGTCGTCTGGGATGAACCGATCGGTCCGCAGCTGCAACTGCTGTCCCTATGGCTACCACATTGACCTGGACTTTGTGCGCTACTGCGAGGCGCTCGCCCAGGCCAAGCCCAGCGAGGAGGAGCAGCGGCGCAGGGATCGCCGACGTTCGCGCAAGTCCATGGAGGTTATGCTCGGCTTCGAGAGCCTCTTCGGCAGCGACTGGCAGGCGGAGTCGCGTGTCCAGGGACGGCTGGCGGAGGTGAGTGCCGGCTCCTGGGTGGCCCAGATGCCGCTTTGATCTTGGCCAGCTTCACACTCAATTAACTTGTCACCTTTCCCGTTCCGCTTGCAGGCCGCACATGAAAGCGAACCAGATTCGCCACGCGGAGTCGTAGGAGCCGGTCTGTCGCAGTCGTACACCACAACGCCGTGCTATCGGCCCCGCTCATCGTCTGTGCCACGCTTCACGTACGGCAGCATCCCGCCGAGAGCCGAGTCACCATTTGGCACCGCCTCCTCCACGTGCTCCTCCTTGCGCGGCGGCGTCGAGAGTGACGCGGGGATCTATCAACAGCGCCATCAGAGCTACGGTCGGCCGGCGATCAGTCCGCCGGAGACGCGGGCCTTCCTCCACGACGCCCTCGATGAGGTCTGCAGCGATTTCGAGCGCACTCTCGAACGGACATCGGTCAAGCGGCGCAAAGCGGGTGTCCCCTATGCGGGAGGTTCCCTTTCCATGGATCGCAACAACAACAAGTTGCTGCTGAACCTCAGTCCGCGCAACGGCTATGGCCAGAAGGAGCCCCGCGATCGGCGCCTGGGCACCAGCACGTGGGACCGTTACTTTGATGTGGCAGGTGAGTGGGCGGCAAGAATAGCCCCACAAAGAACTCAATCTATCAGCTTCTCGCTCTGCTGGCTGCCGAATTGCCACTTCAGACGATGACGATGACGTTGATGATTCATAGACCATCGTGGTCTCCATCTGCTCGGGCAGATACTTTTGCTTTCTTTTCTTGGCAATTAGCGCTGCTCTGCTGCTGCGGCACATGTGACATTTCTACGCACGAAAGTGTGAAAAATTTCGCACAACTGTTGCTGGGGCGGGGCGGGGGACAGTGCTGTACAGTGGCATGAAAAGCGAAAGCCAAAAGCTAAATTTACACGAAAAGATGATAGGGAACTCTTTCGTTTCGGTAGCAAACTCAAAGGTTATATTCAGAGCGATTCTCACAGATAAATCTTCTGGGAATATCTCCCATATTGGTGTGTACTGCTGCCAATTGGTTGCACAATAATGTCAGCAAATTCAACAACTTGATCCCATTGCTTGCCAGCCAAGTAGTCAGCTCCGCAGCTGTCTTAGATCAAAGAATATTTCAGTTTCCGTGGACTCCATGGACAAGATCTCAGAGTGACTCTCAAATCAGAAATCTATTGCATAAAATGCCGTTACAGTTGCAGCCAGGCCACAGACATAGATATATGCAGATTCAGATGCAAATGCAGATACAGATAGAGTAACCGTAACAGTCGCTTTTCATCTTTGGCATTTTGAGACTCAATTGGCCTGGGCGCTTGCAACGTGCCGCATGGGGCAGCAACTTCAAGGCAATTTTTGAGGCGTTCGTATCTTAAATCAATTTGAAATGCGCATTTGGCGCTCAATTTGCATGCAAATGTCGCTCCGTCTCGTTTTTCTTGTATTTTTTCATGCCATAAATTTGCGATAGAGTGTGCAACAAAACAAACAAAAACACACAAACAAAAATCAATGCAAATAAACAAATCAAATTGTCGCATTTTAGTTATTTTGTTGCGCTGTTGTACAGTCGTAGTTCGAGCGTGTCTGTGCCAGAGGACCTGGACCTGGACCCGGAGCAAACAGTTGTCATTGATTAATGGCCAAATGGCCATAGAGCCTTGGTAATTGCCGGAGTATGTGCCTTTAATAAATGGCTTTCAAATTGAAATAAACATGGCCAAAAAGTAACAGCAACAACAACAACAAAAATGTCTTAATGTTTGCCAATAAACATTTCTTGCAACCGAAAATGCGTGCAAAATTTGCCAGGCAACCTTGCGAGATCGGAACCCACTCCCAACCCCAAAACTACGGCAAGACATTTATCATTCGATAAAAAAAAGGTCTAGAATCACAATTAGTTTATGTGTATTATGCTGGCTATTTATAGGGAATTCAATTGGTTGGGCCTTTGCAAAATCAATCAGTTTTAAAATTCGCTATAATTAATTGCAAGCAGATAAGATATGAAATATTCCCCCATTGAATACCAATAGAAACCATATGCGATGCAATATGTGTGTGTTTGATGATGATTTATTCAACATTAATCATAAATCAATAGACCATAGATCTTCGTGGCCTTGACTCAGCGACCGCATTGGCATCAAAGCCAGGCAAGCGCTGAATGCAAATTGATATGCAAATGAAATCAACAATCAAAAATCAATATTATTTGCCTATGAACGAAACTATGAACGAAAGACAAACTTTGTGTGCATCTGTTGATACCCTTGTAAAAGGTATTTTGATTGTGCCCAGTTGCAGTAGCAGCGGGACGAGAACAGGTATATGGCTTGCCCAGCCAAGTCTAAATAATCTTCAAGGGTATTCCAAGCTTCGTTACAATTTCGTACCATTATGTATTACCACACGTCACTGCAATAATTGTTATCAGCTTGTGCTGGTAATTGTGCTTTTAGCTTATCAGCCACAAAAAACAACAACAACAACAATACAAACTGTTGCCCATGTTTTTCTTGCTTTTTTCCCTTTCTGCCTTTTATTTTGATTGTTTAATTTGTATTTGCTGAGCGGGAACCTTATCGCCCGCCGGGCTGTTTATACGCTCTCGTGCTCCCTCTCTCTCTCACGACAAATTGGTTTCTATTTTATATTGTTGTTAGTACGGACATAACATTAGTTTTTCACAAGAGCTGTGTTAAATAATAACACAGAAATCTCTGCTGCTAAATGCTTTTTTTGTCGCTCTTGTTTGCCGATGGTCGAATGAGCAAAAAATCTGACAGCAGTTGGTCGACGACTTTCGAACGAATAGCATAAAAAAAATGTGTCTGTCTAGCCGCGAAATAAAATACAATAATTATTTGAAATGCTTGTAACGAATCAGCTAAACAAAACGAGTTCCACTATAAAACTACGATAGAAGTGCAATTAAAATTTATGCGAAGTACATGAAAAAATGTTACTAAAATTCGAAAGCAGCGAAAACGAAAGATAATGAAATAAATTATACCGAAAAGCATAAATTAATAATAAATAAATAAATAAATAAAGTCTCCATACATTCAGTGGTGTATTCCATTGTCAATATAATGCGAACGATTCTGAGAAAAATCAAACACGAATTAGTGCACAGTGAGTGTGGATGAGTGCGCCGCGCCTGCTTTTGTGGCCGCCACTGTACGCAGTACAGCAGATAGCATGTGGATGAGCTTTTCGCTTTGATCTGTCTACGTTTGCCTCGATATGCGAATCTGGCAAATCAAATAATATAATATTGTCTCTAGCACAGCGCCTTAATTAACGCCAACGGAGATTAAAAATAACACTAAAAACACTCTTTAATTAACAACAAATATTTTGCGGACAGCCAGCGCAAGTGCAATGCCTGATGCCTTGTGCTAACAAACTGAACTAAGAAAAAAAATAGCAAATCAATAAAATGTATGCCACAGCCGATGATGCCCTGCCACAGAGACGCCGGCGGCAGGCCCAGAGGAGCGGCAAACACAAGACGGAACCAAAGAGCCGATCGGAAAAGAGCTGGTGGAGCGACTGTAGGTTCATTAGCGGCAAGAGCTGCCCATTAGGGTTGAGCTCCTCACATTTCGGACTCCATTTGGACCAATTTGTTGGGCCATAAAAACTGATTAATTATGTTCCCGGTCAATGCTACCAAGCGTCACCCCATCCACTAGTTCCCACCCCATTTCGCCTTGACCACAGTCGTTCAGCCAATTTGGCAGCGAGCACAGAAAATAGAATTCTCTTAGCCTAAAAGTTCACTGCACAGCCAGCATATGTATAAATAAATTAAGTAATAGCAACAAAGTGGGCGAAAAAAACACGAGTGGCAGGAGACAGGGGGCAGAGCTACGAGAAATACTTGGCAAGGCTGACAGCTCGAGATGAGTAACAACTTGTTGTTGCAGCGGGGCCACAGTACGTATGAGCGATATTGGGTAAGCCCGGTAACAAAAATAAAGAATACGAAAAATGAGAAATACAAATAGATGGGCATAGTATATACTTGGCTTCTCTTGGCTTCCTCACAAATAATCAGCAATGATAAGTATAGCTATAGCAGCCTTGTCGCTTCTGCAAATACTCGGTTGTAGAGAAGTTTGTGCATCTGTGATATTGCGGCGATAAGCAGCAATTAAATACACAGTCTGTCAGCACTTTAAGATACCCTAGATATCTATCTGAGCATACCTCTTGAAATCACTCGAATATGGATGGTTATAGTTCTCTCAGAAATTACCAATTGCCTCGACCTGCCAGAGGCCCTCCGAGACTCAACTTATGCAGACAGACAGAGATATATGGAACCTCGATCGAACGCAATATACCCTGCTGCCTTAAGGGTACCGGGTACAAAAACTAATATTGTATAATGCCTGCTTCGCTTTCCTTATCACGGCGCATTTGTTGGCTCTCTCTCACTCAGACCAAAACCCATAAAAATGTTCGTCGAGTCACTTTGGGCTTTTGTTCCGTTGTCTTTGCTTTGCTTTGTTGTGTTGTCTGTGCGAAAATTATGCGAACTTTGGCACAATTATTAAAATTAGATTTGAAGAGCAAAATGTTTTTTTATCAGCGATTGGCTTGGCTTTTAACATGAGCTTTTTGCATTAATATTTTGCGAGCCGTGGGCGTAACTGCCGTCCAGTCGCCAACGGGCAGCGCTCATGGCAAGTTTGCAAATTAAAATCGTGTTGACCAGGGCAAATGGCAGACCAAGTAATCAGCGGAGCCTGAATCGAGTGTCAACTGAAATTTATGCACGATTTCTTGCACCCCACAGACTCCTGCATAGCGGGAAACCGATCGCCGACGAGCTCGCCGCACCTCTTCCTGCGCTCGAACACCCTTCCACTGCAGCAGCGGCCCAGCCCCGCGGAGTTGCAGTATGAGAGCTATGTGCAGGCCACGGTGGCGGCCAATGCCAAGTCGCCAGTGGAGCAACTGGAATCGGCCAAGACTGCGGGGAGTGCACCGCCACCGCCGCCACGTCGCCATCACCACCTGGCCACGCCCAAGGAGGGGGAGAAGGAGAATGGCACCTTGAGCAGCTGCATGCAGTCGCCCGTGAATTCGGAAACGGGTCAGACGACGGCGGATGCCCAGGCTCTGTTCCAGATCCGCGAGCAGATGGCCCTGAGCCTCAAGCGTCTGAAGGATCTGGAGGAGCAGGTCAAAGCCATACCCGACATGGAGGTGAGCGGCTTGCTATATATTAATTTCTCTGCATGAACTCATGAACTCTTTTCACCGACTCCCACTCTTAGTTGGAACTCAGTTCACTGCGCTCGGAGAAGCAGCGTCTGCTGCGCAAGAACGAGGAGCTAGTGCGGGGACAAAGACAGACACCATCACCGCCCAGTCCGGGCCTGAAGACCGCTTCGCCCGTGCAGTTTACGCCACAGCGCATAAGTCCCGTCTCGCTGGAGAGCCTGGGGTCGCGCATGCGCAGCAGCTCGATCTCGGCGTCACCGTCGCCCAGCATCATTCGGCGCGATGTGTCCACCCAGGCGGCCACACGGGTGACAGCCACCCGAGATGTGGCCGTTGGCTCAACGCTGAGCACCCGTCACGTGGCCACGCAACAGGCGGCGGCCATTTACTCGCAAGCGGAACTGGAGCAGAAAATCGATGTGGCCCTGAGCAGCCAGCAGCAGAAGCAGCTGAAGAAGCTCATCACAGTGGGCACACAGATGTACGTGCCGCAGCGGGAGCAGCGCGACTCGGGCATGCAGACGATGGCGGAGCGACCGAAGCTCGAGTACAATGTGGGAGTCAGTGCCAAGCCCGCGACGAGGGAGAATTTCACCAGTTGCAAGCCAGATGTGCGCACTGTGGGCAGCTCCGAGCACCGCATCGACCAAGAGCTCTGCGAGAAGTGTGCCACCAGCAAGCGATCAGTTGGCTGCGGTCCGGAAGGGCCCACGGAGAAACCGAAGCCGCCGCCACAGATGCCGGGACGCAGCAACACCTTCAGCCTCGGCGAGAACGAGTCGCTAACAATCATTCGAAAGGCAGTGGGCTGTCAGACGCCAATTACCATGGTGCACAGTGCTGCGAGTCAGACGGCGATGACCACGGTGCGCTCAACCGGCGCTCAGGTGACGCCGCAGCAGCAGCACGCGTTGGTGCAGTGCGGGGCTGAGCAGAGCACTCGGCAAACAGACACCGACGGCCTGCAGCGCCTCTCGCGGAGCGCCACAAAGACGGAACAGGTGGCCGAGTCGGCGCCACGCCCTCGAACACGTCACACAGCCTGCAACACGGAGCCGGAGCAGCAGAAGCCGGAACAGATCAAGGCGCCCGCCGCCACCACCCACTCCGCCTGCAACACGGATGAAATCCGCAAGCGGGACGTGGGCTGCGGCGAAATTGTCAAGCCACACATCTCGATTGCCTGTGCGGCCAACTACTGTGATTCCTGCAAGGAGGCCATCCAGGATCTGGCCAAGGGCTTCTCCAAGGTCAGCCCGGCCGCAACGCCAGCAGCCCAGCCAAGCCCAGCCAAGTCGGGCACAGTGCGTCGCTCCACGTCGGCGGACTCGCGCATACCGCGACTCAAGCACATCACTAGTCCCAGTCCGGTGCGCAGGCAGCTCAAGCGGCAGAACACCTACACTTTGGCCACGCCCTCAAAGCCGCCCAGTCCCCAGGTGGAGCGGAAAGCGCGACTCAGGTGAGTTCTCCTTTCCGCTGTCTCTGTGTGACTCACGCTAAACGCTTTCAAGGCAAAGTTTCGCTGCGAGCTTTTAGCCCAGACAGGCACCGCGCGCTTCTAGCCCAGACACTCACCACTCGCCGGGAGCCAAAGATGTCGCAAAGTTCTGTGAGAGATGTAAACAACAAATGGACATGCGCATTGTGGGCTCACCCGGGGAGTGGGAACATCTCCGTAGGATGACCTTCAGTCGGGCTGTAGTTTTCGCTTTGGCACATTTTCGTGGCCTCGCTTCTGTTATCGCTTGTTTTGGTTTTTGTTTTGGATTTTGATTTTCGCGAATGGTTTTGCCCATGTTCTCCAGCCTGAGCAGTTTCACGTGCTACCCGCTGCTGGTCAGCGGGTGCTCGGCATTGCTGCTAACGTGGGTCTCTCTTTCTCTCGCTCTCTCTCCGTCTCCTGCTCTGTTTATCACCTGTTTAATAACGGAAATGTTCCATTACAGCTCGCTGCAGGAGAAGCCACCGACTATGTCGAGCTTCCAGTCGCCAGATTCATCGAAGGAATCGCAAAGTTTCATCAGACAGCCGTCCAGCAAGCAGAACCCTTCATTGGACCTCAGCCAGGTGGGTGACGATGAGCTGATTGTGCGCGAGGAGAAGCGCGTGAGCATCAGCTGGTCGCGCGATGGTTCCCCCGCACCGCTGATGTCCTCCTCGGTCACTACATCGGCCACAACGAAGTCGGCCTCGCCGGAGCAGGAGCAGGAGCAAGCGATGAGCATTTCCAGTGACTCCTCACCGCCCCTGGATGTGCAGATTGCTCAGGGAGCGCGCAAGAAGTCCAGCACACCGCTAAAGTCTAGTCAAAGCGAGGAGTCCCAGGTGACTGTCATCGAGCGACCGGCCACAAAGGCGCAGCTCCATCAGCTGGCCCAGGCGGAGTCAGAGCCCCGCAAGAAGTGAGTTGGATAAAGCCCCCTCTTCCGGTTGAGATAATCCAAGTATTCCGTTTGCAGAACCGAGATATCCAAGAGCCTGGAGGATGCGCTCAAAGTCATCAATGATTCGCTGCTAAAGAGGCTCGGGGCCAAGCCCATCTCCTCGCAGAGCCTCAAGTCAGCCAAGACAACCATACAGGAGCATTGGTTCCGAAACTCCAGCACTGGCAAGGCCGATGCCCATGAGGTGGAGGATCACTTGGACTACTTTGAGTCGCTGTCGGTGCCCTTGCTGGAGTATTGCGTTAATCTCTCCGACAACAATGTGAGTTTTGTGCTTTAATTAAGTAAGAACTAGGAATAAATGTCTGTCTCTTGGCGATATTTTAGGGCAACACAGCCATGCACTATGCGGTCTCGCACGGCAACTTTGACGTGGTATCCATTCTGCTGGATTCGAAGGTTTGCAACGTAAACCAAACGAATAACGCCGGATACACGTGCGTGATGCTCGTATCGTTGGCCAAGCTGAAGCAGCCGTCCCATCGGACAGTCGTGGAGCGACTGTTCAAGATGGCCGATGTCAACATACGCGCCAAGAAGGTAGGTAAGGGGCCGCACAAACGCCCAGAGACCACACATCCAGACATCTGATCGTTGCTCCCCTACTAACCGAATCCCTGCCCTTTTTGCTTGCAGCACTGCCAGACCGCGCTGATGCTCGCTGTGTCGCATGGTAATGGGGACATGGTCGCCATGCTGCTGGAAGCCGGAGCAGATATCAATATCCAGGACGAGGATGGCAGCACGGCCCTAATGTGCGCCGCCGAGCACGGGCGTGTGGATGTGGTCAAGCATTTGCTGTCCAGTCCAGAATGCGACTCCCTCATACAAGATGTGGTACGTAAACGATCTCAAGTCGTGCTATGAATTTGTTGTTTATTGTTTAAACTACTCCACAGGATGGCAGCACGGCCTTTAAGATTGCCTGGCAGGCCGGACACCGTGATGTGGGCCTGCTGCTCTATGTGCACGAGCAGATGCTGCGCAGCAAGCTGCCCAATCGCGGCGAGACCGCCAGGAGTTCGCTCCTCTCGATGGCGCTTCACAGCCGCCAGTCCCCGGAGTGAAGCCATCTCGTATTAGCGGCCAAATTCGTCGAACAAACAGTTAGGTTATAGGCTTTTAATTAGCATTTAATTTTGTAGAGCGGCCCGGATAAACCGTAGAAGTGGCAAAGCAAAACACATTCCATATCGAAACTTACAGAATACAGAAAACGGAGAACGGAAATGCAACTTAACTTAGAATTATTGACTTTAGGTTCGTGTACTTTGAAATACGTTTTATTTATTATTATTAAATTTAATTTTAGTGCTAACATTTGAAACGGATTCTAGCCCGTTACTCTAATTTCGATTAACCAACGAAAGCAGCCAGCTATCATTAAAATAATGTCTTTAATCTACGCTAATAAGCTCAATTCTGCACAGGCCACCAGAGCCACCAGAGCCAACTGAGCCACCTGAGCCACCAACCAACCATATCAGCAAACGACAATGCAACAAACGATATTTAACTAACAAATACTTGCGAGTAACTACGAATCAAATGGACAAATATTTTAATAAATCAAGTACATCTATACTTCAATTGTATGTAAGACGGCAAAGTTATTTAAATGCAAAGTATTTGCTCTTTCGAAAATAAATAAATGAATAATTAAAGCAATATACGCGCACGAGTAAATTAAGTAAGAATGCCATTTGGGTGTGGGGTTTTCGACTCTCTAGTGTTATGCCTAGATATTTGATAGCAAGTAGTTTTAAATTGCTTTGTATACTTTGTTCGTGGTTTAAATTCTGTGTTCGTACGTTCTAAATAAGATACCCAATTCGCTCAGACAGCCCGCTCCTCGGTGCCCGGCTCAATGACCCCCAAAGGCGTCAGCTGCAGGGCAATTCCGTCCTCCAGGCTGACCAGCGGCTTCCTCAAGTTGATCGTAAATTCGTACTCCATGAGCAGCAGGGCCAGGGCCAGACGCAGCTGCAGCTGGGCAAACTGTATGCCTAAGCAGCAGCGTGCGCCCACGCCAAAGCCAAACCAGGTGCCCTGCTCCTGCAGCGAGTCTCTGGGGCCGCTCCATCGATCCGGCTTGAATTCCTCGGGCTCTGGATAGATGTCAGGATCGTGGTGTATGGCATGTGTGGGGATGATGAGGAACAGCTCCTTGACCAGTATATATTGCGGATGATCGGGCACCTGGTAGTCGGTGAGCGTGCGGCGGAGTATGTACGGCGTGATGGGATGCATCCTGAGTGTCTCGTTGATGACCTGGCCCAGGAATGCCAAAGATTGGACGCACTCATAGTTCAGATTATTGTCATGCCGCTCCATGGCCTTCTTGATCTCTTCCCGTACCCTGGCCTGCACGTGTGTGTGGAGTGCCAGCTCGTACAGGATATAGGACAAGGTGTTGGCTGTTTGCTCGTAGCCGGCCTTCAGGAAGAGGACGGCATGCGCAGCCAGCTCGTTCTGCAGATGCGTCTTCAGCTCCTTGTCCGACTCATACTGATGGGTGATTAGCTCCAGCGCCTTGATCTCCACCAGCAGCTGCAGGTAGTCCTGGTGGCGAACGCCAGAGGCCTCGCGCTGCTCCACGATGTCCGCGAGCAAGGTGAGGAAGTAGGTCTCCGCCTGCTTGGGGGTCCGGCGCATACGCAGAATGCGGCAGAAGTTCGGAAACCTGATCATCATCAGATTCATCAAATAGCCGTGCTTGTGGCTGCTCACGGCCATCTCTGTCATTTGCTCAAAGTCCTCCAGGGAATACTTCAGCCGCTGCTGGGCATCCAGCCCGAAGACGCACTTGGCCAGGGCCGAGAGGACATACCGCCGCATCAGTTTCTGTATGTGGAGCGTGGAGTGCGGCTGCTTCATCAGCGTAGAGCTGACGGTAAGCAGCAGATTCTCCGCCTCCTCGTACAGGCTGCCATACAGCCAGGACATGCGATCGCTCTCGAGACTAGGGTCCAGCTTCTGGCGCATCTCCTTCCAACTCTCGCCGCGCATCGCGTACAGATCCCCCGAAAGTGGATCCGTTTTCTGATTGCAGTACATGCCGCGATCATTGAAGTTCCAGAAGTCCTTGATCATTATCTGCCTGATCAGTTCCCGGTCCAGGATCAGTGCTCGCGGCTGCAGCAGTGCATAGAAGCCGCAGAACGGCCCGCCGCCCTTGAACTTGGTGTAGAGGGCCGTGTAATGGGCCGTCTTCATCGCCTCGGTACTGAGGCTCTGTGTCACTATTTGTTTAACGATGGGCCATAGCTTTTTCGGCCTCTCGTGCGGAATGTTCAGATAGCGCCAATAGTCACGCTGATAGCGCGCTGCCATAATTAGCAGAATCAGTAGTCCCAGCACCACCAGCCCAATAATCAGAAAAATTATCCACATATTCTGCATACTGAGCGCTCTCCACCGTTTGTGTAATGTATAGAATAGTATCACAGGTACTGGTCCCTGGTTTCTGGTTCCACTTCCTTGCCCCGCACTCACTTTCTAGCCCACTCGCGCGCACACTGACACGCTTCTTGTTTGCGTCTCTTTCCGGTCACGGCAGTCGTAGTGTCTGTCAGCCCGACTATGATCTAATGCATTTATCGGAGCGTTCTTACGTTCGTTACGTTCATTAGCGGATCGCGTTGTTCGACTGAGTGCGTTGGAGAAAAGTAACTAGTTACGATGGATACTCTGCGCGCTCTCGCGACCCGGTGGCGAGCTTTTAATTTGTTGCTTTTTGGAGTGCTGCGCTACACTGAAGCTTATGGACTGCCGCGGACGGTTCGTGGGCGTCTGACGGAGGCCAGACCGATGAGATCGATGGATGGATACTCGTATTATTATTGCTTTATTTTCAATGTTGGTGGCGCAATGAGATGATATTCTCGTTTATGCCAAGTAAAATGTCTTGATCCACAGTACAGTGTTCGGCTCTGAAAAATATATTTATTATTTGGCAAGAATGTTTTACATCTAGGGAAACCAATTCCTTTGCTACGTAACCAAAGTACGCCAAGGTTATATTTAAAGCTATCATTTTCTAGATTGAATTTTCTATTGCAGGGCGATTTAGTGTTCACCTTGGTGGATCCCCAATCTTTTATCGTTCAGAGCGTACTTGGAAGTTCTTTTTGGTTTCTTATCAGCTTGCGACTGTATTTTCTATTAAACAGTTTTCGTTGCGTATGTATGTGGTTTTACCTGGCTACACTGTGCCAAATAATCGTTAGCAATTTGCATGTGAGAACTAATGATGTTCGCTGCTTGGCATTTCTCCTGCTCGACTAGTGTTACGCTCAATTAGCGATTAAATGGCATAACAAAAAAAAATATAATACACAGTAACAAAGGAAAAAGCTCAGCCACAAAGCCAAAACAAAAGCAAAAAACAAACGAACAAAACAAGCACACACAAAAAAAAAGCTGACAGGTTAACTATTTATTGTTGCGGCCCATATCCGCACTTGAAATCTAATCAATTGTCAAACAAAACTGTGGCTGAAACTACAAAACTACTATGCAGGTATCGTGGCCAGGGTTGTTGCCAATACTCCGTATTGAGTCAACAGCTGAACATCATGTCCCATTGATGGACACACAAGAACTGGACAGGCACTGATATGACGCTGTGCTCGATAAGGGCTTGCCTGGAGCAGCTGACAAAGAGGGGGCTCGTCAGAGTACAGTAGAGCTTGACCACTGCCCGAAAATAGCGGACAGATTATTATCAAAAAGTTAGTTCTTCTTGTCGCTTGGTTCTCAAAGAGTTATGTTGGGTTAGGCTGGTTTATGTTACACCAACTGTGACATAAATCACGAGTGTAACTATTTTTGTTTTGCTTAATCTCTTTACTCTCATACAAAGTACGTGCGGCTTGCTGGCCTGCAGCAATTAGCATTAATTGTCTGGCACTAAAGATTGTATATTTCACAGACACCGTCGCCCTTTGGACTTACATGTATGATAACCGTAAGGTATAATCTAAGTATCATTAGTCAAACTGGAACAAGCATCTGTAACTAAGATCTAGACTTTTGTCCCTATGCACGTGGTGCCTTTTATATGTATTATCTACTAGACTTTGAGGAACATATTGGACTTGGACTGGGACTGGCATAGCGTGATGTCTGATAAGTGCAGGGTCCTCATGGTGGTGTCTCACTACAGTTTAATGTCTGTGGACTACAAAATAAAGCACTTCGAATAATCATAATGAATTTCAAATATTTAATAATGGAAAACTCTATGTATATATGAGCACTTTCCATTTCCACATGCTTTCCCCACAGTACAGTGCCCGTCAATAGTCGCCACATACATATTTGCCTGCATCTGCTACAGCTTGAAAGATAAACAATACTTTGAGATTAAGAATCACGCTCTCCGTCTCCGCTAGACTGCCTCTATCTTGTCGAGATATTTCCTCGTCATGGTGAGCGTATTTTTTTGCTCAGCATTTATAAGCTGAGCGTTTGGCCGTTCCCACAGCAGTCCGGCCAGAACCGCATCCCTCTCGACATGGAACTCACTTATATACTGTTCCAGGTGGCAGTGGCTCTGCTGGCGATCGTGGCCTACCATGTCCACCGCAGAGTGTCGTACTTCAAGCGTCGGGGTATTCCGCACGATCCGGCACATTTGCTGCGGGGCAACCTGCAGGGCATATTCACTAAACGGCATATGCACCAGATCATAGGAGACTACTACGACAAATATCGGGAGAGCAAGTTGCCCTTTGTTGGGTTCTACTTCTTCCAGAAGCCCACGGCTTTCATTTTGGATCTGGAGCTGGCCAAGCACATCCTGATCAAGGACTTCTCCAACTTCAGCGACAAGGGCATTTTCTACAACGAGAAGGATGATCCCATCTCCGCTCATCTCTTCAATCTGGACGGACCGCAGTGGCGTGTGCTGAGAAACAAATTATCGTCGACATTCACCGCTGGCAAAATGAAGTTCATGTATCCCACGCTGGTGTCTGTGGCCGACGAGCTCATCGCCGTCATGCATGAGAAGGTGAAGCAGAACTCTGTTCTGGAAATTCGCGATCTGGTGGGTCGGTTCACAGTGGACGTGATCGGCACTTGTGCCTTTGGCATTAAGTGCAACAGTCTGCGCGATGAGAGCGCCGAATTTCTGACAGTTGGCAAGCGTGTCTTCCTGGACAAACGTCACGGCTCCTTCATCACCGGCATCATGCAGAGCTATCCGAAGTTGGCGAGGCGTCTGCGTCTGGTGCGAACGCCCTCGCACATTCACGCCTTCTACAAGCGCATTGTGTATGAGACCGTGGCGCAGCGGGAGAAGGAACACATCCGCAGAAATGATTTCATGGATTTGCTCATTGAGATGAAGAACCAAAAGGTGACACTGGAGAATGGTGATGTGGTCAGCGGCCTGAGCATAGAGGAGATACTCGCCCAGGCGTTTATATTCTTTATTGCTGGCTTCGAGACCTCCTCCTCCACCATGGGCTATGCTCTGTATGAGCTGGCCAGGCATCCGCATATACAGGACAATGTCAGAGCGGAGCTGGAGCAAGTGCTGGAGCAGCACGACCAGCAGTTCACCTACGAGTCCACCAAGGATCTCAAGTACCTCAATCAGGTTATCTGTGGTGAGTAAACCAAACGAATTTGAATAAAACAGTCACTAACTCGTGCTTCCCTTGCTCTAATGCAGAGACTCTGCGGCTCTACACCATTGTACCGCATTTGGATCGCAAGGCTAATAAGCGATTCGTTGTGCCGGGCCATCCAAACTTCGTCATTGAAGCCGGCCAATCGGTCATCATTCCGTCGTCGGCCATACACCATGATCCCAGCATCTATCCGGAGCCGAACGAGTTCCAGCCCGAGCGCTTCTCCGCCGAGGAATCCGCTAAGCGATCCTCGGTGGCCTGGCTTCCATTTGGCGATGGGCCCCGCAACTGCATTGGACTGCGCTTTGGCAAGATGCAGGCGCTCATTGGCCTGGCGTTGCTCATCAGAAATTTCAAATTTTCCACCTGCCCCAAAACAGCGGACCCTTTGGTCTACAATCCCAACAGTTTTGTACTTGCCGTAGACGGCATTCAGCTCAAAGTGGAGGCACTGTGACCACGTCAGAAAATAGTATTAAGCATCAGCCATTAACATTAGCCATTAAAACGATGCCAAAGTACAGCACAAATCTCATAATCTAGCTCTCACAGGGCTCTGTTGGCTCGTCTGTGCTTGCATACAGCGGCACCCTGTCACAATCTTTACAACGCACTCACGTACCCTCAAATCAGCTTTAATTCTCGGCAATTCTTCGGCCACAGCAGTCGGTTCTATCGGTCACAATGACAACAGAGTTTTGCGTGTGGGCTTTTTAGGCAGGCGGAGAACAATGTGGCGCTCAGTGAGTTCCCGAAGCTGAACAGGTTCGCACACTTGATTGCTTGCCGCGGACGAGCAGATAAACAAACGTAGTTAGTCATATATAATTTTGCTATCGTTATGGGCGTGAGTACACTGCTGCTGGCGGCGCTGGTGGCGCTGGTGGGATATCTGCTGCTGCTATGGCATCGCACCAGGCACTACTGGCAGAACCTGGGCATTCCGTGCGAGGAGCCGCATTTGCTGATGGGTAGCCTGGGCGGATTGCGCACCGAGCGATCGTTCAACGATGTCTGGGTGCAATACTACAAGAAGTTCCGGCTGAGCGGACCCTTTGCCGGTTTCTATTGGTTCCAGCGGCCAGCGGTTTTCGTGCTGGAGCCCTCGCTGGCCAAGCTCATATTGATCAAGGAGTTCAACAAGTTCACGGATCGCGGCTTCTTCCACAATCCCGAGGACGATCCATTGTCGGGGCAGCTGTTCCTGCTGGATGGCCACAAGTGGCGCTCGATGCGGAACAAGCTGTCGTCCACCTTCACCTCGGGCAAAATGCGCTACATGTTTCCCACTGTCATCCGGGTGAGCCATGAGTTCTCGGACGTGTTTGGTCAGATGGTGGACAAGTCGCCCATCGTTGAGGTCAGGGAACTGCTGGCCAGATTCACCACAGACGTGATTGGCACCTGTGCCTTTGGCATCGATTGCAGCAGTCTCAAGGATCCGGAAGCCGAGTTCCGTGTGATGGGCCGTCGAGCTTTGACCGAGCAGCGTCATGGAGCCTTCGGTGTTGGCTTCCTGAACAGCTTTCCCGAACTATCCCGCAAGCTGCACCTGAAGATGACAGCCGAACCCATCGAGAAGTTTTTCATGCGCATCGTCAGGGAGACGGTGAAGTTCAGGGAACAGAACCAGATACGACGCAACGACTTTATGGATCAGTTGATCGATCTCAAAAATAATCAATTAATTAAGTCCGAGTCGGGTGACAACATCAACCTCACCATTGAGGAGATTGCCGCCCAGGCGTTTGTGTTCTTTGCCGCTGGCTTTGAGACCTCGTCGACCACAATGGGCTTTGCCCTGTACGAATTGGCCCAGCACCCGGATATCCAGCAGCGCGTGAGAGAGGAGTGCCAGGCGGTTGTACAGAAGTATAACGGGGAGCTGACCTACGAGAGCATGAAGGATCTGGTCTACCTCGATCAGGTGATATCTGGTGAGTGCAAAAGAACATAAACTACAAAAGTTCTTAGCGCAATAACGAAACTTTCTTTGCCTTAGAAACCCTTCGCTTGTACACGGTGCTGCCCGTCTTGAATCGCGAATGCTTGGAGGACTTTGTGGTGCCGGACAATCCAAAGTACGTGATCAAGAAGGGAATGCCCATTCTGATACCAGCCGGCCCCATGCATCGCGATGAGAGGTTCTACCCCAATCCTGATGCCTTCAACCCGGACAACTTCACGGCGGAGCGCGTTAAGAATCGCGACTCTGTGGAGTGGCTGCCCTTTGGAGATGGTCCCCGCAACTGTATCGGCATGCGTTTTGGCCAGATGCAGGCCCGCATTGGCATGGCCATGCTGCTCAAGGACTTCAAATTCTCCGTGTGCGACGAGACGGCTATTCCCATGACCTACAACTTGGAGAGCTTCTTGATAGCCAGTAGTTCTGGCATCTCACTGCGAGTGGAACGTGTTTAGCAAGTGCATAAATAAACTCGTGCATCTCGTGCTCACATTGAACAGCGTCTACCTCAGCTTGTATCTATCCAAATATGTTGTTAATCTATATAAAATTGCTTGATATTACATCATGCTTGATCGAGCGTAAAATGAAGGTCTGAGGTTAATTGCGGCATTGTCCGGGCGTTATATAGCCATATATATTTAATTCTACATGAAGAAGCATGGAGCACAAGTCCAACTATTTTTATACCCGTACTCAAAAAGCGTTAAGGGGTATGTTGTATTTGTGGTAAACGTGGATGTGTGCCACGCAGAGAAGGAAACGTTTGGGACCGCATAGAGTATATATATTCTTGATCAGCATCAATAGCCGAGTCGATATAGCCATGTCCGTCTTGATGAGCGCCTAGAGCAGATCAGTTTATAGATCTGGTACATGTAGAATGTACATGTTAGATGTAGAATATACATTTTAAATGTATAATATACATTTTAGATGTAGATGTAGCTAACAGATGTAGCAAAAAAAAGGCAAATTGTAACATTTTCTAAAATTCTAAATAAATCATAAGCTTTAAAAATGTATACACTGACTGAGTACGGGTATAAAAGTAGAGTCGCGTCCCCAGAAGCGACTCACGCGTTCCTTCTCGTTTTACATGCGTCATGCTCGCTTGTTACAATTGGCTGATATTGATAAAATGGAATTCAAATATTATTTCTTATCTTTTACGCCTAGAAACAGTTTGAAAAAGTTCTTGCACCAAAGAATATATATTTAACAGTAACCATATCGCGTATGGCGTATTGCATTTAATGATAATAATGATAATCTAACCCTGTGTTCGCATTGTTAATAATCTCTATTAATAAAGCTCAAGTAAAAAATCTGTAAAAACTATTTACTATTTTTTCGAATTACGACGTACTTCTGAGTAGTATGCGTATGATAGACAGATATCTAAATATGTACATGTCTACATGGTATGTATGCCTGTATTTGCGGTTTTTAACAGGTTTTGAGAGATTGCTCTCTCTCTCTCTTTGCTCTCTAAATAGCTAAATTAAAAGCAGAATCTAAATTGTGCTGTCGACGAAGCGAAAACTGTGTGGGAAGTCTGATGTAACTTAATTGACTTGCTGTGAAACAGAAGCCACTGCCTCTTATGGGCTTTCGCTTGTGTGTGTTTGTTCCCGCGACTAGTCATCAGTTTTTGTAGAGAAATTCCCTCTATGGATTCCCACATTTGCTCAAACTTCAAGTGCTATTCTATGTATTTGCCTCAAAGCTTAAGTAAATATCGATGCCAAAATTACATAATTACAGGCTAGCGCGTTACCTTGCTAACGTTTAAATGGACTCCCCCTTCGGAACTCAACAGAATACCGTCGACCCTGAACTTGAGCGGCACTGTCGTCTCTGTGGGGTGGACCTCAAACTTGAAATTGTGAATGAGCAGGGCCAGACCGATCACGATCTGCATGCGGCCAAAGCGCAGGCCGATGCAGTTTCGCGGGCCGTCTCCGAAGGGCAGGAAAGTGCAAGGCGGTCGCTGCTTCACTTGATCCTCGTCGAAACGCTCGGGCATGAACTTCTCCGGCTGCGGATAGAACTCGGGATCGTGATGAATACCCCAGGTGGGGATAACGACGCCGGTGCCTGGCTCAATGAAATACTTTCCATTGGCGTGCTCGTACCGCTGAGTGCAGCTGCGAATCAAATGAGCCACAACGGGATTCTTTCGCATTGTTTCTGCGGATTGCAGTTAAAGAGAATGTTGTGAAAAATTCAACTAAAATGGGTCTATGTCTCACCATCGATGACCTTGTCCAGATACGTAAGCTCGCTCATGCTATCATAGTTCAATTGTCCATTGGATTTCGCCAACACCGTGTCGATCTCCTTCCGCAGCTTGTCCTGAATGTCCTGATGCACGGCCAGTTCATGGAGAGCAAAGCCCATCACGGTCGAGGAGGTTTCGAAGCCAGCCAAGAAGAAGATAAAGGCCTGGGCAGCCAGCTCGTTGAAGCTGATGCCAAGCTGCTTGTTACCCTCATCGTGCTGGATCTTCATGTCGATCAGCATGTCCATGAAGTCGTTGCGTTTGACATTGTTCTTTACCCGATAGTCGACAGTATCAGCAACAATTTTCATATAGAATTCCTCAACTTTCTGGACGGTGGCCTTCATTCGCAGTTTAGCCGCCAGTTTGGGTGCCCCGAAGAGGAACAGGTCCACTACTTTACCATAACGACGCTCCTTGAGTGCGGCCGTGCCCATGGTGACAAATTCGGCATTCGGATTCCGCAAACTGTTGCACTCCAGGCCGAAGGCACAGCTGCCGATCACATCGGCGGTGAAGCGGGACACCAGATCGGCCACATCCAGGGGCTGTGCACCAACTCGCGGTGTTTTCTCAGCGAACACGCGAACCATCTCATCGCCAACTACCAGCACCGTGGGGAACATGTTCTTCATTTTGCCGGAGGTGAATGTGGGCGTCATCTTTTGGCGGAGCTGCCGCCACTTTTGTCCTTCGATGGCCACCAGATGATTGGTCAGGGGATCGTCCTTTTCATTATGGAATATTCCCCGATCGTGAAACTTGTCAAACTCGCGGATCAATATGGTTTTCACGAAATCAATGTCGGTAACAATCGCAATTTTCTTCAGATAGAGGTAGAATCCAACAAATGGTCCATCGGTCTTGTTCTTATACTTGAAGTAGGTTTCCCGAAACAGATCCGACATTTGCCGTGTCTTCATTAGCTCGCCAGTATTCCCGGTCGGAATACTGGGCGGATCATGGGGAATGCCGCGTCGTTTCCAGTACGAAAAGTTTTGATGCACCCACCAGACGGCGAGTGTAATTACACCGACCAGCAATACGATTACAATGGCCATAGCGAACTTAATAAACAATCACCGCATGGGCCTTCCATTTTATAGCCAATTCTCTCTTTACTACGCCTCGGCGCTCTTTCTTCTATCTAATCAAGAGAGGACTGCTGAAGGAAGCATGGAAGCAAATGAAACAAATAATGTGACAGTCATCGTTAAAAGCTAAACGCGTCAAAGCTCTCTCACACGTTCTCTTCTGCGCTCGCCAAATGTTTGGGTCTCCAAGTGATGAGCAATATTTAAGCGGCGTAAACAAATTGCCACAAACAGGTTTCGCTTTCTGTTGTTTATTCTATCATTGCATCATTCTGTCAACCAATTAAACAGAACCCGTCGATGCATATGAGAAAGCAATCCGACCCGGCTATACCCGGTGTATAGCTCTCAGCTTTGTAAAAACTAACCATGATGGTGCCGATCAGATCAAAGTCTGCAATCTAATCATATCCGCTGTAAAGGCAACTCCAGTTATAAGGCGCGTGCTAGTATTTTGTGGTTTATTATGGGTGCTTAGTTCTGGTTAAAACTTAACACAAAATTCATACAGATATTCACCGCAATAGGCTTTCATTTGGAAACCTTTTCGACTTTCAGATGGATGCCATTTTCGGCGGAGAGTAAAATATTTTTGACGACCAACTTCATGGGTATTTGTGTCTGCGGAGCGACACTGAATTTGTATCCCTTGATCAGGTAAGCCAGGCCCACACAGGTCTGCATGATGCCGAACCGCAGGCCGATGCAGTTGCGCGGCCCCTCGCCAAAGGGCAGCCAGGTGCAGGCGGGTCTGGAGGCGATGGCCTCCTCCGTGAAGCGCTCCGGCTTGAATTTCTCGGGCTCGGGGTAAATATCAGGATCGTAGTGAATACCCAGAGCCGGGATGACGACAACTGTTCCCTTGGCAATGAAATTTTTGGGTTCTTCGGGCGAAAAATCCGACTTCGCCTGTCGCATTAGATGTGCAAGAACCGGGAACTTGCGAAGTGTTTCTGGAAGAGAATAATTTATATAATATTCCAGATACTGAATGTAATTCTCATGAGCACCTACCCATTACCACCTGCTCTAGGTATTTCATTTCCTTGACGCCCTCGTAGGTGAACTCATTGTTGTGCTTGGCCAGGACATCGTTGATCTCATTCCGCAGCTTATTTTGGGTGTCCTGGTTCTGGGCCAGCTCATAGAGAGCAAAGCCCATGGTTGTGGAGCTTGTCTCGAAGCCTGCCACAAAGAAAATGAATGCCTGGGCCAGAAGCTCGTTGAAGGTGAGTCCCTCATCCGTGTTGCCCTCCTGATCCTTCTGGTACATTTCAATCAGACTGTCCATGAAGTCATTACGCTTTTCCTTGGTCTTCAAGCGGTAGTCGATGGTGTCTCTCACAATTTTTGTGTAGAAGTCCTCCACTTCCTGCACATTCAACTTGAGGCGGAGGGCACGCGAAAGCTTCGGAAAGCCGAAGATAAGGAAATCCAAAAGACCCCAATAACGATGTTCGGTGATGGCTCGCTTCCCAAACGAGACAAAATCCGCCTCCGGATTCTGCTGACTGTTGCAATTTAGACCAAACGCACAATTTCCTATCACATCCGCCGTGTAGCGAGCCACCAGATCAACGATTTCCAGAACCTTTCCATCGCCGACTCTGTTGCTGAAGATTTTGTCCATCTCCTCACCCACCTGGACGACAATAGGGAACATGTGCTTCATTTTGCCCGATGTAAATGTGGGTGTCAGCTTGTGCCGCAGTTGCCGCCACTTCTGGCCTTCGATGCTGAACACAGTCGCCGAGAGGGGATCATCAATTTCGTTGTAGAATATGCCGCGGTTCTCGAAATGATTGAAGTCTTTGATGAGCACTCGCTTCACCAGATCCAGGTCGGTTAGCACAGCCATTCTGGTGAAAAAGAAGTAGAACCCAGCGAACGGGTAGTTGGCACTCTTGTACTTCCGATAGTAGTCCTTGAAGATCACGGCTATATGCCGCTTCTTCGGCCAGTCCGCAATGTTGCCGAACAGCGGGTGTGGCACATCGTGCGGGATACCACGACGCTGCCAGTAGCCATGACGTCGTCGGGCCGCGAACAGAATCAGCGACACCACAATAGCAATCAGCGCCACCACCAACGACATTTTACTTTCCGTTCGACACTGGTCCCAGCTCGCCGTATCCACTACGTTTTATGGGTAAAAGCTCTCTCGCTCTCTCGCTCTCTCTCCAGCAGCTTTTGACTGCTGACTGCTGTAAACTCTCAAAACTGGCCGACTCTGATATGTACAATGCTGAAATGCGACCTCACCCTGGTTGAAATAATACACCACAATAATGATAACTTAGTGATAACTTTGGTGCGATTTAAACGGAATAGCGAATGGCTGCATACTCCAAGGTATGTTCTATATAAAATCGTGCAGCCAAAACAAATTTTATATAATTTTGAATTTAAATAATCTGCTGAAATAGTAGTAGTTAATGTGAAATACCAAAATTATGCGCCTGGTAACGATTATAAAGCTATACCAGCACTGATAAACGTATCGATAATGTTTGCACCCAAAACACAAATGAATCAATTAAGTATTAATCGTAGTGGCAGCAGATAGGGAAATTATTTGAGGGACACGAATTTTATTCGATTAGTATATATATCTGTATGAGTATATCTATGTATGTATGTATGTGTATAGTATTTTCGCTTGTGAACACAGTGGGTGGGGGGTATGGTAACTGTTACAGGGCTTTTGTCAGGCGTATCGCTATCATTTGAGGCTGCTTATCTCTTGCACCTTCAGGTAGATGCCATTCGCCGGGCATAGCAGTATGTTCGATTTGACAAACTCGATTTTGGGCGCCGTGCGTGGACACACAGTGAAGTGGAACCGTCTGAGCAGATGGACCAGGGCAATGCTGGTCTGCATCTTGCCGAAGCGCATACCGATGCAGTTGCGCGGTCCATCGCCGAAGGGCAGCCAGGCAGCGGTGGGTCGCTGGGCCAGCTGATCGGCCATGAAGCGCTCGGGTATAAATCTGTGCGGCTCCGCGTATATGGCAGGATCGTGGTGAATGCCATACACCGGTATCAGCAGCATCTGTCCGGGCTCAATGTAGAAGTGTCGGTTGCCCTTGGCGGCATAAAAGTTCTTGGATATGCGCGTGAGGTGCGGCAATGGCGGATACTTTCGCAGCGTCTCTGTGGGTGGGTATCATTAGATCATGTTTCGCGGCTGTCCGATGCAGTACATTACCTGCTATGACCAGCTCCATGTAGCGCAGCTCCTGCATGGAGTCGTATGTAAATTGGCCCTGATGCAGCTGCAGGGCAGCGTTGATTTCCTGCCTTAACTTGTCCTGCAGCTGGGGCTGGCGGGCCAACTCATAGATGGCGAATCCCAGTGTCGAGGCCGAGGTGTCGAAGCCGGCCGCAAAGAAGATGAAGGCCTGGGCGGCCATCTCCTTCAGGCTGAGCTCGCCGCGCTGCTTCATTTCGATGAGGAGATTCATGAAGTCGTTCCTCACAATGCCCTGCTCCTCCCGCATCTTCACGGTCTCCGTTACAATGCGCAGATAGAAGTCGGTGATGTCCTGGTGTATCTGGCACAGGCGCAGCCGGCGGGCCAGCTCTGGGAAGCTTTCGATGAAGCCATCGATCAGCTTGTTGTGGCGCCGTTCGGTGAAGGCCCGTCGACCCATCACGGCGAACTCGGCCTCCGGATTCCGCAAACCGTTGCACTCCAGTCCGAACACACAGCGGCCAATCACGTCGGAGGTGTATCGGCCCATGAGATCGCTGATCTCCAGGATGCCGCACATCGCATTCGCTGCCAGCTCGCCGCACACCTCGCCCAAATCCGCGCCCACCTCGCAGATGGTGGGGAACATAAGCTTCATCTTGCCCGAGGTGAATGTGGGCGACATCTTGTGGCGCAGGGGCCGCCACTTGGGTCCATCAATGCGAAAGAGGTGCCCGGTGAGTGGATCGTCCCGCTCATTGTGGTACATGCCGCGATCCTCAAAGTTGGCAAAGTCCCTGATCAGCACCTCCTTGGCCAGATCCAAGTCCAGCACCAAGACCACCGGTCGCAGCATCATGTACATGCCGGCAAAGGGTGCTCCGGTGTCCTTGAACAGTTCGTACAGCGGCGTCACAATGTCCTTGAAATGCTTTGTCCGGCGCAGCCCTTCCATGTTGCCCATGGGAAAGCTGGGGCCCACATGCCCGATCGCCCGCCTGGCCCAGTAGCTCAGCCGGGTGCGCACATACCAGAAGCCAATGGCCAGGGTGATCAACAGCAGTGCAATCACATCCAGCATTCTCCAGCAGCGTTTCACTTTCGAATGGTGTTTGGAGCAGCAAAGTCGCCGGCAATGTAAACAAGCAAAACAGAGCGGAGCCAACCTCGGAGCACAATTGCAATCGAATGGCAACAACTCTGGCAAAGCTCTCCCAGCTTTGAGCGATGCAAAGGCGAATGCGATGAGCGAAGCGGCGACAAGAGAGGTGAACAAACGCCACTGAAATAGGCCTGCCTATCGTTGATCTTGAAAAATGCAATGCAAGGAGCCGGGGAGGGGGGACACAATTGTTTACGTCCGCTGGCACACTGCTGATAAGAAGGAGATGGATGTGCTGTCCACTCTCTTCAGGCAACTGTATGAAATTAATATTATATTAATATATATAATATATATATATATAATTTCAGAGTGAATATTTATTTTGTATTTTTATGTATTTTATTTATTGTTATTATTTTATTATTTTAATACCATAAGTTTCGCATACAGCCCCACTGTGCAGGTAATTGCGCTGTCTAAAGTGCAGTTACATTTGTTCTCCGCTCTCCGCTCACCACATTTCATATTTCGCTTCTCTTCTCTTCGTGTGTGAAGCTTTTTATCAGTCAGATTACGGGTCTTAGGTGTTCTGCTTACACACATAAATATATGTAAATATATACATACACATGTCTATGTATTTTTGGCAGTCCCTATCAGTGCTTAGGGTGCGGCCAGTTTTTCCATTTTAAGGTGAATGCCTGCTTGGCTGCCTATGAGAAAAGTTCGAGTGGAGAACTTCAATGGGATCTGCGTGTGCTCGTTTGGGCTGAATGTGAAATCGCGTAGCAGGTAGACAATGCCGATTTTCACCTGCATTTTCCCGAAGCGCTCCCCAATGCAGTTGCGCGGACCTTCGCCAAAGGGCAAATAGGCCATCGGATGGCGGGCCTTCACTTGATCCGGCTCGAAGCGACTGGGGTCAAAGTGCTCGGGCTGTGGATACAGCTCTGGGTCATTCTGTATGCTGTGCACGGGTATCATCACCTTCGTGCCTGGCTCCAAAGTAAGCTTGCTGTCCGGCACACGGTACTCCTTGGTCGTTTGGCGCACAAGATGCGGCAGTATGGGGTACTTTCGTAGAGTCTCTGCGACCACCTGATCCAGGTAGGGCATCTGCTGAATGGACTCATAGGTCAGCTGGTGATTGTTGCGGCCCAGAAGCTCGAGGACTTCACTGCGTAATCTGTCCTGTACGTCGGGGTTCAAGGCCAGTTCATATAGGCAGAAGGACATCGTTGTCGAGGAAGTGTCGAAGCCGGCCAGAAAGAACACCAAGGCTTGGGCGGCAATCTGTTCCAGGGAAAGCCCATCCTTGGTGCCCTCTGCACCCAGTTCCATTAGCAGCTGGATCAAATCGTTGCGCTGCACATTCTCCCGCTTCCTGTAGGCCAGCGTCTGGCGGACTGTGTCCAGGAAGAACTCGCTCACCTCGGGCCGGAAGAGGCGCATTCGCAGCAGCCTCGCCAAGTTGGGCTGGGCAAACATGAAGGCCTGCGCCATGCCCGAGTGCAGCGGATTGGTTGTCACTGAGCGACCCATGCGACGGAACTCCGAATTGGGATCGTTGAGGCTGTTGCACTCCAGGCCAAAGGCACAGCTACCAATGACATCCGTACTGAAGCGGGCGCACAAGTCCTTGGCCTCTATCTCGCCCACTTGCAGCTCGCACGCCTGCGTGAGCATTTCCCCCACGCTCAGCATGGTGGGGAACATAAACTTCATCTTGCCGGAGGTGAAGACCTGCGTCAGGTTCTGTCGCAGCCAGCGCCACTCGGGCCCGTCCAGAAACAGAAGGTTGCCGGTCAGCGGATCGTCCCTGACATTGTGAAAGAGGCCACGGTCCGCCAGGCTGCTAAAATCACTTATCGTTATTTTCCTAATCAGTTCCAGATCCATCACAAAGAGCGCCTTTTTCAGGAAGGTGAAGTAGCCGCAGTAGCGTTCAGTGTGTCGGAACCTTTGATAGATGCGACGATTGATGTCTGTCCAGTGCAGCGTCTTGCCAAAGCCACGCATATTGCCAACGAAAAGTTCGGGCTTCTCCCCAGCCACGCCCCTGCGCCGCCAGTAGTCATAGTGCCAGCGCAGCCGGGCATAAATCAGAGCTCCGGCCACGAAAACGAGAGTCAACAGAGTCCACATGCTACCGTCCACTCGATTGAAATGCAACTAACTCTCGAACCCGAGACTACCGCGACTGCCTTTGTGGGCAGGCAGAAAAGCTTTCCACAAGTTCTCTCCGGCTGAAATTGTATCGCTCTGATGTATTTTTTTGTTGGGTATTGCGGTGGATATCGCCGCCTACTCGCTTGCGTTCAAATACTGCGCATTTATCACAAACGGACGGCTTTATTTTTGGGCAAAGTATTAAAACGCTGTCAGCTATCAGATACGCTCCACTTTCAGGTGAATCCCATGCTTCGTGGTTAACGTGAAGGCTTTGGTATCTAGAATCAGTGGAATTTCGGTACGTTTGGAGATGCCGAACCTGAAGCGTCGCAGCAGTGCCACCAGGCCAATCTTCGCCTGAAGCTTGCCAAAACGCAGCCCTATGCAGTTACGTTGTCCGTCCCCAAACGGCAAGTAGGCCATCGGATGGCGAGACTTCACCTGATCCGCCTCGAAGCGACTCGGATCGAAGTGATCGGGCGCCGGATATATTTCAGGATCGTGATGAATATTGTGCACAGGTATTAATATGGTTGTGCCCTTGTCAATGGTGATGTCCGTGTTGGGAACTTTGTAGTTCTGATTTGCCTCTCGTATCAGCTGCGGAATAATGGGATGTTTCCGCAGGGTTTCTGCAAGGAATAAATACTGGTTAGAGCTGTGGCTATTACTTGTATGGCTGTGGTATTTACGCACCTGCTAAGACCTTGTCCAGATAGTTCATCTCTGCCAATGCATCGTATGTTAGCTCGCCCTCTGCCACATTCCCGAGAACAGTTTCGATTTCGTCACGGACACGCCGCTGAATATCGGGCTGCAGCGCCAGCTCATACAAACAGTAGGCCATTGTGCTCGAAGATGTCTCGAAGCCAGCTATGAAGAACACAAAAGCCTGGGCGGCCATCTGCTCGATAGTCAGGCCCGTGGACAGATCAATTGCCCTGCCTTGCTGGGCGGCCTCTTCCTTCTCCGCACGCAACTCAATCAACTCATCGAGAAAATCGTTTCGCTTGATGCCGTTCTTTATGCGATGGTCGACGGTGTTTCTGACAGCATTCATAAAAAACTGCGATAGATCGTCGGGTAACAGTTTCATGCGCAATTTCCTGGCCAATTTGGCATTTGTGAAGATAAAGAATTGCACTGGTGGTGGGTGGCGAGGCTTCTCAAAGATCATCCTGCCCTTTGAGCGGAACTCGGCATTGGGATCGCTCAGACTGTGGCACTCCAGTCCAAATGCACATGTGCCTATGACATCGGTCGTGAATCTTGCACAAATATCCTTGATCTCCACATCGCCATCATCCACAACGGCAGCACTCACGGCCTTGTCCATGGCTTCGGCCAGACGATGGCCAACCGCCACGACCACTCCAGACATATGCTTGATCTTGCCAGATGTGAAAACAGGCGTCAGCTTCTGCCTCATGGAACGCCACTCGTCGCCCTCCAGGGTCAGCAGGTGACCCGTCAACGGATCATCCCGCACATTATGGAACACTCCGCGGTCTTGAAAGTAATGAAAGTCTTTGATCAGCACTTGCTTGATCAGGTCCAGATCAATGATGAGAGCGGTCCGCTTAAAGAATGTGAACATTCCGGCAAGAGGTGCGCATCGCTTGAACTTATCGTAGATCCTTTGGTTTATATCCCGAAAATGGTACTTGGTTCCGATTCCTTTCACGTTTCCGAACAGCGGCAGTGGCCGTTCGTTTGGCACTCCTTTTCTCTCCCAGTAGCTGTAGGTATTTCGGTAGAAATTGTAGGCTAGAGCCAGTGCCACGCCCAGCAAAGTAAGTGTCAACAGCATCGTGATCGAACTGCACTTGTCCGACTCGTAGACAAGACTGTCCAGTCTGCCTCCGAGTATACGTTTCTCGAGAACATTATATTATACTAGCACCTTAACGATATCGTTGGCGAAAGCTTTCCCAAATGAAGTACCCAAGGAGAGACTAAGCAAGAGATTATACTTGATCTTTATACCTACGTGTAAAGCATTTTAAATTCGTGAAATAGGTTTGCAAACATCCAATGATCGGCTCCACCAAAATTATGATAATCTATCAGCGAAGCGTAGCGTTCCTTAATTTGTTGGGCAGCTTTTTTAATCACCTTCCTCCCTGTTTTTCGCTTTTCGCTCTTTGCCAAAACGTTCTCTGCTCTACTAAAATAAAACGAAACAACAAAACACAAAGCTTATTAACCAAAACAAGTTATTCTCCCTCTCCCGATGCCAAGCACAGCTCACCATCATAAATACGTATTGTGCTTTTTATGTATCGGTTTTTGTCTTGATCGCCATTTTCTGCCCAGAGCAAGGTCAAAGAGAAAGAGAGTGAGATAAATCTGAAAACTGATTACTCACAAAATGCTTTAGAAAATACACTGCGAAAAATGTAGCAGAAGAACACGCTAATGATTAAGTGACTGAGACTAAATATTATCTAAATAAAAATAAAATAAATATATATAAAATAAAAATAGAAATTAATTAATAAATAATATAAATACTATATTATCTAGTGAATAACAATCGACAATATAACCTATAACCCCTTTGGTGTCGTAGGGAAAACTTTTCACAAGTATTCAGTTACAATTAAATATTTATATTATACAAGCAAAGAAATGAAACAAATTGCAGTGATCATAATGATGTCAAGTCACTTGGCTCAGTCTTACCCCGCCCCAAAGTATGCAACGGGCAGCGAAAAGAGCTGGTCTCGTTGCTACTGCAGCATGCATAGCAGCCCGCAAGGTCGCCACTGCTTGGCATGTACATAAATATAATTACTTACATATGTATGTACATATGTATATGTATGCATATGCATTTCCCCATGGGGAAAGCTTTCGGACAACTTTCCAAGCACAAAATATAGGGAATTTTGTGCAGAGGTGAGCTTTAGTGGTGGATGAATTAGCTAGTTATCAACTAAAAGTAATATCAGGCAATGCAGTTCTCTAAGTGGCAGACTGTTGAGGAACTAATATGTATGATTGGATGTATTGGGCAGGCAAGAAGCTAATCCATAGGTGATTTTTTAATCAACATTAAATTATTTCAAATATTTCTTCGACAATCAAGTCCAGCAAGCAAAGCGGGCTACACACGTCGATCTCATCATCTCAGCATCGATGTGATTCTCATCGACTTCTAAAAGGCTAGCTAAGGCTGAGAGGAAAGTCCCCACAACATTCTCGTTTTTATCGATCTTCTAGCCACCGTTTTGCCTTACCTGTAGATGTGCAAAGATGCGCTAAAACACCACAAAATACAACTTTACGGTTTTATGCTTGTAAACGCCACTAAGCTACTTACCAATCTTGGTGTCTTTTGTGTCTCAGACATGCTGATAGCCGACAGAAGAGTCTGGCGGAGCATCTGGCGCTAGAGAAAAATTCCATCGGGACCAGCTAACGTTGGCATTGCCGTCGCCTTGACGACATCACCAGTGGGTGTCCAGCTGTTAGCCAGTTATTCCGTTGTCCATTTGCCCATGTCCATTCCATGTTTTGCCATGTCGTTTCCGTGGTCGCTTCTCAGGTATTCGTACACTTAGCGGCAAGCAGCTGTTTATGCTGATGGGCCCTGCCGGAAAGAAAATGCAGAGAGTTCTGCCCATTTCCCCAGTTTAGTGGCAGCAGTGACCGACCGGTGGAAAAAAAGTTGGATGGCATTGCAATTTGCTCTTCGTATTGCATACTTTTAGGATCAGGAATTTTTCCGCGCCCAAGCACTTAAAAATGTACTGCATATTTTATGAAGAACAGAGTGAGAGTGGAGACCCCACCCACTGGGGTTGTAGCTGCAACAATGGGCGGCACTGCCTTAATTAAAACAAATTTAAAACCAGTTAACGCACACTCACGCCCACATATGCACACAGGCAGTGGCTGCCGCTTGTCAGTTGGCAGCGGACTTCCGCCTCTGGCTTGGGAGCACATCAAATATGACAGGCTGGCCGCGGTCGGTCTGGCTCTGGAGAGCCCTGGCTGCAGCCAAAATGTTGCCATGCAAATTTAAATGTCAACAAAAACTTGCAGTTTAACCCAAAAACCTTATTTTGCGGTGTGTGTCGGTGGTGTTTGTTGCCGCCATCCAACAACCAGCCGTTCGGTAGCCAGCCAGGGCTGCGCAAATTTATGCAAGCTCCATTAAAGGCCAACCTCGATTAGAGATGAGTGCGTGATCTCAGAGAGATGTAAATATATTCACAGATATGTAGCAACTATCCACCTTCGGTGATAGCAGAAGGATTTCCATAAGCTTTCAGTGGAAAGTGATTGCAAATAAATGCAGCTGAAGCGAATTCGAAACTCAAGAGAATCTGTTTCCGGAAAAATCACACAAAGTCATTCACTCATGCATTCAGTTCCAGATTAATTGGTAAATTGAAAGGATTTCCCTTAAATTGGCTACGAAAAGTGACTTGCAATTGCCAATTCAGTTAAATTTAATTTTGCCTCAAAGTCCCAGTCACATAACTTGGCAAATAATTTCATATCTCGGTTCATCGCCTTCTCATCTCTAGCATGCATATGGAAAGTCATGGCTCGAATATGCATATGGACTCGTCTCTATGCGGCAGCTTAAAATTGTGCAACAGGAAATGGCTGGGTTGGCTTGGCTAAACAAGCCCAGCCATGCGACCTCTTAGCACTGTCTGGTCTCGGAGTGCCAGTTGTTGGTCTTGTTCCAGTTCTGTTTTCGTTTTGTTTGCCCTTATTCAGGTGCATCGCTCTGGCAGCTGTTTGTGGCCATTGTTTGGTAATCGGATGCAGCCAAGTTTTGGAAATCTAATGTATAATTTCGCAGCATTTTAATTACTTGCCACCGACTACTTGATTGTGTTCTACCATCCTACCATTCCTAGTGGCTGGGCTGGGCTGCTTTTGACATGTGGCTATGCAAATTTGCGAATTATGTTTAGGGTGCAGGCACTTTACTCTGTTATTTGTGGAATGCATTCTGACAAGAACTCACTTTAAATGGGTAATAGTTCCTTCCGAATAAAGACAGCGCAGATTTTGTATTTAGTGCCCCAAAATGTATGCTACATATCTTGTGGAATAATTTAAAGCAGAAATAAATCTCATTTTTGCCATTCCCAAAATCATTCTGTTGATCCGATTGCACACTGACATCCTTGCTGCTGCTATCGTGTATCCCCGAAAACTTTCAACAGTTCGACCCGCCTAAAATATCAATGAAATTCGGAGAGCGCATCTGGTGCTGGGCTAAAAGTTTCAGCATTGAGTGGATAACTTAAAGCCCAACACAAGTTTGCATAAACATATAGGGCTCAATCACATCGGCCATTACCAGCAGTTCCCCGGGTTCCATTCTGCCTCCCCGCCCCCACCCTGACTCAATTGTTCTGCCATTGTTGCTGCGCTGTCCCTGCTGCTCGTAGCCCACTCCACGAGCAATTTGCCTTGACAATAGTCATGCATTTTAATTGTGCAGCAGCTGCGGTTCATCTTGTTCCCGTTCCCCCGCTGTTTCCAGTCCACCCCATGCCAGCCTGCTGCCATGCCACTGCTAAACGCAGCAAATTGTGAGGCCATTAAAAAAATGGCGCATAAAATAGAAACTTTTCCAGATATTTTTATTCGGAGATGTGCAACAGGGAGGAAGGGAGGCAGAGAGCTAGCAATTATTTGTAAAATATTTATTTTACAATTGAATTGAAAAAGTTTCTGTGTGTGGCATTTTCCCCCAAAACTGTGCCAGAGAGGAGCAACTTTCGACCACTAATCAAATGAATGGAAATTAACCCAGCGACGCGAACAGACGGGACGAAGCGGGGAATGGCGATGGCGGCGAGAGACTGTCGTGGCCGCGTGCAAAACAATTAAGCTAAAATTGTTATTGCAATTTGAAAACAATTGTCAAATTATGCAAATGCCGTCTGATTGCCTCGAGTATTTTTCCCACCAGTCCCCCGTCGGCCAAAGCTAACAAGGTGAACAAGGATGAGGGGACGGGGACGGCGACGGCGACTCCTCTATCTCACCTTCTCCTGGGGGTGGGCTGGTAGGTAGCGGCTGCTCAAAGATTTATGGCGACTGCCTCAAGTGTCTGGGTTGGCTGAGTGGCTGAGTGGGGGGTTGAATGGTGGCAAAAAAAAGTTTTGCGAGTGCGTCGGCATCTTGGCTTGGTGCTGACGTTGACTGCAAGGCAGCTGCAATTTGCATAAAAATTCATTGGCTTGGTGGCAAGTTGACAAATAAAACCTTTTGGGCAGGAATAACCAAGTACTCATGTCTTTGGGATAACGAATGCGCAATGCTCTGAAGGCAAATTTATATTTATGTTATTTTAAAATAAAATTGGATCAAAGGATATTTAATAATGGATATGGATGTGCACTATTTACGTTTTATCTTACTAGAATAGAACAGAAATGATGGCAACCCTCACATTCGAATAAAAAGAGGTTGGAAAATTAAAAACATTTTCCTTTCCTTTGCATTTGACTAAACAAAAGCAATAAGCTGAAGGAGAAAACATTATTTAAATATCAATTTTCAATTATATTCGGCAGCAGGATTCAGATATTACATAACACTGTAGAAGCACCGCTAGACGAAACTGTTAGTGGCGGTGTACATCGCCTGGCTCACAACATGTGCTGCCAGTTTCCTATTTCTGCTCTCAGAATATCCCCCCGACCCCATGCCCACCGCACTGCTACCGCTGATGCTGCTACATTTCCGTTACATTAACAAAGCGCCATTGTGTGGCACGAACGAGAGAACAACAATAATGGTCAAGCAAGGGAACAGCAACAGCAAAAATGGCGCACACGCTGCGCTTTACAAGCGAAAACTAGTTTCGGTCCAAGACCTGGCCAGCGACAAGGGTCATTATAGGGTAGAGCCGGACACAACACCACCCCACGCCACACCCTCGGACCACTGCACTATGGTCCCAACGACCACTTTTGTTGGCCAAAACCCATTTTATAAAAGTTAAAAAAACACCGCGGTTTTGATCATTATGTATTAGGAAGAGAGTGGGCTTATATGTTGCTTACCAGAAAATTCCATAGATGGCGCCACGTTCGCAAAATCAGCTGTGCAACCCAGCTGCTATTGCTGAACAGCACGCGCAGTGAAAAAGTGTCAATTTAATTACAGTTTTAAATCTCTCATAAATTGAAAAATACGATTTGCCGATCAAATTTTTTGATTGAATCTTAATTTGTTGGGATTTTACTACGTGTTTTGTATTGTTAACTGCATCTAGTAGTTGTGATGTCTTCGTACTTTTAGGTTAAAGTGAGTCCTTTTTTTTGAGCCAATTTTTATTGAAAACTGATTTTTGAAAAGGTATATTTAGTGAGTCCCACCTAGTCCCACCTTGAAATCTATTGTGTGTCGTAGCTTAATAAATTCTTGTTGAAATGCATATAGTAGGAAATACCACATTTGACCACAAATCTTAAAATTTTCATTAATAGATTATAACCTCAAAATCAAAAATACAGAGTTTTTTGGCGTTCTATTTTGTTCTAAAACCATTAGTTGTATGCCCAGAGAAGGCTAAATTGATTCGCAAGACTATACAGAACCCAGTAGGAAAGCCGCAAACTTTCTGACCCAACGAGCACCCATGAAAAGCGTTTTCCACCCTGACACAAGGGTTTTTCTCTAGGTGGCAACAATTAAAAAAATTATTTTTTTCAAATCAAAAATTTGTGTTGTGTTTATGTGTGCTACGCCTTTATAATTTTAATAAAAATGAATTAAACTAATTTCTTAATAAAACTGTTATAAATACTTGCTATTTCCTATAATTAATTATTTTTTAATATGCATTATTAAAAAAAAGGCGGTGCCACACCCTTTTTTTTTGGTAAATCCACTTCCTATTAATTCTATATATCCAATACAAAAAACTAAATAGGAAAATCTTGTTTCGTTCGCGAGTTATTAATTTTGGCCAACAAAAGTGGTCGTTGGGACCATAGTGCACTGCCTGCCTGGCCCCCCCTCACACCAACCACACACACTGTGAGTCCAGCAATCTGCAGTGCGTGTGTATTTTTCGGTCAGTTGTGTAATTGAATCACGTTTTGTATTAAATAAACTTTTCAAATTATCGAAAAATTGACTTGCACTACTACAAACGCCGCACTGTCGACTCCCACCGTCTACCAGCTGCCAGCCTAGTTTTAATTTACTTGTGTGTTCGTGTGGGCCATACACATACACATATACACGTTCACGTGCTTGCGAGAGTGTGGGTGTGCACTTGTGTGCGTGTGCTTAACCATTAACATAAAAAAGCGACCAAACTGAAAGTGCTTTCTCCCCTCGTTTGGTTTTTTATATGCAAAATACTTGACAGCCTCATTAGTATTGAAACGGTCAACGGTCTCTCTCTCACTCTTTCTTGTTGCAGAGTTAGTGTCGAAACGGTCAGTGTGGTGCTTTGCTCTCTTTTCTGTTCGCGCTTTAACGCGCTCGCACATAAGTAGGCAATGGGTAGAAAAGCGAACGAAACGATTATAACCAAGGTGTACTTATGCAGGGTAAGGCACAAACTCTACTATGAGGGGCATTTTAGTTCTCTATATGCACATAAGGCATGGCTTTCCAGGTGGCGATGTTTGTTCACATTCTCTCGCTCTCTGTGACAATATTAATATGCAAATTAAATAATCCAATAAGATATACATATGGCACAACCAAGCTCATGGGGCTGGGCAGGGCTGGACTCAGGCTCCCACATGCAAAAACATACAGAAGCAGGTGAATCAAAATAAATATACATATGCATGCTGCTATCAGAGAGCGCTACCTGAAAATACCTCACCTTCTGTATGTGTAGAGCCTGCTTTAAGCTTTGCAACGTTTTTGTCAATGTTACTGCAAAGTTTGTATACATTTACGTATATATATAAATACATAATATAATATATTGTAATATGTAATATAAAATGACATAAATACTTATTTGTTTGGCTTTTTTTTGTTCCCATTGTTTGCACAAATTTGATGTAAAATGAGTTAACCAGCAAATATAATCGCTTTTGCAATCACGTGCGAGCCGAGGCGTCCATGCACTCGGTCACCTATTGGATGCCCGTCGTGCAGCTTGCACGTGTTCAACCACAAACAGAAACAACAGCAACAACCAGTAGAGTAATACACACACAAACACACACACACAATACGAGTACAACCGTCCGAATTCTTTTCGTAGCATATTTTGCATGCAACGCTGCATGTCCGGCAAAGCTTGGCGCCATCATTTTCACCCATGCAAGGATTGCCACTCGCACCCCCCACTCGCACTCCCTGCAATAAGCCTCACCGGGCTTGGGATCCAATCCCACAGCCCACAGACGCAGGCACAGGAGTAACTTGTTTTCGCGCCATTTGCACGCGTCATGAATTTTTCATAAACATTTAAAGCGATTTCATTACAACAAAAGCACACAAGCACACACACTCACAAACGAGTGCATATTTAAATCGTTCCGTTCCATTCAGTTCTGTTCGTTATGTATGTATGTATGTATATATTATATATACACTTTTACATATCTCTGCGTCCCTCACTCTTGGAGAAACATGTAAATTAAAAATTAAATTCTGTTCACGACATGCGTTTCGCGATGCTACTGCTCTGGCCACTGGGCCACTGCCACTGCCATAGCATCGTCCAGCAGTCAGGTTTATTTACAAAAGACAATTATGAATGGAACGCAATGCTGCAGAATGTTGTGCTTCCAGGGATGGCAGCGGAACTGGAACAACTTAAATTGACATGGCTTCAGCTTATTTTAAAGCCATTAAGTAATTAAGGCGAAGCAATTTGCCAGTTGCCAATGCCGTACATACATCTGTAATTGCAATTTGTCGGTGCCCGCCATGGAATTGATTTCAGTTAAAAATGTGTGTTTGCATTCCGTTAAATACGCTTGTTATTCGATTTTTGTTACGGTCACTGTTACATGAATCATTGAGCATCCCGTGAATTGTTCGCAATTGTTGTAAAATATATGTGGGTACCCTTTATCAGAACTCAATTAGCATAACAATTAAATATAAATTGATCCTATCAATACTTTTATTGTGCCCACAAAATTATTCCCCATATAATCATTGTTATCCTTTTGTCGATGAAGCAGTTTGATAATTTCAGTAAGGGCAGTCGGGGCACTGCTTTACGTACTATAAGGCATCCAGTTGATAATATTCACTTGTTAAATAATGAAAAAATTATTAGGATGCCAGCACAAAAATAGAATTAAATAAATTAAAATTAAATAAAATAATTAAAAATATAACATAATTAATATGCAGTTGGTATAACGATACCTGAATGTATGTACATATATGTATATGCATTTTTGAAACAAAAAATAATGATCGTTCGAGGTGCATTTCCTCAGTGCTCATCTGCTTTGGATGGCAATTAGTGGTGAGCCTCAGCTCGGGTTTCCCCGGGCAAATGCAAGCCCATGAAATTTTAATGATTATCCTTGGCACTGGCAGAACTCTTTATCAACCTTCTACAGGTTACAGGCCACACAGTCTAAATCATCTTTGCTTGGTTACACATTTTAATTACAAGCACGTGGCTTCACAAATATTTAACTGCCCGGGGCCAGAATGCAAATACCGCACCTCCTCCTCCTCCTGCACCATTGGGGGCTGTCTGTCACTGTAGCTGGGCTCCGAGACGGAATGGGCTGGGCCTCAGATGCCAGTGTCACCAATTTGCAGTTACGGGTCTCATCACATTAAATATAATACCTTAATATTCTCCGCGTCAAACTATCTCAACGGAACCACACCACACGACGCTCAAGAGCCACCCGCTGGCAGCGAATTAAACGAAATTAGAGACGGGTCTGGGGTAGTCGGTACATTAAATGGGTTTAGCAAACAAGTGGGACTACGCACACCAAACTGCCGAGCACATGCACGGGCTGGACCCCCCACCCTGCCACTCCTGTGGCTGGCATTATTCATATTTCAAAACCCCAACGGCGGCTGCTGACTGTGGCACAAAAAGCGAGGAAAAGTCAAGCTGGCAAGTACAAAAATTATGGTCTCACTGTATTTGCCAGGCACAAGCATGGTTTTTGTGTGCTTTTCAGCAGGAACATCCTTCAATTACATACGCGTACACACGTATGTACATATGTATGTGGATGCGTTTTGTGCCACCGATTAGCAGAGTTTCTGCATAAGAGCCAGCCTGACAATGGAATGCCTTTAGTTTTCATAATACGTGGCAATGGAGCAGGGGGCACGGCCATGTTATGGCAAGACCTTTCCTGAACCGCCATTCGTATGCACAATTTCCGCATGTTTAAGCTCTTTTAATTGTGTGTGTTTGTTTGCCAATTATTGTCTGTTAGTCGACGCATTTCGGTGCTAATTAGCGAACCCCAAGGAGAGCGAAGAATTTTTGGAAATAAATTTGGAAAGTTGAATATTTGTATATTTGATTTCGATTGTTTGATTTTAATTTCCTTTTCCTTCATTCAGAATGCTTTGAAAATTTCCATTTTCACTATTTTCTAAGCCACTTAAAATCTTACCTTTTCAAAAGGGAAAAGCATTTTGTTCAGCAAAATCAAAGATTTTTGTTCGATGGAATAACAAAAACCTAAATAAAGTTATGTATTTGATAATGAAGAATATATTGATTCAGAAAATTGCTAATCCGAACTTTAAAGCAATAAACTATAATGGCATACCCATTTGAAGTGCCTGAAACCAATCCAGTGCTGTGTTTATTTTTTTTTCTTTCAATTTTCAGGCACACATCAAAAACTAATATTAAAATGCAATATACAAAATGTAACTAAAATATTTTGAAAGATAGCCAAAAACACAAACGAAGAGAGGATGCCAATGGTGGCGGGGAAATGGAGGATAGATGGCAGGAAGGAAGCCAGTGGCAGCCACGTTTATTTCATCGTCTAAATGGAGTGCACTGCGAAGCTGGTGGCAGGGCTCGATGCCATTTGTTAAGTGCAAGTTCAATAGCATTAAGAGTGCAACACAAATAACCATAAACCATTCGAAAAAGCTGCAAATTCTGCATATTTTTGCAAGTCGTTGGAAACTCCACACAGCCCCATGAAGGGGCTGAACGAGTGGGTGTGGAAGGTACATTCTGATTCTGATTGGTAAGCCAAAAAATTTAGACATTTTTTTTGCTTTTTCTTCCATCTCTGCGCTGAACGTGCAGTGTGTGTGCAGGCAGCCTTAGGAACGGCATTTGTTTGCCAATGCAATTTTGAAGAAGATTACGCATACGCCCGATGCGACGGCGATCGATGCTCTTTGGCTGTGTGATTTATTGGGGCGCCCGGCTGTCCACACGACTGGTCCAGAGGCGCCAACGAGCGGTCAAAGAATTTCAAGCCGACTTCCTTAAGTTATTTCAATATTTACAATCGTGTAACATATGGCCAGAAGGCTGCGTAGGGCGGCGGCACGATAAATGGCCGGGCAAACCACAATGATTTACTGCCCCAGTCCAGTCCAAGCACACACTTGACCACGAAATACATGTACGATACATACACCTTTGGGTGTGTACAGAATGTTGCTATAATTCTATTTTCTACTCAAAACCGCATTTATATTTATTACTTTGGCATAAATCTTGTCGCATTTTCACATTTGTGTCGAATTTGTCGAGCTCGCATGTGCTTATATATTCACACAGGGTCTGGGCCGAGACCGAGGACTGGCTCCAAGGACTCCCCATATTTTCTGGCACGTCCACAGTTAGTTCTTTCTTTCTATTTTCCTCTCTAGGTATACAATGAACGCACCAACCACCTCAGAACGCAGGTCAACAGGCTGCTGGAACAGCTCCTTCTGCACCTGATGTGTGTGTGTGTGTGTGGGTGGTGGCTCTTGGGTGAAAAAAACACAATATATATGTAGGTTTTTCTTTCGATATTGTACATGAAATGAAGTGTACATAATTTGGCACCACATATTAAGGTGCATAAATTTTGTGCGGTGTTCCAATAAAAGCATTGTAGTTGTCAAACGCCAAGAGGGCTGTGCGGAATGTCCTGTTAGTGGGGCGAATGGAAATGGAATGACCCGAGATGGCACCACATTAAGTTCCATGTAGTACCGACTCTGATTATGCGATTTACATTAACAAGCACTGTGGATAGTATTTTTTTGGGATATAAAAACCTACTGCCTGATGATATCTTTTGATGGCAACAGTAGACATCCATCATCTACATACATAGGTGGCAATGAAGCAACGTTTAGAATTTAATTGCTTCACACACACATCCAGGAGAGCGTGAAATTTTTGGCAATAATTTTGAATGCCAGCAAAATCAACTGCCACTCAAATTGTTCAAATATTTGGCCAAAAACTGCTGGACAAAATGTCAAAGCCAGAAACTATTCGACTCCTGACCATAACAAGCCTGTCAAATATGTAAATTTGCATGCTAACCCCAAACCCAAACCCGCCCGACTGCATGTGTTTCTATGCCTAGAAGAGATTCGCCAGAGCAGTGGGAAAAGTACGAATTTTTCAGACAATTATTTATAATTGGTTATGGCATGCGTTGGACTTGTGTGACAGGCCCAGAATGTGCAACAATTAATGCCTGTTAGGCAAACAATTGCTGATATTAGTTAAATTATCTGGCCACATGGAACTTTGTGCCCAACGAAAGTTTGAAATCAATTATGTTTGCAGCAGCAGCAGGAGCTGAAAGAACGGCAACGGCAACAAAAACAGGCTCTGGGCCCTGAAATCGTTGGCCAAGCATAGGCAGGCAAGCAAATTGCTTAACCTTTAAGTGGGTGTGGCACATTGCGGTGAAAGGAAGGAGCATGCTCGCCGCTTGGGTTGGGATGGGGCATTGTGGTTCGTTGGCTGTGCTCAAAAATAACAAACTTATTGTTTTGATTTTGCCAATGACAGTTTTCCAGGGCCCTTTGTGTGCATCGAAGTAAAAGAAAAGCAGGATACACCACACACACACACAGGCAGGAAGGCAGGCAGAGGCAAGCAGATACTTACGAGCCAGAGCACTCGAATGGCAGCGGACAGCTCCTGTTCCCATCGGATCCAACGCTCTACCGTCTACTCTAGCACTTTGCATAAATGTCGCAAAAATCGAATGCAAACAATTGGCAACTGCCAGTGTAGGAAGATCCCCAGCAGCATCCACACTATCCACAGACACAGATTCTTAAATACGAAATATTTTCAGACCCATTTTCATCAGATTAAATATAATATTTGTGGTTTATCACTGCTTAAGCCACTCAGCAGTTGGGATGGGACATAACTAAAGAAATATATTCGCTAAGCAGGAGCACCGCTCCGAACAGACTCCGGCTGCCACCCACAAAGGTGGGTAGTCTGTAATGTGATCAAACTCAATTTGAGTGAGCCCGCGGTGGGGCGGCAGTGACTCCGAGGCTCTCCTTGGCAGTGACATGACTGGTGGCATTTGTGGCGTACCTTTTGGCATTTGAAAGCTGTTTGAAATCGCGACAGCTGCTGTCGCATATTCCTTCACTTTGTTATTAACTGCGTTGCCCTTTACCCGTATTTCTTTTATATTCACCCCAACGCGGGATAGCTGGCAAAGGCAGCGAATATAATTCACTTTCAGCTGGGGCGAAGGACTGCTGTCACAGTTTCCCGGATCCGGACAGATGCGTGGATGCATGAGGTGAGATGGATACAGCGGGTCTGTGTGGCTGTCTAATTTGAAAGTTGAGCTGCGTTGCGGTGCTGTGCTGACTGCCTTCTGAAGCGGCCACACATAAACCAATCTAATACCAATTTGCATTTGATTGCGATTTTGATTTGATTTTCTCGTTACGCGTGGCAAGTCCAACACGAGGGCCAGCAAACGCCGCAGCGGTGACAAAACAATATTAGAAGCACCATTGCCACTCGCATTTAAATGGCTGATTCTCCAACTGCAACATACTTTATGTGTGAAGCTCCAGCTCCAGTTGCTGCCACAGAAACCAGGAGACTCCAACTTTCACAGCGAACACGCTCTCTGGACGTCTGGCCACAAAGTGCGGTGCAGCTCAGTGCCAGCTCAGTTTAGCCGTGGCCATACCAGGATAACTAAATAAAGGTCCAGCTCCAGCTGCAGTTGCTCTCACATAATGGCACACTTTCCGTTTCCGCTTTGGCCGAAAACAAAATGGCAATGGCTCGGATCCGCTGCTGCGGCAACCAACTTTTTGGTTTCTCCCGATCAATAATAGCTTAAATAAAATAATTGTAATTGCAAGAGCAAAAGCAAGAGCAAGAGCAACAAACAATAGCGAACGATTGCTGGCGAGGAACAGCCAGTGGGCTAGCCCGCCCACAGTTTCCGCATCTGGGTGCAGTTTGTGGATGTTGGTCAGCACTTCTCGGCTCTGGTCTCCGCTTCAACTATTTTAATTGCAACTTTTTGGTGCCAACTGTACACAGTCTGTGTGCTCGGTGCGGCTTGAGCCAAAGTTTCGTCTTTGGCCTCGACTGGCAGTCAATATTGGAGATTAGGAAAGTTTTTTCTAATCTTTGAGCCACCTTCGGGGCATTTTAAACTGGGAATTTATGGTACAAAATTCTACAACAATTTAAGCAGATATTATTAAAGGTACGTCTAAAACTAGTTCCATCACTTATCTATGTAGAATCATTTTAGTAGATTGTCCGCTCAAAGAGTGGCTCCTGCTACGACCACTTTATGAGGCTGACCATCGGCACAAACATTTATAGGATGACACATTTTTTTCTGCAGCTGCCTGCTGCTCGGCAAATTTGCGGCTTTGCTTTCTTGTGTCAATTATTTAGCTGCTTTTTCCGCTGGCTGGCTTGGCCTGGACTGGCCTCTGAAGATTTTAATTGAATCTCATATACAAAGCAGCAGAAGTGGAAGTCAAAGCCACAGCAGCAGTTGCAGTTGCACAGGCACAGGCAGAGGCACAGGCAGTGGCAGAGACAGAGGAAGATGCAGAAGATGCAGGCACAGCATCAGGCGACGAGTAGGGCAGCTCGTCGTACTCCTCTGTATTGTGCTCTCGAGTGCGGCATTAGGCTTGGTTGGCCTGTACCCGCTGCTACCGAACGCGAGCTCCAGCATCAGCTCCTTGTGGCCCGCTGCTGATGTCGATGTCGATGCCGTTGCTATCAGGCACTTTTATCGCCGGCCACATCTGCACCAAATAAAATAATTGAACGTTTTGCGATAAGCATCACTCGCAGCAGCTTCAGCTCTATGTTGTCCAAAGAAGCGGTCCCAACCAGGCGGCAGCGGCAGCGGCAGCATGCCCCAATCTTCTCAGCCAGCTTGGCCCGGGCTCCTTGCCGGATTCGTGTACAGCAAATGTCATGTTTACAGACCGCACTCAGCCGATTTGTGTCAAAGTTGAGTTTAGTATCTATAAAATTATATAATACACTTCCTGATTTCATTTTTTTCGTAGTTCTCTTTGTTAGCTTCTTTTTTCTTTTTTTTTTGCTTTGCAATGAAAAATCTAGTTCACTGGCCGCTGCCCCCGGGACCGGGCCACTGTTTGGGTTTCCCTTGTCTTTACAAGCCGCGGCATTGTTTGGCTCTGGCCCTATGCTGGGACTGTGACTGAGACTGAGACTGGATTTGGGTCTGCCAATGCCAATGGCAATGGCCATTGTGCTGCGCTCCCTTCTGGCTGAACTTGAGAGGCAAGTTAATGCTACACTACACTGGTTCAGTACACACGGTTACTAAAAGGAATTTCGACAAATTAAAATCGATAATTGAAGGCTGCAGTAGCAGTTTCCATAGTGTTTCCTTAATTAATTAACCACCCTGGCATACCTTGAAGTGCAATTGTGGTTCTAATTGAGCACAGAACCTTAACAGCTGCCATTAGTTAATTAATTATTATGCACTTAAGTATTATTAAATACTACACTGGCTGGAAGAGCTGAGCCATTGCTATACATCAGATTTCCCGCTAAAACTTGCTCCAGTTTCGTTTTACATTTCTTAAAATTGCTTTTAAAGTACATGTTCGCAAATATTTGGTATCCCTTTAACGATATGCAGATAAAGTGCTGCCCAGTTAATAAATAACTATGCAAAGGAGGGAGTGAGAGAAAGAGATGGCTTCAGGGGGGAAGACGACTGGCCTGACCCTGTTGGGTGCTGTTTTGGCCGGTTTGGATTAGCTGTCGTCAGGGCAGTGAGCAGCCGTGGCACGAGCTGATGGCTCTCTCCGATTGCTTCTGCTGGAAATTACTTATGCATTATTATAACTTTGATTCCCGGCTTATAGTGGTAGGGGCAGGGGCAGGGACAGGGACAGGTTCCACATCAACGGCAGCAGCAACACAACAAGAAGACGCACGCTCATTTATCTTGATGTGGACGCATCCTCCCCGCCATCTGATGTCGGCCGCCCGGCACATGCAGCGATTTTTCAACAGCGGCGCGTTATGCTGTCTTCATTGTGGCATTATCTGCAAGCGCGGTTTCTGTTTCTGGTCCTCCTCCTGTCTTTGTTCTTCTTTTTGGGGTGCATACGTCAGCGGAGCTGGGACTGATAAGGAAACGCAGCGAAGCTGCTACCATTTCTGCATTGTACGCTAAAATATTTCTCATGTAAGGGCTCCCGACAAGGAGACTCTGATTTGGCCGTCCAATGGGGGTACCGTCCTACTCCTCTTCATCCTCCTCCTACATTGAGGACCATTTAAAGCACCAAAGGGTAGATCTGAAAAACTGATAACGTTACGTATACGCCTGGCCTGGCTGTCTTCCTGTATTTACCTTTCAGCCGCATCCGAGTACGCGTCCGGGCCTGTGAATTATTTTTTGACAACTCTCTGGTCATCGATTAAGCAGCTTACGGCTTATCAGCTATGCGGCTGTCGGTTGCTGCCCCAAAAAGGGGAGAAATCAGACAATCTCGCTGACTGACCCCGCACATAAAGTTAAGCTCTTGGTAAATAAAGTCGCGGCTGGAGGGTTCATGAAATACACAGATAAAGTTCTTAAAAAAAATATATTGATTTTTAAAGATACTTATTTAGGCTTGGATATAATGTGGGCAAACAATCCGTAGATTGTTTCGTGTACAAGTAAGAACTTCTTGGAATCCTTATGCATCAGACCCACAGCTTGAACTTTTTCGCATTCATTCTGTAATACGATTAATTTACTCTTATTGCCACAATGGAACATGAAAATAAAGCAATACTTACAAGCAGAGTAACCTTTGGCTTCCAGCACCAGCCTCATTCCGCAGTTGTCAGTTGAACGGGAGGGGGGCCCATCTCGATCCAAAGATCTGGTCGAATCAATTAATACAAGCTTCTGCTGGGAGCCGCTTTTTGCCCCGATTCCAGCCAAATGCCAAGTTCAAACGGATTGGCAGGGAGATATGTACATCCATCTACCCATAAGAAACGGAGCTCCCAGCTAAACGATTTATTAATGCAAACTGTCTACGACAGTCTGTGGCATTCGTCTATCGCTGTGCATTTGATTCTTTTTCGTTTGTTTAATTGAAATGAATTCATTAAGCCTTTGATTTGCCTTGCAAATCGATGGCCACGAAGCCGCTGGAAGCTGAAGCTGCTACTGCTACTGCTGATGCTGCTCCTACTGCTGCTGTTGCTGATGATGATGATGGCTGTTGCTCTCCTTACCTTTGACGTCTCGACTGGGGTGCGGGTAATGGGGCGCACATCAAAGCGCGGCCAGTTGCTACCAACGTCATGGCCGTGGCTCAGCAATAATTTAAAGCGAATTAAATATACGAAAATTAACTGCAGCAACAGTTGCTCCAGTTCCAGTTCCAATTCCGACTCTGCGGACTCTGCTCTGTTGCAACTGTTGCACGTTTTGCATGTCGGGAAAATTGCTTCATTTGTGTCCGTGCGACTGTCAACAGGGAACATGATAAAGCAAGCGGACATAATGAGTGACAGACTTAGAGGGCTTCACCCTTACAGAGTTTTTTTTTTTTTTTGGTAGTACATTGGCAGCAGCAAAGTTGCCACTAACAAGGGAAAATTGTAATTATGGCTAGTGGCATTTGACACAGACCCAGCGAGAGCAATGGAATGTGATACCCTTTAATAGCCTCAAAAATATCAATGCCATTCACTTGAGTTTTCATAAATATATAAAAGTATTTTTCAACGTTGCTCAAGAGCCGCATATGCCCTATTTTGTGGGTGCAAAACATACCAAGTTTTCAATTCCCCAGCAACAACTACATATATAGCTGCTGCTGCAGGACCAGGCCAGAGTCAAGAGGCTCGCCGACGCGTTATGGCTACGTGACTGCTCGACGACTTGGTCCAAGAGTTCTTCTGTTCGAGCGGAAAATTGTTGCACTCCCACCCACGGCCCAAATGGGCTCCTTGATGGAATCAAGCTAATGGCACGTGCTTATCGAGCATATCGGGTGACATAATGTCGCCAGTGGAGGAGCCACTATCAAAGTAAGGATAAGTGTGCTATAAAAATTGAATTTGCACTTGAGATTGCAGATTGCTGAGCTCTGAATTTATGAGTGGGCAGCCCAAGGCTAAATGCTGGCCAAACAGACTCGAATTATTTAGAGGGCCTTGGCAATTATGCAATCGTTTGTGCAGCAAACAAAATAAAGCCAAGGATCCGATGAATAGTTTTTGGCAAGCAGGCAGACAGTTAGATACACAGACAAACAAACAGACAGACAGACAGAGAGTCCGACGGACAGACACCAAGTTGGTCGAGTGGGTTCTGGCGGACTAAAAACTCCAAATCGATATGCAAATAAACGAATGAGGCGTACACACAAATCGCAGAAACGAGCTAAGTTGCCACGCCTCTCCGAACCGCCCTTATCCACTGCCGTCTCTGTTTCTATGGCCAGCAAAAAGCCGTCCTGACCAAATTCGTCGATGGGACCTGCATTCGGTCAGATTCCGATTGCGACTCCGACTCTGTGGATCCATGCTTTGGTGGTCTTCCATGGGTACTTTGTTGTTTGCTGTTTGCTGCTGCTGCTTCTGTTGTTGCAATTGCTATTGCTACCAATTGTGCATGCAATTTATTTTAAAGAAATAATTGCTTTGCCGCATGTTGCTTGGATTGTTGTTGCCTTGGTCCGGGTTGGGCTCTGCTACTGCCTGCGATTATGCAAATATTAGTAGTCCGAGTTCGAGTCCTCATCCTCCTCATGGACTCTGCTGTTTTTGTACGGCATTCCAATATAATAATAAAGAACGGCAAGTGAAAGAGTGGCCGGTGTTTGCATATAATCTAATTTGAATTTGAATATGCCACACACAGTGCCAGGCTCTGTGATTTCATTTGTTCATCCCTTCTTCTCTGCCAGCCAACGCTTTGTGCATATATCAAATTATTGCACACACTATTTCCTTCCGATTCCACACATCAGGGCGATTTTACAAGAGTCCATATACATAATGATTATATACAGATGGGGCTAAGTTGTTGTATCTCTCCTCGTGGGTCATCGCGGCAGCGCAAAGCCTGATAAAAAGCGGAAAAATCATTTTTTTAAATTAGATGGCATTTATGCATTTCGTTTCTTACCTGTGTGCGGATTTAAATAACCTCTTTCCTGCTCGTTTTGATCTATCTCTTACGCGTAGGCCTTCTAAAATATAAAGTATTTTGGCATAAATGGGATATACACATGCAACTATTAAGTTCCACATACAATTTCCCACTTAAAGAGTGCCCTTAACTTTAAAAAAGTAATAACAAGTGAGGCCACGTTGCACTCTCCACAGCACTTGCGAGAATCGAGCGTTCAGCGTGAATAACTGATTGATATCTATTGCCGAATCTGAAACACAAACTCATATCATTCGAATACAGTTCCGCGAATCGCTACAGAGTAACAGCAAACTTTACTCGAAATTCTCTGAGCCCTGCATCAGCATCAACCCGCAACTTTCAGCGCGAACTGCAATTCGTTTACATTTTGGTGGGTTGGTTAATGAAAGTGCCAGTAAATGGAATTGGCATCACGGTAACCCATTTCCGCACACTCTGCTGGGTCCTTGGGCCAGCTCTTTCATTTCAGTTTTGACCAGAAGACATGTACACACACACACATGCATACATACATGGGTATGTATGTGGGTTTTGCAAAAGTTTATCTTATAAAACAACAACAAGCACTTAAGTGTTATATGCCACCGTATTACAAATGCCGAGGCCTCAAAAACTCAGACAGAACGGGCCCTGGACTCGATACGATGTGCCGTGTGGCGTGTCCCGGTTCCAGACGCAGTCGGAGTCCCAGAACGCAGCGTAGCATAAATGAAGAAAGCTGATAAGAATAAAAGGGCAACACAAAGAAGTTGGCGTTGAAGTTGAAGAAGGCGGCAAAGGAGAAATTATTGCGGCCCGCATATATGGGTTTGCGGGCGAATGAGATCCGAAATTGAATGTTGCGTTTGGCGTGGAGGTCGTGGACCAAGTGACAAGCCACGCCAGTCCCCCCACAGGTACCCACAGGTGCACCGCAAGCCAAAGTGGCGGGACCTTGCTGCCAAAATCCGGCCACGTATTTAGCAATCGCCTTTAGCCAAACATTTTGACATGGGTTACAGCGGGCAGTGTAGGTGAAAATGAGGCAGGCCCAATACCCAAGAGTGGCCACGGCATAACCCTTTCCACGCCTGGGTGTTACACCTATGTCAGGGCCCTGACATCTGGCGTTAACCACCAAGTCGGAGCGAAATAAAGAAAGTCTCTCTGCTCCAGCCGCAAATCATAACGTATCATATCACATCATATCGGAGTATAATTTTTAATGAGTTGGATTCCCCCAAAATGTTGTATTTCCGTTCATTATTTTCACCAATTCCCGTTTCGTATCTGCTGCACGTTTATGCATTCGTTTCTTGTTTCTCTTTTTTGGGTTGAACTTATCAGGGAAGCGTCATTGTCTGTCTGTCCCTGTCAGAGTGTATTTGCGATATGCTGCAAAGCACAGGAGAACCGACAGGTTACGCTATAGCGGATGCTCCGCCTGAAAAATACCCACTATACAGATTCCATTTGTTCTTTAATTGGTTCCCAACTGGAGTGGTTGAATGCGTCGCGAATTCCATATGCTCCTGCAATCTAAGAGTGCTGGGCAACAAACCCAATTGGATGTGCCAAAAAATATCAAATTATTCTGTAGTCTGCCCTCTGGCATTACTGGAACCGAAATGTCAGTGGTGGAAGATGGTGCAGGTTGCCAATTAGCAGCTGCAGCCAATGCCATGCAAAAACCTGTGCTCCGCGGCGCGCTTGTTTGACCAGTTAGAGTTCTCTCCATACCGTCCAGCGGCTCCAACTTCCGTCACATAATAAATTCATAACAAATCAGGCACACACATTCACGTGCAGCATACTGCTCAAAACACGCGACATTATAATGCCACATTATGTTGCCAGTGCGTGAAAGAACCGTACATCAGAGCATCGTAGCAACAATAAATCAAAAATCCACAAACATTGGCCCCTAGCACACACACACACACACTCGCATGCACATGCACATGTCTGTACACATGTTTGTTTATGCCCAGCATCCATGCAATGTTTTTCAGTCTCTGCCAAGGTGAGACAATTTTACAAGAGGAACACCTGAAATGTAACTGACTATTATTGCGAAATCGTTCTTTGGACATGCTGTACCTTAATTTAGTATACCTTGGTTAGTCTCCTCCTCCAGTTCTCCCTACCGAAGGCTCGCACATAACCTCAAACATATGTACATATGTATGTACGTGGAATTCGCAAAATTATTACACTTGACATGATTGAATATGCCGCTGAGTACCAGTTGTAACCACAGCTTACTCGGCGTCCGTCCGCAGGTGCACAGAAAGTGGCTCTTCATCCTCCATCCGCCGGTGAAACATTCGCCGCGTCCCGTGGTTCTGCTTCGCTGCTGCTGCTGCTGCTGTTGCGACTGGACATACATAGTTTTTCGCTGTCTCTGTGGACAATTCCCGTTTCTCACTTGTATGTAGTATGTAGTCGGCTGACATGCCGCATAAATGTAAGTGAATTCAATGTTGTTTTAGTGGCTCTTTACACTGCTCGCAATTTTGGCGGCAAACTGACCGCAAAAAAGTTTTGCGAGCAAAGTCAGGGATGATACAAAAACCGATAAGAAATTTTGGCGGTGAAAAATTAAATACCGATTAGTTGACAGTTGAGACAGCTGACTGAGCAGTGCGACCTGGTCACACTCTGCTATATTGCACTTTTTTCCAGCAATTTTTTGGATCTGAGAAATATGTGTCATATGTGTGTAGAATGTATTTGTTTTGTACATTTTAGACCAGTTCGGGACATTAACAAATTCCCTGGCTAACCTCTGGCGGAGTCCACTCTTCAAAATTTAACATCGGGATCTATATTACGCATCAACAGGTGAGTTCCCTATAGTATTCCGGATGATCGTTGCACAAAAACCTTACTGTCCTTCAAGAGCTGGACTCCTACCATGTGGTTTAGCTGGAACAACACAGAGCAGAGCGCTGTCGTCAGCCAGGGCTACCAGGTACTGGCCGAATACCATCTGATCGAACAGGAGCAGCTGAAGAACATATACGCCATACCCAGCTATGCCAGTGCACTGCATTGGTATGGAGTTATCTTCATACACAGTGGTTTCTATGCGGGGAGCATGTTCCGCTTCTCCATAATGCTGCCGGACAACTTTCCGAACGTTACCAGCCTGCCCACGGTCATCTTTACAACGGCGTGCTACCATCCACACATTCGCCCGCAGACTCAAAGCCTGGACCTGGCACCCTTCTTCACGGACTGGAGGAAGAATCACCACCACATTTGGCACCTGCTCAAGTATATTCAGGCCATCTTCGCCGATCCGGACAGCAGCATCTGCTCCAGTCTGACTCCCTCCGGTGACAGAGTATACATGGAGGAAGCGTACAACATGGAAGCCCTGACTATGCTCTCCACTGACCGAGTTGCGTTCATCAAAAAGGTGCAACAACTGGCTTCATTCACCCGGGAACATATGTACGACCTGCCAACATCCAATGATCCGCACTATATAGTCGTTGAGCCGTTTTGTTCGGAGCGGCATGAGAAGATTATGGAGCAGCTGAAGAGTCCCAGCTGGAAGGAGGCGACCTCCATGGACACTTACCCACCGGCTCAATGTTTGGCGAGCATCGACACATCCAGTCAAATGGATGAAGAGGAGGCCATCCAGTGGGCCAAACTATCCGCTAAGAATGCTCGGAAGCTGGAGCAGGAGGGGAATGGATGCACAGTCGGCGCTGCCATACAGTAGCTTAATAAAAAGAAACAATATAAACAAATTAAACGAGTATGTACTCAAAGCACTAACCATACAGTATATATACTCAAAGTAATTGTCAAGTATCGGTAGCACACTCATCGATATGCAATTGACTCCTCACTACTGCAATCGATAGTTGAATGAATGGCAACCAGCCGGTGTTAATTTCGCTGCGCAATTAGTTTTTTTTTCCAAGTTTTGTGTGTTGCTTTGTGCTTGCAAATATTTAAACAATGACCGTGCTAAACATTGGGTAAGTGGTACAGCTATAACGCAACTTGTAGTCGATTTAAGAGAGGGGGCAACAACTTATGGAAAAAGCGCGCAATTTTATGTTTCTAAAAGCGTCCAACTTGTGTTTCTCGCAGTGCAAAAGAGCGGCCAGTGCTCGCTCGGGTACAGGGCAGCATATGTACGTGTGCGTTTCTCCTGTTCGCCCAGCCTGTTTCACAACCAGTAATGATGTTAATAATGTCATCTTTCACGTGCAATAATCAAAATAATAATAATTATGACTCGTCGCGCGTCGGCAAAGTGAAATGCATTCGTAGTGGCTCTCTCCGGCCCCGAACCCTGCTTGCCCCTTAAAAGCAGTCACTCCTGCACGCACGGGTCCCTCGCCAATCCATTTCCATATCCAGTGCCTTCCTTTTTGCATGCCGACACTGCGGCCCGGTTCCAAGGGTGACGTCGTCGTCGTCAGTTGGCGCAAATATACAAAAGTGACAATTTGATTTATCACTGCACTTTGCCTTTGCTGTACACCGTCCTCCGTGGCCATGCGAGCCGGTTCCACTACTTCCCCTGCTCCCCTCATGGCCGAAAATTGTTCACGAAATTATGGATGCGATGTTTGGTAGCCACATTTTAGGCCATTTCGTTGGCGGGACTCTTGAGTGGGCGATTTGAACTTTTTCGAACTAATTGTCTGGGAATCTAGCATTCCATGCACATGTGCGATTGCTCTACCGTTCAGTGGGGAAGCAGTGGAAAAGCAGTGGAAAGCAGTGGAAAAACAGTGGAAAAGCAGTGCTCAAAGTGAATGATTATGGCGGGTGAATATGCCGTTTTTTTTCTAGTTTATTCCCATTTATGGTGGATCTCAAGGGACTAATGTACTTGTTCCCAAGAATAAACGGTATATAGATGACCGATCTTTAAGTACATTAAAGATTTATCACATGGCTATTTATAGTATCCTAATAATGCTTGCTCAGTAAAACTGAACAAACAAGCTAAATGGTAAATTTACTGCTTCCCATTTGCATATTGTTCCATATCGAAATAAAGTGGCGTCCAGTTGAGGACCAGGACCCGCCCAGTTCCAGAATAAACATAGTCCGTTTATTTGGTAGGCGTTGCGCCAAAAATAAAGACACATTTGTAAGCACAACACAGAGAAACAGCAAGAGCAACAGCAACGACAACGACAACATTACCAATTAAGTTGTAATAAATTTAAGCGGAGTTTGCGTGGGCTGGATGTTGTTGGTTGGTCATGGAGCGGCCAGCTGAATGTTAATGTTAATGGTTTCAGCTTCAATTAAAAGCACATAAAGAATTGTTGCCAGACGGTTGACAAAGTATGAAACTTCCATTGTATTGAACTGTGTTTTGTCTGGCTTATTTCGGGGTCGGTCCCTGGTGGAATCTGGCATCGAGCGATCGGAGTCGTTGTTGGAGTCGGAGGAGCACATCCCCTGCTGCTGCAGTTATCAACAGCCATCAAAACAATTGCCACCATCGGGTGGCGGATGCGACAATGATCGGGTACGGTGCTGAGGGGAGAGGATGACGATGTGGCTGGTGGTTTGGTGTGGCGGCGGTGTTGGCGGCAGTGGTTGTGGTGCTGCTGGATTCGTTAGCTTCGCATTCGATTGTCTGACAAGTTGGCGGCGGGCTAACTAAACTAAAACGCCGAAGCCGAAACGTATTCAAGTTCAATTGCGCCAACAGGTAAAGCGGACACAGACGACACTGTTCACAGTGCTGTTAAATGCTGATTATTTGGCGAATTTGTTGAGGCAGACGAAGTAGTAGTAGGAGTATTTCAGATATCTGAACCACTGTGCCGTGCCGCCTGTGGGGCAGACCAGATTGAACTAAAGCTCGGCAGCTCGGATGCAATTCGATTTCCTTCGAAAACCGCTAGAGACTGCTCCGGCAGCCGCCTGCTTCTGCTTAGCATTTGCCTGCCTGGGTGCTGGCTGAGGCTGAGGCTCCAGCTCTTGCTGGATTACTGGATGGGCTGGCAAAGACACAGATTGGTATTTATATGCAAGTTCATGGCTTGGCCGAAGCGCGCACACACATCATCATCGATTATAATCGAAATGGGATTGTAAATCAAATCGCATTGAATGGTAGTGACTTTAAAATGGGCTTCATTATCGCCGGTGCCCCAGCCAGCCAGCCAGCGGACACATCCTGACGGTGAAGTCGACTTTGTCGCTCCAGCTATTGTCGGCGTTTCGCGTTCGCGCGGTGGCAACAACCGCCGGGTCTCAGTCTCCATCTCCGTCTCCGTTTGCGTCGCAGTCTTCGCTGCTGCCGCTGAAGTGACATTCAATGCCATAATTTATGAGTTTATCTTTTTCGCGCCGCCAAATCGTACGCTAAATGCTGTCTGCCCCGGCCGGGACCTGGACCATATTGTCTGGGCCGGCATAGCCAGGGCATATGCAAACAAACGGCAAACAAACGAAAACGTGCGCATATTTTATGGCACTGCGAATTGTACTGCTTGGGATACCTATATGTATATGTATCTGCCTCAGCTCTGTGCGCCTCAGCGCACTCTCGCTCCTCTTTCGTGTCGTAGTCATCGTCGTCGTTGGAGCAGCCACCGCCACTGCCACCGCCGCTGTCGTTGTCGATCGTTTAATGTCGAGCAATTAAAATTGGAGTTTTCTCGTGGAGCTGAGCTGAGTGTGGTGGAGTGTAGCTGGCTGGCGTATGTATTCGAGGCATACCCTTGGTATTTGGTATGTGCTGCACTTTATGAGTTATGGGCCTCGTTGTCGGCGGCCCTGCATAGCTTTTTGTGCTGTCAATTTGGTCGGCAGCCATTAGATTCGATACATGGCGGATACTCGTACATACAGACAATTCTCAGAGTGTTGCATTGTCAAAAAAAAAAAACAAAACAAAAATGAAAATACTTGTATGAAGAATCCCGGTTTGGGGTTAGTTCCAGAAATATGGTAATTGGGGAAATAAGTTCAGTCTTTTGTTTTGCATCGAAGAATCTTGAAAATATTCTTACATAACATTAAATATGGAAATGGAAATATTAAACACGAAAAGATGATTTGAGGTATATATTCTTGATCTACTAAGCTGCTTTGCTCTCTTTAAATATTTCGATTTATGCATTGCACTATCTTTGCTGTCTCTAGTAGTATTGTGCTTTCCATTTTAAAAACCATTTCGCTCACTTAATAACCCTTGGCCCATCCTCATCTATGCCACAAAAAACTATTCCATAATCCTCGTTGATGTAACAATGCCGTTTTCCGTACCTTTCCATCATTTAGAGCACACAAAGGCCAGAGAGCCCACTCTAACATCACATTTCCTGTGAGCGCGCCTCTCCCCACATTCCTGCAAAGCGTTGTGAGTGCACTCCAATCTTGGAGCAGCAGCCATGGCCATGGCCATGCCCATAGCCAGCCGCTCAAGTGGAAAGGTAACTAACTAACCTGATGCCTACTTCTTTTCAATTTCAACGCACTCTGATGGGATGTGGGCGGGGTGATGCGGGGTAGAGGCAGAGGCAAAGGCAATGGGGAAATGGCCATGTAATCACAGCTCCTAATTCTGAACCGTTTTTCATGGCCGAAATGCGAACCGGTTGGCCAAGTTTAACTAATACATCATTATGCTGGCATGTTGCTGTTGTTGCATGCTGCAGTTTTGTGTTGCTGGTGTTGCAGCGCTTCGTCGTACTTCTCGTAATAATCAATTACGCGTCAGGCACGATCTGGGCGCAAAAATACAAAAAAAAAAAGAGCGCGCGATCTTCGCATGCCATGCCGCTCAATCATCATCAGCATCATCATCATCAGAGCCTTCCCAACGATCATGATGATGATGATGATGATGATGATGTTCGTGGAGCTGAACAGCTCTCCCAGCTCGAGCTATTTTCATACCCTTTCTAAGGTGAATTACGATTTTGTTTAGCACAGAGCATCTCAGTCTCATCTCAGACTGCACTTGTGGCAAATACTTGGGATCTTTCTTGTTGCACGCATTGTACAATCTCTCATCTAGCTGTCAGAGGAAGAGCATCCAAGGATTAGGCCTCCAGGAGCTTGCCTTGCTTTCCCTGCTCCATTGCTTTTCGGCGTGCAACTCATGTACCAATAATAAATTACGAAACAAAACTCTAAGAACAGGTTCAATTACATTTAACAAGAGCGACGGACGGACGGCCAAAACAGCTGATTTGTGGTTAGCAAACGGAGGGGCAAACGATTGAAGAGGGGCGTGGTGACTGAAGAGGGAAAGAATGGGGCTGTGGCTGGGGCTGGGGCAGAGGCAGTCGCTAGGCGGCTGATGGCAAATTAAATAGATTTACGCTGGTAAAGTGTTGCTGATTGGGATAATCAACGCGCTTGCAAAAACTGTTGTTGCAGCCCGATGTTGCAGCCTGTGCTGTCAAGGCATTATTACCGGGTTCTGAAGCTGCTGCTGTTGCTCTTGTGTGCGGTTATTGCTGCCGCTCGCCAACTAGTAGCTCCGCCTAGGCTCTACACCCAATTTTCGAATACGAATTTGCATGGCAGCACAGCACACATTGACACACTGAACGTGTTGCAAGTAGCCTTTGTTGTTGGTACTGCATTTCCGGTGCCGTTGAAATACGCGTCCGGTGTTAATAAAATTGCTGACGCTGGCTCAAGTGTTGCCCCCAGCACCAGTACCAGTACCAACAACAACAACAACATTACAAATGTTGCCCCGTACGCCTCTGCCTGTGCCAGTGCAGGTCCTCCTCCTGTTGATATCACCCGCAGCGTAAATCTTCTGGATTAATCCAATTTAACACTTTATGCTGCACTGCGCTTTGGCCATGTTGCAGAAGCTATGGAAAGTACAAAAGCAAGCGGCAGCCGATGTGTGCCCATGTCTCTTACACTGGGGAAAACTTCATTGTGAACTTAATTAAATATTAACCAGTCAAATACTCCCACAACGTGCATACCTTCCTTTGTTTTCGTTCAGTGCATTTTGGCGGGTGGGGGGTGTCACCCTTTTCATGGCAATCTCTTTGTGACTCTGTTAGCCGGCTACCTTTGGCCACACACACACACACACACACACACACACACACATCACCTGCAGCCTCCGTGCGTCCTCGCCTTTATTTTAAGCCATAGCTTCCCACCCAACACCACCCCCTACACAGAGAAGCCCTGCACCTGACCAGCTACTGTTGCACCACCCCCATCCAAAATTCAGTCTCTGCCTTATTTTTCGTGCTTTTTGAGAGCGCACAAAATGTAATACTCTTGTGGTCACATGTGTTGCGCTCTCGCGTCTATTTTTTTCCCGAAACAGCTTGCCTCTGCCCCTTCCTCTGCCACTTCTCCTGCCCCTTTCTCTTCAGACTGTTGCTCTTTTTTCTTGCGGGTTGAGTTTCTTTTTAATTTCGACTTCTTTTTTTTTTTTGTTAATTTTTTTTATTTTGTATTCCGTGGCAAAGCGCGCGAATTTAATTAAAATATGCAAATCGCTTTGTGGCATTTTGATCAAGTGTTGAGTGTGCTCTCTGGCGCAGTCACACTGCCATTCCATAGGAGTTCCTTTGGCTCCACGTCCTCCCCCACTTCCTCGCACATCCGCCAGGTTATCCAGTGCACCAGCAGCTTAAACCACAGAGACACGAGGCGGAGTGTTTCCTCTTGTCTGTGGCACTATTTTATTATTTTTTTTTTTTTTGGTAACTCTTTCGACTTTTTCGATAGAAACAGAAGATAGGAACAGAAGTTGAGCTGAGATTTCACTGAGGGCAGTGAAACGATGGAGAAACAAGCGCGTCTCGGGGGGTAGGGAGAGGGAGTTCCAGTGGGTTGCCAGTGGAAATTAAATTTATTGCACATTTTATTCTCTTTGATGTTCGTTTGTTAACAAAATTGTTTCAAGCCGGGTGCGGGTGGGGGGTAGGGATTAGGGTGATGGACGCGGATTAGCCAAGGCATTAACCAAAACAGAGACAAAAGGAAACATTGTGATGTGGCGTAACTGTTGCACTTCATCAATTTGGTGCTGTTGCTTCTTGGCCTTCTTCTCTTTTGTCGTATTCTTTCGCTTAGATTGCGCTGTTTTTGGACTCCTCTTTAAACCGTCCTCTTGGTCTGTTCTGATTCATTTGCATTTCTAGCAAAATACAGAGAGAGAGATAGATAGAGTGAGAGGGAGATACACTGAGACAGATAGATAGAGAGAGAGAGAGAGAGAGCGAGAGAGAGAAAGAGAGTAAAGGCCAGGCTTGGGGGACAACGAAAAGCAGTGCGGAGCGGAGCAAAAAGGTCGCGTAATTTGGTTGCCTAGCACTGGGTGCTGTCCTCCTCTCCTTCTGTCTCTCTCTTTTCAGTTTCTCAAATGTACCCTTCCCTGACTGCCTCCCTTCGTTTTGGCCTTGGTGCTGCTCATTGCCTCTATTTGCCACTCATTGTGCGCTCTGTGCACTTTTTAATTTGGTCTAATTAAGCCAGAGAGAGAATGTGTACGCGGATCAAAATCAAATAAACGAGGAAAATTATTTAGTTGCCACGACAAAGCAGCAAAATTTGCATTTTCACAACAAAGTTGACTTCATGAAAATTAAGTTAACCAAAGACAGAAGGGACAAAAGCAGATGCCAACTGAAAATGTGGTCTGCGTAGTACATACATACATACAATGTACCACGAGAGATGTTTTTCTCTTATTAGCAGCGGCAAACCCGTACAGATAAGGGCAGCATCAGTGCCAGTCCCAATCGCAATCCCATTTGCCATCATTGCATGCACATTGTCTTTCAATATCCAGCCAAATGTTTATATTATATCCGTTCCATCTACACTTCATCATACTCCAAAGCCTGCGACAACACCTGTGCAGACTTTGAGCAGGTCTTAGCCTCGAAGCATCCAAGTACCAGCAGGATTCAAACGCCCGCCCCCCTACGATATTGTGACAATGTGAGCCAAATTGTAGATGTGCGACTGCCACTGCCACTGGAAAGTGGCAGCCAGCAGATGGTCTGCCCCACAAAAATACGGAAGTGGCACGAGGAGTGGGGGTAAAGGAACTACGAAACGAGAACCAAATGCCAACAAATAGAGCCAAGAAAATGGGAGTGTGGTGTGGGGAGGGGTAATGTTGAAAATTGAATTTTCTTGGAGGTGGTTTGTTCTTTGTATTTCAGGAATATTTTTGCAATGGATAAATGCTACCAGGATATTTTGCATTGGTAATTTGGAGTCATTTTCAGATAGTTGCCACATGCTACATGGGATGGTGTGTCTGTCCTGTGTGCGTGTGTGGTCTGACCCACTTTCACCTGCCCCCTCCCTGTCACTGTCACTGCCACTGCTCACCCCATTCTCAACTGTTAAGCAACAAAGCTTCGGCTTGGACAGAGCACACACACAAAACTTGGGCATCGACAAACAGAAATATCCTTGCAACTTAAGCCATTGGCCATGGGCCATTGGCTGTCCGCAACACGGACAGGTACTGCCGAGCGGGACATGGTCTTACGGTGGATTGTACTCACTGTTAAGGTTTTCCTTCCTGCTTCCTGCTGGCCGCATTTTTCCCCAAGAGAGGCATCTGCTGCCACACGAGATGTGTGGCAGATCTCTGAGGAATGTTGCTGCTGTAAAGCTTCTAATCAATTTTTGAACTGCCTGAATTTCCAACTCAAGTTTTCCATTTTTCCCCTCTGACCCGATTCTTGTTTTGTTTTCGCTTTACTTCAATTCTCTTTCTCTAGCTGTTTCCCCTGTATTTTGCTTTATTTTCCTTTTGCTGTGGTTTACCATTCTAAAATTCGTGCACTTATCGTCGGGGCTGGAGCTGGGGCTGGGGAAGAAGCAAGGGAAGGGTTTTGTCAGGTGCAGAAACGAATGTGTGCTGTCTTTGTAACTTTGGTAGTTGTCATGTACAAAAATGTCCAACAAGCCCACTTTATTTACCTTTACTTTTGGCTCCTCTGCCCCTTGGCTCCTGTCTCCTGTCTGCTGTTTCCTGCCAAATGCGTTGAATTGGATCATCTCGGTTGAGTTGCCACTGTGTCAACGCCCACGATGTGCCCTGCCCCAACGCACTTTATATAATCGAAAATTCCTTTAATTGAATGCAGCTCTCGGTTTCGGTTTCGGTCTCCGGTCCCCCTTACTCTCGTCCTCGTCCCCGCCCTCGTCCCATGTCCAAATATTTGAGCTTCAATTTAAATTCCGTGTATCTGATTTTTATTTCGTCAGAATGGACATTCAGATGAAGATGAAGCTGCTGGAGATGGACACGAATTAAGACTCTGTGATTGTGGTGTGGTCAGGGATTTAGATAGTAGAATGTGATGCGGTGCTCCACATGGTAAAACTTTTGTTGTGTTCGCCTTCGGTTTCAATTTCGTTTATTGTTGGGTCTATGGTTCAGCCGGAGACTAGGCCAATTAAACTGGCCAAAAACTGCCGCGCCATCAAATTAAATTTTTGTGCATAGTAAACCAACTTCCCAGGACTGGAATGCCAACGATCATCTTCAGGCGTTCCTAATTGTATTTCAATAAATAAAATATTAGCATTTTACCGAATTTTATCTGACTTTAATATTTATCGAGATGGAAAGTTAAGCAAAGAGCAAAGCCTAGACTTTGGTATACCCTCTTAAGAAATATATTCTGTTTCATTAGAGAACAGGCTTTCGTTTTTAGGGGTATTTATTGCAATAACTGGATGTAATCCAGCCTGCATGGGTACCACTGCCTTTGTATGGCCCATTGAAAATTGATAGTAAATTCAATATACCTTTATAGTCCACGAGTACTTGGTACCAAAACGAGGATGTTAAATCAAATAACTTTTTGTGTTATTTTTTGATTTTTCAATTGTCTTTCGAGAGCAAAAATTCTTGTGAAAATGCTAGAAATTACCTAAATCAACAATTTGCTATGAATAATTCAGAATGCGGCTGACTCTGAATATTGAATGGTGATTGCATGTGTGGTGGCTGCAGCCGCAGAGTGTATTGAATGATATATGTATGTATGTGTGTATACACAGTATGTACCTCAAATGCCAAGTTAAACCGAAACCAAACCCACACACAAATTGTACGGGCCAAGGTTGGCCTTAAAAAGCAATTAAAGTGTTCGAATGCAACCCAAAACCACAAAAAAATCAAATAAAATGGTACGAAATTCGTTGAAAGTTGCGACAAAAGGCTGTCAGATATTATTTTAGGTCAATTGAAACGAAACATAGCGTTCGATCTTAACAGGGGGTTAAAATGCAATTAACCAGAAGTCATCCATCCATATGTACATAGTTTGTGCAATATACTTCAGATTGAATTGCGCTGATAAGCCACAGCATACATATAGTAATTAATTAAGTCAAAATCAAAGCCCACCCCGGAGGCAATGCATTTATGAAACGCTTCAAACCGCGAGATAGTTGGAAAATGTTAGAATTAATTGCGGTGGAAATGTTGTCTGTCTGACTGTCTGTCCGTCCGTCTGCCTGTTGGGAGGAGGCTGAAATTTAGAAGCTGGAAAATCAATTTGCGGCTAAACAAACATGCATCAATGTCTCTCGCTCTCTCTGTCTGTCTGTCCATTTGTTTGGTTTGTTCTGGCAGCCTGACAGCCGCCGGCCAACTGGAATGCTCCGACTGCTCATTTCTGGTAAGATAAGAACGCTGTAGATTTCTGCCAGAGATCTTTTGGGTTAGAACAAGCTACAACGGGCTACAAGCGCCAATTAGAAAGAGCTGGAAAAATATTTCACTCATTTTCGTTTGTCAAAGCAAAAGACTGGTTCTCCTCTCTGTTCCCCGCGGGTTCTTGGGTTCCAGTGTTTCTCCGTTTCTCTGATTACAGTCAACAGCCCAGCGTTCGCCAGCGACATTGAGAATGAGGAGATGTCTTTGCTGTGTCTTTGTCTGTGCCTGTGTGTGTGTTTGTTGCACAACAAGATCATAGATAATAATATTAAATTGGTTAAATGCCGTCTTGGATTACCCAAACCCAGAGACATGTCCAGATTCCGATTCCGATTCCGGGACAAGCGACGACCACCCTGAGGGAGAGAGAGACTGAACCGAACCGAAGAGCCAACGGAACGGGGAAGAGCGAGAGAGTGAGAGGGAGCTCTCTGATCTGATCTGAACTGCATTTTTGGTATTGATATTATATTTTTATGGGTAAAATCAAGATGATTTTTCTCGGTAATTAATACCTAAAGTTCATGATGTTTTTTCGGTTCGTTTCCTTGCTAGCGATAAGTAATCGCAGTCGTTGCTCTGTTCTGACATTATTGAATTACCTGACGACATTTGATTAATTTGCATACGACAACAAACTCGTGATCTAAATTATTTCTAGCTCTGCTGCTGCTGCTGCTCCTGCTGCCTGCAGTGAAACGGTGGGACCGCAGAAAGAGCGAGCGAGCCGAGAGATGGAGAGTGATCTTAACGTTCTCTACGTTCTGGTCCTGCCTTTTATGGCGTATTGTAAAATGTTAAATGCTTTGGGTTTGGGAATCGGGATCTGTGTGGCGTGATTGAAGGAAAAGGGCATGTTTCCCACCCAACCCCCTACCGGCGCGACGCTGACAAGGCGCCCGCCTAATGAGCTACCATAATTCAATGGCTCAAAAAAAAAAAAAGAACAGAAAAAAAAAACGATCCAAATTTGAATGCTGGATGGAAACGGCTGCTGCTGCGCTGCCAGTGGTAGTTGGAGAAATTTGTGTGCAAAAAACAATGGCATCGCGATTTTATTGTTTTATTTGATTGTCCAAGATCATGAACTTGCTCGCTCGGCGATCCGGCAATCTGGCGATCCAGACCCCAGTCGCAGTCGCAGCCTTAGCCTCAGCCTCAGCCCCAATAAAGCCTTTGTCTTGCCATCATTTTGGTAGCACAAATCAATATAATAAATTAGATTTTCAATGGTCATAATCATGTGCAACAACAACAACTGCAATATTTGTGACAAAAGCCAAACAAAAAGTAGCGAACTCTGGGGCTAACGGTTTCATGCCCGTTAGCTGCTGCAGTGCAAACAAATGGATTATACTTTAATTATTTGAATACTTCAGTGGTTATAATAATGCCGATTATCATGCAAGTCCACGTACAATTTGAATGTGAATCTCACAGGGAGGTATTTTCTGTACAGCAATAAAAGGATTTCATTCCACATTTCCACTCTCAAAGCCACAACTTTAGTGTTAAATTATTAAATCGTTTTAGTTCGTTGAATTTATAAATTTTTCCTCGTACTCTGCAATTTTTCCTCCATTTTATGTATGCACAATTTTATTTAAAGTGTATTTTGTCGTTTAAATTCAAAGGTAAATATGGCAGATAGCAAAACAGCAAAAGCGGCAACATGGACAATATTGTTGCTTTTGTTGTTCGATTTGGCTTGGCTTTGTTTCAACTGGCAAACGCAAAAAAACACCAACAGCCAAAAAGTCAGACACAGTCACAGAGTCGGAGTCGGAGTCAGAGTCAGACACAGAGTCAGAGCCAGAGTCCGGGCAATACCTAATTTCATGTCATTAGTTTGTGTGATAACTGTTACCATTGAAAACGAGCCAAAACGGAGAAGCTATAGAGCTATAGAGCAGTCAGTCGTTGTTGTCGTCGATGTCTTTTGCTGTCTCTACAGAGGAGCCGAAGCAGCCGCAGCCGCAGCCACAGCCGCCTCCGCCTCCGCTACAAAAAGATGCAGGCTGGGATGGGAGTCAGACAGACAGACAGTCGGACCAAGCCAGAGAGCTATTGAAATCATTTAAACCATTTAGACCATTTAAGCTATTTACAATTTGCCATCATCACGACATTTTCGGCTGCTGCCGCTAGCATTCGCGTTAACGTTAACGTTTTGGCGATGGCGATGGCGTTGGCTCTAACGGGTATCCAGCCCCAAAGAGTGAGAGAGGGAGATAGACCTGGCCAAAATCAGAGCAATTCAATTGAAAACATTTGTAAAATGTCTCGCTGTTTGGGGGCCCCCACAGTCTCAAAGTTGGCCAGGTCTCTGGGTCTCCGTCTGGCTCTGGGGGTCCCTATATGAGAGTCAACCACGACGACAACAGCAACATCAGAGTTAAGAAGTCACACAGAGCCAGAGCCAGAGCAAGAGCCAACCAGAGCCATATGTCAAAAGGTCAATGCTGATTTTTGTGATTTCCTCCTGTTGTGGCAGTGGCTGCTGCTGTAAAATTTGTTAGCAAAACGTTTGAAATTGCTTAAATGTCAGCTCCGTCGATGGTGCCTAATGGTGACATTTCTTTCAGTTCGATTCCCTTCTGGCTCCGGTTTGGGTTCCGTGTGGGGCATGCTAGTGTGGCATATACTGGTCTGCTGATGTGGTATGGTATGGCATGGTATGGTTCCTGCCCAAATTAGCGATGCAGTCGGCTCTTAATAGAGTCAAAGTTGCTCGCGTTTCGCATTTGCATTTGGCTTGCATGATCTTTTTCTGCTGAATCTGTCATATTAATTAAAATAAAATGACGGAGGACCCTCCCCACTCCTCCTTGAACACAGCACATGCGCCAAGAAGAAACGACGGACCAGACAGACCCCCGTGATTCATGGCTTTGGTTTGGTTTGCTCTTTCCTTAATTTTGATTGCATTTTGATGCATTTTGGGGGCCAGTGTTGTGAGTGTGGGGGTAGGGGGGGAGAGAAACAATTTGCATGGCTCTGAGTCAGCAGCATCTGCTGCTGCATGCTCTCGTGGCTCTGCTCTCTTCTGATTGAAAGATCGATCGCTTAGACAAAAAACCCCCAACCCCACCCCCACCCCGAAATGAATTTCTTCAAGTCTCTGTTTTTGAGTCCCGGGCCGCAGTCACAGAGAGTCACAGCCGCATCATTGTCTTGCCAGTCTGCCCCACAAATGGAGGCACTGGGGCCTTGTCAAGATTCTCAAAATGCAAATGCCTCCAACCAAGTGACTCTGGCTCTGGATGTTTGCCACGTTGCTGCCCCCCAGACCCGAGACCCCAGTCCCCAGTCCCCAGCCCACAGCCCACGTTGCCGTTTGCCTTTCTTTCATTGCACTCATTGGATCGTCCGTCTGTCATTGGCTTTGATTAAATTGGCTCAAAAGCTGGCCCGTTCTTGGTCTTTTGGCTGGTATGTATGTCTGTCTGACGGGTGAGAGGGCTGGCGGAGTGCGGTCTGCCACACGGGGATCCCCCTTCTCATCGATATTCATGTTGCGCCATATCCCTGGTGGCTGCTGCTGTTATCGTTTCGCTTTACCGTTTGGCCAAATCGAAATGCAAATTATGATGATCTCGCTCACTCTCCGGCTAAATTGCTTGGAAATTGAGGCAGTGGCAGCGGCAGCCCCTGCCTCGCGTGTGTTTCCCTCGTGTGTGTCTGTGGAATAATTAGTGCGAATAAAAGATACAGCCACGGAGAGTAAAACAGGAAACTGTTTTAAAACTAGTAATGTTCCAGGCCCCGCCCATAGCTGCCAAGTCAGCAGAGAAACACTATTTTTGTTCTTTCTTTTATTTTGGGCGGGTTCCGGCGGGGACACCCGCATGCCAAAAAATTAAATGCAAGGCAAATCTAATTAGTAAACTATTTGAAGCGTGAAATTGCAAAAATGTTATTGTTGTGCAGGTCCGGGTTCGACTTTTATGCAGATTTCCCCAAAATGCGCTCAGCTGTAAGTTGCCCAGATACTCTCTCGTGCACCCTCCCACACCGCGCACTCCGCAACCGGATGGGCAGATGGCATAATGCCGCTGGCCATTTGGCCATATCAGCAGCAGCAGAGCAGCAGCAACAGTTTCTGTTAATTTAAGCACAAACCAACGCATTCAATTTAAATAATGCATAACAAAAAATAACAGTTGTTTTTACGCTCCACTTGCTTGCGTTATATTCCGGTTTTTACTTCAGTGAAAAAGTCCTGCAGCCGTGTGGTCCATTTGAGTGTTGGCTTTAATCGTATAAATTCTTATCTGAATAAACATCAAATGTCCTTAATGTGAATAACCAAAAGGAGGATCTGCATGATTGCAGCAGCGCTTGGCAATCGGATGATCAAATGCTCAGCTCTCGTTTGGCTCTTTGAACACCTGGCTGTCGCGCACCTTCAACACAGATCAACGAAATTCGATATAGAAATATAGCAACTGACCTATCCTGTTTCTGCTTTCTGCGCTTCTCTTAAAGCAAAAAGCGAAAGTCAAATAAAAAAGATTAAATCAATAAACATTTTCACTCCGCACTTTTTCAGTCCATTTTTGTGAAAAATGAATAGTTAAGTAGGGGAAATAAGGGGTAATAGAGAAAGATACACACACTTTTCCCAACAAGGTGACGACAGGCCACTAAAATTAAAGCAATTTTCAAATTGAATTCGCATTTATGAATGGCAATTGCCAGCAGCAACAGCAACAACAGCCACTGGAACTGAAACTGCAACTGCAACTGCAACTGAAACTGCAAAACATTAAGAGTCAGTACAAAAGTGTCACTGCCACTGTTTGCAGCTTGCAACATGCGCCCACGTGCTTGTGGATATAGCTGGAGGAGCCGGAGCCGAAGCCGGAGCCTGCGTTGCACAGTAGGCAGCAAATTGGTCTATTTTCCAAATGTATTCGCATTCTCATTCGCTTCCTTGTACGCTTCATATCACGTGGGCTGAGAGTAGACAGTAAAAGGGGGGGCCAGATGCAGCGGGGCAGCGGCTACCTAAATGGCGCTGTTGTACGCGCACTTCATGTCGCCAAGGCAACCTCATCATTACCATCATATCCCCATATCCATCCCCACCATCATTATCAACTGGAGCTCCATCTGTATCCCATTTCATCATCCTTCTCCTTCTCACTCTCCTCCTCCTGCTCCTGCTGCTCCTCCTGCTGCTGCTTCTTGTCGTCATCGTCGCTGTTGTCGCCATCGTATATCATGCACAATTGCTGGTCGCATGTTCCGGCGGGGGCCAGGCAACAATTGCGGAGGAGATGACAGCATAAACAATCCTAAATGTAATCCAACAGTATCATCAAGTTGAGCGCGCCGAGGCCCCCGTTAAGCCTCCAAAAATATGATTGCATACAAATAAGGCAGCAGCATTGCGACGCCGCACAGTGGACGCCGTAAGCTGTAGAGTATTTGCGAATCTACTTACTGTTTGCCATGCATTTGCACACTTTGGAGCCACTGTGCCAATGGGGGCCACTTGGCTGGCAGTGGCAGAGGCAGAGGCGTGCATTATGCGATATTCAAATGCCTGACGGCATATTTCACAGCTGTCGCCTGGCAAGCGAAACTTTTCAGTGCCGCCAGCGACGTCCAAATCCAAATCCACATACCCATACCCATACCCATTCCCTTTCCCCTCATGCTCATCATCATCATCATCATTGTCGTCGTCGTAGTCGTAGTCGTAGTCCAGCGTTCTGGATGCCTCGTTTTCCATTCTCCATTCTCCATGGTGGCTGCTGTCGTTGCATTGACACTCCCTTTTGGCACTCCGCGCAGGCCGTGAGGCATATGCAACGTGCTGCATTAGCTGCAGCGGAATTGTCGCTTAAAAATGCGTACGAATTGCTGGTTTGGGCAAGGGATTGGGCAATGCTGCGGCTTGGATTGGATGGGATTGGATGGTCCACAGAACATATGCAGATACACTGCTGCGCCCATAGGGGTGTTCACTGGCTCCCCATGCCACCATGCCAACTCATGCACTTGAGGATGTTGCGGCATCAATCGAATCGCAGTGAGTGCCCCTAATGCTGCAGCAGCATACCACACGCAGACATAGTTTCTACAGCAATTGGATGATGCATTTGCTGGTGCTCTTCGCCGGCGACTGCGGGACTGCGGCTTCTACTACTTGTTGTTGTTGTTGAATTTTGATTTAGTTACGCGGCATAATGCGTGAATTTGGCAGTCGCGAATGCAGAATGCAGCATCCTGAATTCGATCCAGAAGAGCAGCTGCAGCAGGGAGCTCTGCTTGTGGATGTGGATGCATTAATTGAAAATTTCGTATGTCGGTGGTGAAGCGTTTATGCTGCGATGCCATGCGATGCAATGCCATGCCATGCGATGCCATGCGATGCGGAGTGGCAGTCGGTCGGTCTGGTTTGGTCTGGTCTGGTCCGCCCGCTCATTACAAGTACGCCCCCTGACATGATATGCATATGATATTTGTCGCCTCACTGCACTGCACTTCACTCCACTCTGCAGATGGAGTGAGAGAGAGACAGAGTGAGAGAGAGACAGAGTGAGAGAGAGACAGAGTGAGCGAGAGCGAGAGCGTCAACACTTCATTTCAATTGTCAGGCAACCCACACACTGCCGGATATACGCTTGCCAATGTCACATTTAATTATACTAACTCAATTTGCTGTAACCGTGCTGCAGCCAGCGGTGGCAGAGAGCGCAGAGTTTAAGTGCAAGTGCCATCCAACGGGTGGGAGCGGGCGGGGTTTTGGGGTAAATGCGGGACTGGCCCTGCCTGTGGGTGGGCCCAGCCAGCATAGAGCCATTTCAAAAGCCAAATGGCGTATTGCCGACACAGCATTGCTTTAAAAATAAGTACACGAGTTGGCTCTATGACACAGTCGCACCCTAGAATACTCTTTTCTGTGCACCACACAAAATCTCTTCTTCTTTATGTAGAGATGTAGGATCGTATGTATGTAGGAAGACAAGTTTTGGCGTTCAATAAACCAAACATTCTTTTGGATTTTTCCGGATTGTTGCAAACTTAATGGAAAAGCTTTGACGCCCGCCCGCCCGTTTGTCCGTGGGTCTGTGTAAAATGTGTCCGTGTGTAAAATAAATGAGGAAAAGACATTAAAGAAAGTCATTAATATGCAAGAGCAGACTGTCAGGCGGTAACGGACAAGCGAACAGAGACGGACACTGGGAGGCAGTGGGACACGGGGACATACCGACATGCAGCTGCCGCACGGACAGCTAGAGCATGGGAGATGAGATGCCCACGAGATGAGTTCCGTGATGCGAGGCGGCGCAGCAGAGTATCAATTACTTGAGAAAAATTACTTGTCCATTTTCCAACAAAACCAAAAACCATTCCAAACAGAACGGAGCGTGTGTGTGTGCTGTGTGTGCGTGTGTGTGGCGTCGTCGGCGCTGATCAAACGCTTTTTTGTGATGATATTTGAAAATGGGATATGGTAGGTGTATGAAAGGGGGGTTTTGGGTGGGTTGGGGGCCACCAAGAAAGTCTTAATTTCCTTTAGGTAAACGTTGGCCATTTGTCGTCGTCGTTCCGGCTAAATGCTCCATTCATTCATGGCCCTCCAGCTTTTGGCCCTCACTCTGTGTCTTTATCTATCTCTCTCTCTCTCTGTCGCTCTCTATCGGGGGCAGGCGCAGTTTTTTTTAAAGGCTCTCGTGTTTTGTGTTATATATTTTGCACTTCTAAGACATAAATTTTATGGCGACTGCCGCCCATAAATATGCACTGAGTACGAAACAGAGAGAGAGAGAGAGAGAGAGCGAGCGAGAGGACTAAAGCACTGCTCCATCCTCCCATCCTCCCTGCACGGACCACTGAGGAGTTCCGGTTTTTCCCCCACACAGAGCATGGGAGGTTGAGTATTGGTGGCTATAGTTTGATGGGGGGTCCCGCAAAAGCCATGAGAACGCGCAAAGGTGTGGCCAAATTCAAGTCCACAAAAACTTTTTAATATTTCTACATTCGGAAATGCAACGTTTCGTGTAGATTTTATTCGTGAATGGCAGCTATCATTCTTTTATGTGGCATAACTAGTGGAATGCAGGGTATTCTGTCGTTCGAGCGAAGTCTCTGGCCTCTTACCAACTTGTTTTATCCGCTGACTTTGCCTCAATGTCGCAGACAACGATGCTCTGTCTGTGACTGTGACTCTGACTCTGACTTTGTTCCTCTTATCCATTGGGCTGGGACTCACACTGGAGCTGGGACTTAGACTGGAGCTGGGACTTAGACTGGTGCTGGTTGCTGGTTGCTGCGGCTCAATGAAAATGTCATCCTGCTGTGTTCCAGTTACTGGTGCCCCATGCATTCGCATTCGCATTCCCATTCGCATTCGCATTCGCAGTGTGCCCCGCGATTGCCCTGATTGTGAGGCTGTGCGATGTATCTTTTGGCGGCCCCGCTGCTCTCTCGATATGAAAACGATTCAGTTTATGGGCTTTACTAACGCACAGAGCGGGATGGGTGGGGGCGACTGTGGAATGACTGCCTAGGCTGAGAGACAGTGGGTATAAACTTGATTTGATTTTTCTTATCGTTTTTCGTTTGAGTTTTTGCATTTTTGGGCAACGCTTCGAGCAAAGGCTCTCTCTGGCTCCCTTGTGGTTGCGGTGCACTTGTGGCAGTGCGTGGCATTGGGGCGCTCCTATCTGTAACTGCAAATCTTTGAACGTGCCTCAATACACACACACACACACGAGAGAGATGGTGAGCGGAGAAGGGTAGGTAGGCAACGCACATGCTCTACAAAGATTAAGACAAAATCGTATATCAGGCGTGGTCTTATTGCGCATATGGCCATGTTCTGATTTGTATGGCCAAAGCGTGTGGCAGCCAAAAACCGGCTTGCAGTCTCCTCCAGTTTGTGCCCCAATCCAATCCCATCCAATCCACTACACTCCACCCCTCTCCACTCTCCACTACACTGCTATGCAACCATCCATTCTGCTGGCATATTGGGTGGCATGGCAAACATTAATAATGTCAAAATTGAGACACTCGAAATGGATTCTATGTCGTTTGTAATTAAAGAGCAACGCTTGCGGTTATAAATTTCTAACACGCTCTGTGTGCGCCATGATACCACCACACACCACACCCCATCCCCAATGAACGGGCTGAAAGCCATTTGCTGGTCAAGAAAGTCAATTCATGATTCAGTTCTTCTGCTGTATGGATTTTTCTCTTTTTTTTTTTACTCCCTTTTTGTTTTTTTTTTTTTTTTTGTATTTGTTATTTGTTGATTGAATTGTCCATTGGGCAAACAGAAGACTTACAAAATGCTTGTGCTGTGTGCATGTTTATTTTATGTTCGATTTGTACGGTTTTCTCTCTGTCTGCTTTTGAGAGCACATTTGTCAAAAGGCGAATTTTCTCCACTTGACGGCACACGTTCGTCGCTGGCTTGTGGCTTGTGGGTCACACGTGTCAAAGGTGGGCCCGGGCCCCTTGACTGCAATCGGCCCTGACTAATCGAGCATTCAGTTTTTTAATGAAAGCGTATTAATATGACTACCAACTGGCACCTATGGATTGTCTGGACATTTGTTATGTTTCTATTTGTTTTGGTGGGGAAATCGACGGCACCATGAATATGGAAAGTAGAGACAACTTTCCTCAGATGCAGCTCAAGTTCTTTTGTTCGAAGCAAAACTCCCCAAAGTGTTTTTACAAAATGTACCTATCTAAGCCCCATCGAAGTAGCCCCCAAAAGCAAACAGAAACCAATGCAAATATCCAAGTAAATATCACAAAATTGCCAGAACAACAGCAGCAGCAGCAGCAGCAGCGTCAGCAGGAGGAAGGGATCTGCCATCAGAATCTCTAGGGGCATAACTTTGGGGCCCGTACCCCCCCTCTACACAGGCCTAATGCCAACGATTTGCGGTACGATTAGAGCCAAAATGATGCATCACACAACCAGCAGGGTAGGAGGCACGCGCAGTGCAGCGCACACCGTGGGCACACACTGCCCCAGCAAGGATGCGAGCAAGAGATTATCGCGATAAGAAGACGAGGAGACCATTTCCAAAGTTAGGTATTGCCCATTTTCAAGGAAAATTCACTCTGCTCACATAAGGGACCTGCGTAAGAAAGGAAACTACAGCAGCAACAGCAGCAGCAGCAGACACACACACTCTACTTACGCTGAGCAAATACTCATCGTGGCAGTGGCAGTTGTTGCTTCTGCTTCTGCTTCTGGTGCTTGCAAGTTGTGTGGTGTGGGTTCTGCTGTTCTGCCACAACAGCATATGAATAATCCAAAATTTGCAAATAGAACGCTGGGGATTGCTGGAATGTTGCAGCAGCAACCGAGGCATGGGCAGCATCAGCATTTCCAGCCTTTGAATGCTGCAAATCTCTGCCATTTTATCTGCGTTGGTTTCTCATTTTTCCTCTATTTCCAGGGCCCCGCTCTTCTTCGCTGCCGAGCACATATTTTCACCATTGCTCAGCGGTTGAGTGAGTAGTTTTTTTTTTTTGGTCTTGGTGGTAGCAACAGCAGCAGCAGCAGAAGCAGCAGCAGCAGCAGCTTTTGTTCATCCAGATTCCTCTGATAAGCATTTAAATGAGGCTCTGCTGTTTCTGGCTAGCAATCTTCTCGGGGAGCCAGCTACGGATAGACATATGTACATGTATGTATGTGTGCATGTATGTATGTATGTGCGTATTATACAAATATTGCACTAGTTTAGTTATGGATTTGTGTAACTGGGATGTAACCTTGGCAACACACACACCCAAAGAAAATGGCCACAGTGGGTTTAAAGTTTGGATTTGTTTGTTGTATTTATTGCTGAAGAAAAATATCATTTACACTTCCAGAATTAACAAATTTGTATTCAAAGGGATATTTTATTACCCTTTTGCTGTCTTTGGAAATAATAATTAAACTCACAATTCAAAGGAAAATTCTATTTTAGTTGGCATAGCTTTGGGTAAGACTTTTGTTTCAAATTGAACTTTAAATTCGAGGAAAATGTTTTGGCAGCGTCGATGAATTTCTCTGAGCAGAAAATAATTACGCTATTCAGGGGATATTAAATTACAAGCAAATTCTTTCCTTTGAAACTCAATGTTGTTCATTCCTTTGCGGCCCACTGTACTGCGTGCTGCGTTCCATGGAAAAGCAGCAGCCAGCAGTCAGCAGGAGCCAGGTCCCAGCCACAGCTACAGCCGCAGCAGAAACAAGACAGTCATTGGGCATTTCTAAGTAAAGAAATCGAAACCGGCCAACAATAAAACATAAAGCGGGGCGCGGTGGGGTGGTGGAGACTGAGAGGGTTCGAAAAATCAGTGCGCCTGCAAGGCTCCAGGCGGTCGAGTGGAGTCCACGGACTGGACTGCTATGTAGAACCTGAAAGGGAGCAACAAATAGGCAATTCCTTGGTATTTAGTGCAGAGGCAGCAACAAATGCACTTACGACTGATATTATGATTATTATTATGGCCAAGGGGGAGAGCGAGCGCGAGCGTAGGGCCAGGATGAGGGCCTAAACCAAAAACAAAGACAATAAATCTGCAGCAGCTTCTTTTCAGCGGCAAATGAAAATGTTTTGAAAGCGAATGCTGTAGCAGCAGCAGCATCAGCAGCAGCAACAGGGATTTGTGGTGGGGGCAGAGGTGGATGAGGAGGAGAAACGCTCGAGGTGCACAGATGCATACCAGCTGATAAGAAATATCTCATATTTTTTGCTACACTCTTGCCTCCTGGTTGCTGCCTGCTGCCTCCTGCTTCCTGCCTTCTCTTAAGTGCAGTAAGTAAGCCCTTAAAAGTAGTGCAGCTTGGCGGTTGTGATGGTGGTGCTGCTGCTGCTCCTGCTGTGGCAGGTTGCTCTGGACCGACTCCAAGTGCAAGTCCAAGTCCAACGCTGGATCTCCAGTTAAAGTCGTGGCGTTTTTGCAAGCGCGTTATCGCTGAACAGCCGCATAAATAATGCGGCTTAAAGAGCAGGTTGACGCCTCCAAAAACAAAGGCCTGGACTGCAATGGACTGAACTGGCATAGCCTGGCGATCCCATCCCGTTTTGGTTACCTCGGGTAACCCTAAGTAGTTGTTACTTTTTGGCATTTGTTGAAGTTCCGAGCGGTGATTAAGTTGGCCAACGTATGGACTCCGCTGACTCCGTTCAATAACTTTTTTCATGCTGACCAAAAATAATTGCAGTTGAGAATATTTCTCTCTCTCTCGCGCTCTCTCTCTCTCCCTCTCTCTATGTATTTTGCCATGGAACCACTGGCACTTGCTCTGTCTTTGGCTCTGTCTGTGATTTCAATTAAAATGGTCAGCAAATGCGCATAGAAAAAGAGGATGAACGAACAAGCAACTTTTGGCCATCTCCCAATGCACTTTTAACTGTACAAAATTACATAAAAACCGCCCAAACACACAAGCCATAGCAGAGAATACCAGAGAATAGAAGAGTGTAGACTTGTTCTCTAAGTGAGCAGCGTTGGATTTTTATGACAATTTTTTCCAGCACCACCGACACTGGTATCCAGAAAGCCTTGATGGTCGGCCATGGACCAGAGTCCCCAAAACCCGTGGCCAGAGTTGGCGCTTCCGTTGCCAGCAGAAGAAGCAGCAGCAGCAGCAGCAACAGGAGGAAGAGCAGCACTCTCGGCCAGCTCGAGAGCAATTATACCCAATGGCCGGACGGACGGACGTATGGACAGACGGGCGGTTGGCAGGCCGGCAGGCAGAAGGAACAACAAATATTTTACGAGCCAGCATTTCGAACTCCATTAGCTGTAGAGTTATGAAAGTTTTATTGCCAGTCAACGTGCTTTTACCTGCTCCTCCCACTCCCACTCCAACTCCTACTCATACTCCATCCTGTAAAAGAAGTCATTGGCATTGGCAATGGCATTGGGTTGGGGATTTTGGGATTGGGGAGGGCTTAAAGATGGACCATGAATCTCTATGTTGTTCTCCATACGAACAGGTGTGTGTGTGTGTGTACTCTGCACTGCACTCTGAGTCAATGACTTGCATCCGGATTTGCAATAATTACTTTTTTATATATTTTATGTTATTTTCAGAGGCTCTTTGGAAATTGTTTTCCCATGTTTTCCGCTCATTTGTCGCGAGTTTAATGCAAGGCAGTTACAGGGTATCAGTGTGGCATCAAGACATAATGGAAATAGCATAAATTGGGATGCATTAAAAAGATGGGTAGATATAACAAATAAATGAATAGATCTTGCCTGATAAAAGTCGATGGAGAGTTAAGTTAAGGTAACAGAAATTGTAGAAAATATTAATTTATAGATATTTATTTATTATATATATAAATATACATATATGTATATATTATATATTAAATATATCAAAGAGTTGTTGCTCCAGACGAATTATATTTCAAAGCAAAATGTTCAAAGGCAAGAAACAATGCGTTAGTTGAATATTTTCTGTGTGTCGTTGGCTAAATTAATCATTTTATTAGCTGTTTTAGTTGTGTTTCAGTTGTTGTCTTAGCTGTTTTATTTGCTCTTGCTGTTTTTGTTGCTTTTAATTGTTGCTGTTTCTGTTGCTGCTGCTGCTGTTGGATTTTTATTGCCAACTGCTAAGTTTGGTTTAACGTGCGGCTACATGCAGCAATTAAAAGTCACAAAGCAGACATCAACATTCCAGCCCCGACTCCTGCAACACCCCCACAACAACCTCAAAGAGCAACAAATGTATCTTGTTACGAGCTGTTGATGATAAAGGACCATCGGGTGGTGGGCGGTGCGGCTGCTGCTGGCTGCCGCTGCAGGGGTCGTCAAAGTTATTTGTTTGCTTTTGCGGCGGCGTTTGTTTTATGACTTAATTAGAAACTGCACTTCTCCTCCCCCAGTCCGGGGACTGGTCCAAGAATTTGTTCAACCAAATCAGCGTGAACCATAACGGGAAGCGGTGTGGCGGCAGATCTGTGTATACCCGATATACCTTCTCCTCCACGCCAGAGCTTCGTCTTGGTAATTATGCACGCGACACATGTTCCAGCACCAGCACAAGAACTGGCAGAAATGCCAGTCCAGGGTTCTCTTCTGCCAGCCAGAAGGGTACACAGGTGACCATGGGTTAGTCCGTCTTGTCTCATTATCATTACAATAATCACTTGGCGGCGGTGGAGCTGGCGGTGGCTGGCACTAGCTCTGGCCACTGGCACTGGCGTCTTCGAGGCTGCTGACGTTGATACCGATCTGCAAAAGACCCAGCCGAAGCGGCATTATCATCATTGTTGTTGGCAGAAATTCCTACTATGTATATGTATATATGTATAGTATATATCTACTTACATATGTATATGTACTATGTGCCTATGAGCCAAGCTGGGCCATGCACTCTGACGCATTGGCGTCAAAGCAAACCAAGCCTGACATTCTGTGTGGTGTTGATTGTTTTTTTTTTTTGGTTTTGTAATTGATCGTGTAAACCAGATAGTACACACATACATATATGCATGCACATATATCCACAGAGAGAGAGAGAGTCGAACCAAAGGGAAACGGTGGGAAAGAAGAGCAGATTCTAATCCAAATCGATCGGATCATTATGAAACTCAGTGGCTGCCTGTCCCTCTCTCTCTTCCTCCTTCTCTTTATCTCTCTCTATTTTTATCTCTCTCTCTCTCTTTCTTCCAATGTCCATCCATTCTATATAAACATGCATATGTACCTACTCGTATATATATATTCTGAAACTAGCTTTTGTAGTTGCCCTGCCAAAACAAGCAGAAGGCCCGATTCTGATTTTGTATTTTATTTATTCGATGGAAAAGCAATTTCCTACTCCTTCTCATGCATCGAAGAGCATGCCCCAGGACCTGAATAACAAAAACACCTCAAAGCACAAAGAGTTTTATTTTTTTATATAATTTATTAAAACAATTTCTATAAAATATTAGTCCTAAGCCTTGACTATTGCCAGCTGCAATGTGTAACTTTCTAATGAAAGTTCAGCTATCCCCACCTCTCTCCATCTGTCTCTTTGGCGGCAATGAAAGGTTAACAGATTCAAGGGTTTTTCTTTGCCTTGTTGGCCACAAAAACTAAAACTAAAACTAAACACTTGTCGCCATCTTGCAGTTGTCGTCGTCTTGGAAATCACAAAAGTTTAACAAGTTTTTCGTTTTCCATGTCTCTTGAAAAGTTGCTTTTCACAAATTTCTTTCTTGTTGCTTCCGCTGAGGGAACAGAGCGACGCAAAGGCTGGAACGCTTCAAGGCAAAGGCTTGAAGCGAAATTTTAATTAAACTATTCATGGGACTACACACAGAAGAGAAGGACGACTGGGAGCAACAGCAGCACCAGCACCAGCACCAGCAGCAGCAGCCCTGAGCAAAGTTTTGTGTTTGTGCAACAGCTGCCAGACATAAACACAGACGCTTTTCAAGTGCGTACTTTCTAATCTTCGCTTGCAACACGCCGAAAACAATACACAGTACACACAGAGGCAGCACGAGGATAGCTGATTTTTGGCAGTGACTGTGACGGGTGACGGGGGGTACTGTGGGTGTCCGGGCCACGACAGCATCGGAGGTTATTGTGTGTCTGAGCCGCTTAGCTTGGCTCCTTCACCTACTGCTTCGCTTCGCCTTCGCCCGCAGCATCGTTGGCGGTTTCCTGCTCAGCAGATTTCAATGCCGAAACGAACGCTCATGCGGTTGTCGGGGGCAACAAGTGCTCTTGGAGCTTTTCCACGGCTTACATGTGTATGTGGTAAATGGTCGTGTAATCAGTCTGATATGCATTTCATGGCCTCCACTTCACTTTTAACCCTTCGTATTAATTAGTTGAAGCAGAGCCTGGTGTTATGGCTGAGTTATGTGTTTCCTGTTGAATGGAGTGTTTGCCTTAAAAGCTAATATTCATCACTGTGCAACTGAATATCCATCAGTCACCCTTAATAAAATGTAACATAAATTCAATCGATAGTTATTACGACCCTTTTTAAAGGGAAAAGATTCTTCAACCATGAGGACACACATTTAATTCCATTTCCATGAGGAATATTAAAATGCTCCACTGTGCAACATAAGCTGAACGGAAAACCCATTTCAACTTTTGTTTCCCATACAAAAAATGATGGGAAAACAATTGCAAAAACCGCAACAAACATTATGGGAGGTGTGAAAAACATTCAACATCATCCAAAACCAATGGCCATTCCACTGAATGTAAATAAATGTTAAACTGAAAACTTTTTATTCATATTCTTGCCGACTGTTTATGACATTAACAAATTGAAAAATTGTAATGAAACTCCAAACAGAAATTAAAATTTTGAGAATTTAGAGCAAGTCCCGAAAGAGTTGTTCGTTGGGAGAGACACTCATAGAGAAAGAGAGAGGGAGAGATATACTGTAGCAATGTGCTACAAAATTATGTTTTTTCGTTTTTATGAGAGATAACAAATTTTTTGTTATATTAATGGAAGGGCTGGGGCTGGGGGCATCAGTTCAAAATGTCAAGCCTTCCGCCATGTGGAAAGTGTTGCAACAATAAAAAGAAAAGCTATATATATACGAGTATGCATTTGTTTTGTTCAATATTTCAATATGGATTGTATAGTATATGCCGAAATCGAGAGGCAAAGTGCTGATAACGATTTCCGTTTTGTTCGCCGTTCGTTTTCGGCTCCTCCGCTCGACTCGACTCGCTGAGGCCTTAATGACTTCATCTCGAAAACGTTTTGTTCGGCCCTTAACTGCATTTGCATTGCCTTTCTGTAGCCGATAAGCGTTGACACCATTAAAAATTAAAAACGAAAACGAAAAAAAAAACAAACAAAAAATATATTTTGTTGTATGCAATACTTTTCGTGCCGGCTGTGGCCCTCCTGCTCCTGCTCCAATTATAATTTTCAACGGGATTGGGAGGGCATCAGTCATTTGCATTTTGTCTGGTGGAGGGGGTGGGGAAAGGCACTCGGTTTCTGGTATCAACGGACAAGTGACAAACTGGAAATTTATGATTTAAAAGTGTGTCGCTGTGGCTCCACTCTCCCCGAGTGTCAATGCAATAAACACTTTGACTGGGTCCCCCAAGACACGTTGCATGTGTCATCCACAGCAGCAGCAGCAGCTTCAGCAGCATCAGAATCATCATCATGGTCGTGCCTGGAGCACTTACTCGTAGATAAGGCTCTCTGGCTCTCTCTCTCTCTGTCCTCTCTCTCTCTATAAATTGTCAACTTCATATGCATTTCACATGCCTATTTGTAAGCGCCTTATTCGACTGTAGTCAAATAAATTTAGTTGTGTTTGCTAATGGGTCTGTGACTCTAGTTGAAGGGGTTTAGGGCTGGCAAAACACCATTCATCAATGCGAATTGGAAATATATTCAATTTAAAGTGTGGAATCTTTAGGAAAACTTCTTGCAACAGCTCCATGCAGCAGTAATAAGTGAAATCTTCTGCCAAAGTGCATACACAAATTTGAAACTATTTTATTAATTCGATCTTAAACTATTTTATCCAAAATGGGACCAGAAATAATCGTAGTTTCGCAGCCAATGCCAATAAATATATATTTCCATATTACTTTACAGAATATACTTAAAGTAAAGCTATTTGTGTTTATGCCTGGGATTCGATCCAACCCTAAGCCCCACAACCACATCCACTCCACTCCTGCCCTCACACAAAGTGCAGTTTAAGTAGCCGCCTCACAGCAGTTGACAACTGCAAAATGTTGATGATGACTTAATCTTGGCAGTCGGCACAGCAGCACCAAGCAGCAGCAGCACTAGCAGCAGCAGCTGCATCCCCAGCAGCTCCAACTGCAGCTTCAACTCCACTGCCAGTAGTAACATCAGCGAGCTGGATGCACTTGGCAAGTGGCATTCTTTGAAGCTACGAGGCTGGCAGGCGGCTACAGCCAGGGGCCATTACCAGACGCCATTTGGCTGCCGCTGCCGCTGCTGCTGCTCCTTCAGCCTGGCTTAACGAGTGCGCCGCCGCCGCCTGTTCCATACCCATGCTGCGCCTCCTGCTCCCTGCTCCCTGTCCCCCGCCCCATCCTTGGAACGGCAACAGTCAACAGTTAATCTGCAATTTTATTATAATTTGATTTTTTAATGCTCAGCGAGCAATGCGCGCGCTTCTCGGCTCGTTATATCTGCGCTGTCTGTACCGATGTCTGTCCTATCTGAGGGAGCCTGAGAGTTATGCTTTCTCTTAGCCATGGCCAACGCAGCGTTTTACGATTCCTACGGCCCCCCTCCTGTCCCCTTTTTACAATGTTGCCTTGTTGGCCTGGCCGTACGGCAGTTCTGCCGCCGCTAAATAATGCACATTTTAATATTCGGCGGCGAACGAGCAGCTAATTCTTTTTGTTTTGTTGCAGTCTATTTTCATGCAGTGCCCAGTCGACAGCAGACGAGGCAACAAATGGCATATGAAATGTTTCCGCCTCGACGACGTTCGTTGTTCGTTGTTCCTTTTTAATAAAAACATAAACCATGCCCCAGCCCCTGACCATGGTCAACTTTTGGTCTGTTCTGTCCGGTCAGCTGCAACCGCCTGAACATACTCTCTTACTCGTAGATGGTGGACCCGAGGCGAGGGTCTGTTCTGGCTGCCACGGGCACTCGTAGAATTTATGCAACAGCGAGGTACAAAAAAATATACATTTTTCAGCAATTTTTCCCACAACAATCAATCAAAAATCAAGTGACATTCTAAACTGCTGGCCCCAACAGTACGAAAAACATACACACACACACACAAAATATAAAAAAAGGAATTGTTTTTTTTTAACCACAAACTCTCTCGTGGTAGTGAGCGGGGAAGTGGTGGGGAGGCAGCGGTCGCTCAGTTTTGTCATTCGGTCATTCATGTGTAAGCTGAAGAGGGAGCTTTGGGGGTATACAGGCTGCCCAAACCGATGGGCCATTAGCATATGCAGGGACACAGCCTGAGAGGGCAGTTCAAAAAGTTCAAGCAGATGAGGAAAATGTAAAAAAATTAATATAAAAATTATAGTATATTTTCTTGCATTTCTATTTGTATTTTGCTGCGAAAAAGTAATACGGCCACACTCTCAACTGTTTATACCCCCCAAAAGCAATGCCTGGTGGCACTCCTCTTAAAGTTGCCACTCAACTCTCTTGATTCCCATCAATTTCTGGTACTTTTTGGCAAGATGTTGAAGTGCAAAACCCCATCGACATTGCGACTCCGACTCTGACTCGCAGGCAATATTGAAGTCTCGTCAAAACGGCATTTTCAACTTGTACCACGAGTAGCATATAATATAATGTAATATACAACAAAAAGCGTATTTTCTCCGGCTCCACTCAGGCAGGCTCTGAGTCGTCGAATTGGATTCTGAGCTTGGGGTATGTGGCAGCCCTTTTAGCTGGTGCTGCTGCTGCTGCTGCCTCTACTACATTCTACTGATGCTGCATCCTCTCTGCTGCTGCCTCTGTTGATGCCGCTGCCAACTTTTTTGATGGCATAACGACGCCAGACGACGAAGCCCGTTGCGGGTGTTGCGTCTGATGGAAAATGACTGGAGAAGGGGGTTTACTTGTACGAAAAAAATGAAAATTCTGAAATGCAATTTGTATCTTTTGTTGGATATTTTATTGCTGCCGCTGCTGTTGCTGCTGTTGCTCTTGGCGTTGCCCTCTCGCTGATTTGTTTTTGTATTTGGTTGGCTTCTGTTTCTTCATTTTATTTTCTTGCATTTCTGCTGCTTCTTTTGTTTTAACAAATTCAATTGTGTTATGCAACAGCTGCCACAGCAGCCACTGCCGTTGGCCGCGTATCTAAAACTAAAATTTATACAAATCTGCCGTACCACGAGAGGCTGAACAGTGCAGAGCAGAGCAGAGTCGAGCCGAGCTGAGCTTTTGGATGTTGCCACAGCCGGCAGCATTTATTGTTGCCATCAATAAAGCCCGTGTGAGTGCACACACACACACACACAAACACTGCGGAGAGGAGGAGGAGAAGGGCTTTTCGAACCGTTTTACATATGCAACATTTTAGGTTTTTTCATATCAACGACCTCATAGGTTGATGGCATGGCGGGAGGGAGGTGGAGTGGCTGGCAGCCAGTCAGTCAGTCACTCGGCGAAGGAGGCAGTCAGGCGGCGAGTGAAATTTACATGAAGTACATCATTGTTCAGGGTTGTCAAGCGCGCAAAATTTGTATGAATGAATGCAGCAAAGGCAATGGCAAAAACTACACAAAAAATTGCATTACAATGAATGGCTAAAGGGCAGCGAACAATAAATACCCTATAGAATTCGGAAAAACTGCGGGAAACTGCGAGGAACCCCCCTCGTAGAGGAAAGATGTGTACAATTCAATAAGAAGTCGAATTAGATTTATATTTGTTTTTGTTCTTTTAATTAGAACATATGAAAATATAAGCTTAAAGAAAAATATTTTATTAGTTAGAATTTAAATACCTTACTGCAGCATTCAATAGTTTGAATATCCTCGCAAGACCGAGTGCATTCATAAATCGTTATTTTAGCTACCTTTTGCCCAAACGTGGTGTGGCTGCTGCTGCTGCTGCGGCGGCTATTGTTGCATGCCGAGAACGAAACGGGCATGCAAGTACACAACAAAGGAGTCCCGGGATCGGGGCAGATTGGGTCTTTCATATGGCCTGGACCGGCGCTGGAACAGTCAGAGTCCGAGTTGCAGTCAGAGTCAGAGTCGGAGGCAGTCAGTCAGTCTCACTGATGCAGCATTTGCATATGTTTCCTGTGACTTTTGACGATTATATGATTTTTCTGCTCTTTACACGAAGCTCTGGCTTCAGTTTTTATTTTGTTTTCGGCTGCCACTTGCGCAACGTGGTCGTGGCACAAAGCAGAGGCAACTCCACTCCACCTTAGGGCTGCCACTGCAGCAGACGCGTTGCATAAAAATAAATCTCTGAACAGAATAGAAATACTTGCACAGGCCAAAGGGGCAGACACAGGCAGGGCAGGCCAGAGCAGAGCACGCCAGGACAGGGAGCGCTGGACGACTCGACACTGATATGGTGTCGCCTTCCCTGGCCCTGCATCACGGGGTATGAGTGCAAAGCCCTGGAGATTTACGTGCAATTCAACAGTTTTATGACTTTACCATCTTTATACAGCATACTGCACTCGCATAAAGGTAGCTGCCATATACACATTATTCTGGTTATACTCTTGCCGTGAGTGTTGTGAAATTAGCCAGAAGTTTGCACACGCCATACAAATTTGGCACGCTATTTAGTGGAGTATTTCATCAATGTCGGATTACATATTAAAGAGGAGCAATCGGTCTTCACAGCACTATCAAAACCAACAAATAAAGCCATAGATGAAAGGTTATAATAAAATTGTGGATTAAACCATTCGTACATATGTATTTAAATATACATACATGCATACATATGTATGTATATGTATGTACAAATCAGAGATTGACTACCAGGGGATTTTTTCTTTTGCATTTTTTGTTTTGATTCTGCCTTGAGTGCAGGGCATCGCAATTGTCTTATCTCTTGATCTCTGCATATCTTGTATGTAGACAGGTAGCAAGCTGTGCTTTCTGCTTCCCGCTTCTCAATGCCCGCCCTCTCTTGTTTGCATTCTACTGATCGCTCAGCAAACCACTGCAATGCGACACATTGAAACTACCTGGGACTGCTCTCACTCTCTCGGCACTTTTGGGTGACCCTTAATTTACTGCGCAAATGCTCAGTCTTGATTTTCATCCTTGATTAGCCCAATGGCCCATTAATATTCTTTATAATTGCCATCTGCGACATATCTGAGCTCTTTTAGCTGCAAAAGTCAATGATTAAATAATTTTTTCTAAAAAGAAGCGTATTTAATGCATCGGTTTAAACTTTAAAGAATTAAATCATTCCCAACTTTGGTTTTTTATGTTCGTTTTTTGCCTTCCAATATTTTGTGTGCAGATGTTTTTTTTTTACATTTTTGAAAATAATGAGCTGGTAAAAGAATAATATTAAGCAATGCACGGAGACTTTGTTTGTTTATTATAATGGGTTATAAATAATGAAGAAATTATATAAAACTGCTGTTTATAATACATGGAACCATGGATCTTTCCCTTGCTTAAAAAAAATATGAATATATTAATTTATATTTTTTCCCAATTTCAACACTGAACTGCTAACTGAAAATAAGCCTGCCACTGGCACACAATAAACAATTGTTAGGCAAAACTTCCCCAAGACCATATTAAGGGGATGCTGTGGAATGGAATGGGCTGCTGAATGGTTTCCAGTACAATATACCACGTGATTTTGGGGCCTGCGATCTCAGTGACTGTTTAAGGCAAAGTCAAGGTGACAACCAATTAAATAACAATATTTTTCATGGCCCAAAGAGGCCATTAATACTTCTTAGCCAGCCACAGCTGCCTGGCGGAGAGCGGCACAAAAGCCGTTGAGCTGATGAGCGAATGAATGGCGGGAGCAACAGCAGCGGCAGGAGGAGAAGTAGGAGGAGGAGGTGGCGTATAGCTAACTAGCAAATGAAGCCATTTAGTTGCTTGTTCTCAAGCTGGTCAGCAATGGATCATGGGATCATCGGATTTTTTAGAGCATTGTTATGCAAATGTCATTCGGCTGCTGCTGCTGCTGCCGCTGCTGTGCGCAGATGATATATGCCCGAAATCAGAAAAATATACCCATAATAAGAGGCAAAACACACACTCGAGTTTTGAGTTGGAGTCTTAATTATAAGCCCATGAACCGCCAAAAACCAGTTACAAAACGTTTTCGACCCTATCCGCATTTGCATAAGAATCGCCTGTCCCAACTACAATGTATTAACTTGTTTTATGTTTGCCATTATTGGCGATTTTACAGACATCTCTTGGCGCTACCGTGCACCAGGGACACTGGCGACGCTGCTCCCAGTCAGTGCCACAAGATAATAATAGGAAACCCCTCCAGCAGCAGCAACATCTCCAGCAGGTTCAAGATCATTAACACGCGGATATATGTATGCATATACTTATACATATGCATACATACATAGAGAGCTGCCACTGGGAGTGGGGTGGTGGTGCTGGTTGGCAGGCAGGCAGCCAGGCAGGCAGGCAGATGAGCCAGTGAGGGGGTCCCATAAAACTATGTACACCCCGTTTTTAGTGTGCCCGGAATGCTGGGCCGCTGTGCTAATGAATATTTATGGCATCTTAAACATAAATTATTTCGCATAATATCGGAAAATGCAAAAGCCAAGAGAAATTTATAGTTAATTTGATTGATTTTATGTGCAGCCAGGTAGCAGCCCCCTCCCTGATCCGCTCAGTTCTTGCCTCTTTTCCCCTTATCCCCAAAGCGCCCGCTCTGTGTCTCAGAATCCTGTTCAGCCTCCGCCACCACACAATAGACCAGACAATGAAGCATTTCTCCTGAACAATTTGTAGCCAACACTTTGATTAATGGACCCTCTAGCGAGTGTTCTTCTCTACTTCACTACCAAAAGTGTGATTTCTGACGCGCCCCCCGTCCCCCCGCCAGTGCTAAAGATGCGCAATCATTAGGCAGCTGCGATCCGCATCGATACCGATCCTTTCAACATGACTTCGCAGGATCAAAAGAGGGCTCAAATGGAAAACGAAATGAGCCCACGAAACGAAACGTTCCTAACGATGAAAAAACAAATTTGATATTGATTATGGTGCGGCATAAACAAAACGAACACACAATCAAAACGCCTCAAAGTCCGAGGTCTTTGGGTGGAGAGAAAGATCATTAGATTGATTGATGTTCAAGGATGTGTGTGTTGTGTGTGTGTGCTGTGTGGGAACCCCCAGCTACCTAGCGGGAAATATTCTATTCTTCAAGTAATGGTATTTAGAGGAAGATAAAAACAAGAAGAGTTGCTGCGAGCCTACGAATTCCGGGCATCATTGATGTGCGTGTGTGTGTGATTGTTTTCTTTTGGAGTCCCGCGATGGAAACTGAGAAAATTCGTAGAGCTGCTCTTCCTTGCCGCTCGCCTATGTAAATCAATGCCTTTTGCATTGGCAGACAGACGCCCTGCAGCTTTCTAACTAATTAACACTTAATTTTACATCATCCATTTCGAGTGAGAGGTAGATGCCGAGGAGGATGCCGTGCTGCTGCAGGCTGGCGGCTGGGCGGGGGAGCCATGGAAAAACGAGCAGCTGTTGTGCAGCAAATGCAATGTATTTCATGTTATAAATTTTGTGGCAATGTCTTCGGATTGTTTGCTGTTAATCGCATGTTTGTCGAGCGTGTAATGCGCCCATGCTGCGGCAGCAATTGCTTTTGGCCACACTGCTTCGAGTGTTGTATCTATAGACGTACACACACACACATACATATGCATATATGCATAATGAAACAAGCGGCAAAATGTTTGGCTTAATGATTCTCAAAACTGTTGCAAATTTACGGCAGACCAACGACCCGCCCTACCACAACTCGTTTTGGGGTGTGTGTGTGTGTGTGTGTGTGTCCTCCCCCCAGTGTCCAGCATTAATTATATAGACTGGTGAATGCATTTGCCAAATAAGCTCCACACCACTCATAGTATTGAATTTTCATTGCAAATTGGATTTTGGTCTGCTGGATTATGCGTGGCACACAGCTCGATAATGTGAATGCCGTTTATCTGAAGTAGGGGTTTATTCTCCCTACATAATAGCATTTATTAATACATTTAAAAGCCCTGGCAAACTGTAACAAGTCCCGAGACCAACTTAAAGCTTCAGCGGCTTGAATGGACTGGTAATCCATGTGTGCATGTCTGTGGGAAATAGCTCTGTGCATAGGAAATACTAGGCCAAGTATTTCTGTCAGTGTGGCTTACAGGCAGGCGCCACATCGTAACCGTGCAAAGAGCAGAGGAATGGAATCTCCTCACGCATAGAAAATACCACTTGGACGAGGGCTAAGGCAGTGGAGAGAGTGGTCTGGAGCGGGGTAAAAGTTGCCAATTAGCGTTCAACATTGGAAGCCAATTCGAGCATGGCACGGGGAACCGTTCCTTCGTCTGGATGTGTGTGTGCTATGTGCCGCTTAGGGATGCAACAGGAGGAAAATGTAACGAGAAAAGAGTAAGCAGAGCGAAGCAGAACTGAGCACAGCAGACTACCTCTCTAGTCTGCAAGAGCCTTCAATGTGGATGCAACTGTCTGGGGGTGGCTGCAGCTAGTCACAGGCACATCCACACCGCGCGGTAAAGCCAAAGTGCTGCAGCTCTTAATTATAATTATGGCACCAAGATGTTGCACACTCACAAACACACACACACACGAACACACACATTCTCTCTATCTGTTCTATCTGCTGACATCTTTGACATTGGCGTGACATTGACACAGAATGTCGGTTAATAAATTTCCTTGGCTGAAAGCGAAAAGCGAACGAACGCGTTTTCAGCGTGCAGTGGAAATGGAACTTGAACTTGTGGCAAACACGGAAAAGGGGAGCATTCCTTGAGATTTTGTTGCCATTGAAAATCCTTGAGTTCGCTCCTAACATCTGCCTTTAGCTGTGCTCTTTTCATAGTAATATTCGTAGAGTAAACCAGTTCCAAGCCAAGCTCCTTTATGCACAGATAATTTGGCAAGCTTAAACTGGACTTTCTTTTGCACATTTCTTAATTAAAAATAGCTTTGTCGTCACGCTTGAAACTGAAATAACAAAGAGAAAAAATAAAGAAAGAAAAAAAACAGATGCGTACAAATGTACATATGTAAGCTTGTATGTATGTATGTATATACCCCATGTGCTGCAGAGCTCTGTGCGGCTTTTTTTGTGCGACAGCGCTGCACTTTTGATATATGGCCACACCTTTAATCACTCCGCCACCGCAAATGTCCGTCAGGGTCTGACTTTGATCTGGCCGAAATGGAAACCAACTCGACTTTGTGTTTCGCGTGTGTCCGGAGAGAGCGAGCAAGAGAGAGAGAGAGAGAGAGGAGCTTAAGCAGTTGATTTGTGCCGAGATATTCGACGAATTCGCGGCCCCGAAATTATAATTTATTTAGAACAGCCGCCTCTGAAAGAGCTTCTGATTCTTCTGCCTTTTTTTATTGTTGCCTGGTCTGCCCCTGGTTGGGCCCTGCCACCAAACGAATGAAACAAATTCATTCGAATTTTGGACTTAAGATCGTGAGTAAGTTGCTTTCGCATTCCTCTTCTGGGTTCAGGCAATTAAAACAAATCGCGCCGGCCACTGTGGAACTAAATCATTGCAGGCAGTGAGTGGCATCCGAGCGTTTGATGTGGGGCATTTCTCGGTTTGAAGTTGCCAAAAAAAACGAGAAGGAACGTGTGAGTCGCTTCTGGGGACGCGACTCTACTTATACCCGTACTCAGTCAGTATATACATTTTTGAGCAAAATTTTTTATAATTAAAGAAAAAAAAAAAAATTTTACATTTTACATTTTTTTGCTACATCTGTTATCTACATCTACATCTACAATGTATATTTTACATCTAACATGTAGATTATAGATGTACCATTCATATTCTTCATCTCCTCCGCTAGGGGTTGCTCGCGCACTGAACGCAGCAGAGTGTGCGAGCGAGAAGGAGATAGAGTAACGTTTCTCTTGCAGGAGGAGGCGGGGGAACCAACAGAAAATTAATTTCGTCATTCTGGCTATAATTATGATCCGATCTGATTCAGATTCGGCAATCTGGTAGATATGGGCATTCTCTATGATACTGCGTTTTTAGTTTTATCGTATCTTTAAAAATGTGTCTGCCACAGATTTTCGTCCTTTGTGGGGGCGGAAGGGGGCGGGGCGAAATTTTGAAATACACTTGTAGCAGTGTGATATCACATGAGTCTGGAAACCAAATTTGGTTTCCCTAGCTCTTATAGTCTCTGAGATCCAGGCGCTCATGAAGACGGACAGACGGACAGACGGACGGACAGACGGACATGGCTTAATCGACTCGGCTATTGATGCTGATCAAGAATATATATACTTTATGGGGTCGGAAACGTTTCCTTCTCTGCGTTGCACACATCCACTTTTACCACAAATCTAATATACCCCTTAACTCTTTTTTGAGTACGGGTATAAAAACGAAAAAAAAACAATTTAAATCCGTTTCCTAAGCTGCTGAGCATGTCGAAGGGGCTCAGCAGAATGTGAGAGCTGCAGAGATACATCGATGGGGAGCAGATTTAAAACCCAAAACTTCATAACAAGCTTACGTTAATCTTTATGCCATTACCTAAGTCGCAACAAAATTAAATAATTCAAATCGATTATAACTCAAATCGTTGTCTTTTGTCTACTTTAATTGTAGCTCTTGGATATTCCTTCGAGTGTGAATAATTGCATTGAATATTCGGGTAAATTCACTGCATTCGTCTTAATTATTAAAGCAGTAATTAAATCTTGCATCCAGCCTTCAAATTGACACTTTGACGGCGGCCACACACCAGGGCAAAGTCCAGGCCAAAGCCAAGACATGAGAAATATTGACAAGCAGAAGCTTTAAGCACTCTTTTGCATACACTATGTTTTCGCCGGGAAGCCTCTTTTATACACTTTTATATCTGTATAGTCGTTTTCTCTTTGCTGTTCTACGGGATGATTGGAACCAGCTAAAGCCTGGAATATATAGAGAATTACTGATGAATAAACAACCCGACGAAGACTGATAATAACCCCCACAAAAGTGTATAAAAATGTTTTACTTAATTTGAAATCCAACGAGAAACGTCCACAAAAGTCTCCAACCCAAGCACATGACAGGGCGTTTGATGAAGTGCACTTAAAGCTATGCCAAAATGATTTCCAGCCTGAATTTTTGGCTTGGCTTTATACGATGCAAATGTATGCATGAAGTTTTATCATTACGTGTATTTTTTGTCGAATATCATGACTATGGGGTTATTTGCACAGCTGTGTTGCTGTTATTTCAGCAGCAAAAATAGCTTGTTTATTTAAGGCGGCGGCGTCCTGTGGCATGGCCAGGACCCGAACGAACCAAACCAAAGCACAGCGAAGCCAACCGAGCCGCATAAGCGCTGCACAAGCTCACCTTCTGAAAGAAAGGTTTTACAATGCATAAAATATATAATTTGCAAAATTAATTAATTTTTACAACACATTAATTTCACCCTGGTACACACACATACACAATGGCACAACACACACGCAACGGCACTCAGTCAGCCATGCCACGTGCACCGTTCGTTGCCTTGCCCCAGTGCACTATGGGGAAAATTCCCATTTTTCGGGTATTTAGTCATTTTCTCAAAGTATTAAAATTGGTTGTTTTATTTTAGTAACATATTAAGAAAACTTCAAACTGTAAAGTCCCATACCAAAAATGTTATTTAACAGAACACTGTTAAGTATAACAGCTGTTAAAGTCAGCTGTTGCTGTAGAAAAGCACTTGCTTTAAGATTACAATATTTGTGCAGCCTATTTTCAAAATGCCACTATTCAAACGCGAAACATTCTTTTTGTGAAATTTAAAAAGGATAGCAATCACACGGGTTTTAACTATGTAATGGTTGTGATAATACTATGTAGTTGTGCGTGTTCTATTAATATTTTGTAAACGTAGAAAACGTTCTTAAAGCACATTTCTTGGAAATATATTTCAAGTTCGTGGAGACATATAAAACGTCCAGAAGGGTCCATAAGTGTACGTCCAATTGTATGTCGTAGAAATATTAATTTTGATTTAAAGGCAGTTTGTCTCAATGTGCACTTTTCCGCACTAACTGCGCAAATTAGTTTTTTGCAAGGGACTTCGAGTTTTCAATCGCGGATCGGTTTGATGTATGGGGCAAGGAAAAAGGCAAATCCAACCAAGAAATTGCTTTTCTTGATTTTTTCAAGAGTAGATTTAATAAAAACGTTCATGTTTTAAGACATGTTTTATATTTAAAAAGCAAAACTCAAATTTTTTGCCAAATTTTGTATGCAAAATGGAAAAAATGCATGCGGAACAAAAAAAAATTTGAAAAAAGCATTAAAATTGGTTAATGAGCACAGAAAAATTATGCAAATGCTACTCAAATAGGAGCAATAATCGACAAATTGGTCATCCAAAGTTGGTTTACTTGTTGAAAGGAGTAGGAGCTAACAAAAACGAGCAGCAGCTCTATGAAAAACTCAAGAGCAATGTCTCTTTGTTGATTCAAGCAGCAAGCATAAAAGCCTTGCCCTTCCCATCTATTTTCAAATACTCTTATTATGTGAAATTGAAGGCACATATCAAATTTTTGAGGATTTCGAAGATGAATTAAGAAAAAATTAAGAAAATTTCTATTAATATCAACTATTGTTTCTTTAGCTCCTGAATTTCATCGAAATTAAGTTTTTCCAAAAGTAAGACTTTATTTTTATGTATAAAGGAGTATTATAGTCAATCAATATTAATAAAGATATTCCAATTTTTAATATTATTAAAAAAATAAAATTTTTTTTTTTAATCTGTGGGCGGTAACACGCCTACTTTTCCAAAAATGTTTCTAGGGGTGTACATAACATTAATCAAAAAACCGCATCGAAAAATCTTGCTTATTTTAAAAGTTATTAATTAATACCCGAAAATTTGGAATTTTCCCCATAGTGCAGTGGCCAACGCAGCCGACTCTACCATATCCCTGATTCCCTCCTGGCCATCGACCAGATCCCACCGCGCGGCTGCCCGCAGACCAAGAGCTGTGGTCCGTCTGGCCATTGAGGCAAAAGTAACTGCAAAAGCGCTTCCAGCGCTCATTATGCTGTGCCACTTGTATAATTTTTATTTAATTTATTTAAAGGTAGAGCTGCAGCAGAGCAGCAGCAGCAGCAGACAATATGACCGCAAAATGCTCAGGACGCTCAGCCCTGTAGACCAGGGATGCATAAGAGAATGCCAGTCGTCACGGGAGTCCCACAAAAAAGAAGGGTTTTCCTTTTCAATCTTTAAAATTTTATCTACATAGTAGGGATTAAAAATGTAATACAACTCAATCCGATTCAATTTATTCAATAATTTAGACATCCTATTATTAGGTGCAAAGCTAGGTTGTTTTTTTATGTTAGCGTACTATTTACCATCTAAAGTTATTAGTGGGGTTATAGTTGATCGTACAATAATTCCTTTACCTATATTGAATATAAGTTTTATTGACATTATTTAATACGTGCATATTTGTTGTATTTATTTCAGGTGAATCTCGTCAATCATCAGCCTCAATCATCAATACCAGGGCAGCCACTCAGTGCAGTGTTTAATGTAGTGTATTAATTGATAAGTGAACATAATAAAATATTTTTTTGCTGTGTGTTTCATGCAGATGAATGTCTGTGCAGGATGATATCCTGAAAGTGAAGTGTTTTATTTTTTATTTTTTTTTTATTGCTTATACGAATACGAAGGAAGGAATACGAAATGCCGGTATGTTGCTGCAAAATATGTACAAACATCCATTACTATTTCGTTCAATATTATATGCATTTGTCAGTCTGCTCTACAATTATTAAACAAATACTTACTTAAGATCTTTCACATGTCTGGCACGGCAGTGACCTACATCAGTCGCATTTAGAGCAGCCCTGGGAAATGGACAGAGCACGGTAGCCCCGTCCTTCCTTTGTATGTGAGAGGTGTGTGCAACACCCAAGTTCATGTAGCACTTAGCTGTATGTAGATTTTTGTAGAGGAGGCATAACTTTTTGAGGGCTTCGATCACTTGGCCCAGACCCAGGCCGAGGCTCAGGCTTCGGCCCCTGACATCTGGTCGTGTAGGAAATGATGTCTTTTGACACGAAGGTCTCCATTCGTCCCGCCTCGGGGTAATAAGAATGAGAACTTTAGCCAGGGGTAGTCGGCTCGGGTAGTTGGAGGCACACTTTATAGAGTTGCATACGACGGGCGGACACATATAGAGCTGTTGGGCGAAATTAAAATGTGCAACATTCGCATGTTTAATTAATGAATTGTTTGACAATGATAGGACTGGGGGATCGCACTTGGGACTTGGAATGAAGGTTCCCCTCTGGTTTTTTTCTTTTTTTTTTTTTTGGTTGCGGTTGTGTACAGCACTTTGATGGAATGCCTGAGCAGGCACGCACATGACTATAAGTGTAATGGGTCTTTTGCATTATTGAAATCGACACAGTTTTACTTTTAAGCAGCAACGGCAACATGTGCATCATTTCCCCCCGATCCACACCCAGCGCCCGGTCTTCGACTCGTTGCGTTGAGTGACGGAGCAGACTTTGAGTTCGCCCAGACCCTGGCATTATGTTGCGTGCGTCCTGCCCCTGTCCTGGTGTTGGTAATGTGTGTGTGTGTGTGTGTGCTGTGCTCTGTTCATCTGGCGGGGACCGACAGAGACAGACCCCAGACCCGCCGCCATCAAGTTCAAAGTCGAAATGCTTGTAATATGCAAAAATGTTTTAATTAATCACTTTGATGCTCACCGGCAACTCCTCTGTGGTGCAGGCCCGGCGCAGGCTCGTGACATATTGGGAAGAGGCAACATGAAGACGATGGGTGCCGAGGTGCCATGGTGCCGTGTCGCCGGCGTCAGAGATTCCGTTTTTCGCCATACATCTCATACATACATATATACATATGCATGTATGTATATGTACAATAAATGGCATCCACTGTTATTTATGTCTTAATAACATCCATTAATCGACCAAAAATGATCAAGGCGATATTTCTTTTACGGTTCAATGCAATTTGTCAAATTTTTATGAATCTTCGGCGAAAAAATTCCCAGGATGAGGAAATTTCATTGATGTTTCTCTGGTTTGAAGTGGCAGAAATATCCATATTTTTCGTATATATATCTGATTTCTTTGGATGCTATCGAATGCTCATTGGAAATTTATTGAATTGGGTTCTCTGCAATCTTTTGTAGGCAAAATTTGGATCGTAATAAGCGATATTGGAGAGACTTTGCCATTCAGTTTTCCTCTTCCATTTTCAATTTCCCCATAAAGTTTTGCATAAAGTCAGCTGGACCCAATTTAAAATGTATTTAAGTCTCGGTCCATAAAAAATGTATATGCATACCCGCGACACATAACCGACGATATAATGCAGTCGCTGCTGCGGTCACAGCAGTTCGAAACTGGGTTAATGACAGCCTTAAAGCAGGCTGGTAAAGGCGGAAAATTTCAAGAAGGAATTTCACTAGGAACAATGAAAAAATTTCACACAGAAGCGTGAAAAGCGTCCGGGACCAGCAGCGCCCAACAGGTGGAATGTTGCATCGGGGCGGAGGGTGCAATATTGGTTGAATTTTGCTGTCATTGTTTTTTTTTTGTTTGAATTGGATGGCGATTCTCCCGAAAGAGAGTCAAAGAAAAGTGAAATTTGTTCAACAAAAGGCATGTATGCCGCCCTCTGTGCCCCCACCATTGATTTTCGTACGAATAGTCGGTGCAACCGAAAAAAGGCCAAAGCAAAAGAAAAGTTTTAATCAAAATACAGATTTAATATCCATTGTTTATGGCTGCTATGGAAACGTTAATAATAAAGCGCAGCATGAAAAAATGTCCAGGTTGTGGTCTAGTCACCACATTGAAATTGAACTGACTGCAAAACTAAATGAATTTCTAAAGCTATGACAGCTACAGAACAAAATATAAAAATACGAATTTCAGCACCCTTTGATGAATGCTCGGAGTGGATGCACTCTTCGAAATTAAATTTAAAGCAAAAGCAAAGCAGCAACTTAAACTTCGAAATTTCTCGAAAATAGCACCAATAAAAAGCACCAGTAACAAGGCCTTGACAGATTTTAACATTGGAACTGGCACAGACACCACAATACAAACCATAAAATTCCATAAAAATATGTTCTTCTTTCGATATTTCTTAATTTTAAATTTTTGTTTTTTGTATTTTTTGTTCAGTTCCTGACCAAATGCCACACAAAGAGTGGACAAAGGTCTCTGATGGGGCTCGTAAAAAGTTTCAAAATGCCAATAAATGAAACAAGAGAAACACAAATAGAAGGCCAGAGACAGACACAGCCACAGACACGAATGAAAAACATAAATGGAGCGGCATATTTTGCTTTTATATAGTAGAATCTTTTAGCCGCCATAAAGCGTCGAAATAAAAGCACTCAAAGTTTGTCAGCGACGGTAACGGAGCCACAGAACATGTTCGACTCGAACTAAAATTGCGGCAGCACTCAAAACCTAGGTGGAAGGGTGGCTTGGCTGGCTCTCACCTTCAGATGGTAGAAATTTATGGGACAAGTGATAATGCGAGGCGCCGCAAGGTGCATGCACGCACCTCTGACTGGGACCTGGGACCCAGAACCGGAGTCGCAGTCAGAGTCAGAGCCCTCATATGCATTATAATGATGATGATAAAGGTGTATTCTTCTGCTGGCTGCCAAACTTCCGATTTATCTCAATTGTTGGAAATTGAAACGCCAGCGCATTTAGCACCAATTTGGAACACGAAAACCCTGAAAGACGATACCCCGATACCGACCGAAATTGAAACGCTTTCGAATTGGAATGTCTTCATTTCTGCTTTCAAATGGCTTTAGAATACTATTTCTCAGTCTCTTCGCCTGCCTTCAGATTCATTATGATGATTATAATATTATTCACGCTCTAAAGCTGTTAACTCTTTGAAATCGGAGCTCAAAGGGAGGGGCGAAAAGTCTTTGCAATCAGAGATGTGGAAATCCCATTATGTCCTTGGGTGTTTAGTCGATTCCAAGGCATGTAATAAAAGTACAAAATTTCAATTTGATAATTCCATTTAGCCAGCAATACATTTTTGTAATATTACACGTCTATTGATTGGAAAAGTATGAAGAAATTAAACGATTTAAAGGCTTTTTCCTCTTTATTGTACTGCTGTACTGCGCCCCTCCCTTGCTCTTTCTGGGGTCACGCAGCTGTTGCCGCGGAAGTGAACGCCCAGCAATAAAAATATGCTTTCAAGAGAACATATCAAATTATTTGCAAAAAAAAAAAAATAATAAAGAAGAAAGAAAGAAATAAAAATCTGTCCAAACACTTCAAAATAATTTGACATCAAATCGCTTGATTCCCACAAAAATCTCGAACCCGAAACAGATTTCACAGATATCCAGGAGATTGTCAAACTAATTTGTGGCAGGTAGCGCAGGGGATGCCTCACTGCCTCACTCACTGCCTGAGTGCCGGCCTGCCCAGGGGATCATTATGAAGATGTTGGAATAAAAGTATCACATGACAGAGTTCTAAAAAGGTTGACAAACGTCTAGAATTTCCGAAGGGAACCAACCTTCCATAGGGTCTCGAGACCCCAGACCCCAGAGTCTGGGGCTAAGTTTCAATCTTTGGCCGAGCCGAGTTTATGAAGCGTATAATTTTCATATTCAACACCTGCTGTTGATGCCGCTGCTGTCGCTGTTGCTGCTGCAGCCTTATGGGTCTGAGAAGCGTCTCTGGATGTTGCTCTGGCATAAATAAAAAAAAAACTTTATAATTGCCGACGGACTGTATGATACTTTTGCATTACGAGTATTATCCCTGGACTACAGTCGGTTGGGTGTGGTGGGAGCTGCTTATAAATTAAGTGGAGCTCCCACGGCCACGCTGCTCCACTGCTTGCACTGTACATTAAGGACACTTGATAGCTTAATTTATTGCAAGGCAAAAGATGCAAAAGGACGAAGGGCTGCACAGAAAAAAGGGCAATGCAAAGATAATTGCATGCAGAAGCAACCAGAACTCCAGAACCCCAGACCCAGCACCCAGAACGAAGACCCAAGACCATTACCAGAACCCCAACCCCATGCCATGTCAGGCCAGACCAGACCAGACCAAGACCAGTATACCCAAGCACGGACACACTCGGCGTCCTGGCATGTCCTTGTTGTATTCCAGCCGCCACATATGTGTGTGTGTGTGTGTGTGTGTTTGTGTGTGTGTGCGGGTGGCTGCCTTCTGCGCGCTGCTGCTGCATAAAACATTTTAAATTGAGCGTTAAAATTAAACGATGCATCGCAAAACTAACAAACGTGTCCGGGCAAAAGGGCACCGTATGTAGTACCCACTGAACCCGCACCACACTGCACTGCACGGCAGAAAGAGACACATCCAGAGAGAGCTGGAGAGAGATAGTACTTATGAGGTGTAGGGGGAGGAGTTCCTTCTGCGTTTGGTTTATGTGGACGTTAATCGTATGTGCCTGCCCACCCCCCCATAAGCAGCACATGAAAATGCACATAATATTGTTGATAAATTCAAAAGTCAAGTGCTGTTTGTTCTACATTCTGGAATTCAGGAAATTAAAATGCACAGATTTGTTTGGCATGAAAAATGGCAGTCATTACGGGTTAATATGGCTGGGGGATTTGTTTTTTGGGAGACATCTTGGCAGCAGAAGAACCCATTTGCTTTGGCTTTGTTGGCTTCCGCTCCAAGTAGTAATTTTTCTTGGCTTAAGCTCAATATTTCCCCCTGAATATTTCATTTGCATAGATTGTGACCATTGGGGAAGAACAAATCCCCAGCAATTCAGTTCTAGTTCTGGGCAAATACATACATTCGGTCCGAAGCCTAATTGATCTGGGCCAAAAATTGTTCATACATTTTCAATTGCTAAGCCCCCAAATTGAGGCTAAAATGGTAAGACTACAGCTCCTCTATCCTTCCAGTCAGTCAGTCAGTCAGTCAATCATCCAAGCGCACACAAACTGATAGATATGTCTAAACAACAAAAGAGTGCCCCACCCATACCGCCGCAGTCCCTCTGTAAAATAACAACATAGTGAAATGGAAATGGAAATGGCTCCGTTGTGTTGGTCCAATCAAAAAACAAAAAAAAAACAACACAAAGTCAACTAGCACAAAGCGAGGCGACCCACTTGTACGGGGCTAGGGTTTGCTTTGGTTTGGTTTGCATTTTCGGCCGCTTTCGGGCCGCTTGCAAATTGACAATTTAGCCTTTCACCTGTCTAAACGAATCTATCGCACATCAAAATAAATATTAAAAACCAGCTAACAATGGCAAGGCTAGACAAGGCTGTGCTGGCTGTGCTGTTGTCAGTTTACAGCCAGGTAGAGGCAGCCAGCCAGCCAGCCAGCCAGCCAGCCAGCCAGCCAGTCAACCAGCCAGGTGGAGGCAGCCTGCCTTGTTTGGCCAAGTAGCGCAACGTCACTCAAATGCTCGCTACGGCTTGGTTTCGTTGATCAAATTTTGAAATTTGAGGCCGCCGCAGTGTGCCGCACTGCACTGCCGCACTGCATTGCAAACCACTCGACATCCACTCGAGAGTCAAGGCGAAGCCGTGGCCCCATAGTTTTATTGACATTTCGGCGCGTTATCGCCGCGCCAGCCAACAAAAGGAGTCAACTGGAGAGCCCCAGTCAGGCAGGCAGGCAGCCAGTCATCCAGTCAGTCAGTCAGTCAGGCAGGCACTCGGACAGGCCCCTAATCAACTCAACTGGTTGGCCGCACTCTCAGTCCTCGCAACGAAACTATACAGAAAGGAAAAAGCAACCAAACCGAAAAGAAATTAAGGCCATGATATGCCAATACGACGGGGCAATACTCTTCCCATTTTAATAGATAATTCAGTGAATGTTTGCTGAGGTTTTTTTACATGCCAATATGATAAGTGCTCTTCGCTTCACTTTTTATTCCCTGATTGATAAGAGAAGTGCTCTGCTTTTCCATTTAGTTTTGATACCCCTCTTTTCCTCTTGGCATAATAAATATGGCTTATAAGTCATAGAACTCTTTCTTTCTTTTTTTTTTTGTTTGGTGAACTGCTCGTCGTAACTGGAGAAACAGAAAACGGCAAACGGCAAACGGCAAACTGCAACTGCACCGCACATTATAATTTCCATTAGAAGGCTGCAACAAGTTGCAAGTAGCAATGTAGTGGCAGCCCCACAGTCAGCTCTAAGCTCCCAGCACCCAGCACCAAAGTGGCGCTGCCTTGACGTCTCGCTGACTGCGATGATGGCGTAAACAGAGAACTGTCATTATGACAGTTGATTCTTTTGCGGCTGCGGCTGCTGGCTGCTGGCTGCACATTTAAAATGATGGCCACCGACTGCAGTTGCTGGTTGTTGGTTGCTCTTGTGGCAGTTGAAACCACTGGCAAGGCAGCAGGCATCAGGCAGCCAGAGATATATAATTTTATACTTTCGCATAATGTTTTGCATTAAAATTATAATAAGTTTCAACTTTTGCATTGCTGTTGCATTGCTGTTGCAGTGCCAGTGCCAGTCTCAGTCCTAGTCCCAGTTCCATGGCAGTTGAGCAGCTTTCAGTTTCCAGTCGCTGCAGTTGGCTGCTGGGAGTTCTGTTCGTAGCTCTTTGGGTCAATATCTTTGCGTTATCTCGACCCGGCTGCCAGCAGAAACTGGAGCAGGCGAACCCCTTTCCATTCCCATTCCCATTCCGCTGCCCCTTTCCATCCACTGGCCATCAGACCAGTGGAACATCAAGATAGATGGACAGGCTGTCATTTATTTTATGCTCGGCTGTTTGCAGCGGAAAATATAGCCATTGCAGTGTATTTTTAATAGGTTTCCTAATGGCACTTACGCTCGTTGAAAGGGTCGTTGCTGCAACTTGCAACACGCCAATTGGTGGGTGAGGTTCCCGGACTTTGTCAAAGTTGTCTCTGCGATTCCCATTTTCCCCCACCCCCCACCGGCCTCACACCGAATATTATAGAATGGGAATAGAAAGTTTCAAGTGGCAGCAGTCGTAATGAGTGGGAGGACTCTCCTGCCTGTGGAGAGTGGGGCTAGTCCTTGTTTAAATAGTATGCACATTTCCCAGACAACGCAGACAAGACAGAGTTTTCTTCAGCTTTTCCACCAGCTTCTCGCCAGTTTCTTCTGCACTAAACTTTTTGATTAAATTAATTTTCTAATTTGTTAAACAATTCTCTGCCACACTTTCAATCATTTCGTGTACACCTTTCTCCTGTGACTGCCGCTGCTGCTGCTTCTGCAGTACGTTCCACAAAAAACCTATCAATAACAAATTGTTTAATAATCTTGGCCCGCTGCGATCCGCCCCCAAAGAATCCTAAAAGTGATTAACACCAAAACTTGACCAAACAATCTAAAAGTTTGCCGGTTTGCCGCCCATGCAACACGATGCAGTTACAAAATACCCAAAACATCAATTTATTCTCATTAAAAGATATGAAGGTGGTTTTTCCTGTCGACATGAAAAACTTTCTGTGGAAAATCTGAACAAAAGGCCTACAAAACTGTTGCTGCTGCTGCAACTGCTCCAACTTGAGAAAGCCACTGCTTGGGGTATTCATGCAACAAATAGACCACAAATCCCTCAGCGAAGAAACTTTTGTGCACCGAAGGGGCGGAGGGGTGGTCCACCACAGGCAGGCAAGTGCGGCCAGAGGTAATAAAGTTTAAATGAATTTTCATTATACGCAATTTTTCTAGGCCCTTTTTGTGGCTCCTACAAGATGCCGCCGTACTGCCCCCCTAATGAAATATGCATCTCAATATTCAATTACGGTCTTGCAAACAAACCTGACTGCCAAGAGGGTGGCTCAAGAAGTTTGTTATCCAGCAAAAAGTCGAGCGAAAGTTTACAGCAATTTTGAGAAAATGTAAAAACAAACACGTCGGAGATGCATCTTTCCGTAGCCGTAGTTTTAGCGGTTTACTCACTATTTTTACGTGGATTTTTCTGTCTTGGTTACTACCAATTCTGGGCCAAGAACTCTGTGAGCACTTCTCTCGGCGGCCCGTGAGAGAGAACCTGCGTGGCAAGCAAAGGAGCTGTGTGTGCAGCCTCCACAGTACAAAGAGCAGCGCGCAATTTGTGCGGCCTTTGTAATGCAAATTCAAGTGGGAGTCAAGTCGAAGCGCGTTGCAGAGTCAGTCGGCGGTGTGAGTGTTGGAGTGCCTCTTGCCACGCCCACGCTGAGGCACGATGTAGCATTTGGCACTTGCGCCCCCATCAGCGGCAGCAGCAAGGCAGAAGGAACAGCAATTGCATTGGCATTCATCAACAGCTTGGAAAACACACGCTGCTGCTTCCATGCCGCATGCTGCATATAAATGTGGCCCATCTCTGTCATGCCCTGCCACATATGGCTACGGTTATGGCTGCCACTCCATTCCACTACTCGACTGCTCGACTATGCTGCTGCTGCTGCCAGTGTAGGCAAATCAAATCACTGCCGTCGCACTGCTCATCATCAGCATCTCAGCATCATCATCAGAAGGAGCATCGCACAGCTAAGACTTGGAGCCACTCAACTACATTAGCCCCCACTTTTCCCCCTGAATGGTGTGCGGTGGGCGCGGGGAGCCGTGTCAAGTGCAACATCTAATAAATCATTTTTTGTCGGCAGTTTGTTTGCTTTTTTACGTGTTGCAGACAGACCCCGCCGCCTCCACCGCTTTCGGAACCAGACCAAATTGGTCTCATTAATGGACCGCCGCTGTTTTCACCCAAACTATTTCAATATTTCGATATGTATGTATTTTCATTTTCGTCGGATGGGGTAGTGGGAGTGGGAGGGGGGGTAATCTTTTACGCTTTCTGTCCGCTAAACGCCAAAACGCATTATGGTCTACAAACTTGTGCCATCTGCCGCTCATTAATCAGTTTTCAAAGCGATATCCATCAAAATTTATAAGCAGTTCGATTTATGTTAAACATCATCAAAAGTCACACACCACAGCAAACAATTTAACATTTTGGCATGCGTCACCGAGTCAGAGTCGGCGGTAGAGTCGCTTTCGATTTACATAAAATTGTATTTTAAATTATAGTTAGATTGATTGCGGGTTTCAGAAGCGCCCAAGTCCAGTTTGGCGCCCATTATGCCCCGGGTGAAAAGTTGGTTTCCATTTATGTATATTTTTGTATTTATATTTTCGGTAGGGAACGATTTGAGTTGGAGCAAAGTGTAAGTTTTGTGCGAATTCTGTTGCTCTTCTCGCATTTTTGTTTTGATTCTGTCGCGAGTGCAGGGCAGCGCATTTGTCTTATCTCTTGATCTCTATCATGTACATATGTAGGCAGGCACCAAGCTGTGCTTCTGCTTCCCGCTCTCAATGCCCACTCTCGCTATTCCTTCATTCCACCTGATCGCTCAGCAAGCTTTACTATCGCTCTCTCAGCGACAACAACAACAAGACTACCTGCGACTACTGCTCTCACTCTCTCGGAACTTTTGGCTGATTCATTCATCCACTAACGGAACCCTCACTTTACTGTGTCTGCGTAGAGTTTGTGTTTTTATTTTGCTTTACTTATTGCAATTTTTGTATTAAATTCCCAATTAAGCAGCAGTGTTCTCCTCCTTCCTTCTGCATATTTGTGTATGTTCATTCCCTTATTGGACCTCCACTTTTCTATTAAATGTTTCCATTTTTACAAAATGTAATGCTACCTTAGAACCAAAAGTCTCTCTTGCTCCGCTTTACTATCCTATTTTCCCACATTACTATAATAGTATTTGAACCCTAAGGGAACCCATCGCCCCATCCAAGTTGGAACTCGCCTTAATGCTAATGGTGGCGTCGCTTCGTCTAAACATTTCCTTCGCCCTTCCATTGAGAGGGGCAAAGGGGCAACCTTTGACATTTTCCACTTAAAAGTGAATGCCGTCCTGTGCTGGTGTTAGGTATATGGATGTTGTTCAGTGCAGAGCTAATGCTGAAGGTGCTTCATAGATTTAAAACTGAAAGCCGCAACCCTACGGACCATTCCACATTGACAATAAAAAATCTCTATTTAAAACATCTCACGGCACAGGCAATAAAACACCAAAAAAAGTGTTGGGTTCTACCCACAAAAAAAAAACAAAAACAAAAACCGCAACATGTTTGGAGCATTTACACGTGCGGCGGACGGCCAAAGGCGATGGCCCGACAGGAAGTACTATGTGTGGCGGAATCGAGTCCAATGGAATCGTGTATTGCTGGCTACGTTGTTGCAACCGCTGCAGCCATTTTAGTTTGAAACTGTCTCAAATATAAAGGAAATCAATTACTTTCGCTTCGCACACTGCCACTGCCACTGCCACTAGCATGGACTGGAATGGACAGTCAGTCCGGACTCGGGACTCCGAACTCGGTACTACGTACAGTCGACATGCACTCACACTTCCGCCTGACGATGGCGTTTAGGATGGGGCATGGCATGGCATGGCTTGGGTGGGTTACCATGACTCTGGGCTCCGCTTTGAGTTTCCGCACAGCTCTCGTATCCAGAGTCACGTGCGCCAAAGAACGCGCTACAAATTTGTTACAACAAATGCGTGGGTGCAATTCGAAATGTGCTACTTGAATGGCATCGGAGAGAGAGGGCTGCTCGATAGATTCAATAAAAAGAGACAAGGACAAGCCAAAGACAAGGTTTTGTCCCTTCCCGGTGATGTGCTCGATCTGCCCTCGCATTGAACTTTGAACACGAAATGGACCTCTGGTGGCAGTGGGACATGTGGGCCGGCCGACTAGTCTGTGCTGTGCTGTGCGGCTTCTCAATGGCACTTTGAATATTGTTACGCTCCATTTGGGTTCGTTGACTTTGGCCCCGGGGCGTGCCGTGCCATAGCGTGGCCTGGCTTGGCTTGGCTGTCCGTTCCATGGCCGTACCGATCCCATCCGATCCGAACCGAACCATCGACGGACACTTTGAAGTGCAGTTTATTTTATCAAAGTTATTTTCGTTTGCGCTTTCGCGTTGCCTCCGGCCAGGGTCGATAAGATGCGTTAAGTAATTATAAATGTTTAGCGGCCAAATGCGAATGCGAATGGCAATGGGAGTGGGAAAACGCAACGTTCTTTCCTATCTGGCATCTTAATGCAAATATTTGACGCGCATACGTGCTGGGCCCTCCACCGAACACCGACATACCCATACCCTCCGCCTTCCGCCCCATAAAACTTATGCGAGAAGAAGCCGTTTGTTCCGACTTTGACTCTGACTTTGACTCTGGCATCGGGTTATCTAATCAACGAAGTAGCAGCAGCAGCAGCAGCGGAAGACTTTCTGTGCTGCCAACTTGCCACGCAATCCACTTGCCACTGCCGCAACAGTCAACTGTCGGTGGCACATTAAGCACAGGCTAAGGTGTCGGTGGCAAGAACCCAAACGCCGTCATCAACAGCAGCAGCAACACGGCAACAGCAACAGCAACAGAAAATGCCGCCTCAAGGGAACCAACACAAGAGTGGGGAAACCCACGAAGGAGATGGAGATGGAGTTGGAGACGACGCCGAAGCCGTCAACGACGACCATTATCAACGAGGCGCAACTAAAATATTTTAATTAACGCAATATTTGCACAAAATAACCAACATTACAAGTTCAAGGCGCTAGATAAGAGAATGTATCCTACAAAGTACTGGGCGGGGGGCACAGGCAGCATGGCAAGGGTTGACTCCGCGCGGAGGGTGAGGGTATGCGCCAACCAGCCCCCCAAGTCCATTGCCATAACCCAGCAGGCATATGGGAAAGTTTCAACAACAACAAAAAGAATAGGACTTAATATAAGTTTTACATTTCGGAAATCTGTTTAAGTTTTTGACTGGTTTATCCCTTAAATAGCCAATTGGAAGGTGTTCAATTTCGAAGATTTTAAGTCTCTGTTCCAACGATATTGAAGTATATTTTCACAGAATTTGGAAGGATTAAGTGTGGTTATACCTCGAACGTCATGGAATATTTTTATTTTATTTAATGTATTTTAATTTATTTATTTTAATTTTATTTATTTATATTTGATTTATTTTTATTTTATTTATTTTTATTTTATTTAATTTATTTTAATTTTATTTATTTTAATTTTATTTATTTTAATTTTATTTTATTTTTTTGTTATTATTTTCTTGGGTCAGAAGCACACACTTACATTATAGCCTTGCTGCAACAAAGAGTTGTTGCAACCACAAATTGTTTGCTGGGTTGTGTGCGCCCTGTTCCCTGTTTGTCGCTTAAGTGTTTTGCCTGTATGTGTGTGTGACACATGCAGCACTGAAACGTCGCTTGCTGCACTTGACTTGCCACAACACGCAATGGGGCCAGAGAAGAGCAGAACGGGCGCAGACCCAGACCCATGCCCAATGCCCAGGCCCAGACCTACCTCCAGAAAGTAGTAGCCACTGCCGCTGTAGCTGTAGCTGCCACGCAGGCGTATACCACTCAACGCCTCTTGCAACAGTGCGTATATGTGTGTGTGTGCTGGTGCACATCTAAGATAGACATGCAGATATCATTGTGGCAAGTACTTGCTGGACACTAGCGGAGTACATAAGTACGTCGTCCAACAGCCGCAGTCTCAGTCGCAGTCGCGGTCTCAGTCCCCGGCGAGTCGACTATCGCATTGCAATCAGCGCATGCGTTTACAACGTCCGATCAACAACTGGCTGGCCATCGTCCCTTTCACAGTAGCCATTGGGAGTAGCGTTTGCCCGGTCCGGTCCGGTCCCGGCCACAAAACTGGGGTCGCAGTTGCTGCTGCTGCGGCTGGGGCTCTGGTTCTGGTTCTGGTTGTGGGACTTGGGGACTCCGTTCGCTCGCTCGCTCGCACGCTTATCGCATTTTAGTAGTGCAGCGATTTATCAAAGTTAACATAGACTTTTAGCTTGCGCACCGCTCAACGGGGCGAGATACTGCGAGTAGTCCCAGAACGGGAAACGGGAACGGGAATGGGAATGAGAACGTGGAACGTGGAACGAGGCAATCTTCTCAATGTCCATTTGCCAGCATGCTCGCCTCGAGGGCCATGCCACTGCCACTTGGCGCTTTTGGCGGCGTCTCTGCAACCTCAACGCACTGCGTTATAAATCATTTTTATTTGTTTGCTTTTTTAAACAGCACAAAGGGAAGGAAAGCAGCCAGGCAAGGCAGCCAGTTAGGCAGGCAGATGCATGCCCCACTGTGGCTATCTATCTCTCTCTCTCTCTCTCTCCGTGTGTCGTTCTCTAATGTTTTTGGTAGACTCGAGATTGAGATTCTCATGCGTGGTTATCGCTGCGCAAAATCTAAGCCAACAAATGCACCATTAATGATGCATTTAAAGCCCCGGCTAGTTAGGCTAATGCACATGCACATTTTTGTGTACCACAGTATATACTCGTACTCGTCCACGTCCTCCGTATCCGTATGTATGGCGACCTTGCAAAAGATTCAGATACTTAGATATGCGGAAACGTGTTGCTGCGGAATTCGCGCGATAAACATCTCGGAAGCTCAGCTCTCTGTGTTGAGATTTTCCTGAACAAAAAACAAACACCAAAAATAAGTTTCAGTTTTTGGGTTTCTTTTAATTTTTGGGGCGAAGTTTCTGCCCAACTGCTGAGACGATTCCAACAAGTTGGCGCTGCTGCTGCTCTCGGCTTGACCTTGGCTTGAGTTTCGCGAGTTGCAACTTTTTTGGCGGGGTGGGGCTGGGTGGTGGTAGCCTGCCACAGATCAGAGGGAAAACAAAGAATAAAGAAACGCAGACGCAGACATAAAACTTTTCCCACTGCACACGCACAAAGGCCAAAGCCCAACGCCTGAAAGCCCAAAGCCTGAAAGCTGAAAGCCCAAACGTCGTAGTTCGTAGTACAACTTAATTACAGTGTCTGCCAAGAGTGCGCTGACGCTGACGCTCGACTGAGCCAAAAGCGGTTGGTTGCTGGTAGATGGCGGGGAGGGTGGGTGCTAAAGGGGGCTGCTGGGATGTCTGGACCTGGAGCTGCTGCTGCTGCTGCTGGGTGCCGAAAATATCACTTAATTAACATTTTCGCCAGCGCACCCTCCCCCACCCCCCCCGTCAGTCCATGTCCGTTGGTAGCCACGTCTCCGTCGCACGGTGGCGGCGTAATTAACGCCACTTAATGCAAACGCCATTGAATAAACGAGTAATTGGACGACATGTTCCTGTTCCTCCGATGTGGCCAAAAAGGCGAAAGAGGAGCACAAAGCGCAACGGAATGGCGCGGCATGGCGTGGCGTGCCGTGGTGCGGTGCGGCAGCTCTGCCTGTGGGGCAGAGACCGTAAACGGCCGTGCCAGGACCGGGCTATGCAAATCATTTGGCTGCCTCATGGCTGCTGCCTACTGCTTTCGGGCGGCTGGTCGCTTGCTGGGTGGCCGTGCGACAAAAATTAAAACCAAACAACGATTTCCAATCAAAGCAACAACTTGGGAGGAGCCTTTGAGCGTGTAGAGAGAGAGAGAGACCTTGGGTCCCTGGATCTGGACTGGACTGGACTGGACTTTGGTGCCTTCGCTGGCTGCCGGGCTCCGAATCGCAATTCGCGCCCCGTAATTATGCGACAAATGCGTGAGGCAAGTCGTCGCGGAATGGTGCATGGGGCATGGGCGGGACGGTTGAGCTGTAGATTTTATAACGTAATTTAATTAATTTATGCACTCGCATTATTCAATGAAGCGCGCCACCTGCATGCGTAATTATTGCAGGCGCTGGCCAGGATCGCCCAACGCCGCCGCTTGGCTATCGCTACACTCGATCCTCCTGCTGGCCCTGGCCCGGCCCCGGCCCCGGCCCCTGGCGTCGCTCTGACTGCCATTGGGGGCGCCTCTTTGCATGCCTGAAAGATGGGCCAAAAAAACGTTGACAGCACTTTACAGTGGACATTGCTTATGTGCAACAGAGATTGGGCATAGGTAATAATATTTATACGGGCCATAATACTTTTTACTGCCCCGCGAGAGTGAGACAGAGAGTGAGAGCGATATGCGGAAGGTCTTTTATGATGGGTAGGTCGATAAGGTGTTGTACGATAATGGCTCATGAGGCCCGAGAAATATTGTTTAATGGAATCTCTTTATGGCTATCATCTCTACACTAAAAAAACCTTTTAGGGGAATGTACTCCAAAAAACTATAAGAGAGTCGCATGCGGCACTAGAAATTTCAAGTCAAGAATATATATCCATGTGGCTCTCCCAGGCAGTGTGTGTATTCCAGTCTTCAATTCGTAAGAAGGATACAAAATTAATGGCCAGCTTAGATCTGCCAGCAGTTTGTACAGCGCCAAAAGTTTGTCGATCCATTGCAGCAATGTGTCCACTGTATCTGATATTTATAGCTAAATCAAAACAATGGACAGAGATCACACAATTCACTCAATTGTACGACTGCCTCTCGACCCGGCCGATGGTTGGGCAAGGGTTGGCCAGCGGGGGGGGGGTGTGCTGTGGGGCTGAGGAATATGAGGAACAGACAGACACCCATGGGGCGTGTCGTCTGGCCGGACATGTGCGCACAATTAGACATGCCTGGCACTCACTCACTACCCGGCTGTGTGTGTGTGTAAGCCTAAGTATCTGTAAGATACGCGCCGGCCGGCCCGACGTATCCAATGGATACAATACACGAAATCATAATCCGCCACAATCCGTTTGTACAATTGAACGCACTGTCGTTGTGGCAGTTCTCTAGCTGGAGGGGGGGGGGTCGAGGCAATTGCTGTTGCCCCCAAGTTGGGCATCGGCCGCTGAAGTTGATTGAATGACTTATAGATGTGTAGTTTATGCGTGTGTGTGTGTGTGTGTGCGTTTCTGTGGTTCTGACAGCTGGACAGTTGAATAGTGGCTGTTGCTGTTGCTGTTCTGTGCTTTTGCTTTGCTTTTGTTTTTGTGAAGTATCTGCAGTTGACGATGTCGCTGCTGCTGCTGCTGCTGCTGCTGTTGTTGTTGTTGTTGTTGCTGTTGTTGCTGCCGTTGCCATTGTCGCGTGTGACATGACACAAAGTGGGCAGCTTTGATTACTGTTGAAATCGAAAGGGAAATTGCCGAGGCCCAGTTCCAGTCCCCAGTGTACGTCTCCGTGTCTATGTCTGTGGGTCAAACGGTCAGTCGCCTGCAGCTTTGCTTTGGCTTTACAATGACAGGCCCAAAAAATTGGATATGGTGGCCACAGCGTTTTGTTTTAGGAGATTTTCTTGTTGCACTCGGATGGGGGGAAATTTCAAGCCATAGAAAAGACAATCAAAGGAATGCGCACACAGAGCCCCACACCCACATCCAAAATAAAAATAAAACCACAAATGCAGTCGTCTTATTAAGCCCTCTTTGCCAATAATGAATGGCATAACAGTGCCATTTAATCACAATATCTGCATGGAATGACAGTGCAGAGGGAGTGAGAGAGAGAGAGAGAGAGAGAGGGAGCATCATTAGATTTCTAATGTTTCCTGCTTCCCCGTTTTATCTCGAACAAGTTCGGGCCCACTCTGCCAGCTCTGCCAGCTCGTTGCCTTTAATTCAGGCCTTGATTTATGATCATTACCATTCGCAGTCACTGGAATGGTGGTTGTCCTCTTGCCGCCAAGAACTTGCTCCAAGGCATCTATTTAGATGTGCAGTTCGGCATCCATTACTCATAAGCCAACGAAAATCAATTAGTGCAACCCACCCAGGACCCAGGACCCAGAGACAAGTTCCAAAGACACAGACAGAGACAGAGTCGAAGTCGAAGTCAGAGTCAGAGTCAGCGTCATCTTTGGCTAGAAGTTCGATGCAGCAGAACAAAGTCATTGCAGCAGTCAGCGGGGTTGATGAATTGGTTTTAAATCAAAGATAATGCAATAACAAACGTCATAACAAAAGTCGAGTGAGTCGCGTGTGTCTGTGTGTTCGTGTGTGTGTGTTGGAAAAGTTATAAATTCAAATCACACAACCACGCAAATGTGGAATTCATTCAGCGAAGTGGAGTTTGGATCCGGAGCCGCATGTGGGTTGGGTTAGCCATGGACCCGACACGCGCTGGAGCTGGAGCTGTAGCTGGTGCCTGGTGCCTGGTGCCTGCTCGTTGTTATCTGCATGGGCAACATGTTGCTAGTTGCTGGTTGTTGCAGTTGTTGCTGCTGTTGCTGTTGCACATGTTCCTTACCGAAACTACACGAAACAAAAATATCAATTATGAAGCGAAAGTCGCCAGACAACAATGATGATGACGATGATGATGATGTCGATGTGGATGAGGATGAGGATGGGACTGGGACTGGGGACTGAGAATGGCAACTGGGTACTAGTCTCGTATCATATTAGTCGGACAAGGCAGTGCCGGTAGTCTCTCTGAGCTAGCTGTTTGCTCTGTGCGGCTCTGCTGCTGCTGCTGTTGCTGCTGCTGGCGGATACACATGTTGCTACCGTGTTTGTTGTCGCTGCAACGTTGCTAGCAGCAGGCAGTACGAGTATGACATTTGTTTTAGGCGCTTATCGCGATGTTACAGGTCTTGGCTCGGCCTCGCCCCAAGAAGAGATTTTCTATTCCTGCACTGCACTGCTCTCTGTCCCTGTCTGTGGCTCTGTCTCTGCCTCTGATTATGCGCTAAATTCCGATTGCAGCTCATTTATTATGTGGCAGGAGCGGCTGTGGCATGCCATGGCATGGCATGGGCATGGGCATTGAGCATGGCCTCTCTTCGAAGGCAAATAATTTGTTGGCTTAGCCATGTAATTGATGCATCGGGGCTATGACATAGTTTGCGATAATGCGATGCGGCTTTCACATCTAATAACAAGCTCTCTCTCCAGCCCCGCTAGTGCTCATCCGCCACATTTGATGATGTTGCATGCAATTGTTATTGCGGCCTTGGCTTTTAGGGCCACAAACAGAGCACACACAAACAGAAATGGAAACAGTGGCTTTAAGTCATCTTGTGACAACTTGATAACTGTGCTGTGAGGCACACAACACGAACTAAATCGAATGTGTGGCATTCCAAAATGTCAATTTCCAATGCGGCTTTCCTCAGCAGGACCGTGCAACAACTGTGAGGCATCTATAAATAGTTTTGCTGTGTTATTTGCGACTTGATGAATGTGGCAAAAGCCGCAGCCGAATGTGGCCTGTAGCGCAAAATTGTTGGTTTAGCTGAAATCAAAAGTTTTCGAAATTGGAGCCGCAATTCCAACGACTTCTGTGGGTATTTCTATTCCGAGTAACCAGCTTATAGCTGATTTTCGTTTCGATTCTGATTGCTCTCTTCTCTGGGAGTATTATCTGTATGCGTAAGCCGATTTCCCACTGAAAGTACTATCTGCAATTTGATTTTTAACTTTATTCCTTTTGCTTCTTTGTGGAAGCCTCACAATTTTGTGTGTGTGTCACATTTCTTTATTTCTATTTATCGTAAAATTAAATTTTATATTTTTTCACAAAATTTACGATCTATCAGAGAGTTTAAGGCGCACTTAGAAGTCGCGGTATTAATATTAGCCGTTCTCCACTTATGACGGTTTTCCATTTGCGACTGGGCTTGTCCTGTGCATATTTGCTGCGACCACACCAAAACCCCCCAATAATTGTAATTGCATCTGCTTGATGATGCTACTTTTTATGGCATTTTTCTATAAATTAAATGTGCGTTTTATGTCCGCACTTGGGAGTGTAGTGTCCACGCGATGGGCGATGGAGGAGAAACCTTTGTGGCATCGTAAAAATCAAAACAGACAAATCTTTATCAGCAAATGCATGCCAGCACTCCGTCTCTCCTTTTCTCTCTCTCTCTCTCTCGCTCTGATCTAAGGGCCCTTTGACTTTTATTAAGAAAAAACCAAAAGAAATAAATAAATAAATGTTTCTTTAGACTGCAGCTAAAAGGATGAAGAGCGGAAAGTTGGTGGGTGGGGGTGGGATGCATGCCCAGCTACTGTTATCTAGTTTTGATTTGATTTTTCCCTTTACCCCTTGACCCCTTATTCCCGTTCTCCAAAAAGCTCTGAGAATTTTTAATATGCATAAATAACTCGTAAATATGCAACATTTGCCAGGGAGTCTGAGCCGTGTTGGTTTTGAGTTCTTAGCTGCTTTGAATGTGGCATTAGGTAATATGAATAGCCGGGAAACGTCTCAGACGAGAATCAGGGGCAGCAAGCAGAAGAACTCGGCAACGGGATGCCAAAGAAAATTTCATTCAAATTTGTCCAAGGCACACACACTCACACAGTCACACACATATATATCTCAGGGCATTTTTCCAATTTATTTAATTCGTTTGAATGTCAACGGAGGAGATGCGATGAACAGATAAGGCAACATCTCACAATCTATCGAATGGTTGTCGGCAAGGGGGGTGGGGGCTCTCTCGTAATATATTCTAATTTTTTAATTAATTGCTAATGGTTAGGCACACCGACACGACGGACAGACAACGGACGGCACGGAGCCTCCTCAATCGCCGCTAATGGCCGTCTCGCTGTCTCTGTCCCTTAACGGGTCGGATCGGATCGGCTTATCGAAACAAATTTCTGGTCGTCATCGGCTGCCGCTCCATGTCTTGCTCTGGTTCTTCTTCTGCTTTGAGGCAAGCTCTTTAATTAGGTCTGCATTCGCGTTTTATGGCCCGTCTGCTGCTCCAAAGTCGCGCCAGATCGCAACAAGGAAATCAGCTGCCGGTTTCCATAAGCCATAAAGCATAACCATTCAATTTGTTCGGCCAATGAAATTTTGGCAATACACTGAAAAGTTCTCTTCTCTTGCCATGTCCATGTCCATGTGGTTGTGGCTGTGGCTGGCTGGGGGTTTATCTACCTCAACAGATCGGAAATGTTGAAGGTTTGTGGTCAGGGAGTGCCGGGACTGGGTCGCGGGGATCTGCCTGCCCTCCTTTGCACTTTCTTTTCCGACGGCGGCGGTTGCGGCGGCGGCGGTTATGAGCCCACAGAGGAGAACATCATGTAAATCGCCCAGATATCGAACTTGTTAACAAGTACTTAAGGGCTCTTTATAATTATGTACGGGCCCCCAGTCCCTTGCCTCCTGTGCCTCCTGTGTGCCAAAAGGTGTATGCCATAATGAGATTGTGATTTCTTTTTCGTGTGGCACGGCTACCAGCAAATTATGTGGCATGCAAAGAATTTCGCGGCCATTCCCATTCCACTCTTTTGGGTGTTATTGTTGTTGTTGTTGCTGTTGCTGTTGCTGTTGTGCCTTATGGCTCTGTAATTTTGTTAAATCAGAAGGAGACTCCGGTGGAGAACTGTTGCATATCGGTAGCTGTCATCATTAAGTTGCTGTTATTCGATCGCATTGGGGTCAGAATTCGGAGCTAAATCCAAAGCCCCATGCAGCCATATTGTATGCTCTGGATCAGCCCACAGATTGATGAGAATCGATGGAATGTCGTCGTCGGTGCCAGCAACATTTTGGCAGAAAACTGCCTCGGAATGGATGGATGGATGGATGGATGGTTGGATCCTTTTGTGAAGTGTACTCCTGGACAATACCCTATCTCGCATTCTCATTTCTCTCTCAGGGACTGTCTCCAGTTACCCCCATCATACGCTGTGGCGATAACCTCTAACCCACACACACATCTACGCTTGCAGAATGCATCGCTTGAATGTTGAATGTGTCGCCAAAAGATAAATCTGCGTTGATATTTGCCTAGATTTCCTTCGTTATTTTCTGGGTTAGAGGTCAACACACACACACACACACACACACACACACACACACATGCCACATGGGGCACATGGCATTAACAAACACTACGCATTTAGAAAGCCAAAAGGTTTTGAGAGATCTCTCTCTCTCTACTCTTGCCCAGAGCCAAACGAGCCTCTGCACCAAGCCCAACTTTTTCATAATTCCAATGGCTAAAAACTGCAACGAGCGTCCCATCCCAGAAAACCCAATAAGATCCACAGCCAGCAAGCCAGCGAGCACTGTGGTGGAAGCGAGTCTCTGGGTAGACTCTGCCTCTCAATTAATGACGATCATTGTCAAGGCTTCGGCGTAGCTAAATAGAGGCAGGCTGTGGATGGGATGGTATGGTATGGGATGGGATGTCGCTGGTGCGTAGGAGGAGTCGTCGACATCGTCATCATTGTTGCTCTCTTGCTGCACCGTTAGTGTGCAATGCCATACACTGAGCGACAACAAAACCTGCCTGCATCTTTATTGGAATCGAAACTCACACAAGAAAAACTGCAGATCGATGCCTGGCTTTATTTTCGCTCTGTGCATGGAGTATATGGCGCATATTTAGGCATGTTGCAACATGCCATTTACAAGTGCGCCACGTTCGAGCGACTGGCTTTAGTATCTGCCCAGAGTTCTGTTCTGTTCTGTACTGACTTGGGCACAGCGCGCCTTCGGCGTGGCCGATTATGTTGTCGCTTGCGGAGGGTGCGTCAATTTATGAGTTCATTGTGCGTTCCGTTCCGTTCGCCTTCTCACAGGAAATAATGTGGCTGCATCCAATGATTTTTCTTCGATGCTTTTATAATGGCCTGTAATCATATGATACAAAAAAAAAGAAAAAAAACCAAAAAGAGACGAAACCAAAGCCATATATTGCCTTTAATGTGTGGAGGTGGCTCAAAAGATACTTTTGCACCCCTCACTGTATGTATCCCTCCCCCACCACCCCTCATGTGTTTCAATGGTTTCAAGATAGTTTTTATTGCAGTATCAGATTCGCAGTGGCACTTGTTGATGCTAGACGCCTGCGCTTGAGAGGGTGCAAGGGTGTTGTTGCCCCGAAAAAAGGAAAAAAAGCAAACCAAACCAAACCAAAAGAACTTTTAAAGCCACACCTCACGTGGAAAAACTTTGCGAGCTTCAGCTTCAGCTTTAGTTTCACTTCGAGGGGGTTTATCTGCAGCTCAAGTTGGCGGCGAAGCTGGGAAGGCTACTGGAGCTGTCAGCTTAGGGTGCAGCTCCAGTTTTTCGTGCAACTTTGGTGTTAAAATGGGGTGGCATGGTCGTTGAGTCTATTAAACATTTGGATAATTTCATTTGCTGCTGCTGCTGCTCTGGCAGCTCCCTTTATTTGAGTTTATGTGTGCGCCCAGAGGGCTGGGGCGACACAGCTGACCCAGCTTCAGCTTCGCAACCCACTGCTGGGTGGGTTTTTGGGGATGTTTGACTTACGACTCTTGCGGTGTTATGATTTTTCCAAGTTTTCGCTGCCAGCATCGGAAGAGCGCAGAGCCAACTTTCCATTGTGGCTAAAAAGTAAATGGGTTCCTTTACCAGTTTTATTTTTTTGTATTTGCTGTGGCAAGCAGCAGAGGGCAAATGCCACATTGTTGCCGAGCGGCGAGAACTTGACAAAACATTTCAACAACGGCGCAGAAGTAGGAGGAGCAGCAGCGAGAGAAAGAGAGAGAGATCAGGCAGGCAGGCGGGCAGGCAGACAGCCCGCATGCCGATGCAACTTGATGTTGAATGTTGGATGTTGCCGTTGATGTTGGCAAGTTTTAGGCGCAGACAACGCCTCAAACTAAACAACAGGAACAGCGTGGAGGAGCTGGAACCACCACAATCACCACCACCACAGCCACAACCACCACAATGCGGTGCCGCCATGCCGAACCGAAGACTGTGCCTGTGCTGTGGTGGTGCTGCAACGATTAATGATGCAAATATTTTTTGAAAGCGCGAAAAATTGTGCATAAATTTACCATGACCATGGACAACAGCAAACAGAAAACAGCAAACAACAAAAACAACAACATTTCGCTTGTTTACGAGCTGCATTTTGTTGTGGATGGATACCCTTACCGAAAGGGGGGGCATGGATGTCATTCGATTGGCCTCATCGAGCAGGAGAAATTCAAGAATAAAAATAAAATATTTAGATATCAAGGCAGCAAAGATCGCATCATAAATGGGGGGGATTAAAACAGATCAGCTATCAGATCGGGATTTACCCGCACTGTTTAATTTCTATTTTTATGCTGTTTTTCAGCACTGTAAGAATGGTAAATTCAAGGGCATCCAGGCAACAGGGTGGGATGCCAGTGAGACGACACACCCGCTGCTCGTGTTCTGGCGGCTGTTCTCGAGTTGTTTTCTTGCCCATATGCCGGCGCGATGACACTTAACAAATGATCGCATAAGTGCACACAAAACGCACATTGCGCGGACAGGAAAGGCAAGGAAAGGAAAGGAAGGGAAAGGCAAGGAACCACCGAGGAGGAGGAGGGTTGCCATTGATTGGGTTGTTCCTGTCCTGCCGCGGTGGTGGCGGATGGCGGATAGGCGTATAGGATGAGGCAGTGTACGGCCTTTTGTGTGGGCAAAAAAGTGCTCAAGTGCTATCACTGCTCAACCGGCATTTTTTGTTGTTGGTATCACAACAAATCGTGCCGCCGCTCGTTTTTGGGTGGGGTGCACTGGGCTGGTGAGGGGGCAGGCATCCAGCAGAGTGCCGGGGGACTCGAGTGTGATGTGAAATGTTTACAAAATAAATGCGGCACTTGAATTAGGCAACATTTGTTGTCTGCTGTGGCTGTGTCTGTGGCTGTGGCCTGGCCGTTACCTGAACCTTATTAAACCCAATCTGTTTAATCAAATTAGTAGAAATCAGCACTAGAAGAGGATGTGGGATACCGCGTTATAGTGGAGTACGAGAGAGGGGGGCAGAGAAAGCTGGGGCACTGAGGATGAGGATGACGATGAGGTGTGGACCCTCACGAACAGTCAGTGTCAGTGCGTTGGCGTTGCAGTTGCGGCTGTGTTGCTGTTGCTGTGGCGATGACGACCCAGGTTGGCAATGGCATTTGGTGCCGCTACACCCACTTTTTATTTTGGCACTGGATGGGTATATATGTAGAGGGAACAACCTCCGGGGTGCCTGCGCTTGACTCTTGAGGCCTGCCTTCCTTCGTTGCTTTGCCTTTTTGTTGCAAGTCTCAGTCTTAGTCTCTGTGTGTTGCACATTAAGCCGTGCATTTAGTCGCCGAGAGACTGTGGCCTGCCATTTGAACTTATTGCCACAGTTTGGCTGTGGCTGTGGCTGTTGCGCTGTCATAAAACCGAAATAAAAACCAATCCGATGAGGGGGGCACAAAAACAAAACTCTGTAGGTTGTTGGCACTGAACTCCGTGCTTGGGTTTTGGGCTCTGGGCTCTGGCATATGGGTGCCCACAGGGCCATGGGTGTGGCTGAAAAGGGGGCTGATCCCATGGCCAACCTAGTGGCTAATATGAATCTAACCTAGGTGTTACCCAGCACTTATCTCGCTTATAGCTGGTTTTCCAACACTGATTCATGTCCTTACCCTGCACTATTTTGATTTACAGGCACTAAAAACATAAATTTTCATTCAACTTTGACTCAAATACATGCAATATTTAGTGTTTGAATATCTGTGGAACTCGTTGTTGAAATTTGCCAATTTATATTGCCATAAATCCCCCTGCAACCTGGCAACCTCCACACCAGTGTCCCATGTTTATGGCTTAAAACAAAAGCCACTAAAAGCCAAGACACTCGGTGCCATGTGTGCCCTTTGGCACTTTATTTTTCTCCAGCTGCATATTGCCACGTCTCTGGAGCAGGCCAAAGCTAGCTGGCTGGCTGGCTGACTGGATGATCCAGGGCCCAGAGATTTTTGTTATTTTTTTTGCCTTTTTTTTTGGGAGTGGGTGATGGCCTGGGACTTTGGCTGGCTGGCTGGCTGGCTGGCTGTGGAAAATCCTTTGGAGCGTAACTAATTAAAATATCAACATTTTAAGAGGCGTAGTGAATGTGTTAAATTGACTTTCCTCGGGAGGGGGTGGATATTTTGTCACCGCAGCGCGCTATTTCCTCAATGGCTTTTCCGTGAGTGGAGGCCTCGACCCCCACCCACATTGCCAGGAGGTCATCGCGGCGGCATTTGCAGAGTGTGGCATTCGTGAGAATCGTCTCCATTCATTGCTCCAGCTAATTAAGTTGCAATTAAATGTTTTAGTAGCTGAGCTCGGGCACTTCCCCGTCCGACCATCCGAACATCATCTATGCAGCCTGGGCTACAAAATGCGTGGCGTCCAAATGAGGAGCGCGCCTCATTAAAGCCCAGCACGGTCTGCGGTCTGCGGGGCTATGGCTATTACCAAAAGACGTGCAAGGCTCACAGTGCAACTGCAAAAAAAAACAAAACAAAAAGAAACAGCAAAGGGGAAAATATCCACAAAAAAATGTAAAAATAGTTGAAAATCGAAAGTCCAGGCAGTTGCCGGATGCTCTTTTGCAGTCTTTGCGTTAATGTTGAGTTTTCCTTGTGCCCAAAGCTCCTACATATTCTGTATACCGCTGAGAAAGGGCGCGCCTAAAGAAGACCGACCTGCACAGGGTCGTCCTCCGCCCCCCTCTTCTTCTCTTTCCTCCTCGTTGCTTGGCCCCATGGCCGCCTGAGCTTTAGCTGTTGCTGTTGCTGCTGCAGTTGTTGAAGGGCTGCGCGCATGCGCAGAACACATGCCGTGGGCATTGCTGGTGCTGTTGCTGCTGCTGCTGCTGCGGCCCTTGCCACTGCCTGCAATAAACGTCAAAATGCGGCCCATTGCTGTCCATTTCATCAACGTGTGAAATAAATCACTCAAAGTGCTGCAGATCCATTAAGGGCAGCCGCAGCCAGAGAAACAGCAGCCAACCACCAGCCATCGCAATGGGCTAAAACCCAGCTGAGTCGCTGTCGTCGTCTTCGTTTTCATCGTTGTTGTTGTTGTGCTGTTGTTGCTGCTGTTGCTTTTGTGGTAAATACATTTTTAGCATTTTGTCTGCTGATACCTTTGGGTGTTGTACATGGCAGCGACGACGACGACGATGACTACTACTACTACGAGGATGATGATGATGATGATGAGGTCTGGGTATATGGCGGCTGCGCTCCAACAATAAAGACGCAAGCAGGCTGCATGCCACTGGCGACGCTTTTTTTTTTTTTGATATTTTCAACCCAGGCCCCACATCCCATTCTATACCCATCCTATATACCAACCCATCGAGTCGGTCAGTCAATCCATTGCATGTTGTTCACCTTTTTGCAATTTCATTTCATGTTTTACCCTGGTGTCTGCCTCAGTCTCTGCATCAGTCTCTGTCTCTGTTTCGTTTTCTTTTCCGTCATTTTCCCTCTTTTTTTTTATGATTTTTGGCGTGCTACGCGATGGGGGCCTCATGCAAAAATCCAAATTATATTTCATTGCTTAAATTCAATTAGCGGCGAGCAAAGGCACCAAACCACTCGAAATGGGAATTACGAGTACGAGTCCCGGCCCGTTGCTGCCTGGCATGCGCTTTCGTTTGTTCTCAACGCAGCTGTGAAGTCTGATTTGAAGTTGGCTCTGTAACTGGGTGAGATCTGGGCTCCCCCCGTCTGCCATTATGTTGTGGCAGGGGGGTAATCAAAACAAGTAGCTGCCACCACGAAGAGCAGAGTTGAGAAGTGGAGAGGAGCGGAGCGTAGGTAAACAGAAAGTTGATTGAAAGTTACGGCAAGTGCAGCTGAACAATGAAAACGGAAAAGGATTTCGGGCGAGCGTAAATCTCGAGAGGAAAGGAATCTGTGCATACAAATAGACAGGTGCAAAAAACAAAAACAAAATTATGGCAATATTTAACATGCGATAATTTATGTAGCTAGAAGTGATTTTAATTTAGAAATTGCATTTTGCATAGCAACTTGAGTGCAAGTAATTGTTTTGCTGCAGTGTAGGTCACATATGAATAATTCAATATGGTCGCAATAAGACAAGCAAACCTCAAGGTGATATCAATCAAAATGTGATAAATATTTGTGGCCAGGCAGGCGCACCCACTAGGCCCCACTCATTAGGGAAAATTCCCTGCGGGCATTGTGCACTGGACATTGGTAAATGTCTTAAAATGCAACTAATTGCTTTAATTTGCAACACACCCTTGCCACAGGCATAGGGAAAGAGAGAGAGAGAGAGTGAGAGCACTTGTAATAATATGCAATCATTGAGGCATATAAATCTTATGGAAACTCTTTCTACTTAATTAGTTTTAATGTCGCACAAACAAAAGACGCATAAGTAACAATTAGGGGCATGCAACAAACACACACACACACACGCACAGACTCGTACGCAACAATTTGCAGATGTGTCTTTGTATGTAGTTGTCGGTATTTATGGGTTCAGATACATTTTGCAAGTGAGTATGGAGCATAAATCTTAATTACGCTTCGTCGAGCGTAAATCATCATCAGTCTCAGCCTCTCAGTCTCTGCCTCAGGAGGGGAGCGGGCAGCGCTGCAGTTCTCCGGGAATACTCTGCAGCAAACTTTGACAATTTGTTCGGCATTTTGCATTTTTTACGACCGCCCGCCATCGACTGTCAGACTCTCAGACGCTTAAACATTTGGCGGAGGACACTTAACCCACATTGTGGGCCGACTCTTTTGGCAGTTCATAAAGCAAAAGTCAGGTCAGGTCTTGCCCAAATCCAATTCAGAGCGAGAGAGAGAGAGAGAGAGAGACAAAGTGGAGACCTTTGAGGCGAATCATTTCAAATGGTTTCAAGATTCGCTTTATGGCTCTGACAATTTGTGCAATCAAGTTCTTTTGGCGGCAATGGAAATTTTTTGTTGTACAAGTTGTAAAGATTAAAAGTCCATTAGGCACACTGCTTGCCAGCAGTCGCAGGCCAAAGACTCACGTAGAACTTGTTTAGAATGAGTTACAAATACAGCGCGGAGGGAGGCTTCGGATTCTCTCTCTCTCTCATGAACATCCTCATGAACAGGCATCCATTTAAATGCGCGCAATGCAATCACTCAAATTGGCCAAAGCGCCAGAACGTGCAGATGGCAGCCGCACGAATGCGAATGCGAATGGGATTGGGGATTGGGAATGCGACTCCAAGAGAGTATACATGAAATATTTTAATCCATAAGATGCAGTTAAGTGCATCCATCAGCGTGTATTTAGAATTTAATAAATACGGAAGCGAGAACACGACTACTCCGCCGACCACAAGACAGCAAGCAGAGAGTGGAGAGTGGAGAGTGGAGAGCGGAGAGCGGATACCTAGCAAATAGAGTTCGAGAGGTATTTTAATTTATTTAAATTTTTCGTTGCCTCTCAGCCTGCAATTCGGAGCCTGAACTTGCAGTCCAGTGGCTGGATGCTGACTGGGACACGACTGGGCTGGCCAGCGAAGAAAAGTGAACAGCCATTAGTTGTGCTAATGATGCGCAACCCACTTTGCCGCGTTCCGCCCCATGTAGAACGATGTCGAGGCAGCAGCAGCAGCAGCAGCATCTCTGTTGAGAGTGTCCTGGGCCCGGACCCGGTAGGCTAGGAGTGTGGACTTATGTTTGCCACTTTGAAACGCATTTGCCTAGGTTGGTTAGTTAGCATTGCCACTCCTTCCGTCCTCTCTCTCACTCTCCCACTCCCTCACTCTCTCAGCGGATGTTTATGTGTGTGTGTGTGCTGCCTGAGGCTAATGCAAAGCCAAAGTGGCCAAGAGGCCAACGGGTGATGCTGAAAGGGAGTGCATAGTGGCAACGGCAGCAGCAGCAGCTTAAGAGGATTTTCTTGGTGATATAAGCAGAATATCAAATACAGTGTTGTCGGTGTTTTATTTAGAGATTTTTCCAGAGCCAGTCCCTTGCCCATCAGTGGATCCCATTTGAAAGGATTTACAGATAAACCTAAGAAAACCAAGAAAATGGGATTATAATTTGTGATCCATTGCAGGGGCTAAAGGGAGCATTCGTCGTTACCATTAGCTGATTCAAGTAGAACTCGTAGGGTATGTGGCCGCTAATGGGATCGATGGCCACCGGCCACATTTCATCCATTTCCTCCTGGGTGAACGGTTCACCCTCCTCCATCATCAGCTTGCCAAAGGTCTCCTTGGTGAGGTAGCCCTTGTTCTCGGGATCCAGCATCTTGAAGGCCTGCAGGATTTTCTCCGGCGGTGCAGGTTCCATTCTGCAAGTAAAATTGGAGGATCTCTGTCCGCATACATTTGACTCCATCGATTGGTTGGACTTTCCACTCACTTGCGTTCCATTAGCAGCTGCGAGACATGCGGCAGAAATTTGGTCAAATGCACCTCGCCGCTGGTCTCCTCCGACTCGGTGGCCGAGATGACCTCGTTCACCTCCTCCTCGGTGGGCACACAGCCCAGCAGCCGCAGAACGGTGCCCACCTCGCGCACATCAATGAACTTGTCCCCGTGATGGTCGAACACACAGAAGGCATCCGATATACGCTTCTCCAAATCGTTGTTCACTACGGAAACATTTAATTAATTTGAGGGCACCGAAATGGAAATATGTATCTCAGCCACTTGCAGTCCATATCCATGTTGCAGGCTCGTTGTGGTATCCCTTGCGACTGTTGAAAGTCGCTCGAAATGGAGGGCATAAATCAATATATTCGTGTTGCCCGTGGCGACTTGGATGGCATGAATGTTTGGCAACTATAAACAGAAGTTTCAGTTGTGGGCCAAACAACTGAAAGTGGAATTTTCTTGCACAAATTTTGGGGATTAAGCACTTCAAATAAATGGAATTCTTCTTGGAGCCCTCTAGCTCTACTGCATGCATATGTATATGGCTACAGTAAAAACGCCATCATATAGTGGTCATTAGACAGCTCGTGGAGGCACCCCATCATCCATATTGCTGGCATTACCATTTTACAGATCTGTTCTAGCTATGGAGCGAGCTATGGGAGCATGGAACACGGAAGTTGGCCAGCCTCGCCTTACTGGAAGAGGCAACAAGTGGATTTTGGAGCTGTGCCCACTTTAATGGAAATTACTGCAAAGTTTGCCATTAATTTTCCTGCACATTTGTCTGGGCTAAGGATGGGGGCTCTCTCTCGCTCTACCTCTCTCTCTCTCTGCACGCATTGGATTCGATTAAAAAATGGCAAAGGCAAGTACTACTACAAACAGCAAAAGCAAAAGCAACAGCCACAGCAAGAACTACTTCATTCACGCTAATGCGTGTCGTGTACAACACGCTTGCCACTTGAGCTGTTTGCTGTGTGCTGTGGTGCTGCATGCCTCGCATCGTCCTCACCTCACCTTACCTCGCCACTTCTTGCCACTCCACTTCCACTCCTCTCACAGCAGTGTGTGCAGCTCTCAACGCCATCAGGCCCGCATCAAAGCCACGTACACACTTGCCTATCTGCCGCAATCTTTTGCTGGGCCTGAGTCCCTGAGTCTGGGCCCTGGACCATGGCCATGGGCATGGGGCATGAGCCTGCACTGGGGCTACTGCCATAAACACTAAAAGTGTTCGTCATTTGCTGTTCCAGATCCAATTAACCATTTTGATGCATTTGCCTCCATTAACTTTTTCTCTCTCCGTCTTTCCCTCTACGGCTTAGGCCCTTTTTCTGAAAGCCTTGGCTATGGGGAGGAGGGCGCGCAGTCTTTAGCAATTTCGCCGCTGACTTACAACGTGATCGGAAGTTTGTCTTGGGCCCATCGTCCAGCGCAGCCGCATCTTCATATCTGACGACGTGTCCGTGACTCTCACACATCCCTCGTTGTGTCCACACGTGTGCCTGTGTGTGCCTGTGTGTGTATCCATGTGGTGGTTTGCCTTTGCAAAGTACTTTGTAAATGTTGGCATGATTTAAGTCGGCTCTTAGTCTCTTTATTCTGACATTTACTCCGGGTTTGTCTATTAGGCATGCGATTAAAATTTAAATTGAACTCAGGCTCAGCCACAGACCCAGACTCAGCCTCTCAGACTCCGGATTGGGTTTCAGGCTGTGTCCGCTTTAGGAGTAATTTTTTATACACAACTAACCACGCCCCTTGGCAATTACAGTCGCCCAGTTCCGGTTTTCAGCGTGGAATAAGGGGGGGTGGAGAGCATTTTGTTCATCTGTCAATTTCGACACCTGCTCCAGCGAAGAGATGCGGCAAGGGTTTCGGTTTCCTGTGTGCTGCGCCCCATCCAGGGAGGGTTCCTCATTTGCATGTGGGGCTGGCATCTACAAGGCTTTTAATTAAATTCCCGAGCGCATTTATCTGCGGAATTTGTATCTGTATCTGTGCAATTCTAAAACCATTCGCGCGTAATCATGTTTTTTTTTTTCTTTTTTTTTTAAGGTCACATTCACGCATTCAAATCGATTGCGCTTTTACAGCTGCCAGTCGCCATACAATTTTCCATTAATAAATAATTATTATTATGATTTTAATGTTTTTTTTTTTTCTTACTGCATTTAATATTCGATTGGAATTGCTTTACAATTGTTGCTGCGTGTGCGTGTGTCCGACGGGCAAAGTAATTAAATGGATTTTAATAAACATAAACATACGAATAATGAATGCTGGGCTGCCTGCCTTGCCTGCCTTTCACAGCAGCAACAACAGCAGCGGCGACTGCCAACGGGAGCCGACGTCTGTAAGCGGAAAACCCTGCCACAATGGACGGCCCAGAAAACTTTTGTTGAATTAATTAGAGTGAAAAAAAAGGCAGCCGGCCAGCCAGACAGACAGACAGACAGCAGTTCGCTCTATAGCTTTAAACGATTCGTAAAAAGAATTCAATTCAAGCGAAATGATATGAAAGAATTGATTAATAATCATAGCGAAAACCACAAAAGACTTACTTGGAGACCGACCGGTGCCCAGCCATGTCAGTCGCCGCTTTCTTGGGCTACTGGGCCTGGGCCTGGCCACAAAAGCGCTGACGCCATGGCCGCCTGGCTCTCTCGCCTCACATCAAGGCCAATTGGGCTGCGGCTCCGAGCCATGGCCAGAGCTTCAATTGTAGGCCTGGGCGCAGCCACAACAGCTACACATGCTGCCACTGATGCCTGATGCTGAGGCTGCGACTGAGGCTGGTGTGCTCCATATTCCGGGTACTCTCTCAGTGTATTGGGGGGACTGGGACTGGTCTCTGGTTATGGTCCGGTCTGGGGCCGGCCTGGCCCCAGAGTTGACTTGACTTTGATTCAATTTCCATATGAAAACATCGATTTGCGTTTGTGCGCCCGCGTTGTCGTAATCAAAGTGTTGTTTATGGAACACGTCCGGCGTGTTCTGGCTCTTTTCTGCTACCCCCTGCTTGTGCAGTGCACACGGGGTGTATTTGTTACAGGGAGATGTATGTAACAGCCAGAAGGAAGAGGGCTCTCAACTAACTTAACTTACACTTAAAGTAAGCTAGGAGACAATTTGGATAGAGAGTTTTATTGTCTAACGGAAGCGTCTCAAAGGGTTGCTTGAAGACTTTGCACCTATTTTATATTTGTATTTAATTTTAAGGGGCACTAACCATTCGTTATGGCACCAAAACTCTCTCCTACTTGTAGCTGCTGCCTCGTTTTCTTGGCTAGAAATTGCTCACGGCAACAATTGCGCGCGTCGGCTGGAAAAAATATGTAGCAACGATTACATTTGCCTATTGCCTGGTCAGAGGAACAGGGTGACTGGACGGGACGGGACGTGACGGAACAGGGTAGACGAAGCAGCGAACAGCAAAGGCTGAAAAGCTGGAACGAGTCCCGTGTCTAGCGAGTTATGATTGAGTTCTAATGAGTTGAGAAAAATGTATCAAGGAAAACCAGTTCCCGGAATCGCAATTAGATAAGTGGGTTCGCGCTGCCATGCCACAAGAAATCGCAGCAGCAGCAGCAGCGGCGTTGGCCGAACAATTGTCCGTTGGCAGCCAGGAGGCGATCCGAGAAGGAGGCGCGCACTGGGACTGAAGCTGGGACTGCAACTAAGACTGAGACTGTCAGGAAATGGAAATTGTTTTCCATCCGACACTGGCCTTAACAAATCTGTAGCACATATTTTCCATAATAAGGCGTTAAAAATATTTCGCAATTTGATTTCATATTTTGTTTTTGGTGGGTAGCGCGCAGGAAAATGCAGACAAAAAACTCGTTCTGCCGGCCTCATAAAACGCAGCAGGTGGGGACTCGAATCGGATATGCAAATTGAAATTATGGAGAATATATGGCTATATATATAGCCGATTAAAGCAAGTTGCTGTGCGATGTGTGTGTGTGTGCGAAATCGAATGAAGCCATTAAACCATAATCTTGTGAGACATTCACCTTTCGATCAGCGGGCGCCACTTTTCGGATAGTTATTGGATTTTCCGCGCTAGTTTGGGGCCCATCGATTGGGAGGCGTGAAATATTAATGCGTTGAGCACGCCAAAAGGGAAAGGTTCGCCCAGCCCAGCCCAGTCCAGTCCAGTCCAGCCCCACCACTTAACTGCCTTACTTTCTAGCTGTAGAAATGCACCACGCCCTAATGTGCGTGCCCTTCCAATTACCAACTATGAGCTGAGGCCCGCCCCAGCTCCAGCTCCAGCCCCATATGCCCATCATTAGCCACGTTTACTAATGATCTTTGGAGCATGGGAACTCTAGAATTTCGCATGCATGTGATAATGGTTTTTGTCGGCGCTTTGATTCTGCTTTCTGGCCTGGCCCAATGGGACAGCAAACAAGACAATAAATCAATAATTATTGCAAAATAATGCTGAGCAGCAGAACTGCAGTCGCAGCCAGGCAGGCACTCAGCGAGGCAGCCAGGCAGCCAGGCAGGCAGGCGTATGACTTAATTTGCCAATTTGAACGCCAAAGGCTAAAGCGTACTTACTTCTTGGCCCCAAAAAAGGCCAGACAGCTGGGACCCGCTTTAAACGTCAGTTTCCGTGCCAACAACAGAGAACAGCCACCAGAGACCAGTCCCCCCACCGCAGTGCGGGCTGTTGTTGGTTCAAACGCGTGCGCAGCAGCCACACTGCCACACAGCCACACAGTCAAAGCAGCAACCACAGGAAAATAAGAATTCTATTATATTCATGCCACACAATGTGATTAACTTGTTGACCCTGTCCAAAGAGCAAACACAATAAAAATATTCTTGCACAATTTAGAACGGATTTTCGAATGGTTTGCTGTTGCTGGTGCTTTTGCTCTCTTGCCTTTGCTTGCCCCAAATTGCATTCGAATCCGAATCCCTCAAAGGCACTTCCGTGCTTTGTGGTAGAAATGATTTTATGTGCAAACCGACGGGAAAGAAACGGAAACCAGAACCGAAACAGAGACACAAAATTGGCATTCGTTAGGCGTTGCTAATAATTGAAAAATCTCCCAAAAAGCCCAGCCAGACCACAGCCAACATGGCGGGGGCACGCACAGGAATGCAACGAAAATTGGAGATGTTGTTGCACCACCTGACGACGATTTCCCTTTCAATGTGGATGCGTTTCGTTTGTGGTTTCAACATCTATTAGATGCCTCCTGCACTCAATTTAAAGTATATTTTTAAAACTTTGATTGATTCGATTTCCATTTGCATTTCGACAACACTTCATTGTAGTTGCTCTATTAGCAGTTTGAGCAATCAATTGAACTGATTTTTAGTACCTGTCCAAAGAAATTGATTCAAAATCAAGTCCATGTCAGCTTTCGCCTGCAAAATTTATAGAAAATACCTCGCTGAGCTGAGCACAGATGGGAAAACTGGATGGAAAATTGATTTTTACCATAGCATGACAATCACTCGGCTCAAAAGCAGCCTTTAGCTGCCAGGCTCACGCCCACCAAAGTAAAACCAAACCAAACCAAAAAAAAAAAACAACCATTACACCGTTGCTAGGCCAGCTGATTCATGGCTTAATCACTGGCAATCGGTAGCAGAGCACAAAGTCTTGCCAAGCCAAGTTGCTGCACCCAAAAAACGAAAAAAAAAAAAGGAAAAAAAACGGCTTTATCAGCGAGTCGAGTGAGTGGCTTGTGCCTGGAGGCGGCCAGCCACCGGAGCCCACCGCGTACCACACGGAACCACTTGTGGCAGGGCGGCCAATTGATTATTTGCTCTATAACTGCAGGACTTGATTAAGATTTTCGCTTTTCCGAGGTCTCTCTGCAGTACTTTGGATTTTAGTTGGCAAATTTTCACTTTTTGTTTTTGTTGTTGTTATTTTTGAATGTGAAACGAGCAGCTAACATCCGCTAGATACTTGCAGGCATGGCAGTTGCTGGAGTGTGTTTGTATGTGGCAAGATCAGTAACCGCAGCAGCTTCCACAAGCCATAAACAACTGTTTCGAGCGATCTCCGATCTCCTCCGAACTCCATCCATCGGCATCCGCGCATGCGCAACGCTCGCCAAGAGTATAAAAGTGTAAATAAGGTAATTAGTGCTTCCGGGCATAATCATACAAACATGACGTCGCTCTTGTGGCTCTCGTAGCTCTCTCTCTCTCTCTCACGCGCTGGGGTCTCTGGCTGAGGGTCTGACTGACTCTGGCGCTACATGTGAGTGTCAGCCACTGTTTGTGGTACTCTGCCATCGGGCATTATGATTCAAACTAAATGTAAGCAACGCATTAAAGAGAAAGAACATATAAAGCATTCGGCATCTGCATCAGTTGGGGGAAGGCCTCGTATATAGATATACATTTTAAAATAAAAGAGTATCTAGCCAATGATCAAGGCTTTGTTTTTCTGCACTCAGCATATAGAGGGTATCTAATGTTTCGACTGCCGTACTGTGGCTGCTTTTCTTGTTGTTGTTGTTGTTTTGGGGCGAACAGCTAACGAACTGACGCATCGCGCGTTCCAATACCCCAGACCCCAGAGAGCCCAGAGCCCAGATCTCTCAACCCCATGTTGCTGGCGATGACAGCGACTACGAAGACGACGACGACGACAATGTTACGCTCTGTCAGCGGAGGATGCAGAGGAACTCTGGCTTCCTCAGTCGTAGCTGTAGCTGTAGCCAGTGCGGAGGCAGCAATTGCTGATAAGCAATAAAAACAAATGGCAAAAGCATGGCCAGAACAGAGCCCCGTCTTAGTCGCTGAGTCGCCGTTCGAGAGCCCTCTGTCTGTCCGTCCGCTGCCAGCCAATAAAACGTGTGTTGTCGACTTGGCGCTATCCATTACTGCCTCGAGATTTGGCTAATTATGATGCCAGATGATCGGTTAGTTGACTCTTAAGTACCCCACAGACCGAGTGGCTGTTTGCGGAGCCTAATTGGCAGATTGGAGGGGGATGTGACTGCTAGATGGATGAGTTGCGGCTGAAAGCCTCAATAAGATTAAAACAAATTTCCTAAAAGCATTGATATGAAATCAAATCAATTTGGTAGGGAGCAGCAGTAGAAACTGGGGATTATGGCAACTCTATGGTAAATATAGAAATATTTTTCTGTACATATATATATAGAGAATCTATGTAACAGCAGAAGCTGCTCTTTTTATAGCTTTATATCGTGGTGCGGTTCTCCCTCCTGAAACTCTCTCGGCCGATCAGTCAATGACAATGATTCGAATTAACTTTAACTGTTTCGGCGGGGCCCACGATACAAACATACAAACACACAGACACACAGACATACCTCGTATATTGAAACTCATGTTTGGGAACTGACAATTTAATTATGGCCAAGACGGCATTTTCTTGGTGCTTGTGGGTCTCTCTCTGTTGGTCGTTTGGGGGCACATTAAACCATGATTTGTAGTGTTTAAATTTTTGATATTTCTTCTATTGTTTTGTTTTTTATTTGGAAATTAATTAACTGAAAACTACTGTTAGCTGTGGGCCATTGTTGCTGTGGCTGTTGCTGTTTCTGTGCCTGTGTCTGGACATGGAAAACGTGATCTCTTGATGGATTTCTATGCAAAAAGGGAGAGCCCTGCGGCTGTCTCTTTTGTCGAAAAGAGCCCCCCAATTTGATGTCTTAATTAGTGGGCTTAATGCGAAAATGCAGAATCGTTTGGGATTTCCTTTTGGCATTCATACATACATATGTCAATGAAGAACAGTGAGGAAGCATCTTAGCCATGCCGGGCGGTGTTAATCAAAGAATCCCCCCCTCCGCCCTACACCAATTAACACAAAAAAGCTGTTTGGACAAGCCGTGTTTACTCTGCCCGCTCCCAGCGCCCATTTGAGTGTGAAATTTAATCGGTGTGCGACCGGGTGGGACACATTCCCCAATTCGCCCATTCGCCCATTCATTTATGCCGTTGTTTATTAATTTTTAATGCCAAATTTATTTGCCTTATTAGCATTTTCTCATAATTTCTTGATAAAACAATTTGCGTTTTGTCTGGCAGGCGCAGTGCCAAAGACAACACAACCGGAGATCAAATCAGACATCACCGACGACGACTCCGACTCCGACTCCGATTCATGCATTTTTCTTCTTTTTTTTATATGGCATCTCATTGACTTGCTTCACGTAATTTATGGATACGCGGCAATCGGAAACGAAATTCATGCGAGTCTCCCGCCTCCGCCTTGGCATCGAACAGTCATGGATAGGGCATTATTTGTTAGGGTATACGGCGCTCAAAGAGGGGGCCTGTCGAAAGAACAAAACTTGACCGATTTTACAGGGAATTTAAAGATGTAGGAATGCGACGCTGGATGCCATCTTTTGCCCATACAAAAGGTCTCTCAACGTTTACTTAGGGCATAGCGCGTTCGTTGTGCTGTCTGTCAGTGGAGGAGGCCATCATTCTTGTTCCTATTTAATTGTGTGTTGGTATTGCCATTTGGTATCGCTTTTGCTGTCCTATCATAAATTTGCAGCCTTATCTGCACAGCCAGATCTTTTTGGGGTTCTCCCCACCGTTCCCCGCGTTCACCTTAGCCTGAGCTTGAGCCTGAGCATTTGTGTTGATTCCCATAATATGCTAATTACAATCGTAGCCATCGCCGTGCTGTGGTGCCCCGTCTTCGTATCGTATCCATTGATTCGGCTGAATGATGCCTGATGCTGCTGCCGCTTTGGCTTTGGCTTTTGCCCAATTAAACAATATCGACATCTAGTTTTGTTTTAATTAGCATAAAAGTTATTTGGACTGCCGACTCGCGCGATGAGCTAACAAATTACGTACAAGCATTTATCATGTTATTGGCATCGAGCTACAAATAGGTATCTCCCCAAAACAGACAACGGACAAACAGATTCATATTCAAATCGAGCAGATAATGCTGAAGCATAAATTCACTTTGGCTTTCATAAAAGTGACAGTTTCTAATGTCAAACATTGTGTGGCCCCTGTGGCCCACCTCCCGCTTATCCCATTGGCAATCAATAAGTTTTCGATAGTTTTATTTGACATTTGTACGATTGCAAATTGTCTCGAACGATACGCTAATGGTATCTGGTGGTGTTGGTGTTTCATTTGAATGTTAAACACGTGGTTTAATTAAGTTGATTTATGGCGGGTGAGCCATTTGATTTGTTGAGCCGGCCAGCGATTGCCGGCCAATTGGCAATGCTCAATTAAGCATCGTTTTGCAATGCAAATCGACAGCAGCAGGAGAGTCCGATCTTTAAGTAACTTTAACTTGTGCTCGTATTTGCTTGCTTGCTGGCAAATTGCTGTAAAATGACTTGAATTTGTTTAAATTGCCTCATAATTGCCAGCGAATGCTTGGGAATGCCCAGACTTAGCATTTCTTTCTCTCTTGCTGGTTTTTGTTTTGTTTTGTTTTATAGACGTCTTCCTAAAAGACGATCATCATTTAAATATGAGCAGCAGCAGCAGCAGCAGCAGCAGCACTCACAGATTTATAACTGTGTCTGATCATAGCAATTAGTGGGAATTTGATTTTATTGCCGGCCAAAGGAAACGGAAAGTGTTCTCTCTCTCTGTCTCTGTAAAAAAAAGCCAGCGAGCCATTAAGCTGAGGCGTAGCTAAAAGCTGCCTGCCGAGATGCTGCCATGCAGCTGCAGCTGCCCCATTCCATTCCCATTGCCCGACAGTTAATTGGGGGGCTGTCTTGCGGTCACACGCAGCAGTCAGCCGCAGACACAGCCGCAGCCACAGACGAAGTCAAAGTCAAAGGCAAAGCCAAGGCATTCATAATAAAAGCTGAGGAATGAGTAAATTAAGAATTATGGCTTTTGCATGCAAATTCAAAATTTTCGATACACAATAAATTACTTAAAAGCGCTCTCGGGGCAGCCCAAAACGCCTTTAAAAGAGCACTTGGAATACTCTTTAAGCATCGATGCTCGACCAAAATTGAGCTAGCGATGGGTTAAATCCGATCATTTGGATTCCTCTGCTGTGGAGCAAAAACTGATAATACCCCTTGGCAGAGCATTTGAGACACAAAACGATATGTGAACAAAAGCGTTAAGCTACAATACGATGCCTCCTCCAATAAAGAAGTTGTAGAGAGGCTGAACTTGTGAGTTATTCGAGTTGGAACGGTCTGTCTGGGCAGCAGAGGAAGCCAGACCTTGAAGCGAGAGAGTGAGAGAGAGAGAGATCAGTGGCGAATGGGGCATGGGGCAGATGAAAAGGGTCAGCGCTTCGATTCGGCTTGATGTGGGTGGGCCGCATGTGGAGCATCTGTCAGAGCTAGAAGTCTGCATTCCGCCAAAGTTATGATTGTGCTGAAAGTGAAACTGGGCATCTTTAATTGCCCCCGGGGGCATGCCCATTCCCATGCCCCTCTCCACACTCCCCTCTGAATGGTGGTCTATTCAGGTCAAGGCAGCAGTCGCCGCCGCCGCCGCCTCAGTTGGGGTTCAACAGACCAGAAGAAGCAGCCAAAAGCCAGTTTTTAGTGGCCCAGCCTTCCAGCTGGCAAATTAATATGCAAAATTAAGTGCGAGTCCCAACTGCAAGCGAGGGGAAGGGAATCTGCATAGTATCCAGCGGTGGGCCATTGGCCATTCGCTGCCTTTGTGCCAGCATTTACATATCCCCAGCCATTGCAGCATTGGAGTGCCCGAGTACTCCCGTTTCCCACAATAAAATGATGAATGCATTTCAAACTGTGCAACGTTACTCAAGCAGCCAGCGTTCGTCTGTCATGCATTCGGTTGGCTGCTGGCAGGAATCCTCGCATCCCATGGCCATCTCAAATGGTTCGTTCAGTTAGTGCTTCGAATCTGTACGGATATCTATAATTTTAAATGGTTTAGTGCGCTTCTGTGACTATTCTTTCGGCTCTACAAATGCTTCCCCAAATGCGAATCCAACGAGCAGCAGCCGCAGTGCTTTCCCGGCTGCCTCCCTCGTGTTTGCTTGTGGCGAGTATTATTTTCTATTATTGCTGCCAATATCATTCTGGGGGCCAGGCCTTTCTACGTTTTGTAATTACTTTTGGCCGCGGCAGGCGTTGGCTGGCTTGCCGGCTACCCATCAGGGTAGCCTAATGCGTGCATGCTGGATGGAGAGCGTTGCTGTATGCGCAGACTTTCATCTAGCATCTTTTTGCAGTCGCTGCTGATGTGTTAAACGTGCGCCAGTCATTTGGCCAAACGATTGTCGATCATGGCAGCCGAATGGAGCGTGTACCATTTTTGATAGCTGGGGCAAGAAAGTTGCATCAGCAGCAGCAGCAGCAGCACGAGCACAAGCAGCGGCAATTAAAGTGCAGCTGGCCAAGAGTAATGCACAGTTATCAGCTAGCCGCAGCAGCAGCGGCAGCAGCAGCGCCATGTGCTGACAACACTGCCGCAAGTGTCAAAATGCGCTGTCAAAAGCCACCCACATGTCGTCACACAGTGTCGGCGGCGGCAGATGACGATCAGCATCTCATCTGGATATTGCTTTGGCAATGTGTCAAAAGTCTTTGGCTGGCGGATTTATGAGGTTGCCGCTCCGCTCGGCTCGGCTTGGCTCGGGTCTCCATCTGTTTATGGTGGTGGGGTGCACAGTCAATAATCGACCAAGGAATCTATAATAAGCAGCTGTCGCCGCGGCACTTGGAATATATGTATTTATGTATCGCGCAGATACACAGATGCATTGCATGACTGTCGGCTTAGATTGACTGTGCGTGTTTCGCTTTGATTTGCAACGTTGTCGCTGCTGTTGTTGTTGTTTTGGACTGGCTGGCATTTTCAATTAGTTCTCTCCACTCTAAGCGCTTTTGATGTGTCAAGGTTGCAACTGAAACTGAGGCTGAAACTGCGGCTGAAACTGCGGCTGATTTATGCTAATGCCCTCGGAACGTTAAGCAGATTTAAACGATATCTAAAAAGCGAAACTAACACGAAATGTTGGCACCCAACTGGGTCATTGCTGCACTTGCGGACAGAGCTGATCGAATGTGGCTGCCTTGTCTTGTCTTTCATCTTTCGTTGCTCCTCTGTCCACGCATTAATCACTTGCTGGCACTTTCTCCGCGCCACGCGCTGAGTAATCCACAGCTGGCAGTGGCCGTGTTCCTGTGTTCCTGTGGCCAAAATAGCCATCGATAGCTGCTGGCTCGATTCACTGTCACTCTTGGGTCTAATGCCACAACTGACTGAAACGACATTCTGATGCTCTATTTAGGGAGTCTTGAATGGAACTGCTGTGCGAACTCTCTGCAGCACCCTCTTCATGCAGCAAACATTTGCCCTGAAAATTCTTCACCTGCCCAGCCATAATTGCCTCAAAATGGTAGACTGCAAAACCACCTTCGAGATTGCACAGATAAAACCCTTACCGCCGGCCGCACTTAGGAGACATTTAACACTTTTGGCGAGCAAATTAAATTCTGTTGCAGCGTGTGGCACTGTGTGAGTCACCTTAAGCCGGAATGTCACTGACAGCAGCAGCAGCAGCAGGCAGCAGCAGCATAGTGACGGTGATGTCTGTGGCCACATGTCAGAGAGAAATGTGTGCTGAAAATAGGGAAAAGGGAAAAGTTTGCTATCCGCAAATGTGAAATGCGAACGAGACGTGAGGAGCAGCAGCAGCACTAGCAGCAGCAGCAGCAGCAGTAAAATCTGTCAAAGATTACTTTGTGCTTAGAAGCGGAGACCCCACAGCGGACTTCGCTTCATGTGTCGTGAACACGTTGATTTCATTAATTAGGTCATACGGTGCCGACGGTGCCGTGCCCCTTGGGCAACACAAGGTGGGTGGTGGGGTGCTCTTCACTTGTCTGTCGCGAACTAAAGACAGCTGCTGCTGCAAGACAACAGTGCCGGCAACAGTGCGTATGATTTATATATTTACGCTCAATTGGTAAATGTCACAACAAAAGGTACAGCAGCAGCCATAGATAAAGCGCAAAAAAAAACGAAAAATAAAGAATTGCATAACTAATCTGCGGCATCATTGGCAGCGACAGAGAGTGACATTTTAATTGTGCCACCATGATATATGGCCATATGGAAAGACGTACGCGAATCGGCCTGGCTTAAGAGCCAAGAGCACAGAGCCCAAGTGGCCCAAGTCACAGCCACAGGCACAGCCACAGCCACAGCCGTTCCCATCTAGGCATCAAGCGTGCAGATATAGATGCATGTATCTGCCATATGTTGCCGCTGCCAATTAGACATCGCCAGTTGTTGCCACGTAAATTAATTTAATTATGTCAATGCAGCTTACCTTGGAGTCGACTCTGAAGTCAGTGTAGATGCTGGAACTGTAGCTGTAGCTGTAGCTGGAGTTGCTGATGTTGGCTTAGTTTATTTGTCAAGCGGTGTAAAATGGCGTAAACAACATTGGTTAGTTGGCTGCCAGCAGCAGCAGCAACAGCAGCAGCAGCATCTGGGGCGCTGCGAGGCAGCAGGAGGAGCACTAGGATGGAATAGGAGATGCTGACATGCAATATCCTGGGGTTGCTACAACGATACATAGATCTAAGCTTCAACAAAACATTTTGGGGGCAATGAAAATATTGTTAATGCCTCCTCTAAAGATCTTTCCTTTCTACACAATTCTTTGGTATAATTTAATCCATAAATAGTGCCCTGTGCGATGCTCCTTTGGAAGTATTTTGAGCAGTCCCTGAAATCAACCTGCCACATGCAGCGCGTACTCTAGTTGCAAACCTCGCACAGTATGGGAGCTGTTGTTTCAGCTCGTTGCTATGCGGCGCTTTTGTAATTAATCAAACCCAAGCACATTGACAGCGCGCGGACAGAGCCCAGCACTGGGGGCTTAACACAGAGAGAGAGAGAGAGAGCGACAGAGTGGGAGAGTGGGAGAGCAGCGCAGCAAGGTCTCCTGTACATGTCCCTCTGACGCGGCCGAGCAACGAACTTTAAACTTTTTGGGGACTTTAAGAGCAGTCCGCCCGCAATGTCATCAATGGCAATGGCACTGCGATGAGAGCCACACAAAGCCAGAGGTCCGCAGCTCCACCATCACACGTATATCTGCTGGTCCAATAAATTTGAGGCGCTGTTTTGCGGCAGGCGAGGATGCGGGGATGTGTTGTGCCCGCAGTTGGAGCGAAAGAAAATAAATGGTTTGGCATTATCGCACATTGCCATCAAAATAAATTTCCACCTGTACAATTGCAAATTGCCGTGATTCTTTCAATGTCCCTGCCTTGGCTGGCTTTTCACTCAACTGCGATACAGTTCTCCCTGTCCATCTCTCTCTGCCTGGCTCTCCTGTGCCGCCAGTCACACGAGAGCTGAATTTCCTTTTCGTTGGCCGGTAACAAGCAAAAGTCTCTGCCTCTTGGGATTGTCGCGGCCTGGTCCCGGCACCGTTCGTCTCTGGGTAATTATAAAGCAATTTCCACACGTATCGAACATTGATCGCATTGAGAGCAGCAACAGCCGCAGCAGCAGCAGCAGCGGCAGGAACTGCAAGGGGGCATGGGCCCTCTCAGCAATGGACAGTGAAATTAACTTGGGATCCGCACACCAGCGGCAACTTCATCGACAACTGACTCGACTGCAGCTCTCGACCACAACTAGTTTGTCCAGCTCTCTCGCATTTGTCAGGGCAATTTATGCCAGAGCCAGAGCCAAGAGCACTGCTGAAATGTATCTTGAAGTTGGTGCACAAAAATACATAGCTGCTTGCTGAACTTCAAAGGAAAAAAGGGAAAATGCTGCAGTACGTGCAATTATTCGCCGCGTTGCGCATTATTAGAAGTGACTCTCCGATGTCCGATGTCCGATGATGTGGTTACATTTGATAGCCCCCGCCTGGGCGGTAGATGTACATTCATTGTACATGCCTGTCCGCGATTAATGGCTGATTAGACAGACACTCGATGGAGATATATAGGATAAAGGAGACAAGAAATAGGGCTACAAGCGTCGCAGATGATTGAAATGTATCTGGCGGGGCTGGTGGTGATCGTGTTATTTGGTATTTCCTGGCACTTAAAAGCTGAAAATTGATACTGAAAGAGCCCACGAATGTCTGCTTAAGCGACACTTGCTGGCTGGCACCATCGAATCTAGCCAATAATAGATGTATGACAGCATAATGCTCTACCCCAAAGACATGATCGTTGCCTGTAGTCCATATACACACACACACACACACACACACACACATATATATTTTATAGATTTCCCTTTTACTTTAATACGAAAATTCGCATAAATCACTGGCGGATAGAATATTTGGGTCACTAATCAGAGGCGCTCTTTAAATGGAAAAAAAACACTTGAAGATTGCCACAGAATGGGAATCCAACATCCATCCAGCAACAAGCAGCAAGCAGCACACCACATCAATGGGAAAACCACATCCAGAAGCTGCCCCCCAAAACAAATTTAATGTAAGTTGCACAATATTGTGTGGTGGGTGGAAAGTGCTGAGGGGGGTGGGGTGGTAGCAAACAATTATCAGAACAAGATAAACACAGATGAAAGGCAAAAATGTAAAAGGCAAACAATCAGTGAATTGAAACCAATAGGAGAATATGTTTTGAATTGAATTGAATTGAATTTCTGAGTATCTGTATCTGTGAGATACGTGCCACCGTGTCTGCTGCTGCATTCGCTGCGTTAATGAAAAAATTTCACTTTTCCAATATACGCGCCAGCCAACGAGAGACTTGAAATGCAAACAAACAATCGCTTGTGTGCTGTGCTGAGCTGTGTTGGGCTGCAGGAAAATAGAAATCCACTTGAGCTACTTTTAACGCAGCAGATACGCGGCCACAGCCGACAGATACAATAATTATTACGATCAATTTAGATGCAGATTGCATGCGGCGGCAATTGAGGTGGGTCCCGTCCCCAAACAACGCCCACAAAGCACACACAGACACACGGACACACACACAGGCATAGCCATAGCCATAACATACTTGTAGATACAATTTTGAAGTCTGCCACTGGCCGCCCGGCCACTGCCTCAAACTTGATTACTGGCCAGCTGGGGCACTCGGACTCCGAGTCGGACTTTAGCCGGGTGTTTTGTTTGCATACCAACTGCAACTGCAACTGCAGCGGGCAGCACCCAAAAACATTGTCATAATAATTATGAACCAAAAATCAAAAAAAAAAAAAAAAAAAAAAAAAAAAGGCCCCAAGTGAAACGCCTTCGTGGTCAGCCGAGCAATTAGATCGTCGGACTGGGGCTGTGGCTGTGGCCTGGGGCCTGGGGCCATGCCACAGCTGAGAGTGATCTCATCTATGAGATACTTGTGTGCACAGTCCACAGTCGGGGTGCCATAATGAAGTCGGCAACAGTCATAAACAATTCATTGTTTGGCTTATCCTCTCATGGCCATGCATCGACTTGTATATCCTTTGGAAATCTGTATCATTTCGAGATGTTTTATTGCCACAAAAATACCTGACGATTGATGCTTTTGGCTTGCCAAACAAATTCAACAGTATATATACAAATGCGATGGCATATAAACAGAGATCGTTTGGGTTCGTGCAGTGAACTCCTGCCATTTGGGCTCGATTGGCTGAATCATCTGTGAGGATTCCAGTCAGCTCTGCTGCACACAATTCCTTGTCTGATCTGAAGAGTTATATGACTCAATAGCTACTTGCCAGCAACAAAAGATGCTTCAGTACTTCAGCGACTTGGTCAACAAAAGCCACTTGAGAAAAAATGCTCTGCATAATCAAATATAATCAGCATTTCCACCACACCATGCACCACCCACACATACCGATAAGCATTTCCATCTGTGGTGGGGGCGGGGAAAAACTAATTGGAAGATGTTGACAAGAAAATGTATGCCGGAATGCACACAATGTGCCGTCTTGATTGGTGCTTGTCGCTTGCTAGAAGACAACTGCAATTTGCCGATAAGACACACTGGATAATGATCCAAGCATTCTCTTTCACTTTCAATAGGGAAATCGTGGCCAGCTCTCAGAAGAGTCTCTCTCTCTCTATCTGCATCTATCTTCTACCAATTTCCATTCCATTTCCAATCCATAAATAATTGCCGACTAATGGAATGCTTCCGGTTTTCAAGTAAAGTCTTAGACTGGCCACCGCCCGCATGGCCCAGATGCCAGATGCTGATGTCTCACAATGCAAACACACAAAAATCTTAACTAAATTAATTTTAAAGTGAAATTCCTAAGACCTTCGTTTATGAAAATGAATATCGGGAGTGCGATTGCTGCTTGCCACAAAAGCCACAAAGTCCGAAATGACAAGCGGAAGTGAGAGCCGGAGAACCGTTGTGGATGGACCCCCACAGCTCTCTCTCTCTCCCTCTCTTTCTGCCTCTCTGGGGCGGAAACTACAGCTTTGGCATAGCTCAAACATTTTTAATTTTCCATTTTCTTTTCAACGGATTTCAAATCAATGCCTCCATGCCTATGCCAGTGCCAGTGCCTGTGCCTGTGCCAGCTGCCGTGCCGTTTGGTGGGAGCAACCGCAGCACGTTCTGTGTACGAGGAATCCACTGGCAAAGCCCTGCCTGACGCAAACCAAATGACAGGTGGCGCTCTTCCTGCCTCTTGCGCTGCGCTGCATTTTGGTGGGTTGGGCGGTGGGGGGAGGTCATAAAAATTGAGCTATTAAATAATTTCTGTCACACAAATTTGCTTTTATTGTTTATTTCCGTTAAAGGGGGGCGACCCCAACCCTTCTCATCCCTTTCCTAGGCGTGTGTGTGCGCGGTGCGGTGCGGTGCGCTGTCTTCCCAGGTAATTAGCATTATTATGCACAATTCTACATATTTACTTAGTCGTTGTTTGATGTTCCATTAACTCGTCGAGCGGCGAGCGGTGAGCGTCGAACGCATTTTCCACTTAAAACTTGCGTGCTGGCACTGTCACTGGCACTCGTTTTTCCCTTAGGCCGATTTTTGTCACTTTGTTTCTTGTTTGTCGTCTTTGAGTGGAGGTGTCATTGGTGTCTTTGAGGTGGTGCCCCTTCGGTCTTGGACAATGTGACTCATCCAGAGAGCTGCGACTTTGATCTCCGGCGTGTCTTTGCCATTCTACACGCCCAAGACACACACACACACACAGCTGAGTAGATGGAGGCCTCTCTCTTTGATGTCTGTTTGGAACAATAAAATTGCATATTGTTGCAAAAGTTTTTCGCAGTACAAAAACCCATTAAAAACTCGCGGGAGTTGTCCCAATAGTTTTTTTCCCCTCTTTTCTCCATGCCACACGCAACAAGTGTCGTCTCGGGAAATGTGAATTACTTTTCTCTGGCAATGTCGCTGGCTCTGGCTCTCTGGCGGTATTTCCACCTTTAACTCTACCTCTATTATACAATGACAATAAAACGAAATGAAGATGGGGCGGGCGGGCGTGCAACACCAACTGTCTGTCTGTCTGTTTGTCTGTCCATATAATTGACAAGCTGTTTCACCTTTTCCGACCGTTTCGTTTCGTTCCGTTTCGACTGTTTGTTTGAGCGTCTTTTTTCTCACCCTAGTTATGCCCAGTTCCAGTTCCGGGGCCAATCCCAGCGACACCCGCCGACCAATCTGTTATCAGCAGTGTGTACAGAAAGGCAAATAACTGGCACAAATCATTGCTGGCCGCGTAAAAATCATTTTTAAATATTTATGTTTCAATGGAAATGAAAATTTCAGACCAACAAACAGATATTTGCGATATTTATTCTCGTTATTCACGTTCCAAAAACAAATAGCGCGATTCTGAATGCTACGCCAGTTGTGACATATTGACCCATCGTGCCCCTGGACCCGTGCCCCTGGACCCATGCCCCAGCTGCAACCTCAGAGCCGGTGCCCTGCCTGCCCCCCCTACTTTCACGCTTTGGCATAAGTTTCAATGGCTTTTTTATGTATCCTCGTGCATTCCTCTTTTTTCGCTTCGTTTGTTTGAATCTCCTGGGTTGCATTTCGAAAGTGTGTCAATAATTGCAATGGCAAACAGTGGCCGGCCTGGGGCAGAGCAGGAGTGCCGGCAGCATGAAAATGCCCCATAAATGATATTCAGTTCAGTTCGGGGCTGGGCAGGGCGATATTTATCTGAAAATTATCGGTAACTATAGCGCTGCGCCATCGGATATCTGGAGCGAGAGTTGGAATCTTTTGTGAGCAAGTTGGTCAGTTTTTACCATTGGAAGTTACGCGTTAATCCTCCCATTCAGGATGGGTTTTGGGTTCTCCCAACTCACTGCAGCCTGGCCGCCCACAAAGCCGCTCATCAGCCGCTTGACAAGTATTTCAGTTTGGGGTTTAAGGGCATTTCCGTTGAACGACATAGGCACCTCTGTATGCTCGGATGTTCGGATGTTGTATGTATATTTATCCACCAACGAGAACAGCCCAAAATGTTGTGTAAATAAACAGGAGTAAAACTCAAACAAACCATTTGGGCACAGTCCACAGTCTACAGTCCGCGTTCCACGTTGGGTATGCGCTGCTGTTCCGTTCGCCTTTCGATTTCGATGTGACGACGCATTGATTGCGGCCGCACATTCATCTGCCCCTGGGGGTTGGCAGGGTACGGTACGATGCCACGTCTGGTTACGCTGCGAGCCCTGGTGGCACCATTATGACTGCTCTGACCTGGTCATAACTGAGTTTCCTTTTGAGTGTGGCACTGCCATGTGACGGATAAGATCGCGTACATAACTCATTACCTCGCCCGAGCGATATGATAGACGAATCCGAAAACAGAATGGTAAATGGAGTGGAGTGGACTGCAGAGCAGAGGTGCAATAAACACCAGAGCTGAAATCAGTTCGACTGCAACTGGAGTTCTCTGCATTGGTGGCGTATTTCTGTATGCTCGCTGGTACATAAATATGTGGCATTTATAGAGAGTATCAAAATGTCTCTTAGCTTTCCATGGATCACTCTCAGAATCAAAGTGATTATAATAGTAGGATGAGTAATACTTAAATGCTGCTTCTATGCCGCTTATATTCCATAAATGCTTTTTAGAATCTTTCAACCACCTTAATCTAAATCCGTATGTTGTATGCATTTTCCCTTTCATATACATATATATAGAGAGTATTTCACACTTCGTGTGTATATTTAAGCATTATTTTCTAGCTTGTTTTCTTGATTGTCTGTTGTTGTAGCTGTTCGCTGTTCGCTGGTCGGTCGTCGCTTTAGCTGATAATATGATTCGTGCTCACTGCCCCGATATGAGTGCAATGGGTGAGAGAGAAATCAGACGTTGACATTGGCTGACATTTTCCACTGCCACAACTGTGGTTGTTGTTTTTCCACACTGCAGTCAGTTGTTTGTCTCCTCGCTGAGGGAAAACGCACGCGCTAAGCACACAATTATGCAGACAGTCAGGCATTTGGCATTTGCTCCAATACGTACGCAGTTACTATTCGTGCCGGACAGCTCCATTTTACACACCAAAATTAGATAAACAAACAGGGAGAGACACAGAGAGACCCAAAAATTTAATAAACAAACACCAATACTTTGATTGCACTGTAGATACTGTAGGTAGATCGGTGCCCATCGGGAATGGGCAGAAGACCCACCAGCAGCAGCGGCACACAGGCACAACATTTGAAATGCATCAACCAAAGGCCTCCCACTTCACATTCCCCGTCCCAAGAACCTCCACCGACCCGTTTGCTCGCGTCAAAAATGACTCAATTTCTCTCGGCTGAGAAAATCAAATTGAGAAAATTTGTAACTTCATCATAATATGCAAAATCAATAGTAGCCTCTGGCTGGGGGACGTCGGACATGGCTTTTGAGCTGGACAGACGCTGGCTACTGTTTTCAAATTTCAAAGTTCCACAGAGAAAGAGAGTACAAAGAGAGAGAGTGATGGAGAGAGGGAGGCGCATTTTAATGCATAATTTATAATGCAATATTATCCAATGACAAAAAGCAATTAGCAGGATTTATAAATCAAACAAACACAGTGGGTGGCACACGGCCAGGGGCAGCAGGGTCTGTGTGGCGGCAGGAGTGCAGGCTCATCTGTCTGGCGTGGCTTTATTGTCACATGGCACGAGACCGAGACGAAAATATTGTCAGTTCATGTATGCGAGTACGAGATATAATATCTGCTACTCATTCGCTTTTGCGCCTGCCCCCCAATACCATTTGGATAATTCATACATAAATTTTCATTGGAAATTCTTTGCTAATGGTAATAATAAATGCATTTGCATACGAGTATGTGAAGCAAAGAAGGCTCTTGGTGGAAGTGTCTGATCCAAAAATGATTCCCTTTGTGGAACTAAGTAAATATTTAATTGGCACTAGATTGACAGCAAAAGTTTATTATGACTTTATTATATTTTATTTAACATGAGTGGATTTTCTTTTCATGCTGTTCCCGAGTCTCAGGTGATGTCTGTTAATTAGAGCGAAATATAATCCCAATGTGTGCACTAAGCAATCGAATTGGTTTACCTTTTCAACCTTCAATCCACAATCCTCAAAACCCTTCCGCAGGCTTAAAGGAATTTTGACTTTACGAATGAGTTGTATTTTTTGAATCAAGTCTGAATAATTGCTCGAAAGCTTTGTGCCAAATGAAACTAATATCAAATCAATTTCTTGAGACACCCACAGAGAACATCCAAGTGAACTTCCTGCCTCTGCCTGCTTCATGGGTGGGGCGGGGGCATATACTCTTACCAAACGATAAATATTTAAAAGGCTGTCCAACTCTGCTCGAAACCAATGTGGGCGGCAGCGCACTGTCTCAGCCTCAGCCTCAGCTTCCTGCCTTCCATCCTTGCCAGACCAGTGATAGACGGGGGGGAAAAATACAGTATCTGTGCCGTCTGTGGCTCCTCTTTTTGGTTTTCAGTTCTGTGTGCAATTTAGATAAGTATTATGACATATTTGACACTCTTTCACTTGGGCTTGCTCGTGTTTATTTACTTGAAATGAAAATGCAATGAACCCGGACTCTGGATATGTCACGGGCTCGCTGTCTCTGGCTAAGACGCCTTTTGCTGGGGGAAAAATCAATGAAATGCAATTACTGAGAATGCCGCCCGCCCGGACAGACGGACAGGATGAGGCCAAGTGGAACTGTACAACAATTGTTGGTGTTGTTATTAATATGTATGCACATGCATGTGTGTGCACTATATGGTAAATATATCTGTGAAGAGGGCGTGGACTGTGAGGCACGCACCGCTCTAGCAGCAGCACCCCTAAAACCCTCCCCGAGCAACGCACAATATTTGCTGTCGCCTAAGCAATCAGCATAACTGATAAGCTGCAATTACCTGCATTGATAATTTCGAATGTATTTTCATATAATGCACACAAAAGCCCCAACTATAATAATCGTAATGCCATGCCATAAAAGCAAAATGACAGGCCCCAGTATCTGTCCGACTGTCCCCAACCCCCTCTCTATACATGTGTAGGTGTGTGTGTGTGTGTCTGTTGCATCTGTCTCCTCGGTCCTGCTGCGACTACGACTACTCCTCTGTGTGCCCTGGGCGCACCCATAATATAATTGAATAGCCCCAACGATGTGTATGAGATTGCGGGTGTTTGTGCTTCAGTTTGGATAGCGTTTCGTTTGGGTTTTGGTTTGGCTTTGGGTTTCTGGCACCCTCTCACGTGTGCTTCTAATTTGTAAGAGTTTAATTTGATTATCGTCGATGAATGCGGCACCACCCCCCCTCTGCTAAATCGAGCCACAAACCGAAGGCTAGACTTTGACTTTGGAAATAATCTTTGGCTATTTTCCTCTCTGGTTCTCTTATCGCAAATTTCATTTCATATATGTTTGCCCGTTCAGCTGCTGTAACTTGCCCTCCCTATCTTCGGTTGTCCCACTCTTTCGGTAGCCGATATCAGCTCGAACATAATTTCAATTTTCCTCCAACATACTCCGGAATGGTCATATCTCTCTCAGCATGTTCCAAGTTCCACTGCTGATCAATGATAATATTTTCAATGAAGGAAACAAGCAACAGGCTCGCTCTCTCTCTCTCTGTCTCGTGCATTCTTAAGCAATCTTATCAGCCATGGAGGGGCACGAACACTTCGAGCCTTCGAGTGCTAAGAATTATTAATAATAAATTACAAATTAATACACGGCGAGCGGGCCCAAAGACCCACAGAGAGAGCCATCGAGCCAAACTCTTGTCCCAGTGGCAGCCCCACGCTAATGAAATTTCAATTAGCTTGTCATGTCATTGTAGGAAGTGACTGCTGGCAGGCGAGCGGAGCAGTCGAGTACGAGTCGAGTATTGCCACATTTATCAGTGGGCCCCGCACTCACTCGAGTGGCAGCCAGATCTCTTATGAAATCTTAACCCATTTTATATTGACAAGTGTAATTATGCGCACGACACAATTGTCATGTAAAATATGATCAAATGATGGCTCCAGCCAATGCAGAGTTATGCGTTATGCAACAAGGCAACTGCAGGCCACAGTGTGCACCAGGGACGACGCCCACGTGCAGCCAACTGCAGTCACGTTGCAGTTTGTCATCCTTCTGGACATGCACACAGTCGAGAGGCCAGGAACAACAACAGAGAGTCGAGCCACGAGGCTGCCATGCCAGCCAGAGGGAAAAGCATTCTAATGGCACAGGCTACGTGCTGGCGTTGGTGGTCCTTTTTGAACAATTAGTGCCTGGAGAGTGACCCGACACAAAGCACAAAGCACAAACACACACACACACACAGAAACATGGTGTGTGCGTGGAGCACCTGTACAATAGAACAGAACAGTTTGAATATCTTATGGATACATGCATAATTTATGACATACTTTTCTATTCAATAACAGAATTGGAGTTGGGCTAGCATGGGCAAGATACTTACACACATACACAGACATGTACATGGTACATACATATTCCTCATCTCTGGATAAACAATGTGTCTGCTTTTGCATCTAATAAATATTTATTCCATATGCCCAGATGAATCTAAATGTTGATAAAAGAGGGTATAGTACCTCTGGAGTACTGAGCATAATCAGATAAGGATTTCGATAGCTGCAGCCACCAAAAAGATTCTTTCTTAGGATCTTCGCTCCTGTCACTGGATGAACTTTTTCTCCTACAAAGATCGTTGTCAATCGACAAGGTATAGAAAGGGTATTTCCAGTTCCCCAATTGATTCGTACGGATATCCCCTACCCCCATTTATTTGTGGTTGAGTTTTGGGCCTGCTTACGATTTTAGTCATTGATTGCCCCCAGTGTGTGTTGCACGATGGTTCGTTAGTAATTTTTTTTATTCATTTTTTTTCTTTTTTTTGATTGGAAGAAAAATTATTTATGACTACGTACAGTGCGGCGGGGGTATGGAGGGGATTTGTATATTGAAAATTTAAGCGCACGCACACACAAACACACAGTCTTTGTTTTTCCTTTCAGATTCTTCCTCCACTTCTTTTTGCCTAATTGGAATTCATTCACCGAAACATTTGCATATTGTTTTGTTAGCCCAGGCACTTGACTGCCGTCAGCCAGGGTTCTGCTGCTGCTGTTGCCACTGCCACTGCCACTGCTGCCCCTATGGTAACTGTAGTTTGTTTTTCGAGTGCCTAGAAAGGTTCTGCTTAATTGTGGCCACAACGCAAGGCTCAAACTCAAACTCAAACTTAATCATAAGACGTACCAGCAAAGTACCCACACACACACAGAGCTCCCAACTCTGAGCCCCCAGTGTTGAGTCGCAGGCCATACGAGTATGAAGCGTATGAGCAGTCAACACATTATAAGGGGCTGCTGCTGCTGGCTGCCCCAATCAAGCGTGCGCGTGAGTCCCATTCCCAGCCTTTTTTTTTTTTTCTGCGGCGGCTAACTGAATTCAATTACCAAAGTGCCTGCTATATGCAAATAAGCTATAAGTGCACTTGACAAACGCACACACACTGTCCGCAGATACAGATACAGAGATACAGATACAGATACAGATACACTGGCTGAAATCTAGAGAGCGACCTCAACAGCCAACAGCCAACAGCAGGCTACAAGGCAGTCATCGTCGTCGCTGGTTACAAATAAGTCGAGTTGTTGCACTCGAGCTACCGGCACTTGCCGTTGCCGTTGCCCTGTTCCTTTGCCTCTATTTGGTCCCCTCTCTGCCACACTGCCACGGCCACTGCCACTGCCATTGCCTCCCATGTGAAAAGTCAGCCGTGCAGATAAAAACCTTAATATAAGCATAATTAAGTTGATGATTTGTACAAAAAAGGGAGAGAGAAATGATAAACACAAGTGGCCTGCCTTGCCTCTCTGTGGCTGGGCTTCTCTGCTGTGTGTATCTGCTGGGTGCTGGGGTGCTGTGTGGTATGTGGTGTGTGGCCTAGAGTTGCCACATTCGAGTGTGTGTGTCGCTGCACAGTGGTTGCTCTTTTTGGATGGTCTCTTCAAGCAGAGCTCTGGAAATATTCCAATCATTTATGCAAAACAGCAACCAATGTGCCACTGTACCTTTTTTCACACTGGAAGTTCCATCATTCCGATTGAGTCTCAGTCTCAGGCTTTTGTTCCTCCGCCAGAGCGCACAGTTATGATGGGTTTTGCCTGGCCTGCCGAAAACAGTGTCGATGACGTCGCCCCAAGTTCAATGACTATTGTGTCGCCTCCTCTGGTTGCCGAATTTTAATTTCAATGCTTCAGTGCCCCCACCATTGCATAACAATTAGTTGGATCTGAGAAATGGATGGTAAAAAGTCAATCGAAATGGGCCACAAACAATAATTCGATACGTATTTCGAATAGATGTCTTCATTAGGCAGTTTTGATGTTCTGATGTTCTGCTTCTGGGGCCATATGTGGGGGCTGGTTGAGCTGTGAGTTGAGGTGGCTGTGCCGATGACACATTTCGAATGCCGAATCGGGCTGCACCCTTTTTTGGGGGGGAGCAGCACTCTTACACCATTGTAGCCAATGCTAAATTTATGCCTAATGAGCGTGGCATTTATTCAGTTTGATAACTCATTTGTTTTCCTCTCTCTCTCTCTCGATTCTGGCACTGGCTCTGGCTCGATTCTGGCTGGCTGGCTGGCTGGCTGGCTGGCTACTTCTTCTTGTTTGGGGCACACATTATAAACGAATTGAGGCTAAATTGGTTCCACATGAGCTTCGTTCGGCTACCGATGTTGAAACGCAAACTTCTACGAGAGTATTCTTGACTTTGGTCTTTTTTGGGGCGACAAAGGCCCCCGTTCATAAATAAGATATTCCAGTTGCTGGCTGCGAATACCCAAGAGTCTCGGCCCCCCTACCTATAAAAGAACGCACATCACATCTGCAGGCAAAACTAAAATCAAAAGAAGCTACAAAACAGAAGCAATTCAAACGAAAAACCTGGGGAGCAAACAAATATTAAGAAATTCTCCGGCACACACAGACACACTCCCGTACACACACTTTGGAGTTTATCATTGTAATGCAAATGAAGGAAGTGCGCGATTCTGGCGCTGCCGTAGCCCCTCCACTTGTGCAGAATTCGAGGTGAGGCTGTGGGGGCACAGCAACAACAGCAGCAAGGGAGGCAGGCAACATTTTGATGCCGTGGGAAATGCGAAAGCGGCACACGATTTGCTTACTCTCTCCACTCTTGCGTTCTTCTGGGGGCCTGGGGTGGGGCGGCAGAGCTTCTCTTCTCATACGGTTAGTGCAGCCAGTTTAACAGTCAGCCACTCTGTCAGTCCATCAGTCGTCGAATGGAATTGCACAAGAATGGCACAAACAAAAAAACACACACACACACAAAGTTATGAATATGAATAAATAATTTTACGCAGATTGCCAAAGCTAAGATAAAATATGCTCACACACACACACACACACTCGCAGGCGGACTTTTCCACACCTCTCACAGATACTTTCTTTGACAATCAGAGGCAGCTCCAGCTCTGCGAGTTGCAGAAAAGCGTAAAAGTGTTATTGAAAACAAAAGTTTGAATGCCAACAAAAAGTGCTGCCAACTCACTTTGTGGATAATTTAATGTTTTATGAATATTTCTACACCAGCAGAGAATATTCTCTAGGCTGGAAGAGACACTTAAGTCTATATAATTTCGAAGGCTCATGGCATGGATTTTCTTTCGATTTTTCGTGCGAAATAAAGAGAACACACGCCACAGCCACCACAGCCTTGAATATCAAACGTACTACAGCCTAGCTGTGTGGTTTAGTTCAGTTACTCGTGCACCAAGGACACGGGCACGGACACGGGACACGGAATAGCGTATAATAACTTTGCACCGCACAAAATAGTTAAGTATTCGAGTTCACGAAAAACCGCATGCATAAACATCCCCCGACCAGCCCCCGACTACAGACAATAGTTAAAACAAAGCTCGACCAGCATTTCGTAGCGATTTGGAGAGGCCCGGCACCGCCAAACTGACCGAATGCACAGACCTAGCCAGAGCTACCCACCAGCACCAGCACTCCGCCTACAAGTAACTCGGCAAGCGACCGATCCGAATGGCCAACTTGTTTTGTAGTTGTCTATTTATGCGCTTAGTGCTGTATGCAAATAGTTCGCGTACCTATCCGTACTCCCCGCCGACCACTGGCCCGCTGCTGCTACCCGCTGCTGCTTGCTGCCTGCCACACTGAACCAGTTTTTTGTTTCGTGTGCCCTTCAGCCCCCAAATCCGCCCTGTGTTTGCATTTTTTATTAACAAACAGCAGCAGCAAATAAATGAAAGCAAAAATAAAAAAAAACCCCAAAAAAGGGTATGCAAAATATTTGAAGAAATGAGAACCCTTTTTTTTTGTTTTATTTTGTTTGGGTGTGGGCGACGATAAGCCAGAGAGAGGGCAGGGATTGCCGCCCTACCTCGCCCTTTAAATCTACCCCAGAATATAGGGTTGGGTGAGGGGGTGGAACAGTTTTTGTTGTTTTTATTTGTGTTGCTACAACGATATTTCATGTATATCACACGCATAATCGTTGTTGTTTTAGTGTATTAATTTTGGTTTTTAATAAAGCATAAATATTTGTGTTTGCGCTTTCAACTCGCCCCGGGCAGCCCGCCCTTTCTCATCCCCACCCAACCCCCAACATTCTGTGTGACTGCCCCCCGCTGCACATTTTTATTGAAGTTTGGCAAATCAAAGTTTAGTTTTATAACCAGAGGGTGCGGTGCATATTCTGTAAAATATTATTGACTTTGTGGATATATATGTAGTATATACATATGTATGTACATATGTGCTATGAGCGTAAATACTATTGATAGCTGGGGGGTATCCCAGTGGTCTCATTACGTCCCAGTTACATCGGTGTATCTGAAATGGAATAAATACTACCACATCGATATAAATATATATATATATATATACGAATGGGTGAAACGCCCCACCTTTTATCGGGGGGCACTGCTGTCGGCCAGGGCAGTATTAATTGTAAATTCCTCTATGACAGCTCCGACATATGCATATCCACCATCCATATCAGCCTGCACCCGGGCTGGCTGTACCTTTTATGGGCAGAAAGTGATTTGCCTTACATATGCATTTTGCATGTTTTAATTATTAAACAAATCAATTTCCCCCGTTGCCCAGCGAACAACTTAATGACATTTGTCCATTTCTTACAGTCACTGCCTTGTGCCTTAACGCCAAGTGGTACACCCGTGCAATTTGCATAAATTGCATTTTTTATATTCCCTTTTCGCGTTTGCCATCGCCGGGCTATCGTTAGGGATAATAGGGAGGGTGGGTTTCGGAAAGCAAAATGCTAAAGATGGGCCGTTTGGGGCTGGTGGGGGCGTTGGCGTGGGTGGGAGCATGACAGTTAATGACACTGGTCCTGGAAAACTTTAAATCGATTTCAATAGTTTCAGTCGACTTCAAAAGTAATTAATAATGGAAACTGATTAAGTTTGCCACATTGAGTCTCAGCGTATTTTCCAGTTCTAACAAGATGCTCGTATTTAATGAAGTCTTCACATCTCTTCCACTTTCCGTAATAAAGAACGTGGTACAGGAATTATTTTATGTTTCAATAGCGTGCCTAAAGGGTGGAAAATATCTGTGCCTTTCTGGCCAACAACCTCTCGGTTTGAGTACCACATTCGCTGATGCAAGTATCTGTAGCGTCTGTATCTGTAAGAGCGTTTCTCCATTTTGCCATTAAATTTTGCTACTTTCTTGACGTTTTCCCCATTTGATTTTCTCGTGTTTTGTGTGTGGCAACTGCTTATTGATTTTCAATTAGTTTGTTTTGCTTTTCCCGGTCGAGTCTGTGCGGCTGTTGCCGTTGCAGTTGCAGCTGCAATTTGGCTTTTCCTTCCACTTATTTCACGTATTTTCCGCACCAAAGTGACATACTTAATTTCCCATCGAGTGTACTTTTCGCGTGTGTGTTTGTGTCTGCGGTTTGCACTCATAAAATATGCAATCGCCAAGCGCATCCAACGGTTTTGGCCAACGATTGCGGCAAGACTTTGGCAAGAGCTTGTGGCACTGACTCTGACTTTGCCAAAAAAGTGTCAGGGTTAGACCAGAAAATGCAATGCATAGACACATGCCAATATGCTGGTCCATAAATAAGAGTCAGCGCCAGCAGACTTTCAGGGGCTCTTCATCTCACCCAGCAGGCGCGGCCTTAAAGCCAGGCTATGATTTAAATTAAATCTTCACTCAACTGCAGCTAATTAGAGAGTATAACATTAATTCATTTACCAACCAGTTTCCCCAAGCGACGAAAATGAATATATTTGACCTGTTTTTTTTTTCTCTTTTAGTGGAAATTATTAGCTCTATCGAGTTGTTGGGCTTTTTGTGAATTTTGCGGTTTGTCGGAACGAAATTTATGCAATTACAGACGCAATTTTCGCATGGGACCGCATTTTAATTTCGTTTTATAATTTGGACAAATAACCATTTACATAAACGAATGGCCTGGCCGACTGATGTGAGTGTTTCAGTGAGTGTTTGCGGCATATGCAAAGTGTTTTGTTTGAGTTCGTTTCCCCCGCTTTTATATGGTATATGGTATGTGTGTACTGTATTGTATTAATAAATAAAATAATTATTTACAAGCAATTAACTTTACGCATCGCTTTTATTTAGCTAGTTTCGTTTGGGGTTTAGTTAAAATGGGTCCATTGTAACATTTGATGTTTGCCCTGGAATAAATCGCATTAAAAATTAAATATGAAATAATGGCAAATGCGGTTTTTGTCCGTGGGGATGGCTGTCAGTTGCAGCTGTCCGGACATTGAAGCCTTGAAATGTTTGTTTATTGAGCGAAAGTAATTACAGCATTTTCGACCCTATAACGTGAATGTAGTGCAAGAGCCATGGGCACCCAACGCAGGTTCTGGCTAAAACCCTTGCCCTTGCCTGTGTCTCTTACTGTGTGGAGCGGTCCTAAAAAGTTCATTTCCTGAGCAGAATCCATCGCATCTTTACCATTTCTCTGCCATATCAGGACTGATGGATGGATTTGTCACCCTTTTTTCCCACCGCTTACTTTTTTCGTTGAATAAAAAGAGATTTGGTTTTTTGTTTAAATGTTTTTCACAATATTTTGTAATGTTTTTGCGTTTATTTTCTCAGATATATTTCTTGTTCTGTTTTGTTTTTTTGTGTTTGTTTTATGTAATTGTAATAATTAATTTAATAATACATTTGCCATTAAGTAAATTGAATTAAATTAATTTAGTTCCCTCCGCTATCCCCCATTGGGGGGGGGCGTGTAGGGGGCGTATCTCTCTCTATACAGTATACATGCGACATTACATACAATTAATAAATACATTAAGTGCTCTAAATGGTTGGGTTTTTTCCCCTTTCTTTTGTTGCATTTTGCGTTTCTTCTACATATATATATATACACACATTACATTCAGATTAAATTTAATTAAATATTTCAAATAGTTACTGTCTCGTGTAGCCTAGGATGAGTGCTCCAACTTGATGCGAACGAATGTATTTGTTTAGTTTTAGTTTATGGTTTTTTTTGCTTAGTATTTGTTTGTAGGTTCTTTTATGCCTGGCTAGAACTACTAAATACGTCTACGAATTACATTGTATTTTATGGTTTTTTTTGTTTTTGTTTTTGGGAAGGGTATGGGGGGTGGGGGGCGATTTGTGCAGTTCGCCCGCAGATCGGGCTCCCCGCTTTAACTATAGTTAATTAATATATCACATTGAATTTGAAAGTGTTTTAACAACATTTCTAGTAATTGTTTTTGTTTTTTGTTTGTTTTTTTGTTTTGTTTGTATATCGATATATGCTAATTATGTAATTTTTATGTGTATTTATATACGTGTCCCTCACTCTCTCTCTCTGTCTCTGTTTCTGGCTGTATGTGTGTGTGTGCGTATTGTGGCGCTGTGCTACACAACTACAACAAAACGACAACAACAATATCCAACGCTAATGACAACAACGACACATGAACGAACGAACGAACACCAAAGGCGAAATGCAAATAAAATGTTTCAAGAAATGCCTACGAAAAAGTCTTTTTGTTTTCTACTAGTGTGTGTGTGTGTGTGTGTGTGTATGTTCTACTTCCGCCGGTTGCGCAAGCGAGCGAACAACTTCAAGATGGCCGCCCCTGCGCAGGAACCCGCCCGAGAGCAGTGCGAGGGAGAAAGAGATGGCAGCAGGAGCAGTGCAGTGGCATGGGGCAGGGTTCAGAGCTTACACCAGGAAAGCCTGTCCATTCTTATTGGCCGTCTCGCCTGTGGCAGCTGTCTGTTGCTGCTGCTGTTGCTGCTGCTGCTGTTGCTGCTGCTGCTGCTGTTGTTGTTGTTGTGCAGCCGCAGCGGATGTGGAAGCCTGCGCCGTCGACTGTGTACTTGTGCTGGCCTGACTCAAGCCGCTGCCACTGCGCAGATGCACGGGCGCCGTCGCCTGCTGCGGCATGGGCATGGCCGCGCCCACCGCCCGGAACTGGGGCTGCAGCAGACGCTGCTGCTGTTGCTGCTGGTGGTGCCGCGCCAGCTGCTGCTGCTGCTGCTGATGGTGGTGCATCAGGCCAGTGGGGATCATGGACAGGGCCTCGTGCTGGTCGTAGGCGCTGTACTCCGACTCGATGCTGTGATAGATGTGCTCCGAGGGCGGCCGCATCGGCATGGGCATGGAGTCCACGATGCGTGCTGGCCCCCCGGGCCGTGTGGGCCTTGGCGAGGGGGTGGCTGTGGTGGCGGAGCTGTAGTTGGCCTCCATGTCCTCGGTGCAGTAGTAGGCCGGTGGCGGCGGGGCCTGGCGGAAGATCATGCCCGGGGAGACGGGCTGCTTGAAGCGCTCATGGTGGTCCAGGGTGTAGTTGTTGCCGCGCGGCGACAGCTCAATGGGGATGGCATAGCGGAGCTTCTCCCAGAAGTAGCGGTCGCAGGTCAGCAGACGGTTCGATGGCACGGACTTCAGGTAGGGCGAGAGCTCAGCCACGTCCTCGGCCTCCGAGGAGACGCTGGTCTCCTCGATGATCACCAGCTTCTGGGCCAGGCCGCGCAGTGACTCGTGGAAGGCGTTGCGGAACTCGACGCGGTTCCATTCGGTGGCCAGCAGGTTGCGGGTGAGCACCAGGATGATCTTGCGAGAGGCGCGGGCGCCCTCCACCAGCTGCAGGTGCGATGCCTGCGGCGGCAGATCGCGCTGCTGGATGCACAGCCGGAAGGGGGGGCGGCCGTGCTCCAGCTCGGCGGCAATGTTGCGGCACACGAACTCGTAGTCCTTCTCGGAGTGCAGGATGATGGCGTCGTACAGCTTGCCGGCGTCCTCGAAGCGGGGCTCGCAGACGCGCACGCCGTAGTGGGCGAACAGCCACATGCGCACGCTCTCGCGGAACACAAACACGACGATGAGGACGACGACCAGGAAGATGAGCACCAGCACGGCGGCCAGCAGGGGCAGGCGATAGCCACCGGCAATGTCCTGCGACGAGGAGATGTTGCTGGCGCTGGCGTCGAGCAGCTCGGAACAGTCCGGTCCGCCGGCCGCATTGCCCAGCAGCTCCAGCTCCCGCTTGATGCCCGCATCGATGCAGTAGATGTCCGCCGAGTCGCGCACCACCATGGCATTGTCCGACACAAACTGGGCCAGTTCGCGCAGCTGCTGGCAGCGGCACGACCACGCATTCCTGCCCAGCGTCAGGCCCTGCAGGCTGTTGCGGTACTGCAGATTGGGCAGCGCGCTCAGCCGATTGTTGTCCAGCCGCAGCACCTTGAGGGAGACGAGCGGCTCGAAGCTGCCGTTGGCGATGTGGCTCAGCATGTTGTTGTGCAGATACAGCTCCCGCAGGAGGTTCAGCGACTGGAACTCGGTGCCCTCGAGGGCCGTCAGCTTGTTGTTCTCCAGGTGGAGCACACGCAGATTGGAGAGCTGCGCGAGGCTGCCGTTCTGCAGTGTCATCAAATTGGAGGAGTTGAGGTAGAGGGCGCGCAGATTGCGCTTGCCCGCCAGCTGTCCCGCCTCCAGCACGGGAATGTTGTTCCCATCCAGATAGAGATCGCTGACGTCCTGGGGTATGCGGGCGGGCAGGCTGGCGAGATCCTGCTTGCCACAGTCGACGATGTTCGTCGACCAGGTGGCATCGTGGAAGCAGCTGCAGTTGTTCGGGCAGATCACCTCGCACTCGCACTGCTCGTACTCGCAGCAGTGGCACGTGGGCGGACAGTGGCTGTCGTACTTGCACACAAAGTCCGTGGAGGCCAGGCTGGACAGCGGGCGCAGCGGCGCGTTGCGGCTGTGTGGCATCAGGCACTCGATATTCGCCAGATCGACGACGCGCGGATGCTGCCGTGTGGTCAGGTTGTTGATGCGCTGCAGCCACTCCATCGAGCAGTCGCACTCGAAGGGATTGCCGCCCAGATAGAACTCCGGCACCGGCTTCTCGGCGGCCACGGGCGCCACCCGCAGCGCATTCAGCGAGATTTTCGACAGTACGTTGGCATAGAGATCGACGCGGGCCAGTCGCGTCTTGTCCACGAAGGTGTTGGCCTGTATCTGGCCGATGATGTTGTTGTTGATGAACAGCAGCTCGATGGAGTTGGGCACGGACATGGCGCCGATCTCCGTGATGCGGTTGTGCGAGGCGTCCAGCGTGGTCACGCGAATCTCCTCCTGCAGCTTATAGTAGTTGCCCAGCGCCTCGATGTAGTTGCCGTGGATGTCCAGCCACTTGAGGTTCGACGGAATGAACGCGTAGTCGAACCACACCAGGTGGTTCTCCGACAGATTCAGCCAGAGCAGCGAGGCGAGGGTCGCGAAGATGCCATTGATGTCGGTGAGGAAGTTCTTGTCCAGTCGAATGGCCTCGATCTCCGTATTCTTGTCGAAGGCGCCCCGCTCAATGTTCTGGATGCGGTTCTTGGCCAGATTGAGCACGCTCAGCCGTGGCAGATCCTGGAACATGCCCACGGTGATGTTGCCAATGCGATTGTCGATCAGCCGCAGGCCCGTCAGCTGATTGAGGTTGCGGAATGTGTTGTTCTTGAAGTCCGAGATCTGGTTCTCGCCCAGATCGAGCGTCTTCAGCATGCTGAGATCCTGCACGGCCTCGGGCACCTCCATCAGCTGGTTGGAGCTGAGGTCCAGCTCCTTGAGGTCGGAGCAGTTGCGGAACGCCTGCGTCTCCACGATGCTGATCAGGTTGTTGTTCAGCGTCAGTTTCGTGAGCACGTACAGGCCATTGAAGATCTTGTTGTCGAGCGTGTGTAGCCGGTTCTCGGCCAGGTTCAGGGTGTGCAGATTGTAGAGCGGCAGGAAGGCGCCCTCCTCCACATGGCCAATGGAGTTGTTGCGCATGTCCAAGATCTGCAGGAAGTACAGCTCCTTGAAGGTGCGGGCCCCGATGCGGGTGAGCGCGTTGTTGGAGAGGTTCAGCACTATCAGGCGGATCAGGCCCGCGAATGTGTTGTTGTCCACGTGGTGGCTGGTCAGCTGGTTGCCGGACAGATCGAGCACCAGCAGCTGTTCGAGGCGATGCAGCAGCCCCTTGGGCAGATCGTACAGATCGTTGCCCTGCAGATGGAGCTCGCGCAGCTCCTTGTTGCCCGCAAAGGCATCGGCGGGCAGCGACTCCAGATGGTTGTACGAGATGTTGAGCACGCGCAGCGAGCTGAGGCCCGCCAGGGCGTTGGGCGCCAGCGAGCTGATGTTGTTGTGCTGCAGACTGAGCGTCTGGAGGCGACGCAGCCGCGAGGCGCCCCAGGCGTCGGGCAGGGAGCGCAACTCGTTGAAGGAGACGTCCAGCACCTGGAGCTCGGATCCGCCGCTGACGGCACCGTTGGCATTGCTCAGGGCCGAGCCGACGCACAGCTTCTCGGAGAAGCCGAGATACTCGGCGGACCGGATGCGGTTCTGGGTGAGATTGAGCAGCTGCAGGCTGGGCATCGAGCACCAGAGGCCCTCGGGCAGCTGGCGCACATTATTGTCGGCCAGATGCAGTTCGCTCAGCTCGCGCAGACCGTGGAACGACTGGGCGTGCAGATCGAGCGTCTTGCCGGGCCCCCACATCGCGTTGTGCGTCTGCAGGCTGAGCCGCTTGAGGGACAGCAGGCCCTCAAAAGCGTTGGCCGGTATCCGCTGCAGCTTGCAGGCGTCCACCTGCAGCTCCTCCAGCTTCTGGAGGCGAGCGAAGAGGCCCGCAGACAGCTCGCTGGCATGCAGCAAGTCCTGGCTGCACTGCAGCTCCAGGCGGTTGGCCGTCTCGGCCACCTGCAGATCGAGCGGAGCGGCGGCATCCAACGCACGTACATTGCACTTGATGTCCATCGTGGTGCGGACGAACTCCCAGGCGCACTGCTGCGCATGCGTGCTGCGCACGGGAACGGCCGCGGCGGCCAGCAGAAGCAACAGGCAGAAGGCCAACATGTTGGATGCTTCTGTTGCTGGTCGTTGGTTTGGATTTGGTTGGAGAGCCTCCCTGTGGGAGAGGAGGGCTCTGCTCGTGATCGGTTTCGGTTGCACTTGGGCTTTTGGGTTTTGGTGGGTTGTTGTTGGTTGTTGGTTGTTGTTGCAACACTCTGTCACTTTCTGGTTTTCATTTTTTGATCGCTTTTTCCAACCCGCGTGTACCCGTAATCCGTAATCCTTGTGTGTGCGTGTGTGCTTGTATGTGTGTGTGTGTGTGTGTGGTTGCGACGTGTGGCGTGACACTTAGCGATTTGCACTAATTTATTTATTTGTTGCTCTTTTGCTGCGAAAACTAATTCCACTTCGTTTTAGGTTTTTCTTTTTTTATGTTAGTATTTTTTTGTTTGTTTCTTGTTTTGTTTTGTAATTGCTTTTCACGATACCGCGAGAGAGACGACGAAACAGAATCAGAATCAGTTACGTTTCGTTTCGTTTTGATTTTAAATATTTCTTGTTGTCGGTTCGTTCGCGTCGGAGCTCGTTTCCTCAGAACATGTTTCGTCCGCCGCGTTTCAAGCCAAAGTGATTGCTGGAGTTGGCCGCTGCGACTCCGTTGGCTCGTTGAAAATGTGGAAACGACGAGGCAGGCAGGCAGCGCCGACGACGCGACGTCGCGCAGCAGCAGCACACCGACACGAAAGAGCCATTCGATGGCAGACAGACAGACAAAATCTGTGTGTGTGCCTGCACGTTCGTGTTCTGCCGGCGCGCACTCTTTTTCAATGCACATGCACTCACACACACACACACACTCACATGCAGGCAGGCAGGCAGGCTTTGGCAGCAGCATGCATGGCGCTGCTTCGCTCTCACACACATTGCCCTCGCTCCCACTCAGCAGAGGCGGCAGAGGCAGTGGCCGAACAGAGAGCAGAGCAGAGCACAGAGCAGCGACTGAGCAGCGCTAGCAACAACAACAATTGCATTTCCTGCCTGCATATGCTCCTCGAACATGCATGCTCTCTCACGGCCTGCTCTCGCTCTCTCTCGCTCTCGCCAAAAGTAGGGGAAATGTTGCACGTACACACACACACACACACACACACGCAACAGTTAACCCCACAATGGCCCCAGTAGTTGTGGTGGTGGTTGTGTGAGCGTGGAATGCTGAAAGAGTCTCAGTCTCCCTCTCCCACAGATCTCTCAAGAGAGGCAGAGTTTTGGGGGAGAGCGTCCACAATTAGCATTGGAAAATGGATTAATATTGGAGGAGTTCAGCGTGGGTTATCTCTGTGGCGCGGCTGCTCTCCAGACAGAGCCAGAGATTATCATTTCAGTGGAATATTATCAGGGAATGCACTTGAAATTGAATCATCCACTGCAAATTAGTACACATAAAGTCGCTCGCCTATGATATTTCAATTTATGGCAGATAGAGGACTAAATCTCACAAATTGGAGAAGTTTTATTAGATTTATTTAAGGTAAACCTAACCTGGTACAGAGCTGTGCCAACAAGCTGTCAAGTGCCATATCTCCACGGTATATTTATATAATTTCTTTATCTTACACAAACTTTACTCCAGAGAGGTACATTCTCAGCTGATAAAACCCGCAGCTTCGCTGTCTATCCCAGAGAACCCCGTTGGGGTTAAATCAAACCTGCAACAGGCTGCTGTTGGCTGGCAACATTTCGCCATCTCCCTCCCCAGTTCCACTCTATCCTGCCTGCCTCGCTGCCTCGCTGCTCCCATGGAAGCTCCGTTTTGTGACTCAGTTCGTTAGTTAGAGCCTCGTGTTGCATACTACACACGATGTGTGCAGGAGGGGGCCCGGCCCGCCCCTCCTGAGTGTGTTGCTTCAGTTTAGCATGTTGCATGCCGCTTGGCTCTTAACAGCTGCTGGTGCTGCTGGTGCTTCTGGTGCGCTGTTGTCGTTGCAGCGGCGATTGCTGTTATTGCTGGTGTCCACTGGCCCTGAGTGCAGCAGTGGCAGAGGCCCCCTCTCTGGCGGCATCAGGCCGAAGGCCGGAGAGTGTTTTGTTGCCATAAAATGTTGAATCTATTGTCGCATGTTAAATATATTTTAGCAATATTTGTTGTGTGTTTCTGCTGTCAAACATTTCTTGTGGCTGGCTTCTTAGTGGGAGTCCGTTCGGTTTTGTCATGTTTTGCATTCTGCCACTCATCTGCGGTTGCCTCTTGTTGCCTGTTTGCCTGTGGCAATTTGCAAAATTGCTTAGCTTTTTTGCAGCTTGACGCTGATCGGGAAGAGCAATTGTGTGTGAGGGCGACGGAGACGGAGACGGGGAGACGTGGCAAACTTGTTAGTTAGAGACGTTTGTGTTCTTTATTTCCATTTGCAGCATTTGTTCCACGCTGCTACTGCACCTCATTGGGAAGACGACTGACTCTGTTGCCTGACTGCCTGCCGCCTGTCCCATAAACATTGCATATGAGTGTTGCAACCAGCAGCAGTGGCAGTGGCAGCAGCAGCAGCAGCATCCGCAACAGTGGCAATATTACAGTTTGAATGCCACTATTATGCCATTTCGAATGGCAACTGCATTCAGGCGTGCAACAAGCTGCCTCTGCTGCTCCTACTGCTCCTCGTGCTGCTTCTGTTGTTGCTCCGCTTGTTGCACAAAAGGTCTTTGGGGAAGTTTGTTATAAGTTTTTGCCGGAAGAGGGGTGTACCCTCTCCCTATTCTATTCCTGCTGCACTAATTTTCCCGGCTTCTAATGTACTCTCTGTCGTGGGGCCATTGCCCCACCTGGCCCAGATATCCGGAGTATTTGTGCGAGTTTTGCCTGCTTTTTCGGCTGTCGACTTATGCCACTTAAAATTACATTAAAAACTTTCCTCCTCCTCCTTCTCGCGAAGTGTAGTCAGCCACCCAGTGGCAAGGAGCGAGGGGGGACACGTAGGGGGCATAGTTGCAAACTTTGCCTGGCTTTTTTGATGTTTACGCTTCCACTTCCATTTCGGGCTCTGTTGCTTGTGTTGCTGCAGCAGAGCGCTTGTTGGTGGGTTTTTGTGCCGTTTTGTTTTTTAGTTTGTTTTGTTTTTGCGGCACTGCAAATATGAAAGTTTTCTTACTTAATTATTTTGTTTGTTTGTTGTTGTTCCTGTTAATGTTGCTGCTGCTGTTGCTGCTGTTGCTTCTGTTGCTATATTGCTATTAATTAATTGAGTTACACTTGCCCTGCCTCGTCCCTGCTACTGCTTCTGTAGCTGGTGCCCTAGATGTTGTTTGTTGCTCCCCTGCTGTAGATGTTGCTGCTGCTGTCTCATAAATGCTGCTCTTGTGGATGCTGCTGCTGCTGCTGTTGCTGCTGTTCTTATTGTTGTTTGCTTAGTGGTGCGAATATTTTATGAATTTTTAAATTTCATTAGCCCGACATGTGCCCGAAACTTTTGTGACAGACTGTGTCGTCGACACTTCGTACGAAACTGTGCGACATAACTATGGGAATACTAGTGGGTAGTATTTTAAGTGTTATTATGGTGTTCAGTTGGGTTCAGATATTTATTTAGTTTTATTTTCTATTTTATTTATTTTATTTTTATTTCTTTTTCAGTGAAACTTCTTTAATCTGGAAGGCTATTTATCGGGTAAGTCAATATAAATTATATATACTCGTACACACATATTGAAGCCATTATCTTTGAAACTTAATTTAATGGAAGGTTCTGCATGGGGATTGTAACCTTAGACTAGACTCTAGAAGCATTTCGCGCATCTGTCTGCGTGCTTCTTTAGGCACCCAAATTGTGGGGCTTTCATAAAAGATTCAAAATGTTTGTTGTTTTGGCTGGGGAGTGTTCCACCGCACGGGTTGGGAGGGGGGGTTTGCGCTTGAGCCTGAATATTATTCATACACCGCATTGGCCACGGCTGGAATGAGAATGAGAATCCTGTGAATCCTCAGTGCAGCAGCTTCCATTTCGCTTCGCATAACTATGTCAAATTAGTGTCTGTACGGGCGAGACGAGTGCCGCTGCGGCAACATGGGATGCTGTGCGGCGCGGTGCGGTGCGGTGCTCCTCCAACTTTCCCAGCAGTGTATTTAGGCTTGCCCCCAGAGCGGGGGAGCGGCTTGAGCTTCATGGAAACTTTCCCACTCGACTCCTGGGGAAATTGTATTCAAATGCAAACTAAACAGAAACCGAAACAGAAACCGAAACAGATACATAGGAAAAAAACTATTTTAATTGAATTAGAAAATGGCAATGGGTCAGAAGCACGTTTGTAATGCATAATTTATGTCTGTTCGCTGAGTTTTGTTTTCTGATTTTCCATTTTGCAGCAGCAGCAGTGGCAGCAGCAGCAGTGGCAGTGGCAGCCGCAGCCGTTGCCAATCCGCAATCCGAATGCGGCAAGCGTTTTGCCCGATTTTTTGAGGCCAAAATTTTCATAATCTTTTGGTGAAATAGAAAATTGCCAGAAGGAGCAAGCAGCAGCAGCAGCAGCAAGCAGCAGAAGGAAAACTCATCTTGTAAATGCAGTTATGAATATCATTGGAGGAGCCGCTGTAATGAATGAAATGTGGTGTGGGAGCGGGGGATAAATGGGAATGGAAATGGAAATGGGGACGTGGAAGCTATCAATGGATGTGTGTCTGTATGTGTGGTTATCCAAATGGATATGGATGTGGCATCGAGTGGAAAGTGCGTGTGACAGCCACGCCATGCTGTTCCCGATGCTGCTCCTGCTGCTGTGGAAGAGTCCTCCTCTGGCAGCTGTCAAGCGCACTTGCATTACATTACTCGTCCTAACGCCCCCCTGCCTCCATGCAGCAATCAAACTGATCAACAAATTTCAGTTACATGAAAGATCGAAGCTGCAAGGTTGAAACCCTAAAGGCTGTCAGAAACAATTCTCTTTGGCACAGAATCGAATAATGTTCTCTAAATATTATGGAGCCCATATGGAATGCCGATCAGTTCTATTGAATACTTTATTGTTACCTTCTATCGGTTCTAAATTGCTGTTGGCCAGTGTGATTTGCTATTGAGTCGAGTTCTTGTTGCTGTTTGCTGTTCTCCAGACCCAGGACTCTCATTTGATATGCGGGTTCGGTAATGCGCCCACACGTCGATGCCGATGGCTCTGAAACAATGCCAAGCATTTTTATATATGCCAGGCAATATTTTTAATACATACAGATGTATGTATATAGTATATATTGCGATATGCCATGTGAGTAACGAGCGAGAGATGCCGACGACCGTTCAAGTGCATCTTAAAGATACTTTTGCTGCTTGGATGGCGGCTGCATTGTATGCTGCTTGCTTGGCTTCGCCTCTCGAGTGCTGTTTGCCGCCGCCTGCCTATTGTTGCCACCAGCAGCCCCCGCCCCACCCCTGCCCAGTCGCCCGTTTGTAGGGGTTGATATATGAGCTTTAATGTGCATTAACTCTTGTGCCATATATTTCACTCCATGCTTTGCCATGGAAGGGGGTTAATTACGCGTTTATGGAGAAGATTCTTGCCCGCAAACTATTTATTGGTCGCCTTTGATTTATGTGTAGCCGTGGCTAGCGGCTGTCTGTATGGAAACGGAACTATTCAGTATTTTGCGGTGAAAGACTGTCCCGGTAGGTGGGCCCCAAAAATGAAGTGATTTGCATGTCGGGCGATTATTCTGTTTCCCAATTGCAAAGATTCCAGAAGCAACTATCTATAATCACCAACTTCCCCAAGTATTTTTCGAGTAATTTAAATATTTTTATAATTCCACAAAAAGTCCACCAAAAGTATTCAAAAACAGAAAAAAAAGAAAGAAAAAAAAAACCAATTCATGCTGCTGCTGCTGCGGCTGCTGCGACTCTCGGCCACAACCTGTAATCATGGCTAAGCAGAAAAAGCCAGCCAGACAATTCTAATTGTCAGCCGCTCTTTCGCTTTATTTTTGTTCATTTTGTGTGTGTTTTTTTTTTGTTGTGCTGCTAAAGATTTCGTTTCGTTTTTCGGGGTCGCAATTTTTCAGCGTTTTGCTAATGCCCCACGAGAGCTGCTTTAAAGATCAGACAGAACCCTTCATTAGGCACACGAAGAGCCAGCCCGACGACCGATCGTTCGACAACTCATGTTTATAAATTGGTCTATAATTTCGCTTCGTTTTATTTGTGCAGCTTACTGTTGGGAGGGGGTGGGGGGTTGGCACAGGAACTCGGAGTTTTCTTCTGGGTTTCGCTGGAAGCACTGTTTTGTTTGGCTGTGGTGAAAAACGCCTGGCTTGGCTTGGCTGGCTGGATGTTTTTGCAGGCCCAAACTAATTGCCAAAAATCTCCGGAAAAATGGTCCAAAGTATAAATATTTTTACTGCTGCGCGGAGTCTAAAAATAACAGGCCGTTGAATGCCGGAGATGTTGTTTCAGCAAACAGTTTAGTCGCCGGTGCTGTTGTTGTTGGTCGGTGGGGGACGGAGGCGGCCTAAGCCCTCGTCTGAGCCTACATTTGTAATGGGTATATCTGTAAGATACTTTGATACATTGGCAGGTAGCTGGTCGGAGAGAGTGAGAGCGGGAGAGAGTGAGTCTGAGTTTCAGAGAGCGTGAGAGCAAAAGAGCGTCTGTGAAGAGGGGAAATGTCACGCACACCACTGCAAACGCTGCTCTGCTCGCACTAATACTTACGCAGCGGATCTGTCTCTCACCCATACACACGCAGCAGATCTGGTTCTTGCTCTCCCGCTGTTCGGACTTCTCTTTTGCGCTTTGCTTTCGCTGTATCTGTTTTCCCTGTCGCACAGTTTCTGCCACGATCTGCGCTTTGCTTGTGTGCGTGCGCCGCTCACTCACACAGTCTCAGATGCGCGCTCTGGCTCTCTCTCTCTGCTGCCGCTCTCTCTGCTGTCGATCTCTCTTTCGCGTTCTCTCTCTCTCTCTCTGTGGCCTGTGGCCCGCTCTCATTTTGCTGTCATTGACACGCTGAGCGGCAGGTTTTCTGTTTCTGTTTGCTGGCAGCAGCAATTATGTATCTTGTATCTGCAACTCGCTTGCCTGCTTGCTTGCTGGCTGGCTGTATGCTGTGTATCTGCTGGGTTGGCCAAACAGCCTCAAATGCCTGACATTTTACACTACCATCCAGCCAGCGATTTCTGCTCGGATTTTTGGCCGCGTTGCGCCTGAGCACTCACTGAGCCCGGCTCGGCTCGCCTATAACCAAAAACATTTCATATTATAATCCTTTCCCCCTCTTTCGTCCCTGCCCCTGCCACTGCCAGCACTGCCGCAAACCACCGTTGCGGTGTGGTTTTCTTGTCCCTGATTGAGACAATATCGTAAAATATACCCCCAATGTGAAATTCGATCGCTAAGCAGATCCAAAGCAGATCCCCACACCCCACACTCCTTGCTGCATGCCTCTGCCGCAAATGTAGTTGCTTTTGTCGCCGTTTATTGCCACTTTAAGGCCTGCTCGCCGCACCTCGCCCCACACTGTGCCCGCTGTTCTGCTCAACTTGTTTTTACCACACAAAATGCTCTCATTTGGCCATAGCAGCCACAGCCGCAGCAGCAACAACACTTTCAGCTATATTTTCCTCTGTATACCCTGCAAAGCGGGCATTATGGTTTGGAGCGGAAAAGGAGGCACTTCCTTCCAGCCATAAAGTTTAAATTGGTTCCAGATCTGAATCTCTCTCAGTTCTGCATCCCTCTCCGGCGGCAGATCTGCATTCGAGGCATAGGAACCATTGGGTAGGATGGCTTCCAGATCCCCTGCTGCATCTGTAAGGGTATCTGCAGCTTCGGCCATAGAATTTAGCCTTTCTTTTCTTTTTACAATGTATTTTTGTTGTTGCTGTTGTTGTCTTGGTCCGGCGTCTTTTGGCTTAAATGAAACTAAATGAGGCAGTAATCAAGTTGTGCTCAAAGAGTCTCCCGTCTCCCCACCCCCCTCCCCTGCCAGACACCTCCTCTTACCACTCCGCTCTCTTTGTGGTATTTTCGTTTCGCATTTTTTTCTCCATTTATATTTTTTGTTGGTGTTTTTTTTTTAATATGTTTCTTGTGGTTTACAGCAAATTTCACACTTGGTCTGGCGGTGTGGCGAGTGGGAAGTATCTGTCTCACCAGTATCTGGTACGCCAGAGACAGCCACAAAACATGGCTGAGGCATTGGGGCTGATTGATTTTTTAATATCGAGCAGAAAGGAGTGAAAGGGATTGCCAAAGAATAGGAAGTTGGGTGGGGCACACACACAGAGCCTTTGTGTTTCGGAATCGGCATCGGCATCGGGCATTTTCAAAGGTAACCAAAAGAGTTGACAGGATGGATCCGCCATTCGAGTTCAAGTTGCCAGTTGCCAGTTGGTGTTGCAAGTTTCGAGTTGCGAGTACTTGGATGGCTCACGGTATTGCCCTGTGTTCCAGTTATGTATTGTCGAGTCAGCGGAGACTGATTTATTCATTGGCCTCGACCCACACTAGCTTTCACTGCCCCCCAATGGATCCCATCTCTTGACAATTTCATTTCAATATTTTCGTTACACTTGAAGGCGATCCCGGCTACCGCTACGAAACCGAAATGGATTGGTAGAAGCTGGAGGAGGAGGATGGCCCATCCTGCTCACCACTTCACATGCTGCTGCGATGCTGTTGCTGCCACAGATTGTATAATAAATATTATTCATTTGGCTCTGATATTTCAAACCAATGATGCCAATGCGGCGGCGGCCACTCGAAGCCCACTACAGAGCCACGCCACACACTCTTACCATTCCACAGTTCCAGTCCCAGTCATAGGCCCAATCCCAGCCATGACTCAATTAAGAGCCGCACGTTTATTGTGCTTACCCGCGTAGTTTTGTCTGTGTTTTCTTCTGTTTTTGTGTATTTTTTATTAACTTTATAGCCTCTCTGTTATTGTTTAACTTACTTACTGTTGTTTTTTTTTTTTTTGTGTTTCCCGTCGCCTTGTTTTTGTTGAAACGTCATCGTAAATTGCAATTAATTTTGAGGCTCGAACCGAGCCGGCGACAGCTGATGGCTCATAATTTCTGCCTGTAGGTGTTTCATTAAACGCAGCCTTGAGAGTAGCTGTCTTCAATTATTTTCACACCTTGGAGAGCAGCAGAGCAACAAAGTTTACGTACAAAAAACTCGAAAGCGAAACTCCACTTAAAATTATGCCAATCACGAGAGTCCAACTTTTGTCTTCGAGAGCCGCACTCCAACACAGTGGCGGCTCAATAAACATACAGACGAAAGGTTTAATAGTTGAATAAATCACACAAAATATTTATATGCCAAATCATGCACCAAATGGAGTCTAATCTATTTTTAGATAATTCAGGGAGACTATTTTTGGAATGTGCCAACAATTATTTGGGTTTTTAGGTGGACGGAGTCCTTGAATGCTATGAATGAAATGAATGGGATCGACTATTTTTGGATAGTTTATTTCCTTTCATTTATTATTCAAATTGCATTAAGTTTTATCTGGGAATAGAGAGAACTCTCTCCCCGAGAGGTGCATCTAAAGTGGGGCAGGTCGCGGCGTTTTAAAGTCTTTCTGTGGTGTCTCCAGAACCCAAGACACACTATCTCTATCCGTGGCCAGCCATTGGAAAGCCATAAAAGTGCGTCAGCTCTGCCCGCAATGCTCTCCTATCCTATCCCTTTCTAAGAGTTAATTTCTAGCCATTTACGACCCCAGCAAATGTCAATTGATACGGAATTTCATTTGATGTTACAGCTGCTTGAATGTGGCACCGCTCGCGTGTTGATCCACGCCTACTGCCTGGCAAGGGCAACGGCAATGGCAGTGTCAGTGGCAGGGGGGGAGGCCGAATGCAATTGGCCATTGCCATAAAAAACACTTTGTGGAAGAGTTGGAAGTTGTTGTACCTTTTTTATGCATCGTCGAGCGGAAAGTGTTGCATTTATCTGCTACACGAAGCCCAACCCTGGCGAGGATACGGATACCCAAGGAGTGAGCGCACTGAGCGAAAAACTTTTCACGCACATAACACCCATGGATGAAGCTAGCGGCAGCCATAGGTACCACCAGGATGATTCACCAGCACATCCATCCACAACCATTAACACGGAACTTCCATTGGCTTCTGTGTGCCCAATTCTTGCCCGTTGGATTTGCATATCTGCCATGGGCGTATCTGGCATTTCTTGGCTCTCAGTGTGGCTGAGAGAAATTACAATAACCACAGCATAAAAAAGGATATGCCGCGCGACTTGCTTTTAGACTTTGTCTCCCTCTCCCTGCCCAGAACCTCTGGGCTTGCCACTGTTCCTTTGCTTTTATTATCATCGGGCTATGTCGGCGACTTAAGGGACAACGTGGACATAAAAAGACACACACACACTCGCACTCGCAGTCTTAGATGGAGGAAACAACAGGGAAAACTGGTAGCCTAGGCCATTAGACATAAAACTCAAGTTGGGTAAGTGCAGGCGACTATCTGTGGCAGGCAGGATAGCGCTAGAGAGTAGATAGCGAGACGGCTAGTGGCGGTGCTGATGGTGTGGCTAGGGGAGAGGAGAGGAGGCGCTGGCAAAAGGTGCTACCACCAAAAGTTGACCCAAATTTTATCATCAATGTGACAGAAAGTAGCGATTAGATGATGCCTTTTATGCGCTCGTCTCTCTCCGTGTTGCGGTCGTCTGCTGTGCCGCCGACAAAGGTGAAACTGAATGGATGCCACTGTGCGGGTTGTTCCTGATCGGCTTACGGGTTACGGGTGCACTCCACCCTATCCCATCCCATCCTTCTAGTACAGATATGAATGGGTCCATAAAGCGTTGCTGATATCTTAATTTGCCGCATCTATCGGAGACACTTGACTGAGTGAATGAGAGAGTGAGACGCAGTCTGAGACGCCACTCGAGTTGTTGCAGCTGCTGCTGCTGCTGCTGCTGCTGCACTTGTTTGAGTTGCCATGGGCCCATATCCGGTTGGCTCTCGGGCTGAGGCGCCGCCCGGAGGCAAATAGAGGCGCATCCTGTGCGCCGTGTCACAGGCTCTTGAGATTGGAAACGATGCAGAAAATCGCTGGCCGTGCCGAGGCATTTGATTTGTGTGCTGCCGTCCCATCTTCAACTGGCCATGAAATGTCCGAACTTATCGGAAGCTGATAGCGGCCCCGGGATGCTCGACGCTCGATGGTAACTCGAGTCGTGGGCTGCTGCTGCTTCCTTTGAAGTGGTCCCTCGGATAAAGTGTTTGATAATCCAATTTACGAATGCAAATCTCAGCTGCCGCTGCCGTTGCCGCTGCCGTTTCCCGGAAAAGCCGGCCCTCGCATGGTCAGGAAAAAATAAATAAATTTGCCGGAGCTGTTTGCGTTGGTCCTTGCTCCATAAATATTTATGGGACTTTGAAAGGTTTTCTTTCTCGTTGCAAATAAAATTAGCCCCATCCTGCACTCCCGCTCCCCCACCCCACCCCGTCCCTTCGGTGTTATGCCACTCAAAAGGCGGCCGCAAAATTGTGTGGCAGCCCCCATCCGCAGGAAGCTCTTTCAATTTATATCAATAGTGCCGTTAGCTTTAGCCCCCGCCCACACCCCACCCCCGCGACTTGTTTGGCCAGAGTTTAGCCGATTTTTTTAATCTTTAGCAACTTTCCAAGGCTGAAATGTTCCTAGTGGTTGTTACTGGGGCTCCGTCATACTATTTGACACGCAACACGGCAAAGAGGAGCGACGCGACGCGATGCGATGCGACGACAGGCCATGTCGTGCACTTTCCCAGTGCGGGTCTCTGGTATCGGGTCTCAGGTCTCCGCCCCCACCCAAGTTTAGCTCGAAAATCAACTGCTAACATGACATAACTTACGAGCGAGCGGGTCATGCAAATTCCCTCTGCTTTGGGCAAAGTTTTTCCTCCTTTTCTCTTCTTCTGTGTGTGTGTGTGTGTGTGTGTTTTCCCTCTGCCCAGTTAGCCCGTTATGGTGGGAACTAGGCTGAGACCAAGACCAAGACCAATAGCAAGACCGAGGCACATAGTAATGGATAGCCGTCCGGCCAAAAAAAAAAAAAAAGGGCTGCGACGTCAATTTAAGCCAAAAGTTATTGGCACTTTGTCAGCCATGGCGTAATGCACCCAGCCAAGCAACGCGACACGGAAGCGTGGGTTTATGCGTTGGCCAAAATTGGGATAAATATGCTTTGTATATTGGAAAGTTTATGCAACAAAACCTGGTGGAAAAACTCGAACGCCGATGCAGCAGGGCGACCCTCCAACGTTTCCTCAAGCAAAGAAATCCCAATTAAACTTCGTAAAGTATCTGCACAGTCAACAGTAATCACCTGGATGACTTAATCTAGTCTCAGCTTTGTTTGCCCCTAGCCCATTGAGCGGGAAAAGCTCATCCGCATGCACCCCCGGGGGCGGACACTGCTGCTGCACTGCTTGCGTGTGCTCCATATACGCTCCATGTACGAGCATGCAGCGGGGGCATTGTTACGAGGCCTGGCCAGGCACCATAATTGGCCCCCACTAATTTACCTATTTAACTGGGATTTGCCCGAGGGGCGGATGGCATGCAAATCGGGCACTGGGATTGAACCCTTTAGGCCTGAGCCTGAGCCTGTGCCTGGTTCTTGATTTTCTTGGAAAGCACTTGGGATGTCAATTGGGGAATTGGGTGAAAGTTTTCGCGGACACAAACTAAACCCTTTACTTGGCCTAACATCAGTGTAAAGTGGTGCTAGGCACGTCATCTTTCGGCCTGCCCCATCATCACAAGTTGTTCAAGATTTCCACGTTATGTGTGTTGTGGGTGGTGTAGAGCGGGGTGGGGGATTGGGGGCGCTGTGGTATGTAATCTGAAAAGTTTGTCAATATTTGTGCAACTCAAACGGGGCGGGCGTTGTTGCCACACATAATTGGACAGACGATAGGCGGGGGTTGGGGGCTGGCTGCTATCTAATCTCTGTGCCACTCTTTCTGCTGCTGCAGCCACATCTTACAGGGGCAGAGTCAGAGGCAGATGCATATGCTAATTGCATTAATAAATGAGCAGCACTAACCGCGCGGCAGTGCGGCGCAGGGTGGGCTGGGAGGCATACGGCATACAGCTCTAGCCCGGAATGGGGCCTGCCACTGTCATTCAATTAAAAAAGAAAACAACGACACATTAGGAAAAACACAAAAAGGTCTTGTCTCTGGTGGTGGTGCTGTTGCTGCTGACTGGAAAAGCCAAGGAAAATATTTAGAAAGTAAAGAAAGAAGCAAGCAGAAGGCAGCCAACCAAGGCACAGGCACAGGCCCAGGCCCAGACCCAGCGACAACAACAATGGTGGGGCAACATATGTACCAAAGGTAATTGTCAAGTAGAGCAGCGGCAGACGACAGCCAAAGACAACGCTGGCGTGGCACGAAGCTGTCTGCTGCTGCTGCTGCTGCACGGACTGGGACTGGGACTGGCAGTAGGACTGTGGCACCAACGCAGCGACGATACGGAACCGCCCGTCCCTGGCCCAGAGCACACACACACACACACACATATTACCCCTTTGCAGGTCGCTTGTCCCCTACCCACAGCCAACCCAACCCCACCAGCGACAAATGACACACAAAAATGGTAACACAAACAAGACGGAAAATACACAAACAGACGCAAACAGACACAAACAGACACTCTTTCTTGGCTCCGAAGTACGCAGCGGAGTACTTTCCCACCACTCCAAGATGCCTGCAGATGCGGCTATACCCGGTCCCAGACAGGGCACGGAACAACAACAACAACAACAACAAGCAGCAGTTATGTATGTCTCGGGGCCCCGGAATACCTGGGCTGGCAACACTTTTTGGTAACAAAACATTCTTGTGGTTTTTGGCCTTTCGATAGACCCGAAAATATGCGCGGTGGCGCGACGCTTGTGGTGGGCCCGCCTCAGGGGTTGTCGGGAGGTTAGAGACATATGCGTGACAATTAATACAAGACAACCCCCCACCCTCCCCAATGAGGGGGAACGGGTTGCGACGGGTCGCTGACAAAGGTACACAAAACGGAACTGCAGACACACCGCTGCTGCTGCTGGTGCTGCTGTTGCTTCTGCTGCTTGTGTGTTTGCTGTTGTCTCACTGGAGGAGTCTCTTGTCGTTGTCGTGTCTTCTTGGCGGCCTGAAGGGAACGGCGAATACCCATGTTCCCTGCATTCAAGTGACAGCCGCAGCGCCAGGACCGACTGTGCCCAGTGGCCTGTGGGTGGGAGAGGACAGAGCCCTGGCCCTGGTCCTGGTGCCCGGCCCGGCACGGCACCTGCCTCAAACTCCAACTCCAAACTTCAAGTCAAAGCAAAACCAATTTGCGGGCATAAAACAAACTGTACCCTGTACCCTTGGCAGTTCCTGCTGTTCCTGTTTCTGTTCCTGCTGGCCGGCCTCCGTTATTACATGGACTGGGACCTGGACCCTAGGCATGGTCGCGTGTCGCTTATCAGGCTGCTTTATCAGCCCAGGAACAGCAGCAGCAACAGCAGCAGCAGAGGCAGCCACAGAGTCCAGTTGAGCAAAAACTTTGTTAGCGTCTTAAGTCTCGAGCTATTTTGCTACTTGTTTTCCGTTTGCAGTGCCCCCCAGACCCACCCTATGCCTGTGCCTCTCCAGACCCTTGAGTTGGCATTATTATTCCTGCTGCTGCTGCTGCTGTTGTGTTGCATATTTTAATTCTGTATTGGATTGCCGCTTTTCCACCGCTGCCTCGCTTTTCATTCTACTCGTATGCATGTACGGATATTGTGAAAATACATTTCCACTTAGATCTTGGCTGATTGCGGGACTGCCTCTCTCTGGCAGAGGCAATTGACAGAAGCGGTGGCATGTGAGTTGCAAAAAGCATTTCCAATGTGCCACAGGGTATTGCATTGGGTGGGTGGGGGTCGAGGCAGAGGTCAGTACTTCAAAGGCTATGCCCAAGGAGTCAGCCAAGAAAATACCTGCAGGATATGCCACAGGATGTACGCACTTTAGGATGCAGCAACTGAAGATTTAGGAACCTTCCTTCGACAGCTGAAAGAAGTCTCTCCCGGGCGGATCCACTACATCCTGATCCTGCTTATTCCCCAGAATTTGTCGCCACCATTACGCAGGACACTCCACTACAAATCGCTCCCAAAGGGGAGGGCAGCTAATTGCGCGACAAATCGTTGAAAACGATTTCCACTTCAATTCCAGCGGAAACTCCTGCTGGAGCTGGGCGGATATATGCGCCTCAGAAACTACAACGAATTCAAGTGGGAATCCGAGTGCTGCGCACTTGCCACAGCGCAGTGGCAAGGCATCTTTGGCAAATGCGTGAAATAGATACTTAAATGTCGGGCCCGGACAGCTGTCAGGATAATGCTTGCATTCCCATTCGCATTCGAGGGACCCCAGCAATAACTCAATTTGCTGTGGAGGAGTGCACATACGAGGCACAACAGCAAATTGACAGAAATATGAGCATGCCAAAGGAGAACAAACCGATGGAGTACAGCAAGCAGTAGGATTGAATAAAAGTAAAAGGACCAAACCCGAATGGGATCGGCAAATGCTGCTGGTGCAGTGAGTGTGCGCCCCGCGAGCTGCATTTTAAGTGGCCCCCGACTCTGTGTCAGAGTCATAAATTTGTCATTGATTGCATGTGAAATTTGAGGAGCAGCAGCTCAGCTCAGTTCGGTCTGCTCTGTGCATCTGCCTCTAGACTGAGTCTCCATCTCCATCTGCGTCTCCGCTGGCGTTGTTTGTGTGTCTGGGCTGTTTGTGTTTGTTATCCTTAAAGCAGTTTTATTACTTTATTATGTCGCTGCGGCATCCTCATTGTGTCATGTCGATGCTGAGGACTCTGCCTGTCCTGCTGGGGATCGCTCTCTGTCTCTGTATCTCTCTCTTTGTCTCTGTCCGCTGAGGTGCAATTTATGCGGGCCTACAACTAAATGCGAACACTGAACCGATTTACCAGTTTCTCACAACTTAAATTACGCCCCAAAGAGAATATTGGATTACATTTAGTAAGTATTTGTTGCTGTTGCTGTTGTTGCTGTTGCTGTTGTATCCTTGCATCAATATCTTCCCCGTACTTCCCATGCACTGGCTCAAGATAAAATGTATCTGCGGGACGAGCATATCCAAAGTATCTGCTGTGTGGGCATTGAAGGGTTGGTGGGGGGTGAGGACTCTTTTGGTTTGTTGCTCACTTAACTGGAATAATTGACATGAACGATTCCTTGGGCCAACTCTTTTGTGTGGTTTCATATTTTAGTACTACAGAGCCAAGTGAGAATCCTCCAGTCGCCGCTGCTCCGTTGCTCCTTAGTGAGCTGGCAGCTCCCCACCCCTCGTCACGTCCCTGAGCAAAGCTACAGCCCCGTCTCCCCGCCAGCGCTCGGTTGAGTAGCTCCGCTCAAGCTGCAACAGTTTATATTGCATTATTCTGCTTGAATAGCATTTTCACTCGAAGAGAGAACCAAGAGAGAGGCAAAGAGAGAGAGGAGCAAAAAATACAACAAAAAAATAACCCAACGACGGAGAAGCGGGCGAAAAAAAAGCTCGCATTGGCCCAGCGAAAACAAAGTGAATTTCATTATGCCATTCCATTATGGAATGCCCTGCCCCTTATCCACACTGCACGTCCACGTCCACGTCGTCCCCTTCTCCGTCGCAGGACACGGTCAATTTGAATTATGAAAATCACAGCCGAAGGAGAGGAGGGAGCCCAGAGAGCCCTGAGAAGGCTGCTGCGTGCGTCTGCAGTGACTTTTGAATGGGTTTTACTTCCATACCATTGAAGCGTTAACGGCTCCAGCTGTTGCCCACGAAAGGACATCATGCCCCCCGTTGTAATCCTGCGAACAAACTGCGCTTGGGTTAACGGATTATTTGCCCTGTGTGGGGCTCCTTCCTTGTGCATTCTGTGGCACCTTTTTAATGGTATCAGCGGCCATCAGGTGTGTCCGTCCACATCAATTCCCTCTGTGCCGTCTTTTGCGGTTAAAATGGAATTCTCATCGCTTATTTTTGGGCTGCAGATTTCTCAGGCTGTGGAACAGCTGTTGGAATGCAAAAGGATATAGGATGTAGGATTCTGTGGAGAGAGAGAGAGAGAGAGAGAGAGCGATCGATCAGCTCTCTCCGTGTAACTGTGTGGAATTCTATAGCCATTTTTATTCCCTATTCCATCTAATCTGAATCTCAGACCCGCTCTCTCCCTTCTCTCTCTCTTTATTCTCTCCTTAGTTTCGTTTTATTTGCTAGCTTTCTGTGGCAGGCATTGGGCAACGATCTCGTTGGGTTTCCTGCCAGCTTAATGCCCCACATAAACCATTCCCTGCCACAGAACTAAAGCAAGACAACAGAATTTGTCAAGGCTTGATCATGATTGTGGCACACACACACTCACACACACACACACACAATACGTGGCGTGGAGTGGAGTACTCTTCGTGGCAGTCTGCTCTTCCTTAGACTTTGACTCTGGACTTGCAGCTCATGCGCCTCGTGCGTGCTAATGGCCAACAATGTTCGGCTATACCCACATGCCACGGCCAGCAGCAGCAAGCTGCAACAAAAGCCAAACAAAAGTGTGGCACAAACTTTTTGTCACACGTAGGTGTCCGCGGCCCCAGTCATACACCATATATAACAGGGAACAGGCACAGAGCCACAGCCATAGCCATAGCTCGCTGCAGCAGCTTTCTTTACCCAGAACGATGCCATCAAACTGAATGGAGTGGATGGACCCACGGACCATGGACTACGGACAAAGCGGTGGTCACATTGCAGCCTCAGTCTGCTTATTATACCTGGCACTTGGCGCGCCTGCGAGGGTATATTCTATTCGTTGTGGACGCAGGCTACAGGCCAAAGGAAGACTCAAATATTGGGTATCTATTGGGTTCGTATACCCCTGAGCATTGGCCAGCGTTTTTGCCCATTTTTTTTCCACACATTTTCAACGCAGCCAAATCGGCAAACAGTTTATGCAAAACGTAACAAGGCCCAAAGAATTTTCTACGTTTTTACGAGCACTCGTATTGTGATCTAATCGTCTCCCGCTCACTCGCTCAGCGACCGACCAGACTGAAGGATGTTGAATGTTGGGCTGTTTGTCTGTTTGGGCTGTTGAATGTTGCCTGGTGGTAGCCCACGCTCTTTGCAGTTTTATTATTATTGGTTTTTTTTTTTTTTTTGCAGCATTTACCGAAGGGGAGCTGTCTGCCTGCCATTTGCATTTCTTATTGCCTTGAATTGTCATTTGAACGGGCCAACACTCCTAGCGATAATGCGCGAAGATCGCCTCGAGCTGCGGTCCGGTCTGGTACCTGGCCCTGCCCCTGCCACTGCTGGCAACTTGCCACAAAATTAATTGCTTTGCTGATTTGAAGCTACAAATTTGTGTATGTTTGCCGGCGAAGCGAGTCGCAAGCTCAGCCACAGCTTCAGCTTCAGCTCCAGTTCAAGTCGTGCCATGTGACCTTGCTGGGGGTTGGGGAGGGACGGATGAGCGATGTAAATTGTAGATCTCAATTGGGCTTCGCATGTACGAAGTGGTATCTGGCGAACAACCTAATAAAAGCCCTTGACCATCCATCTTCGACCCCAGACGGGCCAGACGGGCCAGACGAGTCAGAGCCGCCTTTTGATCAGTCAGCCCGGGATTAGCTGGGCGCGCCGCGCTTCCTTTTGCCAGTGTTGGGTGTAGAGGGGGGGAACTGCCATGAGCTTCCCGACTTCGATTGAAGCTCACTCTCGTCGTTTATAATTAACTCAGTGTCCATGACAAGAACTTGAAAACAACTCGGCCTCTTCCTGGGCCAATGCTGCTGCTGCTGCTTCGCTCTTCTCTGCTTCTCCTGTCACGCGTGCCTGTCACACAGACGCTGGCCAACTGCCGCCCCACTGGCTCTTCACTGCTACACCCAGTTGCCGGTTGCCAGTTGCCAGTTCCTGGCCTCAGTTCCAGTCTCCAATCCGAGCCCCGTTCCGTTTCATTCCTGTCTATGGGCTTTGATAAACGAGCACATCAGAAATGTGACTTGTCATAAATTTGCCTGCGTGGCCATTACTCATGTGTCATGTGTGGAGCGGAGCGGAGCGGCTGCAGCCTCTTGCCTCTCGCTGCATCATGTCTCCCTCTGTCCCTCCTCCTTCCAGCCAGTGCATCAACATGGCTGCTTGGTAGGTGCCATGCAATGCGCGATTCCCGGCAAGTTCGACAATATGCCAACTATGTGAAGTAATCGCCGTTATCAACTTAAGTGACATGATCAGAGTCACAGCCACAGCCACAGCGAGAGCCACAGCGCACTGCTCCACATTTGCGAGACGGGAGACTCTTTTTCGTGGCTTCGTGGCAAGTTGGCTTATGGAAACCCATCGATATCCGTGGCCAGAGATGCACTCGAGCGAGTCCCATGAGAACTGAACGCCGGACCAGCTATCCTACAAATTGATTGAAAATTCGACCGGCCAAATCCACCAGCCAAAGTGTCGTTCATTAGTCGTGCGATTGTAATGTCTAAATTGTGTAACCTGTAAACTGTGCTCCCATACGAAGCGTCGGCTGTCTCTCTTGCGTCTCTCGGTTCACAACAGGCGAGCTTTGCTCATTAACCCGATCGGTTGGGTTCTCTTTGCGGCCTGTGGCCCCACAAATGAAGTCATTAAACAATCGACGGCAGCAGCACCGCGGCATCTGTATCTGGATCGGGTTCTGACTGTTGTTCTGACTGCAAATGGTAGGGGGGGGGATGCTGCCACCTGTACAAATTTCTCAATAAATTGTTCACACTTAATTTTTCATCAAGACAATGCAAAGAGTCCAGCAGCAGTCCCAGTCCCAGGCTCAGTCCAGTCTCAAGAAAAATGAACCACTGACAACTCGTGCTGGGTGCTGCTGCTGCGGCTGCTGCTGCTGCCCCCTCTAAAATGAAGCGGTACGTTGGAGCCCAGCGGAACTTCACGCCGCATGCAGCGCGCTGCATAATAAACAAAGCATCAACAACGGGCACTGAAAGCAACAGCCGGGGCAGGCCGTGTGGTATCTACTGGAGTAACCTGCAGTGCATACATTTAAAATTTATTAATTGGTTTTTAAAAGCACTCACACCCGTCGAGCCATTCATATTTCCCAAAACCCTCTGCGGCATCCACTGGGATGGGGCGGGGAGTGGCGAGGAGTTGGAGTGTGGCGTGTGGATGTTCCGTTCCTCTTTCAAGTTCAATTTCCGCCTAATTTCATGCACTTTTATGCGGCTTTTGTGTGGATTACGCAGCAGAAAAAGTTGAACCGAAAGCAATACACGGAAACCGGAGCGGAAAAAGATACAAAATATGCTGGGAAATATATACGAATGCCAGATATGAGCATGTTATTTCTATGTAATTTGGCAAGTCCACAGCATGTACGAATGGGAATGGAAATGGGAATGGGAATGGGATGTGTGTGGTGGGAAGTGCCTTTCGAAATTTGTTGAATGTGGCTTAGGTTTCCCCAAATGACTGTGGCAACAGTGCTGGTAAATAACCAAATGAATATTTTTCTGGTTTATGATTCTAGCCCAGAGTTTGGTTCACCCAAAAGGATTCCCCAGCAATGACTCCATTCATGACATTTATTTGGTGTTTGCGCTCTACAGTTGAGACTGGTCCGGATCTGTGCTGTGGGTCAACGTCTTGTCTTCTTTTGGCACACACATGAATGAAAGTTGGTCTGATTAATGGAGAGCGTTTTGGAGTGATAGTAGAACAATTAATTAGCATTTGCAAGACTTAAACACTCTGTGTCGGGGTCTGGTTTTGGCTACCTCAACAGAACCCGCATGAGCAGAATTCCAACCCAAAAAAGAGTGCCAAATAAACTGCGCGTTAACAGAGACGCTTACACCGCTTCCCATAAATATATATACATACATAAATACAGACGTGTACGTATGAATATGAATATCTGTCTGAATTTATGTATGAATTCATAAGCCATAATGAATTGCTTTTATAGACGGCTTCAGTTCGCCCCAATCTGGTCGCCTGCTGTGCCAAAAGCTGCGGCTGCTGAAGAAGTGCTGGGCTGTTGGATGCCACGCCACGCCACAGACCCACAACCAGACCCAGACCCAGACCCAAGCCCCAGACTCAAACTGAAACTCTAAACTCGAAGGCGGCATGAGTAAGTGTTTTGCTTAATTGCCTATGGCTTATTAGGCACCACAGCGGACACCGCGGACAGACAGCGCAGAATAGTCAAATTAATTTTTGATAGAAAAGCAAAAAATCACCAACAGGCAGCAGCAACAACACCAGATCTCTGGTGATCTGTATGCGGTGATTGGGAGATTTGTGTTGGTCTGTGCGTGGAGGTCTCCCCGTCTCTGAATCTGACTCTGGTCTGTCTAATGATGATGGCGTTACGAATTTCGATTGCCTGCATTGACCGGTGGGACCCACAACAATTACAAACCGAAACTTTTCTCCATTCTCTGGCCATTGTACCCCGGACACAAAAGAATCTCCAGCAACGGTGGCAATAGCCAGCCAGTCGAACAATGCAGAATCATTAATTAAATTCCCCTGGCTTTGAGGATCGATCAGAGCGGAGTTTGAACTGCAGCTGATGGGGGCCCACAGATAAAGTTTTTCGGCCGCCAATATGGCAAATCGAATTCCTAAAATATTATTGAAATGGGGCAAAGTCTGGAAATATTTGTAATTTTCGATTGAGGCTTTTTGCATATTCTCTTTGTTTTTTTTTCTCCGTGCAGAGAAAATTGAATTCCTAAAATATTATTGAAATGAGGCAAAGTCTGGAAATATTCGTAATTTTTTATTAAAGATTGTTGTCTATTCTCTTTCTGTTTTTTTTCTCAGTGTAGAGCCTCAGAAATGATCACAAGAAGACCAGGCCTTGGCTTAAGTTAAGTCTTGGGCCATTTCTAGGTGTTAACTATAAACAATAGTTGTCTGACTCTTGCGAGTATTTACTACTTCCCCCAGCGCTGCTGCTGCTCCTCGTCCTGCTCCGGTCCCCTCCCTCATGGCCGGGAGCGTAATTGCGCAAGCGCAAAGCACAGAGAACACAAATTTTTAAAATATTCGACTTGGCATCATTTTTCAGGGCAACTCCAACACCAACTGCGAGTCCGAGTCCGAGTCCGTTCCAAACCCCACATACAATTAACCACGAGCAGCAACTATCTTGTTACCTGACGCGTTTTTATGATTTCTGCATAAAATTAAATCGTTCTTTGCACCTCCACATGTCCCATCTCCTTCGCTCTGCATAGATCTTCTTCTCTCCATCACTCGCATATGGCAACAGGTTGGCAGGCCAAGCATAACTAGTTTCTCTCTCTCACTCTCTTTCGCTCTGTCTGTGCGCGTCTGCTGCTTTAATAATTTTTAGTTTGGTTTAATTATAGTTTTGCGCTTAATAAATTTTCGCCAGCTGCCAAGAGGAAGGCCCCTCCTACGGCTGCTACTCGCGCAGCCCTTTTTGCCAATTTGTTGCCATTCCGCTCAGCGGAAGGAAAATAAAAAAAAAAACAGCAGCAAATAAAACAAAAAAATATGAGCAGCAGCAGCAGCAGCAGCAAAATGCTATGAATTTGTGTTAACAATTTATAATGTTGGAAAATCCCAATGCTGATGCTCTAATTCAGGGGAATTATCAGAAATATCTTAGAATAAAATCAGTAATAAATTATGAGGACAGCGAAAAAAGGCGCTGAATATTAATTGCATAACATGCCAGGAAAAAGAAAGAGCAAATTCATTTAACAGAATCACAGCAAATAAAAGTGCAAAAAATGTAAATATCGGGAGATGATATACCCATCTAGGATTTGTGCTAATAGCAGAAGAAATACCAGAGGCTGTAAGAAACAGAAGCTATCAGCGCCATTTACTGCAATTTAAATCTCATTTGGCTGTTTAAAGCTCTTTGCAATGCTGATTACCTATCAATTAACCGCGATACAAACTACATATGTATAAGCATATATGCACCAACATAAATATTTGGTTTCATTTAATTCGATCTTTTTGAAGTACATACATGTATATATTTGTTTGTCTCTGGCTTTAAACATAAACATATATACATACATTTTTACACTTGTATGTAGGAGATGTTTGTACCGATGTACATATTTTTTGCCACCCCGATTGTTTGCATATCCCGCAAACATTTGCCATGTGCATTCATTGATTATTCATTGCACATTTTATGCTTCATTCACCTTTTCAATTAATTAATAATCACCATGCTAATAAGTTTTTTTTTTTTTTTTTTCGCTGTTGCTGTTGTTTTCATCTGTCGCTTCTGTTGCTGACTGACTGTTGTTTTGCCGTGGGAGTTTTCCCATTAAACCCCCTTCCATCCACCCACCGAACCATCAGCTTACGTTTATACAACATCATTACGTTAACTGAAATGCTGTGCGCAAATTAATTTAATTTAATTGCATGTCAATGACATTTCTGTTTCCCATATGTTCAGATCAACTTTTTCTTTTCAACGTTATTATTTATATGCAGTTGCAGTTGCAGTTGCATTTGCATTTTTTTTTTGTGTTGTATGTTTTCCTTTGGCTTATAATTAATTTATAAATCGATGGATTTAATTCTGCAATTCAGACCGTAATGAGCTCTGTCTCTGCCTTGAGCCGCGTGGCCCAACAGGAACGTATTTGTTTATTCACCTCTGTGCTGGGTCAGAGTGCATTAGCCTTAGATGCGCCGACCGCTGGCCTGAGGACGAGCCCAAAACATGGTTTTGGCTGCCGGTTTTTATGGCGGTTCTACATGCTCGTACAAACGGCAGACATGGCAAATAAAAAATCCACTAAATAGAGCATAAACTACAGCAACAAGAGCGGGCAGAACGAGCAGAGCCCAGAACCAGACGTGACCAGCTTGCAGCTCGCCCGCTCCGTTGCCCGCTTCCCGCTTCCATTCCACATAACCATATAGACACGAAATTCAAGAAACCAAAACGATCTCGACACACTACATGAAATTTCTCATTGAAGTGCGAAACGGCGAGGCGGCGGCGGCGGCGTCAACGCCTTAGAAGTAAGCGCCGCTCGCACATCCGGAAGTGCAACAGAGAGAGATAGAGAGAGACGCCTCCAGAATCTGGACTCCTGTCTGCGGAGTCGCTGTCTCTAATTAACAACAACAATGGACATGTGCGAGGCATGTTTCTGTGTGTGTGTGTGTGTGGGTGGCGCAGGGAGCTGGTGATTGGACCCCCCCGCCCCAATTACAATTTCAGAACTTTTACGCACATTTGTCAAGTGACAGTCCTCGAGGGGATTCAGCTTGGGAGTGGGTTTTCTTTTGGGTTCTGTCTAATTGCAGTTCCGTTAGCGAGCTGCGGAGGTTGCATTACGTTTGTTTGCTGCTACAGCTGGGTGCGGTGTGGCACTGGCAGGGGGAGGCGGAGCACTGCACTTTCGAGTGCCTCACGCATAAATGAAAAATTTTCTTAATTATTGCATTGATTTGCATGGCAGCGACAAAAGGGGCTAGGGGAGGGAGGGATGAAGCACTGGTGACAGCCACTCGACAGTCCGTACAACGGGGTGGGGTGGGGGTAAGGGAACGGAGCAGGGACTGCAATTTGTCGCCAGTGTTGCACCAGGGGCCAGTGCTCGAGTGGCTGAAGTGGCAGCTCCGGGCCCCAGCTCCGGGCTGCAGTCGAAATTGTGTGAGAGCGTAGCGTGCGTGCACGAGCTGTAGTTTGTGGTGGCTGCCACTCGTCATTGCCTCAACGCAGACGTCATCTCTTCAGCCCGTCAGCGTCGCCATCCGGCAGAGACCACTTCAGCGTCGAGTCCTCTCGCTTTGACAATGGCTTTGGCGCAGCGGTCGCCGGGCAGCAGTGGCAGCGGTGGCAGCTGGCACGTTTGGTGGTCACCAAACGGATGGGTGGTGGGGTGGGCAATTTCGCTCAATATTTATGATTAAAGCTATCGTTTGACTAAGTTCCAAAGATTAACACATTTTCAGCGATGACACGCCATTCCAGCGGCCAGCGCTCTAATGTGACCAAGGCACGAATGGAGTTTCGGCCACGCAGCAACTGCCAAACGAATTGCGATTGCCCTTTAAAGTAAAGCAAAAGCCAATATAGTGGGAAATAAATGCATGAATTGTGGAGTAAATGTGATTAAGAGTAAAGCAAATTTTATATTTAATTGGCAACTAACAAATAGTAATTAAATCATTTGTCCATGTAACTGAATATTTAGAAATGAAATTTGAGTCTAATGGGAGTTTTCATCCTGCCCTGCCATGTGATAAATTAATATAAATCTCACAGCTATTCAGAGCAGAGCATCTTCTGCCAGTTCTCAATTAAAGTTTGACGCAAACTTCTGTTGCAATGTAAGTGGAAATATGTACAAATGAAATTCATACACCAGCAATGGGAGGAATAGCCGAAGAGTATCCCCCTAACACATTCACCCCTAGTAGTTGGCATTAGAACTAGCACAGCCATTTAAGTTGTACGGGAGAGTATTGTGTATGGCAATTAAAATATTTCTGTGAGAAATGCAGCATTTTACAGCGACTCAAAGGTCCTGCCACGGTACGTATGTGTGTGTGGCTCTCAATGTTGCCAGAGGATCTGGTAGAGGGGCAGCAACAAGAACAAGAAATAAATAAAATAAATAAAATTCCGTACATAATTCACAACATGCCAAACAACAAACAGCAGGCCACAACGACAATGCAACATGTTGCATTGTGTTGCCATGGTATTTATGCAAATTTGTTGTGCTCCACAATGTCCGGACTCTGGACTACGGACTCCGGACTGTGAATGTGAATGTGAGTGGTTGCTTTATTTATTTCCCTTTTTTTTTCGGTACGTCCACAGTTTTTTTGTCTGTGCTGTTAAATGTTTGAAAAATGTATGCCTCCAGGTATATACATACATATGTATGTCTAAATCGAGGCATTTTTCGGACAGAGACTAAGCGGAGCGAACAGATCTTGCCACACATTTCATTTGCACTTTCAACTGGACCAAAGACATTTGTCCAATTTGTGACTACACGATTTTCTTTGCCAAAAAACAAATCTATTTGCATTCCTACCTGCATGAATTGGATTGAATAAACGTATCTGAAGGTCTTAAATTATTAAAGTATTCTCCCTTTACAATTCTCATATGGAAAGTGGAAACTAAGCCTGGAAAAACTTGATCGTCAGCTCCGCATATATTTAAAGGTTTAGACAATAATTTGTACGTTAAAAAATCACTCGTGAAAATGACTTCAACGCCGACGCTTTACAGGCAGCCGCCGAAGGCTGACGGAAGTGCAGCAAGCGTTGGCAACAATGTGGCAACAAGGGGCAAATAAAACGCTTTGACGCATGCGCCACATAGCCAATTTGGCCAAAGGTGGACACACATTAGGCTGTCTCCAAACGTGGTGCCTCCGCTGATTATCGGCATTACCTCCTTGTTTATTTCGTATTTCGTATTCCGCTTTTCGTCTAACCCAAAATTAAGTGGAAAATCAATCACTTTCACTAATTTCAAAGTGTTTTTTTTTGTGCCTGAATGCAGGAAAATGGGGCTGCTGCCTGCCATTCGGTACGGTTCGGTACGGTTCGGTTCGGCTGGGGGACTGCGACTGCGACTACGACTGGGCTTGTTATCAAGTGTTGAAACGGACGCCGAATCGGAGCGGAGTTGGGACCGGGAACGGGGCCGGGATCGGTGCTTGGAGTTTGGATCGTTGGCCTGACGGAAAACGAGAAAGAAACTCTCAAAGAGGCCTAATGACAAGACATTTGTTGGCATCGGCATTGAAATAAAGAGATTTTTAACTCGCACCAAATGAAATTTAAATTAAAGAGTGAAATTCCCCTCGCCCGCCCCACCCAGACGAGAGGAATATTATCGGCATTAAAGTGCGGATTGATTAATTGCTGTCTCTCTCTCTCTCTCTCTGTGTCGTAGGGGATTTTTAATTTGATTTTCAGTGGATGTTGTGGCGGCTGCTGCTGTTGTTGCTGCTGTTTTGTGGCTCAAACGGTTTGTGGGCCGGGCCGATTAATCAGGAAGATAGTGGTGAAGAGACCCTCTCTCTGCTGTCTGGGTTCTGCTGTCTGGGGGTATCTGGTATCTCGGGGGTCTAACTAACGGTTTCTTTCAGCAGTTTTGAATTTCGCACAGAAATAATTTGCCAATCGTGAACGGAAGCGCGCTGCATGCGTCATGAGAGGTGGCAAGAACTAACACTCTTCAGCTGCATGCTCTTACTCCTCTCTACTCTACTCTACTCTACACTGCACTGCACTCCATACCACTGCACACTCTGCCCTGGCAGTCTCCTGGCCGGCCCGTGTGTCGGGTCGTGCGTGCCGCCGCGGATTCGGTTTCGATTTTGGCCCAGACTGTTGACTGTTGAAAATTTCTTATTTATTCTCATGTTAATTTTCTCTTGGCTTGGCCTGGCCCGCGCAACTTGCGTGACTTGATCGTTTTGGCCAGATATTATTTTGTTACATTAAAAAATAATTACCGCATTTGCCTTTGCGTTTCTTCTTGTGGCAGTTCTCCATGTCTCTTTCCCTCTGGCTCTCTCTGCTTTTTTCTTACTTTTTCTATATCTTCGCTTTAGCTTTGAGGGTTTTTGGAGCCAGCCAAAAAATTGGTTCACTTTGTGGTTTAATCATTTCGAATGCGTTGCTAATTTGTTGATTGCCACTTTGCTGTGATTGCATTTTGGCCTAAATAGAGCTGACAGCTGTATATTTCCATTTAAAAGACGTATAAAAAATGTGTAGATTAAGTAATTATATACCTGCGAAATATATTTTGTAAGACGAAGCAGTTTTATATTTAAATTTAATTATATTCTGCAGAAATTTATGAAAACTGTCCAGGGATCGATGACCGAAGTGGTGACCCACAAATCACGATATAGCAACCAGCTATATCCATAAGTGATTCTCTTCTCTGGCAAATCTTCACTGGCAATATAGTCGATGCCAAATCAATGTTGATTCCTTCCCAAGTGCGCTTTATTGTTAACCCTGCCATGGTTCGTGTCGTGTCTGTGTCCTGCCAGACAACCAAGGCAACAACAGCGAGCATGTTCAGCAAACAACCGAAAGCCAAAACAGAGCATAAAATAAAGTTTTGTGACAAATTTTTCATAAACATAAACCCCCAGCGCCATACATTTTGATGGTTTTAATGGACAAAACTGCTGCAAAATGATGGCCGCGAAACGTGTTGTTTGGGAAGCCCAAGCAAAAGACCCCAAAGGGAGACAGAGCAGGGACAGGGCAGGGACAGGGACATGGCAGACAGGCGGGAGCATTCTGCGGAATGTGTTGCCAGGCACCTTCTGCATTCTGGCCAGACTGGAGTGTGTGCTTGTGTCAGTGTCCTCCTCCTGCTGAAGCTCCATCTCCACAGCTCTCCTGCAGCTACCCGGCAGAGTGACGGCGGCAATGTGCAGGCGCGCGCCCATTTAAAATGCAGCAAGTGTCACCATTGACTGAAACGAGGCGCAATAAATATATATGTATAGGGACCGCTGGCTATATACAAAGTGGCAGTAGCAGTGGCAGTGGATTGGTCTTGGGCTGCTCGTCTTGGCCTGGCTTTATACGGGCAAGGCATGCGCTGCATATTGGCAACAATGCAGCAGCAGACGGGGGCAGGAAGAAAAGAGCCAAGTAAAACGGTTGTTACACTGCCTTTTGCTTGGCTACGAGTGGTGGGTGGGGGGGCTGCGACTACCCATCCCTCCTCGTCATTTAAATAACAATAAAATTTGATGACAAGCCGTAATGCAGATCCCCGTGCCCGTACCCGTACCCGTCCGCGTCGCCTCATGCACCCTCATGCTGCAGTTTCGATTTTGGCCATGGTTGGGAGCTGATTGGCTTTGCCAGCATAATAAAGACATTCGATGCCTTTTTAAGCGTTTCACTTTCGCACGTAGCCGCGTCGTGGCAGCCCGTAAAAAGTTTGCACCATGTCCGGCTGTAAAAATAAATATCACCAAGTTCTCTGTACCAGCTGCTGTTACTCCTGGCTGCTGCTGCGGGGGGAAAGTTGAACACGGTCTAGACAGACTCAGAGGGCCACCCAACCATCGAGTCATCGCAGTCATTCAGTTGGGCGGCCACCACCCAGCCCAAACGCTTTCCATTTCATTAGACAATGCCAAGTTTTAATTAAGAAATCGTGCTCTTCGACTCCTCGCCCGATACTGAGCTCAAATCACCACAAAACAAGCGAAAACTTTGCCCCGAAAGCAAAGCAAAAATAAATGCGAAACAATTGCAATTAATCGGAGAACGGAAGGAAAGTAAAGATATCCTTGGGTTGGGTATTCATTTGACAAATTTCTCAGTTGCAAATTGCAATTTGTATTTATTACATTTACTCCTTTCGGTTACTGCCATTCTGTTGATTACTTCAATGCGCTCCATATGCATGCTGTTTTGTGTCTGCACCTTACCATTGCCCTGGCTCAATTCTGAAGAATTTCACTCTTTAAAACTGTGTTTTTTTTTCCTGGCTTTGTCTTTGCAAATCCCATCAAGCCATTCCATTGTGCTTTACGAGCGCTCGGGGTTCACCGTTCGTCGCCTGCCCCAAGCTGAAATGTCGAATGTGTTCTGTATGCCACATGGTGGTGCCCTCGAGCCTCGAGGGGGAAATGTTTCAGAGAGGAGACTGCCTATGGCTCCTCAATGGCTGTGGCTGTGGCAGTGGCTGCTTTTTCTGTGCGGTGCGGTGCGGTGCGGTGCGGTGTGAACAAAATGCACATTGTCAGAGGATGCAAACAAGTTTGTGTCGCTCTTTCTATCAACTCGATGCTGCCACAGACAAGAAGGCCTGTTCCACTAGTAGATGTTGCTTTTGCTGCTGCCTGCTGCCTGCAGTTGCCATCGCCGACGCTTTGTTTGAAATGTTGCTGACAAACCACTTGAATTTTTTTTTGTTTTTCCTCTCCGACTTGCTCTTCCTCATCCACAACGTTTTTTCGGGGGTTTTTACCCTGCCAAAGGGGTATAGCGGCGCACTCATGGAGAGCAACTGTTTCGATAAAAGATCCAACTTCGAATCCCAATAGAAGGGCATTTGCAGTGCGTTAGTCTCAGCCGTGTTTGTGTTTTCGTTTTTACTTGCCGCGCTGATGTATTTCATAAGAAAATCGAGTGACATGTCGGCCCTCGCTTTCCACTTTACACAGTTGCCGAAATTATGCCGCCTAGACTCGCCTGGAATGGAATGGATTGGGAATGGGAATGGGAATTGTGGATGGCAGGGAAAAGGTTAAAGTGTAAGTGGGGGGAAAACAAATTGTTGGCTGGACCAGACAGACTGGCTGTCAGACAGCAGTGCCAGTGCCAGTGCCGCCTGCCCCCCTGTTGCACTGCCCTGTTGCAGCAATCACACTGACGACGATGCGTTCACACTTGGACAAGTGTCGAAAACTGGCCTACTCGGCGGCATCAGCGGGCATCAGCGGCGGCTGCACAGTTTTTCCACAGCCTTCAAACAAAAGAACAGAACAGAACAGAACTTTGCGTGGTGATGACGATGATGCTGGGCATGGGGAGGGGACAGAGGGGACATAGGCTATAGAAAAGATGAAGGAAAGTTTTGTATTCTCTTCGGGTTTTTGCTTTTTGTTGAAACATTTTCGTAGAAAATTATTTCGAGTGCCCGCCCGGAACGTTCCCCGGTCTGACAGCTGTGCTCGGCCTATGCCTCTCTGCCTCTGCCTCTGGCTCGGCGGCTTTTTATCACTTCACTTCAAGTTTTGCCCCATCAACGGCTGCTCCGCACCGCCGCATTGCCTCACTGCCCCACAGCTCCTAGCTCTCTCCTCTCGACCATCTTCAATAACAATTTTCAGCTCGGCCACGGAAATTCTTGGGAAAATATGCGCATTCAAAGCGGTTTCTAGTGGCCCGCATTCGCTGTTCCAGCGAAAGTGTGTGGCAGGCGGTGGCCTGGCCCCCCCATCAGCTAGCTACTCGTGCTCCTTCTCATCTCCTCCCCCATGTCGCTTCGAGCACACACACACGCACTTTCTAATCAATTATATCGCACTTATATGCAAATTTCGCGCCGCCAAACCGAACAAACAAACAAATAAATCAATTTCATTCCATTCAATTCAATTCAATTTCAATAAGGCAACGCATGCCCCAGAGGCACAATGAACCAATTTGAAAATCACCTTTCTCGCCGGCAAATTGCGTTGTCAGCCCCACTTCCCCAACGCCATCGAAGCCAGCCAAGTGTTTCACTTTCTGCCTAGTTAACAGCTTTTTTTCTCTCTCTCTCTCTCTCCTTTTTTTTGGGCGCTGCCTGTCTGAATTGTGCGCTGATTCTCCCTTCAAACCAACCAAATGCCAAAAAGAACGCGTTGAGGAAAGAAAAAAAAAACAGCTTGAAAAGCGCAAAATTGAGGCGAGAAAATTGGGGGAATATCAAATTTCAAAAGTGAACAAATCAGCCAACGGAAGTGGGCAAAGGCGACACTCGAATGCGCTATCAGATGGGTGGCAGCAGCAGCCAGATCTATTCATTGATTAGGAATGGATTAATTACAGGTAACTCCCCAGCGATTCTAAGCCTGAATAGTACCATAAAATATTGAGCAATTCCAGTTACAAGAAGGCAGCAAAAAAATCTACAAAATGTGGAAAGATCTGCAAATTAAATATTTTGAATTAAAAATCATTTTTATTCTTTTGTCTCTTGAAGCAGGCAGCAGGCAGTTCCCCTTCGAACAATCGCATTCCTGCTGCCATTACTCATCCTGTTGCCCCGGGCTCAGCTCTGCTCTGCTCAGCTTGGCACTTCTTAGATATTCAAATCCGATCATTCATCCGCTCGTTGAGTCATTCGCAGTTCCATATGCCTGCAAAAATTCCTTCTTCATTGCTTGCACCGCACATACAAATAAATGCCTTATCATTAAATTTCAATTAAATGACAAAAAAAAAAAACCGAAAATGTTTTGACGCCAAATCCACTTTTCGTAAATTGTGTTTCCACCGACCCCTAGCTCACAGCTCCCAGCTCCCAGCACTGACTCCATACATTTCTGATATTTTTGTACATTTTGCATGCTCAACAATTGTAGACACCGTGGGGCGATGACAAAAACACGACATCGGTCTCCATTCATTGACAGCCCCACCAAAAAAAAAAAAAAAAAAAACGAAGCCAAAATACCGAATCTGTGGCTCCATAAAATCTACTAACAAATATTTGGCGCGTGTGTTTGGAGCCAGCCCGTAAGCAAATTTTGTAATACCCAGTACTTGTAGCGTAAACAGTGGGTATATACGGCATGGAAGCGTTTCGTGCTGCTTTCTGGCAGATAGCCCAACAATTCCTCTGCCCCAGGGGTACATCTTCCATATCTTCCATATTTACTAGGTATCTGAGTGTCGAGTTACTGCTAAGCAGCCTTCAGTTTGATTTGAGTATTTGTTGTTGCTGCAATATGAGGCACAATTCATGTTAAACATTTGAATATGTTCGTCCGATGTTGCTGCTGCGGCGGCTTCTGTTGCTGGAGATGTATTTCTTTGCAGCTCTTGACAGACAGACAGACGGCCGAGAGAGCTGGCCACTAAATTTGATCTCTCGCGTTTTGGCACGAACTGTAATTGAAAATTTTCGTATGTATTTCAAGAAAACACCAAACCCAAACCCAAACCCGACACTCGAAACACTTGGCTTTGGCTTTGGCTTTTCACGGATATCTGCTGGGATGGTGGGGTGGGGGGGCTGCTGGGTGGAGCGTTAAGCCTCAGCTTTCTTGTACGGTTACGTGAAATTTCAAATGTCATAATTTCTGACAGTTTGATAGTCATACAAACCGAGAGACAGCCGCAGTCAGGGGCTACGCTGGGGCGGAGCAATGAAAGGCGAGGCGGCTAGCGAGCGGTTGATTGTTTTTGGCCAGAGGTTTTACCAAAAAGCAAACAGAGTGACAAGTTGAACCACATCATCGAAAGCACAGCCGCACAGTGCTACAAAACTAAAGAATGTAAAGAGAAACTTCAATTGGAAACTGTCCCACAAGGCCATTGGCCGCATCTGCTGCTTATACAGGGAATATAACTGGGGATATGTTTCGCCCAGCTGCCGCCCACTGTCCCAAGTTTGTCGCAACTATTTTTCCCCACTAAGCAGTTCCACACTGAGTGCTTCCCTAAGTCGTCTTTGACCAACTATTCGGGTCAAGTATTGATTGCGGCGCTGAGTCTGGGGTCAGGGCTTGTTGTTGTAACCTTTTGGACCACACCAGGAGTTTTTCTTTTGGACTTGAATGTAAATATTGCATAACATGTAAAGTTCTGCGCAAGTCTTAACGGCCTCCGCCTAGAGTTAGTTACGTTTTGAGGGCCTTTCCCGGAATCAGGGAATACCCAATTAGGCTTTGGCTCACTGGAGCTTGGCGCTGGAGCTGAGGCTGACGGTTGTAGCTGAGTTTTACACGTTTTCTAGTTACTTGGCGCACAGCTGTGGGCTTTTTGTGTTACATTTTGAAGCGAGAGAAACACGACAAGTCGCGCAGAGAACTTGCTGCTGCCCCAACAGGTAACTGTTAGGAACAGAACACACAGAAATACAAAAACTGTGTAGATCTTTTTGGGTTCGTCAGGCTGACATTGACGAAGTGGTTCTTCGAATGAAATTGTCATAATTTTTTCGGGTTTTCCACATGTCTTTTGATGCATACAAAAGCGTTAATGTTGCCCACTTTGTCATACTTTGCGCTAACAATTGATAAAAGCCACGACAAACCGAACACAAAACAAAACCTAAACAACAAAAAAAAAAAACACCCAAAAACCGAAACCAAGGCGAATGAACTTTTACTAACGGTGCATTCGGAGCCTTTACAATCTGAGCAATTGTTATTCCCAATGTACATTCATGAGCCGACTTTCTTGATCGTTCCTTCGTGGGTTCGGAGGAGCAGACGCATGCCCTTCAGCTCCAGCGTTATGGCTGGGGCAAGCGGCGTCCTGGCACGCAGCACATCGGGATTGAAGATTTTCACAAGTGACAGGGGATTCGCGTGTGGACCGATCTCCAGCTCAGCAATGGCATCGCCCCCGGTGCGTGCTGCAGCGTTTCTAGCCTGTATTTGCGGCATGGCGCTTGTCAGAGAGTTAAGTGCCACTTGGGCCCGTGCAAGGACGAGTACTACGAATGGATTTGTTGGACAATCTATCAATCCAATCAATCGTTTTCCTTAGTTTGCTTGTTACTTACACAGGAAAGTGCCCAGCCATGGGAGGTGCGATTTGCACAGCATCTTTTTGCTACCTCCAGCAATTGAGTGACATTTTTCCATTCAAATTTATTTACTTCTACTGTATGTTAATTTGCGTTGAAATCCATTTGTTTCGCTGCCTCAAAAGTGTGCATAATGAGCTTGAAAAGATGGCTCTGCTCTGGCTGGTGCTTATGTAATCCGGTTAAAGAGGTTAAGCCCCGGCACGTATCCGCCAAAACTATTATTGCTATCCGTATCTAGCGTCATCTGGCCAGTGAATTGTCGTCTGATTGCCAGAGTTTGTACCCACCGGTGGATCCGTGAGAATTGTTGTGTTTTACGACCGATCTAATGAAGCAAAGGAACTAACCCATTCCCATCCACACACACAACGCTCCAGTTGACACTGACCGCAGATGGCTATCTCAATATTTAGGTTGCCGTACGTACAAATAAAAGCCAGAGCAGAGCTGCGGCACAGCGTTGTTTGGAGCACTTGAAGATAAATCAAAAGATGCGAAAACGAGTTGGAAACCCTAAAGGCAGCCACGGCAGCAGCAGCAGCAGCGCGCTACAACGTCGTCGACGACACTTTTAGGCCGCGTTTGGAGCGCGAGAGATCCCAGCGAAATGATAAATGTTCCCTCTGTGTATCAAGTGTGAATTTTAAGTGAAAAGCCAGTCAGCCATCCAGCCAGCCTGGGGAAAATGAAAATGACGCTGGCTGTGGCTGTTGGCTTTGACTAGGGCTAGGGCTAGGAGTATGGCCTCCAAGAGAGAGCCTTTATGTGGACTACGTGATGCCAAGTAAAATCCAGCTTTAGATATGCCAATAAATGATTTTAATTACATCAGCTGTCGGTGCAACAAAAAGCATGGAGAATCCACTTCTATTCGTATTCGTATTCGTATTTGGCGGCGGCCTCTTCTATTGTTTTGGGCCAAGTTCAAACAAGAGAAACAGAGTTATTTTTATGAGCCGCTTGCCACCGTTCAGAAGTAAAGGAAATGCGCTCTGGGCCATAAAAGCCACACATAAAACCAAATACAAAACTAACCAACCAAAAATCTGAAAGAAAACCCAACACGGACTGATGGACGGCCGGACGGCCTGAACTGAACCCTAGAAGAGTTGAAAGAAGCGACCAGCGAAAAAACAAAAACAAAAATAGAGAAGAAGTAGAATTATATTTTCTAGAAGACATATTTCTCGCTTGGTTAGATTCCATATAATTCCGAACCCGAGGATCGTAAAAAGTGCGAACTGTAAATCATGACAGTTTTTACAGCCCGCTCGTAAGTTGGCTCTGGCAGGCAGAGCTACCTGGCGTCAGAGCGAGCGTCAGCCCAGAGAGTTCAGTTCGTTCTCTGCGGAAATGTAGTCCAGAAACAGAATTTGTATTTATGAAGCAGCTTGAATTTGCCGCACTATTAAAGCCGCAAACCATTAAAAGTTCTCCTCAGACACGAATAATCGAATGCATCGGGCGGTGTTGTGGGGTGGGGAGGGGCACCCACTGGCTGGCTGGCAGAGTTGGAAATTTTTCAGTGGCCTTTACCATAAATCCATATAATAATTGGTTATGAAATCGTTCATTGCAGAGCTTAGAGCGGCAGCTTAGACGTGAGCCCGCGACGGGGCTTATTTATGAATCGAATTTACGATCGTTTTGTGTGGGGGCTGGTTATGCGCGTAATGCATTTGAATTTACGAGACGGATTTAATCAAAAAGGCCCAGCCAAAGAGAGCTTTGAGCAAATGGCAATTGTCTCGACGATCTGCTCTCGATTGGACAGGCTGAGGGGCCCCGTTACAATATTAATTGCCGGCCATTAGCAGCATCACTCAACCGAAAGCATATGCAACAGAGCCCCACGGACGTGCCACGGGGAAGTCAGACAGTCGGACAGACAGGCAGCTGGGGAAGGTAAGCTAAGGAAAGGAAAGGCCAGGCCAGGCAAGGAAACTATCTGTAAACTCATACATCAATGCCGCTAAATCCACTTGTCAGGAGGTACAAACGTGAGAATCGTTCAACATAAAAAAACAACCAGAGACAGAAACTGAAACAGAAACAGAAAAAAACACAAACTGAAACTGAAACAGATACAAAAAACAAAAACAAAAACCAAAACAAAAAATATAACAAAAGCAAACGACAAACGGCAAACAGATCGGGCAACGAGGAAATATTGTCAGGCAACACTCTTTAACCCATGAGATGTAGATGTAGATGTATCTGCATCTGCATCTGTGTGCTTTGTATCTGTGTACCCTAGCTTTTGGCTCTCCTCCCTGGGGAGATTTGTGGCCGGGACACCTGCAGCATTTGAGGGCCGTTTGTCGTTGTGGCAGTGAAAGACTTTTTTATGCTAAATACCATCGAAGTTTATATTGATGACGACAGCAGCAGCAGCAGCAGCCATACTAAGCATATGCAGAGCTATATATATAGAGACAGAGAGCGAGCGAGAAAGAGAGAGAGATACATACGTGTGTATAGGGAGAAGCTAAGGGAAATGTGTGACAAAACACCACAAGGAATTTTAATCCCAAAATGATTGATAATCATTTGCACGAAAGCGAAGACAGAGAGAGAGAGAGAAAGAGAGACAGAGAGAAAAGCTCCATCACGTCCCATTTGCCTAGGTGTAAAGCCCATGGGGTATTATCAGCAACGCCCAACGTAGTCTTCAGCATCTTTAACATCATCTTCATCATCATCAGCATCCTCATCATCGTAGTCCCACTCTGCTGCGCCCTCGCTTTGTTTGCTGCTAATGTTTGCACTTAATTCACCAGACAATCAGACAATAGGGAACCGGCGCGAGTGGATCGGAGGGAAGTGTTTTCTTTTAGCTTTTACCCACTGGAAAAGTGGGGGAGAACAGTGCAGTGTGGACCGGCTGGGGTGGGGAGACAAAGACTGTGTCTGTCGGCTGTGGGCTGTGTCTGCCAAGGCGAAAAGTCTAAATTATGTCGTTGCCCCGCCGTTGACTGTTGCATGCGAAGATGCATCATTTTGTGAGCTTAAGCAAAGACGATGCGCTTTTTGTGAATGGGGAGCCAGTCGGCACACTGAAAGAAATAAAAGAGAATACCCAAATGAGGGCAGTGTTAAAGAACAGATTAGCAGCAAAAGGCTGCCGCCTGGCAATGCTTAGTGCGACTTTTTCTTGAAAGAACTTTTCGTAGTTGCCTCTCGAATTTGCCATCTCATGTTGCACATTTGACTGCCAACAATATGTTTCTGTCCGCTCCACCTGCTACCCCTACCTGAACCACGCTAAGGCTACAATTTTACATTCAGGCAAAGTTTTATTTCCATCCATTTAGTCTTTTGTCTGTGGGTCTTTGCATGGTGACACCTTCCTTTCTTTTCTTGTCTTTTCTTATTTTTTGGGGGTCTAAGAGGCATCCAACTATTTAACCTGCCACACATTTCCCCCCTGGCTGCAAATGGTGTGGCATTTACAGCTGACGATGAGTTGAAAATTGAACAAAAGCCGCGGCGAGTCATAATTTATCATGATGCTTGCTGGGATTAGTTGAGATCAGTTTTACAACTGTTTATTTTTAACACGTTTCACATACGCCGTGCCATGTCGTGCCGTGCCGTGCCGCGTATCGTGTGCATCGCCTATGACAATGCCACACTGCCAATGGCGCAGATAGTCTGGCTAATGTTCAAATTTATTGACTATCAAATGCTGAATGCATTGTGAAGTGCTCAGTGGCAGTGCCTACTGCATTGGTTTGTGCCACTTTCCAGAGCCACACGAAACACACACCCAAGCTGATTTGGTGGCGCACCGACACCGAACATTGGACACCCTGTCTGTCGGTCTGGGCATAGATTTTCCGGCCTGGTCATAGTTCCATGTAGTTCCTGAATCGCTGCATGCCGCTGTTTGGCCTTCCCCTCAAAACACAAGAATCAACCACGCCCCAGAAAAAATCTGAAACAAAGTTGAGTCCTCTATAGCTTTTGGGCCCAAAGTGTTTGTAATTGTTATGGCCATGAGGAGAGCGTCAGAGCGAGCAGGAAACTCGTTCTTTCACTTTGGCCTGCAAGCGCGAACTTTATGGCTACACCTACCCAGAAAGCAACGGCAGATGATCATCTCAGCAAAAGCTGGCATCTCACCATACCCCCCCCAGTCTCAGTCTCAGCCTCAGCCCCAGTCCCATTCGCATCTGCATCTCCTTCGGCTTTGAGTTCTAGCGGTAAATAAAGTTTTGGCAATACGGCCGCGCCCACTGCTGCCTGGCAGAGAGACCCCGGGAGGGGCCCGAGCGCCGAGACCACCTAATGAAATGTGGCCAATACGCTCACCATATCACCCCACCCCACCCCACCTCACCTCTCTCTCTACTTTGGCTTTCTCGCTTTCGGGGCGCAGTATTAAGAAATTACAAGCAAACGCTTGCCCCACGCATTACGTGGAAATTAATTTGCGCGTTCGGCAAATTTAATTCAATTTTTTTTTAACAGCTCGGACCAACGCGGTTGGATAGCCACGCCCCGAAACGAAAGTTGACCCACTGTTGGTTGGAATGTGCTGGGGATCGGTCTTGCATTCTGCTCTCTCTCCCTCTCTGCTGTTGCCCAAATCCCAAGCCGAAGAGTGTGTAGAGTACGGGGCGCATGGGGTACGAATTAAGACATAATAAAGCTGTCCCTCAGAGTCTGCCGGGCCCATCCGTCAAGATGTTGCCTTCGGTTCTTGGGGCGTGTAACGCACTCCGCACACCTTCGCCCCAGACAAGATGTTTTTGGCTTAAACGATATATATTTTTGTTTGTGCTGGGTAGGGGTGGGGTGTGGGGTGAGACGACACAAAGTAAGGTCGTCATACTTGAAAGTTCATTTTGCACTCGCGGCTCAAACTGGCGGATGGCTGGGGCGTTACGGTACGGAACTGATACGGGAACGGGACTGACTGACTGGATGTATGGTGCCCGTTTGACAAACGAGTGTCATTTATCAAAATGTGACACTATTTGCGCCAAGTCATGTGTTAACTGCACTTTATTTTATTGTTATACTCCCGATGTCTCGTCTCGGCTCTCTCTCGCTTCGCTCTCTCTGTGTGTGTGTGTGTGTGTGTGTGGTGGCGCACAAAGGGCTTGCCCTGCCATCGGTTATTCAAGTGCTCTCATAAAATATATATCATAATTGAAGGTTACGTACGTTGCTGCTTGTTCTCTTCATTTTTTTTGGGCACAAAAAGCTACGTAGCACAGCAATTGACTTTGCCACCAGGATGGCGGATGAGGAATGACCAGATTGAGATACGTGCAAGAAAAATTGGATTGTCCGGGCCCCGTGGCCTATGTTCCTGGTACTCCGATTACAGCTTCAAGATTTTAGATTAGCTGGAAATTCTGTTTTTGTTGTTGTAAAATTTATATGAATTTTCACTCAGCAAATACAGTCCGAAACGCACTGAAAGTTTATTAAGGATTTCTTTGGACAATATTTTAGATATTTAAAATTTGTATTCCTCCTCTGGACCTCATAAAGAAGTAATTTCCTTCCCTTGCAATTTATTGAGTGGTTTCGTTTTGGGCGCGACCTGCATTTAATGCCAATAATATAAATATTATGATTATGTGCTCAAAAAACATCGCTCGTCGCGCTCTTAAATAAAAAAAACCCCCCAAATTCCCAAAAAAAAAAGAAAAAGCAAAGTCCGAAGAGTAATTTCTTGCACGACATTAATTTCTTTTAAATTACGCATAATTGAAGTACGGGCACTCGAACTTGATCGATGGCCGCAGCGAGCAGTCAAAGTCAGAGTCCGGAGTCGGAGTCCCCACCAGCAGAGTACTCCACGTACTCCACCAGCGAAACAAGTTCTCTCGACATGTGTGTGAGAGGTACTCCGTACTCCAGCCAGCCATCCATGCAGTACACGACGAGTGCTTTGGGTGAAATTTCAAAAAATAAAGAAAAAGAAAAAAAAAACAACAGATTGCTCTGCTCTGCCATAATTATTTCATTTTTTGTTTGCGTGGTTCATATTTTCCATATACGATTATGGGGGCAAGTTCTTAGACTGATCAGGGGACAGGCGGCGACATTGACATTCGAATTAGACACCTGACAGCAATAGCAGCAGCAGCAGCAGCAAAAGTATTTCTGAGTACGGGGGGGCTCTAAGACTCTGTCATGGGGTGACTGTAATTCGACGATTTCTTCTATTTTCTTCCATTGAAGCCTTGGCTGCACTACTTTGAAATTTGATTTAATTCTACGTACACTCTTTTTTTTTTGTGAGTGTTATTTTTGTTGGTCTCTCTGCCCGTGGGCCGAACGAGATCTCTTGGTCTGGCCTGGCCTGTCAGTCAGTCTGAAATTTCATATTGTGCTCGCCTGGGGTCTCGGGGTCTTACGGGTATTTAGTTTTTTTTTTTTTGTTGGGGTTTTGCCGGGGCATTGTTGGCGCGATAAGCGGATTTTTTATTACATCAGTTTAGTGTCACATTAGCGCAGTACTCCGCCGGCTGTGGGGGCGACAGATCTGTCTGTGTTTGGATGCCAATCCCATTCGAATGCAGCCCATTGATGCCCAGTTTTATGGCTAACCAAGAGCCGGTCAGCGACATTTTATAGCCACAACTTCGGGGCACTCAACAAGCTCTTTCGTATATCCATCTCAATCTGCAACCGGGATCTGTGGGGAATCGGATCGGATCGGATCCGGGATGCCTGCAGCTCGCATCCCATAAAATCTTTCAGCGCGAAACACAGAACTTATGAATTTCTTAATTTTTACAAAAATCCCCCCACCCCGACCCGACCCGACCTGACTCTCTCACTGATCTGCTGTGGACTGTCTTAGTCTTGGTCTTGGTCTTTTTTATGGCATTTCGTTTTGTTGGCGATGCCTATCTGCTGTTTCAGGTTTTGCTCTTTAAAGTGTCTCGCAGCAGGGCTCGGTTTCGGTCTCGATCTCGGTCTCGGTGGGTCGGGTCGAGTCGAGTCGGTGGATTCATTGCATGAATCATGAGCCAGTTAAGAGCCAAATTCTTAAATGTTTCGCTTATAGGGTCAACGGTTTGTGGCCTGCCACTTGTAACCCAATTTAATTCCCCGAATTAATTGTAAATCAAATGGCAGCACAGATTGTTTTATAAGCACTATAATTGCATTTCACGGAACAAATATATGAATATACCTGGACTGCCATTCCCCCCAACATTTAATCTGATCAGAGTCACCTGGTTTTATGCTCAATATTCTCAAAACAAACCTCACTTGATATTTCGCTGCGAAGATGATTGTGTGTTCGTCATGCTGCTATTACCTGGACCTCCGTTGGGGCTGCATCGTGTCTGGAGCCCTAATGTTCGCGTATTATCCGCTCATTGCATATCTGCTGTTCGACGAGCTTGAGGAAGTGGAAGCCGAGCTCGATGAAAGCATTGACGGCAGTGTGGAAACTCAAGGATATTGGGTGCTGGGCTTTACATACAGCATAATGGCTGTCCTGAGTTTTGTGCTGCTCCTTGCTGGCCTGCTGGTAATTATGCTCCTTGGGTGGGGGGTATCTGCATACCAAATGCCTCATTTTCCCCGCGCAGAAGTCCTCCTGGCTATGTCTGGTGTACCTGCTGGCCCACATACCACCGTTCATGGTGAATTCCTTCTACCTTTTCGTGTCCATTCTCTACGACATTGATCTGGAAATGTTCATTACTTATGCAGTGCCTCAGAGTAAGTACAAGTCGGCCCACACAGCACCACACCCACACCCTGAATCCGCCATTTATTGTAGTTTTGGTGATCTACATCGATCTGGTGGCATATTCCTTTCTGGGCGAGCGGAGGATCATTACCAAAAACCGCAAATATCAGAGCGCTGAAATCCCAGTAATAGAATATTAAAGTGTTTTTTGTTTTTTTTTTGTTGCTGCCATTAGGGCTTTGCCGTAAGCTGCTTGGGGCAAACCAGTTGTCGAATTCCCTTGGCGTGGCGTACGATAAAAAAATGTACCAAAATATATACTAAATGCTTTTTCCGGTAGAATACACTAACAAACAGCGATAAGGTCGAGGCTCTGCCTGCAGAGAGAAAGAAACATGTCAAGAAATAAAAACCAAAATGATTTATCATAATGGGAGTTTGGAGTCTGAATCGGGATCGGAATCGGAGGCTGTGTGTGCTCCCAGCGGCGTTGCCTAAACGGGCGATAACGATGTCCGAGCAGACCACAACCGACAACCGACGACGATCATGATGATGATGACGACGACGACTGGGAACGATGGTGCCTCTGGATGGTTGTCCTCGACCGGGCCGAAATGTCAACTCTTCATATAAAAATTAACGAAATATAAATTAAAAAATATTCCCTGCCTCCACCGCTGGGCGATGAAATGAAAACCAGATACAGAAATATTCGTTTTGGTTTCGGTTTTGGGTTCTGAATACAGTTTTTTTTTTTTCTGTTTTTGTTGGTTCTGTGCTTGTTGGTGCCCCGACGTTGCCCCACTCCGCTGGCGATTTACGAGTATGTCCCTGCTGGTATCGGGTTACGCATGCGCGACATTGTTGCACGGGGACCCCAAAAACTCCGACATCAGAAATTATGAATTGGCCCGTTGTCTGCTGGGCGCCCGTTTTCGGGTCGGATTGGATCGGATCGGATGGGGTCGGGTCTTATCGGTGGAATGCATCGCTGCGTTTAAGGCCTTTATCTATGGGCCAATGCATTTTTATCTAATGGAGCCAGCAGCCTCTGCCCATTGATTGGGGTCTGGTTTCATGTCTGACTTATGACAGGCCTCGTATCCACGCAGCCATACGCTCTGATAGCTTCATAAGCTGCGATAAGGCGCGATCCGAGAGCGCTAATTGCTAGCAAAACTTTTTTCGGGGCGCCACAGAGACAAGGGATATTGCCAGAGAGAGAGAGAGAGAGAGACAGAGAGAGACTGCTGTGGCTTGGGTAGTGGAGTGGAGTGGCGTGGAGACTCCGTCAGCCTCCGAGTGTGCTGGTGGCAACATGCGGCGGCGGCGGCGTATCACCTGCATGTTATCGCCAGACAAATGCATTTTGCAAATTATTAACATATGTGGCGGCTGCTACACGACCAGGCCAAACACCAACAACGGCAGCCAGCAGCCAGCAACAGCAGCAGCAGCCTGTGCAGATACAGATACATTTGTATCTGACGCCAGTGGGTAGGAAGCTGCTGCCGCTGCTGGTCCCCGACTCTGGTTTTCGCCATGGCTGCAGCTAATTGATGTCGGTGCACAAAACTTGATTTATTTCTATTAATAAAGCCCCCAAATGCATACGGTAGTGGGTCGCTGCTCGGTTGGTCCGTTGGTGGTGTCTGTTTGGCCAGATAGCGATACAGTTGCGGCTGCCATATTTGGCCAGAGACCCAGTGGCAAATGCCGGTTCTGCCCATCAAATGTGAATAGAAATCCTGGCTGTTCCGAACCATTCGATCCGAGTGGATTTTCCACCGGGTCGCAATGGGCCTGGCCCATAAATCGCTTGTCTTGGCCACAATTACACACACACACACGTTAGGCAAACCGAAAATGGCCAAATCAGAAATCTGTTAATCTGGCAACAGTTGTTGTTGCTTTTGTTGTGTCGATAGAAATCACATAAAAACCTGGTTGCATAAATTTTAACACCGATTTTAATCGACGGATTGTCGAGCGATTCAGCGAGCAGCACCCGGCCCCAGCCCCTGCCCCTGCCCCTGTAGACAACTCATTGAGGCCCGCCGATCACACTTTATGGCCAGGTTTTTGGTGGTAATTACCAGCCGGCAGCAGTTCCGGTCTCCGCTGCCGTCTGCTGTTGCTGCTGCTGCCAATGCAAACTATAATTTCGTTATAAATTATTGATATGTCAAATCAAATTCTCGGCCGGTTGGTTTTCTTTTCGTTGGGGTTCGAGCACAAGATTTATGGCCTGCAATTTGGTAGTCTCTGGGAGAGTTTTTTGACTCGTAAATTGGGGGGGCTGGGGGCAAAGTGGTGGTCGCTGAAAGTTTATCAAAATATCTGTGAAATGTATTTTAAATTTATTGTGTGTGTGTTTTCCGTTGTAACATATGCATAAAGAAATGCTTGAAGAAATTCCTGGACATTTCTCAATCATATATTCGTGGCAATATTTTCACAAATATTCGGATTAGAAATAGGGAAGGAAACTCTGCAGTAGGGTTTGTGTTAATTTCTGGAATTCCTGAACAACTTCTCCATCGCACCTCGCATGCTGCAGCGCACACATAAATATTGTTTATATGAGGAAAGAGGACGTGGAGCAGCAAGACAGATTACGACGCTGGCGTCTGAGGCCGGCGGACATGTACAACACTTTGCTTAACATGGCGATACGGAAAAGTACGCAGCGATTTCCCCCCGCTCAGGCTAAGTTTTTCCGGGCATGCTGCCTTTTCCGCTGGGTTACCTCATGTTTTGTTTTTGGGGCTCTTTTCGACATAACTGGAGCGGTTTTTTTTTTGTATTTTGTATTTTTGTTTTTGGCCAGAAAGCCAAATGCACCGCCACAACCTGATTTGGGGCGACGACGACGGCGACGACCCCAAACAAAATGCCCAACCGCTTGTCTCAGGCATTTGCATTTCGATCTTTCTGCGGCGGCTAACTGGCCAACAGCCAGAGCCACAGTCAGAGCCACACAGCCAGACTAACAAATCCTATCGTAATAAAAGTTTTCTGTACAAAATTACAAGCACTGTTTGGCGTGGTGGGGGAGGACATGGACATGGACGTGGACGTGGATGTGGACGTGAATTTGGTTTTAGACAGGGGAGTATGTGTACCAGAAGGCAATGCCAAATCCAGGCTGGGTCGGTGTCCGTGTCGGTGTCGGTGTCCGTATTCGCATTCGCTGAACCACATTAGACTTTCACTTTTCAGCCGCTCAAATGGCCATTTGGGCATTTTAGTCAGCCGACTGCGCTTTGAATTTATGTTGATTGGCCGCATTTGTGTTTTGTTTTCGTTTTCGTTGTTTTCGCTCTTTTTTTTGTCTGGTCTAAATGTTGTTAAATTGTTTTTCCGCCCAAATGACATGTTTTGACAAATGATCTGGGCCGCGCTGCTCGGTGGGTAGTACATTATAAAATAATCCAACATAAATGGGGGGATACTTGTTGATCTGTCATTTTGATTCTGATTGAAACTACCAGTCGGCGATTGGGTCTCTCGTCTCTCTCGTCTCTCGCTGTCTAATGAGCAAAACCCACACTAAAGAGAGTCCCTGCTCAAACGGATGGTAGTAATAAATCCAGGGATTACGGAGTGGAGCAGACCATAAAGCATCGAATCCTTTGGACCAACCCACAAATAAACACTAATAAACCAGGGGGCACACGGGACAGCACAGGACATGCCAGTTGTTGGGTGATTGGCCCTGTTAGGCCATCCTAGGGGCCTTCCACTCGCGCACTACATAAATTTCAATATTTATGGCCGAGTTTTTTGTGCTCCTTCCGACAATAACAGCCACACATGGCCCAAGATGGACATCCACAAAGAGCAGAGCTCGGGAATGGCAATACGGATTCGGATTCGGCTGCGGATTTGTAGGCGTATGACAAGCTGTTGTGCCGCTGGTGGGCGCAACCCAAATAGAGGCGTTGACGCTTACTCTTTCGACGTTTTTTTCCGCCGTTCCCAGACCGAAAGAAAAAAAAAACCAAGAATATACGACTTTCGCTTCGCTGGAACTAAGGGACAAGGATCTGTGGATCTGGGGCAGAAACAGTGGCAGGATTGCGCAGCCTGGAATCGTAAATCGCAGCGACATAAATTCAGTGCACTTTCTGACGTTTCGTTTGCCACTGAGAAGGCTGGCGGAGCGGAGGCGTGCTCTAGTCCTCTACCTGGCTGGACGGCGGCACCTGACACAAATTTTTCCTGCTTCTGGTTTTCCTGGCCCAACGCGGCACGCTAATCTCTGTAAACAAATCACTGACTCTCTCCCTCGCTGGCCTGTGTCCAGTGTCCAGTGTCCTGTGCCTGAGCGGGCAGCCTGGGCGGCGTGTCCTTGGGGACATGTTGCTTTAATTGCTGCCAGACGTCGCAATTTATGGCCATCAATAAAGTGTCAACTTTGGTGTGTGTGTTTCTGCCAAAGCGAAAAACGGCCAGAATAAAATGCGCTGCTGGCTGTAAATCATCGCGAAGCGACTTTCCTGGAAACTAGCTGTGGCAAGGGAATCTGCCACCGGCACACAGTCACACAGTCCCTGCCACACAGCCACACAGCCTCTGTGGCGATGCTTAACTTGCCTGAGACACGCTAGCTGGAGACGCTGCCGGACTCTGGACTGGGTTTGGCCTGGGACTGGACTGCACTGCACTGAGTTTTGGCATTTGCATTTCAATTGAAGCGAGTAATTAATGTATCGCATATCTGTAGAATTTTAATTGCCAAGTCAATGCACTGGCCCGGGGACCGAGACAGAGACAGAGACCGAGACCAAGACAGAGATCAGATGCATCTGCATGGCCATGGCACTGTGCCGCAAAAGTTTTCCCATTTGTATTGAATGTGGCACTCCACGCTGGCTGGCTGGCTGGATGGTGTAAGAGGCGCGCGTGTGGTCTCGTCACGTACCACTGTGCTAAGCCCCGCAATGCCAGCTGCCGCACAGAAGACCCAACAATTAAAATATGAAAGGGTTCGTTCGTTCTCGCCCATAGAAACTATTCAATGCTTGTAATCTGGCAAAACCGCAAAGCCGAGTGAGCGCCCCGGCATCCAACTGACCAAATCCCTGGCAAATCATGAATCCATGGCTCTGGCTACCATACCCCCCTCCCTGCCTGCCTGCCCACCACTCCACTGGCTTCCCGCAGTTCCTTGATCCCGGCTGTATTACATACTATTTGTGGAAACCAAACAACAACAACAAAAAAATTGGGAAAAACAAACGCAACAAATGCTCTTGGACTGCCTCCGCCGCCCTGGTGCCTCGGCTGCACGTGATGATTGCATCATTGTGTCAGCTTAGTACGTGCTCTGCTACGGGCTTGTCACATAAAAAATGGCACACAATTCCCGGTCATTCAATGCAGTTCCAGCAGCCGCCCCATCCCCATCTCAATATTCATCCTCTGCGCTCGGCAGCATTAGAAACATTTGCAAGCTGTGTGATTTCTGGTCCGTTTTGGACAGATGTTTGTTGAGCCCAGCAGAGCAAACACACAGAATGGGGAAATGTCTTGTTTAGTCGACTTGTGGCGAGGTCACAACTGCAGACGGCACAAAGGACACTTGACACTTGCAACTTGGGATTGGCTCATGATCGGATATTACTTAATGCAGCTTCAGCTCAAAGTAGCTCATGTTTCAGCAGAGGAGTTCCCCCTGACCATACCCATAGATATATATATTTTTGTTTGATAGTTTTCCCCTTTTGATGGTCAGCGTTCTTTGCCATGCCCCTGCCCAGTGTCGCCGCAGCGTCTGGCCCGAGTTCTGTTCTGTGCGGGCAATGCCTTTGAATCGTTTTTTACACGCTGACCGATATCCGCTTTATTGTTATGCAAAATCCGGACATTGAACACATAAAAAGTGATATTAAAAACGCATAAAACTGGGCATCCCGACCAAAGCCCCGGCATGGGTCTTATTTTGAGCTCCACAAAAGAGCGCGGCCCCAGAGCAGCAAGAAATTTCTCATTTTATTTATGAGAAATGCGCGCATTAAACTTCATTAGATCGAAATTTAAGGGTATCGTGGTGGAGGGGGGGTGCCCATAAAAAATAAGGAGAATAACCAAAAAGTATCTTTCGCTTTTTGTTTGCAATTAGTTCGAAGCAGAAGCCGCATAAAAACTGGAGCTGTAGCTGTGGCTGGAGCTGCTGCAAGTTCATTGAGCAAGCAGGCAGCGGAGCCACCAATATCAAAGGCGCACATAAATTTATTTTTAAAGAAATGCCGAGAAAATGCACCACCAACTGCGTCATTGTTGGCGGTTGCATTTGTCAAGCGGCAGCGGCTGCGGCAGCCGTCGAGCAACTTGCACCCAGCGTGTGTTTGTTCCCCGTGCAGCTTCTCACAAAAAGAAATTGAAATTAAAATATTTTGGTAGTTTATGTGCTGCCTCTGCCTCTGCCTGTGCCTCTGCCTGTGGGGAACACCCACCCAAAAACGATAGAGTCTCGCTCGTCGAAGAGGTGCCTGTGGCTGTGGCTGTGCCTGTGCTGGTGCTCCATTGGCAGCCATGTGTAAACATTTGGTTGCCCTGTCAAAACTAATTTGGTTGCCCTGCCGGTGTTGCTGCCTCTGCTGCTGCTTCGGCGTGGGCTTTGGGGGCAAGTGCACAGTACAGCCGCGGCTCCCCTTCAGTGCGTGATCAGCCGAGGCTAGAGAGCTTCACAGCTTCACACTTGATGGCGAGAAGTGTTGAAAATGTCATAAATTTCATTGCCATATGTGGAGATTGGAGCAGTTCCCCTCCACACCCCCCAATCACGCTCTTCAGATGTGGCCGCATGTGGAGGGCCCTTGGGTACGGTATGTAAATGGCATCTAGGAGGCGTAACACTTCAGTTTGCGACTGGGGGGACTCTCTGCCTCTGCAACGACTTCGACTTCGACTCGACTTCAACCTTAACACCCTGCCACGTTCCAGGCAATTTTTCACGCTACCTAAGCACGCGTTTGCCTCTCGGCTCCGACGACGACCTTGACCAATGCGCGGCGTGAAGCAGCGTGAGGCGGGCCATAAAGATCAATTGACGAAAATTCTGATATTTCGGGAAAGTTTTGTCACTTCATGGGAACGAGGCAGGACCTCCCGGCGGGCGTGTGTCGCGACAGGCAAACGAGATGTCTGGAATTATGTATAGCATATCCCGGGAAATGCTTCCCTTCGATTTGTCATGCTCGAGTGTCCTCTGACGTCTTGACTTGGCTGGCTGTAAACGGGTTTTGGGCCAAGGTACGACTGCAGCAGCTTCTCTCTATTGAATGGCCATAAATCAGTGGAGAGAGGTGTATGCAGGACGCGACTTACGCCCATTCCTGGGCTCGAGGCGCGTGCCTACTGCTCTGCTGTGCTGTGCCCTGCCCTGCCCTTCGCCGAACTGCAGTCTAATGCCCTTTGGCGCATATTTTACGAGCACACATCCATTCTGAGAAGTCCTCGTACCTGTTGCCACGGCAACAAGTGTAAAACTAGCAGCCATTTTGCTCGACATCAATTCCAGGCTTTGGACCAACTCCCCAAAGTCAAACTGAAGCTGGAGAGCCGAGCCAGTGAATGGGCCACAAATCAGAACCACAGCCAGAGCCAGAGCCAACCTTGAGTCGAAACTGGAGATGGAGGTGGAGGTGGTGCTTGCGACTGGCTTGGAATGGGATGGAGGGAGCATCCATCGCGTAAATTGTGGCAGACACTTAAGAGCCGAGACAAGATTAAATGTTAAATTACGTTAAGGCAGCGTAGATAAGCTTGTGGCAGGAACAGAAACAGGCACAGGCACAGGCACAGCAACGCAACGGAACCCCTTCGCTCGTTGCAGAACCCAGGCCCAGGAGTGCTTTCACGCAGGGAGTGCCATGGTGCCTGCTCTCCGTGTCCAGGCCAAGGTGATAATGATAAGGAAATGCAATCGAAGTGGAGTTCGCCAGCGACGATTCGCTGGCGCATGGAATCTCTCGAAATGGAATGGGATGGGATTGCGGGCACTACAATCTGGAGCCAGGGCGCGTATAAAGTATGAAAACTGATGCGTGGCATAAATTATCAGGACTTACAGTGGGCTGCAGCTGTGCAAATTCATACAAAAATCAATGGGAAGGCGAATAAGAGTAGGAACCAAAAGTTACTCCCTGCGGAGAGAATATTTGCACTGAAATGGTTTATAATTCCTTTGAGAATATTTGTAAATGGCATTGAGCGAATGATCTTTTCTTTTGGCCCAGAGTCCTGCTGTTTCGCCCACTGCTCATCAGCATTTTGGCCCGTCTGGGACCTATCTGCGCGCTCTGCTCCCTGCTGCCTGCTGCCTGCCCGTGTATATCTGCAGATGCCGTAATGCACTTGAATCCGAATCACAGTCGGCATCGCTATCATCAGCGTCCCCAAAGAGAGCAACAGCCCAGTGCTAGCCCCCCGCCCCCGCCCTGTCCGATGGGTGGACTGGCTGTGACCCAGGCATCTGTCTGATAAGCGAAATTGATTTTTGCAATTATTTTCAGCATATTTTTGAAGGAAGGAAAATGTGGCCGGAAAATGTGTCAAGCGACGACAACCTCATAATTTTATGATTAGTTTGAAATGCTTGTTAGTGGGCAGCAGCAGCAGCAGCATCAGCAGCGTCTTCCTCGAGCCCATGCTCCACCTCCACGCTGGCCAATGAGGCCCGAGCTCTTTCGCTGCGGCAACATCAGCCGCCGCATCTGCAACACGTACGCACACTTCTCACCCATGCCACAGAGGCAGCCGCAGCAGCAGCAGCAGCAGCAGCCACAGCAGCAGAAGATGCAACAGCGGACCGAGGACGAAGAAACCTTTGCAAGAAAGACCGCCGCCGCGCCGACTGTCCGTGATAAATTGCAATGATAGCAAAAGTACTTGACTGTTGCTGTTTTCAGTTCTCACTCTCCCTCGCTCTCTCCCCCTAGCTCCTTCTCTGTTGCCGAAAAATAAAACGAAAGATTTTTTGGCAGACGTGTCCCCGGACCGGCAACGCGGCAAGAAGGCAAAAATTAACCCCCGGCAACGGCCAAAGAACGAAAGAACTCTTCGTGTTGCATGTACGAGTCAGTCAGTTTGCAGAGAGACAGAGAGAGAGAGACAGAGAGAGAGAGAGAGAGAGAGAGATACCCAAAAGATGATATATCCGAAAATTCCATATAATGACTGCCAGGCAACAGCCGCCGCAGCAGCAATAACGGCAAGTATCCAACGCGCATTAGAAGAAGCGAAAATATAAAAAAAAAAAACCCAGCACACAACCCCCCCAAGCCCCCACCCAACTGGCGGCCCAGACATGGGAACTATTTTCACGCTCAGTTGCAATCTGTCAATGCCGTTCACCACACCGAGTCATGGCAGCCAGCGCCGACACCGGCAACAGGCACGACACCTTTTTGTGGCATGTTGCTGTTGTAGCTGTTGCTGCAACGCCCCGGCACTCTGGCCTGGACACTCATCCAGCCTGCTAGCCAGCCAGCCAGCCAGCCAGGCAGGCGCGCTGATATATCAAAGCCAAGCCATCATCATCTTATTAAAGAGTGCCAACTTAATTTGCTTCTCCATGTTGCCAGACAAGTTGTTGCCGTTGCCCGTTGGCCCGTTGCTCTTTCCGATGCTGATGCTGATGCTGTGGCCGATGCTGTGTTCCTCCTGCTGATGGTGCTGAATGGGGTTCGATGCTGTGGTTTGGTTCTGGTTCTGGTTCTGGCCTAGGTGTTGCTGAGGGGCGTTGCTGCGGACAGTTAGAAATGGCAGCGGAGTCGAACTCTGAAACGCCGAACAACCAATATCCTTGCCACCAAATTAAGGCCAAGAATTCAACTGAAATTATGCACTTTTCTCTCTCCCAATTTTATATCAATTCAAGTTGGTTTTAATTGTGCTTTATCAGCTATCATTGAGCATCTTATGTACCCCGACATATGCGCAGATTCATCGTTCTGTGCGTGTGCCCAAAAAGCTAGAGACAGAGTCTTAGCCTGAGCCTCAGCTTCAGCCGGGAACAGCGACCCAGCCACATGGACCCAGCCACATGGACCTCCACCCCCACACCACTTTCATCCTCCACCCACTGGCGGCGGCAGCACTGTGCACTCAACACCTTTTGGGCTGCTGCCCGCGCTCAGAGCTATAATTAATAGATTATCATCGACAACGTTTTAAATTCGCATTAAACTCGCCAGCGAGCCAAATTGCAGCGCCAAAGTGGAAAATGGCAAAAAACTATTTTCTAGCAATTTTTGCAGCATATTTTTCCCGCAGCTTCTTCGTCGTCGTCGTCGTTTTGCTTGCTCCATTCTTTTCATTTTGCAGCATTATTCCTTTGACTGCTGTTCGCTTTGGTCACATACGCGGAAGTGATTTTTCCACTCCAGTGACGTCGTCGTCGTCATCCTCGTGGTTGTCGTTCCCGTTGCTGTTGCTGTTGCTCTTTTCTGCTGGGTGCAACAAGTTGTAGCAGGTTGCAGGTTTTGTGGGTGTCTGCTGATGATGCTGCCTCACGTGCTGCAGCTACACCAACTGGCCTTTGGTACTACTCCCCCTTGTGGCCGTCGTCTCTATTGATAGACAAGATCGATGCTGTAGCTGTAGCTGTAGCTATTCCTGTTGCTTTTGCTGTTGCTTTAGCTGCAGCTGTGGTTGCAGCTCTTGCCAGTTAGTTAGTCGCTGGCTTTTGATTGGGAAAAAATGTTCTTTTGTGGGCTACGCCCTTGGAACGAATACCGTTTCGGTGCGGCTATTTATGCGTGAAATGCCGAGCCGACCTTCAGCGCAGCACTCGCGGCACGGGACTACCGCGTCAGAGCCCTTGCCCAGCGTAAGCCTTTCCGCACGAGCTGCGCCATTGGCCAATATTTGGCCAAGAAATTAACGTGATTGGGCTCATTAAGCAGTCAACGTATTTGGTCTGGGCCCACAAAAAGCGGCCCGTGTTTAATAAGCAAATATCAACACCTCTCGGAGAGGTGCTTTCATGCCGCATGCCGCATGCTGCATGCCTGACCTCACATAAGGTTTTTGCCAAAGCTATAGATTCCCTTTTGCAGTGCAGTGTGTGGTGGAGCGATGGGCAGGGGGTCGTCTGTCGTCGCAGAGTCATCCATCTGCTTGTACACAGCAATCAGCAAAGAAAACAATTCCCAACGACGACGACGGCGACGACGTATGGCATGATGACGATGCTGATGAGTTGAGTAAATATAATTTTTCAAGATCAATGTTTATTTACAGAGCCCAGAGCCCAGAGCGTAGGCCAAAACTGCATTATTGGCAGCATATACTTTGCCCCGCAGCGCACCGCTCCTCAGGAAGTGCTCAGAGGAAATATGAAAGAGAATGAAAGAAATAAACAAAGACAAACAATGGCCAGAAGCAGCAGGCAGTAAGCTTTGGGACACGCAATTGCAATTAATGGTAACCGAAAACCCAGTGGATGGTGGACCGGTGGAGACCCCTGGACAAGATGCACAGACGCCGTCAAGTGTAGTGTGTGTGTGTGTGTGTGTGAAAGGTCTGAAAGGCGTCACTGCACGCACACACACGAAGCTGTAGCTGTAGCTGTAGCCGTAGCTGGTGGAGATGTGGCCAAACAGATGATGAAGAAGTCTCCTCAAGTGCTTCGGCAACTTGACGGCGACGGCGACGGCAGCCAGAGAATTAAGACGTCAAGCGACGTCAATTGCAGCTCTGGCAACGCTCGGACCCGGAAAATAAATGTGTCTATGAAATACTCGCATAAACAACGGCATTGATGAGGATACCCATACCCACTACCCACTGATGATGATGATGATGTGGATGATGATGCTGCGACGAGTGTCACGAAAGGCTCACAACAAGTTCAATGGCCAAGGATATATGTGTGCCCCAAACAGACAGAGAAAGAGAGATCTAAACAATGGTCAGCAATTGCGTGCCACATGCATCAACAACAGACTCGGCGGCCACTGCAACTCTGCAACTCTGCAACAATATGAGATGCTGATTAGGCATCTGTTGGCTGGTCAGCTCTCTCAGTCGCAGCAGCAGCCAAAGCTGGCAGACACGCATGTCCATAAAACGCTAAATGCATATTGGAAAAATAATGATGACAGTTGCCTAACTAAGCCGCACACACACATACACACACACACAGACAGGGCCATGCCACAGACCAAGAGACACTTAACAAATTAAGATGCTGTGGCAGACAGCGAGGCTTCCAACCGTAATGAAGATGCTGATGACACTGATCAGCAAGCAATGGGTAATCGAAGAGAGTTCTGCACTGTTCTGTTCTGTTCTCCGCTGTACACAAAACCTGATAGCTGGCTGCCAAGTTCGTTCTGCCCATATTGGTGGACTTGCAACACGAGACAAGCCTTTGATGCGAGTCGACACGGTCGCTCAGTTTGCCTATGTATGTAGAACACAACGTACGAGCACGACGATTACGAAGTACACCGTACGAGATCCGAAACGCTGTTGCACAGTGTAATTGAAGCTAAAATTGCCTGCACCTTATGTCACATTACGACAACGTTGACAATGCCAGTGATGTCTGGGATGCTGGGATGCCGGGAAGCCGGCTTTTGCTGAGAATTGGGTCAGTTGTGGGGCTCACGTCAAAGGTGTTGTTGCAGTTGCAGTTGCCACATGTTGCTGACGAGACATGAGACAAGCGACTAAGCTGCATCTTAATGACAGCCAGACAAGCGTGCAGGCCAGGCCAGGCCAGACCAAGCCAGGCCATGCCAAACAAACGCAGTGATGAAAGTTTTGTGGCAACAATTGCAATTGTCTCATTAGCGTGACAGAACCAGGCGTCGTCTCCTTGCCTCTCCACCCACTGCAACTGCAACTGCATCCAGCCAGCCAGCCAGCCCACCTTGACTCAATTGCAGCTGCTGTTTGCTGATATATTTATGCATGTATTTGGCTGTCTCTCTTTCTGTTTTGTTTTAACCAGCCCCGTAATTAATTTGCGTCTCGTAATGATTTCTCTACATTGTTTCTCACACAACATTTGCATAATTGTTTCGCATGGTTCATGGCTGTCGTGTGGGTGTGTGTTTCCTAGCCCCCCCACCACCTCGACACTGGTCGAGAGTTTCGAACGCTATCTCGTATGGCTAATTTTGCCATTGCCACTCGCAACTAGCCTCGATTAATCAAGCGGCTAAAACAACAGCCAACCAGCCAACTGCTCGCTCGCATGAACCGCGCCCACAAGTCCCCAACAGTCTCCACGTCCCGTCCCACTCTGTAGTCCTACAACTGAGTCTCCTACATACATATGGGGAGTTCTGTTTATTTTGTGCGAATTTTCGCTGCATTTTTCACAGCATTGCGCATTTGCACTGTAATTGATCATGTTTGCGGCGCGCCGCCGCCTGGCAGCCGTATCTAACAATTGTGCTCGTAAATTTTCCGTTTTTGCCCAACAGGAAATTATGGTTAGAAAATTCGCTTGTTGTTGTTGTTGTTTGTATGCTTTTCGCTTGCATATGCACTCAGTATGGCCATTAGCCTGGTTTACACTGCTCGGCCAGATAATCAATTTGCTATCCCAAGTGAAATGAATTGCCCATTAATAATCAAATGATTTCGCATTTCGCAAGTTGCGTTGAGCAATCCCCATACTGACGTTTCGAATGCTGAAGTGCTGAAATGATTTGGTTAAAGATTTTAAGTGGAAATGCACTACTTTTTATGCCAAACACGAATATAACTGGTCAGGTTTGCCATTTGCACAGAACATCCAAGCAAAAAGAGAGGGCGCTGTGTTCAGCCGTGCCTCCAAAAGTGCCCCTTGTCTCTCTCTCTCGCTTTCGCACTGGCACTCAGCAAAAGTGCGACGAAAGCTCTTATCGCACAGGCATCTATGATCCTCTCTGAGCACCGCACTCTCTCTCTCAGCTCACTCTCCCAACAACACGAGTACAGCAATGGAATAGGACAAATGACAACAAAAACAGAGCAGCAAAGTAACGGTGCCAGGGCGCACAAGAAAACGCGTAACTGCAGCCAGCAGATGAGCAGGCACAGCGAATAATCTCTCGTAGTCAATGCAGTCAAGATAATCTAACGATACGCCACACAAATATATGTATTTAGCAGCCTGAAGTCCTCGCTTCTCTGGCTATAATCAAATTGTACCAAAGGATTCATCTTGGGCTACAATTTTGTAAATAATTAAATAAATAAATATGTATTCATTTATTTATATGTATTTACATGCAAGTCTACATAGGTTCAAGCGTTAATTAGGATTTTCAACTAAAGTCGATACAAATTGAAGCTAAATTATAATTTAAAATATATTTAATCCAACATTACAGCCCTAGTCCATTCATTTGCACTCACCACTCAGCACACACATAATCATATTCATAATCACGTTCGTCTGAATTACATATTCCATGGGCGATGAGCGAGTGTCTGTCGGTAAAATGGATTTTGAATAGAGTTTGCTGTGACTTTTAATTAACTTTACTATATAATTTTCGATTTTATGGCATTTTGCTGTGCCAAAATAAATTGCAACGTTAACCAGTTTCCCCCCTACCCCACCACACCCCCTGCGAAAAAATGTGATGGCGCCCACCGTCAGTTGCAATTGCAATTTCAATTGCACCATTGAGCCACTTTCCATGGTGAGCATGTGGTGAGCAGCAGGCAGAGGCGGTTGGCTTTTTTGGGGCGGTGCACGGCTGGGGCAAATCTGCATATGCTGCTGCGACCCGACCCCCACATGTGGCATGCGTGATATATATTTTCAATTAGTTGGCAACATTTTGCAGCAAAAACTAGTTGTGTTTGAGTTACCTTTTTTGTTTTGTTTTGTTTTTGTTTATTTTTTTGGCTGGGCAGCAATTAATTTTAGCTTAATTTGAATGGTTAACTTTTTGTATGCCCTGCACCGCGCAGCATTTTTCCAGCGCCAGAGATGCGACCCGACCTCTCACTCACTCTCTCTCTCTCTGATTATTTCTTTTTAGGTTTGTTGGTTTCATTGAAAAACTCGCGGATCTGCTGATTTATGAACTTTCGTGCATGGCCATAATAAATTCATATTCGTTCATATACATATGTATGTAGATATGTATGTACATACACACATATATCGAGCGGCAAAGTGAATGCAAATAATTTCAGCACTTTGACTCATTAACGCGACGGGGAGCTTTCATTAGCTCTCTGGCGTTGGATCGTTTGGTGGGTGGGGGGGCCCTGGCTCTGGCAGTGCATTGTTGGCCATTAAAAACTCAGTCGAAGGTGCGGCCCAGTTCCGTTTTTATGGTGCGAACTTTTTCAATAATAATTATAATTATTATTTGAAAATGTGCTGGAAGGGAGGGGGGCTGCTCTGCTGACCTAAATCCGGGATAGTTGCACAGATTACCGAATACCATTTGAAAGTTGCCAGTTGAAACTGGGGCAGAGGCTAGAAGCGGGCAATCATTTCATTTAACCGCAGAGCCCGGCCATTTATGCACCTTTGCCATGGGCCCTAATCCAATTATGCGGATTTTGCGCATCCCTCTCGGCTGGGCATTGGAATTTGTTGAATTTGTGCAGCTGCGAATGCGAATGCCGGCACATAAGTAATTTTCACACTTGAGTTTTCTTGCCTTTTCGTGTCACGACAATGGAAAAATTGTGCCCAAAAGGATTTTCACGCTCCGGCATTGTCCTAGGGCCGGGTCATGTCCTGTTTGCACCGTTGTGTCCCGGTGTGTATTCGTCATTCGTTCCAGCACGCATTTCGAATTGGATTTTGAGCGAGACGAACAAAATTCGTCTTTTGCCAGTTGGCCAAAAGCGAGGGAGAGAAACAGCGAGCATAATTTTTAGAATTGGCAGCTGCATGGGCCAAACAAATTCTGTATGATGGATCTGCCCAACACCCCCCTTCCCCCCCAGCACGTTTGCTCGGGGCAGTGACAATCACAGCGACAATCAGGCAGCAGCAGCAGCAGACTGTGATTTGACGACTCGTGTTTTCACAACTAATGAACTTTGATTTGATGGCCCCTTGTAGTAGGCCATGTAGGAGATTTACGCGCGCCTTTAATGGCCGATGGCAGAGAGACGAGTGGCGAGAGAGGCTGAATCTACAGTTTTATCTGTGCCTATGTGGAGGGGCCAACACATGCTGCGCTTTTGCTCAAATGCTTAACCTGGTTTTGCTTTTAATTAAAAGAGCCACCAACAAATCCCAAAGCCGTACCCAAACTCTCGTCAAATGGCGTTAAATTCGAGTCCCATAAAAAGCCAAACGCAACGTTCGTCGAAAGGAAAGTGTTGCGGTTGGCGCACGGGCTTCGGTTTGGCTTTGGGTTTTTCGATTTTCGGATTGGGCTTTGTTTATGCAGCCAGGGACCGCCCTGCGCCCGCTGCTTATCGGCCCAAGCCGACTGCGATAATGTTAATGATGGCCCTTAAATTATTTTATGTACTTTGCAATGTGCCTACAAGTTTGTTGTTTGAGCACTGCAATGTTGTGTGGCTGGCTGGCAGTTAAATCGAATTTGATTTTAATTTTTATGACAAGTTTTACTTTCCTCAGCGTGCACGCGTGTGTGTGTGTGTGTGTCTCGGATCAGATCAGATGCATAGATCAGATCTATATAGAGTGGAAAAAGTAAGACAACAAATGTGAGATAGGCATCTGGCGACAAGCGAACGCACTTTGATATAAAACGAAACAGATTAGATAATCCTATCCGGACTAATTAAATTTGAAACGGTGGAAGTACCTACAGTGGGACGCTTCCATCATCGTTAGTGGTAAGGTGCACCCCACACCCCACGCCCTGCAGACAGTTCTGAGGACAGTCTGAAGTGCAGTGCATTCCGTGGCGGACCTCACCCAGATCTGAGCCCATTCCATTCCCATTCCCATTCCAATTCCAATTCATTGCCCGCTAATGTGCTGTAATCTAAAGCTAAGGCGCTTTGAAAATCAATTACAAATGTCAGTCATTGTCGGTATTGTGCCCAATACCTGAGACGCGGAGTGTGACAGTTTGGAGAGACAGTTGGCCCGGGGTAAGCCAGTCCAGCCAGGCAGGCAGGTCCAGTTGTCGTGTCAGTCGGCTAATTCCCCAGACACATAGCTACATAACAATTTTTACCAATTGCATTTCCAACTCCCAACCGTCTGGCATTTGAGGAGTGGAGAGTGCTTAGCTAATGACTGATGGGCTGACCTTTTGGGTGGTGGCTGCAATTTGGGCATGGAGGATTATGACGGGCGGGGGGAATGACAACATCGATGAGGTCTAGGCCACACAGGGCTGCAAGTTCATTTATCAACAGGGCGAACTGCTCTTTCACTGACGATGACTTCCAATAAACAACAATTAATCAATTTGTAAATAATATTTCTGCGCCTACGCACAGCCACAAAGAACGAACTGGAACTGAGACTGAGACTGAAACTGAAACTGGGAACTGGGAACTGGATGTGGGGGTTGGAGATGGAATTGGATGAGCATGTGGGGTGGGGGGTTTGGGGCATGGAGTGTGGAGTGCGGGCCAGAGCTGTGAGCAGTTCATCAATTAGGCGGCGACTCGGCTGGCAACATGTGCGCCTGATGGAGCAGCCGACCAATCCGAATGGCGCCACAGCTGCTAGAGTGGAGGGGTGTGGTGTGTGGGGTAAACCAACTCAGCTCGTTAGTTGTCCCTGGTTTCATTTTTCATAATTTCCACACTTGCCGCAGGAGGCTCCGGAAAACCCAATGCCAAAACTTACGACTTCCGCTTGCAATTGATGGCTAGTCAGGGGATAAGAGTGGGCTGCTGCTGCCCTGCTCCCCTGCTCTGGCCGCTGCTGCTGCTGCTGCATTGCCAATGCCAGAAGTCAACTTAATTAATTTCAGAGCCAACAGCGCCGCCCTGCACTCTGGAGAGCTGCTGCTGCTGCTGCCGTGCTCCCTGTCTGCTCTCTGCCACTTCAGCTAAATCCATTTCAATTCAAGTTAAGGCCACAGAGTTGGAGTCCAGGTCCAGCACCAGGTCCAGCACCAGTCCAGGCTCTTGCAGCGACTCCCGGCTAACACACACAGGAAGTGCAGGCGTTTGGATCTGCTGCTGCCACTGCTGCCACTGCTGCTTCTGCTGCTGCTTTTCTTATCTCGTTATTGCCGCTCCAGGAGCTGAAGCTGCAGCTCGAGTAGAGTGTCCGGGGGTGGGGGCTGTGGCAGGTGTTGCAGATATCGCTGATTAAATGGCGTACGCCACATCATGGCCAAAAGCGTTCGACGCACATTAAAGCATGCTCCGATTGCCGGTCAAGTGGGGCACGGGGGGCGCTGGGGCCTGAGAGGGAGGCCAATGCGATTCTAAGTGAAACTTGAGCTCATCTCGAAATGTACGAGGGAGGGGGGGTGGTGAGGGAGGCCAGCAACGGGAAGTCTGATTAACATTCACCCGCTGGGTGGCTCCGGGAAAACTGCTCGAACATAAACCGAGAATTTGAGTAGCCAGCGATGAGAGAGATTACGCTGAAAGGGGGGCAGCTTAAAGTGGCAAGAAAAGTAAATCCCAGAGCTGCAAAACAGAAATTTAAAATGCAATATTTTGGATTAATTTTAGAATATAAATTAAAGGATTTTTCCAAGCACTTTTTATTGTAAAATATGGAAACAAAAGCCGAAGTTTCTTTCGTCGGAAAGCACTGGGAGAGAGGCAAGCCAAGCCCAAGCCACTGGGCATTGGTTGTGAGCCTCAGTCGCCATTGGCAGTGAATGTTTGCCTCTTTGATGGACCGCTCCATGCGCTCCCTTCTCTGGCATCCTGATGGCTGGACTGGGCCAGACCGCTTGACGTCTCCGCTGCATGCCACCCCCGATGCGATGCTGCATGCTTAATATGCGGTCGCCGCCCGCCCACGCTGCACACAGAGCTCAGAGCAGAAGCAGGGCAGAGCTCATCTCTCCGAGGAACCAACCCGAAAACTGCCAAAAGTCACACATTCACGTAACGAATCGTCAATTAGTAATGCCCGAGGAGACAACTTTCCGCCTTTTGGCTGGCACTGAGGCGGACTACTGTCAGCGGCCCCTGGCAAGATGAATGAGGCTGCCCCCTGCCCCTGCCCCGGCACCAGCAACAGCACCAGCACACACACTCGATCGATGATGTGGACCTACCGCAAATAACTATCATTGCCAAAAGACAAAAAGAGAAAAGGCAACAATGCGGGAGTCAGAGTCGGAGCCGGAAGATGCTCGGGCAGCGTGTGAACCGTGTAACAAGTGTAGCCAATTTGACGGCGAGCAGCAAAAAAATGTGACACAAATTAGTAACGCCCCGGAGTCCCGGGTACCGGGTCCCGGGCTCTGTTTCGTGTCCCTCGTTCGGGAGTGTCCTCTCTGTCTGTTCTCCTGTTGTGCGTGGGTGGGGGTCTGTGTCGCCTGTGATGCTGCCGCCTGGGCTGTCTTTGTGGATTGTGAAACACTTTCATCACTTCTCAAAGCAAATGCATGTCATCCAGGCCGACTCGCTGCTCTCGACTGGCGACTGTCGACTGTCGGTGGGCGTTTGTTTTAATAGCTCCGCTCTTGTGATCTTTCTTTGACTCCACTCACTCTGCCGACACTCTCTGGCGCGGCCCACACACGTTTTCGCACTGAGCACTCACACATGCTTTATGAGCAGTAATCAAAGCAGGAGGGGCCGGCGGCTGCCCCATTTGTATTTATTTATTAAATTGAAACCGAATTGCCACAGGAAAAATGCTTAAGCTTTAAAGTAATGAACGCTGCTGTTTGGCTAAGACCAAGTAAATTCCTCGTCTGCTAAGCCAAAGACAATCCGGAATGCAATCCAGCACTCACTTCACCGCCAGAAAGTGCAAGTACAAAAGGCTTTAAAGTGCTGTCAACGTGCCGGGCCTACGCCTGTCTGCCGTCCCCAACAATTACCTGGCCAACTATTCGCCCCCCACCACCCAGAATGTCAGAGCTAATTTGTGTTTGTGTTGCAGCAGGAAGATGAAAGTGCCTGGGAGTGTGGACAACGTACGGACCGACCCTTCAACCTGTTCAATATGCGAGCTATGCACAATGACACAGATTTTCATTTTCATTAGCCCCCCGCTCTCCCCAGCTCTGAGCTTGCCCCTAGTGAATCAGAGCCGATGAACCGCATGGGAGCGACCCTGGACTGAGTGACTGACCGACTGACTGACTGACCGAACGATTTCTCTGCTCTGCTCTGCTGCATGTTGTGCAATGACTGATTAGTGCTCTGGGGCGCCCCTAACAACAGCATGAACATGAACAGAACACCAGCAAGCAAGCCAGCAGCAACCAGCCACCGACCCACCAGAAGGCGAGCGACAGCACAAATCTGAGCCAACGTTGATAAAAGAAAAGGCTGCAGCCAGTAAACCACAATACTGAATACAGACCATGATGATGGCGCTCCTCTTACTACCAACGAATGGCTCCTGGACCGGGCCAACACTGCACTTGATTAGTGCCAGCAGAGCCACACAATGCGTGGGTCGGGAATGGGGTCGTGCAGTGTGTGTGTGTGTGTGTGTGTGTGTGTGTGTGTGTGCGGCCAGGGGCTGCCAGTGGAGCCGTGAAGGAGGAGAGGATCTGCTAACGGGGCAGCCAAATCTGGTTACTGGCCAGCTTTCGGCAACGCTGGCTCGTCTCCTGCATGCGTTTCATTATGTCAAACAGTCAATCATGCAAAACAGTTTCAGCTTCCAACATGCAACATCCAATCGGCTGCACAATAGTCCAGGCACAGTGGCACGAAGTCGCCTGCACAATTTATTTGTCGCTCCTACGGGGTCTGTTTGTGTTTTGTTTGGGGATAAGTTTTATGCCGTAGTTCTGGCCCACTGTACCGTGGGCCCTGCTTCTCCGCACTGGCAAAAGTCGGCCGCCTGCAGGGGGTCCCCAGATTCACCTCATCAGAGGGTCCAGACTCGAGCATGTTAAGCATATGCAAAGTCAGGCAGCCGAAGTGCACCGCTCTCTGAGATGCACATGCACTGATTCCCAGCGAAGAGCAGAAGCTGAGTCCCCAGACCACACACACACACACACAAAACAATTGGCAGGCCAACGAACGGTTTTCTTTTTGGTGATTTTCCGTTTGGCAATTGAGCGCAAACAATTGCACATCGCTTTGAGCGCACTGAAGAAGAAAGAGGCCGCTGCCGCCGCCGCCGAGGACCAAACAGAAAACACTTTAAGGAGGCGCAAGTGCAGCCAAATGAGTTTCAAATGGCAACAAATCGACCGACAAGGCCAACAAAGGCCAACAACGAGCAGATTCGGGCCAAGGAATAAGGATCAAACGGAGCTCCGTTGGCCCATGCAAAGTGCTCGGGCACATGCAAGGATGGGTTTGGGTCCATAGCACAACAAAATCTGCCACAAACAATGGATAATGCGACAATCAGAGTACAGGAACAGGGGGGGGGAGTGGCCATCAAAAGGACAACAGCAACGGAGGGGCCTGGCTCAGGTGACAATAGTTTTGACAATGACAACGACAACGACTATGGCGACATTTTCCCAAGGTTTCTGCTGCTGCTGCTGCCGTAGATGCTGCTCTATTGTCCAGTGGCAGAACCAAAGAGAGGGAGTGGATGTCGCTTCGCCACACGCAAAGCCAAAACGATGACGTTGACTGAATTTCGTTGTCTTTCGGGAATCGTATTAAGGTGGGTTCAATCTGCGTCATCGTGTGTGGCGGCTGTAAGAAGTGCGGCCGGCCAGTGGCAAGCAATTAGATGCCTTTGGCCCTTTGTCAGCCCACCGCTGGCCGCTCAACCTTGTCAAATTAGTTAATAAAGGTGGGAAGAATGTCGTGTTATATTGTACGTATTTATATATACTCGTATACAGGTTCGCCATCTTTTGATGCCCGCCGCAATGAGTTTGCGAATCTTGCGGCCCGGCTCAGACGGCTTCTTTGAGCCATTTTTACTCTCAATTCGGTGGCTTGTCGTGTCTTTGGACTCATTCAATATTGTGACAGGCGCAACAATCGCATAGAACATGTCAGCTCGGGTCCATTCAGATCGATTGGAGTTCAGTTCCCACGTTCAAGATGAAAGCGCAATGCGGCCATGGACACAGAGTGTCCTCCTCCTCCTCCTCCTCCTCCTCTAATGATAATTATTATTATAAGAATTATCCCTGTTTGTGTGTTGGCTCGCAATCAGCGTCACAAAGTGTGCCGCGGGCTGGCGCACAGTACGCCGTACCCCGGGTACCGGGCTTCATTTTTATTAATTACCCAAAAGAGGAGCCTAATTACGCGCCCCAAAAAGGGCAAAGAACAACAGCAACAGCTGTTGGTGAGCCTGAGCCTGAGCCCTTGGCTTCATTGGCACATTGACGCGTTCACACCTTGGCCAGCAATGATGGCCCGAAAGGAGGAGGCAAGAAACCCCAGAAAAGTTTAAAGAATTTATTTTAATATAAAAATTGCTGCTATTTAAGATGGGAGACGCCCCCTTTGGCGCGCAACAGCATCATTGCCAAGAGCCAAACGGGCTGAGATTAAGACCATGTCCAAGGTCCTAAATGCTGAGTGCAAGTCCCAGTCCACCTGCCTCTGCCTCTGTCAATGTTATCATTCATAATTTTACACGCTTGTGAGTTTATGAGCGTGAAATTGCCAATAATTACGAGAGGGCTGAGGGCTCCGCTTTTCGACTTTAGACATTTCGATTTTCATGCGTTAATCAGGTTCTTCTGTTCGAGCCATCCCTTGGCGATTGTGGCTGTATGTGCTGTGCTGCCCTTCGTCGTAGATTTGATCAGCGGCTTAATCAGTCGGCCGATTGCGAGCAGCGGAAACTTGAAACTTGAAATTGGCAAACCAAAAGAACTCGGCGCAAAAACTCTTCTCATTATGCGTCCGGGGCCAATGGCATTTTGGTGGAGTTGCCTGTAAGCCGCTTGGCCCAAAACTTCATTGCTATTTCCCTCACTCCACCCATTCCCCAACCCTCAACTACTGCTCTCTTTTGCTCCTTCCGCCACGCCCTCCCCGCCTGTCCTGTTGCTGATTTTGTGTTTGGCACAAATTGGCTTAAGCCTGCACAAAACGTTTTCCATCAGCATGGCAAAAAGTTTGCCGGCTCTGCTTTTCCGCGCTTTTGTCACAAGTTTTCCTTTTGCCGTGGTCTGAGCGCCGTCGCCCCCATCTCTCTTCTCTCCCATCTACCAACTGTTTGCGTAATTACATTGCATGTTGCGCTGCATTAAACATTTAAAAATGCGATGTTCACTTTATATCTGCCTTTTGATGGCTTACATTTTGCGTTGCCACAGAAAAGCGCCTCATCGTGTGCTAATTGTTTAAAAGCCCACAAATTGGGGCTCTCATCGGCATGTTTTAAATGGCAACAGAAGTGGAATCATGTGGTTTCAATAGCCATTTACATTGAGCGATAGTTTTCGCCCGCCTTTAGATCCCTGTTGGAAAAGCCAAAGGCTGCTTTAACACCGGGAAATTTATGTTTAATTGCAATCAATTCATGTATTTTCTTTGCTTGTTTCAGTGCAGGCGATACCCAGGCGGAGTTCTGTACCACAAAAAAAAGGTATGCAATTTTCTATTACCTCCCTTTAGGGTTTACCGAGGCAAAGCCGGATTCACAGATCGGAATCACTTTATATATACAACTTCCTGTCCACTGTCCACTAGCCACTATGCAGCTAGGCTAACGTTCCTTTCCGTCTTACGACATTCCCATTTGGGCACGCTTATTAACAAGGGACCAGTGGACAGGGAACAGGGAGCAGGTACAGTGAGCAGTGACAGGGGCAGGGCATTAATTTCTGCTTGCAGCACGTGACATTTGTCTTAGCCTCGGCTCGGATCGGCTCGGCTTGGCCGGTTGGGAGCCTTTAGCCACGCTTTTTGTTGCCAAAGGATAATGGACCGTCGCACCATCCCATCCCGGCTACCAGGTGGGTGTACTAAATGCCGCTCAGGGTGATGCCACTGCCACTGCCACTCCATACAGCGCTGCTCTGGCCGACCCATGCCTGTCATAATTTGCTGTGACTAAATGCGCTTTGTGCGCGTGCAGCGGCAAGTCGGAGAGCTGGACACACGTACCGCGATTGGCCACGCATGCGCAGTGGACGCTGGCTGGACGCGATTCTAGTTAGTGGAATTGGCTTGGAAATGTCAACTGTGCGGGCTGCATGTCGGATTTGGCACGCCTGAGGCATGAGGCATGAGGCATAAGGCATGTGGCTGCAATCAACTCTGCTTAGCTCTCGGCCCTAATGGCATGCCATAAAATGCAATTTCAAGGCTTCTGCTGCCGTTTCGGTAGTCCTTCGACTACTGAAATTTCTGCTACTGCTGCTGCTGCTGCTGCTGCATCCTTTGTGGCCGATTCGTGGAACTGTGGGCCCACTGCTGCTCATTCGTTGCAAATATTTTGGTACAAATAAATGTCAAGCTGCGCCAAAATGTCTCGAAGGACGACTCTGGCTCGTGCTGGGCACCATTCCGAAAGAATTCTCTTCTCTTCTGTTTTGTTTTGTTTTATTTTGGGACATTATTAGGAAGCTAACTGTTTTTGCGATTGTTTAACTGTACTGCGGTTTTGGCTCAGGTGCGCTGCGGGGCTGCCAGCTGTCCAGGAGCAACAAAAGTGCTGAACGGGCAGAAGAAAACTATTCCCCAGCTGCCTCAAGAGGCCTCCCAAGGCCAGGCCAGGCCAGGCCTGGTGATCCCGCCCCAGGCAAAACCAAAAATGCCACCGAGAAAAACAGAGATACCCTGCCTCGAAAATCGAGGAACAGTCAGTCTAGAACGGCTATAGCTTTCAGTCGTTTCCCGTTTCAGTTTCAGTCGCCACAAGCCTATTTTCAGTTGTGAGCCGCCCCCAATCGGGGTCTGTTTTCATGCATTCTTGAGCAGTTCAGCCATGTCTATTGTCGAATTGATTTGGCCCCGAAAAGCTGGCTGAAACTAGAGCAGCAGCCGCCGCTCTGGTTGCAGGGCAATCACCAACAATTGCAACTAATTGGGCCGAGCAGAGTCGAGGGTCCTCCAGAGCAGAGCAGAGCAGAGCAGAGGAGTGGAGAGGGGTCTAAGCTGCACTAAGTACTACTGCACTTGGAAAATTGAATATTAATGCCTCTGCCCCGGATCGGATTCCACTTGAGGTGGCCAGCAAATTGCATCCCATGCAACATGCAACAAATTACGGACATGCACTCCGCACAGAGTGCACTCTCTTCAGCAAACGCAATTGAGCGAGCAATTTTGCTCTGCTCGAACAGTGTGAGACGGATTTCCATTTGCCACGCCACACAGACACAGAAGACATCGCTAGGGATCGGATCAGAGGAGCAGAGCCAGCGGCAGCTGCCTAGAGCCTAGACCCAGAGTTCATCTGCTGCCCTGAGGCTAAGGAAGGACATTTCATTAGCACTTTTGCATCTTTCACGCAGCTCACAGCTCACAGCTCACAGTGACAGTCACCGTCAGAGGCTCGCACTCTGCCGAGTGCCAGTCGAGCGTTGAAAATTCCGTTTCGTCACAAGCGATTTGCTCTTTTCATGATTTCCACTGCGCAGTCGCGCAGTCGCTCAGCCAGCAGCCCAGCTTGTGTGTCCCAGCCGATGCAATCCCATGTCATTTTATGCCATCCCTAGCCTGAGATGCAATGGCACGTTAAATGTGTGTCAACCTCGGATAAATCCTGTTTGAAATTAAGTGCCTGTGCGGCCCGTAGCGAATTTCTTATTTGATTTTGTGCATACTTTGTCGCTCACAATGTGTTAACTGCAGCAGGGAAAAACAAATTTCCCCCATTTCGCAACGCTTTTCGATTTTGAATCGCTCTTTAGCTCCCCCTCACTACTGGTCTCTCCCTGTGGCAGATGCGGCTGAGGGTCACTAACAAGGTGTGTCTCGCCAGACGTATTGGGGGGCAGATATATTCATAGGAAATTATTGCCTGGCAGCTTGAAGTTTGTAGCAGTTCGTTCGCTTTGATATGGGAAGTAATGGAGTATAAAATCCATATTTTTACTGGCATTTTCCCTTGTCAATTGAGGAGAAAAATGCATCAAAAAGCAGCCCCAGGCTTGAGGGATTTTAGTAACTTGCCTAATCAGTTTTGTTAGGCTGCTGCCCGGGCCGAGGTGCCAGGGATAATTGAGATCTTTCAAAACAGAAGCTTACCCCGGCACAGACGCCTACAATAATAAACAGCTTGCCCTACTCTCGAGTATTGTCCAGCCCCCTCTTCAGATGCGACAGACAAATAACAAAAACCGTCGTGCGGTAGGTCATAGCCCGGCCAGACATGCCAGCAAAACCCAAAACCAAAAACGAAAAAAACATAGCATATTGTACTCACAGCCAAGTGTGAGTCCCCATAAGCCCGGCCAAACACAAACATATTGAAAAACAGAGAGCTGCCCTGCCAGCCAGGAGGAGTGCAGGACAACAGTGGGATGTGCATCAACTGTAGTCACACATGGCCAACACACACACACACACTCGCAGGTACATGGCTGGCTGCACAGCATCAATTGTAAAAGGATTAGGGCTTAATTTGGAATGCGCATTCATTTGCAGCACTCGCCCAGGCACTGGAAGCTTCTGGCATGCTGATACCCACACTGCAGCCTCTCGTGCTCATCTGTGTAAGCGGATTTCTGACTGCAGCTCAGCCTGTCCCGTCCCGACTCCGTTTCCATTCTATAGCGTTTTTTGTTGTGCCATTTGTTTGCTGTTAGTTGGTGTTTTCCTATTTTCCTATTTTACTGGAGTTCTTTTTTGTGTGTGTGTGGCTCTCATTAGTTTTCAAATGGCTGCATTAATGGGTAAAGAGCCAAAAAGTGCATGGGAAAGAGAGTGGACTCTGCTGGAAATTGCTCAATTTGTGGCATTAAGCCCCCCTGGTTTTTGGGCTGTCCTTTGTAGTTGGCCTTTTGTGTGTTGTTATTGCAGTCGCTGCTCCTTTCTACGGTTGCTCCTGGGCTCGACAATGATTCCCCAGAGCTGCGACAATGCATCGGCTTAGACCAGACCAGCTGGAAATACACACAAACAAATCTCGAAGGGGTTTACTTTACTTCCCCCATCCCGCTTTCATTTCACTCGCTCAACTTTGGTGATGCTCCGCTCCAGCAACTGGGACAGTGTCATCCACACACCGGACAGCGGATCCGCCACGTATCATGGCACCTCCAAAGCAGCTCACATAAATCAGAGCAGAGCAGAGCAGCTCTTTCTTGGCCCATCTCCTGTTTTGGTTCGCGTTCTGCAAGGAAATCCAATCCGCTTAAAGAAAGGGCCGCGACAAAAATCAGACCTAAAGCGCAACAACGTTTGAGGGAGTGAGCAAGATTGGGAAAAGGGGCGCGCGACACATTCTCCTTTGCAATTCGCTCTCGCTGATGGGCAAATTCCTTGCCCCCCCTTGCCCTTTGCACGGGACACGACAAGTGTCGTAAGGGGGGGGGGGCGGCGAATCGCCTGGAACAGAAAACACATGTCACAGATTTGTTTCTGTTTCTGTTTTCGGAAGCACTTAAGCACTCAGCAAATTTGTTTGAAAAATCTGGCAACTGGAACTGGGAACTCGTGGCAGGGATGCGGTGGGTGTGGGGGAGCAGTACTGTGGAGCCTTCTATGGGGCAATAAATGCGGCTCATTGTTTGCTCTTGCTTGCGTTCCTTCCGATCGCTGGATGTGTTTATTTTTAAATCCGCGCCAAGAGAGAGAGAGAGCGAGCGAGCGAGCGAGGAGGGGAGCACAACAAATTGACGATATGCCCCTTTGACACTTGAGTCCATTATTTATGCGCAGGCTCGCGATTATTTCCACATTCTGCTCACTCTACTGAGTCACAGCAGGACAGATTCAGATTCAGACACAGACACAGGCACAGTCACAGCCCCAGACAGGCACAGGCGGCTGGGCTGGGCTGCACTGGGCTGCACTGGACTGGGCTGGGCTGGCTGATGGCTTACGGATTTCATGCACTTCCATTTCACTCAAAAATTCGTCGCTGAGTGCGGGGGCTCGTTTTTTTTTGGGGGCCAGAGGAAGTCCACTTGCCAGGGCTTTGTCTTAAACGCTTACCAGTCTCCTCACTGTTCCTACTTTTCTCTCCTACCCCGCTCTCAAAAACGCTTTCTTTTGCTGATTTCTCATCTGACTTTGGGCCACGCTCTTAAGCGCATTTAAGGCTTAACGGTACCATATAACATTTGATTAATTACCAACTTTAATATTTTGTTTGCCATTTTAGTGCCTTTGGCCATAAATCTCAACTTATGCCACAAAGTAGGGCGGCAGTCCTACCTTGCATCTCTCCAATTAGCCATGCAGCCAGTCAGACGTTGGCCAGCACGTAGCCTCAGAGTGCCAAAATGGCAGCTAATCATCAGGAAAATGTGCCCAAAAATGTACCCAGAAAGTGCAATGCTTAGTCCGATGTTTTATCAGAGATTTGCCATGCAGCTTGGCCTGCCTGCCTGCCTGCCAGTTGGCTAATCAGAATAGAACGAATGATGTGCGGAGCGGCAGCGCAGAGTGTTTGCTTTTTGTGGTCGGGCTTGTGCGTAAATCATGCCACCATACATCCACATTAATGAACTATAAAATGCCGCAGCCAGCCCAGTTTGCTAGCTGCCTGCCTCCTTTTGGTGGGTTAGCTTTCTTGATCGCCATGGAAATGTCTTTTTGAAATGCATACCAGAACCGAACAGGGCAGGGAGCTGTGGCTCGGGCTGGAGACTGTGGCAGGCCACAGCGCGTTGCGATGGCATAAATAAATTTATAATAAATTGCAAAGTTTAAAAATGACGATATATCATTTGTCGCAGCATGTGTCACACACTGTCTCCTCCTCCTCCTCCTGCTCCTCCTGGCGGGTAGGAATCGCTGTACGAGTTTGTTTGGCAACTGGCATCTCAAAAGTGCGAACGATTCAATTAATCTTGACACTATTTATTATTATTAGGGAGCAGAACCTGTAGCAGAACCAGAGCCCCGCCAACAGGACCAAGCCCAGCCCAGGACTAGATCTAGTTCGAGTTTGAGTTGGGGTTCGGGTACGGGTACGGGTTCGAGTTGTGACTGCCCATGTAGTTGTTACATTAATTAGTCGAGCAGTTCTGGGCTGTCGGGGCCAGGTCCGGCCTGCCAGTGTTGTGTGTGTGTGGCTATGGCTGCATTATCATATTTATTAAGCAGCCGCATCGCCCGCAGCTACTCCGGGACTGTGCCCGGCTGCCTTCGCGGTGCCTGTCTGACTACCCGCGGCTATCACAACAACGAAAATTGATTGCTTCTGTTGTTGTGGATGGCTTTGATCGTGTTAAGATAGGTCTCGGGCCTGGGCCTGGCCCTCGTCCTGGGCATCATCCTCTTGCTGGTCACCAGCTTTGACTTCTATAGAAAGTTTTATGCATAACTTTGGCGGGATCCCAGGTCCAGGTCCAGGTCCACCATGGGCATCGTAAATATCTTTTAGTGCCTTCCTGTTCCTTTCACAGTTCAGGGTGCCCCCCCCGCCACCATCGGCAGCGGCAGTGGCATTGCACGCATTTTCATTCTGCATGGTGCATAGAGAAGGGAGTAGAGTATGCAGTATGGCAACTATTTTTGTGACAGATCATAAATCAAAAATCATACACGCTGCCCCAGCCACAGCCCAAGAGCAAGCCCCAGTTGCTGCCGCTGTCGCTGTCCCTGTCGCTGGCAACTTGCAACTTGCAACTTGCAGGTGTTTGTCCCAAATGAATGCCTCTCCTTGCGATTGTAAATTAAGTTCCCTCCCGTACACGACTCTGACGACTCTGAAACTTGCGATCCGCGGCGGCGGCAGCGGCTGCCGTTTGCCATTCGCCGTTTTATTATTTCTACTGCATATTAATATTTGCTGTGGGCAGGCAGGCCGCTGCTAATGGGCCAGAGTGTGGGATTGATATGAGAGCGAAACGCAACGGCACTTGGGGGGAGAGTACTGCTCGGATTGTGATGATGATGATGTACGGTGAGTCATTCTGCCCCTAAACAAATGAAAGACCTTTCGGGTGAGTGTACGGCATTCGTTTTAATGAATCAGCTTTATGGCAATGTGTTGGGAGGGAGGAAGCGGGGTAGGAATTCATTAAAAGAAAGATGAATGAGATGCACCTATTTCAGGATTTAAACATTCAAATATATTAGTTTTCCTTTAATGAATGCACATAAATAGATACGAGCATAAATCCAAATAAAAAGTGCTATTAATATAAATCTGAAATAGGATTACTTCCTAGGAAAATGGCCATATTCCACACACGAACACAAGCATTGGGCCCCCGATAGATAAATAAATAAATAACCCCAAATTAATTTTACCACAAATCCAACGAAATGCATTAGCAGCTCAAAACACTTCCAAGTGTGGCATTTATTTATTTGAAAGCCTTTTTTTTCTGCAAAATATTTATGGCTATAACGAGTTTTATATACATATTGAAACGGAAAATTTCATTTGGTTCATTCAGTGGGCATCCCTAGAGGATGATATCCATTCAATTGAGGCACAGGAATATAACAGCAGAACTGCCACTTCCCATGCCAGACACGTAAAACCAGAGCCCCAAAACCCTAATCGTCTTAACAGATCTGTGGCATATGCCTAATAAATCTAATTTTCCAATGCATCCCCAGCCCCAGCCCGAGTCCTCTCGTGTCCCTCAACTGAATCAATTGCCACTAATTTTTTGTGCGTTTTCTCGAGCGCGCTGCGACGTGTGATGCCCAAGATGCGATTACAATTTGACCCACAAAAAAATAAGAACCAAGAAAAAACAAAAAACAGACGGGGCCAACGGAAAGTAATCGGAATACAAAAATCATATCAAAATCACGTAGTTGCGTCTCGCAGCAAATTGCTTCATTCATGGATTCATGCGGCCTGCCCGGCCAGGTCAGTGTCGGCGGGAATTACCTGATGGAATGAACTGGGAACTGTACGCCGTACGCCGTACCCTCTTCTAATCGGCGGTCTATCGCATCTAGCCATACAATATTCTGGGAATCTGCAGACTGGAACTTAGTGTGAAGTCCGACCAACTACTGGGGTAGCATTTTAATTGGTTTAGTGCTCTTCATGGAAGCAATTACCCCATGGGCTGCATAAAAACTTTTTGTCACTGTTTTGTGTGGAACAGTCCTAATAGCCGGCTGGAGGAGGGGTTTTTTTTGGGTTGGGTGGGGGCAGAGACTTTGATTTTAATGAATTTAAATTATGACAGCTGCAGTGCACGACGAGCCCAGGCCACAAATATTTTATGGCCTTTAAATGTTGAAATAAATTCGACTTAAAAACGCCAACGGAAATGCAGAGAGAGAAACGACAGAAAGAAAACAATTCCATTCCATTCGATTCCATTCGATTCCAGTTGGATGTTGGCAGTCTCAGCCCAAAAGTGCCCCAGCCTGGGCTGAGTCTGGGCTTGGGTTTGGGTTTGAGTCCCAAAACTGAACAACAAACCCATTAAATTGTGTGATTTGCTTTGTGCACAAGTCAAATGGTAGACGCATTGTGGCGTGAGTGCAGATCGAGAGCTGGAGGAGATCTTTTATGATTTAAGCCCGGCCAGAGAGCGGCGCGTTCGAGAAGCGTAATCCTTTAAGTTATGGACGCAGTCGAAGCATTGATGAAATTTTATTTATTTATACGCAACCCTTTTGTTCAACGAAAGCGAGTGGATGAGGAGCAGTAGGAGGATGGGGATAGGGGAGTAGGAGTGAAAAGCTAGATCTTATAGGGCGACGGTTTATGGGCTCCCCTCAGGGTAATCCCGCAGGAGCAGCAGTCGCAGATGGATGGCCTCGGTTTTTATGGCTGGTAATAGTTGAGGGATTTCGTGTGCTGTTGGGAACTCGCCGTCGCCATCGCCATCACCATCGCCACCTCCCTCACCCGCGCTGTAGCTCTCGATGTCGATGTTGATGTCTTATATAACACAGTGTTACTTTTGACACTTTTATTGCTGCCGCTGCCCTAGACGAACCCATGCGGTCGATCACAAAGGAATCTCAAAATCTGTAGTCAGCCCGAGAGCAGGGGACGAGCCGAGCCTTTGGGGGATTGCTCGAATGCCTTAAAGTGGTAATTAAATTGGCTGTCAGGGCATTGTGTAGGGGTCTGAACGCGACGCGACGCGGCCTGCCCTGGCCTGGCTGCCTGCCTTGTTATGTCTCAATCTAAGCAGCCGTCACATAATTAGCCAACACTCAACAGGCAAACAGCCCAACAACTAGCAGCTTACAGCCAGGCTGAAGCCACAGCCAATGCTTCTGCTGCTGCTGCAATATGACAAATTAGTTAACCGGTTTCTTATTTCTTGGCTAAGATCTTCTACGCATGCCCAAACGACTGCAAATGCAACTGCAACTGCAAATCCGAATCCAAATCCAAGCTGCAACTGCGGCCAGGCTGCCTTTTAATTTTGGCTCTGACAGTCGCTGCTTCGGCGCATTCGCATGGCAAATTAACACCTCAAACGGACAGGCCGGGCCAGGCAGACGCCGGTCTGGGGAGCGGAGCGGAGCCCCAAAGTCATTTGCCATTGGATGTCTAATGTTTGGTCCGCTGACAGCCGCGAATTGCATTTGACGCTCGGCAATTGGGCTTGACGGGGCCCCCAGTTCCCGTTGAGGCGCATTTCCTGCGTTCTTTTTAACCTTATTTTGTTGTACCTTTTTCTGTTTTTTTCCTGTTTTTTTTTGTGGCTAATTTGGTTGCTTGGACAGGAAGTGTAAGATACAAATGATGGAGGCCCATGATGGCTGATAGAATGAGTGGAATGGAGTGGATTGAAGTGATTTGCTTGCGATGAATGATAATTCTGCCACGAGAAAAGTTGTCAGTGACTGCCATACGAGTAGATATGGGTACGGATCCGATCTGAGCGCGCGTCTATGCAATTCCTGAGCCACAGAAAATGCTGCAAACATTCAGCTAACAGCAGAAAGTACGCCGTACTTATCGCAGCTGCCATCGATGGCACTCCGCAAGGAAGTCAATGGGTGAAAATTAATTAAAAACTCATCAGATAAATGTTGGGCCATTGTTGGTTGGGGCCAGGCCGTGGCATAATTATTATGACGGTGGGCCCGGGCCGGGCCGGGCGTAAATTCGTTTCTAGCGAGAACCTTTGGGTCCCTCGGACCTGGCGTCCGCTGTCGCTGTCTGCCCAGTTAAGTATTCATAACTATATTTATCAGCCATCAAAAATCAATTGCACTCACCCAAATGGAGAGGCAGGGATGCTGGATAGCTGGATTGGGACCGGTCCGGTCCTGCCCGGAACCTGGGGCCTGGGGCCTTCGCCGTGAGGCGTTCGAATTGCGCTTGTTAACATTTTTGACCGCCTGCTGGGGGCCAACGAAAAAGCCAACAAACCGAACGTGTTACGCATAATAATTTTCGCAGTCGAATAAATACTTCAATGGCCTGGCGATGCTGCTACACTCGCAGAACGGAGCTCGTTCCTCCTCTCTGTTCATCAACAAATGCATGTAGTTTATCTTGGAGCCAGCATCGCACTCACGTTGAGCACATGGCCAGCGACAGAGCCGAGCCCTGGACAGGCACTGATAAGATGCTCACGGATTGGGGGTCCATGTTGTGTGTGACTCTCTTATTGAAATAACAGAAATCATAATGTTTATGCCATTAAATTGTTAACAAAGCGTACAAGCTACTGCCCATTGCTCGCTCAGGTAGAACAGAGAGAGAGAGAGAGAGAGAGAGCGAGAGTTAGGGGCGAACGGGGACCCCTGGATCGGGTCCCGCATGTCAGCACGCACATAAATTATCGTTGATATATATTTGGGTCTGTGGACTTGTCGTGTGAATGTCCAGTAAGCAAGTCAGCCAGGCCAGGCCAGGCCAGAACTCTCCTCCACTCTTCTTTATTTATTTACCCTGGTCCAAGTCTCGCTCCTCGCTACGTGACATTCACGCTTGGACGTCCGCATTTCCACCTCCATACGTGACCCACTGTCGGGGTAAACCCGTAATCGTATCTCTGCCTCTTGGAATCAACTGATGCCCATGCCGATGCTGCTGCTGCTGTGTATCTTTTCACTTTACTGCCTTTATCTATTTGGCCTTATCGCCTGGCGGGCATTTCTTAATTTTTCCCCTCACTTGCTCGAATTATTTCCTGTAATTGCGGGCGTATGGTGGCGGTCTTTTACCCCCCAGCCACCCGAAAGCCGAGAAACACTAAAAAAAATAATCAAATGCTTCCTGGGCTCTAAAGGCTCCGGTCCCAATCCATTTCACAAGATTTCCAGCCATTTCAGGCCATTTCACTCAGGAGATGGTAGATGGCAGCAAAAAGGGATGCGCGTGTCGCTATTTGAGTGTCAACCATAGTACTTCCTCTCCCAGTTCGACAATGAATTGGCCAAGGGACAGGGGCCAAAGGTTTTGGGTTCGGCATAGCCCTAAGAGGGTGGTTCTGGTGGGTTACGTACAGCGGACAGTGGATAGCGGACAGCGGACAACACTCTTTCCAATTTTATTTATGACTTTATCTTTCACTTTGTTGGCGTGCGAGATTTTGTTTATGTTTTCAGCTTTCCTGGGAATTCTCCGAGATTCTTTTCTCTCTCTCTCTCTGTTTGTCTGCTCTCCACTAACCTCTGGTGGTTGTGTTTGTGCGGTCGAATTTGTTGGTTTAACATTTCGGAGCGCTCTGGGGTTTTAATCACGTGCCCTGGTTCCTGGTAATTATGCCTCAGTGTGTCTTTAGATTGTGGCCTGCTCTTTAGAATGTGACTAAACTTAATTTAGCCGATTGCCGAGGAAGGTGTTTTGGCAGTGCATCGATTAAATGTATTTGACTCTGACTCCCAGTCTAAAAGTGTTTAAGATAATTGCATTAAATTTTTATTTTTTATTTTTATAATAAAAATAAAAATTTTATATATTTTTTTAGAATTTTTAAATAAAAATCCAAACATTATTTTTATTTTAGATTTTTTAAATTATAAAAATCAAAAATTAATTCCTTTTTCATAATTTTTATTATACAAATTATAAGTCTTACAGACTCTGGTTTAAAGTGTCTGTCGCCTGCTCTGTCAGAATACGGATTCAGTTTCTCTTTAAGGCTGCTAATTGTGTGTCCTCGCAATATGATTTCATTTGTATTTATTTAAAGCCCAACTATTCCCTGCAAGCCCTTCAAAAGTCTTCAACTGTAATTGAGTTGAATGCTCCACAAAACATTCTCAAACATTGATTCAAACAAAGGTTAGTTTAAAGCCCTTATAGTGCCGTTGATTATGATATCCACACTAAGTATTTGTGATCTGCCCGATTTAATCTGCCCCGTCGCCATGTCTCGATGCCAGACACTGACCGACTGTGGGCCCCTTCTAAACGCTGCAATCAAACGGCAACACAAAACATAACAAAAATTTGATTAGCACAATTAAATGATTACATGCCACACAAAACGGGGCAATTACAGAGCGGGGAGTGCGGTGCGGTGCGGTGCGATTGAGAAGTGTCTATCTATCAGGTGCAGGGAGGATGGATGTTTGCCGCCTGGCAGCCAGCTGGCTTTGACCCACGCAAACTTGAGCGGGATGCCAAGCCACAAAGCCAAGCCACACCGCAACGGCAGAAGAGAGTCAGAAACCACAAATGAACGACATTAGTTACACTTACGCGCAGCCCACAAAGCGAGAGAGAACAAATAATTAACAAATTAAATGTACGAACAAATGCCCCGCCTGAGATATTCGGGGGGAGCATCTGCAACCCGAGCAGAGCCAAAGGAAATTATGGAATTGTCGTGCGAGAACAATAGAAACAGAGTCTATCTTTCTTTCGGGCCTTGGCTGTGTGGTAAAGACGGGCCGAGGCCAGACGCTAATTGAGGTTTGGGATTGGGCTGTGCGGTACAGCCAGGCTGGAACGCGGACTCGAACTCGGACTAGATGCTGGCCAAGTTTACACAAGCTAATTGTTATACAGCCAACCTCTTGGAACTTGTGAAAATCTCTTCATCATCGGGGGTTATGTGGCAGGCACACACGCACACAAACACACACACACATGCACTTGTCAAAATATATACACCAAACACAAAGCGCATATTGATACGATGCGAGTGAGGCATTAAAAATGCATTTTGACAGGCAGGCAACAGGCAGGCTGGCAGGCAGGCGTAAGGGCCTTTACCTGGGCACGAGGGCTGAAATTTCTTGCTCTACCTGTTGGCACTTGGCGGCTTTGATCGATAATCGCAGCCCACGCAAAAGTGTCTGTCACGCTAAGCCCTAATGGCATTACAATACACCGACCCATACCCCAGACCCACAGCCCATAGCCATAACGAAACCCAAACGAATCGGTCCGGGCAGGGACTAGTTTTTGCGGTCTGGACAAACAACAGAAATAACATAAAACCGCGAAGAGGATTGAGGCAGCTGCCTGCTGCGGCTGCTGCTCGCAGCCATGTCCTCGCGCTTATCCTTTAATGTGCTTTTGTCTGCAACGAACGGCGTCGGCCAAAATCCTCTCAAGTGCAACAGAGCTGATGCTGCTGCCGCATCAGATTAGAACAGGTTCGCCTTTGTCTCCCTGACAAATAAATCCAAATTTTAATGCGCTTCGCCATTGATGGAGTGACGACGACTGGGCGAACAGCCAGCAGAAAGTTTTTGCCCGGCAGGGTACTCGGCGAAGGATTTTCTCTCTGCTAATCGCATTGACTGAAAAGTTGCGGGCCTAAGCCGCGTGTTGTTTCTAACTTTGCAATTAAAATCCACTGGAATCCAAATCCGTTGACCAAGCCCGAACAAAAAAAAAAACGCTCTTCACACTTCCACAGTGAGGTCCGCAGTTGAATTTCCATGGAAAACTGTCATCCCAGATCCAGAACCCACAAATTTCGATAACAACTTGTCACAATTCTGACAAGTTACTGAAGTGCTGCATTATGCTGCTCTCTATGCCACACTGCAGGTTCCCTGCCCTGCCCTGCCCTACCCTTCCCCCCTTCAGTGTTCTCCGTTCTCTGTTCTAATGAAGAAATTATCTATAATGATACGCGGAAAATGCAGTGTCTGAAAATGAAAATGAAATAATTGTTCTGTTATGATAAAAATCAAATTATGTGGAAACTGAAACCTGCGACGGCAAAGGGTACACAAGCAGCCAAGGGTTCCCTATCCCTGCCGTTCCCTCCCCCCCCCTGTACAGAATGATTATGGGGAATGACGTATTATTTTATGATAAGCATGTGAAATATTTGATGGATTTATTACAGAGAAATATGGCTGGCAGCCAGAGGGGGCGGGTGGACCGACTGCCGAGCGTGTGCGTGCTCAGGATATGTCACTCAGCTGCAGGTGAAAAGTGTCTCCGCTGATGGACGTAGCGAGATACTAGTGGCAGCAACACTTAACTCCATCAGCAATGGTCTGTGGCTGCAATCGAGTAATTTGCAGTGCATCCATCAAAGCCGTTGCCATAGCATACTTTCCGGTGAATGTGGCAGCGGGGAAAACTCCTTTGGGCAGGTCCTGTACTCTGGGCAAGAACAGAGTTTCCACATGAGCTTTCCAATGTTTATTTTATTTTTGTGCAATTTAATTTTGATTTGAGAGTTTGTTTGATAAAGTATTCTGCATGTCCTTGTACTGCTGGGCCGTTGGCGGTGTACGTAGTTCCACTCAGAGGCTACTCAACCCGATGTGGTTCTTCTCCTGCGCCTTATTATGCGGTTCCTCCTGCGCCTGTTCTGCTTGCCCCCCTTGAATCTCCGCTTGAACCTGACTGTCCTCTTTATCTTTCTGGGGCTAGTTGTAGCTGTAGCCGCAGTTGTAGCTGCAGCAGCCGTTGTTGTGGCGGAAGCAGCGGTTGTCTCACCAGCAGTAGCTGCCGTAGTTGCTTCGGCCGCCACTGTCGTGGCCTCAGCTGCCACTGTCGTGGCTTCAGCTGCCACTGTGGTGGCTTCAGCTGCCACTGTGGTGGCTTCCGCTGCTACCGTGGTTGCCGCCACGCACTCGGCATTGGTTGTGTCGACGGTGCAATCGATGCAGGCCGCATCTGTGGGATCCGCCTCACAGGTGACGGCTGCCCCAAACGGCAGGCTTGCTATGCACAGGGCTATGAGCACACAGCCAAAGATCGCCGTTGTCTTCCTCATCATTATCTTGCTTGAGTTGGCGAATGATGATCTGTTACCCTCAGCTGTGGTCTTTTATAGGCAATTTTCGATACGAAATTCGTACAAAATATTTGTCCAAATTTCGCAAATTTGCACAGCAGTTTGCCACTTCCTTTTGCCAATTTATTATCACTAAAGTAAGGCCTAGTGCAGATAAGGCAAAACTTATTGAACACGTTTTTATTCATCGTTGGTTCGATGGCCAAGTTTCTGTATAGAGTAAGAGCTCTAATAATATTGATTCAGTTGATCTGGCACTATGCTTTCGCTCTGTTTATGTTTGTTCAATTTGTGTGTTCAATTTGTTTGTTCTGTATTGCTTTATGCCCGTATTTTGCGCGTATTTTTTATTGAATTTGATTAAAGTTAAACCAATGCCAGCTGCCAGATACAATACACGCTCAAGAGTGGGAGCAAGTGCCTAGAATTGGTAAGAAATGGAAGCTTAATTAAATAACCCTCATCCCACCCTCTGCAACACCTGCCGCAACAGGTGCTGCAGTTGTCCTCTTAGACATTCCTTGCATAGCCACAAATATCCACCGACCGACCGACCACGTTCCAGGCCGCCACTCGAACTGTCAACCATTTGTAGAACAGCTTGACAGAAGCCGTTCGTGGAATCGGTTGAGTTTCCCCAGAACCCAAGCAAACCGAAGCGAAGCGAAATGAACCCCAAAGTGTTTTGAGAGCTAAAAGCATGTTATCACTCATCTGTGTGTTTACATTTACATCGTGGCTGGAACCTAATCAATATGCTCGTCATTTGCGCCAAGTTACATTTTCCTTTTAAGCAAGTACGTGTCAACGGGGCTTAGCCCGTCTGCGAGCCAAAACCAAATATGTACGCCAGGGCATTGGTACGCATTAAAAGGCGAGGCACACGGAGGACATGCGACAAGGACACACGACTCAGACCCCAGACCCCAGACCCATAGCCAGACACGGACATGGACAAAGCATCGACCCAGGCAACTGACATTTTTGTAGCGAGTATATCTTTGATATTTCGTGCATTAAACTTTGATGAGTTATCGCACGAAGCAACCGGCTTCTTCTATTCATGAATTAAATAATTATTTATACTTTCCGAAGTGTATACAAGGTGGCTCTGGCTTGGCTGGGCCGCCGCTGCCCGCACTCGTAATTTATGTTCATGACCTTTAATGGCCCCAAACATCTTGGCCGGGGCACAGCGAGCGCCATCAAACAAATTGCCTCGCCTCGCCGAGCCGAGCTGAGCTGAGCGTCGTGTGTGCTGTATGCACATTGAATTTTGATATGGATAAGGATACGCCATCGCCATTGCCATTGCCATCGCAGTTGCTGCCCCGGCTGGCGGCTCCCATGCGTAAGATTAATTGATACATGTCCATTTCGTGTTGACAAGCTCCGTGAATGGCGGCAAATCTTGGCACGGCCACAAAAGAAAACAACAATAAAAGGTACGACCCGGACAATGACTACGACTACGACTACGACTAGGGGCCCAAAATAAATGATGCACAATAAGGGCAGGGACACTTTTATCGCCCCCAGCTGATAATAAACAATCTGAGGCACTATTCCACGGCGCTAGGCGCTTGACATATGTGTGCGTGGCTCCGCCCACCGACTGCTCATCCATTTGTTTGCCCACCTCCCACCTCCCTCCCCACTGCATTAACAAGCTATCAATCAGCTAGCAATTTTAGCATTACAAAAGACGCTCGGACCATTGTCCGTGCAGCGATTTTGAGTGGAATTCGATAAATTTGCACGATATAAATGTATATGGCGTCGGATGGCGCCATCTGTAGGTCAATGCGTCGGGGCCAAGGCAGTTTAATTACCGCTTGGACCCTGGCAGCAGGTCCACCGTGCGTATACTTGACGGGTCAGTGCCTGACATGCGGCGCGGCTCAATCAAAAGGCTGTCACGCTGCCCACGCCGGCCATGCTGAGCCGAGGCTGCTGGAAAAACTTTGTCAGCGCCGCCATAATGAAAAACCGCGTTTTCATATCCCCCAGCCCAGCCCAGCCCGCCCCGCCCACTCGTTCGAAATGTGCCACACGGCTCTACGCCCACTTAATTAGTGCCCCGTCTCATTGGCACGCCAGTGTCTGCGTCTGCCTGCCCATCAGCCTTCAGCCTTCAACCCTCAGCCGCCTGCCCATCACATCACATCACCCACTCCCCAGTATCCATCCACATTGTGTCTGTCTGTCTGTCTGTCTGTCTGTCTGTCGGTGGGTTGCTCTGCAGCTTGATTGTTTTTGGGGTTTGACCCATTTGCGGAAATGCAAAACAAAGGGGAGGTCGGTCGCCCACCAGCCCTGGACAAACAGCGCCGGCAGATTGGCTCTGGGTGGGTTGGCTCGCCCCAACGTTGCCACTCGCGTATGCCGTGTGCTTGCACCGTTGACAGCTGTAATTTCTATGCAGCTTTTGTTGCATTTCCAATGCACATTGACTGACGGGCCAAAGGGACTCAGCACCACACCCCAGCCCACTCCACCCACAATGCCGCCCCTCTCTCTCCCACTATCTCATAATTTAATTAATTAAATTCAATAGCCACCACTGGCGGTGCAGCAGTGGAGCTGGTCTGAGGTCATAATTACGTCCTGTCGAGCCCCTAACGAGCTGGCAATTCAGTGCAGGCCCAGAGCTTGCCACACAGCCGCCACCAATTAAAATGATCAGAGGGTAGAGATTTCTAGGGGTTCGCTTCGCAAGAGCAATGGCCACACAGTGGGACCAAATACTCGGGATACCCCGAGTCTAGTTCAACGGCGCTGCTGCTCTTGTGGGAGCATCAGCAATCGCGTTTATTCGTACCCTCAACTAAATCCCATTCTGCGCATCCAACGTGTTTTATTTCATGAAATATCTCTCCAATTTGCCGCCCATTGTGCGGCTGGTGTCTTTGGCTGACTTTGTGGCCTGTCTCTGGACTATTTGCTGTTGCACCTCCGAAACGCACAATTATGAGTAGATGGGCGGGGGTGCCAACAGCGGCCAGAGCTCACAAATTGGCAATTTGACTTGATCCAGTCCGGTATCCGTGCCAGGTCCGACCTCCCTGCTGGGAGAACCGAGAAACGTTGTCCGGGGCCAGTCAATACGATGATTTAGAGCACGGAAATTGTTGTCGCCGAGCACGGGAGAAATGGAGAACTGTGCAGCTGGAGCTGGAGATAGAGCTTTGGCTTGGGGCTGCGGTGGTGGTGGTGGTGGGGGGTGCTGACAGTGTCGTCTGGAAATTTGAGCTCTTGTTTTCGCCTGGTTTCATAAAAAACGCATTAATTCTAATTGGCAGCAATTGCATTGAGCCGCCCGCCCGTTGAGCGTTAGACCAGAGCCCAGCACTGACTCATAGAACGAACGAACGACCGACCGACAGACCCACACCATCCCATCAGCGTCATCAGTGTGAGAAAGTGTTGAACTGGTCAGCGAAAGATACACAGGCACAAAGCCAGAGACAGAGAGACTGAGACAGAGAGACCCTGAAGTTTGGTTTGTTTGCCTTTCGGTGCGCGGCGCGGCGCGGCAAATGTACAAAAGGTAACACAGAAAATATAGTTACACTACGATTTAGCGGCAGTTCAATCGCTGAACAAATAAAACTTTCCCAGTCTGGGTTTCGGATGGGTCTTCGCGCTGTGTGTCCTCCCAATTCTCGTCCAGCTGCTAATTGTGTGTTGGTGTGACTGGGTCGAATGCGTGCACTTTGTTTTAAGTGCGGCCCCCGAGCGCAGGTTGAAAATGCAGCGTTGCAGGTGCGTTGGATACTGGGACTAGTATCGCCAGCAGCCGCATTTATTCATTATCTTTCACTGGTCGTATTTTTTATATACATAATTTTCCATGTCCCCAGAACCTTTGTTGCAGTCTCTTTGCTACGCTGTGTCTTGGAGGCGTGGGTGGGGGTTGAGAACTTGCTGAACTTTTCCGTTTGGCAAGCTGTTTTCAATCCAATTCGGCGATGCGCAAAAATCAGAGGCCAAAGAGCGGAATGGAAAACGGCTTGCACTTAAAATATCAACCGCAAAGTGTCAAAGAGTTGGACACTTGAAACGGGGAGCACTCTGGCGGGGGGTGGGAGAGCGGCATTAACTTTTGGCTTTTCGTAAGGAATTTCGCCCGAGCGATGGCTTAGCGCGGAAGCGATGGTGCGGGGACGTACGGAGGGGAGACATGCGATAATTAATTGCTTCATTACCGCAGCCACTGAAAAGTAATGCAAAGGAGACCACAAGAGGCAGCAGCAGCAGCAACAAATGGGGGCAAGTTTGGAGCTAGTCAGAGTGAGAGGGGGAGCGGGAGGGGGAGCGGGAGGGAGAGCAGTCCGATTTGATGGACGGCCATACAACGGGAGCTTGACAGGGCAGCTAATTGAATTGTCTTCCGTAATGGCAGCCGGAGCGATTTTCAGATGTGTAGCTATCAAGAAATAAAACAAAATTCGACCGCAGAACCGAAAGCAAGAAAGCCAGCCAAAGCCGCAAGAAAAGAAACGAAATATTAACTCGGTCGCAGGCATTTACACAAAAAGAAATGCCCCCAGTCACCGCACCGCACCGCCAAGGTGGCAGAGGGGGGTTGCGGTGTTCAACGAAATAGTTTTGAAAATGTTTTCAAATTATTTTATTGCCCCCACGGATGATGTGGAACTAAATGTTTGCCAACTGCCGTCGCGCCGCGTTGGCACAACAAAAGAGCCAAGACCCGAGAGCCGAGTGCCGAGTGCCCCTTTCCCACCCACTAATAGTGTCAAAAGTTTAATGATGAGCCACCGGCTGTCAGTTCTTGGGGCCGTTTGCCATTAAGAAGTACGAAGTAGGCTGACGGACTCTGCCTTAATGCCGCTCGTTGCCAGCCATGTTGCACGTTCGTGTGCGGAGCAGCTGTCAGTGAAGGAAGTGACAGCGCCACTGGCCCGGCCCGGCCCGTCCTGGCCCGTCTGTCATTTTGCAGATGGCGGCGTAGCGTCCTGTGCCGTAGATCGCGAACAAAAACAAGTACAAGAGGAGGATATGCAGGGAGAGAGAGGGGGAGAAGTACGCTTAATTTCGTTACCTTACAGCGGGGGAACATATTTGGCAAACCTTTAAATTCTATTCCTGCCCTTCTAAGCACATGTCGTGGGACATTTTGCCACACATCCTCCGGATCTATTCCTTGAGATCAACGAGACGAACCCTAATCTTGACTATCTGATTCCACAGTGCCATCTGTGGCACCAAACCGCACATTTGTGGCCCTATCTGCCGCAATCTCTTCCATTAGATCTGAAGATCTCGCATTTGCCTATCAAACCTCAGAACAAACCTCAAACCGGGGGGACAAAACAACAGGCTCTACCAACTGTCTCCGCCCGCCCTCTCTTTCTCTCTCTCGTGAATACACACACACACACACACAGAGATAGCCATCGGAAGGATCCTCATGTGGCTGACACCTACAAGGGACCAGCAGCAAATCCGCACATGTTGCTGTAAGACGAGGTGCTCGAGGAAGAGGATGTGTGTGGTGCGTGGAGGGGAGGGGACTCCTCCCTGCTTGCGTGTAAGCAGAGCAGAGATCCGATCCCTCTATGCATATTCCGGCTACACTATCGCTCGGCTGCGATCGAGCGGGCTGTGGCTGTGGCTGTGCCTGGGACTCAGATTCAGATTCAGATAGCATCAGGTTGGGTTTCTGCCGGCTCACATGTGTGGAAGCGAAGCCCAAATTGCGTTGTTAAAATGCGTAAGGCGTTGACAATGCACAAGGCATATCAGCAGCAGCAGCAACAACAGCCGCAGCAGCAGCACACATGGTCGGGTTAGTTCTGCCCAGGAGTCTAGTACCAGGACTTGTTTCTGGATCGTTTACAAAGGCAAACAAAGCGGTCTCTCTCTCTCTCTGTCTCTCTAGGCCTTATCGAGGATCGGCTAGGGCCCCGAGATGGCCCTATGAAAGGAGTTGGATAAACGCTAGCTCTTGGTCTCAGTCTCAGTTCCAGGGGCGATCATCAATGATAGCCCGACCTTCCCAGAGGAAGCAGCTGCAGCTGCTGCTCAGCACCTACTCGAGTTTGCCAAAAATCTGTCAGCCTTGATCGAGGTGTGAGCTTGGTGCGCATACCCTGTAATTACGGGCCGCGACTTGCGTCCCGTCCCAGCAGGTGTCAAAATAATTAGGCGCCTACTTAGCGTTGGCTGGAACGGATGCCAAAGGAGCGCTCACAGCTCACAGCTCAGAGGTGTCCTGAAAAGAGCTTTCAAGTGTCCGATGCCCGATGCCCGAGCAATTACCGATGATTATCGTCAACACCTTGCACTCAGGGTGTCAAATTGTGCGCAGGGCATCATGCAAAATGGCCAAAGGCACTAAAGTGCGCGAATACCCCGAAACACTAATTACGTGAGTGGCCCCGTCAGTCAGTCAGCCAGTCAGTCACTCAGTCAGTCAGCCAGTCAACGAATTGCAGTCTGAAATTATTGTAGCGAGTGTGAAGTTGATGGTCGGGGGGCACCACCATTCACCATCCTCCATTAATCATTTGGTTGTTAACAAGCCGCTTGATGGCAGTGATAGACCCTGATGCCGCTCTGAATCTGTTCTTGACTTATCCAGCTAATGGCATTTGCTGTTTTGGCCAACCAGAGATTGCACACGAGTTGTGCCTATGGGAACGCTTTTATTAGAATAATTCTGCAGTATTTTCGCGTCTATCTTGGCTTGCATTATATTTTTCATCGAATTATAAATTAGTTAATTAATGGCTAAAATTATTTTCAGGCTTCTTTTTGCCCATTCCCTGGATATTTTCACTAAAACTCCACTGTGTCAATTGGCGAAACCTGCAGAGAGGCTTTTTGTGAGCTGTGCAAGCTGTTCGCTGCACCACCCGGAATGCTGGGGGATCAAGAATCAATCAATCAGTCACCGATCAAGCTTAAGGCCATGATTTTACTTACCTTTCAAGCTATTTGCGGTCTGCTGCCTGTTGAAGACATTGCGAACACACTCGTTGGCAAAGGTGATGTAGCATGTTCCATTCCTGCCACACAGCGGACCATGTGCGCCCGGGCACGCCTCGTGGCCATTTATTGGTATTGTGCACAAAACCAGCACTAAGAAAAGTATTTTAAATTTGAGTTGGAAGCTGCAAATACCATTTAATAGAGCCACATAGAACCGCATCTTGGCACGGCTTGTAGATTTTAGATTTCAGATGTGTTGTGGTTCCACTTGAAGTGCACAAATCCATCTGCATGGCTCCATGCTTGAAATTGATTTGTGCATGCTACTTAGAGATTACTGTACCGACTACTGTTAGCAATTAGTGGCACTCTTTTTCGTGGCATGTGAAAATGGCTCGCAGTGTGCGATATTTTGTCACGATTAAAAGCGAATTGATTAAGGCTCATTTAAGCCACGAATTGAGCCGCAATAAATAACACAATTAACGATTAAAATACCCGATGCCCAGTAACCTCTTTTCTCGCGTTATTCGCGCTCACTTTACCCACTTTCACCGTATCTATGTACGAGTATCTCGGCGCGTCGCGTCGCGTCGCGTCGCTTCTCTTGTTGGCTTTGTCGCTGTCGCTTTGTGCTGCGGCCAACTACTAACCCAGTGGCTTGGCCTGGCCTGGCCTGGCCAGGAGCAGTCTGATTAATGTTTATGGTCACACCTCCATCTCTCTCTTGGAGTGCTGCTCCTGCTGCAAAGGTGCCAAAATTTTACACCTGCAGCACACGCAAAATTGCAAGTCAGACGTGGCCAAAAGGCAACCAACAGCAACAGCAACTGCGGCCCTGAGATACGAATGCGGCGGGGTACCAACAGGAAGCCATAAATAAAAATTAGACAACGCGTTATAAGAACTACTGTCAGACAACATATGATTTGGAAACAATTTCCATTCCCAGTCCCAGTCCCACTTCCATTCCGATTCCAATTCTGAGTCGGTCGCTGCAGGTGCCTTGGCTGCTTGACTGCCTGGCTGCCTGGCTGCCTGATTGGCCTCCATTTAACGCTGCGTGAGTTGGCTCTCTCTCTGGCTGCTCTGGCGCCCTTAGCCAAGGCACTTTTTCTAGGCGTTAACTGTAGTTCGAGAGGCAGGCGGCTGGCCATGAAACAAACGCAGCAGGATCTGGCACCTCAGCGGCAACGGCAGCCAGCCAGAGCCAGCCAGCGGCACCGACTTGCAACTGGATGCGGATGCGTTGCCAAAAGTGTTTTCCTAAATTATGGGTTCGCTTTTTTTTTTTTTTTTTGGTTAATTAAAAAGGTTTGGGCGCAGCTGATGATGATGCTGATGATGAGGGATATCCTTGACTTGACCAGCAACACCTTCGGTTGGTTCACAGCTCGCTGTGATACGGCGCCGGCGGGCAATTAAAGTCTTGTTATAGTTTGTAATGCACGTTTTTATGGATCATTTTAATATTATGAAAATAAAAAGTGAAAGGTGACGGGGGGGGGGGATTACTGCGACTGGCTTTGCCAGACTCATCTGCAATTAGTGATCAACTCCGGGATTGGCGAATGCATCGCAGCTGCCAGCCAAATGATGATCCGCACCAAAAGGAATCACTTAAACTGATTACAATCGTCGGGGGGGCACTTAGGCACGGACTCGGCGCAGATCTTTGCGTAAATTGATATTTTCCACGCTTCAAGGAGAGCTCAACGAGAACGAGATGGATGCCCCAGTCTAACCACATCAAGCGACGACAAAAAGATGACATAGAGAGGCATTCTTTGGTTTTCGGTTTTCCCAGTCGTCTTCTCTCGATTCCCATTCTCGATCGTTATCACATCTCGGGCCCTGCCATGCCCTGCCCTGCCCTACCTGTGTTCCAACACAGATAACCACAAATTGTTTTGCTGGCTCTTCCGAGGCTCTTGTCAATGTTTTTCAATATTTTTTACTTGTGCGTTTCCTTCAGATTCTCATCAGCATGCATCGTTGTCCTTTGGGTTCGTTCGTTTGTTCGGGGCATTGTCAACGGCTCTTTGTCAACGCAATGTCTGGCAGGGGGCTTGTGGCTCACGTACAAGGCCAGGCAGGGAACTGGGAATGGGCCTGGGATCTGGAACCTGGAACCTGGGAGGAGTTGGACATACCGCCGGGGCAGCTACCCAGAGATTGCCTATGTCTTTGTTCTAGCAGATATCGATCATTAGATAGTTGCCTCCTCCATTGTTTCCATGCGCCTCTGCCCCTACCCCCTGTGCCTGTTTGTTTTCTTCCCTCACACACACACACACACAAGTTTATTTGGATATGTCTCGGCTGTCCTACGTGTGTCCTATGTCATCAATTATTATGTAAGTCTGATGTGTTTGCCTGCTCGTCCCGTCCCGACCGCGATGCACAGGTCTAGGAGGGCTTGGGCTTGGCGCACATCGGCATTCGTGGAATCTGTCGCATGGCCCTGCCACCCCCTCCGCTGAAAGCAGTTCTGCTCCTGGCCCTTGATTAACTGGAAATATTTTGGGGCGTGTGTGTGTGTGTGTGTGCATCTTCCCTGATGTGTCTCGCAATGTTTTGATTAGATGTTGATTTGGGTTTGCCTTAGGAAGTTCCATAGACTAGAATTTCATATTTAAAATCATGAAATTGGAGCAAAATGCAGTGCCGGAGTCACCGCTCCTCAATGGCCGATTGGCAGCCTGAGAACGTGGTGCGAGGGGCACGGGGCACTCTTTAAGGGGGACAATCCCGATGCAAAAAATTATCAACTTTTTCGATAAACGTCTCGTGTGCCAACTAACTGTAAGTGCTGCGGGAAATTGAAAACTGATACCATTAGTGCGGTCAGCGCAAGCTCCAACTGAAACTCCAACGCATGGTATCGTGCAGCATGCAACACGTGCCCCGGCAGAGCGCTTGGCTTTAATATGCAACAGACACTGCCCCTGACTCTGAGCAGCTCTTGAGACGATGCTTTCTATACGCTCCTCTGTGGCCTCTTGAGGCCATCTCCTGGTCATCGTTCGCTAACGAACAGACAAAATGCTTGCACGCTCCGGATGGCCAGGACTAGTCTGGGCGACGAGGCAGTTACGCAACGGCAAATACTTATTTGAGGCAGAGACACAGATCTGCGAATGTCAGCGATGATGGCCCTCCAGCACAGCCTCATTCCTGTCGTCGATAATAAATAAATATGTGTCTATGCGGTGGCATGCCAGCTGAGGATACATGGGGGAGGGCCAGCGCCAGCTCCTTGGCCCCGGACCTGGCTAAATAAACGGAACAACAAAGCGGGTGACCAGGTAGGAAAACTATTACCCGTCCAGCCAGTACAGTGCGAGGCAAACAAAGAGCACAAAATATAATATAGAAGACAAAAAAACATGCAACAAAAATATAATAGAAATAGAAATAGAAGCAGGGGTAGGGGAAACTTTATGGCATCACCCGGTTTTGTGGCTGGGTCTCCAGCACGGAGGTCCGTATAATAGGGACATTGAACAGAACCCTTGACTTGTCGTGGCCCTGCCCAGCTCTGACTTGTCTGCGTACTAATGATGACACACATTTCATATCTTGATCCCTGCCAAGGACTCCAAACGGAATCGGACACTGCGCGCTTGTCAAAATATAAAAAAATAAATAAATAAATTGAAGCACATGCTCGAGGGGCTCCACAATACCATTCGCATTGTGATGCGTACTCCAGCCAAGACGGGAGCAGAAGGAGCAGCAGCAGGAGCATGGCCAGGACGAGCAGGAGTACGCTCACTGGCAAGTAGGTAGACCAATCCGCTTGCCCCACAGACGCACAGCCACACAGAGACGCAGAACTGTGGGCGGTGACAAGGACTATCAGCGGTTTATGATCTCGGCTCTCGAATAATTTGTTGTGGACACTGCCAACTGGTTATCTGCGAGAGTGGGTCGTACAAATTGGCTACCTACGGAGTGCCAGGCTGAGGCTTCCCATGGCTCGACTACTGTTCGGGAGCACAGCTCCGTACAGGTGCTCGAACTACTACTTGGCGATGCTGCTGCTTGCTGCTGCAGCTGCAAGACTCTGCTGGAATCCGTTTTAATGAACTTGGACGAGGGTTTATTTCGTTTGAACTGCAACGAAGATGATTAAATTCGATATTGTCCACTGCTCCAAGTACACTCAATTATGCGCAGCTCCTTCTGGCTGGGCTCAGGGCTCAAGAGTTCACGAAATTGTGTCATTTTCCACCCAAGATTGGAGCATTCAGAATTAAGAATTGAATTTGTTGTTTGTGGCACTCGTAGGCTCATGTAAGCATGTTGCATCTTGCCTAATTATTTCGTCAGCTTTATGGGTTGCTTTCCATGTTTAACATTTGATTGATGACAAGCACAAATTTGTCCGAGCTGCGGATGCAGACAGCTGAACACTTGCCCGCAGCAACAACAGCAACAACAGCAACAGCAACAGCAACATGTTGATGCATGAATCAACGAGTGAAATTCTAATTCAATTTCAAATTGAAATCCAAACACAGCTGTGCCCCAGCAACTGAAATTGGCCAAGTGCAACATTATCCAGGGGCGGGTGAGCGGTGCGGCGTTGAAGGCGTTCCAGGCAAACAGATAATAAATCATAATTCACAGATGAGTTGGTGCATGCATCAAAACAATACCAATGCCGCGCTTCGACATTTTTGGGGCTTGTGGCAAGTTCTGATCTATGCGAGAGTATTCTGAAGAGCAGCAGCAGCAGCAGCAGCAACAGCGAAACAGTACAACAATTCTTTTCAAATGTCAAAAATTAAGTTATGACAGATGACCGGCCGCTCGGTTGGACATTCCTCCATTACCCCCCACCCATTTCCATACCCATTCCCATCCTCCTGTCTCCTCTTGTCGGCTGTCATCTCATCCGCTGCTTTACAGCTTTGGGCGCGTTCATAAATTGTTCAAAAGTTTCATTCATTTAAAGGGCGGTCCCCATATATAAAACGTATCCGAACAAGGGCACGGGCCCGTAACATGATGGATTAGTTTCAAAAATGCCCGTCGTTTTTCTACTTAGTTGGACATGTGAGAACAGTCGTTGGAGTTGGCAGCTTTAGAGCCAATGGAGCTGGAGCTGGAGGTGGAGTATGCTGATGATAATCGCAGCGCTTTTGTGAAATTGAGCTGTGAACCAGGTTCGTTTCGAGATGATGATGATGATGTGGGAATGGCCTAAATGATATGGAAAATGCAATTAGGGAACGCTTTTCATGTGTGTTTAGGGTTGGCACCCAACGGAATGCGGTAAAGAATTATACGGCTACTATTTGCATCGAATAATGGATAGCTGGCACTTCTGATTGGAGGATGCCTGCCAATTGGATCAAAAAACACCCTCTGGCGGATTTTGAAAGAACAGTTTGAGTTGAATTTGATTTAGGTGTCGTGTGGTGGATATAACCTGCGAGCTGAGACAGCATTAAAATGATTATTTAGTGCATCCCTTCGAGCTGCTGCTAGTCGTGATGCCAACCTGGCCCCTGGCCGATGCCATTTTATCGCTTCTGTCAGACCGTATAATTGAACGTAAAATCGGTGAGGCCAGGCGCAACGGAGGCGCGCCTGTTCCTGCCACAGATGGTGACAACTATTTGCACAGTTGACTAACTGAGTGAGGCGTTGCGTTCGCAGGCATGCGGCCAACACTGACGGCAAATGCAGCCAATGCCTGTGCGAATAAATACGCAGCATCCTTGAGAGTTTTGCCCGAGTGCAGGGCAGGCATCTGTGGGCATAAATTAATATGGAAACATTTGTAGCAAAACAATTAGCACTCGCAACAACAACAACAGAAACAGAAATAAACGCTAATTAGCCGAACCGAATAATGGGCGAGGAGTTCTATTTGGGGGCTGGTAACGCCCCCTGCCAGAACAAAAATGTTTGGGGCAATTAATGGCAAAGGGCTGTACACATTGAAGAAAAAACAAAAACAAAACCAAAACCAAACAAAACATAGAAACCGTTTATATTTAGGCGCGAAAGGAATGAAGCAATTAGACATTATGCTAATTCGAAAGGCGGATTGCCCTGCCGCCCCATGGCTCCCCACTCATGTATATATGTATATAGTTCCACTTCCGCCGCCACTAAGCCACTGCCAAAGTTTAGTTATTATATCTTCTTTGGCTGGTTTCCGCTTGAGCCCCCAGTTGAAGTCTAAAACAAGATTTATGTTTCGGCTTCAATTTTTAATGTGTTTTTTTTTTGTTTTTTGTATTTTATATTTTGTTTGCTTCAAAGACTCTTTTTTTGTCCGTTTGGTCATATAATTGCTTTCCAAGGGGTTTCATCTGCTTTGGCTTTTGGGTTCTTTCTTGGCCTTTTTGGGCTGCGTTCCCCTTTGGTCCGTTCGTTTTGTCTGGCTGTGGTTGAGGTTGAGGTGTGTCTGCACTTTTATTTGGAGCACTTCAAAGTGTTCCGCCGTGTCGCTGCGCGCATCTACCCCATCGTTCATTGTTCAAAAAATGATATTTTAGTTATTTTTCCATATTTATTTTCTTTATCTGCAGCAGCAGCAGCCAGCAGCCAGCAGCAGCACCACCACCGGGGAGCAGCAGCACATAATTAGTGTAATTAACGCTTTTTGGCTGAGTGCGTGCAGAAAATTGTGTGTGAAAGTGCGTGGCGCTCGTTGAATGTTTTTCCGTGTGTGTGTGTGTGTGTCTGTGTGTTTTTGTTCTTTTCTGTTCTTCTTCGATTCACAATTCTTGATTTCTCAGCATCGGTTTGTGGTGTTTTGTTGTTTTCCATTCGGTGGGTTCTCTGGTTTGGCTTAAGTTTGTGTTCCACTGATTCATTGCCCGCTTGAAGCCATGTGGAGGTGCAGTTCCAATTGGCCATGCCATGTGCAGCCTTGCTCTTGCTTGGTGTTAATTTGTGAATAATCTGTGCGGCACGATAGGCCGCCAGACAGTGAATTGCTGGTGCAGTTGCAGCCGCCAAACGGGATATCAACAGACATACAGCTAACTGTATTAAGAGCTAATTAGCGGCGCGCAGATTGGCGAATATAAAACGAACGATAAAAGATAAGGCTAGGCCATTTTTCGGCTTGCTAAATGCCACAGCCCAGAGCCGACCCCCCACCAGCGATGCCGCCTGGACTCCGTATTGAACTGGGGCCCCAGCTGTTGTCTGTCTGTCATCAGGGGGATCCAGCTAATAGAAACTATAAATTAATATGCGAACGCAGTCCGTTGGGAGGGCCCGAACAGAGACAGTAATGTGGCCCCTTGTAAGAGAGAGAGAGAGAGAGAGATAATTAAAGACCGAAAGGGAAACATGCTGAGGCTCCGTTTCGGGCACGACAAATATTAATTGCAGAGGAGTGCATCCCGAGGCACAGACATGGAAATGAGCAGCAATTAATATGCTTACGCGTACCAGCCTTCGTTCAGCTGCGATCCATTCCCGTTCCCATGCTCATCCCAGAAAAACAATCAAAGCGGAGCCGAGCGTCTCTCCTAAAGGAGAGAGCGGCTCTCAGTGCAGCTCTAAGCGAAATCTAATTTACACTAACGGGTGCGGGCGGGGCTCTCCTTTACTGGGTTTCCATTTTCCCTTCATTTCATATTTTGTGCTCTCGGTTTTTTCTTTTTTTTTTGTTTCTTTTTTGTGGCTGCCGTATCATGGCTGAGTGTCATAAGTTTGACAGCACACAATTCACACGTTGATGGAAAAGGATACTGGGTATACATATCCCGATGCAGATACACACACACACACACACACACACACAAGCGAGAGTGTGAGCGATGGATACGAGATAGATAGGAATACGCGTCGCGTCGCGTCGCTTCACATCGCCTCTCGTCTCGTCTCGTCCACGCAAAGTGTGAAAACTCATTTGTATCAAATTTCTCTCGTTGCTGCTCTGGATGGCTGAATGGGAGAGGGAGGGGGCGGGCGGTACAGGGACTGGGACGGAGATTGGGATTGGGACACACAAATTGATGTAATAAACTCTGCGCGACGGTGGCGCTGACAGGACAAACTTGTCGAAGTCGAGGCGATGCTGCGATGCTGATGAGCATGCCACTGCCCGCCCTGTGGGGGCGGGGGGGGATGGTGCAAATCCATAGTCAAAGCCGATTCGATGCGTTGTGGCAACATGCGGACGACGGACGACTGCTCACGGCTCCCCTCAGTCGCCCGTCCGTGGCCAGTCACTCACAGACTTTGACATTTTTGACACGGTTTGTAATTGACACTTGCACTTTGAAGAGCAAAATATATAGTACGCTTATGTATCTGTATCTGTATCTATAGCTGTGGGTATGTGTATAGATGTATCCGTATCCGTAAAGCAGAAGGCATCTCCATCTTATCATCACGTGCTGAGAGGAAATGATTTATTTCATCACTTGTCGAGCTAGCGCCCAAAAAGATTCGCTAGATGTACCAACAGCAACCCCCCCAGTTGCTCTTTTCTGTGAATGTCTCTTCCAGAGAGAAATAATGGAAAGACCCATTATAAAAGTAACTTTCTGGGCGTCGGTATAGCAGAGCACCGGAGCACCGGAGTACCGGAGTGTGCGCCAAAGATTTGTCAGACGAGTCATGCGAGGGGGAGCTGATGCTGCTGATGCGAGGATACGACAGTTGAGAGCTGTCAACTGCTTGCTGCATGCCCCAATTGACGGCTACAAATTGTGCGTGGTGATTTTTATTAGATTTGATGTGGTAAACAAGTTGTTTGTGTGGGTCCAAGGGTAAAGCAGAACAGAACAGAACAGAAAAACTCTGCTTGACGATGTCTTTGTCTGAGTATGCCGCCAAAGGAGCCTCAGGCATTTATCAGCGCAGAAAATGTATTTAAAATCTGCTTAGAATTTGCTTATAAATATATTAATTTATGCGCCGCGCTGGCTGCAGGTAAAACAGACTCAAAAATATTATTAAAAGCTTATTTTTCAGTGAAGGCATTTCGAATATTCCCTTTCACTTAATAACAGCACACAAAAATGAAGCCCCATTAGCGGGCTGCAGCCGACTGCATTTCCCGTTCAATTTACAGCATTTTACCCGGCCACCACCCAGAGCAACGATACCGGCGAAGAGTGCCTTGCGAACTGTCAAAGGAAAAGTCGCTGCGCTGCGACTTGGGCTAATTAATGAATCCTTTTTAAAGCAGTCGTCAAACGAAAGCACAGGAGGCACGGCACGAACCAAACCGAAAAACAAGCAGTCCATACGCTGGCCCCAGCAGCTGCCGGGACGCTCGTCGAGAATTCTGCGTAAAGTTCGACACACCGATGCGACGCCCATGTAATGGACAGGTTGCTACGGCGATTCATATGCGATGGGTGGCGTTGCAGAGCACTTTAATTAGGCCAGGCGAGGCTTTGCCTTTGGGTGGGGTGGGGATTTCTGGGTGCGCCGCCAGCGCCTCTGCGACGCTGTGTGGATGTGAAAAAGAGTAAACTGCAAGTGAAATTCACTTATCGCTGATGGCAATTTCTTTTCGTGTGATTCAACGAGCGAGCATTCAGTGCAGTTCGAGGCTGATTATTGATCGGTCTTGTAGCGGTGCTTGGCTCTGGTGCTGTGCCGCTCTGGAGCTCTGAGAAGTGTTGCAAGCGGGAGCCATTATGTTTCCGCTTTGGTGATTCGATTCAATTGGAAAGCGCGCAGGCGCGCACCTTTAATTTGGCCCAAAAGGCGGCATTCATGCAGAGTGGCATTCACATTCGCATTCGCTCGCTCCATTCATGCACTCCCTCCGAATACACTGATGCAGTCGGACGGACGGGCGGGCGGGCAGGCAGGCTTACTTGTCATTTGATTAATGAGACCACGCTCGGCCATCGATCTCCATTTAGCAGAGTCTCTCCCAGGCAGCAGCAGCTCCAATGCCGATGAGCAAGACGGAGTCGCAGTCGCAGTCGAAGTCGAAGTCAGAGTCAGTCAAAGCATGAATAATGGGGGCGTTACCGGCGATACTGCTGCGAGTATTTGCAGCAACGGCCACATTGTAGGTCCCCTTTTAATGGCGCTCTAATTACGCAAGTGTGAGGCCATCTCCCTCTGTAACTCTGTCCCTCTCTGTCTTATTCTCTGTCTCTCTGGCTTTCCTTTGCTCCCTCTCTCTCTCTGGCCATGCTGCCAGCGACTGATGCGTGAAATTTCTGGTGCCTGGCGGGCAGGGAACCAACCAGCCAAGGGGCGTGCCCAGTGACACGTCTTAACTGGCCAATATATTAAAGCCAACGCAACACGTCACGCGAACTGAGCTGAGCTGAGCCATTGTCCAACAAGAGAGATGCGCACCCCTCAGCCCTCAGCCCTCAGCCCTCAGATACCCCTGCAGATCCATCCTGCCTAGAGCCGTCAGACGAAACTGTGGCAACTCTTTGAATTCAACAGCGCAAATGCAGCGCAATTCAGTGCCAATTTGAATCAGTTTTATTGCCGTTGAACTCTGCTGCTGCTGCTCCTCAGCCATGGCAGCAACAGTTCCTTTTACTTTATGCCACTTGCTGTCATGTGGTGGCTGGCGGTGTCAAGCTCTCAATTAAGGCACCCGTCGAGGGAATGCATTCCTCCAGGGGCGAACAGAACAGAAGTGACAATTTCCCGAATCGTCTTAACCCCATTCCCAGGGTGCAGCCCAATGCGAAAGTTGTGAACAGAAATTTGTATTTCTCTCGCCTTTCCCCGCCTGTGTGTGTTTTGATCTGTAATTGGCTGCAGGGCAATATCTTGGGAGTATATCATTGCTGTCTCGATTAATGACAGCTCATGAACTAAGCCACAACTAAATTGTCGCTGCTGCTGCTGCGACTGGGCCATCCCAAGGCACTGCCAAACTAGGTCCCTGCGACACTACGACACTACTACGGTCCGTTGTGTGCCCAGTTACCCACTAACACAGACTGCAGCTGACAATTAAGATGCACATACATAGATTGCAGAGCCAGCCCCACATCTTCTGGCACCAGCAGCAGCAGCAGGCAGCAGGCAGCAGCAGCTCAGCAGCAGCTACGATGTGCCACCTTTTATCCAATCCAATCCAATCGTATCCCATGCCGTCCCATCCCATCCCATCCCATCCCATCCAATCCCATCCCATTCAGTACGCAATTTGGGCGAACTGACAGTCGAGACTAAAGAGCCAGGCGGATGTGGCCCGAAAGTAACGGAGAAATGCAGCTAGGCGACATGCAACCCATGCAGCTCTCCAGCTCTACACCCAGAGAGACAGACAGACCGACAGACACCAGAGGAATAGAAAAGATAGGCCCAAGTAACACCGATTCGTGTGTCGAGTGCCGTGGAAGTTGTTGAGAATTGCGCAGGCGCACCTTTCGCCACAGAGCGAAGGACAGCAAGCCAGGCAGGCAGGCAGGCAGACAGGCAGACAGACAGACACAATTGTCGCCCCATCGCCATCGTAAATCGTGTAATTCTCCCTGACAACCAAAAAAAAAAAAAAAAAAAATACAGAAAATAAAAAACAAAAGAAAAAAAAAAGCATAAGGAGAAGAAAAGTGCAGCAAAAAAAAAATAAAAAACAAGCGAGACTTTTCCTGTGAACACTTTGAACTCAATGCTGTGGGCCTTGTGGGCGTTGAGAGACGATGGAATCCAAAGCTTGGCAAGTTTTTTAATTGATTTGTATTTCTGGCTGTAGTTGCTGCTGCTGCTGCTGTTGCTGTTGCAAGCGTTGTAATTGCCTTGCGGTACGAGTGCGAGTCGCATTAGTCATAAGTATGCGGCATGCAACGTCCAGGAATTCGCTGTGCAATTTTCCGCTTGCCACTTAAATGTTTTTCGGGGTCTACGAATGTTAAATTATTGCCAAATCATTAACTCGACCAGTCGACCATTCGAGCATATGGTCGATAAGTCTGTCTGTCTCTCGGTCTGGTCTGGCCTGGTCTGGGCCGCCTGTCGGCCAGCAATTTTGTTTGATAATTTATTGGCACACAGCGCACAACGACATCAATCACTTTGCTGGCTGACTCGGGGTACGCTTTTCAATGCAACTTTTCCGCTGAATGAAAACAAATGTTCAATATTGCCGCCAAAGTATGTAAAGTTTTTTCTTCTCTCCCCTGGCTCTGGCTCTGCCTCTTTCTTCTCCTCCTCCCCGGCATACACTACACTCAGTTGGGGGCAGTTAAATGTTTCAATCAACTGGCTGCGACTGACTCCTCGTGGATGGCATTGCCAGGAGGCTGATCAGTTGGCGGCCTCCGAAGGAACGCCAGAAATACGCTCCATAAAGCTGCTCCAAAATCCGAATCTGTAGCCGGTTCAATGTCCAAAGAGCATTTGGACTGCGGCTTTAGTTGGCCCGACCCTAAGTATTGTTGCTGCTGCTGTCTGTGACTTTGTGCTAATGGCTTTTGCTTTTGATTTCAACATTGTTTTGTGGGCCATGTGCATGCGAGTCGCAAACCCCACCTCGGACCCCAGTCGAACCTGCTTTATTGATGATTTCTCTCGTCGCTGACAGCACAAAGGAAGCTCGGAACTTACCCTTATCCTCAGTCGACAGTCCAACAGTCCGCCAGTCCACTAGTCCCACTCCTTGTGCCGACCCAGCGGTTGCTGGGTACACACACCACTCCTTTGGGGTCGTTGTGATTTGACTTACTGCTCGAGTTGAGTTGCAGTGGGCCCCGACAAACAAAAACCAAATTTGCATACAGTTGAGGTTGAGATCTTTGCTGACCAAAAATGGCAGAAGCCGCCATGCAAATGAGTCCGTTGAGACTGATCGGGTAGGGGGCTGGTGAGGGGTAGAAGAGACCTTCTTCAGCAGCAGCAGCAACAAGATCTGCATCCATCTCCCGTAATAAAGTGATATGCGTGCATTCGAACAATGGAAGTATAAAATTAGCATAATATAAGCCAGAGGCCAACGCTCGAAGAAAGTACGCCCAGGATCCATGCAGAGGGGAGGAGCACTCCATTCACGTCCCAGCCTGGCACGGCACGGCACTGCCCGGCTCCCATCTCATGCGAGTCAACAATGGGTCCAGTACAACCATTTCGCTTTTGACTGCTGTCATCGAAGCAATTTGGGCCACGAAATAAAAATCATCTAGAGTGTGACACGCATTTAAGTCACGCGTCCGTCCGCCCTGGCCACAGTGGCTCAGCCTCAGCCTCGGACTCGGCCTCGTATCCAGTGCCATAATCAACACCCAGCAACCGACTTGCCGTTGCGTGTCTGCGTCTGGCCAAGAACTGGGCGACTAGGTCGCACTCGCGCCGCCGACATGACACAGTTATGCGATTTATGTAACTGAGAATTATGTGACCGCGCTGCAAAACTGACAATGATGCAGTCCCTTTTCTGTGTGTCTGCTGCTGGCACGAAAATTGAGTGCCCCTCCACCAACCCAAACCTACCAGTGCCAGCTGTAGTCCAAGAGGACACAGAGAGGCATCTACAGTCTGAAATAAATCTGGTTTTATTTAAGAATTGAACAAACATTAGCCTGCCCAAAGAATATGCGTAACAGTCTGCAGTCTGCTTGCAGTTTTCCACAGTTGGGCCAGGCCTGGGCTACACACAGCACAATGAGCAGTCAGCCGAATGCTGGGGCGCCATTCAGCGCCTATCGCCCGACTGCCGGACGCAGTGGATACTGATATGCAAATTGCTTGCCCCGACTTCAAGTGACAAAGCTAGCAAAAGCGACGGCTGAACTGGGCTGGACTGGGCTGGGCAGGGCAGGGCTGGACAGATAGCTGCAAAGCGAAACAAAACAGTCACTCCAAATGGGTCAGAGCATGGGCCACACTGCCCCGCCATGGGTGCTGCACCGTTTAATTATGGAGTCTGGTGGGCCTGAGAGGCAGGGAACCATTATGGGATGAAATTGAAAGTCGACGAATACGATATAGAATAGGGAGAGGGAGGGAAAGCCAAACCAGTTGAAGTTTTTTTGGGTGCTTGCAATGCTGCGTCATGTGCCACTGGCGACAACTGACAATGAGTCGAGTCCCTACATCTCAGAGTGCTGCGCCTGCGAGTCCTGCTCCGAACGTGGAGTGCAGTGGAGTGGAGTGTGGGCCGCCCTGTGGGTCACTGTGGTTGCTCTTGCCCAACCAGCTGTTCCGCTATCACATTTTCGGCCATTTGTTGCGCCATAATTTGGCTCGCAGAGTCAGAGGCAGAGACAGAGGCAGAGTCAGAGACAGAGGCAGAGTCAAAAGGCACAGTCAGAAGGCTGCTCTAATTAATAGTGGGCCGTTTGCAGTGGGCTCGATTTTTATCGTTCGCTTTGAGGCAATTTATGCCACACCATTACGGGGGAGGGTGGGGCAGCCGACACCCAACTTGATAACGAATTCCAAACATGATGCCAGGACCCATCGTGCGCATTTCCGATGAGCTGGACAGTGAATGGCGGGGGCGCCAGTTCGTGTTTGGATGTAGGACCCGCATTTCCGTAAATTGAAACTGGCCTGGCCAAAGAGTTTGGCAGTAACATAAAACTCAGAGCAGGTCATGAGGAAAATCATTCCAGGCCAGGCTGCTTTTCCCCCGCTCTCCGCGCAGCGCAGCAGCGTGGAATTATTGGAATCGCTTTGTGGAATGTTTTCATTATGCGCCGGAAAAGCGATTCAATTTATTTGCTTTTTTTTCCCCCTTTCAATTTTTGGGATAAGGATGCGTGCAGCCAGGACCTGAGCCATGCACTTTTAAATGGCTTATTGGCCAGCCAGGGCCCCTGCAGCCCCGCGCGCCAGAGGTGATTGCCAGATCAGCAAACGACTGGCTGGCCCAGAGGGTAGGTGCTGCCACTCCCTCGGCTGTAATTGGAAATGCAATTTGCCAATGGCATTAAATGGCCAACAATTGCCGACGGACTGCTGCTGCGACTGCTGCTGGGCGGCCAAGCACAGTGGCAATTTGACAAATTTTTTATTGTTTTCAGCATTGGCCATAAAAAGCGCTGTTAATGCACCAATGCATTGTCTATTTCGAGTGGCGCTCTGCGGCTGGGTGGGGGGCAGTTGCAGAGTTATGGCTCACACGACGCGCACATATCGTGATCGAATGGAATTATTGTTGTGCGATAATTAAGCCAAATTATTATCGTTTATGCCAACGTGTGAAGCGTTTTTCGCTTTGTTCGGAATATGTAGTTCTTTTTTACGTCTCTGACGGATTTATGTCTGAGAATAACTATTATATGCCCTTCCCTTGCACCCCTGCTAAGTCCTGCAGCAATTAATCCTTATAGAGAGTGGGCTGGGATGGGTGGGGGAACGGCTAAAGATTGTCAAGCTCAACCGCCCGCAACTGAAGTTGGCAAGAACAATAAAGGCACGACTTTGGCTGTGCTGTGCTGTCAGTAAATATGATAAATCAATATCTGTTCCGCCGTATATACTTGCAATCGCACAATCCCCCAATATGCATATATGCCAGATCTGAATAAATATATTAAGATTGTCACGGGGAGCAGAACGTGCCAAGGCATGGACTGGACAGGGCTGTCCGGGCATGGTTTAAGTGGTTTTCCAGTGGGCTTTTGCGTCTGCAAGGTGCTGTCAGGTCTGGGCTGGGGTGGGGACTGGGGCTGGGGCTGGGACTTTTGCTGGTGAGTCAGCGCCGGGGACCGCCTGCTGGGCGGGACAAGAGCTGGCTAGTCAGCGGCTTTTGTTTCGTGGCGTTGGCCAAATGCATTATATAACACCTACACAGTGACAGGCAGATTGGTTGGCGTCATCGAAGTGGTGCGGGAGGGGGGGCAGGCGCTAAACAGCTGTCCAGCGGCTGCTTGGTGTTCTATAAATTTAACCTGATTGATTTTTATTGAAATGGGGCGCAGCTTGAGACCTGCTGACAGTTGCATAAATATTTCTCCTTGCATGCGGTTTCTGGTTTCTGGTTCTGTTTCTGTTTTTCCCGCTCCAGCATACGGCGATTTATGAAGTGACAAAGGCTCTGTCTGGTTTGCCCGGCTATGGCTACGGCTATGGCTATGGCTATGGTTTATTCTCCTGCGAACCGGTTCGCCCCGCATTCGGCATTTGGCTGCTGAAAAATTAATAATTTCATGGGCAATTTTTAATCTAGTACGTGATTTAATTCGCTCACCCAACAAGCCAGGCAGGCAGTCCGCCACGACTTTAAATACAATTTAGATGCTTCGTAGTCTAGCCCCAAGTTAATTTGCAAATGGCTTTTCAGGCTACTGGCTCTGGCTGAGGCTCTGGCTCTGGCTGTGTCTTGGCCATATCCACGTCCTCCTGCACTCGCCCAACTGCAGACGCCGTCGTTGATTGGCCACGTTTGCGAAATTAGTCCGCACCGAGGGGACGTTGGCCGTCATAACTTGGTCCCCTCGTTGGATCCCGGCTGCCGGCTACCAACTGCACTCTCAGCTCCTCCTGCAGCTGATGAAGTGGTCGTCGGGCTGGGGGCCCAGTCGCGGTCTCTTGTTGTGCCTGGTGTAAGCCAAGTCAATTAACTCGGCTGGGGCGGTTGTAGGTGTCCCGCTCACCCACCCAGCTACCTGTATTTGTTATTCGCTTGCCGCTGCTGTGTGCGACAATTTCTGGCAGGGCTTCTGCTGTCTCTGCCACTAAACTTGCAGATTGTGCAACAATCCACCGAAGTGTAGGGGGAGACACGCACACACTGCCGCTGCTGGGTGGCAGCACGCTGCGATATTGGCACCGATTTCTGTCGTTATTTGTTGGGAGCATTTGCAGCATTTTGGCCAATGCATCAGCCGGCATCAGCGCGTGCAGCGGTTAGACCTGCTCCGGTATATATGTGTGTGCTGTGCACAGATAACAAAAGATTTTTGAGGGGTCTAATGCGCTTGACCAGGCTTTCAGATGGCGGAAACCGCGCAAATGGATGAAGGATTTTTCTGATTTTGTTGTTGCCTCCCTCGCGCATGGTGCTCTTCCCTTTGTTTGCTTTCTTTTGGGAGGATGGAGCACCAAGGTAATCCTGGCATTTCTCCGAGCTCAAGCGTCCACCGAGCGAACAGCGGCGCAACCGAACAACAACATTCAGTCGGGACAGGTATATTTGGATTGCGGCATTTCAGTTTTAGACAGCTCTGCTCTATTGTCTGCCCAATTGGACTACTCCTGGCACTCGAGTGGCAGCCCCGGGAGAGCCTCGTCATAAGCGCATCTCTCTGTGGTAAATGCCGCAATGGCATGGCAATGGCATGGAATGGCAGCGAATAGAACCACGTCCAATATGCAGTAAAAGCTGCGAGGAGCGGGCCCAGTTCAGATGGGATTAGTTGGGGCCAGGGCAGGCCAATTAGTGGCAGGGAAAAGTGCCAACTCGACGTGAACGTGCCGTTAATGCTGGGCCTCCTCCTGGCGGATCTACTGCCGCCCCTATCGCCCTTCCTCCCACCCTCGCGCTCTACCAGCGAGCACCTCTAACGCTCCAGTTTGCATTGTGCCGGCGGCAGCGGAATATTTCGCGCTAATCGAGTTGTTACATTTACGAGGCACCGCAATGGCAATGGCCACAGAGCAACAAGACCAACAAGCGCAACAAGAGCAACAAGAGCCCATAACAGCCACGAGCAGAGCTGGCAAATGTCAAGAGTTCAAACGCCTTGAACTTGAAGCAAAAACGTGGCCAAGATGTGGACGTGAGCCATGAATGTGGGATGAGAAAAGCCCAACACCAACCTAAGCTGCAGTTTATGGCTTTTCCCCTGGCATACTCTACTCGAAAGAAAGGCATTCACAGCTATTCAATCCGAAAGTGAATGCTGGAAATGTCTCAGATAAAGTTTCCTTCGACATATATCATGTAGAAGCTGTAGGATCTGTTGGATCTGTAGAGAAATAAACTTCAATGAAGTGCATCTGCTATTCGTTTGCGGGGCCTTCCCATTTCCAGATAATACTGACTCCAGATCTGCCGGTCGCTGTCGGTCTCTCCCGCGGTCTGACAATCGCGATCTCAGCGTGCGCATGCTCGACTGACTGGGACTGGGACTCCAACTCCGACTCCAACTCCAACTCGGACGCTGCGGCGGCAGGCGGCAGCTTCCAACGCGTCTGCCTGCAGGCCACGTCCGACGATGGGTCCCCGGCAACGAGTGAGTCCGGCACAGCTTGAAATCGCCTTGGCCAAGTAAGAAATCATAGAGCGCAACTATTTTAGGCCTTTATAAATGCTGAAAGGTGTTAACTGAGCGGCCGTTTCGCGCAGTGTAGCAGCAGCAGCCGCTGCGGCCCATCAACGCCGCTGATTATGATGCATGACCAGAGGACACAGTGGGGCCAGCAGCTTGTGAGTGAAGCGAGAGAGAGCCTCTGAGACTGGGACTACACTGGACAGGGGCTGGCAGCAGGACCCGGGACCAGGGACCCGGGACCTGCGTGTGGATCACATGTGGCGAGGCGGTGAACAAGTGAAAGAGATGCCGACGCCATGATGAACCCGATTGCTGACTGGGACTGGGGCTGGGACTGTGGCTGGGGCTGTCTTCATTGGGTTCCTGTGGCGGATTGGCGCGGACATAATGAAAGCCCCCATTACCCCCTTGCCGGCGACGACCCAAGACGACCGCAGGGCGCAAGGCAACGGCTTTGTCTAATTACATAATGCAATGCAAATTGCTTTGGCCACGCCCCACTTCCATTTGCGCTCCGTTCGCCAGCTTAACCCCAAGCCAAGACCCCGGGGACCACCCAAAGTAATAACCAAATTAAAGCCAATGAAAAAGAATGAATATAGGCAAAAATCGAAATGGAAATAGAAATAGCAAACAATGACAGACAGTTTGAAAAAGAATATAAAATTGTGGAAAATTGTGTAAAAAAATTGTGGGTAAAAAATGCAACGGCAAAAACTGAATTGGAAATGCAACGGAACACGGGGGCAGCAACGGAACGGGCAACGAGCCACAACTCTGAACCCAGCCAGCCAGCCAGCCAGCCAGCCAGCCAGCCAGATCGTAAGCGAAACCTTGACGTTCTAAAATGCCAATTATAACTGGCGCAAATACCCGTGCAAAAAGCTCAAAAGCCAGCTTCTCCCAGGCAAAAGCCAAAAACCAAAACAAAACAAAAATAACACAAGAGGCAGCTTTATATTCACTATTGTGCAGTGAGTGGCCTTTGTGGATGGGGTTTCCATGCGGCTGCAGGCTGCAGGCCTTAAACAATATTTGTCAGTGTGGTGGGGGGCTGTTATGGGGCGGTAGGTTGACTCTGTCGGACAGGCACAAAGGTTTAGCCAGTTGATTTGTCAGAGCCAAATCGTGACGGGTATATATACAGATATATATGCATGTAGAACCCATCAACTTGATTTGTGGAATGACATTTTGGTAATGTCTCCGAGTGGCCTGCCAATAAAGAATTATTTATTGATATTTATTAAACGATAACTCGCTCGGCCGCGCACCTAAGATAACGATGCGATAAGAGACGTGTGTGTATATGTATTCGCACTCATTCGACTATTTTTAAAGCTCAGATAAGTGCTATCATCGGCCACTCTCTTAAATATTTGCACTTTTACAGGGTGCTCAGTGTTCGAATTAATTGGCATGGCATGTTCATCGTTTGGGTGACCCGCCTGAGTGTGGGACACACATGAGCCCCAAGCTCGAACCGACCCCCAAATATATCGCCAGCATTGAACTCGTTAAATATTCGACGGGTTTTTGTCCAATTCAAAATTTCGGCTTTAATCCTCCAGCTTGTGCACTCCACTCCAGCAGCCCATTTCGCTCCTGCCGCGCCATTGAGTGTGGCCTGGTAATTGGCAATTGTTTGCTGTAGGAAAATCAGAGTTTTTGTTTTGCCTAATTGAAGTTGCAATTATTGATTGGATGCAAATTGATTGGCAATTGGCCAGATGCCCTGTGGGGTCGACGTTTCCAGTTGCGACTGGCAGTTGATTGCGCACCTGTAGCCACCTGCACAAGAGCTCCAAGAGCGCCAAGAGCCGGGGCTAATGAGGCCCGAACGCTGAGCCCCCCTTAGGGGGGGAGCGCAGCCAGCCCTCTCGACAATGATGTTATTCAAAACTCTTTTGGCAAAGAGGAGTCCTCTGCTACGAGCACTCCTTCGTACTCGCATTGTCTGTGTGCCATGACAAATTTGCTGCGTGCGTGTAGAAAAGTGAAAAGTCTGCCTGCCGGCGGAAGTCAGAAGAGCAGAGGAGCTAACTCTGTCTTTGAGTTGGTCTTGTGCTAGGGTATGTAAATGATAGTAGTAACAGACCCGGACGGAGAGGATGCCTGCCACATGTCGGCGGCTGTGCGTGTCTGGCATGGCAAAAGTTTCGTTTGTCTGGCAAAAGTTTGGCCTCCAGTTGCTCGCCCGCTGCCGTCGAGATTCTTATGTTAATTGTTGGCATAGGTGGAAGTAATAAAACATTTCGTGTAACATTATCAAGAACCACAAGTTCCGCAACGGGCTGCTGCACAGCCATGTGCCGTAATGAGCCACTCCAGGATGAGCACGTTGTGCAGGCATATCAAATTAGTAGTAGTCCACTTGATGTGCAGGATGGTTAAATTGTTGACTTGAGCACACACTCGACAGCCAGCCACAGGCAGCTGAGCTAACTATAAACCATAAACCATAAACCATAACAAAAGGAATCCATTGCATTATGAATACGAATACGAAATGATTTGCGTCAGCGCCATGGAGCATGTACATACGAATATGAATAACAATCGATAGCTACGAATCAAAAGCGAAACCAAATATCACAAAAAATATCAATTCCCAGGCAGCTGCAGCCAGTCGCGTTCGCGTTGTTATTGCCAATGGTTATTACAATGTTTTACAACTGTTTCTGTCCGCGCACTGTCCGCGAGCAACTGGCCAAAGACTAGACTCGCAGCGGTTCCGATTCGGGCTAATAACATATAAATACCTATCACATGTGCCATGTTTCATGATCCCCCTACCAGCCCACCATCACAGACCAATCACCGCGTCCATTTGGGCCATGATTTTGCCAAGCAAAATTGCGCATTCGCCGCGTTGACCCACATGAAACGCACAGCTAAAATGCTGACCAAACAGAATGCTGCAGCTATAGTTAAGGAGATTAGCCAGAGAGCGCGATACTATGGTGTGTGCCCGCATCGAGCACACGGGCAATATTATTTGCGAATGCAATTGGCAAATATAATTATGAACTAGCCGGGCCCGCTTGATTTTCCACTAAACGAGCAGTTCAATTGAATTTCCAGCGATTTATCAGGCAGGGTTTTTTTTTCTTTTCGATGCGAATTTGTTTGCTACCGAAAATTGCTTTGACTGGCATTTGATTGATCCGCAAGCCGGTTGAGCCACCTCCTCGGAAAACACATTACCGCACCGAAGTCGTGCCCAGCCATCCATCCTCATCCTCATCCAGATCGGTAAATCGCAGTGGATCGGCTCGGATCTCCCACTCGCTGTCTTCAGGCCATTTCCAGATACCGATTTACGAGTATTTTCTGTGGCTGTTGCTGTTGCTGGGACAGAAAGTGAAAGGATTTACATGGCTGCAGCGGGCTGGCCCAGCATTTTATTGGCCGTTTCGCTTTCGTTACCCTTTTTTTTTAGCCCGTTGACGGAGTGGGTCTCGCTTGCATGTCAAATTAATTGATCGCCCAGACATTGGCTCTCTGGGTCTCTGTGACGTGTCGAGAAACGCTCGGAATGGCAGCAGGTGTCGGCTGTCGTCTCCTCCTCCCGAGTCGGTACACTCCATCTGATCGGGCAGCACAGCGTGCTGATTGAAAATGAAAAGTCGTCTGTGTGGCCGTTTGGCATTTGCCGTACAAGTGAAAGTGAGCCGTGCCCGAATAGACAGCGAATTTATGGCCCCCCCCATTATCTAGGGTAAATGAGCAGTTAATCGCCTCAGTAACATATGCCAATCAGCTGGGAAAGCACAGGCAGGCATTAAGCCAGGCCAGGGCAATGAATAACTCCGCATTCGCAATGCCATGCATCGGTTCAAATCAATCGATAAGTGGCCAGAGGCAATGCGAAACACGGTTTTGAGCGATTCAAGCAGCCAATAGAATGGATAATAGGATTTCCACGGACTCTACCTAAGGGCAGTTGAACGAACAGCAGAAGCAATTTAAGAGGACGTTCAGAAACAGTTCAAGATTTAGTGGATTTATATGCATCGAATATATCTGTATGTTTAGCAGCAAGTTAACGTAGGAAAATGCACGTATGCTGTGCCATTTGTTGCAACTTCTTCTTAGCCGCAAACTAATTTGAAATCAGTCAAAACGTGAGACTCCCTCTCTCTCGCTCTGCGCTGACTTCTGCCACCTGCCTGACAAAGTGTCAAAACTTCAGCTTGTTGACAAATTTCTGAAGCGTAGCATTGGCGTATTAATTTGTACGCATCGTTTGCATAATTTCCACATTAATATACTAATAATTCCCTGCCTGGCCCTGCCCAGAAGCCAGCGCTGCCTGCATATTAATTTCGATCATAAATTACCAAAAAAAAAAGAAACGAAAACCCAATAAAGAGTTGTCATAGAACCCCAAAGAATATATACATATATGTGCATATGTATATTGAGAAAAAGTAAGAAGTCGACTGCCATTTATTATGTGGGTAACAAATTCTAGGACTGGCTCCCGCCGCCCACACTCCCTCTGCTACCAGAATTTCTGTGTGTGTGTGTGTGCCAGCATGTCTATAAAATATTAAAATTATATTTCATTTGCAATTGTCGCCAGCCGAGCAGCCGTTGTCGGCACAAGAAGCCCCACATTATTGCAAACGTTCGTTTCGCTCTTTTGCAGCCTTTGTTTGAAACATAATAAATGTCCGCCACGGAAGGCAGGCAGGGCAGGCTTGCTGTGGCAACACCCCGGCCCAGTGGAGAACGGCTCCAAATTTATGCCACATACGAGAGTTTATATGAATTGTGACCTGTCAGCGTCTAAGCGGGTCCGGTCCGTGTTTTTTTATTCTTTTATGTGCGAATTTATATGCGAAACACTTTCTGATTGCCACCAAAAAAATTGTTCGCGCTTTGCAAATGACATTTAATGGACACTTTGGCCAGAGAGCTTGTGAATTAGATTGAAAATGCAATCAAATCGTTTGAGCGCTCACTTCCTTAGTTCGTTTTTATGTTTATGATTTATGGCTGGGTGATTTTGGTTCGTTAAAGTTGTCGAGCATGCAAAGGACAACGGACAACGGACAAAGGCTGTGCCCCGCCCACATGAGATCTGGATAAATTGTCAAGTGATAAAGCTAATCGTGTAATGAAATGTTAAGTGGCTTGGGCTCGATTACCATATAGTTCGATTCATAAGACACTTTTCAAAACAAGGCCGTAAATTTCAGAGTGTCAGACAGGTACGCTCTTTGGTAAAACTTGTCACGCGTTTAAAGGCTTCCCATAATTACCGAGAAGCAAAACGATACAAAAATAAGTTGAAAATCTGAATTAAATATGAAACGTTCAATCGATTTGCATAATGTGCAAGAGAAACTACAAAATGAGAAAAATAAAAAATGGAAAAGAGAAATATGGAAATGACCAAAATACCCATATACATAATTAGTTTTTGACACCTCGAAAATATGCCCCGGGTGCGCATAGCAATGAGCACACAGCAGACGGCACACACACACACGAGTCTCTCAAATAAATATTGGTGGTAAATAATCGTATTATGGTAACGGCCGATGATGGATAGAAAATAAACATGTTTGCAGATGGCATGGGAAGCGAGCGCTTTGTCTGGATTCGGTGCGTCGGAATGACAACTTAACATAAAATAACTATTAAATGCTGCAAAAGGGTTTTGCTGCTCAAGTTGTTCTCCGTACCGCGACAACTGCGGGGCTGCTGCTGTCTGCTTCCACTGCTGCTGCTGTGTCCTTATGACAACTCTGTCCGACTACTGCCACAAAAAGTGCCAGACAGGCAGCAGGCATAAATCAATGTTTCTCGGCGAGCAGTTGACGTACTCGATTGTCGATGGTCGATTGATCGGCTGGCTGGAACGAGCGTGCCATAAATTATTGGATATTTGACAGTAACGCTCATGTAATGAGAGAAAGAGAGATCACCAACTGCTTAATTGATAAGTTTTTGTCTCCGCAAAGGAGTCTGTTCTCCTCTGCTCTGCTGTCTGGTCTGCACTCTCTGGCACCTTATCACTAGTATGACTGTATGACTGCGTGATGTATTGTTAGCCGTGACCAAATCGTGTAATAAGCCGTCCCATAAAATTGCCAACTTCGCGAAGATAATGGCTTCGAACTAAACAACTGTCTGACGGTTTATCGCCTCTGTTAATCTGGCGACATTATGTCAAACAAGGACAGGCCATGGCGAGTGTGTTTGTGATATGGGCCCACGGACGTGTACGCGCTGGTGATCTGGACTCGAGGTCCAGAGCTTCAGAGCTGCAGAGCCCATCTCCTTCTCGCCAAAATGATCGATTGCGCGCAAACGCATTGACATATCGACATGAATCTTGCATTATTAAGCAACGCCAGGAATTTTAAATGAAGACCGAGACGAACATCCACGGCCCAGCAGCATCTGACATTGGCAACATTTGCTGTTGCTGTTGCTGCTGCTGTCGCTGCCGTTTAGCTGCGATTGTTATCGTAATGATGCGTTCGATGGAAAAGCAAAGGCGAAGGCAAACGCATTCCACAATCGCCATCGCCATCGGCCGTCACATTCACACGCCGTCCGGTAAAGGAAAGTCTTTGGAGCCAGTAAGGGCTCCGAGCCCTGGGACGACGAGCAATGCGAGAAAATTAATAATTTCGCATCGACACCCAATTGGCAGGGCCTCTTCTGTGCCGTCGCAATGACAACCAGCTGATAATAAATTATATTTTATTTGTTTTCAATGCTAATGCAATGATGGGCCGCAAATAACAAGACCCAAGTGCCACCATGCCCAGTCCTTGTTCTTATTGGTGTATGGATGGATGTCTGTTTAGGTGTGCCAGCAGCCATTTTGGATGTAATTAGATGTGGAATTTTTTGGGTTGACAAAAAGTATAAATCAATCCTTCCTATCTCTGGTACAGCGATCCATTGAAATTTGCCAATGCATTGCCACATTCTGCCCTGATTGATTGCCCAAATAATATTATAATTGAAATGCAAATGCAATGCGCTGTATTAGCTTTGTCAATTCGATAGAAATCCGCATGACAAAATGCAAAATAATGAGCCAGGGCCAATATTTGTTACCGCAATTAATATATTCAAATATGGTCAAACCTCTAGCTGCATTTCGAAGTTCGAAAATAATTGCGTGCGTGACTTTTGGCTGAAAATAATTCTGTCTGTCCGTCTGTCCTGTCACGATTATATCAGTTGTACAACAAGCCCAATCAATCAAACTGTTAATTAAGTAACACACACACAGTTGATTGTTTTTTGTTTCAACAGTCAACAGTGGCCACCGGGTACATTGCATTCGAGGAGACGCTTGTCACAGGCAGAATTGAATTTTGTTGCTTGGGTAGCAACAGCGGATGTTGTTGATGTTTCCAAAAATATATTCAATGGACCTGCAATGTAGATTCCACATACGTTACAATCGAGAGCGAGTTAATATCCATTGGCGAGCTGTCAAAGCTGTCCATGATGGGTATGCCCCGATTCGCCCTTCAGTGCCAGTCATTCGTTTTTGTTAATTAGTTTATCTGCAAGAATATGCTATGCCTTGAATGCCCTGCATTCCCTGTAAATGCAAAAATATTGTTTGATTTTCCCAAATAATATTTCCACGAGTAACCGAATAACATACTCGCATATGAAGATATATTCACATATATATTTGTACGCACCGAACAAATCCAATTAAAGCGACAGACAATTGTCATCAACTATGCAATTGGCAATTCAGGGCAGCCAAATATCAGAGTAATCCTTCCCAAAGCCCATTTCTGGGCCATTGAACTATTGGGCCTGTCGGACCTGGCCAACTGTGTCAGCTGTCAATTGCATGAGACAGGCATCACATTTGCGTGCTGGACGTGCTCTATGCAGGGACAGGAGACACCCCAGGAATGAGGCGCAAGCTGGTACTGAAAAATTAAGTAGCCCCAGAGATTTATGTGGTCCGGCAGCAGCAGGACAACTGCAGGACAGCGACAAAGCCAATCTTAACAGAGTCAAAGCACCGTTCCTCAGCTGATTTCCTTTTGTTTTTTTTTTGGCAACTTTTTTTGTACTGTTCTTTGTTTCGGGCTTTTTGTTTGGAGAGCGACTTGGGTGCACTTTGCGATTTGTCAAAAAGCGCAATGTGGCCAAGGGAAATGTCGTGGCAAGGTGGTTGGCGGACGGGCTGCGACTGCAACTGCAACTACAACTTTGGCTGCCAACGAGAATAAACTAAAGTTGCTTTGCTTAGAATTTATCTACTGTCAGCTGTCTGGGCAGCCCTGGCCGGCCCCGGTCGCCCTTCAGTCGCCGCTGTCCGGGACATTAAAAAAGTTATGACAGTGTCCTTGTTGACTGCGTTACAATTCTTTTTCTGCTCTGGCACTAGTGCTTCTTGGGCATTGTTTGGCAGCAAATTCTTGGCCAGTTGTTTACCCAGATTGTTGTTTATTTGTTTACGGCCAGACAGGAGCAACTTTTGATGTCCTGTGGCAGGGCCAACGCCACCCTCAGCCTCGCCCACCCTCTGGGCAGACTTAAGCGCGGGTGTCTGGCTCTTACTCGTAATGTCAGAAGTTTTATGCATCCTTGGATGCTCGACTGGCATTCACTTGAGATTTATGGGCTGGTGCTTTCGCTCCCAGTCCGCTACGCTCCCACCATTGCTCTGGCCAATGACAGCAATAAACATTTTATATGAAATGCCCTCTCAGCGCAGTGCTGCAACGCCCTCGAAGCTCATTAGCCGCAAGCAGCAGCAGCAGCAGGAGCAGGAGCAGAAACAGTAGCATAAGATGAGAACGAGGATGGGCATGGGGATGAGCAGCAGCAGCAGCAGCAGCCAGTGACCCAGGCAGAACCAGTTGTGGAACGATGTGACATGATTGCGGACAGATTGCAATATAAACCCGAGCCAGCCACTGCATCTCCAACTGTAGCAGCAGCAGCAGCAGCAGCAACTGGCACATAAAACACAGGTCCGCACAAGTTGTCAACCAGTTGGCAGCTGCACGGAAACATTTGCTTCCTTAAACAGTTGGCCAAACACAGTGCGCACCAGTCCAAGACCAAGACCAAGACCAAGTCCGAGTCTAAGAGCAAGACCACGAGCAAGTCCAATGCCAAGTCCAATGCCAATGGCTTAAATTATGGTCAATGGAATTTTTATAGATTTTCCAAAGGCCCAAAGAGCTAAGGAGCTCGGCTGTGGGCAGAGCTGCACGGACCGCACAAAAAGTGTGCAACAAAATTAAATGCATTTCATAATTTGTGCAGCAGCCCAGCCTGGAGATGTCTGGGTCCGCGTCTGCGTCGAAGCGAAGCTCAGCTCAGCTCGGTTCCACGTAGGGGCAGCCGTTCTGCTGGGGCTGCGGTCGAACGCTTTTGGCTGCGGCAAGTGCAACATTGTCTGTCTGTTAACTTATTGACACCCATATTTGGGATTGAATCATTAAAGCCAGTTTAGCTGCGGCTCTCCGGCCAGCGGATCTATGCACGTATCTGCCCCATTACCGCCCCGCTGCGATCTGTCGACGGCCCGTTTAGGCCTTGTTTATTTGGCTATTGTCTTGGCCGTTTTAGACAAATTTTATTGGTTTACGCACGCGCAGTGACGTTGACAATGTGACCTTGTCAGCATTAGTGACAAGCGGCCAAAGCTGTTATCATATTTCGCTAGCGTAGAATTGGATTGGTTCGGTTCGGTTTGGTTTGCTTTGGTGCGGGGAAAGCGACTAAATGGCACATAGAGAGAGAGAGAGAGAGAGAGGATGAGCTCCGCTTTAGGCCCCCTCCAGAGTGCCCGTTTGTGTTGCCCGTCAGATGCCATTCGAGAGTTGGCCATGATGGCCTAACTGCGCAGCGGCCATAATGATGGATCTGCATGGAATATCCACAATTTGGCCATGACATCGCTGCAATCCATTCGCTTCAATTTGCAGCAATTAATGCCAGCAGCCATGGGAAACAAATCAAGTTCCAATTGTGTTCATTTTGATTGCAATCCGCGTATTATTGCACCGCCCACGGTTGCCTTACACCTATCAAAACTATCTAATGAGCCACTTAATTTGCCTGCCACACTGAGCCAGGCAGTCCGACAGTCACACCTATCTAATAACTTCATTACCCAATCAATCAAGTCGGGGCAGCACACGACTCGCGCCAGTACATTGAGTCATGCAGTCGAGTCGCTGGCACATGTGAGTGGGCGCGAGCGCCCAGCAAAGAAGAGTCCAACCAGAAAGCTAACGGATTTGTTGTTGCAAGTGCAGCCGAAAGCACAGCGGAACGAAGCTTGAAAGCCCCCCGCCAAGCTTCCACGAATGCATGCACTGCTCGGCGCTGCTCGGCCGCTTCCGGCACGCAGGCACGACGACTGCACACGAAAGCGAGCGTATGTGGAGAAAAGCTCCCATGTGCATGGCAGCCCGCTAGAGAGTGCGAGAGAGAGTGGGTGAGAGAGAGAAAGCTGGGGAGAGTGTGGGGTAATTTCCCGGCCGCATGCACATAAGCTCATTTCCGCTCACTCTCCCACGCGCTCACGCCGCTCAGCTGGTTCAGGGGAGGGGGGGGAGTGGGATTTCTTTTTTTTTTTTTTTTGGCAGTGGCTGTCAAAAAGATACCGGAAGTAGGAAATTCGGTTTCAAAATGCACTTCGTGTGCGCCAACATTTCCGTTACGGACGACGCTAACAGAGCCGCAACAGAACCGGAGCCGAGTGCCCTGATAGCCGGACACTGGGGCACCGTTTAGAGGCCACGGCAACAGAGCGAGCAGGCAACAACAGATCACACACCCACACACACACACACTGAGAGACATGTGCGTAGGCCACGTAACGGTTAAATGCACTCGTGTGCGAGCTTGGAACATGTTGGCCGTGCGGTTGTTGTCTCGGCTAAGCCCCGTAACACGGTTCGACGGAAATGCAATTTTAAACTGCACAAACATTTCCCGCCCGCCCCCAGTCGCAACTGCAGGTGCAGCTACTCAAATTGAATTTTCTGAGCTACGGCCGCTGCTGCTGCGGTTACCCGACCGTTCTCCATTTGAATGCCTCAAATTGAGTGCAACATTAACGAGCAGGATGCCAGCCAGTCGTCTGCTTTGACGAGAGTTCGAGGCTGCCAGCTAAATTGTATGACAAATTACCGGCCCGGGATGAGGAAGGTGCCTAACAGAACTCCACAGGGCAACGTGAGACGCAGCAAAAGTCAAAGCCCTCCGAGCAGACAGTGGAATTTAGTTAGGACAGCATTAACAACAATTTTGATATCAAAATCAAATGATTTTATTTAATATGGAAATATTTCGAGAAAATGTAGTAGGTCCGCATCCTTCTTTCCAGCTGCCAACCCTCAATTGGTGGTGTCTCTGCCAACGGCAGGGTAGTTGGTGCGCATTTTTAATAAGTCAAAGATTGGCATAGCCGCCGCCAGCTGTTCCTAGGCAACCCATTCCAGAGCCCAATCCTTTAAGTAGTTTTGTTTAATTTGAATATAAATACTCATTTAATTAGCAACGATGCTGGGAGATGCTCCCAGGCAGACCTTTGATCTCTCCAGCAAATGTGTAAATATTTGACATTAATTACAAGTTGTATGCAGCCCTCATCGCTCTCCAGCGCTAGTGGCTTTTGCACAGACATTGCCGTGGCGGCAATAACTGGAAAATTTATTTAATATTCACTTATGAAGCCTGCTGCTGGCTGGGGAGACGCTGAAGTTGCGACGGTGGCAAATTGCTTAAGCGCTTATTTGTCAACTACGACGTGGGTGGGTGGGCCGAATCCACACGGCCTATAAATTATATACATTATGTATATAGAGGCAGTGAGAACTCATTAATAGGAAGTAAGTACACCGACTCGCAGCAGACGCAGCCGACTCTTAACCCATCGCGGCCCATCACGGCATCAATTATTCAGGCGGCACGCGACGGCGACAGACGATAAATGGCCGCCAGCAAAATGGCGGCAATGTCGGCGGGTCTGTGCCGTTACTCACTGGGGAAATCATGTGCGTGCCTCTGTGTGTGTGTGTGTGAGAGAGAGGTGGGAGGATCAGAGCTTTTCGATTGCGTGGCTAGTAAACAGCTTGAAAGCCCCAAAAGTTTACGTCCTGTCCTGTCCATCGATGGAAATTCCAAAAATAAACAGTAAACTACTCGAAAGTGCGGCCTGGTGGCCCGGAGGGTTACCAAGTAATGGAACTGCTATGCACACAGCCGAGAGGCTGCTTCGATGATGATACAGACAACATGCTGCAGACCTGCACCTATTTTGCTATTTCACTTTTCATTTAAGGCCCAAAATGTGCATACATATGTACATGGTACATATGCACGCACATATGTATGTATATGTTTGTTGTAACTCGAAGGATAACCACTCGAATTGCAATAACCGACTAAGCTGTAATTATAATTAATTATTTAGCTTCGGACAGAGGTTGGGCAGCCATGCATTGCTAATGATGAATAATGGCTCATAACCAGTGAATAATTGCTCGCATGTGTGAAACATACCGCTGTTAATTTTCCCTATGCCAATCATTGATTAGAGCCAACAAGCGAAGCCACAGGTCTGCAGCCGAAGAATTTCCTAATGCAATTTAATTTAACACTTTTGTGTTTCGTGTGGCTGCAGAGCCATTCACTTGACACAGTACTCCAGCTTTAAGCTCGCATCTTAAGCGCTTTAAACTATTTAATTCTGACTGTTTGTGGATGCGCTGCCTTAGTCTAGCGACTATCTGCCTGGCTATCTGACAAGTGCATCTTCGAAACGAGCAAACACTCATCTGGAGTTGTGTTAGGCAACATTTTGGCCCATCTACAGCTGCGGCCATATCGTTGTTATCCATTCTAATTAGCCCTGCCCATGCTCCTGGGGCCCGGCCCATACCGTTCCCCGTTTACTTTTAACCTCAACCTCGGCCACATCTAAGGTGGTCTGCATCTGCATCGGCATCGGCATCGCTGCCCTGAAATTTACTCTGTCCATTCGCCGTTTAACATGCACTAAATTAATCGCTGACTTTTGGCCACATCTTCCCATGGAGCGGGCCAGGAGTGGCTGCATCTCTCTTCCCCTTTCGACCCATTAATTTACGCGCACTTTGCAAGCACTTTGCCTGGTAGAGGCTGTGCGATGCTTATCTGACGGATTAAACCTATATCATTTCATTATTATTTGGCGGCTAACGGTGGACCATGGGGCGCTCCCTTTGGTGGGCCTCCGACGCTGTTGGTTGGTAACATTTCTAAATTAATTAGCAACCCGGCGGTGGCGGTGGCTGCGGCAAAGGCTTGGCTCGGTTCGGCTCCTCTCCGCTTCGGTTGAGCAACAATTTTTGACAGCATCAGCCAAAAACAACAGCACAAAATACTGGAAAAAAAAAAGGAAAAATAAAGAAAAGCCAGTTAACATTTCGGTAGTCGGGAGGCTCTCTCTTATCTTTGGGCCACACGATGCCGGGCGACGTCGACGTCGACGACGACGACAATTTATTGACAAGACAATGGCGCTCAACGTATGTAATTAATCTCGACATAATCTGAGTAGATAATTTTTGCAGCCCGTTGTTTGCTGCCACCGCGCCACCGATGTTGGATACTTGTTTTTGTTGGCTGTGCTCCTGCTTCTGCTGCTGCTGCTGCTGGTGATGCTGCTGCTTGTTTGTGCCTGTTGGCGGTCTATTTTGGTGTGTGTTTGTCTCCTCGTCGCCCGCTTTGGTCATGTTCTTTTATAGCCGCTCCTGTGCCGGGCCCTGTCAGCTTTATGAAGTGCACATGCATCCCATATAGAGGGCCAGGGACAACCAGCGATATTGTCCTTTTACGGCCTTCCCCCACATTGCTGGGGCCTTTTTCAATTAAGTAAAATGCAACAAATGCAATCTGCAGAGAAATGCATTCCATAAAGTTGAGAGAATGCCTGTTTTTTGCGCCAGCATTTGTGGGCTGTTTGTCGAATCTGGTCTGGGCCGCCTGGGCCTGGGCTTGGGTCGGTCTTTGGCCTAGATTCGGCGTGATGCTAAAGGTGCTCTCCAGCCATTAATTTTGTGGTAAACTCTACTCTCTGGACGTAACTGAGAGTATGTCCGACAGGATGATTCGAATGCGAATGGAGAGGTACCAGCAACTAATAACTTAGCTCCATTCGAACGCTCCTGTCCGGCATTCGTTTATATTCATTTTTATCTGTTGCATATATTCTAGAGGTTCATCCCTTAGTCGGAACACTTCTCCTGACTGCTGTTTGAACACTTTATGGACTATGAGTACATGGGAAAGTTGCATTCATATCAAATATTTAGCATGAAATGCTGTAGGGCAGAGCAACACTTCCTCTCTGTAACTGTCTCCCCGCCCCCCACTGCAACAATGAATTTACATTAATGATGAGACAGTATCCCCCGACCCTGTCCCACCGACCTAACACCCAGCGCATATTCTCAGCCGAACTCTGGTGGAATCGTAAAGCAAATGAAACTATGCCAGCACTCTTTTTGGAATTCTTATTCTTTTTTTTTTGCTCCAGAGCCCCCTATATGCAATTTTAATGCCAGGAATGGGTCTGTGTTCCATCTACATACATACATACATATGTATGTATCTCTACTAGCCTCCATCAGAGGCTGCCTCCTGCTTGCCTGTGCAGCGTCGTCTCCCTGGGTGGCCATTCGGTCGTTTGGCGTTGGCATATTTTATGGCCATGCATATTTCAGATAGCGAAAGTGAAATTATGAGCCACAATTTTTGGCAAACTTTAGAGTGGATCTCTTGGCTTAAGTTGGGCCATGTCGATGCCACACCACACCCCATCCCATGATGCAAGAGCCGCAGCAACAACAATCAGCCACCTAATGTCAGCCAGGAGACGGCGCGGCGCTTTTGACAACTCATCAGAAAGTTGATTGCCATTTAAGAGCCGGGGTGAAAACGATATTAGACGACGTTGGCTTGTAAAGTTGTTCAATTTAGTGGAAGTGGCACAGGCGAAATGTCAACTGCCGCGCGACTACTTTTCATAGTTTTCGAGTATGCTGCGGGGATTGGCATATCGGTGTAATCTGATTTGATGTGACAGCACTAAACTATAGGGAACACCCGGCAGAGAGGCGCATTTTATATTCTTTTCTCAATGTTGAGTATTTTATGGTTTATGCGTAGGTTATTTGGCCCAAAAAATTCTCAAGTTCTGAAGACCAAATAAAACCACACTAATATTCATATTATCATATTTCTTAGCTTCTTCCAAAGACATAATATTTGTTGTTTTTGCTTCCACCTTGATTATAAATATTATGAACCAAAAAAAATAAAGAATAAAAAAGTTACTTCTCCTTACCCCAGATGGGACTCGAACCCACAATCCCCGGCTTAGGAGGCCGATGCCTTATCCATTAGGCCACTGGGGCGTAGCGTATTTATTGCCAAAAGTCCATGTTGATACTACGCGAGGTATTCTGGCGAACAGCACAAGAACCAGAACCAACCACACAAAAATAGAACATTTCGTGAAGCGAAACAACTGGATAAATAGTGGAAATATTTTGTAATGATGAAACGAATCAAACAAACAATATCTCTGCCTTTATACATATCTGGAATAAATTTATTCTTTTTTAGATATTTATAAAAATTAAAATATTTTATCTCTACTAAATTTATAATTAGAAGTAAATTTTATTTTAATTTATTTATTTATTTTATTTATATAAAAAATAACGTTATATTGTTTTTGATTTTACAGGTAAGAATACTTGGAAGAACGCAATTTCCACCCCTTAAGGTAAATACCAAATAATTAACAGCTGTGTAAATAAACGGGCAGACTGTACACACACGTATTCATGCTCATATTTACGTATATACAAACATACATACATATAGAAGCTGCTTCAGTTTCTACGCGCATGTTCCACCCGTATATTGTATTAGCACTCAGCCACCATTTTAGACGTGCCCCAGTGGCCTAATGGATAAGGCATCGGCCTCCTAAGCCGGGGATTGTGGGTTCGAGTCCCATCTGGGGTAAGGAGAAGTAAACTTTTTCATGATTATTTGTTGTGTTATTTGGGATTTAGAATATCTTTTTTCAATTAAAATATAATTTTTCGCATTAAAATATCATTGGAAAGTCGGAACAGATTTGGTTAAAAATTAAATAAGACACACAAATGTAATTGCCAAAACAAGGTTCTACCTGTAGTATTGTGAAATGGTTTCCGCACCTATGGTTCGCATTAAAGTAGCAGGTCTTGTTGGCCCATTTGTTATATGCAAATTGGCATTGCATAATCTGGACCATTGAGAGCCAGCAACTGTCTGCGGTGGCTGCTGCCTGTCTACGGCACTATTGATTTTCTACGTGTATTATACGGTTTTTTGTGTCAGCTAGTCTCGGGGCTAAACGGCACATTTATTTATTACAACTACATTAAACCGAAAATGTCACGACATTAATTTCGCAAATGCGATTAATAAACGTCAGCATAATGTCATTGTTTGCAAATGCCCCAAGACGAGAGTGCCTGTGGTTGCTATTGCTGTTGGTGTTGCTGTTGGTGTTGCTCTTTTGGCCAGCCATTATGCACAAGCCATTGACCACAAGTCAAGCAAAGTCAAGTCAAGTCTAGGCAAGACAGCGCACATGATTTACACCCATCCATTGTCTCTAGTTGTACACCGAAATTACACTGGGAGTCCGGGCATTGTCCCGAATCGAAGCCGTGCAAGGTGTCTGAATTGTGCGTGCCACTTGGAGCGCGACCCAGATCAGGTCGGCTCTGGGCTCTGGCCATCTGGAACAAACTAATCAGAGACGAGACTGAAGGGAAATTAAAAACTCGCAAATTGAAAAAAGAGAGGCAGTAGCCGCAGCAGTATTTCGCTGGGGCATGCACCGATGGCGGGGCGTGGCCTGGAGTAGTGGCACAGGCCCCGAGGCAACTGCTCCGAAGAAAACCTTGAAATGTCGCTCACTCACACAGAAATGAAAAGCCAACGCAGCGCAAAAGTTTTCCAGGCCACAAATCGCTTTGGCAGCCGGGCGCATGCAAAAGCCAATCTTGATTACAATCAGTACGTATCAGAGGTCTGTCCAACAGTCAATGGAGATGCTGGTGAAGCGACGGTGGAGGCGGCTCGGGAGGAGTCTGCAGGAGGGCTGTGCCCATCAGGCCTCATGTTTGCATGTTGCCAGGCGATAAAGATCAAATGAGAAATGAATGTCGCCGACGCAGCCTCCAATCACCGATGGGGTGGGGGGGCTGCGGTTGACGGCCTAGTTGCATGCTGCGTGCATATTTGCATAGGACCCGGTGCACGGTGACAAGATTTGTGTGTGCCACCAGCTGCAAACGAGAGCAATCGCTGGCCAGCAATTAACACAGCCCGAACGAATGCCCCAACGATTCACTAAATTCGCCATCATCTGCAAGCTCCTAAGCAACAGTGGGATGTGCAGAAATCGAGAGCGGAGCAGAAGACTCCCCATTCGATGTAGCCAAATGGGTTTTATGGCAGAGAATTTTCCAGCGGCATTTTGATTAACAAAAATTGATTTCTAATGCAGTTTCAATTCCAAAATCGGCTGCTGTTTTGTAGAGGATTTCTCCCTTTCGATTTCCACTGCAATATCCAGCGAATCGATTTTCCACGATTACCTCAGAAATTATATTTTCCATCAAAACGAATTTTGTACGGCTGAGCGAGCCGCTGGCCCGCCAAACCAGTTCGATGCCAGTGTCTGTGTCTCGGGTAGAGGACGACGACGTGTTCGCTTGATGTACCTACAACTAATTGACAGCTTCCAGTTCTGGCCACCTTCGTACCGCACTAACTTTTTCGGAAAAGCCGTTAACAGAATTTCGTGATATGTCACGCGTCCGGCAATAAGCGTATACAAAAAAAAAGTTGCAGCCAGAGACCGAAACCTGCCCACATCTTCAGGTCCACCTCAATTATCTGGTTGCCGAGGAGGCGGTGGCGCAGGGACGGTGGAAAACTCAGCAGAGACCGTAAATTATTTTGCTTGGCTGTGCAAATTAATTTCAACTAACTGACAGACTAGTCGGGTCCGGCGGCCGGGCAGACTGGAACACAGCATTCGATTGGTTATGTATATTTTATGAGTGAGGCCCACACCCCACGCTCCCCACACGCCCCTCACTGTCGATCAGCTCGATCCGCTCGGGGCCCCAGCTGCGGCTTCAAGCACCACGAGTTGTCTTGGAAAACACGTCACTTGGCGGCCAAATTTGGCTATCAATTTGGCCAATTCTTTCGTTGGCTAGCCGTTCTCCTGTGGCAGTGACATTTTCGTTTGCCTGTCGCGTGCCTCAGCCACAGAGTTTCGGCCGCGGCCGCAGCCGCAATTAGCAATTGGCCCACAAACATTCATTGCTGGGAGGAGGGGGCTACTTGAATATGTATTTGGGAATGTGGGTTAACCGCTAAGCCACGCCCCACTGGCGGCTGGCGGGGCAACAATGCCGGCAGTTGAACTATGACATGGCCATGATGCAGATGGCATAAATCAAGCCACATTGTATCATTGTATGTCAGTCGTCTATGTGGCAGAAGATGCGCCAGGAAGAAGAGTTCAACGCCGACCGAGTGGAGAAGTAGGTTTGGCTTTCACGCCGCTTCGAACGGGGCACACCTGAACTATGGAAACATCCAGCGACTCAGCGACTCAGCGTCGCTGCTAACTGAATCAACTGCCACAAAACAATGGAGACCGTCTCTCATTCCCATACACACACAAACACACACCATGTACGAAGCAAAAAGAGCCGCGCAAATTAAAGTTAATCGAATGCCTTTGACCTTTTCAGAAACACACAAACTCACACACACAGGAGGGGGCATGGCACGGCTGCCCTTCTCCCGACTGCTCCGACAAATGCATTGCACTGCATTCGATTTGCAATTTCAGATAAAATAGAGCCAGAGCCCAGAGCCCAGACCCCAGACCCAGAACGTTTGGCATTCGTCCAAACGTATAGCTGGAAGTGGAGTGCACCCTGTGATGTGTCCATTCAATGCGACCAGCGACATCTATTGTGGAGTGGATAGAGTAGGTAGGGTAGCAGGGAGTACAGGAGGAGCGCCCTCTGCTGTGTTGTGGCAGCTACCTAGGGTTGCTTTCAATAGATTGATCACTGATCGATTACAGAGAAACTCTGAAGCGAGGTCAGAGTATCTCCCAGTCGCAGCATACCCTCCATCGTACTCCATACCATACCCTGCGCTGAGAATATATTCCCGCCTGGCAATGTTATGTGAACTGAAAATTAACCTTAATTAAATTTGTCATATCTGAGTTGTAGAATCAGAAAAAAAAGGCTCTGTCCTGTCCGGACCGCAATCTGTGTGTGTGTGGGCCAGCGATTGCGGTTGCAGCGGGGCGGCGACTACAACTGCCGCTAATGTCACCGACAACATGACAACAAAAAAGTGTTCAAGCCCACAAAAACCAAACACACAAAAAAAATCAAAGAAAAAAGACAAGATCTATGTTAAAGCACAGACGATTAGAATCGTTTTAGCCGACTAAAACACACCTAATTGCTGGACACGCCGCCATCCGTCGGCTAATTGAAAGGCCGCCTCCCTCGCCCGCCACGTCTCTCATTCTTTTAACAGATTCTTTTTTTTTTTTTTTTTTTTTTTCAAGGTCCACTTTGACTAATTTCTGTGTGCGCGCACAAACCGCCTTTCTAGATTACTTTATTTTTTGTATTATTATTTCTGTGTCGCTGTACAGAATAATTTCAGCTTTATTTACCTGTCTCTGGGGTGTGGCCAGCCACGTTTCGCTCTGCGACCTGACGAGAGACCTGCATTTGCTGAACATGCAACATGCGCGACTTTAGCGTACAATAAACACAGGAAGTGCCGCATTTTTATGGGAATCAAATGGATAGTTTAATTGGAATTGACTTTTTGAACTTGAAACCTGCACGTGCGGCTCCTAAGGGGATATCAAAGACAAGAAGCAAATGGTGAATGTCATTTCAGTTTATTGAATGTTTTTTCTTAAAGAAATACAACGAATCTGTAAAGGGGTTTGTAGCCAATATTTCAACCATAATTTTGCCTTCGCTTTGGCAGCACTTTTTGTACACTGAAACCCGAAAAAAATCATTGAAAACTAATAGATGGCATCGTTTTAGAAAGTTTGCAGTGTGCGCTGCCCGGCAATTGATAGTTTTAGCATAAGCTATCGCTGACTCGCTTCCAAAACTATTTCATGAGCCCCAAAAACAAAAAAAAAACAAAAAAACAAATAGAACAAAGGCCAAGCGCCAAGCCTCGGGCACTGCCCATGCGCCTGCCCCTGCGCCTGCCCCTGCAGAAAGCCAAACAAATGCAATCAGCGGAAACGCTTCCTGCAGATCTCTCGTGGACAGCGGTGGCAGTGGATACGATGCAGTGGGGCGGGGCTGGGTAGGGTGCCAAAGTTTGTGGCATAAACTTTTAATGAGTTCTTTTTATTTGCGATTTGCATGGCCACGCCCCCCATTTGTCACACAAATGAAATCTGCTGGAGCAAAATTGCATTAAGTTGCCGCTGCTGCCTCTGCTGCTCTCCTTCCCAAAAAGAAGCCCGTACCCCACCCCCCTCCGATGACATTGCCTACTTTGGAGCCAAAGTTTCGGTCAAAGAGTCTCCAAGCCTTGCCTTGCCTTGCCCCGCCCCATATCAGGCCCCAACCCCCATCACAGCCACATTCCCAGCTCAATGATGGGAGAAAAACAAAAATAACGAAATAAAATAAATAAATATGCCTGAGCGCAAAAACTTTTAAATTGAAAATGCGCTTTGAATATTTCAGCATTTTGCGTCTTCGCATTGCCCGATCCTGCTGCCTGCCGCTTGCTTTGTCTCCTAGCTCCGGCCCCCTTGGCCCCTTGCCACACCCGTTGCCATCTTGTGCGCCATTGCACTTGCTGCTAACTGTACTTGTGCTCATCTTTGTCTCCATCTGGAAATACCCTCCGCTCAACCGCCCCTCCCTCCCCTTGCCCACCCAGTTTCGACGTCTGCGAAACGCGAAAATAATTTGAAATTTTAATTAAAAGTATTTGGGCAAAAGTTGCAGCACTGCCAGCCCAGCGGCTCTGCATTTCTATCACCAGACAAATACGACAAAATCAAAAACACAGAAAAAGAATCAACGGAATCGGAAGCGAAATTGGCAAGCCAGACAGAGACAGCAAACGGAGCGTCGAGGAGGCAGAGAGACGCGCGAAACTATTTCCGGGCCTGCTTTCAGCCTCAGCCCCTTCACTCGATGGCATTTCAGCTTAAATTTTAATATTGCCGCCCGCGGCACAATTTGTGCACTTGAACATGCTGCGTGGATCTGTGGATTGGCCGGGGGGAGGGAGGGGGTTCTGGAGGATGTTTCAATTGTTGCCAATGCGACAAGTGTCGCCCCCCCCCACACTCATTTGCAATTGGGCCGTTTATGCGCTCCCTCAGATTGCGAAGTTTCTTCATCAAACATTTTCTTTGTGAGTATCGGGCATAACTAGTCATGGTTTCCCTTCCCGACAGCTCGCATACCCAATTCGTGAACTCTGCCTTCGCATAAGGTTGACCACTACTGTCCCTGTGCATTGCGTAGAACACCAAAGTTCCACCTCCTCCTGTGGGTGGAGCCTTTAGGTGTATTTTTTTCGCAAGCTGTAATTAAAGCTTGGGAGCTACAGCCGAGGGCATGGCATATCTAATAGGTGTACAGAAGAGTAGAAAACGGGAAGGGGGGACACTGTTTGCCGGGCTGCTGCCGGGGCTCGTCGTATGGAGTGCAACGAGGAAAGAAAGAAACTTTATTAATAAAAGTTTTTCCTTTGGTATTTCGCCCAAGTGTTATTAAAAACTTTCATACACGCAACGCTGCCAGCTCGACACTTACACACACACACACATACCCGTGCAGACGTGCAACACACACACACAGATACTCGAAGACCCACACATGCAGACGCCAACATATGTCGACGTATGTTGAAAACATTCGAGCGTTAAATTGTGAGGCCCTTTTTATGCATGTGACAATATTTGTTACGCTTATTTCTGTTTTAATACCCTAGCTGAAGGTATAATGAATTCAATCAGCTCTTGAGACGCAGCTCCGATACCCAATTATCCTTTACATGAAACAGAAATACCCGGTCGAGCGATAACAACTATTTTTCCTCTTTTTTATTATGACATCCAACCGCATGGTACTCATATAAGTTATACATTATATTATATATACATATATATATATTTATTATATATTATTTCATACATATATATATATATCTATATATTATATATTGTGCAAGGGTAGCTAAGGCATCGGCATACAGATTTTTATTCGCTTATGGCTGCTGTTGCTGCTGCTGCTATTGATTTTGCTTTTATTAATTTCGTTGTCATGGCACACAGTCTTCAAAGTTGTGATGGTGGGTGTCGAATCAGCAGGACCTAATTTGGCCTTGTTTTGAAGGCTTCTCACACGTCAATTTGTCAACGCCACAGAGACAAATTTCCAACGCTCTGCCAGTTTTTAGGTGAACAATTTGCCAATTGAACTTTCCAATGGTTTTTTAATTTATTAAATTGAAAATATAGTAGGATTTAATATTTAATATGAAATATTGCTTTGATGCCTTTGTGGTGGTTTCCGCCCAAAAGCAAAAGCAAAGTTCACTTTGTGGTCTAAGGCCCGAATCCCGTCAACAGCAAGCTCTAAGCCTTGTCTCGCACCGGTCTGGCTGTATCGCTTTTGCAGTTCTGGTCGTATTTTGAGCTCTCAAACTATTTGCACATTGAGTGCAGTACTTATTAGCATCGGAAAGAGAATATCTAATGAAGTGCGTCCCGTCCATTAACTGGAGAACGCACTGGGGGCCTTCCCTCTGGGGTTAGTTCCATTAGAGAGGAGGCTCTGGCTCTGCCAATTTCCATCTCTCTCTCTCTCAGTCTCTCTCTCCTTCTCTCTCTCGGTGTCTGTTTAGTTTCACTTGTTTTTTTACGGCACTCACTTAGCTGGACAAACTAAACAACTAATTAAAGTAAACCAAAGGCATTTACACAGAAAATACGTTGACCAGTTGGGCGGAAGCAATAGCTAAGCACACACATTCCCATGCAGACATTGAGATACGGATACGGATACGGTTACGTACAAAGTGCAGATGCAGATGCGGACACATTGGCAGATCCTGCCCCAGCAGCACACACTCACCTCACCTCCCTGGGCACCATGAATATGCAAATATGAGGCTGTCATTCAACTCATTTCCATTCTCGTTGTACACTCCTGGCCTTTACTTCAATTGGCTGCGTTGTTCATTAATTTGCTGGCTGTCGTAGATGGGCTGGGGCGGGGATGGGTAACGGTGATGATGGGACCTGGAGCCAGAATGCTGGGGCGATGGAAATGCTATCACAGCTGCTGGCCCGACATCGATATGGCAAACGCTTGACTTTGTTGGCTCTTAATTGATTGCAGCCATTTAGGCAGAGCAGAGAGCCCTCTCCTGCCATTCACAGTCGTGTGAATCTTTGCACTTGGCTTTGAATTAATTAGTGAGAAGATACAGACTCACCCAGTGCCACTGCTGGCCAGCAGCTGCTGACGAGAGGCACAGAAATGTCTTCGAGAGTCGAATATCCCATGGGTTGACATAAAATATACAGAGAATTATTTTATTTAATTTAATTCTTTTTAATATTGTAAATAAGAAATTTATAGAATTTTCCCTGACGATAACAAATCTACTGGCTATAGCAGATAATTATAATTAATGCATTATAATTGAGCAAATACTTGTTATAGCAGAGTGAATTCCCTTTAAACAATCGGCAAGACATGCCGAGCGAGTCTGCAATTCAATGCGTGGCAGAAGCTTTAAAACATGAGTGCGGTGGTTGGGCTCCGGCTGCTACACCAATTAAATGGTTATATTTTATTAAAAGAGACACATTGCCTGTGCCTTTGCCTTTGCCATTCGCCATTTCCCAATTTCCATTGCCATGGCAAATAGATGCTGCGATTTTCGCTCATTTTGCGGTGCAACTGAGCGTATACGCAACGCGGGCTAGACCGGTGGCAGGAGCCACACCTTGGGGCTTGGGCAGGTGTCTCGAGCGCTGCCGGCGGTTGCCATAACGTTGCAGCTGACGTGGCAGTACCCTCACACCCATCCATGTCCAAGCCCAAACCCAAACCCAATCCCGACACCGAGACGGAGACGCAGACCGAGTCCTGGCGACGCCTTCACTCCAAACAGCCGCAGGACGGTGCAGACAACGCTGCTATTTATTCCGGATTTGTCTACCTTGCCCCTTTTTTATTTATGTTTGGCAGACGCCAATTTTCATGGCGGTCTCTCCGACCCCAAAGCGGACATGCAGTTTGGCAGTGTCTGCCTCCACTGCACCATGGGTAAAAAGGCGAAAAATTTTGGCATTTATTATAAAATTTATTATTTATTTAATATAATTAAAATAAAATAATCAACACAAAAACAATTACATTTATGCTACAATTTTCGGCTTTTTACCCATGGTGCATTGGTCCTGCTGGTCGCGTCTTCTTTTGGTTGAGTCAGATCTGGTGGAGCGTCCACATCCCTGCGATTTCTGCTGCGGCCATGCGGAAAATAAAAGAAAGCCAAGCACAAGCCGAAGCCCAATCTCTAACCCTAACCCTTAACTGTCGTCGTTGCCGTGTGCGGGCTCACCTTTGATTGTCTTAGAGCCGCTTGGCAATGCTGGTCAGACCTCTGGTTGCCCAGTAATGAAATCTGCCCCAAAGCAGGTACGGTACACAGGTTGGGGAGGGATGGGATGGGATGGATTGCCGGGCAGCTCTTTGTTTGCTATCTGTACAAAACATTTTTGCTGTAAATATTTTAACTGGAAAATGCTACTGCTTCTGCTTATCCTGGCTTTGGCTTTGTTCTGGCTGCTTCTTGTGGGCACAATGGAAGCGTTTCGAAATTGTTGCCACTCAAAGGGCAGGCTGCCACTGCTCCGACTTCTCTTGCTGTCTGTCATTTGGCTAAACGCTTTAAGGAAACTATTTGCTGGCCAAGACTTTTGATTAAAAAACTTTGGCCAGCCAACAGCAAACAAATTCAATAAGCGCCGCTCCGAAAATCAATACAGAAAATCGCCCACAGATGCCAGACTTACTAATCTAAGCCACAAAACACAGCCGCAGAATGCTGCGGCAATGGAGATGGAGATGCGACTCCAATGGAGTCGCTGTCGGCCCTGGAGTCGGGGATTGTCAGTGGCGGGGGGCAGGCACATAAATTCAAGATGTGGCCATAAGATTTATGACGATTGCGAACGTGAACGTGGAATTTTTGGCGTCTCCGCATAGACACTGAGAGCGAGAGAGAGAGTGAGCGAAAGAAAGTAAAGCGGCGTGGCGTGGCGCGGTGGCAACATTTGCGAGCCTCTGGCCTTTGAGCTTTGCTGTGGCTGTGGCTGTGGCCTGGGGGAGCGACAGGGGCCTCAAGATGGCCGGCAATTTACAGTAGGCATATAAAATACACATAAAAATTGAAGCTGCTCTTCGGGCCACTCGAAGTCAGCCGACATGGCTGTCCGGCCGGCCGAGGGGGCGTATACTTTACGCATTTTAAGTTTCAATTTCACAGTCGAATTTATGGCCAAGGATGTGAATGTGGCTGTGGCTGTGGCTGATGCGGATGCGCCATGGCTATTTTATGGCCACTTCCGCTGACCAAAAGTCTAAGTGATTTCTGACATAAAAGCATTACCTCCAGTCAGATAGAAATTTGCTGAAAAAGAGATGGGCTGGGGAATGTATAAATCTTGGGCAATCCTTGGGCTAATGAAGACCCCCCAATGATGAAGCTCCGGACGGAGTGCCAATGCTTGAATCAAATTTTTCACTCGCTTATTTATCGGATGCTTAATGAAATCCGGGAAATATTTTTCCATGCCATTTCCATGGCCAGCAATCAATTGTCAACGTCAACAGCGATGGCTCGTCTCTCCTTGGCCGCGGCGTGCCGCGTCGAGACGAAGGACCTCCATAATCCTGCTTATTATGCAAAGTAAATGCCAGCGACTCCACGGCCCTTTGCCTGCCGTTGATAATCTTTGGCGATATTTCATTGTCGTCGTCGCCGAGCCTTGTAAATGCGTTAACAGCCCCACGATTCGTCTCCGTCGCCGTCTCCGTCTGCTTTTGCGTCCCTTCTCCACACCCAACTCCGATTCTGAAATACTTCCGCTTCCGGTTGCCGCTTATGCACTTCCTCTGCTCATTTGTCGCCAGTTTGTATCTCGTATCTCGCGGCCGTATCCTTGGACTTGTCGGAGATTTTACGCTGTTGCCGACATATTTTCATCACATGCAAATTTCCATTTCCATTTCGCAATTGTCCCCGCAGCAGCGTAATTTTACCAATTTCCATAAACAGTTCCAGTTTCAGTTGCAGTTACGACTCCAGCTCAGATTTCTGTGTTATCCCATTTCGCCCGCTCATATCATGTGTTGATGTGTTTTTACTCACGCTTTGATGGTCGGCCAGTGTCCGGGCTGGCAGGGCAGGACTTTCCCCTTTTCAGCCTCATTTCCATACTAAATGGTTTTTCTCGAAATTGATGAAGTATCAAATTATACGGGGCGGCAGGGGCCGCAGCAGCAGCAGCAGCACTGATATGATTCCGATACCCATTCAGATTCAGATTCTTCGTCGCATTTCGGACACGTTTCATTCTATTTGGGTCTCAGCTGTGCGCCATTATTTAGCTCTGGGAGTGATATGATATTCCCTGGAATATTCCCATTACAGCAATTGCTTTACGGCACAACAAATTCATTTTCGTTTTGCATTTGTGGGCCTGCTTTATGGCTTTCTCCGATATGTGTTTCCTGCACATCAATTGATAAATTAAAAAAGGCTGTTAGCATAATTTTATAGATAGAATTTCGTGCTTCATTTACTTCGGGATTCACATCTTATTTGAGTTCCATGTATTTATATTTAAACTATTCGAAAATATCCTCAAAATTAAAGTTTAATCGGATTTTTTCTATCCCATTTTTGTATTAAGAACGAAAGCACAAAACTGATGACACAGACCTTGATGAGATCCCACCGTTAATGATGTGATTGCATATTGAGCAGCTTCCACTCTTCGGCTCTGCGCCAATCTGCTGCTCAGGAGTCTTCAGGTTTAGTCATTTTTGGCCCGGCATCGGAATGACTTCATTTAGAGCTCCTCCGACCGACCGAGCGACCAACCGCCTTGCCATGCAAATTCGCAACTGATTTTGCGTCAAAATCACATTGTCATGGGTGGGAAGGGGAAAGGCAAGGAAAGGAAAAAGCGGCGACGTATGGAAAATGCAAAAGCGATTTAAAAACTCTAAAATTAAGCCATCATAAGGTTTAACAGCCGGCCATAGCCATCAAGCTGGAGCACAAGGTGGTAGAACCCACAGCGAAGCTTCCCACAACAACAAAAAAAAAAGACAAAAAAAAAAGGAAGGAAGGAAGGAAAGGAAAGGCAGAAATGAAAGGAGTCGAAACGAAATAAGTGCAGTGCAATGTCATTAAAGTAGACAAGCAGACAATGCGGAGGAGCATCAGGGACCAGGACGCTGGGAACGTCGTTGGGCTATGACCAACATAAAATCACAACACCGAGCAGATAGGAGTGACATTCGAGTGTGTGGATTGGCGTACTCGTCCTGGCCGCTTATCGGACCACGTTGTGTGTCCTCACAGTGTGACTCCTCCCCCTCTCTCTCTCTCTGTGTGTGTGTGTGTGTGTGTGTATGCCCCTTGTGCGTTACGTATACGTGGAGCTGTAATCTGTGCTTATAAAATGGCAAATGGCAGGGCTGCAAGAGGGTTTTTAATTGTCTCTGCCGGATGGCCAGCCTTAAATGCTGGAGGCTGGAGAGCTCTTCCCTCACACACGGAATGGCCGGCGACTTTGTGGAACTTTTGGCAGGGACAGAGGAAAACATTTGGGGAGACAAAATACTCGTAGGGTTTGTAGCCTTTGGTTTTTTAATTAAAGCCCACTCGTAATATTATGTTAATGTGTGTGGCGGCTCCCCGACTCTGGCACTGACTACGCATCTGCCAGAGAGCCCTCGTCAACTCTTTGGCCAAACCAATTGCTGGTCGAGATTGAAGTGCCAGCTAGAAAGTTATAAAAAGTAATTGGCTGGCAGTCATTCCACCAGGTTTGGCCATTCCTGCTCGTCCGAATGCAAATTGAGTGCGCTATCAGCAACTGTCGCTGTCCCTGTCGCTACCCTGTCGCTGTCCTGCTGCCTCTGACCTGGCCCGTAGCCCCCACCACAACTAGCACAACAGCGGGAGTAACAGTATTAACGTGGCTCACCTGTTTTGGCCCTACCACGCTACAGTGTGCCCTTTTTCGGTTGCTATCTCTCCCTCTCGCTCTCTTGGGCTCCCTTCCTGTTTCTCTCTGATGTCGGCAGATTTAGCGCACGTAGCACAATTTAATAATGCCGCCAATTGTCATATTTGTGCAACGTAAATGGCTCGCCATGCAACGGATCTGGCCGCAGTTCGTGTAGATCTGCCACAAATTGCTGCAATTACCTTTTGGGCATCACATACATACAGCTACACCGGGACTTCACAATTAAAAGTTACGTGCAGCGGCGTTGGTAGTCCAGCCGTACAGGAGGACCATAAAGATGCAGTTTGCCGATAACTAGCTGACGACTCTGGCTGGCAGTCCTGGGCGCACAAAAAAGCACCAAAGGATGTGACGTTTCGTGTTCCGTTCTGATGATGATAGTATCGGTAGCCGAAATTGTAACAACTTATCGAAACTTTCACCATACGAAATAGGGAAAATTCAATACCCTTCGGTAAATACTCAAGATAAATACATACATACATATTTACATTATTTTTATTTATTTATTTTATTTTATTTATTTAAGTTGGGAACGTCTGCATATTTATTTTATTTTTTGTTGTTGTATTATTTATTATTATGAATGTTTTTATTTTATTTTATTTTTTATTATTTATTATTATTATTTTATTTTATTGTCCTAGCAGTTACATTTACGGCTGGTGAATTTTTATTGGAATTTTTGGTCTCAAGAAAAAACAGTTGACGAAAATATAGCACTGCAGTCGGTCAGAGCGGCAGCGAGCTAACAGCACTGTTAACAGAGAAAGAACAAATTCTCTGCAGCTGTTACAGAGGCATGGTAATTCAGCAGCGAGCTAACAGCGATAGAGCACAAGCAAGTGTTGAAGATCGGTCGCTGTTAGCACTGTTAACAGAGAAAGAACAAATTCTCTGCAGCTGTTACAGAGGCATGTTAATTAGGCAGCGAGCTAACAGCCACCAACTTTCGTTCTCATTCTTTGGAAAACTATTGAAAATAGTAATTTTATTGAGCTTTTTGCTGGGTTGTCTGATTTTTTGATGTGTTACTTTATTCCGTCTTCAATTTATTGTGGTCATAATATAATCTTTCCTCTCAATACACCACAAAGATATAAGATCTAAGTTTAATATCGATCCTATGGGAGTGCCGTTACGTCTTTTCGATTCCTGTAATGCATCGCACAGCCTCCGCCATTCGAACCGCTCCCTGGACAGTCAGTCAGTTAGTCAGTCATCCATTACTCGACGTTTTCAATGCGTTTTTATTGTAAATTTATATCCACGTCATTCCCCCCAGCGCACACGCCCGCTATCCCGCTTGGCGGCCCTCCAGCCAGACTGTCTGTCATATCAATTGTCAATTTTAATTGCTGGCAGTTGTCATAACTCGGTTGTTAATTTTACAACTGTTTGGATCTGTCCGTGGAGCCGTTTGATAGCGCCCACGACACATTTTGTGTTGCTTTTTGTGTTTTTTTTTTTCTTTTCCTTTTTTTTTATATTTATGGTTATATAACAGAAAAGTTGGCATGGATGGGGCTGGAGCTGGTGCTGGTGCCAGGGCTGTGGCTGTGGTAACCATATTCGATGACGGGACTAGCTCCTAGCTGCTTAATATGCAACTTGCAGCCATATTGAATCATCTGAGAGGCCGGCCGCCCGGGGTTGCTGTCATTAATGAGTTTGCAGCTCGAGCTGCGGCTGTGGCTGTGGCTAGGGATGGGAATCCAGATGAAGTCGAGGCCTGGTCATGCTGATAAGGTTGAGTCACAGTCACGTAGATATGATTTGAAAGAAATCATACATTAAATCGTTTGACTGGACGGCACGTTTAATTGCGGCCGATAAGGTGTTCCATGGAAATCCTCTTCGGCACTGCGACTGGTGACTGGTGACTGAGGCCAGCAGCAAGAGCAACAGCAAGAGCAAGAGCATGGCCCCTCCTTCAGCCGCAATTAGTCAAACGAATTTGTAGCGCCCGGGCTGAGGAATTAATCAGAAGTGGGACGGGACCCCATAGTCCCATCGCATTCGTCGACACACTTAAAATGCAAAATGCGTGCGCTAAATTACGGCGAATTCTGAGCCACAAAAGCCTAGACATTTTTCAGCATGTAAAGAGGGCCGCCGCTCTCCTTTGCGGCCTCCAGTTTCGCCAGTTCGCCAGTTCGCCAGCTCACCAGTTTTCCAGCTCTCCGGACAAAAGTCGGCAGTGTCGTTGTCCAAGTAAAAGTTCCAGAGCTGATGATGACGACTCGTTTTGGCATCGTGCTCGTTGGCGCGTCTACATTTGAATACTAATTGCATTTTGCTGCTGCTTTATAGCCCCGCCAATCTCCAGCGTCTCTCATCCCGCTGTTGCCGTTGTTGGGGCTGTTGGGGCTTGCGGTAAAAATGATAAACAACAAAGCGCGTCATTTTGACATTTGTCTGTTTTATGCGCCCACGTCTGGCCACCACGTTGTGCCGCATTGCCATAGACCGAAGCAGGGACAGACAGCACCAGCGACGCGACGCAGTCACAGCCAGAGATACTCCCACGATTCAGCCTCATCCTCCAGCTCAGGCTCATGCTGCTCCTCGGTAATCGCAAATGGATATGCGGCTTAGATAATGATCGGCCAAGCAGAGGGCCTCTTCGCGTCGCATCGCATCTCGTCGCGTCTCGGGTCTTGTCGGTTGGCTTCTTTTGAACCTAAATGGGGTCTGTGGCCCGTCCGCGGTTGCCAAAATGTTGCTGCTTTGTGCCCCTTTTTAGTCTCGGGTTTTTTCCTTTTCCCTGCTTTCCTTTCCCCTTTTTTCCTTTTTCCACTCTGCCCAAGTGTCAGCTTTTGCGTTGCCTAATCCTCAAAGCTATGGCCACGAGCATGAGCTGACTGGCATAACCATTTGCTCATAATTTAAATCGGTAATTATCATCTGTGCAACCGGACACACTTTCCCTCTCCTGAACTCCGTTTTGTTGCCTCATAATGTTGGCTAATTGATGTGCCACGCGCAGCACTGGATTTCATATTGTTCGCAATAGAATAAGCGAGGAAAGGACTCAGTTTAACCTTCCTTCAAGCAGTCTATATGTGCGCTGCGGCGTTGCACTTTTTCTGTATTTAATGCTCAAACGATTTACTTGTATGGTCCCGCCAAATGCGCGTATCTACAAATCGTTTTGGATGTGTTGCGAAGGAGGATCGCGCGCACAGAGGGGGGGGGGGCCCCAATGAATAATTAACAGGGCACACAGCATTGAAGCGCGGCACTTGTAATTCATTAAACAACAGCGAACATCTACAGGAGGCGGCATCGTCGAGCTGCAAAAATGTCTGGTAATTATCACTAAGACGCGCCGCCGCTGATTAAGTATGCGACGCCGGCAGCGGCAGTCGTCGGGTCTGTTGGCTGTTGGCTGTTGGCGGGGAAGACAACTCCTCGAATTCTGACAGTTTTCGTACGTCTGACATGACAAGCTGCCAAGCGCTGAAGACGCTAAAAACTCGCCCCATTCCAAGTCCGAGTTCGAGTCCCAGTCCCGTGTCAGAGTCCAGAGTCCGAATCTGATTGAGTGAGCCGCCGGCTCCACTGCAACAGCAACATCAACTGCAGCAGCAGCAGCAGCAACAGCAACTGCAGCTTCAGGCTGAGTGGCGATGGAACATCGAAGGATGAGAGCCGCTCCATGGACGGGACTGGAGGACTGGTCGACTGGTTGACTGGTCGAGTGGCGACTCTGGTCTGCTGACATTTGACTGGGAATCAGCGGACAGGGCCTGTTGCAGTGCCTGCACCGAGTGTTGCATATAAATGAGGCGTGCCCAATGTTGACAATGAATATTAACCTTGAGTGCTGCCTCTTTCAGCCGGTTTACGCGCTCTTGTCAAGGTCAGGCCAGCAGCTCCACGTAGATGGTAGATGGTGCGATGAGATGGCCCGCGATAATTGTTATGGACATCAGCGGAAAGTGACCTAATGGATGCGCCCCTTCAACGGCTTTGAGTGTGCCGTTCAGCGACAGTCCCGTCCGAATGAATTGGTGTCGGAAATCAAATGTTTATGGGGCTATTCAATCCTAAATTCTACATAAATATTTGCTCAATTATTTGGTTGGTTCGATGGCAGTATCAGGATATGACTGGCTTGAAGTTCTGGATGTATATGTATTCCATACATGGCCTGTCTGCACGTGTTATCGATGGGCTCACATGCAAAGTTCCCATTTAGCTGCCCGTTACCTTTGGCCAAAAGTCGAATTGGAGGCTGTTTTCCTTCTTTTTTTCTGTGCACCAACCACGACATTAAAAACAAAACAAAAAACGCCAGTCAGTCGCAGAGGAGATCTCGCATTAACAGTCGCCAGTTAGTGGAGTGCCGTGGAGTACCGAATTGGGGCTGCTAACCCAGTTTTAATAATCACGAAATGGAAGTTATTTTACGGTAATTACCTTTTGCATTTTGCTAGATTTTTCAATTTTTTTTTATTCTCCTGTTTGTTGTTGTTTTCATTTTTATTTTTGTTTTTGTTTTGTTTGGTTGAACAGCAAACACGAAAGGCTTTGAGGTGTCTCTGTGCCTGTGCCTCTGGTTCTGCCGCTGACTTTGTCTATAACGAGGCACTTGCAATGGCTGGGGGCTGGCGATGGGGCTGGGGAATTGGCACTGGAACTGTGACTGGGGACTGGGCTTGGGAGCAGCGCACTTAACTCTGACTGACATATCAAATTCCACAAATCTTTAATTCAAATGAAATTTATTAATTTTTGAGCGCAGTTAATGGCGCGACGGTTAGCCGGTATTTGTGTTGAGATTGTGCACTGAGAGAAATGACTAGGCTTAGGCCTGGGCTTTGTGCGACTTGCGGCCAAAGTTTTCGCCATCCTCCAGGGTCTCCGGCAGTGGCGTGCCCCGCGTCTCCGGCAACACGATCGTGCCCAGCACGGCCAGCACGGAGGCGACGCCGAAAATGAGGGGTGTTATCCAAGCCCCATAGACATCCAACTCATTGATCATGGGGGCCAGGAGGCCGCCGATGCGGCCCACCATCGAGCAGAGGCCCATGCCGTTCGATCGCACCACGGTCGGGAAGAGCTCGGCCCCGTACAGGTAAACGTTCGGGAAGGTAATGGACGCCCCGAAGAGGCCCACCGTGGCGCAGGACACCTGCACTATCTCGGTGGACTTGTACAGGAAGACGAGCAGCAGCAGCCCGATGGCACTCAGGCCATTCGACAGCATCATGGTCAGCTTGCGGCCCAGGTACTTGGTCAGCACCACGCAGAGCAGCGTGCCGGGAATGCCCAGCAGGGCGGCGATCAGCACATTGAGGAAGATGTCGCCGCCCAGCTTGGCTATGTACTGGGCCGTGCCGTAGTACACCAAGCACACCACCAGCCAATCGTTGGCCATGGCAATCGTCTTCAGCCGCATGTACGGCGTCCGGAACAGGTCCGTAACGTTGCCCTTCTTTGTCGGCTGCCTGCTGGCGAGCACCGCGTGGGCGGCCTCCATTTCCGCCTTGATGGTGTCGGTGGGCGCTCGATTGTGCCGGGCAATCCGCTCCAGAATCTTGACGCTCTTGTCGACGCGGCCCGTGGTGAAGAGCCAGCGCGGCGACTCGGGCACCAGCCAAATGTAGATCACAAACACCACCGAGAAGATCGTCACGCTGAACTGGAACCAGCGCCATTCCCGTATGTAGAAGGCGAACAGCGATAAGGAGGCGTGGCCGATGTTGAACGGGATCTGATAGAGGATGCCGATCATCTCGCGCTTCTTGGGGCCGATGATCTCCATGAGCAGCACAAAGCTAAAGCGGATCAATGGATGAGAATGAGGATGAATCGCTGGGCAAGTGATGGCACCCACCTGACGGTCATGCTGCCGCCGGTGGCGACGGCAACCAGAAACCGGAACAAACAGTAGAACCAATACCACTGCGAGACGCAGACAATCAATCCCGTGACCAGCTGCATGAAGCAGCACAGAAGAAACGCCGGCCGCCTGCCCCATCTGTGAACGGGAGAGTACATTAGCCCATGCTGTTTACCTGATGTTAAATGTGCTCACCGATCCGCTATCATGCCGAAGGACATGCCCCCGATCATGATGCCGAGCATGACGATGGACTGCGAGAGGCTGGCCAGCGACTTGTCCTTGCAGGTCAGATTCCACTCGGTGATGATCGTCGTCTTGAAGATGCTGGTGTCGAACTCCGTCTGGTTGCAGTCCTTGCTGCAGGCATCCGTCACATTCTCGGTGAGGCACTTTAGGGGCGTGGGCGCGGCCAGGAATATGTGGGCGAGGGTGTGCCAGCCAGTGCCGAATTTGCAGAGCACAACAATCAAGAAAAAGAACAGCTGATAGCGGCGAAAGTCGCCGATTTGCGAGATGATCGGATCCTTGGTCTTCTCCACCGGACGGGGCTCATATTTTGGCTTGGGCTTTGGCTGCGCCTGCGGCTGAGCTGTCGTCTCCTTGGGTTTGTCCTTGCTTTTGTCCGCCATCGTGGCGGGGGGAAAGTGTCTCTGGTGGCTTGCTAAACAAACAAGAAACGGTGTGTGATTTATTATGAAATACTCGTATTATTCTGACAGCATCTGACAGTGTAGAACCGAACCGAAACTAAACCGAACCGAACCGAAACTGCAGTGTGCTCTTTTCTGACAGTGTAGGCCGACCTACGTTGTCGACTCAATCGAACTGGGGCAGGGGCGGGGTGGCTGTCGGTGGGAGACTTTCTCAAATATTTGCTGGCTCTAGCGCAAATTGGACATATCGAGCGGTGCTGGACGTGAACGTGGACGTGGTTGTGTCGTGGCCGGGCTCACCGTAGACTGGCGTGAAAATATGGAGCCACCAGTAGATGGCGATTTCATGTTGCGGTACCGAAGAACCGAACCGGTTTTGGGAGAGCGCGAGGCTTGCAGGCCACTCGACCGCCGCATGGACAGAGCTGCAGAGCTGCAGAGCACCAGAGAAGCAGATCACTGGGGCAGCAGCAACAGCATCCAACGTGACAAGTGGAAGGAACAGCGGAGCAGAGCAGCATTAGCATCTGCAGCAAAGTGTCTGCCAACTGGCATTTAGAAATAGGATTAATCTCTGCCGCGTCTCCAGCTTCAGCTCCATTGCCAATTGTCAGCGAAAAGGCCAAGAGGCTGGGGCCAAACTTTTACTCTTTAAGTAGGTAAATGAAGTCTGTTTGTTGCTTCATTAATTGGGGGAAGGTGCGCCCCGGGACCAGGCCAGGCCAGGCCAGACCAGACCAGGCCCGATACTCGGATCTAGCTGGCAGATTAAGCCATTGTCTGCTGGCAGATAGCGGCCCCCAAAACCCTGAGTCCCAGTTAGCCATTAAGATGGCTTAATTAAGGAAGCACTGCCACAGCACAACTGCCAGTGAAAGTTGCCCACAGAGAGACCAGGGGAGAGGCAAAGAAGCGCACACAGAGAGAGAGAGAGCGAGAGAGAGAGAGAGAAAGAGAGTTGGAAACTGAGATTTGTCGCCATACACATAACAAGTTCCCACGGCCAACGGCAACCTGTCTGGCGGAGTCTGTCTCTTTGCGCAATCATCAGCCGGCTGGCTGGCTGGCTGGCTGGCAAAATGTCACAACAATTGCAAATAAATTATATATGCAAATTGGCTGGCCAATCAATGGCCTGGCCATAGCCGGCAACACACACGCTCTCTGCATTATAATGCGATCGCAGCATGATCGATCTTCGATCTGGCCATACAGCCAAAAATCATGAACAGCAAAAAGGGGCTGCCGCGATGGCAAAGATTTGCACGGGCATTCCTTTGGCTTTTGATTTTACAAATCCAACGACCAGATCGGATTCAATATAACAACTCACCTCTCTCTCTCTCTCTCTGGAGTCAGTCTTTCGCCCCACTGCTATGCCGATGGAATTATTGTGTACAGATGCTCCACAATTCTTTAGGGGCTGGTCCGGGTCTTGCACAATAATTTCGTATAGCACTGAACTACGTGTTGACAGCCTCAGTGCCTCACAATCAATGAGAGGAGCCACTGGCGGTTCGCAGTCTGCTATTAAACACTCGTAACATGTACTTTAGTCTTCGCTGATAAGGCGCCAGCCGCTGCTGCGACAAGCAAGCTGATAATCACTGACTTATTCCAGGCAAGATGCCACCACATACTCGCACATATGTAGATAGATAGATAGATAGATAGATAGATAGATGGGCTTGAATCTGTGAAATGTTTCCACACGGCAATTCGTTGTTATCTTATCTGATAGATACATCTCTCAGGGCATCTGCCATATACTATTTAGCAGCTTCTGTCACGATCATTTAAGTAAACAATGAACACAAATAGCAATCGATTTTCAAGAGCAGCGAACAGCGAACCGCGGAGCACGGCACAGAAATTAGAAGCGGATAAAACCGCAGTCCATCATTTGAACACGTGCTTGGCAAATACAATAACGCGAGTAAACATTCAGCTCTGTTTTCGTACGAAAACATTTCAGATGGCTGCGAAAACAAAGTGGAGCGGAGCTGTGCATGATGTGACAAGAGCGCGGAGACCCAGGGGGGGACCAGAACTAAGCGCTCTCTTGTTGGCATTGACGGCCTCATTAGGCCTGGGCCCAGACTAAAGTTCACTCTCTGAACTAAAAATCGGCATAAACAGAGCAAAAGCTCCAATAAATCCCCATGGCTGGTGGAGATTTTGATGAGCGGAAACTGTGAAACAGAGCCAAATGCCACCAGCGTGGCCGGAACGGATATGCAGGCAACCAGGAGCAGTAAATCCCAGTAAATTGGTGCATTTTATATTAATATTCACATTTTAGTAGTGCAGCCTGTCAAGTGGCAGTCCTAAGCCGATTCCAGTGCCCTGCTGAATGTGTCGAGTGGGGACTATTTACGGTGCTGGCATGCTCCAATTAGCACACAAAAGGATTACAGGGAAATGCCCAAAAATGTGCTGCTGCAAAGTCGAAATCAAAAAAATGTTTTGGGACAGCTTGTGTGCGGCTTTCTGCCGTAATTGCGGGCCAGCACACAGTCGAGTGGAATGGTAGCCTCGTTTGGTGGGTGTGGGGAGGGGGCTGGCATTGAGCATCCACTTGGGAGTGGGGCGCAAAACAAATCAAGCAACGAGCATTTTAATTTCAACTGCTCTCGCGGGTCGCTCCTTCACATGCTGCGGCACTACGCTGCCCCATGCTGCACAATCACAATATTTTATAGGTTGGCCATAAAGAAATTCATAAAGCGAACAGCAGCCAGCCACTTGGCCAATTCATACGAAAATTGCCAACTCAGCGCTCACATATATCACTTTTATGCGCGGCCACGCCCCTTTCGACTCGCAGTAAATTGACAAATGCAGCGGAGGCCAAGAGCAAGCAGCGGCAGCAGCAGCGTCTGTGAAATGTCTTTGCCACTATTTAAGGTCTGTTATGAGGCGGTGGCGGTGGCGGTGGCAGTGGGGACCGACCTCGAGACTGGTCCGCGGAGCAGCACAAATGAAAAAGCGCACCAAAAACTATGAGCAACGCTTAGCGAAATAAAAATGCTTGTAATATGTAGTTAAAATCCAAGCAAGAATAAATGGGGAAGGGGCACTAAACGACTAGCAGATATCCTCGCTGCCGAATGCGATTACTTACTCCGAGTTGCTGCGAGAGTCCTGTCCGCACTGACACTTCACGCCGCCAAATGGCTGGGTTTCAACTGAGAAAAATCAATAGTCAGACCATGTTATATATGGGTATATGGTTGAGTGCCTGGAACTACCCCTAGAGGCAGAGACCAACTACCTGCTCGCTGTCCTATCGAGCATCTGCCGCTGTGCCAAGGCCAGCTGCACTATACTTACCTGATGGCTATCAGGTCTGCATATTTTCAAGCGAATGCAAGTGCTGATATGCCACAGGAGATGGTTGCCAGGGTATGCGGCTAGAAACAAAGCGCCGCGTCAACGCTTTCGGTGCTGGCCCTGGCTGCCTTGGCTTTTTGCCCCAGCACCCAGTACGATGCTCCTGCGCTGCCCTATTCCTCTCTAAATCCTCTTTGATTAAGTGCTCAGTGCTTTATGTGGAGATTTTTTTAATCGTTTACCTCGTTCCACGAGCTGCGGCAGGCAGGCGGCGGCGGCGGCGGTGTCCGAAGGAGATGCATGTGACCATGCCCCATAGATTAATCGCTAATCTGTCCCTAGAGGGCGTACTGACATTTAAAAAAAAAAGTGCCCACAGATCAGCAGAGTCCAGTCGAGGCGAATAGGCGAACAGAGCTGGAAAACAGAGAGAGCAGAGACAGAGCTAAAGACGCTGCCTCATCCCGGAGTGCAGCATGCTGCCATCTTGGCTTGGCTCTTTAGTTTTTATTGTGGTACTTCTGTTTCCATTCCCATTCCCATCTCGGACTCAGACTCGGACTCCGATTCGCACCTCCTTTTTGTGGCGTTGCCCTTTTTGGCTTTATAAATAAATTAATAAATTTAAGCCAGCATTAATTATTGCGCCAGCGTTCGGCCAGCAGATTAATGTTTTAATTTCGCTAGTCAGAGTCACAGACAGAGACAGAGACAGAGTCGCAGCTCTGCCTAGTCCTGGCCTCGATTAATTTATGCGCGCCCTGTTTGCCTGCAATTTGTGCGCCATTTTTGAGTAATTTCTGCTGGCCGGGGGCGCAAAAGTTTCATTAACATGGAAGAGGAACCAGTGAGCCAGGGGAACCAGGGGTACCACTGCAATGGAATGCCGCTCCGGGCAACTCAAATTGTTAATTCTAAAATGTAATAAAATGCGATCATATGTTGTAGTTAGGCCCAGACGCTTTCAATTTGCACTCGGCCATGCCGCAGATCCCCTCCTAATGTGTGTCACATTAATCAGCGACTAGCAGTGAACAGCATCGCTCTGGCTGCTCCGTTCGATGGTCTCGTTTGGGCCATAAGTCTGGTGAGAATTGTGATGAGTCCACTGCAACACTTTGCCGATTGATGCTGCAGGGCTACCCCTTCCTGCTCCCCCCTGCCCCCTATAAGTTGCTCACTTAAGTCATTTGTGCGAAAATCACCGCCACTTGACTGGCTTTTGAGCACTCTCTGCCCCATTGCTGTTGGCTCATTTGATCTCTGATAATCTCCGCTCAAATTTGTCGCTCAACTCCTGCCATGGGACCGTTTGAACTTCCTGGCTGGGAGTTTTGTGCTGCGATTAGCGCGAGTCGCAGCCGCGACTTACGTGGCACTAATCAGTTGGTTGGCCAATGGCCTGCGAGGCTGCTCTGTTGGCTGATTTATGTGTGACGGGCACGCAATGCGAGGCGTGCAATTTCCGCTGCCGACAGTCGCTTCACTACCCTCCCTTCACTTTACTCAGGCTGTCAGTCAGTCCGTCAGCTTGTCCGTTTGTGGCGTGGCAGGGCAGCTGTCATAATATCCCGCTGCCAGGTTCTCAGGATCAGCAGCAGCAGCAGCAGCAACAGACCATAAGGTAAATAAAACCCGTGCTGTGGTTCACGGCTTTATGCATAATTAGCTTTCGGCTCGGAAAACTTGGGCTCGGTGCAAAGACTGTTGCAAAGTTTTAATTTATGCCGCTGGTACGGCACACAGCACGCTGGCATCGGCTGTGCCGAGTATTGTACCGTTCGGTTACAGTTTGCACTGCATATTGCATAAGCAAACATATTTTAATTTGTGGTTGTGTTTACATTCTGCTCCATGCCACGCCCCAAGTCACACAACAGCAACAGCAGCAGCAATAATTGCAATAATAAGAACAGGACCCAAAACAACATCGGCAACGGCAAGTCCAACACACACACAGACACACACACACACAGAGACACATCTATTTACACCTGTAAGCAGACTTTACACTGGACCACATGCAACGCGTTTGTTGTCTGTCGAGTAGATAGAGATTCTCTCTCCATTATTATCACCAAAGCAGTCTGACATTGTTCTTTTTTTTTCACTTTCTATCTGCCGAATGCTGCCACAGAGCCTGGCTGATGAGAGCTCTTTCCCTTTGCCATTAACGCTGATAATTATAAAGATTATACAGATAAAGATTCGCTGTGGGAGAGTGCTGCCTGCCAGCGTATTATCGCCCGTTCCATATCTGACACAAACATAAATGCAAACAATAATATTTGCTTAAAATTGGCTACAACCGGAACACGCCGGTGCGGGGGGTACTAACCGATACACGGGGCGAAAGAAATAAGGGGCAACATGTGTTTTACATGAGCACGTTGGGTGGTGTGGGGTAGGGTGGGGTAGGGGGTGGGCAGCAGGCCTATATTGCTGGCAGCGACATGTTTGCTGTTCAATCAGTCGTTCAGTTCATGGCTCCGCTTCTCGATGCAGGCCCAGCGTGTGGCCCTGGCGTTGTGCCTTACTGGGCGATTGTTTACCTTTCCGTTTGTTTTTCCTACCATCGTTGCCGCCTCACCCCAGCCAACAACGCTGCATTGCGTATACGCCGCGTTTGTTGCGGCTGCCCATTTTGCACCTGACATTTTGTGCGCTGCTGCTGCACTTTATTCAAATGAAGTCGAATTTCGTGAGCGTTCCCAGAACTGTGCTCTGTTTCTGTGGACGTGAGTGGCGGTGGCCTCAGCACTGCTGTAATTGTTTGCTTTTGTGTCCCAAAAAATGCACTAACATGGCCAGCATGCAGCGCCCCCCAAGTGCGAAGGCCCAACCGCTGGCTGTCTGTTGACTCAGGGCCATAAAATATGCATTTCCGGGCTGCGGCTACGCGCAAATGTGGGTCTTCTTGCTGAATCTCTGCAACCAAGGGATTCACTCGGGCAAAAACCATGCAAGGCTGATAGTTATGGTTCCTTAGAGCCCTGCCCAAGGCATAGATGTCGCAAATATCTGCCAGAACATGTGCGCGAACGGGGAACGCATTCTACATTCGGTTGACGCGAATTTAAGCCTGTCGCCGTTCAAAATGCATTTTAATTACGAGTGCACTTAGCATACTTAACAGGGCCACTTGCTGAAATTTTTGCTGGCATCCCCGCCACTATTCTGGCGGATTTCCCTGCCAGTGCTGCTGGCGACTCGCTGCTGGCGCCTGCCTGTTAAAATGCACATCATAAATGCATTCATTTGTGACACTTGATGTAATTTGTTAGTGCGGTAATTGCATAAAAGCGCAATGGCCAAACAATCACACACTTAAAAGCCTTTCCGTTCACGGCGCAGGCCAGTGGCCCGCTGGGCGGTGGGCATTGGTGGGGCTCTGGGCCCTGGGCTCTGTATGGCAGATTGGGGAGCACTTCCGGTGCATGCGTGTGTGCGAAATCGCATTAAAATTAATGTAATTTACAACAATGACCATTAACTTAAATTAGCGACGAAATGCGCCGTATACTGCACGGTGCATGGCGGTGGGGGGGCGGGCGAAGGGCGGAGGCCCTCTGTGGCATGTGTGGCGTGCAGTCACGTGCAGTCGTCCCGTTGTCGTTGTCTGGTCAGTCAGCAGCCTTTGTTTTCAAACAGGCGCCAAGGAAACAAATCATTTGCACACAGTACTCGCCAGCCCCAACCCCTCCCCTCCCTGCCTGGCATGTGGCTTCCTGCCCCATGCCACCACATCCTGCCTCCAGCGCATATCCACCCGCGTTCCCATGGCCAACAAATTAACGACCATAAAGCGCTTTTCGGCGGGGGCCCGGCCCTAGCCGAGCTGTGGGGAGGCGTGGCACAATTTACGAGCAGCTACGTTGTCTCCACTGCCGCCCCAAAAATTATAGCCCACATAAATTGTTAAATGCGAAATCCTTTGATTTTAATTACGCCGAGAATTTTTATTGCCAGACATGGAGATGCCCCTCCCCCCCAGCGGGAGCGGGGCATAGCGGGGCCTGGAATTCGGACTCGTGGTGGGATCGGGTAGCGGGTAGCGGGCAGCGGGCACTGGGACTTGGTAGCGCTCTGCCAGCTTCCGGGATGCGTTTGTGCGACTCCTCCGGCTCCTTCTGGTCAGCGATGATTCTCTTCCTCGCGTTTTCCTTCACTTTTTTCTTCCTTCTCCAGCCGGCCAGCTGGCCAGGCAAATTAATTTTAATTGTGGTTGGGCTGACGTAATTAATTGCAAGTGGCGGAAAGGGAAAGCGCAAAGCAAAAGGGCGAATGAAAGAAAACGAACGCAAAGAAATTCATCTACGAAATTCCGTTCACTCCCTTGATGGTCCGCCAATGCCTATCAAAACAAATCAAATGAAACGCATATTTCTGCTCCAATTAATGGAATTAATTGAAATTTAATGAACTTAATTGTCTATGTGGCTCCCACACACAAAGGGAAAAGGCCGGCCGAGACAGGCCCAGGTGTACACGGAGTGCACGGCAATTATTCACAACGGAAATGCCAAATCAAAATCAAAGGCATTGGCCAGAGTACTCGAGGCACTTCCGCTGCTGAAAATTTAATAAAGTCGCCTCCAAGGCGCAAAGACAAAATGGCCACGCGCCTGTCAACGATTCCCACAGGAATTTCGCTTCCGCTCTCTCTCTTTATCTCTTTTCGGGAGCGTGGGATGCTGTGGCAGTTTTTTGTTGTTGGTTTGGGAACCCCCCTAATGCCAGCCCAAATCCCCTACTCGAGTCGGTGGCATTTTTCAATTTCTTCTGATTTTTAGTGGGGCCCAGCAAATGACAAAGACTCGACATTTTAACAACGTATTATGGCTAAGCAGGATAATAACACTTGGACTTCCTTTCTTCTCTCGCTCTCTGCATTTACAAGCATTCTTATAAGTGTGTGTGTGTGTGTGTGTGTGTGAGCGAGGGGTGTGTGTAAGCAAGTGCAAACAAAGCTGAAATAAAGATACTTCCGGGCCGTGACCAGTGACAAGCACTTTAGTTGCGGCCAGCGAACAATGCTGAAATTGGAACTTGCACCCCAGACCATCTGGTGTTGGCAGCCTGGCGGATTTCCAGCCAAATTTTCAACTGTAAAATGAGCCAAATATACAGCTGGAGTACCAATTGAATAGAGCCCAAGAAACGGGGTTTAATAATACAATAAAAAAAACCAGCCATATCGGATAAACGCATGAGCCGCAGCAGCTTTTTGTTATTCCCTCAAACTTGCCAACTTATTCCCCAACTCACTCGATCTTATAAATAGATTTTTGCTTCATTTTTTGTGTGCTAAAATTTGTGTCGCATGATTTTTGGGAACCTTTCAAATGCATTAAACATTCCCAACGTCCTTTTTGCGGAGTCTGTTTTGTTGTTTGTTGGTTTTTAGCTTTTGTTTTGGCCATCTTGAGTTCTCCCTTCCGTTTGTTTGAGTTGGTCTCCTTTTTTTTTATGAGCTGTCACGAGGACGCAGGACTCTTTCCTGGTCAACACTACACAAATTGTTGTGACCGTGGCCCGTGTCCCGTGTCCTTTTGTGTGTGATTGTTGTAGCTGTTGTATGTCATCTTCTTGTATGTTGTTTGCCGTTTTAGTTGCTGTAGATGTTGGCTCGTTCATTGTGTTTGCGCCATAAATCGCTTCCGTTTATGTTTTCGAGCCACACAATGGCCAGAGAGCAAAATCAGCAGCAGCAGTGGGGCAGAGGGCCGTGGCTGGGGTCCTGCTCAGAGACCCGCTGCTGATCACAAGCGTAAACAATAAAGTTTAAAACAACTAAGCAAGATACAAAATGTTCTACGGAATTTCATTTCGCATTTCACGACTATCTCTGCCTTTCTCTCTCTCTCTCACTCCCTCTGTGTGTAGTGGGGATACGGATGTCCGTGCCTGTGTGTGTGTGTGCTTTATAGCCATGGCTTGCTTCACGCTCTTGACCATGTGACCAGCTAGCCGTGTCAGTCATTTTGAGCGCCGTTACGCTTTTGTGCCCCCGGAGCAGAGCAAATCTCATCTTTGTGTTTGCGTTGTACATCCCATCCCATCTGTCCACACCCGCCCCACACTTATCTGGGCAGCGACTCACATTATCCATGTACAGGCCATGGCCTATCCTCTACGCTGGAATAAAATAAGTTAGTCCTGGGCTAACGTCCTGTCCCAGGACACGCAATGGCGCAGCTCATGTTGACTTTTCCTATTTTAAGTCGGTTTATTTCTTTTGTACTTGCTCTCCCCCTCTACCTCTCTCCTATTCTCTCTGTATATGCAGATTTTGCTTTTTCCGAGGCAGTGGCTGTTGTTGAAAAATGCAAAAGTTTTCCACTCGCCTGCCAAGTGGCAGGGCCTTGGCACAGCAGGAGCAGCAACAGCAGGAGCAGCAGCAGCGCAAGCCCAAAGAAAATTGTACAATGCATTTGCTTAGCACAAAACTTTTAATGATCCGAGTGATTCGAGAAGGGCTCTACATGTAATCGAATCCAAATTGATGCCAAATTGTGCCCAGAATTTACATCCAACATAGCGGCGTACATATGACTAATTATGGATAATTACGCGTATTATTTGCTAAGCTTCAATAGAGATGGAAACGAAAGAGATACTTCTACTTTTCAAGCACCTTTCTTTGTACTTATGGCTCCAAGAATCAGTGTTCCTGCTTCCTACAATATGGGATATTTTATGTCCCATTATGCGAGAATGGTGGCATCCTATTTATGTGATTTCTATCCTGTTCGTTGCTGCTGCTCCAGCCACATAGCCCTGCCCCGTGTGTGTCGAGACGATTAACTTTATATTTGTTGACCCAGTTTCCGGATTTTTGTCAACTTCATCGTCGCTTTTTCCCCCTAGCCACCCATTAATTCCACCTTATCGACGCCCAGTGACAGCCGATGGGTGGGACTTTTAATGTCTCATCGGGGGCCTAGGTCGGTAAGCTCGCATTCTACACCGACATTTGACGCTCGCACATAATCTAACTAATCAATTTGCGTAAATAAACTGCACACGGGGTTTCCTTTCCATTCCTTTTTTTATCGACAAGGTGCCACGTGCCGTGGGCTTTCCCCACAGCGACATAAATCTTTATTTACAAAAGTGTAAACAAAAATTACTCATTCACGCGAATTTAAAAGAATGCGAGCGAAAGAGAGCGAAAACAGGGGAAAAGTGAAAATGTAAAAATGTAAAAGTAGGAAGCGTGTAAAAGGCTGAAATGGGAAAAATCAACGACTTCGATGGGGATACAAAGCACTGCCTGAAGTGGCTGGCGGCCGCCTATCCACATCGTCACCGATCTGTGTGTGTGTGAATTAGCATGTGAGCCATTACATAACCTGCCCACGCGCCACCCCCCTGGCGGCTGCTAATGGCTCTCCAGTGTGTAGGACCAGGAGCAGGACCCTGCCCGTGCCGTGGTGTTTGGGGGCCTGCTGCCGTTGAAAAGTCAACGATTGGCGCGTTGCGGAAATTAACGGAAAATCAGCAGCGTATAAAGGGAAGCAGCGACTTAAAGAGCGACAGAGAGAGAGCACGTTAAGCGGAGAGATGGGTTGGAGAGCGAGGGAGCTGACGTTAATAGCAACAAATGGCGAAGGATGCTTGATTTAATGTACAAAAGTTTTTGATGTTTCTCTGTTGATGTTGGCAACGATGTGAAGAAGTTTCTTGCTGCCTGCCTGCCTGCCTGCCTGCTTCCCCCTTTCGATACCCTTCAAGCGGGCATATGGGCAGGCAGTTCTCTCTGTTGCTTTGGCAGCTTCGCCAAATCGGAACGCTGGCTCTGAAAGGGTAGTCAATGGACTTGGCTTGAGGTCTATTCACTTGATGGCTTGATGGTTTGATGTGCGTGCGTTCTTATGGAGGGGTTTGGTTCGGTTTCGGTTGGTAGGCGCATGTTCAATTTCTGCTTATTTCAAAGTAATTATGGCTCCTTTCTCCTTCTTCCTTTCCGACTGCTCTGCTCCGCCACTCCATCGCTCCTTCGCTCCGCCACTCCATCGCTCCTCCGCTCCACCGCTCTTCCGCTTCTCCTTTGCCGTGTCAGTGTCAGTCAGGGCGTCCTCCTCCGACGCTGTCAGTTGCGCTGCCAACTCATTGAAGCAGAATGCAGCAAATCACGCACCCAGGGGCGAGGCTTCCTTCGAATGCTCCATACACGCAGAGAGGAGGCCTCTTGCCTCGTACTCGTACGCGTACGCGTAATATTGTATATATACAAATTATGCGTATTTATCAGGAAAATTCAATGAACTGTAAATGGTGTGGAAGTTGTTTATGTGCCGCCTGCCTGTAGCTGTGTGTGGTTGTGGGTGTGTAAGGGTAAAGGTGTTTCAGCCATTGTAATTGTTGTTATTCTGCGGTTGTCTGCTACAACATTAAGCCACATGGGGATTGGGGTTGGAGTTGGATTTGGGTTTGGGTTTGGGTCTGGGTCTGGGTTTGTGTTTGAGGCCCAGTAACAGGGCTGAGAATGCGCACAGGTGTGTGTCGAAAGGCAGGTTCAATCGAGGGGAAGTTGAGAATCGAAAATGAGCCAGGAATTGGCATGAACCCGGCCGGGAATACATGACCATTTCGAATTAATTGGAACGCCTGGAACGACCAACATTAAAGCGACTAAAGAGCCACAAACAGTCCGACTTATAAATAGTCAGCATTGTGTGTTGCTTTATCTATTATTTGACCACATTTAGCAGTGCCTTTGCGTTGGCCCTATCGCCGAATCAGCTGACGCCTGCCCCGCCCAAGGGCCGATCAATTAGTTGCAGCTGTTCGTAGTTCATTGATTCGCCGGTGACAACCTTGACCCCGCCCGTTGTCAGGTGGCAAGGGCATAAATATTCCATGGCCTCGGTCAAAAAGGCGGAAAAGCGGAAAACTTTTACTGCCAACAGTGGCCCAGCCACTGCCGCTGCCGCGTGCCAGTTATTAGTTAATAACTATTTGCTCTTTGTTTATTTATAATGCGTTAATTGCCCGGACGTGGCTCCAATGGTTGTTGCCACCTGTTCTGGCCCCCAACTTGGGCTAACCATCCGGGCATTGTAATTTAATGGCCGACGCACAATTATTTTCCAATTCACAGCCCAAAACCCGGGCCCACTGAGGCGTTCATCGGGATTGGGCCAGGGCCCAGCTTCAACCCAATCACAGTGCCAGACCCAGATCCCGTCCCAGTCGCAGTGCCAGTTCGGATCCACCAGTTGTCAAGTTAATTTGCCTGGCACACAGCAGGTGTTGAAGTTTGGCTAATTAATAGGCCGGCTGCTGCCTGGCTGACTCTCTGCCTCGCCTGGCTTGGCCCTGCTCGGCTCTGACTGCCTGACTGCCTGGATGGATGGCTTATTGGGCCACAGATTCTTTTAAGGACAGGTTGGCAGCGGGAACGGGTCACGTTCCCGCATCCGCAGCCCAAAACTATGCGGGCGACAGCTGCCGCTCCGCCGTGGCTCTTGGGGCCTCGATCCGTTTGCTCCTTTGCGTGCCGGGCATCGTTTTGTTTTGGGTGCACGTTCCCGAGTTATTACTAATTTTTAATTTATGTGCATTTAATTGAAATTCGGCAGGGGCCAAGCGATCCGATGCGATGCGATGCGTGGCTGCACTGCCTCTGCCTGTGACTCTCACTCTGGCTTTTGCTTTGACTTTGGCTTTGACTCTGACTTCGGATGTGACTCTGACCCACTTGCCAGGCAGACACGCATCGCAGAGCTGCTGACGCTGGCCCGTGGAAGCCCCATGGAATCGCGAATCGAACATGGCTAACAAGTTGCAAACAAGTCGTCGCCAAAATCGCAAGCAACATAAATTTTCGCACATTTTCGGGCTGCGTTCGGCAACAGCATGCAACCGGCAGTGGAGCCACTCCCCAAAGGCCAACGAAAATAAAAAAAAACCCGCAAAAAAAAAAGAGACAGAGAAGAAAGAGTTATATGACCGCAAAATGTTTGTCTCCCTGGCTCCCTGGCTGGCCCCGGGGCAGGCCACAAATTTATTACGTTAATTAAAATAATTCCTAATTAATAAGAAGCGATGATGGGGGGGGGGCACAGCGGCGATTGCCCAGCCGATGGTCCCCGTCAGGGGAGGCAACCTTTTGATGTCATTCTGCAGTTGTGTCTAGTAATGCATGGTGCATCAATTATGGAAGACCAGCCTCCGCTCTCCCCCTCTCGCTGCTGCCAGGGGCACTGCTAAGAGCTGCGGACGCGCCCACTCGACGAGTTTCTCACGGGACTCGCTTAAAAATGAATTTAATATGCTCTGCATCGGCCACTGTGGGGCACAGCGACCATTTGCGCCATAGAAAGTGAATAATATTTTGCACAACGCAAAAGATTTCCTTTGCTTTGCTCATGTTCCGCTGAAGCTTTGCCTGCCACACCCACTGTGCGCTCATGTGGGCAGCCAAAGCTGCACTTGTCCTCCATGCGCTGCCACTCATTACATTATTTTGGTGTGTTTATTGTTTCTTTGCTGTCGCTTGCCGCCGCCACTGGCCACAGCAGCAGCCCCAGAGCAGCCGCAGCAGCGACCAGTTCCACTGGCGCCCTATTGTTCCTGCTCCTGGCTGCCCCCCTCTCCGGCCAGTGCCTGCTGCAGTTTATTATGCAGCAACGCACCCCCAGTGCTGCGACGGCAGCGACGGCGGAGTCAGGCTGGCCTGGCCTGGCCAACAGACAGCGCCTGACAATGAGTTTTTAGTTTGTGGCCACGAGGTGGACAACGGCGGCTGCTTATCTGCGCCCTGGCAATGTTTGCTGTCATTGCAAATTTTCGAGTTTGACAGCTTACAAGCAGCCAGAGTTGCAGTGGAGTCGCCGCCGTCGCCGTCGTCGCCGTCGTCGCTGCCACAAGCTCAACCTCTCAAACCCAAGCGATGACTCTGGAGCTGCTGCTGTACTGTACTGGACTCTCGGGCGCTGCTTGACGCACAGCGTCTTCGCTTAAGTGGCGCTATGCGTCGGACGTCTCATCGACCTCATCCCCCGGCCCCAGAGCCCAGAAGACCCCAGCCAGCAGCCACCATCCCCCACTGCCAGCCACATTCGCATTCTCATCGTCGGCGGTTATTAGTTGGCTGGCCACTGGCTCGAGTGGCTGTGGATTCGTCGTAGATATACTTGGGATATGTGCTCTTAATGATGTCAGGCCAAACGGTACACTGGACAAGGCAATGCAACTCTCCAGGGCGGCGGACCAAGCGGGTCCACGGACCTGATTAGCCATGTTACCCCCCCTCAATAAAAATTTTTTTTCCTCCCAAAAAATTTTAAATTCCCCGGGGGGGGGGGGGTTAAAATTTTTTTTTTTTTGGGGGGGGGGGTTTTTTTGGTTTGGGGGTTTTTTTTTTTTTTTTTTTTAAAAAATTTTTTTTTTTTTAGGGTTTTAATAATCTTTTTAAAAAAAGAGGCCCAATTCCCTTCAATTAAATCGAACATTGCCATTCAACTCCGCAGTTCAGTTCGATGTTTGAGCGACTTATTGCTGGCTCTGTAACACATCAATTAGCTGGCAGTTTCCCTTCGATTTCTCAGTATATTCAGTGACTGAAACGCCTGGCTAGAAATTGCTAGAAATTCGAGCAGCTGCTTGAGCCATTAGCAATGACGATGTAGTTTCTATGCAGGATCCCAACCCATTTCGTGCAGTGTCCTTCACTGCTACGACTAATATATATGTTTATGCCAATTTTTGCTGTTACATAAGTGAGTCAGCTGAAAAGGAAACCAACGGAGCAACTCGGACGCCAGCTCCAGCTCCAACTACATTTCTGTGATGATGATGATGAGAGGGAGAGAGACGAGTAGAAGTGGGACGTCTCGTAGGGGAGTTTGTCAGAAAGTCAGCCATGGCCAGCCACTGCAGGGTGGGTGTGGCGGAGAAGGAGGAGGCGGAGGAGTGCACCGTAACGTCAGCATATCGAGTCATCATTCCGTTGATTTGCAGCTCAGCAATGCATGCACCTATTTGCTACTGTCCATGATTTCCAAAGGTGAAATTCTGCAGAGCGGCGCAATTGGATTGGGCCAAAAATCGAAACCCGTCGCTGGCCCCAGGGGAACTGCCGGACTGGTCCTTGACTTGCTGACCCAGTTGGCTTTTGTTTTAGCTGCTCCCCTTGCTCCCACCCCACCGCCAATAATATTGCTTATCCATGAGATATTTATTTATTTGCGTTGCTTTTCCATTTGGAATTTGTGATTTTGTTCGTTCGTCTGCCATTTATTGCTCTCGAGATGTTTTCGCTGGGGAGCTCAATCCCAATGGGTTTCTCCAAAGGTCAGCCGTTGCAGCAACAGCAACAGCAACAGTGCCGACCTCCGCCATCCTTTTGCACAGTCATCCTGCCCCTCAAACTTTCACATTAGTTTGTGTGTGGGTGCCCCAGCCCCGCCCCAGCCCCGCCCCTAACCCCACTCGACGTGCTCTATCGTTCATCGCTTATACTATCAGCATCATCAGCAGCAGCAGCAGCATCATCATCATCATCATATTGCTCATCGACAACGTCATCGGTTTTCAGGTCTCTTCGCTGAGTCGGCCTTATCCACTTGGCTCAATCGCAATCTTCATGCCTCCCCTCCATTGGCCAATTCCATTGATTACCGCACCCTTTTCGAAGCTCCTCGCTTCGCTTTGGTTTCGCTTTGCTTCGCTTTGGCTTGGGTCATCATAAATTGTTTGCTTTCAAGTCAATTATTGATATAGGACTTGCAGCCATGATTATGCTGCGCTGTTGTGTTCTGCTGCTGCTCTCCGGCCGGGCCAAGTGGGTCAGTAGAGTCGTCCCGTTCCGTTCCATTCCTTTCCGTTCAGGCCATTGTCTTAGGCTGGGCTCTGTCTCCATTCTCGTCTTGGCGAAAGTTCAATGCTAACAGCAACCGCTCCACCACTCTGAGAGTTCGAGGCGGCTGCACGCCAAGTGCATTAGTTGCCAGCCGTTCAGATTGATAAGCCACCGATAAGGGCTCCTCTTCCCTTCCCTTCCCCGTTTTCAGTCTCAGTCTCAAACACATTCCCACTCCCATTCCCACTCCCAGTTGCCCAGTCGCATTATGATCCGCATTCCCTAGGCAAATTGTAGCACTCATAATTTGTTTTTGATTGCCTGGCACTTTAGCTCGTCGAGTGTGCGGCTCTTTGGCCCTGGCCCTGGCCCTGGCCCAGGCACTGGCTCTGGATCTGCGTCCTAAGCAAACCGAAATATAAATCCAGGCAAGTGGTCCCCTCTCTCTCTCTCTCTCTCTGTCCGTCTAGGGGACACTTGAAGCGCCGGGGCAAACAAAGCAGGACAAGGAGACAAGCTGGAAAGGGAACTGTGGACAGGGACGTGGGCAGGGCACCAAGAAGGAACTCAGGAACCTTCGTCGGCATCTTTTACGTTTTGCTGGCGCTTCCGTTGCTGCAACGAGATGCAAATGCTGCAGAGATGGGCGGGGCAGTGCCACATAATGGAATGAAATGCGGAATGGGGGAATGGGCTCTGCTCGAAAGTCTTTTGACAATATTTGCGCGCCTTGACAATGCTCGTAAAACGCAAAGTGAAGACTTGAGCTGCACCCTGCAGGTCCCCTCGCCATCCTCCATCCTCCATCTCTCGATCTCTGGGTCTTCGTTTGCCGCTCTCTGTGCTTGTGTCTGTGTATCTGTGCGGCGGGTCATTTAAATTTCATGGTAAATCAAAAATTCTTGTGTTTATTATTTGTTTTTGCGCTGTGACGGTTGCTGGTGCCGCCGCCGCTGCCACTGCCGCCTCTACCCTCGTCGGTACGAGTATCATCTCTCCTCGGTTGGCTTTTCCTGTTTGTCTCTGGGTTCTAGTTCATTTGGGCTGAGCGGCGCTACGTCTGGCACAGGTCTCTGGGTCTGGGTCTGGGGACTCGGTCTGGGCTTCCTTTTGTTAGCCCACCGTTCGGCATCGGAGTCGGCATCCTTTGTGGCTGGGCCTACACAGGATGTCGATTACATTTGTTTACTGCATTTGGTGCACTATAATTTCCCTGCAGCCCGCTGTCGCTTAACGAACAGGTGCTGCGTGGCAGTCACGGCCACTGTGCTCCGACTGCAACTGGCAGCTCTGGCAGCCCACAGAGCGCTGCAGTCTGCACCCTCTCCGCTGCTTAATTTGCCAAGTGCACAGTGCGACTCCCCGCCAGAGCCCAGCAGCAGTGACATCGGGCACAAACAGCGCCATCGCCAGCGACACACAAATGGCATTTAATCGCAAAAGCGCATCGCCAGATTTACGCTCCAGACAAGATCAGAGCGTCAACTTAGCATTCAACAGGCCACCAATCAGCCGGCAACTGGGCAAGGCGCTGCTCTGCGCTGCTGCTAGTGGTGGGAGGCAGACCTGGCACACGGGTGGGTCGTTGTTCGATGGGGGGGGGCTGGTGTGGCTCCTGTGCCGCAACCCTCTGCAGCTTAGCTGTCGATGCGTCTGTTTGGTGAGCAGCCTTTAACTGGCCTTGTAGCTGGCAGTAAAGAGCGGCGGCTGCATCGGAAATATGATTGGGGAAGATGTATTCACGGATGTATGCACATATAGGGAAAGCCTTTCTCTCTCTCTCTCTTTCTCTCTCTCTGTCTGCCTCATTCCGCGGCTGATGCTGCGTTTGCTACGATGTCAATATTGTTGCGTCTGCGGCCAAATAGGAAAGCAGCCGAAACGAGGGCCAAGAGCAAGACCGCCAGCAGACCGGACCCAAGGTCCAGGCCTGCCTGACTGCCTGCTGGGGGCGAGGGGAGCGCTGAGCGATAAATAAGCGATAACATTTTAATGGCGGCAGCGACGCAGCCTAAGCACATGTTCGGGCCAGGCCTGTGTTGGCCTGTTTTGTGGGAATCGTGGGTAGGTGGATGGCTGGGGCCTGGGCCTGAGCCTGGGCCTGGTCATTACTCAATCAGCGGGCCATAAATGCAAGCTGATTAATGCAGCCGCCAGTCCGACGACAAGTGCAACATTTCCGGTGACAATGATGATGTGCAGACGACAATGTCGTGGACGGGACAGAGACAGAGACCGAGGCCATGCCCATGGCAGATACAAATGAAGACGACGTCATGCAGTCTGCGGATCTGCAACTGGAAATCAAACGGGCCTGCCACCGCCCCTCACTTGGGCTGCCGCCTATCACAATGACAAGTGTCAAAACGCAGGTTGCGCTCATTTAAATTGGCATGATTTACGAGCAGCCGGCAGCCGATCTACTGTTTAGCCCCCCACCACCGCTCTGCCATGACAGTGTTCGCCTGTCAGCCGCTGTGGCAAATTCCAACAGCATTTAACATGCCGCCGCGCAGGGCAAATGACAAACGGCAGCCCAAAGACAAGATGCTGACAGTCGTCGAGGCCGAAGGGAATATTCGGAACATAGTCTGGAACGGATACTCTCGATTGCTCTGCTGCCCTGCCACACCCTGCTGCTGCTGCTGTGTTGTTCGTTGGGGGCTGAGAGAGATGCCTCATGTTGTCCCCTGTCCGTCGTCTGCGTCTCGTGTGCATGCAAAGTGTTGAATAATTTGTTGCGAAATATTTCTAGTTGCACGTTGTCAGCGACTCCAGTGCACCACACAAAGCGCGCCACAGACGATCTCTCCGAAACTGCCAAAGGCCCACGAATTGAAAACCGAAAGTTCAACTTTAATCTATTGATGAGAATTATTCAAGCATAATTTCCACTGAAGCTGGAGAGTCCCATGGTTGGCCCGCATTTGGCTTTGTCGGGTGCACTGCTGGGGTTGCTTTGGTTACCAGTGCCTGTGCCCTGCTCTGTGGCATGCTTGTTAGTGTGCAACATGCTGTTGCAACGCCGGCGACTGCGACGGCGACGCTGACGAATTGCGTTGCTGCGTAATTAAGTGGGCGACAGTCTGGTAAATGCAAATTTCTTAGCCTTGTCGCGCGGCTGCTCACAGCTCGCCTGCTCGCTGCAGGACATGGCCAATGGCAGATGGAGTCGACCGATATGCCCGATAAGCTGTCTACGTGGCGGCGCTGTTCCGCCGCTTGCTGTGGCAGCGACTGCTTGTAGACGGCGATAAGCATTCGCCTATGATCTATGATCTTGACCTTGGCAGCTTGTTGTGCAGTTGGTTGGAAGTTGGCAGTTGGCAGTTGGCAGGGGACAGCACAGAAGCAGCACAGAATTCGCATACGCAATGTGGCACATTCTTAATTAAAATGTCAAAACGGGTTTAATGGCGTTAATGAACGAACAGCCAGCCAGCTCTCTGCTGCACTCTGCTGCTCGTTAGCCATGTGTACAGCCGTGTGCCTGCATCTACAACTTCCCGAATTTGACAATTCTGCAGCAGTCTCCCCCCCGCAGCATTGTTGGAATTCCTTGGCTCTGTTTTGTTGTCCGCTTTTTGATCGGATTGGCGATCTGGTCTTTGATTTATCGTCAAATGTGCGGCATTTTCTAATAAAAGCAACCGCCGCCACCGCCGCTGCTGCAAGCAAACGGAATGCTTGCCCCATTGCTGCTTTGACAGTTTGCGTAGCGGCCATTGATTTATAGAAATCAAATGGGAGACCAGACCCCCCCCTTTGGGCTGCCATCGAGACGGAAAATCTATGCCGAACAATGGCACACCGACATTTCCCCTTTTGGCTTTGCATAATTAACGATCGTGGTTCCCATTTTTAAGGGGAATTTATATGGATTTTTGTTATTATTATTGTTACTATTATTGGATGAATATTTGCATGTTTCAAATTATTTTACCGCTCGACTTGATGCTGTCTAATTATGTAAATGTGTTCTCCTCCGTGGTGTCTCGTTTAATATTATTAAAATGCTCGTTCAAGTGTGGTGCTCCTGCATATGCATCCCTTTTGCCATGTCCTGTTCCATGCAGTCAAGTAGCCCGCCATATACCCCCTCCCCCCCGCGCATCATCTTGCCGCAAGTGCAACCACGGAGCCAGAGCCAGCCATGCTATGGGGGGAATCCCGAGTCTGCAAAGTTGTGTGATTTATATGGTCGGGCCGTGTGTTTGTGCTATTTTTTTGCTGTATTTTTTGTATACTCTTTGTGCGCGCTGCGCTTTTTATTGTGGCACAATTTTTATTATTTTTATTGGTGCGCACTCGAGTGGATTTCGGTGCATGGAGTGAAGCTGTGGAGTGGAGTGGAGCTGTGGAGTGCAGCAGTTGCCTGCCAATGACGCACCCGCACCGGCCGACAAACTGGCCTCCAACGAAGGGGGCTGCTGTAGGCACAACTGCATGGGGGGATACTCGTGTTGTATGCATACGAGAATATATCCAGACGAATCGAAATGCATATATACTCGTGCACTCGTACATTTATTATTTTACTTGCTGCAACGATCTGTAGACACAATAAATTACCAATTATATTTTCATTTCATATTTCTGTCATTGATTTCGTTGCCTGGCTCTGCCCCTGCCTACCCGCCAGACTGTGCCAGAGACTGAAGACTGAAGCTGGGGCGGAGTCGAGTGTGCAGCCTCAACAAACTGCTCTGCTCTTTGCATTTTCTGCAGGCCAAATATTCATATTGAATGTGGGCCTATAAGTGAATATTTTCTTTCATCAATCGAAAGGAAAGTTAAACGAAAATAAGCCAGCCCCTGCCACTCTCTCTCTCTCTGTCTCTCTTTCTGTTGCGTTACTTTAATGAAAGCCAGCAGCCGGAAAACTGCAATCTCCACTGAAAAGCCCGGGCCAACCCCCAAGGCTCAAGGCTCAGAGTGCTGGGGCGGAATGGAAAGCGCGAAAAATCCCTTTGTTAGACTGTTTGTTTTTATTTTCGTCTGGGCCCTAGACGCTGTCTATATTTATTTCCTTTGCCGCTCTATAAAGCCCCGCCCGGCAGCAGCAGCAGCAGCGGCACGGCAGCTGGCTTTGTCCACAGCCCCCCATCCGTCCAAATGTTTTGGGGGAATGGAAATCAAGAGTCGCCGTTAAAGTGTCTAGGAAATTGTGCATGCATTAAATAAATTAAACACTGGCAGACAAAGTGACCAGGGGTCGGGTCAAGGGATAACCTGGATCGCCGCTCTGTCCATGCACAAATTAAAATGGGAATAGGAGTTGGGACTGGTACTGGTACTGGCACTGGCACTGGCCCTGGGAATGGAAAGTGATGAGAATGGGCGAAGGGAGCTGGGGAGCTGGGCAGCCAGCAGTCAAAGGGCAGGCAGGAGACTCGATTCAGTCGAGAGTAAAATATACAAAAAAAAAAAAAGAAATGAAAAACATTCCCACTGCAATTACTCTGGAGTGAGATGTTCTTTCATCTTTCTTTAATCAGCAAGTAGATTCCTCTAGCAGAGCATTTCAGTGAGCGAAACCAATGGCTAGTTACAGCTTGGGATTAAAGCAAATCAGCCAACAGCCCAACAGTCAGAAATGGTCTTTAAATGTCCCATAATATAATATATGGTTGGGTCTTAAGTTTTTCCATCGTTTTAATTGCACAAGCCAATTATAAAGTTCTACAACAACAACAAAAAAAAAAAAGGGATGGATGGCATAACCAGAAACTAACTGAAAGCTGGGAACCACCCGAAGGACCGACGACCGACTCTAAGTAATGCACGTAATTCAATCCCGGGCTGGGCCGCCCTTTACCGAGTCCGAGTTGATCTTTGTGTGTGTGTGTGTGTGTGTGTCTGCATGGGGGAGGGCTGTGGGGGGACTTGGCAGTTGGAGCCAAACTATTCTGGGCTGGCTGGCGCAGGTATGGGCTCTAATTAGACTCTCCAATTTTCATGGTTCGAGGCAAATTGGCGTTTTCTGTTTCCTCCACGTATATATACATCAATTTATTTTATTTTTATTTGTATTTTTTTTTATGCATATTTTAGCATAATTTGCGGCTCTTGTTTGTCTGCCATTTGTCCTGCTCGCACACACAAATTGCGAATGAATTGGAAACTTTGCAAACTAACGGCAATTAAAGTATTTTGTGCTGCGAACCCTAAAACGAACACGAACCCCAAGACGAACCAGAGCCAGAGCCGAACACCAACACCCACCACTCCCATCCGCACAAAAAACATGGACTATTTGGCTGACTGTGCGTGTAATTATAATTTTCTTTAAGTCGGTTTGTGCCAACTTTTCTTTATGTCAAACTTGTGCCCGCCCGCTCGCGTTCTGCTGCCGTCGCCTCACCCTGTCTATATCTGTTTGCAACCACAAATAATTTTGTTGAAAAGTTTGGTTCTTCGTTCTTCGTTCTCCTTTCTCCTTTTTGCCTCCTGCACTGGCTCGTTTTTCTTACTTTTTCCATGTTGTTGGTAATTATGCTCTTTGTGAGACGAGACCGAGACCGAGACGCAAGCAAACTTTGGGGGCAACATCGTCAGAGTGTATTAGTTGTAATGTGCTTCGCTTGGCCCAAAGGAAGCGAACAAGTTGCCAAACTTATGACAACAACAACAAACGATGGCAACAGGAGGCAAGAGCACAACGACACGGGACACAAACACGGACACGGGCAGGTTAAGGCATCCGAGAAAGGTCTCCCAACACCAAGACCAAGACCAAGACTGTTTATTGTATTTTTGGGGGCTCACCTTTCGGTCCGGGCAGATCCTTTCGCCAGACAATATGTCTTATTAGCAGAGCCAATGGCCAAACTTTCAAATGATTTCCATTCATTAGAAGTTCGGCCACAAATTTTCAGCTAATCATGTTAACGATGAACGGAAGTGCAACTTTATCAACTGATTTTAGCACATAATTGCCGGCCCAGACCATTTGCAAATATTTTACACAATTACTCAAGCATTTTCGGTAACGAAATGAAAACTGTTTTCCTATTTACATTTCCATATTACTTGCTGGGCACTGGGACTGGGATGCTATGAGTCTCTCCAATATACACCCGCTGAGGTGTTGTTGTTCAGATTGTGAAAGTAGAAAAATGCAAGAAATAGCCAACACGCTGGAAAAACTGTGAAACAAAAGAAAAAACAACTAATAAAAGCTCATTTTTATGTGCATTTTTCTCACCTATAAGAAAGGTTAAAACTAAAACGTGGCCGATTTTTGATAGTACTTTAAATCCAGCCCAAAGTTCAGTTAAAGCGTCGATTCGCCAGAGCAGCAGATGGAGGCAACCGAGTGGTATGGCCAGGATGCCAGCCACAATGAGAGCTGGATGTTCCTAAGCGAATGCCCATACTTTCAGTAATATGCAGAATATGCATGGAAATCATTACCAGGCATATCCAGCAGTCCACGTAGACGGCAGCTCCGCTCAGCAGTATGAGCGCAACGAACAGGAACACATCGAATAGAGTGAGATGCCAAACTGAATCGGAAATGGAACAAAATACAGCGGGACAAGGCAAAACTAAGCTGAAGAGTACCCACCGTATCGGAGGAATGCTATGAGCAGTATGTCGCCCAATACAGCAGCCATAATGCATACGGTTTGTCTCTTACACTGCCAACTCATTGCGGAGAATTCCAAAATACTTAACTGATATTTAATGCGAAGGGAACTACAGGCAACCGAGTGGCAACTGACAACTTGTAGAGCTGCCTGTCGGAGGGAGGGAGGGGAGTACTACACACATCCAGCCATCGAATTATTAACCCTAATGAGTGCCATCCATAATGCTGGCAAACAAATGAAAACGAATTTTAGTTGTTTTGCGGCACTCAACGCCAACTCACGACTTTCCCATTTCGTCTAATGGCCAGACATACATATGTATGTATGTATGTATGTATGTACGTATGACTGAAGTTGGTGGAGCCTGGAGCCTGTGGCTGGAACTGATGCCAGTGCTGGGGCAAACGGCGTCTGCATGTTTTCCCTTTGTGTGCTGTGGATGGAATGGCATTTTATTGGATTACTTAATCAACTATGTGCCGGGACAGTGGCAGGGGCAGGGGCAGGGGCAGGGGCAGGGCGAATACAGGTAACGAGATACGTAAATTGAGTGGGAAGCTAACTCCCACAAGGAGCTTGGCACAAGGAATGCGGTCTACCAATATACCAATCGTATCCGGGGCAAAATCGCAAAGTTGGTTAATTTGATTAAATACTTGCTCTTTCCTTTCCTCACTGATTGCTGAGTGCTGAGTGCAGTAAGCGAGCACTCATCGACAGCTGTTCATTCGTATTCATTGGCCGCACTTTAAAGCATTCCACTGATACTCATACAATGCTAATTCGAATGGGAGACCGAGACCCTTGCAACATCCTTGAGTGGGCGCCACCGCCTGCGCCTGGTCGTTGCGGCGCTATGCAAAGCAGGAGGGGAGCTGCCCGAATGCCAAATGTGTTTTCACTTTTGTACGTTTATCAAACGGGTGTCGGGTTGACTGGTTTGCTGGCTGGCTGGCTGGCAAGCGCCACAAGCAGACATGCTATTCGCAACACCACTGCAACATGGCCAGCGGCAGTGAGTAGCTGCAGCAGCAGGAGCAGCGAAAACAAGCAAAGGACCCGGGGCCAATTCACGACTCGCATATTGAAAACAAAAACTTCAGTCAGTAACAGAGGTTGGGGGGTAGGGCGCAACTTGCACTGAAGACAGCAACACGTGATAGGGGGGGGGTGAGGGAATTTTGATTGTGTTCATGGTTGAGGTGTGGGCGGTGGGGGCGATGTGGAGCAGCTGCCCTAGCACCCCCCGGGACAAGCTGCAGCTCCAGCTGCAGGTCCAGCCAGTGCCTTGATGTGAAGTGAAGTGAAAATGAAAACAAAGCTTAACAAACCGTGGCTAACGAGCTACATTATTAAAACTTGCAAAAATGCATAAATTTCGCAGAGACGAACGCCTGACCGCCCGCCCGCCCCCGCCGTCGCATATTATAATAGTATTAATGCATATCCTGGGCAGCCAGGCCAGCCCGTCGAACCAGGCATTTGAAAGTTATTGACACCTTCTGCTGCAGCCACATTGCTCGCTCCTCCAGCATGTGGCAGAGATGCTCGTGACGTGATCGTGAGCCCTGCTCAAAAGAGAAACTCCCTCCTGCTCCAGCTACAGCTCCAGCTACAGCTGCTCCACACATGTACAAGGTGTTGCAATGCCTCCCCTCATGATGCACGATCTGCTCAGAGACAGAGACAGACCTTACCTAACCCAACAGCAAGCAGCAAACGGCCAACTGCCAACTGCAACTCTGAATGGAGGAGCGTAATCCGAGTGGAGTTCGAGACTTGACTGCCAAGTGATTTTGCGCATATTAGTTGCCCATTAGGCGCCCAGCATTGTCAGCTGTGGTCTGGACTCCGGACTCCGGACCCCCACCCGAGTCCGGCCTGCGGACGGACATTTGGAAATCGCATTAAAATTCAGTTGGTGTTAAATATTACAAGCGCCCCCTACGCCAAAGGCGAAAAGGTTTCGCGCTGATTTGCTGCTGCCAGTCAGGTCGTCCGTCAGGCGGTTATAGCCCGCGCAGCCCGCCACCCGCAACCAGACGCCGTCACTGTCCAGGCAGAAGGATGCCAGAGAAGAGGAGAGGCGAGGCGAGGCGCGGCGAGTCGAGGCCTAGACGGGATCGAGTGTGCAGCTGAGCCGCTTGTGAAATGTTATGGCAACGTGATATGTTAATCATTCAGCCAACGTCGTGTTTGGTCACATGCATGCGGATGTGTGTGTGTGTGTGTGTGTGTGCGGCTGTTTGGGCAGCCGGGGAAACACTTGTTGGGTCACCAAGTGCCCTGCACTCCATGCAGGCCTGTGTGACGTCCTCATCATGGGCATTTGATGATTTAAAGCACTGCTGCTTGGGCTTAAATTAGCTGGGAATTATGGGCCGCAGCCAGCTCTAAATCTATCGCACTCTAATCGGGTATCTCGACCGGAGACACGGCCCACATTCGAGTCGCTCGCAGAGCATAAAGTGCAATTATAGCGCTGCACACAGAGAGAAATAGAGGAGAGGAGAGAGAGAGAGAGAGCGAGCGATAAACAGGGCCATGAAATACCAACACCCGACAGCTGTAAACAACAATTTGTTGGCCCGACCATAACCGCATCCACATTGGACAGCTTAAAACCCCCCCCCCACCAGTGGAGGCAGCGCGGAAAACGTGCAGCAAACACAAAACACAAAACCCAAAATGCCAATAACTTGCCACAGAGATGCCCGATCCGAGAGCGCTTATAAAAAAGTTATTTAAAACGGCAAACGGAGCCAGAGCCGTGCGGGGCCGGGCCGCTGCCACTGCCGCTGCCAGTGCTGGGTCCAGGCCAATCCAATCCAACAATGGCAAATGATGATGAGACGTCCGAGTGCCGAGTACGAGTCTGAGAACGAGTCGTTTCAGGTTAAACGTTAAACGTTTTGGCAGACGCGCAAAAACTTAGACACAACACAGAGACGACCTGAAGATGAAAAGTTGAATGAAAATAAAGCCCCCCACACACCGTACACACGGAGACAGATGGAGAGACAGGGAGACAGACAGGCAGGGAGACAGAGCCTGGAAAGTGCAGAAGAACCGAACGTAATGAGCAAATTTATGGTCAATTGATAATTTAGTGGCATTCGGTATCATCAATTATGGTACTGGCTGGCTGGCAAAGAATAAGTGGCCGAGACCGAGCATTGAGGACCCAGGAACGAGCAACGACAGAGCACCAAATCGATCTGGGGCTGTGCTTGCTGCTCAGTCTCGCTGCTGAAGATGAGGCATTGTTATGGGGACCAATGAGGCACAAATTGTGCTAAATGTTTCGGCATTCCCTACGCAAGTTCCTGCCTTTAATCGAGGACCCTCTGTTTCCCCCACACACACGCACACACACACAGACAGAGGGATGAAATATGTTTGTGTTGGCATCATCAAGAGTCGTAGCCATAATTTATATAATTCCTTCGATTGTCAAATGCGAGGAAAGGGCACTCGAATTGGGTCAGAGTTTCGGTGGAAATCTCGCTGCTCTTTCCTATTCCCATCCCCATCCCCATCCGCAGCCATAGGCCCCCATCCATATCCATAACCACATCGATCTTGGCATTGTTGTCTAGGCCCTTGCCTCACAATTTAAGTCGCTAATTGAACGCTTGGTCTGACACATGGAATAAATCACACAATTTCCAGCTTGCACCTTGCATACCAGACTCTGGACTTGAACGCGGACGCGGACTCGGACTCAGACTCAAACTCTGGGCTGCACGTCGCCATGTTTATGCCAATAATGTGCCATAAACTATAGGAAGGAGCTGCAGACCGCTGCGATCCGCCGCACAATGGAGGCGCGCACATGGAGTCCAAAAATGGCCAAAGGAAAGTCGCTGCTCGGCTGCTTGGCTGCTGGTGCTGGAGGAGCGGCTTCCTCTGATAAACTTTATGACATTGCAGGGAACTGGAAGTGGAAGTGCAGCCACTTTGTCAGCAGCCATCCCATCCCACAGTGCCCGGCACTGGCTACCTCTCTCCCTTTGCTGGTGTATGGAGGACGGCGCTAAAGTTTAAGCATGGCCCAAACTTTACGCACAACTTGCACACATAATTTACCTTGGCCCCGACCCCGATCCCGATCCGACCCGCACTGCACTGCACTGCACTCCGCTCTGCGTAATTATTGGCCAGGAGCTGGCTACGGCTACGGAATGGGTTATATGTGAGTGCATTAGAGGCGACCACAAATTGTTTGGTTTCGGTTCGGTTCGGTTTGGTTTGGTTTGGTTTAGCGCAAATTGTAGTCATAACTTCTTCGCGAGCTGCGCCAACTGGGAGCTGTTGCCCCAGCCATCGGACAACGGCCATCGACCATCAGACATCGGACTTATTGCATGATGCTCAAATGAACCTCGTTTCGACGTTTCAAGCATCGGCTTTAAAGTCGGACATTAAGGAAAGGTTAACGCGGCCTGAACCCATCTCCATTAGGCAGCTATTCGAACGGAGTTGCAAAATAATTTCAATCGAAAGCCCGGGTCCCGGCCCTATTAAATAATTGCTCAGCGTTTTCATGGAAATGCGAACTTGCTGAGCTCCAATGTCCGATTTAAAGCGAAACAATTGAGTATGAATTGATTTGCCCATGAATATTGCATTGCAACAATGGCCAATGGCAACTCACATGTGTGTGTGTGTGTAAGGATATCGCTTGTGGTGGCAAGTGCCACAAATCCCACATCAATCAAATCTCTCGCGGGCCCTAGCCCGGCCACTGCTCCTCCATCATAGTGCGGCCCAATGCACTGAAGCGAAATGGAACCCGGCTCAAATAACCGCTAACCAGAGCGGCGTATGCACACAAACACAAATTATAGCGCCCATTAATCGGCCAAATGCTGCACCAGTGCCCAGAGCCCGTGCTCTGACTCTGAAACTCTATGGGGAACTTACAGTGGCGACGGAAACTGCAAAGGATTGCCCATATGCCTTTTACTTCTATTCAATTCCAAGGAAATTCGCTGCACTAATTTTGATAGTGGGGATACTAAATGTGGGCTAGTTCATTGCTAAATAAGCACGCGGAAAACGATGGGGAACTCCTCCCTTTAAGTTTGCCTTCCCTGCAGTTTTATTGGCACTTTTCTTCGTTGCTGGCCACTGTGCGCAGTTGGCATGTGCCTTTAGGGCTGCATTTGCATGCCACATATAATATAATGCCATGCCCAACGCCTTTATGCTGCCACTAACACATACACACACATAAATGTACATACATTGCACCTGAGCGAGTGGCAGCCAAGAACTTTGACTGTGTGCGGCATGGGATTCAGGCCAGGACAAATCTGGTGGGCGGTGGAAGGGGGCCAGCCGGATGTGTCCCTTGCTTTCTGCATTGATTTTGTATTTCCAAGGAAGTAGCGCGGAAACTTGTTAGTGCGGCATCCGCCTCAGCGCCACCCCCTCCATACACATAAATTGCTTTGCATGCAGTTTTCCACGAGCCCGCAACGAGCCCAGCCCTCCCCCCCAGAAGCACTCGCCGAGTGCATGTGTTTGTGTGCATAGACAAGAGTCGGAGTGAGAACCGAAGGCGGTGGCAGGACCACAGGCTGGCGCTGGCGCTGGCCCTGGGTCTGGGCCTGGCCCTGTGCTCTTGCCATTACGCTGGCAAATTGCAATGTAATTAGTTTTACATTTCTATATAGTCGGCAAACGTATAATTGTGGAAAATGGCATTTCTAGTTAATTAATAGCCTTCTCTCCCCTGCTGCCTCTGCCACCCTTTCCCATGGCAGCCCTTTCCAGTGGCTCTCTTCTGCAGCTTTTGAGGTGCCCCTCCTGGTGGCAGTCAACAACAAAAGTTCACTTGTTGCCTTCCCGCCCCCATTCCTTTTGTCAACCTTTCGGAAAGTTTTTGCCGAATTTCCTGCAAATTTAATTAAAATGTTAGCATTTTTGTGCCCGAGCTGATGTTGGGGAGAATATCACATGAATGCTGCACACACACACCGCAGTGTTGGACATTTGCCACAATCTGTTGATTCAGTTAGCAAAATTTGCCATTTAAATTTGGTGCTTCTGCGTATATCCAGCCCAGATATGAAACAGATAGTGAAATTATATCTCGTTCTCGTTACGAACACTGTCAGCTTGAAGATTTGTCGCTTGAGTTATTTTGTTTTGAGCAGAGACACACACACACACACATACGAGTGCGAACAAAATGTGTGGTGGCTCGCCAAGAACCAGGACGAAGATAGTCGGCTTAAGTGCGATCATCTTTTCCATTGTTAACCTACTTGGGGGAGTAGCTAATATGAGTAAATAAACAATCAGCATATATGTAACATGCATGCAGACATGATGTTTGGTATTATCCCATAGAAACCTTCGGATCAAGTTGGCAATTTATATTTCTACTGGTCGTCTGGGGTGTGATGTGCATCGCCGCCGTTGTTCTCATGCTGGGTGCCCGTTGGGCAAGTACCTTCTCTGCAGCACCATCACCAACTCAGCGCTAATTGGATCATTTTCATATCCCATACAGGAGAATCGTTGCTATGTGCTGATCTGGCTACTTGTGGCCTTCGTCTGCGGAGTCATTTCGATCGTTTTTACAAGCATTAATATATCGGATGTATCTGAAAGAAATGACATTATTGCAGCCTCATTGACACTTGTCATGTACATCGGTAAGCCTGAGCCTGTGCTCCATTGCGCTGTCCGAGGCTGACCGTAAAAGTTTCTCCCTGCAGTTGCATTTGCGTTTTTTATTTGCATTCCATTTGCATACTTTCGAACGATGTCCGACCAGACCACGGCCTTTAGATAGTGGCTGTGATAAGATTATTATTTCAGTCTGTGCAAGTATAGCAAAATTACTGTGAATTATAAATTAAATAAATCGCAAAAAATTGCATTTCGTCTCCTGTAACTAATAATAAATTCTCCACGAAATAATTTGACTCTTTAAAGCTTTGGCATTTGATCAATTTATATCCAAAAATGTACACATTTTTGTTCTACAGCCACATAGTTCTCTTTACGTACAATGTCAAGCGGGTGAGTTGTATTTATTTAATCGGAATCGAAATGTGCGGATCGCCAAGACATTCCTCCATGATAGTCGCAGTCATTGCGATAATTAGTTCGCTGTGTATTGAGTTTTTCGGGTATATGCTCATCTGTAATTAAACAATCATCATATTCGCATGCAGCGTGTACAGTTCTTTCATTTACCTTACCCCATAGTGAGGGATGGCCCAAATTGGAGTATAATCACTGGAATGGTATGCTGGGCTGTGATTTGTGCAGCTGCCGCGGTTCTGTGGTATGGAGCCCATTATGCAAGTACAATTTATCCGCTTATTTAATGGAAAAAAATATATATTAATTTCGTTGTCATATAGAAGAAGCGTTCAATGGTGCTGATTTGGCTCGTTGTGGCCTTCATATGCGGTGGAATTTTGATCATTTCAGCATTCATATCCGCCGAGCAGCGACCGGATACGAAAGACGCCATCGAGGACACATTGATAGCGTTCATCACGAGCGGTAAGCCGTGTGTCCATTTCGCATGATTGCCGACTGAACAAGGGTTTCCTTCCGTTGCAGCTATGTTCGGGTTTTTTATTTGCGTTCCACTCAAATACTATCGAACGATGATTTAGGTCGAACGTTCCATAATTCTAAATTTATGTGAATCTAATAAATCCTGTTGTTCTCTCCATATTCCCAACAACAATCGCTTTACGTTCGTTGTCAGTTCGTTGTGTCAGCTGCAGGAGCGAAATCCCCAGAGCCGGAATGTGCAGGTCGGTGAGTCGCCAGAGTAAATGCTATGCGATCGCAATATGTGCTTTCTTCTATGGATTACTGGACATTTCGGTGAAGAGCTACTATCTGGGTACTCAACCAAAGATCCTCCAGCGCGACAGCCCCTAACAGCTTTGTGTTTATTTTTTTTGTTTGCTTTAAAGTCTATGAGGGATTCAAGCCGTTCATCGTCGTTGGACTCTCCGCCTGGCCCCCGATTCTGTTGGCCGCCACGCTGCTGCTAGTGGGCGCCAGTCAGGCACGTACCCGAGCCACTCTCAGTTCTGCCACTAACCGTTTATCCACCAGGAGCTGTGTGTGCTGCTGCTGATCTCCGTCGCATTGGCCGTGTTCGGTGGCTGCCTATGGATTACCTCCAGTCTGGCGATGCTGATTGATACATGGGGGATGGACGAATTGTTCTTAATAGAATCAGTGCTGGGCATCATTGCCATTTGCCTTTTCCTCGGTAGGTTAATCCAAACACACACATACATTTCTATGCCAAGTACTTCAAGGCATTCTCTTTCAGCTCTGATCGGGTTGTTCGTATATTTTGCCTGCAGGTTCAAGAGGGAACTGCAGAGATAGGTTCAACAGCACACACCTTTATCGCAATTTAGCTGTGTATTTTAATTTCGAATAAGTCACAATGGCTCGGAGTTATCCAAATGGCAGTGCAAAAATTTGCATAAAATAACAATGGACGACAACAAATCAAATGCGAATAGACAGACAACGAGACAGATGCAGGCTTTGGCCTCGCCCTCGGCGTTGGCGTTGGCGGTGGCGCTGGGGCAGCCAGTTGTAAGCCAGCCGCAAATAGAAAGTGAAAATCAAATCACCAAAATGCTACCGTTTATTTTTGTATATTTGTATTTTGTGTTTGTGTGTTTGTGTGTTTGCCCATTTTCGTATTTTCTTACTGTGTTTATTTGTCGGGAGCCTAATTTAAATAAACATTTATTTGCACAAAGGCCTTAATACGCTGGGCAAATGACTTCCTGAATTGAACAGAAAGCGGCGCAAAAGCCGGCCAAATTGCATAATCGGTGGGACAAATGCAGCGGATTATGAAATCCTTCGCTCAAAAGGCTGCCAGGCAACAGCAGCAGCAGCAGCAGCCCGAGCACGAGCAGTGTGGCAGCGTGGGGCTGGAGCTGAAGCTGAAGCTGGATACCGACCTGGCAACAACCTGTCGCATATTTAAACCGATTAACGGCACGATTTCAGTCGCTGGTTGCCAGCAGCAGCGGCAACAGCAGCAGCAGCAGCAACGGCATAGAAATGGAAATTGAAATGCTTGTGGCAGTGCCAACACTCTCCGGATTGCTGTTGTTCCACTGCCACTGCCAATCGCAATGCAGCGGAGAGTGTTCGCAACCTGGCCAAGTAGGGTGTGGGATGCTGCAGCATCGGGCATTGGGATCGGCAAGGTGTCCTCTATCTGAAGGACTCTGATCCTTACAAGAGGCAAAGGGAAAGTCTAGACGATCGGCATCGCTAGCAATGAAAATCGTTCATTAGGATCGATCCCCTTGCCCCGTGCAGTGTATTCGGTATTCAGTGCCATGGCCTGCACTTTTTCCTGTCTAGTTTCAGTTGATTTTTTTGGAGGGGTTTGGGCGGGGGAAATTCGTGTTTCTGGCGCCGCAACAGAATTGAAAACGTTTGTAAATACTTTCCAAGCATTTGCAGCAATTGAACAAATACAAAACAGCCCGTGCAGTGCAGCCGTTGCTTGCAGTTGGAAAATTGTGAAAAATAAAATAATATACATATATATGTATGTATATGTATATATATTGTGGCACAATGCTGGCATACTCCGAGCACTCGCAAGGCTCACAATTTCCATTGTTGGCTGTGAATTTTCGTTGCCCTGACCCATAAATAAAGTTGGCAGCCCAACAACTGTGCCCAGAAATGGCAAACAGCGCGCGCGAATTGTGCAATAAAATCGTATAATGTGAATATAACAACCGCTAAGCCTGATTTCCTATGCGACTTCGAGTATCATTTCGCTTTTCCCTTTTCACCATTGCTTTTCCTTTGGGCCAAGCTCGCCAGATGATTGACTCTTGACCTTACCAGATTGCCGACTGGCACCAATTTGGTTATTGGTTTCGGCTCGAGATTTGTTCGTAATTGTGGCAGCAAAATGTTTAGACTCTAATTTCTAGCTTTTATTTTTCTTTTTTTTTATTGGTATATTTAATAGAAAACATTGAATTTTTCCTCTGGCAGGAGACGCTCCTCAAGGCCTGTCAGAGCCAGAGTCCAATACATAAACAATCCCAGATATAGCTTCATTTTTCTAAGAATGATCACAGCACACAAAACGGCAAACCATTTACAAAATATTCCTAAAACGGAATGAATTGTGGATGGAACCAATCGATCAACGATTATTGTTAGCCGGTGCGAAGCCTCTCTCAAATTATTACTAATGAAATTCTCCAAGCGAAGCCCGAAACAGCCAACTAAAGCGATTCCCAAATGCTCTTCAAAGCACCGTAGGGGTCGAGGGCTTGGCCATCCCAGCAACTGAGCGAACAGACAGAAACTTTTGCGGTTGCAAATGTAAAATCCAGGAAAACCCACAGAATGCTCGCTCTGCTCCTTTGTGCTGGATGGTATCCTGGAAATATTTCCCCAGTTACTGGCCATCGTTTAAATGACAAGAGCTTTTATCAGGTCCGATTACACAATTTAAAGCCGGTAAACTGTCACTTTAAATGCAATAGAAGATGCTTTGGATGTGGATGGCAGGGCATGGGCAGGGGCAGGGCATGGGCTGGGGCTGGGGCAGGGCAGATGCGAATGGATGGACACCTGAGAGCAGCCGGAACCACCAGGAATGGCTGCTGTGGTTGCCGCACCGCAACATTGTTGCCAAAAGCCAACGTAACCCAAGCCAGCACAAGGCGATGCAGGCGATCCACCGCTCCGACCATCCATCCTTCCAGCAAGCGACACCTAGCTGCCAGCTGCTGGAAGCGTAAGCTAACTCGGCTTAAATAAATTTAATTTAATTACCAGTAAAAGCCGCATGAGTAACTTCCGCTAGAGATGAGAGCGCCGGCCCAGGACAACGTTATCTCTGTCACTCCGGACTCCAACCCGCACAGCCTGCCGCTCAGCAGTTACCTGACGATGGCGTGGCGCCACACTCTCCGCCCCTACTTATGCCATCCCTCTGTGTGTTTATTTAGGAAATAACATTTTTGTGGCAACACATTTTTAGATTTTATTACAGCTTTGAGCCCGTTGAGTGCTTTTCGCACTCTTCTGCCTTCACTCTGCTGCCTGCTGCTCTGCTTCTCTGCTCTGTTGAGGTCAACATGCATTTTATCATTTTAAATGGAAGCAACTACTGGGTGTGTGGCGTGGTAGGGGGCAGGGAGGGGTAGGGTCGGGCACTCGACACGATAAATAACCTTAATGTAGTGCCCTGCCCCAACCCCACCCTGCCTTTGCTTTGGCTACAGGTTTAATTACGAACGGCAGCTGCGGATTTCAAAGCATACTTTCAGGCGGCACTGAAAAAAGTGCTCGAGAAAGTGTAGTAGAAAAACGGGCTGCCACTGCTGTCACCACAGTGTGTGTGTGTGTGTGCGCCTCAGTGGGGGGGGCAAGGTCAAGTCAGCTGACACCCAGCCCAGTGCCAGTGCCACTGTCACTCCCACTTGTGAGGACTATAATGCAAATTGGCCTCGCACTTCCCCAGTGTGTGCCCAGGCTGGCAAATACTTGAGCGGCGACTTAGCGGAGGAGCTTAGGTAACGCCACTCGAGACACATTACCCACTCACCCACACCCACACTCGCACACAGCTCTCGGGAGACCAGGCCAGAGGACTCGTCTTTACAATGCACTGAGAGAAGAGCACTCAAACTGAGGCTCGAATAGCGAGCTAAAAAACGAGTATCACAAAATCTAAAACAGGAAATAAATATATGTCCCTTCTGAAATGCTATTTCCAGTGATTTTTAATCTCAGTGTTAGCCGCTGTTTGAGCTCGGAAAGTGCAACGATGCCTCCTTGAGAGCAGCTTGGCCCTAAGCGAGTATAAACCCGTTTAATCTCCATTTGAACTGATTTCAATTGATGAATACTTTTCACACGCTCGATGCTCCTTAGCATATGTACTTATAGTATAAATATCCAGAGTGGAAGTGTGGGAACTGGCTACGTGCAACTCGCTGCATTTCCTCATGCCCTCAAACAGGGCGAGTAGAGCGGAGGAGAGGAGTCTGCATGCCATTGTCCTGGGCCGCGTTGCCTGGTAACCTAGTTTAATAAATAAATCGCAATGTTTTTTTTGTCGTATTTGAGCCGCCCTCCCCCTGGAGTCGATTCGGGTGTGTCGCTTTGTCTCCGCCAAGTCATTCATGTGTGCAATCTGTGGGTGTGACTAATTCAATTACAACGCCCAATTGTGCATGCCTCGTCGCTTCTGTCCCTGTCTCAGTCTCATGCCGCATGCCACTGCCACACTCTCTCTCTCTCTCTCTCTCTCTCTCACACTAAGCGAGCGTTTTGGACTGTGATTTTTCATTTCATTTTCACGCTTTCACTCTGCATGTGCTGCAGGTACGAGCACGATGTACGAGGTATGGGAATTGTGTTTGAGAATTACATTAGGTTTGATTCAGCTTCGCTCACCGTTCCCCGATCCACCCTCCCACCACCCACAGTTGTCCGTGCAGCGGGATTGTGCTGTGCCACGTTTCGTGTCACCCTAGGACTTAATTGTTTTTTTGTCACACGAGCAGTTATCCCTTCGGGGCGTATCATGTTCAAATTTGAAATTAACTGACAGTTTTTGCCAACTCACTCCCAGGCACAAATCGACATGATTTGTGCAGTGCGAAAGGAGAGTCAGAATTGGAAATCATGATGGGTTTTCGGGTGGGTTAATGTGTGCACAGAGGGAGACCTATGGGAACCTAAGTAAACAACGGACAGGCTGTTGGCTGTTGGCTGGAGTCTGCGACAGACATGGAATGCGATTTGTTGTACAAACAGTGTCGAGAAACGGAAGCCACCAGCTGCATACGCGGCGCAGGGTCAATCCATTGCCAAACTGCGAGTATTAACCAAAAATGTCGTACTGGCTGCCGCGACTTTTGGACTTTGAGTGCACTGTGGGCAAACACCTTAAGGCCCATTTCCTTGGGAGCCGTCGCTGATGGCACTTCCCCATCATCATCAGCAGCAGCAGGAAGAGCAGCAGCAACAGCAGCAGCGTCGTTATAGGAATGCCTGCTGGCGGTACTATCTGCGGCCCAGCATCTTGATGATCAGAGCAAGTCCCAGAGCAAGGCTCTAGCCGTTGCGAAACGTGATTTGTAAGGTCATCATTCAAAAGGCATCGACTACAAGCACAAGCAGAGGCACAGACACAGGGCACAGACACAGCGAGCTGGCGGGGCCACAAACCAGATCCCAGGCGATGCCCGACAGCAGCCGAGAGAAGAAAATTAAAATGGTTATACATTCATGTAATTTAACGAAATTCAATTGAATGCCAAGTCACAACAGCAGCTCCAAACAAATCTAAACCAAACCAAGCCAAGCCAAGCCAAAGCAAGCCGTGTCGAGCTCGCAGCTCGCAGGTCGGGACTGGATCTGGATGGGCAGGATAGGGATGTTGGCAGGGCTGGGATGGCTGGACTGAACTGAACTGAACTGGATGGGCTGGATGGGCTGGATGCGCTGTCTGCGGCGGCGATATTGCCGATGCCAAGCGTGAGATTATCGGCGATTGTATGCAGCGATGATGATGCTGATGAGGATGGTACTCGAACTGTGGCCGCTGCTGCTTGGGCAATGGCTCCCGTGAGCAGGCACTGCACTCGAGACACACACACACACACACACAGGCACACCAATTGCCGTCAAGTTCACTTTTCATGCCCGCAGAGCGGGGAATCGACCAGACCCCAGTCGCAGTCATTGACTTGGGTTATCGCACGCCAAAAACGACAAAACAGTTGCATGCCCAAACCAAGAACCAGAGCCAGAGCCAGCCACAGTCTCAGGGCCCAAGTTCAGGCCCAGGCCCAAGCCCATGCCCATGCCCCGGCCCATGCCCAACTCAAGGCAGCCCCAGAGCAGAGCGCTATCTGCATGCGATCAAATTTCGAGGGCTTCTGTTGCGGACACGGACGCGATGCGATGCGATGCGACCGCGAGAGGCGGCAGCGATCATATTGAGTCTGCTTTTGACATTTTGGACACAATTTGAACCTTTTACTTTTCGGGGCAGCGCGACGACACCGAGTATACAAAACAAAACACACGATTTCCAGCTTAAGCCGATTTCCAGGAATCCCCCAGCAGAACTGCAATCGAAATCGGTCCCGGTCCCAGTCCCAGTCACAGTCACAGTCCTGGGTTCAAGCTGAGCTGTCGACTCCGACTCTCCGAGTGGCCTCGTCTCCTGTGTGTTTTGTATTTGCCATGACATTGATTGAGAAATTGATTTAAAAATCGTTTTTTCCAGCGCTGATTCTGCATCCGATTTCGGCCCTGATTCTCATCTCGAGCAGGCGCTTCGCTGACTGATCCACCATTCAGGCAACCGACTGCCACTCCACTCACTGCTGGCTGCCCTTCAAACCAACGCCAACGTTTCCGACATTTAAAAGTTTTGATTTACAAAGTTTTTTCATTTAATTGAAATCTCGCAGTGCATCGAATGTGTGTTGGCCCCTGCTCCTTCAGAGTCTGTTGACCTGCCAACTGCATATCCAGCTGCATATCCCCAATGGCAATGCACATGAGAAAAAAGGCGAATCTCCGCAAACTAATTGGGAAAATATCCCTTGGCCCAGCACATTTTGGGAATTTTCTTCATGCAAAAACGCAAAGAATCTTCGGGATTAAATCAAATGAGATTTGATAGCTTGGAAGGGATTCCTCTAGTACGAAATATCTATTAAATATTCCATTAATAGAAGCTGCGTTGCCATTGACTAAATCTCTTTTAATTGTCGTGTGAAATGCCTCGAATCTGAAGACTATTTCCCAGCGGTGGCCCTAATTGGAGGCACTCGTACGAGTACGAGTAGTATGCAAAGGTGAATGCCAACAGGCCGTAGAACATAACTCAAACTATCAACGAATATGATGAAAGGCAGCAGCGGACAGCGGAGATAGATGCCTATCAAGTAGAATATTTTGTTATGCTCATTAGTGGAGTGGCAGAGCCGCCAGAGCAGACAAAGGCCGACCATCAACACCCACCACGGCCCAAATAATTTATAATGTCTTAATTATTTCAGCGTCTTGGGCCGAGAACGGGAGGCCGGCCAACAAATTGTTTATGAAGTCGGCGATCAGCGATCTAACATGGAAACACTTCCTCTACATCTTCTCTAGGGTAAGGGGGATGGGCTGCTAGGTCTAACTACGCCTCCGAAAATGATATGCAGCAGATTAGTGGACGTGATAATTTGTGCGACGTGCTTCCCCTTGCCCACGTCTAGCTCTGGGTGCACCATCTTTCCCTCTCTAGTCCTCCCGCGCTCTCTCTCCCTCTGATGTTCGTGTAACGCTCGAGTGCTTCAGCCCCGAAAATAAACGACGAATTACACACGGAGGCGGAGGTGGAGTTCGAGACCAGAAATACACACAAATATATAAAAAAGGAAAATTTTTCCAGAGCTGGCCAACTACTAAATTGAAAATTAACATATTTCGGCAGTAGATGCTATCGCGGCTCGGACTCGGACTCGGACTCTGACCAAAGCAGCAGCAACAACATTTGTTTGCCAGAAAACAAAACCCAAATTGAAACTGAAAGAAAAACAGAAAGAGCAGAGGGAGCAGAGGGGAGCGGAAGAGCAACAGCCAGCACTGGCAACTGGCAAAAGGTTAATTCAATTTTCCATTTTCCGGAGCTGCTGCTGCTGCTGCCAAAGAAGAAGGAAATTTTTCATTTTTAAAATTGATGGCCGGAGCCGGAGTCAGACTCTTTCGTTCTTCCGTCTTGGCTTCCTGTCTTGGCAATTGTCTTGGCACAAATCTCATGCCCACCGCAAATTGAAACTACAACATGCCATTGTCCTTACCGATTGAATAAGAATTATGCCAAGGATACACATAGACACACACGAACTCGAAAAGGGCCAGAACAGAGGGTACTACTAGGAGCAGACAGCAGGGACCAAAGACCAGGGGACAATTCCACGTAGACGGCTGTCAAGCCGTTTTGGAGCATTGTGATTAATGGGCTGCCGCCTGTGCTGCTGCTGCTGCTACTGCTGCTTTTGCTCCTGCAGCTCCTTTTGCTGCCTCTGTGTGTCCATTGTCTAGGGCCGCCAACCATTTTGGCATGTTTGTCATTTGGGAAATTGTGCGGTGGGCCCTAATGACAAAGACAAACAGGCGGCAGGTAGCCACAACAGCCACAGCTACAGCCAGCGGGAGTCTATACACAATACGGCCACAACAGATTCAATGATATGCATCGACATCAGCTCAATCGAAGCAGAAGATGCCATCAGAGCTCAGCGAGGGGCACGCTGCGGCAACATGCACCGCATTCCATAATAATTCAATCAAATATTGCAAAATTCCTGCTCAATCTGCAATGTGCTAGTATAATCAGTGCAGATGATCTAATTGAACCATCCAGCGAACCCTGGAAGCTCCACTCTGGCCAAATGGCCATCCACTCAACGCCTTTGAGTGATTTCCCCGGATCTACTCACTCGCCCATCATTAAGTCGAGCAGTCAGTCAGTTAGTCAGCCAGCCAGCCATATTCTGTGCTCTCGACTCCGTGTCGGTGTGGCCGATGGCCGGTCTGACTGATGGCCATGGCCATTCTCCATGGCTCTTGCGCATGCGCGTCGGGCCCAGCGATCGTTCAACGCGCTCTCTGGCCTGGAAACTAGCCAGGGCAGGGCATGGCAGGGCATGGCAGGGCAGGGCAGTGCAGGAATAGTGGATAAAGATGAGGCAGCTCCTTGAAATGCAGCTACGTCGCTTTGGTGCAAAATGCTGGCAGCGAAACCTGCAATTACCATCGCCAGCTCTGATAGCTTCAGCAGGCACCCAGCGCACAACTTCTGGGCCTGCGTCTATGTCTCTGCGCTCTCGGCCCTGTTTAGGTTCTTAGGCATTTAGTCTTTGTTTCGACAGATGCAGACGACGAGTCCGAGTCCGAGTCGGAGTCCCAGTCCTCCGCGGCTGGAACTGGATGGCAGCCTGGTAGCTCTGCAGTTGATATGTTGTTGAGTACTTTTAATTTGCATGCTCTTAATGGTGTTGCCTCGTATTAGGCCAGAGCCAGAGTCAGAGCCAGCCTGGCCCACAGGCGCAGAAGGCAGTGCAAGGCATTGAACTCTGATTGGATCTGTGCCTTTGGCGGGGGGCGGGGGCCTGCAATGACCTGGCATATTAATGGCAGAATTGCAATCAAATTCAGAGTTAAATATCCACCGGGCCACACAGCCCTCACAGCAATTCTGCCAGTGTGTATAACTTCCCATATTACTTCCATGTCTGGTGCTTGTTTCCCCGATCACATTACGCTTTTCAGTTGCCATTAACAGTTATGCCAGCTTCCCCGCCACGCAGACAGCTAGATTGCGACTCTAATGGCCATATCCATGTCCGTATGCACATGTCAGTTGAGTTGGCCCAAAAAGATGCAACAGCGATAGTCGCTGAGGAGAGAACAGAACAGAACAGAACAGAACAGCCAATTGCAATTGAAGTTAATTTCAGCAAATTGCATGCCAAAATGTGTTAAAGGGAAGAAATTCCGACCGCTGGACGGAGGACAGATGAGGGAGGCCTCGAAGAAATGGCAATAGCCGCACTAACTAACTGACAGCAGCAGCAGCAGCAACAGCAGCAAGAGGTAGAACCAGGAACTGAGCCGCCACAACAAGAGCAGCAGAAGCAGCAAGACGGGTACAAAAAAATTAAATTACAGGCTTAGGCGGCGAGCATTGCAGCTTGACTCGGGAGTCGGCTCTGCTCTGGGCTGCCTCCTCCATTGGATGCCGGGGCCATAAATGACGGCATGAATGAGTGACCGGCTGACTGACTGACTGACTGAGTGAGTGAGCGAGTGAGCGAGCGAATGAGTGACTGGCATGCCCCTGCGGATGGCCATGGACGTACAACGTACAACGGACAACGGACAGTGGACGGCGGACAGCGCGGGGCAATGGGCATCACTTAAGTATCTGCGCTTGCGGTGCTCACTAAGCTCCGCCCACCGAGTTGCAGCCGTCCGGTCCGGTCCGAGCCGGGCCAAAAGCATCGGGGCGCGAGATTACTCACGCGAATGTAATTTGGCAATTGCTTATTAGCGCTAACGCGCCGCCGTCGATCCGCGGCATCGAGGGGTCCGCTTGCTGATCTGCGGCATGTGGCACAGTGGTACCGCATCTACATCCTCTCTGCTGAACATGTTTGCCGCAGGTCTTACTTACTTTTGTGAGTTCTTCTTCGCGTCTAAGCAGTTTTCGTTTTCCATTGGCATGGCTCCACGGTGCGATGGCCGCGGCAATCGAACCACTTATATCACCTTCTAGTTAGAACGAGCGGACGGACCATCCAGTTGTCGATCCTCATCCACGCCTCGCACTCGGACGACGCTCCGTGGTCGTCATTGGAGCTCTGGGCGCAGTGCGCGTTGCAGGACGTCGGTGCTGGTGCTGGTGCTGGACAGCAGAGCCCCAAGCGAAAGATGGCACTGTCCGATGACTGTGAATGTGAAGTGCAATAATTTTCTTTTTTATTATTATTACATTTTTCTTTCTTTTGGGATTGCTGCAGATTGCCGCTGCCGCCGCTGCCGCTGACGGACGGCTGTGCTGCAGCCGAGAGAGGCGAAGAGAGTGTTGAAACATTTTCGCGTCATTTGCAGATTCTTTTAATATTATCCGTTTTGGTGGGCCTTTTGGCGGGGCTCTTGCAACGAGATTTTTGCGGGCAGAATGCTGCCCAATGGCCAAACGACATGGCAACCATAGGAAATAAAAGATCGTTTAGCACTCGGCGGCCTCTGGCGGCCACAAACTCTGTTTTATGCGAGCGCTGGATGGGACGCGTTGGGAGCTGCAGCCATGTTGGATCTGTGGCCTTAGAATGTGCTTTGGTCTTTTGTCCCATGCAGTCACACGAGATGTGTCCATTGGTGCGCATTGGATCTGCCCCGTGCTTTGTGCTTCCATGCCACACACTTAAAATTAACAAACAAAAAGGAGAGATGGCTGACTAGCTCACATGTTTGTCTCACTTCATCGTGGATGCGCTCAAGCAGAGACCAAATCAACCCCAATTCGGCAGCAAGCTCCGCCCCTTACCGCTAGAGTCGAGTGCGTGGATATGGATCCTCAAGCCTCAAGCTGCTCCCTGATCCGAGTACAACTGCAAATTATCCTAACTGGCCCATTTTAACCTGACAATTAGAGCGACGATGGCGGCCTGCGGTGTAATTCAATCTGCATATGGCACTCTGACGGCCAGGGGAGGGCCAACGACAGGATAGGGCAATGTTAAATGGAATCACAGCGGTGGCCCACAATGAGCCTAGACACAGGGGACAAAGGGGCAATTGAAAGGCCCGGGAATAGAGCCAAATGCAAAAAGCCTGTACCGCCAGAGGAAGGGGAAGATGTGAAAGAATAAGTCGGAGAAGAAGCTGCAAGGAGCAGAGGCAGAGGCCCGAATGGCATGAAATTTTGTCAAACGAAAATACGGGCGTAGATTTCTATTAAAACGTATGAACGGACAGGGACAGGGACAGGGACGGGACGGGAGGAATGGAACCGGGCGAACCTTTTGTCTTTTGTAATTTTATGCGACAATTTTTTTCGTTGCTTCCCCAACTCTGTCTCTCTTGTTTCTTCGCTCACTCCCTCTCTCTCTCTCTGTGTTTGCTCTATCGGTCTGTCGGGACTCGAGTTAAATTAGAATATGGCGGATGGAAGGAGGAGCAGCAGGAGCAGCCTACAAAGCATTCAAGGAATGCGGGGCAAAAAGTATTGAATAACATTTTGATATGCTTAGAATTCGGTTCCAATGGATATAGCAAATGTCAACGGCAGCTGCGTGACACTACCCCATCGCCCCTCCCCAGCCCACCGGTGCAAGAAATCGAATGAAAAGCAAAACGAACCAAACGAAACGAAACGAAACGAAAAATGAACCCAAGCTCAAGTGCAATTGAATGGAAATGAGAGACACGCCCCTGCCGATTGTCAGCCCACGTTTCGGAACGAAAATAAAGGAAGAAAGAATTATAATAATACAAAAAAAAAAAAAAAAAAAAAAAAAAGTTGAGTCGCTGACCACGCAAAAACACATTAAAATTCAAATGCTTTGATATACCAATTAATTTTGTTGCTGTTGTTGTTGTTGTTGGTGGAGGCGAATCGGAGTGGTTGGAGAAGTTTTGCTCGTCTCTTGGGGCCTGGGGATGCGCTGCTTTCTGTTGCGCTTGCCGCCTCAATTAAATGCAACGAGACGCGATAACAAGATTATCCGCCGCAGACATCTTGAGACAATATCTATGTATATGCCATAAAAGCAGCACAGCATTCCCCCAGCCAGGCTCTGGCTCTGGCTCTGTCCGTGGTCCGTGGTCCGCCTCTCGAGCTGCCAAATTGGCGTTTTGGCAATGAAACGCAAATGTTGCCCGCAAAGTTGTGTCCTCATCCTCGACTCCATCCTCCATTCCATTCCATCCATCCCATCGTTGTCGTTGTCGTCTTCGACGTTGTCGTTCTCGTTCTCGTCTTCTTGTCATTGATTTGAATTTTATGCGCACGCAGAAGGAGAACCGCCAGAAAAGCTTGGAAAAAAGCGAATTTCCTAACCGCTTTACAGCCTTATTTGTCAGCCCAGACGCTGCTCCCGCTGCCAGTGGCCCAAAACTCTTGTGAATGCTACAGTTCTGGCAAGTGCCCGCCGCCCCAGACACAGGCAGAGTGCACTCGGTTGCAAAGGCTCCTGCTGCAAGTGGCGGGAGCCATGACTAAGCCGCGATGCTGCGGCCAATTTGAGGCTAGATAAACGTTAATCAGAAGCGGAGACGCAGCCACAGCCAGTTCTCGGAGACGAACTATGGTAGGGAATAGAACTTCCAGTCCAGAACTCGTTCTCTTTATTTATTAAACACATTTTGTGGTAATACACAGCCAATCACAAATTTAAGCATAATTCTTTCGTCCAAATCGGATTATTGCCCCGGCAAGTGTCATGCACAATTGTCTCCCCTGTCTGCTGACCTTATCGTAGAGCTCCGCAGTCTGTCTGTCTGGCTGTCTGTCTGTCTGTCTGTCGTCGTTGTCGTCAGAGTTCCGCGTACGAGCAGAATGCAAAAGCCCCTCGATGCAGTGCCAACAACCTAAGCCGATCCCAGGCTTGCCGAAAATAAAAGAAGGAAGGAAGGCAGACAACTGCAGCAGTTCGAAACTAGTTTTCCCCTCCCCGGCCACCACCCCACTTAGCGACTTCAACGTACCCAACTCAAGCTGCCAGACAGTGGTGTTGCTGCCGCCTCGATACACTGCTTCGCCCGGCCCATGGAGTCGCAGATGGAGGAGGCCCTGGCCGGCGCATCAAGTGTTCGCCGAGGCTTGTTAAAGTTCATTTTCGATGCAACGAGCTGCAATAATGCATAATTGTGCTCATTAGTCTTTTTGGGGCCAACGATCGTGTATGAATTTAAATTTTAGCGCTGCCAGCCAGCCAGCCAACCAGCCAGGCCAAAACCCGACCAGAACAGACCCGACCAGGTCGCAGTTGAGTTGAGCTGGGCTGGGACGGGCCCTAAATAAATACAATTGGACAGCAATGGGATGACGACGGCCGACCCGACCACTTGGCTGTGCTGTGCTGGACTGGATTGGCTTGGACTGTGGACGGTGGACAGTGGACTGTGGACAGCGGACAACGCTTCGTCGGCGCGAACTTGAAACATTTGTGAGCAGGATTTACGCGTCCAGTTAAATTTACGACTGCGCACCTTTTGCATGAAATTGACGTGGCATTTTATTTACCCCGCCACCTGCAACCTGCCGCCGACCGACCGACTCTTCGACTGGGTTGCGGATCGGATCGGATCGGCTCGGGGCACAGACGGAGGGGCGCAGGTCAGGGCTGAGCGTGTGGGACGGGACGGTCTCGGATCATGTGTGCGTCTGTGTGAAGTTAATATCAGGCGAAATACAAGGCTTGTTAAGTGATTAATCAGCGCCAGATATAATTTGTGTCTGCGTTAATTTTTTCACGTGAATAAGGAGGTTGCCTTTACCTCTGCCGTCCCCCCCATCCAGCCACCGTCCGTTCAGCCGAAGTCTCAACGAAGGAGTCCCGTGTAAATTAGCAGACAATCTGCAGCAGCCAGGACGAGGAATATTCCGCATTAAAAATACTTAAATATCGAAACAGGGACAAAACAATGGAAAACTTCATTCTCCATTATCAAAAATACATTTTCGGTGCAGTAAATTAAACGAAATTCATTCATTAGTTTGGCCATTGAATAAATCACTTAATATCCGATGAGATTCACTCACGGCAATCCCATTCCCATTGAGAGGCATCTGAGGTGCGCTAAGAGTTATGTAAGTGCTGGTTCCTCCATGGCCATGGCTATGGCTCTAGGGGGCACTGCTCTTTCCGGGTTTCGTTGGCATCAATTCGGCTTGGGAATTTGCGGTTCATGAAGCTGGACGGCGCAGTGGGAAACGCAAGCTAGGGCACTGGGTGAGGGTATTGAGGCATAAATTACCCATGCGGGGATGCAGTCAGGCATTAGATGGCATCATCATCATCATCGGCTGTGTATTTCGGGAGGGTTGCAGTCGCAGGACGGGCATGGGAACAGGACCAAGAGCTGCCGACAGCCCAAGGCGAGCGACTAAACCGTCTCAGAGTGTCTCACACACACACACACACACTCGGCACAAAACAAGCAAACAAAACAAAGCCCACGGCAATCTTGTTATCGAAGATGTGACCGGAGGGGGAGGAGGTGCTTAGATTGGCATGGGCTAGGGCTAGGGATCGGAATCGGGATCGGGCTGGGGGCTATATATAAACTACTTCAGGTAATCTAAGGATTGGAAATGCTAATCGCCTTTATTTCGGTGCAGCCAACAACAAACAAAGGCAGCGGCAGCAGGCAGCCACCTTTTCGCTTTGTCACCGCTACATGGGCCGTGGAGGGTCGGGTCCTGGGCCCTGGGTCCTGTATCCGGAGACAGGCAGCATAGGGCTTTGATAATTGAAACCGTAAAGTTGTTCAGCTTTGCTGCGCAGGATGTAAGCGGCGGCTGCCAAAGGATTCTCTCCTGTTGTTTTTTTTCCCTTATAAATGTTTGTTTTTATTTTTTGTTTTTTTTTTACTTTTCCCTTCCTTTTTTTGGTGTCGCTTCTCGAGTTATTCGTGCGATTATTCTTGTAGGGTATGGCTGTCGTCAGCCGCTCTCCCCTTCGAGGACATTACAGGGCTCCTCTTTTGCATATATCGTCCCCTGGCACGTCCCTTGAGTGTGAGCTGGTGAGCTCTGCATGTCGGAGTAAGTCAGCCCCTGAAACGCACAAGTCGAAGGCATCCATCCGCTCCCTTTTGATATTGCCTCGAATTTCAGGGCAGCCCCTGTCTGTCCCCTGTCGCCTTTGTGTCCTGGGCGCCGCTGCGGCATAATTGCAGGTTGCAGCCAAAGGCTTTGATTTTCGGGTACTTCGCCGCGGTTTGCCCGCCCCGCCAGCTTCTTCTTCGTGTGCTTCATATTTCAGTTTGTCAAGTCTCTCCCATCTGATGCGTTTTTATTTGTTTGCTATCTTTGTCTCTGTGCCAACATCATCAACAGCCTCAGCAGCGCCTCATCGCCATTGCCAACGTTTCGTTTGACAATTTTCCGGCTGACATTCAAGATTCTAATCGCTGCCATTTGCCATAACTAGATTCTTGGATTCTTGGGGTTTGTCGTTCGCCGTTCGCCGTTTGAACAGTCTCCGATTTCTCTCGCTTCATTTGGATGAGGCACACACCCCACCCTTTGCCCTTTGCCCAACAAAATACCGCAGCTTGGATTGCGATCGGAACTGGATGCGGTATGATTCATAAGTGGACTGGGAAGCTACGCTCTTCAGCCACACTTGACATTTGGCCAATCAAATTACGCCACTGCCGCGCAACTCTCGGATTAGTTCTATTTAAAGCATGCAAATGTCAGGTGTAATATAATTTCCTGAAGGTTATGCCACCTATAGGACTGATTGGGTAACGATTTGGGGGGTTTCCGTGTGGATTAAGTTGCTGTCTATCTGTTAGCTCGAGTATCTCTGCTCCACTTAGCTCAAATGGCCATTCGCCTTTAATGGCTTGCCTCAAACTCCATTACGCGCCTCATTATTCGCAGGGCAGCCGCAAACAAAAGCGTTTCCGCACAATGCCAGTTGCCAGTTGCCGAAAAATTAAATGCGAAATTAAACACATTCAATTAAATTTGGTGTGTAATTTTTCGCAGCGCAAAGTTGGCCTGGCCCACATCCCCCCCTCCCCCCCACCGAGCTCAAAAAGGTGAAAAGTTATTCCTCGCTACGTTGGCATTACCTTCTCCAACACCTGGCGTGGTGGGGGGCTGCGTGTTGTTTTTGTTGCTGTTGACCCCCGACGCTTTGTTTGCGTGGATGCTGACAGGGGCGGGGCAGGATATTCGGCAGGGACTCCCCGAAAATATGGAAGAGTAATGCCGAACATCAGCGCTTATAACTGTGCCGATTATGAAGTTAATTTATCAGCAGCAGAGCGGATGAGCAGTCAGTCAGTCAGTCAAGTCAGTCAGCCATTCAGACGGGGATTCGTGGGGTGTGCGTCGTCGCTGCTGTTGAGCAGCTTGCGGAGGCGGCACGTTTGGCATTTCGTGGTGGGGGCAGTGGCTGCGGGGCGGACATTCATTAAGCCATCAAATGGCCGAAGACAAATTTAGCCAGTCAAATGAATAAGTGAGCAGGTAACGAGGGTCGCTCCAGCAGCGATTCGCTAGGGGTTACTCCACTCCCACATAAATAAGAGTAGATTATGTTTGTGTGGTTATACTTACGGCCCGTAATCCTTACAAATTTATCGAGTAACGCTCGCACATCAGCTTAAAGCTGACTGCTGAGGCATTGCCACTGCCACTGCCACTGCTGGGGATAGTTGTGTGGGAAGTTGCTTCAACTTGTAAGCAGTTGCCAAAGTTCCTTGTGTTCCGGCAACTTTCTGGCACTGCTCGCCCCTGCCCCAGCCCCAGCCCCAGCCTGTGCCTGTAGTTCACTTGCAGAAATTCCTGCTTCAATTTACTTTCAACATGCTTTCTCTAGAAGTCCTTTTTTGTTGCTAAATATCCGCACTCGCTCACAGAAAAAAGGAAGGCGATGGCAGAGGCGGTGGCGGTGGCGCTGGCGGAGGGTTGAGCCAGCTCTAACGATAAGACGCACGCACACGACACTGTAAAGGGGAAGATTGGGGCGGAGTTGGGCTTTGGAGTGGGTGATGGCATCGTCTGCACTGCCGTAGACATTACCGCAGCCACGCGCGTGTTTTACGTTCATCTGTCTACTTAACGTGGCCCCCAACAGCCCTTACCCCATCCTGTTCTAGTCAGGACTCGGCTCCAGCCACAGCCCTAACTCCTCCAACATCTCCTCTTTCAGCTGCTCCTCCTTTTCGTCCTCGTCCTCCTGCCACTTGTCGTCGTCTGCGTTTTAACGTACTAATCCTTGCTTTTATCTCTTGTTTGACTTTTGCTACGCGCACTCCATACACCCGCTCATTTAATGTCATTGTCGCAGCCCCAGACCCAGCCACAGCCACAGCCTTCAGCCCTTACCCCAAGTGCCCCTGCCCAACCAATCTCCCGGCAATCCTTTCCAAATATTTGTCAATTTGTATGCGCAAGTTTCTTTTCAATTCGCACCACACGGCGTATGCGTGTCATAAGCGTTTGTTAAAGTGTTTTTGTGCCTTGATTTCGCCAGAGACGTGAAACGCGACTACGCGTATGTGTACACACGCCTTTCCTCATCGTATTTTGATTTCCATTTATTTGCTTTTCATTTTTCATCCCGTTCCGCTGGCCGCACTCGAATTGCCGCTGCTTATTTTTCATTAATCAACGGCACGTGACCGAGTATTAATTTTTAAACCAATTGGGAATCTCTTCCACACACTTTTGTGTGTACTCGTTTCTTGTATACCCCTCGGCGAGCCATTGCCTTGGCAAAACCTTTACTATTGGCTGCATAGAAGTATTCTTCGGGTCGAGGGTAATTCAAAGTCTTCATTTCATTTTTATAAATTGTATTTATTTATTGTTTGCTCTGGAATGGCGTGGCGTATGGCGCACACAACAAACAATCCGACTTTGTGTATGAAAAGTGCGCTTTAACGTGCTCTTCAGATTCAATTTAATTTTTGTACAGGCTCCAACAGGTTTCTTGTGTTAAATAAAGTACGAACTGCCCCAAAGGAATTTAATATGTGGGAATTTTCAGGCAGGATCATGCAGAGGTATCCCCTACATCTCCCCTCCTGCATCATGCTCAACGTAATCTATGCTCATTTTGAGAACTTCTAATGAGCAACTCTTCAAAGTGTCGTCTGGCATACAGGCAACACAATAAGCCCGAATTAGCCAGACGACAATGACAACGGGTCTCTGTCCAAGAGAGAGAGAGAGAGAGAGAGAGACAGGGAAGCACTGGGATGCCCTGGGGATCTGTGGACTGGTATTTATTATAATTAACAAAAATTCAAAGGGATAAATTGTGAAATTGTGCTTGAAAAGTAAATGCTGTTCATTAAAGAGCAGAACAGAGCCCAGAACCCAGAACCCATTGCAGGGCGGATGGGAGCGCGAATGCGGATGCGGATCCAGGGAGCTTCGAGTTACCGCTAGCTTGTGTGTGTGTGTGTGTGTGTGTGTGTGTGTCTTGCCATTATATAATAGACATTATCAGCGCTAATTCAGTTATTTCTTAATTATAAACTACTTACGCCCGCTCCGCTGCGAGCGTGGCTAATTTTCTAACCCTGGGAAGCGAGCACTTGGCCGGGTACGAGTACTGCTGCAGAGCTGGAGCTGGAGTGGGGGCCAGGGCACGTGTGACATTCGCCTTGGCTGCGGGTCGCTGCCATGCCGTTACTGTCACTGTCTCAGTTACAGCTTTTGCCTTCGAGTTGTCTGCATAATTACCAAAGTTGTGTGTAGTTATGATGGCTCAGATTACGTCGCCCAACTTTGGCCGGGCTCGTTGATGGCCAGACGCCGCAACGCGATGCCGGAGAGTGCACATAATTGCCGCTACCCAAGTCCAAGTAGATGGCGAGCTGGCGGGCGGGCAGTGGAGCCGAGCCGTGTGTTTGCCCAATTTGCTACCCCTTTAAGGGCCCCACTCCATTGGCCCCCCTCCCACTCGAAGGCCAACTACAATCGGAAAGTGCCTGCGCCCCCGCCCCCGCACGGTAAGCACTTCAAGCAGCCAGCCCAACTTTGATTGAAATATACAATTTTAATGAGGCAGCAGCTGGGCTACGGAATAAGCTTTTTATTTTGCTCCTTTCCGCATTGTAAAAATTGCGAGCAATAAACAAATAAACCAACAAAACAAACTCAAAGAAACAATGAAGCTAGAGCCGGAATCGAGTTAGGGGAGGCACTTGGAGTGGGGTGGGGTGGTGGTGGTGGTGTGGTGGTGTACGGCGATGCCAACTCGAGACAACTTATGCGACATTCCAAACAGACGAAAGACAAACAGTGGCGGGAAAACTCCATTGTGTTCCAGTTGCTGCGCTACTCTAAAATGTATAATGTTTGCCTGCAGAAAAACAGTTGCAGGAGACATTTCATTTCAATTCATTTCAATCTGTACCTGATCTGTACCTGCAACTGTCAACTATTCCCACACATTATAGCAACCAAGCGACCGAGTGGTTCGACTTTCTCATTGGAATTATCAGTGCTCTCCCTCTACAATTTTTTCTTTAACTCTAGCACTACATTGGAGGATTGCTCTCGGTTGGAATCAATTTTGATTACAGCTGCAACTGCTTTTAATTACAACCGCTACGAGATACGATGCCGAATCAATCGCTGATTACCTTTCATGGCTCCATCGCAGTGCAACCTTCCGTGGAAATACTGAAATACGAATATTTCTGTGAAGTAATGAAAATCAAATTAAATCCAAATATCAGAGTTCTGGCCGAACAAATGCTATCGGTAAATGAGGTATTAATTAGCATCGAACTACTGTGCCAGAAAGAAATGCCGAAAGCTCTCGCCACACCACCATCGTGAAGAGAATTCAAGAGAATTACGGAATGCAAAGACTGGCAACACACACACACACACACACACGCACATTGAATTGAGAAAGAGAAATGATTAATTACGCTGCAGAGTTGCCGAGCTGACTCCGAGTATGATTTATTGTAATTTAATTGTGGCACATTATGCGGTCGATTTGGGGTTTGCATTTGAATGGCATTTTTGAGCGTAGAAACGAGCCGAGTATTGGCCAAAGAGCGGGAACGCCCCCGGGCTGCACGACCCACAGCAACCCACAACAGAAATCCATGCTCAAGGTGAACGGAAAGTTTTGTCTCGTCCAGCTGGACGATTGGGGAAAAACAGAAGCAAATTATCATCCTGTTCGGGGGTGGGAAAAGTTGAAGGACCAGCAAGGAGCAAACTGGCCCCATTGATGCCTTTGTTTGTTAGCCTGTCTCTGTGTCTTTCTGGGCGTGTATCCAGGTGAAGGGAATTATATGTATATTCCCATGATTATAATTTCATCAGTGGCAACACTAAAGAATCATCAAAGGCACGGCGAAGACGATTCCACCAGCGCCACTCGGCGGTGCTCCACATCGTTGTGGTTGCAATGATTGAGCACACAACAGAGGGTTGGGTGGGTGCTGCTCTGCCCTGCCCCTCCACAGCATGCTTCGGTGTACACTTATTGACTGAGTTGGTCGCCGTCAGTCAAGTCCTTGGCTGTCGCCACTGAAGCGCAGGAGCCAAGCGAAGCCAGGCCAAGCCAAGCCAGCGCTGCTATTCCGTGCCCGGGCCTGGGTCCGCTCTTCACATGCCCCTCTGTGCTGTGCTTTGCTATGCTGTGCTGCTGGCAGACAGAAATCAATTGTTCCCATTATTATAATGAGATTACTTACCTACTGAACGACAAAACGTAGTACTCCGGCCAGGGCACAAGGAGTCGTTCCGCCCTCGTCCCTCGCCCTCGCGCACAGAACCGCCTCCGGAGGTAGTCGAACTGCTGCCTCTATCTACCATATAACACGAATATATATGTACATATATATGTAGATGGATGGATGGATGGATAGATAGATAAATCAATCAATCAAATCAATCATAGATAAATAGATGGGATAGCAGCACTTTGGGTCGGCGCTCGCTTGCAAATATAATGACTTTAGTAGTCAGCGGAAAATGCTGGAAAATTGCTTGGCAAATGCTGGAAACATTCAATGCTCAAGTTGAAGGTAGGTCCGAGCCCCACCGAGTGCACCCACCGAATTGCATCTGGAGTCGAACCCGGAGCAGAACTGGCAGCAGCACCAACAGCAGGAAGCACACTTTTATCCATTTCCTTTTTTATGTTTTTCCCCATGAAAATTCCCTGTGCTGCTTTCCGCCAGCGTTTATCAGTTTTGCATTGCATTTGAGCTGAGATTAGCGGCAGGAGCCAGCAGCAAGCAGCCAGGAACCAGGAACCAGGAGCCAGGAGCCAAAGGGAAATGGAATCGGTAAATCATTTAATGGGACTTTGATTTCTCTGAAATTCTTGAAGCTTGGAGGGTGAATGAAAGTTTGCTGCATTTCAATTGAAAATTAATAAGCTGCTTCCCGAAATCAGACAACGGAATAATTCGAGAGCGGATAAATCGGATTCGGATAAAAATACAACAATTAAAATTGGATATAGGAAAAAATGCATTTTAAAATTATTCATTTAAAGTCAATTTACAGTTTTTACATTAAATTAAATTGAAGTTTAAATGAAATAAAATTTGAAATGAAATGAAATAAAATTTTAAATTAAATTAAATTAAATTTGAAAATATTAAATTAAATTAATTTAAAATTCAATTTAATTCAATTTGTGTACAAATATTTTTTTTTAGCCATTTCTCTCCCTTCAAGCGCCTTTTCTCAACAGCAAACACTAGGAGAGACTCGCCGCCCAGGGAGATAATGGAGACTTTCCATAGAATGGAGACTTCTGTTACAGATATCACAGCAACAATAACCACCCAAGATAGAGAAAAAACACACAAAAACAAACCGAAAAGTGAAAATCTGTGTCAACTGCGCTCTCCGCCACAGACAATAGAAAGTAAAGAGCCATCCATTAGAGAACAAACCGCTGGGCGATGAGATGCCACAAGGCAATGGATCGGATACTTTCGGAGCAGTGTGGAGTGCCTGGCTGTTGGAACTTAACCCACATGGCCATGCCAGAAATTTGTAGCCCAAGATGCTGCTTGCTGCTGCACTCTCGCGCTGGCGAAGGTGTGAAGAAACGCTTTCGGTTTTCACAGCTAAGTAAATAACAATTGAATCGAGTAAAAGACAAATAAATATGAATAGCCCGAGCTGGAACTGAAACTGAAGCAAGAATGGTCAGCGGGGGTGGGGTGGGGGGACACGGCTCAATTTCATCAAGCAGAAAGACAGAAAGGCAGACAGATAGACGAGAAGAGTTGGCAGCAAGAAAGTGCTCGGATACACATATCGATTAACGAGCCGAAGATGGAGGCTCAAGCTGGAGTCCGCGTCGCGTCTCGCCATCATCATCATCGTCAGCCATGGGGCTTAAGTGCCCAGCACTGGACGGGATGGGATGGGATGGGACTGGACCGGACTGGACTGGTCCGAACTGTAGCATGGTGTGCTGTGTGTGGAGTGCGGCATGTGTGAATATCACATGTCAGTGGAGGTATAATTAATGCGGGTCAGACGCCGATTACAATGCGCCAACTGACAGCCCCAAGTGTCTATATATATATACATATATATCGCTGATGTGTGTGCCTGTCTAGGAAATGGCCCACGGGCAATGACAAGACGAAATGCCAGCCAGACCGAAAGAAAAGCAATGATAAGCAAATTCGCCCCCAGGGCGGCTTAAATCGAATCAAATTGTAACACTCACTTTCCACACAGGAGTACACACATCTGTATGTAAATATAAACTATAGAATGTGGAGCGGAGCCGCGCTCTCGGGAACCTGAACCTCTCAATGAATTTGAAATTTATTGTTCGACAGCCGCAGAAATTTGTCTAGCAATTCCGTCTCCGTTGGTGCTCCCCCAGTGCTTGGGGGAAAATTAATGAATTTCCTATGCAAATGCTGAAACGCGAAATAAAATTTAATGTCCGGAAAAAAAATGCGCAGGCGACGTGCCAGGCGACAATGGCGTTGGCCGCCAGGGTGGAGCTGGAGCTGGTGCTGAAGCTGAAGCTGGTGCTGGATCTGGAGCCTCTCAGACAGAGAGCTGGCAAATTGTGGCAGAAGAAAAATGAAACGCATTAGTGAGAGCAACTAGGGGCCACTGGCAGGCAGTGTGTCGGCCATTCTGGGTGTTCCTTTAAAGCGTTCCTATGCCTGCTCCGTGCAGTGTAGTTTTATCGATTTATGCAAAACCATTGCCGCTCCCTGCCAAAGCCCACACCCACATGCCCAGACCCATGCCCAAGCCCACTTTCTGTCTATCATTATTATGTACGTTTAGGCCTTGTTGCTTTAGCCATTGTCGTGGGTCTGCCGCTGCCCGTGCTCCTGCCCCGGCCGGACTGAGCTCTGACAGGCACTCGTTTTGTTTGACTTTAGAGTGAAGCCAACAACGAACGCCTTGCAACTGGGTCAGACTTCTATCGTACAGATGGATAAGCCAGCAGCATCGTCCTTGTCCCAGTGCCAGTGCCACTACCATGCCTCCGGGCGACGTGCAACTGTCAGCGGCAGGTAAATCAATAGCTATCCGTAAACAATTTGCAAAATATTCAATGCATTCTTAAGGCACTCCATGCATAGATTACGAACTGCTTTGTCTCTGGGCAGACCAACCGAAACAGAGATAAAATGTTATTCAATCGAGTGGATGTGGCTGGAACCATCGGGGAAATCAGCTAATGCCCACAGTCCCGTGGCGTGCGCTGTCTCTAGGAATTTTGCATGCGAGCAAATGGAATTTATAATATCCTTTGAGGCAGGTTGAGGCAGGCCGCCACTAGCAGCATGCAACACACAGCAACATAAATAAGCTAATTAGGCGCAATTAAATATCCTTTTTGATTGCGGCTGCTCCACACACACACACACACACACACTCAAACTGTGGCATAGACAGAGAGAACTTTTTTGTTGCCACTGGTGCTGGGCCTGGCCCTTGCCTTGAAATGTTGAACCAGGAAAACTCATGTGTTCGCTGGGGCGGCCCGGCCACGCCCGCCGTTAGACAGCTGCAACGTCCTCCTACCGCCCACATTCATTCGCCCCCGGTACAGGGGCCACAGTTGCCACAGTTGCCACAACGTGGACAAAGTTTTTTTGCGCCAAGCGCAAATGTTATTTAGCTCGCTGTTTTTGTCTTCGGCGGCAGAGCGAGAGAAGCAAAGGATGTAAACGTTGGCCAGGAGTGGCGGGCCAGAAGGAGGCCGCCGGAAGTCGGGACTTTCCAACCGCAAACTTTTCATGTGGCAAAAACTGTTAGAGAACTCTCGTGGCAGAGAGAGAGAGAGAGGCAGAGAGAGAGCTTTTTGCTCTGCGCGCGCGATGTGTGCGGTCGAATAATTGAGTTGGCATTCGGCCCCAGCAACAACATAATTACCCAAATTAATTGTAATTATAGTCAAATAAACTATGTGCGATGCAATAATTTGCGTATTTTTTGTGCTCCGTTTCGACGTTTCGACAAAAACAACTGTAACCGTTGTTGGCCCAAGTGAAGAGCGGGCCCAAAAACCCGTCTAGACCCATTGACACTTACAAGCGCCGATGTTGTTGGCCTTCTAACGGTTCCTGGCATCACGCACACAGCACGCCACGAAAACGGGGCTCGGGGCTCGAGCAGCGAGACCGCGACCGAGACCGAGACCAGGGCAGACCGTCTTAAATTTGTACCTACAACTATTTCAGCTAATTCTGCAGCACATTCCCCAACAACACTTTGTGTTCCCGTCCCAGTGCCCGTGCCCGTCCCCGTCCCTGTCCCCGCCACCCGCTAACCAAAATCAGTCGAGAGGTGCTGAAAATTTTCTCGAGATCTTGAGAAAAGCAAAACAAAATTTAAATTGTTGCAGAAGGCGGCGCACAGTGGTTAAATAGGGATACAAATAAATTTGATTCAAGTTGCTGCACAGAAAGTGGGTTTAATTCTCTGCTTATGCCACATATCAATAATAGCTAACACGATAAAATACCCAAAATTATATGCTCAGCTAAGATTTATGCGCTCAGCTGTGGCACCACTGTCTCTGGGCCCTGTCTTGGCCTTCCCTGCGGCTCGGTCTCATGAGATCGCGACGACGACGACGCATGCGCAAAATGCTAAACAATTTTCGGCGCAGCTGTGCCCGACTGAACTTATCTTGGGGATCTGGATCTCTGTCTGCCCTGTCCGTTCCCCTTTCTGCTCCCCAGTTCTCTGCCTGCCACTGGCCATGTGCTAACTAGGCTGACAACGAAAAGTGCCGAAAAGAGCGGCGACTCCACAGCGGCAACAGTCAGCAACAGTCGGAACAACCAAGGCGAATCCGGCCTGGTTCTGTCTCTGTCTCTGGTTCTCTGTTCTGTTCTCTGGGCTGCACTCTTGTTTGCTTGTCGCTCATTTGGCGGCCTGTCCGTTTGGATTTCGGTTTCGCTTTGGCTCTTTCTTGTTAACTGTGAAACGGACAAGCTGGCGAGGCAGGGGGAGCTGGAGCGGCAGCGGCAGTGGGCGAGTCGGAAGGGTATCGGCCCGGCTATAAGTGGTATAATTTGGACTGCTATATTATGTCGCGCACACAGATACTCGGACTCGTACAGCTGCCCATGCCCCACCGCACGCCTCGGGGTCTCTGCAATTAAACGTGTGGGCCACTGCCCCGTACCGGAGCGGGGCCCCGGCGCAATGGGGCAATGCAACTCGACTGCCACAAGCGCGAGTATGTGCGCTGCAGCCTCTGGCGGTCAAATGAGTGGGCTAGTTAGTGGGCCGTGGCTCTGATTGGGCATATCGTGGCATAACTAACTCGAAATGTGTCCAAGGAACACAATTTGCATGGCAATGGCAATTGCCTTTGCCGCATGTACACACGAGTGTGTGTGCTGCCTCATTTGGATGCAGTTGCAGTTGCAGTTGCAACTGCGGTTTCCCCATGTTGTCTTCTAATGTGGAATGCTTCAGTTGGCCGAGATTTGGGCAAGACATTGAACTGCGATTTGCCAGCCACTTCCCACGCACAGGCACACGCCCAGGAGGGATCGCCCCTGCGATGCCCTGACCACTCGGATCTCAGCCCTGCCGCGATATCATCGCCACAGATTAGGGCTTCTTCAGTGTGTAATGCGAGACCCAGGGACCACACAACGAGGGTAACCATTTGACTTCTGCTGCAGCCCCCACCCCCCTGCCCAGCGACAAATCGGAAATCGAAAAAGAGAGGGATTAACCAAAAAGATTAGCAATAAGGCCAGACGAAAACAAAGCTACAAATTGTGACCACCAAACGGGGGTGGGGCGAGTGGAACCGCCAGACAATCGAAGATCTAAGTTTGCCCGGCGATAATAAATTACGGTCGAAATGTATGTAGATTTGTGTTCCACGCCCATTCTGGGCAGCTGCGACTGCATAATGGGTGGAGGGCACGCGGCCAGCCATCCACCACACGTGTCTGCAGTGTCCCAGAGGCAAGGGCTGCGCGCCTCTCGCTTATCTGCCAACTGCAGTTGCAGCCCAGTGGGCGGCAGAGTGACCTTCGGCAAGTTTGTGGGCCATGTTTGTCGTGTTTACACCTCCCACAGATCCGCAAATGGACGCCCCAGAGCAGAGCAGCTGCCGCTGCTCGTAAGACTGATATGATAATGAGGGTTGACTGTTTCAGACTCTGTTCCGCAAGTACGAGTGTCCCGCCGACTGCTCGACGGCCTGCAACATAAATCATGGTTAAGCTCCACTATGTTAATTGGCCCAAAGGGCAGGCAGGCAGGCAGGCAGGCTGCGAGAGACTGCGATGAAGCGGTGGGAGCGCAGAGTGGAGCAATTTGGACGCAGAAATTCCTGCCAATTTGAACAATTTTCGCCAAAAAACAAAGGCAGCCCAGCAGCCCAGCAGCAAACAGTCAGAAGTCGAGAGTCGGGAGCACGGCAGCATGGCAGTCGGCACTTGAAGAGGCACCGGCAAACACTCGAATACGCAAATTTAAATAAAATCATCAAGAATCGGAAATTTGAATTTCCGAAAAGAGGCACTCGAGGCAGCGAGGTAGCCGCCTAACCGCCATTGCCTGGCCATCATTCCGGCGACCACTTCAAGTCGAGAATCGCTGCTTGGAATTGCCAGCCCAGTCGAACTTTTGGGTCTGCCCCTCGCCATCGCCATTGCCACATCACCCTCGCCCGCGCCTTCCCACCATTGCCGGCGTTGTCGTTTGGCTTAAACCTGGCCAAGACCGGGCTTTGCCTGGCCCGGCCAACGTCAGTCCGTCAGCTCGTCAGTCAGCACCTCATTCAAATGGCCTCCAATGTCTGTCCGCTTGTCCGCCTGTCCCTCGTGGCTCCTACGGACCGGCTCCTGAGTGCAGCACTCGGTTCTGCTGCTTTGACTGCTCCACGACTTCTTCTCGAAATGTTTTCATTCGTTTCATTCGGCTTCTTATTTTTTTTACCAACTTTTTGTTCCCTATTCTCTCTGGCCAGCACACTGCCACTGCCACTGCCACTGCCCGCACCGCCCCGCCCATCCCTGAAGTGCATACAATTGAAATAATTTCCGCTGGCCTCCTGCTAGTAGCCCTGGCGGTGGGATGTCCGCTCTCCTGAGTCGAGTGCAGCGCACTTTTTGCATAATTAAATTTATTTTTTAGTGGCATGCCATTGGGCGGCGGTGCGGTGCGGTTGCGGCGCCCAGAGCTAAGAATGTTTGTAGGTGCCACTTGCCATAAAGTAGTCGTAATATTTTAATTAAAACTACTCGTACTTTTGTTTTCCGCCGCTGACTAGAGCGAATGTGGGCGACTTTGCTATACCCTGATGGAAGTCATTTAGTCAGAGAAAAGAGACTTAAGCAAAGTTGAAGCAGGATTTGTTGAATGAATACTTTATGCCCAGACAGGGGGATACTTTTTGCTCTATTTTGTTTGGTAACTGCAGGAACTTTGCGGCTTAAATCCGAGTGTGAAAGTGAAATTTTATAATTATCTGCATTTAATGGCATTTCCTGTTGGCAGCCACCGCCAAGCGTTGCCTTTCTCTGGACGGCTGTGCATTGCCTGCAAGCAATTTGGCCCGCAAGTGGGCTAACCAAATTTATGTCAACTGACTGCGCACAAATTCTGTTACCGCGCCGCTCCCGCCAGCGCGCTGCAGGAGAATGGACTTAAGACTTGGATTTTGCATTCCCACGGGGCGCAAAAAAAAAAAACAGATAAAATGGGGGTGTGGAAAGAGGAGAGAAGTTCTTGAATAAAAATAAAACTGCCCGTCCAGAAATTTTAATATAACCCAGCCACTGCGTTGTGCTCTGGCAGGGAAACTGTGTCACTAGGCACCAGCCAGCAGCCAGCAGCCACCAGCCACCATGGCACAGCCATGCCTCCCTGCCATCTTAAAGCATTGTCTGCTGCATCCTTGCCGAGCAGGCAAGGCTTGCCCCCCCGCCCGCTGCATAATGGCTGGGCTTACGGCCAAAGCCCTGCCCCCTGTTGCAGCTCCCGGCCAGGTTACTTTGGCGCCCAGCGAACCATTCCATGGATAGAGGAGCAGAAAGCCAATTTCCTCTTTGCACCAGTTCACCAGTTTCCGTGCCGTGTCGAGGCATTTTGTCTTTGACAAAAATGTAATACACGGCAGTTTGTCTTTTACTTTGTGCCCCAAAAAAGTTCATTCACGGGCGCCAGGGCGCAGGCCAAGGTATACGGTCAGGACGAGCGCCTGGAATCAGGATCAGCGTCTGCAGCAAAGGTAATACAAATGTGCAAAAGCTGACTCTTGTCGCCACTTGCAGCAGCAGCAGCAGCAGCAGCTCCAAGACTTGTGTTTTACATGACAGGCGAGTAAGTCGACTGGGGTTAGGGGTCCTGTCTGTAGTTGTTACCGGCAGCAGTCTCTGCGGATCTTCGCTTAAGTCAGTGCCAAAGAGATTTACTGCGAACCCAGTAATGGCTTCTTTAAAGCTCGAGTTAAACAATTGCAGCGAATGGCAGCCTCAGTCCCTTTTTGTAAACCAGCTTCGGCTATCGCCCTTCATAATGGCCCCCAAATTCGATTCGACACTGACTTCAGTTCCAATTTTGATGCAGTTTTCAATCTGCTGGGCCCCCTGCAACTGCAAATTAGGTCGCACTGGCTGCGGCTGCTCCTGCGGCTGCTGCTGTGGCTGCTCCTGCTGTTGATGCCAGTGTTTTCATATTCGGCTGGAATTCGTTTTGCGATTTTCGCAAACTGCAATGGCAACCCCATCTCCGGCAACAATGCCGGCACATCTGCGGAGCCCAGGGGATCCCTCCCAAGGCCCATGTCCGTGTGCCCATGACCATGGTCGATGTCGGTTGGCCAATGGCTTTTAATTGAAAGCGGCATACACAGAGCAGTGGCAACAGCAGCAGCAACAGACACTGTTAAAAATTGTAATTTCCTTGCCTCCGTACTCGCGCACCGCTCCTCCGATTCTTCTTTGCTGCGAGCCGCTTTAAAAATGGCCAGTGGGGTCCGTCTCCGTAGGCTTTTCGCTGCTGCTGTTGCTGTGGTTGCTGCCGCTGCCTCACAAATTAAATTGGCTTTAAATTGACACCTCCGTTGGCAGGATATAGCCTCACACACACACACACAATCGCACACATCGCTGCTGCTTAACTTTATTAAGGATTTCGTGCTGCAGCTGCTGCCGCCACGCCCTCGCAGCCAGAGACACAGCCGAAGAAGCAGAACCAGAAGCAGCAGTTAATAAAGAGCCAAATTATTGTGTTGTTCACACTTTGACACATTGAAACGGAAATTTAATTACGGATTTTTTTCCAATAAAATTTCGCGCTTTATAGCCTGCGGGCTAGGGCCAAAAGGATGCGGCCCAGCCATCCAGGGATAGCAGCTGTGCCTTGTGTCTGGTGTGTGGTGTCTGCTGTGTGCTGGGGGGACTGGGACCCACACTCGTATAAGTAAATACGCTGTGCCCTGGAAGCGCTGTAAAAATTAGTTTGCATGCAATGGGTCTGCCATTTGCCATGCCACGGATACGCAGGACTACAAATGAGACCGGAGAAAAGGAGGCGACTCGCCGATGAAGATGTTTGCTTCTTTTTTTTTTTTGCTTTTTGGTGCAGCCGAACGGGAAATGGGAAAGTGAGAGGATGGGTGGCGGCGGCACTCCAGTGCGCAACAACAAAAGAACTAATTAAAAAATTAATCTAGCTTAAAGTTCCATTAGAGCGCCAGCGAAGTTTGCGGCAAGCTTTTGCCAGCTTGTTTTGCAGCGGCCGAGGGGCGTGGGGCGACAAGGAAATGGAAAAACTTTTCTAGTGCAGTGTGCTGTGTGCTGCCAAAGACAGGGACTACAATGGCGCGGCCCGGGGACGGGGAGCAGCGGGCGGCTGCCGGCGAACGGCTGCCGGAAGCGGAAGTGCAAGCTGTGTGCAAAAAGTCTGCGAAAATAAGGCTGAATAATTAAATTGTCCTTGAACAGCACTGAAACGGCCAACTGCAGAATGCTGGTTGCATAAAATGTGTGCAATATGCAGGCGGGAATAAAGCCAAAGCCAAAGCCAGAGCCTGAGCCAAAGCCAAAGCCGAACCCGACGCGAGTTAATTTAAATGCTGCACTCCATGCTGATGCACAACAGCAATAGGGCTTAAAAAACTGTAACTTATGTCCATTGCGAATTTATGACAAAGAAAGTGGGCCAGGACAGGGCAGGCACAGCTCGGCGGAGTTCTTTTGAGCAGAGTGAGTGAAGCCAGCCACAGGCCCAAGAAAAAGTGAAAGTCGTGCGGCGGGTCGTAAAGCAGCAGCAAGTGCAATTACGAGTGGGTCAGATCGTTAACTTTGACTTTGTACTCGGATGTGGCACGCAGGACTAAAGGTAAAGCTGCTTGCCATATGCCAAGCGAGAGCCACAGATCCCCAGCCCAATATGACGGGGAGCGAAGCTTATCAGATGAGAGAGAGAGAGCGCGTAGGTAAGCCCTCTGGCAAGTGGATTGGGGAGTACGTTTGCCACTCGAATAAATCGCATACGAGTATTCGCTTAGTTGTTTCACTGTGGCCGGCACCTCGTAAAAAAAAAACAATCTGACTAAGCAAATGTGGCGAAAAATGGTAGATGGAGCAGGCTCGGTCCGGTCCGGTCCGGGCCGAATATGACAGTGATAATGTGCCTCGAAGCTGGCCTCGTAAACACCCCTAGAGCATTAACAATTTCCATAAAATATGCTGCATACTCGCACATATCTGAGATATAACGCAAACGCAAACGACAACAAAACATAACGAGTGGCCATCCCATATCCCATATCCAGGGCCCATACCCACACCCATTCCCATTCCCATCACATTTATGGCAAATTCAAAATGCTGACGACTTTTATGCCCTTTGTGCACGTCTCTGTTCCTCTCGGGCACACAGGCCTGCGTCAGTGTCGGAGTCGGCGGCAGCGGCAGCGGCAGAAAAGATCAGAGACACTGGAAGACATACTCGTAAAAATGTGGCCAGTAGGGGCCCAGTGATAGGGACCACGCCCCATGCCATATAAATACTTCCAAATCCAGCGGCATTAAATTTTTGGATGTCCCTCTAGATGTTCTACCAACTCTGTTCTGTTCTGTTCTGTTCTGTGCTGTTCCGTTCTGTTCCGGGCCGTCAGAATCTAACATGTTTTACAAGCAATAAAATTGCATTTCTCACATAATACAAAGCAAAGGAGCATCTCCCTGAGAGGTGTCATAAATGGCACAGAAGGGGGGCAGGCGGGACTTCACAAGTGGATGCTAAAAAAAAAAAAAAAAGTGCCCAGCGTGGAAACCCATTCCCAGAGATCTTGCGGCATCTGCAGATGCCGGCTTACCTCCGCCGGGCTCATGCCCACTGAAAGGGGTCATTGTCTATCGAAGTGTTTGACTCGAGTTGATTTGATTTGGTTTGGTTTGAGTTTGGACTCGAGTTCGCTTCATTCCGCATAATTTGACACTGCCGACAGACAATGACGATTGATGGCTCACCACCACCACCGTCTTCCAGTCTGTATCTGGATCTAAATCTGGGCTCTGGGTCTGGGCTCTTCATGCCAAATTACATGCATTTAATCAAACGCGCAAGCTCAAGTTTCGTTTGTTTGCTTTTCGGGGCAAACTTTTCATCGCTCCTGCTGATAACGAGTTTTGTGCATTAAGCTCCATTATAACGCCCAGAAATTACAGAGCCAGCCCAGCGTCAGAGCCAGAGCTGGGAGTCGCAGCATGCGGATGCCTTGTGCTGAATCCTAGTCGAATCCTTCGTCGTTTATCTTGGCAAACAGCCGGTACAGCGATGCTCGGCTGGCCGGGGGGGCCGGGCGCTCCTGCCGGGATCTGCGAAACACTCGCTCAGTGTAATTGGGCCAATGGCGCTTCCAGTAACACCCACGCAACTAGCGGAGACTGTTGCCAAAAAGGAATGGGCTGCTGGGGCTGAAGGCTGAGGCTGGGGCTGGCAACAAAAACTGCAAACTTTTCGGGCAGGAGGCAAACCCACAACGAGGACACAACGATGGTCGACATCCAGCCCCAGACAGCAGCTTCGGATTATCCAGACAGACAGACAGACAGACACCCCAACACACGCATACTATATCTACTTTATATGTATGTACGAGTGGAGATATATTTTTGGGCCAAAGTTTTATATTTTATGACAGCCAGACAAGTCGACGAGCCAGAACAGAACAGAACGGAACGCAACAGAACAGAACTGAGCAAGGAGGACTCCTGCAGCTCAGACATCCAGACAGATAGACAGCGAAATGGCCGAAACATTTGAGCGACACACTCGCAGCGCTTGGGCCCCGGGCGGTGTGGAATTTGTGGGCGTTAGATAAACTCGGACGCCAGACTGTATTTAATTACAGTGGGATGGGCTGGCATTACAGTTACACTTTCACTCAAAAACAAAAACTGTCAGAGTGCCAGAGAGCCGGAGAGCCGGAGAGACAACTGCTTGGTCGCACATGTCAACGAAGAAATTAACTTTGAGGTGCCCTGCCCTGACCCCAAGCTGCCTCCAGGCCCGCGACCCGGCCTGACCCCTTTTAAAGTGCCATTGCAGTTGGAGATGGTTTATAGCCAGCTAAAAAGTGAGCGACAAAGCGGTCGTGAGGCATTTCAGAGAATTAAAACTACACACAAACACAATCACAGTCGCATGCACAAGAAATTAGATTTTTCGAATTATTTCCCAACTGAAATGGGCACATAATGAATAAGTTTTCTGAATTTATGCGGCACAAGTTGGACTTGTGTGCACTTAACAGATTTATCTTTTATTATTTTGTATTTTTTGTGAATATTTTTCGCACTTAATAAGCCTTTAAATATTGCTGAAATCTGCCAGCGGACTATCCGTTCATCTTTCAGTCTGTAAATGAATTGAAGCGACCTTACGCAACAGCATTTTTATGACAAGTGTTTCAGTCGCCTGGCCAAATGATTCATAAATACATTCAGCTTTGATTATGCCCACTCCCTCTCGATTATATGTATGCGTATCGGCTCTATATCAGATCTCGTTTGCTCTTTGACGCGCATCATCGCTGACAAATGTAACACTTAATTTTAATATCGCACATCATGACTGGCTCCGCTTGTTATTATTGAGTGCAAGACGATGATGCCCGGGCATGCTGATGCAGATGGGGATGCTGATGGGGGATGATGGTGCTGCCACCATATGGCCTTATATATGCGAAACTGGAGGGGCTGGGTAACCAGAGATGAAAGCGCAATGCCGCCAACGTCTGGGCGAATCGAAATGAATAAGCAGCAAAAAGGGAAACACAACAACAAGTGGCACTCGAGGCCCAGCGAGACAGCAGCAGGAAGGAGCAGCAGCAGCAGCAGCAGCAGAAGCAGAGAACAAGCCTAAATAAGTGGCTGAATGGATGAATAGGGAGATCATAAATATGACTCTTATATCTCTTCACAAGCTATGCAAATACACAGAGACACATTGCCATTCGCGTTGCTAATTTGACAGCCGTCAATGAATTTGTCCTGGGCCCGAGTTCAGTTGGAATGCGGACAGCAAAGGTGTGTGTGTGTGTGTGTGGCAGGCTGGGCTGAGTCGCGTGCCCTGGCTTTGATGTCTGAGCCGAAAGACTCGAGCAGAGCTAATTAGCCAGCGGACCGTGCCCGGTCCTCACGCATCCCTCAGCACTTGGCCAGGGAACAGCTGCCGGTTGCCGCCACCCAAAAATAAAATTTAATTACGCAGATTTTTACGCCTCGGCCCATAGCTCAAGTAACACATTCGGCATTGGGCAAGGGGCTGCTGCGCTGGCAACGGCCACCATTTCCCTTTGACATAAAAATTCCCCCTTTTAACAAGCATTTCAACAAATCTCTCCACACACTGCACACAATTAAAATGCTAAAAAGCTTCCACAAAATATCTGTATTTATGTGCACGAACAAGTGCAACGCGCACACCACACAGCAGGGGCAAGGCCGAAGCGTGGATGCTCTTCGAGCAAATACAGAAATTCTGACTGGGCTAACAAGTCAATGGTACAACGAGTCCCCCTGCCCACAGTGGAAGTGGATAATGCATAGAACAAACATTGGGAGGATACAACCAACTCAATTGTCAAGTCATGATGCCCTCGACTTGGCCGTTAACATGATTTACGAGGGGTGCTGGTGACGTGGACGGGGACGGGGATGGGGCTCCCATAGAGCAAGCGTGTCCGTGGCAGATTGAAAACAGCTGCGCACATGACAACACCACGGAGATGGACGTCTTCGCATTGCACTTGCAAATGCCGCTTCCTTGCATCCGATTCTTGTTCTTTTGACATTTCAACTGTCATAAATGGCAAATGCAGTGCCCCAGCCACAGTCCCACCCTGTTGCTCCGGTGCCTGGCTGCCGTTCCAGTCGAGCGCCTCTAAGGCTCATGTGGAAAAGATTCACATGTTGTGGCCCCCAGTTGATTGACACACAACGACTGTTGCCGCTGACAAAATGCCGCCGCAGCCGCAGCCGATGCCGCACCTCCGGCACAACAACGATTCATATTTGCAACGAGGCATTCTCCGACGGAGTGACTGACTGACTGACTGACTGACGGACTGTCTGACTGGCTCTCAACAATTGGCGTGAAGTAGTTGATAGTTGAGGCTCATTGCTGTCGTTAACATCACTCCACAGCCGCGTTCTTGGGGTTCCATTTCGCTAACCCGCCTAATTAATTTCAATTAAAATGCCTAGAGTGTCAGTCAGTGAGTGAGTCAGTCAGAGAAGGAGACAGGCGGCCAGGCAGCCTCGCCTGAAATTCGCATGGACCTTTTAATTGATTTACGGCTGTCAAGTAATTTAACTGGGCGTCAAATGAAGCTTGCCCAATGGAAACATTTTGATAATTATCATACGGGCCAATGAACAATTGCCACAAATATATGCCAAACTACATACAGCTAAGATCCTATTTATGCAGCCATATCTTGGGAATGATCTATCACGGAGTGAAGTTTATAGTAGGCAAGGAAAGTCTCACGATCATAAAGGAAACGCTTTTCCTTCCCCATTCGCCCGTCGTGCATTTAAAGCCCCAGGAATGGAAAACGCTGCTTGGGCTGGCTTTAACAAACTGCCAACTTTGCATATGGCCAACATTTATAAAAATCAATATTTCGCACAGCCAGCCGGCAGCAGCCGGCAGGCCGGCCGGGTTGCGTAGATGGCGATGGAAATGGAGATTGGGGCTGCATCCCCATCCCCGGCCAGACAGCGTCATCATATAACTCAGCAGCATAAAAAATGTCAACTGTCTGCGACACACAAAACTTATTTGTCATGCAATTTTGCAGAACGCCTTGAACCAAGGGGCAGGGAGCCAGGCAGCCAGGGAGTCAGGCAGCCAGGTCAGCCAGGCAGCCAGTCAGCCAGGCAGCCACACATGGCTCGGGCAATAGGCAATAGGCGAAAGGCAATCTATACATGTCCAACGTGATGGGAAGAACCAGTTGGGCAGGCCGACGCGAGTCCCTGCCGCAGCAGCCAGAGAGACATAATAACTTATGGCGATTGGGTGGCGCAAAATTGCCTGCTGTGGAATCAATAACGTCTATTGATGCAGCAGCAGGTGACAGCTCGCCTTAGAGCGCCACTGGCAGTCAGTAGTAGAGCCAGTCCCGATGCCAATGCCACTGCCACTGCCAGGGGCTCGGCGAACAGTTAGAGTCGGATTAGCTGGATGGGAAACCAGTTCTTGAGCAGGCCAATCCAGTCCAGTCCAGTCTCCAGGCCTCCAGGCCATGCTGTTGACAACGGTCAACTAATTGGTCATCCCACTAAAACCACTAAGATATGGGCTCGATGGAGCGTCACGACTAGAGCTCGTATTTTGTGCCCCTAAATGGCTTCATCGAGGGCAGATTTAGTCGGGGCTTAGCTCAAAGTTCACAGCAGGAGCAGGAGCAGCTGCCCATAGCCATAGGGTCCCTGTCCCTGTCCGGTCCAGGGCCAGCAAACAGCAACCAGCAACAGGTCTTAACGTGGCCCATTAACACTTTAACGTGCCATAATTACCTGAGCGGACAGCGCGGCAAATAAAATCATGTACACGCGTAAAAATGTCAGCCAATGCCTTTTTAAAAGTCAGCGAGCAAGTTAATTGTGTGGCCCAAGGTAGCCACAACGAGACATCGCCAGCGGGGACTCGTCCCGGAGGAGCGCTGACTGCTGAGTGCCGAGTGTCGACTGCCAATAGCTGGCGGCTGGGAGCCGCCGTGGGCATCATCATCATCATCATCATGTCCTCTGACAAAGTTGTAAGTTGATGTTGTTTCGCCTGTTATTGCGTTGGCTGCGCCTCTACCTCGGTTCGGCATTGCATTGGCTATGGGATTGGGAATGGGAATGTGCTGACGTCCTCCCGAGCACAGTGGGACGATGGAGCGGATTCTTAAGCTGACGAAGGGATACGCGAATACGCGTCATAGTTCAATAGTCCATGTAGAGTGAATGCTAATGAGATTCTGACCCATAAAAGCAGCAATTATAATGAACATTTTATTCAACTGATATTTAGACATTGAATGTTTGATTATTCGGGGAAACGATTGTGTATAACCATAAACCAAATCAACGTTATTTCAGCCTAATTGCGTGCACTGTGGTGAGAGACAACTTGCGATAATTACAATTCCACACCTTAATGTGCCACAGAGACGGAGAGAGAGAGAGGACGAGCGACAGGCAAGGGCAAAGGCAAAGGCAAAGGGGCCAACATCAACGACAGCGGCAGCGACAACAACGCGCCAGGATCGTCGCGTCCCAATGCGAAGTCGTTAAGTGAATTCATATAAAAATTCCTTAAATGTCGCATTATGACAAAACGATCGTTTAGAGCTCGGGCAAGAGGCAGCATCAGCTTCAGCTTTAGCTCCAGCCTCTGCCTCTGCCTCAGAGCCTCATGATGTTTATGAGGAACTCTCAAAAAAGCTGCAGAAATGTTAACTGGAGCTGGAGCCTGGAGCCTGGCCTGGCCTGGTCTGGAATGGCCGCAGCTTGGGTCGGCGACGGCGGCGGCTGGAACAGAAGTCTGCGTGATAAAAATGCTTAGCACACGGCACATTTTGTTAACATGGCCAACATGACTGCGGCAACAGCGAACTTTTTGTTGTGGCAACATTACTACCAATTCCGGGCCCGCTCCCCCTCTTTATTTGGATGGGTGCAAACATTTTTTTGTGTGTTTCAAAAATATTCCGCATTATTTTCCGAGTCCTCCCTTTGCTGTGCCTTTTCGCCTTTTCGATTTCGAGTCGCAGGTTTTTCGCCGGAGTCGCCGCCGAATCACGAACATTTTGTGTCGTCGCCTCTGTAAATTTTTTTTTTTTTTGTGTTTTTTGTTGTATTTTTGTTTTGACAAAGTTTTATGCAATTTTTGCTTTTATTTTTGGCATTTCTGTGGCTTTTGGTCATGAATCATGATTTATTTGGTTTCTTTTTTTTGCACTCCGCTTGGCTGCGGCGCGGCTGGTGCTGCTGCGCAGGATATTTTCGCTTTTAGCAGTTGTTTCTGCTCTTTTTGCAATTGTCTCATGGCCTGCTGCTCGCGCTCTTCTGCTGGTCTGGTCTGGTCTGGTCTGCTCTGCTCTGTCGGCTGCCCTGCCGCCGCATGCCTGCTACGAGTGTAAGCCAAGTTTGGTATTTAGCCGGGCGGCGACAAAAATGGCTTAGTTTGTTGCACACGTTTCGTTTAGTTTCTGTTTCTGTTGCTGTTTGTGTTTGTGGGAACGGGATATGGGCACTCCAGCGCCATCATCATGCTCCTGCCAGTACCGCCAGCCCGTCCTCCTCCCCGTCTCCGTCTGCACTCTGCTGCTACTACTTTTGTTGCCTGTCTGGCCCAGCGACGGCTGCGCTGGGGTGCTGGGCTGCCGGCATAAATATGTATAAACCCAGTAGTTTGTTTGCCGAGTCGTGATTCGCAGTTGAGTCTTAAAGTCTAAGGAAACGCACGAGGCAAAAATTTAAATATTTCCTGCGCTGTGGAGTGGACTCAAGTGAATTCGATGCCTCCCCTCTCGCCATGGATTGCGGCATGTTGAGGGAGCCATCAGCAGCATAGCTGCTGCCTCACTTTGCACTGGACTCGCTGTGCTCTGATATACATGCTATGTAGAAACATATAGAAAACCGAGAAAATTCTCTAGCCATTACCCAGAAACATTTGTAAAAATGTTGGCTCCTTCAATATTTTCATTGCATTTCAGTTATAGAAGTATTTTGTGTTGTTTTTTCGCTTTGTTTGCTGCATTTTGAGCTTGTTATGATTTCAACTTGTTGCACGTGAAATGCATAACGTACACTCGCCGATTCCCAGTTGTCTGCGCTCTGCACTGCTCCGCTCTGGGACCGTGGAGCGTGGACCGTGGACCGTAACCAAGGCACGTACTTCGGCCGAGACACGGAAGTTTGGGCAAGACGAAGCGAACCAAACCAAACGAAACCAAACCAAACCGAACCGAAAAACAAAATAACAATGAAAATCGAAGCGGAATACTCTTTTAATGCAATTCTTAAAGTGCAAGTGGCTCAATTGCCGGGTTTAATTGGAAAGCGCTCTCTTCGCACGCTGCGCACGTAGCCCGCTTAAAAATTGCCAAACATATGCGATAGAGATCCTGTCCCAACAGCAATCAGAGGTAAATTCAATTGCAAAATGCCCCGTGGAGCTATGTTCCGTTCACCAGGAAAACAGGGGAAAAAAAATAACGCAGATAGTAATTTGTTTAATTTCCGTTTGGCAGCTGCAAACATCCATAATTCGATTGATTTCCCATCTTTTTTTCTTGACTCTTCCCGTCACCTAATTAAAACTCGCGTTGCTGCGCTGCCAATGGGGTGGGTTGGGGGTGTGGCAAATTAAAAGCCTACCGGCAACGTCACAACATCCGATTCGAGAGGATAAAGCTCAGATATTATTTACACTTGGAGAAGTGGGAAGAGGATATTGATAAAAAAAGAGCGTAGTCAATGCGAAAACTGTATCGAGGGAATCGAGCGGGAAATCAGCTTGAAGCTATTAAACAGAGAACAGAAAACAGAGCTGAAAGGACAGAAAATTGTCTTTGATTGAATTGAAAATCAAGCTCAATAATTTCATCGATGACAAAGTTTCAATTGCAAGAAAAAACTTTAATATACAATTATAGACTTATGCAACCCCACGTGTAAGAAAATATAGCAAACCGAAGAAATTTGGATTATATAAAGGTTTTAAGCCACAGCCTTAGTTAAGGTTGTAGAAAATCTGACCTTGGCAGACTTTAGGAATGCTGACATTTAACATTCAAAATAAATATAAAGCAAATAGTACGAATGCAGAGCATGAAATTCGCATTGGTTCCAGGCACAAATTCACTGTATAAATAGTCCGCTGTAGATGGAAACTTTACATTCGTATTCAGCGACTACTCCGACAATAATGAATTTCTATCTTGGATTTATCTTGGCCGTTGTGCTGCCTCTGCTTGTGTCAGCAGGCCCCCCCCCGAAGAGGGACGAACCATCAACAACAGCCGCCGCACCCTAAGCGGATGAGCTGTGCCACTTCCGTCTGCACGAAGCCTTTGTCGACTTGCCTGATTCCTGCAGAAATGTAGATCAATAAAGCACGATCTTTCAATTAACTTCTCAGTTTTACTTTTTTATACCCGAACTCAAAAATAGAGTTAAGGGGTTTATGGTATTTTTGGTAAAAGTGAATGTGTGCAACGCAGAGAAGGAAACGTTTCCGACCCCGTAAAGAATATATATTCTTGATCAGCATCAATAGCCGAGTCGATATAGCCATGTCCGTCTGTCCGTTCGTCTGTTTATCCGTCTGTCCGTCTCGATGAGCGCCTAGATCTCAGAGAAAAACGAAATTTTGTATCCAGATATGATATCACACTATTACAAGTGTGTTTCAAAATGTCTCCGCACCCCCTTCCGTCACCACAAAGGACGAAAATCTGTGGATACGATAAAACTAAAAACGCAGTATCGTAGAGTTCTACCAGATTGCCGAATCTTAATCAGATCGGATCATAATTATAGCCAGAATGAAGAAATTAATTTTCAGTGGCTGCCCCGCCTCCTCCAGCAAGAGACCCGCTACTCATTCTCTTTCTCGCTCGCACACTCTGCCTCGATATGTGCGGAGGAGATGTAGAGTCTAAATGGTACATCTATAATCTACATGTTAGATGTAGAATATACATAGTTGATTTAGATAACAGATGTAGCTAAACAAATTTAATATGTAAATATGTTTTTAAATTCTAAAATTCTAAAAAATCATAAGCTCAAAAATGTATTTACGGACTGAGTACGGGTATAAGTAGAGTCGCGTCCCCAGGAGCGACTGACACGTTCCTTCCCGTTTCAATTGGATTATTTGTTGACCAGGAGAGAGAACATATATCTTTGCGAAAAGTTCACAAATAAATAAATAAGGACCTTAAATTTAACCCCAATTTCGTATGAATTGTTCTGCCATAATATATTGAAACAGGTTTATGATAGCAAATAGACATGGCTAGTCGTGGGAATCCACGGCACCAAAATCGAGGACACCTCAAAGCCGATGTATTGCATTGGGAAATGTGAAAATATTACATTTACTATAATGGCAATTTATAGATAGAAAGGATCGCTGAATAGTGGCGAATGTGGCACAATTTCAGTCGCTTTAAATGTCAGATGCAAGGTAAAGATGACTCACGGTGCTTGCCCCCTGGCAACAGCAGTCCTTGCATACACAAATAAAATGTATTTTTGCGGAAGGTATTAAAGCATTTAAAAACAATTATCGCAACATTTCAACCTTATCAAATTATATCAATGGGCGATTTAAATATTTAAAAATTCCCTTTGTAAATACCATAAGAAGCGATTTAATCTTATTTTACTTGCACGGACTGCCAATTGGTGAGAGAGTTGCGCAACATTTGACCTTGGCATCATTTGCAAAGGTTGGAAAGGCCATGAAATTCGGATTGGTTCCAGGCACAAATTCACTGTATAAATAGTCCGCTGTAGATGGAAACTTTACATTCGTATTCAGCGACTACTCCGACAATAATGAATTTCTATCTTGGATTTATCTTGGCCGTTGTGCTGCCTCTGCTTGTGTCAGCAGGCTCCAAACCCCCGAAGAGGGACGAACCATCAACGACAGCCGCCGCACCCTAAGCGGATGAGCTGTGCCACTTCCGTCTGCACGAAGCCTTAGTCGACTTGCCTGATTCCTGCAGACATGTAGATCAATAAATCAGTCCACGCACATTATTTCACTGTTTTTGCATTATTTTTCTATTGCCTCAAAAGGTTCTTCGTTTAATAATCAACAGTTTGCCAGCCGGTAGAAGATGATAATCGCGAGATGAGCAACAAACTGACTGATCGCGATACAGATAGTTTTTAGACATTTGGGGTTAATTCCTGGGAATATTCTGTTGTCTCTTGTGGGCCTCAGTTCCCGTTTGGTTTTGGCTCCCGTGTGTACCAGTCCGAGTGGAAAGGGGAACTGGACCAAGTGGCCAGCGGTAGGGTCGAGACACATAGAAATTTATAACACACATGCTGTAAACATGTTCATCAGTTTTTGCTGCTCTGTAAAGCTGGATGCAAAGCTCGCCACACAAAGGCCGTGGCACCAGCAACGTGCGCTGCGGTGCGCTCACGTGTTTGGGGCACACAAAACAAAGCAGCACAAGCGCAATGCAGGCATACGAGCAACAGAAACAAAACAGAAACAAAACAAAACAAAATTGTATTGTACGGCAGCAACAATTGGCAGCAGTGGCAACAACCTGCTGCAACTCGACGGTTTGCTATCCAGCATTGATGCTTTTGCACACAGATGATTTTTGAATGCCCCATCGTTGGCTCTGGGCTCTCAGACGAGTCAGTTTCCCTGTGCTACCCCGCAATGGAGACTTGTGAGCGACTGAGAGCGCTGGGCCCCGGTAGCTGCAAATAATAAAAGGATGATAGTCAAAGTTTAATGACAGTTCAAATGATGTTGCCGCCGCTGTCCCAGCTGCTGCCCCCCCGAATGCAGCATCGCTGTTGCTTTTGCTGCAGTGCTGCACTTTCCGATGTGGCAGCAAACAATTGCACGTTGTTACACTTTCAGTGCACCGCACCTCTGGTGGTGAGGTTACAATGTGGATTGTCTTTGCTGATGCCTAGGAGGGACTTTCTTCACCTGGGGCATATACTCGTATGAAGAATAATCCCTAGAAAAATCGATAAATTCCGCTAAAATATTTGTGTAACGAATATTTCTATTCCTTGTTGACATGTCAACTTTGATCTTATTTTCAGGTTTTTTCATTGGGAATCGATCTGCACCAGAGAAGAGCTTGGAAGAGTATCAACATGTCAGGTAATTGCAAATAAAAATTCTTTCTCGTTTTTTATGCATTATTCCTGTGCATCTCTTTGTTGCGCTGTGTGCGCTCTGCTGCCGCTGATATTACTATGATGGTTGCAGGCAACACGATGTTGCAACATGCGCTCGAACATAATAAATTTTTATGCATGATTTCTCACATTGCATGTGATGGCTGGCACTTGATGTGCCACATGGGGCGTATGCCCGTCGCCTGTCGCCCCTCGACCGCTGACTGAAATGTGCATTTAAATATTAAAGCAATTTGTGCAAGCCACACAGAACCATAAATAAGGTACAGTTTTGGAGGCAAACTCAAACAGCATTTCGTTAATTAGTATCTGCGATGGTAGCAGTTGATTTTCTTGAAAAATCGGGCAAAACCGCATAAATGCGAAGATCAAAAGCCCAGACAAAAACATCAAATGAATAAGGCAGATGCACTGCCCTACAGTGGGTGGGATTCAGTAAAATTGTATTCATTTCTTGGCAACAGATCGTATAATGAGGGAATCGTTAATTCGCAGAAATGATCTGTCGCAAAGTCTTCGGTTTGTTGGCAAACTGAACCACTGTACAAGTATCTAGCACGAACTTAGGCATCGGGCAGCTCGTTATGATGCCAAAATGTTGAAGCCACTGCCGCCAGACAATCGGTAGGGTAGATGGGAATGTGCATGTGAATGGAAATGGGCATTAGAGCAGCAGCCGCAGAGCCCCGACATCTTCATCATCATTTGTCGGCGGAGCCGAGCACTCGAGCAGCAGTGCCATATGGAGAGATGATTTAGGAGCGCTTGCCGCCATCCATGCCATGCCATGCCATGCCGATCATAATGCGGATGCTGATCATGTGGGGGACGGCGGCGGCGGCATTGCGAGTGCATCGTATAAATCGCCTGGCACTTGTGCATTATGCCGTTCAATCATTTCTCCTTTGGCTCTTTAATTGCAAAATCACATTAGCATAAATTTGTTAAAAACATTTCAAGTGAAATTATTGCACAGGCCCTGCCCTGCACTGCACTCGGCTCTATCTGGAAGGCTCTCTCTCCCTCTCTCTATGCCGCCAGGCTGTCCGACCAAGGGACTCTGCCTTCGACTGGGGCACAATGACATTAATAAGCAATTATAAAACAGAAATAGCGACTGCAAATTACTTCAAAAGGCTAAACACGAAAGGGAATTGGAAAGGGATGGGCGGGGAAGTGGCAGCCACTCCGTGATGCTCGTCAGTCTGTATCTGTATCTGTTTCTGTTTTCTGTGCCTCATGCCGCTAGTTCATCATCATATCACAGGCCGTAGCCCCATACATCTTCATAGCAGTGTGACTGCAAAATGACCTCCAGTTAGCTGGGATGCCGTCGGGCTCCGTTAGACGTCATCGTCATCCTCGCCGTCGTCGTCGTCGTCGTCGTCGTTGTTGTTGTTTTTCCCATCATGCCATTGCACTGTTATAGCTTCAAGTGGCTTCATTCATTCCATGTCCGTCTCTGGGTATTCTCGGATCTCAGTCTCTCTGTCCCTCGGTCTCTCAGTCTCCCAGTCGCTCAGTCTTCCAGTCTCCCTGTCCCTCTGTCCCTCGGTGGATGATGAAAAACTAAAACTGACGCCGCTCCACGACAGGCACGACAATGAGCTGACTGTTTAATGTCCAACCCGGACTGGGGGAGCAGAATGTTGAGCTGCCGCAGAGACGGTGGGCAGGCTAAGGTCTAAGCTTTTTTGCCAGCCAGCCAAACAAGAGCAACCTTTATTGGCAAAAAGATCCATTGGACAAAAACGTAAAATGTTTTTAGTCTTGGCCAAGAATGGGCGCCTCTGGCAGGGTTTGTGATTGTCGAATAGTCGAAAGGGTCTCTCTATTTATTGGCCAGTTCCACTGCCCCGTCTGTCTGGAGTCTATGCATGGAGAGTGGGTTAATGACTTGATTAGGATGCGACTTGTCTCTGCGCTGGTGCAAAATCAAAAAAGAAACACTGGATTCCCGAAGCATCGCCCACATCTGTAGGATGTTTTTGGCTTTGCTTAGGGACTGCATAGTTTTCCCATAGACCATTTAATACATCAATGACGTAAAGGTTGATCTGAGAGTTGTATAACTTTTGGCCTTGGCCGCCATTAGCATCGTTTGCTAATGCAGAGCATGAAATTCGCATTGGTTCCATGCCCAAATTGACTGTATAAATAGTTCGCTCTAAATGGAAACTTAACACTCGATTTCAGAGATTACTCAGAAAATAATGAAGCTCTATCTCGGATTCCTCTTGGCCGTTGTGCTGCCTCTGCTTGTGTCAGCAGGCTCCAAAGCCCCAAAGAGTAAACCGGCTAAATCAGGCTAACTCGGCGGAAGTGATGGGCCTCGCCTTTTTCGACTTGCCCCTTTTCTTGCAGAAATGTTAATCAATAAAGCACGATCTGTCAGTTTACTGCTCAGCATTACTTTTTCTCTTGCAGCATGGGATCAGTGGGGCAAACATCTTTGTGTACAATCCAGCTTCCGAGAGGATCTGAACATTTAATACCCTCTTCAAGGGTAAGAAACCAGATAGACTGCAAAGTCGAAGGACTACACACGACAGCTGAAATACGAGCAACCACACAGGAAAGGACCGTTGAAATATCAGACTATATCAATTGACAATCAGCAAAAAAGGCTGGCGGATGTGTTACGTGTTACCATGCTGGCCTGTATACATCACACATAAATGCTTACTTAAACGATGTAAATCATGAACAAATAAGACGATTAGTTGCATCTAAAGGTTCAACGTATAAATGTGGGGCTCTGAGCAACGATCACTCCTTAATCAGCGCTACCTGGGACTTCTTCTGGCCGTTCTCTTGCCACTTGTTGTGCCCGCACTCAATATAGTAGCAATTTAAGTCAATAAATCAGGCTGTTCAAAGGATGATATCGACTATATGTATCAACTAATTCCAGAATAAAAACGCATGATAAAAAGAATAATGAATGAACGATTCCTGTTTATTTTTCCGTAATCGAAACTCAGAAAGCTACCTTGGATTACTCCTCACCTCACCATCCCCCTAAGTGGAAGTGCTAGCGCTAGTCCTTCATAAGCAGGGCAGCGATCAAGGTTTTCGATTTCGCAGCTTGCTCTGTTAAATACTCATTTATTATTTTATCATTTACCGAGAAGGTTCTGGCACTGGCTCATGAAGTTATATAAAATTCTGGCATGACAGGCAATAGCAGTTCTTAGTTCTGCTCAATACGGAGCAACATACTGATGGTGAAAGGGGGGTAGTATTGTTTTCCCACCACGTGCTTTAATTTCGTCCGTAGCATATCCAGGAAGTTGTATAACACTCTTCCTTGGACGCACTTCGAAACGCTTGATCGGAGTTAATACTGACCTTGAAATCAAATTAGTTCCAACTGAAATTCTACTGTATAAAACGGGGCTCCAAAGGAACGTCCCACATTCGTCTCTGCAGATCAATCGAACAAAATGAAGCTGTTCCTGGGAGTACTTTTCTGCTTAGCCTTGGCTTTTGTGAACACCGAAGCTCGGCTTGTTCCCACACATGATGGAGGACATGACGGGCATTAGCAGTTCTTAGTTCAGCTCAATAGGGCGCAACATACTGCCGAGCAAATCGAATCGGGGAAAAGGGCGTAGTACGGTTTTCCCACACCGATAGAAAAAAGCCCTGTATTTTTAATATTTTCAGTTGGATTTTAATATTCATGCCATTGATTTTCAGCCAAGAGTGGTTGTATTAAAATTGAATATTTTTCACTTACATTTTGATGTAAATATAAAAATATTTATATTTAATTTATTTCATATTTCAATTAAATATGTTTCATATTTAAAGTCAATATACTTCATATTTAAATCTAATATGTTCAATTAATATGTTTCAAATTTAATTTAAAAATATTGTATGCTTAAATTTAATATGTCTCATATTTATATTGACTATATTTTATTTTAAAACTAATTGGTTTTTACATTTCAAGTCCTCATGGTGTGAATTGGATAAAGTTTTCAACTAGAAATAATCGCAACATGAGTAGAACGGCATTGGTTGTGATTATGCCCCTGCGCAAAGATAATTTAACTGTGTATTCAAGGCGGCAGCAGCTTTAACCAGTTGGCAATTCGAGGCACATAAAAGAATAATATAAACACAGTTAAAATATATACAATAAATATTTGATTTCATTTAATTTGGAATATTTAAAATAAAAAGATTTTCCTTTTGCTTTTAAAACAAAACTTTTGAAATCAAGTCATAATAATATTCAATTTAAATATGAAACATATTAAACTACAAATTTAATATATTATAGTTCTTTTGAAGTGTTTTGTGTTTAGATTAAAGCATTTTGAATACATTTATATTTGAATCGAAGTGAATTCTATTTAATTTTACCATGTTTGTGTTTAAAAATTCATTTTAAATTCAAGTACGATTGTAGTTATTTTTACTATGCCTTTTTTCTATCAGTGCACCACTTGATTTAATTTCATCAGTGGCATATCCAGGAAGTTGTATAACACTTTTCCTTGGACGCACTTCGAAACGCTTGATCGGAGTTAATACTGACCTTGAAATCAAATTAGTTCCAACTGAAATTCTACTGTATAAAACGGGGCTCCAAGCGAACGTCCCACATTCGTCTCTGCAGATCAACCGAACAAAATGAAGCTGTTCCTGGGAGTACTTTTCTGCTTAGCCTTGGCTTTTGTGAACACCGAAGCTCGGCTTGTTCCCCCAAATGAGGGAGGAGACAATGCTGGAAAATAATACTATCGATTCTAAGGCCATGTGCAAGAGTAAAATAAAATGACAAAGCAAGAATGAAGCTCTTCCTGAATATGGACTATATATCAACTAATTCCAGAATGAAAACGCATGATATTATTTTTCCGTAAGCGAAACTCAAAAATCTAATTTGGACTACCCCCTCACCGTTGTGTCTGTAGGACACACCACCATCCCCTTCAGTGGATGTGCTAGCGCTAGGAAAGGAAGCGATCAAGGACGATCAAGGACTTCCCTGGCTTTCGTAGCTAGCTTTGTTCAATATTCATTTATTATTTTAACATTTACCGAAGGTTCTGGTGCTTGCACATGAAGTTAGAATTTATTTTGGCATGACAGGCATTAGCAGTTCTTAGTTCAGCTCCATACGGAGCAACATACTGACGAGCATATCGAATCCGGGAAAAGGGCGTAGTATTGTTGTCCCACACCGATAGAAAAAAAGCCCTGAAATTTTAATATTTTCAGTTAGATTTTAATATTTATGCCATTGATTTTCAGCCAAGAGTAGTTGTATTAAAATTGAATATATTTCACTTACATTTTCATATAAATAAGAAAATATTTAAATTTAATATATTTCATATTTCAATTAAATATGTTTCACATTTAAAGTCAATGTGCTTCATATTTAAATCTAATATGTTTAATTAATATGCTTCTATTGAATTAAAAAATATTTTATGCTTAAATTTAATATGTGTCATATTTATATTGAGCATATTTTATTTTCAACTAATTGGTTATTATTTGGCCTACGCGGACTACATTTCAAGTCCTCATGGTGTGAATTGGATAAAGTTTTCAACTAGAAATAATCGCAACATGAGTAGAACTGCATTGGTTGTGATTATGCCCCTGCGCAAAGATAAATTAACTGTGTATTCAAGGCGGCAGCAGCTTTAACCAGTTGGCAATTCGAGGCACATAAAAAAATAATATAAACACAGTTAAAATATATACAAAAATTATTTGATTTCATTTAATTTGGAATATTTAAAATAAAAAGATTTTCCTTTTGCTTTTAAAACAAAACTTTTGAAATCAAGTCATAATAATATTCAATTTAAATATGAAACATATTAAACTACAAATTTAATATATTATAGTTCTTTTGAAGTGTTTTGTGTTTAGATTAAAGCATTTTTAATACATTTATATTTGAATCGAAGTGAATTCTATTTAATTTTACCATGTTTGTGTTTAAAAATTCATTTTAAATTCAAGTACGATTGTAGTTATTTTTACTATGCCTTTTTTCTATCAGTGCACCACTTGATTTAATTTCATCAGTGGCATATCCAGGAAGTTGTATAACACTCTTCCTTGGACGCACTTCGAAACGCTTGATCGGAGTTAATACTGACCTTGAAATCAAATTAGTTCCAACTGAAATTCTACTGTATAAAACGGGGCTCCAAGCGAACGTCCCACATTCGTCTGTGCAGATCAATCGAACAAAATGAAGCTGTTCCTGGGAGTACTTATCTGCTTAGCCTTGGCTTTTGTGAACACCGAAGCTCGGATGGCTCCCCCCGAGGTTATTTTAGGTAAAAAATAATGCTGGATGATGGAAAATAATACCATCGATCCGAAGGCCATCAAATTCTATGTGCAAGAGTAAAATAAAATGAGAAAGCCAGAATGAAGCTCTTCCTGAAAATTTTATTAAAGTCGGCTCCCCGTCTTTAATGAGAACCAACAATGGCGCCTGTTTGCTCCACTATAAATCATTCTGAATGGGGACACCCGATCCCGAGTGGTGCAGAGGACGACCAGGACTACGACCGCCACAAAGATAGAGACCCATTTCCCGGCCGCAACTATCTGCTGCTATGTTGCATACATTACGCAGAATTTGGCGTTTGAATGCCGCCGCAGCAGTACTCTGATTATTGCTGATAATGATAGTGCCAGACGACAGTCGACAGTCGGCAGAACCAGAAACTAAACCAAAAACTTGCGGCTCGAATGGCTGGTGTGGTGTGTTGGTGTGGGGGGCTGACTTTTTGCCAAAGCCAAACACGAAAATGGCCAACCAGAGTGCTGCAAACTGCAGGCCGAATGGCTGCACCAGTGGCTGGCACATCCTGCTGCTGGTGCTGGGACTGGGTCTGCCACAGATATGAGCGATAATTAAGTGTTTGCCGCATAATGATGTTGCCGTTTTTGCAGCATTCGGAAATCAGAAGTCACACTTGCAGCTCTCAACGACGACACTAGCCCCAAAAATGGGGCAAGTACAACCAAATTGGCTTCATTTTGCGGTTGCTCTTGTATTTGTTGTTAAACGCCACAAAAGATCTGGGACCCAAGAGTTGACTCAACTTTAAGTTTGTAGGGAAATAAAGTCTAATCCTTCGTATATCTCATATTATTCATATGTTCATCTTTGGATAGCATTCATCTACTTTATCTACAGTCGAAAGAAGCCTTTCATTTATGCAACATTAAAGCCACACTATTTTATCGGCTTTAACCCCATCGTACATACATTCGCCCATTATTCCGGAATCTTTTGTGGCGAATTATTTCACTTGTTTCAAATGCTTGGCTAACGAAGGACTCGCCTTTGTGCCATCCGGACATTGATGTGCTTGACGTCTGAGCGAAATATGAGGCCATGCCGAGATGCGCCGTCGGGGGAGCCATTAAAAGTTGGAAAATATTTTGTTAGCTAAAATTAAAAGCGGCCATAAGAGCGGCTGCCTGGCAGAGCAGCAGTGGAGTGCTCGAGTTGATGGGGACGCCGCGCCGGTCTGACCGTTTCAATTGAAAATCCAATCTGGACTAGGTCTGATTTTGAAGTGGCTCACATGGGCCGTTCCCACAGCAATTAAATTGGGCCCCAAACTGCGCCCGGCCAGGATATAACGCATTCGCATTCGGCCGGAGTGCGAGTGCGGCACCCGCCCCCAAAGGGAAGTTGACATGCTTTGCAAACAAACAAACAAACAAACAGGGGCAGAAAAAAAGGCGGCCAAAAGACAACCGCAGACATGCAACAACAGCAGCAACAGCAGCAGCAGCATCAGCGCATACATATGTGGGCCTGCTCGACAACAAAAAAACAAAATGAAAGAAATGAAAATAGAAATAAGGGACACACGGGACGGGGCACAGCACTCAGCTGCTTGTCGGGGCTTGAAGAAGACATCGAAAGAACCGCAAAAAGCAACTAGGTCCACACAGAGCCCCAGTCCCAGCCCCGGCGCCCAGTCACAGCCATAGCCCACTCCATTCCATCCTCTGAACATTTTTCTGATGGTCTTTGGAGTCCTTGGAACAACAACTGCAAACTAAAAAGGACAGCGGGCATACAAATAACATTAAGCCGGCCAAATCGGCAAACGGACTGCTCCCTGGCCCCGTCCAATCGTCCAGTTATCCAGTCGATGATGCGGGCCTTTGGGCCCCACTGCTCTCCGTCCGCAGACAGCCAAAGGATATCATCAGCCGCATTGAAGGTGAAAGCGCCCCACAGAGCCATGAGAATGACAATGGACCGATAGTCCTGGCCCTGGCCCTGGCCCTGTCGCCGCCCCTGCTCTGTGTGTGACACAAAACTGGCATTAGGCAGGGATTTTGCGTTGATTATGGACAGCAATGGGTTTCGGCTTAAGCCATTTTCGAATGAAAAGACAATGAAACGTCTGCTCCGCCTCACCCCTTTTCATACTGCCCCGCCCCGAACAGGCCATAAGACAATAATGCCATAAAAGGGCTCGATTCCAGGTGGAGCGCAGTTTTGGATGTTGCCACTTGGCAGATAAAGCTAATTACATTTCGTGGACTTAAGCGAAATGTTTAAGAGATTTATGCCCGGCGGTCAGCAGAGTGCGGAAATTGATAAGCCGCATTAATGGGAGTGTGCCTGAGAGGTTCCTTCCGCCCGGGACCTGGGGGCTGAAGGCCAGGCAAAAGGATCGCATTAATCGAATGATAACCATCGGCGAAAATTAAAGAAAAATGTTCAGTTTCTTATTCGATTATTTGAAGTTTAATGACTGCGATTCCATCCATCATTCGCTATATATTTCAGCTTTCCCCTTGCCCAACACTCATGCGGCGAGAGAGTGCTTTCCAAGTCGTACAAAAAGAAGATCTGAATGGCTTTCCGAGTCGTATAATTTGGCTTTTGACATTAGACATTTCCCAGAGTGTTTCCGTTGTCAGTTGGGACAGAAATTGCCATCATTTAAGCGCACATTGAGATAAACATATTTTATTATTAATTCATTAGGCTGTTTTTTAATGGGCAGCATATTTTTGTTTTGTTTTTTTTTTGTTTTTTCGGTCTGGCACTTTAATTGTTAATTAGTTTAATGTTCGGGACAGGGCCACATGGCCTACCCATTCCCATTGCTCTCTCACTCTCTCCAGTCTTCGCTGGCACCCAACGCAGTCGCCAAGTGTCGCACCCCCAATGAAAAAAGACGCTTTATTGGATGTTCTAATTGGGGAGTGCGTTGAATTGGAAACCACAGAAATTGGTTTGGTGTGGTGTGGTGTGGTGTCTGTCTGGAGGCGACCTCCCCTGCCCCATCGCACCCACTTCGGCAGGCCATAAAAACGCCGGGCTAATAATTAAGAACCACCACCCACCCACAGCGCAAATTCAAATGAGCACAAATGGGCGCAAGTGTCGCTTCCACCGAGCTCTGGAGCGGGTGGGGCTCGGTTCTCGAAGGGCGTGCTAATCATTAAAGAAAAAATACAACAAAAATTATGAATTTGTTTGGCGTAATTTTACGCGCTCACAAGACAAGAGCCAGCAGACGGGACAGAGACCTATATAAGCAAGGAAAATATCGAATCCAAGCGAACCAAACCGAACTGAACCGTATCGGATCGGATCGAAGGGAATGGTAGAGCCAGGGAGCGGAGCGGGGCTGTGCTGCCAATAATGACCCAATTTGGTGCATCAAAATTTATGTTTATTCGGTGGGTTCTCATCGACGCTGGCTCGTTGGCTCGCCTTCAGCTTTTGTGGCATTTTCCAATATTAATATGAATAAAAGTGAACGGGGAACGGGGGATGAGAGTAGAGTAGAAAAGAGCCAACCGAATATCGTAGCGCATAACAAGAAAATTACTTTTTAATCTTATGAGTCATTAGAAGACATTTCCAACAATAATGCCCCACCGAAGACGAACAGGGAGCGTCGGAGAGAGGTGTGAAGAACCGATAAAGACCCGTCAGAGTGCTCTCTCACCCTGCTCTTGGGAACTCGCATCCAGATACGCATTCAGAACCTACTTAAGCTGCGTTGCTAAATGGGGAAAACTCTTTTGTCTAGTCCCAATCTGAAATGGAGTCTAATTCGGTTGTGTGTGAAGTTTTGTTCAGAGCTAAGACGGATGGGAGTGCATCTAATACGGTTATATGGAAATGAAGCTGTCCCCGTTTGGATTCGATAGTTCCACAAAATTGTGAATGGTAATGGGATTTGGAATAAGTATGTTTCACTTTCATCTGTTCAATGGCCCATATGGACCATAAAGCCAACGCCTTGCCCACAAATGTATATTCCATTTCCCGTTTGGGTTTCGGGTGCACTTTCTTGGACCTTCAGTGGACCTTCGACATGCAGCTGTGTGTATTTCTGTACGAGTATGTGGCATATGCCACACGTCATTTGCTTGTGCGCCGCACAAAACATGTCACTGCCCATTTCAGCCCCGCATCCTGCCACCTTTGGCTGCTCCTCTCTCTAGGAGTATCCTTCTATTTTGGCCACACAATGACACAAAGCCCGAACACACATAAAAGAAATTAATCAGATTTTTATTTAAACGCCCTTGCAAGGGGCGTCACCCAGCCACACACACACACACACATTCATAGCGAGGTAAATGTGACCATTGTCCTTTGGAACCCGACTCGACTCGACTCGAGTCTCTTAGCATTTTGTGTGCAATTTTTGTCAACATGTTTTCCGCAGAACGCTGGGCCTTTGTCTTCCTCCTCGCTACCCATGACACCCTTTGACCGCCTGTCAGTTTTGTCAGCATTCTGCGGAATTACGAACGCCCCGAATGATGCCAGCAGATTTTTATATATTTCTATCCGCCCCCCACCCGCCAACCACGACCATTGTATGAAAACTCGTTGCGTTCTGCCAGCGCCCATCCATCTATGTGCATCCATCTATCCATCCATCCATCTATCTATCTATCTATCTATCCATGCCCCTGCCCTATCGCTTCCCCCATGTGGTTAGTTTGGTTTTGTCATTACAATTGTTTGCGTTTTCCAACATTCAATGCCAGTCAGAGCCAGAGTCCTTTGTTGGACTGTGCCTGTGCCCTGTGCGCTCTGGCCAGGGGCATGGGCCACAGACAAAGAGTTGCCTGCCAGTTGCCAGTTGCCAGTGTGGAGGCTGTGTGTGGACAAACGGAAATCCCGAGCAAAAGTTCCGTTTAAAATCTCACATTTTTCTCGCAGTTGTTGCGAGTAGTTTGCGGAACAAACATGCTTGGATTCAATAGAGCGGCTCTCGGCATAGTTCCCCCTCTGTTCAGAGACTACATGGCAAAGTTTTGGAAAGTATTTTGCATAGTTCAAGTGCGGGGATGATGATGAGGATGATGTGGATTGGTCTTGTAGTCTCGTAAGATAATTGCCACAAGGAATTCACTTGTGCTGTGCGGCACATCCTCAACATTCTCCGAAGTAGATGTCATTCAAGTCCTTTCCTCTGCTGGCCAACTTTTTACATTGTAATTTCTTGTCTTTCTTGTGTGGCTTGCCATGGCCTCTCCCATTCCCTCAAACGCACCGCACCGCAGACAGAAAATGATTGCAAATGTGTTTTTAAACCAAAAAGTTGCCAAAAATAAATGCCAAAATAAAGGCGAAAAAAAAGGCAAGCGAAATCCCTGTGTAGATTCTCACTTAGTTTACAGCATATTAGTTATGTGCCATAAACAAGATGCGATGCGACGGTCCAAGTGGCGCCATGGCCCAATGCAGCCGCCTCGATAGCGCCAGCCAAGCACAAAATTGGGGAAGCCACCCACTCCAGGAGTCCTCCGCCCACCTCCGCCCACCGTTCGGTCCAGCCGATTCGGTCGCCGCCGCCGCCATCATCATCAACCTGCGACAACTTGCAAAACACAAACGAAATTGTTCAATGGCGCCGCAAAAATGACCAAAATGCGTTGCCAGCAGACGCGCCGCCGTTTTATTTGCAGCAACGCCACTTCCACATCCGGCGCCGCGCACCCGCCCTGCAGTGGCTGGCCAAAAGCTGCAAATTGATGGCGACTGGCGCACATTCAAAACGCTTTCATTATTGTCATAAGCTCTGGCCCCTCCTTGGACTGCGGCTGCTCCTGGCGCTGATAGCGCTGAAAAATTCTTCAGCGTACTTTTCGATTTCCGCTCCGTAATATTCAAGTGATTACGATGCCGGACTGAGGCTGTGACTGAGGCTGCGGCTGCTCCTGGCCAACACCGGAAGCTACAAAGTGCGCCCGGCTGGACAACTTTAGCGCTGACGTGCGCTGATTTCAGCACTCGGGCTCGTCCGGTGCCTAACCAAGTCTCCGCCGCATTATTTGTGTTGTTGAGTGTGCCTTTGGATGATAGAGTCCGCTAGGGAGTGGCAGAGGGAGAGGCAGAGGCAGAGTGAGGTTTCGGCTTCGGTTTTCGGTTTTCGGGTTCAATGACAAAGTTTACTACCACTAAGTATTTATAACTATTATTTATGAAGCGAACCGAGCCCCGACTCCGCTTTAAATGCTCAGTGATGCGCAACGAATTTCTTAATGGTGCAATTTGGCGTTTTATGTTTGAAGTTTAGGCGAAAGGCGATTTCCCGCTGGATATGCTGATGGGTGGGGGGGTGGCGTGCCAAAGGGGCACTAGAGTTGTGTGGATGCGGGGGTGCGGGCCGGGTCATTGCAACATTTTTTTTCAGTCCGCTATCGCTGTGTGCATAAAGTTTTCGCAAACAATTATGGCCCCTGGCAGAGGACCAGCCATCCAGACTCTGAAGGAGCAGTCGCGGCGAGCCAGGCAGGCAGGCAGGACTGGCGCTGGCAGAGTATCCTGGCTGGAGAAGCATCGACAGTTGCCGTTTTTCATTAATTTCATGGTGCTATTTCCGCACCACACTCTGGCTTCCGGCAGCTGTAATCATGCTCTATAGCCGCCCTGTGCTCTGGCTCTGGCCCCCGCGCTCTCTGGGGCCGTGTCCCATTGATTTGAAAATATGTTTTATGATTCAATGCTGTGATAGCGGAGTGCCATTAGAGATGGCAGCTTGTGGTCGGTCCCCAAATGGAAATGGAATGGCCATGTAAGCGGTATTGTCCAATGGATATTCAAGTTCTTGGCTGACTGACCCAATTGGGCCCAATGCTGAGACTGGATGGGTAAATACTCGTGCAGGATATGATTCGTATGCGCCTCAAATTTAAATTCAAATGTGTTAATTGTGGGGGGAAGTTGCTGCTTCTGTTATATGTGGCCCGGCAGATCGCTTGCCATCTGCGATGCGCCAGAACAAATGTATCTGTTAAAAACAATTGTTTAAATTCAATTCATGATAGCGATAAACTCAACACCTGCGCACCAGTTAAGTATCGAATGGTCAGAGTCGGAATGCAGCAACAAAAAAATGCTGCAAAATGATGTCAGGCACTTAATGGATGAAAACGCTTCGCGCTTCGCACTTGTGACAATGGCCCACCACCAGCCCCCCCATTGTGACACCTCAAATCATAACGGCATAATGAATATCTGAATGTGTGCAAAGAATGGAAATTAATTGAAAATGCATTCGGCATTCCATTGTCTTCAATTAATTTTCATTTCAATCACTTTGAATTGCCTGTAATTCGATTGTGTGCAAAGGGACCACAGCACCATCAAAAGTGCAATAAATACATTCGTATGAATACTTGTGGTCAATGATGCAATGTGAGGACTGAGCTAACAGCATCGTCACTATATATATATATACATGTATATGTTTCGGAGCGAAATTTGACTTCAACTGGATAGAAGTTTGTTACCTAAAAGGTTATCAGTTACTCTGTTTAATTGGTTGCCAAGCTGCTTGCTAATCGGCTCATAACTAGTTCAACTAACAGAACTCTATTATGGCTGGACTGTTCGCTGGCCTGGCGCTTAATTCCTGTTTGTGGTCCTTTTCCAATTACCAAATTTCAGGCCGATTCACCCGCACCCCATAATGTATTCAAAATCTTTAATGTAATTAATGCTGTTTGTTTAATGAAAGTTGTCTGAGCCGCTCGGGCAATCCCTGTGCGCCCTCCACCCACGCTCTGCCCGAACGCATTGCATCATGCATACGTGCATGTCGGGCAAAGGATGTATTCCAAATTCAGGCAGGACACACTGCAATATGCAATCTTGTTGCCGTTGCCGTTGCTGTCCCCTGTCCCCTGTCCCCTGTCGCTGTGGATGTTCTTGTTGCCAGTCGTGTAACGGACATGCTGCAACAAGAGCTCCCCAACCCAATCAATCCAACCCAATCCAACCCAACCCATTGACCCCAATGCACGGCTTATGCGTTTCTAGGTATTGCGTTGTCGGTTTTATCGTGTGTTGCGACCCGCCTGCTACTGATTGCTGGCGGCCTTTCGGCTGTGAGTTGTGCCGCACAAACCGTTTCTGTCTGCCTGTGCTACGCACTGCATTTGAATTCCTGTTGGGCTTCTAATCATCATCGACAACTGTGCCGTAGATTTGGTGTCTGGCCATCCTGCTGCTGCTGCTGCTGCCCCATTGCAACCCTCGTACGAGTCCGAGTCCGAGTCCGAGTCTCTCCATGTGGGAGTTTGTGTGCCTTCCTGCCGTGAGTTCTAATGCGCTAAAGTGCTTTTTCCTAAAAACAAGTTACACTTTGCAATTTGCACTAAATCCCACTTGGCTGTGGCCGCCGCCACAGAGCACGAGTTGGGGGCCCTGACTGACTCCGTCGCCGCTACCCCAGGCAGGCAGGCAGGCAGAGTCCTTCCTCTTTCTGTTTATGGCCCTGGCTGTGGATGTCGGTCGGTCTGTCTCTATCTGTATCTCTGTCTACTTGTGTGTGTGTGTGTAAATCCTTTTGCCGTTGCGTGGCAATTAAAAGGGATTTTCATGACTAAAACGTATTTATTTAACACAAACACACACACACACACACACACATGAGTAGTGGCGCTCTTACCGCTCCTCAGCCTCTCCTCTAGCTCGCTTAATATTTGATTTTTGATTTGTGGTCTGTTGTGTCTGTTAAGTCCGTGGCAGGGGGAAGCGGCAGGGCTGTCCTCGTGCTCGTCATCGTCCTCGTCAAGTACTCTTATTAATTACTATTGATTTTGGCCTCCTGTTCGGTGTTAATGAAATTGAATCGAACTGCCGCCGAATGTGCAGGCCTATTCTCAGAGCCAGGCGCAGAGACAAAGCCACGCGGCAGCAGCACAAGCAGCAAAAATCAATAAAATCGCCGCAGTGGCATAGTTTTTCGACAAGGTGCATTGAACTCCTCCGTTCCCTGTGCCGGCGAGAGCGTTCCAGTCGCTGAATGATGAAGGTTTCCACAGTGAACGATTCGTCACGCTATCCCAGGCATAGACAGCATTTAGCACTATGTGCTGCTGGCGGAACAGGCATGAAAATGGCCGAAGAACAGGCCAAAAAGGACAAAATAAAAGCTCACCCAAAATTTAATATTTATCTGTGTATCGCCACTAAAGCGAGTGTGCTGTGTGTTTTTTGTTTCTTTAAGCTGAAATGTGACTGTGACTGTGTGAGGCAACAATCCTGGCTGGCTGGCTGGCTGGCAGGCGCCCACTCAATCACCTGGCCATTAATTATGCAAAGTTTGTACCCAAATAAAACGAAAATCGACCAAACATGTGACAACAATTTGTGTCTTTACCGCACACACTCTGTCTCTCTCTCTCTCTCGCTGTCTCTCCCTCTCACACTCATTCAATTTTACTGTCTCTGTCTCTCATTTCGTATATCTGTTCGAATTGTCGCCGCCGTCAATATTGAATTTGAAATTAAAACGCCCCAAAATGGCACAAATGGTCAACGTGGCTCCCTGGCTGACGCTGGCGCTGGCGCTGTTCCTGGCAACAGTTGTTCCAAATTGGCAAGCTCACGGGCCCACTCGCACCCCGTCCCTTGCACATTCGCCCTTCTCCCTGAAATCTGCATGTGTTAATTACCGATGCCGGGAGTCGCCGGTCAAGGGTCAGTGGAAGGATGGCAAAAAATTGTCAACATGGCGGACTCTGGTGGCGAAGCCAAGCCGCCAGCACAAGCTGCCACCCGAGCGAGGCGCACTTGATTTATAGACCCCTGTGGGGGGCGGGGATGCTGTCGAAGAGGCAGGAGTTGGGGCGCCTGGAAGGGGGCGTTCCACCCACTTGAATTTGCATTTACCTACAGCAAAAACAAATAAACGTCTAATCGAGTCAGGGCTGCAGAGCGGGACGTGGATGTGGATTTGGATGGTGGATGGTGTGTACGGGAAGGGGAATACGAAGAGCAGGGGTGATGGCCTCAACTGTTGCCGTTCCCAGACAGACAGCCACGAATAATGTGACGTAACAGCTGCCAAGGGCCCTGGTGGGGAAGGGCGGGAAAATGGGGAGCTGGGGCTGCTAGAAAAACTGATGTCCTCCATAAACAAATAAAGCTCAGTTTGGTCGAGAAATTGATTTTTTGCGCCTAATCAAAAACGAATTAATTTCAGCAGAATGTGACAAACAGCCTGCCCCATCGGTGGCGGGAACGAACGGAAGGGGTGGCTCAGATTTTCGGGGCCATTTATTGTGGTCCTGGTCCGGCCTCTACCCTCCACGGCTCTGCTTCTGCTGCTGCTTCTGGTTCTTCTGGTTCCGGTTCTGCTTTTACTATAGCCCCAATTGATTAAATTGGCATGAAATGAAATTTATGTTAGTATCTGTTCACTTGGGTGGTTGCAAGGTGTTTTCCCTGCAGATCCCGACACACAAGGGTGGCAAGTGGCCAGCCCAGCTTCATTGCGACCAAGGGTGGTTCGTGATGGAGTCGTAGTCCGATTTAAGAGACGGTAGGAATATTTTTGCGGTGCCGCTTTCAGCAAACGACTCTCCAGAAGGCAGCGAAGTGCGAGCATCTTTAAGACGTGGCGGAGAGCTGAGGAAATTTCTGTTTCGGGGGGCATCTAGCTATGTTTCCCTGAGTCCTGAAAAGGCAGTTTAATTGGATTGCTCGATATCAAAGAGGCAGAAAGCTCTCCTTTGGAACATATCGACTGCTGCTCTTTGTTGTAAGTAAATTTAAGAGAGGCTCTGCTGCAGTGTTAACTTAAGCATTCAATTTGGTTCTCGCTGGATCAGCGTACTCATCGATCCTTTTGGCATTCGTGCTACTCTCATTCGGGTAATACATTTTTAATGTGGGACGCACGCACCCACATTACGCATACGCCACGTGCGGTCCAAAAATATGACCGACCGGGCTGTCATAATGCTGAGCAAACTTTAAATAAATGATATTCAAAACGTAGCTAAGAGGTCCGCTCTCCCACACACACACCCAACCTCCCAGCCATCACACACATTTCTGTGTTTCGAATGCCATAAAAAGCAGTCGTAAAACCCTTTCCGCAAAGCGGAAATCCCGCTTCAAAACAAACGCCATTAAAAACGAGGTCATGCTCAGTAGCAGCACCATCGGGACTGGGATTGGGACTGGAACTGGGACCAGGACCAGCACCGAAAGCAGTGCGATGGCTTTGAAAGGGGCTAAACAGGCCAGCAGGTTGGGGATGAGCATGAGAGGATGAGCTTGGGTTGTGGGCCATATTCGTATTCGAGGACTGCCGAAAAGTCAAACAAAATTTACAGTCTCAAAACTGCTCAAAAATTTGGAAAGTTGAACGCAAAAATGTACAACAACAACAACAACAACAAAATACTCGTATATAATATTTTAAAAGTGCTCATAGGGAGCGGCATAAAATATGGGCACCGAAAAGTTCAAGTTTACGGGAAGGAGAGAAGGCTGAGTCAGTCTCCCCAGGTCTCCAGGGTCTCTGGTGGTGCCAGAGAGGCTTTCTAAGGTATTTATTTTCATAACGCTGCACAACATAAGGAAGCAATAAATTTAAGCTGACTGACGACAGTTTGCATGAAGCTGTTGGATGGAGGAGGGGAGTTTGGAGTTTGGATGTATCGTACATGCGAGTGTACAGGATAGAGAGGAGGGCAGCCAGGATATGCTCTGTTATGTCTGGCCTTAGCTTAGGCGGCCCCTTCCCGCCAGTGGCAGTGGCAGTGTTAGTGCCAGTGGCATGTGTCGTAGGTAAAATGCCAACAGTCGTGTCTGCACATACATTGCATAGTTATTGTTTTAAAGCTTTGGCAACGACCCACCCGCACCCGCACCCGCACCCGCTCGTCCCGCCACTTGGTCTTCGTCATTTAAATAAATTTTATGCAATTTAGTTAAGCTGTTCGCTCGCTCTCCCTCCCTCCCACTCTCTCCCTAGCCCATCTCTGCTGTCCCTTTCTGGCTGCTGCACTTTGGTTGAGTGAGTAAATGTCATTTAAATGTCTTCGTGCCTTCTCTCGTCGGGCAACGTATGTGTGGCATTCCAATTTCTTTTCGCCCTGTATATCGCATATATTCCTTTTACAATCCCCTCCTGCAGCAACCCCCACTCGCAATAAAATATTTAACAGGGCTCTGGGCGGGTGGGCAGCAAGCTGGCAGTAGGGGCTGCGTAGGAGTAGGTCGTTACAGCCCTCCCACTCCCATTTGTGTTTGTGAGTTTCTGCTTTGGTCTGGGATCGTGTCGTAAGTCGTATGTCACCGGCAACTTGACTGAGCTGTTAGTTTTACTTTATTTCCTTGTGATACTCTTGCCGCAGCAGATGCTTGAAGCGTGCAGAAATTCGATCCATTGGTATCCATGGGAGGACAGAGAAAAGGATGAAGAGAAAAGTACACTCGGAGCTCGGAGCTGTGATACTTTCAGTGTATTCAATGCTTCGGTCTGGCCGCTCTCTGTGGTTGGGGTTGGCTGATGTTGCTCCATCACATCATAAAAACGTGTGTCTGCTGCATGTAGTTGTTGTCGCTGGTTGTCGCTTGTTGTTCAGGTTATTTATGTTTGCCATGTTGCGTTTGTCAAGTTTTTGCATTCGGCAACAGACGCGCTCGGCAGCATTATGACTTAATTCTTATATGGCGCTCAGACATGATGTGTACACATAATCCCATCACAGGACGGAACGCGGACGGACATTCCCTTGTGCTTGGTTCTCTGAAAACACTTCCAATTACATTTATTTATTCGACCAGCTCGATTGTTGTCAATCGATGCAGCTGACTGGCAAAGTGCAGTCTGGATTCCCAATTGAATAAAGCTTAATTAAAAATGTCTTGACATGGCATAAATCTCAGGGGGGGGTGGCCCACCTGTACGGCTGACTAGATGGTGGATGGTGGATGGCAGAACGAAAGCATATGCCAGCAGCTGTTTCGCTTTTGGGGACTGCGACGAGTTGAGTATTTGCACTAAAAATATATAGCAAATGTCAGGATGTGTGTGTTTGCACAGACCCCGCACACACACACACACAGACGCGCAGGGACACGGAGGGACACTCACGCAAAGAAACAACAAAGAAAATTGCTTTAGTAAATCCAAAGGAAAATAAACACAGAATACAACTTGAGTAGCAAAGCAAACAAACCCCCCACCCACACACACACATCAAATGGGCGGCAAAGGTGCGCCCAGGTGGGTCTAGGGTTGGGTTGTTGGTTGGGCGGTGGGGGGCTGCCATAAGCAGTATGTGTCTTGGGTGGGCTCCACATTTGCAAAAGTCAAAAAGGGTTAAGGCAAAGCCGTGCGCCAAGCCGGATCCCCCAAGTGTTTATTATGTATGGGTGTGAATGAGCTGCTCCTCTGCTCTGCTCTGCTCGGCTCTGCTCTACGGTCTCTTAGGGGCGGAGAGTCTCGCTCTCATATTGCGCTGCCTGGCTATATGTATGACACTTGAACATGCAAAGCTGCTTGCCAAGATGATTTATATTAGCCATGATTTCTGGCAATTTTTAGCACTCTACTCCACTTCCTCCTTTCCATTCGTTTGCCGCTCTCCGACGGTGTGGGAGGTGTTGATTGTTGTTGAAATTTCTGCCGCGCCAGATGACGAGAACAAAACACTGCGAGAGCAAGGCGGAAGGGAGCCGAGCCGAGCCGGAGTGCCGGAGTGCCACATGACATATTTCGGGCGATGATAATAAAAACTTATTGCGCTCGGGCGGAGTGATTACATGGCAGAGCAGATATTGTGTGTGCCAGTAAGCTCCATTAGAGGAGCGAACGAGTTGCGTGGAATGCAAATGTGCGGCAGGAGGCACGCATAACAATGCCAACAGGGTCCTGCTTATCGGATACATTTGGTTGCCGTCACACCCAGCCCAACAGGCTCTCCGATCAGAAGCAATCCCAAAGCGGGAGAAGTCAACCTCATAACCAGGGCCAAGGCGACTCTGACTCTGGCTCTGAAGTGGACCTGACTCAGGCCGTGCAAACAATGCGCGTGCGAATGGCACTAAAAACAATTACAGGCCACAAAGCAAAGATGTTTGAGGGTTGAGTCCGGGCCCACGCTACGTATACGTAATGCGCTCGGTCAGGAGAGACACGAAAGGCAGAAGGCTGGTGGTTGGTGGCTGGGGGTCTCCGAATAGTCACTCACACACACACGGAGAGAGAAACACTTGGGCTATCAAATTAAGTAATTGCATAATTGTTTCACTGGCAGTTTACTATGCCCCCGGGTGGCCGGTGGAGCTCCGAAAGAGCTCCACAGGCACACGGGCAGCCAGGCAGAGAGAGAGAGAGAGAGCCATCACCGAGCACCACCCACTTGCCAGCCCTGCCTCTGACTTGGCTTTTTATGTGTGTGCCAAGTTTTCTTTTATTTGCCTTTTGGTCGATGGCTAATCCCCGCCTGCCTGCCGCTACGTGCCTGTCTTTGAATTTTCGTGGATCCCCGACTCCAAATCCGACTCCGCCCCGTACACGGCCGCTCATAAATCAGCGTCAAATCGTCGAGGGCTTAGCCCGGAGCCTCGTGGCTTCTAATTGTTTTGCTATAGACACATATCCGTGGGGTGGCCGTGGTTTGGTGGCCAAGTCGAATGCCGAATGCCGAATGCAAATGCCGTTCTACCGCAATTGTTGTAAATCCCCGCCCGAGATGGCAGTACCTTAGCCACATGAATGCAGGCCAGGAGTGGGGCGCACGGACAGTTGCGCTTGGTGGCCAGCGTTGCGGTTGGGCAACATTGTGCCCTGACCCGCGCCCTCCGTGATAGGGGCCAACAGAGCGGTCAAATGCGGCGCTAATATTACCCGCAAGCCTGCGGAAGCCGTAGAACGTCTGCATTTGTGGCTGCAACTGGAAATTGAGTGCTTGAATGCGGCAGGTACATAGCTGAGTACTTGCTACATCAACATATTTGATTTGAAACGAAGAATGGCAGGAAAGAACACTGACCCTGATCCTTTCTGCGAGACTTGGTGATAAATCCCCGAAAATTACGAGCTGTTCCATCATACCCTTTACTGCCAGATCTAATCTCCAGTATGCTCCAGTTTTCCCTCATATTTCCTACCACTCCAGCTCCCCGTTTTTTTTTGTGCTGAAGTCTGTTTATTTATAACCCATCCATATCGCACTTCAGATTCGACTCTAAATCGAACATTTATCATTCCTAATTACTGGCACTAAGCTCTCTTGCCTGGAGTCTCGTGGGCCCAGTGCACTGATTGATCTACTCCTGCTGTCTGCCTCTGCCTCCTGTGGATGTGCCCTGGCTCTGGATTTATAGATGGTAGCCGTGCAGCCGTTGCATCCAAGGCGCACGAGGGAAAATCTCATTTGTTGCGCTTGGTTGCTAATTTTAATATTATTTTTGGAAACCTCATAAGTTGCTGCGCGTTTCCCCCTTTTTCTGGGTTTTTGCCCGGCCCGTTGCTTTGATGCCCCGAACTGTGTTGATGTCTTTATTGCAGTTCATATGCGTTGCTGCTTCGGCCGTCGATGTCTTCCGATCTGCATCTGCTCGCTGGCATCTTCACGCGGCTTTGGCTGTCTATAATTGGCTTGTCTGACTGGCCGAGCAGCTCTGGGTCGCCCCTGGGTGCGGGTGCGGGTGCCGGTGCTGGTTCCTACTTTTAATCAAGATCAAGCGTGATAAATTGAAGTCGCTATGGGAATTGAAAGGCGTTGAGTGTGGGCAGGGCCTTGCTGGCATTGATTGAGAAACTGCAAGTAGTTGCCCCATGCACAGCAGTGCTACTCCGCTTCTCATTCAACCAAATAAACAACAACTCGAATGGATAATGTTTATTTTCTTACATTTGCTATTGACTGAAATTTCCGGATAATCTTGCAGCTTTTTTCGCTGAATAAAAAATGCAGCAAACAGTAGTTGGGAAATACCTTTGCCAAAGGTTCAGTTGCGGCTCCTTTCTTTTATAGGTCATCCAAGTATAGTGCCAATAGACAGTCCCAAGTCCCCTTAACACAACTCTGCAGACAGTCCAGGATACAGGTGGAGTAGCTGTGGTTCACCCGCTGAGCGACACGCAGGCAGGTCGGACAGTCCTCGCAGCTCAAAAACAGATCTCATCAGCACTTGATAACGGCAACAGGCTGCCAGATTATGGTGGCCATTTGGTGTACATGCGATTAATGCCAGTGACGCCCGTCTGCCTTGAGCCACTCCCACATTGCTCGATCCTGCCGCACAGAGGCCATAATAATGAGCTGCAGCAGCTATTGCCCCGCGGAATGCGGTGAGCAGACGTCCATCCAGTAAAGAAGAAATCGCGTAGCAATAATGCTGCTGCAACATAAACAAATGCGCGTATAAATCGTGGCTGGCTGGAACACAAAGCAGCCGACAAGCCTTTGGCTGGCTTGGCACTTTGCTTGTCAGTCATCGGTGCCTCATCGGTGTGCATTCCGAAGCGTTTTCGCCCGGCCGTATGAAGCGGATTCTAAGAAATGTTTTCGTTGTGTTTTTTGCATATAAATTACGTGTGCGACGAGTATTTGAAGCGTCGCACGCATCGCATCGCAACACATCGCCGGTGAGTCAATTCATAAGACAATGGGAGCCTCTCGACTGAGTCTAATAACTGAGTCCCTGAGTCATGGCAGGGGCCCCTTTGACAGGGGCTAATAGCTGAGGTCAACAATTAAACTCATTCTGTCGGGCTCGCACAGGACGGAGGCTTCCCCCCCACGCCCACGTGCAGTGCTCCCTGCATTTCTGACTGACAACTGCAACGGCGTCTATTTGCAGTGCATTCATTTTAGAGCGGGGCCCCGACCCCTGGGCCGCGTTACTTGAGAGCCTCTCTGGCTGGCAGCACAAATTCAAACACAGGAAAAATCAATCGCCCGCACTGTCAATGTGCCCGCATTTTCCGGAGTTTCCCCCTCTCTCTCTGTGCCTCTCTCTCGCTCCCTTTGTTTTTGTCGTATTTCCATTTCATTTGATTTGATTTTATTTTATTTTTGTATGGGTGGGGGGAACACAACAACATTTCACCTTCTCCCCAGAGTGGGAGGGTGCCGTAGGAGTCGGTGGCGCGCCAACTATGTAAATATTTGGCGTGACCGCATGACAATATTTGCTCAGACTGCGATTCCCATTTTAGGGCTCCAGCATTTGGCATACACTGAGCACGAGGCGTAATAGCCGAGGAGACAAGCAGCCGTAGCTCCGTGCATTTCATTGTCAGTTCGACTGCTGCTTCATTTGCAGAGTATCTGGGCTGCTGGAGTAGGAATATTGCGCCGCTCTGCCTGCCCTTCCCCACCCACAGCTGGCACTTGTTTGTTGTTTTTGCGTAGTCGCTCGCCTGTTCAAATATGCATCGTTCTGTTGGTTGTTGTCTCCCGTGGCCATGTCGCGCGCACTGCACTTCCGTTTGGGCTGCATCATAAAAGTATTTCGAATTAACAGCAGTAAATCAGGAGGCCCCATTGCCAGCCCCCAGCTGCCGCAGCAAACATCCTCAGAAGTGGAATGGCAGCCAGCGACAGAAATTTTGTTGGATAAACAAATAACGACATCGGCATGCGTGTGCTGGCAGCGTCTGTGTTTGCCTCTCCGATTAATATGGCATCTCATCTCGCTCCTACATGTACAGAATTTTGGGGACATTTTTGGGACACTCCCTGCACTTGTTGGGCGACACAAACCCAGCGGACAGCTCCCGCCCTGCCTCCATTCTGGATCAGTTCTAGACTCGTCATAAATTCATCATTATATTTGTGTGTCACCTTTCGTTACTATAAATAGCTCCAAAATTACTTTGAAATGTATAAAAATCAGTCCACTGCTTCGATGGCACAGTGCCCGTGCCACCTGCCGTCGGCGCATCACTGCGGCAAGGAGCTGCGGGAGCAGCGCGCCGACTTCTTCCAGCGGGACATCGACGACATTGCCGACAGCGTGATGCAGGTGATGCGAATCTGCGGCCTGAAGGCCTGGGAGGTGCGGCGCAGCAGGCCGGCGATCAGGCGCTCGTTCCAGCACTACGACGAGGTGCGCTACCGGATCGACCGGGTGCCGCGCAAGCGCTTCTGCAAGGAGACCTTCATCCATGGGCTGGCCCACGAGGCGCAGATGTCGCGCATGGACGCCCAGATCGCCTACTCCATTGTGAAGCGGGCGTTCAAGGCGTACTATCACGGCACCGCCACGGAGGGCAAGCGGCTCAAGGCGCTGATGGAGGGCATGACGCACCGCCAGGAGTGCCTCTGGCTGCACGCGGCCAAGCGCACGGCCGAGATCTACGCGGCCTACGCGGGCCTCATGCACTCCGAGCAGCTGCAGTTCGCGGAGCGCTTCGAGTGCGTCTACAAGAGCCTCTACGACGTGCTCTGCACCCGTGTGCTCTGGGACGATGAGAACCACTGCCGCTGCGGCTGGACCTCCGCCATGCCGTCGCAGGCCACCACAATCACCACGATTACCACGGAGATCGAGGTGCTCTATCAGAAGCAGAACATGGCGCCCAGCAGCGCCCCCTCCGGCACGGCCGTGGTCGCCAGTCAGCTGTCCGTGCAGGTGACAGAGGTGCTCGTGGATGTGGGGCCTGCGTCTGCGGCTGCGCCAGTGCTGGTGCTGGGCAGCGGGGGCAGCTCAAAGTCGTCCCGCTACAACCACGGCCTGAAGCGGGTGAACCAGAAGAAGTCGTCCAGCAAGCCGCCCACTGTGGAGGGCTCCAAGGCGAGCCTGCGGAGGCGCAAGAAGCCGTGCAAGTGCCCGCCGCTGCAGTGCGACCGGGAGTTCGAGCGAGAGGCGCCTGAGATCACGGCCGAGTGCAGCCAGGGGCCGTACGTGTGCCGCTGGCTGCACTACGACGAAGCGGAGGAGCAGTTCAAGGAGCACCGCGTGCCCTTCCCGCCCATGGAGGTCATCTGTCCGCCCTGCGCCGCGGACGAGCTGCCCTGCGATCCCGAATGCACCTGCACCTGCGACATCTGCACCTGCGAGCCCGCCTACGATGCGGCCGCTGGCGAGGAGGAGCACCGCGGCGAGCAGCTCTCGGGCACCGGAATCGAGGACAACGACACCGACTTCTGCTGGCTGGCTCCGTTCCGCGACTGGCCACGGGTGGACGAGGTGGCGGTGGTGGAGGAGCCGGAGGCAGAGGCCAGCCAGACCCCCAACTCTGAGGAGGAGGAGGCCCGCTTCAAGTGCCGCTGCACCTGCGAGATCAAGCAGCGTGCCTTCCCCCATCTCTTTACCTACTTGGCGCCCTTCAAGCCGGTCAAGCCCGCGGCTGAGGCGGTGCCTACCGTCCCGGCTCCCGAGAAGGCCGAGGAGGAGGAGGACAGCAGCGAGGACCTGTTGGCGAAGCCTCCGCCCTGCGGCGTCTCCCCGGCCACCTACCGCTGCTGGCTGCAGCCCCCAGCCACGCCCAGCGAGTCGGAGTCCCTGGCAGATGAGGAGCCACACATCGCAGTGCTGGCCCAAGGGGCAAAGCCCAAGGCAGCCGGCCTCACCATGGACGTCACCGTCAAGGGGCAGCACCACCCACAAGCGAGGCAAGCGGCCAAGGCACCAGCGCCCACAGCAAGGCCTCAGAAGTCTGCCACGAAAACGCCGCCCGCTTTAAGGATTAGCATTCCAAGCCCAGCAGCAGCGCCCAAGGCACCGCCAAAGCCAGCTGCTGCTGCGTCTGTGCCAGCACCAGCTGCTGTCGCGGCTGCTCCAGCGGCCAAGCCAGCGCCAGCGCCAACTCAGGCTCCGGCTCCGGCTCAGGCGAACCAAGAGGAAAAGCTCACAAAGGAGGATATTCTGAACATCATTGGACTATAGTACGCGGCTTCATCATTGGCTGGCTAATCTTTGGCTAAATGTTTTTGATTAAAGGAGCTGCTCCTGCAAGGGATCACAGCTGCCAGGGGACTCTCCCTAGCCCCAAAGCTGGCCATTCTTTTGGTTTTCACTTTGATATTTCCCAAATGTATGTCTGGCCATTTCTTGGAACTTTTCCCAACGCTGCCCGCCGCACAGCTGCGCCCAGCCGCACTCCCCGCAGCACTCCACTGATGTCATAGGGAAATCCGAGTTGCGGTCCGCTGCGATTTTTCAAACGCAATTTGCTCTCTCGCAAAGTTATTTGATATTTTATTTCATATTTTTATTGTCAATGGTTTGCATTTGTCGCATATGTGTGTGCGTGTGTGTGTGTGTGTGTGTATTTGTTTGCCAAACGAACTGTCAATTGATTGTCAAATTGTAAAGCGAAAATGGTCAGTGCGGATGTGGGATGGGAGCTGTGTGGGGAGTCCCTTGAGTGGAGGGTCCTTTGAAAATGTAAACTGTTTGCTTTGTTGCCACTTTGAAAATGTGCTGACAGCCGATGGCGCGGGGCCGGGCTCGCGGCGGCTCAAATATGTGAAATATTATACAACACGCACTGCCCACAAATTGAATCGGAGGGAGTGGCGTAGCGTGGCGTGGCGTGGCGTGTCGTGGAGAGGGAGAATCAGTTGTAGATTTCTGACACACGATATTCCGCATTGTATGCCCAATAATGGGTCCAGCACCACGCCCATTCAATGGACAATACACTTGGTCGAGCAAATTACAAAATACGATATGTATTTGCATTGTCGATAGTTGTAATGCCGGATGGGACCCCACATCTCGTTAAAACCAAATCACGTAGCACCGACCCGTAGCACAATATATGGGAAGGACTTTTCTGGCTGCTGGCTGCCGGCTGTCGTGCGATAATTGCAGACAAATTGTGAAAAGTATGGCCTGACATGGGCGGCTGCATGGGATTTGTTTGGCTTGACAAGGGGCGCACGAAAGTTTTGTGACAGACGCTTTTAAGCAGAAAATTGTTTGCTCATAACTTTCGACATCAGATCGGGGGGCAGTGGGCGGGGACAGTGGGAGCCTGGATGCGCCGAAGCCTATCAAAGAATAACAATAAACGGCTGAAGCATAAAGTTATATAGCAAGGCATCGAGGGCACCGTCCCAGCTATGCACTAAAATGTCTGACGTCTAGAATTTTCCACACAGGAAAAGGTTTTGTTTTCTTCTTTTTCTCGCAACAGTTTTGAGGCTTGCAACGGGGAAGAATCCATCTAAATCAGTCATCAAATCAGTAGAAAAAATACTACACATTTATTTTATTTTATTTTATTTTAGTTTAGTTTTACTTCTGCTGATATACTTTTAAAAACTTGTCGCTTTCTGATTAAATACGCGCGGTACTCCATCTGAAGAGTTTATCGACTGCATAATTTTTGCTGTGCTTTGCCCAGCCAAAGTTTTCTTTACTGCTGTACATCTTTTGATCCTAAAGAGTTTGCTACCATTTAGAATGGAGGCAGCCTTGCCTTGCCGTGGCTTTCATAAACTTTAAGTGAGTCTTCAATGCGAAGCAGGTCTGAACGAGTCATAAATTTCTAGTTTACTTTGCGCCCGAGCGCTCGCAACGGAAGGTCATTAAAAAATTCCTTGTCGCTGCAAAGAGTATCGAGCCGGGCTGTGACGTTGGTCTGAGCCAGGTCTAGAGCCGGGTGTCGTGGTTCGGGTTCGGGATCGGGCTCGGGCTCGGGCTCGGGCTTGGGGTTCTGGCGCGTCTTGTTACGACCACGGGATGATGCGCATTGCTCATTAACACGAAACTAATTAATTGCGCAATTCAGCTAAACTATCGTGTAACGAGAGGGGCCCATTACAAGCTCTTGATTGATCACCGACTGCTGGCTGCGGGATCCTCCTGGGCCGGCAACGGGAGGAGTCTCGTCTTGGCTGCTCCGTCGGCCATTGCATTTTAGACGCTAATTTATTGTTGACTGCAACATGTTGCCGGTATGCAAAAATGTGGCCTGGCATATGCAATTAATTGTAACAAGGCCCGCAAGTCAGGCAGTCAACCTTTAACGAGGCTGAGGCTGGGGCCAAGACTGCCACTGGCACTGGCAACGGCACTGCAGCACCAAGCAACTTGCACCTAGAAGCCTGCAGCTTACAGTTGCCACTGCGACTACGACTGCGACTACGACTGCACTCCAACGCGTGTTAAGTCGCTGCAATTTACGTGTTAATTTGAAGTCGTGTCCCGCAAATGTTTCGGCTGCCCCCGAAACTGACTTCTGCACAGCCGCAGCCGCAGCTGCAGCCTCAGCCTCAGCGTTTCCTCCAGATCGGCGAAAGTTTCGGCCCAGTAAGAGTGCGGGGCCAATAGACTCGTACAAAGGTGGGACCGTAATTCATGTGTTGCCGGTAATTGCTGGCAGGGGCAGCCGCTGGGGCAGCTGCAACAATGCCATTAGGCCGGGCCTAACGATTTGATTCCAGCGAAAGCAGCCGCACTTAGCGGAGAAAACCATCTAAGATCTAGGATTGATATTCCGCTTGAATCGGGCCATCAGCGGGGGCAAATAATTCAAAGTTCCAGTGGTGGGTGAGTGCACAGAGCTCTGCTCCACTTAATATGTAATTCCAAATGGAAGAGTTGGCTGCAAATTTGATGCGTACTAAGCCTGCGATTGCCACTCCACTGCATATCCATCTGCAGTACGGTGGAAAAAGCTTTGAGTCCTCTCTTCAGAGTACCCGAAGCGCAACTATGCGCCCATCAATCAAACCAACTCGCTCTCAACTGCGAGTACTTCCAAAATCAATAAATACTTACACAGAAAGTTGTGCGTGGAAAACTTGTGCCACAGCCGGGGATTTATGCCCCGAAATATTTATATATATATAAATTGTACTGCTCGTATTTATATAAACTGCAGCTTTACTGTATTTAGCTGGCCAGCAGATAAATGCTGGCAGCCAACTACTTTTTGGATACAAAAATGTTTGCCATAGTTTTGGGGGGGAATGTTTTTAAAACTTTTGGGCAAAATCCGTTCCCCGAAAACCGAAACCGCAGAACGCAGAACGCACATTGAATTGTTGGCCCGCTTCCCCGTCCCTAGCCCAGGCCCAGGCCCAGTCCCAGGCCCAGTCCCAGCCTCTTGCTCTGTCTTCATTTAACATAACTCGAAGCATGACATGCAGCTGGCTCAACAGCGCTGCAGCTTGTTTGCGGTTGCGAGTATCTATCGGATGCAGTTGCGAGTGCGAGCACAAGATACTCGCACTCGCTTTTGCAGTTGTGGCGGTGGCATTGCTGCTGGCTGCTGGCTGCCGTTGCTCTGTGGGGAATAGTTGAGAGTTGAGCATGCTGGAAAATGTACTCCTACCCGTACCCCCGAACGGCTGTTGCTGCGGCTGCACACACACACACCACACAACACTCTCGCACACACACACACACACTGAGTACACATGCTGCATGATGACAAATCATTGGGCTTTATGGCAGGCAACATATGTTGGCGTTCAAAACATTTAACCGCAGCAAAGCTTTTCCGAAAATCAGCAGCTACGCGTACGAGTGGAGGAGCCTCTTGATTAATGGCAGCGTTCAATACGAATGCATGCAAGTTTTGAACTGCATGTGTCCATCAGACACTCAGATACGTAGTTTGTCAACGACGCTTTCCCCCGACATTGTCATCAATTAGCGAGCTATTAATAGCGGCCTTTTGCCGCTCTCCCGATGCGAGGCAACACTTAGGGCCCAAGCACATGTCTCGGTGTCAACTTGATTGAGCAGAGCTGCCCAAAAACTGAACAATGACGTGTGGGGACACAATCGTTGAGCATGCAGAACCATAAATACCCTAACTACGGCTATAGATTTGCCCTCGCCCTCCTTCCCCACAGGCGACTGAGACTGTGGCTTGCCCAATTAAATTGCTACCAAATTATGGAACCATTAAAAATTCAATTCGTGGCCCATTTCGATTCAAATTAATCAATCAAAGGCCCCACAAAAAAAAACCTTCGCATGGCTTGACTTGACTTATTATCGAAAAACTCAGCCATGTACATGGCTCGCACCGAGTGTGCTCATGTTTGGGTGTATCTCCTCAGCTCTTTGATTGAAGGTCGCAGCAGCTAATTTACGGCCCGTAATTAGCAGTGGCCCACGAAATGTTTGGGAACATTTTACAGTTTTTCAAGCTGCAGCATATTTAGTAATGTAATGGGACGGGCCATAGATAATTTTCAATGGCAGGCCCAGCCATTTGCCGTCCATTTGCTGGGCTGTGTGCGGCATGCATTAACCCTTTGATTCCGTTGCGTGCCAGCCACGAAACGGCCTTGTTCCAATGGCCAGGGGGTGCCGCTCTTATGGCCACGGGGCCTTAGAAGAGATCTTTCCGGGCTGTGGAGCGGCGACCAGCTACGGTTGCAGTCTGGCTAAGTGCGGTCATGACCCACACACACACTCGAAAGATTCTTTCATAATTAACTGAGCCGTGGCAGGCACTCTCTTCTGTTGCAAGTAGAGAGCATATTTTGATGAATCCATGCATGGTGGTGCTGCCACCCTCTGACATTTAACACCAAGATTCCGTATGCAGCTCATCCCCATCCAGCGCGCAGCCACGCAGCGCCCAACGAAGTTCGCAAAAACATTTTAAAGATGCAAAAACTTTTACATTTAACCGCATTTATGGTCCCGCTGCCAGCTGCCGCTTCACGAATCTCAATATTGGGCTGGCATGGGATGGAAAAGGAAACCTTTCGAAGCTTTGCACAAGATTTTCACCTTTTATATTAGATGCCAGACGAAAGTTTATTGTTTTGCCAGGGAAAGGCACGCAAGGGGAAGGCACTGCCACGTTGCCGGGGCCATTTCCATTTGAAAGGATAAGGCAAGTGCCGGGCCAAAGGATTCTGCCACGCACGCACACTCGTATGTAAAATTGATTTGCCTCCTGCGCTCCTGCGCTCCTTCAGCGGAATCTGTTTGCTTTGTTTGGGGATAATCCCACACATTAGCCCTGTGTAAGGGGTTTGCTTTGAATGGAAACTCTTTGCTTTTTTCGGTGCTGTTTTGTTGTTCTTACTCTGTCTCTCTCTCTCTCTCTTTGCTTTGTCTATTTTTGAGCTAAAAAAACTGATTCTCAAGGTATTTGTGCATTCCGAGAAAATTGTATAACCATAAATGCGCCAGATTTGCGTTCACTCTTGAGGATTAGGCTCTCCCACTCGCCCACTCTGCCACCATTTCCCACAGCAACGAAACTTTCCGAATTCACATCAAATTAGCAAATATTACATTTGCGCCCTGGAACAGCTCCCAAAAGGTTGCACTCGGCGAAGCATCCACATCTCCAGCTTAGCCTTGGCCTCATCTCAGCTCTGCTCTGCTCAGCTCTACTCAGCTCCCTCTCTCTCTCTCTCTCTCTGTGTGTGCCTTTTAGCTGGACTCGCCTTGCCGACTAGGATTTATTTTGTATATTTTAAGCAAACTTTTTTATTGCCGTAAACAAAGTTTGCCGCGCAACGGGAGTTATTTAACGTATATAACTTGGCAAAACTTCATGGCCCTCGACGGCAACAAGAACGTACAAAAAAGAAAGGGCGACGCATCGCAGGAACAAGTCAGCCATGTGGAAAGGCTCCTCGGCAAGATTGAGGATTGCTGTTGCCTGGTGGCACCTACATATGTCGTGGCTCATATGCCACTGATTGACTCCGGCCGGCAGCCGGTGGGGTATGGGCTGCGGCCTGCATAAATCTGTCCCAGACAATGCCGCAGATACGCACCCAGATCCAGATAGCTTGATGTTGGGTGGCAGTGGGAAGTTTCCATTTTTGTGGGCAATTTACAGTTTATCGGTTATGTCATCTAAATGGGCGCTGAGCGTTTCGCTTCGCATTATCATTATCATTTACCGCTGCTGATGGGGCCCCCGGGTCGATGCTGTCATCGCAATGGGCTCTTGGTAATGTGAGCCCATTGATGGATGCAACGGAGTCGCATACGCTCACTTATCGGACTGCTGATTGATAATGATTTTAGGCAGAACATAATGCACTCCGAGGCGACGCTGTCGCGACTTTGTTTGATGCCTCGCAAGCCGAAGCAGCTAAATTAATTGCAACATTTTGTAAGACACACGCACAACAAGTTGGCCCCGTCGAGACGTTGCCCCTTGTGCCACATCGATCCTCGTCTGGGCGTCTTGGCTGTCGGTTCTGCTTTGGCTTTGCCGCTTGTGGGGCATGCACTTGCACTTGCCATGCATCCGTCAACACAAAGTTGCATTTGCTGTTCTCCGAGCTGCGCTGCGACTGCGACTGCCATGCGACTGCTCTCGACACAGACCCCGGCAAAGTCCTTGACTTGCATTTCTGATAAACAACGTGTCAACTCTGTCGACATAAACCATAATCTTCGGTGTCACTTTGACTTACAACTCGTGTACTTTTCAGTGGTAATCACGTCTGGGTTGGGTCTGCCACTGCCACTGCCACTGGGTCTGGGTCTGCAGTTGGAGTCGCAGAAGCTAAAGTGAAACGAATTCTTCATAGTCTGGCAGCTAGATAAAAGCAAAAGACACGGCTCCTGGTGGGGCGGGGGCGAACATTAGTGCGGATGTAGTGGGAGTATATAATCTGAGGGTGCCTCCGATTAATAAGTGGCAACAACTGCTGCTGTCTGCCTGGACGGGCAGGTCGGGCTCCTAGATCATTAGCGTAATTAAATGTGGATGAAAAATTTCACTTAATTTAGCGTGTGTCTCTCTGGTCTTGCTCATAACTCCAAAAAACCGAAATATAATTAATCAGCCTGCAAGGGCCCTGGCGGTGGAGGGTCTCGGTCTCCCAGACGAAGACGTAGACGGTGGCCAAGGCAAAGGCAAAGGCAAAGAGGCATGTGGCAGAGTCTGCGCATGTTTTTCCTGGCCCTGTGCCCGGCTACCGCGCGCGGACGCCCTCGCCGGCACCTAGAAATTAAACTAAGTGTCGGGCGGTCGAAGCGACCCTGCCACATGACGCACGCATGTCTTTCCGCCTCTTCCCCGCCCCCCTCTCTCTCTCTTACTCTCTGGCAGCCTGCTCGGTTGGCTGGAATTCGACTTCGATAGTCAGCTGGTGCCGAGACTGGGGCCTGTTTGTGGTTCTGGTTCTGGCTGTGCTTCTGTTTTTGCTGTTCTTGCCTCGGTCTGGATGACACCAGCATGTTGTCAGCTTAATTTTTTAATAATGCTAAATTTAGCCAGCAGCAGCAGCGGCAGCAGCGGCAGCGGCACCGGGCCAATCAACAAGTCCTGGCAGCCATGTAATTTCGCTAAGTGCAAGCAGCTAGCGATGCGTCTCCCATTACCAGCTCCCAGCTCATCCCATCCCATCCCAGCCCCTGCCTGCGCCCCGGGTAGTGCAAATTTATCGTCACTTGCATGGAGCGTGACATTGAAATTGTAAATTAGCAACGCATCGTGCGATGCCTGAGGGGGGGAGCTGGGAGTGAGTCTAGTAGGCGCCCGGGAATGGCGCCAGCCCTGGAATCACTGAAACGGTTTTCGCTCTGTCAAGATTATCGCAATTATTGATGGAAAATGGAGCATTGCTGATCAGGGGTTAGCTGCGATCTGTCCCAGCAGTCGAGCTGGCATCCAGGGTCGTCTGATGCAAATCGCGCCATGTAATCACCCGCTGAAGGCGAGGCACTGCCTGGGACAATGGCATGGATGGATGGATGGAAGGCTCGCCGGGGCGGAACCTCGCACAACCGTCGAGGCTCATCTCTGGCTCTGCCACTACTGCAGCCCGGTGCATTGTGCTCTGAAGTGCACTTAAAGGATTTTTACGAGGCAGCGCAGCCAAGGCGGAGCAAAGCAGAACACAGAGCACAAACGGAGCGAAATGAAAATCAACAAATGATGACAACTACGGGCAGGACTTTTGCTTCCCCCGGCAGATTTGGACGTTGTCGCGACGTTGTCCTCGTTCTTGTGCTCGTCCTGGGTCTTGGGTCCTGGGTCCGTGTCCCCTGCTTCGCTTCGAGTGTGTTTGTCCTTTCAAAATGTTTTTCTTTTCTAGCGACTTGAGTGCTCGCCGCATTCTACTAATTTTATTTTTACACGCCCAGCAATCCTGTTGACAAAAATCTCAAATGTGTGCCCGACCGTGCGCCGTCTGTCTGGAATAATATCCATCCATCCATCCCAATCCATCCATCCATCCCATCCCATCCCAACCTGGGCTCTGAAAAGATCCCATCGAAGAGCGGCCGAGCAGGTAGTCCCTCATTGATTTTTATTCGCGCGTGTTTAATTCCCAAATCAGCGGTGGCAGATCTTGAGATCCTCGTCCTCAGCCCCATCCCCAGTCCCATTGCCATTCGCATCCTCGTCCTCGTCGCGTTGTCATCCATTTGTTTGTTTTGCGTTTTTTTATTATTACTTTCGGGTTCCTGGATTTGCAGCTCTTTGTTCCGCTGCTGGTCCTCCGTTGGCTTTGTTCTGTCTGTGCGGCAGCCGCTGATCTTATCAACGTTTTGTTTTCTGAGGCATTAAAAATTTGTCATTTGTTCCCCATTGCGCTCCGCTTTTGTGCTCTTTTAAGCTCTCCGATTGTCGTTCTGCCTGTCATTGAGCCAACTGTTTTCATTGCTGCTCTCCCTGCGCCGCTCAAGAGGAAGCAGCTGGTGGCCGAAGCAACTGTCCGCAATCGAATCGGATCGCATTCGATTGGATCTCTGCCTTTGAACTCTTTCGGGCCAAACCATTTGGGTAATTGCTACCTGCAGATGGATGCTTTAGCCACATAATTGGCCAACAGATTTCGTCGGGGGATTTCTACTGCTGGACTCTCACTTATCGGGAATATTTTGCTAATTACTTAATGATAAATTATACATTACACATTATATTGCAACAATGACGACCACCTGCTCACAGTGGCTCGTTGGTACTGTCCAGCATAGTCGAACGAAATTATCTTCCAGCCAATATCCCATTACCCACCCAGCCACAGTCCCCTGCTTTGTTGTCGGCCCCTTGCCCCGTTCTCTATTTGCAAATACTGATTATGTTTACACACAAACTCGCACAGGCGTCCAGCGTCCAGTGTGCCGTGCATATGTCGATGCACAAACAATGCGCTCCACTATCGATTCGCTGGCAACTCAATTGTCCGACTGGAACAATGTGTCGTCGTATGAGCAATGAGCAATCCTCCAGATGCGTAATGAAAATTGGCCCCGACTGCCAGCAAGGGAATGCAAAGGACACGACACGGAACGGAACGGAACGACAAGAGAGCACAGAAGTGTTGTCCATGGCCATGTCCAGGGCTTGAGTAGACAAAATCAATTTGGTTTTGTGGTTTTCGCAGGACAGATGGTGGCAGTCAGTCGGGTCGATATGGGCAAACGAACCAGCCCAGGACATGCCAGACTGAACGAGCCCCAATCATGCCAGGCTCCTGCTGTACTCTGCCCAAAATGCATCGCAGTCAATGCAGATTTCGGCAGGCCGCACTGGGAGCAAAGCGCATCCTGGCTTTGTCTTGCCTCACGCTCACGCGCTCTTGAAGGCCGTGACCAGGCCTGCTCCGGAGAAAGGGACACCAGAAAGGCCACTCGAAAGTTGCCAACGTCAGCCAAAAGTCGAGCAACACACCGAAGACGGAGTACTCTCCCGGAGGGGAGTGGCCCAGCATTCGAGAGCATTCGAACAGCATTGCGGTGCGGGAAAACTATTATTTGCAGTTGCCGCCACGTCCTGGTTTCGACGCATTTTCCTGTGTTATTGAAAAACTTTTGGCCACAGACAGCCAGGGCGGGCGGCCCGGACCGGGCTGGTCCGAAGAACTCTCAGCCAAGAAATGCTTCAGATTTAAATGAAGTGAAGTGAATTTAATGGTCAGCAGACACTGGTGTCCCAGTGGGATGGACCGCCGGAGGGGCCTGCTCCAGCCTCCCGCCTCCTGCCTGTCAAGTGGAGTTTTCCGGAGCTGTGAGTAGTTACCCATGATATTTGCATAGTATATGTTTCAAGAGGCAACAGACAGGGATCTGCCCACTGCCCTGCTCTGCCCTGCTCTCTCCTCTGCTGTCTGACAGTCTGCTCGGTGTAACTACTATCATCGCAAATGTACTTGAAAATTGTAATGAGCTCTAAGCTGGAGCGTCAACAGCAAACAAGCGTTGGCCCTCAACTCAAATCGCAGTTCCGTCCTTCGCATTACCATTCAGCATTCAGCCATACGCTCGGATTAGAGCCGACAGACTGTGCTCCAGATGGAGATGGGGAGCCCAGGGCTTACAGTTACATTTTACTGTTGCAGTTTTACATGTGCTGGGGAGCAGCAGAGTGCCAGTCGTGGCATCTTTTCCGGCAATGAGAAGAGGATTCGATCCGATGTGAATGGGAGGCGAGTGAGCCGGATTAGCCTGAATGCCAAATGCTGTCCTGGCCTTCAATTAAATGCTCCGCAAATGCTGATTTGGCAGCAATCATCGGACCGTCTATGATCGGATATTAGAGAGCAGTCGTAGTAGGGTAATGGGAGCGCCTTCGCATCGCAGTTGTGCTGTCTCAATCATTAAAACATTTTTGCACTGATCACCATGGTGATGCCTTTGGATTCGCATTCTGCGGGCAATGCATTTATGAGCCATTAAGCTTCTGATTTCGGCTCTAACATTGTTTTTATTTTGTTTGCTGCTGCTGCTGGCCTGCACTAAAACACAATCGGCGAACTGGCTGAGGTAGAGGTGGAGGAGGAGGAGCAGGGGTATCGCTTGGAAAGTGCATCACAGCCACATCGGGCACGGGAAAAATGAAATCACGTCGCGCCACTGCAACAAATTCGAGTTAATTGAATTCCATAGCAAGCATAATTCCAGGCCGGCTCTAAAAGCGAGCACATGGGCCATGCCGTGCCATGCCATGCAACAGCACACAAGTCGACGGCGACAGTCAGTCAGTCGGCAGGAGCAGCAAGGGGCAGGCATTTAAACTAAATTTAGCCTGAAATTGCTTCCTTTTTGCTGTCGGTTGTTGGCCATTGCTGCTGCTGCTGCTGTTGCCTGACGTTTGCCACTTTGCCGACAACACAAAATTCAATTACAATTGGAAGCAGCAGCAGCAGAAACAGCAGCAAAAACGAAAACGAAAGTCGCGCTTGGGCTGCAACTGGAAGCCGATCGACCAGGCCAAGACCAGAGTCGAGTCCCCAGGTGAAACCGAAACTGGAGTCCAGGCCGATACCGAGACGGGGGGACCTGGGGGCTGTTGTCGGGGCTTCAATCCGGTTTTTTAATGTTTTCAGCACTTGCAATTATTTTATGCCGCCATCGTTTAGAGTGTCGGTAATTTGGTTCGGTAATTAAATGAAAATCAACGGCAACCAACGCCTGGCCAGTGGCCACCGAAATATCCGAATCGAGGTGGACAAATGGATAGATACTCTGTCGAGGAACTGTTTTAGTCGTATAAAAAACTGTTTCAGTTGTTTGCCATATTCCAGCCTGCAAGTAAATCATATAACGCAGTTACTGAAAAATCCACTCGCGAAACTGTTGCCTGTTGAATTGAAAAATCGGGTTAATCCTATTAAAAGGGAGGGCAAACCAGTCAGAAAAATTGCTTGTAACGTGAAAAATATAAAAGCTCTCGTCTAGCAGCTGCAGCCAAACTAGTTCAACGTGTTGGCTTTTTCACTGATATTTTTCGCTAGGTTCCTCTCCCGTTCCCGTAATAACAGGGGCCCCCCCGATTCAATTCGAATAAGCGAACCTTTCTGCACAGTAATCAAAATACTTTTGTGGCAGTAAAAACAACACAAAAACTGATATCAAAGAGAGAGAGAGAGAGGGAGAGAGAGAGATGGGACATAAGCCAATTGGAAACCGTAACAAATCAGAGCTCTAATGAATATTGAGAGGCTACTAAAAGGAGCACGCGGCAGCAGCAACAAATTAATATCGAGGAAATACCAAAACTCACATAATAATAAATGCAATGCCAATAAAAGGGTCGAGGGATGAGTCCAAGGAGCAAGGATAAACTTTACCTGAAGGATAATGAAGTGGATCTGAGCATGGGAGGCAGAGAGAACACCTGCCTAACAACCACACAAACAGACAAGCAGACAAACCAGACAGCCCGCCCGGCCAGACACAGACGGGGAATGAAGGTAATAAAAATCGTATAAATAACCAAAGCTAAAGACAACAACATGCAGCAATGAGACTTACAGGGTGCTTGATACATTAAAGGGCGCGCTGGTGGTGGGGGGTTATGGTGGCAAGGGAAGAAAGGTATGGCGGGAGAGGGTAGCTCGTTAATTTGCAATAAAATCCGATTATAACCACAAAAATGCGGCCATACAAGATACATATATATATTCGTTGGTACTTACGAGTGTTCCAAACCAACACAAACCAAAGGAGAAACCCCCAAACGGTTGGCAACTTCCACCACCACCACCACCGCCACCCCCGCTCACAGGTGGAAATAAAAAGCCCGGAAGTCAGAGCCAACTTGTATCAATAAGTACAGACGGCGAGAGGGTTGGAGCCGGCAAGGGGCATAGCTTACATTGATATTTAAGCCCCGCTATAAATAAGACGCCCTCGAGGCAGCCCAGCCAAAGCCCACAAATTATAGCCCCGGTGCTGCCGCAACGGGGTGAGTTTTCTCTGGCAGCCAACGGGGTTTTGTTTCTCCTCCAAGGAAGACCCAATTGAGATGGTATTCGAATTTGCATTGGGTACTCTGCTCTCCCACAGTCTCTAACCAGAGGGCAATGGGTCTGGCAGGGCAGGGCAGCTCTCTGCCCGTTTCACTTTCCCCGCAAATGTATGCTGGAGATGCAAAAGATTGCGATATGACTGTGCCACTGCTTCTATCCAACGTTTATATCGCTTCACAATTTCACTTTCCTTGCCAACTCAAGCTCCGCCTGTATCGAAGACGCGGCTTTAATTGAGACATTATTCAAAATTATCTGGCCGGGCCTCGCACTGCCTCGCACTGCCTCGCACTGCATCGGGCAGGAAAGTTATGTCTTCAGTTAACATTCCGGCAACCCCATGAGCAGCCGCTCCCCATGGCCCCCCAAAACCATTTCCACCCGCAGAACAAATAAAAGTGTAAACACTGATTTGGCACGCGCCTTCCTTAGCCGAAAATTTATGCATAAAAGAAGCAGCCCTGCCCCCTGCCACTGCCTCTTGTTTTGGCCCCCCAACAACCCCCGATGCGAGCAACTCCCCAACACGGTAATTACCTGAGTCCTTTCCCGGAGACTCACGCGTACCAAAACCCGTATCCTGTGGGCGAGTCCAAGCCGAAAAACGAGACCGAAACTGAAGCCGAAGCCGCAACTGAAGCTGAAGCTAAAGTTGAAGGTGAGGCATAAACCCCGTTATGGGAATGTCTGGCAAAAGTTTTCCTTTATCATTATTATCGGGGCAACATGCATATGAGCATGGCTCTGCCCCGGAGTCATGTCTGACTTGCTCTGCCCATCCCTGTTTGTGGCGGAGGAGGTGTTATGGCCGGCTTCCGCAAGGACTTAACCGCTTTTGTAATGCATAATTTTGCGGGCCCGCATCCCGCATCCCGTGCCCGAACCCGAACCCGAGGCAGAGATACATATGCATAAATAATTCGAGTAAAGTCAACGGTATATATTTTTTCCTCCTTTTTAAGTATGCGGAAAAATTTGTCTGTTGGCTTATTTTAAGCAAATTAAGTGTAATTATTCGCAAATTAACGCGCGAACGAGAGAGCGGGTGAGCGGGAGCACACATATTAATGTTTATTAAATGAACTGAGTCTTGAAGCTCCTTTGCTGCCCCTGCCTACGCCTGCGCCACTGCCTGGGCCAGTGTCAGTTTATTGACTTGGCTTAGATCACTTTTGGGCAGAGCCGTGGAGGCATTTATAATAATTTCATAATTTCCACAAACAATTTCGCAACAATTTAGTTAATTTATAGTCAGGTCTGCGTTTGCCTTTGCCTCCGCCTCCGCCTCTGCATCGAAATAGCCGTTAAATGCACAAAGGACACGCAAAGTATCCAGACACAAAAAACCGAAACGAGCCCGGCTGAGAAGCCCTTCTTCAAAAGCCACTCCAGTCCATTCCAATCCAATCCGGTCCCGTCCAGGTCGTCGGACTACGCCAATCAGACTATAAACTTATAAATGTTGCAGACGCTCTTGCGGAGGCAGCCATACATATAGTAATTATAGCCGTGGGCTATATTTGCGAACAAACTGGAGAGTTCGAGCCCAGTCGAGTCGACAGTCGGCTTTTGGGGGGAAGCATCAGAAAAACCAGAAAGTTTCAGCGGAGTTTGTCGCTGGTTTGCTGTGCCAAACAAAGGACAGATAGAGCTGATAGAGTTGATGGAGCAGCAAGCCGAAAGGGTTCAGGGAAACCGTTCATTAAGTCAGGCACTTTAAATTAAAGCCTCTCTTTTCCTGGTAAATCATATGCCCAAACAAACGGCAGCCAAGCGCCGTGCAGAATACCATTTTCCATTCATTTTGGGTTAATCTTTTCTAACATTGCCATGGGAAGTGTTGAAGAGCAAAGCCTGAGCCAGGAAATCATCGAATGATTGATATTATGAGAAGGAATCTTAATGGCCACAATTATATGTTTAACTTGGGAGATATTAGATGTGCCTCGATGATTGCCTTGGCCTTTCAATCCAATATAATTTGCCTATAAATCTCTAGGCCACGCATTTAATTGCCCGCAACGCACAATTTCGTGGGCATTCTTCCAGTCGCTTTTCATCAATAAGACCCGATGGAGCCAGTCATATATCATCATCGATCGGCGCTGTGGCCGCCGCAAGTGACGAGTGCCAAGCTCCTAAATAAATGACTCTGCGCTCCGAATGGAAATGAATTATGAAATATTTGCAGAGTGGGACTAATGAGGCAGCGTCAAGGCGAAAGCCAGAGAGCCAGAGCCAGAGTAAGAGTAGCTGTCACATTAGCACCTTCCTTGCGCGATGTAGACCCCAGATAAGCTAACGACGGCCCGGTCTGACCCCGGCTAACCCCTGTGGAGGAGAGTGGACAGGAACAGGGACAGGGCCGAAGAGGTGGCCAGCCAGCCCGGAGCGCCCTGAGCACACTTTTATTTTTCACAAATGGCACAAAAAACACTGACTGGCTGACAGGTATGTGGACGGGGGGTACCAGGGGGTAAATGATGTGATAAGGAGGAATATACACATTCGCATGTACAAATAAATCCATCCACAAGTTGATGCTGTTCTTGAGGCCGTCCAAAAAGGTCAAAAGCGCCCGGGGACATCATAAGCGACGGCTCCAGCGACGGCAAAACAATAACTGCAGGCAATTTCGGCTCTCGCAACTGTTTATTTGTCAAAGATTTTTCTCTTTTTGACATCTCGACTTCCAGCGGCGCGACCCGAACCGAACCGGAGAAGGAATCCAAACACGCGCCGCCTTTTCTTTGGGTCGCCGTCAGGTCCCATCAGGTCCCGTCCCGTCCGGTCTGGTGCGGTCCGGTTCGGTTCGGCTAAAAATGGGCAACCAACTGCGACAAGTGGGGATTCCTTTTCTTTGGGGCTGCTGCTGCTGTCTCGCCGGGAGAGATGTCCGAAAATTGTTATCGATGTTTTTGTCATGTTTGCCTCAAATTAAAATCCCCAATAAACGGGGAAAACTGTCAGTTCGGCTCACCAGTGTATTATTGTGTCCTGCTGCTGCATGCTAAGCAGGCAGGAATCGGGCCCTGTGCCCAGGGTCCTGGGCAGCGCTTTTAATTGGCTCCTATGTTCGTGGACTGGAAAAGCCAAAGGCCCAGAAAATTGAAGATCAAACGTTAGCCAACCGACATCGAAGCCTGCAGGAAATGCGAAAAGCATCTGGCTAGGCTGATCAAACGTCAAATGCCAAATGATTTCCTCTGCAAATCAATGGCAAAATAACTTTTACGAGAGCAATAAAATATATGCGACATGGCAAACTTTTGAGCTGCCTTCTACGCATAATTAATTTATCTTATTTTGTGTTAATTTGCTTTGCACAAAAACAGACCATAATCCACCCCTGCAACTCAATGAATGATTCATTGGGCTCCTCCCCCCTGCTGTAAGGGCCGGGCTATGACCACCAATTTGATTATAGCCATAAGTAGACAAGCACAAAAACTTTGGCAGTTTCCCAGCGCACACCAGTCGCGGAAATCTTGACAAAGACAAAAAAATATATAAATTGCCTTCGAGATTGCAGCTTCATTTACTAATTTCACTGGCTATCTGCTAATCGAGCGCAAAATAAGCAAAAACAAACGGCAATGGGGACTGGGGATGGCTGTCTGGAGAATGGCAAAGGGCAGATCGGGTGGCAAGCAGAGTTATCTGAGAGCCAGGCCCGGGTCCGCACCGAAACTTGGAACGTTAATTATGCCGAGGCAAGCTCTGTGTCTACGCACTTCTAACCGAATCGGGCGGCGATGCACATTAATTAGTTTTTATGATTATTGGCGGGCATTGAAATACAATACGCGATGGCAGGATGGGAGGATGTGGCAGAAAATTTACATAAGTCAAGTCCCGGCAGCAGCAGAAGCAGCCATATGTGCATGATGGTAGTGGAATTTGTCAATTTCTAATACCAGTTTATCGTACGGGGCTTATTTACGGGCTCGCTCCGAGCGGAAGAAAACGACAGAGTCGGGGAGTTGGGGACGCCTTTGGCTTTAGGCGACAGCTGGCTGGTTTCTCACAGACAAAATGGCTAGGATGGGGCCCATAAATATGCAGAAGCTTGTTGTGTTGCCGGCAAATCCATTTGGCTAAATAAATGCCATGACTGACATAAATAAAGCACAATTAAATTAAGATAATCGTTTTGACTTTGCTGGCTACGCTCCGCCTCGTACGAAAATGAATTGTGCTCCTCCCAAGCCATCGCCGATCCACCATGCACAATCCCCAATCCCCCATTCACAATAGTTGGGACCGTGGCCCCCTGCCTGATGTGTTCTCTCTCCCACACACTCGTAAACATAAAATCCACCCAGCAGCTTTAAATGCGCTACAAATTAATGGCAATCTTCCAGTCTGGCTGCCGAATCGGCAAAATCCAGCATCATCCCCGCCTAAGCCCCGCTCTGCGACAATTGCCATGCACTTTGATTTGGCTTTGATTTTTGCTTAATTACTCTCGCCAGCCACTGTAGAACGCCAGCAGCCAGTGCTGCTGTTGTGTCCCACTGTTGTGGCAGCCACTGCTGTTTGACTGTTTATTGCCCCCTTCGCTGTGGGTATGTGATAGGAAATTAAGAGTAGCATCACCATAAAATTCAGCTATGCATGGTTCTGGCTTTGGCTTTGGCTTTGGCTCTGTCTCTGTCTCTGGCTCGGTCTCTGCTTCTGTCTCTCGGTCTGTCACTGGCAACCGCAGAAAAAAATGCTCAACGCGAGAACCCGAAGCCGAATAAAATCTAATTACGTCAGACAGAGCTGAAGCTAGAGATTAATGTTTAACTTCCGCCAAGATAAAATTTGATTCATGCTGTTTGTGTTTGTAGAAATTCAGCAAGAAGTGAAAGATAAATTACTTCTTTTCTTGCCCGTATACACGTTGAAGAAGTGTTTCCCAATTAAAAGCGAATTTCTCCACATGTAATAGGTGCCCAAAAAAGAGACTTTGGACAGTTGACAATGTGGATTCCTATGAAGTTTATTTCCATTTCCATTAATGAGCTTCTTTCGACACCTAAACTCTGTAAACGCCAACACTAGAAATCGAAGACAGTGGAAGGAAAAGCACAGCCTCACTTTGACTAATAAATAAATGATCCATCAACTTCAGCGTTGCCAGTTTAAAAGCGTTATGCTATCGCCCTGAAACAACACTTTGCGTGATTCGAAAGTGAAAAATATTCAAATAATTTTCACTTCATAGGAAGACAAAACATCGCAGTGACCTGCATATAAATTTCCCGTCGCAGGCGGGGAAAAGTCTCAATCGACATTGGGCTCACACAAAATGGAAACATAATTCAGCTAAATAGATTTGCATAAAACATGGCGTTGCAGTCAAATAAATTTTCCACTGGCCGAGAGCCGGGCGGAGATAACTCAATAATTTATATGCTTAACAAATGTAGACACAACGGCTGTGTTTATGTCCGAGGTAATTAATAAGAGCCGTGTTGCTGTTCGCCACTCGGATACAATGCATTTGCCACACTCGCTTCGGCTGCTGGAAATACAAACATGCATACATACACATGTTTAGATAGTTGCAACTGCACTTCACGCTGGCTGACATTTGGTATATCATGATTTGGCGAACGGGGCGCAACACCTTGTCGCCTGGCAGTATCTGGTTCTGGCTGCTGTCTGAACTTTCGAATCTGACGTGCCGCAGTGCCACAAATTCGTATTCAGCCGACACCTAAACGCTCCAGCACACAGCACACACTGGCGCGTCGCAGGGAGTCTTGTGTGGGTCACCAGTTCAGCATGCGGCTTTGGCGGGGCAACTGGTTTGGTTAGGCTCGGATTTAGTACGAGTATTTCTCACTTTTAGGGGGCCCCATCGCCCCTGGCCCACGGCCCATAGCCGATGCAGTCGCCGCAGTTATCTACATAATTAATGCATGTCTCGGGCCACACGAAACATGCAAACGACTGACATATTGACCCAATATCTAGGCAAAGGGCTTGACATTTGTGGAAACCCAGCTCGAGGAAAAGTCCCAAATACAAAACGCCAAATAGCCGACCAACTGGTAACTGGCAACTGGGAACAAAACAGCCAGCCCAACGGACCCGCCACATCGCGTGCCAAAAAGCCACAGACAGCGCTTTACTCGAATATTTATGCCCCTCTGCCAGCCAGGCAAATAATTAAAACGAACGAAAAACGGAGCTGCCAGAGGAGAAGAAACCCCAATAATTATGAACAGATATAATTCGTGGTGGCCCATCCGAGTCGAGTCACTGTGAAATGACAGAGATAGACAGACACAGACGCAGACGCAGTCGCAGTCAGACTGGAAATACTTTCAAGCCGTGATTAATGATGGGTCGTGCAGATTCGAACAGAAATATATTTGTTTTAAATTTGTTATTCATTTATGTAAGCGAGCGGAGCGGCAGAGCAATACGACGAGTGTTTCGTGGACTGCGGCTGTAGAGTTTCACCAGGAGAAGTTTTACCTAGCATCTTCCTTCAGTCATCTTCTGAGGCGCCTCCCACTTGCAGTGCATCTGGTATCATCACTGCAAGAATTATCAAACCCACACTAAAATGAGAAATCAGAAGACAGAAATCAGCATGCAATCATAAATAATCCCAAACAAAGTCGTCTACTTTTATTATATTGAAGAATTTATGGCATCCGAGAGGAACACAATTGATAATTGCTGTCGTCTGCTTTTTATTCATTTCTATTCTGTGCTCTGCTCTGCTCTGTTCTTTTCTTTTTCTTTCGAGTTTCCTCAGCAAACTGGGCGAGCAATTAAAACGGTGCCATCAACATTTTCCCTAACGCTGTTTCCATCTCATCGCTTTTTATGATTTTGATTACGATTTCGGCGCCTCGCCGGACGACTTGCGGGGTTCAGTCTTACCTCCATAAAAAATAAAGCATATTCCAAAGGGCCAAACTAAAAAACTCAATTTCAATTCGAAATCAATTTTTCAACAGAGTTGTTGGCCCGGCCCTGCCTTTGTGACACCTCAATAAAAATCAGAAATGTTGCCCTCTACCCACCGGGGAGGAAGCCGAACTTCAATCCACTCCACGCCACGCCACTGCCCCAAACGATCCATAGCTCTGCTCAGTGTAGCTGGCGCCATTGGCTGCGGATCCGCCAAGATGGGGCATGCATAAGTTAGCAGGCGATGGGATAACAAAAACCACCAAATTGAAACAGAATTGACCCCCCGTGGTAGAAAAATTAAAATTTTATTTGTTTAGCAAGCGGCATGACAGCAACAACAACCACAACAACGAACCAGAATAATAAACGGAGACAGGTACGGTACTCGGCGACCGACCCCGACCAATATTAATCAAATTCGTAATACAAACAGCACGACAAACAATATAACACTCTCGAAAGGTCCCTGAGCGCAAATCCAATTAATAAAATCAACATTGTTGGTAGCTGTATCTGTATCTGCATCTGCATCTGTTTCGGCTATTCGGTTTCGTTCGCAGCTCCGATTTAAATATCACAAGTGGAAATCAGTTGCCCACGCTGAGAGCGCACAGTTGTATACAGATTCTGTGCATTAATTCATTAAATTATGCTTTATATAGTCCATACATTTGAGTCGCGTCGAGTCGCTCTGTTTCGGTAGAGTATTGTGGGTTGTGTTCAAGTGCCAAGATACGGAATATATCTGTATATCTAGAGCTGGATATCAGTAGCTGCCGCCACTGGCTATAGTCTGCCATTCTCGCATTTTTAAAGGGTATGCAGTATTTTAATTTATTTTGTTTGTTTATTGGACACTCCTCTGATATGATTTGGCTTCTTCCATATACAGCTGGCTACCAAATTTGGTTTGACTTGTTATCGCTAATTTTAACATATCGCCTAATTATTTATATCATTAAGTCAAACCAATTTTTTAGTGTCACCGTCGAAATTAACAAAATTGAGCCGGAATTTTTGATTAATTAAAGGAAGAGGCCAAGACACACATATGCCACAGCAAACAAACACACACACACACACACACACACACAGAGACAAATACCTGTGCTCACATAGATAAATACATACAGGGGCACACCCACACCTGTGCTCCGAACTGGGAGCTGAATGCGTTGGGCAAAGTCGAGCGTTGCGGGTTAATTACCATGTCAAATTCAAACAAAAACAACAAAAGCCAGGCCAAGTACCAACACCAACATCAGCCAACATCCAACATCAGTCCAAGAGCTAGTATATCATTATAGCAACAACAAGAACAAAGGAACGATGGACGGGGAACGGGTAGTCAACAAAAATAATAGGCTGGCAAAAGGTTCAGGGCGGCAGTGCGTACACGAATATGTTGGTGTGGGGCAGCTGTTTGGGGAAGAGTGCTGGAAGGAGGGATAAATGGAAGGTATCGAGGGTAGAGAGCAGAGAGCAGCGAGGTGGGCCTAAGTAAAACCTTTTCTTATCATAATTACGCACAAAACGCAGTGGGGTAGGGGTAGGGGTAGGACAAGGCGCAGGTAGTGCCCCCCTTCCACGGTCTCATTTAATTGAGCAGTGCGTGGGCGCTGGAACACAGTACCATAGAAGTAGGTAGAAGGAAATAGTGGGTACTCCGACCCATAAATACCCTTCACATAGACAGGAACTCATTTTCGCTGAGATGTATATCCGATCGAGTGGAATTTGGTCACATTGGTAGACATTAATATTAAATACGAGCCAGCTAAACCGAGGGTCGGTTGCTATGGGATGCCAGCAGGCACCGCAGATTTCCATTGATCTTCCTGTGTGCCTGTTGTGACACAAATTTCATCGAATAAAATATATCCGTTTACGTTACGGAATATACAGCGAGAAAAAAGTGAGACAATGAGATGGAAAGAGTGCCAAAAATACAGACAGTAACAGAGGATACAGAGAGAGGGATAGAGAGAGAGCTACAGCGACAAATGCAAATGCTCTACGGGATCATCTTTGGGCCGGAAGTCCAAGCATTAGGAGAGACTGAGAGAGAAAAGAGAGTGACAGAGAGCTGCAGCTGTCCCTATGTGTTGCCTCTGTAGGCGTGGCACACGCCCAACTAGACCTCGACCTCAGCCCACGCTTCGCTGGCGATTTGCGCACTTAACAGACATCCATTTATAACCGCCATCCAGCCGTGCGGACAGGCCAGGCCAGTCCTCATGCCTCATGCCTCATGTATGGACCTGGACCTGGACCCACACCACTCCGTCCCGGCCACACCGCACCGCGCCCAAGACAGAGTGCGTAGTACATTATAATGAAATTATGCATACAAAACATCGCTCATATATCAAGCGGCAGCTCGACGACGACGACGACGACGTCGCGTATTAAAATAATGACTTAATTTCGTTGTATGCTATGCATGAGGCCCACAGACACAGACATCCACATGAGGGCCCTGCACACATTCCTACAGCCACAGTATGTACTGATCTGATCCCTAACCCATGCGCCCCAACCCCGGGACACTAACAGTTACAGACACAGACATCCACATGAGGGCCCTGCACACATTCCTACAGCCACAGTATGTACTGATCTGATCCCTAACCCATGCGCCCCAACCCCGGGACACTAACAGTTGCATTTGACTTGGCGCGTTAATTGCCATTTGGCTCGCCAACTAAGCGTAGTGGGACTTGGGCATTTTGACATGGAGCCACGGCCTTATCAGGCAAACATATTCCAATATTATGCACGACAATTGGGCGCAGTGAATGGCGCATAATCTAGCTGCAAATACCTCACGAATGGCCGAGGACGGGGTGGCGAACGGGCAGACAGTTGGGCGGATGAATGGAATGGAAGGCGCAGTCATGGACGATTTGATTCAGCGCTGTAGCTAGGGAGATGGCTCCATTCAGCAGTGTTACAGAATGTGAGTCAGAACTGGTTCCAAGCGGGACGCGGCACCTTATTGCTCTGCGGTCAACCTGCTGGGTGCTGCTGCCCCCACGCCGCTGTCACACTCTTTCCGAGCAGTTGTCACATTCAGTGTGCTTGACCCATTTCATCACTATCATTCAGTGTGCTCATTGTCATTGTCATTGTCACTGTCTCTGCTCATTTCTCAAAATTTATCCAGCCAGGCAGTCAGTCAGTCGTACCTTCTTCATATTCTACTTGGGGGTTTTTATTTCGAGCTGAACTTCAGCTGCGGCTGCGGCTTCGGGCTCGGCTTCGCCACACTCAACAGACAGCTGTCATAATTAATTTTGACGGTTTGTGGTAATTAAATATTCTCGAGCAGGTTCTTTAAGTACCAGACAATAGTCGTCGGCTGGCCGCCGCCTCCATCTCCATTTATTCCCTGCCTCCGTCTGGTCTTGCTCGTTTTGAATTTCGGGCCAATGCCAGCTTTGATTAGCCGTTTGAAGTGCTGCCTGATGAAGGAGCCCCCCAGCAGCAGCAGGAGTAGAGCGCCCTAGCCGCCTCATTACGGTGTGCTCCGCGCTCCAATTCAACCGAAGAGCAAAAGCTTATCGGCAACAACTCAATAATCACACAGAAACCCAGCCGAAGCAACCAACGCAACCCAATTTGGCCAGCCATCCGTCAAAGGTGCTTAGACCGAAATTGAAATTACAGACGAGCGTCCGGTTGCGGCTCCTTTTGCCTTCTGGCCAGAGCCCACAAAGTGAGTTTTACTTAAAGACCACAGCGGGATGTGGGATGGGGGTGTACGGTGGTGGTGCCATGTGGGTGGGTCCATGTGGGTCGAGTGGCAACATCAACTAACCGCATTGCATTGTTTTCGAAGGGCCAGCCATGGGCCAGCGTTGATATGCACGCGGCCGGAAACGACCTTGGCACGTTATCGTTGGGTTTTCATCACTTTCATATTCATACTCGTACCATTTTCGAACCGAACGGACCGGCTCCGTCTCCGACTCCGTGCTCAGGCATGCATACACAGTTGGAAGGAAGGCGGGAAGGAAGGAGGCGAATGAGAATGAGGACTGTGGGACTGGGTATGTCGGTATGTCGGCATGTCAGCTGTGGACAGTGGACTGTGCCCTGTCCAGGACATTGTGGGCCAGCAGTGGCCAGCAGTCTTCCCGCACAGAGCTGGCCAAGTGCTGACCAAACGCAACCACCGGGTATCTGTGTCAGAAAATCTCCACTGCCCAAACATACGTATGAGTTTTCTTTGTTGCGAGGAACAGTTTTAATGGCCCCGCTCTGACCTGATGGTGGCACGATAGGATAGGGATATGGTTCAGGTGGAGTTGTAGGTGTTGTGGTTGAGGTTGAGGGCACACAATCCACCTGAAATGTGCTCGAATTTCATATTTTGCCTTGACCAGTAGCAACATTGACTGGCGGGGCTGATGGAGTAGGTGTTGAATCGCACTTTAAGGTAACACGATAGTACTTTCATCGATTCCATGAAAGTACAGACATATCATGTTGCATCGGAGAACTTTGGTTCGTTAAAACTCCCGGGAAGAGGGAACTAAACAGCTGCAAAGCTGCGCTCCCAATCGAACGCCATTCTAATAGGCGCACTGCAGCGATACCACAATTAAAGTGTCATTAATTTCGGTGTGCGTTTCGTCACCAGGGCTTTGTGTTGTGGCGGTTCAGTCGAACAAGACCACCGCGAAATGGACGGGGCGCTCCTGTTGAACAGCCCCAACAACCAGGCATGTGTTCCCATGGCTCCCTTAGAGCCATTTCATGCGTACCTGTAGCTTAGGGCTGTTACTTTTAACTGCCGCCCGTTAGGCCAACAGTTATGGCGCCCTCTGCCCGCACTGAGTAGTCAGTAGTTGGCCATTAGAGTGACACCGACCGGCGGCAAGCCAGTGGGAGAGGGCACCACAACTTGTCATTAGACAAATTCAATTTAATGCTGGGATGGCAACGGCAACGGCAATAGCAATGGCAACAGTAACAGCAACAACCCACTGGCGACCACAACATTTTTCGGTGGGTGCTGCCATACAAATTCTATTTAATTTGCCCTCGTCCTGGTCCTGGTCCTGGCCCTGTCTATGCAACCCCATCCACCTAATGTGCACATTGGCACGTTCACTTTGTTGACACAACTGTACAGCGCATGGTGTGGGCGGGGGGCCGGCCACAGTATGGTGAAGTTTATTTCGAGTGGAATCGCCGCTTTGCCATATCTCAGAGGACATTACAATGCAGATACACGCGGGCAAGTGAGTGACTGGAAGGATGCTCGGCAGTGGCAATGGGCATGGGCATGGGCATGGGGAGTCGCCTCGAGGAGGTCTGCCTGTTGTCGAATTCGGGTTTGGGGTTGGGTGTGCGCATGGCGCCAGACTCCGAGCCATACGAGTGTATGTAAAGTCGCCGAACAGTGACCCAAAAACAGTTTAAAGTTAATCAAGCTATTACTAACTATTAACTGAGTTCGATGCACTGCAGAGATAAATCCAGAGACGGTAGATGGAACGTTAATAAATTCTAGGATTGGCTTCCAAAGATTCGATTGTTTCCACTGTGCCGCCTGTCAGGTCTGCGAGTGTTGCTCCAGCTGATGGCTGTCTGAATGCGGCTGACTGCGGCAACGGATGGCGTGGCGTGGCATGGCGTGGCGCGCGTCTCCTTTTTGGTTCAGTTAGTGGCATTGTCACGACTTCTTAATGTCATTTTATCAAAGGCGAGTCGCGGCCCCAGACCCAGACCCCGAACACAGGAACCCGGGAACCCAGCAACCCAGCAACCCAGCAATACAGCAAGCCGGGACCCAAGACCGAGCACCCACAACTGTACAAGTCAGGCAGAGGCTGAGGACTCCAAGGAGAGCGCGGCACACGTGTATGGCAGCCGCACAACGCTGCGTATACGTGATGGGGTTATTATTGTTGCCTTTGCTGTTGCCCTTGCCTTTGTCATTGTAGTTGTTGTTGCTGCTCTTGTGTGTGCGTGTGTGTGTGTGCATGTGTCCTCTTGTGTGTGCCTAGTTGTGTTCGATATGTTTATATTTGTTGCGCGTTTACGCATGAGTCTGTCTCTCTGTCTGTCTGTCTGTCTTTCTGTGTGTTCCTTGCACACGAGTGTTGCGTTCGCATTACCCACACAATCGCATACACGAATACAAGCACATTATTCCGACTTCATAATGTGTGTGTGTGTGCTGGGAGTGGGAGTGGAGTGGGAGTGGGAGTGGGAGTGGGAGGGAGCGTAGCTGTGTAGATGGGGCGGCGAGGAACCGGGGGCGTATGAGTCTGTGCCGTGTGTGTGTGATAAGCGTGTTCGTATCAAACGACATTTGGCGAAAATTTTATGGCGCATACCCAAAAATTGTTGAAGCCCCTCGAAAGTTGGATACCCACCGCCACAGCCACAGCCACCCCCACAGCCACCCCGTTCCCACTCTGCCGTGCTCCGCCCTGCCCAACTCCTTGTCCATGTCATCTCGTCCCGTTTCGTGTATCTTCTTTTTATTATGCGATTTGTTCAACTTCATTTTATTGCAAACACACACACACACGCACACGGAGTGGGGGCTATGTACACCGACGCGACGGGTGGGTAACTGATGTGAATGGGTGTATGGTGTATTTAAAATTTGATGGCAAACATTTTTATGCACAATCGATCGCTGGGAGGTTTCATTACATTTTAATGAAATGGCAGCAGCATCCAGCCGCTGACTGCCATCGAAGCGGAGAGGTTCGCCAAATTACCAGGTAGACCGACGACCAGACCAGCACCGAAACGACTCACAGATAACACCGAAAGATGCACATATGTACATACACTTGAATGGGTTTTCAAAATTTATTTCGCCAACTCATTAGATATTTAAACGTAGACTTGGGACAGCATAATTAATAGCATTGAGGCAGATCCAGATGCCAGCGCCCGACACACACACGCGTTTCGTTTACAAAGTCAGGGGCGGCCTGGTGGCTGGTGGCTGACGGGTGCCGAAACCTTGACATCCCATCCATTTTGAGATGCTTTGCCACTCCCCAAGCTGCACTTAAGCATTAGGTAAATGCACCATTGAAAAATCATTTTGCATCGCATAAATTGTATATGCACCTAAAGGCAGCATATAATACATAAAGCTGACACACATTTTATGTGAAAGAAGCTCATAATTCTATACTATATGTACATATGTATATACTATGTATATAGATTTATGCTACTGGGTTTCTATACCGACACTGAGCTCCTTCCAAGGACTGCCTGCCAGTTCGCATAAATGTCACGTACGTCAGTTTGTCATTTGCGTAAAGGCGGTTCTGTCCTACTCAAATCTGCTCAGTGCTCACAGCTCTGTGCTCTGTACAGTACTGCACTGTACTGACGCTGATGCAATTTCCCTGACTGCACTTGAGTAGTGGAAAAAGGTGGCAAAAAGGCAGCAGCCGCAATTCCACATTTCATGCATTTTGCAAATGAATAACGCACAGGCAGTGCGTGTGTGTGCCGGCAAAGCTCTTCAAACTCATCAAATTGCTGTCGTGCCTTGCACAGCCGACTAATTAACATTTCATAACGCCTCTCCTACTGTGTGGTGTGTGGTGCTGTCAAATTCATAACAATTTTGTCAGAGCCCTCTAAAGCGGCTGAAATATTAAATAAGTCAGCATTTTTGTGCAGCCTCAGACGTTTATCTGCATATCTAAGCAGCGATATCTTTTCCAGTATTTTTGTCGGCAACGGCTCTGAAGTGATTTGCCTTCCAGGTATTTGCTGCCTTGTCCCTGTCGGTCGGTCGTTTATCAAATTTCAAAGTTCATTACACCTTTAGGCCTGGGCTTATGCGCTTGTCGATGCGAGGCATTAAACTGCCTATAAACGGCGATGTCGCCGCTTCAATTGTCAATTATGTTAAACAAAGTTATTAAATTACGCAAAAATAAGGCAGCCATTCAGGCGGCAGATTCAAGGCAATGGGATTACACACACGCTGCGTGATCCAGGTCGTTTGGCCTGCCAGCAGGCAGCAGCCGGCAGCCAGCAGCAGAGCGACAAATCAATAAGCTGTGCGGGCAGGTTCAGGTGTCGGTGGGACTACGGACCGAGAACCATCATTCCACCCACTAGATGGCGGGAGTGGTTTCACCGAAATTGCATGCTGAAAATTTCCATTTAGCATAAAACTGGCGCTATTAACGGGGCGGGGACGAGGCTGCGGGGCCTACAGACACAACACCAGAAATTGCGCCACTCGGCACTACACACTTAAATATGCAGGAAGAGGAAGCGGAGGCGGAGGCGGAGGCGGAGATGGAGACGAGGCCAGGACCCAGTAGACGCTTTTTAATGTACCGCGGCAGCGGCGGCGGCGGTGTTGCAAAGAATGTCTGCCTTTGCCATAGACATCATAAAAATTCGTTAAAAAATAAAACACAAAGCAGCAGCAGCGGACAGGCGGCCAGGCAGCACCGCCAACGGCTTCCGTAAGCTTAAGCTGGGTCTCCCCCTACACCTACACCTCCACCGCCAACTCCAACTCCACCTACATCTTCATCTACATCTCTGTCTCCATTTTGCCACTGAAGCGGCCACGTTTACCGGCGTTTCGCATTACGCATACGCCACCGTTTTGGTTCGGTTTCAACAGGAAGCTCACATTGTTTTCGCCATATTTACTCGAGCTGCTGGGGGCTGAGGGCTGGGACTGGGCCGGGACCGGGACCGGGGCCCTTGTCGTACCCGCGGGCTGTTTATGTGCCAGGCGCCATAAGTAACAAATTTTATAAATTATTTAAATTATTATTCATGCAACGCTGTAAAGTTAAGCCCGCTGACAGTCGGCTAGTTTGGTCGTTGGGGGCCGCAAAGCACAATTTTCTTTCCGCTTTATTTTCATAATTTTCCTGCTTGTTTCTGCACCGCTATCATTTTTTTTGTTGTCCCTTCTTTTTGTTTGGGCCTTTGTGACCTTGACTTTTTGGCTTTTAAATATTGATAACGGCCTTTGATCTGAGCCAAGAAGCTTTGACAACCTGCTCCCCACCCAGCGCCTGTGCTTTGTCTCGTTCCCGTGTATTTATGCAAATGCAGGGAGAAGTTATGCCTAATAAAATCCAGAGGCCGGGCAATGTTTTTTGTATAACAATGCAATACTTTTGCGCTCATATTTTCGCATGATTTATAAGGAGTCGTACGGGGTCGGACAAAGCGGAAGCAGAGCAGAGCTGAGTCGCTGGCAGTGGCAGAGACAGGGACAGGGGCAGAGTCAGAGTCAGAGGCAATAAAAAAGAATGTCGCAACTTTATGAGCCCCGGCAAATGGCCATAAAATGTCAGGGCACATATGAGAAAATATAAATAAATCGAACGATTATTGACAATTATAATGATATATGGCTGCGTACTCAAAAGTCATAAAGACCAAATAATAATAATAAAAAGAGAGCATCTCCGGCCAAGTGTATTAGCCAAGTGGGTAAGTGGAACTTTCAGCCGGGTCAGTGGAATTGCGTGGGAGCAGGAAGCAATCCATAAAATCAAAAGGAAACGTTAAAGGCGATATCCGAGCCAGCCAAAAGAAACCTAAAGGCTGATGCTTTCGTTTTCGTTGTCTCCGGCTTAATCTCTTCGATTAAAGATTCATTTGTCTCCGAGCAATTGCTGTGTTCTACTTACTCGCCCTCGTTGGAGTGAAGCATTTCCCATCTAATTATCAATTTAGTGCAATTTGTTTCTTTGACGAGGCAACGAAGCTATCTGCATATCTGCGATGCCTTCTACTGTACATATCTAGGCGCTCTCTGCCTGCCATGACTTAACAGCCTTAATTGGTTCTCATAATTCCAGACTCACTGCTCTTTTCTCTCTCTGTCGTTGTGTCTGTCTGTGTGAGTGTGTGCTTTTGCTTTTAAACTATTAAAAAGTTGAGTTGCCTGCCGCAGATAAAGACAGCGCACAGGCCCAGCAGAACGAGCTGCTTAATGGTTAATGCAAGGCAAACGCCGAGCACAGACCAGAGATTATCTTCTGGAACTGCTGCTCCTTCTGTCCGCCTGTCCGTCTGTCTGTTGTTGCTGCACAAAGTCTGTCAATGAATTAAATATTGATTTAACTGGCCTTCGTTCCGTCTGGATGTGTCGTTAATGGTCCGTCACTGGGTTTCCGCCAAGAAACTTAAACCAAATGGCTGCTGCAAGTGTTGGGCTTGTCAGCAGTTGCTAGTTTACGTTCCGCTCTTTGATTAAGTTGGGCTTCAAAGTCAGCAGTTGCAGCAAGTATTTGGCATTTGAATTTTCAATTGAAAGCATCATATTTAGTGCACAGGCAGTCGGGATTCTCGTTTGGCTGCGAGTTCTGCGGCAAAGTTACATTAAATCTCATTTATCAAACTTTTATCCAGACAGTTACAACTATAAAAGTTCGCCCATATGCCACACGCAGACTTTTTAATAAACTTAATTCTCTTTTTTTGTTCGCTTTTTTCACTTGTTTGGCTTTGTTGTTCCGAATGAATTTGTTGCTGGTTTTGGTTTATAGGCAGCTTAATTGCAATGTTTTTCAACACTGGTTAACCCGCTGGCGACCGTAAATATAGGAAATATTTATGGGCATATAAATAAAAGAGAACGGCTGTATATTTACGCATGTATATATTTATGTATGTACATGATGCACTTTCCGTAGATGCAATAATTTAAATCAATTGCTGAGAAGTGCAATTAGCAGCCAAAGATAAAAATAAATTAAAGGCCCGCCGCCAAACAAATGGCCCATAAGCGCACAGCCAAATCCAGGCCATATATATTTCTGTATGGATATATCTGCCATATACTCGCACCCTTATATATGTATATAGATATATACATAATATGCTTTTTTAATGGTTCTGTGCCCATAAATTATGGCGCATTTACTTTAGAGATAGAAAAAACTGCGCCGAGTCGCTCGAGTCGATAAATGGATTGCGGTCGAGCCCTGAATCCTTTAATTTGAGCCGGCCACAGCCCGTGCCCAGGACCGACGGCCGCAAAGTCAAAGGCACATTTCAAATGTCGAAGGCAAATACTCCATCTGCTCTGGTAGTCGTAGAAAAAAGTGCACAAAAAAATGGGCCAGCGAAGGCATTAAAATGCATGTGTGTAGTCTGGAGAGCTGGCAAAATATGGCCAAAGCAAATTGCTGACTGCGCCAGAGCTGAAAAACTTAACAAGTGTGGGTAGAATTACAGAGGGTGTCGCCACACGGCATACCCAGCAATGCCATGGCACTGCCCAAAGCCAGACTTTGCTCTGTAAAATGTGCACAGAAATACGAAGGAAATCTGCGCCTGCATCTGAATGGAAGCTGATTCTATCCAACATTCAGTATTGAATCTTTCTGCCAGTTAAATTCAACTGACATCCTGCCTTTAAGCTGCTTAACCTTCTGTTGGCCCAGCATACCCTCTGCGGCCGCTGCAGCATCTCGTTCAGTCTGGGCCCTTGGCCAACTTGGCTGCTTCTTTTTAAATAAAGAGCAGCAGAACGCAAATATCATCGAATGGAATATAATTTATGTGCTCCATTTGCAGTCGGCAGTCGACAGTCCGCCCATCGCACACATATGCTGCCTAGCACTCCACTCCCCCCCCACACCATCCCTCCGCCGTTCTCCTGCCTCCGCCAGGCCAGTGTCCCCTCCGCAGTCGCTTTTAGGGAACTTTTGCATATGCGATAGCCCATGGCTGGCCTGCAAATGGAGTGGAGTCTGGTTTTGGTGGGTTTGGTGCTGCCGACGCAGTTAGCGATTCCCAAGTCGCATTTCGGGAATTTCTGCCGTTGCGTTCATCTTTTTGGCAAGGTTGCGCCTCCGATCCATAAATATCCGTTGGCTGCTGCTCTCAACCCTTTGCTAGAGGTTGCCCTGCCCCGGCCCGGCCCGTCCCTGCCCGCTCTTGTGCGGCCATGCTTTCTGTATTTGCCAAATTAAATCGTTAAATGCTTGTTAAAAAGTTCGACTTGCCTCTGCCGAGTGTGGCTGTACATCCACATCCACATCCATATCGGTATCGGTATCTGTATCTCCATCTGTATATCTGCATCAGTATCTTTGAACCTGGCTTTCTGGGTAACTCGCCGACGCTTATGATTTATGCCAGCGCATGTTTTGTAGTTTTTGGGCACAGGTTGCCAGTGTGTGTGTGTTTTTTTTATATTTTTCTTTGCCTGGCTGCCTCTGCGGCACGTAAATAAGGCAATGGCTAAATGGCCAAAACGGCCAAACGGCAAACTGGGCAAAAGGCAAAAGGGCTCTTGCGGCTCTTTGTTTCCTCTGTTTTATTTATTCTCATACGATTGCCCTTGCCTGGGAGCCATTAAGCAATAAATTAAACGAAACAGAAATTAAACTAAAGTCTCGGATTAGTCATCGATGATTGCGGCGGGTTCGCATGAGATGCCAAAGGAGAACCCAAAAGTTTCACAGAACTTTCCAACATCCTTTGGGCCATAGCTACACACATATGTACATACATATGTATGTCTGTGTGTGTGTTAGTCATGTGAATGGGAGAACCTTCAGCGAGAAGATGAATGGGAGTGGAGGAGGATCATTTGAGCAGTGTTTCATTCATACTTTATAGTTGGCATAAATCTACTTTCCCATTTCCATTTCCATTTTCGATCATTTTCCATCTCATTATCGGAGCCAGCGATCCGTTCGTAATGGGCAGCCACTAAAAACTCTGGAACTGGCCATAGATCAACCGGGAACACGCCTCCGCCGCTCACTGCCGACTAACGATGAACGATCGGCCATAACTAATAATTGTTCGCCTGCACAGAATGCGCCCAGCATTGGACAGCTAATTGCTCCACCTGCATAGTTAATTGCTAGTCGAACCCGACATGACATCTATCATCTGTTCCCTGTCCCCTGTCTGGAGCTACTCCTGGATTAATACATCAAGATGTGAGCGGAACCATCTCCCGTTTGGGAGAACTGCAGCCAAAGCAAACAAAACAAAACAAAACAAATACAAGAAGAAACAGCAACACAAAACGCTGTCACAATAAATTTAAATAAATTGTTGACAAACGCCAATAAACATAAATTTTTGGTGTGCAGCAAAGCAAAGCGAACTACGTCACGGCGGGGAGCGGAGGGCAGTGGTATGCAGACTCAGACGCAGAGCAGGAGTGGGAGACGACTGGCGACTGGCGACTGGAGTACCGGAAACCGCAATGTCAATCAAAATCGTAAAAACACACAGAAACCAGAAGCGGGTCTTGGGCTGGCAGAGAGAGAGAGAGAGAGAGAGAGAGAGGAGAGTGGGGTGCCTGCTGGGCTCCAGCAGATGAATTGCACGTGTGGCGCTAATTAGAAGAGTCGAGGCAGCTTTTGCTTTTGCTTATGCAAATGTAATACGTAATAACTCAATTAGATGTTGCAACCCCGCCCCGGGGCTCCTGTCGTGGCATGGGACGAGCCGGGCCGAGCCGTTTGATTGCCTCAATGCGGGCAACTGGCACATTGACCGAACCGAATGAACCGAATGGAACCGCAGTGCAGCGCAGTGCTGCTCACATAGCTGGCCACTCTGGAGTGGCACTCGCACTCGTACCCCTCCTATCCAGGGTTTTCAATTTTATTGATGTCCCGTGGCGGACAATTGTCGTCATAGTCATCGCCATCGACATCGTCGTCACTTAATTGTAAGTGAAACTACGCTTTGTTGGCCCACTCCACAGTGACGCGACCACTCTCCATGTGTTCTGTTCCATGTGCCCCATGTGCCCCATGTGTTCCCTGTGTGGTGCTCCATGTCTCTGGGCGTTCGTTGTGCGAGGTCAACAACCAGAGCGACGACCACCACTCGACAGCGCGAGTGCTGTCTCTGCCCATGACTCTCTCTCTCTCACTCTTCGAGCTCCTTTGATTGCTGCTGCTGCTGCTGACAAAATAGAGCACAATTTAATTGATACATTTGCATCTCACTCTAATGGTGAATGCGTTTGAATGAACGAATACTCGCAGCTCCACTCATCAATTGCCGATGGCAACGTATTTATGGGTGCTTCAGAATTGGCCAGCTTTCGGTGGGCATTCGTTGTGAATGCCTGGCAATCAATGCGATGCGAGTAATTATCAATAACAGGCCAAAGGTGTCTCTGTGTGTGTGTCCAATTTGTTCATTAAAAAGTCTTTACACGAGTATTTCCTAGCTGCAGCTATCAGCATGTTGGAACGGTACCATTAAACGCAGCTGGAGCTGGTGCTGAAAGCTGTGTTCTACGGATAGTTAAGGTGCCCGGCATAGGCATAGGCGAACCCAACTGCAGCCGACACTCACATGACTAAGCGATCGCGCGATCGTGGCCGTGGAGAGGCTGGCCTGGCCTACCGAGGTGGGGGTTCCATTGCGGATCACCTTGCTTGCATACTCCATTTTGCGTGTGAAATCCAATAAGTTAGAGCCGACTGCAGGCTGTTTAGCATAGATAGGCCCAGAGACACAGATACAGGCTCAGACAGAGCACGGTACACGCTCCACGCTGCATGAACCCCATGCCCATGCCCCTGCTTGATGCATATCTACTCGTATGTATGTATACTAAATTGTTGGTTGGGTGTGGCGCAAATGCACGACAAAAGTGTTCGTGTTGTTCCCAATGCTGCTCTCGTTGTTGCTGCTATTGTTCGGCATGTTGTAGTTCAATTTATGACGCTTGTCCCACTTGTCCCGCTTGACTTTTGCGCAGGCGTTGAAAGCCCAACAACGGGCAAACATTTCTGGCATCAGAGCTGCTGCTCTCAGTCTCCCCGCCCCATTTGTCGCTCCATTCTGCTGTTGGCTTTTTATTCGATGCCGTGTTAATTTCTTTCCAACACAATACCAATACACGTCACCGACCAGGTCAGCGTCACCGCCACAGTTATGTTTGGTGTGTTTACAATTCCATTTAGTGTCTGACAAGTCGCGTCTATGCGATCTGTTTTGGGCATGACAAGTTGTACGATCGATTTGATATGTTCACATGGCTTGGGAAATTGATATGTCAAACATGCGCGCCGCACACACTCGTTCGTTTTTCGTTTTCCGTGAGGAAGTTGCTGCTCTCGAAATGTATTCGGTCCAATTCACACTGCAGACTGCAGACAATTCAATTACGAGTATCTATCTCCACGGCGCTGGGATACATTTTCTCTGAATTCCCTGACTCTCTTCTCTGCGTTTCCAGCTTGCTGCTTGACCTGGTTCCCCCCTGGTTACGTGTCCACATCGATTTCTTGGTTTCCCACACTCTTTTTACCAATCGATTGCATTAGTTATACTTTCTGTTCAATCTGCAAGAGAGCACAGATTCGCACAACCCATGCCAGGGTCACTCGACTCCCATTCCATTCAGCATTTACGCTCGCCTCAATTTGTATCTGTGAGTGCCAAAATGCATTTGATTCACTCGCTCGTCAGTCCTCAGCTGCCCATGAGCCATCTCCAATGGCAAATCCATTACACGTTGATTGTTTTCCAATCCCCATTTCACACATTCGAGTGCCGCAATCGAGCCAATTCCCAGCAGCCGTCAGTCGCTTTCAATTGTCATAATTACACCCACACGGAGCGCACTGCACGGTTCTGCCGCTGCCGCTGCCGCTTGTGGATCGCTGGGGCTAATCACAGAGCCGGGGCCATTGTTCTGACAAGGCGCTAAGCAGCCGCGACAGCTCAGCGATTATCTTCGACGATTATTTGTTGTTTTGCCGCCGCGGCGTAACCCTGAAATTAAACATAATTGTTAAGCAGCAGTCACATTCCCATTCTCACATCGAATGATATTTCATATGCTCGTAGTTATGCCCGCTGCCGCTGCCTCCCCCGGCGACTCCCTCTGCTGGACGACGACGACGTGCTTCAAATGAAAAATTATTTAAGATGCCGGCACACGCACACTTCGAAACAAAACCAAAATCCGAGCGCCGAATCAATAAAATAAAAGCAACGACGGGTCGGTCCCTGGCCCTGCCCACGGACTCGAGACAGGCAGGCAACCTGTACAATATAACTTACGAGGTTATATTTCGTTTTTATTTCCCTCTTTCTTGTTGTATTTTTGCCCTGGCAATTATAATTAACTTCGCGGCCAGTTTTGATTTTCTTTTCTGTTCTGTTCTGTGCTCCGCTCTTTTCTTTCGCCTCGCTTTTGGAGTCGCAGCATCGACTGCCTCTCCGCTCAGGGGCTGATAACTTTGTTCGCACCTGATCGCGTTACTCCCAGATCGGGTTTTGTATGTACATGTATGTATTTATCCGTAAGCAGAGGCCGAGCCGCGAGTCGGGCGCCCGTGCGTGTGGATCATTAACTGAGGCACAACTCAGACGCAGACCCAGGGCCGCAGTATGGGACTGGGATTCAGATTCAGATTCAACTGCGGTTGCGCACACGCGGCTAATTCATTAGGGCCTGGGATCCCGTCCGCTCCGTCCGCTGGGGTTCTGTTAAGCCAACCATTTCTCATGTGTCCGCCAGACAATGGGAACTTTCATTTGTTTGCGGGTTTTTACTTTTCATCCGCCAACGAAAGTACTTGCCCGAACCAGTTCAACTTCCAGTTAATAGGCCGGCTCTAATGGGTAAATGAATGCCGGGCGAGGCAAAGGAAGGGAAAGGAAAGGCGATGCAGAGTAATTGGATTTCCAGCTGCAGATCAATAACAAGTTCTCAGTCGAGAGGGATTAGCTTAGCTGCTGTGCCGTGCTGTCGCCCAATTCCATCAGACTTAACTCTCAAATCTGGGCCAAATAGGCCAGCGCCAATAAAAATGAGCGGCCAAAGGGTTTACCTTAAAAATTCACAATGTCCAATGGTCGCCGTTTTTTTATGACAGTCCTCAGCCGAAAGGGAAAAGCTACAAAATGACACAAAGGAAACAGAGAACAGCGCCACAAAACGAAACAAAAACGAAAAGGAAAAGGGGCTGCCCCAAAACATAAGCGCAAAGCGGAAGCAGGCAACTGGCGATGGCGATGGAGTGGAAGTGGAAAGGGAAATGGAAATGGAAGGAAAATTCAAATCACAAACTCGGTATTTATTTGCGAAGCGTAAATGATTACCACTTAAAATGTGCTCGACTGCCACCTAAAAACCAATTGTTGGAAAAAGCACAACACAGAACGAACCGGGCGGCCAAATACAGATACAGCGTGGTTGGGTGGTGGGTGTGGGTGTGGGTGGGGGGTGGCAGATGAAGGAGTAAAAGGACCAAAGGCAACATATGTTTTTTATGCCTGAGCTGTCTGAGTGGATACGGGCAGGAGCAGGAGCAGTACGAGAGTTCCCGTGGAGAGCGGCGAGTGGGGGAACACGTCGAAAGAGAAAACTGCGGGACAGCTGCCAGAGCTTGTTAGAGTCGCCCGCCCCCCCAAAAGGAGAGGCGGCAGGACACTAAGGTATATGGGGACTTTATAAACGATTGGCTACATACGTACACACACACACACACACACACGTGTATGTACACCCGCAGAGGTTAGATAGGACACGGAAATTAGAGGAAATAAAGCAGCACCGCACACCGACAGTGCGGGGCAAAGGAGGAGCCAACAAAAAAATCCCAGAGATCCCAGAGACCCGCGTTAATCTTGTCCTGAAAAGGGCACCATAGACGTACGTGCACCACAACAGAATTGGTAATTATAGACACTCATTCGGCAAAGGCAGAACCACGACATCCATGTGTAGGCTTCTCAGCCATAGACTGGGCAACAGGACTGAGTACAATCGCTGGCGACCAGGGGCATTGGGCTCCATCTGCGCGGCAATTTCATATTTATCCATTGTCGCCATAACTTCTTGTGATGTGCACTTTAAGTCGCCGTACAAACGAAAGCGAGAGTGGGCGAGCGAGGGAAACGGAGAGACGTACGGACGGAGACACGCAGACAATACAAATATGTTAATGTAGCTGCCACACAGCGACACGTATTGGTTTCAGTCTGCCATCGTTAGATCGTACATATCTATATATATATATATATTACAACCGTAAGTATTCGTATGAGTGAGTTATTCCATGGGGGTGCTTGGATGGGCCAACAACAAATGGGCGGCCTGTGCCGGCGTCGCCTTCTTCCTGCCTTTTTATGGTCGTCACGGACCGCCCGCTGCGGGGGCAGGACGCACAAAGGATTGGGGGCCCGGGCCCGGATCCACCCACATTGGTGCACGCCCCCCGCTCGCACATTATTTTGCCACTTCTTCAACTGAATTTGAATTAGATTTGTGCAGCGTCTGGCGCGCGTCTTGGCAGCGTGTAAAATAATATATTTATTTTTATTTGCCCCCTTGCAACACACACCCACACACAAAGCACAGCCCAGCAGCGCCCCTCTCCCCACCAAATAAAATAAAGGGGGAGAAAGCGAGTCCGAGACGAGACCCCGGGACACAAAAAGTGTTTTGTTTTCCTTTCAATTTGTATTTTTATTCTTTTCATTTGTATTATTTTTGTGTGCTCATGAATAAAAAAGGAGTAGGAAGCGTCGGCGTCGGCTTCGGCGTTGAGCGACAGCGATAGATGGCCCCAAAATTGTATAGCTTAGCCCTTTTGTGTGTTCGGCCCCAAGAAAAGTTAACAAATTTTCGCATGAATATTTCGCCCGATGCTTCCTTGAGGGGTGACCGGCGAACGGAGAACGGAGCACGGTGACTGCAGACCAGCGACGACACTCAGGCCCCAGATCCTACCCAACCCATGTTTCGGGCATGTTGACATTGTTTGCTCCTGACAGCAAAGTTTTTTGAGGAATTTGCTTTTAATGGACAGCCCAGACATCGACTGGGACTGGGACTGGGACTCTGACTCCGACTACGACTACGACTGTTAATGCCACCGCCGCTGCGGACGACGGGCGTGAACTTGCCATTTAAATAAAGCGGCTGGAACGGAAGTCTATTGATTTTCCTACGGTTCAGTCTCGCAGCGCGCCGCGCACTGACTTGGCTTAAAGGCAGCGAGGGCCGGCTTTAATCAAAATATTTAGTTTAAATTGCAGCCAGCAAAATTACTTCATCAGCGCTAACAACGCTCTGGCCGGCACTCTTCAAAGGCGCATTGAACGGCTCCGGAGCAGGCCAGTGCAGAGCGGAGCGGCAGTGGCAGTGGCAGTGGCTGTGGCAGTGGCTGTGGCGGCGACGGCGGCAGTTCAAAGTTCTGAGAGGCGGCAACTTTCCAATTTTCACTGTGTTACCTAATTTTAATTGTCATGCCACCTGATGGCCGGCCAATGATGAGGCATCAAACTCATTCTCAGCCTCCGTCTCAGCCTTCGTCTTCGTGTCCGTCTGGGCCGCTACCTGTCCACAAATCTGGGCATAGATGCATCCAGAGCAGCCTCTTCTGCGTCTGTGTTTTGGCCATTGTTTGTTTTGCTGTTTTTGTGACCTTTGTCCGTCGGTAGCATAGCAATGCAATGCAATGCCATACCGATGCCATGCCCCAGCAGAGTTTGGACAATCGCCGAGCTACTTACGAGCGACGATTTCCTCTGCTGGCCCTCCTTTTTGGTTTTCGCCCCTGTGTCGCTGCGCTTTTGTGGTTTGTCGCTTGTTCGGCGGGGGCTTACAGTTCCGATAATTCCCGGAATTTAATTGCCTTTTTTTTGTGTTTGTTGGCTTGCCAGGGGCTGAGCTACTAGAAAAATTGCATGGCCTGTAAACGGCAGGGCCGAGCAGAGCTCTTTGGCAAATGGCCCGCAGGGTTTTTGTTTGGTTTGGTTTGGTTTGGATTTGAATGGAGGTTTTACGGCCGATCAGCCAAACAATGGCTCGGAAATTGCAAGAAATTATGGCAAATGAATAGATGTTGCATCTTCTCAAGGATTTCAGTTGCAGTCTCTGTGGTTGGGGAGTGATTTATGGACCGTCGCGCCGACAGGCCAAACGAAAGAAAACGAATGCCATTTGCTTGGCGATGGTGCTAAATCTTCAGAGTAAACAAAACGCTGGCCCAGATGGTAGATGTACCATTTGATGTACCATTGGAATGTCAAAATATATGTATGTAAAATATAGTAAAAATTTCCAATCTTACTGGAATTTTGGTTGAACGAACTACTCTCCCAGTATCCTTTGGCTACAGTGCTTTGCCCGTGGCCCCGAGTCGGCGGTGCATGCAACCCCAGGCGAGTCGTAAAACCCGGGTTCACCTTTTTTAGTTGCTTGCACCTTGCAGCCTGGGACCCTGCCTGAGACCCTGCCTGGCACCCCGCCTGGGCCTATACATTTCAACACCCTCGAGCGGGGGCCTGGAGCAGGGGAAAGGTTGCCATTAGCAGTACATTTCATACATTTTGTAGTGCACATAAAACGCTTCGTTTGCCGGCGCTCTGGCTGTGGCTGTGGCTGTTGCTGTTTGTGTAAACTGTTGACAGGCAGCGCCACAGTGGAGTAGCGGCTGGGGCAGGGGCAGGGGCAGGGGCTGCTAAGCAAATGAGCTGGAGTCGTAAAAAAGACAATTGAGCTCATATATTCGACACGTTGGGCTGCGTTGACAGATCGTAAAAAGCCGTCAGCTGAACGAACAGCTCCGCACCCGTCGATGCCAAAGACTCCCACATAAATATCAAGATCCGAGCGAAAGGCCTCGTAAAAAACGCCACCAGATACCAGACACTAGACACCAGAGAAGGAGACAGAGACAGCGACAGAGACTACTATGAATGAGCCAGGCAGCAGGCAGCCATCCTCAACTGGAAAAGGGGGCAGAATATTATAGAATGGAAAAGAACGAAGTGGTCCTCATAATGAAGAGAACAAAAATTGATTAATCTCATTAATAAAATGCCAACCTGCATGGTCCGCGTGCAATCAACGAGTCGGACTGGGGCTGTGGCCGGGGCTGTGGCCGGGCACTTCCATTCCCCAGTTGAGACAATAAAAAACGCAATCGTAAAATATTAGAAAAATTCTGAAAGTATTTTAGGTGGGTTGGGCTGCAGCCAGCCACACACTTAATGCATTTTATGGCCAAGCTTTGGGTTAATTTGCCCCGCGAAGGGGGTTCAACTGTCACCGGGCATAAATTTCAATAAAACCCAAACCGAAAGGAAACTGCAGCTGAGAGCCCAAAATTCGGGCATAATTTTCATAATTTTTTGTTCTCCTTTCGGGGCCGTTTTCTAAAATTTTTTATTGCGCAATAGCTAATTAAAATTTCAATACTAAAATGTTTACTCATTACGTGAGGTCTTATCAGAGCGTCCGTTCGGGGGGCCTATTAAATGCCAACTTTAAATTTCCAACTTTGACTCACAAATGAGGCAGCGGCAGGGGCAGGTGGAGCTCATCGATGGGTGAACGAATGTTGTGGTTTGCTTCTGCATCTGCAGCTGCAATAAATAAGCGAATATAATGCACATTATGCCGAATTAGATATGTGCGCAGATAGTGGACAACGAAAAGCGCCTCGTTTGCGGATCAAGGTGAAGCGATTTAATTAATTGAAGCTGTCCGGCAAATCAAATCAAATCATTTGGAATGCCCTCTGCCGTATGTTATGCGGGCCGGGCTGCAGATTCCAGTGCTGATATGGATGGAGGAGGGGCATGGGGCATATTAATTGTGGCTCATTGTTGGAGATCTGCCGTCAAGGCCTTTGGGAAGTGACCCGAATTCCACGGAAAGGGAAAGGAGCGCAAGACGATCATTTCGAACAGATACTAGGGGACTGTCTAGCCATAACTTCACTGTGGCTCTCTCATCGGATATCAGAGATTGTTTTCTTTCCATTCATCATCCTGCTTGGCACACAAAAACTTTAGCCGTTTCCCTTTGGGCCCACTCCCCAAAAGGAATAAAACTTTACTAATAACTGCGTTCATATTTGGTCTTTAAAGTTTCCAGGCAGCCACAGCTGCTGGCCAACGGTGGTTTGGTTTTCATTGGCTTAGTTAACCTCTATTATTAGCCCCAACAAACAATGACCCAAGTCGCTGCCCAAGCCGCAGCTTTGTGGGCTCATCTCGCCCATTAAGAGCCCATAACCCATAACACAACCCATCTGCGATAATCAAACTGGCTGCTGAACGGGCCTGCCTGTATCATCGCCAGAGCTGTGTATAGATTTTTGTGTATCTGCCATATCAATCAATGGTCCAGTCGCTGCTCTGACTTGGCCCCTAGATGCTTATCGGCAACTTAATAAATTTCTCCGTGGGGGAGTCGTCGCTCAGTCTCACTCTCAGATTTTGGCTTAAGCTGTGGCTGTAGCTGGATCTGTGATTGGCATTCGATTTTAAACGGTTTGGCTAGGCGTGCTGATTTTATAACGTTTTTTTTTTTTTCGGTTTTTTCGTTTGACATATAATTTTTATATGAAATCGGAGAGCGCGGCACAGGCGGGCAGCTTTTATTTGGTCAAGTTAATTTGTTGTCTGAGTTATGCTTGGATTAGATCTCTCTCGGAAACTTGTTTCGTTGGCGGATCTGTCATATCGCTCAATCGATTTGATGCTGGCCATACAATACTCTGCGATGGATGGAACTGACAGGCAGGCAGCGCAGTTCTTAAGCAGGCACCGGCACCGGCACTGGCACCCCCGATTATGCCATAGGCAGTCCATGCTCCACTTTTTATGAGGCCCATAAAGTTAGTTCAGACACAGGTCATATAAACATTTATGGGCTTTATTTAAATAAAAATAAGCATAGTTAAACACTATGCGGCTGATGGGGCAGGGGGCAAGGGCGTGTGGATACGAATGGGAATCCGTAACGTAGAATTTGTGGCAGATCGCATGCAAAATTAGCTCCGGGCCGGGCCGGGCTCTCCGCTTATAAAAACTAATTATGTGGTTATGGGTTTATGCATTTTTAATACAAGCAAACAACAAACAAAGTCTGCCCCACGGGGGGTGTGGGCCGCAGGTACCTGCGAAGGTACCGGTATCCAATGTGCCGCATAAAATGTTTCGATTAGAGGAGACACGTTTTGCCTGGCCCATAAACGGTTTTATCGGCCAATAAAATGTATTAATAAATAGCTAAGCGGCACATAACGGGGCACTACTCGCCCTCGGAGGAGTTGTCACACGGCTAGGCAGCGGAAATCGAATCAAAGTCTTACACCGCAATGAGGAAAAGCGACAGGCAGCTCGTCCGCTAGTCCAACGCATGGGAGAGGGTTGCGAGCCAGTCTCGGGCTCCGGCAAATTAACACTTTATAAAGTGCAGCCCCAGGGTCGGGGTCGGGGCTGGGACTGGGACTGGAACAAACAAAATCCGAAAAAAAGCAGAGCCGGGCAAAAGTTCTGCTGCATGCAAATAGGCTGTCGGCGGGTCCCGAAATTTGAGTAAGCAAAGTAAATGAAGTGGAAACGAGCTGAGGAACAGTTCTCGTAACAACAACAACAACAACAACAACGGAGAAACTGAAGAACTGCCCCAAAAATGTTAATTACTTCCTTGTTTATTTACAGCGGCAGGGAGGGATGGCGCGACTGCACGTGTGTGCCCATGTTGAGTGCGCCTGCGGCAGTGCAGATGGGTCTCATTACTCCGCTTGCAGATACTCGCACGGCAAAGTATCTAAGAGATTTGTGTAGTTTGGCAGGGGGATGCGAGATGCGATGAGATCCTCAGCGATGCCTCCAGAGGCTGCCTCTTGAGTCCAGCCGTATTATCCTTGCCCAGTGCTAAGCCGCTTGGCTCTCGTATTGATGTCAGTCGATTACTGAAGTACTCGGAGTAGTTGCTCTCCAGAGCATTGGCTCATCTCTCTCCCTCTCTCCCGCTCTCTGTGGCCTCTTCTGTTTTCTGTATTCTCACTTCCCCTTCCTTCCGGCCGTTCTCTTCCCATCTTTACCCTTTGTCAGGCAGCATGTAAGTCCATCATTCAACTTTAGCTAAAGTCAAACAAAATTAAGAAAGCAGAAGACTTCTCTCCACTTCCTTTCGCACACAGTGCTGGGGGCTCCTTGCAGCACGGAGTGAAGCGAATTAAAAAGCACACACAAAGCCCTAGCTGCAGACGCACAGAAGAAGTGGAAAGAGAATGCGACTCCCCGACAAACATGTAAATAGAAAAGGAAACAAGTACGGACGCCACAGTCGAAATTCCGACTGCCAGATACCCGTTAATGGGCGGCGATCCATGCCACACAATTCGATCTACAGGTGCAGCAAATCTTATTCCCCTGCACGGATGAAGTATATGCCAAGTAGGGCAAATATAGGGTTTCCTCGGCCTGCTGCGAAACTACATTTGCACGAATGCACAAGTACGGGGTACAGCATGTGGGGACGAAGGAGAATTAAAGGCACTGGAGCACTGGCAGCTTAGTGTCGAAGTCTTTAAGGCAGCAGCAGGAGTGTGCCTGGCTGGCTGATAGCTTGGATGGCTTGGCCAACTGACTCTGGCTGACGGCTGGACTGGCTGGACAGCCCCCAAGTCCACTTCGACTTCGGCTTCGACTTGGCCGGAGCGTGTGGTGTGCTGTGCGGTCAGTGGTGAAGATTATCGATCGTTGATTTTTTTCAATTGAATTGTCTTCCATCTTATTGGTCGTGACCGAGTCGTAGCTTTTTATGCCCTCCTCCTTGGCAGTGTCCTTAATATCCTGCTGCTGCTGCTGCTCCCGCTCCCGCTCCCGCTCCGTCTGCTCTGCTCTGCCCAGTTCGAGTGTGGCTGTGTGCGTGTGTCGCTATCCTGACTTTGCTTGCTCTGCGTTTTGCCCGCCTCTTGTGTACTGCATTCTCGGCTCGCCCTTGTCCACGACTCAGCCGGTCTTGGGGGCAACTTCAACACTTGCTCACGACATTTAATAAGCAAAGGACATGTTGGGTGTCGTCCTCGTTCTCGTCTGGACATTGCGTGCAAGGTCTCCATCAAGCGTAGCAGCCGGCTCATTAAACCTGTTTCTGGCTGGCTTTTTTCTTGTGTGTGTTTGCCCTTCCTTCCCTGCCAGAATTCTGCTGCGGGCCCAATGACAGAGCACATCCGTGTGGAGTGGAGCTGTGGCTTTAAAGCTTTCCAGAGGAGTTTATTGATTTTTTTTCGCCTGGGTTTGGGTTCGGTTTGGTGTTGCCTGGAGGGTGAAGATTGTCGCAGGACCCGAGATACTAAAGCAAGATAAATAGTAGTTTCGGCTATGTTTCATAATTAGGGATTCCCACAGAAGGCAGCGCCACAATACCCCCAACCGAAGTCCGACTGGGAAACCCTTTGCAGCGCCCACACAGGGAAATCCAACACTGGAAAAACAATTAAAAAAGGTAACCCTAAACGGCAGCGGGAACTGGGGCGCACAAGGACTGGGCCATAATTTGTAATTGCTTGAACCCCACACCGAAGAGGGCCACCAGAGGAGGGCAGGCAGAGTGCGGACGCCGAGCGGCGGTGACACACACGAGTGTAACAGTTTTTTATTGTTGCCGTTAAAAACAACAAACAGAAATTAAAACACATGTGCACAAACAAAGATACAAACCAGCGAACGACAAAGGCAGAAACAACACACAGAGACGGCGGCACAGCTCAGTCCTGACAAGCCGCGGCGGCATACAAATGCAAAACTATGTACGGGTGCGAGTACGAGTACGAGTATCTGTGTGCCGCATCCGTGTGTCGCTTCTTTGGGGTATTTTCTTTTTGGTGGAGTACTCCGTAAATGAACCCCGAAAGCCAAAGCAAATAATTACGTCGAGGAGGGGCAACGACAACCTAAACAACAACAACAACAGCCAACAGCGAACAGCGAACAGGAGACGCACCAACCAGGACACAGCCAGCCCTGCCCGTCCCTAAATGTAGTCCTTACAGTCGCAGTCGCAGTAGCAGTCAGGTTCTCATACCCGTCTTCCGCCATGCTGAATCCGACGCTGAATAAGCCCTGACAATGGACGTGAAATTATGACAAACATACAGAGAGTTGCACAATACACCCATGAATGTGCGGAGTGTGGTGTGTGGTGTGTGGAGTGGCTTGTGAGGACTCAGAGGACATCCTTCCAGCTGCTGGAGTAATTCGTTTGCTGGCACTTGTGACACTGCCGTTGCGGCCACATTATAAAGCTCATTAGAAAAACAGAGCAGAGCTATGCCCCAGGATAAGGAACGGAAACATAAAGTATACCATTTTGGGGCATGGACGCACATAGAGCTAACTACACAGAATTAACGTAAATAACTGGGCGGAGTATTTGGCTCTTTTTCGAATTCAAAACTGTTAAATTGTTTGCTTGGAATTCAGCGCTGATGGACAGGATATTTGAAGCAGAGGTGCCTGCATATTTCCGATGAAACTGGCAACATTTGATGGGGAAAGCTCCCACGCAAGAACCTCCATCAGTGTCTGGCCCAAATTGATTTGCCCCAAAGTAAAAGTGAAAACAGAAAAATAATAATAATAAAAAAAAAAGCCAAGAGAGACACTTTGATTTGCAAGCTGTCAAAATGAACTTATCACCTTTGCGTCGTTGTTTATCAGCTGGAGAATGAAAATTGTTATTTATATATACACCCATATATATATTATAGCACATGGAAAACCTGACCAAGCATTTCATTTCACTTCTTGCCGTTGCCCGCACAGATTTATTTGCCTATTTCTGTGCGCTCTGCCGAGAGGAACGTGACGAAAAACGCTTTTCTCCACTCGCCTATGCTATGACACAATACAGCAAGACTTGTACATATATATGTATACTATATTGTATAGCAGATACATACATACATATTTGCCAGGCATTCGACTGACTGAAGTCTGACATTGAGCATTGAGGAGTCTTAATGGCAAACTGTTCTGAGCCCATGGACTGGGCCACATTTGATTCTGGCAACTTTTCGTCGAGTATTTTTTTCTCTGGCAAAGCAAATATTTTGCTGAACCTTTTTTATTACATTTAAATAATTTGATTGCAAGTGCCTGACATCGAGGCCCAAGACGGGGTCCGGGTCCGGATTGGGTAGGGTCCGACTAAAGCATTTAAACTTGCCCCTGAACAGGACCTTTTATTGGAGAACAGTTTTCAATTCAATTTAATTCACTTTGAGCTTCTCTCTGTCTCTCTCTCTCTCTCGTCTGGTGGCGCTCTCCCTCCCAGCAGCGTGTGTGTGGGCGACTGATACTTTTTTATTTAATTTTTTTCCTGCACTCTCTTTTATTTCTTGCTGCATAAAAATTTATTATCATAATAAGCGAGCCGAGTCCGGCCCATGGCTATACGTACTACGTACACACACACACACCCTCATACACCCACTCACACTCGTACAGACGAGTATTCCGGAATATACCCTATATGTTTTTTTTTTTGCGCCCCCCCTCGATGGAGTACGTACAGTTTTTGCTGTGAGAAGAGCAGCCAGCAGCCACCCCCGAATGTTTTTTATGACTGTTTTGTTTTTGTTTCGCTTTTGATGGAAATTCGATATTTGCAACACGTATTGAATTTTGATCAGTTTTGCCTCTCCCCCGAAAGTAATATGAAATATCTGGCTATGGCTCTGAATCTTGCCGTAGCTACAACAATATTGATTTAAAGTGCTGGCTAATTTTCGTAAGTTATTGATTTTGAGAGAAGTTCCACAGAAGAAGGCCACAGAAAATGTAGAAAAATCCACCCCAGTCAGTGTCTCTTCGCACTCAAAGTGCTGGAAGTGGCTCAACAGCAGATGCGTATCTGCAAACAATTAAGCAATTGTTAAATGAAATTTCCAACGAAAAAAATTCCTCAACTAGGGCTTTCACCCAGATTGGTTCCGATTTCTCGCAGTCGCTCCCTCCCTGCCGTCCTTTGCAGTGGCAGTGGCAGTGGCCGTGGCAGCAGCAGCAGCGCTTGTCTGTGGCATTTAGTATCTCCGCCCTTCAATGTTGCAGGCCAAGTGTTCCATGTGGGTGTGTGTACGTAGTGCTGGCACTCTTTCTTTGTGGGGTTTGTAATTCTATTAGTTACAACTCGTACGAACAGTGCGAAGAAGCTTTTGTTGGGCGGTAGTTGTGCAAGTGGGGAAGACCCCAATGAAAGCAAATTAAAAAAGTTTGCCAGTTGTTGATCTGGTTCGGGGTTTGAATCGATGTCGATGGAGGGGAACGGCACGCAACAAACATTCAATCGTTGCTTTCCTTTTCACTCTCTCTCTCTCCGGATGTTAACCGAAATCAAATGCAACTGATGTGAGAAATGGCTGGCTGGCTGGCTGGCTGGCTGGCTGGCTGGCTGGATGGGTGAAATGGAAAAGCAACCAACCCACTGCCGACCGAGCTCCTCTGGTGTTTTGTATTTACAGCTAGGCTCTCTGGGCTGCCACACAATCACTTTGGGCCGAAATGTAGCACTTGGCACTTGAGCTCCGCTTGGCATAAATATATAAATGCCAAAGCCATCATGGACATCCACTCCGACCAGGTAGATGTGGAGTGTAGAGTGCAGAGTGTGTTTCTGTTACCCTTCAGTGGGATACAGCGACGTGCCGCTGCCATCATTTAACCAGACGAACACGACAGACGCACAGCCACCATTATGGAGTGGAGGCGCGCTATAGACAGACGGAATGGATGGATTGACTGGGGTGGGAGCGGGAGGGGGTTGCCTCTGCAACGCGATGCGCATTTGTATTTTGGTTTATATACACACACACACACACACACACGAGAGAGGAGCTCTCAGGCATGTATCTCTATGTGTAAGCGGTATAGAAAAACAAAAATGATTTATCACTCTGTCGGCTTGTATCTGAGCTACGTTTGCTCGGTTGACTTTGACAGGCCGCCGACCATCGACCGCCGTCTCTCCCGGCTCCCTCTCCCGGACAATGCGTCAGGATTACAAAACAGCAACTCATGTGCATGATGAATTAAATTAGCAGAGAGCCAGCTGAAAATGGGGTACCCCTCCAATAAGTACGATAGCAAAAGTCAAGAGTTGTTTTGTTTTAAAAAGGTTGTTCATTTCATTTGCATTGTTCGCTGGCGAAACGGAAAAATATCTTTGTTTGGTTGTTGGTAATCGTACATAGATTTAGACGTATGTGTATATATATATATATATATATAGTATATAAATAGTTGTTATTCACAAAATTGAATTATCCAAAGGTTATACATTATCATAGAGCGCCGTCTTAGAGAACTAAACCTATAACTTATTGCGCTATATTACAAAATGATAAAAATAAATAACAGTTTTGGGCTTTCTTCATACTGGTACAAGTGTTTTTTGTCCTTAAATCAATCGGTTGCGTTGCACATGTACATCTGTACATCTGTAAGTACTCGTAAGGACTGGCGATAGTTTTCAACTGATTTTTTGCTTAACTAATGACGAGTCGGCGAGTTTTGCAATCCGGAATTAAATGCTCATAGATAGACGTTTTTAGGCAGCTGTTAAACATTTACTCGGATAATATATAGACACATACATATATGTATATATCGCATGTGCATATGGTATATGTATATAGCTAGAGCGAACCTCATGCAGTTCGCTAATATCAGTTTTACTTTACTTTACACAGTCACGCACATTTATATAATATTCACTGAATAATACACACTGGGTATATACTATATATGTCTGCATATATCTATGTATGTATACATCTCTCTGTGTATGTATTTATGTATGGTATTTATGTTTGCTAGTCATTAGCTATGCATATTGTGTATACGCCATGGAGCATGGAGCATCTCATTTCATCCTCATCTCATACTAGTATGCAAAAGTTTCATTACAATTATCGTTAGTTTGGTAAGCGTAGTGTTTAAAATGAGCTTGTGTGTGTGTGTGTGTGTGTGTCTGTGTGTCTGCCTGCTTGTAGTTAACCACTCGAGATTCATGAGTCCGACTCCTTTCGGTTTGCTAGCTAAGTAATTATGAATGCTTTATACACATGCAACCACACCGATTCCATTTACCGATCTGATCTCTGGCCCTCCGAGCTCCTTCCTCCTTCTGTGCATTATTCGTACCATATACAAATACAAACTGACTGTGCACTCGAATGTGGTTACTGAATTATCGCTATACGTTTACGGTTACGGTTACGGTTACTGTTACTGTTACGTTTACGGTTACATATCTGCAAAATGCATCGAGCCTGTATCTATTTATTTATGCATATCTATCGGTATTTAAATAACTATGAATGCTGTTTATGGTAGTGGCGATATATATATACAAAATGGGATGCGCAAGATACGACCGTACTGAGGGCCGAGAGCCAGGCCACTTTTCGGCACAATCAATTTACGTCTAGGCCTTCAGAGGGGATCTCCAAAGTTCAGCCAAGAGCATGAATCTCTGTGCCACGGCTGCCGAATAGTTCGGTCCAACTGATTAAAACCATATTAAAAAGTTATCCCAAATTCTCCAGAGCCAAAGCAAATGAAAGCCCGGGCGGGCGGCATGTGTGAGAGGGGAAAACTTTCTTTTGCTGTGGCAAACTTTGAAAACTTTTGCAATGGCATTGTGCTAACATAGTTGCATCCCCCCTTCCCCATCTACCTCTAGCTGTATTCTCTTCCACTGTGCATGCACACGCTCCCTCTCCCTGCTCGGCTCTGCTTTGCTTCCAAATGCATCTGTATCTTGTGGCTGTATCTCGTAGCTGTATCTTGTTGCTGTTTCTTGTGGCTGTATCTGTGCGCATTGTGTGCCTGTGTCTACGAGTACTCGTCTGTTTGTTTAGTGCATCTAAAATGACTTTACACTGGATAAACAAAATATTTGTAGGCGCTTCCTGCTGCTCGTTTTTTTGAGGGGGGGGCTGTTTTCGGTATGTGGATGGGTCTAACATTAAAATCTCTGGATAGTTTCTACTCCTCCTCCTCCTCCTCGTTCTCCTCCTCAGTGCTCATGCTCCCCTCGTTCTAATCTCTTAGCTTAACTCGCACATATTTTAGTAATTAAAATTATGCACAGGAACCAGTCCCTAAAGAAATCACTGTCACTCTCCCAGAATGCCACATTCTGTATGCTCTTACTCCCCATCTGCATCTGCATCTCCTCCGCCTCCTGTTGCTGCTGCTGCTCCTCTCTAGACGAGATACGCCTGGACATGGGGACCTTGCTGCTGGCCAGATCCGACTGCCTGCTGCTGCTGCTGTTGGGGAGAGGCCTTGCCACTGGGGCCCAGGGTGGCCACATGACCCACTGAGGAGGGGCCAGACTGCAAGGCATGCTGCTGCTGCTGTTGCTGCTGCTGCTGCTTGGGGCGCCAGGTCTGGGCCCTGGGGGTACCCTCCAACGAGACACCGGGGCCAGCGGGCATCATCAGCATGTGCTGCTCGTTGTCCAGCGTCGAGTAGTCCGAGTCGATGCTGGAGTAGATGTGCTCCGAGGGCGGCCGCATGCCGTGATGCTGATAGTACTGGGCGTGCAAGTGCTGGCCGTGCGGGGCGGCGGCCGCCCCAGCGCCGGAGCCAGAGACGCCGCCGTGGTGATCTGCGCGTCGCTGGGGCCTCGGACTGGGGGTGGCAGTGGTGGCCGTGGAATAGTTCTGCTCGGCTGAGGCTGTGGCGGCGCTGGGGGCACCGGGGGCGCCGCCCTCAGCCGGGCCGCAGTAGGCGGGCGGCGGGGCCTGGCGATACAGCAGGCCCGGGCTGGCTGGCTGCTTGACCCGCTCGTGGTTGTGGTCCAGCGTGTAGTTGTTGCCGCGATAGGTGGGGTAGTCGACGGGCAGGGCGTAGCGCAGCTTCTCCCAGAAGTGGCGGTCCGAGCGCCGGATGCGGTGCACGGCCGAGGTCTTCAGGTAGGGCAGCAGCTCGATGTCGCTCTCCGCCTCGAAGGCCACCTCCGGCTCCTCGATGATCACCAGCTTCTGTGGCCGGCCCCGGAGGGCGTCGTGCACCGAGCGGCGCAGCTCGCAGCGCGACCACTCCGTCTGCAGGAAGTTGCGGGTCAGCAGGATCACCACGCGACGGGAGACACGCGTCGCCTCCAGCAGCTGGTAGTGGGTGGCATCGTGGGCGAGGTCGCGGTGCTGCAGGCAGACACGCAGCGGCGGCCGACCCGTCTCCAGCTCGGAGGCCAGATGCTGGCACACGAACTCCGAGTCCTTGGCCGAGTGCAGCAGCACGGCGTCGTAGAGCTTCTCGGACTCCTCGCAGCGCGGCCCGAACACACGGACGCCGTAGTGGGCGAACAGCCAGATGCGCAGCGACTCCCGGAAGATGAACACGACGATGATGACGACCAGGAGAAAGACCAGGGCCAGGGCGGCGGCCAGCAGGGGAATGTACGACTCGGGTATGCCGTGCTGCAGCATCGATCCGCCCGAGTAGTAGTCCGTGCAGGCGGCGCCCGTCGCATTGAAGTCCAGCTCGCGCCTCTGCAGGGCTCCCTCGGCGGCGCTGCTGTCGTAGGCGGCGGCGTCGTAGCCGGGGGTGTTGGGCGCCGCCATGCAGTAAATGTCCTGCGCGTCCTGCACAATCAGCGCGTTCTCCGCCACGTAGGAGGTGAGGGCCTGCAGGAACTGGCAGCGACAGCTCCACTGGTTGCGTCCCAGGGCAATGGACCGCAGCCGCCTGCCGAAGTGGGTGGCGTGCAGCTGCCAGATGGGCAGGGTGACCAGCCGGTTGCCATCGATGCGCAGCAGCTCCAGCGAGACCAGCGGCGACAGGGTGGCGTTCTCAATGGTGGCCAGCAGGTTGTTCTGCAGGTAGAGCTCCCGCAGCGCGGACAGCTGCTCGAACTCGTAGCCGTGCAGCGTCTGCAGCCGGTTGTCCGCCAGCTGGAGGATCTGCAACGAGGTCAGGCTGGCGAAGGTGCGGTTCTGGATGGCCGCCACCTGGCTGCCGTTCACGTACAGCGCCTTCAGGTTCTTCCTGCCGATGAAGGCGTGATTCTTGAGCACCGGGAAGTTGTTGCCGTCCAGGTAGACGATGCTCGAGTCCATGGGGACGCGGCGCGGCAGCTCCATGGTCTGCTGGCCCCCGCAGTCGACCACGTTGGTGGACCAGATCTGGTCGTGGTAGCAGGTGCAGTTGTGCGGGCAGGTCATCTCGCAGTCGCACGCGTCAAAGTCGCAGCAGTGGCACAGCGCGAAGCAGTGCGACTCGTAGCGGCAGAGGAAGTCCTGCGGCCGCAGGGCGCTCAGCGGACGCACTGCAGCGCCGCGAGCGTGCGGCATCACGCACTCGATGTTGGGCATGTCCATGACGCGCGGATGCTGCCGGGTGGTCAGGTTGTTGATCCGCTGCAGCCAGTCCATGGTGCAGTCGCACTCGAACGGATTGCCGCCCAGATAGAACTCGGGCAGGGCCTTTGGCGCCACCACGGGCGCCACGCGCAGCTGCTGCAGCTGCAGCTTGCTCAGCTGATTCGCGTAGAGGTCGACGCGGGCCAGATTGGCCTTGTCCACGAAGGCATTGGGCTGCACGTTGCCGATCAGGTTGTTGTTGATGAACAGCAGCTCGATGGTGTTCGGTATGGACATGGGGCCGATCTCCGTGATGCGGTTGTGCGAGGCGTCCAGCGTCTTCACGCGGATCTCCTCCTGCAGCTTGTAGTAGTTGCCCAGCGCCTCGATGTAGTTGCCGTGGATGTCCAGCCACTTGAGGTTCGACGGAATGAAGGCGTAGTCGAACCACACCAGGTGGTTCTCCGACAGATTCAGCCAGAGCAGCGACACCAGCGTGGCGAACACCCCGTTGATGTCCGACAGGAAGTTCCTGTCCAGCCGGATGGCCTCCAGCTCAAAGTTCTTGTCGAAGGAGCCCCGCTCGATGCTCTGGATGCGGTTCTTGGCCAGATTGAGCACGCTCAGCCGGGGCAGGTCCTGGAACATGCCCACCGTGATGTTGCCGATCTGGTTGTCGATCAGCCGCAGCCCCGTCAGCTGGTGCAGGTTCTTGAAGCTCTGGTTGTCGAATGTCCGGATCTGGTTCTCGCCCAGGTCGAGGGTGCGCAGCATGGCCAGGTCCTGGAGGGCGCGCGGCACCTCGTTCAGCTGATTGGAGCTGAGGTCCAGCTCCTTCAGGTCGGAGCAGTTCTTGAACACGGCCTGCTCCACCACGCTGATCAGGTTGTTGTTCAGCGTGAGCTTCGAGAGCACGTACAGCCCATTGAAGAGCTTGTCGTCCAGCGTGTGGAGGCGGTTCTCGGCCAGGTTCAGCGTGTGCAGGTTGTAGAGCGGCAGGAAGGCGTTGTCCTCGATGTGGCCGATGGAGTTGTTGCGCAGATTCAGAATCTGCAGGAAGTACAGCTCCTTGAAGGTGCGGTAGTCGATCCGGGTGAGGGCGTTGTGCGCCAGGTTGAGCACAATGAGGCGTATGAGGCCGGCGAAGGTTGTGTTGTCCACGTGATTGGAGGTCAGCTGGTTGCCGGACAGGTCCACCACCAGCAGCTGCTCCAGCCGATGGAAGAGCCCCTTGGGCAGCTCGTACAGCTCGTTGTGCTGCAGATGGATCTCGCGCAGCTCCTTGGAGCCGGCGAAGAGGCCCTCGGGCAGCGTCTCCAGGTGGTTGTTGCTCAGGTTGACGATGCGCAGCGAGGCGAGCCCCGCCAGCGCCTCCCCCGACAGCTCCGATATGTTGTTGTGCTGCAGGTTGAGGTGCTGCAGCCGACGCAGCCGAGAGATGCCCCAGCTCTCGGTGACGGAGCGCAGCTCGTTGTGGCTGGCGTCCAGCAGCTGCAACTCGCTGCCGCCGCTGCAGTTCATGTCCGCGAACCCCAGCTGCTCGGCGGTGCGGATCCGGTTGCGGGTCAGATTCAGCGACTGCAGATTGCCCACGGGGCAGAGGAAGCCCGCGGGCAGGGCCCGCAGGTTGTTGTCACTCATGTCCAGCTCCGTGAGCTGCTTCAGGCCGTTCAGCGAGTCCGGGTAGAGCTCCAGCGCCCGGGCCGGACCCCATTCGGCGTTGTGGCTGCTCAGACGCAGCGTCTTGAGCGTGCCCAGGCCCTCGAAGGCGTTGTTGGGCAGCTGCAGCAGCTTGCACGCCTCCAGGCGCAGCGTCTCCAGTGTCTGCAGGCGGGCGAACACCGCCACCGGCAGCGTCGACTCGAAGAGGTAGAGGTCGCTGCACTGGATCGTCAGCTGGCTGCTGCCATCGGCGCCCTGCAGATCCAGGCCCGGCTGCCGCTCGATCAGACGCAGTGCGCAGTGCACGGAGCTGGTGCCGTTGTATGTCCACGAGCACTGGTTGCTCGGCCCGCTGTGGGCGGGCGCGGCTGGCGAGGATTCGGCGGCGCTTGCGGCTGGCGCGGCGGCCGACAGCAGCGTTGAGTAGTCGCCCGATAGCGAGACGGATGCGGAGCCAGCGCCTCCGCCCAGCATCGCGCTGGCAGAGTTGTCGCCGCTCTCCTTGGGCGCCAGGGCTGCCAGGCAGCAGCGGCTCCGCTCGGAGGCTCCGCCAAGCAGCAGCAGCACGCTCACCAGCAGCAGCAGCGTCGGGAACTCCATTCCGGCTCTGCTCTTCTCGGTGTTTCTTGGGGGCACAGCGAACCAGACCAGACCAGAACCTCTCAGATGTTCTAGGGATTAGTTTGCGATTCTCTGGCTCTCACACGCGAATTGACATTTTAGTGGCTGGGGGTTTTGGGTGTTGGGTTTTCTCTGGTTTTTCTCCACTGCTTTTCACTGGTGGTTTTGTTTCACTAATCGCACATTTCTCTGGCACACATGTATGTATACTTTTTGGGGTATTTCTATTCGTTTTGGTTTTGGTTTTCGTAATCCTATTGAATTATTCAACTTCCGATGGAAATTCTCACTGGCACTGCTCTTAAATGCTGTTTCTCATTTTTGGGGTATTTTTCGAATTAAATTGAATTGAGTTTGGGACCAAGCCACACCACGGTCCGTAGTCCGTACGTTTCGTTGACGACGCGCGGCAGCAACCGCGCAGTTCAAAAGTTCAGAAGCGCGTGTAACGACCTTGCCTCGGCGAGAATTCGGACATGAATGAACGTGTTCATTTCTAGCATAGACGTTTTTACACTTGAAGCATTGGCCGAAGCATTGATAGACGAAAAAGAGCGACAGAGCGTCGGAGCGATGGCGCGATGGAGAGCCGAGAGCAAACGAAAAGAGTCCAACGCGTACGAGAGAGCGAGAGACTCACTTTCCGGTTTCGAAACGAGTGGAAGTTGGTACGAAAAACGAGTGGATTGCGCCCGATGTTCCGACGCATGTGCTCGTGCTCGTGTTCGGGGTTGCTTCGGCTCTGCGTTTCACTCACTCTCTCTCACGCTCTCGCGCTGTTTGTAGTTATATTTGTGGCCGCCGCGGGGCCAACTGGCGCCAGTGTGCCGCCTGGAGAGAGCGCGATTGAGTGCAGAGAGTCTGAGAAATGTGAGTGGAAATGCTGTTTGATTTTGCATGAAAAATGTAAACATTTACCAAACGCAAATGGAAATTCCGAATTTTAAATCAGAACATAAACCAGATTAATAACAGTAAATAATTGTTGGAAAAACACACCTAATAAAATATTGAAAGAGTTTCAATTAGTAATGGAACTTCAGATGATGAAAACGCATTTTCAATGTTCATTTTGGTTTAAACAAAATCAGGAAAATCGACAGATCTCATTATTTGATGAGTGTTTAAATGTGGGAGATAATATTTAGGCATATCATAAATATTCTATTATTCTATTAAATTAAATTAAATATTAAATAAGTTATCTATTTTATTACTCTATTAAATTAAATTAAATTAAATTATTTCAACTCCCAAGTTATTTATTTTCAAATAGACTATAGACGAGCAAACACCCAGTTTTGTGCTCCCTCTCTTCTTTTTCTCTTTTCACTGACACTCTCTGTGTCTCTCTCTGTCTCTCACCATCCATTTCCACCCATCCATCCATCCATTTGGGTCTGTTATTGTTACTATTAACTCGCACACGCGCCGCCATCAGCCAACAGCCACAGCAGCAGCAGCAGCAGCAAACGCCGCTTGCATATCCGTCAGATACTTTCCCATCGCGCTGCATCTTCTAATTGCCGCAGCTGCAGCTGGCACTGGAACTGGCACTGGAACTGGAGATACTCGTACTCGAGCCGCCTGCCATGCGATTTTGTCAACGCCAAAAGATGTTTAACACATTGCCTTAGCACAGGCTTCTACTTCCACTCCCACTCCCAATCCCACTCCGGCTCACCCCCGGCAGATACGCAGAACGCACTCGAAGATACATTTTGAATGCAGTGGAAAGTGCACGAGTGCTGGCGCTATTTTTAGCGTGCGATTGTTTAGACAAGCCCAGGCCGTGACTGCAGTTGCTGTTTAGACGCTACGGACACTTGGGATAGCCCCGCCGCGCCGCGTCGCGTCGCGTTGTGTGTGGGGCAGGGGCAGGGGCAGGGCCAAGGCCGCCTGCACAACTCGTCGTGTGTCGAGTGTCGAATGAATCACTTGCCACCTCCTGAGTTCTCTACGCAAAATGTAATATTTATAAATGTTTCCCTGTGTCCGGCCTGCACTCCTCCTGCGCTCTGGCTGCCATAAAACATTCCACTGTGTGCCCCACAAACAAAACTTTTGTTTGTCCAGGGAACTTTCTTTAATGCATTTATTATTCATAAGAACTTTTTCATTAGTAGGAGGAGCCAACTGCTCCTGGAGCACACACATGGCCGAAAGACGTTTTTCGGCCCCCCCAAGTCTGTGTCCTGCTCCTGCTGCTGCTGCTGCTGGCAACAAATCTTCAAAGGCACACTTAATAGTGTCCAAGGCAGTCCCAGCAGCAGCACCATGTCCCCTGTCCCCTGTCCAACTCCCAACCATGTTCAGGCAACTGGGAGAGAGTACTGGCCCCCGAGCTCGCAGCTCGCAGCTCGGAGCTCGTTTCACCGCCGGCACAGAGCCAGCACAGAGCCAGCACATTGGCATTGTTTCATTTCGGCTGCTGTCGGAGGTGTCGGAAACTTGTTCAACTTGTTTTCACTCTCAGAGTGTCTGTGTGTGTGTGCGTATCTGTGTGAATGCTAGGAAGTAAAAATAGCAGCAGGCAACGCTGATATTCCACCACAGATGAGTACACTCGCACGAGGATGTGTGAACCGAGCAAGAGTAATCGCAATCGCAATCGTGTGAGTGTGAGTGTGAGTGTTAAGTCACTGCTCTGAATGCTGGAGGACACTTTTGTTTTCCGAACACACACACATGCCGGCAACTATTTTGTTGTGCTTATCAGATAACTTATTTAAACTTTACCCAACTGTAAGTGGAATCTCTATGCACTTTTCCCAATGTCTGAAATGAAATTTCAGCAGTTTAAAAAAGAATTAAGAGCAGGGAATAAAAACTGCACGCTGTTAATGGCCTGCATAGTCAGCAGTATCTTTCAGTGCCTAATTACGAGCCTCAGCCATGCCACACAAGACTTCAATTCAGATAAGGACAAGTCCCAGAACGAGTTGAATGCGCTCAGTCTTATCTGCCCCAATGCCAGGCCAGGCTGGGCCACCAAGAGCGAGCTGTATTATTGTGCGCGTATCTCTGCTGGATTAGGGTCTCCATGTCGCGGCAATGTATATTGCATATTGGAACTGGGTGCTGGGCGCTTGGTTGTAGGCCAGAGGTTATCCCTCAGATATCTCTCAATTTGTGGCATCGCTTGGCTCGCTGGGACTGCTCTCCGGACTGTGCTATATTGTGTTTCAATTTACGACCAAAGTGCACATTTATGGCCGTGGAGCCGTGGACGGCTGTCCATTCAAATATGCATTAAATTGCGCGATAAATTGTCGGATGATTGTTATGAGCGTAACCGATGATGTATGCATAAATAATTAGAGAGCAGCCAGAAAATTAGTTGGCAAAGTTTAATTACCAACGCGCCCCCCTCAGCCCCTCTGCAGCTGCCATTGTCATTGCACAAATTTTTCGATTAGTGCCCGCGTACTTGGAGCTGCGTCGAGACAGGGTAGACAGGGCACAGGACATGGGATCCGCAAAAGGCAGCCGGAGCCGATTTCCACCCGTGCCAACAGACCATTGTTCAATAGAGCAATGCCAGCACCGCTTCTCGCTATCCGTCGGGCCCCCCTTCACGCCAAGGGGGCACTCAAACGTCTGGCATGAGGGCTGCCAGAGAGCCCGGAATAGTTGGACCCTCGCACTGGGCACCAAGGCAGGCAAACAAATTGTGCAAATGGCAAATGCTGCAAATGCTGCAAAAGGCCGCAAAATATTCCGGTTGGACACAAAACCTCTGACCAAAAATTGAACTAAAAACAAATTTTTAGAGCCAGAGTCAGGAAGGGGAGCAGCAGCAGCAGCAGCAGCTGAAATTGACAGACGGGGCCGCCAGGAATGCATCGGGTGGGGTGTCGGTATTGGGATGGATGCCCATTTCGATTCCGATTCCGAGCAGTTGCCGCACGGACACTGGAGCCGCTCTGGCCTTTTATTTAACTCTGGCACACTATGAACCATAGCCGCTCCAAAATTGATGGAGTTCGAACAAAGAACAGCTCTTCTGACCACTTTTTTGTCATTCAGGGTCGCGGGTCTGGGCGAAACATTCTAAACAAACTCGTCCTGATTGATGAAACTTATCAAACTGCATTCAAATTGCATTCAAACTGCATTCAAATTGCATTCAAATTGCATTCAACCTGCATTCAAACTGCATTCAAACTGCATATTCCAACCGGACAACACAAAAATTGGGCAGCAGAGTAATCGGATCAACGGTGGATCGTTTATTCGGAATTGGAGTGTCTCGTGGGTCGCCAGGCAGAAATTGTTATTCGAATTTATAGCCAAATAAATCATAATAAATAATATAAAATAAATAATAATTTATAATAATAAATAATAATAATAAATGGCTGAGACATGGCTAATGGGATCTAGTTTTAGTTTAAAAATTAGTTCAGCTCCAGGCTTAGAGGGACTCAAGCTTAAGTTTGAAGAAACTTAGCATCAGGATGTTCTAAGCCATGTGCTCCATCCGCTGTGGCTTGGCTCCCACTGCCAGTGCCAGTGCCAGTGCCACTGCCACTTGTTTTTTGTTCTGGTTGCGCTGCTGCTCCCCTGATTCAAGCTGCACAGCTGAGCTGAGCTGGGCGGGCGGGCAGCATAATCGCATGCAATTATGCCGCACACAATCACAACAGACGATGGGCAGAAGAGCAGAAAGAAGTAGGCCCAAACCCGCCGAGCAACTCGGCTGGCAGTGGCTGGGGATGTGCATGTGGCCCAAACAGGTGACTCGGCTGTGGCAGGCGAGGGAGCGCCTGTGTCCAGCCAGGCATACACTCTCGTGCTCCAATCGAGGGGCAAACAATGCAGGCCAGTTGCAGTTTTTGCTGGCTCCGTTTTGTTTGTTGCACAATCTTCTCTAACTGTGTTTAGCCACTTGCCTGCCTGCCTGCCTGCCACAGCCACTGCCACGGACGCTCTTTGGCCAGGCTCTGGGCTGCGGGCTCTGGTTGCGGCAATGGCAGTGCTAGTGACTCCGTCCTGAGCCATTTTCCTGTTGATTTTTGCCTGGTCCTTGCGTGATTTTTGAGGCCGAGCAATATTTTGCTGCTTGTGTCCTGCCGTCTCCGGCCCCCTCGAATGAGCGAAATTGGATGCAAGGAAGCGCGCCTCGTGTGCAGTTTTGATCTATTGATTGTTGCGCCCCATGCCTTGTGCTAGGCGTTGCCTTTTCCTTTTGCATCTACGTGGCAGTGGCAGTAGCAGCCGTAAACAAATATTGCATTTTGCATTTTCCAATTAAACTCAAACAAGTCCCCGGAGCGGCACTGCTCCCATTCCCGAGACATCGACACAGTGCTTCGCAACACCTCCGGAGGAGCAGAATTCGAAAAAGTCTGAGTGCTGCCCAAGAAGAGCAAAAGCTGAGCCCAGTTGGAGCAGCGCATCAGGGGATCAATGCAGATAGCTGGGCCCAAAAGCGGTGGGAAAAGCAGTTGCTCAGCTCCGAAAACAAATCGAATGCAGCTGCCTGCCTGCCTGCCTGCCCCATGCAGCAGACATTAACGATCGCCAAACAGTTAGGCTCGCGAACGACCTGCATTAAATTGTGGCAGTTCGTTCGTTTATCGCACTCAATGATTAAGACCCCCGGACTAAGCTCATGCGCCATTCATGCGGCAGCCTTCCCGGGAAAGCCCCCAGCACCGTCACAAAGTACGAGTGCAAGCAGCAATTCCGAGAAGGCCTTAGATCGACCACTGAGCACTGAGCACTGAAAATAATAGCAATTACAGCGGACTAATAAAACCAGCAGCTAGATGGAACTACGAGCGGAGCAGCGGCTGAAGCTGAAGCGGTAGCCGGACGCACCTGAATCGCATTTATGGCACTTTAAGAAGCCTCCGAAAAAAGGCCTCCACTGCACTCAAGCATGGGTGGGGGGGAGCGAGGTACAGCTGAAGTGTGTGTGCCTTCAATTTGGACGCGTGCAGGTCTCGAGCTGCGAAGATGAAACTCTGGAACTGGGAATTTTCATTTAGTGGCTGGCTGGCCAGGCATTCCCAGGAACTGTTACAGGGCGTCACTAAACTGGTCTGCAGCCCACCACACGCCACTCCTTCTGCGCACAATAAATTACTCTACTCAGAATTGTTCACAGAAATTGTTCACAGATAATTGCCAGAGAAACGAAATGCCGTGCACGTAGCTGGCTCGTTAATTCGAAGAACTCAAAAATCATATTGCTTATGCAGTGGAACTCCACTGCCCACTCCCCACTTGAAGAACAGCCCAAAACCGAGACAATTAAAACATAGACATACGTACGTATATATGTATTTATTTTGTGTTATTTTTTTCAGTTCTTTGTGGAACGCCACACCGTAACCTTGGCTGCATTTTAATCATCATCGCCTGCGTGTCTCCGTTTTGTACGGTTCCTGGGCTCCAATCTGATCTGTCCAGCTCTGCTCAGGTGAGTTCTTTGACGAATTTCAAATAGGCAGCTGCACGTGCTGCTGCTCGGCGAGCCGCATCAATCAAAAATAATTTATATGAGAGCAAAGCCAGGGCCAAAGTCGAAGCCGAAGCTTGGCCATCTAAGATACGGCCAAAGCGTCGGGGCACACACGTACCGATACTCGTACACAGCCAAATGCACTCTGGGGGCTGCCCTCGGACACTGATTCGTATTCAAAGCTGGCCTGCATCACAGTTTATAATTTACGGGCTCGATTTGCCCTGGCAAAGTGTCCGCAACTAATTGATTTATGGCTGGGAGTGCGGCGCACTGTGGCGGGGCGCTGGCTATCAGCCATGGCCTCTGGTGAATCTTCAAATGTAATTCGAATACAATTTTTTGGAACTGAAAAACGAAATCATAGCCGCTGACCCCTACCCTCCGCTGCCTTGGGGGAAATCTTGTGTGCGTGTGTGGGGGATGTCACGACCACAAAGATAGGGATTTTCAGCGCCTTAGCACATGTCATCCTTATCGCCAGCGTCATCGTCATCGTCATCCATATGGGATCGGGATGAATGCCACGCAAAAGGGTTCAGCTCTCCATTGAGCCGACAATCTCCCCAAGTCCTTTATCTTGCGGCGGAATGATGCCAGCTGAATGCCAGGCCTTTGCTCATTGTTCCAGTGCAGTTTTGTGCCCAGTATTTAGCAAATATTTATGCCAAATGTCGGGCACATAGGCCAGTAATTAGATAGTCAAATAATTGAATGGATTGTCCGGGGATTGTCCAGGAAAATCAATAGCAGCCAACCCAAGTAGGGCACTGCACAAGGGTGAGCTGACAAAAGATGTTCGGCTCTCAGCGCGTCCATTAAATTTGTCACCCGCGGCTAAGCTAAATGTCAAATAGTACTCACGGCCAATGCTGGCCTCGCATATGGAGACACCAACTCATACAGGCACACGCACTCTGCTCTCTGCTCTGCTCTGCTCTCTGCTCTGTGGGAGAACAATAACAGCATCAATTTGACACGTACAGGCGCTAATGATGGGAATGACCAGCCAACCGAACGATCGAATCCGCCGGGGGAGGCGCCCTGCCGCTGTCCCCTGTCTGGCGGAGACCGCTCAACATGCCCACAATTGAACCACCCAGGCTTAGTCCCTTCAGGAACTTTGACATCCTGTCGTTTCGAGCACACACCCCCCTCCTCACCAGCCACTTTCCACAGCGACAGCAACAGCCACCGCTCTGCCCTGTTCAGTTCTGTCCTGTCTGGTGTGAGGTGACATTCTGAGAGTCGACGACTGCCAATTTAATTCCCATTGACAAAATGCACAATTGCCGGACACCATGCCGTTACCCACTCCCATTCCGAATGCCATTTCCCATTGTTGGGAATGTAACCGTTCCTGTAATTGTGATTTCTGCCTGTGACAGCCGCAGAGTCCATTCCCCCCGCCTCGCACTTGCTATTAATTATTTTAGAAAATCGCTTGTAATAACAATAAATTTATGCAGACACTTTGCAGCGCCTCCTTGGGGTTTGTTTGGGCCAAAAGTAACCGCTGCGAGCGCCAGCAACTGTTCGATTTTCACGACACTCAAATATTTGCTCGGCCACTGTCACTGCCACTGCCATGGCCAAGGCCGATGGCGGGGAGTCGTTCGTTACTTGTCGAACCAAATGCAATCAATGCAAATGTTTGCATTGGGCTCTTGGCTGGCTGACACGCGCGGATTTCCCACTCAACGAGCCCCAGGTGGGGGGGACACCTAGCCCCTCCGACTCGCTGGCATTCCAACCACTTTCAATTTTGACGCAATATCGATTTAATAAATTTGCGTGCCAGCCCCAGCGACAATTTGATTGACAAGTGCAGCTCGTCCCCCTGTTCAGCCCCATCCAGCGCTAGTCAGTCAGTCAATTTAGCTGTTGGTTAGCCGGGGTTTTTTTTTGTTGTCCATGTCAGTTGTTTATTTAACGTTTGTTCGGGAGCCAATGCACGGTCGCCTGATACACATGACTGCGATGGAAATGGCATGGGAAATTGCCGTTGGTTTGTTTTGGTTTTCCAGCCAGTTCTGATAGCCGAGCGATTACCAGAAAATTGCTTAAAAAAATGCCATATACCATGGAGAGCAATCGAGAGCACTTTTGATCTGGTTTATCACACGGTGAAGTTCGATTTATGCTGGCTGGAATATTAAGTGCCGACGCTGCCATTCCCATGGCTACCAACAGAAGACCGTTACATTCGCTGGGTCCCTGGCCAGAGCCAACCCCACATTATATTCATAAATCAAATGCCACTGCGATCAAAGGCCATGGCCAGCAAATTGTTAGCATCCGGGTAATTTGAATAAAAGTTGTGGGCATATCTGTGTTCCATTCAATACAGGCGAAGGTGAGAGCTGGAAATAGAAGTAGACGCGGCGCAGCAATTAAAACTAGAATCCAGCAACGAAATATATATTTAGGCGCGCTTAATTATGAGCATGAGCCCGGGGGCATAATGAAGGTATGGCAAAGGCGTTGACATGCAACCGATAATTAAATTCGGAACGGGAAGAGCGGGCGGCCGATCGCAGGGCCCCGAGACACTGCAGATAATATTTCCCACATAATAAGGATTTAGCAATAAAAACACTTGGATATGTAAATTGCGTCGGGGTCGGGTAGGGGTTGGCTCGGCTCGGAGAATGCACTCCCGGGACCTGGGACCTGGACCTCGATCTGATCGTCAGTGTCGTGTCGGTGCATCTTGAGCGGGGACTGCGAGTGTGCCGTTAGAGTGCCCGAGCGGGAAACGTGCACCCGCACATAATGTGGAAAAGCCGAAACTAAAGTGTCAACTTTTTGGGCTGTAAACGTTGTGGCACCCCAACCCCAACCCCAACCCTAGCCCCTGCCGCTGCCACTGCCAATAACTGCTGCGACATCCCCTTGGGCTCGGGCTCGGGCATTTGCTTTCTAATTTGGGCACACGCTCCGCTCAGACCTCAGCGAGAGGCAGCAACAAAAGGGCCACTGGAGGGTCGTCGAAATGGAGGAGCGGGGAAATGGCATTTCCGTTTTTCACACAAGCATTCGAAAGCAATTTTTCAAAATTGAAATTCATTTCATATACTCATATACTCGCACCATTCGAGACGAGACGAGACCAGCAACCGCGACAGTTCCCTTGTTCCTCTCCTCCATACACCACTCCTCCCATCCGCACATTCGGTATCTGTGACAGCGGATCGGCGAATAAGATCGCTTGGCTGCGATAATGCGGCGTACTGGGACCGGGGACCGGCAATCGGGTACCGGGAATCGGGTACCGGGCACCGAGAGCAAGTGTTGAGCCGAGTCGAACCCTTGGGGTGGGTGACAATTGTGCGGCCTGAGCGGGCGGGGTGCGGGGGTGGGGTTGGGCTGCTGAATGGGAGAATGAACTTATCTTATCTTCGGAATTAGTTCTAGTTCTCCGGAAAACCGATGCGTATTTCCATCAAAGTTCTCGCATCAAATTAACGGACAGCGGCAGAGGCAACCCTCCCCAGTCGAGCGATATTTTATGCCCAGATTGATGCCAACATAAACAACAACTGCGTTGCAGTATTTTAGCCCGGCAAGCCGGCCACGATCTATTGGCCAGCGTCTGCCTGAGTCATCCAGCAGCCGTTTGTGAGTCACCGCCCAGCGGCGTAGACTTCAACCCTTTGGCTGGGCCCACGGCTAACTATCAAAGCCTCAGCAGTGCTCAGTGCGGCAGCATCGGTGGAACGCTGCACCACAATATCCCATTGAAAAGCAGCCCAGCTCCATCATCCAGCAGTCCAGCAGTCCAACAGCCACCCCACTCGCAGGGCCGCTGGGTGCCTTGGCAACCTCAAACAATGAACTCATAACTCAAGTGACACTTTTTAACTTGACTGCATTTCATCATGTGGCACATGAGCGAGCGCTTCTCCGTCTACGTCTCCGTCTTCGTGTTCGTCTTGGCTCTTGGTTCTTGGACTGCTTCTTGGGTATCTTTTTGTTGTTTTGCCCAACAATATTCAAATTGAGTTTTCCAGTGCAACTGCTTGTCTGCCACTGCCACTGGCTCTGCCTCTGCCGCCAGCACCAGCTCCAACTCCATTTCCGTCTGCGACTGTAGTCATCCATCGTTGGAAAGTTTTTTGTTGCCTGTTGCCTGGCATTTGTTAGTTGATAAAAGGCCAGGCCATTATATGCATGGCCGGGCTGCACAATTTGAAGTGGGTAGAAATTTGTATGCATGTGGCTGCCCTGACAACGCCCCGCCCAGGTCCAACTACGACCAAAGCCCCCCTTCACCATCTCCCCAGCTCCATCACCATCTTCAGACTCATCTCCATCTCCAGCTCCAGCTTCGACTTCGACCTTTCAATTCAAACAAGCAGCAAAGATTCTTTTTCAAATTGTCATTGCCTTGACTTGGCCTGGCTTGCCTTGGCTTGGCTTGTCTCCGATTGCTTTGCTTTGCTTTGGTTCGGCTTGGGTTTGGTCCTGCAACGAATTCTTGGCTTTCTTTTTACGGGCGGCGTACCAATTTTTGTTGTCTCATGTCGCTGGGGCTTGTCAACCTGCCCGCCGTGGCTACACTCACACTCACACCCAGTCCCCCAGATCCGAGAATCGAGACTAGCCCCATCCCCATGCCCATGCCCATCGCCATCGCCATCCTTCGTCGTCAGGCATTACGGGGAGTGGCTCAACCCCCCCATTGCAAGTGCAATGAACCGCGCTCGCCTTCATCCATTGCAGGCTGGCGGCGTTGATTTATGTAACATCTTCTATGGTTACATTGGGCCCCCCTCCCTCGATTACCCATCTGCAGTGTCCCCTTCAGCCATCTCATCCGTCGCTTGTTGCCATTAAGCGCAGCTCATATGTTACCCATGCACCGGACAGGGCCGTGCCAGGCCGTGCCGTGCCGGGAGAGAAGGAGAATCTCACACGTGAAATGATTTATTAGCGGTAATTGGTGTCACAGTGTTCCAAAGAAAAGGAAAGGAAAGGAAAGGATTGCCCCCCCCCGCATTTCTCTGTTCTCTGTTCTGTGTTCTGTGTTCGGTGTTCTCTGTCCCCTGTGTCTTGTTCTGCCTCTGCCTGCCTGCTGCGTACTGCCTTTTAATTATCTTGATTTTAAACTTATTAAAATTGACAAATGATTTTCGTAGACAACGCTGCGGCATCTCCTGGGAAACAGGTTGTCACTGGCTGCTTCCCGGAACCCAGCCCAGCCCAGCCAACAGAGCTGATAAATCGTGGAATGCGGCAAGAGAATTGACCCCGCAGCGTTCCATTGTACGCATCACTGTGGGCTGCTGGGAGCTTGCTTTGAGCAGGGTTGGGACTGTATCGATCGGGAGTGCTGATAAGGTATCCGTGTGTGATCGTTTCGCCTCCTGGAATATCATCAGATCACAGTGCCCCATTTCAATCGCTGAACTCATCTTTTATTTCTGCCTTACTGCAACTCGAACAACTTTAAGCATTTCACAACAGAGATTAGAACGGATTTGGGCTGCTGGAAGGTTGGCTTAGTGATGGGGCCCTGGCATGGCCTTGTGCTCCTTGAGGCACATGGTGATCTTGAAGGCTGTGTCGCAGTCGTTGGTGCCCTTGATGTCCTTGCAGGCGTTCACGCCCGAGGTGATCTCCTCCATCTTGTCCTTGATCTGGGGCACATTCTTGAGGCTGTCCAGCAGGGCCTGGGCATTGAACTGCCCGTTGACGAGGTGGCCCTGCTTCTCCATCAGGCACTTGGTGTAGCACTTGAGGTTCTCATTGGCCGTGCCCTGCATGCCGCTGGCCATGAAGTCCTTCAGGTCCGCCTCGGTCACCTGAGACGTCTGCATGCACTGCTGCATATTCTGGCGGAAGTCCGCGTCGCACTGCATCGATCGAGAGGCAACATATGAGAGCTTACTGTATACGGGAAGGACACGGGCGGCCTCATACCTGAACCACAGCCACGACCATTGCCAGAGCAGCACAGAATAGAGTCGACTTCATGTTGGGGGTTGGCTGTCCGATTTAGTGGCGAACCGACGAAACTGTTGGAGCTCTGTTGGCCAGCCGGGGGCTTTTATACCGGGGGCCCCCCCAGTGCGCTTCCAGTGCCCACTGCACAATTAAAGCAATTAAACTTTTTGCGATATGCCGGCCGGAATTTGATTACGCACAATGTACACAATTATTGCACAATAGAAACTCCCATTTTTGATTGTAATTATACTCGATTATCAGTTCGCATTCGCCGCCCTCGGGGATTGCTTGTGGGTGGGAGGAGCCATCCACAAAGTTAGTCACAATTAGTCAACGGCAAAAACAAATCAATTACACATTTATTGTGTTCAAATTCGTTCAGTTTGGCAATGCTCGGCCTTTGTTTTGCGGCACAATTGAGCCGCTGACAATTCGAGACAACCAATTTGCACATGCGAAGGCTTTTGCTTTGCTTTGGCATAATCAGGGAAATGTTTTTCAGCGCTGGTCTCGTTGGTGAATAATTTGGCCAAATTAGCAATGCTTTTGCCGGCAATTTGGGTCACAGTGTGGCACACAGATTCCGTCAGCCGTGGTGGCAGCACAATCCGTAGAGTACTTAATATTAGTGGAAAATATGAATAAAAAAAGCAGACAGGTACAGGTACAGGTACGCGTGTGTGTGTAAGCGGGAAAATAAATGGAAAATTAGTTCCACCACACAAAGGCAAACGATGAGATCTCAGGGGTGGGTGGCTTCAGTTCAGTTCACTTTTGGCGCTGTCACTGCTTCCGATTTGCGTGCAGATCTTTGCGGGATATGAGCCACTCACATGCATTCCCAATGCTATGAATTCATCATTTTGCATTATTCACATGAGCCATTTAAAGTTCAGAATTCTAAGCCTGAGCTGAGAGCTTTGTGATCGAAGGGAACTTTATGGTCAGCTAAACTTATTTAAATGCCAGCGTGATTTATTCGTTATATTCAATTGCAAGCCACACCACCGATTGCACAAGTCCGCTGTGGACTATCCATAACAATTAAACATACGGCAGCCCCGCATGGGCCACACTGGGAGCAAGGAGGCGACTCGAGACGAGACACGAGTGCTGATCTGTGCTGGGCGGAGAACAAATATAAAATACTCGGAGCTTGCATAATTCCTGGGCAAATTCGAATCAATAGACAAACAATAAGCCCAGGTTCGCAGGCCAACTGCCATTTACAGCTCTGAGGAAGCCATGTTGACAGGAGAAATAATTTATGCCTTTGTTATAAAATGCGCACCTGCCTCAGCCTCTGTCTCTGCCTCAGCAGCAGCCACGCCCACACAGCCTATGTCTCGGCCTGGCTGTAAGTTGGCTTTTTTTTTGTGCCGGGGCCAAAGGAGAAAAGGAGGCGACTGGATGCGAGAAAGAGTCCCAATCAGAGTGGGACTGGGACCAGGTCGAGGCGAAGTGGTTGACAAAAGGCCGAAACCGAAACCCGCTTGGATGGCTGCTACCACTTGTCATTAGTCAGGGCGGAGGATAAGCAAAGGACATGGCCATAAAAAGGGCAATGCGAGGCGCCAGAGAGGACAGAGAGAGAGCGACTAGAGGGAAACCCACAGACGGCACAAGGTGTGTCCTGTGAATGAATTGCTGAGTAACCAATAATGAAGTAAAACTGTTCGAGTCCTGGATGTGTCATTGTGCAGGCGGTGGCGGTGGCGGTGCCGGAGAGAAACAGCGCAAGAGAGGAGACACTGGCAGGACGAAGGGACGTCTGCCGGACACAATTCACTGTCAGTTGCATTGTTGTGACCTGATTTACATGCCCCAGCCAGCGCTGAGCTCCATCTATAGCTATAGCTACAGCGCCAGCATCGTCTCCAGCTGGATTTATATTAGAAATGGCAGAAGTCCCCTCTGCGGACTTTTATAGATTACAATGGTCACCGCACAAAAGCGATAGATGCAGGACCTGGCACACACACACACACACAATTCCTCTTCCACTCGCACTCCTACAGGCGATGGCGCCAGAAGACTACGATGACAGGGCCAACGAAACAAAGGCCAACGTTAATGAGCCAAAAGAATGGCGCGAGCCGTAACAAACGTGGCCAACTGAAGAGCGGGGCAAATTGTAAGAAAGCAGAACTGTGTCACAATGTTTTGACACACACACACACAGGGCAGGAGCAGCAGGCTCCAGGAAGGAGCAGCAAAAAGGGAATAGCACAGAAATGGAAATAGAAAAGCGGCGGACAAAGGAACGGCAGCAGCAGGACAACTGCCAGACTCTGGGGCTAGTTAAGCAGCCAAAGACAAAGTTGATAAAATTAGATTTGTATGGTAAATAGTTTGTGGGATGGCAGACGGCTGGCAGGCTGAAAGGCTGCCCGGGTCGTCTGCGAGGGGCAAAGTTTAATAAATGTATAAAATTAATTAGCCAGTTGAATGTTCATTAACAGCTGGCAGCAGGAACAACTGACAACTCTGTTTGGAAGCCTCCCGCTGTCTCGGCTGGCTCTGCTGTCTCTGCCGCTCTTAAGCTTTAAGGCCACAGCAGCTTTAAGCCCTGTCGGCAACGGTGCCGTGCACCTTTGATGGCGATGCGGATGGGGATGGCTGTGGGCCCTGTTAGAGCCAGCCCGAGCAGCTGTCAAGCTGCCTCAATTAATTCTCAGCAGTCAGTCAATGAAATTTGTTGTGTTCGTCTACTCTCCCTCTTTTCTGAGCTGGCATTTTCACACCTCGCACCTCCCGCGCTCGCTGCGACTCCGACTCAGACACAGAGTCGACCGCCCGCTGTGCTCTGGCCAGCAAAAGGGGAAAACCCAAAAGAATGGAAAGTGAAAACAGCCGAAAAATGAATTTTAACCTTTCCCCAATTGCAAGCCACATGAGCTCTTTGTTGGCTGCAAGCGTTTTACGCTTTTGCGGCAATTGACCACAAAAGAGCGGCCCAGAGGGAATGCAGATGCGGCCGAGGATACAAAATCGAAATTATATTTCGGACATTGTGGTAAAATAATTGGATTTCGAGGAATAATACTGGCTATATGTTTGAGGAGTTGAGTTACGCGTCCAGGATAGATAGAGAGAGTGGAGTGGAGTGGAATGGCAGCGGAATCAATGCTGAATGTTAATGGGTTGTTGGTCGAAAAGGGAAGTGGACGTGGATGTGGAACCGCGCTGTTAGGATGTGGTTTTAGCTAGATAAGTATCTCTGGGGATTTCCAATGCAGCAATGAATTAAATATATAATATTCTGGTACTCAGGCACTCCATTGACTCATTTCTCTGTCAGTTCTCGGACTGAACTTTAAAGCCAGAGGAGGCCACTTCCCACTCGTAAAACTTGAAAAGTATTTACGCAGAGATTTGGCCAAGACCAAGGAATTCTTTGTGTCTGGCTGCCTGCCTGCAAACAGAGTCTGTGTAATTTGCACTCGTCTATATTTTGGACAGCTATAATTGGAATCGGGATTCACGGCCCTTCAATTTCGTCGCCAGTCGCCAGTCAATGCCACGCTCCCCGGCCATACACATGCGATCAAGAGGAAATATTCAAAATGCGAACGCACTGAGTTATTGAAATTAAGCATCAAGTGTCAGGGCCAGGCACTGGCACTGGCACTGGGAGGGCGGAGGCCAATTCGCTGTCGGGGGGCACGCACAAAAGCGCACAAGTCCTTCCACATGCAGCAACAGCAGCAGGAGTGGAAGTTTGCGAACGAACGAAAATAAAATACCAAAAATGGATGCCTGACAAGTGGCAAAAGAGCAAGGAATTTGAATTTGCGTGGAAGCTTCTTTTTTTTTTTGGCAAAAGTAAAGTCGTAGCAGACGCAGACGCAGCCGAAGACAATTGCCCGAGCAAATGAAATCAGGCACAAGGATGGGGCGAGGCGATGAGGGGAATTCGGCAGGAACGACGCGTCGGAGAGTGGGGGGGGCCTTGGGGACTCTAAATACGAGCCACACACACACAAGCACAATTTACATGCGTACGTGTGGCAGGGGCAGGGGCAGGGACAGCGGCAGGGTCTCTGTGACATGTCCTTAGGATATTTGTATGCAAACAGGGCACAATACCGAGCTCTGAAATCGATATGCGGGCGCGCGCCTCACAAGGAAGTTGCAGCTGAGCGGTGCGGAGCGGAGCGGAGCGGGCGGGCGGCTTCCAACTCCAACTTCCATCTCCTTATCCATCTGCCTCTCGAGCCACATCTCTTCGACTGGCAGTTGACAGCCATGTGCAGCGGCGCAATGAAATGAAAAATGGTGAGAAGGAGACCCAGACGTTGCCTGCAGCTAGCTGCAGACTGCCATGCGGAGTTTAAGGACCCGCGGCGACAGCGATGGCCCGCTGACAGCCCCCCACCCTGCCACGAGTATCCGCGAGTATCCATGTGTGTGTGTCTGGTGGGGTGTGGGTGTGGGTACTGATATGTGATATTAGTTTGATCTATTGTGATTTTGTTCAGGGCTGCAAAAGGTTCGTTCGGAAGGGAGCGAATTTCCTCAAGCCTCGCTGCCCAATCGTTGCACCAGAGTAGCATCGGAATATGCCCAGTTATTCATATCCCTTATGGAATTATTCCTGCACGATATACACACAAACTGTCACTGCGATTGCGTAGATAAATCATTTCTATATCGTGCTGCTAGGTGAGTGGACTAGGCAGAAGGAGAGTATCCAAGCAGTTGTCTCGGCTGAGCCAGCTAATAATGGATTTTCACAGTGAGTTTGCGACGCGGCCTGCCATCAATTCCAATAAGAAACATGATTTTGCAATTTTCCACTGCAACACTTGGGAATTCTGTGCCAGCAGCAGCAGCAGCAGCAGCACTCGCTGAAAGTTCCCGAGAAGTGGCTGGTGCTGGGCCCATCCCTGGCACAGTCTGCTTTCGGCTGATTATATCTGGCACTGTTGCTTGATTTGTTTTGCACACATTACCGATTGATTGTCTACGCCACGTAGTGCTCTGCAGCAGCACTCTCTCCGCCTCCGTCTCCATCTCCGCCTCCCGCATACACCACTCGGGTATGACTTGCAACGGCAGGCAGATCCAGTCGCAGTCGACCCATCACCATTCGGCATCTCGATTCTCGATTCTCGGTTCCCCCTTGTTATGCTGGTGCGTCACTCGCTTCTTTTCGATTGTGCAACTTTGATAAGCAATTTTGAGCGTCGTCTTTGTGCGTCCTCCCCAGGAATTGTTTCTGTGCCAGGGACAGAGGCACAGGCACAGTCATAGCCAAGGCCTGTGCGTGTGCGTGTGCCACCAACACGCAGATGCAGATGTGATACTGATGCCGATGGCCGATGCCGGGGTGCATTGCGATGCCCATGCCAGGACATCCCCTCCGATAGCCATCAAATTAAGGCCAGGCCCGAATCAATGCAGATACTGGTGCTTGGGCCTCGGACCTCGGGCCATCTCCAAAACGAATCTTCATCTGCGCACTCATCTCGGTCTATTCCCTCTGTTTTAAGAGCCTAATTGCCTGGCTGCCGGCCCGCTTGCTTGGCCCCCCGAACAGGTGCAAATGGCCATGGAGCACAGCCTGCATTCAACTCAGTGGATAAATGCAAATGAAAACCTTTAAAACATGCCCGGCATACAGCCCGTACTTGCAGTCCAGTTACATGTCATGTCCGTAAAAGATGTTGTCTTTCTTTATTGGAACCCTTCGCCCTTGCCCATATTTTATTGTAATTTCGGTTGTACTCGGACGGTAGCAAATTGGTTACAAACACAGCTGTCGACCCTTACGTGGCTATAAAGTAGCAGACAAAAGGGTTTTTCAAGCCCAGCCCCATAACGAAACAAAAAACAAAACCACATTAGAAACGTGTGCCGCAGCGACGGAGGCCAAACGAGGAAGGGGGCTACTCGTGCGGCTGGTCAATAATGCGGTAGCTAAACGTTCATACCGACATACCCGAAAACTCGAAGGAATGCCCTGGCCCGAATACCTTGGCCTCAAATTAAAAAGGGCTCCAGAAATATCTCCGCACGGTTATCTGCACCCGAAAAGAGCTTACAAAAATGCCAAATAATATTTAACAATTGAAGTTCCACAGATATGTGAGCTGTGGCTGTCAATCATCATCTCCATATTCAACTTTATATATCGAAAACATTCCCTTGATTCCCTTTTTCTGGGCTGAACGTTTAAAGTTATGTGCTGCATTCCCCCATGCCTCTGCGCGTCTCTAATCAAGTAGCTGAATTATTTCTGTGTTCCCTAAACTGTATCTGATCCCCCCTGCCGTATTCCACTTCGCAAAAAACAAAACCAAGTATAAATATACACCATCAGATGCTGGAAACTGTTGTCAAAACACAGCGAACAACTCTATTGAGGGCCCGTTTCTCCTGGATTCATATAAACATCTGTTGGTCTGTGTCATCGTCATCGTCAGACTCAGACCGAACCCGAAACAGATCGAGCCACAAAAGGAAATGCATACCTACATTACTCGTGTGTACTCGGATTCGGATACATTTGTATATTCATCCACCGTTCCTCGGGCCTCCATGGGTCCCGTCTCCTGCTCCCCAGTGCTCTGAGGCTGATTGCGAATTGCAAATCGATGTGGACGGAATAAAGGTAAACGTAAAAACCGCACGGTAGGAAATTTGAATAAAATGCAATAAGACAACACACATGCATGATAATTTCAGCCGGGGCCAAGCCAAACAACAATGCATCATTCCATTCCCTCAGTGCGCGGCTGTCGGCACTTTGGTTTACGTTACGGTTACGTTACCCTTCCTGAATGTAGGTACAACTTTATACAGTTGTGTGTTTATAGAAGTGTATGCAAAACAGAACAAAAAATACCCAACGCAGCTCAGCTCTGCTCAGCTCAGCTCGTGCGTGTAAGCTCGTGATGATGATACACTAAAAACTACACAGCAACAGCTACAGCTAAAGCTGAACAACCAAACCACAAAATACATCAAAATGATGCGGTTGCAAACTGATGCAGAAACAAGTTCTGAAGTCCCCGACGGCGGCCAGCGGACAGAGATTCAGAGTCAGAGTCAGGGCACGGTACAATGAACCACTGTCGAAGTGGTTGACTGTTCAAGTGCTTGCCGAGTTGGATGTTGGGTGCAAAAAGTTAGCAAAATGTATTTCAGATTAGTGCAGCGGCGCCACGCAATGGGAATACCCTTGCTGAGTTCTCAGATTTGTTGCGGCGCATAGCAACCGAAAGGGGGGGTGCTGAATCCAGCAGATAGCTTTAAATTTAAAATTCGAAACACTGACTTTCCGTGGCTAGAAGCTTTTGGCCCAGATCAATTAGAATTAAAATGGGAAATTCCTAGAGGAATGCCGCGAGACATCAATCAACTTTCAGTCACTGGAAACCTGTGGGCCGGGCCGGGCCGCTCTGGGAGCAACATGCCACATTTGGGGGCTGGCAGTGAACTGGCAAATGCAACTGTCTGACCTTTCTGTCTGCACATTATGCATAGATCGATAATTTATAACTTGTGCGTGGCAGTGGCAACCCCCGAAACATTTGGCATGGTGCTGTGCGGAGACAAAGACAGATGCACAGACAATGATTAGGGCCACACACAAACCTATAATTAACATGGAAATCGCTAGTCCTGTGCCTGTTCCTGTGCCTGTCCTTGTGCCTGTCCATTCGGGTGGACAATTGCAATTGCTTGGCAGTAATTCGCAATTTAATTATAGTAATACACACTCACACTCACAGAGCGGACTGGACCCTGGAGGAGGGGGCACGTCTAAGTGCAGATTTAAGCGCATTTGCACTTGGGTCAAGTTTTATGGCTTGGCTTTGGGAGCGACCCCACCACTGAGATCTGAGGCACTGCCTGCCAGCCTGTGCGTAAATCAAATGCAAATGTCGAGTGTCCGTTGTGCAATGACAGCATTGTCCTGCCCCTGTCCCTATGTTTGTCTGCTTGTCTGCGGCTTGCTTCTCGCCATATTAATTATGCGGAAAGGCTGGAGAACCCGCTTGTGATGCCCTCTCTGAATGCCACCCTTGCCACCCTCCAGGTACTGCTGGGATGGGATCTATCCGACTTTGGCATTAGTTTCAGACCAGGCAACTTTTAGTTCTCATTTTCGCACGTAGCCCGAAGCCGATGTCCGATGGCCGAACATATCGGATTCAGCAATCAAGGTGTTGGCCAGGCTGCAGCGGCGAAAATTATGCTCACGTAGGGAGTACGTGCTGTTGATTTGATGGTCAGTTAATTATTATTTTTTGTGTTTATAGAGTCGGCCATTGGCCATGTTGTTTTGCGGGCCAGAAACATAAGCAAAGGCAAAATGCTCTGGCTAATGTCTGATCTTGTGGCTGGGCAGGTAGAGATTGCGCTATGAAGTGTCTCAGTCGCATAGAGGTGACTGGAAATGCCTAGCTAGAAGACTTCATAGCTTGATGGGTGTGGGGAGTGAGGAGTACTAATATTAGTGCAATTTCGGGCATCTTTAAATACTCGAGAGATATTCCATTTCAAGTGCAGAGCATCCCTTAACCCTCCCACATTAAAGTGCACTGCAGCCAGGCAGCCAGGCAGCCAATTTTCGCTTATGATTAGCAAAGTTTTGTATCAGGGTTAATGTTAATTTTCGTTGCCAAAGTCCTAATGCCTTCGTGCGCTGCGTCAATGCTATTCCCATTGAGCAGCAGATTGATGCCGCCAAATTTGGTTTGATAAGTCAGGAGCGGATCAAGGTTTCGGGCTGGTCTGAACATGTCAGTTTGTGTTAGCCATAGAATCATTTTGGTGTAAAGTCCGCTCCAGTGCCCGCATCGTGTTGTAATCAGCCGCGTCGGGTGCGGCAGATGAAGTTGGCCAAATCGCTGGCGCAATTGCGAGGGCCAATGCCAATATTAATCAATTCTATATGGAGCGCAGCAGCTCAGGCGGGATCTAGCTGAGGGGACCAAAAGCTTACCCGCGACTGGTTATCCTCTGCAGCGGCAGCGGCAGCAGCAGCAGCAGCAAGTCGAAACTCATTTCGTGTTGCGACTTTTGATTATGATGATTATTACGCGTAATCGCCGCTACATGTGCTACATGCAGCGCCAAGGCCCCCTGCCCCTGCCCCACCACTGACCGTTCGCCGCCCTGGAGCTTATTGATGAGGTACGAAGCTGGCATAGCCCCCTGGCCGCACCGAAAGAGCCTGGGACACCTGTGTGTATATTATTATTACACATCGGACATGGCCAAGAGAAAAGGGCATGGGCAAGGGCATGGCATGGGCATGGTATGGGCCTGGGCCTGGGCCTGGGCAATGGGAATTGGAATTCGAATGGACAGTGGCATGGGCAATGGACAGACGAATTTAAGCGAGTTACTCGTACACACGATGACGCTGTAAGTGAGCACTAATGTGGGTCCAGGGTATGCCACAGTCGCGGTCAACTAAGTAGAGCCATCACCTGCACTGGGCATGGCAGAAAACTCTCAAGAATCAATGCAATACCAGTGATAGATCCATGGGTACAATTGCTTTGTTTCAGCTGTAGAAATCTCCCTTAGATAGTTCTTAGCTATAGCTAGTTCCATTCGAATGATCGCTGCTGTTGCCTGCAACTTACATACAAGCTTGCAGAGCAGACTCGCTGACCGGCTGACGTAACAACAAGTTAACAAGATAATGACAGTAGCGGCCGGACGAACCAGACCAGCCCATTCGCCTCAAATCCCGCCCCGTCGCATCCCGTCCAGCCAACACAGTCATCGTGGTCGTGGTCTTGGTCTTGGTCTGGGTCCCCTTGGTCTTTCTGGACGGTGTTCGCGTCCCGCTCTGTTATTTAGTCGAAGGTAGGTGTGGATCGGATCCGTATACCTTTTGTGTTTGTGTGCGCGAGTGAGTGACGTGCCGTGCGCATAAGTGACTGATGGCCGGCGACGTCCAGGGCCCGGCCCCCGTTTCTTTATGTAGCTGAAGCTGCCTGCCAGCTCCCTGCCATCCCTCTCGCCTCAGCCGCGTCCGCTGTCGGCCAAAGACCATAATCAAGTATGCTAAAAAGACGCGCTAACCAAAAGGAAATTGAAATGAAATATAAAGAGAGTGTGTGTGTGTGGGTCTGTGTGGTGTGGAGAGAGAGAGCGAGAGAGAGAGTGTGAATATGTATGCGTTGCTTGGCTGAACACTCATACATATGTATAGGTGTATAGGTGTCCGTATAGGTGACTGCAATGTAGTTTTGCTCTTCTGTGGTATTTCGCACCTGGAGCGGCGGCTGCTCGCTCACCTTGTTAAGCGGAGCGTCGTTAACACTTGAAGTCTTCTCCGCTGGTTCTGGTTCTGGTTCTGCTCCACCAACAAGCTCATTAGCCTCATAATTAGCTTTCGTTATGCTCTTCGTGTATTAATTAGAAGTTATTGCTGTGTCCAGGCGCCGGGCACGAAACCCACTCAGCACCAGCACTCGCTCCACCAGCGAGTGGATGTGGGCAGTGGGCTGTGCGAGCGGGGGGATGCTGGGGAGTGGGGGCCACTGCCTCTCCACTGCCTCATTGCATTTTAAACCGCTCATCAAGCCATGTAGTTTTCCTCTCGTCAGCCTTTTTCATGACTGTTTTTCTCGCTTTTCTTCTGGGGCTTGTTTTTTGCTGCTGCTGCTGCTGCTGCGGCTGCTTCTGGCCACGGCTAATGCAGAGATAATGATGCTGTGGCTTTGATCGATTTGATAACAATTTAATTTCGAGTGCACGCTCTTGGTTTTGCCCACATTATTGCATTTTCCACTAGACTCTTGCGCTGCGGTGTGCAGGGCACGTAGGCAGATTAGCCCATGGAACCCATGAGGGACTGGGACGGGGACGGGGACGACGAAGAGTGATTGCGTTCCCAAGTGCAATACATATTTGGTTAGACTAATGGTTCATGGTGACACCCCGCATAAGGAAGGGCCCCCATCCACATATGCGACTCAGAATAAAGCTGTCCTGCTCCCCGAAGAGAGTTGCAAGGTGTGTGCCCCAGCGAGGCACGTGAGTGTGGATTAAATGAGGTATTCGCTCCGCCAAATATGGAGTTCTACGCGCACGCTGCTCGCACTTTGCTCCATTATACACACATTCGTCGTGGCTTTGATTTATCCTTATTCACGGTAATGGGAATAATAATGAATATAGCTTTTACTTCACATCTTTTTTTTTGGTTTTCCTTTAATGCATCGTTCCTTAAAATAGTGATGTAAAAGCCATAAACATCAACATGGAGTGTGCACTTTGAGTTATTTGCAGTGATCATCTGTGGGCCGACTTAAATGTTATTTCTGCAGCGATGCATTTCCTGAGGGAGTTACCTAGAATTTTTAATGCATCATAATGCATTGCGAAAGCTGGAACTTCGCTCTTATTCGAATCTCGGATAATAAACACAACAAGTCCGCAGTGCACGACAGCTGGGGGCAAACCAACAATGAGCCGGAGGCATAACCGACAAAAAATGCTGAGTAAACCTTATTAAAAAGGGATAACGGCGTACGAGCAACGCTAATGACAACGCTCGTGGGTGTGCCCTTGGATGGGGGAGGGGGGAGGGGGGATGGGCGATGGATGAATGGTGGGTTGGCGGAATGGATGGGTGTGGACGGATTGCAAACACACACGTCACTCAGCCACGACATCCTTCCGGGAGCGACAAAGGGTCGCATCGGGCCTGGTCCTCGTTCTCGTCCTCGTCCTTGTCCTGGGCTTAACGCTGTTAATGACCAAGGGCAACAGCGGCAGCGCCCTCAACCACGGCCCAGACAATCCGCATCCTCCAGGCTGCAGGCTTTCTGTTATTACGTGTGCTCACGAGCAATTGAGGATGCAATGTCATACGTCAGCAGAAGGTGAGTCAAATCAGCGCCCAGGCCGTGGCAGGGTTAAGCAGGAATAAAAACACAACTCAACAAAGTTTGGATCTGATTGAAAATCATTGTGCAATGTCATATAATGGCAGAGCTTAATATATCCCCGGCACAGAACAGAGGCCAGCCGTGGTGTACAAAAAACTGCTGCATAATGTTTATTTGCCCGAGAAAAGGAAATTTATGTGTTCAGGTCTCCCATTGAGGACGTCTGGTTGGGGTACTAAAAAACTTTTGCTCAAGAAATCAGCGTCGAAAGGGTTGCAAGGGACATTGGTCCCAGGCAGCTGGCAGCTGGCAGCACCCTGCTGTGGACAAATCTGCGTAGCAAATGCAACTTAATTAAATTTCCAAATACTTTCTCCGCTCATGAGCTGCGATGCAAAATGCTTGCTGTTAATTACAAAATTGTAAAACTCAAAGTTCAAATTGCAATTTGTATTCATTTGTAAGCCGCCAGAGCCATTAAATTTGTAAACCGCTGCCCCGGACGCCACCAGACCCACTGGCAAAATAATATATTAATGCGGGCAGGAAGCCAGGCGGGCGGGCGGTCGGTCGGTCGGGTGTCTGTCTGTCTGTCACGGCGGACACCTTTGCGGACGCAGACTCCTCCTGCGGGCGCTGCCCCCTCCTCAGAGCAGTCACCCACATAATTTAAATGCATTTCCTTTTGCGCATTAATTTCCTAAGCTTTTTTGCATACGAAAATCCCTCACAAAACTGCGTTCGCTGTAATCCCATGAGCTTTAAAGTCACGTGTGTATGCCCCGCCCGAGGGCATGTCTGCCTGTGTGCGCTCTTGCCACAATCCAACTTTCATTTCTGTGGCAGGGGACAGCTGCAGGAGGCGAGCCACGCACAACAAAAGCATCGCCGCTGCTGGATTTGTTTTTGTATTCGCATGTAATAAATGTATTTGTTTATCCCCCTCTAATTTTCACAGCAAGCGAAAATATATCAAAAAAAGGAAAAGAACGGTTTGTAGAGATGGGGGAAATTGGAGTCCATGGACTGGACTTCTCCCTTTGGCTTTTTTGTACGCTTTTTGTGATGTTTTTGCTACATTAATTGTCCTGCGATTCGCTTTAGGGGAGACACGACTGCACATAGCCCCTATTTTCAATGGGCGGTCTGAATTTTTCATATGGGATGCATTGTGTATCGCAAACAATGACTTTCACTGGCCGCCGGATCAACAAAAAATCCGTGCAACAAATTGAAAACTTACCCAACAAACATATGTACATAGTACGTACTATATGTACATAAATGTACATACATATGTACTTATACATTTGACTTCCATTTTAATTAAAATCATATCAGCACCACCAAGCAAAGTAAAAACGGTGTTTTAATGTTTGAAACTGTTTTAATTTAAATGTAATTTTCTTCAAAAACTTGTAAGTTTCTTAAATCAAATGAAAATATTAAAAAAACGAAAAAAAATTTGTTTTCGCCCAACGTGGGGCTCGAACCCACGACCCTGAGATTAAGAGTCTCATGCTCTACCGACTGAGCTAGCCGGGCTGTTGGCGATTCAATGGCAGATGCGAACCAAAAGCTCAGCTAGACGTTTTTAAATGGTTTTCATTTTGTTTCAGCTACACATGTGAACAGTTGTCTATTTTTACACCTCATAGAGGAATTTAGAAGTATTTTTGGATTGCAAGTGAACTCATACTCATAATTGCTTCTATAGACATTCTCATATGTTTGTTCGTAAGTCATTTTGAAATATTTACATACATGTGAATGTACTTGTGTACTAATGGATTTTAATATATACTTGTTAATACTTGTTATTTCTATGCAATAAGCATTTAATTAGAATATAAATCTCTGAGTTTCTGTGTTCTTCTTTAGTATTTGGTATTTCCCTTTCCAAGCAATACTTGCAACTCATTCACAAAGAAATACAATTCGAAACGAGCTGGTTTCATTCATCAGCACATCACCAGCTCGACAGCCATGTCAGAAATATCATTACAATTCTGTTCCGTTTCTCAGGCTCCTTTAGAACGGCTCACACACACACAGAATTATCATGGGGGGGAAACATCATGCGTGGAAAATGGTTATTCATAATCATTTGTTACGCTTAATTGTTGTCTTTGCGGTTTACCTCTCGGCTGCTTTGTGTGCTGACCGCAAATTGTTTTTAAATTCATTTCCCAGACCCAGACAGTGGGGCGGCAAACACAAAAGCCGAATGGGTAGTCAAAGTCTGAGAATTTTTGATTATTGTCATTATTGGGGCAGAAGTAGACTTGAAATCGTTTAGCGATATGTTTGCCGCTGAAATGTTTCCCACCAAGGCCGTGAAAAACGCGCCTCGGAGATTCCGTCCCGTCTTTATGACTATTTGCTGTTTATTTTCGTTGAAATTTAAATCCGCGTGCGTTCGACTCACTCTGTCTGATAATACGGTCTCGGTCTTGGCCTGGGCCGCGCTCTGGTTTATTATCCTTTGCCGACACTTTTTTATGAGTTAAGCCAGACGCGGCTTATCTATGTGACAATGCGGTAGGCACCACCATGAAGAGCCGTCGAAATGGTTAAGGCGTGTGCGGCAGCGGCGGCAGCGGCAGCAGCCTTTATTGCCAGGCCTACCAGGCACAGCCCACCAAACCACCAAACAACCAGCAGTCGCTTCATTCATAAATAAATTAAATAAAAATATTTTTTCAAGCCGCAAGCCATGCAACAATAACAAATAAGCGACGCGCGGATCGAGAGGATAAAGAACGCAACCAGCGGCAAGAAATCTGCATAATGAAGCGTAATACGCAAATGGTGTGGAGTTCTGATTGGGCTCGGATTCAGGCCCCGCATTGAGGAAGGCTGGGCTTCCGTGGCAACGCAGTGAGTGAGTCCTGGCCGAGGACATGAGTGCAGAGTTTAATAGGGCTGAAGTGAAGTGCGTTTCATTCAATCCAAGTCCTCAATTGGCGTATGCAAAATAAAAGCCATCATTACTCGGGCCAAAAGGAACGGAAAACTCGAGAGATTCTTTTAATAAAGAGACAAAAGGCGAAAATATGGCAGATTATATAGGTAAAGTATCAAAGAATTATTCCTTCGCCTCTTACTCTTTCAGGAAAATACTCACTTCCTGATTAACTTACAGCTCGTTCCAATCAATTATTTGCCTTCGTGCCTTATAATTCCTTTTATAGATCCGCAAGAAGCGCATATTTCAATAATGGCTGCCCCATTGGCTGCCTTAGACCCTTGCTCCGTTACTCCCCTTGAAGTTATTAAAAGATTTGTGGCGCTCAGTTCAGCGGTCAATGGGAACCACCCCATATGAATGAATCGAGATTTCCGCATTGCCACCACTTTCAAATCCATTCCCGATATCGGGCAGCCGGATTCGGCACGCCTCTTTGGCAGCATTTTGTTTGGGGCGTGTTAAAAGTTAAAATAAATCAAACAGCCATAAATTTGCCGCTTTCGGCAATATGTATGAGGGGAATTCGATACGTTCATCAAATGTGAAAGGGTTCGGGCGATGCGTTTGCTATCTATCAATAAATGTCTCTATATGCGGGCCAGCCGCCCCACACATATATTTTATCGGCGAAAGGACAGCAGCAGTAGCAGCAGCAGCAACATAGCTACAGCATGAACCCCATAGCAGACGACGATACGCATCCCCTGCCCCGTGTATATGTATGTCTGTCTGTCTGGAATGTCGGCTCCCTCACACTCGTTTGGCACACTTGTCGGCCATAGAAATCACCCAAAGTGGGGCTTATGAAAAATATGGCGCAAAGGGGTTAAATGACGTATGCATTGCTGCCATTTCTCTTCTCTTGCCGAAGAGCTGCTGGCTGCTGCCTGCTGGCTGCTGCCTCTTCATTTGCCTGCCGATGTCTTAGTTACCCAAACCGGAAGCTCCAAATTTATCATAGACCCAACAGGCTGTCTGATGGAATTGTGCTGTTTGCTTTTTATGAGTGGCCAGAAGGAGACACAACAAAAAAGTGATCAATCGCACCCCTGAAGTAGAAGTAGAGGTAGAAGTAGAGGTAGCGGCAGAGGTTGAGGTTGAGAATAAATGTGGAGCCATTTGCAGTTTTAGGTAAGGGAATTTCTGATCTTCCCCAAAGTGGAATGGAATGATGAGGGAAATGGACAGGAAACTAAGCTGCAAAATGGAGTTTGGCCTACCTCCCCAGTCTGAGGCCTACTATCCATAGTTTGTTCTGATTAATGCCAGCAATTGGTGCAGATATTTCATTTAAATTATACATAAGCAAAGGGGCTGAGTACAGGAGACTGTACGAGGGGGCCAAGCATCCCCAGGAGAGGTCGTACCATACGCCGAGCCACTCCAATAAAATGTATTGTACGATTGTCTGATTAACAGAGCCACCGCAAAACAATTTAATACTAAAACCCAAACCACATGCCCCGGCACGCGTTCCAGTTCCTCGTTTTTTTTTGCCCCCCGTTCCCAGACGCCCGCCAGCTCGCACAGGGAGTTGGGTGAGCGCGACCCACCAACCACATGCCTGATAAATGCACAAAATCTGCAACAAACTGTTGAGAACACGCGCTATCCGACAGATCGGGCTGGGGTTAGGGGTAGATACAGTGTCAAGGGTATAGAATTACAAATCGGAACCGAGAACCGACTGCGTGATTCGCCCTTTTGACAAATCGCCTGCTCGAGTCGAGCTGCCACAGCCGAAGATTCCCATTCGAGTCGCGATCCATAGATTAGCATTGTTCTGGGGCGCTGCCCACAAATTTGTGCATTTCCCTGGCCAGGTGACAGTCGGGCAAGGCCACCCCACACCCCCCTCCCAATCCAGTCAAGCCAAAACCTCAATGACAATAAAGGAGAGGCATAAATCTACCCGGAAAACAATGCGGGGAGAAAGGATAATTTCGAAAAACCATTAATGGGCCGCGCACATTAACATTCTGTTGTGACAGGCGCAGGCAAATGAGCCAGGCAGCAGGCCACATGGCTGCAATACAGGAAACGCAAGCTGCAGTCAAAGGACTCCAAGCCACTCGACGCCCCGTGCTGTCACGGCCCCGTTGTCCTGTCATTTACTTGGATTGAATGTCATAGATCGATTCTGAATTCCGGGAAATCGCTGCCGCTGTCCGTGCTGCCTGCATAAATCATGCTTGGGGCTAAGCACTGACAACAGTGACCCTCGGCAGGGGTTTGTTATTTCTGCATTCCAATGCGATAACTCTCGCATGCTGGAGAGTGTAGAAGGTGGAAAGAAATTCCTGGAAAGTCCAATGCACCCTGGAGAGCATGTCACATAAAATGACTGCCATCCCCTGTGCTCGGCATGTTTTCCATATTTAATTGCATGACAAGGGCTTAGCAACCATAGACATAGCGTCTAATCAAATCAGAGCCCGGGACCAGCATCGGCAGAGCTTAATCGCTTGATGGGCTTACGGCCTGCCATCAGGAGGCAAATGCGCAGCGCGCCTCCACGAAAATCGTTGACATCAAAGGCATTTCCGTTTGCCAGTTAATAAATGGCCAGCAGGCGAGCAATCGCAATTGTTATTTATGGCATTATGCCAATAAGACGGCGGCTAATTTAGTAGCCGCGTGCCCCAAAATAGAAAAGAACCCACGGAAAAACACGCTTTATAGAGACACAGATATGGGACTGTGAAATGCGTTTCATTTTTAATCCAATTTGCATATAAAACGACACAAAGCCCGCTAAATGCAACCCTTAATAAGTCACCAAGGGACTCATGGGCGGCGGTCGCTTTGCGAGCACTTGAAAATATTGTATAAATCCCATCGCAACCCACCACCACCATCGCACCGCACCACACTGCCGCCAGGAGACGGGCCCGTTCCACCACTTTACAATTGTCAGTCAAGGTTGGGTTTTTATTTTATTTCTGTGCTGTTCTGCTGCTGCCCTGCCTCCGCCCCTCCATTGTCAACTATAAATATGTCGAAAGTTTCTGGTTACCATGGCCCATTGGTTCAACTTCCACCCCCCAGAGCAGCGGCCCGAGCTCAGTTCTTCCAAATTTTTAAGTATTGTCAATATTAGTAAATATTAAAAAGTGCACGGGCAAAGGAAATTACCCCGGGGGGTTGTTCACCCAAACGACAGCCCCCAACCCTCGCCCAACGAAATTGTAAATTTCTGTAAGCCGCAAGTATTACAGGCCCGGACATTACCCTTCTCCGATCGCAGTGACTGCCAATTTTTCACTTTCCCGTGCAATTTGTGTAATTTTGTATTAAAGACATTAGTCAAATAAGTGCGTATGCGGGGACGGTGATCTGGTTCTCACATGACGCCGCCGGGCATTAATCTGAAATGGCAAACGCCCTCGCCAGGGCAACCAGAGCTGAGCTTCCACAGCTTCCACAGCATCCAACCGACCCACCCGGCAACCCACCAACCCACCAACCCACCTAGCCATTCATTTTGGGCGACGACCCACCGTGTGCGTCATTTGTTACATTTATTACATATTTTACTTTTTTATTCGACGCTGTTTTCGATCTAAACGGATTTGGTTACCCGGCGCCCACACCCCACTCCCACACACTCGCCCCTGGCCTCGGAGAAAATTAAACTTTTCGCTTCGCTTTTGTACGGAATGGAAAAACATTTGATGCACTTATGACGCCGCCCGTTCAGCCACCCCCGGAACGAACACTGCTCGACCCGACCCCACCCCCAGTTTGGTTTGGCATTGACTCCCGCCAGCTCGGACCGAGCCCAGTTTTTATTGGCTTCACTTTTAGTTACTCAGCTGTTTCAGTTTTTCCTTTGTCCGGACTTCTTCCTTTTTTGTTGTGGCGTTTGCTGAAAAGAAGGGTGTTTTGTTGGCCAGTTGCAGCAGCAAATGTTGCAGGGGGTTAATGTTAGTGTTGCCCTGCCGCGTCCCCCGGTTTCGGGTGTGGTGTGTGTATCTGAGTCTGCTTCTGGTTCTGGTTCTGTTATTGTTGTCACGATTTTCGCATATTTCATAAATTCGCGCATATTGCTAATTTGTGCTCTAAATTTGTGCAAATGCGGAAATATTTGGTTAGGGCTTTCGCACGCGATTCTCGCTATGCCATTATTGAATTTATTGGTTCCTATTTATCAAATTGGATTTCCAAATGGGATTTTGTGGCAAGGGTTGAGCTCGCATACTCGTATTCCATTGCGAGTTGTGGCTTAAAAGATTGAAAGTTGGGCAAACAGCAGCAGAAATTGAACTTATTTGACAGCTGCGGATAGTTAGTTGAGCTTAATTCGATTTATGATACTCTCTGCTCCCAGCCATGGGAACTGCACTCTCCCTCGTATTTACTTGGATCCAGCACGGATGATTACTCCACTCTGTGCCAATTGACCGAAGGATTCGAGTCACTCTTGATGGCGCTGTGTCATGGCACAGTTGACAGACAGTCGAGTGAAGTGTGTGGCCTGCTGGTGTGACTTTTGCCTTGACTATTGGGGCACACGGGGAGCGTGTGATTAGCTCAATTGAACAGTTGCACGTATCACGTTTATTGGTTCTCTGCCACTCGCTTCGAGTGCTCCAAACAATAATGACATAACTATAGTTATATATACATAAATGAACAAATGCCCTGTCCCACTGTGTGTTTACCGTCGGCTCTGGCTTCCAGTTGGACTATTAAACTAATTTCCAGTTGTCATTGACGAGCACGCACGCGGCAGCTCCTGCTCTTGACTACGAAGAGTATCTCCCTGTCCCGGTCCCTGTCCCTGTCCCTGTCCCGGTCCCCGTCCAGCGCAATCCACTTAAATTTCTCAGTTCCATTCTGAGCCCAGTCGCACAGCAGCACGCACAGAAAGCTGCAGCTCTGACTCCCAGTAAACTTCCATCTGCCCTGCAGCCACAAACTAAACCTGCAGTCGGATATGTCCACCCCCCCCTCTCTGCGAGTCCCTGCACTAGGGCTCGGCATCCGGCTTCCTCTGCACTGTGGCTGCCTCGACCTCCATGCAAATGAGTCCGACTCTTCTGCAGGATGTGTCAGGTAACTTTGACTCGCTGGCAGCAGTCGCTCTATCCCCTGCCTCGTAGGCATTTTTGCCCAGATTCCATATTTACTGTCAATGTTAATTGCTCAGAATTGCACTAAAGTGTTGACTTTTGTGCCGCACAGGAAACTGCCATGCCATGGCATGCAAGTGCTGAAGTCTAAGCTCTGAATACTGATTGCTAAATCCAGAGTTCATGACCCATGTGTTCTGTACTCTCCCTGCGATGGCGTAGGTACGAATCCAGTTTGTGGCTGAACAGAGTTTTGTGTTGCCATAGAGAGAATTTTAAAAATGAAATTAATTCTCCGAGTGCCTGCCAAAGTGCCCTAATCCCTTGCTCAGGCATGCGTCCCACTTTGGAAGATCTTCTTGAGGAGCAACCTTTGACTGTCTTGGGTGCTCTGCTTGGTGTTCTGCTCTTCTCAGCAGGATGCTCTGTGGGAAAAGCAAGGAAGCTGCCATTTGCTCGACAATTTCTCAGTTGCTTTACGGGGAATCATTTGCTACTTAAGGCGGCAACACATGTCGGCTTAAGCATCCTTTGGAAACCGCCCCAGCCATGGGACATGTGGCGCACATTTCATCCTCAACCTCATCCTCGTTCTCGTTCCCGTTCCCTTTCTCGGGTTCGTTCTCGTTCTCGTTTTCATTGTCACTGTCAAATGTCGACTTAGTCTCGTCTTACGCGCTGTGTTAATTATACTAATTGCACTAAATCACTTGAAATCACTGCGAGAAGAGAGCCGTTAAAAAATGAATACTGAAATTAGGGCGTAGCCCATTGCGCCCAGGTTCCTTGTGAGGCCAACAAATGTCTGTCAGCGCAGTCTGTGCGAAGACGCTGAGAACTCTGCTCTGGTGTAATTCTAGCCAGGCTCCAGGCTCCTCGCCATGTGGTACATCGGAATAAATTACAGAATCTCCGCATCTGGTTGGGTGGGTTAATAATATGGAAAACAGAATCAGGCCGGGGCTCATCTATGTAAGCATTATTAATGATCGAAGCCGACGGCAGCTCCAGGCTGGAATCTGCTACGCCCAGACTGATTTGGAGAGTCGTGGAACACTCATTACACATATATTGAGCAGCACGTTGATAGGCCCGTGTTTGTCCAAGACATGAGTCGTCAAAGCGAGGGCAGGAGTCCAGGAGTTCAGGAGCATTGAAGGGACGAGGCAATCGCATCCCTTTCTGGTGCACACTACAAGTACTCGATGCATCTTCCCCTTACCTTTGATGCATTCCGTGTGCATATTCATCAACCCCTGATGGGCCCAGCAGGAATAGACGATGGATGCAACCTGTTCCCCGTTCTCCGTTCTCCGTGCCCCTTTCTCCGTTCCCGGCTGCATTTTCGCAGAATGTATACCAATTTGTGCCAGAGAGCTATAACAATAACCCACATCAATACGGCGGCACGTAGATTCCACGCACGTGGTAAAGGACATGGCCGAGACAGGACCCCCTGCCTGGCCTGTAGCCCTGCTGCCTGCGACAAACAAGGTGAGTGGGCAGCGTAACGGCAGCGGGGAGTGCAATCAGCAAAGATGTGCCTGGCCGACAATCGCATCCCACTCCCAACTCCCAACTCCACTCGGCGCAACCCCATCAGCGCAGTGCCACCACCTTTTGTAAGCCGTTGCACGCGTGTCCACGCCACACGCGCGGCTTCTTTGAGAGCCACGCCTGGAAACTGGGCCTGTTCCCCTTCTAGCTTTACCCCCACACCTCACACCGTTCCTCTCATTATATTTGTGCACTGACTTTGCACATGCCCGAAACTGGAGTCGTCTTTCCTATTTGCACAAGTGCTGCGCTCCGTTCGTTCCCATTCGAGCCGATCCGATCTGGGCTCGTTTGAACAACAATAAAAGAGATTAATAGACATGCGGGGAGCCCTGCGTAGCGCTGCGTAGGGAGGGGGTAAGCTGCCAAGCCACATCCCATAATTGTTGCCTAAAAGGCCTGCATATTTGTCTGCATGGACTGGACCCTGCCAATGGGCTGGGGATGACAGCAAAGGACCTCGGCTCCGGTCCAGCCACAATGATCGATCTGCAAAATATTTCAATTTAATGAATTGCCAGCCGACAAAGGGTTGAGACGGGGGGTGGGTTGGTTGGGCCCTTCCCGAGTCACCGTGGTTAGCCATGATAGAAAAGGCAGTTCCAGTGCTCATGGATTATGCTTCAAAGGCTTTTGTTTTATTTTGTGCATAGCTATACTAAAAATATATATTACTTGCCCCACTGTCCGTCGGCCAGGGATCTGTGTGGCACGCATTAACTGTAACTTTAACGCGCTTATCGCTATTAATGGGCAAATATGCAACTCAAGTACAGGCGGCCTGAGGGATGCGTCTGGGAGGGAGGCTGGATATCGGATGATGTGCGAGAGCTGATGGGAATGCTGTGAAAGCCAGGGATTCTGAGAATGATGACGGCTTTGGCGGTTGCTGCGGCATGTCAATCAAATCGTTTCGGAAAGGGTTGCCAAAAGCCAAGACGCCACAAGTGCCACTCGTCATTGGGCTGCTGATAAGAAGCAGACACAAGCAGACATGGGGGTGGGCGCCCATGGCAATTTCCATGCCTCAAGTTCCCCCTCGTAGCCTTTTGCTTAGTCTCCTTGCTATCCGCCTCCTTTGGCTTCAGTTGTCAGATATGACAGTTAAATATGGACGCTCGAGTGGCTGCACGAATTTTCCTTTTACCTGGCAAACGCATTTTTAATTTCAGTTTTTCGCCCGTTTGCCACTTTCCACCACTTTGCACATAATTTAGTCATTTCATTTGAAATACCCTCCACGCCACCCTGCCCCGGCTCCGTCCTCGCCCGCCTCCCTGGTCCACACTATGCACGATCTGTCAAATGTCAAATGCATGTCAAAGGCAACATGTCAGAGCCATTTCCAACGCTTTTCTCTCTGTACTTTTTTGAGCTCTCCTTTTCCCTTTTTCCCACTTTCATTTCCATTTCCATAGTTGGGCCAGGCGTTAAATGTATTGGACAGCAGCGTCTGTTCCGTCTGGGACTCCGGAGTCCCGTCGCTGCCACTTTGTCTGGGTTCCGCTGCTGTGCCTGGGCCTGTGCCTGCTGCCTGCTCCCGCTCCAGATACGGTTCCCGAGTCTGGTTTTGGCTCTGGGGCGGTCGGTGACGTCGGCCATCCCGTGGTGGTTGATTGTCATTTTTTTGCGTTGCGGCAATTTGCGGCTTTTGATTAAAAAATACACACACCAAAAACCCACCAAGGGAATAATGCGACTCTTGTTGCTGTTGCTGTTGCTGTCGCTGTTCCCGTTGTTCCCTCAAATGGCTTTTGCATTTTTGTGTTCTGGCTTTTCGATGGTTTTTTGTTTATTTTTATGTTCTGCTGCTGTTCCTGTATCTCTCGTTATGGTTGTCATTTTGTCGCTAACCTCCATGCAGGCTGAGTATTGGCGCAGTTTAATTTTCTAAAAGTGCTGGCCAGATGGCTGGCATGCAGCCCGGGCTGCCTGGCGTCTCCTGGCACTTCGAATTTCACAGCCAATGCTGCTCCAAAACTCTTCGAACGTAAGTAGCCCAAAGTGACCTGTGGATCTACGTTCTGCCACGGAGTCCCATCTCCCTCAGCGAACAGCCCTCGGATCATAATCTGTTCAATTTCCCCAGCCGCCAGGCACTCATAAACTGGATGTTCTGGAGCATGTGATCATATTTTACATACCATTTACTTTCATGGACACACCAAGGCCTGTCGGCACAGCTGTTAGCATTTCCTTGCTGGCCGGAGCGGAAAGCAGAAGTGGTTCTAGAGAGGGCTTTTGAGGGCTTGTCAGTGCTCTAATTGCTCCTACCACAGAGCATCCACAACATTAATCACGCAACTCACTCTCGGCTCGGCTCGGCTCAAATGCTGCAGAAAAAAATTGGAAATTGGAAATCACAGTCATTTGCTAAGCGATAGAGTCCGGGACAAGGACCAGCTCCAGCGCCAGGTCCTGCGAGCAGCCGTGAATCCAACCCCGTCCGACTGCCATTTGAGTTATTGTCATGGGCCTGGGCGACTTGGATGCACTCGAGTGTGACGCGAACTTTTTGCGCCCTGCCTTTTAGTGACGGCAGCGGGAAATGGATAGTGGGAGTGGACTGGGAATGGGAATGGGAATTGTGATTGTGATTGGGGGAAAGGAAAGGAAAGTTGTCGCGTGCACGGCCGGAACTGACACAGGAAGCGCCGTACATCAGGCGAACGCGTTGACAATGCAATTGCGGACAGGGAGAGCCCAAGCCTGAAGCCTGGTGAATCCGGCCAGGCCAGGCCAGAACATACGCAGCACATTGCCCGCGGAGCACTCTGGCAGGCAGTGCCGCATTATTAGCTGTCAGTAAGCGGCATTGTCGCGACTCAACTCTCGTTTTTCTTTCCGCGCCTCTGCCTGCAACATTTTAACATAATTGGCATTTATGGCATAAAGGCCGCCGCACTGCCACTGGTGCAGAGGGGGGCCGGGACTGGGACCGGGACCGTTACCGCCGCCAATCACTTCTTACTACTCGCTAACCAATTTTGTATCTGCAACTTTGCGCTTGAATGCATGCAACAACGTCTCAGTACTCTCTCAATCCCAATACCCCAATGGATGTCAGTCAGTCCCATTCCAATCCACTTCGACCAATTGCCCCAGCCCCAGCCCCAGCTCCAATCGGGTTGGCTCGTTCCCTTTGCGTGGCTGCACTTTTCAAGTCAATTTCGACGCTGGAAAATGCATAATATAAGGGAGAGCCACGGACTAGTCACGGCTTGCGCTTACCCTGTGCATTGCCTAAGAAAAAGATTTATTTATTTATTTATTTTGCAGTACATGGCGAAATTCTCTATATATAATGTCTCTGATTGGACCTGCCTGTAGAGTATACCCATCCAGGGTGTGTGGAGAGTAAATCATGTACTCGTTTGCCTTTCCTTTGGCGCACAAAATGGCTTGGAAAATATTTTTCAATCACTTTAATTGTAGACAGATCCACGGGGGCTTGGGTTCAGCCATCATTGCATTGCCCACATATATAAAATATACATAGATATGTACATGCATATACGAATGTTTTTGGGGAGTATTGGTTGCGTGGCCATGTGGCATACGCCCCTCCTGACGCCGCCTGTACGTTTCTTTTTCCGTAAACAAACTCCGGCAAGAGCAATGCAAATTTAATGTTGTCAAGCTGTCGTATCATACTGAAATATGCCCCACCACCGTTCCATATGCAGGGGAGCAGACAGCACCCCAAAGGCGGAGTCGGATGTAGTCATATGTCCACCCAGGCCCAGGCCCAGGCCAAGACGTAACAGGAGCTTGCTTACCCGTTTCCCAAGATAATGCCGCCAGGCACCAAGAAAAGGGTACAAATTTCCTGTACTTCCGTTCCCCGTCACTTTCCTCTGCCAGCAGGGGGAGTGTCACTCGGCCGGCGGCGGAGTGGGGAGACGCGCAGAAGGTTGCATGCGGTACGTGGTTATTATCGCCTGCAATGTCGCCCCACTGCAGTGCCCAGGCGCCGCTTGCAAAGCTGCCGGGCATTTGTAATAAAACTCGAGCGCATAATTGTTTGCCATATTTCTGAAACCCAAAATGGCGCAGGGGAAACCCCGACCCTTGCACCAACACCAACACCGACACCGACACCAGGCACAGGTCCCTTTCCCCGTTGCATACTTTTGGGGGGTGGCGCGGCAACGCCAATTTATGAGCAGGTGGAATTTTTAAGTAGTGTGTGTTGCCTTTGGGGGCTTGGCTGCGTGGCACGTGAGTGGAGGCTGATTCCTGAGCTGATTGCTTTCGCATTTTTGATGAGGCTGCGCTCCCGCAAGAGATATGGATATCACACCGAACTATACCACGGGGAACGCAATCCAGGCCCCAGAGTCCATTCGCTCTCACTGGATGGGCGAGTGCGCCCAAGTAAACCAATTTCGAGGCAATTTGATTATAGACTTTTTTGGTATATTGCCCTAAAAATAGCAGAGAATATGGTTTGAGCTAGAATCATTTGGCAGGTGTCCAATTACACATGAGGGTTAATCTGGAGCAGCAGGCTGCAGGGTTAGCTGCACGATTCCCCCGCACGCTCTGGTCTATAATTATGTGCAGCTATTTACGTGACTCTTATCTGCTGCGCTCCTCAGGCAGCTCTTCCTTGCATGCACACAGCACAGCATTAAACCAATCTATGACGTTACGCATACGCCCTATAAGCCGCGAAATGTACGACAACGCTCCCAGTGGTAAGTGAGAAGGCAACAAGCACAACAAGTGCCACAGCATTCCCAGCTACCTTGCCGTTCATTACACTCCCGTCGTCGCAGTCGTCTCGGCCTCCTGCACAAAGGCGTCTACGCCCGCGACACTTTCGCGCGCCTTTGTCAGGCGACAACTGACAGACAGGCGGCTCTTGGCGCTGAAAGCTGCTTTATATGCATACGGCGTATTCATCAAAGTGGTTTTTATATTACGTGATATTTTTCTGGTGCCTTTTTCGCTTCTTTTTTACGTTCGCCAAACAACAAGATTTGCCCGACAATATTTTCCTTCTTTCTTCCCCCTCTATATTTCCCGTATCTACTTCATTTTTTATATGTATATTTTCGCAAACTTTTTGTTTTCGTGGGTGTGGCTGGGCAAAGATTTTGTTCCCTAACGAATGCATAAATATTCAAAACACATTGAAAATTCCTTCTTTCTGCTCGGTATAATTAGGTTTTAATCATCATCAGCGGACCGCATGGCTCCGCCTCTAATGAGCTCCGCTTTATGGGGCCGCAAATAAAGATGCCCCAAGACTGAACCGATCAATTGTGACAAATGAGGGTACACGAGCGCAACTGTAAGCCGAAACTTGACAAGGAAGCCGCCACTGAAGCTGCCACTTATGATTGGGTAATAAAATGTGCTGCTGCAGTTGAGGCATCCCTCGGCAATCTGTTTGGGGACATCCAGGGCCATCTCAGCGACTTTTCGCCTGGCTTATCGTCCCCGTCATGTGTCAGCAGCCGCCATGGGCTCCACTCCCCGCCGATCTGTATTCGATTCGGTTCCGTTCCGTGCAATGTATCAACCTTAATATTGACTTTCATTTCGGTGGCAGCTTTGAGGTCGTCGCATCCAAACCAGGCAGCGGCACTGGCATTTACTCCTGGGTACGCCAGTTCCGCCATCCGGCGGTTTTTTGATTGAAATTTGAGATTGCAATTGCTCCGACTGTGACTTCGTATGTGCCGCGCTTCAGTGTGCACCTCCAGCCAGCACCAGCTCCGACTGTGCGGCTGGGTGTGCTCGGGTATTTGCATCTCGACGGCGGAAATTTGACTACGCCACGAGATGGGACCAGACGCTTTAATGCCCCCCAAAAAGCTCGATTCATGCGGTCGGCAGACTTCCGCAATCGCTTTCGGCTTTGGTCCAAACCGTTCAGATCGGACCTGGCCTGGCCTGACCTGGCCTCGGGGCAGCCCTCTTGCATAAGGTACCAAAATGTTTCGGTTCGAAAAGAAATTAGTTTCAGATTGGGACACTGCCATAGCGCTGGGATTGCTGGGATTGGTGCTGCATTTGGGCTGAGCGGCTAGACCACAAAAAAGGGGAAACAGCATCAAAATGGATTGAGATGCTGCACATCAATAAGTTCATGCCATGTGGCATGAGTATTTGCCCCGAACACGGCATCGAAATGTGGAACAGAAAATGGCACTCTGCCAGACTCTGGCCACCCGGCCAACCCGTGCTCTGGCGCTCCTGTTCATTAGCCCCATCCCCAACCCCAGCCCCTGGCATGGCGAGTGCAAACCATGCACTTTGTAAATTAATAACTCACGCAAGTAAATTAATTTGAAATCATATTTATAGCATTTTAGTTAATTAAATGCGCAAAAATGTGCCCCATCCGCACCAAAGTTCTGCCTGCCCGTTGGCTGGCTAGGTGAAAGTGTCAACTGCATGACTGTGTGTGTGGTTACTCCTTCTGTTCGTGTTGTGTCTGTGGAACACACAGATACGCACACACAGGGGCACACACACGTACACAGCTCTCAGTGGCAGCCGCCTGCTTGCCGCGACATTTATGAACTTTACGAAGTCTGCTCCATAAATCATCTCTCCCATGCTCGGGGGCCAGGGCTGGCATTTTGCTTAGGCGAATTTAATGAAAAAATGGATATGACATGGCCAATTCCAGCATTCTCGAACAGGGGATGCTCTTTGCGCGCCATGTAATTATTCCCAAAATAAAAAGAGGGCACAAAGGGGTCTGGAAGATACCTTAAGATATGAACTATCGCAAATAATTCTCTTCCAAGGGGTACATCAGTTGGAGGGCTCCTTTAGCCAGTGCTACGCCAGTTAGTGTGCCGCAAAAGTTCGTGCAGTGTACTGGGGCAGGGCCGGGCCGGGCTGGGCTGGGCCTGTGGATTCCTCGCGTAAGTTGTCTGCACGAAAGCGAAAGATGAAATCATGCGGTCTGCAGAGTGCCTCCAAAGGTAGAACACGGATTTGGCCCTGGGTGTGGATGGGTGGATGGGTGGATAGGTGGTTTGGCCGTGCTCTGAGAGTGTGAGCGGTTGCAGCATGTGTGCCACATTGCCACATGGCGCATTGCCGTATCGCCACGACTACCGCGACGACGACGACGACGACTGTTTGCTTCTTTGGCTCTTTGTTTATGGCTGGTGTTTTCCTTTTCGGCTATTTATATTTTACTTTTGAGATTTTTGTGGCAAGATGGTTTATTATTTTGCGCTTATTTCTAATTCGTTGGCCATCCACCTGGCTCTTATTTATTCCTGCTGAGATTTATGCCCAATATCAGAGCTGCAAGTTAATGTGGCGCGTTATGGCGCCACAAAGTTACAGTTTCGTTTCGCTGGAGATTATGCAAAGTTATGCGTACCCGGCCAATCTCCCCCCCTCCCCCACGGTCATGCCAATAAACTGCAGAGAGGGAACCCGCACACACACACACACACGCGCATACATATAAAACAATTTGCCTACCAAAGAGCCGCCACCGCTGCCCTGCCTCGCCTCATTTCGGATCCAGCAATTTAAAATTGTTTATAAAACAGGGCCACACAGACACAGACACATGAGCATAAAACTTGCATGAAAAGATGCTATGCTGAGGCTGGAGGTGGAGGCTGGAGGCTGGAGCTGGGAGTGGTGGCCACAATAGCTCCCAGAGGTCGGCATTAAATTCTGCTGCTGGCCTATATAAGCCCGGCCAGGGTTGGCCCTAACTGCACCATGGGGAGAGCAATTGATGATAGTCTGAGGCCAGAGATATGTAGCCGGGGCCAAAGCCCAGCCGGGAGCGGATGCTCTGGCTGAGGCTGAAGCTGAAGCCAAAGCCAAAGCGAATGCTCTGGGATATAAAAGGACTTAGTCGCATGTTAACGCAACGCCTACGCAAATCCATCCATAACAGCAACAGGAGCTAGACCTGGACCAGGAGCAGGACCAGGAGCAACAGCAACCCCCGCCGCAATGCACACTGCATCTGCTTGATGGCCCGGGGAGGTCTGGTAATGCGGCTGATGCCTCCCCGAAGTCAGCTTTTCCCCTCGATGCCCCGGCTGCCATTATGGAGTCATAAACGCACATGCAGCCAGGCCCAAAATTGGAAGAGCCCAAAGGGGGATGAGCCCCGTGCCAGGGGCCAGGGGCCTTAGCTCCAGCTTTCACCTCCTCCGACTTTGACTTGTGCCTCCAGTTCTGGATTTTTTTAGCACATGTAAAAATGCTTGTTATCAAGAAGGAAACGAAAACATAAAAAAGAGCAGGGGCATCACAGAGAGGGGAGCAGACAAACAACAACAAAAAATAAGAAAAAATTAAACAGCCAGAGATGTGGACAATTTTCGGGCGCAGCCCGAGGCTTAAACTGTTATTACCAGAAGGAGGCGGGACACAGCCTCGACCATTGGCAAGTGGGAGGCGGGAGGCGGGAAGTGGGTGCGTCTGCTGTTTATGAGTTGTAAAGCCGTAGTCAGACAATAGCCAGGTCCTGCAACACATGAGCGCTAAGCCGGAGGCCATATTACGAGCCTGGTCTAGTTTGCCATTTTCAACAGAGAGATAAATCGGGGGGCAGCACTGGCGACTCCAGCTTCAGCTGGATGTCAATGTTCTGTGGTGGCTTCTTATGCCTGGCTGCATTTTATATTTATCCTGTGGTGTGCCCCTCGTAATATGTGCCAGCATTCGTGCCACAGCTCGGAGAAAATCAGCGTGCGGAAAGTCGTTTGCTGAGGTGAGTTGTGGATCCTCAATTGCGACAATTTGCTTGGGCAAGGGAAGTGGCAAGTGCTACACTAGCAGTGATGATGTGTACTTCCCAGCTGTACTTCCAATTGCTGCACATCGAATCTGTTCATCATTTCAGCGTTGAATTATCATTGCAGCTGGGCGAGGGAAAGCCTGAAAGCTGTCATCTAAAATGGTTAATGTAAGCCTTTAATTTTAATGTTTTTATGATGAATTTCTGGCTACTTTTATTCTCGTCTTCGAGTGTCTCTCATGCTGCAGCTACAATAGTCACAGTGGGGTCTGAATCTTATGTATCTGGCAGTAAGTTGAAACTCGGTGGCAGCCCCAGCCCTCTTTGATTGAGCGATAATGCCGTGGGGTGTTAAACTAATTGAATGGCTTGCTGCCTTGGTTGTGCTGCCTGCCAGCTTGTTGGCCATCTTTCGATCTCAAATTTCGCTGCCTTCGAGTAGTACAAAGGGCCACGCGTCAATTAGACTGAAGTGCATGTAAAATGTGTGTGCTTAAAAGCCCGGCCAATATTTTCTTACTCTGCACTTTGGATGGTATCGGTGATTGTATCGCCAGAGCGGAGTCCGCGCCCAGGGTGGCAGCACGTGCCCAGGGCACGAGTTTAAAGCGCAACTTAAAGACGGGGACTGGGACTGGGACTGGCACTGCCAACTATTCGCTGGAGAGGAGGCAAAGGTTCAGTTCGGTTCGGGCTTTGGCAGCACATTTCTGGCATACTTCACACAATCTACTGATGAAGTCAACTGGAAGACTCGCATTTCTTTGATGTTTCGACAGCAATTGCACACACACACACATACATACATACCGCACATACACAGCCCTGATACATCAAAATACCCAAATACCCATGTAATACACACAAAGAGCAACGCACAGAAAGGATGCCGTTTGTATAGATGTCTTTGGCGCATTTCAAAGCCCACAGCTTCAAAGCACCCGAAAATGAGCTTTGTGTGTGTGCGGCAGGAGCTGTGGCCAGCCATGAAATGGGCCACTAAATAGTAATTTACTAAATTAGTTTGTTCTCCTAATTAACGGGGCAAGCCGAGCCAAACCCAAGGCTGCGAATCAGAGCTCATTCCACTAATTCGACCTCAGCCCCACTGCTGCTGCTGCTGCTGCTGTTGCGGGCCATTAAAAATTTCGCAATTACTCTAAAAGGATTTCAATTAGGGTTTGAAATTGCATTAGACTAAATGGAAATGACTGCGCACCAACATAACACACATAATTATATTATAAAAATAATAATAATAGATAATAATGATAGTGCCGTTAATGGAAAAAAAACACATACCACACAATGTCATCAAAATGCAATTACTAAATACTCGAATGAAGTAATCTGTCCGCCCAGACTAAAATCGTACTCGACCTTTTTCCAATTAAAATATGCACCGGTGTGAGCGAACCAATTAATCAAGATATTTCCATCACAAATGCAATTGAAGAGCGAAATTAATTTTGTGTGGCTTTTAACGTTCGTTCAAATGAATGCATTCCAAATTTAACTAAGCAAATGAATCACTTTTTAGCTGATAACTCCATTAATTAGCAGCTCGGGCCAGACCAAAAATCAAATGCTCTAAAAAATATTATTGATTGATGGGAAAAGTATTTGGTAGCTATACAGATACATGCCCAAATATCAGCATGCACAATTTTAAACATTTGTAGACACAAGCAATATGTGGTTTTGTCTCAAATTAAAATCCATAACAGTATAAGTAATACAGATTTATGCAATGCAATATTTTTGAATAATTATTCAAGAGCTTAAACGAAGAGCAGTCAACAGAACTGCCCAGCTATGCAATTTGCACACGGTGTGTAAAATAGATAATTAGACTGATCCCCAGAATCAGACCTTTGTATTGACTCCGGCCAATGACTAATTCGGAGAGTCACGCGAGCTGACAATAAAAATCTACCTATAAATATGGGCTGCTCGGCCGGAGCGGTAGACATTAGCAACGTAAAGAACCGACCAGAATGAGGACTACGCTGGCGTTGGCTCTGCTGCTCGGCTGCCTAACAGCGACCTTTGTGGTGAGTGGAACTGTGGCCAAAAGTGGATGTGGATGTGGCGACTGAGATTCTTCTACTCCAGAGGGCGACTGATTCGGAGACTGCTGCAAAAATTGTGAAAAAATGCGTGACCGATTTGGGGGTGACTGAGCAGGACCTGTCGGACCTTAAGTCGGGCAAGGTGAAGCCTGCGGACGTTAAGGACAGCCTGAAGTGTACCGCCCAGTGCGTGATGGTGGCCAGTGGATACATGGACGGCAGTGGAAAGCTGCTGAAAGACAAGATCAAGAAGCAATACGCCGACCATCCCCAAATAGATGCGATTAAAAAGGCCCTGGAGGTCTGTGGAGGCCTGAAGGGCGCCAATGCCTGCGACACCGCCTTCCAGATGGTCTACTGCGTCCAGACCCATGGCCATACATTCCAGTAGGACAGCATCGTAGCAGTCAGTCGGAGTCAAGATCAAGCCGCAGCTTAAATTTATTTTTTTGTATTTTACATTTTATCTTAGATATGTATAGTCATTATTTAACGAAATATTTTGCTAAGACGAGGAATAATAAAGAGCAAAGAAAAACTACGTGTACCCGTTTGAAGATGTGAATAATTATTCAGCAACTTTTACGAGATGCAATCAAAACGACCTTGGCGAGTGATCGATGCACCGATTCGCGTCGGATAATGTGGAACCAATAGCTCGACTCTGATGGTCACGTGAAGTGCGGCGCTTGCTATAAAATCGGATGGACGGTTCACCAAGATATTATTGCAGAGCTGAAAGCCCAAGCAGGATGTGGATTACGCTGGCATTGATTCTGCTGATCGGCAGCCCAACTGTGCGCGGGTTTGCAAGGCAATTTAATATATTCAATGACAATACATTCCTAAGCGTTCTTGAAATCTGCCTGAAAGACAACGACGCGAGTATTGACAATATCTTCGACCTGCTTGAGCTAGATAGGGAGAATCCGTCAAATGTATCGAAAGCGGTCAAGTGTTTCACCCTGTGCTTTTACAAAGCAAACGGATTCAGCAATTCGAAGGGCAATATGGTCGACAAAGCTCTTCTCAAGGGATATCACGCAGACAGTCCGATAAAGAATAAGCTTGATAAGGCTGTGGATGATTGTGTTAAGGACCGATATTCAGATCCCTGCGACAACGCCTATCAGACTTTTCACTGCCTATGGCCTCATTTCCCCCTTGCCTCGCTGGATGATTAAGGATTTCAGTTAGGATCCGAGATGCAATTAGACTAAATTAACGTGTGTGCACCCCATTGTAACACATAATAATATATTATGAAAATAATAATATTAATGCTGATCAACAAGCTATTAATGCGAATATTCCACACATCGTCATCGAAATGCAATTACTAAATATTCGAACTATGTAATCTGTCCGCCCAGACGCCCAGCTAACTGTTTCCCAATTAAAATATGCCCCACTGTGATCGTACAAAATTGAAGAGGTGAATTAATTTTGTGTGGCTTTTAACGCCCGTTCAACTGAATGAATTCCAAATTTAACTAAGCAAATGAATCAATTTTTAAGCTGATAACGCAAATAATTACCAGACCGGGCCAGACCCCATTTTCAAATACTCTAATAAATATTGTGAAATGATTAGAAATTGTTTTTGGTAGCATGTATACATATACACATATTATTGGCAATAACAATTATTAACATTTGTTAAGTCTGTTCTGAAATTAAAATCCATAAAATTATTTTCAATGCAGATTTGTGTAACGCAAAATTCAAGCTACGTTGATTCCTCGAGAAATTTTAAAAGATTTATTCAAGAGCTTAAACGAAGAGCAGTCAACAGAACTGCCCAGCTATGCAATTTGCACACGGTGTGTAAAATAGATAATTAGACTGATCCCCAGAATCAGACCTTTGTATTCGGAGAGTCACGCGAGCTGACAATAAAAATCTACCTATAAATATGGGCGGCTCGGCCGGACCGGTAGACATTAGCAACGTAAAGAACCGACCAGAATGAGGACTACGCTGGCGTTGGCTCTGCTGCTCGGCTGCCTAACTGCGACCTTTGTGGTGAGTGGAACTGTGGCCAAAAGTGGATGTGGATGTGGCGACTGAGATTCTTCTACTCCAGAGGGCGACTGATTCGGAGACTGCTGCAAAAATTGTGAAAAAATGCGTGACCGATTTGGGGGTGACTGAGCAGGACCTGTCGGACCTTAAGTCGGGCAAGGTGAAGCCTGCGGACGTTAAGGACAGCCTGAAGTGTACCGCCCAGTGCGTGATGGTGGCCAGTGGATACATGGACGGCAGTGGAAAGCTGCTGAAAGACAAGATCAAGAAGCAATACGCCGACCATCCCCAAATAGATGCGATTAAAAAGGCCCTGGAGGTCTGTGGAGGCCTGAAGGGCGCCAATGCCTGCGACACCGCCTTCCAGATGGTCTACTGCGTCCAGACCCATGGCCATTCATTCCAGTAGGACACGATCCCGGACACGACCTGGAAGAATCGAAAGACATGGCGGATATTCAGGTAGTCAGGCAGAAATCAGACAATATCGTAGCGTTTAAATTAATTTTGCTTATACTTTGGCAGTCTACTGCGATTGCATATAATCAATGAACATTTTATCACACATATGTATAGTCATTAGTTAACAAAATATTTGCTAAGACGAGGAATAGTAAAGAATGGAGAAAAACCTATTTTTACTCGTTTGAAACCGATTCGCGTCGGATAATGTGGAACCAATAGCTCGACTCTCATGGTCACGTGAAGTGCGGCGCTTGCTATAAAATCGAATGGACGGCCGACCGAGATATTACTTCGGAACTGAAGAACCAGCCAGAATGAGAACCACTGCGATGTTCATAACTATGGTACTCGGCCGCCTCACAATACCGGGGATGATATGGGACAGGCGAGGGAATTATACTGAAACTGCACTCGAGAGGGTTATTCAAATCTGCATGACTGAGAACGGGGTGGCGGACATGGATCTAAATGACCTGTTTCGGCTGGATAGGCCGAGTCTGCCAATAGCCAGAAACTCGGTCAAATGTGCCGCCAAGTGCTTTTTAATGGCAAACGGAGTAATCGATTCGACGGGAAACATAGTGGAAAAGGATAATTTGAACTTGTTTCACGATGAAAGCCCCTACAAGGATGATCTCAATGAGGCTGTGGATAAATGTACTAAGCAACGAGACTCAGATCCCTGCGACAACGCCTACGAGGCCTTTCAATGCTGGTATTATGCTGTAAGCAAATCGTTTATTAAGCAGAACGAAAAGGACTCAGGAAGGTGGTCAGTCAATGGGACTAATTAATAAAAGCACAAATTACAGTAAGCAACAGAGCTATCATTGAGGAACTGCTGGGTCGCAGCAGATTTAAATTTATGCTTGAAAATGAAAATGTAAAGCCTATGAATAATGTGGAATTTTTAAATATTTTTCAATGTTTTTTTGTGCTTAAAAAACCTGGCATTCCCGATCTTTAAACTGTTCGATAATATATATACGATTTGTGTAATACTATTTTCTCCCATTACGCTCTCCCAGAATCTGTGGTCGGCTCTTTTTGCAAAATATTCCACCAAATATCTGCAAAATGCCAGCAATTTAATTACTTCGCAGCGCCTTGGAAAAACGGCAGTGAACGAGCACTCATAAAATCACAGCCGCGGGCAACAATTTCAATCGAATTGTCGGGGTCGGGACGACACTCTTTGCTTTTCCCCCAGCCCCAGCCACAGCCCCAGCCCCAGCTAAAGGTCCGGCTCCGGGTCCTGCCTTAGCTGCTCCAGATGCTGCTGATGTTCCTGCGCCATTGTTGTTTTTGTTATCGAAGACAAGCCAAGTTTTCCTATAAATAGACGGCATTTTTGGGGGCACGTTGTATGTACGTAGTACATATTGTTATTTCGAGGAATTTTTAATTTCTTCATTGGGAAAATATTTATTGAAACCGAGAAGCGCCAAAGGCGCAGCCCGCCGTAAGAAGTTGACGGAGTACGAGAAAAAGAGCAAAGAAAAACAGAACCCCCCAAAATTGCGAAACTCGTGGAAGCGACGACCCCATATCAGACCATCCGATAATTTGAAGTGAGAGCAGACTTTAAGTTGCTCTGGGAGTACCACGACGCCGACGCCGACTCCAACTCCAACTCCAGCGCCAACGCCGACTGCGAGTCCATTTCCTGGCCACATCGTCCTTTTGGCATCTCCGGTAATAGCCACTGAAACCTGGGCAAACAAATTGAATGAAATCAACTCGTTAAAAAGTAAATAACTCTGATGAATGGCTGCAATGCTCGTACACAGAAAGCAAACTGAACTTTCCTGCCGGTGGCCCCAGGTAGGATAGGCCAGTCCGGGATAGGGATAGGGTTGCCCAGGAGCCCTGCCCACCGGTGTATACCGGCTCTTCGTTTCGTTCTGTGCGCCGTTCTGCCAGTCAATTGAAAATGAAATACAAATAAAAATGCAAACAACGACCCCAACGCATTGGCCACATACAAATGTTGGCTAAGCACGCGGCGGCGGGCCTGCCGGCTCCAGGGTATGCCACTGTCGGCGTCTGGACGGACAGGCAAGGCCTGGCCAAGGAAATTAGTAGACAGCCATTCCCCTGTCCCCATCTGGCCGGAGGTCAAGTCGGGCTGCTGCACAAAAGGAGCTCAAATGTAGAAATGTAGAAAAAGCAAAGGGGAGTTGGGCTGTTAGCAGCCGCCAGCCGCCAGTTGCCAGTTGCCAGTCTAGAAGCCAGCAAGGCAGCAAGGCAGCCCAGGCGGCTGGCTACCAACTGCAGAAACGAAGTTTTCCGGCAGAATCTTTTTCCTGTTCCGCATTCATCGATGAACTTTCAATAACAGAACTTTTCTCTGCCGCCTTTTTATGGCCTCGAGGCATTCCGTTTTCAAGGATATGACATTGAATTGCACTGGCTGCCAGCCCAAGTGCACCAAAGTTGGTGGCTGCGGCAGGGCCCGCACACTTCTGCCCGAAAGTTACTTTGGACAGCGAAAAGAGCTCTCGAGAAGCGCTCTGAAACCCATCCATATGAGGCAGCTGTAGAAACTATTGTTGTGAGATTGAACTGAAATGCGTTTTCTTTAATTTTCAGATGTCCCGACTGCTCTGACTGCCAGCCATGGAATCCCCAGCTGCACCATCTAAGACGGTTTTCCCTCTCTGTATGTATATGCATTTGGCACATTATAGTTTTCCATACTCGCACCCAAAGTCATAAACTTAATTACATTTCCATAGCTTTTGGCAGGCACAATCGCTGTCAAGCACGGAGCCTGCCAACAAGATTTTCCCTGCTGTTTGTTGGGTGCACCTGCTCCAAACAAACCGCAGTTTATGAAAACCAAAAGCCAAGTTACTGATGCCCCTGCGCTGCTGCCAATGGCAAAAACAGGAAACGTGTATAAGCCAAAGCCAAACCCAAACCCGCCAGCTATGGCAGCGGCTATAAGGAAACGCCACCCAACACAACACAACCCAACTCAATCCAATCCAATCCCCGATCAGCATCAGCATCAGCTTCAACGTCAGCCCAACACCAACACCAACACCAAGCCCAACTCCACGCAAACGAAGTCAAAACCCATTCAACAACAGTTTCGCATAATTGTAAATTCAAGTGGAAATGAATGAATTTATGCTGAACTCGACAGAAAATACCAGCACGAGATTGTTGCTGTTGCCATTGCTCCCATTGCTGTTGCTGTTGGTACGGTCCCAGAGCAGGTTACAGGTAACAGGTAACAGGCAACAGCGAAGAAGGTAACGGACGCTGATGGCAATGATGACGATGACGATGGTGGCAATGCTAACGGTTACCTTCCCCAATGGCGCACAAACAATATGGCGCCACAGTCAGGGTCGGAATGGTAGCTATTGCGGGTGGAGCAGTTTGTGGGGGTGGTGGTATATGGGGGTATATGGAGCTGCCACGGAATCACGTTGCTTGCATATTTTCATTCATTCATTTCCAACGTCAACGTCTGCCGGGGACGGGACAATACGAGTGGAGTTATGGAATGCATAACGGGCGGTTCTACTCCCCTTCTGTATCTGTAGATGGAGATGGAGATGTAGCTTTATCTGTATCTGTGAACTCCAACAGCATTTGAATGCGCTCACTTCTGGCTGTAGAAGGGTAAGGCTTTCCCCCTTCCATCAAGTATTTACGCCTTTATTTATTTAACATTTCAATTGCATATTTTCGCACAAAAGCGCGTGCCAAAGCGAAAGGAAGAGCCAAAAGAGAGAGCGAGAGAGAGCCCCCGACAATGGCAATGCCCAGCAACCTCAAAGGGATGCATATGGATGATTATGATGTTATGTTGAGCTGAGCCTCAAAGCAGCCACAAATTGCTGGAAGTTCTGCACGTGACCCATGCTAAATGTCCACAGCCAAAAGCCATTGCACCCCATCAAAAATGCAGCTAAACCCAGCAGCTGGGATGCGGTTCCAAAGTGGAAGTAAGATGGAACAGGAATGAAGAACAAGTTCTCCAACTTGATTTGGATAACTAAGGTAAGGATTGTCTGCACATATTTATGTACTCTTTATGGAATCGGAACTGCTTTCCTGTCTGCCCTATTCCTTTAGCTAGTTCATGAAAATCATCACATTTGATATGGTCGCCGTTCTCCTAGGTAGTTCTTTGTATTTCCGTCGAGGGATGCGTAGATGCAAACGACAGATTGATGGGCATGCCAAACAACATATCCTGTTGATTTAGTCTAGAGGAACACTTTCAGTTTTCTTAGAGCCAACATCCCCCTGCCTGTTCCCCCATCGAGACCCCATCATCGACGCCATCATTGTCGTAGCTGGCACGAGGTTGTTGCCATAAGGCAGCCCGAAAGTATGCAGCACGAGAGTGGCATTCCCTTGGACTGTTCCAGCTGAGCTGCCTGCCTGTCGATGACATCGATTGTTATTGTGGGTGGTTCGTGGTGCCGGGTGGGGGGTGGGGGGCCAAACAATGGCAAACATGGCCAAATACATTTGCCTACGGGGCCACGGGGAATGTGCGCTTGTCACTGCCGAAATACTTGATGCGGGGAGGATGCAGGGGGATGCAGCCAAGATTGATGGTTGCCTCCTAAATGATACCTGATTGAGTGTGTGAGTGCCGAGTGTTTGCCTTGGCGTATTCAATATTGTCACGGCCCGAAAAAACCAGACCCTGGCCTGGCCATACCTCTTAAGTGTCATTTTGTGTTCTCGACACGCATTTTATGGCAGACTCGAAGAACTTTTTGATGCCCCAGACACGCGCCCAAGTATGTGGCGCCTCTGCCTCCACATCCACATCCACTGGATCTCCGAGATGCCTTTGACACTGAGTGAGATAAATGGAGACAAGTTTGCAGGCCAATTTTCGAAGCAAAGCAACGAAGAGACCGGCGCCACACACGCGCTAACCGAGCTCCAATTCCCCAACTTCCCAGCTCCAGAGTTTAGGCCCATCTCGTTTGCGCCACGATCGGCATCGATCGGGCACCCAATTAGCTCCTCGGGGCGCCAGCTAAGATGAGCGGAGCTGTAAATTCGCAGCGACCTTCAACGGGGGCCGCGCTGCAGCCCATTTCACAGTTGACTGAAGCTGGAGCTGGAGCTGGAGTTGCAGCTGCAGTTGCGCCTCCAAACTGTTCTACCCGCTGCTTGGGCTCTTGACTTTGGCTTGGAGCGCATGTCGTAATTTTTGCGCCATCAATGGGGAATTACCTGGCGAATTACATGCTTCGCACTGGCTTTGCCGGCAGTCGGTGGTCTGCGCTGGCCCCTGAAGATGCTAGAGGAGAGAGTCTTGCCAGAGTCGACCAGGTGTCGGCCGCCACAGCGCCGGGTATGCCACTGAGATTTTAGCTTAAGTTGCGCAAATGCTATGCATTTGAGGTGAGGAGCCAATCGCAGTAACTGACTCAATTATCGATGAATGCGAAGCTGGCCTTTGGCCACTCAACGCTTATTACAGAAGCTCCGACCAGGGTGTTGATTCGGAAAGTTATTTAAAGATTGCCAAAACCAGAAACATTTTATTCCGCATTCCATGCTGACAATAAATATTCAAAATTAAATACTAGCTCTGCCTTGGTAGCAAATTACAGGATTGCGGAACAGGCCTTACGAACGAGTCGCCCTTAAGCAGGAAACTTCAAGTCACGTGGTTCCCTTAACCTCAGGTAATCCAGCTGCTGGGCAAAAGCCAGTTGTTGCCCTCCTACTCAGTTCTAGCCACAATTTATGCCACACAGCCAAGCAAGTCAAGCAGGACACGCAACCCATCCCTGCCTGCCTGCCAGTCCAGCCCAGCCCAGCCCAGTCCAGTTCAGCTCAACTCTGCAGTGAACCCTTTGGCGCACTGGAATAACCAGCAAGAAAAGAACCTGGAGTGGAAAACTGCATTCATCTCTGGTCCACACAGAGCTCGGAATATTCGCTACAAACAAACAGACGTTGCCATGCCTCCCGGGACTAGGAATGGTAAATAGAATGGGATTCGAAGCGGGAAAGGGAAAGGGAATGGGAATGGGAACGTGGTAGGGATAGGGATAGGGATAGGGATACTTGGTGAACACTTTGCGCCACGACTACTTTTTACTTTTCTTTAACATTATTTTGCACTTTTCAATTAAAAAAGTGTGCCCCCACGCAGCACCCGGGCACCCGGGCAGCCGGCAGCCACGGCAAAGGGCAAAAGTAACCCCAAAAGCGGAAAAAAATATGCTCACAGAGAGAGAGAGTGAGAGAGGGAGAGGGTGAGTGAGAGAGGGGTGTGAGGGCAGGGTAGCTGCCATAATTATAATTTCTTAATGCAAATAAAAGCTCGCTGTGCTGATTCTCCCTTCTGTAGAATGAACCACACAATTCAAGCTGTGTGGAGTATTTCTTGGTCGCCTCGAGTTTCTTCTCTACACCGAGAGTGGGGCTTGAGGACTTCTTAAGATTATGTGCAACGCTCACAGTTAAATCTTTAAAATCTTTTAAACCGGAATTAAAAAATGTAGCGCATAATTTTACAGTCATTCGTGCAGTGTAAGCAGTGGAAGCAGTGAAAGCAGTGTAAGCAGTGGCCTGCTTAACGCGGACACAGCAAAGGGAGTAGAGTATACGTATTTTCTTGTTCTTGTTCTTGCGCATTGGCAAAGAATACGCAGGAAAATGGTTAAAAATGGCAATCTGGTCCTCGCTCGTTTCTGTGTTCTGTTCTGTTCTGTTCTGTTCTGGATTCGTTGCTGTTGACCATTGTGGCCATTGGTGGGCCAACAAGCATGCATAGTTAATGAGTGAAATGTAAAGCCCTATAACCACACACACACACACACACACGCCCCATACCCGCCCCACTCATTCCCCATTCATTCTTGGGAATGCCATTCACGAGTACATTCACATACCATATTTAAGGGCTTGGCTTTTCAGCGCTATGCGCAATGAGCTTACATGGCGTATAATTAATATTAAATGTTATACTTATAAATTAAATAAAGTTCTGACGCTGGCGCTGGCTCTCGTGCCTTAGTGGACGCGTTTCCGAGCCGCACGATTGATGACTTTGGCCGTCAAGCTTATTGCCACCGACACGTTCAAGCGCCCCATACATACATATATGTATGTGCTATGTACCCATAAGGAGTAGGTACAGGCTTTATATGTTGTGTATATATATGTATGCTCCCCTAGTTGTAAATGTATGTTGGCCAAGTTTGACTTGAGCCCGAGCCCGAGCACGACTGCTACTTGCGCCACTTCCGCTGTGCGGAAAAATGCTTTTGATTTGATTTTCACCAAATGTCAACTTGACGTCAAGTCGGAGACGGTGGCGGACGCAGACAGTGTCGCCGCCTTTGTTGTGCCGATTCTGCAGCATGATTTATTGTTTTCATGGAATTGCGTGTAAACAATTTAGTGGCTGGTTGGCGCCCAACACCCAAGACACCCAAGACGGTCCCGTCCACCAGCTCTCCGTCTGCCACAGCCGCCTTTAAGTTGATGAACTTTTGAAACACTTGATTTAAGGCTAAGTGTGGCGATATTTCATTGCTGCAACGAGACCCGCAGACAGACATTCACAGCTGTTAGTTTACGGGATAATATTGATGAGATTTGAGCGCACGAGTTCCACTTTTTGGATCCTGCTTCGGCGCATACTTATGTTGGAGAAATCTAAATAACAAATAATGTTTTCCATTGGTATTTTTTTGTAGGTAATTCCGCTGAATTAAGGCAGACAAACTCACGAGTGGAATGAGTATCCCGTGCCGCGTCACTGTGAAAACTGAGTGCCACAAATGTATGCTACAGGCTGCCAATAAAGATGCCATAACAATAAGTAAAGCGAGCTAATATCCGATTACTGTGGTGGCCTGGGGGAAGCACTGGAACTGCAAACTGCAGATGCAGCGTGAGAGGCGACGCTTGCCAACGCACTTGCACTGTGTCGTACGAGTGTGTGTTGGCAAGCATGAAACAAATGCATAAGTAAATACCAGAAACGAGTGACTTTCAATATCCTTACAGGCTTATTGCCCACAGCGAATTTCACGCCACGCCAACAGACAGACAGATGAGGATGAGGATGCGCGCCAGCAGAGCGGGCACAAATGGGAATGCGAATGCATTTACACATTTGCAAACACAAATACGAGCACAAACAGAACTGAACTGAACCGAGCCGAACAGAACAGACAGTTGCAAAACATGAACCATACAAATATGCGTGCCCGTACCCGTCCCTCACTGCCGGAGGCACTCGAAGCATTTGGCGCAGAGAGCGTCTGAAGCATTTTCCGATGTGGCAGCCGATTGGGTGGCTGGACTGGGATTGGTAACAGAGTACCAGCCAGCCAGCCAGCCAGCCAGCCAGCCATGTCTGAGTGCGTTTCCTTCAACGCATTTACGTTTATTGCATTTGTAAATTATTCACACTAGGATATTAAATGCAAATTGTGAAATAGACGGCAATCGAGCGTGCGAGAGAACCAAACAGATACAATATCCGTTGGATACAGCCATGCATCCAGCCATGCTGAACGAGTAATAAACTTAACTCCTGTAATGGTCCCGCTGAACCGTAGCTAGACTCTGGTTCTTCGACTTTTGACTGATAATTCTCTTGACAGATTCCTGGCCACCTTGGCCATACAAATATTGCTCCAACGAACTGAGCTCGTAATCAGGTGTGCAAAAATTAAAAATTCCCTTTTATAGGAGCCCACTCCCCCCCAACATTTATTCTGTTTTGCTTTTCATACTAGAAAGATAGAAACAGCCCGGAACATGTGCTGAAAAGTTGTAATTCCCCAGCAAGTTTCGTTCGCACGTAACTCGGTTTGGCCAAACACATTTGACATCGGTGCTCTGGACAAAGTTGGTTGCCAAAGGTAGCCAAAGGTAGCTGGGTGCCTGGGAGCGTAACATGCGAATCAAATGCAAAGTTGGGAGCAGCATTGCCGGGCCAAGGGCTGGCGAGGAATAGGAACAGACCCCATCGAAGAACCTGGGCCTGGGTCACATCGCCTATGCAGAACCGCGTCACCTGTCTGACAATTATTTGACAATTATTTACACTTACGAGTGTAAATGGCACTAAGGGGCCTTGCCCAATAAGCTCTAACTGCCATCCACTTCGTATAAAAGGATGGTGCTGTGCCGTTTTTCAATGCAGTCATAATGTTCAGAGTTCGGGAGCTGCTGCTGTCGCGCGAGATCTTCGAAACGCCCATCCTGCGCCTCCACCTGCGCTGCTTTCGCTTCTATGGCTATTTGTCGGGCGAGTACCAGCGCCGGCCCTGGCTGTCCCAGTTGCGCTGCATCCTCTTCACGGCCTCCATTTGGGTGAGCTGTGTCCTGATGCTGGCACGCGTCTTTCAAGGCTACGCAAGACTCAACGACGGCGCCACGACCTGCGCCACGGCCGTCCAGTACGTGGCAGTGTCTATTGCCACACTGAACGCCATCGTGCAACGGAAGCGTGAGTGATATCTATGCAGTTGCATACTTCCCTGAGCATTTGTCAATTGGTATTATTCCTTCAGGAGTGGTTTCTATGTTGCGCGACGTCCATGCGGCTATGCAAACTCTGCTGCGCGAGGCGGACGATCAGGAACTGGAACTTGTGCGATCTACACAGAAATACACTCGGAATATCACTGTGATTCTGTGGACTTCTTCGATAGTTGCGGGGTTTATAGCCTGGTCGGACTGCCTCTATCGGACACTCTTCATGCCGCAGACCGTCTTTAACATGCCAGCCGTGCGTGCTGGGGAGGAGCAGCCCATTCTTCTTTTTAAGCTATTTCCGTTCGGCGAGCTGTACGACAACTTTGTGGTCGGCTTCCTGGGACCCTGGTATGCCCTCGGGCTGGGCATCACAACCATTCCACTGTGGCACACCTTCATCACTTGCCTCATGAAGTATGTGCACCTGAAGCTGCAGATACTCAACAAGCGGGCGACGGAGATGGATGTGAGTGGCTCCCCCAGTGGCTCAGTGCACCTTCAGTGCTCCATTCCCGATTCCCCATTGCAGATCACGCGCCTCAATCCGTTCTTAGACCCGGATCGCCTGACACCCACTCAGCTGACCCGCTGGCGAATGCGGCTCATCTCGGAGTTCGTTAAGGAGCATCTGAAGATCCGCAGGTTCGTCAAGGAGCTGGAGCAGCTTATCTGTGTGCCCGTCATGGCCGACTTCATCATCTTCTCCATTCTCATATGCTTTCTGTTCTTCGCCTTGAGTGTTGGGGTAAGTGTGGATGTATGTATTGGGATTATTCAAACCAATTTGCAAGCCTTTCCTGGTCTTTCAGACCCCTAGCAAAATGGACCTATTTTTTATGTTCATCTATATATTTGTCATGGCGTCGATTCTGTGGATCTACCATTGGCATGCTACCCTCATTTTTGAATGCGTAAGTACATCTCTCATATCTAACACCTGTAACACCATTCAATCCAGCACCAGGAATTGCCCTTTGCCTATTACTCAACCCCGTGGTACGAGTACGAGCGAGCGGCGCAACGAACGATTCTCCTTCTGATAGTACACGCCCAGAGGCCATTGCGGATGCGTGCCCTGATGGTCGAATTGGGTATAGGCACCTTCATAGACGTAAGCAATCGTTTTGGTCTTCAGTATGCAGATACGAGTATTTCTATGTAGCTCTTTGCAGATTGTACGCGGGGCCTACAGCTACTTCAACCTCTTGAGCCAGCTATATTAGGCCAGCAAACGTTCCCACGGGCTGGACACCCTATCAATGGAGTATATTTTAATCGTTCAAAAATATATATGCACTGTTGTTTATCTACTATTATGTCACATGATGTATAACGTAATTTTTAAAGCTTTAATTATTAAATGGAAGAAAACCAACGAAAATCTGCCTATCCTGCTATGCAGCAGCGCAGGCCCTGACTGCATCCTTTTCACGGCCTCCATCTGGCTGAGCACCGCGGTAATGCTACTCAGAAATATATTCGGGTAGTAATTTGGATTCTATGGTTGCCTACGCTAGGTGCTGCGCGGATCGCCTTTAAATAAAATTGATCTAACTCTACAACTCTCCGATGCGATTTCTTCCTGAGTTTCTTTCAACAACTAATCTTTTTCTTGTTGTTTATTACAGCACAACGAATTGTCCCTTGCCTGGCATGAGCGCCAGCTTTTTGTGAGACTGATGCTGCACGCCCAGAGGCCGTTGCGATCTGGATCTGGGGACCTTTATAGACGTAGGGATCCATATTGGTCGTCAGCATGTAGATAATTCTAAGTCTGTCTTTTTTCAGATTATACGAGGGGCCTGCAGCTACTTCAACCTGCTGCGTGGGTTGTTTTAGAGCCAGACACAAATCCTTCTCCTTGCGTCTAATCAAAGTGCCGTTGCGGTTGTCAACTCGTTTGGCTAACATGACAGCAAACAAGCCATGCAATTCATTTCGCCTACACACAAAAAAGCAACTGAAGACGGACAGGTACAATGGCGTTGGATTGAGCGTGGAAAGGAGGAGGCAGCTATGCTAAACCATTTTACAGCGCATATAGAACCCCAAAAAGCCAATGCAAGGAGCAGGCGACATCATTTATCACTTGTAGAAAACGTCGCATGTCAGTCGCACCGAATGTGTTTTGTTATATTGTCTTATTCAATGGATATAAACGATTTTTGCACTTCTCAACCAAACATACAAACCCACCCACCCACACGCTTACACTGCGCTGCCGGTACCCGTGCCGCTACCCCTCCCTGCTACTGTTTCTAATTGTCTTGGGGGATTTCAGGCACAAGAAATTTATGCGTCTGCTATGGCAAACGGTCAGATACGTGAATCCACCACCGGCACGGCACGGCACGGCACAACAAGCACCCCACCACCCCCCCGAAACAAACTAGCCACAGAAACCGAATTGTTGTCCCCATGGGTGTATTTTTTAATATTATTAAGAGTATAGACACAAAATAAAACAGTGGAAACACAAACACTCAGAACTCAAAACAAAAACAAAACAAACCAAAAAAAAGACACGCATATTGCTGCGGCTGCTGCCCTGTGTATTGTGTGCCGTGGGTTGCGTTCCCTGGGATTACACAAAGTGGCTAAATGGCCGATAAAGGCGCGCGACGAACCTCGAACCTAATACTAATGAGTATTAATGGCGGGGTTGCTGCCGAAAGCTCAAGGTGGAGAGAAGCAAGGGTAACAGATAGTTGGGGTAAGAGCGTGAAAAGGGTTGTTTACTCACCCCGTCGCCGATATATGGACGGGAATCCCTTGTAGATCATCGGATGTATCTATATTTATATCGTACATAACTGTCGAGGCTGGGTGGAGTGGCAAGAAGGGTTGCCTGTGACTCGTCCCTCGATCGTAATCGTCCGCCAGAGTACGTATCCCTCGCCAACACTAAAGAATGCAGACGAAAGTGAAGTAAACATTTTTTGTAAATTATTTGTAGAACCCGCAGATCGTATCTGTGTCTGTCAGTTGGTTGCTAGCTCGCCGCTCAGCACAAAACTATTTGTAGACCATTAGAGATATTTTTGGATCAAATATCTAGACCACAGTTTAAAATAGAACTTGGTGAACACAGAAAAAAGAAACGAAACCACATGGGCCATGGCCTGGCGAATTGCTGGCATCTGTTGCCGGTGTTTTTAGCAATATTGGCAAATTTTTTATGGTTTTCGGTGCGCACGTTTGTTGTTGATTATTTACGACATTACATACATAATGCAAGCGTAATGGATGCGAATGTTCATTAAACACAATGAATGTCGTGCACTCAGTGCCAACCCTGGCTCGCTCTAGAGCAGAACCCTTGAGGGAATGCGCTGTACGGTTGGATATGGCATGGCATGGTGTGGTGTGGTGTGGTGTGGTGTGGTATGGCATGTTAAGTGTATGAGGAGCCACCCTCTTTGGGTCTTGCAGTTTTGCGAAAAAATTAAAATTTGCCGCACACATGTAATGAATATTTACAATACATTTCTGCTCTACCGACACAAAGGAAATGAATTCAAAGGGAAAGTGATTCCCGGAACGGGGGGCTACAAAAGAAATATCCCTTTAAGGAAATGAACCTGCTCGCTCCTCAAGGGGTAGTCCTGGAGGTGAAGCCACAAAATTCTCGTATATTTCGATTATGGGCAGTCAGAAGGGATTCTCATATCTGTAAAATGTAAATTGACTTCTGTGCCAAGGGCTTGTCAGCGGTAAAGGGGGCAAAGGCACACAATCCAATCCAATCTGATTAAAATATTTTCCAATTTAAATATTAAAGATATTTCGAAAATATTAATCCTGAAGGCACGGAAGATGCAAGCCAAGGGTAGTTGTGAAGTACGTTGTTTGTTTAGTAACTGTACTTTTTATTGCAATTCCTAACCAGAGGTGTGGCTATCTCTTTACTCCTTTAATTTTAATCCGGCTTTGCGAAAAACCAAAAACAAAAACTTAAATCAAGGAAGTGCACTAAATGGGGCTCCGGTCCTCATTTTGAGCCACTTAAGTGGCTTGTCATTAAACATTTATGCCACAGTAAACGCGACACACGCTCCGCGACTTGGCCAGCTGTTAGAGGGTGGGGATGGAGAATAGGATGGTTATTAAAATTAATTAACGCACGGCGATTTGTTGCCCGGCGCCATTAAGCGAAATGAAGTTGTAGTTAAATTCAGAATGGATTGAATTAATCATAAGCAACGGACCCCATCTCACCCATCACCCATCTGCTGCTCGGCTATGTGCAGTCGGGCCTGGCCAAAAGGACACACAGCAGCAGAGCCAATTTTGTTTGTGGACAAACGGACTGCAGTTGTCACCAGAGTGGTGGCGAGGGAATGGAGTTGCAGTCACGGCCCCGCCCTGGCTATAATACATATTTAAATGCAACTGATTAATCATGAATAAAGTTGTTGTGTGTTCACAGTTGATGTTGTTGCCGGTCACGTGACTGAAAACAATTTGACTTCAAACACATTAACAGTTACGGTCTGGCCTGGCCAGGACAGGGTAGAGTGGCGCAGGCCAAATACGGGCCCTGCACGCAGAGGGTTTGTCACCAGAGGCAGCAGCAGCAGCAGCAACAACAACACCAACAACTTAACTTGGCTAACTAAAACTTTTCAGGCATTGCCGTTGACAGTGCAATAAACATGCCAAAACAAATGCAACAAAGCGTCAACTGACCCACCAAGAGCACGCCCATCCTGTCCGGGTCCCACTCCCTGCCCCACATGCCATCTTAAGGGTTGGATCGGCGCTTCAGCTTTGCAAAGAGACACGTAAACAGTCAAGTATTTAGTCGTAGGGGCCCCACAAGGAGTTCTCGAATAGTTCCCGCCTTGTTCCAAGAATTTCGAATAGATAGGAACTGACTCGACTGATGTATGAAGCTGGCACTTACATTGGCATTTTTACGAGTACACAGTTTAATTCGGCTGAATTGAAATGGCATTAAAATAATGAAAAGAATCCCCCTTTGCATGCTATCATGTAAATAAGTACCATATATATGACAAACAGTTAATACAGAAATGTATGCAATAAAACCTTAAATTAATTAATTAATTACTTCACGTTGCTCTGCCAGTGGCCAATCCAGGCATTTTATTTATGTACATACATATGCACTTCAGTCTTTATAGATAGTGTCCTGACGGAAAAAAGATCGTACCGCCCTTTTGTTATTTATTTTTTTCACAAACTTTTTGTTTGTTTTTGCCTGGGTCCCTTTTGGATGCGCTTTTTAATTCAATTTTCGTAGGCCGCAGTGCACTTCAAACCGCTTAAACAAGCACAGACACGCACGGGAATATCGGGTTCCCAGCACCCCCACACACACACACCCACACACCCACACCACACACGGCTTCAGCTTACAAAAGCACAGTCGAGAGCAGTCGAGAGAGAGAGAGGGCAAGCCGGAAAAGCGAGCACCACCCAAACCACGATGAGGCGCCCGCTTTCATGCGCTTCGTTTAGCAAAGTGGATGTTAAGTGTAATGCGATTTTTATGTAAATTTTTGCCAAAAAAAAATATATATGGCCCGAAATACACAGACTGAATGAGAGCCAACGGTTTGATGATTTCGTTGCCACGGTCACGGCCAGCTTCCAGCCAGACAGCGCAGCGCAACGACTGACTGGATGGATGGGCGCGTTGGTGTGGCCGTCAGAAGAGCATACCACACTACCCAGAAACCCCCACCTCTGCAGATACTACGGATGGCCCCCGCTCGGTACAGACAAGGGGCAATATTCAATGACGGAAAATGTTTGATTATGGAATGCTGAAAAGAAGCAATTCCTTGTGTTCATCATCACACATAGTACCTGTTCATATCAATAGACTTAGACACCAGGTAGGACTTAGTTTTTTTCAAATTTATTAATCAGAAGGTGTCATTAGTTAAAGACCATCAGTTCAACCGACAATTCTAGGCAGGAGCAACCCCGTCAGAATCGTGGTAATAAAAAATAATCACTCAAGAGTCATAATTTTTTAACATCAACTGGCCTTTTAGTATTTGGGTAGAACGTCAGTCTACCACTACTAATGACAATCGTTTCGTCGCAAACAGCTCTCTGTAAGCGAGCTGCACGATAGAACTGATTGGGAATTACAAGCACAAAAGATGTGGCGAAAAATGTGAGCGCCTAAACTGATAATGGCAAGACGACTTTTTCTAGAATGTTCGAACAGAACAGAAACGAGTTCAGCACGGAAAACCTAAAAAAAAAATATACTTCCCATACCGGGAATCGAACCCGGGCCTTCTGGGTGAAAGCCAGATATCCTAGCCACTAGACCATATGGGATACAATATATCTTGGTCCAAAAGGGCATTTTGTTAGAAAAGATTGTGAATTTTTGTATTTTTTGTCACGCATTGAAATTATAATTCTGTCTCTATATTATTATCTAAATTTCTTGAGATGAGAGCGGTGCATTATAATGGAAAAATAATTTTTCAAATCTGTTCTTCCACTTACAATGCGTAGTCCAGTTCGACCTAATATGCAAAGATAACTAAAAAAGAGAACAAAATATTTAAAAAAATTCTATCTCATAGCTGTTTCCCATACCGGGAATTGAACCCGGGCCTTCCGGGTGAGAGCCGGATATCCTAACCACTAGACAATATGGGATATATTTATACATGGTCCAAAAGTTCATTTTGTTCGAAAAGATTTTGAATTTGTTAATTTTAACCATGCATTGAAATCAGTCAAATCAAATAACACAGCATAGTTCTGGATATTACAAAATTGAGAAATAAAATTGTATGGGAAAGGACAGTATATGTACATATATGCAGATTACTTTATGATAAGAAGAAAATAAACGTTTGTCAATGAATATCTGCGACGCACAAAACCACAAGTGTGGGCAATGAAACGCTCTTAAAATTAAATATTTGGTATGAAGTAAAAGTTTCTAAAAATTTAACGTTAGACGCATCTTTGAACATAAGATATTTTTTGTTCAACGTGCTCGGGTTTGTGCTTGCGAGTTGGGGAGGATTTCCTGTTTGGAATTGATGTATGTTGTCTTTGGTTTTACACCTCAATTGTAGATTTGGTGAAGAAGCTCGCATCTCCCATATTGTCTAGTGGTTAGGATATCCGGCTCTCACCCGGAAGGCCCGGGTTCAATTCCCGGTATGGGAAGCTATGTGCTGACTTTTTTGTCTCTTTTTTAAAGGAGCGATCTGCAAATACATTTTACTTTGATGTCAAGCAATACCAGATCTCAATATCATAAATTAATTATGCAACCAATATGAGTTGAAGGAAAATTGGTAAATTTCAATTGGAACTGTAAATAAAATATTAGTGACAAGCCTACAAAAAAAATGTACTTCCCATACCGGGAATCGAACCCGGGCCTTCTGGGTGAAAGCCAGATATCCTAGCCACTAGACCATATGGGATATATTTCTCGTAGGTCCAAAAGTGCATTTTGCTACAGAAGTTTTTGAATTGGTTATTTTTAACCACTTGCTGGAATCAGGTACAACATTTACAAATCAGATGGTACAAAAAAATAGTTGATTTTGCACTAATTTTATTTAATTTATGCGTAACGACCTAAGCTAACCTGCCGCAACATAAATTAGGAATGGGCAGAGTGGCTGGGGGTGGGAAATAAAAACAATATATAAAAATAAAAAATATTATTTGTTTCATTTATTTTAAATTGCACATTTAAATATACATACCTATCCCTAATTTAGACAGGTGTCTTTTATGAATTACATATTGTGCAAATGCCGTTGGCTTTCGACTTAGCAACTCTGTCATTACATTTATATACCGTATGGTTAGTGATGATGTCAAAAAAAAATTGTTTAATATAGGATACATGTAATAATTTAGGAAAAATGAAAAAAATGTAAAAGTTTAGGAAATAAAATACAAATAAATATAAATTAAAAAAAACCGAATAAATGTTTTTATTTCTTATTGACAAAAGCTGACAGATATGAAACGAAAAAATCGAATTACTCGTTGACAAAAGCTGATTTACATTAAAAGAAATATATTGCTCGCTGACAAAAGCTGACTGATATGAAACGAAATTTATTGCTCGCTGACAAAAGCTGACTGCTATGAAACGAAATTTGTTGCTTGCTGACAAAAGCTGACTGCTATGAAACGAAATTTGTTGCTCGCTGACAAAAGCTGACTGATACGAAACGAAATTATTTGCTCGCTGACAAAAGCTGACTGCTATGAAACGAAATTTGTTGCTCGCTGACCAAAGGTGACTGATCTGAAACGAAAAAACATCTCATATCAGTCAGCTTTTGTCAGCGAGCAACAAATTTCGTTTCATAGCAGTCAGCTTTTGTCAGCGAGCAACAAATTTCGTTTCATAGCAGTCAGCTTTTGTCAGCGAGCAATAAATTTCGTTTCATATCAGTCAGCTTTTGTCAGCGAGCAATATATTTCTTTTAATGTAAATCAGCTTTTGTCAACGAGTAATTCAATTTTTTCGTTTCATATCTGTCAGCTTTTGTCAATAAGAAATAAAAACATTTATTCGGTTTTTTTAAATTTGTATTACATTTTTACATATTTCTTAAACTTTTACATTTTTTTTCATTTTTCCTAAATTATTACATGTATCCTATATTAAACAATTTTTTTTTGACATCATCACTAACCATACGGTATATAAATGTAATGACAGAGTTGCTAAGTCGAAAGCCAACGGCATTTGCACAATATGTAATTCATAAAAGACACCTGTCTAAATTAGGGATATGTAAGTATATTTAAATGTGCCATTTAAAATAAATCAAACAAATAATATTTTTTATTTTTATATATTGTATTTATTTCCCACCCCCAGCCACTCTGCCCATTCCTAATTTATGTTGCGGCAGGTTAGCTCAGGTCGCTACGCATAAATTAAATAAAATTCGTGCAAAATCAACTATTTTTTTGTACCATCTGATTTGTAAATGTTGTACCTGATTCCAGCAAGTGGTTAAAAATAACCAATTCAAAAACTTCTGTAGCAAAATGCACTTTTGGACCTACGAGAAATATATCCCATATGGTCTAGTGGCTAGGATATCTGGCTTTCACCCAGAAGGCCCGGGTTCGATTCCCGGTATGGGAAGTACATTTTTTTTGTAGGCTTGTCACTAATATTTTATTTACAGTTCCAATTGAAATTTACCAATTTTCCTTCAACTCATATTGGTTGCATAATTAATTTATGATATTGAGATCTGGTATTGCTTGACATCAAAGTAAAATGTATTTGCAGATCGCTCCTTTAAAAAAGAGACAAAAAAGTCAGCACATAGCTTCCCATACCGGGAATTGAACCCGGGCCTTCCGGGTGAGAGCCGGATATCCTAACCACTAGACAATATGGGAGATGCGAGCTCCTTCACCAAATCTACAATTGAGGTGTAAAACCAAAGACAACATACATCAATTCCAAACAGGAAATCCTCCCCAACTCGCAAGCACAAACCCGAGCACGTTGAACAAAAAATATCTTATGTTCAAAGATGCGTCTAACGTTAAATTTTTAGGAACTTTTACTTCATACCAAATATTTCATTTTAATAGCGTTTCATTGCCTACACTTGTGGTTTTGTGCGTTGAAGATATTCATTGACAAACGTTTATTTTCTTCTTATCATAAAGTAGTCTGAATATACATATGTACATATACTGTCCTTTCCCATACAATTTTAGTTCTCAATTTTTGTAATAACTAGAACTATTCTGTGTTAACTGATTTTTTCAAATATATTTTAAAAAATAACGAATTATTTTTTCTACGAAAATGCACTTTTGGACAACGAAATTATATATCCCATATGGTCTAGTGGCTAGGATATCTGGCTTTCACCCAGAAGGCCCGGGTTCGATTCCCGGTATGGGAAATACTTTTTATTTTATAATTTTTAACTTGTATATAATTTGCAATTACGATTTTCCTTGACTCGTATTGGTTGCATAATTCATGTTTTATTTTTAGTTCGTTCATATGTATTTTTGGAACAATGTTTGTCTCTTCCTAATTAGGTGGTTTCCCATTGGATGTAGTATTATTAGAAGTCATATGTATGTACATAAATAAATTACACCTAAAAGTACGCAAAATAAATACAGAAAATTAAATAGCTGGTTTTGCTTAAGACTGTATTACACGAGGGTCATCGTGGGATATGCATAAAAAATTAGCGAAACGACATTTCCGCACAGCTTGATAGCAGAGCAAGGTTTCGATCCTCGGACCTCTGGGTTATGGGCCCAGCACGCTTCCACTGCGCCACTCTGCTAGTTGTTAAAAAATTTGACAAAAGGTCTACATTAAGAAAAGGGAGCAGAATATTCAAATTAAACCTAGTTTTTAAATATCGTTTATTGGCTTTGATTCTTATGGATTTTCTCAGACTACGACTATTCTTTATTTGTTTATTTTCGATCCAATGTTTTTTCTTTATTAAATTTTAAGATATTAGTCAGTATTTATCAAACATTTACTCCTAAAATTTTTCAATATAACAGATACTTTTTCGCAGAGGACCTTCAACTAGCAGAGTGGCGCAGTGGAAGCGTGCTGGGCCCATAACCCAGAGGTCCGAGGATCGAAACCTTGCTCTGCTATTTAAACCGTGCGATTTCCTTTTTTTATGCATATAACGCAGGTCATAGATTAGCACAAACCTTTGAATAAATAAATAAAATTATGAAGGAATCTCAGACAGAGCCTGGCTAATAAAACATTTCATGAAAAATCTTAAACCTGCGATGGATGCCGAGCACAGGTAGTTAAGTCTCTCTCATGCACACAATGCGTGTCCCGTCGCATTCGATTTGCCGGCCACCGACTCACGTGGATTATGTATTTACTCTCTGCCATGGCGCCGCCCTTATCGCGGCGTTGCATGCAGCCCCGGACTTCGCGGACTCGAGTCTCACTCTCTCCCACACATGCGATGAAGCCGGCTTTACGCTGTGCCCACTGCCACAGATACATAGGTATATATACCTATGCCTGGGAGACAACACGCTCAGCGCATTCTCATGTTGATTTTTCTCGATTCTGTTTGCATTTCAACGTGAGGCGAGATTTCTGACAGGCAGCCACCGGAGGTGCTACATTTTAGGGCTGCTCAAGAGAAGACTTTAAAGTTGGTATTCAAGCAACCTGCGCGCCCGGAACATACATAGTATTTAATAATTAGGGACTTAACTGCAGCGTTCATTTTGAAAATAATCAAATGGAAAATCAAACAAAATATGTTCAGCCACGCCAGAGAGCTGCCAATCAAACTGACATATTTGTCAATCAATTTCAAAAATTTTAATTAATTTTCGCGCCACTTAAAAGAGCGCTTCGAATGTGCACCGAACCATCCGGCGCCACCCTCTGGCGTTTTTGGGTGAACCAACCGCAAACACTAAATTGCAAATAAATTTGTTTAAATATGCAATGGCAGCGCAGAGAGCGCATCAAGTGCACAAAAACCGAATAGGCGAATGGCCACAATTGCGCCAGACTGCCGCCCCACTTGGCAGGGGCTGCAGGTGGCGAATGTCCGTGGGTCCATAGGATCACTCCTGTGGCACGTGCACCTGCGACAACGAGACAACAACATGCGCATCAAATTTTAATAGCGAAACACCACAAAAAAGCTTCAAGCCACAAAGTCCATTTCCATGGAGCCCGACTGGGATCCGGATCCCTCACTCTGATGGCTCCTTTTGGTTGCTGCTGGTGGTTTTCCTGTGACATGCCTGATGTACGCTTTTGGGTTTGCCCACGAAGATGTTGCAATGACATTGAATATTGATGAAAATAAATCGAATTTCCGTCAGCCCAGCATCCGGATCCAACGTATTCGATGAATGGCCAGGCAAAAAATAAACTGGACACTTTGGCCCTCCCCTCCATCCACTGCTGGTTGGTCTCTCTCCATATGGCCGGACGTGTTTCTATTGATTGGCGAATGGTTGGGGCAGCAAAGGGTTCCGACAGGATTGGGTTTGACGCAGTCACTCGCTGCTGCCGAGTGTTAAAATCCCACGTGGGGACGGACATTTGTGGTTTCTTGTTTTGGATTTTGTTGAAAATGCTATTAGCCGATTGAAACGTTCTTCCCTTCATAAACGTTGAATTGAATGATTTAATTGCATTGAAATTTCACATTAAAGGTTGTATTCTTTTTTTTTTTATTTTACACATAAAACTCTTCAGATAGTAAAAATATTGCATACACGATGTGCTATACTGAACGTAAAATTGAAATCATATATTTCTTGACCATTTAACCATAAAGAACATTGTTTTTTTACCTTGTTAAAACGAAAATGCACTGAAATTCATAGTTACATTTTCATCAACTCTTTTTTCCTCCCCTCTTTTTGCCCTTGTCGCTCAACCCACAATTAAACCCCCATTTAACACTTGATTTGTGTTTAAAAATTATTGACCAATCCATGGATTCTGATTAAGTTTCTGTTTGTGCTTGTCAAACAGGGAGCGAGTGGCACCGACTGATTTTCATCACCACAAGGCACACCGCCGCCGAACGCCCCTTCACCAGAACGGCCACCATGGCGCGCACATATGAAAATCCAATTTTCCAGTGATTGATCAGAGTGACGGGGCACTGCGGAGGCTGTGGAAACGACTGAATGCAACCGAAGAGCTTGCCACACGCGTCAAGTGGGTGCCGTGCAGTGCGGAAGGTTTGTTCGTCGGCCATACGCAAAAATAATGTAATTAAAGCAATGTTTGAATAATAAAAATTAATATTTGTGGCAGTTTTTGTCGCCAAATTGGGAGGGTTCAAGGGAAGGGACTGCGAATGGCGGGTGGTAGGAGGGTAGTCAGATGGTAATGCATTTAGCTGGCCCTTTCCACGAGTGTTTACCTAGTCATCGTGTCATCACGGGAAACGTTGTCGTCTGCGTCCTTTGGTCGCTTTATGCGGGCTGTCAAAATCAGACAGTTGGCACACATGCACCCACACCAGAGCTACGGATTTGGCCACTGGTCTCTGGATGCCTTCCTGCTCTCTCTCTCCAGTTGTTTGTTTGAGTTTCGTTTCACCAAATTATGCCCGAACATATGAGGGATTTATACGCGCTTGAGGACGAGGACTGGACTCCACTAGACACTCCACTGCACTCTATTCGGTTTGGCTCTGCTGTCTGTGGGGTTGTCTGGCGCATTGGTCCAGCAGCATTTATGCAAATATTGAAATAAGTCTTAATTGAATACAAATACTCAATTACATTGCGGCAAATCTATTTTGTGGGTCCAGCACAAACAAACTCCAGTTGCGAGCTGTCCAAGTGCGACTCCACAATTTCAATTTCGTTTATGGCCAGAAAGTGCAAACTGAATGAAAACAAAAAGAACGCCAGGAAAAAACAAAATATATGAAAAAAAATTGTCTGGCCCATGAGGGGATCGAACCCGCGACCTTCGCGTTATTAGCACGACGCTCTAACCAACTGAGCTAATGGGCCTTGGTGCCGCTGGCGTGTTCAGAGAGCATTTTCCGCGTATGGGTGGGGCTTCCTTTTTCTATATTTGTTATTGCAGAGCTATTTTTAGATATTCAGGAATAAGTATTAATAGATAATACATATACAAAGATTATTTTGCTTTGCTTTGCTACGTTTTGATTCATTAGAATCTCTCCGACCCATAATTAATTAAACATTTGCCAAAATCTGCATTGCTACAGCACAATAAGAGCTCTCTCCTGTGCTCCCCTGAGAGTTGAGTCCTGCTTCCACCTCATGCCCGGAAGCCACATGCATCACAAGAAACACATTTGACACTTCATTAAAAAGCAACATTACCAAAATCAATTAGGGACTTTTCCCCCAAGAATTGCCCCACGCTAGACAGCCTCACACAACCGGCCAGGATACGTACACAGCCAGCTTATTGTTCTTGGCAAACAAATACGCAAACAATTGTGATACATACATAGATAGTATTTGTTGTTCCTGGATGGAACAGTTCCTGCTCCTGCTCCTTCTCCGGCTCTGGGTGTCAAATTGTTTGTGGACGAGACGAGACTTTGTTTGCATTTTGAATTGCGGCTACATGGAGCTGGAGCTGGAGCCATAGACGTAGATATTTGCTCAAAGGTACAGAAGTAGAGAGTGTGGGTAATGGCGGGGTAACGCACTGAAAATTGTTGAATTGAAAATTAATTAAAAACGTGTTGCCGAAGAGGGATAAAGAGATTTACAAATCAAACTTCCAGTCGGCCCAGTGTAAAAAGTGCCAGCGAGCAGAGTCTATCGATCAGGCTTCATGCCGGAACACCTTCTTGAGCCAGCCTCGAAGGGTTTCTGTGGACTGCAGACCCATTATTCGATCAATCGATAGCCTTGCCAGAGCCCAAATTAAAGTTCAGAGCCAGCTGCAGAAACCCAACCCAAGCAAACGGAAGAAGTGCTGCCTTTGAAATTATATGTGTAGGTGTATTTGTCCGGCTAAGAAGATGAGATTCTTGAGTTAGATCTGAGCCCGGTTCTGGTGATAGCACTTGTACAGCTCGTAGCTGGTTTCGCACTCGTTGGCGCCTTCACCTTGTCGTCGCCGGCAATGGGACCCAGCTTGGCTAGGACCACGTCGGGCTTGATCTGGCCATCGACCACGAAGCCGGTCTTCTCTAGGAAGCAATTGGCAAAGCACTGAACCTTGGGATCGGCATCCTCGAAATTGCCGGCGCGTAGGGCCAGCGCCTGCTCCTTGGTGACTCCCTCTTGCGCGGCGCAAGCCTTGGCCCTCTCCTTAACCTCGGCCTTCTGTGTGTCCGTCAGCTCCTGCGGGTAGTCAAAGGAGAGTTAGAGCCATAATAATAGAGGGGTAATACGGGAGTTTTCGACTTACAACAGCAGCGGCCAGTGCGGCGAAGGCAGCCAAGACGATGAATACTTTCATGATGCTGATCGAGAAGTTGCTTAGAACTTTGTGGAAGCGAAACTGTTGGCTTGATTCCGTGGTCAGCGTGCTTTTATGCGATCTCAAAAACTGGACTTTGGCCCCGATGCTGATTAGCATTTATTTTGTTTAATCGTTGAGAGTTGGCAAAGTTCCCTTTTCTCTCAGTTCGAAACCGCTTTACCACGATGACTTTCGGTTTGTATTGCCACTGTAAGATCGAGAAAAAAAACTATCACTCATTTAATATTTGTATTGCCAAGGCAATATTTATACAAGACTTTTACGCCTATTAATAGTTGGCTCATCCTTGGGTATGGTGCTTTAAAGTCCCTTGTCCTGACGTGGCTTACTCAGTAGTCAGGCGCAACGTATTTGGGTCACATCAGATCCCAGAGAACTGATATCATTGGGCTGCCTTTCACTTGCTGGCCAGGCCATGTTTGCTTGGGCCCCACAGGCCCAGCCAGATGAATGATGAGCTCTCTCGTTATGTGTAGTCTAAACATTTTTGTGATTCAGGGTTACAGATAGGGGAGACTCTGCATCGGCTCTGCCTTAGATAACATCCACTGCTTGCACAGGCTGAGAGGCTGTTTAGTAATTAGTTTCTGCTGCGGTTTAGATATAAGTAGCAAAAACTTGCTACGGTCCAGCAGCTCTGTTGGGGGTGGGCTCTCTTTCTTGGGGCCGTAGTGATGGATGATTGACAAGCCAGTGACAGGGGGGCCGAATCGGTCGGGGGGATGTGGGAATAGATGCTAATGCATAGGCAAATTTAACTGAAATTTAATGGGGGGGTTAATGTCAGTTTGGTCACATTTTCAGCTTGTCATCGGCTAATGATAATTCGTAAAGAGCCTTATGAAATCTAGAAAATGGCAAGCTGTTAACGAGAAGAGTAATCTACTTATAATCGTATGTATGGTGTGTATGTATGTTTGGGTATTCAGTAATTAAAATAGCCAACAAAATTGACCGCTTTAATGTACTATAAATAATGACAGAAAACGAGCTTGCCAAGACCGTTGAAATTCCCACCTTTTGGGGCCATTGTTTTCTACGAAACACACTCCAATTTTCATTAGTGTCAAAATGGCTCTGTTGCAGAGCTCCATAGCCATATCTATCGCCAGGAATACAGCATCACCATCCATCCCACCTCCAAACAAAACAACAACTCACTTTTGTGTGTTATCGTTTCTAATTTGTTTCAAATTAAATGAGTTTTGAACATTTTCACAGCCAAATACAATCATAAAGAGTAAAATATATTCCAAATGACGCATACACCTACAGCCACACACACACTGGCATGTGTGGACCGAAAGGACGGCTCCTGTTGCTGGTTTGCGTGTGGGTGTGGGTGCGGGTGCGGCTACGGGTCCCCTGCAAATGTAATTAAAAAACTTTTAAACCGCATCAACATAAATGTATGGCGCATAAAATTCTGTGCATTTGACAATTTTCGGCTGGCAAAAAGTTGACATTTTCAGTTCTCCTGTGTTTGGGGTTGGCTGGGGATGGGTCAAAACACAACCGCTGAAAACATGTGCACCTGGCGGTGCTGGCGGTGCTGGCGGTGCTTGGCAACAATTTGAATTTGACTGAAATGAAATGCTTTAAAAGTTATTCGAGTTCATAAATAAATTGTCAGTGGAAAGGCATTTATTGGTGCCCGTTTAATGTGCTTATCATTTTTACGAGCCCATTTTTTTGGGCAATTTCATTTACATTAATTGAACTCCACTCCTTTCCGTCCCGCACACCCCCACTCCACCCCTTTCTGGTGTGGGATGGCCATAAAGTATGCCCATCAGACACACTTCCATTTAATTGCATTTAAATCGCTGGCCGAACACGATTTCGGCCAACACCTTAATAGGCCATTAGGCTCTGAAAAAGGTTTAGTTCTGCGCAATATGCGAAGGTGATAAATATTTGGCCACTGGACAGGAATCCCAAATGGCTTGCCCATAAATTCAATGCACTGGAATTTAATCAATTCCAAATTGAGGAATGCAAAATGCAAAATTCATTTCAGCCAGACAACAAAATTATCATAGCAGTAGCCCATTAATTGTTTGGTTTATGTAATGTATCTTAAGTTGATATGTCTGCAAATGATGTCACTTTTGCCATGCCCCTTCCCCTGAATGGAGCCACCCCCCACAGGCTCCATAATTTTCCATTAGCTTTATTATATACTCATTTGGGGAAATGTCTTATATCATTGTTATTAGTAAATCGTATGCCCCAGGCTCTGCCTGGTGGCTCAAGGCTGGTGGAGGGTTTCGATAAGTCCCCGCCGCGGCTGGAACAGCATCATCATCAGAAGTAGCTGGTGGACAATTCCTTGGGGGTCGGTCGCGCCTCTCCCCTTGCGGCTGCGGCTTGGATTTTTGGGGCCGGGTTGATGAACTCTCGCCACAGTTTTCGGGGAGCAAGTGCGCGGATAGTCAGTCGCGTAATATGTGGAAAACTATGGAAGAACTAAGGGTGGTTTTCTCCCCATCTCCCCCCCGTTTTTCTTCGCTTATATAACGAGTGTACGGGGGCATTCCCAAGTTTCTTACACTCACAAGCATGCATCAAATGAATATATTGAGAATTATAATTACATTTTACGGTGCTTTCCCGCACCCTCAAATAATAATGCATGTTTGCGATCTTGGGGCTGGCATTAAATTGTCTGATAAGCTTTAGTAGCTTGTTAAATCATTGCACAAGCACTGCCCCTATGACTACTGTACACCTAAAATTAGAAGAACTCATTTATTTGTAATTGCAGCATCCCGCACAATAGTCCGCCCTTCTGATAATTGCAGTGCAAACTCCACTGCTGCTGCTACAAAATACGACGCCGATGTGGAAATGCAAATGGAGTGGGCCGACACCGCTCGCTGGAGCGGAGCTGTGGAAAGTTTTGGCAGAGTCATTTGCCGGGAAGAGCTCTTTTTAATTAATTTAATGACTGGCTGATGTATTTGCATATTGGAGTGCACGTGGGGAGAACTTGACGCACGTGGGCAGATAATCAACTCTTTTGTTGCCATTGCAAATTAAACCGAGTTCCTCTCGGGGCAGGCTTGGGCGTAATTCTGCGTGTGGGCGTGTCCCTTGGTCTGAGCACCGACAAAGTACAGTGCATCATTGCCACTAATTATTTTAAGAGCAGGCAGCAGGCAGCTGGCAGCAGCCGTATCTGCCTGCCCCCAGGTGATTAAAATTTGACAAAGAATCACAAAACATTGCCCTGTTCTTTCCATATTTCCCTGTAATTTATGGAGACATAAAGCAACTAGAGCTCTTGACAGTAGCCCTGCCTGATCCCCGGATAGCTTATCAGATATTCCGGGCATAACTCACAGCAAAAATACTGCCCGGCGTGGAGCTTGTAAATAAATGGCAAGATGCGCCTTGTTCCAGGAGCCCCAGACCCCGTCTATGTATAAGTAGAGCCCTCGGGCGTTGCAACACTTTCTGATTGCATTACGATAATATTTTTTGGGGGCAACTTCCAAGCCCCGGCGCCAGAACGTAAATGGAATATTTTATGCAATTTATTTTGATCAATTTGCACGTCGCAGTGGCACAGCGCCTAAATATTCTCAGGGTGTTGTTGATGCGCTCGTGCGTGCCCCTAGAATGGTAATTTCCAAATGAGACCCGCAGGAACCTGCTTGTGGCGGGGATACGAAATAAATGAAAAATTTTTGGAAACAATAATTGCATGACAAATTGCGTTGAATCTTTCATCGATCCAGTCCATTGTTGCTCAAAGAGTTGGGGGGCGAGTGGAAACCCTGGATAGATTATTCTGTGCAGAGTACGAGTACATAAGCATATGTACATACACATATCCATATCTTTAGAGTATATTCAAACAGAAATTAAAATGGTTTTTAAATTGCAGCATTATCCGTGGGTGCCTAATGGCAAACGGTCCCAACCATGCGTGGGATAAGTTGTCCCAACTTTGACCTTCTGGGAGGGGGAGTCCTAGTGCTGGCCCTGGAAAATGTGTAGATGTGTAAGGAACCCATTGGCAGCGCCAGCCCACCTCATTACACACTTAAAAAACGCAATCGACCATCAAATTACAAAGCAAATAAAATGCAAATAGGTTTTTTCTTTTCTTTTCCTTTCTTTTCTTTTCACGTTATTGCTTTCTCTGGAGTTTGGGTGGGGCGAGGGCTGTAAGCAGGAACCAATGTATTTTTGCAGCATCCCACGGACATAGCCGGCTCCAATTTCATGCAGCTGACCACGGACCCTGTCCGGCCCTGTAATTGTAATTGCCGAGCCGGATTCGAGTGGATTAAACAATTTCCACATTTAACATGGCGCATCTTTAACCTTTGCCACAATATATTCTCGGGTTTCGCTTCTGTCCGCTGTTGTGTGGGGGCTTAATTTTGGTGCCGGCGATAAGAATTTTTAGCGACGTTGTCATTTGGGGGCTTTGGCTTTTACGAGGCGGCACAAAGGACGCATATCCTCGTTGGCCCTGCTGGTGTGCGTCTAATTAGATGCTTTGCCTAATTAGTCGGTTTTATGTGAGACTCTTTATGCCCTTGGCTTACCTTTCAGTCGTCGCCGGGCTTTGCTGGGTCCTCAGCAGTCTTTCAGTCCAGGATATCCCGCTCTGTCGATATGTGCCATGCGGATGACTTAGCGCAGGCGGGGTGGAGAGAGGGTGAGATGGTGAGGGGGTGTGGCGTCGAATCTGGAAGCTGCTTCGGGTGTAGCTGAGAATGTTATAAACTTTAACGCTTATTAAAAATTCCAAGCGCCCAGGAAAATGTCCACAGGGCCATGACAATAATGTGAACTAAAGCAGCGCATTTTCTGCTGATTTTCGCAGCTTGAGATTTTCCATTTTGCCATCAGCCAGCGATGCGACGCTCCACGCTGTTGGGATTTTCAATTTCTTACAGAACGAGGAGGACTGCATTCCTTCACCTGACTGTCTTTGATGCGTTATATGACAGCGCCAACAATCTGCTGTCGGGCTCCCCATATGAACTCCCCATTCGGACTCCACTGGAACTTTGATGGGATTGAAGCTGGGGCTGGCACTGCCACTGGGGAACCGAATTGAACTTGTCACAAAAGAATTCATTTTGCAGCGTTCGGAATTTTCCCCGCTGCTGTAGCGGCGGAGGGGGGAAAATGTGCGTGAAAATGCTTTGTGAGCTTTGCTTGCTTGGCCTCTGACTCGGCGGGGGCTGGGCTCGGATTCTTTATTCTTATTCTGCTCTGGTTTGTCCCGGCCTGTGCTCTCCCTCTTACCGACCCCTCCACTTCATCGGTTCCGGCTTCGTTAACTGGAATTCAATAAATATTACTAAAACACTCGCATACGCCTTCGCCCTTTCATTTGGCCTCTTCTTTTTTCGCTGCCCCATTTGCTTTTGTGCTTTTATATAGAAGTAGCAGATGCCGAGGCATGGGCAAAGGCAGACATTTTCACATAATTTCTCCCCTTTGTGATCCATTTTGAGTGTCACCCCTGCCCCTGCCCCTGCTCCACCCGGCCCATTTCATTGTCCCATTAACTTCCAGGGGGTGAGAGTACATTTTGGCTTATTTTATGACGCGTTTTGTTACCAAAACGAAAATTTTTGGTAATACGAAAGACATTTAATTGCCTAATTGTTTTGTTTTTGGCATTTTATTGCAGTATGGACTGGTTTTTATGGAGAACAGGACCGAGCAGAGCACGCCATTCTTTTTATGGCTTAATTACCTAAATGCGTTTCATTTTGCATGCGGGCCACAATCATAAACAAATTATACAAGTGGAAATTATGATATCGGCGCGCTCCAAGGCGTGTGCTCTACGAGTGGTAGCTCATTCACAGACGAGATCGCCGCAAACAGATTTCAGCCATCCCTTTATGCGTCCCACTATTCCCTCGTTCGCCCAAAAGCAAACAAGATTTCCCCTTGTTTATACAAGTTGTTCGCTCTTTCACTCCTTGTTTTCTTTGCTGATGAAAGAGTTCCCTTTGGTTAGGCCCCGTCCCACGCGCCTCATTATAATTTAAATTAACTAAATCTGCTATATTTGATTTTGCTGGCTTACTCGTACTCATAGTAGGGGCCATTCCGGACCTTTGCGTAATGTTGCTGCAGATTTTGCGGTCTAAATGTGGATCACAGCCCGCGCCAAGGACGCTGGACGCTCCTCGCTTTGCCTGTGTCGAACCCCTTCCCCAGCAATCCTTTACTATCCTATCTGCGGTTGGCTTTGGTTTTCCTTTCACATCTTTTATTTTATACATTCTTTTTTTGTGTGAAATTAATGCCGCAAACACTAATTAATTGCGCAGGTGTTGCAGCCGTTATGTTTGTGTTGTTTTTGTGGGTGTCGGTCGGCGGGCGCTGCTGTTTTGTTATTGCCACCCCATGGTGGATAAGCCTAATTGAATTTCTGTAGCTTTTTGCTAGGCTTGCGGATTCGGCCGCTGGTCCGCACAGGACAGCCGATGGGGTGAGGTGAGAGGTTCGACTACCGACCGTAGATATTGTATACAATTAATTACAAAACTGATGCCAAAAGGGGACCTGCTTCCCCCGTGTGTATGTTGTCTTTAAAATATTGATTTTCAGCAGCTAATAGTGTGGCCCACGTGATTTTGAAACTTTTTAAATTGCTGACAGTTTATTTAGCAAGGAACTTCGTGCAACAATAAACAAATGATTACCTTTCTACTTTCCTACGGATATATTTAAGCAAATAAATGCACTCTGGATCAGGCATATAGATCTCTTAGCTTTGTCCCTTATTTTGGCCATAATCAAATTCACGCTCTTTGTTTTGTTTTATTTAATTGTTTTTGTTTTTAATTGCTCACAGTTAATAAGTTGACTTTTATGACTGGCCCTGAGAAGCTCGTAAAATTTGCATATGACTGGGGGGGGGATAGCCAGCACCGAGGGCAGGATCGGGTTGGGTTGGGGTCGGTCGGGGACACTGGTGATGGCAGCAGCAGCTCCTTCAACGGTCGACTCGACGGCATTATTATAATGTCAACGTAATGTTGTCGTCAAATAGTTTTTCGCGTGACATTTGCATTTCAGTTCAGTTCAGTTCGGTGGAGTCGACACGGGGCCCTGGGGTCCGATGACATTTCATTAGCCTCCCAGAGTTCTTTGTTCGGGCACATAATAACGTGTGCCATTGTTTTTTCATTGTCGTTTTATGTGCTGTTTATATTTTGATGGCATGCCATATAGTATTTAATATTTATATTATATATGAGCCGCATGCGACTCCCACCTCGCCCCATCCTTTCAGCCCTATCATGTCTCCGATAAAACAGTTTTATTCCTTTCCAGCTACCCAATGGGGGAGCTCTTAGTTCGAGCGGAATTCAACACAAAAATCAAACTACTTGAGGTCCTAGACTCGATTCGTGTTTGCTGTTAGTATTGTCAATAAATCTACGGTGGAGCCAGTGCCAGAGCCAGAGCTGGAGCCGGAGACCCAGCCGCAACAAGAAACACGTTGACATTATGAATTTATTACTATTTAAATATTTTATTTGTGCTATGGCCCTGGCAGGCGACGATGGGCCCCCAATAATCGTTCTGACGTTCTGTTTTGTTTTGCCTGGCGTGCGTAACTATTTACGAGTTTTGTTCGGGTAAGTTCTGTCTCCAAAGTTGGCACATCCATGGCACAGGTACAGGTACACACCCGTAGAGTTTGAGTAGGTCGTGAATTATCGATGCTGTCAGCAGTAAATATAAGTAATATAAGCGATACAAAGTTCTGCGTTGCACGTGAACATCCAGAAAACTGCAGACAAAGTTTGGCATCCACTACCAAAACCGTTTAGGGCTGCGTTCAACTCAAACTATTATAAATTATGCATGTAAATATCATATCAGCAACTCATTCGACTGTCACTTTAATTACTAATCAGGCAGCTTCATTTCTATATGGCAGACTGCCGGCCAAGCAGCAAAGCAAACCAGTTCAATGTTTGGACTTGAGACTCAAAACTCTGCTAGACTTTGGCACCTGGCACTGGGCTAGAAACTCTGTGCTACGTCAACAGCAAGCGAGACCGAAGAGAGTGGAAGAGACATATCCAAGACGATTCGGAAACCGGTATGAGAGAGCCACCCGATCACTGATAGAACTAATACGTTGACTGCAAATATTCTGGTAACCCAATGCGAGTGCAAGCCTCTTGGGCCTTGGGCTTAGTGTACTATTTACAGATGAGGATTTATTTCTAGATGCTGATCCCGACAGAATTATCAACCTAAGATTTTAATGAACAAATGAATATTGTAGTGAGTATTTTAATAGGCTGTTGATATCTGGGATTCATGGATTCATTCACTTGGCTTTCACATATACTTATCCAAATAATGTTTTGAACGGCATTCAGTTGTCTAGAATATAAAACATCTAAGTTTAAAATTGTTTATTTGTTTTCTTTCAACATCTTTCTTGTACTTGGACCTTCACTGAACGAAAGCACCCAAAGAATGACTTTTGCTGCACTTCTTTGGCTTTGCCTATTGCCCCTCGAAAGCTGCCAAAGATTCTACATAAAAGTAGACTTACAAGCGGCGCGAAATTTGGCTCAAGTTAAAGGTTTTCTATACACTCGCATTACAAAAGCAAATCGGTTGACGCTTCGATGAGCGCTGAGCGGCTGTGGCTGTCTGAAAAAAAGACTATTTATTTAATCGGCAGCCAAATCTGAAATCACTATTAGCACTTACATTATGCAGATCAAATTATCCCAGCCTTATAATGAGCACGAGCGGCGATCATTAAAGCCAATTAGCAGCACAATGGGAATCGTAACAATCTACTTGAGTGCACTTGACGCGCTGAATAATTGCATGGGGCATGGGGCATGGTGCTGTGGAGCGGGCAGCGGACAGCGGACAGCGGGTAACGAGTGGACTTTAAGCCAGCCTTGCGAACAGATGACTCAGTGCAGCGATCAGTGGGATCAGAGGGGACCAGGCACGGACCTAAAACAAAGCGAACAAATCGAGAGAGAATCATTAAGCCACGATTAAAAAAAAACTAACTGAGCTCCAGATACATACAAGAGATACATTGGGGCGGGCACAATGTGGTCAGCGGAGTAGAGCGAACACAAAAAGCGAAAAGCGAAAATAAAAGCACAAGGCAGACGAGACGAGCGGAGCGGCATGCAAAATCAAATAAAAGCCAGTGGCCAGCCGAGTGGGGCCAACAGTTGCGATACCAAAGGGTTTCCGACAGCATCTCTCGACCAGCAAAATGAAGCTCCTGATTGTCCTCTCCGCCCTGGTGGCTGTCTGCGTTGCTGTGAGTATCGCCCATACGCATTGTTGCACAGCAGCTTTAACTCTCCCCCGCCCAATCCCCTTCTCGCTGCAGGATCTGCAGCTCTCGGAGGAGCAAAAGGCGACGGCCCACGCCAACGGCGCTCTGTGCATCCAGCAGGAGGGCATCACCAAGGATCAAGCCCAGGCCCTGCGGGCCGGCAACTTTGAGGATAGCGATCCCAAGGTCAAGTGTTTCGCCAACTGCTTCCTGGAGAAGACTGGTTTTCTGGCCAACGGCCAGATCAAGCCCGACGTCGTCCTGGCCAAGCTGGGTCCACTGGCCGGCGACGACCATGTGAAGGCTGTCCAGGCCAAGTGCGACTCGCTGAAGGGCGCCGACAACTGTGACACCGCCTACCAGCTGTTCCAGTGCTACCACAAGCAGCACGCCCAGATCTAGGCCCACAGCTAGGCCCACCTCTCAGTCCATCTCAGTACCTTCAAATGTATTATGTGCAAGGATTTTGTATCTGTGAATTGTTACGCACTCGTTTGTCCAGCCCAAAAGTAAACGTATAATGGCGAAAGTTTAAGTCCATGCAGCTCATTCTTAGACCTCTTCTACGCCCATCTTGCTGAGCTAGAGAAATTTATCGAAGCTTTGCAGCCAGAACGAACTCAGACATCAGCCCAGCCGCTGCCTTTTGGCATCTCAAAGGAAATTAAAAGCCCAAACTCCTATATACATATAATTACTTATGCATATTTGAGGACTTGTCATTGGATGCTCCACTGTACGCGCACGAGTACGAATATGAGCCATTTGCATAACAGTGGGCCGTCATTAGAGCCCACTGTCAGACCGTCGTCAGGGGCTTAAGTCCTTGGGCGGGGCTGCCCCGATCCCCAAGGCATTTGCACGCTCATGTACGGCCGTATTGCATAAATATTGATGAGCGGCGCCCCGGTAAACTTTATGCCACAAAAGACCTTGAAGGCGAAGGCAGGCATACGAGGATGAGGCCTAATATCCGAACCAATGACTCGGACAGGGGAGCAAGGGTACGCCTTTTTAAAGGCCCAAATCCAATTAACAAATCATTAAACATTCATTGAGCACGTGTCGCAATTGCAGTCAGCAGTTAAGCTCGGTTCTCGGTTGGCTGGCAGTGGCCGTGGGTCAGGTGGCTTGCACGTTTGGGGACAATGGCTTTGGGGGAATTTGGAGCAGAGCCATTAGCTAGTGGGACGAACACAACGGACGGCGCCGCACTGGCTGGACTTGGCGTCTATAATTCATTTTGTCACTTCCGTCTGCGCCGTCTGCTCCGGCTGGATCGCCCGACAGCTGGAATGGGCCTGGCAGGGATGTCAGGGACGGGCTGTCATGTCACTTCCATTTAGCATCCGTTTCAGTTGCAGTTGTCCGCACAAGAGCTTCGGCGTAATCAGTGATGCGTTTACTAATGTCTATTAAAAAGGCAGCAGCCCCACCATCTCCCCCCAATCTGCTTCAGCTCTCTGGCTAATGCATCTAAGTAGACAGCTCCTTGTCCCACGCTGCTCCTGTTCGATTCCCTTTGCCTTTGACTGTCCCTTTGACTGTCCCTGTCTCTGTCCTTGTCCCGGCGGCTTTTCAAAGAAACCAACATGCGTGATATCCTCCGTGTTTGCTGGTCCGGGAAACACACACACACACACACACACACACAACACAGTCTTAGTTTTGTGGTGGTGTGGCGTGGGTGCTGTGGTCCGTGATCCGTGGTCGCTGCCAAAGGGACAAACACATTGATGGCTTGACTTGCCCTTTGTCTTGGGCGACAGACTTTTCCTCTTGCTTGGCCTGTCTCTGCCTTCTTGTCCTGTTCCTGCCACTTTGCTTTCACTGGGAGAGCAAAGAAATGATTCGCTTCACTGGGGTTGGTCTCTGCTCCTGTGTGGGTGGGTGGTGGCTGGCCTGCGGTTCTCGCATTAATGTAATTTAATTTTATAATAAAAACTACGCTACGCGTGAGTATTGGCTCTGTTGCTCTTCCATTTATCTGTCTCTCTTTTGTGTTCTTCTCTTTGATCTTCAAGTCCAATATGTCTCGGGGTTCGAGGGCAATGTGGTTCTGTGCCTGATTCCTGATTATCAGCACAAGTCTGTTATTAAGTTCATCAATTAGAGCTGGCCGTTGAAGACACTGGGGAAAGGGGCCAAGGCAGGTAAGATTAAGGCAGGCAGAAGGATTGGCAAGTCCTCTAAACTCATCGTTACTATATAGAGCATAGAATTGCAGACAATCAAATTGGCAAACAGTGTAGAAAAAACATTCCATCAGGGGCGCATATAGGGTGTATATTTTAATAGCTTTTCGGGGGACTTATCCAAAGTGGGCGGGTGGGTGCTGGGCAGCTGAACCCAGATTCAGCTGTCAAATTGAGCTTGAACTTTTTTGCACAGATCGGTTTGTTCGGCTGTCATTAGCCAAATCGATTATAGAGCCCATTACACGGGCCTGGCCAAAGATATTTCGGGCCAATGCTAATGGCAGTTCCCACATGCCAAATGGGTGCTCTGGGCGCGCACTGAGGCGTGGCGTGGCGTGGCGTGGCGTGGCGTGATTTGGTTCTGGGATCTGCAAAGGTATAATTACTGGAAACGGCCATCATTTGGGGACGCGATCCATTAAAGATCAGTCACTGATCAGCCAGTGAGCCGTTAAAATGGTTTGCAGATTGCCCCGATCGCCGCCGATTAAATTGCAATTAAAATGTGCAATTAACAGCAGATGATCCCTAGGAGGGGAGCTCTATAAAAGCAGTCGACTCGTTGGCCAGATTGAAGTTTCCAGTGGAAGACCAATTCAATGTTATTCCGAGACCAATTTCTGTTGCTGCTGTGCCTGGGCGTCAGCAATCTGCTGCCACTGACATGGGTAATTCGAAGCGCGGCTCAGAGAGAGAATATCAAGAGAAGCACCAGGCTAATAATCCATCCACGTTTCAGAGCCGATCGCTGACCGTCTCGCTGAACATGTCCCTGACCCGATCGGTGGACGAGGACGAGCAGAATTCAACGAAGGGAACACTCAGCGAGGAAATGCTGCAGACGTGCATCCGCAGGACGGAGATATCCATGTCGCAGCTGAAGCTCTTCCACATGAGCCTCTTGAACAACGATTACACCGCCGAGAATGAGATTGCGGCCCCCATAGGCCCTGGCGAAAACAATATGGGCGACGGGGACTACGGCATCAGTTCGCAGATGCCATACCTGGACCTCAAGGGCAACGAGCCGCTGCAGTGCTTCGTGAGCTGCCTGTATGAGAGCCTGGACGTGTACCGCTACAATATCCTGCTGGAGCAGGCGTTCCGGCAACAGGTGCAGACCATGCTGCAGAAGGAGAAGCCAGCGGTGAAGGAATGCGGCGACCTCCAGGGACACACCCGCTGCGAGGCGGCCTACAAGCTGCACCTCTGCTACAACCACCTCAAGACCATGGATGCGGAGCAGCGGATCAGGGATATAATCGAGCGCAGTGAATTAGCTGAGGCTGAACTGGGCGAGAAGGAGTCCGGCGGCGAAGTCATCGATGGCACTCGGCCCAACAATGAAGCCGACGCCAAGGACGAATAAATCTTGTACAGCCCGCACACACTATAGCCGTTTGCCAGGTATACTTGTGACAATATTTAATAATATTCTCCCTATTTATCAAAATAAATAATCCATTCATGTTCGAGCTTGCAAAGTCCGTGTACAAATATTATAAATCCAAAAGAAATGAAATGAAATAAAATGAAATAGATTCGCTTGCAAACCGATACTTTCCGATTTAAGTTATTTTGATGATTATGTCTGCTATAAGGCATAAAATACTTTTAGGATGGAATATCTAGTGACTGACATTATACAGCTTTGAAGTATATTTTTGGGGCTTCGGCCAGTAATCATTTTGGTGTAGAATACCTGTAATAGGTATGTAGAATTTTGCAGAATGTGTTCATACATAATAATTATATGTTAATTCGGATGGCTGTAAGTGTAAAATAATATTTTTCTCATTTAATACCTTAACTAAATTGGCGAGATTTTATTTTGTATTTATTGATATCCAACTCGGAAAACAAATATGCAGCGCATCAATAATAGTCGAAAGCAGGGACTCCTGTGTTTCGATTGCTGTTTAATGATTCTGCCACCAGAAGTAAAATCAATAACCCAAAACTGAGCCGTGAGCTATGCTTATATATTTCCCAAACCAAATAACATTTTAGTGTATTAAAAACAGCTGACAGACACACACATACAACAATTAACAAACAATAATCTGGAATATAAAATGAAATAAATTTCCAAAACAAAAAAAATTAAGTGAAAATTATACTCACTGACCCGAAATATTAATTCAAGCGGCGGTGATTACCTTCAGCATTAAATTGCCAAGAAATGAAAACATTGAATAAATATTCTTTTAAATTGAATAATCGTGTGTTAATAACTAAATTGGTTCAATTAGGCGGCTGGAAATGGCACCGCCACTGTCAGCTGTCTATTTAAGCCGCTTTGGGCTAACAAAATTTTGTCAGACAGAAGAGAAAATTCCATCGAGATGAGCGTGAATATGTTGGTGATGATACTGTTCCTGGGACTGGCTCTTTACGAGCCTGTGGCGGTGCGTACTCGAGGCTAATTATCCGGGCGACAATTCTTGCATTTAAATCCGTGCCTTTACAGTGCCAGAGCGCAGCAGATCTGGCTGCCTATAAGCAGAATCAGGAGGCGTGCATCAAGGAGCTGAACATAGCGGCGGCCGACGCTGCACAGCTTACGGCGGACAAAGAGGTGGCCAATCCCTCGGAGGCCGTCAAGTGCTACCACAGCTGCCTGTACAAAAAGATGGGCCTGCTCAGCGCCGACTCGAAGCCCAACAACGACATGATCCTCAAGTTCGCACAGCTCCGCTTCAGCAGCCTCTCCGCCGACAAGTTCAAGGCTCTGCTGGCCAGCTGTGCGGGCACCAAGGCGGCCACCACCTGCGATTTCGTCTACAACTTCGAGAAGTGCGTGGTAAAGGGAGCCAAGGCCTAGAGACAGTGCGGTCCCATCGCATAATAGAATTATTAATGCATTCCATGCCCCCATCGTGTGTGGTGGGCTGCTGCAAATGTATGTAAATAAAATGATGCAAGCTGAAAACCAGAAGCTGAATAAGCTGTTTGAGCTCGGGATTTGGTCCTGCTCAGGGCATGAATAGGCCCCAATTAAGCCGTGATAGCACTTCCCCCACTGAAGCTCACTTTGAGCTATGATTTAGCAATCAAACAGGCAGCTCGCTCTGGCAAATTGTGTATTCAAATATTTATCCTATTCACTGCGCTCACAAATCAATCACATTTTGCCGGAGTTCATCTATTTACGTTGTTGTTATCTGTGTAGTTTAAGCCTTGGCATCGGGCTTGAATTCCTCGAAGCACTCGTGGAGCTTGACAGCCTTATCGCATTTGTTGTCGGCCGTGATGGAGCGGCACTTGTCCAGGGCCGCCTTGGTCTTCTCCTCGCCGATGAAGGAGCCGAGCTTCTTGAGGACAACTTCTTCCTGCAGTTCGCCGTCCTTGAGGGTGCCGACCTTTTCGAAAAAGCAGTTGGCAAAGCACTTGATGTTCTCTGTGGGATTCTTGAAGTCCTTGGCCTTCACCTTGGCCACCTCCTCCTCGGTCAGGTTCAGTTCCTTGGAGCACTGCTCGCCATGCTGCTTGGCCAGCGCCTTCTGATCTTCATTCAGTTCGATGGGCTGCAATCAGACAAATGCAAGTGGAATTTCACAACTCAGAAACAGAAGCAGAAGCAGATGACTCTGGGCGTCAGACTTACCGAGGCCAGGGCCAGGGCCACGAGCACAGCACTCAAAGCGATCACAAAGTAGGAGTTCATAGTTTCGAATGACTTGCTAGAACGTTGGCTGGGTTCTGATGTCAGTGTGGGCCGCGCCGGCGTCTTTTATACCCGAATCCACCGGTAATGAGAGCCGGTTTCTGTGCTTATGGCCCCCGGCAGTGATCCATCTAAGCCAGCTGATGGTCGTTTCTGTTTCTGTTTTGGTTTAGGTTTTGTTTTGTCTCGTCTCGTTCTTTTTTTTTGTGTTTTTTTTTTTTTGCGATTTTGCGAGGCTTTGTATGGCAACTTGGCAAGTACTTTCATCGGACTTTGGCCCGAGGCTACGCAGACTCCGACCAGGCACAGGCACAGGCAGAGGCAGAGGCATCAGGCCCGGGCCCAGCCAGGCCTGTTCCCTCCGAAAGCATGGTTCATTAAACCGCAGTGCGCAAGCCACAGACACTCGTCGCCGGCGCGCGATGGGGAATCGAATCAATTATATAAATAGACCATAGACATGGCACAGACATGGATGTGGTCTCAAGATCATAGGTCGGGCTGCGAGTAGAGCGGTAGTTGGGGGAGGCAGAGGGAGTTGACTCGCTGTCGCTCTGTTCACTCATTATCGCGGCACTCTATCAACAGTCGCAACGGAAACTTTCCACTGCGCCCCATTCCAGCTGCTGCTAAATCCCAATCCCAATTCCAGACCCTACCAGACCCGAGTCAGAGAGTCGGAGAGTCAGATCCAGATCCAGATATACATCGCAGTGGAGGTGTGTAGCTCTCGTATTGAAAGTTGAGACGCGCAAAAGGAGACAGACGACGGCAAAGTTTTTTCATTTGAATCCTATTATTTCAACGTAGTTGTAATCTTATTATCCACGAGATGACAGCAAAATGACATTTAGAAAATTTCACGCTGTGTGAAATGTACATAAAAAAAAAAAAAACAGCAAGAAAATGAAAAGAAAAACGGAAAAGCAAACCAAACCACACCACACCACACCAAGGAGCAGTGGGAGGAGCCGAAGACGAAGTCGAAGTCGAACCAGATCCAACGCGGGAATGCAAGAAAGTCAGCCAAGCAATGCGTATGATGGACTGGGGTTTGAGTCCGGGCCTCCAACACAGTGCTGGAGTTCCTGATTGGGATGGCGTACTGCGGTCGCCCACCGCCCACCGCCCACCACTTCCTCGTTGACTTGGCATTATTCTGCGGGTTGGGGGCGTGTTTTTCACAAGTTTTCCACTGACTGCTGCCGTTGGTGCTGCCGCCTGTCGCTGCTTTCCTTTTAATTTCAATTCTGACATTTGTTTGTCTGCTGTCAAAATAAAGTAGCTTTGGCGCAAAGGAAATAAACCCAAAGATTGCGATTGAAAAATGTTTCATCTCCACCCACACACACACATCTGCAGCCACGTCCTTCCATTTGCCAGCTGCGGTCGAAACTTTTCGCTCACGCAATAATAATAATAAACTAAAGCTGGTTTGACTTTTCTCCCGAAATACTTTGAAATCCTCGTGTGGTAATCTTAATTCAATTTGCCTGTGGCGGGGACAGCACTCCACAAGAATGACAAGCCCAGACAAGTATGCGTATGTCTGTCTGTCTGTCTGTACACTGGAGCATGCCAGGATATTTGTCTACGAGCACAAGTTTTCAAAAACCCGAAAACTTTATCATAATAATGGTTCATAAAAGCAAAGGATTCATTTATATATATATATATATCTGTCATGCTTGAGCAATTTACTGATCATTGTTTCTATTGTTTTCTTTGGCAAAATATTCCCGTTAAGTGATGTGATTTTTGATGTACTTTTTCGGGGCACTGCAATGGCGTTGACTTACGGATGACCTTTGATGCCTTACGCAGGATATTTGCTGCAGAGTTTGGCCAAAAACCAAACTTGAAAAACATAATCAGTCTGCGAGCTTCCCGCCACCCCGTACCCTGGAATTCTGCCCACCACACACCCTACCCTCTCCAGCTGAAAATTAAGTACAATTTTCATTTTAAATTAAGCTGCCATCCCACCCTCACAGCAGGCTCCCACTCAGCCACCAGCCACCAGCGACGAATGAGAACCTCGAGACCCAGACCCACCATGCCACGGAAAACTCCCCGCTCAGCTTGCGACGTCATTAATCACCACAGCGGCAACAACAAGAGCAGAAATATCCTAGCCAAAGAGCATTTGTCAGAGTCTTTGGGTTACTTTTGCTTGTGGAAAAGCATTTTCTAATCGCTCGCCCCACACCCAAAAACAAACAAACAAAAAAAAAAACACAAGAAAATCGAGTTGGAAAAAGTTGCGCCCAAGAATCGGTCTGGGGCAACACATGTCAGTGGGACGTCTATGGGGAGCAGCAGCCAGCCAGCAGCGCTGTCCAACTATGCGGACCCCCGAACCCCGACAGTGGTTGAGGCCCACCTGTCTGGGCCTTTTTTTTTGTGTTGTTGTTGTTGTTTGTGTTTGTGTTGCCGTATTTCTGTTAGAAAAATGGTCGCTAAATTTGCGTGAAAAGGCAAATAATTTGGAATTCCCAGGGGTTCTAAATAAGTAAATTTAAATTGCATTTGTATGCGTTCCAAATTTGTGCTGCTCTTTCCCGCTCTCTTTTTTCCTGTGGATCCACCGTTCTGGGGGAAGGGAGTGTTTGCTTTGGGGCTGGGTGGCTGGGGGGTTTGATGTGTTTTGGCCACAAGTTTTTGTTGCTGCTGCCGTTATAAATTTGCGTGTCAAAAGCGACGGGGTGAAGGTTTTTCCGCTTTTTTTGATGTTTCGCATACGGAAGGAAGCCTCTGCCACGCCCTGCCCTGCCCCCGCCCCATCTGTTTGGGGGCAAATGTTAATGTCCTTATCAGCGCTTCAGCATTTTTACATGTGTCCACATTTGAAATATGCGGCAATGGCAGCTGTTTTTCTGCCACTTTGCATGCACACTGCACCCAGAGACGGAGCCCGATCCGGATCCGGCTCCGGCTCCGGGTTCGAGTTCGAGTCTCTGGCTGTAAGCTGCTTTTTTGCTTCTCCTGTTGCTGTTTGCTGTTGGCTGTTGCCGCTTCCGTTGCAGTTGATGTCAAGTGTCAGGGGTCCGACAGTTGATGTTATTTATTATAACGACAATTACACCAAATGTTGGCCCACAGTTTACGTGCTGGTCCTGTCAGCGGTCTCGCCAATAATTACATTCTCTGCAATTCGCTCAAATGGAAATTAGAAAATGCCAAAAATACACCAAGCGCACGAAAGAAAGAGCTTCGCATTGATTCAATGTGTTATTGCTTCTGCCACACCCACTGCACACATGCCAATCCATTCCACAGGCAGCGCCGTACTTTGTGCTCACAAAGCAGGAAAGAAAGATTCCCCAGAATGCTGCCTCTCAATCGAATACAGACCCGGTCTGTCTGCCCGCTCCGTAATCGGGAAAATTTGCTAATGTAATGATGCTTAAAAGTGTTTCAAAGTATTTCCTTTTGCCTGTTTATTTTTTATTCAAATGCCATCATGTGTGCGAGTGTGTGTACACTGCCAAAAGAAGTGTGTGTGTGGGCGTTTGATTGAATTGAAAATGCTTTGCCAAAATATATTTCCAATCGTCTTGTCTCGTTCTCCCGCCCCTTGGCTGTTTTATACTCAAATGGTGGTGGAAAGCTGCAAATAATTTGCCTAATGTATTTAGCTAGAAGCCGCAAGAACACTGCCAGACAGAGTGGACTCTGGGCTGGCTTTGGCTGGCTTTGGCTGGGGCCGTGGCCGTGGCCGTATCTACGATCACCTCGTCTGCCAAAGTGCGGAGCGTCGCAGCACACATAACGAGTTATATAGGTTTTTATAGTGCCCGTACGAGTCAATTACTGGCGCTGTCTTGCCCCCTCCGCTTATCGTTGGCCATAAATCTGCCCCGACTACGTTACTGTGTGGGTGGAAGTGGAAGCATGGAAGGGGATTCACTTCCCGATCGGCATGGATGAGAGAACTAAATCATGGCAGATACCCATCCAATATGCCCAATTAAAACAACACGCTGCTAAACTGTAACTTGTTCTCTCTGTCATCCAGTTTAATGTCTCTGTTAATTAAGATTCCTAATGCCCACAAGGCTTGTATTTTTTTGTGCATGCCATTATCTGTTTGAGCAGTCAGATTTCGAAGATAATAGGATCGTAGGGGCACCGAGAGATTAGCTAAATATTTATTGTTTCTAATTAAGTGTACCAGCGCTGGCGATTTTTGCTTGTTTAAATCTATAAAGATTTAAGTGCCATTATGCCCATAATACTGCGATGAACATGTGATTTATAATGCTGCAACCAGCATCCGTGTGGATGCAGCGCCGCCACTTCAACTATTCATTTGGCGGCACTCGAGCGTGCCGATACACCCACTTGGCGGGCAGTGAAAAGAACGCCCGCCCGCTCGCCCTTAAGTTCAATGCCATAAGTCTCCAGACTCCAGCTCAGATTCCTCTTTTATTTTTTTCATGCTTTCGCGAGTGCGAGTGCTGTGTTTGTGGGATGCTCGTGCTCTAATGCCATGTGTGTTTGTGGGGGCATATTTAACGAGCACCTGCTGTGCCACTTCAGCCACTATAATATGCCAAATTAAAACTTTAACTAGCGCGCCGAGAGTCCTCCAGCGTCGGCATAAACAGCAAGAGCCAGAGCAAGTGCAGCCAGAGCCAGCGACAGACTGTCATCATTATCATTAACATTAACAGACACTGCCGTTCCGTTACGTTCCGTGCCACATCCACCCACACATACCACCCACCCGCATACACTATCTTTCGCACCTTATCCGAGCGGTGTGGCCTCCACTTTGCCACCATTTGATGCGGACCAACAGTTGCCCCTGCTCCTACAGCTGTTGTGGCGCTTATGAGTATTATTGTCACTGTACTCGGCACAGTGGAGTGGCCGCCATGTGCGCCCAAAACGTGGCAGAGGCTGAGGCGGAGACGGAGGCGCAAAAAAGATGGAACTTGCTCTGGGGATGAGGATGAGGTGCAGCTTCCGTTGCAGTTTGCTGTGCTCATGCTCCTCCCAGACGGCTTAGTGTCAGAAGTGTGTGGGTATGAGTGTGGTGGTGTGGCATAAAAAACAAAATGAAGGCGTTAATCTCTCCAGCAAACTAAAGTCCGTCTGGTGAGTCGCTTAGTGGCAAGGTTTATGTTGCACACACTCAGACACACATAGTCTCCGCTTGCACTTTGGCCTAACATAATTTATGCACTGGAACCGCCTTGGCAGAAGGCACAACGAAAATGCCTCGCACGGGCATCATCACGGGCATTAGCCCAGACAACGCCAGCAGTTGCATATGTAATTACGTACTCGCGGATAATGCCATGGTCGGTGGCATTAGTGGCAGCCACTCTTAGGCCATTGTGCATGTGAAGCACGGGAAATGATGCAGGAAGAACGAATGTAATTCAACAATGCTACAAAAAACCATTTGGAAAAAGTTTGCACAGCAAAAAGAGTGAGCACAGGCTGAGTAGAGGCCCCGTTTTCCATAGTCCCTTCACTTATCAAGACAGAATCTGATTATGGAACAATAACCAGCCCAAAGAGTTTGATAAGACGTCTTTCATGGGTGTTGTGTGTGTGCGAGGGGCAGGCCGTGGAGCAGCGCAATCCCATTTATTGGCGTCCACTGAACAGGCCTCGAAGGACTGAAACCGAAACTCTGTTACTCTGGATTCCACTCAATATTGTGGCACATGCGTGGGCTTAGTACCCAAACTGAACGCCATGCCACACAATGGCGCCAGTGTGTCCGCGCTCTCAGATCACACAGACCGAGAGAGAGCAAGAGAGAGAGAGAGAGAGAGTCTTCGCAGAGAGAGTCGTCTCTGCCAGCTGTTGGGCACGAAGCAAGCGGCAACATCGTTGGTTTCCTTGCCTCAGCGCCTGAAAGCGTGCTTCGGGTTTTTCCTTACTTTTAAGGTTTTCCCTTGACTGTTTTCTCTTCGCTGTTTTTCCCCGCGCTGTCGTGAATATGCCTTGGGTGCTGTGTGGGGTGTGGGGTGGTGGCTGGGTGGCTGGTGGCTGTTTCGGCGACTGCTGGGACTGGGGGGTGCTGTTGTTGCTTCTGTTTCTGCTTGTGCTTCTGCTTTCAATTCAATTTTTCGCCAGCTGTTGTGCTTAATTTGAACTTTAAGCATTTTCCTCTTTTCCGCCATCCGCGTTGTCGCTTTTCTGCCCACGGTTGTCGGCTGTTACTGTTTGGCCATTTCCGGCTTTAACGCTGCTGCTGCTGCTGCGGCTGCTGCTGCTGCGGCTTTTTCTGTGGCTGCGACGGGGCAACAGCTCAATATAAAGAGTATATATTGTATACATATATATATATATGAGAAGAAAAGTAGTCGATTACCAGGCGCATTGCCTGGCCAGCATCGAGGAGCCTTCCCCAGATCCACCGACTTAAGGCCTTTGTGGGTCAGCCAGTCAGCCAGTGAGCATTTTAACCGCTAATGAAGACTTATTTGAAGGCGAACGGCTGCTTGGCAATGCACTTATTTACGGTTACGGTTTAGGTCTCTGAGAGTGCGCATTTGCCCCCGCCGGAGTGTACCGAAATGTACGGAAATATAGACTGGTTGACAGCATAAATAATGTGTTCCTTTTGCACAATTTATGGCACTTGTATGTCTTCTTCTGGTCTTCGGCAGCAGCAGCTCAGCTGACTATAAATTAGCGGCGAGGCCAGTCAGTTGGACCTCAAATGCGATGCCCCCCCACACGCATCGGGGGCCCACTCCCACGCTCTAATATTCGACACGCAACATAGCACACACACACGCACACATACATGTACATATATGTATAAGGAGAGTAACCGCCATGGCCGTGTGGCCGTGTGGCTGTGGCTTTTGAGGTTTTAAAGCCTTGCGAGGTGACACATTGGCATTAGACAGCCATTAATTGCCCGGCACTCAAGGCACTCGATTACACTAATTAGTCCGATTATTGAAGTAAGCGCATTTAAATGTACGAACGCCGCTGCTGGCAGATTTATTTAAACTATGCAATGCGCAAAACATTTAGGATATCGTGCAGCACAGGCAGCAGGGTCGACGCGGTCCGTGGTGATGATGGGGCGGTCCATGGTGATGCGGCGGTCCGTGGTGGCCGCCATGATGCGGTGGTCCGCCGTGTCCGCCGTGTCCGCCATGTCCTCCGGGTCCTCCGTGCGGTGGTGGCATAGTTGTATAGTTTTCAAGTGTGTTTTGCTTGCTAAAAGGCACGTGCGAAACGAACCAGCACTTCGGGGCAACTAACTCCCAATCGACAGCCTTTTTAGCGCTTATCACAGCCCGCACAGATAAAGGCCTATCTAATCTGCGTGTATGGCTTGCTAATCGATAAACTAGAGCAAATATTGGGCCAAATATTATGACCAGGGCGCTGAGTAAGACCTTGTAAATGAATACCGAGTACCGAGCCGCCAGTTAGTCATGCCCGGAAAACCCCTCTAAGGTCCCCCCTTTTATATGCTGGCGATAAACATCTGGGGAACTTTTATTTTTAGCCTGTAATCTATCTATTCCAGAGATAATTGAATTGTGCAAGCCAGTGATTAGATTGCTCAAGCACTATGTGGCACTTCAGAGAGAGAATTTGAGGAATTCCACATTTATTTTACGCGTACTTGGAATTTAATTTGTGCCTGCATTTCGATTGAAACAAAAGGGAAATTAGTTCCCAGAGCAACTTAATTTGTGGTTTCAATTGAGTGACACTTGTGACCTTCTTGCTTCGCCAGATTACAATTGATTTCATGTCAGGGGTTTTTAATTGGCAATGCAACTGCTGCCTTCCGCCTGACCCAGATCGGAAATCAGCGAAAAACTATTCGTTGAAAGCAGGGGAACCTAGTCCCAGACATTATTGCAAGAAAATGGAACAAGTTGAGCGCGGAATGGGACCGGCAGGGGCAGGGACAGGGACAGGGGCCAGTGGATTGGGCTTTTTGAATTCAATTAATTTTATCTGCATCAATTTTCCTTTATAATCGCATCAGAGTGCGAGGGCAAACATCCACAGCCACAGCCCCAGCCAGAGTATCCACTCACATGAGGCATTCGTGGCAAGCGGGCAGGCGACGGGACGTACCGTACGCCCAACCAAAAAAAAGGACCGCAGCTCGTAAAATATATAAAGTCATTGCAAAAGCCAATTTGTATATCAGCGAAGGCAGCCCAGGCCCAGGCCCAGCCCCAGAACTCGGTCCTGGCACGGCGATTATCAAACTGCGAATGTGGCACAGAGATGGCTTCCCCCGTTCTCCGTTCCCCGTTCCCCATGCCCCTGTCCCTTGCCCAGCACACAAACTTACTTAAAATGCTCTTACCCGAATGGGGCTATATGTGTGTGTGTCTGGGCAGGGGAGCTCTGCATGTGCCGCAGTCACAAGCAGAGCCTGTGCCTCCTCGGCCGTGCTTTCATGGTAACAATTACATTTCACAGATTTTCCGTTCGTGGGGGTCGCGTGGTGCGGTGCTGTTGCTGTTGCATGTTGTTGGTGCGCGGTCCGCTTTCGGGTGTCCTTTATTGTGGGCTTATGGCTCTGGCTTACATTATCGCCGAACCGAACCGACTCGAGTCGAGTCGAATCGAGTTGGTTTTGGGTGCTTTGGGGTGGAAGCGGCGCTGATGTGCGACGTCTAAATATGAGAATGTTGTGTGAAAATGTTTAAAATCCACGCAAGCCTCTCCAAGCGCAAATGCTCAGCACGCCATAAGTGTCGGTCGGTGGGGGATGGGAGCGGGCTGTGAGTGTGTGTGTGTGTGTGTGTGGTGAGGCAGGCCTTGGTCCTGGCCAAGGAGTGGCCACTTTTGCATATCCCCAACAGCAACAACCAACCAACCAGTGGATGGCGTGGCGAGGACCCAGAAAGGAAGTAAATAGTGGAAAAGGCATAAATAATAGCAAATAATACGGCGACAATGCGCACAAATTTGCCGCTAAAGTGTAGTCATTGTGGAGCGAGCCAGCTAGTTCTTCGTCCCTCGTCCCTCCTGTGTCCTGTGTCCTGTGTCCAGAGTGCTGCTGGTCCTTCGCAGTCCTGTGCGTGAGCCCTGCCCAGAACCTGCTTTTGCTTTTTGCATGATTTTGCTGTTTAAATTTATTACACACTAGATTTATGATGGCGTTGAGTTGCCGCTCCCGCTCCCGCTTCCGACACTTATCATTGCCTTTTGTGGCTTAGCGCCCACTCGGTTCCCATGCCCCAATCGCGCCCGGCGGCTTTAATTTCATTGTTCCTATTCCCATTTTAACTGTGAACTGTGTGGGGTGTGAAGCACAATTTATAGGCGATTTTTTTGAAGTGATTTCTTTCGCTTGGAGTGGAGCTAAAGTCTGCCCGTGTGTGTGTGTGTGTGTGTGTGTGCCACTTCTGTCACTTTTGACTTGCGGTTGAATTTTCCATAACATTTTCCGCTTGCCTCTTTTAATCACATGTTTTGGGTGCACAGTCCAGCCCTTGCGTGGCTTTTAACGGAGCCGCAAGGCGCCTATTAGAAGTGTGACAGAATTCAAAATTGAAGAGGAAACGTATACGCCCCTGCCACTTGCCACTTGCCGCACCACACACACGAAGGTCCGCTTGAGTGGCACAAATGAACACGAGCCAAAACTATAATTTGCGGTGGGAAATATACATCAGCATGCATAAACTGGAGTATCTGGTGTGATTTGATTTATTTTAGTCAGCTTACCTCAGGGTTCAATTGAAATTTTATTCGGCATTTATTTTGGGATAGTTTTAAATTCACAGTACACTTGCTTGCGAAGCCTTTTGCAAGTCAATCATTTTATTCACATTTCAAACTCCAACAACAAAATAATTCGATTCGGGCAGGGCAAACGCAACAAGATACAATGACATCGATCGTGGGTGCGCCCAAGGTGGGCGTGGGGGAGGCCGTGAATCCGTGGGAGAAGATCGATTGGCCGCCAGAGATCGAGCAGCATATCTACAAGGACTGGGGCAGCTACTACTCCCGCCGCCGCAGGGAGAACTTTGCCATGCACTACTTCAACAAGGCACTCGAGCTGGATGCCCAGGATCACATGACGATGTATAAGCGCTGCCAGAGCAAGCGGAAGGCGGCCCAAACGCAGGGCGCCCTGCTGGACAGCCGCGAGGCTGCGAGTGAGTATTAGAGAGAGAGTCCACGAGAGAGTCGGCGACTGAGCGAGCCCACCTTTGTGCCCACCTGTGTGCAGGAATGGCGCGCAGGACGAGCGGCGAGAAGGCCTACATCAATCTGGAAATATGCGATGCGCTCTACGAACTCAATCAGTTCGAGAACAGCAAGGCCGAGATGCACAACAACATTCGCCAGTTCACGGGGAACAAGACGAGGAGCTTCGAAAACCGCTTGGTGGTGGTATGCGAATCGAATCGATCACCCATAGATCGGCAGTTCTATCCTCATTCAATGCTCTCCGACAGGTGGACGAGGTAATCAAAGATTGTACGGGTGATGCGATGACCGCATTCTTCTCGAAGAACCACCGAACAGTCCAGATCGTGAACGACCTGATGAAGGCCAGCGAGATCGTGGACAATCGGCCGTTGTGGAAGGTGCTGCGGGAGCAGAACAAATGCGATGTTGTCAGCATACCCGAGATTGAGGAGGTGCTGCTCTCCCCGCTGGAGATTGCGCGCCGGAAGCGAGCCTTCAATATCTTCCATCAGACGTACATGAACGAGTCCTGGGTGGATGTGCTCTTCATGAAGAGCTTGCTCAGTAATCCGGCCCTGCTGCTGTCCCAGTGCAGGGAGTCCTCCTACTTCCTGAACAAAATCAGCGTCAAGCAGTACGAGATCGTGCGCAAGTTTATGGTGAGCGGATCCAGCACACAATCAGCTGTTGTCCCCAGCCAACTGCCCTGCTCCTCCGCAGAAAATGCTGCAATCGCGTATGCCCTTGTACTACGTGAACTTCATGAAGTATCGCAACAAGAAGCTGTCGGACCGCTACCGCGAGTCCTTCCTCTACCACGTTCAGTACCAGACATACCGCACCATGAACGCGGCCCTCAAGCGCATTCGTGTTCTGCGCAAGGAGAAGCGGGTCAAGGTGAACAGAACAAAACAGAACAACGATTGGGATGTGGCCAATTAATGTTGTAACCTTTTGTCCCGTGCTCCACAGACTTTGACCAAGTTCGTGGAGGAGGTGATGGGCGATTACGTGGTGAAGAAGACGCACCGCGTGATGTGCTGGAAGTTCGAGTTCCTCAACGAGATGTACAACACCCTGGCCCTGGCCCTGGCCGAGCAACTGACGCCCCCCAAGCACTTCAATCCCAACGAGCCATCGTCGATCCTCAGGCTGCTGCATTTGCCAACCGACAAGGTGATGGAATTTGTGTCGTTCATCTTTGGGGATCGCTCCACCCACCCGGAGCCCGACCTCCTCGATCCCGCCACCATGAGGGCCAAGTAAGATCGCATTTTTCCCATTTCACATGCTATACGTAGAAACTCGTGTTGCCCCTTAGGAGACTGTTGGCGCGCCTCGAGCACAGGATGATCTTTGCCAAGTACTCGATCGAGAAGTGCTATCTGATGCACCAGATATCGCAGTGCCACCTGGACCAGGGCCATCACTCCGAGTGCGCCTTCGTTGCCCGCAAGGGCGTCAAAGAGTCCAAGAACTGCAATAGCAACATCTGGAAGTTCCTCAATGTGGTGCAGATAGTCAAGGCGAATGCCGTCGTGCACAAGCTGGAGCAGACCAAAGAGGCCCTGGAGGCTGCCCTGCCCATTGCCCGGGCCCTGAAGTCGCGGGCCCTCCAGTCGTTTGTGGAGATCTGCATGGTGTGCAACCACGAGGAGTCCGTTAAGAAAAAGAACACTGTGATACTCAGCACTCGTGCGAGCAGGGCCGAGTCCAGCAACCGTTCGAATGGCAGCTTCAGAGAGCTGTCAGTCGGCGAGGACACTTAGTTATCTTAGCCCATCCAGCATCAGGTTTTTTTTATTTATTGATTATTTTATAGCATCATTTTATAGATGGGGGCCACTGGCCCCCAGTAATTTTAAACTTACTTTTCCGACATGCATAAACCACTGTAGGCGCAAAGCAAATAAAAAATATTAAAATAAATAAAGAAAAATAAAGTGAAGAATTCTTCGAACGGGAGGGAGCCCCCTAAAAAGAGCTCTCGACACTGCCTAATGGGCTGCAATTATTCGAGTTCTTAATATTAGTTAAAGCCACATCTGCCGCATCATAATATATGCTAATATTTGGCCTGCCATTCTGGCCCAATTAGAGTCAAATAAAAGCCAAGTGATTTCACTTAGTTTTGAGCACTTAAAAGGTTGTATTAAAAGTTACTTTATCCCAATCCCCAGCAAAGTTCGTAATGCACTCGCAATCTTCATGGCCAGCAATAAAATGGCAGGCAACGTGTGATTAAAACTTTTATTCTGGCCCCACATTTTGAAGGAAAGCCTCCTCCACCAACACACACACAAACACACACACACATATAGCCACACACACGTATAGCACCTGGAAAAAGGTGTCGTAAAAATTCTATCAACTCGATTAAATTATAACAAGTGGATTTTCATGTTTTTGTGCCGCATTTATGTGTTTTTATTGTGCTAATTTTATGCGAGCTCTGGCGCGGCACCTCAAGGCGGCAGCTCCTTGGGCCATTTTGGGCAGAGAGCTTACCCATCCGCCGCCCCACCCTCGCATAGATAGGGACCTGTGTGTCGGGGACTGCAATAATACTTGGCACACATTTAGTGGCAGCATTTGGTGGCAAACTGCGGTCTCGGCACCAACGCCAACGCCGCGTCGCCGCCGCCGCCATGGCAAACGAAGTTCATTCTTGGGACATTGCCACACTGCCGCTTGCCGGCTCATGCCACACTTGGCAAAGTTTTCGGCCTGCCGCGCCCCACTCACTTCACCTGGCTGCCTGCCACCTGGTGTGGCATGGCCATGGCACCTCCCTTTGCCTTTGTCTTATCAAACTTTCTGGCGCGCATGTGTTTATGCCACAAATGGCACTTTTGCGGCAGCGCATTTTATTTTTTACTGCCACTTTTCGCCATTTTGCTTTATCATTTTTATATGTATCGTATAATATGTGTGTGTGTATATTATATATAAGCCGAACAACTGGCTCGGTGCTACGGCTTATACCCTACAAGCAGCATGGCATAGTGGAAGCTTTGAAATAACTTCAATCACTCGATCGGCCCGCACATTATGATCCTGAAGCGATATTCGAATAGTTTTCCTACAGCCAAATAAGCAAAAATTATAATTTAAATATAATCTCGACCTGCTCTATCTTTTTGTTAGTTGCAAAACTCCTGCAGTATACAAATTCGGATATTTATACGGGCAAGCATCCTATAATTCCCCTCTTACGCACAGACAGCAGTCGAACTAGCAGTCGAAGTCCCTTCAGACCTCTGCCTATAGAGTAGAGGAATTTAAATGGGCTGCTCCGTTTTGTGGGCTGGGTTTTATTGTCCCCAAAGTGGCGGAGGACAGTAGACCTGCCGAAAGGTGTGCAGGCCAACTAATGACCCCCTGTATTTATATGACAGGGGGGGAAAGTTTATAAATATTTATGGGCTCTGCTGTTGCTTGCTGCCGCCTTTGTTGCTTACTTTCATCAAGCTCGAACTCATTTGCTTATTTTAAAATTCCGAGCAGGCGTAGTTTCATTTTTGACACCCGACATTCGCCATCGGTCCCACATCCCATACCCCACATCCCATCTGCCGCACGTTGTTGCCATTGTCACGCACACACGTACTATATTTTTTACGCGCATATCATATTACACACACACACACACACACACACCCTGTCGCATTCCCTTGGTGTTGGCTTAAAGGACTCGCCGACCCCTTTCCCGTCACCGGGGATGTTTTCAGGGGCCCCATCGAAGGTTTTGGGAGCCGTCAAAGTAAATAGAATCACGTACACTAATTATCATCGCCATAGCACGAGGGACGCTCAAAAATATATATATTTTTATTAATTTCTGTAAGGTAACGCCCCTTTCGTAAGCCACCACCACCTCTTCCTTGCCCCGCTTGTCCGCGCCGGTCATGGGGAAAATTTTAATTGAGATCCCCGTTCGGTGATAGCAACGAGGAACTATTTGCCAGAAATTGACGCGAATGGGTGCAGGGGGGGATGCTGAATGGCAGTCGGATGGCTGCTGTCGAATGCAAAGTGCGTCCTCCTCAAATGTACATAGTTTTGAATGGGTCGGTGGTTTAGATAAGGTTACCCATACTCGTGCAATTAGCCATCCCATTAGATGTGTAGTGTGCTTCAGGTTACACTGTCGATGGTCGGTGATGTGTGATATGTGAGTCACGGCATTGATAGGCAGCGCTGTTGAAGGCCTCTTCGGCATAAATAATAAAATAAAATGCCTAGCTGATAGCTATTTGAGTTTTTTCCGATACAGCCACATAAATTTGAACCTTTTTGAAGGGTTTATTGAGCGACCTGATTGGACCAAGGCTAAATAAAAACACACAGAATTCGTATGCTGCTTTTCGAACTAATTGAAAGGGCTTATTTTTTTATACAAATATCCAAACAGATGGCTACAAATTGTAATAAGTATAATAAATAATTGCACTGCCGAAAGTCTGAGGATCCAAAATTATCTAGTAAGGCTCCGAAACACTTTGAACTTGGGTACACGATAAAGGCTATCAGAAAGATAAGACGACTGACTGTGTATATAAATTCAAATAAGATAAGATCATAACAGCAGGTAGATATGTATATCTGATTGTTACATTTATTATTTGAATGAATAAATGGAATCATAGATCTTGCACAACTCTCTTTCCCACACGAAACTGTTTATGTTACATTATCATCATTTGGCTGATATGTTCACCTACGTAATACCCCCACAAGCATTGGGTACTCCACACAGAACATTACGCTACACTCCCGATAAGAGCCACTGCTAGGCAGTGCGGCTTTTATCTATAGATAAGGCTCGGCGCGCAATAGTCCGAGATTGGCAAGAACTTGGCTATAATAGTAGAATCCGGCATATGGCCCAGTGCCAAACAGAACGCGATCGGTGCAACAAGTCGGTTAAAATTGACCCCCCAAATAACAGCAAGGAGCAACGCATCCGCATGGACCATCGTACTCGTGTCGTAGAGGTGGTGCAGGTGGCCCCGCAGCCGGCCACCACGGTCATCGTCCAGCCGCCTCCTGCTCCTCCGCCGCCCAAGAATAATAGCTGCTGCTGCTGCCCCTGCTGTCCGTGCTGCTGTGGCTGCGGCGATTGCTGCTGCTGCTGCACCATCATGTGAGGGAGGAGAGCACATTGGACCACCGATCCTTTAATGCGTTACTTTAAATTAACTTGCTATGTAGAGGCATGGGGAGGCCGCAGTCGAGGCCACCTAATTCCCACAGTTTTTTCGTGCAATAAAATTTTACGATTTGTTATAAATAATGCCTTACACTCCCACTCAAACCCCATCCCCCCCACCAAACGCTCTCTGTTGCTTGGCAGCCACGGAGAACATATTGTCTTACATAAATCTCAATGCTAGGGTCGCCGTATCATAAAAAGCCAAATTTAATAACATGCCGCAAAAATTTGTAGTTTTATGACACAACACACGGACTGGCAAATCCTTTTCGGATGCGTGGTGCGGGGTTGGGGGGGTGGGAAATGCCCGCCACATCATTGCGAAGTTAGTGCACATTCCGAGTTATTATTTATTTGTGGCTCGATTTGCCAATAAAACCGGAAAATGTGTCAAAAGTGCTGCCAACTTTGGCTCCATGGCCAGGCTGCTTCCATTTGATAAAGGATTTTATGACTTTGGCCTCTGGAATTGCAACCACAGCCTGAAAGTTCCTGCCCCCAAAAACATTTTGACAAGGGTGTCCGCCGGGGATGGAGTGAAGTGTGTGTGTGTGCTAGTGCTGGCTCTCACCTACCAACATTTGTGCGTGTGCTTTTGCTTGGCCAGGTTCTATCTAAAGCCCAAAATAAAATTACTCATACGCAATGTGATACGAACGCCCGAGAACTGTGCTGCATTCTTGCAATTGATGTGTGTGATTTATTTCGATTTTCGATCAAAATATATGTCTAGCTATTTGTGCAGCAATGAATGAAGGCATTCAACATAAATTGTTGTCGGGTTTCTTTCTGCCTTAATTGCTGGGAAATATCAAAACAATCAAAGGTAATTGCTGTGCAATATTATACTTACACTTGGGTTTATTAAATCCTTTTATACTCATTGATTATAAGGGTAAATTGGATTAAAATTCAGACTGTGCAGACCTCCGACTATAGGCTATAGGCTAGAGCAACTCAAATTTTGTAGCGAGACTCCTGTGTTATCACACGAAAACTGCCAAGGGAAACGTTTTTTGTATGGCTTTTAGTAAAGCAAAATCCAATATGTAAACCTGACGCATATGTACACATATTTATCTACATATGTACATATGTATATTTATGTATTGCGATTGCCCAACTGTTCTGGTGAATTTTGTATTCGATGTTTTGTGTACTTGCTGAAATTTGTAATCAGTGCAGCTCATTGATCAAATTCCCAGGGCTTTAGATAAAACTGGTTGAATCAATTATTTCGAGCCAACTTTCCATGCGTTGCTTCAGTTATAGGCGCGTTCCCGGGCAGCGACCACTTAGTCGAGCCGTTTAGTCCCATTTAGTTAGTCAAAGGCGAACAAGCGAACAAGGAATCAAGCAAAAATGTACTACAATCAAGGCTACCAAATGGAAGTGATCGATCCGTACTACCCACCGGAGATCATCGAGGTGATGCAGCCCCCGCCGCCCGTGGAGGTGATAATGCCCTCGCCAATTTACACGCAGCCCGTGGTGGTGGTGGAGCAGCCCAGCTACGGGCCGACTGCCACGGGACCCTCGCCTGGCGAAATGGAGTGCTGCCTGATGTTGGGCGCCTGCTGCGTCATGGAGGAGTGCGGCATGTGCGTCATCTCCTAGAACCGGAACGAGTACATAAATACGTGGAATAAGAAGCCTGTAAATTAATTAATAAATCTAGACTGAAACCGAACGTGTCTCAGCGTTTTGATGACTCACAGCTGCAGATAATTAGGGCTACCAAAAGATACTCTTACTGGCGAGTAAGCCACAGCTAGACATTGTCATGTTGATGTGTGTGATTTTGCGCTACTTTTATGAGTTTTATAAGGATCCTTCCTTACACTTTAACTCCTGTTCAATCAGGTAAAAATGTGTGCACTACCTTTCTCGCTCTCGCTGGTGATCTGAGCTTTAGCCTCCACATAAATATCAATGACAATAGATTTTAATTCACCCGCATCGTCAGCGAGCACGCTGATAGATAGACTTTCAACCAGACCACCGTCTCCAGACTACCGCGTCCATATTTTTGGGGCAACTGTCAAAGAAAATTTACTGTGTACTTCTGCAAGACTTTTTCCCGGCAAGAAAATTCAACCCCCGGTGGAGACCACGCCCATACTCGTTTGCTTGGGTTTTCCTTTTAATAAATATAAAGCGTTAATTTGCTGCATAATTGCGCCCTGCCACACCCAGTCGAGTGCCAGCAGCAGGCGGACCCCTGACGGTGTCGTGTCCCAGTTAAGTACCACAGCCTCGCACTCCATCAGGCGGCTCAACCCGACTGAATCCCACCGAACAAGGAGTGGGAAAGCGTTGCCCATCCACCATTTGCGCTCCCTTTTTCATGTCTTCAATGACAGTTATTTCATTTTTCTTGTTGATGTCTTTCCCTGCACTCATTAAATCAAGTTAAAAAGGCATATAGCCGTAGCTGGCATGGGCTTAGGCATGGGCATGTGCTGTTGTTCTTGCTTCCGTCGGTTGCCATTTCCGTTGTAAGGCAAGCTGTTGGTGTTGTTCTGGTCCCAGGACTTGGTTGTTATTGTGGCTGAATGTTCTTGGGACCGCAGCAAACGGCAAACGACAAACAACAGCGACAACAGACACCAAACGCCCGAGACAACGCACAACATTTCAAATAACATTTCACAGAACTCAACAGACGAAACAAGCGGCGAAAGCGAAACTCCTTTGTGCAGGACTTGGCTTTAATTATAATAACTTGGGAGTGGTTGACATCCGCACTGGCTTTAATGGCCCGACCGCAACGAGATGACATCCAGGACACCTGGATCCATGTGACGAGGCTGCGATTCATCTTTGGTGCATATTTATTTGTAAATGCTCCCAAAAGGCTTGTACTAAAAGTAATATTGTGTTAAGGGGCGAAAAACAGAGAATATTACTCTTGGGAAATTCTGCTGTGGGTTAATTGATATTCTTATTTTGATACCCTTTGCATGTCGTATTATGACCTGGAAGGATACCCGAACGTTTCTACCCCAAGCTAGCCTTCCAGTGTTCAATATTTTGTTGATAAATTGCTAAAGAACTGTGTTGATTTTTTCCATCAGTGAGTCAACCGCCGATATATTTGTAATAGAAAAACCTCAAATCATGGAATACAACGGGAAACTAATGCACATTCCGTGTTTGCGCAACGAGGACAACAGCCAACCCACCCACGCACTTAGCCAATCTCCCACCCACAGTTGTACATACAAGCTTTCCACCCTCTGGGCGCGTATAGGGGCAGGGGGTTGGGCAGCTGGAGCGTCTTACGTCTAACGCTTGTTGCATTTCCTGCAAGTAATTTCTTTATGAGTTTTTACTGTTTTGGGCCCCTTAATCCTTATAGATGAAGCAGCAAATTTGATGTTGCTGCTTGCAACAACGTGCTTTCCACCCTGGCTGGGCGTCATTCTCGTTAATTCCCCCCTATTTACCACAGTAAGTTGACTTAATGCATTCGCTCGCCCAGTCGCTCGTTCGTCCCAGCTCTCTCCTTCGCTCGGGGTCTTTCCTGCTAATACACGTTAATATCCTTTGAGCTATGAAATTGCGCTCATTTGTCAGGATTTGAGGAGAGGCCAGAACGGGACACAGCACACAGGACACACAGAACACACAGGAAATTGCAATTGTATTCCTTCGTATTTGTTGCTTTTCCTTTGGCTTTTGGCAATGATGATTTATTTGCCGCGCACGTGAGAATGCTCCCCAGACCAGCGGGCAGTGGGCGGTCTGTTGCGATCTGCCTCATTAATTTCCGCCTAACGGACTCATTAAAAACTAATCCGTCATGGGAGTCCACATCGATGGCTCAGCACGCCAACTGAATGAGTCGAGAGTCGCAGCTTGTTAGCGTCAGATCGGCTCAAAAGCTGCTTGACTTGCGAAATCAATTGGATAGAAAAGAAATTGGACAACGAATTTAATCAGTTCGCATTGATGAAGCGGTCACTGCTGTCTAGGCGGTTTCCTACCCAGCTTATTAAAAATAAAGAATAAAATAAAAGCATTATTTCCTTGGGAAAAATTCCAAAATTCCACTCAAAGAGTATTCTTAAACGTAGCTTTGTGGGTATAATTAATAAAAGATTTCTACAAGCACACTCATAATTATAAGCATTTGCCAACCAGCAACGCGTTATCCATTAGCTGATGAGTAATCAGGAAGGAGCGAAGACGCAGAAGGTCGTAGCGCTGTGAAGACTGAGCGACCTGGAATTGTGGCTAAAATGAATGCACATGAATGTCAGTATTTAGCCACGCATTAGGACACTCAACCTAGATGCATACGTTCAGATTGTTATGGTTGCGGGTTCCTTTGTGCCAACATCACCTGGGCCACCAGGGGCTGAGAGCAAGCGGTGAGCACTGACCCGCTAAGTGCCGTTCGACTCATGGCTCTCCCGCTCCCCCACTCCCCCGCGTTCATCCTCTTTGGTTTTTGCATTGTGTCAAGTGCAAAATGTGCAATGCATGAGACAAAGCGACCGCATGCTGCAGCCGCTCTCGCCCTCTCCTGCCATATAACGGCAGTGCAAGCTTGCATTGTGCCTAGGCTAGAGCGAGCGAGGCAGAAGTAACAACAGAAACCGAAAAAAAATACAAAATATGAGACCAAAGGTCGCGCGATTGATACCCTTGCCGATTCATGGTTCCCATGGCAACGCGATATAACAAATTCTTCATTTTATGTATTTAATGCATATTACTAATGAACGGACAAGTGCTGCCCATAGACACTTGTGTCAGGTGGCAAACAACTGCTCAACATCAGCATAGAACCCTCTGCAAGGGTATTGTGAGAGGGAAACAACAAGCAGTAGAACTTCTGTGTGACACATTTGGCAATGCGTTTTTAAACTGGAGAAAACGGAGAACAAAACGAATGTGGCAGCCGCAAAACAGAATAGAAGAGAGGGAGACGAGACGACCGACCGGCAACAAAAAGTCAGCGGTATGTGGTTGTGAGAAGGGGGGGTGGTATGTAGAGAAAAGTTTTAGCATTTTTTGTGCGCCTCAGCCTCGGCACTGAATTGCACTTAAAGTCAGCGCCAGTTAAAAACTTTCAAGCAGCAGCAGCAGGCAGTCGTCTCTCTGCCCCTCTGCCGGCTCTCCCGCTGCCGACGACAACACACAAAAACTGTAAAAACTAAAAATAGTCAAATAAGAGCATGCAGAAGATGATGTGGAAAAAGAAGCGAAAGAACTGTACTCTTGCATGGAGTGCGAAAGAAACAATTGAAAACTTTATTGCTTTTGCCTTTTTCACTTTTGTTCGCAAGTATGTTGCTCGCTCTCGTCGGTGAGGGGCGGCGTTGACAAAAAAAACCCCCGATTTGGGAAGGGGGGGAGTAGCAAAGAGAACCGGCAGCCAAAAAGAAGAGGAGCTGCAGCTCGAAAGTTTGCTGCTCTTATTAATTTTGGAACTGTGACAAGGATGGGGCTGAGTAGAATAAATGGAGCAGGTTGGCAGCCGCATAGGGAGAGCCGCCCCCAAAACAGTACGGCTACTGTGGGCAGAGGGCTGGGTGGGGGGGTATAATGATGGGTTGGGTGGCCAGCTGTGCGGTCAGCTGGGGCTGCCCACTAATTGGCCTTGTGAAAATATTTGCTACGCTTATGAAAACAGTTGACCGTTGCCGCCTGCCGCCTGCCGCCTGCCACACGACCCTTGACTGAAATGACACACAGAATGGTCAAAGTGGACCCAGAACAGTCTCACCCACACATGTACACAAATATGAGCACACACACACACACAGCAGAATATTCACATAAGCCCCTCGTTTATGCGCCCGCGAAGTTTGTGAATACGTTCAGTACATCATTCCAGTCAAAGCAATGATAACTACATATATTTATTTTGGAATAATTTAATGTACCTACTTTTTAAATAAAAAATCAGTTATCAGATATTCCACCCAAATGAAACATCACCAACAGCAGGGACGCATGAACATAATTACAATCAGCCGCAACAGTCAGCCACCCACACTCACAGACCCACGCGCACAAACGCACTCACTCGAGGAGACTTCGACCCAGTCTAATCATAGACACATGCCGAGCTGGCCGCAGGACCCGACCCGACCCCTGCCTGCATGACCCTCAAACCCCCCCACACCCCAGCGCACCCACCAGCAAACACCGCAATTTTTGTCAACTGAACTAATTAATTAATTGTGGGCGGCCAGCGTGGCCTTCCTTCCCACTCGAGGCCGAATCGAAACCAAACGAAACGAAACGAACCGACGTTGGGTGGACACCCAGCCACCCATCCAGCCAGCCAGCCACCCACTTGCTAACTGACCGGCAACTAATTTTTATATTTATGAGGCGACGCGAGGACCGGGGGACGACTCGGACTGGGACTGTTGGCCTACTGCGTCATAAACTGTATCGTTTTGGTGTTGCTGTTTTGTATGCATGTGTGTGTGTGTGTGTGTGTGTGTGCTGTGCCTGTAGGAGTAGTGGCCATGTAAAGGACAGTTTATCCTTGCCGCAGACTCCATGCCGTTTGCCCCAACATAAAGTTGCATGTTCAAATTTTTAGTATCTTTGTGTGATTTCATGCGTTAAAGCAGAATTTTTATTTGCTGCCCCGTAAAGACAAACGACAGCTACATAGATGGTATACAGGGGGGGGGCGGAAAGGATACATATCTGACGTTAGGAGGGGTGTTTGCCCATTTTCGTTTAATTTTCATGTCGCGTTGAAAGTTTCATGCAAGTATTTATGGCATATAAATGAAATATTTGCTACTGAGGGTACCAAATGGCAGTTGGGCAATGTTTGCTAATGAAGGAGTTCGATTCGCTTTTGAAATGGTTAATTGGGCTGGGGATGGGTTGCCTTGCCTTGCCTTTTATGATGCCGCATGAATACGGAATTCCAAGGACCTCTCTATCTGTCGCCATCATCTCCTGGGGATGCATAGCATTTTTCCTAGGAGCTCATACATTTTGCCCTTCATACGATTTACCATTGCCATTATTTTAGTTTGCTGACGAGTTTCTGGAATTTAAATTATAAATTGCATTACAAATTTACCCATTTTTCGAAGCCAAGCTGGGGACATCCAATTTCATTATTCATAATCTGTTTCCGAGCTCAAATGCAACTTGTATGCAAATCAGTTCAGTTGGGATACGCAAATAGCATTAAAACAATCAAATTACATGATACAATGCATATAAATAAATTAAATTAAATTAAATAATTTGCAATTGTATTTCTCTGCCATTGGAATTTCCAAATAGTTCAAAAGACTTTGCACTGCATTAACTATCCAGCCTTGGATCTATTCGTCTGCTTTGTGGCCCAATTTATTTTTCCTGACTGTACTTTGGCCTATATTAATGCATTAATTTCGCACCTCCAGCCCTCCAACAATCTTGGATCTGGTCTTGACAATGGCCACGCACGTATTATGCTTTGCCCAATTTCAATATTTTATTATATACGCAAATACATTCGATTTGATGAGAATGCGGGCTCGTTCCATAAGCCTGGCCATATTAATGCATATTAAATGCATTCGGGAAGTTTGTCATTTAATGGCAAATATAAACATGGAAAACTCGCAAAAATCGCATGCGACAAGACAGGAATTTTAAATCATTGAATGCGAAATGACAAAACATTTTCATTTTCATACAAATTGCGGAATTTCGTAGCAGCTTTTTCCCCCTCCCACACCAAAACAGCCATTCGCCATATTTCCACTCCGCCATTCGGATTCGCATTGTCTCGCTTTCGGTGGGGGCGTCGATAATGCTGTTTATAAATTTGGCGGCGGCTGCCAATATGCAAC